>OU026146.1:17801670-20536255 GCA_907269125.1 Eristalis pertinax | reverse complement strand
TCATATTGCGCCGCTATGGCAGTTGGAAGAAGAACGAGGAAAAACCTCAAATTTGACCATGCCGGCTATATGATTTTTTGTGGAAAATTTCGATGTCTCCAAATTCACTCCAATGTGTCTGATTCGATGGATACACGTGAGAAAACATCGCCAGAGGTGTACTGAAGTCTTAGGTAGGTCATATTGCGCCGCTATGGCAGTTGGAAGAAGAACGAGGGAAAACCTCAAATTTGACCATGCCGGCTATATGATTTTTTGTGGAAAATTTCGATGTCTCCAAATTCACTCCAAAGTGTCTGATTCGATGGATACACGTGAGAAAACATCGCCAGAGGTGTACGGAAGTCTTAGGTAGGTCATATTGCGCCGCTATGGCAGTTGGAAGAAGAACGAGGGAAAACCTCAAATTTGACCATGCCGGCTATATGATTTTTTGTGGAAAATTTCGATGTCTCCAAATTCACTCCAAAGTGTCTGATTCGGTGGATACACGTGAGAAAACATCGCCAGAGGTGTACTGAAGTCTTAGGTAGATCATATTGCGCCGCTATGGCAGTTGGAAGAAGAACGAGGGAAAACCTCAAATTTGACCATGCCGGCTATATGATTTTTTGTGGAAAATTTCGATGTCTCCAAATTCACTCCAATGTGTCTGATTCGATGGATACACGTGAGAAAACATCGCCAGAGGTGTACTGAAGTCTTAGGTAGGTCATATTGCGCCGCTATGGCAGTTGGAAGAAGAACGAGGGAAAACCTCAAATTTGACCATGCCGGCTATATGATTTTTTGTGGAAAATTTCGATGTCTCCAAATTCACTCCAAAGTGTCTGATTCGATGGATACACGTGAGAAAACATCGCCAGAGGTGTACGGAAGTCTTAGGTAGGTCATATTGCGCCGCTATGGCAGTTGGAAGAAGAACGAGGGGAAAACCTCAAATTTGACCATGCCGGCTATATGATTTTTTGTGGAAAATTTCGATGTCTCCAAATTCACTCCAAAGTGTCTGATTCGGTGGATACACGTGAGAAAACATCGCCAGAGGTGTACTGAAGTCTTAGGTAGATCATATTGCGCCGCTATGGCAGTTGGAAGAAGAACGAGGGAAAACCTCAAATTTGACCATGCCGGCTATATGATTTTTTGTGGAAAATTTCGATGTCTCCAAATTCACTACAAAGTGTCTGATTCGATGGATACACGTGAGAAAACATCGCCAGAGGTGTACAGAAGTCTTAGGTAGGTCATATTGCGCCGCTATGGCAGTTGGAAGAAGAACGAGGAAAAACCTCAAATTTGACCATGCCGGCTATATGATTTTTTGTGGAAAATTTCGATGTCTCCAAATTCACTCCAAAGTGTCTGATTCGATGGATACACGTGAGAAAACATCGCCAGAGGTGTACAGAAGTCTTAGGTAGATCATATTGCGCCGCTATGGCAGTTGGAAGAAGAACGAGGAAAAACCTCAAATTTGACCATGCCGGCTATATGATTTTTTGTGGAAAATTTCGATGTCTAAAAATTCACTCCAAAGTGTCTGATTCGATGGATACACGTGAGAAAACATCGCCAGAGGTGTACTGAAGTCTTAGGTAGGTCATATTGCGCCGCTATGGCAGTTGGAAGAAGAACGAGGGAAAACCTCAAATTTGACCATGCCGGCTATATGATTTTTTGTGGAAAATTTCGATGTCTCCAAATTCACTACAAAGTGTCTGATTCGATGGATACACGTGAGAAAACATCGCCAGAGGTGTACAGAAGTCTTAGGTAGGTCATATTGCGCCGCTATGGCAGTTGGAAGAAGAACGAGGAAAAACCTCAAATTTGACCATGCCGGCTATATGATTTTTTGTGGAAAATTTCGATGTCTCCAAATTCACTCCAAAGTGTCTGATTCGATGGATACACGTGAGAAAACATCGCCAGAGGTGTACAGAAGTCTTAGGTAGATCATATTGCGCCGCTATGGCAGTTGGAAGAAGAACGAGGAAAAACCTCAAATTTGACCATGCCGGCTATATGATTTTTTGTGGAAAATTTCGATGTCTCCAAATTCACTCCAATGTGTCTGATTCGATGGATACACGTGAGAAAACATCGCCAGAGGTGTACTGAAGTCTTAGGTAGGTCATATTGCGCCGCTATGGCAGTTGGAAGAAGAACGAGGGAAAACCTCAAATTTGACCATGCCGGCTATATGATTTTTTGTGGAAAATTTCGATGTCTCCAAATTCACTACAAAGTGTCTGATTCGATGGATACACGTGAGAAAACATCGCCAGAGGTGTACAGAAGTCTTAGGTAGGTCATATTGCGCCGCTATGGCAGTTGGAAGAAGAACGAGGAAAAACCTCAAATTTGACCATGCCGGCTATATGATTTTTTGTGGAAAATTTCGATGTCTCCAAATTCACTCCAAAGTGTCTGATTCGATGGATACACGTGAGAAAACATCGCCAGATGTGTACAGAAGTCTTAGGTAGATCATATTGCGCCGCTATGGCAGTTGGAAGAAGAACGAGGAAAAACCTCAAATTTGACCATGCCGGCTATATGATTTTTTGTGGAAAATTTCGATGTCTCCAAATTCACTCCAAAGTGTCTGATTCGGGGGATACACGTGAGAAAACATCGCCAGAGGTGTACTGAAGTCTTAGGTAGGTCATATTGCGCCGCTATGGCAGTTGGAAGAAGAACGAGGGAAAACCTCAAATTTGACTATGCCGGCTATATGATTTTTTGTGGAAAATTTCGATGTCTCCAAATTCACTCCAAAGTGTCTGATTCGATGGATACACGTGAGAAAACATCGCCAGAGGTGTACGGAAGTCTTAGGTAGGTCATATTGCGCCGCTATGGCAGTTGGAAGAAGAACGAGGGAAGACCTCAAATTTGACCATGCCGGCTATATGATTTTTTGTGGAAAATTTCGATGTCTCCAAATTCACTCCAAAGTGTCTGATTCGGGGGATACACGTGAGAAAACATCGCCAGAGGTGTACTGAAGTCTTAGGTAGATCATATTGCGCCGCTATGGCAGTTGGAAGAAGAACGAGGGAAAACCTCAAATTTGACCATGCCGGCTATATGATTTTTTTGTGGAAAATTTCGATGTCTCCAAATTCACTCCAAAGTGTCTGATTCGATGGATACACGTGAGAAAACATCGCCAGAGGTGTACTGAAGTCTTAGGTAGGTCATATTGCGCCGCTATGGCAGTTGGAAGAAGAACGAGGGAAAACCTCAAATTTGACCATGCCGGCTATATGATTTTTTGTGGAAAATTTCGATGTCTCCAAATTCACTACAAAGTGTCTGATTCGATGGATACACGTGAGAAAACATCGCCAGAGGTGTACAGAAGTCTTAGGTAGGTCATATTGCGCCGCTATGGCAGTTGGAAGAAGAACGAGGAAAAACCTCAAATTTGACCATGCCGGCTATATGATTTTTTGTGGAAAATTTCGATGTCTCCAAATTCACTCCAAAGTGTCTGATTCGATGGATACACGTGAGAAAACATCGCCAGAGGTGTACTGAAGTCTTAGGTAGGTCATATTGCGCCGCTATGGCAGTTGGAAGAAGAACGAGGGAAAACCTCAAATTTGACCATGCCGGCTATATGATTTTTTGTGGAAAATTTCGATGTCTCCAAATTCACTACAAAGTGTCTGATTCGATGGATACACGTGAGACAACATCGCCAGAGGTGTACAGAAGTCTTAGGTAGGTCATATTGCGCCGCTATGGCAGTTGGAAGAAGAACGAGGAAAAACCTCAAATTTGACCATGCCGGCTATATGATTTTTTGTGGAAAATTTCGATGTCTCCAAATTCACTCCAAAGTGTCTGATTCGATGGATACACGTGAGAAAACATCGCCAGAGGTGTACTGAAGTCTTAGGAAGGTCATATTGCGCCGCTATGGCAGTTGGAAGAAGAACGAGGGAAAACCTCAAATTTGACCATGCCGGCTATATGATTTTTTGTGGAAAATTTCGATGTCTCCAAATTCACTACAAAGTGTCTGATTCGATGGATACACGTGAGAAAACATCGCCAGAGGTGTACAGAAGTCTTAGGTAGGTCATATTGCGCCGCTATGGCAGTTGGAAGAAGAACGAGGAAAAACCTCAAATTTGACCATGCCGGCTATATGATTTTTTGTGGAAAATTTCGATGTCTCCAAATTCACTCCAAAGTGTCTGATTCGATGGATACACGTGAGAAAACATCGCCAGAGGTGTACTGAAGTCTTAGGTAGGTCATATTGCGCCGCTATGGCAGTTGGAAGAAGAACGAGGAAAAACCTCAAATTTGACCATGCCGGCTATATGATTTTTTGTGCAAAATTTCGATGTCTCCAAATTCACTCCAAAGTGTCTGATTCGATGGATACACGTGAGAAAACATCGCCAGAGGTGTACAGAAGTCTTAGGTAGGTCATATTGCGCCGCTATGGCAGTTGGAAGAAGAACGAGGAAAAACCTCAAATTTGACCATGCCGGCTATATGATTTTTTGTGGAAAATTTCGATGTCTCCAAATTCACTCCAAAGTGTCTGATTCGATGGATACACGTGAGAAAACATCGCCAGAGGTGTACTGAAGTCTTAGGTAGGTCATATTGCGCCGCTATGGCAGTTGGAAGAAGAACGAGGGAAAACCTCAAATTTGACCATGCCGGCTATATGATTTTTTGTGGAAAATTTCGATGTCTCCAAATTCACTACAAAGTGTCTGATTCGATGGATACACGTGAGAAAACATCGCCAGAGGTGTACAGAAGTCTTAGGTAGGTCATATTGCGCCGCTATGGCAGTTGGAAGAAGAACGAGGAAAAACCTCAAATTTGACCATGCCGGCTATATGATTTTTTGTGGAAAATTTCGATGTCTCCAAATTCACTCCAAAGTGTCTGATTCGATGGATACACGTGAGAAAACATCGCCAGAGGTGTACTGAAGTCTTAGGAAGGTCATATTGCGCCGCTATGGCAGTTGGAAGAAGAACGAGGGAAAACCTCAAATTTGATAATGCCGGCTATATGATTTTTTGTGGAAAATTTCGATGTCTCCAAATTCACTACAAAGTGTCTGATTCGATGGATACACGTGAGAAAACATCGCCAGAGGTGCACAGAAGTCTTAGGTAGGTCATATTGCGCCGCTATGGCAGTTGGAAGAAGAACGAGGAAAAACCTCAAATTTGACCATGCCGGCTATATGATTTTTTGTGGAAAATTTCGATGTCTCCAAATTCACTCCAAAGTGTCCTGATTCGATGGATACACGTGAGAAAACATCGCCAGAGGTGTACTGAAGTCTTAGGTAGGTCATATTGCGCCGCTATGGCAGTTGGAAGAAGAACGAGGAAAAACCTCAAATTTGACCATGCCGGCTATATGATTTTTTTGTGCAAAATTTCGATGTCTCCAAATTCACTCCAAAGTGTCTGATTCGATGGATACACGTGAGAAAACATCGCCAGAGGTGTACAGAAGTCTTAGGTAGGTCATATTGCGCCGCTATGGCAGTTGGAAGAAGAACGAGGAAAAACCTCAAATTTGACCATGCCGGCTATATGATTTTTTGTGGAAAATTTCGATGTCTCCAAATTCACTCCAAAGTGTCTGATTCGATGGATACACGTGAGAAAACATCGCCAGAGGTGTACTGAAGTCTTAGGTAGGTCATATTGCGCCGCTATGGCAGTTGGAAGAAGAACGAGGGAAAACCTCAAATTTGACCATGCCGGCTATATGATTTTTTGTGGAAAATTTCGATGTCTCCAAATTCACTACAAAGTGTCTGATTCGATGGATACACGTGAGAAAACATCGCCAGAGGTGTACAGAAGTCTTAGGTAGGTCATATTGCGCCGCTATGGCAGTTGGAAGAAGAACGAGGAAAAACCTCAAATTTGACCATGCCGGCTATATGATTTTTTGTGGAAAATTTCGATGTCTCCAAATTCACTAGAAAGTGTCTGATTCGATGGATACACGTGAGAAAACATCGCCAGAGGTGTACTGAAGTCTTAGGAAGGTCATATTGCGCCGCTATGGCAGTTGGAAGAAGAACGAGGGAAAACCTCAAATTTGATAATGCCGGCTATATGATTTTTTGTGGAAAATTTCGATGTCTCCAAATTCACTACAAAGTGTCTGATTCGATGGATACACGTGAGAAAACATCGCCAGAGGTGCACAGAAGTCTTAGGTAGGTCATATTGCGCCGCTATGGCAGTTGGAAGAAGAACGAGGAAAAACCTCAAATTTGACCATGCCGGCTATATGATTTTTTGTGGAAAATTTCGATGTCTCCAAATTCACTCCAAAGTGGTCTGATTCGATGGATACACGTGAGAAAACATCGCCAGAGGTGTACTGAAGTCTTAGGTAGGTCATATTGCGCCGCTATGGCAGTTGGAAGAAGAACGAGGAAAAACCTCAAATTTGACCATGCCGGCTATATGATTTTTTGTGCAAAATTTCGATGTCTCCAAATTCACTCCAAAGTGTCTGATTCGATGGATACACGTGAGAAAACATCGCCAGAGGTGTACAGAAGTCTTAGGTAGGTCATATTGCGCCGCTATGGCAGTTGGAAGAAGAACGAGGAAAAACCTCAAATTTGACCATGCCGGCTATATGATTTTTTGTGGAAAATTTCGATGTCTCCAAATTCACTCCAAAGTGTCTGATTCGGTGGATACACGTGAGAAAACATCGCCAGAGGTGTACAGAAGTCTTAGGTAGGTCATATTGCGCCGCTATGGCAGTTGGAAGAAGAACGAGGAAAAACCTCAAATTTGACCATGCCGGCTATATGATTTTTTGTGGAAAATTTCGATGTCTCCAAATTCACTCCAAAGTGTCTGATTCGATGGATACACGTGAGAAAACATCGCCAGATGTGTACAGAAGTCTTAGGTAGGTCATATTGCGCCGCTATGGCAGTTGGAAGAAGAACGAGGAAAAACCTCAAATTTGACCATGCCGGCTATATGATTTTTTGTGGAAAATTTCGATGTCTCCAAATTCACTCCAAAGTGTCTGATTCGATGGATACACGTGAGAAAACATCGCCAGAGGTGTACTGAAGTCTTAGGTAGGTCATATTGCGCCGCTATGGCAGTTGGAAGAAGAACGAGGAAAAACCTCAAATTTGACCATGCCGGCTATATGATTTTTTGTGGAAAATTTCGATGTCTCCAAATTCACTCCAAAGTGTCTGATTCGATGGATACACGTGGGAAAACATCGCCAGAGGTGTACTGAAGTCTTAGGTAGGTCATATTGCGCCGCTATGGCAGTTGGAAGAAGAACGAGGGAAAACCTCAAATTTGACCATGCCGGCTATATGATTTTTTGTGGAAAATTTCGATGTCTCCAAATTCACTACAAAGTGTCTGATTCGATGGATACACGTGAGAAAACATCGCCAGAGGTGTACAGAAGTCTTAGGTAGGTCATATTGCGCCGCTATGGCAGTTGGAAGAAGAACGAGGAAAAACCTCAAATTTGACCATGCCGGCTATATGATTTTTTGTGGAAAATTTCGATGTCTCCAAATTCACTCCAAAGTGTCTGATTCGATGGATACACGTGAGAAAACATCGCCAGAGGTGTACTGAAGTCTTAGGTAGGTCATATTGCGCCGCTATGGCAGTTGGAAGAAGAACGAGGAAAAACCTCAAATTTGACCATGCCGGCTATATGATTTTTTGTGGAAAATTTCGATGTCTCCAAATTCACTCCAAAGTGTCTGATTCGATGGATACACGTGAGAAAACATCGCCAGAGGTGTACAGAAGTCTTAGGTAGGTCATATTGCGCCGCTATGGCAGTTGGAAGAAGAACGAGGAAAAACCTCAAATTTGACCATGCCGGCTATATGATTTTTTGTGGAAAATTTCGATGTCTCCAAATTCACTCCAAAGTGTCTGATTCGATGGATACACGTGAGAAAACATCGCCAGAGGTGTACAGAAGTCTTAGGTAGGTCATATTGCGCCGCTATGGCAGTTGGAAGAAGAACGAGGAAAAACCTCAAATTTGACCATGCCGGCTATATGATTTTTTGTGGAAAATTTCGATGTCTCCAAATTCACTCCAAAGTGTCTGATTCGATGGATACACGTGAGAAAACATCGCCAGAGGTGTACAGAAGTCTTAGGTAGGTCATATTGCGCCGCTATGGCAGTTGGAAGAAGAACGAGGAAAAACCTCAAATTTGACCATGCCGGCTATATGATTTTTTGTGGAAAATTTCGATGTCTCCAAATTCACTCCAAAGTGTCTGATTCGATGGATACACGTGAGAAAACATCGCCAGAGGTGTACGGAAGTCTTAGGTAGGTCATATTGCGCCGCTATGGCAGTTGGAAGAAGAACGAGGGAAAACCTCAAATTTGACCATGCCGGCTATATGATTTTTTGTGGAAAATTTCGATGTCTCCAAATTCACTCCAAAGTGTCTGATTCGGTGGATACACGTGAGAAAACATCGCCAGAGGTGTACTGAAGTCTTAGGTAGATCATATTGCGCCGCTATGGCAGTTGGAAGAAGAACGAGGGAAAACCTCAAATTTGACCATGCCGGCTATATGATTTTTTGTGGAAAATTTCGATGTCTCCAAATTCACTACAAAGTGTCTGATTCGATGGATACACGTGAGAAAACATCGCCAGAGGTGTACAGAAGTCTTAGGTAGGTCATATTGCGCCGCTATGGCAGTTGGAAGAAGAACGAGGAAAAACCTCAAATTTGACCATGCCGGCTATATGATTTTTTGTGGAAAATTTCGATGTCTCCAAATTCACTCCAAAGTGTCTGATTCGATGGATACACGTGAGAAAACATCGCCAGAGGTGTACAGAAGTCTTAGGTAGGTCATATTGCGCCGATATGGCAGTTGGAAGAAGAACGAGGAAAAACCTCAAATTTGACCATGCCGGCTATATGATTTTTTGTGGAAAATTTCGATGTCTCCAAATTCACTCCAAAGTGTCTGATTCGATGGATACACGTGAGAAAACATCGCCAGAGGTGTACAGAAGTCTTAGGTAGATCATATTGCGCCGCTATGGCAGTTGGAAGAAGAACGAGGAAAAACCTCAAATTTGACCATGCCGGCTATATGATTTTTTGTGGAAAATTTCGATGTCTCCAAATTCACTCCAATGTGTCTGATTCGATGGATACACGTGAGAAAACATCGCCAGAGGTGTACTGAAGTCTTAGGTAGGTCATATTGCGCCGCTATGGCAGTTGGAAGAAGAACGAGGGAAAACCTCAAATTTGACCATGCCGGCTATATGATTTTTTGTGGAAAATTTCGATGTCTCCAAATTCACTCCAATGTGTCTGATTCGATGGATACACGTGAGAAAACATCGCCAGAGGTGTACTGAAGTCTTAGGTAGATCATATTGCGCCGCTATGGCAGTTGGAAGAAGAACGAGGGAAAACCTCAAATTTGACCATGCCGGCTATATGATTTTTTGTGGAAAATTTCGATGTCTCCAAATTCACTCCAAAGTGTCTGATTCGATGGATACACGTGAGAAAACATCGCCAGAGGTGTACTGAAGTCTTAGGTAGGTCATATTGCGCCGCTATGGCAGTTGGAAGAAGAACGAGGGAAAACCTCAAATTTGACCATGCCGGCTATATGATTTTTTGTGGAAAATTTCGATGTCTCCAAATTCACTACAAAGTGTCTGATTCGATGGATACACGTGAGAAAACATCGCCAGAGGTGTACAGAAGTCTTAGGTAGGTCATATTGCGCCGCTATGGCAGTTGGAAGAAGAACGAGGAAAAACCTCAAATTTGACCATGCCGGCTATATGATTTTTTGTGGAAAATTTCGATGTCTCCAAATTCACTCCAAAGTGTCTGATTCGATGGATACACGTGAGAAAACATCGCCAGAGGTGTACAGAAGTCTTAGGTAGGTCATATTGCGCCGCTATGGCAGTTGGAAGAAGAACGAGGAAAAACCTCAAATTTGACCATGCCGGCTATATGATTTTTTGTGGAAAATTTCGATGTCTCCAAATTCACTCCAAAGTGTCTGATTCGATGGATACACGTGAGAAAACATCGCCAGAGGTGTACAGAAGTCTTAGGTAGATCATATTGCGCCGCTATGGCAGTTGGAAGAAGAACGAGGAAAAACCTCAAATTTGACCATGCCGGCTATATGATTTTTTGTGGAAAATTTCGATGTATCCAAATTCACTCCAAAGTGTCTGATTCGATGGATACGCGCCGCTATGGCAGTTGGAAGAAGAACGAGGGAAAACCTCAAATTTGACCATGCCGGCTATATGATTTTTTGTGGAAAATTTCGATGTCTCCAAATTCACTCCAAAGTGTCTGATTCGATGGATACACGTGAGAAAACATCGCCAGAGGTGTACAGAAGTCTTAGGTAGGTCATATTGCGCCGCTATGGCAGTTGGAAGAAGAACGAGGAAAAACCTCAAATTTGACCATGCCGGCTATATGATTTTTTGTGGAAAATTTCGATGTCTCCAAATTCACTCCAAAGTGTCTGATTCGATGGATACACGTGAGAAAACATCGCCAGAGTTGTACAGAAGTCTTAGGTAGATCATATTGCGCCGCTATGGCAGTTGGAAGAAGAACGAGGAAAAACCTCAAATTTGACCATGCCGGCTATATGATTTTTTGTGGAAAATTTCGATGTCTCCAAATTCACTCCAATGTGTCTGATTCGATGGATACACGTGAGAAAACATCGCCAGAGGTGTACTGAAGTCTTAGGTAGGTCATATTGCGCCGCTATGGCAGTTGGAAGAAGAACGAGGGAAAACCTCAAATTTGACCATGCCGGCTATATGATTTTTTGTGGAAAATTTCGATGTCTCCAAATTCACTCCAAAGTGTCTGATTCGATGGATACACGTGAGAAAACATCGCCAGAGGTGTACGGAAGTCTTAGGTAGGTCATATTGCGCCGCTATGGCAGTTGGAAGAAGAACGAGGGAAAACCTCAAATTTGACCATGCTGGCTATATGATTTTTTGTGGAAAATTTCGATGTCTCCAAATTCACTCCAAAGTGTCTGATTCGGTGGATACACGTGAGAAAACATCGCCAGAGGTGTACTGAAGTCTTAGGTAGATCATATTGCGCCGCTATGGCAGTTGGAAGAAGAACGAGGGAAAACCTCAAATTTGACCATGCCGGCTATATGATTTTTTGTGGAAAATTTCGATGTCTCCAAATTCACTACAAAGTGTCTGATTCGATGGATACACGTGAGAAAACATCGCCAGAGGTGTACAGAAGTCTTAGGTAGGTCATATTGCGCCGCTATGGCAGTTGGAAGAAGAACGAGGAAAAACCTCAAATTTGACCATGCCGGCTATATGATTTTTTGTGGAAAATTTCGATGTCTCCAAATTCACTCCAAAGTGTCTGATTCGATGGATACACGTGAGAAAACATCGCCAGAGGTGTACAGAAGTCTTAGGTAGGTCATATTGCGCCGCTATGGCAGTTGGAAGAAGAACGAGGAAAAACCTCAAATTTGACCATGCCGGCTATATGATTTTTTGTGGAAAATTTCGATGTCTCCAAATTCACTCCAAAGTGTCTGATTCGATGGATACACGTGAGAAAACATCGCCAGAGGTGTACAGAAGTCTTAGGTAGATCATATTGCGCCGCTATGGCAGTTGGAAGAAGAACGAGGAAAAACCTCAAATTTGACCATGCCGGCTATATGATTTTTTGTGGAAAATTTCGATGTCTCCAAATTCACTCCAATGTGTCTGATTCGATGGATACACGTGAGAAAACATCGCCAGAGGTGTACTGAAGTCTTAGGTAGGTCATATTGCGCCGCTATGGCAGTTGGAAGAAGAACGAGGGAAAACCTCAAATTTGACCATGCCGGCTATATGATTTTTTGTGGAAAATTTCGATGTCTCCAAATTCACTCCAAAGTGTCTGATTCGATGGATACACGTGAGAAAACATCGCCAGAGGTGTACGGAAGTCTTAGGTAGGTCATATTGCGCCGCTGTGGCAGTTGGAAGAAGAACGAGGGAAAACCTCAAATTTGACCATGCCGGCTATATGATTTTTTGTGGAAAATTTCGATGTCTCCAAATTCACTCCAAAGTGTCTGATTCGGTGGATACACGTGAGAAAACATCGCCAGAGGTGTACTGAAGTCTTAGGTAGATCATATTGCGCCGCTATGGCAGTTGGAAGAAGAACGAGGGAAAACCTCAAATTTGACCATGCCGGCTATATGATTTTTTGTGGAAAATTTCGATGTCTCCAAATTCACTACAAAGTGTCTGATTCGATGGATACACGTGAGAAAACATCACCAGAGGTGTACAGAAGTCTTAGGTAGGTCATATTGCGCCGCTATGGCAGTTGGAAGAAGAACGAGGAAAAACCTCAAATTTGACCATGCCGGCTATATGATTTTTTGTGGAAAATTTCGATGTCTCCAAATTCACTCCAAAGTGTCTGATTCGATGGATACACGTGAGAAAACATCGCCAGAGGTGTACTGAAGTCTTAGGTAGGTCATATTGCGCCGCTATGGCAGTTGGAAGAAGAACGAGGGAAAACCTCAAATTTGACCATGCCGGCTATATGATTTTTTGTGGAAAATTTCGATGTCTCCAAATTCACTACAAAGTGTCTGATTCGATGGATACACGTGAGAAAACATCGCCAGAGGTGTACAGAAGTCTTAGGTAGGTCATATTGCGCCGCTATGGCAGTTGGAAGAAGAACGAGGAAAAACCTCAAATTTGACCATGCCGGCTATATGATTTTTTGTGGAAAATTTCGATGTCTCCAAATTCACTCCAAAGTGTCTGATTCGATGGATACACGTGAGAAAACATCGCCAGAGGTGTACAGAAGTCTTAGGTAGATCATATTGCGCCGCTATGGCAGTTGGAAGAAGAACGAGGAAAAACCTCAAATTTGACCATGCCGGCTATATGATTTTTTGTGGAAAATTTCGATGTCTCCAAATTCACTCCAAAGTGTCTGATTCGATGGATACACGTGAGAAAACATCGCCAGAGGTGTACAGAAGTCTTAGGTAGATCATATTGCGCCGCTATGGCAGTTGGAAGAAGAACGAGGAAAAACCTCAAATTTGACCATGCCGGCTATATGATTTTTTGTGGAAAATTTCGATGTATCCAAATTCACTCCAAAGTGTCTGATTCGATGGATACACGTGAGAAAACATCGCCAGAGGTGTACTGAAGTCTTAGGTAGGTCATATTGCGCCGCTATGGCAGTTGGAAGAAGAACGAGGGAAAACCTCAAATTTGACCATGCCGGCTATATGATTTTTTGTGGAAAATTTCGATGTCTCCAAATTCACTCCAAAGTGTCTGATTCGATGGATACACGTGAGAAAACATCGCCAGAGGTGTACTGAAGTCTTAGGTAGGTCATATTGCGCCGCTATGGCAGTTGGAAGAAGAACGAGGGAAAACCTCAAATTTGACCATGCCGGCTATATGATTTTTTGTGGAAAATTTCGATGTCTCCAAATTCACTCCAAAGTGTCTGATTCGATGGATACACGTGAGAAAACATCGCCAGAGGTGTACAGAAGTCTTAGGTAGGTCATATTGCGCCGCTATGGCAGTTGGAAGAAGAACGAGGAAAAACCTCAAATTTGACCATGCCGGCTATATGATTTTTTGTGGAAAATTTCGATGTCTCCAAATTCACTCCAAAGTGTCTGATTCGATGGATACACGTGAGAAAACATCACCAGAGGTGTACAGAAGTCTTAGGTAGGTCATATTGCGCCGCTATGGCAGTTGGAAGAAGAACGAGGAAAAACCTCAAATTTGACCATGCCGGCTATATGATTTTTTGTGAAAAATTTCGATGTCTCCAAATTCACTCCAAAGTGTCTGATTCGATGGATACACGTGAGAAAACATCGCCAGAGGTGTACTGAAGTCTTAGGTAGGTCATATTGCGCCGCTATGGCAGTTGGAAGAAGAACGAGGGAAAACCTCAAATTTGACCATGCCGGCTATATGATTTTTTGTGAAAAATTTCGATGTCTCCAAATTCACTCCAAAGTGTCTGATTCGATGGATACACGTGAGAAAACATCGCCAGAGGTGTACTGAAGTCTTAGGTAGGTCATATTGCGCCGCTATGGCAGTTGGAAGAAGAACGAGGGAAAACCTCAAATTTGACCATGCCGGCTATATGATTTTTTGTGGAAAATTTCGATGTCTCCAAATTCACTCCAAAGTGTCTGATTCGATGGATACACGTGAGAAAACATCGCCAGAGGTGTACAGAAGTCTTAGGTAGATCATATTGCGCCGCTATGGCAGTTGGAAGAAGAACGAGGAAAAACCTCAAATTTGACCATGCCGGCTATATGATTTTTTGTGGAAAATTTCGATGTATCCAAATTCACTCCAAAGTGTCTGATTCGATGGATACACGTGAGAAAACATCGCCAGAGGTGTACTGAAGTCTTAGGTAGGTCATATTGCGCCGCTATGGCAGTTGGAAGAAGAACGAGGGAAAACCTCAAATTTGACCATGCCGGCTATATGATTTTTTGTGGAAAATTTCGATGTCTCCAAATTCACTCCAAAGTGTCTGATTCGATGGATACACGTGAGAAAACATCGCCAGAGGTGTACGGAAGTCTTAGGTAGGTCATATTGCGCCGCTATGGCAGTTGGAAGAAGAACGAGGAAAAACCTCAAATTTGACCATGCCGGCGATATGATTTTTTGTGGAAAATTTCGATGTCTCCAAATTCACTCCAAAGTGTCTGATTCGATGGATACACGTGAGAAAACATCGCCAGAGGTGTACTGAAGTCTTAGGTAGGTCATATTGCGCCGCTATGGCAGTTGGAAGAAGAACGAGGGAAAACCTCAAATTTGACCATGCCGGCTATATGATTTTTTGTGGAAAATTTCGATGTCTCCAAATTCACTCCAAAGTGTCTGATTCGATGGATACACGTGAGAAAACATCGCCAGAGGTGTACAGAAGTCTTAGGTAGGTCATATTGCGCCGCTATGGCAGTTGGAAGAAGAACGAGGAAAAACCTCAAATTTGACCATGCCGGCTATATGATTTTTTGTGAAAAATTTCGATGTCTCCAAATTCACTCCAAAGTGTCTGATTCGATGGATACACGTGAGAAAACATCGCCAGAGGTGTACTGAAGTCTTAGGTAGGTCATATTGCGCCGCTATGGCAGTTGGAAGAAGAACGAGGGAAAACCTCAAATTTGACCATGCCGGCTATATGATTTTTTGTGAAAAATTTCGATGTCTCCAAATTCACTCCAAAGTGTCTGATTCGATGGATACACGTGAGAAAACATCGCCAGAGGTATACAGAAGTCTTAGGTAGATCATATTGCGCCGCTATGGCAGTTGGAAGAAGAACGAGGGAAAACCTCAAATTTGACCATGCCGGCTATATGATTTTTTGTGGAAAATTTCGATGTCTCCAAATTCACTCCAAAGTGTCTGATTCGATGGATACACGTGAGAAAACATCGCCAGAGGTGTACAGAAGTCTTAGGTAGGTCATATTGCGCCGCTATGGCAGTTGGAAGAAGAACGAGGAAAAACCTCAAATTTGACCATGCCGGCTATATGATTTTTTGTGGAAAATTTCGATGTCTCCAAATACACTCCAAAGTGTCTGATTCGATGGATACATGTGAGAAAACATCGCCAGAGGTGTACAGAAGTCTTAGGTAGGTCATATTGCGCCGCTATGGCAGTTGGAAGAAGAACGAGGAAAAACCTCAAATTTGACCATGCCGGCTATATGATTTTTTGTGGAAAATTTCGATGTCTCCAAATTCACTCCAAAGTGTCTGATTCGATGGATACACGTGAGAAAACATCGCCAGAGGTGTACTGAAGTCTCAGGTAGGTCATATTGCGCCGCTATGGCAGTTGGAAGAAGAACGAGGAAAAACCTCAAATTTGACCATGCCGGCTATATGATTTTTTGTGGAAAATTTCGATGTCTCCAAATTCACTCCAAAGTGTCTGATTCGATGGATACACGTGAGAAAACATCGCCAGAGGTGTACTGAAGTCTCAGGTAGGTCATATTGCGCCGCTATGGCAGTTGGAAGAAGAACGAGGAAAAACCTCAAATTTGACCATGCCGGCTATATGATTTTTTGTGGAAAATTTCGATGTCTCCAAATTCACTCCAAAGTGTCTGATTCGATGGATACACGTGAGAAAACATCGCCAGAGGTGTACAGAAGTCTTAGGTAGGTCATATTGCGCCGCTATGGCAGTTGAAAGAAGAACGAGGAAAAACCTCAAATTTGACCATGCCGGCTATATGATTTTTTGTGGAAAATTTCGATGTCTCCAAATTCACTCCAAAGTGTCTGATTCGATGTACAGAAGTCTTAGGTAGGTCATATTGCGCCGCTATGGCAGTTGGAAGAAGAACGAGGAAAAACCTCAAATTTGACCATGCCGGCTATATGATTTTTTGTGGAAAATTTCGATGTCTCCAAATTCACTCCAAAGTGTCTGATTCGATGGATACACGTGAGAAAACATCGCCAGAGGTGTACTGAAGTCTTAGGTAGGTCATATTGCGCCGCTATGGCAGTTGGAAGAAGAACGAGGGAAAACCTCAAATTTGACCATGCCGGCTATATGATTTTTTGTGGAAAATTTCGATGTCTCCAAATTCACTCCAAAGTGTCTGATTCGATGGATACACGTGAGAAAACATCGCCGGAGGTGTACTGAAGTCTTAGGTAGGTCATATTGCGCCGCTATGGCAGTTGGAAGAAGAACGAGGGAAAACCTCAAATTTGACCATGCCGGCTATATGATTTTTTGTGGAAAATTTCGATGTCTCCAAATTCACTCCAAAGTGTCTGATTCGATGGATACACGTGAGAAAACATCGCCAGAGGTGTACAGAAGTCTTAGGTAGGTCATATTGCGCCGCTATGGCAGTTGGAAGAAGAACGAGGAAAAACCTCAAATTTGACCATGCCGGCTATATGATTTTTTGTGGAAAATTTCGATGTCTCCAAATTCACTCCAAAGTGTCTGATTCGATGGATACACGTGAGAAAACATCGCCAGAGGTGTACAGAAGTCTTAGGTAGGTCATATTGCGCCGCTATGGCAGTTGGAAGAAGAACGAGGGAAAACCTCAAATTTGACCATGCCGGCTGTATGATTTTTTGTGGAAAATTTCGATGTCTCCAAATTCACTCCAAAGTGTCTGATTCGATGGATACACGTGAGAAAACATCGCCAGAGGTGTACTGAAGTCTTAGGTAGGTCATATTGCGCCGCTATGGCAGTTGGAAGAAGAACGAGGGAAACCTCAAATTTGACCATGCCGGCTATATGATTTTTTGTGGAAAATTTCGATGTCTCCAAATTCACTCCAAAGTGTCTGATTCGATGGATACACGTGAGAAAACATCGCCAGAGGTGTACAGAAGTCTTAGGTAGGTCATATTGCACCGCTATGGCAGTTGGAAGAAGAACGAGGAAAAACCTCAAATTTGACCATGCCGGCTATATGATTTTTTGTGGAAAATTTCGATGTCTCCAAATTCACTCCAAAGTGTCTGATTCGATGGATACACGTGAGAAAACATCGCCAGAGGTGTACAGAAGTCTTAGGTAGGTCATATTGCGCCGCTATGGCAGTTGGAAGAAGAACGAGGAAAAACCTCAAATTTGACCATGCCGGCTATATGATTTTTTGTGGAAAATTTCGATGTCTCCAAATACACTCCAAAGTGTCTGATTCGATGGATACATGTGAGAAAACATCGCCAGAGGTGTACAGAAGTCTTAGGTAGGTCATATTGCGCCGCTATGGCAGTTGGAAGAAGAACGAGGAAAAACCTCAAATTTGACCATGCCGGCTATATGATTTTTTGTGGAAAATTTCGATGTCTCCAAATTCACTCCAAAGTGTCTGATTCGATGGATACACGTGAGAAAACATCGCCAGAGGTGTACTGAAGTCTCAGGTAGGTCATATTGCGCCGCTATGGCAGTTGGAAGAAGAACGAGGGAAAACCTCAAATTTGACCATGCCGGCTATATGATTTTTTGTGGAAAATTTCGATGTCTCCAAATTCACTCCAAAGTGTCTGATTCGATGGATACACGTGAGAAAACATCGCCAGAGGTGTACTGAAGTCTCAGGTAGGTCATATTGCGCCGCTATGGCAGTTGGAAGAAGAACGAGGAAAAACCTCAAATTTGACCATGCCGGCTATATGATTTTTTGTGGAAAATTTCGATGTCTCCAAATTCACTCCAAAGTGTCTGATTCGATGGATACACGTGAGAAAACATCGCCAGAGGTGTACAGAAGTCTTAGGTAGGTCATATTGCGCCGCTATGGCAGTTGAAAGAAGAACGAGGAAAAACCTCAAATTTGACCATGCCGGCTATATGATTTTTTGTGGAAAATTTCGATGTCTCCAAATTCACTCCAAAGTGTCTGATTCGATGTACAGAAGTCTTAGGTAGGTCATATTGCGCCGCTATGGCAGTTGGAAGAAGAACGAGGAAAAACCTCAAATTTGACCATGCCGGCTATATGATTTTTTGTGGAAAATTTCGATGTCTCCAAATTCACTCCAAAGTGTCTGATTCGATGGATACACGTGAGAAAACATCGCCAGAGGTGTACTGAAGTCTTAGGTAGGTCATATTGCGCCGCTATGGCAGTTGGAAGAAGAACGAGGGAAAACCTCAAATTTGACCATGCCGGCTATATGATTTTTTGTGGAAAATTTCGATGTCTCCAAATTCACTCCAAAGTGTCTGATTCGATGGATACACGTGAGAAAACATCGCCGGAGGTGTACTGAAGTCTTAGGTAGGTCATATTGCGCCGCTATGGCAGTTGGAAGAAGAACGAGGGAAAACCTCAAATTTGACCATGCCGGCTATATGATTTTTTGTGGAAAATTTCGATGTCTCCAAATTCACTCCAAAGTGTCTGATTCGATGGATACACGTGAGAAAACATCGCCAGAGGTGTACAGAAGTCTTAGGTAGGTCATATTGCGCCGCTATGGCAGTTGGAAGAAGAACGAGGAAAAACCTCAAATTTGACCATGCCGGCTATATGATTTTTTGTGGAAAATTTCGATGTCTCCAAATTCACTCCAAAGTGTCTGATTCGATGGATACACGTGAGAAAACATCGCCAGAGGTGTACAGAAGTCTTAGGTAGGTCATATTGCGCCGCTATGGCAGTTGGAAGAAGAACGAGGGAAAACCTCAAATTTGACCATGCCGGCTGTATGATTTTTTGTGGAAAATTTCGATGTCTCCAAATTCACTCCAAAGTGTCTGATTCGATGGATACACGTGAGAAAACATCGCCAGAGGTGTACTGAAGTCTTAGGTAGGTCATATTGCGCCGCTATGGCAGTTGGAAGAAGAACGAGGGAAACCTCAAATTTGACCATGCCGGCTATATGATTTTTTGTGGAAAATTTCGATGTCTCCAAATTCACTCCAAAGTGTCTGATTCGATGGATACACGTGAGAAAACATCGCCAGAGGTGTACAGAAGTCTTAGGTAGGTCATATTGCACCGCTATGGCAGTTGGAAGAAGAACGAGGAAAAACCTCAAATTTGACCATGCCGGCTATATGATTTTTTGTGGAAAATTTCGATGTCTCCAAATTCACTCCAAAGTGTCTGATTCGATGGATACACGTGAGAAAACATCGCCAGAGGTGTACTGAAGTCTTAGGTAGGTCATATTGCGCCGCTATGGCAGTTGGAAGAAGAACGAGGAAAAACCTCAAATTTGACCATGCCGGCTATATGATTTTTTGTGGAAAATTTCGATGTCTCCAAATTCACTCCAAAGTGTCTGATTCGATGGATACACGTGAGAAAACATCGCCAGAGGTGTACTGAAGTCTTAGGTAGGTCATATTGCGCCGCTATGGCAGTTGGAAGAAGAACGAGGAAAAACCTCAAATTTGACCATGCCGGCTATATGATTTTTTGTGGAAAATTTCGATGTCTCCAAATTCACTCCAAAGTGTCTGATTCGATGGATACACGTGAGAAAACATCGCCAGAGGTGTACTGAAGTCTTAGGTAGGTCATATTGCGCCGCTATGGCAGTTGGAAGAAGAACGAGGGAAAACCTCAAATTTGACCATGCCGGCTATATGATTTTTTGTGGAAAATTTCGATGTCTCCAAATTCACTCCAAAGTGTCTGAGTCGATGGATACACGTGAGAAAACATCGCCAGAGGTGTACAGAAGTCTTAGGTAGGTCATATTGCGCCGCTATGGCAGTTGGAAGAAGAACGAGGAAAAAACCTCAAATTTGACCATGCCGGCTATATGATTTTTTGTGGAAAATTTCGATGTCTCCAAATTCACTCCAAAGTGTCTGATTCGATGGATACACGTGAGAAAACATCGCCAGCGGTGTACTGAAGTCTTAGGTAGGTCATATTGCGCCGCTATGGCAGTTGGAAGAAGAACGAGGGAAAACCTCAAATTTGACCATGCCGGCTATATGATTTTTTGTGGAAAATTTCGATGTCTCCAAATTCACTCCAAAGTGTCTGATTCGATGGATACACGTGAGACAACATCGCCAGAGGTGTACAGAAGTCTTAGGTAGGTCATATTGCGCCGCTATGGCAGTTGGAAGAAGAACGAGGAAAAACCTCAAATTTGACCATGCCGGCTATATGATTTTTTGTGGAAAATTTCGATGTCTCCAAATTCACTCCAAAGTGTCTGATTCGATGGATACACGTGAGAAAACATCGCCGGAGGTGCACTGACGTCTTAGGTAGGTCATATTGCGCCGCTATGGCAGTTGGAAGAAGAACGAGGGAAACCTCAAATTTGACCATGCCGGCTATATGATTTTTTGTGGAAAATTTCGATGTCTCCAAATTCACTCCAAAGTGTCTGAGTCGATGGATACACGTGAGAAAACATCGCCAGAGGTGTACAGAAGTCTTAGGTAGGTCATATTGCACCGCTATGGCAGTTGGAAGAAGAACGAGGAAAAACCTCAAATTTGACCATGCCGGCTATATGATTTTTTGTGGAAAATTTCGATGTCTCCAAATTCACTCCAAAGTGTCTGATTCGATGGATACACGTGAGAAAACATCGCCAGAGGTGTACAGAAGTCTTAGGTAGGTCATATTGCGCCGCTATGGCAGTTGGAAGAAGAACGAGGAAAAACCTCAAATTTGACCATGCCGGCTATATGATTTTTTGTGGAAAATTTCGATGTCTCCAAATTCACTCCAAAGTGTCTGAGTCGATGGATACACGTGAGAAAACATCGCCAGAGGTGTACAGAAGTCTTAGGTAGGTCATATTGCGCCGCTATGGCAGTTGGAAGAAGAACGAGGGAAAACCTCAAATTTGACCATGCCGGCTATATGATTTTTTGTGGAAAATTTCGATGTCTCCAAATTCACTACAAAGTGTCTGATTCGATGGATACACGTGAGAAAACATCGCCAGAGGTGTACAGAAGTCTTAGGTAGGTCATATTGCGCCGCTATGGCAGTTGGAAGAAGAACGAGGAAAAACCTCAAATTTGACCATGCCGGCTATATGATTTTTTGTGGAAAATTTCGATGTCTCCAAATTCACTCCAAAGTGTCTGATTCGATGGATACACGTGAGAAAACATCGCCAGAGGTGTACAGAAGTCTTAGGTAGGTCATATTGCGCCGCTATGGCAGTTGGAAGAAGAACGAGGAAAAACCTCAAATTTGACCATGCCGGCTATATGATTTTTTGTGGAAAATTTCGATGTCTCCAAATACACTCCAAAGTGTCTGATTCGATGGATACATGTGAGAAAACATCGCCAGAGGTGTACAGAAGTCTTAGGTAGGTCATATTGCGCCGCTATGGCAGTTGGAAGAAGAACGAGGAAAAACCTCAAATTTGACCATGCCGGCTATATGATTTTTTGTGGAAAATTTCGATGTCTCCAAATTCACTCCAAAGTGTCTGATTCGATGGATACACGTGAGAAAACATCGCCAGAGGTGTACTGAAGTCTCAGGTAGGTCATATTGCGCCGCTATGGCAGTTGGAAGAAGAACGAGGAAAAACCTCAAATTTGACCATGCCGGCTATATGATTTTTTGTGGAAAATTTCGATGTCTCCAAATTCACTCCAAAGTGTCTGATTCGATGGATACACGTGAGAAAACATCGCCAGAGGTGTACAGAAGTCTTAGGTAGGTCATATTGCGCCGCTATGGCAGTTGGAAGAAGAACGAGGGAAAACCTCAAATTTGACCATGCCGGCTGTATGATTTTTTGTGGAAAATTTCGATGTCTCCAAATTCACTCCAAAGTGTCTGATTCGATGGATACACGTGAGAAAACATCGCCAGAGGTGTACTGAAGTCTTAGGTAGGTCATATTGCGCCGCTATGGCAGTTGGAAGAAGAACGAGGGAAACCTCAAATTTGACCATGCCGGCTATATGATTTTTTGTGGAAAATTTCGATGTCTCCAAATTCACTCCAAAGTGTCTGATTCGATGGATACACGTGAGAAAACATCGCCAGAGGTGTACAGAAGTCTTAGGTAGGTCATATTGCACCGCTATGGCAGTTGGAAGAAGAACGAGGAAAAACCTCAAATTTGACCATGCCGGCTATATGATTTTTTGTGGAAAATTTCGATGTCTCCAAATTCACTCCAAAGTGTCTGATTCGATGGATACACGTGAGAAAACATCGCCAGAGGTGTACTGAAGTCTTAGGTAGGTCATATTGCGCCGCTATGGCAGTTGGAAGAAGAACGAGGAAAAACCTCAAATTTGACCATGCCGGCTATATGATTTTTTGTGGAAAATTTCGATGTCTCCAAATTCACTCCAAAGTGTCTGATTCGATGGATACACGTGAGAAAACATCGCCAGAGGTGTACTGAAGTCTTAGGTAGGTCATATTGCGCCGCTATGGCAGTTGGAAGAAGAACGAGGAAAAACCTCAAATTTGACCATGCCGGCTATATGATTTTTTGTGGAAAATTTCGATGTCTCCAAATTCACTCCAAAGTGTCTGATTCGATGGATACACGTGAGAAAACATCGCCAGAGGTGTACTGAAGTCTTAGGTAGGTCATATTGCGCCGCTATGGCAGTTGGAAGAAGAACGAGGAAAAACCTCAAATTTGACCATGCCGGCTATATGATTTTTTGTGGAAAATTTCGATGTCTCCAAATTCACTCCAAAGTGTCTGAGTCGATGGATACACGTGAGAAAACATCGCCAGAGGTGTACAGAAGTCTTAGGTAGGTCATATTGCGCCGCTATGGCAGTTGGAAGAAGAACGAGGAAAAACCTCAAATTTGACCATGCCGGCTATATGATTTTTTGTGGAAAATTTCGATGTCTCCAAATTCACTCCAAAGTGTCTGATTCGATGGATACACGTGAGAAAACATCGCCAGCGGTGTACTGAAGTCTTAGGTAGGTCATATTGCGCCGCTATGGCAGTTGGAAGAAGAACGAGGGAAAACCTCAAATTTGACCATGCCGGCTATATGATTTTTTGTGGAAAATTTCGATGTCTCCAAATTCACTCCAAAGTGTCTGATTCGATGGATACACGTGAGACAACATCGCCAGAGGTGTACAGAAGTCTTAGGTAGGTCATATTGCGCCGCTATGGCAGTTGGAAGAAGAACGAGGAAAAACCTCAAATTTGACCATGCCGGCTATATGATTTTTTGTGGAAAATTTCGATGTCTCCAAATTCACTCCAAAGTGTCTGATTCGATGGATACACGTGAGAAAACATCGCCGGAGGTGCACTGACGTCTTAGGTAGGTCATATTGCGCCGCTATGGCAGTTGGAAGAAGAACGAGGGAAACCTCAAATTTGACCATGCCGGCTATATGATTTTTTGTGGAAAATTTCGATGTCTCCAAATTCACTCCATAGTGTCTGAGTCGATGGATACACGTGAGAAAACATCGCCAGAGGTGTACAGAAGTCTTAGGTAGGTCATATTGCACCGCTATGGCAGTTGGAAGAAGAACGAGGAAAAACCTCAAATTTGACCATGCCGGCTATATGATTTTTTGTGGAAAATTTCGATGTCTCCAAATTCACTCCAAAGTGTCTGATTCGATGGATACACGTGAGAAAACATCGCCAGAGGTGTACAGAAGTCTTAGGTAGGTCATATTGCGCCGCTATGGCAGTTGGAAGAAGAACGAGGAAAAACCTCAAATTTGACCATGCCGGCTATATGATTTTTTGTGGAAAATTTCGATGTCTCCAAATTCACTCCAAAGTGTCTGAGTCGATGGATACACATGAGAAAACATCGCCAGAGGTGTACTGAAGTCTTAGGTAGGTCATATTGCGCCGCTATGGCAGTTGGAAGAAGAACGAGGAAAAACCTCAAATTTGACCATGCCGGCTATATGATTTTTTGTGGAAAATTTCGATGTCTCCAAATTCACTCCAAAGTGTCTGATTCGATGGATACACGTGAGAAAACATCGCCAGCGGTGTACTGAAGTCTTAGGTAGGTCATATTGCGCCGCTATGGCAGTTGGAAGAAGAACGAGGGAAAACCTCAAATTTGACCATGCCGGCTATATGATTTTTTGTGGAAAATTTCTATGTCTCCAAATTCACTCCAAAGTGTCTGATTCGATGGATACACGTGAGACAACATCGCCAGAGGTGTACAGAAGTCTTAGGTAGGTCATATTGCGCCGCTATGGCAGTTGGAAGAAGAACGAGGAAAAACCTCAAATTTGACCATGCCGGCTATATGATTTTTTGTGGAAAATTTCGATGTCTCCAAATTCACTCCAAAGTGTCTGATTCGATGGATACACGTGAGAAAACATCGCCGGAGGTGCACTGAAGTCTTAGGTAGGTCATATTGCGCCGCTATGGCAGTTGGAAGAAGAACGAGGGAAACCTCAAATTTGACCATGCCGGCTATATGATTTTTTGTGGAAAATTTCGATGTCTCCAAATTCACTCCAAAGTGTCTGAGTCGATGGATACACGTGAGAAAACATCGCCAGAGGTGTACAGAAGTCTTAGGTAGGTCATATTGCACCGCTATGGCAGTTGGAAGAAGAACGAGGAAAAACCTCAAATTTGACCATGCCGGCTATATGATTTTTTGTGGAAAATTTCGATGTCTCCAAATTCACTCCAAAGTGTCTGATTCGATGGATACACGTGAGAAAACATCGCCAGAGGTGTACTGAAGTCTTAGGTAGGTCATATTGCGCCGCTATGGCAGTTGGAAGAAGAACGAGGGAAAACCTCAAATTTGACCATGCCGGCTATATGATTTTTTGTGGAAAATTTCGATGTCTCCAAATTCACTCCAAAGTGTCTGATTCGATGGATACACGTGAGAAAACATCGCCAGAGGTGTACAGAAGTCTTAGGTAGGTCATATTGCGCCGCTATGGCAGTTGGAAGAAGAACGAGGAAAAACCTCAAATTTGACCATGCCGGCTATATGATTTTTTGTGGAAAATTTCGATGTCTCCAAATTCACTCCAAAGTGTCTGATTCGATGGATACACGTGAGAAAACATCGCCAGAGGTGTACTGAAGTCTTAGGTAGGTCATATTGCGCCGCTATGGCAGTTGGAAGAAGAACGAGGAAAAACCTCAAATTTGACCATGCCGGCTATATGATTTTTTGTGGAAAATTTCGATGTCTCCAAATTCACTCCAAAGTGTCTGATTCGATGGATACACGTGAGAAAACATCGCCAGAGGTGTACAGAAGTCTTAGGTAGGTCATATTGCGCCACTATGGCAGTTGGAAGAAGAACGAGGAAAAACCTCAAATTTGACCATGCCGGCTATATGATTTTTTGTGGAAAATTTCGATGTCTCCAAATTCACTCCAAAGTGTCTGATTCGATGGATACACGTGAGAAAACATCGCCAGAGGTGTACAGAAGTCTTAGGTAGGTCATATTGCGCCGCTATGGCAGTTGGAAGAAGAACGAGGAAAAACCTCAAATTTGACCATGCCGGCTATATGATATTTTGTGGAAAATTTCGATGTCTCCAAATTCACTCCAAAGTGTCTGATTCGATGGATACACGTGAGAAAACATCGCCAGAGGTGTACAGAAGTCTTAGGTAGGTCATATTGCGCCGCTATGGCAGTTGGAAGAAGAACGAGGGAAAACCTCAAATTTGACCATGCCGGCTATATGATTTTTTGTGGAAAATTTCGATGTCTCCAAATTCACTCCAAAGTGTCTGATTCGATGGATACACGTGAGAAAACATCGCCAGAGGTGTACAGAAGTCTTAGGTAGGTCATATTGCGCCACTATGGCAGTTGGAAGAAGAACGAGGAAAAACCTCAAATTTGACCATGCCGGCTATATGATTTTTTGTGGAAAATTTCGATGTCTCCAAATTCACTCCAAAGTGTCTGATTCGATGGATACACGTGAGAAAACATCGCCAGAGGTGTACAGAAGTCTTAGGTAGGTCATATTGCGCCGCTATGGCAGTTGGAAGAAGAACGAGGAAAAACCTCAAATTTGACCATCCGGCTATATGATATTTTGTGGAAAATTTCGATGTCTCCAAATTCACTCCAAAGTGTCTGATTCGATGGATACACGTGAGAAAACATCGCCAGAGGTGTACAGAAGTCTTAGGTAGGTCATATTGCGCCGCTATGGCAGTTGGAAGAAGAACGAGGGAAAACCTCAAATTTGACCATGCCGGCTATATGATTTTTTGTGGAAAATTTCGATGTCTCCAAATTCACTCCAAAGTGTCTGATTCGATGTACAGAAGTCTTAGGTAGGTCATATTGCGCCGCTATGGCAGTTGGAAGAAGAACGAGGAAAAACCTCAAATTTGACCATGCCGGCTATATGATTTTTTGTGGAAAATTTCGATGTCTCCAAATTCACTCCAAAGTGTCTGATTCGATGGATACACATGAGAAAACATCGCCAGAGGTGTACTGAAGTCTTAGGTAGGTCATATTGCGCCGCTATGGCAGATGGAAGAAGAACGAGGGAAAACCTCAAATTTGACCATGCCGGCTATATGATTTTTTGTGGAAAATTTCGATGTCTCCAAATTCACTCCAAAGTGTCTGATTCGATGGATACACGTGAGAAAACATCGCCAGAGGTGTACAGAAGTCTTAGGTAGGTCATATTGCGCCGCTATGGCAGTTGGAAGAAGAACGAGGGAAAACCTCAAATTTGACCATGCCGGCTATATGATTTTTTGTGGAAAATTTCGATGTCTCCAAATTCACTCCAAAGTGTCTGATTCGATGTACAGAAGTCTTAGGTAGGTCATATTGCGCCGCTATGGCAGTTGGAAGAAGAACGAGGAAAAACCTCAAATTTGACCATGCCGGCTATATGATTTTTTGTGGAAAATTTCGATGTCTCCAAATTCACTCCAAAGTGTCTGATTCGATGGATACACGTGAGAAAACATCGCCAGAGGTGTACTGAAGTCTTAGGTAGGTCATATTGCGCCGCTATGGCAGATGGAAGAAGAACGAGGGAAAACCTCAAATTTGACCATGCCGGCTATATGATTTTTTGTGGAAAATTTCGATGTCTCCAAATTCACTCCAAAGTGTCTGATTCGATGGATACACGTGAGAAAACATCGCCAGAGGTGTACAGAAGTCTTAGGTAGGTCATATTGCGCCGCTATGGCAGTTGGAAGAAGAACGAGGAAAAACCTCAAATTTGACCATGCCGGCTATATGATTTTTTGTGGAAAATTTCGATGTCTCCAAATTCACTCCAAAGTGTCTGATTCGATGGATACACGTGAGAAAACATCGCCGGAGGTGTACTGAAGTCTTAGGTAGGTCATATTGCGCCGCTATGGCAGTTGGAAGAAGAACGAGGGAAAACCTCAAATTTGACCATGCCGGCTATATGATTTTTTGTGGAAAATTTCGATGTCTCCAAATTCACTCCAAAGCGTCTGATTCGATGGATACACGTGAGAAAACATCGCCAGAGGTGTACAGAAGTCTTAGGTAGGTCATATTGCGCCGCTATGGCAGTTGGAAGAAGAACGAGGAAAAACCTCAAATTTGACCATGCCGGCTATACGATTTTTTGTGGAAAATTTCGATGTCTCCAAATTCACTCCAAAGTGTCTGATTCGATGGATACACGTGAGAAAACATCGCCAGAGGTGTACTGAAGTCTTAGGTAGGTCATATTGCGCCGCTATGGCAGATGGAAGAAGAACGAGGGAAAACCTCAAATTTGACCATGCCGGCTATATGATTTTTTGTGGAAAATTTCGATGTCTCCAAATTCACTCCAAAGTGTCTGATTCGATGGATACACGTGAGAAAACATCGCCAGAGATGTACAGAAGTCTTAGGTAGGTCATATTGCGCCGCTATGGCAGTTGGAAGAAGAACGAGGAAAAACCTCAAATTTTACCATGCCGGCTATATGATTTTTTGTGGAAAATTTCGATGTCTCCAAATTCACTCCAAAGTGTCTGATTCGATGGATACACGTGAGAAAACATCGCCAGAGGTGTACAGAAGTCTTAGGTAGGTCATATTGCGCCGCTATGGCAGTTGGAAGAAGAACGAGGGAAAACCTCAAATTTGACCATGCCGGCTATATGATTTTTTGTGGAAAATTTCGATGTCTCCAAATTCACTCCAAAGTGTCTGATTCGATGGATACACGTGAGAAAACATCGCCAGAGGTGTACAGAAGTCTTAGGTAGGTCATATTGCGCCGCTATGGCAGTTGGAAGAAGAACGAGGAAAAACCTCAAATTTGACCATGCCGGCTATATGATTTTTTGTGGAAAATTTCGATGTCTCCAAATTCACTCCAAAGTGTCTGATTCGATGGATACACGTGAGAAAACATCGCCAGAGGTGTACTGAAGTCTTAGGTAGGTCATATTGCGCCGCTATGGCAGTTGGAAGAAGAACGAGGGAAAACCTCAAATTTGACCATGCCGGCTATATGATTTTTTGTGGAAAATTTCGATGTCTCCAAATTCACTCCAAAGTGTCTGATTCGATGGATACACGTGAGAAAACATCGCCAGAGGTGTACTGAAGTCTTAGGTAGGTCATATTGCGCCGCTATGGCAGTTGGAAGAAGAACGAGGGAAAACCTCAAATTTGACCATGCCGGCTATATGATCTTTTGTGGAAAATTTCGATGTCTCCAAATTCACTCCAAAGTGTCTGATTCGATGGATACACGTGAGAAAACATCGCCAGAGGTGTACAGAAGTCTTAGGTAGGTCATATTGCACCGCTATGGCAGTTGGAAGAAGAACGAGGAAAAACCTCAAATTTGACCATGCCGGCTATATGATTTTTTGTGGAAAATTTCGATGTCTCCAAATTCACTCCAAAGTGTCTGATTCGATGGATACACGTGAGAAAACATCGCCAGAGGTGTACTGAAGTCTTAGGTAGGTCATATTGCGCCGCTATGGCAGTTGGAAGAAGAACGAGGGAAAACCTCAAATTTGACCATGCCGGCTATATGATTTTTTGTGGAAAATTTCGATGTCTCCAAATTCACTCCAAAGTGTCTGAGTCGATGGATACACGTGAGAAAACATCGCCAGAGGTGTACAGAAGTCTTAGGTAGGTCATATTGCACCGCTATGGCAGTTGGAAGAAGAACGAGGAAAAACCTCAAATTTGACCATGCCGGCTATATGATTTTTTGTGGAAAATTTCGATGTCTCCAAATTCACTCCAAAGTGTCTGATTCGATGGATACACGTGAGAAAACATCGCCAGAGGTGTACAGAAGTCTTAGGTAGGTCATATTGCACCGCTATGGCAGTTGGAAGAAGAACGAGGAAAAACCTCAAATTTGACCATGCCGGCTATATGATTTTTTGTGGAAAATTTCGATGTCTCCAAATTCACTCCAAAGTGTCTGATTCGATGGATACACGTGAGAAAACATCGCCAGAGGTGTACTGAAGTCTTAGGTAGGTCATATTGCGCCGCTATGGCAGTTGGAAGAAGAACGAGGAAAAACCTCAAATTTGACCATGCCGGCTATATGATTTTTTGTGGAAAATTTCGATGTCTCCAAATTCACTCCAAAGTGTCTGATTCGATGGATACACGTGAGAAAACATCGCCAGAGGTGTACAGAAGTCTTAGGTAGGTCATATTGCACCGCTATGGCAGTTGGAAGAAGAACGAGGAAAAACCTCAAATTTGACCATGCCGGCTATATGATTTTTTGTGGAAAATTTCGATGTCTCCAAATTCACTCCAAAGTGTCTGATTCGATGGATACACGTGAGAAAACATCGCCAGAGGTGTACTGAAGTCTTAGGTAGGTCATATTGCGCCGCTATGGCAGTTGGAAGAAAAACGAGGGAAAACCTCAAATTTGACCATGCCGGCTATATGATTTTTTGTGGAAAATTTCGATGTCTCCAAATTCACTCCAGTGTGTCTGATTCGATGGGTACACGTGAGACAACATCGTCAGAGGTGTACAGAAGTCGTAGGTAGGTCATATTGGGCCACTACGGCAGTTGGAAGAAGAACGAGGAAAGACCTCAAATTTGACCATGCCGGCTATACGATTTTTAGTGGAAAATTTCTATGTCTCCAAATTCACTCCAAAGTGTCTGATTCGATGGATACACATGAGAAAACATCGCCAGAGGTGTACAGAAGTCTTAGGTAGGTCATATTGCGCCGCTATGGCAGTTGGAAGAAGAACAAGGGAAAACCTCAAATTTGACCATGCCTGCTATATGATTTTTTGTGGAAAATTTCGATGTCTCCAAATTCACTCCAAAGTGTCTGATTCGATGGATACACGTGAGAAAACATCGCCAGAGGTGTACATAAGTCTTAGGTAGGTCATATTGCGCCGCTATGGCAGTTAGAAGAAGAACGAGCAAAAACCTCAAATTTGACCATGCCGGCTATATGATTTTTTGGGGAAAATTTCGATGTCTCCAAATTCACTCCAGTGTGTCTGATTCGATGGGTACACGTGAGACAACATCGTCAGAGGTGTACAGAAGTCGTAGGTAGGTCATATTGGGCCACTACGGCAGTTGGAAGAAGAACGAGGAAAGACCTCAAATTTGACCATGCCGGCTATACGATTTTTAGTGGAAAATTTCGATGTCTCCAAATTCACTCCAAAGTGTCTGATTCGATGGATACACGTGAGAAAACATCGCCAGAGGTGTACAGAAGTCTTAGGTAGGTCATATTGCGCCGCTATGGCAGTTGGAAGAAAATTTCGATGTCTCCAAATTCACTCCAAAGTGTCTGATTCGATGGATACACGTGAGAAAACATCGCCAGAGGTGTACAGAAGTCTTAGGTAGGTCATATTGCGCCGCTATGGCAGTTGGAAGAAGAACGAGGGAAAACCTCAAATTTGACCATGCCGGCTATATGATTTTTTGTGGAAAATTTCGATGTCACCAAATTCACTCCAAAGTGTCTGATTCGATGGATACACGTGAGAAAACATCGCCAGAGGTGTACAGAAGTCTTAGGTAGGTCATATTGCGCCGCTATGGCAGTTGGAAGAAGAACGAGGGAAAACCTCAAATTTGACCATGCCGGCTATATGATTTTTTGTGGAAAATTTCGATGTCTCCAAATTCACTCCAGTGTGTCTGATTCGATGGGTACACGTGAGACAACATCGTCAGAGGTGTACAGAAGTCTTAGGTAGGTCATATTGCGCCGCTATGGCAGTTGGAAGAAGAACGAGGGAAAACCTCAAATTTGACCATGCTATATGATTTTTTGTGGAAAATTTCGATGTCGCCAAATTCACTCCAAAGTGTCTGATTCGATGGATACACGTGAGAAAACATCGCCAGAGGTGTACAGAAGTCTTAGGTAGGTCATATTGCGCCGCTATGGCAGTTGGAAGAAGAACGAGGAAATACCTCAAATTTGACCATGCCGGCTATACGAATTTTTGTGGAAAATTTCGATGTCTCCAAATTCACTCCAGTGTGTCTGATTCGATGGATACACGTGAGACAACATCGCCAGAGGTGTACAGAAGTCTTAGGTAGGTCATATTGCGCCGCTATGGCAGTTGGAAGAAGAACAAGGGAAAACCTCAAATTTGACCATGCCTGCTATATGATTTTTTGTGGAAAATTTCGATGTCTCCAAATTCACTCCAAAGTGTCTGATTCGATGGATACACGTGAGAAAACATCGCCAGAGGTGTACATAAGTCTTAGGTAGGTCATATTGCGCCGCTATGGCAGTTAGAAGAAGAACGAGCAAAAACCTCAAATTTGACCATGCCGGCTATATGATTTTTTGGGGAAAATTTCGATGTCTCCAAATTCACTCCAAAGTGTCTGATTCGATGGATACACGTGAGAAAACATCGCCAGAGGTGTACAGAAGTCTTAGGTAGGTCATATTGCGCCACTACGGCAGTTGGAAGAAGAGCGAGGAAAAACCTCAAATTTGACCATGCCGGCTATACGATTTTTAGTGGAAAATTTCTATGTCTCCAAATTCACTCCAAAGTGTCTGATTCGATGGATACACGTGAGAAAACATCGCCAGAGGTGTACAGAAGTCTTAGGTAGGTCATATTGCGCCGCTATGGCAGTTGGAAGAAGAACGAGGGAAAACCTCAAATTTGACCATGCCGGCTATATGATTTTTTGGGGAAAATTTCGATGTCTCCAAATTCACTCCAAAGTGTCTGATTCGATGGATACACGTGAGAAAACATCGCCAGAGGTGTACAGAAGTCTTAGGTAGGTCATATTGCGCCGCTATGGCAGTTGGAAGAAAATTTCGATGTCTCCAAATTCACTCCAAAGTGTCTGATTCGATGGATACACGTGAGAAAACATCGCCAGAGGTGTACAGAAGTCTTAGGTAGGTCATATTGCGCCGCTATGGCAGTTGGAAGAAGAACGAGGGAAAACCTCAAATTTGACCATGCCGGCTATATGATTTTTTGTGGAAAATTTCGATGTCTCCAAATTCACTCCAGTGTGTCTGATTCGATGGGTACACGTGAGACAACATCGTCAGAGGTGTACAGAAGCCGTAGGTAGGTCATATTGGGCCACTACGGCAGTTGGAAGAAGAACGAGGAAAAACCTCAAATTTGACCATGCCGGCTATACGATTTTTAGTGGAAAATTTCTATGTCTCCAAATTCACTCCAAAGTGTCTGATTCGATGGATACACATGAGAAAACATCGCCAGAGGTGTACAGAAGTCTTAGGCAGGTCATATTGCGCCGCTATGGCAGTTGGAAGAAGAACGAGGGAAAACCTCAAATTTGACCATGCCGGCTATATCATTTTTTGTGGAAAATTTCGATGTCACCAAATTCACTCCAAAGTGTCTGATTCGATGGATACACGTGAGAAAACATCGCCAGAGGTGTACAGAAGTCTTAGGTAGGTCATATTGCGCCGCTATGGCAGTTGGAAGAAGAACGAGGGAAAACCTCAAATTTGACCATGCCGGCTATATGATTTTTTGTGGAAAATTTCGATGTCTCCAAATTCACTCCAGTGTGTCTGATTCGATGGGTACACGTGAGACAACATCGTCAGAGGTGTACAGAAGCCGTAGGTAGGTCATATTGGGCCACTACGGCAGTTGGAAGAAGAACGAGGAAAAACCTCAAATTTGACCATGCCGGCTATACGATTTTTAGTGGAAAATTTCTATGTCTCCAAATTCACTCCAAAGTGTCTGATTCGATGGATACACATGAGAAAACATCGCCAGAGGTGTACAGAAGTCTTAGGCAGGTCATATTGCGCCGCTATGGCAGTTGGAAGAAGAACGAGGGAAAACCTCAAATTTGACCATGCCGGCTATATCATTTTTTGTGGAAAATTTCGATGTCACCAAATTCACTCCAAAGTGTCTGATTCGATGGATACACGTGAGAAAACATCGCCAGAGGTGTACAGAAGTCTTAGGTAGGTCATATTGCGCCGCTATGGCAGTTGGAAGAAGAACGAGGGAAAACCTCAAATTTGACCATGCCGGCTATATGATTTTTTGTGGAAAATTTCGATGTCTCCAAATTCACTCCAAAGTGTCTGATTCGATGGATACACGTGAGAAAACATCGCCAGAGGTGTACAGAAGTCTTAGGTAGGTCATATTGCGCCGCTATGGCAGTTGGAAGAAAATTTCGATGTCTCCAAATTCACTCCAAAGTGTCTGATTCGATGGATACACGTGAGAAAACATCGCCAGAGGTGTACAGAAGTCTTAGGTAGGTCATATTGCGCCGCTATGGCAGTTGGAAGAAGAACGAGGGAAAACCTCAAATTTGACCATGCCGGCTATATGATTTTTTGTGGAAAATTTCGATGTCACCAAATTCACTCCAAAGTGTCTGATTCGATGGATACACGTGAGAAAACATCGCCAGAGGTGTACAGAAGTCTTAGGTAGGTCATATTGCGCCGCTATGGCAGTTGGAAGAAGAACGAGGGAAAACCTCAAATTTGACCATGCCGGCTATATGATTTTTTGTGGAAAATTTCGATGTCTCCAAATTCACTCCAAAGTGTCTGATTCGATGGATACACGTGAGAAAACATCGCCAGAGGTGAAGTCTTAGGTAGGTCATATTGCGCCGCTATGGCAGTTGGAAGAAAATTTCGATGTCTCCAAATTCACTCCAAAGTGTCTGATTCGATGGATACACGTGAGAAAACATCGCCAGAGGTGTACAGAAGTCTTAGGTAGGTCATATTGCGCCGCTATGGCAGTTGGAAGAAGAACGAGGGAAAACCTCAAATTTGACCATGCCGGCTATATGATTTTTTGTGGAAAATTTCGATGTCACCAAATTCACTCCAAAGTGTCTGATTCGATGGATACACGTGAGAAAACATCGCCAGAGGTGTACAGAAGTCTTAGGTAGGTCATATTGCGCCGCTATGGCAGTTGGAAGAAGAACGAGGGAAAACCTCAAATTTGACCATGCTATATGATTTTTTGTGGAAAATTTCGATGTCTCCAAATTCACTCCAAAGTGTCTGATTCGATGGATACACGTGAGAAAACATCGCCAGAGGTGTACAGAAGTCTTAGGTAGGTCGTATTGCGCCGCTATGGCAGTTGGAAGAAGAACGAGGAAATACCTCAAATTTGACCATGCCGGCTATACGAATTTTTGTGGAAAATTTCGATGTCTCCAAATTCACTCCAGTGTGTCTGATTCGATGGATACACGTGAGACAACATCGCCAGAGGTGTACAGAAGTCTTAGGTAGGTCATATTGCGCCGCTATGGCAGTTGGAAGAAGAACAAGGGAAAACCTCAAATTTGACCATGCCTGCTATATGATTTTTTGTGGAAAATTTCGATGTCTCCAAATTCACTCCAAAGTGTCTGATTCGATGGATACACGTGAGAAAACATCGCCAGAGGTGTACAGAAGTCTTAGGTAGGTCATATTGCGCCGCTATGGCAGTTGGAAGAAGAACGAGGGAAAACCTCAAATTTGACCATGCCGGCTATATGATTTTTTGTGGAAAATTTCGATGTCTCCAAATTCACACCAAAGTGTCTGATTCGATGGATACACGTGAGAAAACATCGCCAGAGGTGTACAGAAGTCTTAGGTAGGTCATATTGCGCCGCTATGGCAGTTGGAAGAAAATTTCGATGTCTCCAAATTCACTCCAAAGTGTCTGATTCGATGGATACACGTGAGAAAACATCGCCAGAGGTGTACAGAAGTCTTAGGTAGGTCATATTGCGCCGCTATGGCAGTTGGAAGAAGAACGAGGGAAAACCTCAAATTTGACCATGCCGGCTATATGATTTTTTGTGGAAAATTTCGATGTCACCAAATTCACTCCAAAGTGTCTGATTCGATGGATACACGTGAGAAAACATCGCCAGAGGTGTACAGAAGTCTTAGGTAGGTCATATTGCGCCGTTATGGCAGTTGGAAGAAGAACGAGGGAAAACCTCAAATTTGACCATGCCGGCTATATGATTTTTTGTGGAAAATTTCGATGTCTCCAAATTCACTCCAAAGTGTATGATTCGATGGATACACGTGAGAAAACATCGCCAGAGGTGGACAGAAGTCTTAGGTAGGTCATATTGCGCCGCTATGGCAGTTGGAAGAAGAACGAGGAAAAACCTCAAATTTGACCATGCCGGCTATACGATTTTTTGTGGAAAATTTCGATGTCTCCAAATTCACTCCAAAGTGTCTGATTCGATGGATACACGTGAGAAAACATCGCCAGAGGTGTACAGAAGTCTTAGGTAGGTCATATTGCGCCGCTATGGCAGTTGGAAGAAGAACGAGGGAAAACCTCAAATTTGACCATGCTATATGATTTTTTGTGGAAAATTTCGATGTCTCCAAATTCACTCCAGTGTGTCTGATTCGATGGGTACACGTGAGACAACATCGTCAGAGGTGTACAGAAGTCGTAGGTAGGTCATATTGGGCCACTACGGCAGTTGGAAGAAGAACGAGGAAAAACCTCAAATTTGACCATGCCGGCTATACGATTTTTAGTGGAAAATTTCTATGTCTCCAAATTCACTCCAAAGTGTCTGATTCGATGGATACACATGAGAAAACATCGCCAGAGGTGTACAGAAGTCTTAGGCAGGTCATATTGCGCCGCTATGGCAGTTGGAAGAAGAACGAGGGAAAACCTCAAATTTGACCATGCCGGCTATATCATTTTTTGTGGAAAATTTCGATGTCACCAAATTCACTCCAAAGTGTCTGATTCGATGGATACACGTGAGAAAACATCGCCAGAGGTGTACAGAAGTCTAAGGTAGGTCATATTGCGCCGCTATGGCAGTTGGAAGAAGAACGAGGGAAAACCTCAAATTTGACCATGCCGGCTATATGATTTTTTGTGGAAAATTTCGATGTCTCCAAATTCACTCCAAAGTGTCTGATTCGATGGATACACGTGAGAAAACATCGCCAGAGGTGTACAGAAGTCTTAGGTAGGTCATATTGCGCCGCTATGGCAGTTGGAAGAAGAACGAGGAAAAACCTCAAATTTGACCATGCGGGCTATATGATTTTTTGTGGAAAATTTCGATGTCTATAAATTCACTCCAAAGTGTCTGATTCGATGGATACACGTGAGAAAACATCGACAGAGGTGTACTGAAGTCTTAGGTAGGTCATATTGCGCCGCTATGGCAGTTGGAAGAAGAACGAGGGAAAACCTCAAATTTGACCATGCCGGCTATATGATTTTTTGTGGAAAATTTCGATGTCTCCAAATTCACACCAAAGTGTCTGATTCGATGGATACACGTGAGAAAACATCGCCAGAGGTGTACAGAAGTCTTAGGTAGGTCATATTGCGCCGCTATGGCAGTTGGAAGAAGAACGAGGGAAAACCTCAAATTTGACCATGCTATATGATTTTTTGTGGAAAATTTCGATGTCTCCAAATTCACTCCAGTGTGTCTGATTCGATGGGTACACGTGAGACAACATCGTCAGAGGTGTACAGAAGTCGTAGGTAGGTCATATTGGGCCACTACGGCAGTTGGAAGAAGAACGAGGAAAAACCTCAAATTTGACCATGCCGGCTATATGATTTTTTGTGGAAAATTTCGATGTCTCCAAATTCACTCCAAAGTGTCTGATTCGATGGATACACGTGAGAAAACATCGCCAGAGGTGTACAGAAGTCTTAGGTAGGTCATATTGCGCCGCTATGGCAGTTGGAAGAAGAACGAGGAAATACCTCAAATTTGACCATGCCGGCTATACGAACTTTTGTGGAAAATTTCGATGTCTCTAAATTCACTCCAGTGTGTCTGATTCGATGGATACACGTGAGACAACATTGCCAGTGGTGTACAGAAGTCTTAGGTAGGTCATATTGCGCCGCTATGGCAGTTGGAAGAAGAACGAGGGAAAACCTCAAATTTGACCATGCCGGCTATATGATTTTTTGTGGAAAATTTCGATGTCTCCAAATTCACTCCAAAGTGTCTGATTCGATGGATACACGTGAGAAAACATCGACAGAGGTGTACAGAAGTCTTAGGTAGGTCATATTGCGCCGCTATGGCAGTTGGAAGAAGAACGAGGGAAAAAACGGCCGGCTATATGATTTTTTGTGGAAAATTTGGATGTCTCCAAATTCACTCCAGTGTGTCTGATTCGATGGATACACGTGAAAAAACATCGCCAGAGGTGTACAGAAGTCTTAGGTAGGTTATATTGCGCCGCTATGGCAGTTGGAAGAAAATTTCGATGTCTCCAAATTCACTCCAAAGTGTCTGATTCGATGGATACACGTGAGAAAACATCGCCAGAGGTGTACAGAAGTCTTAGGTAGGTCATATTGCGCCGCTATGGCAGTTGGAAGAAGAACGAGGGAAAACCTCAAATTTGACCATGCCGGCTATACGATTTTTTGTGGAAAATTTCGATGTCTCCAAATTCACTCCAAAGTGTCTGATTCGATGGATACACGTGAGAAAACATCGCCAGAGGTGTACAGAAGTCTTAGGTAGGTCATATTGCGCCGCTATGGCAGTTGGAAGAAGAACGAGGGAAAACCTCAAATTTGACCATGCCGGCTATGAATTTTTGTGGAAAATTTCGATGTCTCCAAATTCACTCCAGTGTGTCTGATTCGATGGGTACACGTGAGACAACATCGTCAGAGGTGTACAGAAGCCGTAGGTAGGTCATATTGGGCCACTACGGCAGTTGGAAGAAGAACGAGGAAAAACCTCAAATTTGACCATGCCGGCTATACGATTTTTAGTGGAAAATTTCTATGTCTCCAAATTCACTCCAAAGTGTCTGATTCGATGGATACACGTGAGAAAACATCGCCAGAGGTGTACAGAAGTCTTAGGTAGGTCATATTGCGCCGCTATGGCAGTTGGAAGAAGAACGAGGGAAAACCTCAAATTTGACCATGCCGGCTATATGATTTTTTGTGGAAAATTTCGATGTCTCCAAATTCACTCCAAAGTGTCTGATTCGATGGATACACGTGAGAAAACATCGCCAGAGGTGTACAGAAGGCTTAGGTATGTCATATTGCGCCGCTATGGCAGTTGGAAGAAGAACGAGGAAATACCTCAAATTTGACCATGCCTGCTATATGATTTTTTGTGGAAAATTTCGATGTCTCCAAATTCACTCCAAAGTGTCTGATTCGATGGATACACGTGAGAAAACATCGACAGAGGTGTACAGAAGTCTTAGGTAGGTCATATTGCGCCGCTATGGCAGTTGGAAGAAGAACGAGGGAAAAAACACGGCTATATCATTTTTTGTGGAAAATTTCGATGTCACCAAATTCACTCCAAAGTGTCTGATTCGATGGATACACGTGAGAAAACATCGCCAGAGGTGTACAGAAGTCTTAGGTAGGTCATATTGCGCCGCTATGGCAGTTGGAAGAAGAACGAGGAAAAACCTCAAATTTGACCATGCCGGCTATACGATTTTTTGTGGAAAATTTCGATGTCTCCAAATTCACTCCAAAGTGTCTGATTCGATGGATACACGTGAGAAAACATCGCCAGAGGTGTACAGAAGTCTTAGGTAGGTCATATTGCGCCGCTATGGCAGTTGGAAGAAGAACGAGGGAAAACCTCAAATTTGACCATGCTATATGATTTTTTGTGGAAAATTTCGATGTCTCCAAATTCACTCCAGTGTGTCTGATTCGATGGGTACACGTGAGACAACATCGTCAGAGGTGTACAGAAGTCGTAGGTAGGTCATATTGGGCCACTACGGCAGTTGGAAGAAGAACGAGGAAAAACCTCAAATTTGACCATGCCGGCTATACGATTTTTAGTGGAAAATTTCTATGTCTCCAAATTCACTCCAAAGTGTCTGATTCGATGGATACACATGAGAAAACATCGCCAGAGGTGTACAGAAGTCTTAGGTAGGTCATATTGCGCCGCTATGGCAGTTGGAAGAAGAACGAGGGAAAACCTCAAATTTGACCATGCCGGCTATATCATTTTTTGTGGAAAATTTCGATGTCTCCAAATTCACTCCAAAGTGTCTGATTCGATGGATACACGTGAGAAAACATCGGCAGAGGTGTACAGAAGTCTTAGGTAGGTCATATTGCGCCGCTATGGCAGTTGGAAGAAGAACGAGGGAAAATCTCAAATTTGACCATGCCGGCTATATGATTTTTTGTGGAAAATTTCGATGTCTCCAAATTCACTCCAAAGTGTCTGATTCGATGGATACACGTGAGAAAACATCGACAGAAGTGTACAGAAGTCTTAGGTAGGTCATATTGCGCCGCTATGGCAGTTGGAAGAAGAACGAGGGAAAACCTCAAATTTGACCATGCTATATGATTTTTTGTGGAAAATTTCGATGTCTCCAAATTCACTCCAGTGTGTCTGATTCGATGGGTACACGTGAGACAACATCGTCAGAGGTGTACAGAAGTCGTAGGTAGGTCATATTGGGCCACTACGGCAGTTGGAAGAAGAACGAGGAAAAACCTCAAATTTGACCATGCCGGCTATACGATTTTTAGTGGAAAATTTCTATGTCTCCAAATTCACTCCAAAGTGTCTGATTCGATGGATACACATGAGAAAACATCGCCAGAGGTGTACAGAAGTCTTAGGTAGGTCATATTGCGCCGCTATGGCAGTTGGAAGAAGAACGAGGGAAAACCTCAAATTTGACCATGCCGGCTATATGATTTTTTGTGGAAAATTTCGATGTCTCCAAATTCACTCCAAAGTGTCTGATTCGATGGATACACGTGAGAAAACATCGCCAGAGGTGTACAGAAGTCTAAGGTAGGTCATATTGCGCCGCTATGGCAGTTGGAAGAAGAACGAGGGAAAACCTCAAATTTGACCATGCCGGCTATATGATTTTTTGTGGAAAATTTCGATGTCTCCAAATTCACTCCAAAGTGTCTGATTCGATGGATACACGTGAGAAAACATCGCCAGAGGTGTACAGAAGTCTTAGGTAGGTCATATTGCGCCGCTATGGCAGTTGGAAGAAGAACGAGGGAAAACCTCAAATTTGACCATGCTATATGATTTTTTGTGGAAAATTTCGATGTCTCCAAATTCACTCCAGTGTGTCTGATTCGATGGGTACACGTGAGACAACATCGTCAGAGGTGTACAGAAGTCGTAGGTAGGTCATATTGGGCCACTACGGCAGTTGGAAGAAGAACGAGGAAAAACCTCAAATTTGACCATGCCGGCTATACGATTTTTAGTGGAAAATTTCTATGTCTCCAAATTCACTCCAAAGTGTCTGATTCGATGGATACACATGAGAAAACATCGCCAGAGGTGTACAGAAGTCTTAGGTAGGTCATATTGCGCCGCTATTGCAGTTGGAAGAAGAACGAGGGAAAACCTCAAATTTGACCATGCCGGCTATATGATTTTTTGTGGAAAATTTCGATGTCTCCAAATTCACTCCAAAGTGTCTGATTCGATGGATACACGTGAGAAAACATCGCCAGAGGTGTACAGAAGTCTAAGGTAGGTCATATTGCGCCGCTATGGCAGTTGGAAGAAGAACGAGGGAAAACCTCAAATTTGACCATGCTATATGATTTTTTGTGGAAAATTTCGATGTCTCCAAATTCACTCCAGTGTGTCTGATTCGATGGGTACACGTGAGACAACATCGTCAGAGGTGTACAGAAGTCGTAGGTAGGTCATATTGGGCCACTACGGCAGTTGGAAGAAGAACGAGGAAAAACCTCAAATTTGACCATGCCGGCTATACGATTTTTAGTGGAAAATTTCTATGTCTCCAAATTCACTCCAAAGTGTCTGATTCGATGGATACACATGAGAAAACATCGCCAGAGGTGTACATAAGTCTTAGGTAGGTCATATTGCGCCGCTATGGCAGTTGGAAGAAGAACGAGGGAAAACCTCAAATTTGACCATGCCGGCTATATCATTTTTTGTGGAAAATTTCGATGTCTCCAAATTCACTCCAAAGTGTCTGATTCGATGGATACACGTGAGAAAACATCGCCAGAGGTGTACAGAAGTCTTAGGTAGGTCATATTGCGCCGCTATGGCAGTTGGAAGAAGAACGAGGGAAAACCTCAAATTTGACCATGCTATATGATTTTTTGTGGAAAATTTCGATGTCTCCAAATTCACTCCAGTGTGTCTGATTCGATGGGTACACGTGAGACAACATCGTCAGAGGTGTACAGAAGTCGTAGGTAGGTCATATTGGGCCACTACGGCAGTTGGAAGAAGAACGAGGAAAAACCTCAAATTTGACCATGCCGGCTATACGATTTTTAGTGGAAAATTTCTATGTCTCCAAATTCACTCCAAAGTGTCTGATTCGATGGATACACATGAGAAAACATCGCCAGAGGTGTACAGAAGTCTTAGGTAGGTCATATTGCGCCGCTATGGCAGTTGGAAGAAGAACGAGGGAAAACCTCAAATTTGACCATGCCGGCTATATGATTTTTTGTGGAAAATTTCGATGTCTCCAAATTCACTCCAAAGTGTCTGATTCGATGGATACACGTGAGAAAACATCGCCAGAGGTGTACAGAAGTCTTAGGTAGGTCATATTGCGCCGCTATGGCAGTTGGAAGAAAATTTCGATGTCTCCAAATTCACTCCAAAGTGTCTGATTCGATGGATACACGTGAGAAAACATCGCCAGAGACGTACAGAAGTCTTAGGTAGGTCATATTGCGCCGCTATGGCAGTTGGAAGAAGAACGAGGGAAAACCTCAAATTTGACCATGCCGGCTATACGATTTTTAGTGGAAAATTTCTATGTCTCCAAATTCACTCCAAAGTGTCTGATTCGATGGATACACATGAGAAAACATCGCCAGAGGTGTACAGAAGTCTTAGGTAGGTCATATTGGGCCACTACGGCAGTTGGAAGAAGAACGAGGGAAAACCTCAAATTTGACCATGCCGGCTATATGATTTTTTGTGGAAAATTTCGATGTCTCCAAATTCACTCCAAAGTGTCTGATTCGATGGATACACGTGAGAAAACATCGCCAGAGGTGTACAGAAGTCTAAGGTAGGTCATATTGCGCCGCTATGGCAGTTGGAAGAAGAACGAGGGAAAACCTCAAATTTGACCATGTCGGCTATATGATTTTTTGTGGAAAATTTCGATGTCTCCAAATTCACTCCAAAGTGTCTGATTCGATGGATACACGTGAGAAAACATCGCCAGAGGTGTACAGAAGTCTTAGGTAGGTCATATTGCGCCGCTATGGCAGTTGGAAGAAGAACGAGGGAAAACCTCAAATTTGACCATGCTATATGATTTTTTGTGGAAAATTTCGATGTCTCCAAATTCACTCCAGTGTGTCTGATTCGATGGGTACACGTGAGACAACATCGTCAGAGGTGTACAGAAGTCGTAGGTAGGTCATATTGGGCCACTACGGCAGTTGGAAGAAGAACGAGGAAAAACCTCAAATTTGACCATGCCGGCTATACGATTTTTAGTGGAAAATTTCTATGTCTCCAAATTCACTCCAAAGTGTCTGATTCGATGGATACACATGAGAAAACATCGCCAGAGGTGTACAGAAGTCTTAGGTAGGTCATATTGCGCCGCTATGGCAGTTGGAAGAAGAACGAGGGAAAACCTCAAATTTGACCATGCCGGCTATATCATTTTTTGTGGAAAATTTCGATGTCTCCAAATTCACTCCAAAGTGTCTGATTCGATGGATACACGTGAGAAAACATCGCCAGAGGTGTACAGAAGTCTTAGGTAGGTCATATTGCGCCGCTATGGCAGTTGGAAGAAGAACGAGGGAAAACCTCAAATTTGACCATGCTATATGATTTTTTGTGGAAAATTTCGATGTCTCCAAATTCACTCCAGTGTGTCTGATTCGATGGGTACACGTGAGACAACATCGTCAGAGGTGTACAGAAGTCTTAGGTAGGTCATATTGCGCCGCTATGGCAGTTGGAAGAAGAACGAGGGAAAATCTCAAATTTGACCATGCCGGCTATATGATTTTTTGTGGAAAATTTCGATGTCTCCAAATTCACTCCAAAGTGTCTGATTCGATGGATACACGTGAGAAAACATCGACAGAAGTGTACAGAAGTCTTAGGTAGGTCATATTGCGCCGCTATGGCAGTTGGAAGAAGAACGAGGGAAAAAACAGCCGGCTATATGATTTTTTGTGGAAAATTTGGATGTCTCCAAATTCACTCCAGTGTGTCTGATTCGATGGATACACGTGAGAAAACATCGCCAGAGGTGTACAGAAGTCTTAGGTAGGTCATATTGCGCCGCTATGGCAGTTGGAAGAAGAACGAGGAAAAACCTCAAATTTGACCATGCCGGCTATACGATTTTTTGTGGAAAATTTCGATGTCTCCAAATTCACTCCAAAGTGTCTGATTCGATGGATACACGTGAGAAAACATCGCCAGAGGTGTACAGAAGTCTTAGGTAGGTCATATTGCGCCGCTATGGCAGTTGGAAGAAGAACGAGGGAAAACCTCAAATTTTACCATGCCGGCTATACGAATTTTTGTGGAAAATTTGGATGTCTCCAAATTCACTCCAGTGTGTCTGATTCGATGGATACACGTGAGACAACATCGCCAGAGGTGTACAGAAGTCTTAGGTAGGTCATATTGCGCCGCTATGGCAGTTGGAAGAAGAACGAGGGAAAACCTCAAATTTGACCATGCTATATGATTTTTTGTGGAAAATTTCGATGTCTCCAAATTCACTCCAGTGTGTCTGATTCGATGGGTACACGTGAGACAACATCGTCAGAGGTGTACAGAAGTCTTAGGTAGGTCATATTGCGCCGCTATGGCAGTTGGAAGAAGAACGAGGGAAAACCTCAAATTTGACCATGCCGGCTATACGATTTTTAGTGGAAAATTTCGATGTCTCCAAATTCACTCCAAAGTGTCTGATTCGATGGATACACGTGAGAAAACATCGCCAGAGGTGTACAGAAGTCTTAGGTAGGTCATATTGCGCCGCTATGGCAGTTGGAAGAAGAACGAGGGAAAACCTCAAATTTAACCATGCCGGCTATACGATTTTTTGTGGAAAATTTCGATGTCTCCAAATTCACTCCAAAGTGTCTGATTCGATGGATACACGTGAGACAACATCGCCAGAGGTGTACAGAAGTCTTAGGTAGGTCATATTGCGCCGCTATGGCAGTTGGAAGAAGAACGAGGGAAAACCTCAAATTTGACCATGCCGGCTATATGATTTTTTGTGGAAAATTTCGATGTCTCCAAATTCACTCCAAAGTGTCTGATTCGATGGATACACGTGAGAAAACATCGCCAGAGGTGTACAGAAGTCTTAGGTAGGTCATATTGCGCCGCTATGGCAGTTGGAAGAAGAACGAGGGAAAACCTCAAATTTGACCAATGCCGGCTATATGATTTTTTGTGGAAAATTTCGATGTTTCCAAATTCACTCCAAAGTGTCTGATTCGATGGATACACGTGAGAGAACATCGCCAGAGGTGTACAGAAGTCTTAGGTAGGTCATATTGCGCCGCTATGGCAATTGGAAGAAGAACGAGGGAAAACCTCAAATTTGACCATGCCGGCTATACGATTTTTTGTGGAAAATTTCGATGTCTCCAAATTCACTCCAAAGTGTCTGATTCGATGGATACACGTGAGACAACATCGCCAGAGATGTACAGAAGTCTTAGGTAGGTCATATTGCGCCGCTATGGCAGTTGGAAGAAGAACGAGGGAAAGCCTCAAATTTGACCATGCCGGCCATATGATTTTTTGTGGAAAATTTCGATGTCTCCAAATTCACTCCAGTGTGTCTGATTCGATGGATACACGTGAGACAACATCGCCAGAGGTGTACAGAAGTCTTAGGTAGGTCATATTGCGCCGCTATGGCAGTTGGAAGAAGAACGAGGGAAAACCTCAAATTTGACCATGCCGGCTATATGATTTTTTGTGGAAAATTTCGATGTCTCCAAATTCACTCCAAAGTGTCTGATTCGATGGATACACGTGAGAAAACATCGCCAGAGGTGTACAGAAGTCTTAGGTAGGTCATATTGCGCCACTATGGCAGTTGGAAGAAGAACGAGGGAAAACCTCAAATTTGACCATGCCGGCTATATGATTTTTTGTGGAAAATTTCGATGTCTCCAAATTCACTCCAAAGTGTCTGATTCGATGGATACACGTGAGAAAACATCGCCAGAGGTGTACAGAAGTCTTAGGTAGGTCATATTGCGCCGCTATGGCAGTTGGAAGAAGAACGAGGGAAAACCTCAAATTTGACCATGCCGGCTATATGATTTTTTGTGGAAAATTTCGATGTCTCCAAATTCACTCCAGTGTGTCTGATTCGATGGGTACACGTGAGACAACATCGCCAGAGGTTTACAGAAGTTTTAGGTAGGTCATATTGGGCCACTACGGCAGTTGGAAGAAGAACGAGGGAAAACCTCAAATTTGACCATGCCGGCTATATGATTTTTTGTGGAAAATGTCGATGTCTCCAAATTCACTCCAAAGTGTCTGATTCGATGGATACACGTGAGAAAACATCGCCAGAGGTGTACAGAAGTCTTAGGTAGGTCATATTGCGCCGCTATGGCAGTTGGAAGAAGAACGAGGGAAAACCTCAAATTTGACCATGCCGGCTATATGATTTTTTGTGGAAAATTTCGATGTCTCCAAATTCACTCCAGTGTGTCTGATTCGATGGGTACACGTGAGACAACATCGCCAGAGATGTACAGAAGTCTTAGGTAGGTCATATTGCGCCGCTATGGCAGTTGGAAGAAAAACGAGGGAAAACCTCAAATTTGACCATACCGGCTATACGATTTTTTGTGGAAAATTTCGATGTTTCCAAATTCACTCCAAAGTGTCTGATTCGATGGATACACGTGAGAAAACATCGCCAGAGGTGTACAGAAGTCTTAGGTAGGTCATATTGCGCCGCTATGGCAATTGGAAGAAGAACGAGGGAAAACCTCAAATTTGACCATGCCGGCTATACGATTTTTTGTGGAAAATTTCGATGTCTCCAAATTCACTCCAAAGTGTCTGATTCGATGGATACACGTGAGACAACATCGCCAGAGATGTACAGAAGTCTTAGGTAGGTCATATTGCGCCGCTATGGCAGTTGGAAGAAGAACGAGGGAAAACCTCAAATTTGACCATGCCGGCCATATGATTTTTTGTGGAAAATTTCTATGTCTCCAAATTCACTCCAGTGTGTCTGATTCGATGGATACACGTGACAAAACATCGCCAGAGGTGTACAGAAGTCTTAGGTAGGTCATATTGCGCCGCTATGGCAGTTGGAAGAAGAACGAGGGAATTTGACCATGCCGGCTATATGATTTTTTGTGGAAAATTTCGATGTCTCCAAATTCACTCCAAAATGTCTGATTCGATGGATACACGTGAGAAAACATCGCCAGAGGTGTACAGAAGTCTTAGGTAGGTCATATTGCGCCGCAATGGCAGTTGGAAGAAGAACGAGGGAAAATCTCAAATTTGACCATGCCGGCTATATGATTTTTTGTGGAAAATTTCGATGTCTCCAAATTCACTCCAAAGTGTCTGATTCGATGGATACACGTGAGACAACATCGCCAGAGATGTACAGAAGACTTAGGTAGGTCATATTGCGCCGCTATGGCAGTTGGAAGAAGAACGAGGGAAAACCTCAAATTTGACCATGCCGGCTATACGAATTTTTGTGGAAAATTTCGATGTCTCCAAATTCACTCCAAAGTGTCTGATTCGATGGATAAACGTGAGACAACATCGCCAGAGGTGTACAGAAGTCTTAGGTAGGTCATAATGCGCCGCTATGGCAGTTGGAAGAAGAACGAGGAAAAACCTCAAATTTGACCATGCCGGCTATACGATTTTTTGTGGAAAATTTGGATGTCTCCAAATTCACTCCAGTGTGTCTGATTCGATGGATACACGTGAGAAAACATCGCCAGAGGTGTACAGAAGTCTTAGGTAGGTCATATTGCGCCGCTATGGCAGTTGGAAGAAGAACGAGGGAAAACCTCAAATTTGACCATGCCGGCTATATGATTTTTTGTGGAAAATTTCGATGTCTCCAAATTCACTCCAAAGTGTCTGATTCGATGGATACACGTGAGAAAACATCGCCAGAGGTGTACAGAAGTCTTAGGTAGGTCATATTGCGCCGCTATGGCAGTTGGAAGAAGAACGAGGGAAAAAAACAGCCGGCTATATGATTTTTTGTGGAAAATTTGGATGTCTCCAAATTCACTCCAGTGTGTCTGATTCGATGGATACACGTGAGAAAACATCGCCAGAGGTGTACAGAAGTCTTAGGTAGGTCATATTGCGCCGCTATGGCAGTTGGAAGAAGAACGAGGGAAAACCTCAAATTTGACCATGCCGGCTATATGATTTTTTGTGGAAAATTTCGATGTCTCCAAATTCACTCCAAAGTGTCTGATTCGATGGATACACGTGAGACAACATCGCCAGAGATGTACAGAAGTCTTAGGTAGGTCATATTGCGCCGCTATGGCAGTTGGAAGAAGAACGAGGGAAAACCTCAAATTTGACCATGCCGGCTATATGATTTTTTGTGGAAAATTTCGATGTCTCCAAATTCACTCCAAAGTGTCTGATTCGATGGATACACGTGAGAAAACATCGCCAGAGGTGTACAGAAGTCTTAGGTAGGTCATATTGCGCCGCTATGGCAGTTGGAAGAAGAACGAGGGAAAAAAACAGCCGGCTATATGATTTTTTGTGGAAAATTTGGATGTCTCCAAATTCACTCCAGTGTGTCTGATTCGATGGATACACGTGAGAAAACATCGCCAGAGGTGTACAGAAGTCTTAGGTAGGTCATATTGCGCCGCTATGGCAGTTGGAAGAAGAACGAGGAAATACCTCAAATTTGACCATGCCGGCTATACGATTTTTTGTGGAAAATTTCGATGTCTCCAAATTCACTCCAAAGTGTCTGATTCGATGGATACACATGAGAAAACATCGCCAGAGGTGTACAGAAGTCTTAGGTAGGTCATATTGCGCCGCTATGGCAGTTGCAAGAAGAACGAGGAAATACCTCAAATTTGACCATGCCGGCTATAAGAATTTTTTTTGGAAAATTTCGATGTCTCCAAATTCACTCCAGTGTGTCTGATTCGATGGATACACGTGAGACAACATCGCCAGAGGTGTACAGAAGTCTTAGGTAGGTCATATTGCGCCGCTATGGCAGTTGGAAGAAGAACGAGGGAAAACCTCAAATTTGACCATGCCGGCTATATGATTTTTTGTGGAAAATTTCGATGTCTCCAAATTCACTCCAGTGTGTCTGATTCGATGGGTACACGTGAGATAACATCGCCAGAGGTGTACAGAAGTCTTAGCTAGGTCATATTGGGCCACTACGGCAGTTGGAAGAAGAACGAGGGAAAACCTCAAATTTGACCATGCCGGCTATATGATTTTTTGTGGAAAATTTCGATGTCTCCAAATTCACTCCAAAGTGTCTGATTCGATGGATACACGTGAGACAACATCGCCAGAGATGTACAGAAGTCTTAGGTAGGTCATATTGCGCCGCTATGGCAGTTGGAAGAAGAACGAGGGAAAACCTCAAATTTGACCATGCCGGCTATACGATTTTTTGTGGAAAATTTCGATGTCTCCAAATTCACTCCAAAGTGTCTGATTCGATGGATACACGTGAGAAAACATCGCCAGAGGTGTACAGAAGTCTTAGGTAGGTCATATTGCGCCGCTATGGCAATTGGAAGAAGAACGAGGGAAAACCTCAAATTTGACCATGCCGGCTATACGATTTTTTGTGGAAAATTTCGATGTCTCCAAATTCACTCCAAAGTGTCTGATTCGATGGATACACGTGAGAAAACATCGCCAGAGGTGTACAGAAGTCTTAGGTAGGTCATATTGCGCCGCTATGGCAGTTGGAAGAAGAACGAGGGAATTTGACCATGCCGGCTATATGATTTTTTGTGGAAAATTTCGATGTCTCCAAATTCACTTCAAAGTGTCTGATTCGATGGATACACGTGAGAAAACATCGCCAGAGGTGTACAGAAGTCTTAGGTAGGTCATATTGCGCCGCTATGGCAGTTGGAAGAAGAACGAGGGAAAACCTCAAATTTGACCATGCCGGCTATACGATTTTTTGTGGAAAATTTCGATGTCTCCAAATTCACTCCAAAGTGTCTGATTCGATGGATACACGTGAGACAACATCGCCAGAGGTGTACAGAAGTCTTAGGTAGGTCATATTGCGCCGCTATGGCAGTTGAAAGAAGAACGAGGGAAAACCTCAAATTTGACCATGCCGGCTATATGATTTTTTGTGGAAAATTTCGATGTCTCCAATTTCACTCCAAAGTGTCTGATTCGATGGATACACGTGAGAAAACATCGCCAGAGGTGTACAGAAGTCTTAGGTAGGTCATATTGCGCCGCTATGGCAGTTGGAAGAAGAACGAGGGAAAACCTCAAATTTGACCATGCCGGCTATACGAATTTTTGTGGAAAATTTCGATGTCTCCAAATTCACTCCAAAGTGTCTGATTCGATGGATACACGTGAGAAAACATCGCCAGAGGTGTACAGAAGTCTTAGGTAGGTCATATTGCGCCGCTATGGCAGTTGGAAGAAGAACGAGGAAAAACCTCAAATTTGACCATGCCGGCTATACGATTTTTTGTGGAAAATTTCGATGTCTCCAAATTCACTCCAGTGTGTCTGATTCGATGGATACACGTGAGAAAACATCGCCAGAGGTGTACAGAAGTCTTAGGTAGGTCATATTGCGCCGCTATGGTAGTTGGAAGAAGAACGAGGGAAAACCTCAAATTTGACCATGCCGGCTATATGATTTTTTGTGGAAAATTTTGATGTCCCCAAATTCACTCCAAAGTGTCTGATTCGATGGATACACGTGAGACAACATCGCCAGAGATGTACAGAAGTCTTAAGTAGGTCATATTGCGCCGCTATGGCAGTTGGAAGAAGAACGAGGAAAAACCTCAAATTTGACCCTGCCGGCTATATGATTTTTTGTGGAAAATTTCGATGTCTCCAAATTCACTCCAGTGTGTCTGATTCGATGGATACACGTGAGACAACATCGCCAGAGGTGTACAGAAGTCTTAGGTAGGTCATATTGCGCCGCTATGGCAGTTGGAAGAAGAACGAGGAAAAACCTCAAATTTGACCATGCCGGCTATACGATTTTTTGTGGAAAATTTGGATGTCTCCAAATTCACTCCAAAGTGTCTGATTCGATGGATACACGTGAGAAAACATCGCAAGAGGTGTACAGAAGTCTTAGGTAGGTCATATTGCGCCGCTATGGCAGTTGGAAGAAGAACGAGGGAAAACCTCAAATTTGACCATGCCGGCTATACGAATTTTTGTGGAAAATTTCGATGTCTCCAAATTCACTCCAGTGTGTCTGATTCGATGGATACACGTGAGACAACATCGCCAGAGGTGTACAGAAGTCTTAGGTAGGTCATATTGCGCCGCTATGGCAGTTGGAAGAAGAACGAGGAAAAACCTCAAATTTGACCATGCCGGCTATACGATTTTTTGTGGAAAATTTCGATGTCTCCAAATTCACTCCAGTGTGTCTGATTCGATGGATACACGTGAGAAAACATCGCCAGAGGTGTACAGAAGTCTTAGGTAGGTCATATTGCGCCGCTATGGTAGTTGGAAGAAGAACGAGGGAAAACCTCAAATTTGACCATGCCGGCTATATGATTTTTTGTGGAAAATTTTGATGTCCCCAAATTCACTCCAAAGTGTCTGATTCGATGGATACACGTGAGACAACATCGCCAGAGGTGTACAGAAGTCTTAGGTAGGTCATATTGCGCCGCTATGGCAGTTGGAAGAAGAACGAGGAAAAACCTCAAATTTGACCATGCCGGCTATACGATTTTTTGTGGAAAATTTCGATGTCTCCAAATTCACTCCAGTGTGTCTGATTCGATGGATACACGTGAGAAAACATCGCCAGAGGTGTACAGAAGTCTTAGGTAGGTCATATTGCGCCGCTATGGTAGTTGGAAGAAGAACGAGGGAAAACCTCAAATTTGACCATGCCGGCTATATGACTTTTTGTGGAAAATTTTGATGTCCCCAAATTCACTCCAAAGTGTCTGATTCGATGGATACACGTGAGACAACATCGCCAGAGATGTACAGAAGTCTTAGGTAGGTCATATTGCGCCGCTATGGCAGTTGGAAGAAGAACGAGGAAAAACCTCAAATTTGACCATGCCGGCTATATGATTTTTTGTGGAAAATTTCGATGTCTCCAAATTCACTCCAAAGTGTCTGATTCGATGGATACACGTGAGAAAACATCGCCAGAGGTGTACAGAAGTCTTAGGTAGGTCATATTGCGCCGCTATGGCAGTTGGAAGAAGAACGAGGAAAAACCTCAAATTTGACCATGCCGGCTATATGATTTTTTGTGGAAAATTTCGATGTCTCCAAATTCACTCCAAAGTGTCTGATTCGATGGATACACGTGAGAAAACATCGCAAGAGGTGTACAGAAGTCTTAGGTAGGTCATATTGCGCCGCTATGGCAGTTGGAAGAAGAACGAGGAAAAACCTCAAATTTGACCATGCCGGCTATACGATTTTTTGTGGAAAATTTGGATGTCTCCAAATTCACTCCAAAGTGTCTGATTCGATGGATACACGTGAGAAAACATCGCAAGAGGTGTACAGAAGTCTTAGTTAGGTCATATTGCGCCGCTATGGCAGTTGGAAGAAGAACGAGGGAAAACCTCAAATTTGACCATGCCGGCTATACGAATTTTTGTGGAAAATTTCGATGTCTCCAAATTCACTCCAGTGTGTCTGATTCGATGGATACACGTGAGACAACATCGCCAGAGGTGTACAGAAGTCTTAGGTAGGTCATATTGCGCCGCTATGGCAGTTGGAAGAAGAACGAGGAAAAACCTCAAATTTGACCATGCCGGCTATACGATTTTTTGTGGAAAATTTCGATGTCTCCAAATTCACTCCAGTGTGTCTGGTTCGATGGATACACGTGAGAAAACATCGCCAGAGGTGTACAGAAGTCTTAGGTAGGTCATATTGCGCCGCTATGGTAGTTGGAAGAAGAACGAGGAAAAACCTCAAATTTGACCATGCCGGCTATATGATTTTTTGTGGAAAATTTTGATGTCCCTAAATTCACTCCAAAGTGTCTGATTCGATGGATACACGTGAGACAACATCGCCAGAGATGTACAGAAGTCTTAGGTAGGTCATATTGCGCCGCTATGGCAGTTGGAAGAAGAACGAGGAAAAACCTCAAATTTGACCATGCCGGCTATATGATTTTTTGTGGAAAATTTCGATGTCTCCAAATTCACTCCAAAGTGTCTGATTCGATGGATACACGTGAGAAAACATCGCAAGAGGTGTACAGAAGTCTTAGGTAGGTCATATTGCGCCGCTATGGCAGTTGGAAGAAGAACGAGGGAAAACCTCAAATTTGACCATGCCGGCTATACGAATTTTTGTGGAAAATTTCGATGTCTCCAAATTCACTCCAGTGTGTCTGATTCGATGGATACACGTGAGACAACATCGCCAGAGGTGTACAGAAGTCTTAGGTAGGTCATATTGCGCCGCTATGGCAGTTGGAAGAAGAACGAGGAAAAACCTCAAATTTGACCATGCCGGCTATACGATTTTTTGTGGAAAATTTCGATGTCTCCAAATTCACTCCAGTGTGTCTGATTCGATGGATACACGTGAGAAAACATCGCCAGAGGTGTACAGAAGTCTTAGGTAGGTCATATTGCGCCGCTATGGCAGTTGGAAGAAGAACGAGGGAAAACCTCAAATTTGACCATGCCGGCTATATGATTTTTTGTGGAAAATTTCGATGTCTCCAAATTCACTCCAAAGTGTCTGATTCGATGTATACACGTGAGAAAACATCGCCAGAGGTGTACAGAAGTCTTAGGTAGGTCATATTGCGCCGCTATGGTAGTTGGAAGAAGAACGAGGGAAAACCTCAAATTTGACCATGCCGGCTATACGAATTTTTGTGGAAAATTTCGATGTCTCCAAATTCACTCCAGTGTGTCTGATTCGATGGATACACGTGAGAAAACATCGCCAGAGGTGTACAGAAGTCTTAGGTAGGTCATATTGCGCCGCAATGGCAGTTGGAAGAAGAACGAGGGAAAACCTCAAATTTGACCATGCCGGCTATATGATTTTTTGTGAAAAATTTCGATGTCTCCAAATTCACTCCAAAGTGTCTGATTCGATGGATACACGTGAGAAAACATCGCCAGAGGTGTACAGAAGTCTTAGGTAGGATCATGCGCCGCTATTGCAGTTGGAAGAAGAACGATTGAAAACCTCAAATTTGACCATGCCGGCTATACGAATTTTTGTGGAAAATTTCGATGTCTCCAAATTCACTCCAAAGTGTCTGATTCGATGGATACACGTGAGAAAACATCGCCAGAGGTGTACAGAAGTCTTAGGTAGGTCATATTGCGCCGCTATGACAGTTGGAAGAAGAACGAGGGAAAACCTCAAATTTGACCATGCCGGCTATATGATTTTTTGTGGAAAATTTCGATGTCTCCAAATTCACTCCAGTGTGTCTGATTCGATCGATACACGTGAGACAACATCGCCAGAGGTGTACAGAAGTCTTAGGTAGGTCATATTGCGCCGCAATGGCAGTTGGAAGAAGAACGAGGGAAAACCTCAAATTTGACCATGCCGGCTATATGATTTTTTGTGGAAAATTTCGATGTCTCCAAATTCACTCCAAAGTGTCTGATTCGATGGATACACGTGAGAAAACATCGCCAGAGGTGTACAGAAGTCTTAGGTAGGTCATATTGCGCCGCTATTGCAGTTGGAAGAAGAACGAGTTAAAACCTCAAATTTGACCATGCCGGCTATACGAATTTTTGTGGAAAATTTCGATGTCTCCAAATTCACTCCAAAGTGTCTGATTCGATGGATACACGTGAGAAAACATCGCCAGAGGTGTACAGAAGTCTTAGGTAGGTCATATTGCGCCGCTATGGCAGTTGGAAGAAGAACGAGGGAAAACCTCAAATTTGACCATGCCGGCTATACGAATTTTTGTGGAAAATTTCGATGTCTCCAAATTCACTCCAGTGTGTCTGATTCGATGGATACACGTGAGACAACATCGCCAGAGGTGTACAGAAGTCTTACGTAGGTCATATTGCGCCGCTATGGCAGTTGGAAGAAGAACGAGGAAAAATCTCAAATTTGACCATGCCGGCTATACGATTTTTTGTGGAAAATTTCGATGTCTCCAAATTCACTCCAGTGTGTCTGATTCGATGGATACACGTGAGAAAACATCGCCAGAGGTGTACAGAAGTCTTAGGTAGGTCATATTGCGCCGCTATGGTAGTTGGAAGAAGAACGAGGGAAAACCTCAAATTTTACCATGCCGGCTATATGATTTTTTGTGGAAAATTTTGATGTCTCCAAATTCACTCCAAAGTGTCTGATTCGATGGATACACGTGAGACAACATCGCCAGAGATGTACAGAAGTCTTAGGTAGGTCATATTGCGCCGCTATGGCAGTTGGAAGAAGAACGAGGAAAAACCTCAAATTTGACCATGCCGGCTATATGATTTTTTGTGGAAAATTTCGATGTCTCCAAATTCACTCCAGTGTGTCTGATTCGATGGGTACACGTGAGACAACATCGTCAGAGGTGTACAGAAGTCGTAGGTAGGTCATATTGCGCCACTACGGCAGTTGGAAGAAGAACGAGGGAAAACCTCAAATTTGACCATGCCTATATGATTTTTTGTGGAAAATTTGGATGTCTCCAAATTCACTCCAAAGTGTCTGATTCGATGGATACACGTGAGACAAGATCGCCAGAGGTGTACAGAAGTCTTAGGTAGGTCATATTGCGCCGCTATGGCAGTTGGAAGAAGAACAAGGGTCAATGGTAAAATTTGACCATGCCGGCTATACGAATTTTTGTGGAAAATTTCGATGTCTCCAAATTCACTCCAGTGTGCCTGATTCGATGGATACACGTGAGACAACATCGCCAGAGGTGTACAGAAGTCTTAGGTAGGTCATATTGCGCCGCTATGGCAGTTGGAAGAAGAACGAGGAAAAACCTCAAATTTGACCATGCCGGCTATACGATTTTTTGTGGAAAATTTCGATGTCTCCAAATTCACTCCAGTGTGTCTGATTCGATGGATACACGTGAGAAAACATCGCCAGAGGTGTACAGAAGTCTTAGGTAGGTCATATTGCGCCGCTATGGTAGTTGGAAGAAGAACGAGGGAAAACCTCAAATTTTACCATGCCGGCTATATGATTTTTTGTGGAAAATTTTGATGTCTCCAAATTCACTCCAAAGTGTCTGATTCGATGGATACACGTGAGACAACATCGCCAGAGATGTACAGAAGTCTTAGGTAGGTCATATTGCGCCGCTATGGCAGTTGGAAGAAGAACGAGGAAAAACCTCAAATTTGACCATGCCGGCTATATGATTTTTTGTGGAAAATTTCGATGTCTCCAAATTCACTCCAAAGTGTCTGATTCGATGGATACACGTGAGAAAACATCGCCAGAGGTGTACAGAAGTCTTAGGTAGGTCATATTGCGCCGCTATGGTAGTTGGAAGAAGAACGAGGGAAAACCTCAAATTTGACCATGCCGGCTATATGATTTTTTGTGGAAAATTTTGATGTCTCCAAATTCACTCCAAAGTGTCTGATTCGATGGATACACGTGAGACAACAGCGCCAGAGATGTACAGAAGTCTTAGGTAGGTCATATTGCGCCGCTATGGCAGTTGGAAGAAGAACGAGGAAAAACCTCAAATTTGACCATGCCGGCTATATGATTTTTTGTGGAAAATTTCGATGTCTCCAAATTCACTCCAGTGTGTCTGATTCGATGGGTACACGTGAGACAACATCGTCAGAGGTGTACAGAAGTCGTAGGTAGGTCATATTGCGCCACTACGGCAGTTGGAAGAAGAACGAGGGAAAACCTCAAATTTGACCATGCCTATATGATTTTTTGTGGAAAATTTGGATGTCTCCAAATTCACTCCAAAGTGTCTGATTCGATGGATACACGTGAGAAAACATCGCCAGAGGTGTACAGAAGTCTTAGGTAGGTCATATTGCGCCGCTATGGCAGTTGGAAGAAGAACGAGGGAAAACCTCAAATTTGACCATGCCGGCTATACGAATTTTTGTGGAAAATGTCGATGTCTCCAAATTCACTCCAGTGTGTCTGATTCGATCGATACACGTGAGACAACATCGCCAGAGGTGTACAGAAGTCTTAGGTAGGTCATATTGCGCCGCTATGGCAGTTGGAAGAAGAACGAGGAAAAACCTCAAATTTGACCATGCCGGCTATATGATTTTTTGTGGAAAATTTCGATGTCTCCAAATTCACTCCAAAGTGTCTGATTCGATGGATACACGTGAGAAAACATCGCCAGAGGTGTACAGAAGTCTTAGGTAGGTCATATTGCGCCGCTATGGCAGTTGGAAGAAGAACGAGGGAAAAACCTCAAATTTGACCATGCCGGCTATACGATTTTTTGTGGAAAATTTCGATGTCTCCAAATTCACTCCAAAGTGTCTGATTCGATGGATACACGTGAGAAAACATCGCCAGAGGTGTACAGAAGTCTTAGGTAGGTCATATTGCGCCGCTATGGCAGTTGGAAGAAGAACGAGGGAAAACCTCAAATTTGACCATGCTATATGATTTTTTGTGGAAAATTTCGATGTCTCCAAATTCACTCCAGTGTGTCTGATTCGATGGGTACACGTGAGACAACATCGTCAGAGGTGTACAGAAGTCGTAGGTAGGTCATATTGGGCCACTACGGCAGTTGGAAGAAGAACGAGGAAAAACCTCAAATTTGACCATGCCGGCTATACGATTTTTAGTGGAAAATTTCTATGTCTCCAAATTCACTCCAAAGTGTCTGATTCGATGGATACACGTGAGAAAACATCGCCAGAGGTGTACTGAAGTCTTAGGTAGGTCATATTGCGCCGCTATGGCAGTTGGAAGAAGAACGAGGGAAAACCTCAAATTTGACCATGCCGGCTATATGATTTTTTGTGGAAAATTTGGATGTCTCCAAATTCACTCCAGTGTGTCTGATTCGATGGATACACGTGAGAAAACATCGCCATAGGTGTACAGAAGTCTTAGGTAGTTCATATTGCGCCGCTATGGCAGTTGGAAGAAGAACGAGGGAAAACCTCAAATTTGACCATGCCGGCTATATGATTTTTTGTGGAAAATTTCGATGTCTCCAAATTCACTCCAAAGTGTCTGATTCGATGGATACACGTGAGAAAACATCGCCAGAGGTGTACAGAAGTCTTAGGTAGTTCATATTGCGCCGCTATGGCAGTTGGAAGAAGAACGAGGGAAAACCTCAAATTTGACCATGCCGGCTATATGATTTTTTGTGGAAAATTTCGATGTCTCCAAATTCACTCCAAAGTGTCTGATTCGATGGATACACGTGAGAAAACATCGCCAGAGGTGTACAGAAGTCTTAGGTAGGTCATATTGCGCCGCTATGGCAGTTGGAAGAAGAACGAGGGAAAACCTCAAATTTGACCATGCTATATGATTTTTTGTGGAAAATTTCGATGTCTCCAAATTCACTCCAAAGTGTCTGATTCGATGGATACACGTGAGAAAACATCGCCAGAGGTGTACAGAAGTCTTAGGTAGGTCATATTGCGCCGCTATGGCAGTTGGAAGAAGAACGAGGAAATACCTCAAATTTGACCATGCCGGCTATACGAATTTTTGTGGAAAATTTCGATGTCTCCAAATTCACTCCAGTGTGTCTGATTCGATGGATACACGTGAGACAACATCGCCAGAGGTGTACAGAAGTCTTAGGTAGGTCATATTGCGCCGCTATGGCAGTTGGAAGAAGAACAAGGGAAAACCTCAAATTTGACCATGCCTGCTATATGATTTTCTGTGGAAAATTTCGATGTCTCCAAATTCACTCCAAAGTGTCTGATTCGATGGATACACGTGAGAAAACATCGACAGAGGTGTACAGAAGTCTTAGGTAGGTCATATTGCGCCGCTATGGCAGTTGGAAGAAGAACGAGGGAAAAAACACGGCTATATCATTTTTTGTGGAAAATTTCGATGTCACCAAATTCACTCCAAAGTGTCTGATTCGATGGATACACGTGAGAAAACATCGCCAGAGGTGTACAGAAGTCTTAGGTAGGTCATATTGCGCCGGTATGGCAGTTGGAAGAAGAACGAGGAAAAACCTCAAATTTGACCATGCCGGCTATACGATTTTTTGTGGAAAATTTCGATGTCTCCAAATTCACTCCAAAGTGTCTGATTCGATGGATACACGTGAGAAAACATCGCCAGAGGTGTACAGAAGTCTTAGGTAGGTCATATTGCGCCGCTATGGCAGTTGGAAGAAGAACGAGGAAATACCTCAAATTTGACCATGCCGGCTATACGAATTTTTGTGGAAAATTTCGATGTCTCCAAATTCACTCCAAAGTGTCTGATTCGATGGATACACGTGAGAAAACATCGCCAGAGGTGTACAGAAGTCTTAGTTGGAAGAAGAACGAGGGAAAACCTCAAATTTGACCATGCCGGCTATACGATTTTTAGTGGAAAATTTCGATGTCTCCAAATTCACTCCAAAGTGTCTGATTCGATGGATACACGTGAGAAAACATCGCCAGAGGTGTACAGAAGTCTTAGGTAGGTCATATTGCGCCGCTATGGCAGTTGGAAGAAGAACGAGGGAAAACCTCAAATTTGACCATGCCGGCTATATGATTTTTTGTGGAAAATTTGGATGTCTCCAAATTCACTCCAAAGTGTCTGATTCGATGGATACACGTGAGACAACATCGCCAGAGATGTACAGAAGTCTTAGGTAGGTCATATTGCGCCGCTATGGCAGTTGGAAGAAGGACGAGGGAAAACCTCAAATTTGACCATGCCGGCTATATGATTTTTTGTGGAAAATTTCGATGTCTCCAAATTCACTCCAAAGTGTCTGATTCGATGGATACACGTGAGAAAACATCGCCAGAGATGTACAGAAGTCTTAGGTAGGTCATATTGCGCCGCTATGGCAGTTGGAAGAAGAACGAGGGAAAACCTCAAATTTGACCATGCCGGCTATATGATTTTTTGTGGAAAATTTCGATGTCTCCAAATTCACTCCAAAGTGTCTGATTCGATGGATACACGTGAGACAACATCGCGAGAGATGTACATAAGTCTTAGGTAGGTCATATTGCGCCGCTATGGCAGTTGGAAGAAGAACGAGGGAAAACCTCAAATTTGACCATGCCGGCTATACGATTTTTTGTGGAAAAGTTCGATGTCTCCAAATTCACTCCAAAGTGTCTGATTCGATGGATACACGTGAGAAAACATCGCCAGAGGTGTACAGAAGTCTTAGGTAGGTCATATTGCGCCGCTATGGCAGTTGGAAGAAGAACGAGGGAAAACCTCAAATTTGACCATGCCGGCTATATGATTTTTTGTGGAAAATTTGGATGTCTCCAAATTCACTCCAAAGTGTCTGATTCGATGGATACACGTGAGACAACATCGCCAGAGATGTACAGAAGTCTTAGGTAGGTCATATTGCGCCGCTATGGCAGTTGGAAGAAGGACGAGGGAAAACCTCAAATTTGACCATGCCGGCTATATGATTTTTTGTGGAAAATTTCGATGTCTCCAAATTCACTCCAAAGTGTCTGATTCGATGGATACACGTGAGAAAACATCGCCAGAGATGTACAGAAGTCTTAGGTAGGTCATATTGCGCCGCTATGGCAGTTGGAAGAAGAACGAGGGAAAACCTCAAATTTGACCATGCCGGCTATATGATTTTTTGTGGAAAATTTCGATGTCTCCAAATTCACTCCAAAGTGTCTGATTCGATGGATACACGTGAGACAACATCGCGAGAGATGTACATAAGTCTTAGGTAGGTCATATTGCGCCGCTATGGCAGTTGGAAGAAGAACGAGGGAAAACCTCAAATTTGACCATGCCGGCTATACGATTTTTTGTGGAAAAGTTCGATGTCTCCAAATTCACTCCAAAGTGTCTGATTCGATGGATACACGTGAGAAAACATCGCCAGAGGTGTACAGAAGTCTTAGGTAGGTCATTTTGCGCCGCTATGGCAGTTGGAAAAAGAACGAGGGAAAACCTCAAATTTGACCATGCCGGCTATACGAATTTTTGTGGAAAATTTCGATGTCTCCAAATTCACTCCAGTGTGTCTGATTCGATGGATACACGTGAGACAACATCGCCAGAGGTGTACAGAAGTCTTAGGTAGGTCATATTGCGCCGCTATGGCAGTTGGAAGAAGAACGAGGGAAAACCTCAAATTTTACCATGCCGGCTATATGATTTTTTTGTGGAAAATTTCGATGTCTCCAAATTCACTCCAAAGTGTCTGATTCGATGGATACACGTGAGAAAACATCGCCAGAGATGTACAGAAGTCTTAGGTAGGTCATATTGCGCCGCTATGACAGTTGGAAGAAGAACGACGGAAAACCTCAAATTCGACCATGCCGGCTATATGATTTTTTGTGGAAATTTTCGATGTCTCCAAATTCACTCCAAAGTATCTGATTCGATGGATACACGTGAGAAAACATCGCCAGAGGTGTACAGAAGTCTTAGGTAGGTCATATTGCGCCGCTATGGCAGTTGGAAGAAGGACGAGGGAAAACCTCAAATTTGACCATGCCGGCTATATTTTTTGTGGAAAATTTCGATGTCTCCAAATTCACTCCAAAGTGTCTGATTCGATGGATACACGTGAGAAAACATCGCCAGAGATGTACAGAAGTCTTAGGTAGGTCATATTGCGCCGCTATGGCAGTTGGAAGAAGAACGACGGAAAACCTCAAATTTGACCATGCCGGCTATATGATTTTTTGTGGAAATTTTCGATGTCTCCAAATTCACTCCAAAGTATCTGATTCGATGGATACACGTGAGAAAACATCGCCAGAGGTGTACAGAAGTCTTAGGTAGGTCATATTGCGCCGCTATGGCAGTTGGAAGAAGGACGAGGGAAAACCTCAAATTTGACCATGCCGGCTATATTTTTTGTGGAAAATTTCGATGTCTCCAAATTCACTCCAAAGTGTCTGATTCGATGGATACACGTGAGAAAACATCGCCAGAGGTGTACAGAAGTCTTAGGTAGGTCATATTGCGCCGCTATGGCAGTTGGAAGAAGAACGAGGGAAAACCTCAAATTTGACCATGCCGGCTATATGATTTTTTGTGGAAAATTTCGATGTCTCCAAATTCACTCCAAAGTGTCTGATTCGATGGATACACGTGAGAAAACATCGCCCGAGGTGTACAGAAGTCTTAGGTAGGTCATATTGCGCCGCTATGGCAGTTGGAAGAAGAACGAGGGAAAACCTCAAATTTGACCATGCCGGCTATACGATTTTTTGTGGAAAATTTCGATGTCTCCAAATTCACTCCAAAGTGTCTGATTCGATGGATACACGTGAGACAACATCGCCAGAGATGTACAGAAGTCTTAGGTAGGTCATATTGCGCCGCTATGGCAGTTGGAAGAAGGACGAGGGAAAACCTCAAATTTGACCATGCCGGCTATATGATTTTTTGTGGAAAATTTCGATGTCTCCAAATTCACTCCAAAGTGTCTGATTCGATGGATACACGTGAGAAAACATCGCCAGAGGTGTACAGAAGTCTAAGGTAGGTCATATTGCGCCGCTATGGCAGTTGGAAGAAGAACGAGGGAAAACCTCAAATTTGACCATGCCGGCTATATGATTTTTTGTTTAAAATTTCGATGTCTCCAAATTCACTCCAAAGTGTCTGATTCGATGGATACACGTGAGAAAACATCGCCAGAGGTGTACAGAAGTCTTAGGTAGGTCATATTGCGCCGCTATGGCAGTTGGAAGAAGAACGAGGGAAAACCTCAAATTTGACCATGCCGGCTATATGATTTTTTGTGGAAAATTTCGATGTCTCCAAATTCACTCCAAAGTATCTGATTCGATGGATACACGTGAGAAAACATCGCCCGAGGTGTACAGAAGTCTTAGGTAGGTCATATTGCGCCGCTATGGCAGTTGGAAGAAGAACGAGGGAAAACCTCAAATTTGACCATGCCGGCTATATGATTTTTTGTGGAAAATTTCGATGTCTCCAAATTCACTCCAAAGTGTCTGATTCGATGGATACACGTGAGACAACATCGCCAGAGGTGGACAGAAGTCTTAGGTAGGTCATATTGCGCCGCTATGGCAGTTGGAAGAAGAACGAGGGAAAACCTCAAATTTGACCATGCCGGCTATATGATTTTTTGTGGAAAATTTCGATGTCTCCAAATTCACTCCAAAGTGTCTGATTCGATGGCTACACGTGAGACAACATCGCCAGAGATGTACAGAAGTCTTAGGTAGGTCATATTGCGCCGCTATGGCAGTTGGAAGAAGGACGAGGGAAAACCTCAAATTTGACCATGCCGGCTATATGATTTTTTGTGGAAAATTTCGATGTCTCCAAATTCACTCCAAAGTGTCTGATTCGATGGATACACGTGAGAAAACATCGCCAGAGGTGTACAGAAGTCTTAGGTAGGTCATATTGCGCCGCTATGGCAGTTGGAAGAAGAACGAGGGAAAATCTCAAATTTGACCATGCCGGCTATATGATTTTTTGTGGAAAATTTGGATGTCTCCAAATTCACTCCAAAGTGTCTGATTCGATGGATACACGTGAGAAAACATCGCCAGAGGTGTACAGAAGTCTAAGGTAGGTCATATTGCGCCGCTATGGCAGTTGGAAGAAGAACGAGGGAAAACCTCAAATTTGACCATGCCGGCTATATGATTTTTTGTTTAAAATTTCGATGTCTCCAAATTCACTCCAAAGTGTCTGATTCGATGGATACACGTGAGAAAACATCGCCAGAGGTGTACAGAAGTCTTAGGTAGGTCATATTGCGCCGCTATGGCAGTTGGAAGAAGAACGAGGGAAAACCTCAAATTTGACCATGCTATATGATTTTTTGTGGAAAATTTCGATGTCTCCAAATTCACTCCAAAGTGTCTGATTCGATGGATACACGTGAGAAAACATCGCCAGAGGTGTACAGAAGTCTTAGGTAGGTCATATTGCGCCGCTATGGCAGTTGGAAGAAGAACGAGGAAATACCTCAAATTTGACCATGCCGGCTATACGAATTTTTGTGGAAAATTTCGATGTCTCCAAATTCACTCCAGTGTGTCTGATTCGATGGATACACGTGAGACAACATCGCCAGAGGTGTACAGAAGTCTTAGGTAGGTCATATTGCGCCGGTATGGCAGTTGGAAGAAGAACAAGGGAAAACCTCAAATTTGACCATGCCTGCTATATGATTTTTTGTGGAAAATTTCGATGTCTCCAAATTCACTCCAAAGTGTCTGATTCGATGGATACACGTGAGAAAACATCGACAGAGGTGTACAGAAGTCTTAGGTAGGTCATATTGCGCCGCTATGGCAGTTGGAAGAAGAACGAGGGAAAAACCTCAAATTTGACCATGCCGGCTATACGATTTTTTGTGGAAAATTTCGATTTCTCCAAATTCACTCCAAAGTGTCTGATTCGATGGATACACGTGAGAAAACATCGCCAGAGGTGTACAGAAGTCTTAGGTAGGTCATATTGCGCCGCTATGGCAGTTGGAAGAAGAACGAGGGAAAACCTCAAATTTGACCATGCTATATGATTTTTTGTGGAAAATTTCGATGTCTCCAAATTCACTCCAGTGTGTCTGATTCGATGGATACACATGAGAAAACATCGCCAGAGGTGTACAGAAGTCTTAGGTAGGTCATATTGCGCCGCTATGGCAGTTGGAAGAAGAACGAGGGAAAACCTCAAATTTGACCATGCCGGCTATATCATTTTTTGTGGAAAATTTCGATGTCTCCAAATTCACTCCAAAGTGTCTGATTCGATGGATACACGTGAGAAAACATCGCCAGAGGTGTACAGAAGTCTTAGTTGGAAGAAGAACGAGGGAAAACCTCAAATTTGACCATGCCGGCTATACGATTTTTTGTGGAAAATTTCGATGTCTCCAAATTCACTCCAAAGTGTCTGATTCGATGGATACACGTGAGAAAACATCGCCAGAGGTGTACAGAAGTCTTAGGTAGGTCATATTGCGCCGCTATGGCAGTTGGAAGAAGGACGAGGGAAAACCTCAAATTTGACCATGCCGGCTATATTTTTTGTGGAAAATTTCGATGTCTCCAAATTCACTCCAAAGTGTCTGATTCGATGGATACACGTGAGAAAACATCGCCAGAGGTGTACAGAAGTCTTAGGTAGGTCATATTGCGCCGCTATGGCAGTTGGAAGAAGAACGAGGGAAAACCTCAAATTTGACCATGCCGGCTATATGATTTTTTGTGGAAAATTTCGATGTCTCCAAATTCACTCCAAAGTGTCTGATTCGATGGATACACGTGAGAAAACATCGCCAGAGGTGTACAGAAGTCTTAGTTGGAAGAAGAACGAGGGAAAACCTCAAATTTGACCATGCCGGCTATACGATTTTTTGTGGAAAATTTCGATGTCTCCAAATTCACTCCAAAGTGTCTGATTCGATGGATACACGTGAGAAAACATCGCCAGAGATGTACAGAAGTCTTAGGTAGGTCATATTGCGCCGCTATGGCAGTTGGAAGAAGAACGAGGGAAAACCTCAAATTTGACCATGCCGGCTATATGATTTTTTGTGGAAAATTTCGATGTCTCCAAATTCACTCCAAAGTGTCTGATTCGATGGATACACGTGAGAAAACATCGCCAGAGGTGTACAGAAGTCTTAGGTAGGTCATATTGCGCCGCAATGGCAGTTGGAAGAAGGACGAGGGAAAACCTAAAATTTTACCATGCCGGCTATATGATTTTTTTGTGGAAAATTTCGATGTCTCCAAATTCACTCCAAAGTGTCTGATTCGATGGATACACGTGAGAAAACATCGCCAGAGATGTACAGAAGTCTTAGGTAGGTCATATTGCGCCGCTATGGCAGTTGGAAGAAGAACGAGGGAAAACCTCAAATTTGACCATGCCGGCTATATGATTTTTTGTGGAAAATTTCGATGTCTCCAAATTCACTCCAAAGTGTCTGATTCGATGGATACACGTGAGACAACATCGCGAGAGATGTACATAAGTCTTAGGTAGGTCATATTGCGCCGCTATGGCAGTTGGAAGAAGAACGAGGGAAAACCTCAAATTTGACCATGCCGGCTATACGATTTTTTGTGGAAAAGTTCGATGTCTCCAAATTCACTCCAAAGTGTCTGATTCGATGGATACACGTGAGAAAACATCGCCAGAGGTGTACAGAAGTCTTAGGTAGGTCATATTGCGCCGCTATGGCAGTTGGAAGAAGAACGAGGGAAAACCTCAAATTTGACCATGCCGGCTATATGATTTTTTGTGGAAAATTTCGATGTCTCCAAATTCACTCCAAAGTGTCTGATTCGATGGATACACGTGAGACAACATCGCGAGAGATGTACAGAAGTCTTAGGTAGGTCATATTGCGCCGCTATGGCAGTTGGAAGAAGAACGGGGAAAAACCTCAAATTTGACCATGCCGGCTATACGATTTTTAGTGGAAAATTTCTATGTCTCCAAATTCACTCCAAAGTGTCTGATTCGATGGATACACGTGAGAAAACATCGCCAGAGGTGTACAGAAGTCTTAGGTAGGTCATATTGCGCCGCTATGGCAGTTGGAAGAAGAACGAGGAAAAACCTCAAATTTGACCATGCCGGCTATACGATTTTTTGTGGAAAATTTCGATGTCTCCAAATTCACTCCAGTGTGTCTGATTCGATGGATACACGTGAGACAACATCGCCAGAGGTGTACAGAAGTCTTAGGTAGGTCATATTGCGCCGCTATGGCAGTTGGAAGAAGAACGAGGGAAAACCTCAAATTTGACCATGCCGGCCATATGATTTTTTGTGGAAAATTTCGATGTCTCCAAATTCACTCCAAAGTGTCTGATTCGATGGATACACGTGAGAAAACATCGCCAGAGGTGTACAGAAGTCTTAGGTAGGTCATATTGCGCCGCTATGGCAGTTGGAAGAAGAACGAGGAAAAACCTCAAATTTGACCATGCCGGCTATACGATTTTTTGTGGAAAATTTCGATGTCTCAAAATTCACTCCAAAGTGTCTGATTCGATGGATACACGTGAGAAAACATCGCCAGAGGTGTACAGAAGTCTTAGGTAGGTCATATTGCGCCGCTATGGCAGTTGGAAGAAGAACGAGGGAAAACCTCAAATTTGACCATGCCGGCTATATGATTTTTTGTGGAAAATTTCGATGTCTCCAAATTCACTCCAAAGTGTCTGATTCGATGGATACACGTGAGAAAACATCGCCAGAGGTGTACTGAAGTCTTAGGTAGGTCATATTGCGCCGCTATGGCAGTTGGAAGAAGAACGAGGAAAAACCTCAAATTTGACCATGCCGGCTATACGATTTTTTGTGGAAAATTTCGATGTCTCCAAATTCACTCCAAAGTGTCTGATTCGATGGATACACGTGAGAAAACATCGCCAGAGGTGTACAGAAGTCTTAGGTAGGTCATATTGCGCCGCTATGGCAGTTGGAAAAAGAACGAGGGAAAACCTCAAATTTGACCATGCCGGCTATACGAATTTTTGTGGAAAATTTCGATGTCTCCAAATTCACTCCAGTGTGTCTGATTCGATGGATACACGTGAGACAACATCGCCAGAGGTGTACAGAAGTCTTAGGTAGGTCATATTGCGCCGCTATGGCAGTTGGAAGAAGAACGAGGGAAAACCTCAAATTTTACCATGCCGGCTATATGATTTTTTTGTGGAAAATTTCGATGTCTCCAAATTCACTCCAAAGTGTCTGATTCGATGGATACACGTGAGAAAACATCGCCAGAGATGTACAGAAGTCTTAGGTAGGTCATATTGCGCCGCTATGGCAGTTGGAAGAAGAACGACGGAAAACCTCAAATTTGACCATGCCGGCTATATGATTTTTTGTGGAAATTTTCGATGTCTCCAAATTCACTCCAAAGTATCTGATTCGATGGATACACGTGAGAAAACATCGCCAGAGGTGTACAGAAGTCTTAGGTAGGTCATATTGCGCCGCTATGGCAGTTGGAAGAAGGACGAGGGAAAACCTCAAATTTGACCATGCCGGCTATATTTTTTGTGGAAAATTTCGATGTCTCCAAATTCACTCCAAAGTGTCTGATTCGATGGATACACGTGAGAAAACATCGCCAGAGGTGTACAGAAGTCTTAGGTAGGTCATATTGCGCCGCTATGGCAGTTGGAAGAAGAACGAGGGAAAACCTCAAATTTGACCATGCCGGCTATATGATTTTTTGTGGAAAATTTCGATGTCTCCAAATTCACTCCAAAGTGTCTGATTCGATGGATACAAGTGAGAAAACATCGCCCGAGGTGTACAGAAGTCTTAGGTAGGTCATATTGCGCCGCTATGGCAGTTGGAAGAAGAACGAGGGAAAACCTCAAATTTGACCATGCCGGCTATATGATTTTTTGTGGAAAATTTCGATGTCTCCAAATTCACTCCAAAGTGTCTGATTCGATGGATACACGTGAGAAAACATCGCCCGAGGTGTACAGAAGTCTTAGGTAGGTCATATTGCGCCGCTATGGCAGTTGGAAGAAGAACGAGGGAAAACCTCAAATTTGACCATGCCGGCTATATGATTTTTTGTGGAAAATTTCGATGTCTCCAAATTCACTCCAAAGTGTCTGATTCGATGGATACACGTGAGAAAACATCGCCAGAGGTGTACAGAAGTCTTAGTTGGAAGAAGAACGAGGGAAAACCTCAAATTTGACGATGCCGGCTATACGATTTTTTGTGGAAAATTTCGATGTCTCCAAATTCACTCCAAAGTGTCTGATTCGATGGATACACGTGAGAAAACATCGCCAGAGATGTACAGAAGTCTTAGGTAGGTCATATTGCGCCGCTATGGCAGTTGGAAGAAGAACGAGGGAAAACCTCAAATTTGACCATGCCGGCTATATGATTTTTTGTGGAAAATTTCGATGTCTCCAAATTCACTCCAAAGTGTCTGATTCGATGGATACACGTGAGAAAACATCGCCAGAGGTGTACAGAAGTCTTAGTTGGAAGAAGAACGAGGGAAAACCTCAAATTTGACCATGCCGGCTATACGATTTTTTGTGGAAAATTTCGATGTCTCCAAATTCACTCCAAAGTGTCTGATTCGATGGATACACGTGAGAAAACATCGCCAGAGATGTACAGAAGTCTTAGGTAGGTCATATTGCGCCGCTATGGCAGTTGGAAGAAGAACGAGGGAAAACCTCAAATTTGACCATGCCGGCTATATGATTTTTTGTGGAAAATTTCGATGTCTCCAAATTCACTCCAAAGTGTCTGATTCGATGGATACACGTGAGAAAACATCGCCAGAGGTGTACAGAAGTCTTAGGTAGGTCATATTGCGCCGCTATGGCAGTTGGAAGAAGAACGAGGGAAAACCTCAAATTTGACCATGCCGGCTATATGATTTTTTGTGGAAAATTTCGATGTCTCCAAATTCACTCCAAAGTGTCTGATTCGATGGATACACGTGAGACAACATCGCCAGAGATGTACAGAAGTCTTAGGTAGGTCATATTGCGCCGCTATGGCAGTTGGAAGAAGGACGAGGGAAAACCTCAAATTTGACCATGCCGGCTATATGATTTTTTATGGAAAATTTCGATGTCTCCAAATTCACTCCAAAGTGTCTGATTCGATGGATACACGTGAGAAAACATCGCCAGAGGTGTACAGAAGTCTTAGGTAGGTCATATTGCGCCGCAATGGCAGTTGGAAGAAGGACGAGGGAAAACCTCAAATTTTACCATGCCGGCTATATGATTTTTTTGTGGAAAATTTCGATGTCTCCAAATTCACTCCAAAGTGTCTGATTCGATGGATACACGTGAGAAAACATCGCCAGAGATGTACAGAAGTCTTAGGTAGGTCATATTGCGCCGCTATGGCAGTTGGAAGAAGAACGAGGGAAAACCTCAAATTTGACCATGCCGGCTATATGATTTTTTGTGGAAAATTTCGATGTCTCCAAATTCACTCCAAAGTGTCTGATTCGATGGATACACGTGAGACAACATCGCGAGAGATGTACATAAGTCTTAGGTAGGTCATATTGCGCCGCTATGGCAGTTGGAAGAAGAACGAGGGAAAACCTCAAATTTGACCATGCCGGCTATACGATTTTTTGTGGAAAAGTTCGATGTCTCCAAATTCACTCCAAAGTGTCTGATTCGATGGATACACGTGAGAAAACATCGCCAGAGGTGTACAGAAGTCTTAGGTAGGTCATATTGCGCCGCTATGGCAGTTGGAAAAAGAACGAGGGAAAACCTCAAATTTGACCATGCCGGCTATATGATTTTTTGTGGAAAATTTCGATGTCTCCAAATTCACTCCAAAGTGTCTGATTCGATGGATACACGTGAGACAACATCGCCAGAGGTGTACAGAAGTCTTAGGTAGGTCATATTGCGCCGCTATGGCAGTTGGAAGAAGAACGAGGGAAAACCTCAAATTTTACCATGCCGGCTATATGATTTTTTTGTGGAAAATTTCGATGTCTCCAAATTCACTCCAAAGTGTCTGATTCGATGGATACACGTGAGAAAACATCGCCAGAGATGTACAGAAGTCTTAGGTAGGTCATATTGCGCCGCTATGGCAGTTGGAAGAAGAACGACGGAAAACCTCAAATTTGACCATGCGGGCTATATGATTTTTTGTGGAAAATTTCGATGTCTCCAAATTCACTCCAAAGTGTCTGATTCGATGGATACAAGTGAGAAAACATCGCCCGAGGTGTACAGAAGTCTTAGGTAGGTCATATTGCGCCGCTATGGCAGTTGGAAGAAGAACGAGGGAAAACCTCAAATTTGACCATGCCGGCTATATGATTTTTTGTGGAAAATTTCGATGTCTCCAAATTCACTCCAAAGTGTCTGATTCGATGGATACACGTGAGAAAACATCGCCCGAGGTGTACAGAAGTCTTAGGTAGGTCATATTGCGCCGCTATGGCAGTTGGAAGAAGAACGAGGGAAAACCTCAAATTTGACCATGCCGGCTATATGATTTTTTGTGGAAAATTTCGATGTCTCCAAATTCACTCCAAAGTGTCTGATTCGATGGATACACGTGAGAAAACATCGCCAGAGGTGTACAGAAGTCTTAGTTGGAAGAAGAACGAGGGAAAACCTCAAATTTGACCATGCCGGCTATACGATTTTTTGTGGAAAATTTCGATGTCTCCAAATTCACTCCAAAGTGTCTGATTCGATGGATACACGTGAGAAAACATCGCCAGAGATGTACAGAAGTCTTAGGTAGGTCATATTGCGCCGCTATGGCAGTTGGAAGAAGAACGAGGAAAAACCTCAAATTTGACCATGCCGGCTATATGATTTTTTGTGGAAAATTTCGATGTCTCCAAATTCACTCCAAAGTGTCTGATTCGATGGATACACGTGAGAAAACATCGCCAGAGGTGTACAGAAGTCTTAGTTGGAAGAAGAACGAGGGAAAACCTCAAATTTGACCATGCCGGCTATATGATTTTTTGTGGAAAATTTCGATGTCTCCAAATTCACTCCAAAGTATCTGATTCGATGGATACACGTGAGAAAACATCGCGAGAGATGTACATAAGTCTTAGGTAGGTCATATTGCGCCGCTATGGCAGTTGGAAGAAGAACGAGGGAAAACCTCAAATTTGACCATGCCGGCTATACGATTTTTTGTGGAAAAGTTCGATGTCTCCAAATTCACTCCAAAGTGTCTGATTCGATGGATACACGTGAGAAAACATCGCCAGAGGTGTACAGAAGTCTTAGGTAGGTCATATTGCGCCGCTATGGCAGTTGGAAGAAGAACGAGGGAAAACCTCAAATTTGACCATGCCGGCTATATGATTTTTTGTGGAAAATTTCGAAGTCTCCAAATTCACTCCAAAGTGTCTGATTCTATGGATACACGTGAGACAACATCGCGAGAGATGTACAGAAGTCTTAGGTAGGTCATATTGCGCCGCTATGGCAGTTGGAAGAAGAACGGGGGAAAACCTCAAATTTGACCATGCCGGCTTTACGATTTTTTGTGGAAAATTTCGATGTCTCCAAATTCACTCCAAAGTGTCTGATTCGATGGATACACGTGAGAAAACATCGCCAGAGATGTACAGAAGTCTTAGGTAGGTCATATTGCGCCGCTATAGCAGTTGGAAGAAGAACGAGGGAAAACCTCAAATTTGACCATGCCGGCTATACGATTTTTTGTGGAAAATTTCGATGTCTCCAAATTCACTCCAAAGTGTCTGATTCGCGGGATACACGTGAGAAAACTTCGCCAGAGATGTACAGAAGTCTTAGGTAGGTCATATTGCGCCGCTATGGCAGTTGGAAGAAGAACGAGGGAAAACCTCAAATTTGACCATGCCGGCTATATGATTTTTTGTGGAAAATTTCAATGTCTCCAAATTCACTCCAAAGTGTCTGATTCGATGGATACACGTGAGAAAACATCGCCAGAGGTGTACAGAAGTCTTAGGTAGGTCATATTGCGCCGCTATGGCAGTTGGAAGAAGAACGAGGGAAAACCTCAAATTTGACCATGCCGGCTATATGATTTTTTGTGGAAAATTTCGATGTCTCCAAATTCACTCCAAAGTGTCTGATTCGATGGATACACGTGAGACAACATCGCCAGAGGTGTACAGAAGTCTTAGGTAGGTCATATTGCGCCGCTATGGCAGTTGGAAGAAGAACGAGGGAAAACCTCAAATTTTACCATGCCGGCTATATGATTTTTTTGTGGAAAATTTCGATGTCTCCAAATTCACTCCAAAGTGTCTGATTCGATGGATACACGTGAGAAAACATCGCCAGAGATGTACAGAAGTCTTAGGTAGGTCATATTGCGCCGCTATGGCAGTTGGAAGAAGAACGACGGAAAACCTCAAATTTGACCATGCGGGCTATATGATTTTTTGTGGAAAATTTCGATGTCTCCAAATTCACTCCAAAGTGTCTGATTCGATGGATACAAGTGAGAAAACATCGCCCGAGGTGTACAGAAGTCTTAGGTAGGTCATATTGCGCCGCTATGGCAGTTGGAAGAAGAACGAGGGAAAACCTCAAATTTGACCATGCCGGCTATATGATTTTTTGTGGAAAATTTCGATGTCTCCAAATTCACTCCAAAGTGTCTGATTCGATGGATACACGTGAGAAAACATCGCCCGAGGTGTACAGAAGTCTTAGGTAGGTCATATTGCGCCGCTATGGCAGTTGGAAGAAGAACGAGGGAAAACCTCAAATTTGACCATGCCGGCTATATGATTTTTTGTGGAAAATTTCGATGTCTCCAAATTCACTCCAAAGTGTCTGATTCGATGGATACACGTGAGAAAACATCGCCAGAGGTGTACAGAAGTCTTAGTTGGAAGAAGAACGAGGGAAAACCTCAAATTTGACCATGCCGGCTATACGATTTTTTGTGGAAAATTTCGATGTCTCCAAATTCACTCCAAAGTGTCTGATTCGATGGATACACGTGAGAAAACATCGCCAGAGATGTACAGAAGTCTTAGGTAGGTCATATTGCGCCGCTATGGCAGTTGGAAGAAGAACGAGGAAAAACCTCAAATTTGACCATGCCGGCTATATGATTTTTTGTGGAAAATTTCGATGTCTCCAAATTCACTCCAAAGTGTCTGATTCGATGGATACACGTGAGAAAACATCGCCAGAGGTGTACAGAAGTCTTAGTTGGAAGAAGAACGAGGGAAAACCTCAAATTTGACCATGCCGGCTATATGATTTTTTGTGGAAAATTTCGATGTCTCCAAATTCACTCCAAAGTATCTGATTCGATGGATACACGTGAGAAAACATCGCGAGAGATGTACATAAGTCTTAGGTAGGTCATATTGCGCCGCTATGGCAGTTGGAAGAAGAACGAGGGAAAACCTCAAATTTGACCATGCCGGCTATACGATTTTTTGTGGAAAAGTTCGATGTCTCCAAATTCACTCCAAAGTGTCTGATTCGATGGATACACGTGAGAAAACATCGCCAGAGGTGTACAGAAGTCTTAGGTAGGTCATATTGCGCCGCTATGGCAGTTGGAAGAAGAACGAGGGAAAACCTCAAATTTGACCATGCCGGCTATATGATTTTTTGTGGAAAATTTCGAAGTCTCCAAATTCACTCCAAAGTGTCTGATTCTATGGATACACGTGAGACAACATCGCGAGAGATGTACAGAAGTCTTAGGTAGGTCATATTGCGCCGCTATGGCAGTTGGAAGAAGAACGGGGGAAAACCTCAAATTTGACCATGCCGGCTTTACGATTTTTTGTGGAAAATTTCGATGTCTCCAAATTCACTCCAAAGTGTCTGATTCGATGGATACACGTGAGAAAACATCGCCAGAGATGTACAGAAGTCTTAGGTAGGTCATATTGCGCCGCTATAGCAGTTGGAAGAAGAACGAGGGAAAACCTCAAATTTGACCATGCCGGCTATACGATTTTTTGTGGAAAATTTCGATGTCTCCAAATTCACTCCAAAGTGTCTGATTCGCGGGATACACGTGAGAAAACTTCGCCAGAGATGTACAGAAGTCTTAGGTAGGTCATATTGCGCCGCTATGGCAGTTGGAAGAAGAACGAGGGAAAACCTCAAATTTGACCATGCCGGCTATATGATTTTTTGTGGAAAATTTCAATGTCTCCAAATTCACTCCAAAGTGTCTGATTCGATGGATACACGTGAGAAAACATCGCCAGAGGTGTACAGAAGTCTTAGGTAGGTCATATTGCGCCGCTATGGCAGTTGGAAGAAGAACGAGGGAAAACCTCAAATTTGACCATGCCGGCTATATGATTTTTTGTGGAAAATTTCGATGTCTCCAAATTCACTCCAAAGTGTCTGATTCGATGGATACACGTGAGAAAAGGTGAAAAATTCGATGTCGTCGGATCCACTCCAGTCTTTGGATTTCGATAATACACATCTAAACACATAACCACAGGTGTACACAGGTCGTTGGTAGGCCTAGTCTGGCCGCTGTGGCAGTTGGAAGATGAGCCATGAAAAGGCTCCAAAATCCTGTCAATTTTTTTAGGTGAAAAATTCGATGGCGTCTGATCCGCTCCAGTCTTTGGATTTCGATAATACACATCTAAACACATAACCACAGGTGTACACAGGTCGTTGGTACGCCTAGTCTGGCCGCTGTGGCAGTTGGAAGATGAGCCATGAAAAGGCTCCAAAATCCTGTAAATTTTTTTAGGTGAAAAATTCGATGTAGTCTGATCCGCTCCAGTCTTTGGATTTCGATAATACACATCTAAACACATAACCACAGGTGTACACAGGTCGTAGGTACGCCTAGTTGGGCCGCTGTGGCAGTTGGAAGATGAGCCATGAAAAGGCTCCAAAATCCTTACTATACACTGTCAATTTTTTTAGGTGAAAAATTCGATGGCGTCGGATCCACTCCAGTCTTTGGAATTCGATAATACACATCTAAACACATAACCACAGGTGTACACAGATCGTAGGTACGCCTAGTTGGTCCGCTGTGGCAGTTGGAAGATGAGCCATGAAAAGGCTCCAAAATCCTTACTATACACTGTCAATTTTTTTAGGTGAAAAATTCGATGTCGTCGGATCCACTCCAGTCTTTGGATTTCGATAATACACATCTAAACACATAACCACAGGTGTACACAGGTCGTAGGTGCGCCTAGTCTGGCCGCTGTGGCAGTTGGAAGATGAGCCATGAAAAGGCTCCAAAATCCTTACTATACACTGTCAATTTTTTTATGTGAAAAATTCGATGTCGGTTTGATCCGCTCTAGTCTTTGGATTTCGATAATACACATCTAAACACATAACCACAGGTGTACACAGGTCGTAGGTAGTCCACGGATCCACTCCAGTCTTTGGACTTCGATAATACTCATCTAAACACATAACCACAGGTGCACACTGATCGTAGGTACGCCTAGTTGGTCCGCTGTGGCAGTTGGAAGATGAGCCATGAAAAGGCTCCAAAATCCTTACTATACACTGTCAATTTTTTTAGGTGAAAAATTCGATGTCGTCGGATACACTCCAGTCTTTGGATTTCGATAATACACATCTAAACACATAACCACAGGTGTACACAGGTCGCAGGTACGTTTAGTCTGGCCGCTGTGGCAGTTGGAAGATGAGCCATGAAAAGGCCCCAAAATCCTTACTATACAGTGTCAATTTTTTTAGGTGAAAAATTCGATTTCGTCGGGTCCACTCCAGTCCTTGGATTTCGATAATACACATCTCAACACCTAACCACAGGTGTACACAGGTCGTAGGTACGCCTAGTTGGAATATTAGCCATGAAAAGGCTACAAAATCCTTACTATATACACTGTCGATTTTTTTAAGTGAGAAATTTGATGTCGTCGGTTCTACTCCAGTCTTTGGATTTCGATAATACACATCTAAACACATAACCACAGGTGTACACAGGTCGTAGGTACGCCTAGTTGGGCCGCTGTGGCAGTTGGAAGATGAGCCATGAAAAGGCTCCAAAATCCTTACTATACAGTGTCAATTTTTTTAGGTGAAAAATTCGATTTCGTCGGGTCCACTCCAATCCTTGGATTTCGCTAATACACATCTAAACACATAATCACAGGCGTACACAGGTCGTAGGTACGCCTAGTTGGGCCGCTGTGGCAGTTGGAAGATGAGCCATGAAAAGGCTCCAATATCCTTACTATATACACTGTCAATTTTTTTAGGTGAAAAATTCGATGTCATCGGATCCACTCCAGTCTTTGTATTTCGATACTACACATCTAAACACATAATCACAGGTGTACACAGGTCGTAGGTACGCTTAGTCTGGCCGCTGTGGCAGTTGGAAGATGAGCCATGAAAATGCTCCAAAATCCTTACTATACACTGTCAATTTTTTTAGGTGAAAAATTCGATGTCGTCGGATCCACTCCAGTCTTTGGATTTCGATAATACACATCTAAACACATAACCACAGGTGTACACAGGTCGTATTTACGCCTAGTTGGGCCGCTGTGGCAGTTGGAATGAAAAGGCTCCAAAATCCTTACTATACACTGTCAATTTTTTTAGGTGAAAAATTCGATGTCATCGGATCCACTCCAGTCTTTGGATTTCGATACTACACATCTAAACACATAACCACAGGTGTACACAGGTCGTAGGTACGCTTAGTCTGGCCGCTGTGGCAGTTGAAAGAGGAGCCATGAAAAGGCTCCAAAATAATTACAGTCTTTGGATTTGGATAATACACATCTAAACGCATAACCACAGGTGTATACAGGTCGTAGGTACACCTATGTATGATTTCGATAATACACATCTAACCACAAAACCACGGATGTACACAGGTCGTAGGTACGCCTAGTTGGGCCGCTGTGGCAGTTAGAAGATGAGCCATGAAAAGGCTCCAAAACAATTACTATACAATGTCAATTTTTTTAGGTGAAAAATTCGATGTCGCCGGATCCACTCCGTCGTAGGTACGCCTAGTTAGGCAGCTATGGCAGTTGGAAGATGAGCCATGAAAAGACTCCAAAATCCTTACTATACACTGCCAATTTTTTTATGTGAAAAATCCGATGTCGTCGGGTCCGCTCCAGTCCTTGGATTTGGATAATGCACCTCTCAACACATAATCGCAGGCGTACGCAGGTCATAGGTACGCCTAGTTGGGCCGCTGTGGCAGTTGGAAGATGAGCCATGAAAAGGATTCAAAATCCTTACTATATACACTGTAAATTTTTTTAGGTGAAAAATTCGATGTCGTCGGTTATACTCCAGTCTTTGGATTTCGATAATACACATCTAAACACATAACCACAGGTGTACACATGTCGTAGGTACGCCTAGTTGGGCCACTGTGGTAGTTGGAAGATGGATCAACTCCAGTCTTTGGATTTCTATAGTACACATCTAAACACATAACCACAGGTGTACACAGGTCGTAGGTACGCCTAGTTAGGCCGCTACGGCAGTTGGAAGATGAGCCATAAAAAGAATCCAAAATCCTTACTATACACTGCACATTTTTTTAGGCGAAAAATTCGATGTCGTCGGGTCCGCTCCAGTCCTTGGATTTCGATAATACACATCTCAACACATCCACAGGTGTACACAGGTCGTAGGTACGCTTAGTCTGGCCGCTGTGGCAGTTGGAAGAGGAGCCATGAAAAGGCTCCAAAATCCTTACTATACACTGTCAATTTTTTTAGGTGAAAAATTCGATGTCGTCGGATCCACTCCAGTCTTTTTATTTCGATAATACACATCTAAACACATAACCACAGGTGTACACAGGTCGTAGGTACGCCTAGTTGGGCCACTGTGGCAGTTGGAAGATGAGCCATGAAAATCCTTACTATATACACTGTCAATTTTTTTAGGTGAAAAATTCGATGTCGTCGGATCCACTCCAGTCCTTGGATTTCGATAATACACATCTAAACACATAACCACAGGCGTACACAGGTCGTAGGTACGCCTAGTTGGGCCGCTGTGGCAGTTGGAAGATGGATCCACTCCAGTCTTTGGTTTTCGATAGTACACATCTAAACACATAACCACAGGTGTACACAGGTCGTAGGTACGCCTAGTTAGCCGCTACGGCAGTTGGAAGATGAGAAATGAAAAGACTCCAAAATCCTTACTATACACTGTCAATTTTTTTAGGTGAAAAATTCGATGTCGTCGGGTCCGCTTCAGTCCTTGGATTTCGATAATACACATCTCAACACCTAACCACAGGTGTACACAGGTCGTAAGTACGCCTAGTTGGGCCGCTGTGGCAGTTGGAATATGGATCCACTCCAGTCTTTGGATTTCGATAGTACACATCTAAACACATAACCACAGGTGTACACAGGTCGTAGGTACGAATAGTTAGGCCGCTGTGGCAGTTGGAAGATGAGCCACGAAAAGGATATAAAATCCTTACTATACAATGTCAATTTTTTAGGTGAAAAATTCGATGTCGTCAGGTTCACTCCACACCACATGTGTACACAGGTCGTAGGTACGCCTGGTTAGGCCGCTATAGCAGTTGGAAGATGAGCCATGAAAAGACTCCAAAATCCTTACTATACACTGTCAATTTTTTTAGGTGAAAAATTCGATGTCGTCGGGTCCGCTTCAGTCCTTCGATTTCGATAATACACATCTCAACACCTAACCACAGGTGTACACAGGTCGTAGGTACGCTTAGTTGTGCCGCTGTGGCAGTTGGAAGATGAGCCACGAAAAGGCTCCAAAATCCTTACTATACACTGTCAATTTTTTTAGGTGAAAAATTCGATGTCGTCGGATCCACACCACATCACATGCGTACACAGGTCGTAGGTACGCCTAGTTAGGCCGCTATGGCAGTTGGAAAATGAGCCATGAAAAGACTCCAAAATCCTTACTATACACTGCACATTTTTTTAGGTGAAAAATTCGATGTCGTCGGATCCACTCCAGTCTTTGGATTTCGACAATACACATCTAAACACATAACCACATTTGTACACAGGTCGTAGGTACGAATAGTTGGGCCGCTGTGGCAGTTGGAAGATGAGCCACGAAAAGGCTACAAAATCCTTACTATACACTGTCAATTTTTTTAGGTGAAAAATTCGATGTCGTCGGGTCCGCTCCAGTCCTTGGATTTCGATAATACACATCTCAACACATCACCAGGTGTACACAGGTCGTAGGTACGCTTAGTCTGACCGCTGTGGTAGTTGGAAGATGAGCCATGAAAGGGCTCCAAAATCCTTACTATACAATGTCAGTTTTTTCAGGTAAAAAATTCGATGTCGTCGGTTCCACTCCAGTCTTTGGATTTCGATAATACACGTCTAAACACATAACCACAGGAGTACACAGGTCGTAGGTGCGCCTAGTTGGGCCGCTGTGGCAGTTGGAAGATGAGCCATGAAAAGGCTCCAAAATCCTTACTATACACTGTCACTTTTTTTAGGTGAAAAATTCGATGTCGTCGGATCCACTCCGTCGTAGGTACGCCTAGTTAGGCAGCTACGGCAGTTGGAAGATGAGCCATGAAAAGACTCCAAAATCCTTACTATACACTGTCAATTTTTTTAGGTGAAAAATTCGATGTCGTCGGGTCCGCTTCAGTCCTTGGATTTCGATAATACACATCTCAACACCTAACCACAGCCAACGCCTAGTTGGGCAGTAGGAAGATGATCCATGAAAAGGCTCCAAAATCCTTACTATACACTGTCAATTTTTTTAGGTGAAAAATTCGATGTCGTCGGGTCCGCTCCAGTCTTTGGATTTCGATAATACACATCTAAACACATAACCACAGGTGTACACAGGTCGTTGGTAGGCCTAGTCTGGCCGCTGTGGCAGTTGGAAGATGAGCCATGAAAAGGCTCCAAAATCCTGTCAATTTTTTTAGGTGAAAAATTCGATGGCGTCTGATCCGCTCCAGTCTTTGGATTTCGATAATACACATCTAAACACATAACCACAGGTGTACACAGGTCGTAGGTAGTCCACGGATCCACTCCAGTCTTTGGACTTCGATAATACTCATCTAAACACATAACCACAGGTGCACACTGATCGTAGGTACGCCTAGTTGGTCCGCTGTGGCAGTTGGAAGATGAGCCATGAAAAGGCTCCAAAATCCTTACTATACACTGTCAATTTTTTTAGGTGAAAAATTCGATGTCGTCGGATACACTCCAGTCTTTGGATTTCGATAATACACATCTAAACACATAACCACAGGTGTACACAGGTCGCAGGTACGTTTAGTCTGGCCGCTGTGGCAGTTGGAAGATGAGCCATGAAAAGGCCCCAAAATCCTTACTATACAGTGTCAATTTTTTTAGGTGAAAAATTCGATTTCGTCGGGTCCACTCCAGTCCTTGGATTTCGATAATACACATCTCAACACCTAACCACAGGTGTACACAGGTCGTAGGTACGCCTAGTTGGAATATTAGCCATGAAAAGGCTACAAAATCCTTACTATATACACTGTCGATTTTTTTAAGTGAGAAATTTGATGTCGTCGGTTCTACTCCAGTCTTTGGATTTCGATAATACACATCTAAACACATAACCACAGGTGTACACAGGTCGTAGGTACGCCTAGTTGGGCCGCTGTGGCAGTTGGAAGATGAGCCATGAAAAGGCTCCAAAATCCTTACTATACAGTGTCAATTTTTTTAGGTGAAAAATTCGATTTCGTCGGGTCCACTCCAATCCTTGGATTTCGCTAATACACATCTAAACACATAATCACAGGCGTACACAGGTCGTAGGTACGCCTAGTTGGGCCGCTGTGGCAGTTGGAAGATGAGCCATGAAAAGGCTCCAATATCCTTACTATATACACTGTCAATTTTTTTAGGTGAAAAATTCGATGTCATCGGATCCACTCCAGTCTTTGTATTTCGATACTACACATCTAAACACATAATCACAGGTGTACACAGGTCGTAGGTACGCTTAGTCTGGCCGCTGTGGCAGTTGGAAGATGAGCCATGAAAATGCTCCAAAATCCTTACTATACACTGTCAATTTTTTTAGGTGAAAAATTCGATGTCGTCGGATCCACTCCAGTCTTTGGATTTCGATAATACACATCTAAACACATAACCACAGGTGTACACAGGTCGTATTTACGCCTAGTTGGGCCGCTGTGGCAGTTGGAATGAAAAGGCTCCAAAATCCTTACTATACACTGTCAATTTTTTTAGGTGAAAAATTCGATGTCATCGGATCCACTCCAGTCTTTGGATTTCGATACTACACATCTAAACACATAACCACAGGTGTACACAGGTCGTAGGTACGCTTAGTCTGGCCGCTGTGGCAGTTGAAAGAGGAGCCATGAAAAGGCTCCAAAATAATTACAGTCTTTGGATTTGGATAATACACATCTAAACGCATAACCACAGGTGTATACAGGTCGTAGGTACACCTATGTATGATTTCGATAATACACATCTAACCACAAAACCACGGATGTACACAGGTCGTAGGTACGCCTAGTTGGGCCGCTGTGGCAGTTAGAAGATGAGCCATGAAAAGGCTCCAAAACAATTACTATACAATGTCAATTTTTTTAGGTGAAAAATTCGATGTCGCCGGATCCACTCCGTCGTAGGTACGCCTAGTTAGGCAGCTATGGCAGTTGGAAGATGAGCCATGAAAAGACTCCAAAATCCTTACTATACACTGCCAATTTTTTTATGTGAAAAATCCGATGTCGTCGGGTCCGCTCCAGTCCTTGGATTTGGATAATGCACCTCTCAACACATAATCGCAGGCGTACGCAGGTCATAGGTACGCCTAGTTGGGCCGCTGTGGCAGTTGGAAGATGAGCCATGAAAAGGATTCAAAATCCTTACTATATACACTGTAAATTTTTTTAGGTGAAAAATTCGATGTCGTCGGTTATACTCCAGTCTTTGGATTTCGATAATACACATCTAAACACATAACCACAGGTGTACACATGTCGTAGGTACGCCTAGTTGGGCCACTGTGGTAGTTGGAAGATGGATCAACTCCAGTCTTTGGATTTCTATAGTACACATCTAAACACATAACCACAGGTGTACACAGGTCGTAGGTACGCCTAGTTAGGCCGCTACGGCAGTTGGAAGATGAGCCATAAAAAGAATCCAAAATCCTTACTATACACTGCACATTTTTTTAGGCGAAAAATTCGATGTCGTCGGGTCCGCTCCAGTCCTTGGATTTCGATAATACACATCTCAACACATCCACAGGTGTACACAGGTCGTAGGTACGCTTAGTCTGGCCGCTGTGGCAGTTGGAAGAGGAGCCATGAAAAGGCTCCAAAATCCTTACTATACACTGTCAATTTTTTTAGGTGAAAAATTCGATGTCGTCGGATCCACTCCAGTCTTTTTATTTCGATAATACACATCTAAACACATAACCACAGGTGTACACAGGTCGTAGGTACGCCTAGTTGGGCCACTGTGGCAGTTGGAAGATGAGCCATGAAAATCCTTACTATATACACTGTCAATTTTTTTAGGTGAAAAATTCGATGTCGTCGGATCCACTCCAGTCCTTGGATTTCGATAATACACATCTAAACACATAACCACAGGCGTACACAGGTCGTAGGTACGCCTAGTTGGGCCGCTGTGGCAGTTGGAAGATGGATCCACTCCAGTCTTTGGTTTTCGATAGTACACATCTAAACACATAACCACAGGTGTACACAGGTCGTAGGTACGCCTAGTTAGCCGCTACGGCAGTTGGAAGATGAGAAATGAAAAGACTCCAAAATCCTTACTATACACTGTCAATTTTTTTAGGTGAAAAATTCGATGTCGTCGGGTCCGCTTCAGTCCTTGGATTTCGATAATACACATCTCAACACCTAACCACAGGTGTACACAGGTCGTAAGTACGCCTAGTTGGGCCGCTGTGGCAGTTGGAATATGGATCCACTCCAGTCTTTGGATTTCGATAGTACACATCTAAACACATAACCACAGGTCGTAGGTACGAATAGTTAGGCCGCTGTGGCAGTTGGAAGATGAGCCACGAAAAGGATATAAAATCCTTACTATACAATGTCAATTTTTTAGGTGAAAAATTCGATGTCGTCAGGTTCACTCCACACCACATGTGTACACAGGTCGTAGGTACGCCTGGTTAGGCCGCTATAGCAGTTGGAAGATGAGCCATGAAAAGACTCCAAAATCCTTACTATACACTGTCAATTTTTTTAGGTGAAAAATTCGATGTCGTCGGGTCCGCTTCAGTCCTTCGATTTCGATAATACACATCTCAACACCTAACCACAGGTGTACACAGGTCGTAGGTACGCTTAGTTGTGCCGCTGTGGCAGTTGGAAGATGAGCCACGAAAAGGCTCCAAAATCCTTACTATACACTGTCAATTTTTTTAGGTGAAAAATTCGATGTCGTCGGATCCACACCACATCACATGCGTACACAGGTCGTAGGTACGCCTAGTTAGGCCGCTATGGCAGTTGGAAAATGAGCCATGAAAAGACTCCAAAATCCTTACTATACACTGCACATTTTTTTAGGTGAAAAATTCGATGTCGTCGGATCCACTCCAGTCTTTGGATTTCGACAATACACATCTAAACACATAACCACATTTGTACACAGGTCGTAGGTACGAATAGTTGGGCCGCTGTGGCAGTTGGAAGATGAGCCACGAAAAGGCTACAAAATCCTTACTATACACTGTCAATTTTTTTAGGTGAAAAATTCGATGTCGTCGGGTCCGCTCCAGTCCTTGGATTTCGATAATACACATCTCAACACATCACCAGGTGTACACAGGTCGTAGGTACGCTTAGTCTGACCGCTGTGGTAGTTGGAAGATGAGCCATGAAAGGGCTCCAAAATCCTTACTATACAATGTCAGTTTTTTCAGGTAAAAAATTCGATGTCGTCGGTTCCACTCCAGTCTTTGGATTTCGATAATACACGTCTAAACACATAACCACAGGAGTACACAGGTCGTAGGTGCGCCTAGTTGGGCCGCTGTGGCAGTTGGAAGATGAGCCATGAAAAGGCTCCAAAATCCTTACTATACACTGTCACTTTTTTTAGGTGAAAAATTCGATGTCGTCGGATCCACTCCGTCGTAGGTACGCCTAGTTAGGCAGCTACGGCAGTTGGAAGATGAGCCATGAAAAGACTCCAAAATCCTTACTATACACTGTCAATTTTTTTAGGTGAAAAATTCGATGTCGTCGGGTCCGCTTCAGTCCTTGGATTTCGATAATACACATCTCAACACCTAACCACAGCCAACGCCTAGTTGGGCAGTAGGAAGATGATCCATGAAAAGGCTCCAAAATCCTTACTATACACTGTCAATTTTTTTAGGTGAAAAATTCGATGTCGTCGGGTCCGCTCCAGTCTTTGGATTTCGATAATACACATCTAAACACATAACCACAGGTGTACACAGGTCGTAGGTACGAATAGTTGAGCCGCTGTGGCAGTTTGAAGATGGATCCACTCCAGTCTTTGGATTTCGATAATACACATCTAAACACATGACCACAGGTGTACACAGGTCGTAGGTACGCTTAGTCTGGCCGCTGTGGCAGTTGGATGATGAGCCATGAAAAGGCTCAAAAATCCTTACTATACACTGTCACTTTTTTTAGGTGAAAAATTCGATGTCGTCGGATCCACTCCGTCGTAGGTACGCCTAGTTAGGCAGCTACGGCAGTTGGAAGATGAGCCATGAAAAGACTCCAAAATCCTTACTATACACTGTCAATTTTTTTAGGTGAAAAATTCGATGTCGTCGGCTCCACTCCAGTCTTTGGATTTCGATAATACACATCTAAACACATAACCACAGGAGTACACAGGTCGTAGGTACGCCTAGTTGGGCCGCTGTGGCAGTTGGAAGATGAGCCATGAAAAGGCTTCAAAATCCACTGTCAATTTTTTTATATGAAAAATTCGATGTCGTCGGATCCACTCCAGTCTTTGGATTTCGATAATACACATCCAAACACATAACCACAGGTGTACACAGGTCGTAGGTACGCCTAGTTGGGCCACTGTGGCAGTTGGAACACGAGCCATGAAAAGGCTCCAAAATCCTTACACTGTCAGTTTTTTTAGGTGAAAAATTCGATGTCGTCGGATCCACTCCAGTCTTTGGATTTCGATAATACACATCCAAACACATAACCACAGGTGTACACAGGTCGTAGGTACGCGTAGTTGGGCCGCTGTGGCAGTTGGAAGATGAGCCATGAAAAGGCTCCAAAATCCTTACTATACACTGTCAATTTTTTTAGGTGAAAAATTCGATGTCGTCGGATCCACTCCAGTCTTTGGATTTCGATAATACACATCTAAACACATAACCACAGGAGTACACAGGTCGTAGGTACGCCTAGTTGGGCCGCTGTGGCAGTTGGAAGATGAGCCATGAAAATGCTTCAAAATCCACTGTCAATTTTTTTAGATGAAAAATTCGATGTCGTCGGATCCACTCCAGTCTTTGGATTTCGATAATACACATCCAAACACATAACCACAGGTGTACACAGGTCGTAGGTACGCCTAGTTGGGCCACTGTGGCAGTTGGAACACGAGCCATGAAAAGGCTCCAAAATCCTTACTATACACTGTCAGTTTTTTTAGGTGAAAAATTCGATGTCGTCGGATCCACTCCAGTCTTTGGATTTCGATAATACACATCCAAACACATAACCACAGGTGTACACAGGTCGTAGGTACGCCTAGTTGGGCCACTGTGGCAGTTGGAACACGAGCCATGAAAAGGCTCCAAAATCCTTACTATACACTGTCACTTTTTTTAGGTGAAAAATTCGATGTCGTCGGATCCACTCCGTCGTAGGTACGCCTAGTTAGGCAGCTACGGCAGTTGGAAGTTGAGCCATGAAAAGACTCCAAAATCCTTACTATACACTGTCAATTTTTTTAGGTGAAAAATTCGATGTCGTCGGCTCCACTCCAGTCTTTGGATTTCGATAATACACATCTAAACACATAACCACAGGAGTACACAGGTCGTAGGTACGCCTAGTTGGGCCGCTGTGGCAGTTGGAAGATGAGCCATGAAAAGGCTTCAAAATCCACTGTCAATTTTTTTAGATGAAAAATTCGATGTCGTCGGATCCACTCCAGTCTTTGGATTTCGATAATACACATCCAAACACATAACCACAGGTGTACACAGGTCGTAGGTACGCCTAGTTGGGCCACTGTGGCAGTTGGAACACGAGCCATGAAAAGGCTCCAAAATCCTTACTATACACTGTCAGTTTTTTTAGGTGAAAAATTCGATGTCGTCGGATCCACTCCAGTCTTTGGATTTCGATAATACACATCTAAACACATAACCACAGGTGTACACAGGTCGTAGGTACGCGTAGTTGGGCCGCTGTGGCAGTTGGAAGATGAGCCATGAAAAGGCTCCAAAATCCTTACTATACACTGTCAATTTTTTTAGGTGAAAAATTCGATGTCGTCGGATCCACTCCAGTCTTTGGATTTCGATAATACACATCTAAACACATAACCACGGGTGTCGTAGTTACGCCTAGTTGGGCCGCTGTGGCTGTTGGAAGATGAGCCATGAAAAGGCTCCAAATCCTTACTATACACTATCAATTTTTTTAGGTGAAAAATTCGATGTCGTCGGATCCACTCCAGTCTTTGGATTTCGATACCACACATCTAAACACATAGCCACAGGTGTACACAGGTCGTAGGTACGCCTAGTTGGGCCGCTGTAGCAGTTGGAAGATGAGCCATGAAAAGGCTCCAAAATCCTTACTATACACTGTCAATTTTTTTAGGTGAAAAATTCGATGTCGTCGGATCCACTCCAGTCTTTGGGTTTCGATAATACACATCTAAACACATAAGCACATTTGTACACAGGTCGTAGGTACGTTAAATCCAATTACATACATAGATTAATAATTATTTTCTGTCTATACGTATGAACCCCCATGGCCCGTGGCGTTGTGCGTATGTGCCTCGACTCGTACGCACCTGGACCTACCTGTCTAGGCTCGATTCCTGGAACGACAAGAAATACTTTTCACGGACCCACCTCGTTCGAGTCACTGACAATGCTCAAAGAGTATAACTGCTTAGAAAAAGCTTTTCAAACTTGGCCGTTCGGAGTCGGCATTAAACTGTAGGTCGCTCCCCAAAGAACAATAGCACGCACAACGCTAGTGTTTTGCTGAGAAGCTAGGTCCCGGCCATCGACGGGCTGTAGCGCCACCCATATTATTATATTACTTTTGTACTATACGTGCGATTTACAATTTGCAATCATGATATAACTGCGATTTTTTCATCATTAATTTTAATTTCACATTAATTTCAAGTCATAAGCAAGATTTAATATTCAATTGAAAATATTGGGAAATATCAATTGCATCAGTTTAATTTGTTGAGACGTATAACATACCTCGATAAATGTGTACATCGTATCCTTAAATGTGTTTAATGAGATTAAAATGTTGTAGCAATGGCGTACAATCATAATCCAATATGCATCTTTCAACATAAGGAATGAACTTTTTTCCACTTTATTCACAGTGAGATTACAATGAAAAGCTAAAATGAACTAAAGGATTCCTCTTAAGTGTACATATGGTTTGGTACAGTTGCACCTGTGCTAATGCATGCTAATGCATGATCTGAACAGCAATATTCCTCGTAAATGCATTTATGAAGTGTTGAAAATATAGATTTGCCGCTGTTTTAGTATTAAAGCTTTCTTCATATATATAAGACATTTTTAAGTTTACACATCTCTAGCTACCAAAAAAGCTTTTTATAAGCCCAGTGTTTGACATTCGACTGTGTGGTGAACATATGATTGCGATTACGCAATTTGCCGGCTACGATTGCAATTAAAACAATTTGCCCGAAATCAACGAGATGAAAAGTTAGACTGAGTTTGGTATTGAAAATGATAAGTTGTAAGCTCTTCCATTTACACATTCTACATATTGTATGGATAGCAGTGATGACCGCCGACAGTGTTGAGTGATTCGTTGGAGCAGAAACATCTAAAATAAATCGATTTCAACAGGTGTCTTTTGAATTAATAATACTGTTGTGCTATGTCATTTTTTACACCATGGGATTATTTAGTGCTAGTGTCGATCCTTATTTTGTTCGCGATTGTTGGAGTTTACTGTCGCCTAACCGGAGGAAAACAGAAAACAACGAAAGAATATCTTCTCGCTAACAGTAGCATGCCCGCATGGCCAGTTTCATTCAGTTTAATGTGTAGCATCATGTCGGCGATAACTCTATTGGGGCTAGCTCAGGAGAGCTATCAGTTCGGCATGACGTTTGTATTAATAACCTTAGCATATATTATTAGCACTCCAATCGCTGCGTATTTGTTTCTGCCTGTTTTCTATAATATGCAAACAATGAGTGTGTACGAATATTTGGAGAAACGATTTGGCTACGCAACTAGACTGGTAGCGTCTATAGCATTTTCGGTCCAAATGATTTTGTACATGGGAATCGTTCTGTATGCACCTGCTCTAGCCTTGGAAGCGGTTACTGGAATTCAACGAAATACGAGCATCATCATTCTAGGGCTTTTGTGTACATTTTACTCAACACTCGGCGGTATGAAGGCGGTTTTAATTACTGATGTGTTGCAGTCGCTATTAATGTTTGCTGCTGTCTTTTGTGTAATATTCTCAGTTGTATTTAAAGAAAACGGCCTTGCAGAAGTTTGGAACACAGCCATGGAAAATGGGCGCCTGAATATTTGGGAAATCTCGCCGGACCTTACTATACGCCATAGCTTATGGTCTTTAATTTTTGGAGGTACCTCGACGTTCTTGAGTCTTTATGCAATAAATCAAATTCAAGTACAACGACTGATGTCAGTTCGAAGTTTGAAAAGCGCACAGTGGGCGTTATGGCTGAATTTACCAATTCTCATCGGAATAATATTGACATCGCTCCTCACCGGCTTAGTGATATTTAACCATTATAAAAACTGTGACCCTGTTTTGGAAGGACGAATTCATGTAAGAGATCAGTTAATGCCGTTATATATTATGGACACAATGGGTGCATATCCTGGATTGGCCGGGCTGATTGTGTCTGGAATCTTCTCGGCAAGTCTATCAACTGTAAGCTCAGCAGTAAGTTCCTTAGCTGCGGTCACTTTAGAAGATTACCTGAAGCCATTCTTTGAACATATTCTTCACCGTAAAATGCTCGAGAGGAATACAGTTCTGCCATCCAAAATCATTGCATTCATCTATGGCATCGTATGCATTGTGCTGGCTTTTTTCACTGGATCAATGGGTGGTATACTGCAAGCTTCGCTAACTATCTTCGGAATCATTGGAGGTCCATTGCTTGGTCTTTTCACAATTGGTATGTTTACTACAAAAGCTAATCAACGTGGATCATTGATAGGCATAATGACAGGATTGATATTTTCATTTTGGATTGGATTCGGTAAACCGAAGCCCCCTATCCCGATTCTTCCAATCACTGCAGCTGGTTGCACTAATTACAACATAAGCTCAACAATGACTGCTCTCAATACGACTGCAATTGTTGCAATGGAGTACCCATATTTATATAAAATTTCCTATCTTTGGCTATCTGCTTTCGGATTTCTTATAACTGCTGTGGTTGGTTATTCACTCAGTTTGATTTTAGAGAAGTTATCCTTGGCTAGTAATGACACAATTTATTTGGACGATAGAACAATGATTGACTTTGACCTTTTTGTTCCTCCTCTGTCGAAACTTTTGAAACGACAAGTAAATCCACAGAACAGAGCCGAAAAGGTTTAGTTGTCTAAGTGGAATTCTATACCATAGGTATCACTGTACATAGTTTTCAAAATATTGCTTTTTTAATTCTACTGTAGCCATTGTATTAATACAATTAAAAAAGCTAAGCTTATAATCAATGTACATATGTATAAGTTACAATTAACCAAACACGCAAATAATGTTTAGTCTGTGTACATATATAGTCAACAATATATCGTAAATTTCTCAGAATACTATTTAATAAATTACTACTAATTTGCTAAATATGTGCACATGTAAGATTAATCGTTGATAGTCCTGAATTAGATAAATTAAATGAGAGATACTCGAATTATATATAGAGTCTTCAACACAACAACAACGAATGTGCATAAATGCGTAAATGATATACTAGTTAAACGTTAAGTATGGATACCAACATATGTACATATGTTTGTGAAGTCATGTGCACATATGAATATGAAAGTGAATGTCTACATATATTATATATATAAGAAAGTATGTTAAAATTTGTTCAAAAATAGAAACTATTTCCAAGGACCATTAAAATCGTCTTCCAATGATACTTATCCCCATCGATAAAAAGAATTTTAAGAAAATTATAAATAAGTAATGTTTTATCAACAATGACAATAAAATTGATAATACATGCATGTATTGTATTCATTGAAAGTTCAAAACAAGTACTTATTTTTAATGTTAGTGCAAATTAAGTGAAATTGTAGGAAAATCCTAAATTTACAGATATCTAATGTGCTTAAAAATGTGTGATATTTTTTTGTTACAAATAAATAAAACATATATCGGTGTTCAATGGGAGTCTTATTATTCGTGTACCGTACCCTAATGCCGAAACCACTTAAGGTTACACTTCGGTATCTGCCTGTCGACACTGTCTCTCTCCTCCACAACTGATGAAACTGAACTAAAAAAAAAATTTAAATAAAACTACACGACAAAAGTCGACCGAAAAATGAACAAATATCGATCATAAGCGACAGTCGCGCACCAAAACCAATCGATGGAGACCTTATTCGTTTTTGCTTCAAAGCCTGCTTGGTATTAACGATATTTATGGATTTCTTCAGTCCAAAAGTAAACACTGATAATAGCCAGTATTGAGTAGCCCAAAGGCTGGACTGGGAATATCCCAAAAGTTTTGAACAGGGCTCTTGTCTTCTCGTAAATTGAAATTCTCCGACATGATCTTAGTTTGGACATGGATTTCTTGTCTCCACTAGATTTTTTTCATGGAATGTTCATGAACATGGCATGGTTCATGTCCAATGGAGACGGCGTGTAATTGATGAGATGAACCACAGTATAGCAAAAATTAACCTACTGCCATCCTGCACGTTTTTAGAAACTATAGAACAGCAGAAATCTATCAATCAAAACGTTGTCCTTCCGGAAAAAATCCCCCAGAAATGAAGCCGACAACGGAAGTTGTAAAGGGACGTATTAAGACGTATTGCCTTAAGCTGACGAATTTAAAACGTACAGAGTCTAAAAATTCCAAAAGACAACTCGTTGTCATATCAGATGTGGCCTTAGTCCATTGTGACAATTACGAAGACGTAATTGATGCCTTCAATTCGGCGTTTCATTTTTAGGAATGATTTAGCAAGAATTATGAAATTCTTAAATGTGTTTGTCTGATATATTTATCTTTTGATAATTAAAACCAATTAGAAGAAGTCGTATGTCCCAAACAATCTGCCTATCATTTAAAATATACCGAAACTAACGAATGTACTCAATTCAGTTGAGAAATGAAGATAAATTAATCGAAATGTTTTTGTTTTGTATTTTTCACGTGCAACGAAAAAATGGATTAATCAAATTGAAAGCCTTAAACGTCGGTTAAGAGAAATTCAATTGTATGCACTAATGGAACATTTTAGAAGAAAAGAGATTTTTTGTGACCGAACATTTGGTTTTTAGTTTTCGAAATAGTTTTGTTTACATATTTGGGTGAGTGCTTACTTGGTTGAACACGAAACATAATTATTTTGCTGATTCATAAACAATACATCCAGCAAAAATATAGACTATTATTTTTCAAATTAACTATACTTTTTCTCTGTTCCTGTTTTTAAACTCAAATCGTATTATTTGTGTGAAAGTGAGACTTAACATATTTATCTGTATTTTCAGATTTGTCGCAACAACTTGCGCCAAAACTCCTGGCTCGAAGGACCAAAAACTTTCTTTGCAAAACATTTATTTTGCCAGTCCTGACGATAAGCAAAACAACCGTGGTGCCTTCAGAAAGAAAATTCTATGAACTTTACAAATATACATCACATAAACTGACCAGTTTAATTGACGTATTTCCCTTGTTCCAATGTCCACACTAAATTATTTTTTGACGAAAACTGTGTGCCAATCAGAATATACAGTCAGCAATTGTGTTTGATGATATCAAAATATTTTGATATTTTCACAATATCTCGAAATATGATTTCACTCTAGTACATTTTTTCGATTTCTGCTCATTTCTATGTAATTCGAAGCTTTCAAGTTTTCATCGAAGCTCTCCGGAAGTCTTGCGAAGCTTTAAAGCACACATATCCAATTGAAATCTCATTGCACTTTCTGCGAATAACCAGTCAGCTGTTATAACGCGGGTTCGACGGTTGAGTGGTGTCCGTAAGTTGTTGTTTCGCAGTGTTTCAAGAAATCACGCCACTGAGTGAATCAGTTCTTTTTATCCATCGGAATTGTTCTTAGTATTGCATTCACAAAACGAACTATCTCAACGATCTGAACAAATTCTTTAAAAAATGATTAGATGACCCATTGATTATGTGATAGAACTAAGTTCGGGAAAAATCAATGTCAAAGTCAGCAGCGCACCGATAGCAAAACGATTTGGACTTCGATTTAGAATAGCGAGTGCAAAGTGTTGTTCCAGTGAATACATTCTTAGTGAAACGTGTTTTTTGCCTGTAAATTGAATATTCAAACGCGTAATGGCGTCTTTTACGTTATGGGATTACTTAGTGCTTGTGCTGGTGCTTATGATATCTGCAGGAATTGGTGTGTACTATCGGCTCACCGGTGGAAGGCAGAAAACAACAAAAGAATACCTCCTTGCCGATGGTTCTATGCCTGCATGGCCTGTTTCATTCAGTCTTATGGCCAGTTTTATGTCGGCAATAACACTACTGGGGGTTTCTCAGGAAAGTTATCAGTACGGAACAATGTTCGCATGGATAAATCTGTCCTACGTCATAAGTACTCCAATCGCTGCATATTTGTTTCTACCGGTGTTTTATAACATGCGAACGACGAGTGTGTACGAATATTTAGAGAAGAGATTTGGCTACACAACCAGGTTGGTGGCGTCTATAGCGTTTTCGGTGCAAATGATTTTATATATGGGAATTGTGTTGTACGCTCCTGCACTGGCGCTTGAAGCAGTAACAGGTTTCAGTAAAAGCACTGCGATATTTGCACTCGGATTTGTTTGTACTTTTTACTCGACTGTTGGTGGAATGAAAGCAGTACTGATAGCAGACGTATTTCAGTCCCTCTTAATGTTTGCAGCCATCTACTCAGTTATATTCACATCAGCACTCAGGGGAAATGGTTTCGGTGATATTTGGGCAAAGGCTGCAGAAAATGGTCGCATCAATTTTACAGTATTTTCCCCGGATCCCACGATTCGCCACAGTTTCTGGTCGCTTTTAATAGGAGGTTCAGCAACGTACTTAAGTATTTATGCAATAAACCAAGCACAGGTACAGAGATTAATGTCAGTGAAAAGCCTGAGGAGTGCCCAGCGAGCATTGTGGTTAAATTTGCCAATTCTTAGCGCGATTAGTTTTTCAACACTGTTCAGCGGACTGGCGATATACTATTACTACAAGGACTGTGATCCTGTTTTAGAGGGAAGAATCAATGTGAGGGATCAGCTCATGCCACTATTCGTTGTCGACACTATGGGCGCTTATCCAGGACTTGCTGGACTGTTTGTTTCTGGAATCTTTTCGGCAAGCTTGTCGACTGTTAGTTCTGCAGTGAGCTCATTATCGGCAGTGACTTTGGAGGACTATCTGAAGCCATTCTATGAGAAAATTCTTCACAGACCAATGTTGGAGAGCAGCACTACCCTACCATCCAAAATAATGGCGTGCTTATATGGAATTATTTGTGTGGCGTTGGCATTTTCCGCTGGTGCCATGGGAGGAGTTTTGCAGGCTTCGTTAACCATTTTTGGAGTCGTTGGAGGTCCACTGCTTGGTCTTTTCACAATTGGAATGTTCACAACTAAAGCAAATCAGCGTGGATCATTAATAGGACTATTACTTGGTTTCGTGTTTTCATTTTGGATAGGATTCGGTCAGCCAAAACCTCCAACACCGATTCTACCGTTAACAACCAACAGCTGTCTGAACTTTAATACAACTGAAATAATAGCAACACTACCAGCAGAAAGCGAAACACAGTATCTGTATCTTTTCAAGCTCTCTTACCTTTGGTTTGCAGTTATTGGATTCCTTTTGACAGCAATTGTTGGTTATGTACTAAGTGTTATTTTGGAAAAATTAAATTTAGCTGATAATGATTCAATTTATCTAGACGATGCTAGAACTCAAATTGACTATGATCTGTTTGTCCCGCCACTATCCAATTGTTTAAAGCGTAAGTCAGTAGCTAAAATGGTTCTACTTAACGGAAATGGTCATTGCCAAAAGAATACCGATTTTTAACTTAATTTTCTGTTTTTACGAGAGATGACAATATGTATAAGAGATTATTTTGCCTTATTAAATCTTGTAAATTGTACTTGTTGAAATTTGTCATGGATGTATGCATGTGTGAAGCTTGATAGTATGTCATGTGTATTATTAAATTGTAGAATAAAATTCCCTGTAAGTCATGAAAATTTCCTCGGACTATATTTGATTCAATTTGTTGTTACTGTGCACACATGTGCTTCAATAAATCGAAGAATGATTAATTGAATACTCTAGTGGGGAAATAGGTATCGTATTTTAAAAACTTCCCAGAGTTAAAATGTTAAATTATTATTCAGTTTATGGGAAAACTCAGGAAAATATTTACTTATAAAAATACTTAAGCCGATAAATTATATGTTAAGAAGAATTGTTTAAAGGTTTTTAAAAGGATAAACAATGTAACCGTTAACAATAGAAATTAAGCTTGTCGTTAAGATGTCACAAATGTTTTCGAATTTTTTTTGATGAACATAGATATTTGGGTTATATTACATCATTCCTATATAAATGCATACTGTGCTCAAAAGTTATAATTTTTAGGACAAAATAATTGTACTTAAGCTGTAAGCGATAAATTTAGAAAATGTACAAATTAATGATTATGATATTAAGGACCATGTCAAATGTCTTCCAAATTTTGTATTTTAGAAATAACATCATGTTTTGAAAATTGCCTCAAATGGCTATATTTCTGTGCACGTTCATAAACAAATTTACAGAAACCATTCATTTAACTTAAGAACGTAAATTGTATTCCATCAGCAACCTGCATAAGAAACATTTTTTTTTTAATTTTCTCAAGTAAATGGATTGTTCTTTTTTATAACATCTGATTGTGTTGACTGAACTTGTTGATATATCAAGGTCATGAGGTGTTCTTATGAATTAATTTAAATCGAGAAAAAAAATCAAAAAACATAATTATTTTGTTTTTTTAAATAAAAATTGTTTGTTAGATACATATATGCTTTAAACTTTTAATAAACGAAATGTTCAGATGCACAATTTTAAGAATTATTTTGTGTTTCACTTTGGGGAGAATGTAATGCCTACAAACTGAAGTTGGAGCTTTTGCTATCTGGAAAAGGTTATTCGTTGAGGTCCAGTTAGCAGCTATCCCGACTGTGAAACTAAACGTTTTTAACTGTGAAAATAACAAACAAAAATGTGTAGTTGTAAATAACTCATCACACGTGGTTATAAAAAAAGTCACCACACGTGGTAACTATACTTGTGAGTTTACTTGTTGTCTATTTGCTTGTTGTCTGTTTGCTAAGATATCCAGCTGTTGACATACTTACTAGAGACACGTCGCACGCAGTTATCCCATGACTGAGCTTTTCGAGTGAACCGTCATTAACCGCCATTAATATAGGCTTGGATATTAAATCATCGATTTCCCAGTTTTCCGCGATTTCAAAAACATTATCTTCGTGTCTTGTCATACTGAAATTCGTATCATCAAAGAGTAGTCGCATCTAACCACAGGTTAGATATAAAAATATAGCGATGTTGAAATATAAAAATGAAAAAACAAATGATGAGTGTTTGGTGATTTTCAGACAGAGTTACAACTGCACACGTGACCTACGACCTGTAGAAAATGAAAATTTAAAATTTTATTCAAACGGGTTTTTTTTACCGCGTTTTACCTTTAGTAAATACTATATACTCTTGCTTAAAAAAAATGCATATTATTTCCACGTATGTGAATATACACGTATGTTGATTGTTTCCGAAAAACACGTTATATACATATGCATGCACGCATTTGAATTGAAGTGTATGAAGAGGCATTTAATCTGCATACAGATCTTCGTGAATTCTTACTCGTTGTGAGACTTTTTTTCTGTGGATTTAAGTGATAAAATAATTTTAGCCACCGTACGTGACTTTGATCCTGATAAAACCGTAACTATATTCTATAATCATGAATTGCCAAATCCTATTTAATTTTATATATCGCAACATGACATTTTTATAATAATTTTTATAAAAATCTAATCTGTGATTCTCGAAGTTGAATGATGTTTAAACACGATTTAACCGTTCTCCTGATTATATCTGCGTATCGTCTACGTAATAATTATGTCCACACATGTTAGGTGTGGAATAACAAACGCTTTCTATCATCCAATGTAGTAATCAGAACAGTGTAGATACCATGAATAGGAATGTCTATTGTAGCCTTTGTCATATGGTGATGGTAGGTCAATAGACGACTTAAATAAAGGAAAAAAAAAACACCCATTCCATAAAATATTAAGCCTAACGAATCTATTTTATTTAAGTGCTCTAAGGTAACGTCATTTCCGCGACATGTAATGGATATAAATCCAAGCCCCCATTACTTTACCACATTACGGTGTGGTGTGTTTGATTTTCCCAAATTACTATTATTCTTTCCTACTAATCCCAAACAAAATATATACATATGTTCATAGGTGCCATATTACATTGAATTAATGAAGCCGTATGGATATAAGTCGATTCACTTTTGACCGAGTCATGGGGTGTAGACTTTGAACCCATACCTCACGGAGTGATGCATGACTTATATGAGTACAAGTAATGAAGAAAAGTTTAATAAAAGCAAATCCGACAACTTATTTTCATCGGATCATGTGGGGTGATACTTTTACTACATGTGCATAGATACAATCATTGATTCATCAAGAATTATACAATACAAATAAATGCATGTGTCCAAACAAATAAATTAGTTTAACTTGGAAGCAGTTATTCATTAATTAAGCAGAATCTTAGAAATACATACATGTATCAATGGGAATGATTTAATTGAATGTGCGCGAATATGCACATATATATATTCATTCATATGATTTCATTTGTTTAGATACTGCCTTTAAGGCTTCTCAATTTAACTTGAGTTGGACAGTTCAACTTTATGTTTGGAATTTACCAAATAAATGTTAGTTTTCCTTACGAGCTGCACACCATATGATGAACTATTTGCGAACTTTATTTTAACTGGCTCATATTAACTTTATTTATTATTTTTGACGTGAATAAGCTACAGGCAGTGAGCATATGTGTATCCTTGTATTGCTCCTTTTTAAAATTCACGCTTTTTCGCTTCCTTCTGCCAGGATGCCAAAAAGGACAAAACCCGCTTAGGGTTAATTTTTTTTTCCTGAAATATTGAACTTTTTACAGTACGTCGAGCCACGTAAATAATTCGTTAGAGTTTATAAAATAAGCTTGTTTCTATTTTTATCATTTTAAGATATTATAATGATTACTAAAACATCACTTCTCATGCATCCAATTCTCACTGGAGATGTTTATGAACACACCAAAAATTTTTTATAGAAAGATGTCATAGAACCCGGTATATGTATGTATGTATTTGTCCCCAGGCATAAGAGTTAGATCAGTTGGATCTTAGAGCGAACGATATTATCTTGAAAAGACATTTAAAAATTAATACACACATGTGATCACAAGTTCACACATATCAAGCGAAGTATAGTCTACATTTCTAACTTACAGTATGTTTTTATATTATTTAAAGATTTGTTGACAATACGCAGTGTTTACCTCCCAATAAAAAGCTTACAAATGTACAACTAAAAAATTAACAAAATTGACCTGTAGTTATAGCAAGTAGAGAAAATGAAATCGAAATGTCAGAGATTGCGAAGTTCGCCGTTCGCAAGACGCGGCTTATGTGTAAAGCACTTTAATCTTAGTTGGTTTACCGCAAGGCCATCAATATTATGGAATTCCCAAAGGTTCTGAACTAAAACTAAATTTGTCGTTACGACACAACAAATATTGAATACGAACAATATTCAATTGAAAGAAACGCGATTCTTACTCACTTAAATTAATATTTGAAATTCCTTCAGGTTAATTTCTTCTTTTTCTTAATTGTTTTTTAAATCAACAATCCAACGTTTTCAATAATTCATTTCATGACTTGAAAAGGAATGCACATATTTCATTTCATATTTTGAGCTTTCAATACACTCATTACTACGCACCTGTTGCCGGCATATTGGGGAAGTCTGACTAACAGATAAGTGCGTAGTGTACGCAATTCGTAATCTTCTTTATCGCCAGCGCTATGCAGTACATCTATCAATATATTGTAATTCGTGACATTGAACTATTTAACCGGTTTGAGGAAATCATTCATACATGACTTATCACTTCGACTCTTATCGTTTTATTTGTTTAGAAAGTGTTGAATTGAACTAAATATAACAAAATACAGTGAATCAAAAAATAGGTCATACAATATTTAGGTATATTTACCTATTTTCAAGGAGTTCCTTCAAGTAGGAATTAAGAATTTTCACTGAGATGTGCCGATGTTACAAGCGAAACGAAAATGATCTTACCTTCTCAAAGTTGCTTATGCCCTCTTATTGTTCATTTGACCTTGAAATGTGTTACGGGTACTTGTCTTGGGTATCTAAATTGCCGTAAAAGTTTTCATTCTCACATGTTGGGGGCCGGCAAAGAAGTAATGATTATATTTATGTTCTTGTCCGAATGTTCGACTTTAACATAGAACAAGACGACAGGACATAGGCTAGGTTCTATCCATACATAGAAAATATCAAACTACTCCCATGTTAAGGCCAAAGTGCTGAAGCAATGGCCTAATAGAAGTCGTGAGGCTTCGAACTTGTGCAAAATTTGCAGGTCAAATAGTTTAGTCCACGATTGTTTGAGTAGGTTTGTATTACTTTCAAATGAATTTCTCAAGTATCAACAAAATGTTTCCGACTGACTCGGTGAGTGACTGTATTCTATTGGTCACGACAAAAACTAAGTATATGTATTTCTTTTACAAGTCGCTTTCGATGCCTAAAAGCTAAGAACCAGTTTTTATGCAAATTTAGGAAGAGAAAGCAAGTATCAAGTGTTAGATTTTGAAGACATTAATCAAATTTAAATAAAACACTTCTAAATTTGCTAGCAATATTTTATAGGTACATGTGAAGAGCTTGATACGCATTAGCTCATAGTAATGCGAATAATGACGATGATCAGGAAATATGTCTCACCTCGAAGATAAGTAGCGTCATAAAAAGATATCTCAGAAGCAGTGATATAATTAAATTCAATCAACATATTATTGCCATTATTAACCAGCATATAATATTGTGTTCAGCATAACTGCCCCATATAATTATTGAAGTACCACATCAGTAGAATATGAATGTGTAGATTGCCGCTCAATTCGAAATGACAGTTCAAAGTTCAGTCTGCGAAATATTATCTAACAACCTTTTCATTTAATCGAATTTTTTCACACATACTCTGTGATAAGAAAATATTCTGTGTTAGATGATATCGAGCATTTTGAAAATTCAGAAGCTTCTGTAGACGTCATTAACCTGAATCATCATCTATATTGTCGCTGGTATATTATCTTTAATAGCTAAGTGGTATGACATGGAACACGAAAATATATACGTAACTGCAAGTTTTTTGGGTTGTTTATAGGTTATTGGGTTGTTTGTATGACTTAACTCGTATCGCGTGTTCAAATGGATGATGCTTTAAGTTCTAGGTCATTGTGGTAGGTTAGGGGTAAAGCTCTCTAAAAATAGGTAATCATGGGGTAACTATAGAATAGAAGATTCCACTGTGATAGTTATAAAATAATTTCGTACAAAACAAGTGCTATTCCTCTTAGAGAGATTAAATTATTACATGAATTGAATGTATTCTAGATCTTTGTAGATCTGTTGATATACAGAACAAATATGGCCAATTGTTCACATTTGCGTATCATCGCTCAATTGATCTCTTAATGCTTAAATGAAACAATTGAAACTGAGAATATATCGCAAATAGGGATATTTAAGCAAAAAGAGTGGGCAAATAATATTTTGCTCTCTAATAAAGTGATTTGTTAAAAAATAAATTGTCTAGTTAATTTATCTTTAGTTCAAGGGAAAAGAAAGTGTGTTTGTTTATATTAGTATTTTTTTTTATTCATCTTAGGTGTTTGAATGTTTGATGAATCACCAAAAAGTACTGAATTAACTTAGAATCAGATTATTATACATAAAAGCATAAAAACAAAAGTGACGTGTGTCAGTTGCATTCAAATTTGATCCGTTGAATAGCTTTTTGATGTGTTAATCACGTTGATTAAGGAAAATGATTAAGAAATATCAAATACAACTAATGTCAATAATTATCCATAGGAAACGTTATATCTATCCGCAAAGAAGGCGATCTTATCTGTTGCAAGAACTATAGAAGTATGTCACTCAACATCGCATATAAAATCCTGTCCTGCGTACTGTGTGAACATCTAAAAGGGATCCCGATAAAACACATACCCGTTGCACCGAGCAGTTCGGTTCAAGGTTAGGTTAGGTAAGAGACCAATATGGGTCCTTTATACCACGCGGAGACTTTATACCTGGAATCAGATGGTGCTAATGACGAAGAGGACCAAACTTGTATTCCAATGGCATACTAGTCAAGATCCCATGTAAATTCACCCTTGGCAACCGCTGCTACTTGGGCTTAAATCTCCTGATTGAATTATACTCTTCAAAACTCATTTTTTTTGTTCCTTATGACGGATTTGATTGAAAATTTCAGGTCTCATCAGACTGGTACTTGTTGATTTTGACTCGTTTCCAGTCTTCTGCAGTCCAGTTTTAATGTTCTTTGCCGATTTTTTGGATCCTTTATATTTTTTTCGGAAAGCGCTGTTTTCTTTTTCTCGTCACTCGCGTTTATCATTTAAATTTTGTCCATAACGTTATAATTCAAAATTAAATACATGATTTTGCAACTAGAATGTCCCTGGTACGAAATATGATATGCCAAGCTTAAACTCGACGGTTAATGCACATAAATAAAGAAAATTTAAAATGTGTAAGACTGGATACAAGGAATCAAGATGGTTTACTTATGTATGTACGTAGGAAAAAAAAATGTATTGTTGAATAACCACAAAAACTGAAATGATGTATCCAGTTTTGCTCGCCACTGCAAAGGTGAATAGAGAAAAAGATAACCGCAAACTCTACGATCTGTACCGAGATGTATATGTATGTAGTCCTGAGGATGGAAGCACATCAGTCATGGACAATGAGTAAGTTATTTATTTATGGACAACGAGCGGATGGACACCAATGCTTCAGTTAAGATAATCTTCAAATCCAATCCCGCTGGTTCGAGAAGGAGAGGAAAACCACCGATATATAGACCAAGTTATCGCGGACGCAAAGACATGAGTAAGATAACTGTATGTAAATCTGTGGCCCATGCCGTTTAATGATTAAATGTGAACCGATGTTTTGTTTTCGATATAAAACAAAAATTAGCAATTCACGAAAAACCTTCTCATTCCGAAAAACTTTATTTAAAATAAAATAAAGAGAAAATAATAATAACGTAATTCTTGTACAAACAATTAAAGTAAGATTAGTAAATATTTCGTAGTTGAAAATGAATAAATTCATATCGTAAACACCATAAATCAATATTCGAATTCAGATTGTATGAAGAATGTATTTCCTCCAATAGCAGGACTTAGGAGATCGTTGACATCATTGACATTTCTGGTACGCTTAAACGCCGTGATACTCAACTGAATGGCATCATAATAACACCTTTGGAAAGGCAATTTCATTTTTTGTTATTACAATTTTTTTTCTTTCATTTCTCCGAACGATATTTTCCCATTTTGTATGCCATCTACACTCCCATGAAAGTTGATAATTTGTTAACTAGGACGCTATATAATATCGTAGAATTGTATCTTTCACAAGACTCTTTATTATACATTTTTAATACTCTCCTCCTAACTTTGGCGCCTCCTCGCTTACTAAGTAGTTGGGTAACGTGGCAGTCACATTTCCATTGGGTTCGATAGTTGCTGGGCTAATGAGGCATATTGACAAGTTGACTTACGTCTACCTCTTACCAGTGGACACATGTATAAAGTAGACAATACCACTTTTCTGACTTGCCGTTCAATAGATTTAAGAATCGTTAATGAATTAGATTTATACCACAGGCTGCGGACTGCACGAAGCTAAAGCTCTAAAAGCGTTCACAACTACCATTCCACTCAGAACCAACTGAGAAAGTAACAGTAATTAAACAAAGTTTTATATATTAATTCGGTAAATTGTGTACCCTATTCAGAAAATAGTTAGCTCCTAAGAGTATGCAATATCATGCATTATTTCACCTAGCTTTCATCATAAAACGTATGCAGTCGTCACCAAAGATTAACTGCAAAAATTGCACTAATTATAGATATATCTGTACTTTCTCATCCTCTCATCCAGACAAAACTGTAGTACCTATCTCTGTGGTGATAATAGGAGTCATGTCATTTCTCTATCGATTTGAGGGAGTAAAGCAACGTTACCATTAATTATAGCTTAACCACTTTCTTCAAAGTTGAACTCTTTCAATTTGCAATTACGAGAAAATCTGAATCACAGTAAAGTATTTATTTAACCTACCCTACAAAAGGAGACACCTGAAATTGTCCTCCATTGGATTCCACTAAAAGGCAGGGTGCAAACCCAAATAAAATAGCATTGTTGGTCATATAACTGGACTTAATATTGTTCCTAACACTGTGTAACAAGGATTATATGTTACCGTTGGACTATTCTGCTGGATCATCTTCTCACCCTACACTCGGTCGAAATGTTAGCTTATGAGTTGCGACTGTCAGATGGACCAATTGTATTCGTATCCGAACAATTCCAGGGTTTTAATTAAGCAATTAAGGTATTTGATCAGTGTGTTAAACACTCCTCCACAACACCAAGACGTTACAAAGAACGCATTCCATATGCAGAGTACCACATTTGGGTGTATCAGCAATTTATTTTCTGAAATTCGCACGGTACTACATACGGCTTTACATGAATTTGTATGGCAAGAAGGTATTCACCCAAATAGCGCTAGTTGTACAGACATATCTGTCCTATTTCCATCATATCGACTTCTATTTAGTCTTACTGAGTGTTTTGTTATGAAGTAGTCACATTCCACCGGTATTACCGTGGGAGAAGTTATACGAGAAGAAGCACCCATCAAAATTGTCAGATTTTAACTTCATTGCTGGACATTAGGCCAACGAAGTTACATGTTTGAAGACCTCGAATTTTTAATTTCTCATTCCCCACTAGACGTCAATGAAAATCGGTAAATGGCCCCAGGGAGTAAAGAATGTTTAATTGATGCAAGGTTAGGACCTGAAACTATATATGAACCTATTCGATTCACGATCTGCTGTGAAATCAAAAAGAATTCAAGCCTTGACAGATAACACAGTGATGTAGAAATTCAGCACAACAAGCTGCTGTGGTTTCACAGCAAGTATCATTATCAATTAGGTGCAACTAATTTCGAGGATAGTAGATCCATGCGCGAATGACAATGAAACTGGGCTACTCATTTTTTTGGACTATGGTTGGTTATCCAGAGATTAAGAAGTGAGAGCAGCAATCGGTAAATTCCCGATGTCTACTTGCCTCAAGAAAACTGAAAATGAGAACAGTTATTAATATCATAGTGAATATTTTAGTGTACACATTTTCCAGAATCTTCCTTTTTAATTTCGACAGCAAGCAGTGCACTTTCTTCAGTAAATTCTCGGAAACATTAATTTAAATGAAGATACTTTATAATTGCAGCATGTTTTACTAACACATTCTGAGGAACGCAGTCTCTACTGCATTTCAACACTGATTGGCGTCGACGTGAGTAGCCGGATCCATATTCCAGCTATCATACGTTTGGCACTTTTCCACCATAGTAAATTCACCCTGACATGGATAAACTGTATTACACTTGCCCAAATCACATGCCACTTGAAGAAACATTTAACAAAATAACGTATTTGGAATTTTTAATTTTTGTTTTATTTTCTTAAAAAACGCGAATTTTTTACACACGACTTAGATGTTCGCAGTCGCAAATAATAAAAGCATAAATACTACACTTTTGTTTACTTCTTCTTGGACACACCAACAGTGCGACCACGACGACCAGTTGTCTTTGTGTGCTGACCACGGACACGGAGACCCCAGTAATGACGCATACCACGATGGGCACGGATCTTCTTCAAGCGTTCCAAATCATCACGAAGCTTTGAATCCAAATATGATGAAGTGTATTGTGTGTACTTGCCATCAATAACGTCCTTCTGTCTATTCAAGAACCAGTTTGGGATCTTGTATTGCCTTGGATTCTGGATGATAGTAACGATTTTGTCGACCTCTTCATCGGTACATTCTCCGGCACGCTTGGTAAGATCCACATCAGCCTTCTTGAGAACAATGTTGGCATAACGACGACCAACACCTTTGATCGCAGTCATGGCGATGGTAACCTTGCGTTTACCATCAATATTCGTATTCATGATACGAAGGATATGCTGGAACTTTTCTGGGATAACGAGAGACTGCAATGAATAAAATAAACAAACATTTCAATTGAGTGCACTTGACAAAATTCAAATTTAGGCGAGTATAGAAGATAAAACACAATCAAATAGTTAACATAAACCACAAATATCACAATCATCAGTATTTTCCCAACAAAATATTTTATAAAATTTAGCTGATGTTAAGGAAATTAAGGGATTTTGTCTTATCGTACCATTTTGCCGTCCTTTGCCGACCGAATTCAAGCGAAAAAGACGGATAAGCGGAAGTCTGTCAAATGTCAAATTTATGTCAGATGCGAGCGCCATCTATATTTGAATATAAAAATGTGTGCGGCGAGATTGTGTGCTGATAATGGGTGCGCTCAGCAAATATATTCTTGTTGCATAAAAAATGCAAATTATTGCTTAAGAAAATCAGTTTGTAATATAATAACTATGAATATTTAAAGTGCTCGAAATACTTAAGCACTTCAATAACTCATGTCCAGTAGGTCATTTGATATCATTTCCAATCGGCAAGAAAGTGTCACTTGAAATCACCTTGCTCTCTGAAAAAATGTGTAAAATTGTGTTATACTGAAAAATAAAAAAACGGTCATAACAGTCCCAGGGAATATTTTTTTTTTATTAAAATACTGACCACTACTTTTCTCTCTAGGGGCAAGATCGCTAAGAATTAAGAGGCTGGTACGCCTTCCTTACGGGATGAGGCCGACTAGGTAAAGTACCAACGGATGGCTGATGAGTACATCAACTCCCAACGTACCGAAGCCTAACGCTGAACAACCAGTGGCTTCTAAGCACAACAGCTCCCAAGAAGAAGTCTTTCTAGGAACGTAAAGGAGTTCATGTTCACTCTCGCAAACCCTTCCTATTACGCTCCCGGTTAGCAATGTCGTCAGAGATGACCTCCAGATGCCTCTAACAGTTGAGCTGTCCAACAGTGGCAAAAAAGTTTCGGAGTTCTGGATGACTGTTGAGGCCAAATCTTATCAGAAAAAATCGTTTAGTCAAATGAGAAGAGTGGTTCTCCAAGGATTTTCTTTGGCAGTGAAACTGAAGCTGATCCTGGAAAAGACATTCCAAGAAAATCACGCATTAGTATTTCGCTTCCTCACAGGACCCTGGATAATGTCAGGATGTTCAGCTACCTTAAACTACATAACCCATCGGTTATCATGGATGAATGTATGACCATCAAGGGAAAGTAACCTCACAAAAATACCCTCTCGTTTTTCTCCAAATCAGTGATAACAGCGAGCGCACTCTGGAGAAGAAGGACTTCAAACTGCGTTTTGGCATCAGACACGCCAACGTTAAGATCTTTAGATGACCCAATCCAATCCAGTCGACGACATAAACGACTGCTGGAGGACGTGTCCTTTCAGCCGAAGCAACCTCCTTCAGATATAACCTCCCATCCTTCCACCACAGCATGCTGAATATCATACAGATTAACCCGCAGCACATCGACATCGGCATAGTCCAAGAACCGTCGGTCAAGGGCCTTCAAATTAAAGTTAAAAACGATCACCCTTTCTACAGCGAGAACAACAACAACCATTGTATGCAGAGCCTAGCTAAAAAACATATTAAAGCATTTATATGCCCCGATTTTAACTCTACTGGCTTAACAGTGGTATAAATAATTTATGTGGATAGTTGCTGTGGCTGGGAGGGACGTCATAGGCATCACTCCATCCAAAATCAATATCAATTTAAGGACAGAAAACTGGAGGAAATCCGATTTGAAATTAATTTCAGATCATAACTGAATACTTTTAGATGTGGCTCCCAAGACCGATGGTACCATTCCTTTCAAAAACACTAAAAGAATAGAATGGGTAAAATTCAGTCAGGTTGTTAAATCTAGACCCCCAAATCAGAAACAAACCTCTATTGCGGAACCGGCCAAGAATACAAAATCTCATTTACCCTATCAACAAGGTATAGGGTAAAAAAGGAAGAGGGTAAAAGTAGTATTTATCCCCAGTGGAAGAGGTACTCACAGACCCGCGTGATAGCACAATGGACCTATGCTGGCCTAAGTGTGGTTGCTGGTTTCCCTTACAGCAGTCAGCCACTTCAATCTAACCTATCCTAAAGCAAAGATTGGAGGAAAAAGAAATCTCTGAACAAAAGGTGCAATGTTGTCGTCCACAGTAACAATAAAAGTCAAAAGAATATCTGACGCTTTATACAGGTGAACAAGATCCTAATCATCGGTTGTGATGCTAATTTTCACAACGAACTATGGGGGCGCAGGTACCAACCTTAAAGTAGTAAATGAAAGCAAAGGAGAGATCGTCCAGAATTTTATTTAGTTTTTATTATAGCCTTGAAGGATACATCCTTCTCAGATACATCCTTCTCAAATCACTTTATTTCATTTACAAATATAATAGATCCACAGACTATGTCTGTGTCGAGTTATAGATCACCAAAAGCCACTGATTGGGTCTAATATAAAGCCTTCTCAATTCTCCAGAGAAAGCGGGCTGTTCGTAACTAGATACTAAGATTCTATCCTCATACCATGCAAACTGCCCAATGACACATAGAGAATAAAAAAACCAGTACTTAAGGATATACAGTTGGTACAGGTGAAGTGTTGCAGATTTTGTTTACTCTTAGCGCCTCTGGTCCCTTTTCAATATATTTATAAATGCGAATGTTTATATTAAATTAATTAACGTTCAATACGTTCACATTAAGATAATTTTGGTAAGTGTTTTGTGCTACACTTTTGTAGGTGTTAGTCTTTTTTTTCTGTGTATGATTTTCAAATTCTTTTTTTTGTATATACATACCTTAGGTTTGGATAACTTGTGTATCTTCCCAATTTTAATAAATTAAATACTAAATCCAATGACAGACAGCCCAATTCGTTGAGTCGAGAACTAGATATTAAGAAGATATTGGGATTGGGAGCTTAGTAGCCAATAGAATTGTTGTTGAAAATAAAAACATTGAATTTAACCTCCAATCATTTGGACATGTATGTCACCTGTTGAGATTTTATTCGCTTATTTGTATTTTTCCAGGCAATCCATAAATCGTGTATACTGAAATTCCTTAATTTGGCCAGCTGCTTAGGAATCAATTTGTCAACAATAGTAAGAATATCGAAATAAAATATAAAATTAACATCAACACTCAAAGTAATTAAAGAAAAGCACTTAGTCATATATTTTTAAGTTCAAAATTTTAGTGAATTGAGGTGAACAAAAAAAAATAAGCTTTTAATTGAAGTTTGTACTTGTAGTCCTTTACCTTACAATCTTAATAGTACAGGACAATTATTTGAAACATAAATTGTTACAGAATGAAACCGTATATCTTATCTATCACTTGGGAAATAGTCGACAAAATTTCGTATGAATAAATTAATTTTCCTGTAGATATGAACATAAAAATAAGGAGAAGTTAAGTGATATCATTATTTCAAAACGTATGAACATATGTATGTATATCGGTTAGGTCAAGCGGTAAGCTCATATAAAAGGTTATAATTTAAATACATTTATTTTTCTTACATACATAGGTATGCTCATTTCTGTAAGCCTATAATCACATTTCTTTATGCAACGTACTTAAGTCCCGTTTGAATGTAAACTCAATTGATCAGTTTCCAAGGTGAATTTTTTCCCAGCTGAGAAGCGATGTACTTTTACTTTTGATGCGCTCTTATCGCTGAAAATGTCTCATTGGGGATGCACCATAGATAGATGTGATTAGCTTCAGGGAAGCACCACTTGATTTCAGATTTCATATATAAATACCCATCCTCCAGTCGGTCAGTATCATTAGTCGAGTTATCAGTCAACTGTTCTCAACCCATTCAATAGAACCGAAGATGAAGACAGTACTGTTTGCAATTGTTATTGTGAGTGCAGTGGCGTGCATTGCAGCACAATTGGCAGGATCCGTATCGACCAACCCTGGAGGTGGACACGATGCAAACATTGCTGCTGGTAAGCGTTTTGGTGACGAGAATGCAAACATTGGAGGAGGAGTCTTCGCTAGTGGAAACACACTTAAGGGCCCAGCCACAACAGGCGCATTCCTCGATGCGAACAAGTAAGTGAAATTCACTCTACTGCATTCCGTTTTGATTCCATGTGTATTTATTCATCTGCAGGAATGGTCATGGCATCTCAATGCAACACTCAAACACTCCCGGATTCGGCACGGAGTTCTCTCAGAACGCACGAGTAAACCTCTTCGACGACAAAACGCACAAAATCGACGCAAATGCCTTTCACAGCAGAACAAACTTGGACAATGGGTTCAATTTCGATCGTGTGGGCACTGGAGTTAATTATAACCATGCTGCTGGACACGGTGCCGCTTTGACAGCTAGTAGAATACCTCAGTTGGACAGGAATACCATTGGTCTGACTGGTAAAACTAATTTGTGGAGTTCTCAAAACCGACAAACTACGCTGGACTTAACTGGGTCTGCTTCGCGAAGCTTCGGTGGTGGAATTCCACCAAGAAATGACTTTGGTGCTGGAATTGGAATGACGCATTATTTTGGTTAAGAGTTGTCTTCTGACTTTGTGAACTGAATGTATATTTAAGTAATACAAAATCGAATTTGTTTTAAACATATTTATCTTGGTTATATAAATTACAGACTTTCTTTTCATTATCCCTTTATGAGGGATATTATTTAATTAAATTAAAATGCTGAAGTTACTCAGCCCGAAGTTACCTTAAAACTAAACTTACTCTACTTATACTAAGTAGAGCCGATGGCCTTGATATTGTTCGGTCCCATGTGGAATGGTCGGCGACGCTCTCAAGGTGGTGATTCGGATTCAATCGCTGTATCTGGCATGATCGTGTTTACCTTTAAGAGCGTGTTAACTTATACATTTACTGATGAAATCTTCAAAGCAGTTGGGGATACTCTGGATGGACGCATGTACCAGTAAGATATGGTCGTTGAGAGCAATCTTAGAATTGTTCGTCTGATCCACAAGAAATTAAACCCTATTAAATAGCGCATTCAATTGCGGATATATCCTTAATATGGCATCCAAGACTTCTCTAACTCTTTTTCAATGCAAATATATGTTTTAGCCAACCCGACGGACTTTATATGATTTCTTCATCCTGAAAACATCTTGCCACTGACCAAGAGTATGTTTACAAGAAATGATACACAACATAGTTATCTTAGCCAAAACGATCTCGTCTACCTTGGCTACGCAGCAGCAACAACTACGCAGTGGCAACAAACAAATATGTAATATCAGTACGAGATCAAACCCAGAAAAACTCTTGCCAACAGCTGATTCTTTGGGCTCAAAAGCAATCTCTCAAAGGAACAAACTGACTTCATACTGTACATTAATCATTTCAGTCCTGGTCTACGGCGCATATGCATGGACAATATCAAAATCGAATGAAGAATTCTTTGATCTTTTAGAGAGAAACGTTGTGTGTACGATTTTTGGTCCTGTCTATGTTGATGACATCCGGTGGAGAATATTTAACCAAAAACTGTACAGGCTATTCAGCGACATGGTTCTAGCAAGGCGTCTGTGGTTTTAAGATATTTTACTCTTTCCTACACGTTTTTTGTTAAATAGTTACGTCTTGGTATTGCTCCCGTATCTTATTTATTCTTTATGCGCTCTGTTTCTCTTTATCAAAGTCAAGTTTTAGAATATCTAAATCATGGGTCTCAACTGAGTCATATAGCCCTGTATTAAAGAACCAAGTTGTTTACACAACACATTGATCACCGGCGTCCTATTCTGGAGTGGAGAACCCTTTTGTCTTTTCGAGAGCCAAGTTATATTTGCCATCTTTACTCTTATTTTGTTGATGGCATTTGAGGGAGAAGGCCTGGCTGGGCAGCAAAATGAGTGTAGCCAGGAATCCATAGATAGGATAACTAGACGTGGAGAATTGACTTCGATAAATAGATATCCGGTGATTTCAAAGATACAGATACAGATGCAGCTGCAGGATTCCGATAGGCAGCATCAGCCCATATACAATCAAATGTTTGGTATTTCTAGCCAATATGAGACGCAATTGCATTTGCTTTTCTCATTTTTTTTTTCATTTATTGATTTTTATCGCTGTACATTAAGAATATATTATTGTTTTACTAGTACAGGAACATTATGAATATAATACAAGATGTTCAGTGACAGTGAACAATATCTCAAAAATAATGAAAGTTTGGTGGTCACAGTGCATTTCAACATCGGTAACTGTGAAGAGATTAATTGAAAAACTCAGGGAGGCAAATGAAACAAATGCATCCTCAACGTGTGACTCGTATATCCCTGCTCAACATCACCTGCAAGATCCTGTCCAGCGTACTGTGTGAACGTTTAAAGCCGTTTTGCACCGCACATATCGGCACGTACCAGTGCAGCTTCCGACCTGGCAAATCGATTATAGACCAAATCTTCACACTAAGGGAAATCCGGGAGATGACCAGCGAGTTTCAAATCGATACGCACCACCTTTTCATCAATTTCAAAGCCGCATACGACAGCATTCATCGCAAGGAGCTATTCGATGCGATGGCCGATGGATTACAGATCCCGGGAAAACTGCTTCGGTTATGTTGCACCACGCTTACACATGCGATTGCACACGCGATGCACCGTGCAGTTCGGCTCAAAAATTTCCGAGCCGTTTGAAACCTGCACTGGATTTTGGCAAGATACGCTGTTGTGTGATTTCTTCAATCCGATTTTGGAGAAGATAGTGCGGAGGGCAGCTGTAAACACGGAAGGCACTATCTTCTCCAAGTCGGTCCAACTGTTGGGGTACGCAGATAATATCGACATCGTTGCACTTTCCCGACGTGCCGTAGTGGAGGCTTTTGTGGCGATTGACGAACAGGCGAAACGAAATGGAGTAGTTTGTAAAGGAGTTTGTCTACCTCGGGGCAAACGTGAACTCCACCAACGATCACAATGGAGGTCCGTCGTAGACTCGAAGGTCATGCTCTACAAAACTCTTATTTTGCCAATCCTGCTCTATAGAGCCGAAAACTGGATGCTAAGCAAAACTGCAGAGCTGATTCTTGGTACCTTCGAAAGAATTCGAAAATTCTACGTCGGATCTATGGTCCCGTCTGCGAGGAAGGCGAATGGAGGAGAAGACATAACCGCGAACTCTATGAGCTGTACCAGGATGTGGATGTAGTGCGGAAGGCAAAAATCCGTCGACCGCACTGGCTCTGCCACACCGAGCGCATAGAGAAAAATGCTCCGGCAAAGAGGGTTTTCGAATCTAAGCCTCCTGGTTCGAGAAGGATATAAAGACCAAGTGATCGCGGATGCAAGACAGCTTGGTCTTGAAGATTGGAATCAGCGCACCCAGGACCGTCAACGATGGAAGTGACACACTTTATGTGACATTTGTCACACAGCCGACGATCTTGTTCACATTCCCTTAGTCACATTTTATGGTAAAGTGAGGTAGAATGTGAGATTTTGTCACTTGCATTTTTGTGGGTGACACAGAAGCACGCAGAATAATTATGTTACTTGGTATCTAAATTTGTTGTACCTAGGCTCCCGTTATAACTACAACGAGACAACAATTTGAGTATCTGATCTGCTTAATTTATGAAGTTTGCCATTGAAAAAGGTTTTAATCGTTGGACAAAATAAATTAAACAAAAGGAAATTTTAAGGCATTTCAGAAATTTTGTTTTTATTTGTTTGATCATGCCGGAATTATTATAAAGTAGTCGTTTTACGCAATAAAACTTCTGGCGATAAGCTTATGTTGAACGTATTTTTTGTGTGGTACTTGTCGTGTATCGGTATTCCGAAAGTCGATTTACTACACCAAAACGACGAGTAAATGCGGTTTGAATTTTGTGTAATGGAAAAACAAGTAAAAACGGAAGTTTTCTTTGTGTTTTAACTGGAATGGTGTTAAATGTATTTAGTATTAATTATTTATATTTAAGGGTCACAATTTCCAGCCCAAAACAAATAAAGCGTCTCGTTGAGCTCGTGGAGGAAAACAGAAATTTAGTAACAAATTTCAAGAGGTTTTTCTCAAACGGATGCAAACAAAACTGGATGGAAGGAAGTCGCAGCAATTTTCTAAAATACTCTTAAATACTTGTATCTTTAAGAAACTTATTAATTTACTCACAATTCTACAATGCGTAAATCTTACTTAGCATCTGGTAAATCAAATGGATTGCATTTTAATCGAATACATCTGCTGATGTTAATTAATTCCCTTTTCTGCAATTCTTGATAGTCGTTATCTTCACTAATTCAATAAATAAACTAGCAATGCCGTCCATATTTACTTTAAATTCCACAAATAATTTTATTAAGGAAACACCTCAAAACAAGAATTAAAAATGTTATTCCGATAGAATTTATGAAAACTACCCCAGTTAATTAATTGAGCTTTCAAATTGACAGAAAGCTTTTGAATGGCAGTTTTAGAATGAGTGTGGAACAAACATAAGCTCGAGTCGATTAAAGTTCGTAATACCGATGCTTAAACGCCTGGAAAGTGACTGACTTTCAAATCGCCTTGCGTCGTTCATGTGAAACGACTTTCCTAATCGGGGTGAATTCAAAATTTTGAAAACAAAAACAATATTTTTGAGGCGATAATCGGTGTTTGGTCCTATAGTGCGCGGCCCAATTAGACCTACCAATGACTTCTGTACACCTTTGGTGATGACTTTTGTTTTTATGGCCTTATGTCCACAGTTGCCTACAGTAGTAAATAAAATGTATAGGAATGTTTGTTATTGGTATTACCATAGATAAAATAAAGCGTTCTTCTTTTTAAGTCGTCGTTCCCCCAAGTCGAAATAAAAGAGTTATTTACAATTTATGAAATAAGTTTCTTTTTTCGTATTTATTGTTAAATATTAATTTGTATCTTACAGTGTTTTTACTTTCATCTCAATGATCTCAATGATATAATTGAATTACCTCTACATCATAATCATCGAGTAAAAATTACTTCTTAATGCTTTTGTATAGACGTGTACAAATCAAAATAAATCAGCAATTACACGCATGTAGGCTTTTTACATATTCCCTTAAACTTACAACTAACAATTAGGATAAATTAATTACGCTAAGTGAAGAATGAATTTATGCCAGTAAATAAATCGTTTGAGGGTTTAAAGATAGGCAGGATAGTGAAAAATATTGATTCAAAGGCGAAGATAATTTATATAAAATAGTTTCTTAAAGCTAAAAGAAACCACGTAAATTTTTTCGAATGGCTTATCTTTTTTTTCATCTTTCTTAAAATTAGTTTCATAATGAATAAATTAAAATAAAATGTTGACGTACTCTAAAAAACTATTCACGTACATACACATATAATTCTCTTGGAGGTTAAAATTTCGAAAAGAAAATTCTTTGTTTTTAATTGAATTGTTAAAAAATATAAATAAATTACTAATCATATCTTTTAATTGTAGTCATTCGGTTATATATTAATTTGTATACTTAATAAATGTAATACATTCCTTCTTACTTCAAATGTGGTATAATTGTCTTAGTTTCTTTAATCAATAATAAATAATTATTCGTTTACTTTTCATCAACTTGTATTTCTTAAGTAGTAGTGTGGTAATTCGGCAATCATATGTATTTATGTATTTACCATTCCTAATAGCTACTACATCACATTATTACAAGTTACCTTCAGTATTTACATACATACATACATACGTGTATTATATTTGCTGGAAAATTAACTTGTAATACTTCAATTTCTTTTTAACAAATACTAAGCATTTTTTTTGTTTTTCATTCAGTAGACGTTTCAATAGTCAATAGAAAAAGTCACTTCAACAACTTATAACAGCATCAGTATATTACAGTTTTGTCTTTTTTTTATCTATTAAAATAAATATTTTTGTTTTTCGTATTTAACAAACTATATCGCATATCAGAGGGTTTAATTTACAGTTAATCGGAATTTTTTTTATTGTATGGCTTACGCGTTCTGCTTTCTGTAGTCTTGTTTATCGTATTTTTTATAAGTATTTCTATTGATTCGAAGTCTTATTGAACAAGCAACAAGCAAACACTTAATAACAAACAAAGTAATATATATCGATTTGTTTATGACAGGTACTTTTGCGAGGATATTTCAACTTAAATCTTTAAAAAGCAATTAAATTTACGGATGTTCACAACTGTAATTTCAGGAAAATAAACTTATTTTTCTTCTATCATAATAACTTGCAATCTGCTTGTAGACTTTAATATTACTCTGCAGAGTTTCGTGAAATAAGAAAAACAATTGATATATTGAAAAAAATAAACCATACACACTCATCCCTATTACAAAAGTCGTTTTCGTCACTGTTACAGAATGATAAACATTTAAGTAACTCAAACCGAGGAATACCTAAACGTCTTTCGTAATAGGGATGAATAATATTTAAAGTTGTGTTCCGATTCAAAACGAGATCAATAGAAAGCAAGTACTGTATCCTCCAAAATCAATGATTGCCTTCTAAAAACTGTCCAAATAAATATACAAAAGTGTAGGCTTATGGCATATACATATACGAAGAATTTATATTAATCTATAACAAATTTAAAAATCTCTGTAAGGACATAATATACGATTTTCTTAAATGTGAATTTTATACACACGATATTGTTATATACGCATTTCTTGTGTATCAAGAGTTTGCTTGTTGCCAGCCACTTAGACATCATAAAACAAAGTTGCGCACAACCAACTTTTTTAAAAGAAAAACAAAACATGATAACCGAATGTGTATACCACACATTTTTAATTACAACCGCTTATACATAAACCTGTGATATACAGTTGTTACTACCCATTGCACTACCACTATTGCTTGAGTTATTGTTTTCAGAATTATGTGGCATATTGTCGCCACTGTTTTGATCAATTCTTTGAAGAATAATATGAGGTAGTTTATCAGTACTAGCCACAGGTTGTGTATTATTAGTATTCTCATGATTGTTATATGACGACGTTGGTTGTGGTTGCAACGCATAGTGATTCAAATTTACTGGCATCACTCGCGGTTGTAATGTCCAGCTATTTTCAATATTTGCTTGTTCCCTAGCAGGTTTAGCCGGAGACATAAGTATATTATTTTCGTTATTCATATGCATTTGTACACAATTACTGTTTGTCAATGTTGATAATGTATTCGTATGTGATGGTATGTGAAGGCTATGATGTTGCATTGCAGATACAATCGGTGATGGTATCCTTTCAATGGTCACTGAACATGGCACAACTTGAGGTTGGGGTCGCCTTGACTCCATTGGTACCTTTGGAATACGAAATTCGCGCAAAGCCTGCGTCGTTGATTGCGGACACTTGTTGTTTGATGTAATGCTGTTTGTGGGCATATTTTGAGATCGTTCAGCAGGTCGAATTTCCCATTCGTTTAGACAAATTCTGTCTGCGTTGAATGTTTTTAGAAATTCTGTAAATGTATTTACAAAATTCTCATGCTTTTGCAACGTTGGTGATCTACTGTTTATTCGTAGTTGACTGACGTTTCCTAGTCCTATATTATTATAATATTTTATAAAGAAAAAGAAAATATGGAAAACATTAGTAAGTGCTTCTTTAATTAGTTTTAATTTTTTTTGATTTCAAAAAATTACGTAAAATTTTGTAATTTGGGTAAGGTTTTACATAGAGATTTTGCTGTTATTTAAATTCATTAATATGTTAACATAAAAATAATAAGTAAAGGGTGATCCATCCATGTCAATTGTGAGTCACACCTTAACGTCAAGTTTTTTTGCCCAACTTTATTTGACATTTCTTTGTTTCAGTGTTTGACAAATTCAACCATGGAGAGGTTGACAATTGAGCAGCGCGTTAAGATTGTTGAAGTCTTTTACCAAAATGGGCGTTCAAATCAAAATGCATTTCGTGCACATCGTGATTTTTGCGGTCAGCATAATCGAGCAAATGTGTCCACAATCGGTAGAATTGTGCGCAAACCGGGTCTGCAGACTATGTGAAAACACCTGTGCATGCTCGCCCAGTTCGTTCTGCGCAAGATATTGCTGTTTTTCGCGATAGTGTGGCAGCAGTCAACCTCGACTCATCGTAGTGCCCAACAATTGAGCGATGATAACAGACTTCTTGTAGCCATAAATTGACGATATGGACCTGGACGATGTGCTTCCAACAGTATGCTGCCAATTGCCGCACAGCTAACGAAACAATGACTCTTTTGTTAATTTGCCACCGTTGGACTTCTTTCTTTGGGGATATTTAAAAGAAAAAGTGCACGCCAATAAGCCGAGAACAATGCAAGAGCTAAAGGATGAGATAACTCGGCGAATTAACGACATTGAACCTCAATTATGTCTCAGTCATTGAAAATATGGATCATCGGATAGACGTATGCCACCGAAGCCGTGGCGAGCACTTGGCCGATATATTGTTTCACACATAATTGTCATAGATCCTTATATCATAATAAAAGATATTAAGATAATTCTCTGAAAATTTTTTGTTTTATTTACAATTATCATCGTGCGTTTTCGTTGGACCACCCTTTATATACATATCAAATAAAAACAGTGCATAAAACCTCAAACTGAAATATACGCTTAAAATCATCCACAGTAAGAAATCAGTTGACCTCAAACATAAACGGAGAACTATGCGAGTGTTGTATAGATAGCATAGTTTATGCTCCTTTTATGACATACCACCGTTCTGAAATTTATTTTCTTGTGTTACACATGGCTACACATTTTATGAAGATTAACTGCTTCTGTTCTACTTGTTATTGCTAGAGCGAATTTTGAAAAAGGAAAATGGTAAGAAATGTGAATAAAGACACAGTCTCCTTTGGTAGAACAAGTACAAACTGAAGTGTTATCGATCAAAGGTAACGACACTACTAGGAAATAAGACTCCTGACGTATATAACAGATGCCAGCGATATGTCCCAAAATAGCTAATGTGCAGAGCGGTATTGACAGATTTTAGAACAGCAAGGCAAATATACAATATACATAAGTAAACTGTTCCAGGCATTAAACAGAGCACAGATAGGCTTCTGCATTTTGTGTTTGAATTATTGACCCAATTTCTTAGGTGCCGTATGTCGGAGGATGAAACTTGTGGTTTATAAGCGCCACCACTGAAGTATAATACGATACTTAGGTTAGGTTAGGTTAGGTTAGGTAGTGTGGGCTGCCAGCGAAAATCGCCAGCGCACTTATATGGTCCATTGTGATACCCATAGTCAGACTTCTACCACTGATCGACAACTCCAGTGATAGTGATGTTAATTTGATCCCAACGGCAAATGGTGACTGGGCCAGATATGGTTACCGGATAAAAGCATATTAACTTGGCTTTCGAACCGAGGACCCTTCTAACCAGGGGTAGGCACTCAACCAACGGCGCCATCCAGCTGTTATAATAACGAGACTTGAAAATGTCTATAATACTTCCACGGAGTGGATTAGTATAGCCTTGCTTATTTTTCAAACTGTCTAAAATCTCTCTTCTGTTTAAATGTAACGGTCAGTTTGGTTACCTGCTGTGATTATAAGTAATAAAATAATCTGAAAAACATAAAATTTATAAAATCTCGATGTAAAACCTGAAAAATAATACATTTTATCTTTTGATCTTTCTATAAAATACATAAAATACTATAAAACTCGGCTTTGAAGATTATAAATGTAACTGACCGGAGATACGTATATATAAATATAAAGATCACAAAAATTTTGCACCACAAATTTTTTACTCTCTGTTCGTTTCTGTTCGAAGAAACTTGGAATAAAAAAATCGTTTTTAACACTAAATGCAAAAGAGTATCCTTGCATGTTTCATTAATAAAACGTTAGTAGAGATTATGACAGACAACTACGAATATGCAAACAAGTGTGAACATCATTGTTAGTGAAAAGTAAAGATAAAATTAAGCATGCGTGTGTATGTAAAAAAAAAAAAAAACATTTGTATGTTATGCATAAGAAAAAAAATTAAAATCCACATACCTCAGAGTCATTGTTTTATTATTATTTTTGTTTTGAGTAAAATATATTTGAAAATATTTGTTTAGAAAGTTCGTTTTGTGTTGGATGTTTCATATTGATTTCATTAGTTATAAACCAATATGTATTTACATGCTTTTGATTGTAATTTTGTTTTGTTGTATTCTTTATTACTTCCAATTATGTAAACACTTCCTATATTTCTCATTCTCAAAGTGCTAACAACACCGCCTCCGATATGTCGTAGCTGCAAAAGGTTGTTGATTTTGGTTTAAACAATAATCAAATAAATATAAAATAACAAATCGTTTAATAACATAAAGAAACAATACTTTTCTTTTTGTAATCGTACCAATTGTATAAATTTTACTTCATATTTTACAAAAAAAAAATACAAATCTACAATTTGTGCAAACAAAATGAAACAAATCAAATCTTATTAAACAAAGTCGACATTACAAAAACGAAAAAACAGAATGAAACCGAAAAAAAAAACTATGCAAAAACAAAATATACATACTGCCAATTTAATCAAATGTAATACATTTTACATTTCCTGAACCGAATCGACGGGCGGTTCTTAACATTTAACTTGTTCAACATACTTTTTTTTGCTAGCTGGGTTAACATTATCTATTTGAGTCCTTACTAAATTTGCGTATATGGGATTGCAATATCCAAATGGTCTCAATGAAGTATTTGCGCACTGTGTTGGACATATTGCAATGAAAGGCCTAGAATCTTTCGAAGGAATGAGTTCAACAGAACTATCTATTTTGACATACTTTCTGTTCAATGAATGCCTGTTGACAACTATTTATTTGTGCTCCTTTCAAATATATTCCCCTTATTCTTGAAAAAGAAAAATGCGTAGTTTTGTTATCAGCAATGCAATTCTCGAATAATTTTGCATTAAAAGCAACACTATATGAACTATACGCATATACACGCCGTGAAGAGAACACAAATGGAAAATAAAATATAATTGTAATCAAAAAAAAGAGACCAATTAAAGAAACTTAAGTTCCACTATTCAGTTGGACATTTCTGATTATTAAACATTTCCTATTCTTGATACAACTAGTCAACTTCTTATTAGGCGATAACTATTTAACATATGCAACTGTTAACAATTGATCTTATGTCATTTTTAAGTCTGGAGAGGTTATAGTTAATTCCTCTATAAAATATTAGGCAATGATTTACTATACATACAAATTACATGAAGTTCTAGCGGCAACATTTCTAATGGAAATCAAAAGTCTTGACCTAACAGCAGCATAGCTTTAATAAAAGTATTTTAAACATTTGCTTTTTTTTCAGGTATCGCTTTTGTGCGAGTGTTCTAAACTTATATTTCTTTCATTAGCGAATATTGACGCTATCTATTTACTTATAAGGATTCAATATTTTTGAAAATACTGATATCATTCTCAATTACTTGGGTCTATAAACACATTACATTTTTGACACGATCGAGTTGCTATCGTCTTTGGATGGGTTTGTGTGTTTTATAGTATTTATAGTTCGTATGCATGCATTTTAATTAAACTAAGTGCAAGACAATTGGTCTATGTATATAATACAATTTATGAAAATTCAATAAAAACTTTTCTGATTTGTTTATTTTGAGTGTAATACTTTTTGGTTTAGTTATATTAGTTTCATAACAATAACCAGTGTTTGATTTTTCAACATGTATTAGAAAAGTGCTTGCACATTTTAAGAGATACCAAAGGATTTAAGGAAAATGATTGCGAATGAAACTGAGCAAATACGGTGAAGCAATAAACGTATCTTAGAATAGTGTGAATATAATAAAAGCAAGGCAAATTAAAAGTAAATAGACAAAATTAACAAAAAGTGTGAAATCCTTTCGTGTTTAACTCATATTGTTCAGAATTTAGTAGAAATTAAAATGAAAGAAAGACAAGCTTCCAAAAAAGCCTTCAATGAACATGCCATTTGAAACAAGATTACACAGTCTGTCGTGTATCCTGCCCCTGTTTACATTTAATTGCAGACTTTTAAGAAAGTAAAACGATTGCATCACATTCTCTCGGTTCAAACCAAACACTGGAATATCCAAATTATTCCGTCAAACTAGGAATGACTTTACTTGCATTATTAGAAACACACAAAATTGTTTTTTACTGAACATGAGATATTACAAACATTTTAAACACTCATTAATACATCAAACAACAACAAAGTAAGTATAGAATTAAAAGTAGCAAATTATTCCAAAAATTAGACAAAGAACATTAATCGAAAATTAAAATTACTTTTACAAGTACAATTGTATCTTACCTCATCTAAATTCTAGCGAATTACAAAAACTATTTAACACGTGGGCATATACACTATAATTGCATATATGATCGCAAAATACAATAGTATCGACATTACAGAGTTTTCACTGGATTCAAATAAAACAAAAAACATTTGTGACATTTTAAAAAACACAAATGCTTACACATTTGTTTATGTTGTACTGTGCTTTTACAAGCCTAGTAACGAACAATTTCGTAAATGTATTTAAAGTTGTATAATAGTAGTGTATTTGTGAAAGTTCACTTTTGACTCCCCCAAGTTCAAAGAGAATTGATTTATGATAAAAATAAATGTGCTTGTGGAAGGTAGTAAAACCAAGCTTTGTTAAGCTGTATAACCACCTTGATTGAAAAAAATTTACTGTCGTATTCACTGGTGGAGGAAGTAGAAATGCTTGGAAATGGGTTCATAAGGAACTGTTTTGTCTATTTTCTGTATTACCATTAAGATCAAGCACTAAATGTTGGTAAGTAAAAATGAGTGGTCTTGCTCAAACAATAACATGCTGAAATGTTGAGATAACTCCAAATATTTGAATCCAGTAAAATAAATAGAAAATAAAAAAACTGTTAAATACAAAACTTACTTTTATAGAATATGTTTTTTTTAAATAAAAAATAAAACAAACTAAATCCTAACTTTGGCTCTACTTATGAAAAAAAAAACTTCCTAGTTCTACAATACATACAAACATTACATATTTGTTTAAGGTTGTAGTTTACCTAATCTCTTTTGTTTCCAGCAAAGAAGAATTGTTTACTTCACTAACAGCATTTATCATCGAGGGCGAAAACGGCAGATGGTACATTCCAGAGGTATCCATAAACGGTTCACTCTTGATTAGAAGTTCGTTCTTAATATCCATAAACTGATGACTGTGATCTGTATTACTATTCGACATATTACTTTGACTCGTTGACGTACTGCCAAATGTGTAGCCAGATGATGCTGATGTAAATGGACACAATTCAATTTCGTTTGCGTTCAGTAACTTTGGTTGATAAGCATGTAAGCCGTCCGGTGTTATTATCTGATAACTCTGCACCGTACCAATTACATGATTCTCATTCGAAGTCGGCATGTAGGACACATTTTCGAGCTTCGTTAAAGATGTCATATCCATTTGATGGTGTTGCTGTTGTTGGTGGTTATCTTGTGAGCTGTGATGGTGACTAGAATTTGACGTTGAGGATGAAGTATGAGTTGTTGTCGATGCAGTGCTCATTGACACCGAAGTCATAGGTTCACTTTTTATTTGAATGTGTTGCTGCTGAGAGGACGCATGATTCATATGAGGTTGATGATGGAAAATACTGCCATCAAGAGTGTTATGGGTTTGTATAGTTTGCACTGGCAGTAACGATCCATTCTGTGATGAGAGTGGGGTTTGAATAATGATGTTGTTCGCGTGTAATTGATTTTGTAATAAGGCATTATTCAAATCAATTTGGTTATACAGTATCGCGGTGTTCTGCAACTGTTGCTGCTGCTGCTGTTGTTGCTGCTGATGGTGAAGGAGATCGGCGGTACTTATTTGCAACTGCCCGGGTAATATCATGTTGCTGATGTCGATTGTCTGAAGGTGATGTTGGGTACAGTTCCCTAGGTTATGACTATTGTTATTGCTTTCAGAGTTCGAATCAATGATTGTTGTTATAGTTTGGTTTTCGCTGGATTGTTGTTGTTGTTGTTGTTGTTGTTGCTGCTGCTGCTGTTGTTGTTCTTGCTGCAATTTCTGAGCTTTGGTTATTCGCTTTCTTCGGACGGGTGTCTTATTGACAACAGTTGGTTTTTCTTCAACAGTATTTGCTTTCATTCGTTCCTCCATATCCACAACCTCACTGTGTTTTTCCTTCTTATGCATTTTCATTTTGTCTGGACGTGAAAATTCTTTACTGCATACAGGACAGGCAAATACTTTTCGATTGTCACCTTCGTGGAATAAATATGCATGCCTCTGAAAACTGTATTTATTCTTGAAGGTCTTATAAACTTCCTTTTTGGCACAAACTGCACAATAGGAGACCCCGTCAACTATATGCTCGTATCGTTGAATATCCAGTCCGCGGACGGACATTTTCTCCAGGTATTCCGACTGCTCATCGGGCTCATTGCGCAGCTTCCGTTTTCGCTTCTGTTTCAGGTTATAAAGCATTTTTACAGTGTAATTATTTGGTATATCATTTACTTCAGAATTTTCATTTACGTTGCCATTTGTTGCACTGGGGGGGTTTGTTTCAATGGTTGTTGCTGGCATTATCGCTTCTTGTTGATGTGGTTGTTGATTTATGATGTACGTTGTATTATTCTCAGTTGTGACCATATATACGTCTTTAATTTTGATTTTGAATAGTTTAGAAAAATATATACACATATATAGGCGTTAGGAATTGTAAATCAAAACTAAAAACTACTACTTCACAGATAATTGATTTGTTGGTTTATAGAAACAAAAAATAAATGATATGTTCCTCAATTAAGAAGAAAAAGAACAAATAATAAAACAAAAAAAAAAAAAATAGAGATAGAATAAAAAACTGAAATATTTGAAGTAATTCAAATAAATTTTGGTTTTTGAAATGTGAGAGAATAAATAAAGTAAACACAACCAAAAATTAACGCAGAAAATGATATTAACAATGAAAATAAAAGGAAAGCTAACTCGCAACTTATTTTTTTTTCATTTTTTTCTTGTTTGATTGATTCTTCCGAAAAGTAAATATTTTGTAATATACAATACTCAATGTCTTCGACTATTATAATTTCTTGTGGGATAATAGTTTTGATATCTTGCATTATTATGTCTTGATTTATATGCACTGTAGTAGTGGTATTTGAAGCTTTTTTGATGTTTTGGATGTACTAGGAGAAGAAAATTACACAAAGATAATTTGATGGAATATTGTGATATCATTTTAGCCAGAAAACTAAAATTATGGGAACTTTTATTATCGTATTAGCAAATAAAACGCAAAAAACAACAAATAAAACAACAAATTAAAATTAGGGGTATGTTAAGATTTTCATGAAAGCCAATAAAATCAGGAAGCGTGTTTAACAATTGTTAGCTTTGAATGTAGCATTTCTCATGTTCTTGGGTTTCCGTACCGGATTCACTTTGTTGTCTGTCCGTCGAAATTATTCCCTTATTTGTATATCTACACATAACTTAGGGACCCTTATGAATGTATATGTACCTATTTTTCATTTAAAAAATATAAACAATGCAGAACTAATTATTCACTACACATATTTTTAACTTAATTGGGAAAAAATAAACTATATATATACCTTTCACGACTTTTATCAGTTTACAAATTACAAACCCTAAAACACACATGGTTTGATAGCTATCCATATCAATGGATTCAATTGAGAGTTGCATAGTGAAGCTTTAGTCCTATCACGACGTGTGGTACCATAATATTTTCACGCCACTGCTAGTATGATTTTGGTTACCAGTTTGTATCAATTCCCCGAAGTGTAAACATTATAATTTATTTTGTGGTCAAAAATGTCAGTATACGTGCCTCTCGCCTTTTTTTGTTGTTGCAGAAAGTCATCGAATGTTGTCGGAAGTTTAAGCAGAAAATAATCCACCGTTGAAAACAATTTTAATGTTGACACGGAAGACAAGGAACGATTCCCGAGCGAAAATGTTCGAAGTCGAAAATTTGGACTAAACACAATCAACCGCAAGAAAAGCGAAAAGCGCCTGTGATTTATTTACAAAACTGTGGATGGGAAGTCTTATTACACCAGCCGTATTCACCAGACCTTTCCACTTCAGATTTTCACTTGTTTCGATCAATACAATCATCAAAATCGGCTTCATTCGCTGTTGGCCTCAAAAGATGAAACCCTTTTGACAAGGCATCAAAAAAAAAAACACAATTATTAGTGATGGCTAAATGCTATAAATTCCGATGGGAAATTCTTTGGATAATGTACTCATTCGTGTGTAATTAAAACAAATCTGCAAAACAAAATCGATCGTTTCCATGTTATAAAAATATTTCCTGGAATAATGTAAGTCGAATGGTAATAATTTATCTTTGTCGATTAGTTTTTATCTAGAAATAAATGCCTTTGAGAAGTACTCCTTCGGCTGAACCATTTTTTTTAATCTCGTATTGTAGCCTTCAATTGTATGATCTTTGAATTTTGAACCGAAAACTAAATTATGAACCAATTTTAAATTATGACTAAGCATATAGAAACTATTTTAAACGGCTTATGAATATTTTAGTGAATTGTGATGATATATACTAATTGCACGAAAGACGATTGAAAAAAAAAAATATATGACTGGAAGCCAATTGTCCGCTATATAAATTCCTCTTTATTTTTCAAAATACCTAACTCAAGTAGTAAAAACTAAGTTTCTTGTTTCCACATGATGAAATATCTATTTGGTAGACTGTGCGAGACGAGAACAAATACAATTTAAAATACAAAATTTTGTTTAATACTATACTAGTGACATTTATTATCTAAAACAATGATTCAAGCAAATCCCCAAGAAATGAAAAAATGATATTTAAATTAAAACGATCCGTTACCCAATGAACAATGGAATGGAATTAGTAAACACAAAGAAAGCTAATCGTCATTTTTACCACCACAGGTTACCAATATCATATAGTTCATAATTCCGTTTATAGTTATGTTTGTATATTAAGAATTTAGTAACATCAATGAAACACCAGATATAATTTGTAAGTAAATTAAAAACGTCATTGCGGAGTAATGAGAAAAAAAAAATTAAGTGGTCTTGAATAAATGATTAAATTGTGCAAAATTCTTGCGACAATGATTTCTTTCGTAAAAAAAAAAAAACAATTTATATATATAATAAAAACAAAAGCAAATAATAAAATAAGGAAATACATAAAATAAATAAATTTTTTTTTTTTTCAAAAATAAAGAAATAAAGGAGAAATAAAATAAGAAATCAAATCATAAACAAATCAATGAGTTGAAAAAAAAATAAAACAAATAATAAACACAAACAATTTTATATTTGTATCTGCTTACCTCCTGTTCCTGTGGTAACATTGTTCTGACTAGTATTGGAGTTGGCATCGCCACTGCCATCACTATCGAAAATTTCACTTTTTATATTTAATGCCGCACCATCAGTAGTCGTGCCTGCATCATTTGCCGGTGTTGGCAATACTACTGGTATAGGCGACAGTGTCGTTGTGCCACCTCCTATGGCTTTATACACAATGGTTGTATTCAATCCACCGTGATGACTAGAATTGTTGAAAACAGCTGCTGCGGCAGATGCTGCTCCAGCTGTTGTCGGAGGTGTTGTATTAAAATTCACACATATTGTGGATGGCGGTGATGATAACGATGATTGTTGTTGTGGTTGTTGTTGGTGTTGGTGTGGTTGTTGTAGTTGATACTCCATTGTTTGATTAAGATTTTCTGATGATTGTGATTTTTTTATTGGAATTTTTTCAAATTTTATAGGATGACTGATAAACTGTAGTGTAGGACTAAGATTTTTCAATAAATGTTCGTTTAATTTACGTAACACTTCGCTATCGGCTTGTTTGGGCGTTGTTGCTGGTGATGATGGTACAGAACTCGATGAATCTAGAGAAGAGGATACTGATTGAATGATTGTTCTTGAGGAAGTCGCATTTAGCATACTTCACGTACCATTGTTCTCCTTCTTTTTTCGCGTGGGCGTCTTTCGTGGAGTTTTTTGTTTAGGCGTTTTTTCTGTCTTCTCTGTGGAGAGACGTTCTTTTTTTATTTTTACTGTGCCCTCAGCTGGAGATTCTTTGCCTTTAGGACTACGCCCTTTACCACGGGAATTAGAACGACGTTTACTTTCAAACCAATCGTCGTCGTATTCAGCATCAGACTTTCGTTTTCCTTTTCTTTTTTTGAATGCATCATCATCATCGTCGTACTCTAAAAATAAAAATGAAAACAAAAAAAAAAATCAAATTAATCAAAATGTCGTTTGTTTTCGTCAATTTTTGTGATTTCAGAAAATAAACAGTGGACAATAACAAATGAAATAAAATGTATGTGTTAAATTTAGTAACGTTTCTCGTTGATTGTATGAAATTAATTAAATAATTTTAAAATGTAGTTGTTAGTTTTTGAGAAACAGTTATGATGATCATATCTGTTATTTATGTCTACATCTATATACAACATTCAGTTCAGTGTACAGTTTAAACAACAAACAAGAACGGGGTCCAAAATTCCGACTAAACCGAATTCAGAAAAAAAAGGCAGTAGACACTTCTTGGGGCTTCCTATGTTTACCATCAAATAAAGTCTGATTCTATTTATTCATAGTTCTATAAACACATATTTTTCAAAGATCGATTAGGTACTCGCACACGCAGCAAATCAAAGAGGAAAACAACAACAATAGTGGGTTTTCTTCAGCGATTGCTTGTTTAGAAAACTCAAATTCAGCCTTACCTACAAGCATGGAAGAATTGTACAGACAAGTTTCGTTTTCATTGTTTGCATGCAATACCTTCTCTGAAAGAGTGCATGCGAACATCGTTTCATACATTATCTCCCCACCAATAGGAGACACATCCTCAGACAAAAGACGACCAACCAACATTCACAGAATCACAGCCAATTAGAGCAACATAATTTCAAGCAAATTTTGTATAACTTTTCATAACCAAAACCGTTTAGTAAAGACTTAATAATAAATTATGCTTTGTTAGAAAATAATGATAATGTATTTGTTAGAAACCAAAAATCTGTTGTGTTAAATTAAGTACATGTCAACAGCGTAACCCAAAACCATGTTTAAAAAATGGACCCAATAACAAAGAGTTTGAAATGAGTAATATCGCATATGGATGTGTGTAGGTGTGTGTGTGTGCTTGGAGCCTTTTTCTTACCTGATCCATCATCAATGTAATCAAGCAATTCCTTTTTTGTTTTGAAATTAGCCGGACTCAAATTACTTATATTAGCCTGTTCAATAATAGCAGGAACTTCCTCTTCATCTTCAATATCCAGTGTTAAGACACTCTCTTTGAGAACAGCTTTCACATCATCTGGTATATTTGGATTCAATTGAATTTCGTCGAGATCAAGATCTGGATTACGTTCTTTAAACGATTTTTTCTTCGTTGGATTGCATTGTTTTTTCATTCTTTGAAATAATTGCGAAGGAACATCCCCATTTCTATGGGGTAGCCGTTAACGGATAAGAAAAATGAGAAAGACAGTTTGTTTAGTAAGGGTACACATTGAAAATAAATAATCTATGTACAGACACTTACTTTTTATTGCAGAGCACATCTAATTGTGTTGGCGGTGGTGCTACTGTAAGTGCATTTGGTGGATCTTCAGGGTGCTGACCTATATCGGTTCCTTCTAGCCAAGCTTGATAGCGATCCGGTTGGAAACGTTTAACAAATGTATCCATGGATATTTTTACCATATCATTGCTTAACAAGAAGACAACAATATTTAAACATTGCCCATCAAATATTCAATTCAAGTTTATTTACCTGCAGGTACACTGAGTAGCACGTTTACCGTATTCTATCCAACGTTCCATAGCAAAATTTGTGGATTCAGCACAATTGAATCCATGATTGAAGCCAGCATGATAACCAAATGGAAATGTTATCATTATTTCACCAGCTTCTTGAGTTATCTGTGAAAAATAATCTTTCTCATTTCTCTTTCATTTCAATTAATGCTCCTCTTTGATATACCTTATTAACTGGAACTTCGTGCTGTTTAAGAATTTGCGGACTTATTAAGGTCATTTTATGGCGCAAATATGCATTACAGTTCTGATAACTGGCAGGAAAGTAACTGTTTGCAACTTTTTCCAACTTTCTGCCATACTCTGGCGGAACTACGTACCATGTCTTGGGTGCACCAAAGTGCAGGTAATTTATAGAATATAGGTCCATGTCTTCTGTGTGCCATGCAAATGTGGTTTTCCACATGCCAAAATACAAATATGCGGTGTTAACACCATCAATTTGAATGCCATAATCTTCATTGACGTAATCGAGAATTGTTCCCAGCCGATTTATATTCCAATTCTAATATAGGAACATATATAAAAATGTGAATAAATACCAAGAACAGTTTGTAATTCTGTTGGTTATCTTACATCCATATCTGGATCAGTAATACTGCCGCTAACGTCTGCGCCATAAATAGGTGCTACGTACGTAATATTTTTCCAATACTTCCTTTCAAGATCCTCAAAATCAAAATGTTTTGGTGCTTGGTAACGCTCTGTGTTAGCCAAGTCGGCAAATTGTTTAACAGTAAGGGGTTTCTTTTGTATATTTATCTGTTGATATAGCCCCTGTTTGCCAGTGACAACCTGACAAATTGGAGCTGGTATTGTAATGTTGAGGGCATCCAAATCATCGTAGCCACTCTTTCTTGGTACCCACTCAGGTGGCGGTACAACCTAGAATAGAAAATGCTTTTAAATCCTTTATTCTCACATCATTTCATTAACTTTTCTTTACTTTAGCAAGTCCAGCTTTATGTGCACCCTGTGACTCCATGTATGCTATGTATTTTGGAAAGTCTTTGAATTCCTCCCATGTTGGCCTAAAGACCATAATACGAGCATTTTTTGAGTCTTGTCCTCCTGCCGAAGCCATTTTAATAAACTATTTATACTGTCGCTTTCAGATGTCCAGTTAACAAAGAATACTGTAAACAGAGAGAAAAGAAAAAAATTGTATGGTAAGCAAAGGATACTTGTGAACGTCATTCACTTTTCCTAAATAAGTCTATTGCAGGATCAGCTCTTTGCCATGTACCAAAATATGATAGTAATTTGGAGGACAATCATTGAATATGATATTCTTTTCCAAATGTAATTGTTTACCGTTAAGGAAGACATTAAGTAATAGAAATAAAAACAAAATGACTTGAAATTAAGATAACTGCAATGAAGCCAATGGAAATATAGAGACTCTTAGTTAATTTTGCTTTTTGGACATGAGTTGGTAAAGGAAAATATTGCGAAATCTTATTGATACAGTGTAATTCGTGTACTGCACTCCGGGCGTGTTATGCATCGATATAAAGTAGTGTCATTTATTTGAAGTTCATACATGTGAACATGTGCTATTGCACCATATGTATAAACAGGTACACCTGTGAGTACCAACATGTACACGTATACGTACATATCAATGTTTAGTATCTGGATCGGGTAAACGTAAGATGTTACATTTTGATAGACTGATATGACGGTGTTTCCGATTCACGAAAATCGATTTAAGCCAAAAAATTGTTTTTAATGTAAAATAGCTCAAATTTGCAGAACCGGTCTTTGATTGCCAATTTTATTTAAGCTTTCAGGAAAATATATTACATTCGATTACATTTTCGAATTATCCGGTCTCATTTTTTATTGAATTGCAGATGTCATAAAATCTGGTCCTTGAAATATTTGAATTTTTCAGTCAGTAACGAATACTTTATATCTGTCACATATCGTGTGCACCAAACATAGTTCGTTATCATTTTTCTACGGTATTGATGCCCTTTAATAGGAAAACTAGTTTATTCGCAAACATTTTTTTTCCGGATAAATGAGTCGGTTTTCAATTGTGTATGTACAAATTAAATTAAATTAGCAAAAATTAAATAACGGAATGATTAAACATGTATAGGCAGAAAATAGATCTTAAATTTGTAGAATTCGGAACAAATCTTCAAAATGTTTATTGGGAAAAAACCATACAGAAAAATGGTAATCCACATTTAGATGTTCTTTGGGTTAATAAAATAATTATTCGTTTTAAGTTATATTTTTTTTTTTTTGTCTAATTCGGAAAATTCGTTATTTTCCGCCGAATTAACAAGCTTTTACTGTACATATTCCAGCCAACTTGCGGGAGAAGTGATAAGAAATCGTTCTAGCGAGGCTTGTAGAATCTGTAAATTGGTTGTGGATTTTTGGATTTTCAAATCTACTTTTATAAATAAATAACCAGCATGAAGTATTACATTAATTAATTGTTAACAATGAAACAATTATTTTACAACAATCGACACGTTTGACCGTCAAGGATGGACGGCAATGTTATCCTACAATTTACTTATCAAACGTACGTGTTATATTTGGATTTCGAAAACAGGGTGCCGCGCTTTGGTTATCATACGCGTCAACTCCACGAGAGTACCAACGCCTCTCAAAGACCGACCGTGGAACGCCCTGTTGTGATTTCGCTAAATAAGGCTAAATAAAGTAAATACACGACACGGTGATGTTGCATGTTGCTCGTACATATTTCGAGTGAGAACTGTTCAGGATTTGTTATAAAAAAAAATCGTTTACGTTATCCAGAGTTGACATCAACCAGTGTTCACGCCGACCACTGTCACTAAGCGCTCACACTGTCAAAAATGACGGCAGTTCAAAAGCTATTACATACAGTATCGGACAAAACTAAAGCACCCCCATAACCAAACTGAGTACTTTTGGAGTATTTTTCTTGTAATGGGTGACAGAAAGTGACGAACATGACATTTTTTTCCTACATAAACACGGAACATTGGTTAACTTTTCACTTTCTACACAGTGTACATTCGTTCGTTATACTTAGATATACAGACAGTAGCTTTCGCATGTAGCCGCAAATGATTTGATCGATATTAACATGTCTAATAAAATAAGATTAACGTTAATTAGGAGTGATGAAAACGGTATGCAAGAATATTGAAGCCGAGAATTATAAAAAAAAATCATACATATGTACATATAGTACATATATTAGTGTCAGCAGCTAACGTTAAATTGTAGCTCCTACAACAAAAAAATCTTGCTGGATGATATAGTGATGCAGTAAAAGTTGTAATGTTGTTACAATTGGAATTTAAGTCGAAAAATAAATGAATAAGGCATAATTCGGCGCTCAGTCTTTAGTCGAATTGTTATTTTTTATTCTAACATGTTATAAATATCGTTTTCGAAATTGTAACCATACTGTCTATTGTGCTGAGGCTTCATAAGTACGAGTGGAACGTCATGCAATTCTATAAGAAACATCGTTCGGACCTCAACTGGAAAAACTCATACAGTAAGATCATATGAAAAGTTGCCATCCGCATAAACCAGGAAAATTAACTCACTTGATAAAAACAAACGTTTGCTAATCGAACTAAAGTCAATGTTCGTTTAAACTGTAAACCAAGAGAAAGTTCTTCTTTATTTGAAAAAATGCACAATTTCAACTTTGCTTCAATTTTATATACAAAATCCCGCTTCCCTTTTATGTTATAATGTTACACATAAATAAAAGTAACTCCACATTTTCTTTATATAGATTAAGTCACATATACTTTATTATGTTATTTGACACAGTACATGCATAAGTTAATTTCTATTACTTTTTCAAAATATTAAAAACACATCAACTACATTAATAATAATATATGACACACGCAAATACACACATAATTAAACCAGTCCATATCTATGCAATATACAGAGTTTACCAAAAGTAGTTAAAGTAGTGAAAAGAGAGATTCTATGTACAAACCTTTATATTGCACTTTAAATATAATACTATCGCTTATCACAATTCAGTATCACAGTTCATTGAATTCTTCATCGTCGAATGTGAAAATAAAACAATGCACAAAAAATAGACCAGCTACTCCACGATGTCTGAATCCCGCAGTTAAAAATTGACGAATAAACTCAGCTGCTGACAGAACTTCAAATTTAAATTCCTTGCGCCAGATGCAGAACGAATTCAAATTTATAGTTTTACTATAGTGAATGGGTCACAGTTCCATTGTGACATCACGCATAGCCAAGCACACATGCACACTAAACGAAAATGTGATACGATACACAAGGATCACTTCACACAGAGAAAAAGGAAAGGTGGTGTCACGGTTTGGTTGCCTTCCCCTAACAATACCTGTTTTAATGTATACATGTGAGTGTGTGCGTTCAAAGGCGGTAATGTCCTGTTCTTGGTTATCCTTGCAGGGAATATAATGCCATTTTCGCCGTTACCGATAAATGCATTGATGTGAGTGTGTTGAAACAATTCGGGCAAGGGCTTACTTCCGTCGATGTTCGGTCTGCCGGTCGTTTACTCGACCCTCGTTGCGGGTCCTGTTTCTGCCGATTAAGTTACGACCAAAATCCAAGGGTCTCTTATTTGAGTAGCAACTTTTTTTTTATTGTGCGCATGACATACGGCACGGGCTATATGGAAGCGACGCAGCGGTCTTGATGTATAATTTGTTTCCCAGGTATAGATAAATGTTGAGATATTGAGAAAGGCAGCAGCAATGTGTTGGGTTGGTCCGCTTTTGTAATTTTTTGTTGTTGTGCTTCTCTGGGTGTCTAGTCGAGTTGAGAGACCTTTTGTTACGCACCTTTTGTTCGTGCAACGAAGCGCACAATATGCCCAGAGAGATATTTTATATGCAAGCGTTCCTTTTTTTTCCAAATCAAATGCACATACGTACAAATGTTTGCGTATCCTAGAAGGAATTTGATGAATAAACGATCGCAGATGGCCATACCACGCTTGAAACGATTGAGTGGTTTTAAATGTACATGCATGGATGTTAAGCTCTTACACAAATTTCTTCGTAAGTATGTCAGTATGATCGAAGGAACAAAAGGATTTCCCATAGGCGTGCCACCATGTGAACAGATAATTCTTAGATTTATATTCAGACATAGATAGTTAAAAGCAGATGATCGTCTTCCGTTTACGCCCAGTTAAATAATAAACTACTTCTTTTAAGCTTGTTTAAAGTTAATATGAATGCGAGCGTCTTTAGTTACGTACTTGGATTAAGGACTGTATATATATACATAGATAATCATTTGGTCATTGTTGAGAGACAACGAATTTGGTTTAGTTCAATGTTTTGTGTGTTTATAATATTTCCCGCGCCAAAACTCTAGACGAAATTACATGCGATATAGAACGACTACTAGCGATCGTACCTTGTGTTAGTATGTTAGAACAAAAATATGATTCGATGCAAATTCAGTGTTAAAAAAGCAATTCATCGTATTTATTATTATTCAAGTAATGAGTGGATAATAATTCCTTCACACACTTTCTTGTAATCGTTATTTACATTGTTGTGCAAATAATAGATTACAAAATTTACCTGTATTTACATGTCATGAAGATAACGATGATCCCTGAAGAACTTTAGAAAGGTGTGAGATCTGATCTCAAATTGAAAATACGCATTAACATCAGCATATCATCTCAAAAAATAGATCTTTAAGATGTTTGCAGAGAGTTTTTGTGTAAGATGGAGGAAACATCTGGTCATGTGGTGTCTGTGTTAAGGTTTACTAAGTACATTAACCTCCATAACACTATCTTCTATGTCTAATGAACAGTGAACAAGCTATTACTAAATACGTATTTACAATTTCTAGTGCTTCCGTAAGTAAACTTCAAGCTCATGGGTAACGCTTTAAAATTATAAAGTACCATTTTAGAAGAGATGCATTCAGATATAACTTCTACGTACTAAGATATGTATGGAGATAAAAACTGGGACACACCTTCGTAAAACGAAATATATCTTCAACGTGATAAACATGTTCACATTTAATGAACATTTTGAATAAGACACACTTTAATGAAGAAAGCATTTAACCGCATTTAAACGCTCCCTTTTTTGATGCATTTACTGCTTGTCGACGACTCTTTTCGCACGTCGACAAGCAGTAAATGCATCCATCATTCTCTGCTATGTAAAGATATATGTGTACGACTTTCTTAAGCTAAAACCCGACAGAACAGTATTACAAGACGTCGTCATATATCAGTGTTAGGGTATCTTGAATAAAGAGCTTATCGCTATTTACATTTGTTGATAATCATTTTTAATCCCAAATACCAACAATTCTTTAAAGTGAAGTGTGATGCTTGACGTCTATCATATTCACAACAACCTGTTCAGTCACATTTCACAACATTGGTTAACACGGGTGGTTGTTTTGGTGTGAATAGAAAGGAAAGCACCCTTAAATCGGATCCTACAATCCTTCTGTGTTCAACCCTTAGTTAAGTAGAACAATACTCAGTCGCATTCACTTTTTATTTTGCAGATATTAAAGGTGTCTTAGAGTTGTCATAACCTACGACAATATTTTCCTTTCAGCATTTCTTTAATACTCTTTCAATCGATATTAAGTTGTTATTACAAATATTTGTGCATACACACTACACTGCACTTATGAAATTTGAAGCAGACGATTGAATTAGTTGGTCTTTAAAGGAGACGTACATATAAATGTTAAGTCTATTCAATATGACATACATAATGGATGCGTAACATTAGTTTTATCGTTCCAAACTAGTTAGATAGTCTATAAATAGGTTAATATTGCGAATACCGAAACAGTTTTTTAGTTATTTAACGTGAATCTGGTTCATTAATCGTTGAAAGAGTGAATTCAAAATTAATCCTTTATGGATATAGTTAAGTTGTTGGGGGACGTCATTTTCTGAGTTTACAAGATTTGAATTAGTTGCGTCTTGTGAGTTATAATTAAAAAGGTATCTACATATATCTATATATATAAATACCTTGATTGTTGGCTTGTTTCCTTAAGTTTTGTTCACTTATGCCAACTTGGGCCACTTTACATATGCTAAGTTTGTCGCCAATTTGTCAATGTCATGGGCAAGGGCGGTAATGCAAAAGGGATCACACAAAGAAATCTGTAAGAATCGTGAGTAAAAAGTCACACATGTAAAAGCGGCCTTATGTGACATTGATTCGCATTACTCATTAGCAATTGACATTTGACAGTTGTGATATTCACTTTCGTTTACACAATAGCTATAAAAAAAATGCTTAAAATTATCAAAAGTCAATCGTTAATTTTTCACGTTAGCATAAATTAATCTCAGCTATTTTTATTTAGAAAAACGTTCAAGGTCATCTTTTTTAAGCATCAAAAACAGGTTTTGGACTTAAAAAATAATTGTTACCTCAAATCAGTGTCATATTATGTGGAATTATGTTTTATGATTTATGTGTTCTAGATTATAACTATGTGTCTGCTTCTGTCCTTGTTTGGAGATGGTAAGCTCTGTCAATAGTTATAGGTACATATGTATGTATGTAAGTTGGTATGAATTTATCTACACGTATGTTGTTGTTAACTTCGAATAAATGGCAATACAACACCAATCCAATCCTTCAACCATCGTGGGCAGGCGAACTACAGCTTTAAATTTGATAATAGACTGACAAAATGTTGACGAAAGGAAATGAGAAAAATGTCAATAGATGCGTAATTTTTTTTATAAATTCGAAGGAGTAGTAGTATTAGTTTATTGAGATTTTTTTTATAACATGAATAGTTTATATTATAAAAGCTTATATTAAATAATTATGAATATTGCGGCCGACTTGGAATTGGCATGGCTATTCTGAGATCATTTATTAACTTCGATTTAAATTTAAATATCAATTAAAATTAAAAAAACAGCAAGGAATAATAGAGAATTTCTCTTCAAAATGTGTGAATGGAACTGTCCACTCAAACAGATTTTTGAATTGAAGGCAAACAATTAGATTTATTTTGATGAAGTGTGGTCATGGCTATTTTCTTTAGACAAACTGGCGCTTAACGCGACCTCGTTATATATATATGTTTGTCAAACAAAATTAGACAGAAGTGTGAACAGAGCTTATAAGGGTACTGATAACAAAAACAGAACAGAATGCGATTAAACCATTGGGATGGCATGACGATTTAGATGAATAAATTAGTATGTATGGACAAGGACAACTAAACAATGTGAATGATAGTGAAACAGAGGAAACAAATTACAAAATATCAATACAGGTTACAGGAGTACGAGCGAATTTATTTCGTGGTTATTATGGTAGTGACAACAAAACAGACGACAATTCGCAGATCCTTGAGGGACAACGTATTCGTTAGTAAGGGGAATTAAAACAACTTGATGTGATATCATCCTATTTGGAAATAGTGCTACCCCTCTAAAGAAGTAATTGTATACTCCTCATCATGTGCAGTTTTGACGATTTTCTGTGAGATTCGCCTCCCTCTAAGTCGAATTTTTACAGGATATCAATATTAGATCGAATTAGACGGAGTTCAACTTAGTGGGTGGTTTTTTGTATGGAGGAGAATGCCAAAATGTATTTTGAGGGGAATGTCAAAATGTGGCGAGCAAAAAAATTGAGTAAGAAAGAGATTCGACTTATGGAGACTGCACTGCCGTATCATATGCAACAAAATGTTTTTAAAAAGTATTTTGTATATTAAAATGTTACATATGCTATTTGCTTGTAGGAATTCCAAACACAATCACTGTATGTTACAATCTTACGAAAAAACGAAGTTGGGACAAAATACTTATACGTTCCTAGAAACATGAAAGCATCCTTATTTTTGCCCAATTGTGTATAACTTCTGTTGCATAAAATTGGTTAGAGTAGAGGCATTTATTTATATGTTTATAATGGAGAATATTATATCGAGTATAATATGTACATATACATATCTTCGTATATTTGATTCAGTGCAACAAACAAATTTACTTGCAAATTTAAGAGGCAATAGCATTAAACTTGTTTGCTTACTCGAGACGTCTGATGTTAATCCCAATTTGGTCTAGTTGCTAATGTTATTTATCTCTTCCAGACAGATTAGTACCAAGTAAATCAAACGAAGTGCAACTATAATAAAACCCTTTGATACCTACTTCATTTGTGTATGCACAGCACGTGTCTTTAAGGTCAGAAATTATGTAAATATTAAGCGCTGTCAAATGCATAACCCGAACGATTTGACCCAATTTCATGTGTCATTTAATATTTATTATTTACAACAGAATGTTTTTATGGACTATTGCACAAGCGTGCGGTTAACCTTTCTTGATGTCAACTTCTGATTTTATAAATCGAACTCCGTGCACCTACATAACCTACCTAATCTTTTCGTTTATTTCGCAGATTTTGTTTACAAGACTAGTTATAGATAGTGTCAGAAGCTTTATAACGAATTAAAGAAATATGTGGACAGCATATGCGGTGTTAAGAGATCAATTGAAGAATAATTTTACGTTCCAGTTACTACTCAAATAATGTATATGGGGATGTATGCAAGTTTCAAAACATTATTTACATCAGCTTATTATACAAAGTATATACTATGTATTTGATGTGCATACATATGCATATGTATATCAAATCGCATTCTTTTTTGTAAAAATTATAGCTATAGATATTATACACCCCGAAAAAGGATATCCTAAATATCGTAAATAAATGTACATCGGTATGGTACCTATATGCATAAATATGTAAACTAAAATGTCCTTATCCTTTTCAAAACCAAAAACATCGACACACTACTATCGACAACAAATTGACACAATGCTGGATTAAGTTTCATCATGTCCTGTTTGAGAACACCATCATCGATTGCGTATTTATTTCAATGCGGGTTTTCTCAAGACGCTTTGTGCCTAAGAAAAACACGCAAGTAGACACAATTTCGAAAGAACATTTTTTTTTTGCAAATCTAATTATCTACCTATACCTTTGATTCACCATTCTCTTGAGTTTTATTTTATTTTTTTCCCTTTCGTTAATCATCGCGCAAATTTGACTTAGCTTTCCATTGTGAACATATCTATATATATGTATGCACCATGCAAGCCGCTCTTGATATACATTTGTACACACGCATGTACGTTCATGTAAACCATTGATACTTTTCCAGCAGAAAAAAGGCCGTAACCAAAAAGCAGGACAAGAAGGGAAAATACCAACAATTCAATTAAACAAAAAAAGCTATGGAGGCAGATGTCCACAATTAGGGGAAAACTCGTTTCACTTCTCTCTCTTTCGTCGCCCCTCTAGTTAGACCATTCACTGGGTTCTACACTTGGGCTCGATTGAGCAGCGGTCGGTTTTCCTCGATTCGTCTGATTGAATTTTTCACGAAAGACAAACTCAAAATCAGACTAGGGTTTTCATATTTTTGTTTAAATTTATGATACCAAGTAATTTGCAATAAATCATCAATAAAACTTACCATAAACTCCTAGTGTAGTTGTTGTTCTTTTACTATAAAATAGGTGTACGTGACAAACGGCGACAGACTCTCGACAAACTCTCGATATCGGTCAATTCACAATGGGAACAAAATTTTCGCTATGAGGGGTACACACAATTACACAAGAAATCGGGAAACATAAAACACTGAATTAGAGTACACTTGTTTTCTCTGTTTGACGCGTCGCACTAATATGGAATTGTTTACATCTTTGTACATTCAATTCATTCAACTATGAGTAACATTTGTTGGGCTTCTGCGATTGTTTAAAACAGAAGCACAACCACAGCGTTGTGAACACTATGGAAAAAAAACAGATAGAAATTATGCACTTGACGATTCCTTCTGCACACTGGCAGGCTTCAGCTTCGTATTACTACACACGGCAAAATATTTTGGGGTGAGAAAACGAAAACAAAATGGTGGTGATGTAGTTGTGAACCTTCTCCCGACTAGTTTATATTTTACCCGAGATTTCCATTGATGCAAAATACAATAATTAATGTCTTTTTTATGTGTACACTGTTTTCCTTATGTTAGGGAGTGTAAATAATTATTCGATTATATTGATAGTTTAATTTTAAAGGAAAAACAGCACTATTACGCGAGACACGAATTGCCCGCACGCTACGCTACTCTTCGATCAATTCTCACTCAGATTCACTATTCAACTCAGATATGGTAGAAACTGAAAAAGCAGAAAACCAAACTGCGGTAGATTTTGGGTAGTTTGTCAACCTGACATCTAGCGGTGAGATTTATTATCTGACAATTCTTACAGTACAGGCCATCGGATAAATTAATATTTTAAAATTTAGCAATTGTATTTACAATGAAATTCAGTATTTTAGAATAATTGTTAAGAATGCGTTTACAATGAAGCGAACGACAATGACTACATACCTTCCAAAATTTAAATAAATGCATCTGAGTGAAACGTCCGTTTATCCAAAATGTTCGCTCCCTTGTGTAAAAACTATGTCTATCATAGAAATATATCTTAAAAAGAATGTTTTTTTAATAGAGCCGGATTACTTTAAATTGGCCTGATTTGACAGTATGTGTTGAGGTACGTTTGGTTTTTTAGTTTGACAATTCGTCATGAATAGACTCACGCCGGACCAACGTTTATAAATTGTTCAAATTTATTTTGGTTCAATTCCTGAAACTCAAACTTAAGTCATTGTTGAAACACCATTCCATACAGAAAAGCCACCATTTGGTGTACTTTATGAGTCGATGGAATCATTTGTCCATATGTCTTCAAAAATGATGATGATCAAAACATTACAGTCAACGGTGACTGACACAGAAAAGGATCACTAATATTTTGTTGCAACATTTGAACTTAGAAGCTAACATTTTTCGCGTTATTGTGATGTGCCTGATGTACTGCGAAGAGCAAATTTTGACTTACGATTACGCCAAGTACTTGCCAGCCACAACTTGCCGGCTGGCTGGCTAAAGTCTGTAGTAGTCTGTTATGAAAAAGGCGGTTCTTGGACGTCGGAATAAATCAGTCTTCCTACTAGCCTGATAATAAAATCATTGGGGAATCTGTTATGGTGTACGACTATAACAACTAAATATTTCTGACGTTGTTCTGTAACAATTAGTTATAATTTTTGTTAAATTTATTGGAGAGCCACTATGGAGTCTTTGCGGAAATAGTAAGGACGATGTTCTATCATTTGAATTAGGGACATTTTTTTTAGTTTTATTTTGTGAAAGTCGGTATACACATTTCGGTTTAATACACAAACTGTTTATTTGAAATATTACGTGTACATACGTAAATAAAAACGTCCAACATTTTCCTATTCTGTGAAACCTATGAAAAAAGCTCTACTAAAAATACAATGTTCTTGTTAAAGCCTTAATAATGTCAAATATCATATTGCACATACTCGTAGACCATAGCAACGCTATTGGTTTGTTATGGTTTATTCAGGAAATTCCTTAGTTTTATAAGCTTTCCCCCTTGACTCATCGGCATACCTTTACTCCTTCAGTGTTTTTCGAAGTGAAGGCAAAATATATACATATAAAAATTAGAGAGATATCCCAAAAATGGCTCTAACGGCTCGCCCGTCGGAAAAACAAAATTCGAATAAACTGAGGTTCTCGTCTGCACCACAGCATCGTCTAAGAACACCGAGACCAGTGCCGCCATTCTCAATACAGTCCCTTCAGAAGAACACTGTCGTCATCGATGAGCCTAAATTCAGCGCAAGGAGCAAGCAGAGTAATTCTTTAAGCACAAAAATGGCGTTATGGCGTAATTCTTTGGTAATTTGTATTGTATTATAGAATGCAGGCCTGTTCCATCAAAGGGAACTTCCTTTCGGATGTACTATGATCGTGGAGATTTACCAATCAAAATGGAATATTTAACTGGAGGCGATAAAATCGGATGGACGGTAATTGGTTACATTTTGTAATTACCTTGCATTTTTCAGGTACTCCACACACAAATGTATAACAAGTGCTTACTTAAGCTTGTGGGATAGGAAATACCCATTAAACACAGAATACATGATACATGGTATGTGAATGTGTGGGTGAGTGTGTGTGGGAGAGAGGTTGTCCATTCATCCGCACCGCACTATAAACCAGGACAGGGATGATCAATTTGCTATATAATGTTAGTTTAGTCCTACGACAGAGCCCCCTACTACTTAATTTCGTCTTGTGCCCAAAGAAACAGCTATTGGCAGGAGTTATTTTGCGTTTAATCTCGGTACTGATGGTGTCCGTACTGTTTACTACGGCGCCGAAGTAGACGAAGTCATTGACTACCTCGAAGATATACCTGCCCATTGTGACGCTCTGCCCAAGACTTTTTGCCCTCATTTACCTTCAGACCCATTTTAGCCGTTTCCATCTCAATGCTAGCAAACGCCTAATTGACGGCTAGCTGAATTCTGCCAATTACGTCAATGTCATCGGAGTATGCTAGAAATTGCGCCTCTTGTGTTTTGTGGGTCAGTTCTGCATGACCTTCTCCAGAATTATATTGAAAAAGTCACATGACACATGACGTCGCCTTGTCTAAATCTTTTTTGACTTTGAAGGTTTCGGTATTTCTTTACCGAGCTCGATGGAACAGTGACATTTCTCCATTGACATCATGCACAACCTGACGAGTTTGGCAGGAATGTCAAAACTAGACATGGCGTCTCGTCTCTATGGACGCTCTCACAAGCGGTAGTGATTGTCGATCTGCATTTCTTGAAATTTTTCAGGATCTGCAGTAGTGGAACCGGAAGCCGCACTGGTTATTGACTATTGGTTTCAGGAGCTCGCACAACACGGCAGAGAAGATCTTATAGTGTTGTTAGGGAGCGCATTTTATGTGGATCGGGCAAACGATACTGAGATTTCACTAATCGGACATGCTTTCCTTCGACCATATCTTACAGATGAGTTGGGCTCATGCCCTACCAAGTGTTCTGCAGACTGTCCGTCTGCACTAGCAACTTTATTCGACCTTAGTGTCGATACGCCAGCTGAAGAGGCTGGAGGCTGCTGGGTTGGTCCATCTAAATTGTATGGTCACAGATATGTATTATGTTATTATTGTTTGTTTTTGATAATAAAGATATGAGGTGGCCCCACCATTTGAGTTGGACTTTGACCAGCTTCTATTGCAACCTCTTGAGTTGTGAGTTCCATAGATGGCGTCAATCACAGATGGAAACGAAGCTATTCGAAGTAAATGTTTCTGGGAATTTCCAATTTTATGTCACAGTTATTATTTAAGAAGAACTTAAAGCCTTATGATCAACTATTTCTTTATCTAAATTTAAGTTATTCTTAGCCGACTTTATGCTCTACGAATCGTGCAATCCGGTAGGCCCGTCTTAACTTTTTAAGTGAAACTTTAATCGCTATGATCAGTATCAGCAAACGACCCATAACCTAATTCTTCTTAACTACTATATTAATCAGGTTTCCATGCTTTCATAGGTTGATATAGACAAATTGGATTACAGTTTGTACCTACCACTTTTTTTCGATGGACTTTCGGAAACCAAACACCCGTACAAGACGTACGCCCGTCAAGGCGTGATAGATCTCTTGAATCACGGTGGAGAAAGAATTCATCCAGTTATACCTCAACTCATACTCCCAATCAAAAGTAATTACATTCGAATAGTTGTGTAGAAAACAATAACACATTTGTGCACTCTTTTCCAGACGCTCTTAGTACAAAAAACCTAGAAGTCATGTGCACAACACTGAAAATCCTTCAACAGCTGGTGATGTCATCTGATTTAGTAGGGCCTGCTTTGGTACCTTTCTATCGTCAGCTACTCCCAATGTTCAATTCATATAAAGTTAAAAATTGTGAGTACGAGTAACTGATTAAAATACGAGTATTATTCGGTTAAATCATTTGAATTTAGTGAACTGTGGCGACGAGATCGATTATAGCCAAAAGAATAATATGAATCTCGGAGATTTAATTGACGAGACGCTGCAAGTTCTGGAAATGCATGGTGGAGAAGATGCCTTCATCAATATCAAGTACATGGTACCAACTTATGAATCTTGCTTTTTAAATTAAGTTAAATGAGCGCTGTACTTGCGTTGAAATCGATCGGAGAGTTGTTAAAGCTAAGAGCACATTATTATTAATTTATTCTATGACTATAGGCTCAAATGTTTTTGTTATGTTATTATCCTTTATACAAGTATGTATATATATGCATGTACAATGTTGGGGGCTCGTGGCGTTGTGGGTATGAGCGTCGACTCCTACGCACTTGGACCTACCTGTCTAGGTTCGATTCCTGGTCTAAGGCGATTTGCGATAGTTAATTATCGCAATCATGCTTTTTGCTCTGCGTAATCTGATTGTCAATTTAAGAGTCACACATTTGCGACCGATTTCATGTGACAACTAAATAGGTGTTGTTTTCATGTATTTTTCTTCAATATATGTATTTGGGACCAATGCAATCCATTTATCAATGCATACAAAACCAAAAAGGTATATATTGTAAACACTGGTATGCAACAACACTTAGTTATTATAAATATATTCATATTTTTCATCGAATACGAATCAAAGGAAAACTCAATTCAAATATGTTTAGTCAATATATGAATCAATATGCAAAAACAAAATGTTACACAAATGATGCAAATCCTTGCAAGAAAAATCGGAACTTGAATATAAAATGTATCAAATAAATCCACCAAGTGGAAGTGATGCCACTTTGAGGCATATTTTTTGCGACAGCATTACTCAGAGCGGGGTATAGTTGATAGTCGAATGTGACTATTAAAAATACGACAGTCAACTATCGCCTTAGCCGATTCCACAACAGAGTATACATATATTATCAATGGCAACAAAACTATCAAATTTTATCATTTAACATTACATTACGAATACGAATCAATGAGAAACTATAGTCAAAATATTTGCAAGACCACTCAATGGCTTGTCAAGCTTTTCTCAAAATAAATCGGGAATCTCTTTTGTGCCTTTGATGACATATGGCTCCTCTTTCGATTCACTGAGTATTCGAGTTCAAAGAGTATTCTTGGCCAGAAAAAATCTTCTGAATGTTTGCCGTTCGACGTCGGCATAAGACTGTAGGTCCCATCCACTAGTGATAGATATAGCACGCACAACACGAGCGAGTTCTGTCGAAGCTAGACCCTGGTCCACTTCGAATTGCCGGCCCACCCATATTATATGTATATTATCATTTAATAGTCGAAGCATTATATGTAAGCGTATTTGCATTTTTTTGGTTAACCTCTTTTTAAAGATAAATTGTTCTCTAAATATTTTAGATTTTTTCCATTCACATATCCTTGAGAAATTGTTTTTATTATTCTATTAGATTTATAACACATTTAAGCCAATAAGTTATTGTTACACTCAATGTTGTCTATTAAAAAAATAAAACAAAAAACACCATAATTTGAATTTAATTTATTTTTCATCTATACCAAATTACTCGCGTCAAATATCAAACATTGTGAATTGATTAGATTTCGTTTAATTTCTAAAAATACGTAGACCACATTATGAATTAATAATTTATGTATATCACTTTACGTTCTTGGAGTTATGGGAAGTTCCATTCATTTCCAGATTGAAGGGCCACTGATAAATTCTTCTCAATGGCATAGGATGCAACAGCCAATCTAAACGACAATACAATTAGTTAGTAAGGGTAGTGTGAAATGAAGACTGGATTTGGATTAGTATGTTTAACTGACTTACGGCTGTTGCTTTTTAAGGTCCTTTCCAACGACTTCGTATTCATTTCCTTTGATATTGTGAGGGGAATAGCGATTGTAAAGTCCCCAGATGGAGTTCATCAGTTTACTGTTATACTTCACCGGGCTGTATTCTAATACTGAATTAAATAAAAAAGAACGTCAATTTACATTTAATTATTTGTAAATTAATATCAATAGGAAACCACCCAACGACATGATATGAATAACTTTTCTGATTTGACCAATGGAGTTGGATGTATTGACTGATTTTTTTTGTCTGAATTAGATGAATGCTGGTCTGTTTGGGAATAACTCCTGTACCTCATTATGTTTAACCTAAAAATGTGTATGCAGACTAGCTTCATAGATTCATCAACTAAAATCCTCAATCATTACGCTGCTACAAAGGAAAGGTTGTCAAGAATTGCAAAACAACACGATAAATGCGCCTTTGAGGAGGAAGAATAAATAAGAATGAAGTTCAATAATAGAAATGTTGTTCAAAAATATTTAATAGTATTCAAAATTAAAATAAGCTCTAATTGCGATTTTTATTTAAGTATAGTTAATAGTTTACAAATTTTAATTTTTAATGTGTCTGGAATAGAAGGTCGGTTAGTTCTTCTTCTGTGCAAATTATAAAAGTATTTTATCCATAGATGGATCATAAGATGAAGCCCACTTTTGGATGAATAAGTACGTCAACAAACAAAATTGTCAAATTTGGGACGATACCAATCCATATGAGATCCAAGAGCGCCCAATGCATCCCGAAAAACTGACTATTTGGTGTAGATTTTGGGCTGGCGGCAGTCATCGATCGATACTTCTTTGATAGCGACGTTGGCCAGGCCATCACCGTCAACGGCGAGCGCTATAGATCGATGATTACCAACATCTTTTGTCCTGATTTAGATGATATGGATACCATCGACATGTGGTTTTAACAGGAAGGCGCCAAGTGCCACACAGGTCACGTCACATTGGAAATTCTGCACGAACCATTCGAGGTAATATGTACGCTGACTTTTGTGTACTTATAATCGAGGTACATAATGAAAGTTGTTAAAATTAGACAATTGAAAAACAGTTTGAAAGAGCCGTTTTTAAATGTATTCTGGCGGCCGTAGCGTTGTGAGTCTGTGCGTCGACTCCCACGCACTCGATCCTTGGCGTCTAGGTTCGAATCCCAGTACGACAAAAATTATTTTCTCGGCCCAACATCTTTCGAGTCACTAACAATGCTTAAAGAATATAACTGTCTAGAAAAAACTTGACCGTTCGGAGCCATAAAACTGTAGGTCCCTTCCACTCGTGAGAGAACATCACGAGTGGTTTGCTGACCAGCTAGGCACTGGCCTTCTGCGGATTGTAGCGCCACACATATTATTGTAATGTTATTATTATAGCACAAGCAAATTTAACGCTCCACGCCGTCCCCTAAATTAAATAAAAGTTAAGGTTCGGAAACGGAAACTTCGTTTAAGTTAAATTAAGAAGATAGAGGATATGATAGGAGGAGAAATCGAAGCAGTATTATTCAGCCATGAACTGAATAATATGATGAGATTGATGGAAACACATACTAATATTATTACTTACACTTCTTGTTGGCAAAATTCTTTTTCATATCTGGTCTCTCATTGCTGCTTTTCATTTTCGCCACTGTCATCTCGTTCCCTTCGTACGCACGCATCTTACAAGCAGCAAAAGCTCCCTGCGGAATTGATGCCATGGCTTTACAATCTGAAATAAAAAAGGTTGATACATATATATTTATATGTGGGTTATGAATTAGAAAGTTGAACATGTATCAATTTTCTTTATTTCACTCATTGAAGTCAAACAAAGAAAACATTTTAATTGTACAAAATATCCTGTATACAAGAAAATATCAATTTGCATTATTTTGAGCTTTGGAACATACCTGCCATATTCCAATCTAAGGCTGCACATGTACCGAGTTCAATGAGAAGTAATTTTATACAATTCATGTATTCCATTTACGACTAAGAACACATTTATAATAATGTATTTCAAGGCTTAATACACTACGAGAATACAAACATTCAGCATTAAACAAATACGAATCTATATATCCACTACTAGTGATCCATTGATCTTAAAATTATAATTTTTGGCTTACAAGTATCAATATCTCAAGTTCAACCAAACAAAAGAGAGCTCAAGTACATAAACCCATGTATAATTGTCCTTATCAACTATGGATGACGTACATAGCAGTCGGGTTTGATTCTGTGTTATCTAAAGGTGACAAATGTGTGACCCAGCACTTTGTCATTTTATGCGACCTGATCTATTAAAAAAAATTAGAAATAAGCAATAAATTTCACTTTTCTAATCATCTACATTTGTTCGTTTTATAGATTCTGTACAAATGTAAAATCTTAGCAGTGGGCCAAGGTTTCTGGTTACTATGTAATGGCTGATTTAATATATGACTATATCTCTGAACAGGTTCACACACGGACGCCAGTTCTAAAACATATGCTTTCCCAACTAATAGATCAAAGTAAACAAAGAGTATTTTAATAATATTTTATACCGGTCTAAAAGGTATCTAAAAGCTATATTTTTTTATAACCCAAAATAAAACCCAAACAAATTAAGCCATAATGAAGGCAACGTTAACAAGAATCTCATTGCAATTAATGTCCCCAGCTCCAGCGACTGTTTTTCTATGCCTTCTTTTGATTGCATGCTTATTTTATAAGAATCATGCTACACGTAGAGCTTTATGGCCCATTGTGCTGTCACTTGACGGCTTTGCAACCTGGCTCCCGCGTTGACCATACTGCATTTCCCTGTTCCCCATTCTAAGATGTCTGTTTCAACCATTTCATAACCATTTGGTGGCTTTGAGATATTTTAGAATATCTTTTATACTTGTGTTTGCCAAATGTCCGGGACTGTTAAAAGAATAACTACCTAGTAGTCTTCTTTTCGGTTCCGTAAGGGAGGACAGAAGACTTTATAGAGCGGTCCGAGATTTCTGGCTTGGTTACCTATGCGGCAGTGTCCAGTTATTATGTCTACTAGCTAACTAATTCGTTTCCTGAGCTTTAGCTTTGTTTAGATTTAGTGCAGGCCAAATCGTTGTCTATGATCTGCAGGTATTGGTACCTTCGAAAGAAAAATTCTACGTCGGATATATGGTCCCGTCTGCGAGGCAGGCGAATTGAGGAGAAGACATAACCGCGAACTCTACGAGCTGTACCAGGATGTGGATGTAGTCCGGAAGGCAAAAATCCGTCGACTGCACTGTCTCGGCCACATCGAGAGCATGGACAACAATGCTTCAGCAAAGAGGGTCTTTGAATCCGAGCCTACGGGTTCGAGAGGGAAAGGAAGACTGAATCTCCGGTATAAAGACCAAGTAATCGCGGATGCAAGACAACTTGGGCTTGATGACTGGAAGCAGCGTGCCCGGACCGTCAACAATGGAAGGCAGCAATTGCTCAGGCTCGGACCCTCCATGGGTCGCCGGCCTGATAAGTAAGTAAGTATCAGTCTATACGAATGAAATGGTATTGTACAAGTGAGAGGATAGTGTAGTGCAGGTAGTCTAACCACTTTTTGTTGGACCAGTTTCATTTATCTGATCCAAAGTGGACTAACACATTTTGAGAAAAATTCTACAGTCTTCTCTCTTGAATTCATGAAGAATCCATCCACATGCACATATAAACTCATCCGTTTGAGTTTCAAAAGTCGACAAAAAATGTAGTTAGTTTTTGTTTTCTATTTCATTTTGTTTTTATTTAAATTCATTTACCTTAAACGCTAGACAAAAATACTTACAACTAGCTTATCTATATTAACAAACGTTCTTACATATAACCTACTGACCCTATACGGATTCTCTAATCTATTGTAATATATGTATTTTTTGTGTCCTAAAATATGCTTAAAATATGCTTAAAATATGTTTATATGATTTAAGTCTTTGCGGACTATCCTTTATTGTTGATGTATGGCCGAGAAAACTCAAAAAGACTCTGTTTAACTTAACTACTTAACCTACCATTAACTATCTTAAGCTAACATAAGCTTATAAGCTATCTTAATCTATGGCCGTAACAGTACGGGCATGAGCACAGAGAGTATGCCTAACAATTACAAATAATGTATACGCCGTGGTGCAACTTTTTTTATTTTTCCGCGTCGTTTTGATAGCCTGCGGAAACTAATTTTGGAGTAAACACCAATAAAAGTGCCGTTCTTTGGCACACTCTCTCCTATCGCTCAACTGAACCGGAGGAGAACCGCGTGTCTGGGAAAGATATCTCGTTCGTAAGGAAGTCGCCTGTCCACTGTTTGGCGTACGACAACATTACGCCATAACTGGCCGGATGAGGCCCATGTAGCAGATTACCTTCAACCTAAAGTTGGCTGCTGTAAAAGAACACCCTTTCCACAGCGAACGCCACCGGCCATGAGTAAATCACTGAGTATTCTGTTCAAGCAGAAGAGTTCAATTTCGTCTTAATATGACGGCTCCTACACGCGGTAAAATAGTAGGCATTGGTAATGTGTTGGAAATTATGGCGAGTGTTATGTGTTAGACGTTTGGTTGATCATTTCCTTTGAATATTTATTCTTGTGTTCTCAATGTTGGGTATTGGATCTTGGAAGCATATTATTCACATAATCAAGAAAGAGTTGAGGTATGTGTGAGAAAGGGAGAGAAACAAGAAATTGTGCCCCAATCGAAACTGGGTGATTTCAACGTGTAAAAGTATCGTAAGGGGATGGGTGCTACACACCGAATATCCGGTGAAATTCAAGCAACCGGTTTCGTTCCATATCGTTCCATTCATGGCATATTCTCCCCATTTGGTGATACTCGTGGAAGCAGTAACACATCTCATGTGAGCTTCATGCGCACAACTGTACATTTCCACTGTACATGTGTAGTAGAACATACAGGAATTATTATTGCATCTTTCAAAAAATCATTTTCATCCATTATCCGTGAAAAATACGACTTTAATAGAGAACCTTGTTCAATACCTAAAAACTAAGTTTTATTGGATGATTTTCAAATATTTTCAGTTTATCAATGGGGTCAGGAGTTTGTTCGATATGGACAACATTTGATCCCATGATTCACAATTTCGCATTAAGCAACATAAAGCACTCCTTCAAATTTTAATGAAAGGTAATGCCACACTTATTTTTAAATCCAAGGAAATGAATAACTTCTGGACCACAAAGGATGCTTGATGATTTAAGAAAGTAAATGTCTCTGATTCATTGCGATTCAACCGAGTGTAATTAAGCTTGTTAATACGTTTTATGAGTTCCTGCTTAGATTTAACCCCCGAATTTAGCAACTTTCAAATTCACAGATCCACCTCTTTTCAGTCGCTGACAATGTTCAAAGAGTATGAAAGTCTAGAAAAAGCCTTATCAAGCATTGTTGTTTAGAGTCGGCGTGAAACGGTTGGTCTCATCCGCTCATGATAGAACAATAGTACACGCAACACAAGTGGTTGTCGTAGAAGCTAGGCCCTGGCCCACCTCGGCCTGTTACGCCAGCCATGTGGAATATGTGGTTTGAACAATTATTAGAGTTTACAAATATAATTGAGAAAGGTTTCTTTTTTTATTGTTTGTTTTAAACATGTTGGTCCATCACTAGAAACGATGTTCTATTATTCTAATACACGAACTATAATTTTGTGAGACAATTTGTTCGTGAATAGATACATACGCGTATGTATGTACAAAATCAAACTAAGTTAAGGAATTAATTCATTTCGACACTTTTCTTCATACCTCCAAACTCTCTTGAATTTTGGTACTTTTAGTAACTTTATTGAACTTGTTCATAATAATTTAGCAATATCATGACATAAAAGAAAGAATGAAGGAAAATGCAAGAGGACGAACATTGTACTGTCAAGGAAAATCGAATGTTGCAAAGCTACACAAGTGTTACAAAATTGAACACAAGGATGATTCATCGTAATTATATTAAAGTTTGCATATTCGCTGGCTTTTTTTGAAGTACAATTATTTGTTGTTCCACTCCATAATTGTATCATATAGTACACATATAGTACATATAGTACTTTTTTTTTACAGCGAGTGTGTGACATAACGCAGAATATTCAGAGAGCAATGTTTTATCGAAGAAGAAGTCAAACGAAAAAATTAAAACATTGAATATTTAAAAAAAAGATAAAAGATGTTGATTTTTATATTAACAACAAACTGTTCCAGAATCTGTTACAAATTAAAATTCTTCGAATGTAAGCATTCGGAACTAAGTCGGGTCTACATCATTGCTTTTGTAAAGCTTAAAATGCTCTGCCTTACTTCTGGGTTCTCAATATATTCGAACAATACATATATACCATCACAAATGAACTAAGGTAATCCGTTTCTTTTGTATGTCAAATGTTATCTGTCTATTATTTACATACCTAGACAAAGATCGAACAGTTTATCAGCAACTATCCTTATTGGGAACCAGTTCGAGTTGATCTTCGTAGTATTTGAAATCACAATTAAAACCAAATCACTAAAATCGAGCTCACTCTTATTGAAAACCACCATTAAAGTTAGTTAGTTCAAGTAAACTTGGTTATTCACAGATAAATCTAAAGTCAACACCTTTTTCGAATGAAATATTCTTGGGTTTTTTTTTAATTAATAAGCAATGGCTTATATTTGCAACAGTCTTGAAATTAAAATGACCGAGAATCGGCACAATACTGCACGGGAATACGTCGATCAGGCGCGCGGCTTTCGGTAAACATACGGTTCGAGAATCAGAAATGAAATGAGAGTTGAGCACTGTCTGAGGAATGATTTTGTGAACATTTAATCTTTTTATTTGAGTCTATTTTTGGCTTGAAATTAAATCATTTTCACAAATGTCGATGCTTATCACTAAGAGCAAAATGGATCAGTCGAGAGGAGACGAGTTCAGTACACAACTAGATGGAAGGAAACGTATGTGGAGTGGGGTTTTAGCATTTAATGCGGACTATCTGACATCATTTTCATTGTTTTCTTTTTTTTAATTTAAAATCTTCATGTTGTTGCCCAGAAAATATGTTTTCTCTCTCAAATAAATACAATTGTCATTACTTTTAGTTCGTATTTACATGTCCAATATATGATCTACAGCTTAATAAAACAGAGAAATAATGAGAAGGTTTCTCATTGCAGTCATAGTGAGGCTACATTGTTACTGAAAGGCAATGAAGAATATTTCAAAAACTTGTCTACTATTTGGATTACAAATCATATGCATAATGGTATAGCTAAGGCCTGCTATAGCATAGCTAGCTAGGACCTCTTTAAGGATCGCGGAGGCTGTGAGTGTGTTCTCAGCATTTTTACCACATCCACATAAAAAAAGACCTCCGTGACTGAGGAAATTTATATTTTTAGATACCAGTATGAAACTAAAATGAGCAAGCTGGAGCCGATCGATAGTCAATGGGTCATTTGTTGCGACCCATTCACTTTCGATCGGCTCCAAGATAGTAACACTCTGCCGGAGATATGCGACCTTATAGATGCGACCTTACCTTATGATGAGACCCTGGGCACAAGGGTTTTCCGGCTAACGGGGAATTAGCAAGAAAAGAGTGTGGGACTGCGTCTGGTACAGAATCACGAGATACCCAGTCCCCACTGAAAGTAATAGAAACAAACTAGTGACGAACGCCATAAACACTAACCGTGGATGGGTGGAAACAGATATGTACCTGTAGGTCATGGATAAGGATGTGGCTTCTCAATAGAACTAAAGCTCTCCTAGAGTTAGACAGGAAGCATATGAGTAAAGTAGTATGCATAATAACTGAACACTGCCTCATGGTTAGACGTTCAAGTTAGACGACTCGGCGCTACCTGGCGAATCTGCAGATATGACTATAAAGGTATAACATTGCGGAGGAGGACTGAAGTTAATGTTATCTCGATAAAGTTGTTTTTCGGTTCGGAGTGGGCATAAAATTGTAGAATTGTATCGTGAGAGAACCATTCAATTCTTAACGAACATCCAACAAAATGTGCCCTCAACATTAAAATGGAGATAATAGGATATTTAATAGAAGAAATCATTTTAAAGCTCAGCATTACCCAGGCATTTCCACAACAAACAGTAAGAAATAATTATCCCTGACTCGTTTTTCTCAACAATATTTACATACATACATATGTTATTAAATGAGAGTAAGTACATGCCTATGTACAAATGCCATAGATACATTGTACTCAGAAAATGTATTTATACAAAAGGCTAAGAAAATACGAAAAGTAAGTAAAATAATATTTGTCACTGTAGAAATAATCACACGAATTGAAGTGCAAAATCGAAAACAAAACTTCTGATAACCCCGTCCCAGAAAACGAATGCCGATTTGCTGGCATTTTATTTATACGTACACAGTCGTGTGGGACAGGGTGCCATAATACAAGTAAGTAGAGTCATTATGTTTATATTTAATTTACTTATAAAATGATCAATCACCGTGAATGTATACTTCACTTGCTTATTTAGCGGACAACATGAGATGCTCTGTCGGGATCTAGCTAGACTGAATAGTGATAAAAACAATTTGTATTTAGGTCACTTATTAAATTATTCTTCCACTTAGATATCTGTGGTTATCTTCACACCAGGGCAATCACTGACCGATTAAATTTGATGATATATTCTGAGTCTACGTTGAACGTATAATATTTTTACAAGAAGAAAAACACCGGAAAATCTCGAAGCCCTTGAATTTTTTTATTTCAATTTTATATCACAGAGAGGGTATTTGTAGTGATCTGGGTTTGCAACCTCAACTTCAGCCATATTCACATTCGAATTTTAATTATTTTCCTTTTTGAACCGGAGATTTGTAAACTGACGAAACGGCCATAATTGCCTTAAAGAAGCCAAATATCTAGATATGACATTAGACGTCGAACCAAACTGGAAACGCACTTCAAAAAAAAGCTGAAACATCGTTGTAGAGAATTGTACTGGTTACTTGGAAGGTGCTGCTTAAATAATTTCGCTATGCTCTGAGGATCGGTATCAAGATTACCCGCACAATTTCGAAAAGCCTGGTTGCCTTTTCTAAATGCTGCCGACAGACTTATGACGGTTTTTTAAAAACTTCTTCGGTATTCGTGAGCTGAGGATTATACATATTCTTCAGCCAAAAACAAAAATCATCAGCCTAGTGATACAACAACTCAGATGTACACGACAACTAATTGAATAAATACTGAAATTACTAGGTTTTCGAAATATTCTAACAAACTACTAACAGTTTAGTTCTGCGTAACTGAACAGGCTTAAAATAAACTTCAAAATTGTCACTGCATTGGATACTGTTCAATATTTGACTTGGTAATGCAATCAGATCGAATACAAAACTAAAACTTTTGCATCAATGTCAAATCCAACGCAGCATTCCGATTCCGATCAAAAACGTTCCAGTACTCTCATCAATGAAGAAATTTATTCATATGGTCAGAGCTAAAGGATAGAAGATTGTGGGCGATAAAATCTAGCAAGACACGAGAACCTAGAGTTTAATTCTATATCCAGTTTATCGCGATGGTCTTTTATAGAACAGACTTCTCCTACAATAAAAAATGTATACAAAGAAAAAAAGACTCAGAACAAAAAGTTTCAAGAGAATTGGAAAGTCCGAAAGATATCAATTTTAAAAACTTATTAAATATTTGTTTTATATGATTTACATGTGCTTCATGTCTGCTTGGGAAAAGAGTATTTGTACACACTACATGAAGATGAAAAATAAGTATTGGCATGATCGGGTACTGCATTAACTTGCCATAATTGACCAGCAAGCTTAAGAGTCACTATTTGGATAACACGGACTGTTTTCCATTGTTTTTGATAATTTTGTTGGGGCTAGATACGATACACGTCGACGAATACGTATTCTGTTATTCCTTGTTCCTACCCGAATATTTGGTATTCCGTTCTCAGTTCGACAGTTGCCCACGTTACATTTCAGTAACTCTCTAGCTTAACTAGTCAGCTTTTCAGTGGATTGGAATATCTCCATGTTCAGCAAACCCAGCCAAGCGTCTGTCTGCAAATATATGCGACAATGTCCGATCAATATTGATCTCGAACACAGTGATTCGAGTGCTTTAATTCTTGGTTGGCTGTCGGTATGAATAGCGATGTTCAAAGAGTTGCTAGGCAAATAATATTCCCGTTATTGAGAACTTTTCGTGCTTCGAGATAGTTCATTAGTTGAAGGTTTATCAACGTTTCTCTGACCTTATACAGAAGTGGGTAAGTACAATTGATCAGTATCCAGGGAGGAGAGAAAAACTCTTTTGGAAAAGGTTAGATAAATAATATTTTCCATCTGCTCATATGTTCAGGATCCAAAGGAATATAACAAACAAAATATCTTCCGGATCAGAGGAGATTTGTCCCATAAAATGCTAACATTCTATGACATTCTAATCAGTACCTCCTTCCAATATCAATATAAAATGATTAATAAAAGAAGCATACAAAGATACAGGTTCATTCAAAGAAGATTTCGGACATTAAAAGATTATGATGACCTTCCCTGACTTCATCGCCTTAAAAAAACCGGCTTAGTGCAAGTTCGAAGACTGGAAAGCATTTGATTCGTATCACGAAAACAAATTTAATAAAATTGATAACAACTTATTTGGCTATTTAATCTCACTATGTTTTTGGTGAACGTGTAAGAATAAACGTCGCATTAGAAAAGTAAATGGATGTATTCGTCTTTGGTGGGAAATGTTATCAAATGTTTCTGGAGTATGGGGTTTCGTTTAACGTACAATGCCAAAGACGACAATGCCAAAGACGACAACTCGCTGGGTCATGAGAACCACCCAGAGCTGAAACTGCAAACTCCAGTCACTTACCTTGAATTACGAAATGAATCTGGTTCAAGATTTAAGACGATATACTGTGAAAACGAAAACATTTTTTAACCGAAGCTTAAACCAAAATTAAAATTTAAACCTGCACTGTGAAACTGGCAATAACTTAACTAGGTTCCAATACAAGAGTTAGGTACAATTAGATTGACTTTGTTGCAGCCAGACATAGATGTATATTTTTTCTAAAAGGCTTTCCTTGGGCTAAAATGTGGGCCTAAAATATGTGATATAAAATAGAATTGTTAGCTCTTACTAACCACGCACTCCTGGTGTTCGAACTACATATTGTTCGAGTAGTATAGAGTAGATAGATCCCTCAGTTTTAGGCTGACTCCGAATGACCAAGTTTGTTAACACTCTTCTAGAGAGGTATACCCTTGATCATTGTCAAACTAACTCCAAAGAGGATGAACTATAAAATTGATCTTGTCGGTGATTGAAATCAGAACCCCCACCGCAGGAGTCGACTATATTGACAATATTGGCGCCCTAGGATTGGAAAGCTTGTCAGTTCGTTGGTTTGACTTTTCCTTTGACCATTTTTTGCCGAGTAAAAAAAAGTACATTCCATAAATAACTTTATTTTTATGTATATATAACGATAATCGCAATTCAAATATATATCTACTAAAACTCAAATCCGTTCTCGTTACGAACTCTACCTAACCGACATGTGAACTACATGGCCTTCGCATATCAATTCGCTTCAAGAACCTTCACCCATATGTACAGCGAATTCAATGAAAAGTCAAAATAAATATCTCGATTTTTTTATAAACACTTAAATAATTAATTTTGTGCACAAAATTGTTAAACCGTGGTGCTTTTAGTTTCTTGAGGTGAGTTTATTTATCCACAATTTCCTATCTACACATCAACAAGCCTCAAGTTCCTAGTTTAAATGTGCATAGCTCTGTTCAACTCTGTTTTCGCATGACACCTGTCAAAATTAGCTTTTTTTGCATTTTCATCCATTCTCGAGTTTGCACGCAAACGGTCTCACGGTCACCAAAATAAAAATATTAAAATAAAATACGTTTTGCCAAACCTTCGAATTGCTGCAAAATAGTCGGTTAATCCGCTACAGTCGGGTAAATATAATTGAAATACTTCACATTATCTACTCTCATAGAACGATAATTAGGTGTCGGCGTTTTTGGCAAATTGTTTTGGAAGAACGTCATAAAACCCTTGACTTCCTTTATATTCCTTAAAACAGATGGTACAGCAATTGCTGAGCTCAGATTGATTTTATATGAAATTTAGGTGGTCTTAATGTTTGTCCCTTTTTATATTCCATAGAAAATCACATCTGTAGGAAGTACATGTGTACCTCCTTAGTGTTGTTGATTTGTACAAGATTTTAGTTCTGTGTATTGCGAATTTAAAGTAGGTATCAATTAGATACTATTCATATTTCACAATCTACGTAATTCGTAGTTAAATAATACATTGTTTTACTTTTTTCACTGTGTATTCACATACATCTATATATGAGCTTGTTTTTGGGGGAAAATCCAGAATATCGTCGAGGTCTATTGTTAGAGACGCTTCTCCATGACACACAATTTATGTATCTGAAATATATACAAATGTTGCTCACTTTAATGTTAAATTCGTGGAATAAAACACATACTTTCAAGATACTGCTACGAAAACTTGTTGTTTTATGCACATGTCACGACTTAAGACCGCCGCTGCATTCTGTTCAGATACAATTTTGTTGCATATTATTAGACAAAATATAATAATTACTTCCATCTGTATGAGGATTTAGAGACTAATTATCGAAAGAGAGTAGAAAAATAAGTATTGAATAATTATTTTAATAAAAATCGCTGAAAATATAACTTACAATTTTTCTACAGCGTTCCTAATAAAGCTGACCTTGACATCAAGTTGAATGATCGTACCAGTTGAATTGTCCAACAACTATTATCGAGAAAATGAGCTCGAGTTGCTCTCGTGCTGATCCCATAGCACTCAGCTTCAATGACACCCTCCTTCGGGTATCAGATATACAGCTCTTGCAGGGCCCACACTGGCTAAACGATCAGATTCTTTCGTTTTACTTTGAATACCTCGAAAGAATGAAGTACAGAACCAACAATGATCTACTTTTTGTATCACCGGAAGTAACACAGTGCATGAAAATGATGGATGACACAGAATTGGAAAGACTCCTTGAACAACTGAATGTCGATAAGAAACCTTTTATATTCTTTGCACTTAACGATAATGAATCACATCGTGCAGGCGGTACTCACTGGAGTCTCTTGGTCTTCTCAAGGCCGGAGCGTACATTCTTCCATTTCGATTCACTGGGAAATTCCAATCAAGACACTATGCAACAATTTGTCAATCGTATAAAGGATGCCTTAAATTGCAGGAACTGCCACATGAAACCCATCCGTTGTCTTCAACAATCGAATAGTTACGATTGTGGCATACACGTCCTTTGCATGACAGACAACATTGCTGATTATGTAAATCGATTTGAATGCGTCGATGGTGTGGGTCCATTACATCATGACACAATAAGTGCGAAACGGAGTGAACTCTTAAAGTTGATCATATCGCTGGGCGGTAAAGTGTAGGGGAAGGGAAAAGACGAATATTATAAATCTCTAATCAACTTTCCTTAAAAGAAATTTCTTGCTCATTCTTTCATCACATTTGATTTTAAAATTGCATTCTGTTTTAATAATGCACATTTTCATTTTGGTATGAAAACACGAAATGTTATTTACTTACACAACGTATGTATTTATGTTTACCTTGAATTGGATTACACGAAGTGGAAAGTTTATTTGATCTTCATAACCCATTCAGATTGATTTATTTTAAGGTTGATTAATTATGTTTTATTTTAAAATGAAATGAATGAAGATTTGTTTTTTTTTTCTTTGTGATTGTAAATCATAAATATTGAATTTAAAGAAAAAAATTATCCTATGTTCAGAACAATTAATGGATTTAAAAAGGACATGCATATAATATGTACATTAAACAAGTTCCTAAGAAATGAATAAACATTTTTACGGAATCGAATTTTTCTAATGTATACTGATGTAAAAAAAATCATACTGCTACAAATAATTGCTATTTTTTAATTCGAATTATAAGCGATAAATATATTCGAATGATACAACAGAAAAATGGTTTACTTTTTTTAAAACTTTACCGCATAAAATTTTTTTTTCATGAGGAAGCATTTTGTGCAGTACTAATAAAAATGCTTATACAAGTTTTGAAGTGAATTTATCTGACATATAAACAAATTAAAGTTCCAGTGATTCATAAAACAGCAGATCAAAGTTATAAGCAAAATCAGCCTACGATTATGGGAGAATTTCTCAGGACAGCTGAACACTGCAAAAACGATCAGATGTGTTGGCTGAAAATGGAAGTTCTTTCTTATGTATTTCATTAAAATTGCATTTGGTTTTATAAGTCTGCACATCCAATAACAGCAGTCTTTAGCACAATCTCTTTTAGTAGACATGCCTCAAACTGTACTAAATTTGTTTCCCATGTAACTTACATATTTTGACCACAACTTGTTTTACAAAATTTATTATTCTGTTTAATTCAAACTTAACATCTGGATGCATGAAATTTGCCGGTGCAAAACCAAAATGGAACAGTTTTTAATAACTTTATTTTCGGGTTCAGCTGGATGTGAAAAGTGCAAGAAGCCCAAAGATTGGAAGGGCTAAAATATATCACAATGTAACTGTTTAACTCTATTAATCGGTGAACGGATAATCCTTGTAATGCAAAATAGTTGAGTTTTTTAAATCTTGTATACTTTATTTAAAACATCCAAAAGCATTTACAAAAAGAAAATGAAAATACTATTAATCACCATCCATATAGTTCGTTTCCAAATACAAATGCGTCTCTTTACCCTCTCTTAATCTTCAAATACCCGGATTGTAAGAGATCATTAATTTTGATTATTTACAAAATCGCCAAAAACGTACAAATACATACATATAATGTCTATAAATACAATACAAATAACTTTCTTATATAAAAAATATACGTAGTTTTATTTATGGTTATGCCAAACATGCTCAAATGTATACATACATACAAACATGAATGTATAGATGTAGTGACTGAAAGTTAGTAACATAGACGTGGGATCGTCTTTACAGAATTCGCATATTTCATAAATCTACGTTCTACAAAATATGCACGTTAAATATTGACCTCTGGTCGCACCCAACCGCCAAAAGCCTTTTCAAGTTCCTCAGCTACAGCCAAACACAATCGATCCTTATTGAAATTGGCAATCACTTGTACACCAAGTGGTACTCCTTCGCTACCTAAACCTAGTGGAATCGCAGTGGCCGGAAAACCAAGAACATTAATAATACCGGTGTAGGAGAAATTGATTGGACGAGCCAAAGGTTCATTGTGATAAGGTGCCACGGTGGGATGAGTTGGATAAATTAAAACGCCATTTTCGCCGAGTATATCTTGCAATTCCTTCCTTAATTCGTTTCGTTTCTTTACTAAATAATGGTACTTGGTTGATCCAAATTGTGGCTGTGATCTATCAACCAAAGCTGTGATTAGACCGATAAAAGTGTGTTTTGATTGGCCAACAAAGAATTTGATGAGTTCAGTGACAGGATTGATTTCTCCTTTCAAATTTGCCAGCTGGTGTGCGAATCCCTTCCCAGAGTCGTCCTTCATATTAGCAAACCAGATAGCAGCAGATTGTTTGAATTTTTCCAATTGCAGTTCCTTTGGCGATGTTCCTGTTAGTTTGTTCAAATAGTTAGCTACATTCCGTAGAGATGCTGTCATATCTTCATCGACTGGTGAAACAATTCGGCCACCTCCATCACTTTCTTGGTAGAAATACTTTAGCTTCTTAACGTCCACGGGTTCATCCAAATTTAAAAGACTAGCTCTTTCTCCAGAAATAATTTTTAACATTGGCTTGAGATCAACGGCATACCGGCACATTGGTCCAATCCCAAGGAATGATTCTTGTTCCGATGAGAATGGCATTGGGAATTGTCCTTTGTTTGACACAATATTTTTTGAGGGTTTATGTCCGAAAATACCGTTGAAGAATGCGGGCATTCGAATTGATCCACCAATATCGGATCCAAGACCAAAGGCAGAAGCAGCAGATGCCTGGGTGCAACCTTCACCGCCACTGGAACCACCAACAATTCGATTGGTATCGTAAGGATTACGTGTACGCCCATGAACTGTGTTCGAGCTCTCCCACCTGAGAATCATTCAATAAATGTTTGTTTTTTTATAAAAGGAGGAAAATCAAATTTGCTTGTTTACTAACCACATGCACATTTCTGAGACATTCGTAAGACAGAAAGGAATGGCGCCGGCTTTCCGCATCAAACCCATCGCATCTGAATCTTCCTCAGATCGGTGACCTTTTCGAATGTACAATCCAGCCGTGTGAAGAAAATCTTAAGAGGAAAAAATGAAGTCAATAGCTTTCGAATTAACGTTTTTTTTTGTCAACTCACCCTTGACAGCTATACAATCTTTTGTTGAAATCGGAACTCCCAAGAATGGCTTCATCTCAGCTAGTTCCTCTATTGTGTATTTTCCAGACGATACAAGGGCATCTGCTTGCGCTGCATCTTCAAGTGCCTCCTTAAAGCGTTTATCCACAACACAATTAAGTACTGAATTAACTTCTCCCACTCGACGGATATACGACTCAACAACCTGCACACTAGTTAGCTAAAAAAGAATTGACGCCGATTTAGTACTTCTAGAATTTTGAGAACTGGAATGTATATTTTACCTCTTTTGTTCGAATCTTCTCGGCCAGTGATGTAGCTGATTGTAATAAAATTGGGTCTGTGATTGGAGGCATCGTTTTGCCCTTTACTCCATATACTAGGATGCATATTAATCTTACTAATTTTGTAAATAATGTGAATATAGTGCGCTCAATAAGTAGTCGTAAAGAAGAAGGTTTAGAACGTTTGGACAATGTATCGGTGGATTTTCCATTTAAGTCTACCATGATTCAACTTTGTTCTACTTTATTCGTTTGTACTTTTGTATAGATTCCCGAATTGGAATGATTTAAATGCTTGACATATAAATATACTTTGTCAGCGAAAAAAGACTATCGAAGGAAAGTCTTTTAGGTGGAAAATTTTAAACTATGGCAATGTGATGTTGTCGTTCTGAAAATAAATAACGAAAAAAAAGAAATTGTAAATTATTCAAACGAATTCAATTGGCAATAAACAGCGTAAACCGGTGGGACGTGGTACATCACGGCAATCAACACATTCTGTATGTTGAACAAACCTACATCTATATGATAATGATATCACAAATAGTTTAAAACAGTTTCTAGGAAAACACATTTGTTGTCAAGAGACCAGGAGTGAATTCTTTGTTCAGTTAATTAAAATTGTTTAAAAAAGATTGGTATTTAAAAATGTAAACAAACGGAATTACGAATTCCTGAGTCTGAACTTTAAATCGGTCTTACAAATTGAGTATAAGTACAAAATATTTCAGACAAAATACCTTTAATGTCATCGACATCGACTGTATATTTCAATTTGTTGATATTTATTTAATTTACCAAACACAAATATATGTACATATATGTCTGTAACGACTGATTTTTCTCTTCGCGAATTCTAAAAATATCACATCAGCAAGCAAGAGCTCGCCTGTGCATTATTTACCAATCAAATATGTGTTTGGTTTTGGAATCCAATATAGATATTTGCTTCAAAACGCTGTTGAACTGAAAGTATAAATTCCATATCGGGATTTCTTCCAGGAATATAATAGTTGGACGTAAACAAAATAATAAATCAGAGGCACATCTATGGCGTCACACACATAAATATACTTTGCGGAATATCCATTGTGGGGGAAAAGTCAAATGAGCAAAAGAAACTTTAACACATATGACATACTCAGATGTATCCGAATACATATGTATTTATCTAGGAATGTGAACCACTTATTCCTTTTTTCCGAGCTATGAACAAATGGGTGGGTTATGCTTTAGAGCACGCAGAATACATCATCAAATTAACCGTTCTGTTCAGTTGCCATTCCATTAAACAAATTGATGCCATCACGCCTTATGATGCGTATGTTATCACACTTGCACTACGTTAATAAATTAAAACGAACAATTTTGAATTTAAACAAAGTACTCCATATGAATATAAAAATATACTGGGTTGCAAGAATAAACTGTTTTCACATAATCAAACTTTGTTTTTTTCTAGCAATCGATTGCAGATTCATGAACTATTCATTCGGAAATAATACGATTGCGTGTCTACAAAGTATTGCTTACCATTCAGTTCATTCAGTTCAAGTACTCACAATGAAAAAAATCCCGCTTTTTCAATTAATTTAAAATTAGTACAAAACCCTCAGTTCCCTCAGTTGTCCTTGCCTTAGCACACAGCAAATGATTGTAATTCGACACATACGAAATATCATACCGACTGTGAAGAAAAATTAATGTGTACATCATGATGACTACATAACGATCTAATCGTCACAACAGAAACTAAGTGATTTATCTTTTACATACATATGTACATATGTGTATATGTAAACTCGTGCTAATCAATTGGTTTCACTATCAACGATATCTGATAATAAAGGTTGATTAATTCATTGAACTGTACTCCTTCAAGTGGAAATACCTTAGTTTGGCAAATCATACTTAAGGTAATTATTACTTTAGCTTGTTTCCGTCTGCTATTAAAGCTTAATGAGTCATAACACACATTTTTTTTCAACTTGTTCTAACAAGCCCAACCCCGTTATCGGTTAATAAGAATATACTATTTATTGCAGTTTTCTAGTTTTGAGAATTCAGTCAATCGTGACTAAACAAAATAAAAAGAGTCAAGACACGGCTGACACCGTCAATTAAAACATAACTGAGATTTAGAACAATTTGTGCAAGATTAATGTTTGCATCGGAAAATTTCGAAGAAACATCCAAGACCTTTGTGATGCTATTGCGAACAACCGCTGCTGTGTTCTTCTAAACAAATAAGCTAATAAAGTGATATCATTCTCACTTGAATATAATTGCGCATATATGCATGTACATACGAGGTTTCCTGATCTAAGAAAAGTGTAGATTCATACGTACATACATACATACAATATTAGAATTATTTATTGTAATTGGATAAAACATGTTGCCTCCCATTTTAATTTATGAAATATCAATTACATAATTTCTTCTGAAAGTTCTCCCAATATTTTATTGGAAAAATTCAGCAGTTAATTACATTGAACAAATGTATTGTACATACTGTATATACAGAGATATTAAGAAGTTAACAAAGGATAAATTATCATTTTTTTTTCATCCGAACAAGAAACCTTCCATTTGAACAATATTTCGAAATTATTAATAACTCACACATGCCACTGTATCTATTCTATGAAATAGCAAACTAAAACCAAAGTCGTATAAATCTAAAGGAATAATTTGGTAAAATAAAATTAGAAACAGAAAAACAAACCAATATGCACCGGAATATAAAATAAGATTTGTTTTTTTTTTTCTTTCATTTGAGTGGTACTTCAAATTTTTGACGTTTGTTCATTTGTGTGCAGGAAAGGAACTGTTGATACAAGAGTGACTAGTGGATTGTGTATCTGCTGATATGTGGAACTCATGGCGAATTGCTTGTAATGTGTTGCCATGCTATCTGTTGAACTGCTGATCTGTACAGCAGTTGATGTGGATGATATGTTAAAAATCGCATGTTTATAAAATATTTCAATATTTCGAAAAAAAAAGTCATTGAGTCGTTCGTGATTATATTGCGTGTTATTAAAAAACTTAGCATGACTTTGAATTATTTTTTTGCTGAATTTATTTCACATTCGTAACGCATCATTGAAATGCATGCCATTGACAGCATACACGTTCGTTAAATAACGTTAGAGAGGAGCTTCGATATTACCTGTTATCTTCAAATATGGTCGCGTTGTGTTCGAAGATTTTGTCGAAGTGATGCGTTCTGATTAATGATTGCATATTTACAGTACAATCAAATTGTACAACTTGTACAAGACAGGATAGTTTGCGGCAGTCTATTTCTTAACAGCCTTTGTAATGTGTAACTAAGCGCATTGGACATTCAATTTTCAATTTATTTTTTTATGCGCCAGAAATAAAATTTATTATTAGTGTTCGAAATTCAATCCTCAAAAGTTCAAATCGTACAAGATGCAGATATATATAAACACATAAATTAGTACTTTCTTGAGAGTTCTTTACACTTCTTTACAACGTTCAATCTATGTAGTTAGCATGGATTTCACCAAATTGATAGGTTAGAGTGGCTGGCTGCTGATTGGTAGCAGTCACACTTGGGCCAGATTAGGTTCGTTGTGTTATCACGCGGATCTGATTGTTCATATTCCCCAAATCAAGTAGCGCTTTTGATAAAGCATAGGAGATAATACTAATGCTACTTAGTTTTGTCAGGTTGTTGCAATAGTAGGCGTCTAGGTGACGTTTTCTACGGGAGTAGAAAGCACAGCAGTTGCGAATATGATTTGCAATAGTTTCTTCCTCCTCTTCGTCTCTGCATTTGCTGCAGAAGTCGTTATATGGGAGGCCTAATCTGGTGGCAAGTCACAATGGTACAATGCCCGATTAGAACGCCTATAACGGTTCTGAGATTAAGACTACTCGTTCTGATCAGGCTTTTTCGGATCAGATCGATAGTAGGACATAGATAGCTATTTTGTGCTTGAGCTTCAGTAGATGATTTGCTGTAGCGATGGGCATGGGTGGTAGGTGTCCATCGGAGTACAGAGATAGTACCCTTTTTAACGAGTTCCTCCGCTTCACAATTCTCTGATATGTCACAGTGTCCCTGCGTGAAAATTCGCAGAGGACCGTCCAGCGTCTGGTGTTCACACGTCCAGTGTGATCTGATGGTGCTGGTTGAGAAATTCTTCTCTAAGGGTAGCTTAGGTCGGTGTTTTCAGATAAATATCTATATCTGCCAAGGATAGTAGAGTTTCCGGAAAGGAGTTCTTTCCACATAATTACCGATTTCAGACATCGCCGTGCTGGCTGCAGCGTGTCTGCCGAATAAGTCTATTGGCGAGAGATTAAGGAATATGTTCAGGGCCTCGGAAGGGGTTGTTCTTTGCGCTCCACTGATACATATTCACGTCCTCCGTTGCACACTTTCGAGCGGTTTGCAATTGATGTCTTTCTAGCGCAGTCCACCAAATTGCGTAGTATGTGTGGGCACCAGCCAAGCTAATCTCACCGATTGGGATGGGGGAGGAAAAGACGGGATTAGGTAACAGGGGAAGGAGTGTAATGTTTTCCCAAAAGTCCCACAAAGTGTGCACCCACCCGAAGGATTTAAATAGCTTTGATGCATTGTGCCTATGCACTTTTAGAGTTCGCTGTTATGTTATGTACATTTTTTTGTCAGTTTTTTTTTTGTGATCTTTACAGTTTGTACAAGTTGATGATTGAGAGCTCTCGTTAATTATTTACTTACAGCAATTTCGCTAATTTCTGGAAATAGAAATGCTAACTGCTCGGCACTAAAGGCAAGATCGTCCATTGGTCAGTAGGTAAATAACTACAAACAGAATCAGATCTTTGCGAACGAAGTATAACTTGTTTGCGGTTAAGAGATGGTTACCTAAACCAATTGGGGTTACATGGATTCTCACCATTCTATTCCCTATTTACGGCCTTTTATGTCGGGAAATGTACTGAATATACTGAAATGGAGTGAAAATGATATTGACCTTACTGAGAGAAAGATTTAGGATGCGATCCAGTTTGTTCTATACCTACTCAGACTTAGGTTAGGTAAGTCCTGACTTGACCCATCGTTATGGCCATAGGGACATTTTCCTCTTCACACATCCATCCTCAAATCATAATAAACCTGAAAATAAAGGTAAAAGGAAAGTCTGAGAAGCTTTTTCTAGACAGATATACCTACTCTCTTTAGAATTATGAAAAGTGTTCGCCGCGTCGGGTATTGATTCTAAGCACCCAGCATATGTGTAGACGTATGTACATACTCATTACGCATCCGCCGGTGACATCTGAGCCATTTTGTACGCACTAATCGACATGTACTAGTTCTACTTCCGGCCTGGCGTTTCGTATCGACGAAATAGTCGCACTGCCTGAACACATACGTGATTGACCGTGCAGTTCAGTTCAAAGACTTTAGAGCTGTTTCAAACCTGCACCGGTTTACGCTAAGGAAATTCGCTGTAGTGTGAATTATTTAATCTGGCACTGAAAGAGTTCGGCCCAATTGTTGGGTTACGCAGTTGGTATTGATATCGTCGCGAGTTCGCAATGTGCCGTGGTGGAGGTTTCTCATTATGACTACTACAAACGTGATGATGAGATTCTTTTAATATCTTCTGATAAGCAAAATACGATTTTTCAAATAATTTTATTTTTCTATAAATATATATTCTAAAAATATTTATGAAAAAAAAACATTTCTTTTACAGACGACAGATTTTGTAGTATAGTACCATTGATTTTCATCGGTTGTATTACACGAGTATACCTTTGGTGAGGACCATATGACATGTCTGCACCGCCGACTACCAACCTGGGGATTCCTCCCACGACAGGTACTCTCAAATTACCATCTATTCAAAAGCTAAGTACAGGATCTGCCACTGGTAAATGTGAAGCAAATATAAAATAATATTTGAGCTCATTATTTCTATTGGCTTTTCAGGAAATCCTCGTAACAAATGTGCTCTAAAGCCAGGACATTCTCTTATGGACTGGGTCCGATTGGGAAACTCTGGATGCGATTTGGCTGGAACAAAAGGAGCCATAATACCCGTTAGTCATGCTGAATTAAGTAAACATTGTACACAAGATGATGCTTGGATGGCTATACGGGGAAAGGTTTACAATGTTACTAAATATATGGATTTCCATCCAGGCGGTAAGTCATTTGTTGGCATAGTGGGGCTAAATCAAGGTGGGTAATTACTGAGAGATTACTTTACTTTTGATTTTCCAATAGGCCCCGAGGAACTAATGCGAGGCGTTGGGAAAGACGCAACAAAACTTTTCGATCAAGTTCATGCATGGGTTAATTATGATCAGCTTCTAAAAAAATGTCTAATTGGACCCTTGCACAACGTGGTCAAAATTGATGTGGACTTTCTAAAGCCAAAAATCGATAGTGTCCGTCCTTCAATGAAAACACCAGCGACCTCAAAGCTAGTATCAACTGATGTCATTCCACGTTTCGATTGGATTCAAAAGCAAACCAGCATAGCCATATATTTTTATACAAAACAGTTTTGCAATCCAGGCTTAATATTAACGAGGAGAAGTGATAAGAACATAGTCGTAAGAATTTTTATAGAAAACACTTGCCATCAGTATGACATCGCTTTGCATGCTGAAATAAAGTGGCCACCGACTGTTGTAAGAGTTTCCAGTGAAACGGGTAAAATTGAATTAAACTTAACAAAAGCACAAGCACAATTATGGCCCGATTATGGTACGAGTAAATCTTCCAAAGAGCAACAGTTGGATGATTATCACTACGAATTCAGGATATCTGGGAATTGCAAAATTAATCATAACTCACACGCTTTACTTTTAAGATGCAAAGATGTAATATTCTGCGTTGCAGTTGGATATCACGTGACTTTCTCCTGTCATGTTGGTGGTAAGCATTCAATTCACCAGACATGTAAGCAGTTTCTCATAAATCAATACTAATTTTCAAGGAGAAGAATTAAGCCGCAGTTATACACCTGTCCCAAAGAAGTACACATCTATTGAAAGTGAGGATGTACAAGATTTGTATTTTCTATTAAAAACGTATGAAGATGGTCTAATGGCAAAGCATATAAATAATCTAGACGTCGAATCAGAAATAAAATTATCTCCACAAAAGGGATCTCTGCGCCTATATAATTTGCTCGGTCATACGAAAATAGCACTTCTAGCCGCAGGGAGTGGAATCACGCCGATACTTGGTTTAATAGACCACCTTTTGGCAAGAAATACTAACAAAATGTATGTATGCTTATTTAGTTACAGTTCAGTTGATTAAAGATTTTCAATTTCCCTTTTACAGTGAAAAGTTGATATTAATGTATTTTAACAAGACTGAAGGCGACATATGGTGTAGAACAAATCTTGAGGATCTTTCAAAAAGCGATGAGAGGTAAGAATTTAATTTAGTACCAAAAACATTCTATGAGGTAAATAATAAATATATATATATAATAAAAAATATATATATATAATAAATATAAAAATATTATGTGTCAAATGATCATATTTAGCCCCATTTTGCACGATCAAATTTCATCAGATTCCGTCGCAACGACTGATTTTAAGCAAAGGAAGCGAAAAATGCGGGGCGGATCCCATGTTGCAAGGCTGCAGAATAGGCCCCAGAGAGCGCTCAGTTTAGTTAAAATCTGTTTATTGAACTAGTTCGTTCTTCTACAATATTTCATTTACTTCAATGTAGTTCAACTATCCAGCTCGGATAAAGTTTCTGCACAACCTCCGTCGTGCCTCACAAAACGTGCTCCATAAATAGAGGCAGATCACTCCAGACAGCTGGTCTTAGAAGCACAAAAACATTTTTCGAGTGGGCCACCAAGGTTATCAACCATTGCACACCGACAAGCCTGACGTCCAAATCTGTAAAAAGAAACAAATCTGATACGACAAATTTTGTAAAAGCGGCCTTAGACGATTTCCAAATGCACTTTATAACCCTTGAGAAGCTTTTTTAAGTTTGTTATACTTTTGAAGTATCGTCAAATGCTAGTAATTTGTCATAGCTTTAGTTCATTCTTCATTTTCTTCTGGCGCTACAGTCCGAGATGGACCTGGCCCTCAGCTAACAAGCCAGCCAGCTTTACCAGCTGGCTCCACTATCGCACGCCAAGTTGGTTGAGGTCCTTCTCATCTTGTGTCCGTCATCGGTTTCGTGGGCATCCTCTATTGCGTTGTCCCACTGGTTCGGAGCCGAAGACTAGACTAGACTCGTAGATACCTGGGTAGAATCATGTCGCCCGTACAGTTTGTGGTTAAATTTGACCGCAGAAATTCTCTCTCGAAAATACATTTAGTTTTTTGATTAGTCCTTGAGTGTTTTTATAATGATTTATTATAACTTTCTTTACAGGTTCACTCTAATAAACGTCCTGTCACAACCAAATACGGAATGGAGTGGAGCAACGGGTCACATATCCTCAGACCTTTTATCCTCAATAAATGATCAATCATCTAATAATTATTCCACTTTTGTGTGCACATGTGGGCCACCAATATTTAATAATTCCGCAGAATCAATACTTAAGTCGCTTGCCTTCTCAGAAACTGTGATGTACTTTTTCAGCGGCTAGATGATGTACATATGTATTCACATATTAAAAAAAATATTTTAAAGTTCTTCGTACTTATTTTTAAATTAGCATATATGTTATGTTTATAATTCAACAATAATAATAAATTTATACATAAATTATAAATTATTTGTTTCACTGTACACTTTAAGAATAAGTGGCGTTTATTTAAAAAAAAAAGCAATCTCTCACCAATTAAATCAATCAAATCTCACAGGAATTCACTGCCCTGATATTAATTAACTTCCTCAAATTGTTGCATATGTATATGTATAATTGAAGTAATCGCATCAAGCTTTATCTGATTGGAATTTATTAACTCCAGCTTGGCACATGTTCGGACGTTCTCTAGGGAAAGATAAATCGCCTGTGCGTCGACTAGTACATCACATTATCTTGGCACTTACGTGAACAGAAAGATGGGATTCATTGCCATGACATTAAGGAATAAGCATGGAAGCCTCTAAGTCTTCGAATTGAACGTGACGTAGTCCCTAAACCATTTAACTTATTACTATGTATATGTACATATATGTATAGTACTAGATACTGATTAACGTTTATTATTGTATAGAATAGACACACGATCAATGTCACAGCTTCGACACCAGGATCGTTCTAGCAGATTTCAACGCAAAGCTGGGTAAGGAGGACACCTTTGAGATTCATCGGACTATACAACCTGCACGACATCACGTCCGTTAACGAATTCAGAAGCTAGCACGTGGATCGCACATCAAATAAGGGTCCTGGCGGTCTCCTGATCAATCATCCGTCAACCGGATTGATCACGTTGCGATCGACGACTGGCACTCCTTCAGCATTCTTGATACGAAACTTCCGAGGAGACCAGAACATAGACTAGAACTATTTTCTTGTTATAACCAAGTTAAGAACGCCAATATCGAGAGAACAACAAGTATTCCGACACTTCCGAGCTAAAATCGCAACGGACTACTAATATTTACTGATTGAGTCGGAGCCACCTACACAAACAATCGAAGAAGATTAGAGGCGTTTTTCCATTAATGCCATAAATGCCACTAATGCGCGGCGTTTTACGACAACCTAAGAAAATCTCATGGTTTGACAACAAAAGCAGGGAGGCACATGCAGCAAAGCTGGAAATCTACAAAGCAACGCTGAAACAACCAAATATGATGAGGAGTCTAGGATGAATGATGTCCGAAAGTTTTACCAAAGGGTGAAAGAAGAAGCTTCTATGGACAAAAATTGACAACTGGGGTGGAATTGGTTAAGGGCTACGGCGTATTGCGATTGTCAAGTTAAGAGTCGTATTTTTGCGAACGAGACGGACAAGCTTGATGTTCCCACGGGTGTCCGCTTTAGAGAAGTTTCACTGAATAAATATAAAATGTAGCAAATGCACCCACAAACTGGAAGTGATGCCACTTTGAGACATATTTTTTTCGGATTGCATTACTCAGAGCAGTGTATAGTTGATATTCGAATGTGACTAAAAAAACGCGGCGGTCAACTATCGCCTTAGCCGATTCCACCCCTGGTCGGATAGCCGTAGTTGATACCGAGAATTTGGAGAATCCGAAGACCGCCATCAGGCAGAATGTTTTACTCAACTTGGGCAATAAGAATTCCGTCTCCCCGATCTAGGAGGTCAATATAGAGGATCAAGACTGAAATCCAATAAAGATACATGTGCCCGCAAAGTTTAAGGCAGCTGAAAGTTAACTGTTTGGACGCATGCCAGCTATTCGTAAGATATGGTCTAAGGAAAGCATGGCCGACTGATTCACAAGGAAGGAACGGCTGTTTTCATAAACGTCAGACTAACAAAGGACTGCGTTATCCATGTTCATCATACTTTAACTTAAGTGAAGCGCAGTACCATATGTCGGGCAGATTGTACAGTCATTATTTTTTTGACTGCAAATAGGGTCGATTGAAAATATTTTGTTCTAAGGCAAGAATGCAGACATTCTGCATCGTGTGTTTTCAAAAGCGAATGAAAAAGAAAGAAAATTGTACTAGCGCAGATTTCCGACCTTTATGAAAACACCAAACCCCTTTCACTGCGCCAACTATCGAGCTCCTGGAGCTTAAGGAGCATACTGATATAGTCGATATCAGTGTGGCTTCAGACTAGGGAAATCCGTAATATAAAAACAATCCCACACTATGGCACATCCTGGAAAAAAACCAAACTAGCTGAAATTCATAATCATATCTCCCTCTGCCTTACTAAACTCCGCCATTGAGTGCCCATGATACCGGCAATAAATACCTTTTATGGCTGCCACATTTTGCCTTGATCAGTTCTGGTACGCGTCTTTAAAAGTGAGCACGATTAACATCTTCGAAATTCACTCATTGACCATCTGATCGCCGACGTCACGATATAACATCGCCTTGTTAAGTTGTTTGTATTAATTTGCATTAGATGCAAAATACGTGAAAGTGCGAAATAGATAATAATGATGAAATTATGAAGGCAATTAACAGGACAGGCCCTCTAGTATATCATCAAATATAAGTTAGCAACAACGTCGCTTACTTTTATACTGTTTCCATACGACGACGAAAGTAAAAAAAAAAGATAAATTATAAAAAAAATAAAATCTTATTCACACTCATTTCTGATAACTACTCTCCACCATTTGTTAATAAATAAGTAAAATTATGTTCAACCTGATTTTTCGGTAACACAATTGAATAAAAATGTAATTACAATGACAATATAAAATAATTTGTTTTTTTACATATACAAAAGAAAATTGAAATTTTCACGAACGGTTTATTAACATTTTTTTTTTATATTTTATAAAATAGAAATTAAATTAAATTTGAGAGGCATATTGAAGATGTAAATAGTTCGTGTGAATAAAATTATACATAATTTATTGATTTTTTTGCGAAAATTAATAAGAGCGGATCGCTGGTGGTATTGTCTGGCATTCGTCATCGAGGGTCTTGTCGATAACAGGTCTGAATTTAATCTCTACTTCGCCAGTTTCAGGGTTCACCCAGGCTAGAGTGTGCTTGCGCCAATGTTCTTCCATGGGCTTACGCTCTTGTCCTTCAAGTGGTTTTGAGTAGTCCTGCGGGTGAAGAAAAGCAAATAAAGGAAGTTCAAGAGATACTCAAAAGAAAAACTTACGAATTCGTCAACACGTTGCTTGAAATCGTCGCGGGCATGTGCTCCACGGGACTCCTTACGCAATTCAGCACCAGTCATGATCATCATAGCGTTGGAAAGTACGTTTTGAAGTTCAAGTGTTTCAACCAAATCAGAGTTCCATATCATAGATCTGAAATTAAAATAAAAAATACAATAGTTTCTAAGATCTAATATTCGCGGGAAAAATGTATAATTACCTATCAGATACTTTAACATCCTTAAATTCACCATAAATGTTCTTCATCTTTTCGCATCCCTCTTGAAGTACTTTGCCGGTACGGAAGACACCTCCATGCATTTGCATCGTCTTCTGCATCTTTAATCTTAAGTCAGCTGTGCTTGTCTGGCCATTGCTGTATCGCAATTTATCCAAATTCGCTACAGACTTCTCACCAGCATTCTGTTAAAACCAACACTCATTTACAAATGTTCTTAGTATTAATTTCAATTTTATCATACATCGGCTAGTTTTGGAACTGTGTCACCAGGCTTGTTCTCCGCGGCAATGGTATGTGCGCAAGCGCGTCCGAATACAACCAAATCCAGTAAGGAATTTGCACCCAGACGATTAGCTCCATGAACTGACGACGATGCAGATTCACCACAGGAATATAAACCAGGTACAAGAACGTCATTGCCATCTTTGTCAACGGTGAGTACTTGTCCCTTATAATTAGTTGGAATGCCACCCATGTTGTAGTGGACAGTGGGTAGAACAGGAATTGGTTCACGAGTAACATCAACGCCGGCGAATATCATAGCTGTCTCACTGATACCAGGCAATCTCTCGTGTAAAATTTGTGGGGGCAAATGATGCAATTGCAACAGTACATGGTCTCCGTCAGGTCCACATCCACGTCCTTCAAAGATTTCAAGTGTCATTGAGCGTGATACGACATCACGAGAAGCCAAATCCTTAGCAACTGGTGCGTAGCGTTCCATGAAGCGTTCACCCTTTGAATTGATTAGATAACCACCTTCTCCACGGCAGCCTTCAGTAATCAAGCAACCAGCACCGTAAATACCAGTTGGATGGAATTGAACGAACTCCATATCCTGATTTGGGAGATTAAGTCGGGTAACCATAGCATTACCGTCGCCAGTGCAGGTATGTGCTGACGTGCAAGAGAAATATGCCCGTCCACAACCACCAGTGGAAATAACAGTGTTCTTTGCGCGGAAACGATGTAGCTTACCATCTTCGAGACAAAGCGCCAAAACACCACAGCATTCACCATTGTGCATTAGGAGATCAAGTGCAAAGTATTCGACAAAATAGTCGCAGTTATAACTTAATGACTGTCCATATAGAGTGTGGAGCAATGAGTGTCCGGTTCTGAAAATATATCGGAATTGTTATTTCTTTGCGTAATCATTTGTGGATTGTATGAAGGAGAGCTAATGAGAGCTTCGTTGCATTTACCTGTCAGCAACAGCACAGCATCGATGGGCTTGCCCGCCTTTTCCGAAATTTATACTTTGACCACCGAACGCTCGCTGATAGATTTTACCCTCGGGTGTACGTGAAAATGGCATACCATAGTTTTCAAGTTCATAAACAGACTTTGGTGCTTCGCGAGTCATGAAATGAATGGCATCCTGATCTCCCAACCAATCGGAACCCTTTACGGTATCGTACATATGCCATCTCCAATCATCATTTTCCATATTACCGAGAGCTGCATTGATACCTCCTTGTGCTGCAATTGTGTGTGATCTGGTGGGGAACAATTTCGTGACCACAGCTGTTTTGAAACCCTCGGCAACCAAACCAAAGGCCGCTCGTAAGCCGGCACCACCAGCACCAACAACAACTGCATCGAATTCATGGTCAACAATTCCATACTCCTTCGAGATAGCATTCTTTTCAGAAGACTTCGTATTTCCATTCGTAATGTGCAGACTACGTGTTTGGGCCACAGAAGCTGCTCGGGTCTGAAATCAATACAAATATTTCCGTTTTAGTATTTCAATTGAAAATATTCATTATGCTAAGTTAAAGTGAATAGCTCACACTCATAAAATTAAAAGGTTCTCACAATTAGTTGCGTAATTTTCTATACAGTAAGAGACATTTCCTACGTATTGCTATCAGCAAATTCTTTTCTTGCATTTCTTTATCTCAGTTCGTTTTCTTATCAAATTAATATCGTAATAAATGTGTACAACTAAACTACATAATCGTGATGATATTACGTTGCCAAAATTGAGTGTACTCTCAAACAAAACAACTTTAATCGGCATAAACGAAGGCAATCACGAAAAAAAACTAATTTCATGTGGTTGAAAGTGTTCAAGAATAAAAAAAAAGTGTGGTATATTCGCAGCGAAGATTATCCAAGAAAGTTAATAAGGGAGACGAGTAGGCGTCAACAGAGCTTTTAAAATCAATCATTCAAAATGAATATGGTTACGTCATATTGGAAATTTGCGAGTAACCACATATTACATGAAGTATATATGTAGCTCCATTTTCAAGCGTCTGCAGGTGTAGCGTATGATGTGACTAGGAAATATAAAGACAAATACAATTTCTAATCTGAAACCGTAAAAAAGGCCGATAGAAACCGGCCAAGACTAAGTTACCACACATAGAATGAGGTACACATTGGTTTGTAAGACTGATGATCTTGTTGATTGATGATCAGGTTCACATGCAACAGAAGAGGATGTTTACAAGATTTACATGGTCAGTGATAGAAGGATAATACACGAACGAGAATATGACCACACTGGTCTTGGCGCCTATCGTTCTATGTAGATTTTGACTATGGGAATTCCAGTATTTTGGATCGTTTTAAAGACCAAGCATATAAGCATCATTTGTTGATAATCATGTATTAGCAATCAGTACTACAGAACAATCGACGAGTTTCTTAGAACTATAATAATCATTTCAATTTACGTAGAGTTGCATACTAATACAACTTAATCAGGCACTGCGATGAGAATAAGTCACAACTAATACTCGGAATTGCGAGTTCATAAACCTTTACACGTCTGAACGATATTATAATCATTGCAGTATGAATGTTTATGTAGCTCTGCAGTTATACTCACTCAATTGCGTGATTTTCCCATTCTACGTAACTGCAGATAATATTCATAATTTATGTAACTTAACGCAAGGAACGCCGTGACTTTATCTCTTCTTATGCAACCGTTTTTTACCGTAGAACTTTACTAAATAAAGTTATGCCAATTCTAGGGTATCAACAATACCAACAGAGACAGGAAAATAAAACGTGTACAGATTGATTAAATTCTGATTTATCTGGGTTACGGTTAACTAATTAGGGCTGAATTATAGAAGACTTCACGGGATCACATTTGGTGCATGTACGACGGCATTCGAAAACGATTCTCATTCTTTTTAAAAAAAATAATAAAAAGTAAATGTTCATAGGCGTCTACCACTGGTATGCTGCTTCACAACTCCCATTGTACCGCACAAAGAAGTAACTTCAGAACAGGGTGATGATTATAATAGTTACGATATTTTGATGTTTTCTAAAAAAATACGATCTGATGCATTTTTTAAAGGACAAACGACAATTCTCATGCTCATTATCTCAATTAAATTCGACAAGTTCAGAAGACAACAATGGGGGGCTTCTGGCTATGTCACGGTTTGAAGATGGTCCGATAAATAAAAAATATAAATGGGGACCGATTCATACACAACCAATTCAATGAATTTGTTCCGGTTCTTAATGATAAATGAGAATCTGTCCAAGATATTAGACATCCTATCAAAAATGTTTGTAAGATCGTTTATAGATGAAGGTATCCCAAACTTCATAGCTTCAAATTTTAATGATTCGAGATGAAATATTTTGTTCGCAAAAGTAAAAAAATAACGATTCTTAAAGTGTTTTACTCCGAAATTTCAAATAAACGGTGGAGTAAAGAAAATTAAGTGGACGAACCCACCGAAATTATGAAATAATGAAAAAATACAGATTTCATGAAGTTAGTTAAGGATTGGCAAATTGATGTGTGAGCAAATATGGGTCGTATCTCTACTGCTCTCTTTGTATACTTTACTTTACTACTGTATCTGATATACTTCTACAACCTCAATTCTACTTAAAAAGAAATTAAATTGCTCCTTATGAATGAATGAACAACATTGTGGAATTGGCACTGAGGTAGGTGATGCATTTTATTTGGCCAACATATACTTTTGATTACATATCATCACTTTTTAAGTGTGCAAAAATGACACGTGAATATTGCAGAAATTTATCTGAGCTAAAATTAAATTAACTATCTCCAAAAACATATAAAAACACTTTTTATTTATGGCTATGCCAATATTTTATTCCACATTAGCTAAATTGGAACTAAATGTATGCATGTATGTATGTATAGAAGAACAAAAACGAGTATAATTGATTCATGAAAGATCATTTGAATTTATTTACTTTCCGAACTATCAATCTCACAGATGTCTAGTTGGCCAAACTTTTGACAATTTGATTCTTTTCGATTACTAGGTTATTGGGGAATTTGTTTATTTACTTCTTTAATTTGTTCCGGTGAAAAGGTATAACTTGCATAAAATATGATAATTGAGTTTATGCATCGGTGTGTGCACAGCAATTGGTATGAGAATCGTAAGACGTAGAACAGAAATTGGTTATTATAAAGTTAACAATGGCACACGGTAAGCAGGAAATTTTCAAATACGAAATTGTTTAGGTGTGTTTATATGTATGTGTTGACTTGGTCAATACGGCGTTTGGATGTTGAGACGCAAAAGATAAGCATGAAATGACACCTGAAACTTCTTAAAACAATATATATAACTCATAGCTATGTACACTATATTGATTTATCCTCGGATACGTATGCATTTGTACATTAAGTAAACTACTTCAAATAATAAAATTGATGCAAAGAATGAATCTTCTGAAGTGCCATACCTACATGTTGATATGTACCTTCACTTGTTTGAGTTTAAAATTAAATACACAAATAAGTTTAAGAAACCATTGTATCAGTCATTGAAAAAAGTACACGTATAATATCAGCGTGATGAAAAGAAAGGCAATTCGTTGTGACATAACACATTTCTCTGCATGAACCTATCTGAATACACATGAACTGAGAATGAGCATGTTTGAAAAGAAGTTCCACTTAACATTAGAAAACAGAGAATTAAATAATTAAACGTTTATATAAATGATGCACCGTATGTTTTGAAGTCATTTGTTGTAAATGATGAAAACTCTGAACAGACAAGGAACATTATATAACCGCAGTGGTTCATCTGTTTACCTTTGAAACGTATTGAATATAATCTGAAGAGTCTGGGTGAAATATCAATAGAATTAAGATTATTCATGTGTAAGTTAATATCTGGCATCAGGAACTAAAACAGGTTTTCATTTGATTGTCTTCACAATGCACTTAACAGAATTAATACTAGAGGGATTTCAAAAATTGTGAAATAACCTATAATTACCGAAATAAATGTTCATTAGAATAATAATTAGCGTATTTAGTCTTCGTCTTCAGGATTATGGTGAAATTTACCTAACCTAATTGCTTGCGAATCCGAAAGATATATTTGCCAAAAGAATCAAATAACACGTTGACAAGCCTTCAAAGCGTTAAAAAATAAAGCTGTTTTTCATATTTCGCATAAATAAATTCAATTATCATTGCTAGAAAAATCAAAAATACAAATATATAACAGAACAACCGTCCCTCATGAGAGTTACATAACAATTCTGACAGCCAGTGCGGGAGTATCAAAAAAAAATTAAATCCATCCAGCCAACGAACTCTTAGCACTGAATTTACGGCACTTTCACAAGGTTGCCCAGCTAAATGCTGCCGAGGCACACTTCATCTGCGAGTTATTATGCATTTGAATGTTATTGATAAGCAACTTCTTTAATATACACTATAGAAAATTAACAAAATATTACCAGTGTAGCTGCACTTTTGGCCAATAACGATGGCAATTTTATGAGGTTGGCCATTATGATAAATTTGTATACGATGTGTTTCGCGTATTCTATTCGTAAAAAGAAAAAAAAACAAAGGAAAACTCAAAACAAATATCCACTTTTAATGAATGGTGTGAGGAATAAATTTTTGTTCGTGATGCTTTCTTTTTCTACACGTTTCTTATGAGATAATGATTAGCTATCTAAAGTCTCGCACCTCGATGAAACTTCTTCGTTCGCACCGATCGACTGAACCAGCAGACTACGATGCCGAATATTGAGGTATGAAAATACCAAAACAATCACCAGATGCCGCTTAAAAAGGGGGGCTTCGATTCTCTGTACCTGTCACCGTCAAGTTTCGTCAATTTTGACGTTTTGTTTTGTTTTCAGTTTCCAATTGGATTTTTTTACTCCGAAATAAGTATGCATACAGGTGTACATAACGTACATATTCACCTTGAAGTCGCGCCTGCAACTGAAATTTTATGGTGTGGTGTATTTTGGAAATAAATTTTGTATATCAGAAATCACCACAATTACAACTCATCCAAGACATTTCACGTAAATACGAAAAAAACAAATGATGAACATATATACTTGATCGTATATTCTGATGAGAAATGATTTGGTTTGTGTTGAGTTTCATAGTAAAACAGATAGAAAGGTCCAGGGTGCTATAGTATTCAAAGAGTTTTCTTATCAAAACGAAAAAAGGACGTTACTGGTAAAAATTACTACACTTTCGCATTACATTTTACAAAATCAATATAACAGTAATAAGATGGGAAGGTGATTTGGGTATATTTTTGTAACAGATGTAAAGACCTTCAGTAACTGGATAAGTTGATTCAAGTTACTGAAGGTTCTCGTCGCAAGCGAGAAAAGTTATGAATGGGTCAGAATCTATGACGAACTGTCACCAGAAACAAGTATTGTATATCTCTATTGAAATATTTCTATCCATATAGTAATTTTAACTTTTGCGTGAACATTTGCAATTGGCATATAAATCCTTTAACACTTGAGATAAGATAAACATTTTGTTGCCACCCTGTATGGTACGAAGTTCGCTGTTTTGTGGAGTAAAACTTGGAGTATGTACCCTGTGTTTCACCACATCCTTTTCGATAAAGGTTAAGATTAGAGATTTCACAACTCTAAATAACTTTTGATGAACTTACAAAGGCTACACTAAACAAAACAAAATCAGATTCATTAAGCTATGTAATGAAGCGATCGGTTTTTGTAAGTCGTATTGTGCTTTTGACTTTAAGACGACGTATAAAGCTCCAAGCGCATTTTTTTATTATTCTCCATGCACGCTGCCGTGTATCGACTGAATTGTAAAGCTTGCGACGCATTCAAGTGTGCTCTTAACTCTACACAGTCGTGTTATAATGAATGCATCACTGTGCAATAAAATAAATAAAACTAAGCAGGAGAGTTGCAGAATTAATTTTTTTAAAGAAGAGAATGTCTTTTAGGCTTTCGTCCTTTCTCACCGTCAGAATTGCTCTTAGATTGCGTCTCTTATAAGGACATCTTCAATATCCTGTCAAGTGGTAGTTTGTTTATATAATAATAAAACATAAAATTACGTTTTGAAAGCCATTCGGATCACGGCTAGTTTCAAGTAAATCCCTCACAATTCAGAGTCATAGGCACTTTCTTTGAAAAAAAAAGAATTTGTTAAGATAACTTAAATATTACTTATGTAAAATGAGATGCATACTTAATTAGTGCCCAAACCTTACCTTCACACTGAATTGGTTGCTGTTGTATGTACGCAGTAATTACTTGCAAATCTGAATAAAGTGTAGGCGAACGGTTAAACTCATCCAAGATATTCCATGACTTCACGAATGTTTTGACGTCCAGTGTGATAATGCAGTTCAAAGACTGCCATATCAGCCACGTTGGAAGTGTTGACGTTTGTGGACTCCTCTCTCATAGCAATTCTTCAGCCATAATTTTCATCAATAATTCGTGTTTCATTTGCTATTGTCGTATTTATATTTAATTGCACGTTAATTTGGTAAGAATATAGTTTTTAACAAGATATCAAAGCTTTTGCATTATTTTGAGTGAAAGCAATCTGCAGAGATATCTGATTTAATTGAGAACAAATTCTTATGTACAAAGATGTAATTTCGAGGACGATTTAGAAACTAATTACGATCGTATTTTGTTGAATTCTAGTTGTAGTGGCAAATATAAAGAATACAACTCACAATGAAGGTTAAGGAGTTGCAAAAAACAGTGAATGTGGCCTGGTCACCGCAGCAGCAGTATCCAATATATCTAGCGGCCGGCTCTGCTGCTCAACAACTTGATTCTAATGGAACATCTGTGCTAGAGATTTATTCAACGAATTTAAAAGAACTTGGCTATGACTTAGAACTGAAAGCAAGCCTTCCAAGTCAATACAGGTATATTTAATTCGATTTATTTGTAGAAGACATTGTCATTGATTGGAGTACAGGTTTCAGAAAATTATTTGGTCTCCAACTGGGTACAATAGTAACCATCCGAATGGCCTGATTGTTGGTGGCTGTGAAAGTGGACATTTGATGATTTATAGTGCTGCAAAAATGCTTGCTGGAGAGGAAGGTTTGATTGCTCGGCAAGATTCTCACACTGGACCAGTTCGTGGACTCGACTTCAATCCATTTCAAACTAATCTGCTTGCATCTGTTGCGTCTGAGTCAGAAATTTTTGTTTGGGATTTGAACAACACCGCCACGCACATGACACCAGGAACAAAAACGCAGCCACTTGAAGACGTGCAAAATGTTGCATGGAATAGACAAGTACAACATATTTTGGCATCAGTATTTAGCTCGCGTTGTGTTATCTGGGATTTGAGAAAAAATGAACAAATCATCAAGTTGTCTGACACACAGTCGCGAGTGCGTTGGCGAGCTGTACAATGGCATCCTGATGTTGCTACACAAATATGGTTAGCATCAGAGGAGGATCAAGCTCCGGTTGTCCAAATGTGGGATCTGAGATATGCTACAGCTCCTGCGAAAACCATGCAAATCCATCAAAGAGGAGTCTTAAGCATGTCGTGGTGTCCTCAAGATACGGACATGATGGTTTCATGTGGCAAAGACAATAAAATCTATTGTTGGAATCCGAATACAGATTTGGCCGAAGGAGAGATACTTTCTGAGGTCGCAGCGACTTCTCAGTGGTATTCTGACGTGCAATGGTGCCCCAGAAATCCAGCTTTGATTGCCAGCTCAAGTCTTGACGGAATGGTTTCCATATATTCCCTATTTGGTGGTACACAGCAACAAGTACAAACTTCGAACAAGATTGCAGATTCATTCCCCGGCATGGACCAGTTTGCCATGGCACCAGTCCCATCACAGACGACTCAAATAACATATTCAGATCCCTCAAAACCACCCAAGTGGATGAAGAAGACATCGGGTGTTAAGTTTGGTGTAAGATTTCACGAAAATGTATACATATTTAGATTCTTGACTTCTGTTTTCAACTGCAGTTTGGTGGAAAACTTGTTCACTTCAGCTCACAATCGAAAGCTGTTCATATCAGTCAGGTTGTGACCGAACCAGAGTTAGTGGAACGCGCAACTGCTTTGGAAAAGTCGCTTACTGAAGCGAACTTTGTTGATTACTGCCGTGATAGAGCCGATAAAATGAATGACCAGGATGGGCGCTACTTGTGGTACTTCCTAAAGGCGAATTTTGAATTGAATCCTAAAGAGGAAATGCTGAATTTGTTAGGTAAGCTTTGACATAAACTAGTCATATAATGAATCGCTTATTATTTTAGTTTCTTCTAGGCTACAGCAAGGAAGACATTGATACCAAGTTTTCCAAGTACATCAAAGAGGAGGACGTAACAAATGCTGTTGACCAGATAACAGATCGGATTTCTTCCTTGACGCATGTAAGTAGATTCGTCATTAAGTATATTGTGCGTTGCATTTGTCTCAATATTAACCCGACAACACACGACACAGATCTCTTAGAACGGAAGTGGGTCAATTCAATTTTCAATGTTTGCCATGTACACGAGATAACCGCGTGTTGGAATTGTCAAAAAAAAAACTACAGAACACGATAGTGAGCCGATGGGTCTTATAAGAATATTAACGATTTAGAGAATTAATCGAAATCATATACATACGTCGTATTGCGATTAGAGTTTAGCATCCGAATTAAATCTACATATTTTGTCACGCATACCATCAGCTTACGTCACGCGGCATGATATAGGAATTTGATAAAGTTTATGGGTCGACCATTTCTCTACGCTTTCAAAGATTTTCAAAGAAGATGACAAAAGAGATGTTGATACTATTCTCAGTATTTTCGACTCTGATTTTAGATTACGTTCTTGTACCGTCTTCATGTATATCAGTTGTACACCGCTCAAGTTATCCAGATCAACGAAGAATTGCTTTCTTTGCTCGGGCTGGGCGTTTGCAGAGCAGATGTTGGACAGATTATATTTCTTCCTCATCTCTGAAGCGCCTTCAAAAGTCTTTGTTCAGTCACACCGCATAATGCATGCATGCTTATAGCACATCGCATGCTAAGGACACCCATTAGCATACGAACGTCCTTGCTACTTAAGCTGATCAGTGATATTCATCTCTCTCTGCTCTGCGTCTGCCATATGACCCTTGCTGTTGCTCCAATTTCCAGACAAAGCCATCTATTTCTGCTACTGTCCAGATCTTAGTCATTTTTCTTGTTTAATTTTTTCCTTGTGGAGCTAAGTGGCGTGAATGCATAAGAGATTGCTCAGCTCAGATTAATTTTTCGCAAGAACGATTTTTTGTTTTCTTGTGTGCCGTTGTGTCCTAGTACCCAGCATCAGATCAAGCATATGTATCTCACTGGCGTTTTGTCTGCATGTCTGCGGATGCTATGCTATCTATTGCCGCTTGACTCTCGGAAAAAATTGAGATTGATTTGTTGGTAATCTGGTGTTCTCTCACCGCACCGCTACCTTAGTTTGGTGGACATAAAGATTTCAATCGACCGTAAATGGTGGTAATTTGTTTTGACCCAAGAGCTTTGAGCCTGTCGCGAATATAGTATAGACCTTTCTGTAATTTTCTGACGATCAATTCGAGTGGAAATATCTGCTGGTGAAATTAAAAAATTGATATCATTCTGGACGGCCTTACAAGTTTCCAGATCTGTTCATCTCCGATTATCGTCTGTGATGGCGTTTGTTAATACTAAGCTTTTAATTGCTTCAAGTGGGATATCTCTTGAGTCCAAGTTAATTGAGGCCCGCCTCCATTCTAGCTAATTCGTAGAATACTTCTATACTCAGGGTAAGAATAGTTTCAATATTTGACTTTAGTTATGGTTCCCCGGTAGTCTATGTATAGAATGATAAATTTACCATGTATCGGATACATTTGAAAAACCTCGACAGTTCTTACCTTCGAATTATCCGCTAAATAGTGGGTCCAATGTTCAAAGCAATTTCCTGTTAGTTCAAAATTCACAGTCTATGGGCTACAGCTCAATAATTTCTACGAAAAGAAAGTCAACGCCAGATGGTCGACAGGTAGTACCTGTCGAATTTCAAATCAAATCTGGCCCAAGCTTGATCCTAAAAGATCAAGTGATCTGATTTCCTTAAAGATATCCAAAATTAGCACTGCAGTGATTATAATCACCGGACACTGGTATATTTCGACTAGGTATATTTCCCAACGACTGTAGACGCTGCCTGGACGAAGAGGAGGAAAACACCTCCATCTCCTTTGCAACTGGGTTCTGCTTCTACTTCTTTGACAGTCTAAACGACCTCAGTAAATACCAGTCAAATTTGCTGAGAAAACCAACTAGCTGTCAGAAACCCCCCTTCATCTCCTTCTCCCTATCTGAACACCCACGTGGCGGTACAATGGACCTACTCTGGCCTAAGTGCATTAATGACACATCCTACCTACCTACCTACCTACCATGGGCTTTAATGTTTTATAATAAATAACATCCTTTTCTTGTCTATACGTTCACACGTAGTTCGTGTTCTAGTAGTCCTCCCCAGTGCTGTTCTACTTCTAAGATGCACATATAAAAAACAAACAAAACTAATTGATCCTCATTTTATTTTCTTACATCACACTAAACAATCAACACACATTTGTTACCATAAAATTCAATTTAAAAAAAAATGTATCATTGCACTCTCAAAACTAATGCGCACACTGAAGAGCGATTCATCTGAAGTTGAGTGTGATCAGAGCACCGATGAGAGCACAGACATATCGGTAAGGAACTGAAAGTTGGTGTTGTTTTCGTGTACGAGTAGTTTTATGTGTTTGCGGTTTTGATCATTGCATGAGAAGTACTTGTGTCTGTTCTTTTTTTAATGCAATGAATATAATATTTTCCAGCAGAGCGCAGACCAAAATCAAATCTTCGATGCGATTGCTGCTGGTAACAAGGCTACAGAAGAGGAAAATGAAAGGAAACTGGTTTCCTTCAAAATTCCAAATGGTGATGGTAAGTTTTTGTGGATGCATATTCTAACGAGGTCCATATTCATTTTATTCACATTTTCAGATCCTGATAGTCTTATTTCGGAGGCCATCATCACGGGAAATATCGAAGCAGCAGTGCAGCTTTGCATTGAAAACGATCGACCAGCAGAAGCTCTAATTATCGCATCTACAGCTGGAATTGAATTTCTTACGAAAACCCAAGATCTCTATTTGAGGAAACAAAACAGTGAGCTCTCGAATGTAATCGCCGCCTTAGTTACTAGAGACTGGATGGAGCTAGTGACTCGGTGCACTGTGGATTCATGGAAGGAAGCACTCGTTGCTGCACTTCGGCACAGCGATCGCAAGGTCACAGACATATGTGAGAGGCTAGGTGACCGTTTGTTGAATGAAAAAACGAGCATAGAGTTCACGAGAAACGCCATTATCTGCTATATATGTGCTGGAAGTGTGGAAAAACTTGTGGATGCTTGGTACCAGCTAAAGCAGCTGGAGAAGAATGATGCCGATTATGACATGAATACTGTGGAATTGCAAGACTTGGCAGAAGTCGTGATGTTGTTGAGTAAATCACTAGAACAACAGGGAGTATCAATTGAACCCGAGGGAAAGTTTGCAGAATTTGTATCTCAGTATGGCAGTCTGTTGGTTACCCAAGGGGCTCTAAACACCGCTATGACATATGTATTCGCTCTTGGTCCATCTACTCATCCCAATTTGGAAGATTTGCGCAATCGACTGTATAGTATTACAAACCCAAAAGAGGACCAACGACAAGAGGAGAGAGCGATGCCGAATCGTTTGACACAGCAACAGGGGCTGCAACAAGAAAACTTTTACAGCAAACAAAATACGGCTGTCAGTTCCCAACCTCGCGGTTCATTCTCCACCCCAGGATTCCCACCAAATGCTTTTAGTACTGGCTTACCGGCTGGAAATCTATGGAATTCTCCAATCCCTGGCGGTCCAATGCCTATGCAACCTCCCGCGCCTGTGGGACTATACAATCCTCAACAGCCAAGTGCGTCGACTCTCAATCCTAACCTATCACAATCAGTCACATCGCCTCCTCTTAAACCTCCAACTGCGGCTCAGATTAGCGAAAGTCTCATGCAACCACCAAGACCATCAAGTGTGAGTTCGCAAGGGTCGACTACGTTGCCTTCACGTGCTAAATATTTACTGGATCCATCCGTGTCGAGTGGACCCCAATATGGTGGACAGCAAGGTTATGGTGGCGGTTATATGCAGCCACCAGCAGTCCCTCCAAATAATTTTAATACAATGCCATTTGCCACAAACCCAACTACATATCAGCCACCTACTATGATGCAACCTATACCCACACCAAGTGTTCCAACCATACCAACAATGCAAACTAATTTCATGCCGTTGAGCAGCAATCAACCACAACAAAGTAATTACTTACCAGGAATCGCTCCAATAGAATCCGCCCCTCCTATGGGAGTGCCTCCGCCTATGCACGCTGTACAGAAGAACCCAACGCCTCCGCCTGGTTGGAATGATCCTCCAGTGCTCAAATCCAACAGACAACAGGTAAATTCACAATGATACAAAATATCTCTATGTATTTAGCCGAGCTTTTCATGTTTTCGCACAATCGTCAATTCAGTATCATAGGAGATTTAATCCATCTGCCTGACATGGCGACTCATTCACGTAGTAGCTGTATTCGCACATCATGTAATTCTAATTGAAAGAGCCAGCCTTTTTAACTTCCGCAATCCAAAAAATCAATTCATGAGGTCCAAATGTCTGAGTTTTGTGGAAGTTTCGCCCGCAAATTCGTCTATATGAATTTGTTCGATCAAATGAAAGACTTTCACTCGTCCCCTTGATATTTACCTACAATCATTAGGTTCAAACCAGATTCACATTCTACAATCAAGAAAATAAGTATTTCATATAAAAATCCACAATAAATTCTCTATTTTATTTACTTTTACTTATGCGTGTGGTAATTTGCGCTTCGTCAAAGCAAAGGTCTTCTATAGTGAACAAAATGAAATGTCTGCCAGACATGCTGGTACTCGGAAATGGCAGAAGATAATAAGTCATACGCCTGGTGGTGCTGGCAATGATGCAAATAAATGTAATCAGGTTAGAGAATGTTCGAATGGCGCTTGGAAGGTTTTTAGTTTTGTAAATGTTTTTCGTTTTTTTTCTTATTGTGCTTGGTAGTATCGATTTCCCAGTTATTTTTCAACTCTTCAACTTCCCCAGCTTGATATTATTGTACATCATTGAGTTCGTTAAACACATCTTAAGAACTATTTAAAATATATTTCAGCCTAAAAAGACAGAACCCGTTACATCAGCTATAATGCATCCGTTGTTTGGTGTGGATCCGAATCAAAATCAAAATGGTTACCTCGATCCGAATGCAGCGTATCAGGTTGAAATATTAAATAAATGTTGAAATTCGGTTAGTTCTGAACGGTTTTTTTTCTGCTTACAGAATCAATCAATGCCGCTACAGCCTAATATGAACCAGCAGCAGCTTCCACCACAAACACCATACAATCCAAATCAGCAAAACAACAATCAGTATCCGCGTCAAATGAACTTCCAAACGTCAGCTGTTCAATCTCAGTATCAACAACAGCAGCAGCATACGACTTATCCGGAACAACCAGCTCAAATACAACAGCGACAACCTGAGTCTCCGAAGGAGAAGCCACCACTACCAGAAGAGTTCATATATATGCAAACAGTCTTCGAAGAACTTAAAACTCTTTGTCTCTCAGTTGCTTCGGACCCGGTAAGACTAATTGAAAATTAGAACTAGGATTTCCAGTTCAAATTTAAGTTGAAGATTGGTTGAAATGATGTTTGCTCAAGTAGGAATGAAACTACGATATTGTCATCGTAAAATGCTGTTTAGTATTGTGTAGATAGTTCGGTTGTTGGAAATAATGAATCCTTCGTCTTCTTCGAGTGACGCCACAGTCCGGGGTGGACCTAGGCCTCAGTCCATCTGGCACGATCTTTAGCCATCTGCCTCCAATTTTGTGTGCACCATCGGTTCCGTGGGCGTCGTCTATTACGTTGTCCCAATGGTTCGGAGTCGAAGACTCTTCGGGCTGGAGCAGAGTTACATGACCTAGCAATCTTAGGCGTTGAATCCGTAGACGCCTGACTAGGCTCATATTGCTGTACAGCCCGTATAGTTCAGGGCAAACAGGACGAAAGATGGAACGCAGAACTTATCTGGTACAGAATTATTAAGCAAGCGGGTGGTGCTTTTGCCTTTCCAGTGATTGTCTCTTTTTTTTCAAAAAAGGAGGAATAAGGCTTGTAAGTCTCCCCGGGAAAGTCTACGCTAAGGTGTTGGAGGCGTGCTGGACGTTCGTCCCGGTCGAAGTACAACCGACCAGCTTTTCACTCTACAAATGGTACTCGAGAACTCTTGAAAGTACGCCGTACCGATCTTCAGTTGTTTTGTAGATTTGGAAAAGGCATACGACTGAGTTCCTCAAGATAAACTCTGTAGTGTTCTGCAGGAATACGGGATTGAGGGTCCTTTTGAGAAGTCTGTATACACACCGACTGTAGCACCTGTGTCCGGGTTAACGGTCCTTAATCAACCGTGGGCGTTGGACTTAGTCAAGGGTGTCTTGCCACCTCTTCTATGTATTATATGGATGTTGCAGCGCAGCCGAGACGTGGAATGTTGCACATTGGTTAAGTTGAGGGCAAATCATCTTCTTTTTGCAGATGACACATCTTGCCAGACGTAGCTGCAGTGAGCTAGATAGAAGGCGACTACTTGGCAGACCCAGGACGAGGTTGTTTGGTAGAGTGGGCTGCCAGCAAAGTCGCTAGCACTCTTAGACTATGTTGGACCATTGTGATACGCATAGCCAGACTACTATCACTGATCGACAACTTCAGTGATAGTGCCGTTAATTTGATCCCAATGGCAAATGGTGATATGAAAACTGGATAAAAGCGTATTAACTTTGCTTTCACCGGGATTCCATTCGGGAATCCCTCTAACCAGGGGCAGGCACTTAAAAAAACAACGCCATCACCATCCAGCTGTTCGATGTGGTTTGACCAAGTCCAAAAACTCGCCTGGTTCCGCTTGGGCATAACTCCAGGTGACTTGGGGTCAATGGTGGACGATCGAGCGGCCTGGAGCGGCCACCCCTTAAGTGGATCTTACGGGTCACTGAAGATTATGATAAAATGTCAGCAATATTCTTACAAAAGTTCATTGGAGAAAATCCTCTGATATTCCTTATTGAACGGTATACAACGGCTCAATAATTCAAAAATATAGTAACAGCTTACAGTTTGTTATGGTTAAGGATGTCATGGTTAGGAAGTACTACCCCCGTGTTATTTGTCCTAAAATAACACGTGAGTAGTACGTAGTATCCTCATTTTCATCATCGTCACAGCTCCTGTATATGTAGTCATTGGAAAGTTCCATTGTCACAGATAGTTGTGATCAGTAAGCCATCCCACCAGCATCGCCAGCAATTGATGCTGCTTATTGATTTCACCACATAGTGCATAACGAGTGGTGTTTGTTGACACGATTATAATTGTCATCCACGTTATTCAGGTTAAGCAATTGCAAAAATCATGTGGTTGACAATTAGAAACATATTTGCAGTATTGAGTTTTGTATTTTCCTACCTTGGTCTATGAACAATGCCTAAATCTGTTTTAATGACATTATGGTTGATTTGAATGCACCTGTATCAAGGCCTCCATCGTTCATTCGTTCCACCGTCATTTTATATACTTACATACACATACAAAATCCATACTTATATGAGCATATCATTTATTTATTTTCAGCGAATGAAAAGGAAGTTTGTTGATGTAGTTAAACGTTTAGAGAATCTATATGACTGCCTCAGAGACGGAAGGGTAAGTTAATTTTGTTTGTATAATTTAAGCGCAAAATTAACATTTGCATCTTTCAATCTTTTCAGCTAACCCCAAATACTATAACAGCTCTTAATCAAATAGTGCAATACATTCAGATCGGTGATTATGGCAACGCCCTGGCCGTACATACGTCAATAGCTTTTGGTACTGATTTTGCGCAGACGGCAGGATTTATGCCAGGCATTAAAGTACTCGTGCAGTCGGCTTCCGATTTAAAAGTCTACTTAAGATAGATTCTAAGATTTTATATAAGTTTAATCGTATACACGAAATGTATTGTGCTTTCGGAAAAAAATATTGTTAATTCATGATGGTTGCATGTACTCGAAAAGAGAAAAGAAAAGTTTTCCTTAATCGCCTTGATATTTACATCAATTATGGTTGAATATAATTATAGAGATATATAAGAAAGTTGAACGCTGTGAGACTACAATTAAAACCAAGCGTGATGGCAAGAAGTATATTTTGGAAATTTTATAACATTTAAAATATCGACAGACATCTACATTCATAAACATACATACCTACATATTATATAAATATATTTAAAATGAAAACTGTGTCATCATGAATGACGCTATCAATCTTTGTTTCTATTATCTGTTTTAATTTGTTTTTCTTTCCTTTTTTTCAAAATCTATTGTGTTTCGTAACGAATACTTGCATATATACGTATGTATAATTTTAATATCATACAAATAAAACTAATTGAAAAAAGTTAAAATATGTTCTTTTGTTGTCAATTACGGTCCCAGTTAGTTTACATTTTATGTTTGTAAATATTTCAGTAGTCGATTCCTGCTAGTGGCAGTGTTTTTGTATGTGTACTTTTCAATTCATAATCGTTTGAGATATGAAGTTTTCATTTTCAGAAGCTCGGCGAATTGTGATTACTGCACAGGAGATATCCAAATTGCTTGTGCCAGTTAGATTAACTAGTTTTAGATTGATTGACACATAAACACATGTATGATCAGGAAGCCTAGACTTTGCATCTGGACACAGATACTGCATCTACCAATTTTTTGGATTACCTTCAGGTGTTTTTCCTCGTGAGAATCCGCATGAGATATCTTTGGTCGAGAAATTAAAATCTTAGGATTGACTTTAGAATATATATGCTATAATTTGATTTAAAAAGAAAGCTCTCGTCTCAAAATCTTGAGTCAAGCATAAGCCAGACCTATTTCAGTTTCAGTTTCCAAGGCATTGAGTCTTATTCTTGACCCCCTTTGCCATATGTCGCGACAGTCCGATGTGGACCTGGGCCTACCTTCTAAAGCAGTTGTATATTCTAGCCTACAGTTTTATGCCGACTTCGAGCTGCGAAGTTTTTAGAACCTTTTTGTATACATGAATACTCATTGAGCATTGCTTTATGTCCTTTATCCTGTTATCTGTTTTTTTTTCAGTCATCCCCGGTATTTTAGTTTCGGTTATAGTGTTGTTGTTTTTTTCATCATGATCCTGTACCATTTTGTAAAGATGTGTAACTGAGAATTCGCCTGGCTGCTTTGTCGGCTAAATCATTGGCTTTGAGACCTGAGTGCCTATGAACCCGGACGAACATAAGTTTCTTTAAATTCTTGAATGTGTTGTAACGGATTGTGATAGAGCAGCTATTCATTCGTATCCCGAATTCCATCGTAATCGAAAAGCAGTACGAACTCCGAAAAAACTATCATAGAATTCATTTTTGGTGGAATCGTAGTGAAAAATCTGTTACGAATTTCGAAGTACATGAAATTTGGTATCATGGAATACGAATGAAATAGAAATTTGTTATCTTTTTTTACGACAAGTAATTTACGTTGGAGATCGTGCCTCAGTTTGGATTGTGTGATAGCATTTTTTGTAGTTTCTATCGTAACTTCGATTCGTAGATTTGCTACGAGTGGATTCTGTGATGGTGCTGATCATTACTATATAAATAATCTAGAATTCAGAGCACTTTTCTTATTAATGGACACCGTATGGCGACGTATGAACATGAATCGGGAACATTTCTTGCATCGATTGAAGAAACAACTTTTTTGACGTATCCGAATATGTGATCGTTCCAATTGAGTGTTGTGTCGAATCGCATAACAAGGACTGAAAGGCTTTCGGTACCCCCGATACAAGTCTCATTCATGAATAATGACTGGTTAGTAAAGGTTGGTTTGACTGACAGCAGAGCAGGCATGAGGAACTGAGAGTACTTTCATCAGCGAACGAGTTAATAAAAGATTAGAAGAAAGCTGTCAGGTCATTTATAAAAATCAGAAAGAGTGTCGGACACAGAACAGAGCCATAAACAGATTTATCGATGCTTTATGCAGGCATTTTCGACAAGAGCTTGATGCCAAACTCTGCCAAAAGCATAAGCTTCATCTAAATTGTCCAAACAATGGTTCCACTTTTCGGTGAGATGTGTCACCAATGCACCTGTTTCTGCGGAAACTTGTTGCTATACACTCAAACTAAGCATTTTTATTTCACATTAAATTTTCATATCTGCTTCACAGTAAAAAATTGAATTGAATGTAGATTCGGTTTAGTCCTTAGTCATCCATTCATTATGGGAACTTTCATGATTTGTATAGATTTTTAGAGAATATTTAGATTTGTAGATATGAAGGATACACATACTCAATACAAAATACACAAATCACATAGCCATGTTTGAGGTACAGCTACTATTCATTTAAAATACAATATAATACATATGTACATGCTAAATTGAAAAACTTTTTTATATTTATACTTTCAAATACACCGTATTTTTATTTTGCAAGCACTGTTTCGGCAAGACGTCTGCAAAAATCAAACTGTATAAATTTCCCACAACAGCCTTCATGAAAATTCCCAAACTCTTCTCAAGTGTCAACAAATCGTCATACTCGCCATACGTCGTCTCCGAAAAAAAAATAACAAACAAATAACAAACACTCAGCGAGATGGTGGACGAGTCGTTACGTCAGCGCGACAATGGCATCGCATTAAATACGCGATGGAATGCGTTGCAAGAGGCGAAACGTCAGACTGACAGCACTAATCAGCAGACGTGCGAGACAGACACAAAAGGCAAAAACGAAGGAAAAAATATCACTCACTGCCGTTTCGGTGAGATTTCTCAAAATAAATAAAATTTTAACACCTTCCTATGAGATTTTTCCAACTGGAAAATTATGGTAAGTCAATGCATGCTGTGCAATTTGAATTCTTAACGTACTTTTTCAATAAAAGTTCATCTCCATGTAGTTTGACAAAATTGTACGAGATACGAGAATTTGGTATTGCAGCAGCGGTCTATGTACTGCATTTCATTTCTTGCCAAATGCTCAGTATCTGTAGTGTGCTGTGAATTGTTGAAGATTTCTTTAAATGCTAAACCAGGAAAATGTCTTTCTAATTAGGTTTTCAATATTTTATTCAAGGATCGTGTGACAAAGCCTCAAAAGAAGATGTTAATCTCTTTGCTGCGCGAAACGAAGTATATGGAGGGCAAAAAGGAAAAGGAATGGTACTGGGAAAAGATTCAAGCTGCGTTGAATACAATTGGACCGAAGAAAACGATCATACAATGGAAAAAGGTAAATAGTCTTCATTATTTTACTTTTAAAACGAATTTTGTCTTTCATATGTCCATAGTGAGTATTTGTTTATGCATAAACATAACACAAAATTCTATCTAGACAAACTGCTAATGCCTTTGACTTTACTCTGAGTTGAAGAAACCAAATGAAATAAAGTTCTTCATAAACCTCACTTCACATTCAAAATTTCATACGTCCTGGTCATCATGTCAATACTAACAAATTTGCAAGCATTTTCAAAATGTGTTGCATTTACGTATTATTTTAGGAAATTAATTAAATTGAATCAAGTAAAATTGTAATTTTTGAATCAATTCAAACTTCTGCGATGATACACTTGCAGTTCATTAATATCTTTAAAAATGGCTATGATGACAAATCAGAAGCACAGGCTTTTTTAGAAAACGTAGAATACACACTTATAGCAATAATAATAATAAACACAAAACAAATGTATTCTGTTTTTAGTGCTGGCGTGACATGAGATTGACAACGCGTAAGAAACTCGCCGAAATGAAACGATGTCAATCAGCTGGAGGATCACCGCCGCCGGGCATCGAATTAAATCAAGAGGATAACGATATAATTGATATTGTAGGCTCAGAGTATTTTTATGAAGAAATGGGTGGAGAGTTAAAGCCTGAAAACTTTATGACAGGATTTGAATATGTGCCAGAACAATTCTGTGATGCTATACTATCAGCTGCTGCGGTAAGCAGCAGTCAAAGTAACAAGGATGCTGGTCATCCTACACAAGATGGCCACGATGGAGATGGTCCTGATACGGCTGGAACGTCAAATCAAGATCATCAGCATGGAAGCAATTTCCCACCATCTGCCGTCGGCGTACACCACAATGGTGAATCAAATGGTCCTGGTCATCATGGAACATTTCCGGGAATCTCAGCAGCTGCAGCAGCCGCATGTGGACATCAGCATTTGCATCATCGTCGAAGAGAAGCAGCGGCAGCAGCAGCTGCGGCTGCTATGCACAGAGAATCGGCATTCGAGGAGAAGCTTTTGCAGTTGATGCAGGATGCATTTCCCAAAAAGGACAGAAAACGAAAAAAGCGTGATCCAGATAAACTGTTCCTACTGTCGTTATATGAGGAAATAAAAAAGGTGCCAGAAGAAACGCGTTTAGACGTAAAAGCAGAACTTATTCAGGTGCTCAAACGGTATCAGAAAAAGGGTCCCCATAAATCAAATATAGACAAATCATCTTCCAAGCAACTGCAATCGGCGGATAAAATGCAACGCCAAGATTCTCAACAATTGCATCCGCAACAGCAGCTTCCACATAGTATGTATCAACTACAGAAAAAATATGAAAAAAATGTAGAAAAGTCGGATCAACAACAAAGTACACCCTCGTCGCAGCAACAAGCTGAAGCTCAGCAAAGACAACAGCAGCATTCGCAACAATCTCGGGACTCAAACGATACGCAACGAATGCACGCACAACAACAACAACTCTCGCACAATCTGTTTCAAATGCAGAAAAAGTACGCGGAAGAAAACGATAAAGTCCACCAGCAACAGCAGCAGCAGCAAAATGATCAACAGCGTAAACAACTTGTTGAAACGCAACCACATCCTCATCAACAATCACAACAACCGCCACCACCACCGCCACCGACGTCGAGCAATGATCAGCATTTGCACCATCCACAAATGACACATGGGATTATGTTTCCCCTGCCACAAATTCGTAACGAACATCCCCATCAGCAACAGCCTCAGCCTCATCCCCATCAACAACATCATCAACACCACCCGGCGCCACTGTTTACAACAACGCCCCCCTCAGCTATGGCCGGTGATCGTTCGATGACATACGAAAACGTAGGATAAATTTAAGGAAAACAATTCAACTATTGTTTGCAATCTCTTTCTCTAGCCTCTGCTCAAACATAAAATGTTCATTTCAGGGCCCTTTTTATTTTTTATTTTTTTTTTAATTTTTCGTAAGGTATGCTATTTTTTTAACTGTTATACGAAATAATGCAATATTAGTTAAGGACTGTGTTACAAATAAAATTTGTTCGTTTATTAATTTTATATTTTCGTTTGAATAATTTGTACGAGTGTGTTTGTTCATTAAGTAGATATGTACATAAAGTAGATAATTCAACATCATGTTGTTTCTTTTTTGTGCTAGTAATTTTATGATAAAATTATGAAAAAAAAATATTGTTCCGGATTTTTACAAATTTCAAACAATTGGTTTATTAAAGGGCGAGTCTAATACCATATTGAAAGTGTCCTCCAAATTGCATGCTAGTCTTAAACTAATTGAACGGAAGAGTTATGCGAACATTTGATGTACATTTTTGATGTGATTATATTATTGTTCTAAATTCTGTATTCAAAGTATATGGATGTATAAAAACAAGAAATTGTTAAAACTACTTTTGCCATCGTTTGATTGATGTCCTTACAGCATTTGGCGCTTCTTCTATAGTACTTAATTATCATTTGTTGTATGATATGGATAATGACTTTTTTTGTGGTTGAAGATCACCACGAGAAGGGGGTCTGTATTCCAGCGAAGCTCACTATGTTCTGTGACGATAACATGGCATGTATCGCCGTAGCCAATTTTTGTTGATTGATATTTCAGGAAAGCGTTAAGAAGAAAAAGTCAGTGGGAATCAATTGTATACCAAATACTGTGCTGAGTAATGCATTTTACCCGACGTAGTGGAAAATAACTGTGGTGCAACCGATCCCTAAACGGGACAAAGACAAATCTATCTCTGGACGTGAACTATATGTGTATAAATTATGTGATTACATGATTCAGTTTATGTTTTTGCTCTAAGAAGGCGGTGAATAAGACACTAAATAAGTTCAAGATCGACTTACCTGTCCGATGTGCGTAACAATTTATATTCAACTATTCTATAGTTTCGTTATACTTAACTATTACCAAAAGCCATTTTCAATGCTTGACGGTAACTATTACAATACAATTTATTATTATTTCATATTACTTAAAAGAATCAACGCATTGTAAAAATAACTGTTGGTTTATTATGAAAAATGTACCAAAGAATTAGAAAAAGCTTCTCTAAACTAAACACTAACAGCAGGGTAAGTGTTCATCGAAAACCACAGCTACTATTCATTTTCACCCTTTTTATGGTGATATTGAAATCAAATGAGACTCGGTGTAAAGAGCAAGATACGTGCTTTGATTCTGTGAACTGTTATTATTTGCACCTGTCTCAAATCGACTAATTCTGCTGGCGATAGAAATTCTGAAAGCGTAAAATGTAACATTTCATTCTTAATGTTGTAAAGGAGAGATGATTTGATATTTAAAAGTTGTGAAAATGTGTAAAAATTAATTGATCCATCTAAAGCTAGAACCATGGTAATAACACTTATTGAAAGAAATTTATTGTACAAAAACCTTCAGTGGAATCACTCGCGATTGTGTGCAGATTAAACGGAGGGACCGAAATAAGATCGGCATAGTGTTTGTGAAGTAAGCCGAGCCGATGTTACGGTGGACTATGATATTTATTCCCTCTCAAGTTAGAATTGAACCCATAATAAACTGAACGTCATGTGGAAGTGATCTTGAAATGGAATATGAAATAGGTTTCTTTGTGAAGCAGAAAGAATGTTTTAACATATTCCAGGACTTAAGATGTTAAATATTCGTCGCATACTACATTTCTGTGCAATTGTTTATAATTATAGGTGACGGTTAGACTGGTATGGTATGTAGCTGGTATGTATATTTCATAGAATTGTTGTAGTTGGTTGGAAGTTAACATCGATATTAGAAGCTAACTGCGGACGGCTTAACTAATATAACTAATATAACTAGTTATTTCAATTATGTCACAGAAGAATTATATAAGAGAATAGTACGCCAGAAAGACATACAAGATCCATTGGAGGCTGTAGGAATTCTTGCCAGTTATTTTTTATTCTTTTTTTTTGATTTTTGGATTGATACGTTGATTCGTTACAGAAATATAACAAATAGTGGGACAGTGGTAAAAGTAGTGAGGAGTATCCCCTTAGCCGCCTTCCTCCGCTAGTAACCACACATACAGTAGCGAGCAAAAAAAAATCATTTCAGTTTTTGTGATTTTCCATGAACTATTTTTTTCCTTATGATGAATTTGATTGAAGTCTTCAGTTCCCATCGGGCTGGAACCTTTTGATTTTGGCTCGTTTCCAGTCTTCAAAACTGGACGACAGCAGTTTTTTTTGTTCTTTGCAGAACTTTAGTCGTTCCTTCATATTTTTTTTTCCAAAATGATGTTTTTTTTTATTTGAACATTAACCCGCAGAATTGGGCTAATGTTCAAATAAAAAAAACTGTGTCCTTTTTAAAGTATAATCGCGTAAATTTTTGCATCTGCTTTTGGTGTGTTGGATTAATTGTTTGCCATAACGTACTCAATCCCCATCTGCGAGTTTTGAGCGCCCACCTTTATTATGCACAATCTCATTTTTTCCCTTTTTTTGAACCAGATGTACGGTGCGTGTAAATACCGAATTTCTGTGCTATATCCCATAACCGATGGTTTTCGCTATATTTGTTATACATTATTTTTTAAGAATTAAAAAGTAAAAACTTTCTTTTTTAAGTAGTATGTCGCTGCTACCAGCGAATGTGATGACAAAAACTGAAATGATTTATCCAGTTTTGATCGTCACTGTATGTATGCAATTGTTCAAACTACTATCGCTAACAACCTTTTCCAGCTGAAATATTTGTTTGGTTTTTGCACTGTGTCCGAGTAATCTTACGGATGGTTAGAGATCAGCGTCTGAGATCATCGACTGAGATCAGGTCCACTTTTTTCTTAACCTCCGCAAATGTTGGTTTGATCCATAGGATTGCACGGTATGGATCGACATCAGTCGATTTCGTTCATCAGCTTCATTCGCGGTTATGTCCCTGTAGCCCAGCATAAAATTGTCAAGTGCTGCGTGTCAATGACATTGAGATCAACGCGGCAGCACAGGACTTCCTTGGATTTGAGTAAAAAATAAAGTCGTAAAGTCCAGAATACTGTCTGCTTTAAATTTGCCAGTGTTGAGGTTTAATTTAGTGCCACACATAATGTTCATCGCCAGTAACAACTAGGCAGAGTAGCGATTTAGAGATGTCTTCAGTTTCCAACTGGATCGAGATCTGATACATTTATATGTACGTACTTAGGTAATGATGTTTGTTTTTAATTGTATTCCTTTCGGACGCTTTCACTGACTATTTGATTTTGATGTTTATCAGTTAAGTCGCTAACTTGATCTTGTATTCTCATCAGTCGCAGATAACTGTGTTGTTTCAGCAAACAACTATCTTATCAATATTACCCAACTGCCACCCACTTTATCTCAATGTTTCCCAAGAAACTATGAAATGGTTTCTCATTTTGAAAAACAAATTTACAATTGTAAGATTAATTAGATCAGCTGCAGAAACTTTAGAGTTCTTAATGAACACCGAATCATGTTCTGAACCGGGTTCTTGGGAAAATATTACCAGCTCGGCTCCTTATAAATCTCCAGGCCTGGACGACATGCTACCCATTATTATGCAATAATTGCAATACTTTGCAATTCCATGGCTTACGCCGATTAATAGAAGCCCTATCTTGAAAGACCACATCCCCGACTCATGGCCACAAGTTCGGGTAGTTCTTATTTTTATTTCTCAGAGGATTGTTGATGCTCTTGTCCGGGGTCAATACACAGCAGGGGCCGATGGTATAGGATGGAGACAAAGAGAGGAGGTACCTGTGCACATTGATCTTAAACATCTGCGGGTTGTAGTCTGTGAGAAATATTGGTCTGGGAAGAGCATTCCATATACGCGTAGTGCGGCTGAAGAACAAATTTGATTGTGTGTCCGAAAGTAGGCTTAAACTGATGATCATTCCCGGCGAGAAGAGTATTGCATGTGAATTCATGGAAAGAAGGAATGCAGTTGCAGTTCACGTAAGCATCGTTTGTTAAAATAGCGATAAAATACGGACAAGGAAGGGACGGTACGTAGATGTTCGAGCGAGTCTAATGACCCTGCGATATTGTTGTCTCCTATAAGTTTTATCGCTGGGGGCACCAGACCAGATACTCAAGCGTGGCGCAGATAAACTCCTTATAAATGAAAGCCATATCAGAGGGGGTGAAATATTTCTTGCATCGATTAAGAAAAGCATTTTTGGCGACCTCAAATATGTGATCGTTCCAACTAAGTGTTGTGCTGATACACACACCAAGGATGGAAAGCTTTCATGGATAATGGCTGATTATCAAGGGTTCGCTTGAGTGACAGCAGACAGCATTTAGTTTTTGAAGCATTGAATTCCACTCTTTTGTTGTTTCCCCAGTTTATTATCCTGTCAAGATCGGAATTCAATGTGCTTAACATACGCAGCCGTTCCAATTCTACGGCCAAATGGACCTATGATGGGCAGACCTGGCCATGAAAGCGGCCAAAAGTAAGTACCTAGGCTAAAAAATGCGGCCTTGGTTTCAATTCCAGCAAAGCGGAATTGGTGCTCTTCACTAAAGCCAAAGTACCCAAGTTCACCCATCTCCGTCTTAATGTTCAGTCGCTTTCTCTTTCTTCAGCAAAGTAAGAAAGCATGCACAGCTTTTTATGACTGCAGTAGAACTTTCGGTAAAAAGTGGGACCATCAGAAAGCGACCTTGAATAAACCTTGAGGTTGGGCATATGAGTTAAAAACCTTCGACAAATAAAGAATTCTTTCCTGAATTGCAACGCCAGTCGAAGGCGAAGATAATGAACTCACAAATAAAATGCAAATATGCTCACTTCAGTTGTAGGAAAGAAGCTTTGTGAAACAATATTAAAAAAAAAAAAATTTAAAATCTACTTTTGAAAGCTGAAGTGAACTGCGAGAAATAATTTCGCAAATAAATACTCATAAAACTCTTCCCAAATTCAACTCTCGTTTTTTTAATTAAAATGAAATTCATTTAATCATCTTTCGAGTAGCACGCTTCTCTACAAACATTTGCATGCATACTCGAATTGTATCTGATAAGCAAAGGTAAGAATAATAACTAAAATTATCTTGGTAATTGACCACAATTAAACAAATTTATCTGCACATCTAATGAGATAACTGTAGTGGGTGTTCGCACTTAAGTGATTCTCTGTGTCAACAGAGGTATCATGCAGTCCGCCGCTGGATATGAGATATTCTTTATCTTTAAGTGAATGCCATCGAAGAAGGATAATCTCAAACAACCACCCTTAAGCAAACGAAGAGCATTATCCTACACGGAGATACCATACGAAATTGTAAACAATTGTTACCCACTGGTTCGCAGCTGATAACACCTGATAAGTGATTGTGGTATGATACTCCATACTCGTACATACCTACACAAATTCGTATAAGTCACAGATATCATCGGTCTTTCTCCGTGAACGCGTACATTATTTGCAAAGAACCAACACTGAAGACTGAAGAATTCACAATCCGGACTTACATCTTCTTGGTCGCTTATAATAGTATGATCGTGTGCTCGCGTCGAGCCAGTTAGTGAAGATATAGCGGTCGCAAGTGATCTTTTCAAAGTACACGATTCTTTCTGTCGCGGAGATCTGTAACGGTGTAGTGAGAGTTCATTTCATCTAGAATGATTGAATAGAACGCGACCAAAAGCGGAAGAAGTCGTCGTCCAAGCAATTTGATCCATCTCTCTTAGCCTCTCCAGTTTGGGGAAGAGCTTTCAAATGCTTATCAAGTCAATTGAAGCTGAAACAGTTTAATTCAGTTATTAATTTGAGAACGCAGTGTAGTCTAGTGAATTATCGTGGAATTGTGATGTACTCGGCCGAATGCGACCGATACGCGTAGGAATAAATTGTGTGATTTTTTATTTAATTCAAGGCTGAAGGTATTTTGTGTTGTGCCTGAGATTGTGTAAAGAAGAGCAGAATTTTAACAGGTACATAAGCTAGAATTTTGTGAACAAATCTTATCGGGAAAAAAATTGTTTTCTTGCAATGAAATGGAATGTTGCAAAATGAACTGTGTGAACATTCAGACTTTAGGGCAGGTGTATCTTCAAAATTCAATGTTAATTAAATTTAATTGTGGTTATCTGAATAATGTGTTATCATTAAATTAAAGACCGAACAGCTAAAAACAAGCCTCATTATTTTGATTCATTTTGGGGCAATACTGTCGTTTATGGTGTTAATAGTGTAACATTTCTCTGGTCACTTTTACACGGTTTTTTCACGATAAATTAATTTCTGCTTGGACGTATATGTTTAAACCACTGAAGGTCTTTATAAAACAATCAAGGTTTATTAAGACAATTTAATTAACATTTAAAAAGAACACGCACATAAAGTATTGAATACGATTGCATTTTAAAACTGATCACTGTTGCCAATGGCACTGATTTTTTTTTCATTTTTAAAACAGCAAATATCGTTAAATTCTATATTTTATACTCCATAGGCCGGCTGAACTACGCACAAAGTTACTGTGTATCCACTTTCTTCATTTTACTATGAACTCAGTAGATTAATAAATTTCACACATAATACCGACCAGTGATCTTAAAATACTCCAAAATGGTTGAAGGTAACTACAACATACTTAATTTATTTAGCAATTCACATTCAAATTTCTATTTTGATTTTACTATTAGTTCAAGCACGCACAGTTCTCTGGTACTTAGCTTTTGTTGGATTCGCCGTCAACTATATGATTCGAATTAATTTAAACATCACAATTGTTGAGATGGTTATATCAAAATCCACAAAACTGCAACGACTGGCAGAGCTAAGTGATGGTGTCGCTACTCACTCGGTGACGAATATGAACTTTGTGATTGAAACTAATGATAGTATAAGCAGTAGGAGCTTAATTCAATTAGGCGATCAGTCTAACAGTTCGGCGAACTTGAACGAAAGTTCATGGAATAATATGTTAGTTAGTGATCGCACATCATCGAAGGCGAATGGACTTCTGGAAGTGGATAAAAATCAAGCTGTTGGGCTCAAAAACACGAAGGATTATGAACAGTTTTCCATGGAAAAATGGCTTTTGAAAAAGATGAACGTAAGTTGAAATTGATTTGTATTTTTATGTTTCATTTACTCATTCACACAAGTGATATCCCCTAAATTACTGAAGGGGAACTGAACACATTTTGAGGAAAACAAACAACGAATTTGAGATCATTGCTCTCTCGCAAAGTTGTTGATATGTTTGAGATGTAGAAATATATATAATCCATGTCCGCGTTCTAATGAATTATTGATATACTTTATTAATTCCTGTATTTGGATTTCAACAAGTTTAATTTAAAAATAAAGAAGAATTCATCGGCATAAAGATTCAGTCGGTTGTATTACAGAGGTTGTAGCTTGGAGCTTTGTTAAAGGTGCTTTTATACAATTCAAATCAAATCTGTAGTTCGTTTTAAGCAACAAATTTGTAAATGTACCTCCTGGATCCGATTTGTTGTAGGAGACATGTAGTTTTTCAAGCATTTGCAGCTTAATAACATTCATACTCATAATGTTGACTTCCAATGCGTCGATTGTTGTTTGGTTGGTTTAGCGATATTACGTATGCTAAAGACAATTATCAGTTGTCAAATCACAAGATCCTGGACATTTACAATTTACAAGTCCATTTAATGGAATGATGCGATCGTTGAATTTTGCTAAAAACCACATTTCTTTGACATGTTTAACCGAGGAACGGAAAAGTCATTAAACTTGGCTCCGATATCCGCCCCCAGACGGAATGTAACGGGTGGGGTTTCGATAATGTCACGTGGCTTTTCTTCGATCCAAATCCCACAATTTTGTTTCTTGAATGCTTAATGTTTATTTCTGTACGCAATGTTTTGATAAAAAAAAGCATGCAAATTGATTTTTGACCCATTCACCTACATTTGGACACATATCCGGCTTAATTTGGATATCAGAAAGGAAAATCCACGAAAGATGAACTCAGTTTTGTTCTCAAATAACGAGAAATCATTACCAAAGTGATGAATATGGTAAACCACAATTATTTGTTGAGAAAACTGAAGAAAGTTGGATGCCGTGGTTTCATGCTCAATTCGGTCGAGTCATGTCTGATGCTAAACTCTATAATCTGGGCGTTTGTCAGGGGCCTGTCTTGGGACCAATTCTCTTTCTGATTTACATCAATTCACTGTTCAGTTTTAATATCATAAGCTCGCCAACAGCTTTTGATGATGCAGGTTTGACTCTACAACCTCCTGGACAATTTTTTCCTGATCTGATAATACGTTCAATGACTAAAATAATGTTCTTCATTTTGTTCTCGTCACATATGTATGTATATCGGATGTAAATGTATATGTTCATGCCTAAATGTCCTGAGATCTTATGTGATATGGATGATGGTATGGAATAGCTTGTCGGGTGGTGTTTATCGGAATAGAATACATCATTAGCAGTAATCCTGTAAAAATGTATCTGATAAGCGTCCACTACCCTGTGATTTAAGAATACTTCCTGTTCGTCATTTGTTTGTTGTGTTAGATGTTGAAAACTATTTTTTTTAGGAAGTCCGGTATTCGCAATTGTGGTCCAATTTCCAATTATAAGCTTCGTGGGAACTTTGCTTACATGTTATATTTTCCATAATTCCATACCACTGCATTATTTGTTTGTTCTTTCACAAATAAACTTCCAAGTCAGTCTTTTTTTTAACTTCCAATCAAGTCCTGCAATATTTTTAAATACCTTATAAATACAAATCGAAATTTCCAAATTAACTACATTAGATTAGAATCCCTTATTTGTGATATTTTGGTTTAATTTTATCTTAATTCTTGTTCTAGAAGTCTATTAAAATGACATTCAACACTACTTACTTTTAAGAATATAGAATGTCATACAATTGCTCAGTTTTCATATTATTTAACTAACAACAACTATACATTCTCTTGTGAATAGCAGTTAGCAAATATAAAACTAAGATCTATTTGTATCTATCAAACGATAATCATTCGGCTCCCATTCTTCCATGAACTTTAATCTTGTAAGATCTTTGCGGAAAATGTACCCAAAAGTGAATGGAGAAATGTCAAGCTTTTCTGAACGAACATATCACATCTTGCATTTTCTTCAAAGCCCCTTGATACGATACTACACTCATCCGTACACACTTATGTGGTGCTATAATGGTTATCAATATGGCGAATATCAGTCTCAGTTGAATCATTAATGTCGAGTGTAAAATGGTACAATGGCACACGGAACCATGATTTTGGAACCAAATTTCTAACATTATTTTCTATGATTATCGCATGAATCAGTTGCACAAAATCTCCTTTAAAATAACAATCGACCATCTTAAAAATCAATTATACGCTGATAATGGTTTTTGTTTACATTTCAATCACCAACTCGTATTAGCACACTTCAATTTATCAAGAACATTTCATGACTAGAATTAACTAGTTAGTATGCGATAAGAATGTTTCGATAATCTATGGATATTTATATTTTGATTTGTTTTGTAACTTAGCATATGTGTGTCAGTTCAGAAGATAGTTTGATTAGAAATTTATTTATGAACCCCAATTGCCGAGGTCTACATTCTGTCAAGAGCACCGATAGAACTATGTGTACCATCCGTTGTTTATGATGCTGATAAAAAAGTGATTACTCACAATTACACTTTAATATTGAATAAATTAGATCTGATGACGCAGTAGTTATCCGGATTAGTTGGTCTCTAGCAACAGAGTTTATGGCTCCGTTGAAGATTGTGTTTGCCTTGGAGATTTTGAAAACTACTTTCACTATTTAATCTTGTCATACTGACGTGAATCTCTTCAGTCAATGCAGATGGATTTTATGTATTGTGGAATTATTATTTTATTATTTAATTAATATTTAATCTATTTACTTGCAGATTGGCTTGGATTATTGTATTTCATTAGGAACTCTAAAGATTGTGTACTTCTTTTCATATAACAGTGTGTTTTTTCGGTCAATACGTTGCTTTTGATAATGAAACTTGGAAAAATATTCACCTGTCTCTGTGTATAAATACAAACAAGTTCTCACAAGTTCGAAGGGTGCAATTATACCCGTTTTAGAAAAATGAATTGCGGTTGGCGATTTTGGCCGTGGCCGTGTCTGTGCGTCGAATCCTACGCACTTGAACCTCGGTTTCTGGGTATGATACTCAATACTACCAAATATAATTTTCACGGCCTCACCTCTATCTAGTAAAAGCTTCTCAAACTTTGCCGTTCGGAGTCGGCATAAAACTGTAAGTCCCTTTCACTCGTGATAGAACAGTAGTACGCACAACACGAGTGGTTGCTGAGAAGCTTAACCCTGGTCCTCTACGGGCTGTAGCGCCACCCATAATATATTATTATTATATGGTTGGCGCTATAGTCTGAGGTGGATCTGACCTAAGCTTCTACCACACCCACTCGTGTTGTACGTACTATTATTCTATCACGAGTGCATGATACCTACAATTTTGTGCTGACCCCAAACGGAGACGTTTGATTACCTTTCTTACCGGTTTTTTTTAAAGATGTAATGCTGTTTGATCATTGTCTCTCGGAAGAGGCGGCCTCTACGCACTTTTTTCGGTATTAGACTACACTACAACACTAGCTTAACTATCTTGACATTTTCTGTCTTAACACCAACTCTAACTGCGTCTGCTCTAATCTATTCTAATCTTAATAAAGTTATTCCTTTTTTATTCCTTACTTAATGTCTTTAATGACAAGATTTTATTCTTTTGTTTAGATTTGCAATTTCATGGTACATAATATTGGGGTAGTATATGATTTAAAAAAACAACTGATGGCCCAACTTTTATATATTCAAGAATTGTGCAAAGCATTCTGCCAGTTTGCTTTTGTTTGTTCGGATTTAGCAGACTAAATTTATACTAAGCTATAAATCAGACGACAAGATTTTGTTGATAGAAACCCGTCAGGCATTCATTTTTGATGAAAATAATGAAAACAATAATTCCCCGGCCATCAGAGATAAGAGTTTATCTGTATCAGCGAGGTGAGGCTTAAAACATACAGTAGGATACACGTCTTGATACTTAATTTAACCCATTACCCTAGGTTTCTTTGTGTTTGTTTGTCTATTCTGGCCGCGTGCATTTCTTTCAGTCTTAATGCCTCTTCTCAGTGTTCATAAGATCCCCTGTGAATGGGTGGAATGCAATGACAATGACAATGACATAGATACTCCTGCTTCTTTCATTATGTGGCGCTACATTTCGGGGTGGACCTGAGCCTCTCAAGACTTTCCATTTAGCGCGATTTCTGTCTAGCTGCCTCCCGTTTCGTACACCAAGTTGGTTGAGGTCCTTCTCCACTTTGGTGCACCACCTTAGGCGAGTGCGTACTCTGTTGCGTCGTCCCACACGTTCGGAGTTGAAGATTCTTCGGGGGTACACCACCTTGGGGTTTGGATCCGCCACTCGTGGTTAGGTGCATATGGTTGGCCAGTAGTCCGTTTAGTTCGTGGTTGAATCTTCAGGAAAAAACAGGACCAAAGATCGCTAGTAGAACTTTCCTCTCGAATATTTGAAGGACTTCTTCATCCGCTTCTGCGCCTGGGATGATTGGTCGTTCGACAGACGGCTCTATGCTAGCAAACGCCTCATTGACGCCCTCGCTGACTCTGCCAACCGAGTCAGGCGTATGCTAACAGTTGTACTGACTTCTGGAAGATCGTGCCTTTAGTTTTGGCGTGTGAGTTTTGCACGACCTTCTCCAGGATGATCACATGGCAGCGTATCGCATTTGACGTTGGAGATCTCTGTGAGTTCGTTACCGGCCTTGATGGAGCAGCTGACCTGACGAACTTGACAGGAATATCATAACTCGACATAATCTATGCATGCTTTCACATGAGGCCTTGAAATCGACAAATAGGTGTTGGGCGCTTCTTGGGTCCAACTTACTACCTCGAGAGGCCAACAAGAAAATGACTGAATGAATGGATGAACAAATATATTTTCCTGTAGATAACTACGTCTTCAGATCACAAAAATAGATTCTCAACACATTTAATTTATTTCTACTAATTGTAAAACCATTAAGCTATCTTATTCCTTTCAAGTGGTTGATATTATGACAATAATAATAGGCGAGTCATTAATGCAATTCGGTTCAAGCAATGAACTCTGCTATCATCGCTTTATTACTGTTTCATTCAACCGCTACAGATTATGAAAACATTGTGCTATCGAAAATTTCCACTGATTGATTCCTCTTGCACATCAGTTCAATTTCATTTTTGCATTTCATTTCTGCGACCTCTTAAAGGTTACACGCCCATGTGGGATGACAATATTCTTCATTAAAATTAATCTCATGGCTGAGACAGTTGAGCAAATGTTTTAAAATGGATTATATTCTTTTGAACCGAGTCTCGTAAAACGAGCGATAAGGAATAGAGTACACAGATAACTCAGCGGATTAGACGAACACACATAAATCATAATGAGGATCATCCAGACTAGTTGTTTGACATCTATTAAATTGCTAATGAGTGATACTTCTGAAATTGTTGCTATTTTTTTCATTTCCTTCCCATTTATTTTGCAGATAAAGTTCGATGAAGCTGGTTTTGACTGGAACGAATACCAACAAGGGTTGGTACTGGGTGCGTTTTTCTGGGCACACTGGGTGACACAGATTCCCGGCGGTATGTTGGCATCAAAATATGGAACAAAACTAGTATTCGGCTTGTCAAATGTAGCTGGATGTTGGATGTGCTTTTTTATACCGATTCTCTCGTATTGCGATTACAGAGCTTTGATATGCTGGAGGGTATTGCAAGGCCTGATATGTGTAAGTATCACATCTTGGAATATGGTTATTTTTCATGATATTGAGTGAACAAGGAACTGTTCATTGGCATCAGAGGGGTCGTTTACATTAGTCTGCCCAATCCAGAGTACTGGAGCAAAAGCGTCCCCGTAGTTGAAGGGAAATGGATGCGACACGCCGAAGTTCAAATTGAAGTGGATTGCCGATTGCAGGATGCCAGTTTTATTCCACATAGTCCCATTTATGGGGAATTCCTCATTTTCTGATGATCGTGGAAGCAGTAAAATATCTCACGTGCTTCTTGGTGTTCTAAAAATAATTATATCTAGAACATATCTCGTGAATAATAAGAGACCAAAAGATAATCTTGCCTGCCTTCTGAGGAAATCACATCATTAATCACAATCGCATCATTTGTATTATTAGCAACATACTTAGTTTAATCAAAGTAGTGCTGAAATTACAATTTAGAAAGCTGTAATGTTTGTGAAGCTCTATCTCTTATTTTGGTTATTTGGTCTTGTTGGATCGATTATTTATGTACTGGACTAGGATCGTTGAACATCGGGGAACACATTTTCGTGATCAACTGAATTCACTTCTTTCAATAATGCAATGTTTTCCGAACAGATATCCCGGAAACGCAATGTGAATTAGATTATGTAAGTTAGTAATATTAAAAATTACATTCACACTTAGGCCAACATAAGCGTTTATCATCTAAATCAGCGAGGAACCATTTCCCGAAAATATCATCATCAGTTGTCAATTTTTTTGCAGCAAGAATGTATGCATGCTTATTTAACAGACACTGTGCCATTGTGTCTTGGCAACCTTCATGGGAAGAAGTAATGTAATCTGTCAAACATCATGAAGGAAATATCGTCAGTTTCTGGGACAACAGTTCAGCTTGGAGTAAATTGTGAATTGTCATGCCGACACATCCGCTCGTTATTTAAATCGTTACTACATATTATCGGGATGTTTTGATACAAAAAATGGCGACACTAGCGTTGTGCAACGGTACTTGGTTGATTTGGCCTGGTGTTCTTGCCAATTTTAGTTATTTTATTCACGCCACAATATGATCATGGACTCTGATCTCCCCGTGTATGACGAGTACATCAATATATTTTCATTATCTCTTTCACCTACTGCTGATCTTTTCAAGACGATGTAAATCGAATTTCTTCAAATTAACTTTAAATTAACATCATCAAATGCCAATGCAGTCTAGGAAATGGCTGCCGCAATCGTTTCCACTGCAACGAACTAGTCACATTAGCATTCAGAATTGTTGAATCCCTTGGTATATTATAAAGACACAAATATAGAACTCAATTACACTGATATGTAAATGGTTACTGATTAATAGTTAAATATTCATATTTCGTTTTCTGAACGAATTAATTTGTAGAAGTAATTTTACATAGTACTTCATCAAATAAAATACAAATAAGAACTTGGATCCCGGATTAAGTTTCAAATTCATCTTCTATATATGGTCCATGGTTCTACTTCGGATGCAACAACTTTAATTTTCACTGTCCAACTCTTGATTCAGTGAGTTATCTTACAGACTGTAAATGTCGAGAAACACTTCTTCGACTGTGAGGTCGTTGCTGTAGCAAAAGTACATATTTTATTCTGCTGCGTTCGTTGAAATTTGAATTAGTAAACATATGTGCTCATAGTACAATAATACGTTTTGCGTTTTAAGTATAATCAATCATTATCTAAAGTAGACAGAAAATACCCTTGCATTGTTCTTTGTTTCACTTGTTCACATGCACAAACTTGGCTTCTGCAAAGTTTTGTTTGGTGCATCTAATTCAATGACATACAATTTTATGGTTTCATTTATTTAAATTATAGGGTCTCTCGTGGCCTGCGATGCATGTCTTAACAGCACAATGGATTCCACCAAACGAACGTAGTAAATTCGTAACCGCTTATTTGGGAGGCTCTATTGGAATTGCAATCTTTTATCCTCTCTTTGGGTACGTCATTTCCTGGACCTCATGGGAATGGGTCTATCACATATGTGGCGTGGTCGGTACTTTGTGGTGGGTGGGATGGCTATTTCTCGTTTACGATACTCCAGCTAAGCACCCACGCATCAACGAAAAGGAGGTCCGCTACATAGAGAAGTCACTGGGTGCCGCCGTCCAGGGAAAAAAGAAAGAGCGCATACCTTGGAAGGACATTTTAACTTCTCGGCCACTCTGGATGAACGTCATTGCACAATGGGGTGGCATATGGGGTCTGTTCACGCTGATGACACAGGCTCCCACTTATTTCAAGGTCGTCCACGATTGGAACATTCGAGCGGTGAGTAGAGGCATCTTCAAGAATTCTTTCTCATTTCTCAAATGTATCTTTTGGTTTCTTTTAGACGGGAATCCTGTCAGGTCTGCCACATTTAATGAGGATGATATTCGCATACGTATACTCAATGGTCAGTGATTTCCTACTGCGCAGCGAGAAAATGTCTAGAACTAACGTCCGAAAATTGGCTACCACCTTTTGCTGCACAGTAAACGGCTTGGTGGTACTAGCACTTGCCTACTACGGACACAACCCAACTGCCGCAATTGTGTTCCTGTCTCTTGCAACGATGTTCCATGGAGCGGTTTCCTCGGGACCTCTGGCCAGCATTGTGGACATTGCACCAAACTATGCCGGAATTAGTCTCGGGATTAGCGGAATGATTGGCGTCTTACCAGGCTTTTTATCTCCGGTCATCGTAGGCATCTTGACCTTAGGAAACGTAAGTTCGGATGTGATTATCTTCTCGTCGACATTCACATCAAATCTTTCCTTTAGCAAACATTCGAAAGTTGGAAGTATGTGTTCCTCATTACCGCCGGAATGTTGCTGGTATCTGGAGTGCTGTATATACTGTTCTCATCGTCAAAACTCCAACCGTGGAACACCCCGCAACTTTGCAAAGATGACAAGGAGCTGCAGCTGCTCTCATCGGTGAAGAAAGAGGTGCCCAATGATGAAGACGAAGCTGCAGAAGTATCTCCAAAAGCTTAAACTTTCCACAAACCATTATCGCGGGTAACGAGTCCGCAGTCTGAATCAAAATTAGATAGTGAATATGATCTTGTAAATACTTTTAGCTCTATCTTATCACTAAGATAACTTAAGATAAAATTATATTTAAGGTTGTCTGATGCTTAAGACGAAAATGTAAATTATAGCAGCGCGTGTATCTGATCTCTGTTTTTTTTTATTTTAATCCTCACGATGACATTGCAGCACGCTTGACGACAGAATATTGACGAGATTTTCTGGGGCGGTTCCTCTCTATAAAACAAATCCTGGGAACAAATATACATAATTTTTTTTTTGCTTTATTATCAGCATGCGCGTGGTAGGTGACCAACCAGATGACAGGAAAACGCCTTTTTAAATGTATTTCATATGTTTTTCTGTATTTTATTCGGCTTCCAGTGGGGTGGAGAGTGAACCAAATGCGGGGGCCATTGGGGTATGCTTGGCAGCGTTGAAGGACCTATGGAAGGTGTGTGAGTTTGTGTGAATAAAAGCACGAAATGAAATGTTGTTGGGGAATTGTTGTATATTGTGTTATGCGGTCACTTGGGAGAAGGAGAAGAACTTCTACTGCTGGACATGACTAAATGAGATTCGTTGGTACTTTCGTAAACTAATAACTCTGACTGTATTCATATTTTTGAAAGCAGCCTTAAAGTGATTTAATTTGTAAGAATTTCGTTCTCGACTGTGCAGTAACATTTGACGTAGGAAACAATCTCAGAACAGCGAATTGATGATGATTTGAGGTCAACTGTAGGGAGCTACAAATAAAATTAAAACATGTAATATAATCAGAAATTCAATCAGTCGGTATGCAACAAAGTCACCAGGGAATGTTAACATTACTTTCGGGTCACTGCTAAAAGCCGCATTAAATTGATTCACATCATGAGTAATAACAAATGTACAGCCACAAAAGGCAGCTGATTTCTCAATAAAAATTATAGTAATAAAAATAAAGAAATGTCTTGTAGAACCTTTACCATATACCGTATGTCGAATGTCTACTCGTGTCTCTGTCTAAGTCTAAGTCTCATGGCTTTACATACGAGTGTCACTCAAATTGAATGCGTTCTCCACTAAAATCTGAGGTAGATCAGAACTTGTGTCTTTTCTTCAATATCGAGGAATTGAGTTTAGCCCACACCCAATTTATTTTACAGACAAGTGGTGTTAAAAAAAGTTACTAAACAACGTATCTATACTGCCAGACAAGGAGATGAAGTACCTAAGACCTACTTTCACAAGAAATTTCTCCATCGGATAGAACATCTCCAACCGCATACAGAAGGTGAACACGTCCTCAGGGAAGAGTTCAGGGAACTAGAAAGAAGGAACCGGTCTGTTCCATGGAACAACACTCATGGTATGAAGCAGGCCAAGAAACAAGAGGTTTGAAACATGTATCAGAATGAGCAAAAACAAACTCCGCATCCTAACAGGGCACTGTAAACTCAGGGAGCACCTAAGGACACTAGGATTATCAGAAGAAGGTCTCTGCAGATTCTGCGGAAAATCTAATGCATTTCCAGAGCATATACTGGGATTTTTTGAGCACGCTAGCCCACAAAAGACAAAGATATCTCGGCAAACACCTAATATCAGAGGAAGAATTGAAGTCACTAGAACCAGCTCTCATTATCAGATTCCTAAAGGAAACTGGCTTAGAGAGAATACTCTGGGACAAATCTCTTCTACATTCGCGCAATATGACCAAATAACCCTCAATACGACTCTGAAAAGAGCTGCATGGGTGCGGTGCTCTTAAGAAAACAAAAGTATGAATAGGGGGCACAATAGATCTTAAGGTCGCGGTGCAATTTACCCTCAACAATAATAATAATACAGAAGGCCAGTACACAACTCCGCTACTGTCAGGTGGACACTTGACACCAAACACACTTCCCAAAAAGAAGATTCACACCAGACTAAATGGAGAAACTCCGACTTTTCGAGCGAAGATGATTCAGGACCACCACTAACCTCAACAGTCAACAAGACTCCTTTAAATACATGTGCACATCAACTCTTTACCACAGCGCCGAGATAGATATAATTGACAGTCGCATCTTCCAGGTCAACTCCAAATTCAGGAACAACCTCCAAAACATCCCGAATATCCTAATAACCGAATTGGCTGCAAGAAGATTAAATCCTAGCAACATCTTCATCATTAGAAGCCACGTCAAAGCATGTAGGACAACACAAGAACCTTAAACGACACATTCAAGTTAGTTATATAATAGTACGACCAAGCATGTTTTAGGAACCTGGAAAACTTGCCTGTAATTAAATACGTTCAATACAATACAAATGATACGTCGATTTGGTCGAACAGCTACATATCTGCAGAGTTCTCTGCGCTTTCTCTGGTTGGCGTTCAGGACTTCAATATAACGTCAAACGAAGATGGAATTGAATTCGGCGATCGCTGGGTCATGTTTCATGAGATTGCTAAGATTGTAGCAAATTCAAATTATGCGGTCATTCGAATCAACAAGACAGGTCCGCGTTTGATCGCGGATAAAATGTATTCGAGTGAAGATTTCTAAGCACAATCTGGAACTATTCAAGTACATTGCGTCAAAGTTACTGACTTATCGAACAGCACTCTACTATGTACCTCAAAGTTGGTAGGAAGTTAAAGTTTCTTTCTATTGAAGAATTCAACTTCTATTGAAGCTATCAGCATCTCCTTGTGGCTGGCAGTGAAGGAGCACATTTCTCTTTGAAACGTCTTTGGAAAATAACTAAATTACAAGGAATACACAATGACAGTCTTTGTTGACATAGATGGTGCTGTTAACAATGCATTTCCGATTGCAATTAATTAGAAAAGGAATTCGTACACCTCACCGAGAAGACTTAAAGCACTATCAAAGATGGCGTCTATGAACTCTGGACGATGCCTACAGAGATTGTCCGGACTCCGGAATACGATGTTAAGCTCGTACTCGGAGACTTCAAATCCAAAATCGGAAATAAGCACTTCCCCAACGGAGTGATCGGAAAATACATCCTCCACAGCACGACTACAGATAGCACCCTCTGGCTCACGGATTTTGCGACAGCTCATAATATAGTTCTCCCATGCAGGAGAATGCGGATGGTCGGATGCGTCATCCTGGACGTGCAAATGTCGAGTCACAGCACAGATGTCGGAGACTGCACCAACCAACAAAGAGTTTCGACATTGGGCGCTTGGGCACACCGTATACTGCTAGATCTTACGAAGTGAGAAACTCTGCGGTATGCGTATAACAAACAAAGATGCCAACGACATGTAGTTGCCTTGCCGCTTAGCCATCAATGATGTAGCAGAAACTACCTTAGGCTACCTATCACCACCGGAAGGAAACCTTGGTTGAACAACATGACGATAAGGCATACCGAAAAGCCTTAATATCGTCGCTCGCAACATCCTATCTCAAGGACATCGATGAGTCTATACGAGCCTTATATAAAAGAGCCAAAACTCGAATGGCAGTGCTGTACCAGCAAAACAGTTTTGGCACTGGAGTCCCAGAGCTTTAAAAGAATTAAGAATTTAACTTATATGATTTCCCAGAAAAAAGTTTATTCATTTATTGACTTTCTTTTGCAGCATATCCAAATGTATAAGCACAGTCAATTCATTGTGAAGGCGTTGAATAAGCAACCAAGCATTCAAAAGATTTTGATAAAATGATTAATAAAATTCGAATTTCTGGTCGTTGTCATTCCTAAGGAGACAAAATAACATCTGTATTTCAGATTTTTTTTTATCAAACTACAGAATTAATGACCCATAGATTGACACTAGCAGAAATTATAAACCAGCGAAGAGAAAATAAAATTCCGTTGGAATTCAAAGTAAAAGATAAACGCTCATACAGCCTTTTTTATTTTCGAGATACGATTCAGCTACCTGAATATCTGTATCTGTCCTGTTTGGATGAAGATAATAGAGAGATTGCCAGTGCAATTATTTGCATCAATATTTATATAAATATTTACCTGCAGGCAACAATTTCATCCTGTCCATTCCATGACTTCAGTAAACGTCCGCTATTTCTTCGGCTGCTCGTGGTCTTTTAAGGGACCACACATGCCTCATGCTGGACCGACAATCATTTTTTTTTTAATTCATTTTTGTTTTATTTTTGATTCATGTACTTAAGTGCTAGACCAAAATACTTAAAACTAGCTTAACTATCTTAACAATTGTTCTTACATCTAACCTACTTAAATATGCCTTTCGGCTTAGTCTATGTTTTTTTTTTAGTCTGTTTTGCCAACAAAACTGGTAAATAACCGATAATCATTGTCCTTTCGTTCACTTGGGTCGTTAACAATGTGGCCCTCCATATCCGATGCCTTTGGTCGTCTCTCAATTGTGCATTTTTTATCCGATGGCGGGGTTATTACATCCCGTGTCGATAACTTCGGAGAGAATGTTGCGAAAATGCAGCGGCGGTGTTCAAGATTATATGATCGGTCCGCTGCCAACTCCACTCCATGGTCCCGACCTAGCCTTGGAAAAACCTTATAGAACTGACCTGAGGAGTAGCTATAAAAGTAGAGCGCGCCATCCATATCTACTCGTAAGAAGACGATACATTTTGCATTTCAATCCACGTCGGAATCAGAAATCATGTACACTTCATCTTCATTGATATTAGTAAAAGTTAAAATTAATCAAAAGTGCTGTTCACCGTCAAAGAAGAAGAGAATCGTCTCTTATTTTCCAGATATGAGTTGGCTACCTGCTTATCTGTAGCTGAGTTTATCCTCTTGGGATGTACAGGGGTGCATTTAGTTGCATCCATTTGAAAAGGTAACATATGAAGCTAAGGTCAGTCGGAGTGACTCTAATGTATCTTGTATCTGCAAAACAACCACGTTATATTTTGACACTGAAATTTCAACAAGCAGAGTGGCGCAGTGGAAGCGTGCTGGGCCCATAACCCAGAGGTCCGTAGATCGAAACTACGCTCTGCTAAACATACGATTTTTTTATTCGTTTCCTTTCCAGGACGATGAAACTGACAACCAATCAGTGTTAGAATTTTAATTAAGGTTCAGAATAAATTTAGTACAGGCTATTTTTGGATCAAATAATATGCCGCCTTTTGGCTACCACGAGATATCTATCTAAACTCCCGTCATAGCTCAAATTCTAAATGTCAGCCCATTATGGTGTCAATTGAAAGAGTTACTGCAATTTTGTGTCTAGTTTCTTTATGGGATGAGTTGGGAAATTTGTTTTGTATTCGGCATATTCTGTCATCGTATTATTAGAATGTATTGTATAAATTAAAAGAACAGCTGGTAACGTCCGTAATTTTTTTAAAGGTTTACATACGATTGTCCATTGAAAGCCACCGCCGCAGTTACATGAGGGTTGGATTACAAATGAACTGGCGGTCACTTGATCAATTAACCGTGAACCAAATGGATCGCGTTTGCAATCGATGTCAGATCATTTTCCACAATACTTGATGTCAGAACCTCCCGAGTAGACAAAATCGAATCGGATAATTTCTCGGATATCAAGAAAATAGCGGTGTCGAGGAAGAACGCAATGGTTTAACATCGATATGCTATAATCGCAATCGAAAAAGATTGAAGACATTGTCAAGACGTCATCAAAGACGCTGCTGGTTTTTACAACAATATTAAATGAAAACCCATTTACGGACAGGTACGTGCAGTCAAATGGCAACAAATGTGGAGAGGGAGGCTAACGCCGTGAGGCTGAAGATCAACTTGTCAAAAATAAAGATGCTCAGCCACGCATATAAACCTCAAGATCAAATAGGCATTGCTCGACAACCGGTTGAGAGAGTAGAGTGTTAGAGATAATCTAAGTCAGCATTGGGTATGTTGTCCACAATACGGAGAAGCAACTAAGGTTGTTTCGCTCCAATTTTGAGTCCGTGTTGTTATATATGTGCAGCACTTGTAAAGCGACAAAAAAAAAATACGAATACCAATTTTCTGATCGAACCGTATCTCAAAAGAACAGCTTCACCAGAAAACGGGGCAGGAACCTATAGGCACCACTATTCAAGGGCGCTAGTGGCAGTGGACTGGTCATACCCTTCGAAAATGCGACAGTTCCATAGCAAAACATGAGATGCAGTACAACCCGCTAACCCAAGCGTTAGAATAGCTGGCCGACCGAGAAGTTCATGGCTTAGAACAGTAGAGGCGTGGAAAGAGTTGGAGAGAGCTGAAACTCATTGCGAGAAACCGTACACGATGGCGCGTAGGCGTAGTAGAGGCCCTAGGACCCGTAGGGGTATACAGTATTTAAGTAAGTGAGTACATGCAGTCAAGCTGGAAGTCTATAAAGCACAAAACCTGTTCTACAGAGTGAAGAGATGAAGAGAATGTACTCGGCGGAGCTGGAGAAGTTCGAAAGCCTTACTAATGGGTGAAACATTTATCTAGTGCAAATAAAGTTCGGACGGAAACCAGTTGGAACAAAAATGAATAACTGGTAGAAGAGTCGAGACGATGCTTAGAATTTGGAGGAATCCCTTCAGTAGACTGTTTAATAGCCATAAGGACCCAAATACCGCTGCCAGGCAGAAACCCCAACTCAATCTGGACGGTGATGAGTGAGAATATCCTCCACCCGAACTAGCCGAGGTCAAGAGAGCAATATCGAGACTGAAGTCTTAAAAAAACTGGAAGAAGAGGTAGCTGGAGATGATCTGCTAATGCGCAAGCACCCACTCATCTGTATTATGTAAGATATAGCCGGCGGAAAGCATGCCCAACGTATCCAATCCTTAAGAAAAAATACCACTTCATGTGAAAACAACTATCTAAGTACAATTGCGGGATGAGGATGGATAGTGGGCAGTTACTCTCATGTTACTTCTTCAACGTCGTTATTGAAAAGATCGTGTACGACACACTCGCCAACACTGGATCTAGATAACTCTCTCCAAACTCTGGGTCTCTGGTCAAGTCATTGGTCTCTTCGAGAGAAAAGTTCTGCATACGATTCTTGGTCCTGTTTGCGTTAATGCCATCTGAAGGAGGTCACGGGCTCGTACAGAAACATTCATCTAGCTGTTACAGGCACAACTCTGTTTCAGAATCCAACGTGTAATTTGGCTGTGCATGTGGGACAACGCAGCAGAGGACGACCGCGTTTAAAGTGGCGATAAAACTCAGTGCGCTGTAGCTGTAGCTGGAAACCAGTTGGAACAAAAATGAATAACTGGTAGAAGAGTCGAGACGATGCTTAGAATTTGGAGGAATCCCTTCAGTAGACTGTTTAATAGCCATAAGGACCCAAATACCGCTGCCAGGCAGAAACCCCAACTCAATCTGGACGGTGATGAGTGAGAATATCCTCCACCCGAACTAGCCGAGGTCAAGAGAGCAATATCGAGACTGAAGTCTTAAAAAAACTGGAAGAAGAGGTAGCTGGAGATGATCTGCTAATGCGCAAGCACCCACTCATCTGTATTATGTAAGATATAGCCGGCGGAAAGCATGCCCAACGAGTGGAATCTCAGTATCCAATCCTTAAGAAAAAATACCACTTCATGTGAAAACAACTATTTAAGTACAAGTGCGAGATGAGGATGGATAGTCGGCAGTTAGCGACAAGCTGACACGCTCTCATGTTACTTCTTCAACGTCGTTATTGAAAATATCGTGTACGACACACTCGCCAACACTGGATCTCTCTCTCTCCGAACTCTCTCCAAACTCTGGGTCTCTGGTCAAGTCATTGGTCTCTTCGAGAGAAAAGTTCTGCATACGATTCTTGGTCCTGTTTGCGTTAATGCCATCTGAAGGAGGTCACGGGCTCGTACAGAAACATTCACCTAGCTGTTACAGGCACAACTCTGTTACAGAATCCAACGTGTAATTTGGCTGTGCATGTGGGACAACGCAGCAGAGGATGACCGCGTTTAAAGTGGCGTGAAAACTCAGTGCGCTGTAGCTGGTGAATCTTGATGGATGAGGACAAGTTCTACTCGGAGTATAGTGCCAAAAACAATGAAAAAATAATGTACATTGACGGACGAACTTATTCCCCATCTTCATTCAAACTGAGCTAAGCATTATTTTTAGATGCAGAATTCTGGTCCTTTTCAGACTTAAATTTGTTCCAAAAGCTAAAAAATTTGCATTTCAGTCCTAGTTCGAGAAGAAATGACAAACTAATCTACAGAATTATGTCTCCATGGATTGATAGTAGCAAATGTTAAAATTAAAACAAAGTGCTGTTAACTGTCAAAGAAAAAGTGCTACCTGGGCTTGTAAATGCACCCCTGTTCATTCCAAGAGGACATTGCATTTGTTGTTTTATTTTAAGAAAAGGTACCATATGTAGTTCAGGTCAGTGGAAATAACTATCTTCTATTGGAAAAACAACCACGTTATATTTTGACACAGAAATTTCAACAAGCAGAGTGGCGCAGTGGAAGCGTGCTGGGCCCATAACCCAGAGGTCCGTAGATCGAAACTACGCTCTGCTAGGAATAAGTTTTTTTTAAATCCGATGTAAGCCAGTCTTTTAAAAGAGGTTTGTGTAATAGGAGTTAGCATAAATACTTAATGTGTTCTTTTATAACCTCACGTTATTTTATATAATAGTGCACAACTCTTTACAGCTAAAAGTGTTGTGGCGCATTAGTGTTTTTTAAACATAAAAAAATAAAACGCAATGCAGTGTGATTAGATAAAATAAAAAATTTAAATCAATCAACAACGGTGTGAGATATACTTTATTCAATTGTCGCCTCGACTTCGCTGGCAGTGCTTCAAGCGGATGGTCAAATAAAATATTTGCGGCGTTACTCCAGCAATATCGTTTCAAATGTTGACCTCGACCTCGTACAAAGTAACTTCAAATTAAGGCCTAGCACCAAGGTTAATTATCAAATGGTGCCAAGTCGCATAATCGCCGCGGCCGATTGATGCATATTCGCCGGTGAGATGAACTAGACCGCAGTCTTTGTCGATCTCGGTCCACAGAAAGTCGGTTAACATCGGCATATACCCCATTCCTCATTTCGGAAGAAATAAGGTTCGATGGTGCCGCTATGTCATGAACCGCACCAAACAGTCAATCTTTGTGGACGTGTTAACGCTTGGGAGAACTGTTGTGAATTGTGGTAACTTAAGCAATGGCAAATTTAGTTCTTCAATTAGCTACTGAGCTAAAAATAGACCTCGCCCGAAAAGATGATTTGTTGGTCTAAAGCGAATCTCCGGACTACATTTCCAGCGCCTTATTAGGGAACTCACGATGTTATCTATGGTCGTCCGGATACCACAATCTAGTACAGATCTAGTGCCAAATCCATCAGAAGGTGCTTTTGAATTAATTCAGCCTGCGTGGCGGCACAATGAACCACTAGTTCTAAGTGCATTCTTTTAAACCACCGATACATACTTACCATCAGTGGTGGTATGATGTCTATTTAGTCGGCAAAATTAATAATTACTAATTAGTAACTATGCAGTTACATTTATTCAGTGAGTGAGGCGGTGATTGGATTGAACAAATGTACATAGATTTGATATAATTTATACAGTACGTTTGCGCTAGCGATTTTACTTTCCAACTGGTAAAGCGTAATACGTTCAACAATAGTTTGTAGAGCCAACCAGAAAAATATGAAAGCCAGGTTACGCGAGTCGAGAGTCGTGATTTTTACAGCAGTAACTTTAAATGCAACCCGCTAACTGCAATCCACTGTCAAGTCTTGAGCAACCCGCAAAGTTTAGTTTTGTGTTTGACAGTCATTGAAAGCAGGCGAACTCATTAATTTAGTATGTGGATGAAGGACCAGGAAAGGACATGGAGAAACGGTCACTCAACTACCTCGGCACATGCCCATGCTATCTTGAACCAGATAAAAGCTACAACTTCGACAGTCTGGGAGCCGCAGCTAATATAAATTAGCCATAGCAGAGACAGACTAGGATTGAAGTTTATAACACTTTGATTTTAGTGACATCAGAAAGGATCAACCAAAGATCTAAGTGGCCACTGTACCAAACTGTAGAACGACACTTACCAAAACTAACCTCGCGACGGTTGCTGTGATTATTTTAACTCGACCATGAGCGCAACCGATGTTGTCGAGTGTCAAATATGCACAAATCTTGCATATTCTTCGCATTTAGCCGACTGAAAAGACCTGAAAAAATCACTGGGCGGCAAGAGATTTGGGTCGAACTAAGATGTCACAGAAACAAACGCCGATTTCTATCCCTAGACTAAACCTGTCGAGCCAAATGGGAAATGTGTTATACAAAATTGTGTGTTCAAAATGTCACTGAGGGTTAACATGTACAAAGCGAAGGTTGCGGTTATTTCCAGTTGCTTCTTCGTATTAAAGGGGCCATGCTTCAAAGGGTTCACATGGCACGAATGTCCCATCATCACGATTTCCGAGGTTTGCCTTGATTGCGACTCCACCAGGTAGGCGACCAATTCACAGGTCCAGGACGAGATGGTTGGACCAAGTCTAAACAACTCTTAGGCGTATCTCTCGATGAGCTAGAATCGATGGGGGAGCATCGTGGCCTGAAAATCTCACATGCGTTTGCCCCTCCCCCCCCAAGCGACACCTTTAGAGAAACGTCTAATTTTCAGTTGTTTGTAGAACTGTAGGCATAAATGCCAAACAATATTTGAAAAAAAAAGTTTAACACCGGTGACTGATTTGAGCAAAATCAAAGCAATCAGTTGATCATCAAAATTCCATCAGAAGCTGGCATGATTAAATTCCTGAATGCCCTTCAACCTTAAAATAGATTCATTTCAGGGCACATTCCTGTATTGAACCTCAAATTATTTCAGCCACTGCCGCAGCCTAATCAAGTTATACAGAATCACGTTAATTAAACTTGCACTCGGCACAGCAATTATGGTAGCTCCCCCGATATCATGAAATTATTCATACAGTCTGTGAGAGACATTCAAACTTTTGCTCATTCAGCGCTTAGAGCTTGAGTAGTCCCCGAAGTTGACAGCTACCACGAAACTCCTGTAATTGAATCAATTAATCAGTGGCATTTCGCAAATTCAAAATTTGGTGAATCTCAACGTCACTGCTTTTCCACTACCTACTCGCTTTTTCCCATAGCAACTCACCCCCAAATAGTCTGCGAATTAATCCCAATGAACTCTGATTTCTTAACGAACCGGCAGTTAGCTGAGAGTATTGAGTCACAAAGAAAAAAAAGTAGAAAAAGAACGGGGCAAGGAATCCGATGCTCGTTATTGGCACTCAGTATAGCTCCCTGGAGTGCAATCGCGATATCGGCGTAGATACCAACGACCAAGGATAACGAAGCATGTAATTTAAGGCTGCCTTGGCATCCGAGATGTTGCTTTTGATTCTTGAACGAATGGTAATTTAATTTCACGTACACATCTCTCCAATCTCTCGTTACAATTGCCCCCAATAATTCCTTACGAACTTTATTTATTTACTTTTTCCGTGGCGGAATTTAATTCTTTTCCTTGTAAGGAACACTGGGTTCCATGTGTTCGGGCTGTGAGAATCAAGCAACCCTAGTGTGTGTTGGCTGTTGAGGATGCCGGCCACGTTTGAGTTCACCTTCTGCCAGAGGTCCACCATTAATCATTTCGGTCAGCTTTGGACTTCAACTTGAGAGGTGGTGAAATAAATAAAAAAATGGCAAAAATATTTCCTTTTTTTTGTGAGGATTTGTTAAAAAAAAAGTTGCCAAAAGTTACATTTTGCACCCTTGGGGAATTTGCTGGTTAAATTAAAAAGACATCCCTCGTACGGGAGGAAAGAAACCCGGACGAATAGTGGACATTTCCAGCGGTACATGGTACTTATGATTGAGTTGGATGTCGAATTGTGAATTGCGAGTTGGAGCGTAAGTTAAATTGGATTTTGTAAGGTCCCAAGGCAGTTGTGGTAGGTGGGTTGAATAAAAATCAGTTCTCATATTTGAGGTTGCTTGAACAATCTAGAAAGCATTCAGCGTATTTTTGCTTTTTTTAATTGTTGTCACCACTGTATAGTACAAGCCAACGAGGATAACGTCCGCTGACAGACGGTTCCATGATTCAGACGACAGGGAGTAGAGCGTATGAATCATCATATTGAGTATCGAAGTTTAAATTTGCTTCTTATATTGAACTATATATTTGCAAAATGTAAAGTCTGTATATGTAAGTAATTTCGTGAATTAAAGTTGCAATTATGTCCAGTGACACGGCGAGAAGCTAATTCATTGGTCAATCCCCCTATAATGTGGGAGAATGACATAAATTCAATATGGCCAAGGTTACGTGTGTCGAGATTTCGGTGTGATTTCGGTGGGATACAAAATTAACTAGCACGATCAAGGCTACCATTGTGTGGAGACACCCGTGGATCAAACAAGCTGTCAAGCTCATCGTAACTCATCTGCCCATGAACAGCGAACGCGAATTTACAGAAATAACCCACTTTCAGCAAATATGAACAAAAAGATATACTTCGTCTTATGCCAAGAATTGTGATTTTTTCATGCAGAAAAGTCTCCATTTTTTGAAGACTTTTTGACAGTTATTCATGAATTTTGGATAGTTATTCAGGAAATACATAGTCTAAATGGCATTTTCTAATTGGTCAGTTTTCGATTCCTCTCCGTTAATTTAAAACGTCATTCGAATTTGTTTGAGATTGCAAAGCAAGCGAGCCAAACAAATTCTTTTGTGGAAAAAGTGTTTGGTATTAAGTAAGTTTTAACAACACATGTTAAAAAATAGATGCATGGAAGAGAATCGATTGAATAAAAAACGAAATCAACAAGGTGAATATTTACAAGTACTTCAGGAAGCCAAAAGATTGTTATAACCTTGAGGTATTTATAATGTTTCTGTTATGAATGACTTTGACGGTTAAGAACCCATCCCAATCCGGTTTCTTCCGGGAGATTCTTTTTAACTGTTCTCCACATGAGGACGACGTTTGGGTATTACGATTTCCATGTCTGTGAATACCCCAACCATAGTAGTGGGGTGATTTCGTGTTCAATGTTGGCTCTGAGCTCTTCGTCGTCGGCTTGTTGACATTAACCAATGACTTAACGTAGCCCCACAGAAAATAGTCAAGCGGCGTTAAATCGCACGAACGAGACGGCCAATTGTCTGGCCCATTTCTTGAGATAACACGCTCACCATACTTACTCTTCAATAAATCGATTGTAAAGTGTGCTGTGTGTGGCTTGTGGCACCATCCTGTCGTCCAAGTCCATATCTTCCAATTCTGGCCAAAAATAATGGGTAATCATGGCGTGATAACGCTGACCATCACCATTCACAGTAACGTGACGATCGTTATCGTCGACGAAAAAATATGGCCCAATAACGCTGCCGGCATGCAAACCGCACCAAACAGTTATTTTTTGTGGATGAAGTAGTGATTCATGAAGCACATGTGAATTTTCACCATCAATAACCAATAACGCATATTTTGCTTATTGACGAACCCCCATTGAGCCAAAAATTAACTTCGTCACTGAAGATGATTTTGCACTCTTAAAGTTGCGATCACCGACTCCGAATTTCGGTTGAAAATTTTTGTAAGTTGTAGACGTTGCTCGTTCGTGTACTTTACCATTATGAAAATGTTGAGTTTACTGAATAAATTGAAAGTGACAGTTTGATGATTAGTGAAAGAGTGCGTTCACAAATTAAATTCAAAGTTGTCAAGTCCCCATTGGAAAACCCTTTATATATACCTTGATTAGCCCTGTCCTGATGGATAATCTCAAGAGCAGATGAATAAGTCTGTTCCCAAAGAATCTTCCATTACGCCTGTGTAACAACCAACTTGTTGTGTGTACTTGGAGGTACCTGGCTGAAGATCTTGCCAGCAGGAAATACTTGTTGGTCGAAGCCCAGGTTCACCACAAACTGTAGCGTCAACAGTAGAAGATTTTTTTTGTTCTCGTTAAAATCTATAATGGTGAGATTAATAAAGTAGGAACATATTATCATTAAGATGAATTAACGATAACAATATTTTCATAGAAAAACATTGCATTGAGTTAGGTCGCTGAAAGAAATGCCATAAATATAACCGATAAGATGATATCGTTCACGATAAGGCCCTGTTGCTGCATTCTAGAACATTCCGATAAGCTCATAATAATCAGCAAAACCAACGAACAAGATTTTATCTAAATAACCACTCAACACACAATCATGTTTTACAGTATTAACAGTCAGTATTTTCAAAAGGCAGATAGGTTTCAAGATGTATAGAAATATGCATCAAATTTATCTTATGACTCCAAGACTAAGGTGTATTCAAAGACAATATACACTCCCCCACTAATCACGCGGTTACTCTCTCAAACCGTCCTCCTTCATTCTTGCATTCACATTCATTAATCTGCAACTCGAGGATATGGGAAGTCATTCATTTCACATATCCCTATCCCCGGATACAAATAAACTGTGGTGTCTTTATGGCATTCACATTTCCCCAAGGAGTCTGAGCAGGAAAAATGTTGCAGCATAAGAGACAGAGAATAATCCACAAATTCACAAAAGGCGTTGCGGAAAATCTAGGAAAATGAAAATGGATCACCACGTCCCCAACAAGAGGACGTGTTCTGTGGCGCGAGAAAAGCACACTCACACGCATTGTTGTCCTTTTACGTGGCACTGCGCATTGAGCATCTGCCATTAATTCTCAGCTGTAATTAAGTCATAAGAACATCAAGAGTGATGTGCAGCCTTGTCGCATCAGAATTAATCAACCACTAGTGGTTTTTTTTTTGTTGCAATTTTATGCTTCCAGTCGGGACTTTGTTGCCGCAATGGTTGTGTTAAGGTTTCTTTTTGTGAAACATGAATTACGTTAGATGTGTAAAAGTATTTATACTTATTAAAAAGTTATGTCAAAAAGCATGATTTTAAAAGTGTAGCGCTTTTGCATAAATTTCAAACATTCATAATTTACGGCTCAACCTCTTTCGAGTCAATGCTCAAAAAGTAGACCTGCCTAGAAAAAGCCGCTCGAAGGCGGCATTAAAATGTTGGTCCTCTCCTTTCATGAGAAAAGCTAGGCCCACGTCCATCTCGGACTGTAGCGCCACCCATATATTATAATTAATATGAATACATTTATTGAATCGTGAGGCGTTCCAAATTTACACCGTCTGTGTCTTTTTACCACATTGAGATATGACATCAAGCTTAATTTTCATTTTAAGTTGTTTTCAATGGCGTCCAATCAGATATTCATTAAGGCTCTGTTCACTGTTACGTGTCCGAAACTTTTTTTCGTTTTTTATTTCCGTTTTGGTTTCGCATGTGTGTCTGATGCAACTAGGTAACACAGTAGGATTTTGTATTCGTTCCAAGCCTCAAGAACCTGCTCGTAATCGATTGAGTTCCAATTGTGTCCCTTAAGCGTTTTCATCTATGAGTGCCATACAATATTTAGCTAAATACTTTCTATATTTCCTCAAGCGATACAGGAAATATTTCCACTCATCTGATTTAGTTTGAATTTATAAGGCCTCTACAGCTACTAAATAGAACCCGAAAAAGAGCGAATAAACTCGTAAGTGATGACGATAGTCGATCGACTCACTTTGGCACTGAAATAATGTACCTTCTCAATCACTGTACTATTGGTATTAGATTCCTTCCTATAGCCAAACTTAATTTCGGTCACTGTTATATTCAGAGAATCATTTTAGCCGTATATTATAAAAAAGGAGATCTTAACAAGGCACCATGGTCTTCTTTGAATCAATACAGCTACTAGGGTACGTTGATGATATGAGAATAGCATCGCTGGTTTCCATGCAGTCGTTAAGGAAGTTTTTACGTCGATTGAAGAAATTGTCAAATAAAAAAAAGAATGAGTAATGTAATTATCAACCGTGTGCCAATTAGCTTTGCATTCAAAACTTCCCTGCTCGAACTTCGTGTCATGATCAAAATCCGCTTCGGAAACCATGCCTTACAAGATGATCGTCTGAGAATCGCTCGTAACTGCTGCTTTACTAATCTCAGTTTATTCAAACGCTCATTGTCAGGCATGTTCGAGAAGTAGTTACCACAGACTGTTCTTTGAATGTTCGTCGAATATTCGATTCTCTGTGTGAGGACTAGTAGTTCCGCCAACCAAAGTCAATTATTAATAATAATAATAATATGGCAGGCGCGACAATCCGAGGTGAGTCTAGGCCTAGCTACTACAGCAATCACTAGTGTTGTGCGTGCTATGGTTCTCTTATGAGTGGATGGGACACACAGTTTTATGCTGACTCCGAACTGCGAAGTTCGAGAAGATTTTCGGAATAGGTGGGCCGAGAGTTCTTAAAGTTGGTAAATTTGGGGATATAGCCTGGCAATCAATAAGCATAATTAGACCCAGTTGCTTCCGCAATGTAATCGGTCTGAATGCAATCTCTAGAATTGTTCATCGACATATTCTCAACAATTCGACACTAGACTCACAAGTCCGCAGCCCATCCCAAGTGTGCTCAAATTTTCAGTTTCTATTCGGAGTGTATTATGAAAAATTAATGTTGCGTCAACCTCTCGAAAAGTTTAACCGCAAATATGGGCATTTTTTTCCAGCAACCTTGCACATGCCGGTGAAATGAGGGAGCCATGAAAACCAAAAACGTTTGAATTTAGTTTTTCATTCAGTTTTTTTTTACCTTTCTTTGACATCTCCACGAAGACCGTGTCGTATGTATTTTCGTAAATTGGGTGGAAACGAAGAGTCCTGCATAATTTATACACCAACTGGAATAAATTTCACTATGAATTTTCTATAACATCGAAATGATGTCGTTTTTATCGTTACACGAATGCATGACTGTCATGTTTATTTCACGGCAGGCTCCTTCGTATCAACCCAGTTCCTGACTGGTGGCTTCGAAGTCCTCTGCGTTATAAAAATCCAAATAAATGGGCTCATTTCAATTGGTTTTATGACACCAAGTTACCTCTCCTTGTTTTTGACGGCCACCAGAGGATGCGACGTGGCTAACCCCAAATTCACGCATCACGAACATGTTCGGACGAACTTCGAACTGGACCTAAATTAATTTCCAATATTCGAGATTGAATTACATACCTTTTCCCAGGGGGCGGCGGAGAGCGGTTAAGGGCGGTGGTTGAGTTGGTCGAGTTGAAGTTTAATTGGGTTCGACATGTCTCTGCGATGTGCTGGAAAACGTTCTGACCATTCAATCGGTGTAATGTTTAATCAAGGCCCTCAGTGATGGACTGTGAAATTGCCTGCTGAAGTTCGGAATTTAGGCTTTTTTTTTGGGTAATTGAATTCCATTCCTGTGGGGCATGTGAACATAAAGGGTTTTATGACGTGATTGAGTGAAGGTAAATATTGGCTTATCGAAAGGTTATTAAGGGAGTTCATGTTTATCGATGGGGACTGACGTACTGCTATCGGTTCAATTGTGAGTTTTGTTCTTGTATTTTTCGGGCTTGTGACGTAGGTGAATGAGTCTGGTTATTTAAGAAAAAACACTTCTGTTTCACTCGAATAACAATTTCCAATTTAGCAGAGAGAGAGAGGTACATATCGACCCTCTCCAACTATTCCTCTATTTCAAGGCCGCTTATGGTAGCGCGCGAGCTATGCAACGCTATGTCTAGTTTTGATATTCCCACCAAATTCGTCAGGTTACGCAGGATGACGATGGAGAATTCTAGCTTCTCCATGAAGGTTGACGAAATCAGCGAGACATTCAATGTCATTCAATGGTACTATCTATGATGCTATCGCTATCATTTGATTTCTTTAACACTATCACGGAGAATATTGAGCAAATATTGGCACGATCTTCCAGAAGTCCTTAGAACAGTTAGCATACGCGGATGACTTTGACGTGATTGGCAGAACACGGCGTGCTTGCATTGAGACGGAAACTTCGAGGTGGTATAGGACATCAACCTCGGTTCCACAGTAAACGGTACAAACAATATCAGTACCGACATTGAAAACCAATCGCTGTTTCCTTAGTTTAAATAAGACATTGTTCATCCCAGTCCTGTACAGGCAGGGACAATTTCAAAAGCGGTTAAGGAAGTCCTTGGCCTTTTCGAGAGAAAAGTTCTGGATCTTTGCTCCTTTTTGGGTTGACGGTATTCATTTTGACTAGCTGTAGAGAACAGCCATGACCATCAATATGCACTTAATACTATCAAGCTAAAAGGAATTTGACGCCTTCTCGATATCTTACATAACTAATCTCGTGGATGTGCCTACATAAAGATTGATTTTGAGATGTTAATATTTTCTGAGGACTTGATTGGACGTGTTATAATGAATTTCAAAATCGAGTTCATCGTCTGAAAAGAAATGGCTGTCGTTAATGAAGAAAATAATCTAAATAATGCTAATCTGCATTCGCATGTGAAAGTCAAAAAACTACGGACGTAAGCTTTAGCAATTATTAATGTGTTTAAGTCATCATGCGGTCAATTTTGAACCCGATAAATCCAAGTCGATTCCGCATTATTAAATGTAATACGGAAGATGTTATTCAATTTGTTAGAATATCATTCGTTGCAAGCACCAAATTCATCTGAAATCACATTTTAAATGTGCCCTCGAAGCTGTAATCAAGCGCCACTTTAGTCACTACTTACCTTCGTAGGGAAACAAAAAGATTCACTTCATCATTTTTCCAGAGACTTCCCTCAGTTCGTGCACATGCACATCCACCCACAGACTTTTTTACGACTTTTATGAGCACGTAGTATAAAGTTAAATGACACTCAAAAAGGTGGAAATTTCAATATTCGCCTGCCACCCCATGTCCTTGGCGAACAGCTTCTTGTGCTTATGACAATTTTTTATGTCCTCGTCGTTTAGTGAATTTTTTAAAGGACATTAGAAGTTATGGTAATGGCAAGAGCGTCATTCAGTATTCATTTGAAATTCCCCACTGGATAGGGATAAATAAATAATAAAATTGAAATATCGTTCGCAACTCAGTTGCAGAATCCTTTTCATGCTGCCCAAACACAGTCAAGGATGCTCGCGTATTTGTACTTAATTTAAAAGTCATTCGGTCGATGAATAAGTGGGAAATGATATGTCAATTCATCGTCATCGCCTGATGTCCTTTAAATTAGTTCGATGTGTCGCAGTGTCCTACAGTAATATGCTTGCTCGGGCAACCATAAAATTAACATATCCACATATTTAGAGTTCATCCTTCATTCTTGCTCATCGTTGGCTTTAATTTTAAATGACCGAAATGTTTGGCAATTCTCTAAGGATATCCATCTGCAGATTGTGATAGAGTTTGCCTGCGACGAAGTTGGGGAGATGGTAGTACATTCCTTGGTTGCCCAAGAAAAACATGTACACATGTAGATACATACATACGTGTTGGCATTCAGAAAGAGACGATGGCTATCTTATGGGTTCGTCTTGTGCAAATTGGGAGGGTATCCTTTTGCGGTTGAAGTACACGGAGGAGTGCACAAGAGGTCGGGGCCAAAAATGTTGTTAGATATTTGCTTTGAATTAATAATGACTGACTGCTTGGTTTGATTAAGGTTATTCTGCTATTAATATTGAAAGTTGAGTTGAACTGCCGAGAAGGCTAAATTGAACTTCCGCCCGTGGATGTGCATTCTTAGAACCGAAACCGCAAAAGTAACTCGAAACTTCAGATGCAGTAAAATCCAATCGGTGGACGATTACCCTGCTTAAGGTAAACAACGTGCTTGTTTAAGTTGGATGTTGTCCAAAAGCCAGGATCTGGTGTTGAAGCATTTATGGGTCTTTCGGTTGGAATGGAATTCGATTTTTCTGATTTTATTGAATCATGGTGTAATTTAACAAAAAAAAAATGGGTGTACCTCACCTGGCTAATTACTTGTGTAATTTAGCTTGATGACAATGTTTCCCATTTATAGTGTAGAGTGTAACACATGTACAAGAGCACTCGGAAACAAGGATCAAGGTTCTTGCACGACTTACTAGCTAGGTCAAGGTCTTTAAAATATAATTCCCAAACCTATTCGAACCTCGAAAAAATGGTTCACTCCTATGTACAATATTAGACGAGGTCTCTCGTCCCTCTGATGGGTCCTAAGGTCGTACAAATCTCTACAATTTAGGTACGAGGTTGTACTTGGACTCAATGAATGAGAATATGGAGAGGCTATTGTCCACTAGCGAACTGACAGAACACTTTCCATGAAGTTATGACAAAACTACACCTCTCGATTTTCCAACAATGCCCAGAAAATGCTTTACAAAACTTCAACGTTCATAAAACGCATTCAAGGTACGCCTCGCAAGTCGTGATGATGAGGACATTCCAACCATCGAAGCATAACCAAACTATCGAAGCATAGCCCTTTCCGTTCGAAGAAGCAGCTGCTCTACATTGAGTCCCTCGCGTACTGTCGTGTTCGTCACCCTATCCCGCCGAGTAACTCCCACAACAGCACGAGGAAATCTCATTTCGGCAGCTTGTATTCGCGATATTATTCTTTCGGACCATAGGTGAGAGTTGGAAATAATACTGAATTGAAAACCGCCAACTTGGCTTTGACACCAAGCTCCCGGCCTTCCTGTTTATAGATTTTTCAAGCAGTTTCAAAATTGAACCAGCATAAGGAAAGTTCAGCTGGTCCTAAAGGAAAGTTCAGCATTACTCCACCCATCACTCGAACAATACGCAAAGTTTCTACCTGCTGCAATGGGACTCCACTAACATGTAGAGTGCATTGAACAGACGTTCTGAAAATTACCATAATCTCTGACTTGTCCACGTTAAGCTTCATCCCAGCATTTGCACATACGGCAACAAACCTATCGAGTGCGCGCTGCAGTTCCGTCTGGGAGATGAGACCCCCAACTCTCCCAATGTGAAACATTCCTCGCCTCGGCTGCGCTGCAACATCCAGTCCAAATATATACTGAGAAGGAGAAGTGACAAGACGCACTCTTGGCGAAGTCCAACGCCCACGGTAAGGTTATGATTTAGCACCGTTAAACCGAACACAGTTGCTACAGTTTGTGCATAGAGACTGAATGGCCTCCAAAAGAGTGCCGTCAATCCCTTACTCCTGTAGATCATTGGTATTTTTTTTGTATTTTCAATATGGATCTAGATGGATATGGATCAGAGTCTAGAAACGACAAACATCTACACAAATGTTTAAAACCAATGTGAAGGGCTTGAACATCGGTTCCTGTGTGGTGTTGAGCAATGAATAACTAAGGCTTCAAACTGAATGATAGATGAACATGTTAAACGGTACTCAGCAACACAATACACAAAACAGTCCTCAACAAATTTAACTCGCCACAAAAAATATGAATTAATCTAGACTCACTTTTGGGTTCCAAGGCACCTGACAAACTAGCCAAGCGAAATTCCCAATACTGATTTAATCCTTACGCATTACAACTCCAATGTTTAAGTTGGACTACCTTCCAAGCAACCAGTACATTTCTCTATAACGATTCTCAACTCGAAAGCTTATCACGTTTCTTTTTCACGTGGGCCTTCCACTTGAGTTCGGCGTCGAGGGTCAAAACAAGATATTTATTAAGTTAATTTGAGATCAGTATTATTGAGAGCAATGCGCCAACGTTTTGTCCAACCACATATCTTGTTTAGAGCTCGTTAAAGTTTCTCAGTTTCAGATTCAACTGAATTTCGTTCCGTGTTCCGTGGTTACCTCCAGAAAAAACTATTTTCGAGATTGAATGGCGCAGACTGCATTTGAGCGTTCGAAATAAGTCGATATCTCATTTTTAAAACTTTGTATAGCTTTTTTTTTGGATGAACGGTAGGTTATATGTTGACTGCTACCATTTCTTGTGTGCTTTCCATTTTTTCGAGAATAAGTTGTTTCGTTTTTTGGAGGAAGATTTGTTGGATGTTGCTAACAGTCTTCTTAGAATTTTTTGCTGAAGTACTACAAACTGACTGCTACACGTAGAGCAGAAGTACTTCCTGCCTATAACCAGGTTATTCTTCCCAGAACACAACATCCACAAAATCAAACAGATATCAGCAACTCTCTGGGGGGTGCACACTCTTAAACTTGGATTACTCTCCAGGCGCAGGAATGCGTCAACGAATCTGTGGAATATTCTTTCCTTCTACTATTTGTCAAAAATAGACAAAACCATTTCTTTCAGTCACTTACACTTAATTCAAAGCTGTGATAATAGTGGGTAGGTGAGGGCTGTTTTTTTGTTTCGACTCAACTTTTCCGGGATGGTTTAATAGATCACGAGACTTCGCTGCTGCACTACGAGTACCTCGACAACTTTTAGGCAGGCGTCTATGACCAAAGAGATAAGTTGTTAAAAGCGAAGTAAGAGTTAAAATAAAAACTCGGCTATATGAAAAATAAATGAAAACAAACAAATTTATAGATTTCTTGTCTTTACAAGCTGAGCCCTTCCCACTCCCACTTCTCAGTTATGTACAAGGCATACTTTCTCCAAATACTGGAGCGATACAGGCTACTGTTGAATCTGAATGGATAAGTATAAGAACCCTTACTCATCGACCCACATTGTCAGTGATTCTATGAAGGTGGTGCCGAATTGAAAGTGTGTGTTATCGGGAATTGATCAACAAACTATCGGTAGGTATCAAAATGTTGACTAATTTCCCATTGAACATTATTTCTTCCATCACCGGATATAATTATCTTCCAATTTCCATTTCCATTCTCCATTCTGGCACATTTTTAGTCATTTCATTAACTTCATTCCAAATTTCTCATCGCTAGAGTATCTTTGCTGAGAAGCTAGGCCCTGGCCCTCTACGGGCTGTAGCGCCACCCATAGTATTATTGGAGTCTACTTGAGTCGCTACATTCGCTTTTCGCTGAATCACTCCAACATAAGCGCAATCAAATGCGATGTGACCCCTGTCGCTGAATCACATCGCATTTGATTTTCGTGGTTTATGGAAATAATCCGCAAAGAAATCTTCCTAATGATTGTTTGAAGAGATTGTGATCTTATATAATGCATGTCGCACATAATGAAACGTGTTTGAGTCTAGTATGAATCAGGAATATGTTCATACTCGTAGATCTTATTAAATATATGCAGTTTACATTTGTATCTATGCCCGTTTTAGTAACGAAGCCGTGATATTTGGAGAATAATCTTCAAAAAGAAGTATGCATCATGTCTGTAACCTTCATAACCAGTTTGGTTTGTGTTGTACAACATTTGAAAAATAAAAACACGCATCTCAGAAAATAATTTACCATACACTTCATTCAGCACAGTCAATCCCCCAAATCTCTTGACCAATTTAGTCCGTAAATTGCACAATCGTCTCCCACACGGCTCTATTGAAATTAACATCTCACGCAACACATCCGTACGCTGGACCAACCGCACTCCCTCTGTATGTGAATTGCAAATTATGTTGATATGAATTATCCAAGAAGGATACTCCGCTGCCATATGTAAGCGAAAGGACTTACGGCTTACATCTTCATCTCACTCTGAGATGGAAAAACAAGGAAATAATCTGAATAAATGTTTGCCCTGGGAATTGTCGGAGTGCTCCTTGCCTATTGTTCCGGTACAATAGTGGCACATACTCGTACGTACAAGCGACTGGAACTCCCAAGGATACATGAAGGCAGCTACAGTAGTCAGTTCTCGTGAAGTGTTATAATTCAATTTGCATACAAGACCGGTAGCGTTTCAATTATGCAAAACATTGTCCAAATGGCGGTACAAGCAAGACGAGCATGTGTGCGCCTATGCAAAGGCGTTGTGGCGTGGTGTTGCGTTTGCCATTTATGCGCTCATGCCGTCATGAATTGTTTGGTTTGCTTGGGATGTTGGTGTTTTTTTGCAGCACTCGGCCAATTGATTCCCGTGTATTCTTTTCGATAAAGCAGAATGGAGGAAGTAGGAGAATTGAACTTCCATCTACGGCATCCGTGGAAAGGGCGCGTCATAAAGGTTTAAATATCGCCCTTGAGGGACTTGGCCTTGTCTCATACCATCGGCGGTGTGCTCCACACACGAGTCAGCAGAATAAATATTAATAACAATTAATAGTTGGCAGCAGGCTGTACGGCACAACCCGTGATTTTTTTAATCTCCGTAATAAGAGCTAATTAACCACCACCACCAAGCGGAGAAGGGTTGGGACAATGTTAACCCTGTCGAGTTTGAAAACCATGATTAACTGCAAGAAGAAGTCGACGATAACCCAAAAGGACATCCTCGGAAATGAAAATTGGAATTTTCGAATTTTTCACTCTTGGCTGGGAGATAATTTGCATATTCTTCGTCTGTCATTGTCACGCCACTGTTGGTGTGAGCTGTGCGTGTACGTTCGTCGGAATAAGGGTATGCTGGACTGTCTTAGGGCTTGCTTTGGGTTACCCAATAGCTCTTGAGCAAAGTGCGGGAACCTGTTGAGATTTTACCAATTCCCAAAGCAAATAACATATTCACATGTTGTTGTGAAACGTTGGTTAGCCATGGTTTGGGAGAACTTTGCTGAAGTTGAAAATGTTCCGAAGAGTGGGAAGAATGATGATTTATCTCTTCTTGGATTATGAAATATATCTTCACCGTCTTTTCATATGTTTGGCGTTCCCTTCTCTTGTTGAGGAGGATACAAAGTAACTTTTCGGTTTCAATTAATTAAATATGACAGGTCATGTTATGAAGTTGCCTGTGAATTTGGAAACCACTTGAAACTCATGCAATTTCGAAAAAGCATGTGTATATCCAAATACGCAAGTATGCATACATTTATATCTACATGTGTGTTTAGATACGTCCAAGCATACTTTTTTTCTGGATGACACTACACTTCGGGGTGGACTATGGATTAGCTTCTATAGAAACCACTGGCATTGTGCATTGTATGTATTTTTCTCCCGGGAGTGACAATGACCCATAGTTTTATGCTGATATCCAAATTCGATTTTTCGCCCCATGTGTTTGAATACACGGTGGTAGTTGTTGGCTACTACAACAAATAAGAATGGCTGACCTAAGTCTATCCACTACAGCAAGAACTTTAACGATACAATATTGATATAGTGGCTTAATTAAAAATATGTGGATTTAATGAAAAGCGGAAACGCAAACATTCTTTTCGCAAAAGCAGGGAAATGACAAATTGCTGTTCATTTAGAAAATCATTTTCACATCGATTCGAACCAACTTATTTCCAAAAATATGGCAGCAATTGTGGCTAATAATTGGTTAAGTAAATTTTTGATTTTACAAACATTGTATGCACTCGATAAGTGGTGGCCACCATTCATGACCTACTCAAGGTTATTGGCGAAAACAGTATAATTATATGCGCCTCCTAAAAAATAGTCAACCTACCTACAGAAGCACCTACAACATAAACAGATAACAACATATGTCATACGCATCCATCGCCCTGCCCAATTCCAACCGAAACTAAACATAATACTCTGTGCAAAATTAAAGAAAGCCATTATGATAATATCATATCATTTGCGTCCACCCTCCACCTTTGCGCCGAACCACCCACCGCCATCCTTAAATATCCATTAAATCAAATGAGAAACCACGATCTGAATTTAAATGCGTCCCCAGTAATAGAATCCGATGTTGAACAACAATCTCTTTCGTATGAACAAACAAACCGAAACCAGCAAGCCATCTTCCCTCTTCCCTGCGCACGAACTAACAGAGGTAAAAAAAAACACCGAATTCGTAAACAATTTATCGCGAAAAAATTCAATCGTAAACAACGCAATCAAAAATTCATTCAAACAAAGCATTAACGCGCTCGCTCCTTGCTCTCCCAGTGAGAACCAACATGCATCCCCCCCGTTTAACACGAGGAAACAACTCCGGTTACCACAAAATGTCTACATCCTGCAGCATCACTTTTTTATTCGCCAATCTTTTCGCGTTCCGCGAGTGGTAATTTTCTTTTTCGCGATTTTTCACCGCTCTTCTTCTCACCCCTGTTTGGGGGAGAATAAACAACCCTTGTTTCGGGGTGTCTATCAGGATGCAATAAATTTAATTTCAACAATAGCAAGCCATTTTTTAGAAGAAAGCCGCGTTTAGTTCTAGTGTTTGAAGGTGCAGAGATGTTGTTTAATGCTTGCTGCAGACTGTCGTTTTTTTTCAATTCCCCTTATCACTCGCATGAGCCTTTTCTCACCCCCTCAAATTTGGTGGAGCAACTCCCTCGTGGGGCTTACAGACACATCCTCTTAGCATCGTCATTAGGGATCCCTTAATACATTGGAACACACTTCAAATACCCTTGTGACAGCCTCCACACGTGGACCCTTAAATCAATCGCATACAATGGGAATTCTTACGCGTCCATACACATACAGCCGTCGGCTGAAGCTTATGGTTAAACAGTATTCAAACGTTTGTTATCCCATGAATCTCGCGAAATCCTTGGGAACCAAAATACAATCATTCCCGGTTTGCTCTCGCTGTGGTGCTTGCAGCAAAGACTGAGAAGCTCTCGCTGGGAATTCAACACTGCCTGGAGCTGATGAATTAAAGTTGGAGCTCCGTTCACAAAAAAAAACACACACACACAAAAATGAGAACGGAAAATGCGGCGCAAAAATTCCCGCACAATTCCCAAAAGGAAGCGCGGATTTTTTCCCATTTTTTTCTGCCAAGCCTTGCCTGTTCCCGCGTGCATGTGCCCGGAATCGTATTGTTTAATATTTTCCCGGACTTCATCCTCCAGCTTATTGTATTGTACCTCAGCTCGAAGTCTTTTTACTTTTTTACATTTTGCGAACAGGTTAAGCGAATTCGTTTCTTTTTTTTCGTATCCTACCTGTCATTCGCGGATATTTAATATTCTTCACTTAGAGCTTTGCAGGATTTATTATTTATTAAGGGAGTTTCTGTATATTTTTTTCGTTGTTGTACCTGCGATTCTAAAAATTGTCTGTACAGAGCGGTGCAAATAAATTTTTTAACATTTCCAGTCTGATGGTTATTTATGGTTAATTGTGGTTAAGCAAGTCGCTAGAGAGTGCCTAGTTGAATGGAACACCGGTTGCAAATGGAACGCATACAAGCGAAATCTGAATTTTGATTCGTGTTTCGCGAGGTGAGGCTAAAAAGGTTGTACTCATGACGTTGCTTTTTGTTGCAAGTCTGCTATGGCCGTCCTTCTGCGATCAGGGGACTCAGCGAAGTAAGAATTAGGCTCGTTGACGTTGCTACACTGCTGCTTGACAAACGACAGACATTTGCTTATGTACGTTTCGCTGCAGTTATTGAGTCTGTTTGCAGAAGAAATCCAAACAAAAATAATGATACTTCACTCTTGTTTCTAAGTGTCAATTTATAATTCACATTTTCATTTTCATCACACTTTTTTCCTGCATTTCCTGCTGATGTCGTTTACTTTACAGTGTTCGTCGTTTGGGGGTGTAAGAATTGGCCAAGAAGAACTAGATTTCATCTCAAAAGAAGCTCGACCTCGTTAATTGGATTTACTTACTTACTTCTAAGGCCTGCGACACATGGAAGGTCTGAGCCTCGTTGGCGGTCCTGTTCACGCTGCTGCCAGTCATCAAGACCAAGCTGTCGTGCGTCCGCGATGAGTCGTTCGGTCTTCCTTCTCAAAGCAGAAGGCTCGAATTCGAAGATCCTCTTAGTTGGAGCACTGGTGCCCATGTACTCGATGTGGACACCAATGCCAGTGCAGTCGACATATCTTTTCCTTCCGGAATACATTCACATCTTGGTACACCACTTAGAGTTCGCGGTGGTGTCTTTGTGTCCATATATCCGACGTAGGGTTTTTCTTTCGAAGGTACCAAGAATCAGCTTATCGTCCAACTTTCGACTCCATATAACAGGACTGGCAAAAGATATTTGTAGAACATGATTTCGAGGCCGTTTATTTCGACAAACCGAAGTACCAGCGTTTACCAAAAGGGGTTCTACATCGGATCCCCGCTGTGATGTCGTTTGTGGAGTTAACGTTTTGCCCGAGGTAAACAAACTCCATCACTGCTTGGCTGAAGCTGTGGATTGTAATGTTTTGGCCCAGGTAGTGTGTCACGGAACGTCCTTGAAAAAAACTGCACGGTGCATCGCGTATTTGTTAGTGTAGCGCGACACAATCGGATTAATTTTTCGGGAATCTCGCAATCCCGGCCATTGCTTTTTATAGTGCCTTGCGATGAATGATGTCGTATGCAGCTTGGCATCTCGCCAAATTGGAAGCAATCAACAACTTTGCCTTAGATAGATAGGCCCTGTCTATCCAGAATTCCGGTAGATTGGTCCATCTTACCATTTGTTGCAGGACGTGCTTTTGATCCGCGAATATTGTTGAGAGTTTGACTACTACTCCTAGGACTTGTGCATAAAGAGCAATGATGTGGATTGCCCTCCAACCTGCAGTGAGATTCTTCGAGCTTCCTGGTTCGAAGAGAAACAATGTGATAGCGGAAGGAATACAATTTGATAGTGGGAAGCCGCCTGCCAAGTATGACCCAATGGATGTAAAACGACTGAATTGGAATTAAGTAAACATACGATATCAAACAAATCTTGTACCTCTTCCACTCAATCTTAAATAAACACGAAGAAAGGATACGCACATAAGAAGAATGCAGCTCGTTTGAATTGCGACCACTACAGGACTTCTCCACCCCACAAAATTATATGCCAACTCTACGACTCTAGTTCACTGAAATACACCCCACCCGCACGCCGTATAGCACCCGAGGGAAACAAACGTGAAATTAAAAACGAGATGAAATTTTTATGTCCACCTTCGCTGGTGATTAAACAAGGAAACGGCCCACAATCACACTACCTCCTTACACACACTCATTGCTTTCCGTCAGTGCGTCCCTTACCACAATTCAGCCCTCAGATGCATCTATAAATTTCAACCCAAGTAACTTATTTCCTCACGTCCAAGTATAGACTCCTGTTGTTTGTCCTCGCTGGCGGTGTTGCTTTTGTCTCCAGAATTTTTTTCCACTCTCGGATTTTTATGATTTCATTATTTTTTCGGGCACTGCCGCCGTCTTGTGTCCCGTCTCGATCTACTCGCATTTGGCCGGCTAAGGCATTCTTCATCCTTCGGCTCTTCGCCCGGATTCATAATTTACAAGGTGACTCGTACCAGGGTTGGGTTGGGAAAAAAATTGTAACGAAATTAAATAGAATTCCCTGACGGTGTAAAAGGACGACTTGCACAGACTGAAATGAGTTTATTGTCCTTTTTTTGTGAATGCGCTCATTTCGGCGGGTCTTTACGATTTTTTCGACCGTGTTTTGTTTCAGCCACGAAATTAAATTTAATATTCACCAAAGCGACAAACTGAGTAGAACAATATTTTGACTGCAATCCTGGCCCGAAATTGACTCCAATTGACGGATGGGAATTGCCCCCGCATTCATTTTTTTTTTGTTGGTATCTGAAGGAATTTCGTGATTCCATTTAATCCTGAGAAGTGTAATGTAATTATTATGAATATTATCCTTATTTTTGTTGGCGGATATCCCCGAGGGCATATTGTGTGTTCTTAGGATAGTTCCGGAGTAGTTCCTTCAGCCCACATGTGGGAGAATGCGTATAGGATAGCACTAAGCAGATAATTTAATTATATTTCACCCGCTTGCCGTAGTTTGGGAAGGCGGCAAAAAGTTTTCGTTTCGTTTGCTTTGAAAGCAATAAGTTCAGGGGAACTTTCCGCAGGCCTTTGGTTTAGTTTGGCAGGCATCGGCGAAGTTTTAATTCTATTTCGCATCATAACTGGTCCACGGCAACGGTGGCGTTTTGATGAATAATCCAAGCGCTTCGGGATAATGTTTGCCTTTGAAGGTAAGAGTTTGCTGTAGGTTTCGGGCATGTGGAAGTTTTTGATTGCACAGAGATACTCGTAACTTATTGACAAGGTAAAGATAAATTGACTCCGATGGCAGTGTATGAAACATTTTGGGGAATATGAGTGAAATTAAGATCACCTTAATAATGTTAATTTAAAGAGGCAGTTAGCATGCCATTTGGCCGGAATTCTACGAGTAAGCACAATTTATGTTCTGCTTGACTAACACTAGGAATGGGATAGGCTTTTGTGTGTCTATAATTGGATTAAGGAATTTAAATGCATCATGGCTTCGAATTATATATGATTTTAGAGAACGAGGATCTTTGATAATTGCACGATAGTGCCATGAACCGTCCGTCAAATCATATCATTAATTTGCTTATCGGGGCCCAGTGCAAGGTTTTAATTGTTTCGACTTAAGTAACGGTCCGCATATACATATATGACGGTCATACGCGCTGAACATTTATACTTATTTTATTCTGTATTCATTATTTACAATAACTACGTTCTTTATTAAACTTGAGTTTAGTACATGGTAAGGATTGCGAAGGAGTGGTTGCATTATAATAGAAGTCCAAAGAATTGAAGTCCAAAGAAAATAACTAGAAGCTGTTATTAAACATCAAAGGCAAACAAAGAATAAACGCTCTCCTCAAAGAAAAGTCACAACTATACATATATTTTGGTCCGACAAAAATGTCTTGTTTTCCGGCAAACATTAACCAAACAACAGCAATAACCAATGCAACAAACTTTTTAAAACGACTCTGAGAAGCATGTCAGCTGTGTATACGAACAACTTTTAATTGCAAGGGAATTTGGATAGGATTGCAGACTAATACGTTTTAATTTCATTTCTTTTAATTAGTTGGGTTAACCAAAATTAATTTGGAGTGTGAGTTGATAGATGTCCCGTCAGAATGCTGGTGTACATTGATTAATTAACTTGAGGAGTGCTGGTGAGTTTCAAAGTTGACCTTTTTTGTTGACGAGGACGAGATGAGAAAAAAATGAAAAAATTAATGTATATATAATAAATGAGGTTTCCCATACGACATTTAGGGCTTCGTCTGAGTAATCCTTTTAAAAAAATAACCTCAAATGTCTTTTATCTCTGACAGATATGTGAATAGGGTGATGTACAATTTGCGCTTGCAATTTATTGCTAATTATTTAATGGTGAAAATAACTTACGGCTTTGGCTGAACTCTCACGTTGTAAAAATAAACTACTGGCACCAGTAAAGGAATTTATTTTGTGTAGCATTGATGTTTTTTAGCTGTGGCTTGTAGCAAATCAGGCACCTCAGTGTCGAATGAGAGGACAGCTGCACGCTTATGATGATACGGGTCAGCCCCTCGGACGGAGCGGTTCCTGTCTCATCAGTCGTTTACCACCCATTAGCAAATAAAGTACCTTTCAATTTCAATTTCAATTCAATTTTATTTGAACAAAAACTATACAATTGGTCTTACATGCTAAAAGCTTAAGCTAGCGGAAAAGGTGTTGGCTCAACAATAGGGGCCCAACGATAGGGGTGTTCAATTCCGTGTGTCCTTGTTGGTCCTCTCGGGATGGGGGTGGTATTGTGGCGGCCTATTTAGTCGCGATGTAGTGTAGTAGTTATACTTCTCCCTTTCTTGGTTTTCGACCCTCAGCGCTTCGATTTGCGGTGACATTGAAGTGGCGATACAAATAGTATAAATAAAGTACCTAAGACAGAATATTTCACCCTAACAGACACCGGACGAACAACTAAATAATATATTATAGAGAAGAAAATAAAGGGACATGAAAGAAAAATAGTATTCAAAGCCATTGCTTTTACCACGAAAAGAGGCGAGAATAGAGCTCGCGGAATTAAGCTAACTAACCTAACCAACGACTAATCTATTAACAATCCTCATGGTGTCTGATATTGTTGGCATATGTCTGCCATAACAAAACAAACAATTAATGTATTTGGATTAATATCTCAAAAAAGTTAAATTATAATTCAACGATAACTATACTATATATATACTCTTATACTAAAGTTTAAGGACGACACACACGACTCCCAATACTCTAATTGTGCTTGACCTTTGTTGCGTTATTCGACATGTTCCCAATCACTTCTACATTTTAATCTGTTTTTCCAATCGTGATTAACGAATGAAAGACCAAGGGCCGCATGTTGAACTTTTCTCTCGTCTCTGCCGTCTTCAGTCGGCTTTGCTCTAGAACATGTAAATTGGCCTGCTTGGTATCTCGACCTCAGGCCGATATGTTGATGTGGTTAGTCCACATATGTGTTCCGAGCTCTGTTGGTTATTGGTTTGATGTGTATCCGTTTGGATTTTGGCAACTCCTTATTGAGCCCCTTCTTATGCAATTATTGACCGTCTATGTCACCAAGAGCGGATTTATTGCCCACTTCATTAAAAATAACCAAGAGTGTCCATATCCTTCTGAATACAATACTCTTCCTTCATCTTAATGATTTGCTTGGGTAGAGCATGTTAGATAGTCATTCAAGGATTTCGCAAGGATTCCAAAAAATTATTGACTGGATAGGTTATTTGTATAGAAGCAAGCAAGGTACTGCCCTTAATTGTTGAATGCAAACAAAAAAAAAAAACAACAACTGTGGGCGTAAGATGCACTAGCCTGCAGTTAACAAATGAATGTGTACATAGGTCCTGAAAGAAGAGTGTTCGGCTCCGATACCATCTAACCTTCATCGGCTGGTCGTCTGCTTTCTATATTAAGCGTAAATTCGTGATGTCAAAAATGAGCCGCTGACTTCAGGTTTAGGTTAGGTTAGGTTAGGTAGGTGGGCTGCTAGCGAAAACGCTATAAAACGCTAGACTACTACCACTGATCAACAACTCTAGTGATAGTGTCGTTAATTTTATTCGAACCGGAGGACAGTTTAACTGATATATGATTTGCTTGTGACCAGATAAGTAAGGAGTGTAGGGTGCTATTGATTTGGTAGAGTTGTATGTCGTCAGCGTAGATATGTATGATGATCCTAGTTCTTAATACTCTCCGAAATATAACACTTGCTTCTTGCTGTTATTGTTTATTTTTATGGCTCTGATTGTGAAAAAAATACTGGAAGATTGCTAGTTGCAGTTTTACTATTTTGACTACAAAATACAAGAAAATTACTGTAAATGTCAGCAAAATTTCTATTCCACGCTATTAAATGATGAATCGCCTTCAACGAACTGTGGACGAAGACACCGTATGTTGACTTGTTATTGTTACTCCCGTGACCGCCAATGGCTGTTGCTAAGAGCGGCTTCAAGTCCGACCTTTTTGGTTCGAGTATGGTAGGAAAACCCAATCTCTGATACGGTCTCTGTAAGCGATCTTGAAGCCAAAACACCGTCGAGAATGAGAGGCAGGATTGGCTCAGACTCAACCGTCCGTCTTAATACAATGCTATATAAGTTTAATGATTATCAAGCATATAGTCGCATTTGTTACTTACTGTTAAACTAATTGAGTAAATAACTTAAAAATTCTCAAAAAATACTCGGAAAACTTTGGAAAAATTGTATATTTAATCAAAAATAATGCATATTTAAAATCAGCACAGAATAAAACACAAGAGTTATAAATGTTTGTTATTCATAATCTTTGCTTTCTCTCTCTAAGCCCCCCATCGAACCCTTTTACAGGAAATTACTCGCCATTGCTCACCTACCCCTTTCTTGCTACACCATCAATTTGTTGGGAACAACTACAACCGCACATCATACACCATTTTTATGAATGGCATCCAATAAATCCGAACACCTAAAAGCATCACCAATCAACTGACAAAAAAATGGATATCATCCGTCGTGGAGCACTTTCGTGCTACAAAAGACCACCACGACAGTGATGCAAGGGCTGCAAGCTAAGGACAATAGCGAGCAATGTTTTGATAGAAATATAGCGACAAGTGATTAAAATACGTGCATTGACAGTTGATTAGTTGTTATTAGGCAAACGCCGTCGCATCAACGGAACAACCGAAGTCCACACAAAGCTATTTGCGGTGCGCACAACGCCCCAACCGTAACCACTTCTGGTAATTAACAAGATTGTCCCAAAGGGATTCCAATGAAAGGGATTTATGTTCAACTGGATTGACGCTCTCATCGTAGGGTATTTATTTTCCGGTCCAATGGAGTAGTTGTGCTGTCCTTGAGTGGCTTACCCATCGGATGGTGTCTTTCAGTTGGAGACGAATTGATTCGAATGTCGGAATGAAGAAGTGATGGAAATGGAATCTTTGAGATTTTAGCAAAAAGGGGGCACCAACGCGGTGATTTCCGGTTGGACTCAGAGCAAGAAAATAATGGTAAGATGTACATTTTTTTTAAAATTTAAATTCTTGAAGGATTTCATAGACAAAATGCGTACAGCAACAGTAAACTGGTTAAACTGAGTTTTTTGTGCGATTTGTATGCCCACTTTGCATCAAGATCGGCTACTTTATTTACTCTACTTTTTACTGGTGTAAAAGACTGATCGATTCAGTTTGGAATTTTTGTTTGAACTAATGTCGCATGAAATGTAATTCGCATAAAACAACAGGAAATCCCTCTTCGAGGGAAATCAGATTCTCAGATTGAGTCACATTATTGCCTCCTGCATCGTCCTCGCACCTATTGCATTAACACTAAAGTCAGCGGCTAGGATGGATGGATGGCGCAGTTGGTATAGTGCCTGCCCTTGGTTAGAGAGGTCTTCGGTTCGAATCCCAGTGAAAGCTAAGTTGATACACTTTATCCGGTTTTCACCATTTGCCGTTGGGATCAAATTAACGGCAATATCACTGGAGATGTCGATCAGTGGTAGTAGTTTGACTATGGGTATTACAATCGACCATCATGGCTAAGTGTTCTGCCGATTTCGCTGGCAGCACACCCACCTTCATTACCTAACCTAACTCGTCCAAAACTAAAGCCCTTGTATAAGTAGAGGAAATCCCAGCATTGCACCGGAAGCACAAATCTCTGAGTTTTATTTTCTTTATCAGCTTCTCAGTTGGAATAGTCGTATATATAAATCAAATAGTTACCAAGATGTATTGCATCCTGCGTGGGCTAAGTCCAACTAAAAATTCTTAAGTTATTTGTTCTCCCTCTGCAAACTTTAACACTTGCGCAAAATGTATTTTTAATTAAGAACAGTATACTCATGTCTTGAGAATTTGCAGAGCTGATTACTGGATGCATTACACAAAAATATGTACCGGACTTAGCCTAAGGCTTAATCGCTCTGGCTTAACAGCTAGTTCTAATTTTAATAATTATATGTTAGCTTTTTAAATAAATAAATAAATAAATAAATGTACCGGACTACAAAATTAAGATTTGCGCTTTCCATCTAGGCACACATTACTGAATTACGGCTGCAAACATTTTTGTGAACTTCTCAAATAAGGAATAGACTCTCTCACCAGAAATTAATAGGGTAAATGCAAGTTTATTTTAGAAAAAAAAACTTTTTGAATATTACTTAACTGTTTTATTGTTAAATATTGTAATGTTTTTAAAAAGCCCATTTAGTCTCAATTTCTTTCCTTTTGTTTCTATAATTATCCTTTCTTCAAAGATAGGTAAGGTCGTCGGATATAGGCGAAGAAGATCTAAAAATTGTTGACTTTATTTCACAAAAGGTTGACGGATTCAAGTATTCAATCTCAGCAAAAATGTATAATAGGTGAATATGGCCTGTATGATCTGGAAGTAAATCAATCAGAAAACAATTCCAATTGGTTAACCGACACTTACATTCTTTTCAGTTTCACGGGATAAAGTCAAGAGATTACCAGCTATCATGTAATAATCCTTCTGTGTGGAGTGCAATGCAAATGCAAGTGTCTTCCGGAACGGAACCGGCTGCTTATACCAATCCGTGCAATAAAGATTCTCCCAAAATTTCTGCATCTGCAACATAATATCGTCATTCAGTAACTTTTTGCAAAAGAAAGAAATCCCAATCGTACCTCATTGGAAAGGACCTGGCCAGCTTCACAGAATGTGCACAAAGTGAACACAATCGAACTGCATCCAGATATCATGGAAAAGAATCGAACACTGCCAATTGGTTGTCTTGACACTTGCATCATTGTACATCCAGCCGTGAAGTAGTTATATGAGAAATGGAGGATATTCGTTCCTAAAAACAGTTTGCGAAGTTCATTCAAAAAGCTGTTTGATTTTTGTGAGAAATCGTTTATGAATGTGATTACGATGAATTTCTAATGTACTTGCTTACTCAAAGATCTCAATATGTTCTTTAATGTAAGACAGCAACAATTTATGTTTTACTTCAGGAGAAAGGTCCTCTTGAGAAAGGTTTTTCATCATAGTCGTGTTTAAATTTCTTACAATTGCTGCTGAAGTTAAAAGAAAGCCGACGTATGTCTGAAAGAAGTAAATATTTGAACGCGTTAATCCATAAAACATGTATTATGTGCACTCTATCGCTAAAAATATCAACATTTGTGTATTGTATTTTCGCGGTACCTCGAACTACGGCGACTTTGGGAAATTTTGCAGTTAGATACTTTCAATCTGTTGTACCGTTTTACACGTAAACGACATACCAATCAAAGATGCAGTGTCTTGGCTCAAGAAAATGCATTTCATTATCTCTTCGGATAGCCGGGCTGCGATTACGTCCCTGAGCAACGTTATTTAAAGACTTCTTTTCACTATTCAAAAATATTCCTATAACGTGAATCACCGTCTGCACGTGGATTGTCCTCATTACCCGTAGGAACAGACACTAACGACTAGTTCTTCGATAATTTAAGCGAGTAAATTGCTTAGTAACAAGGACAGGGAACTCAACAATTTTCTAATCCGCGTGGTATAGCAATGGACTCATGGTATATATTTTTAAGCCTAAATGTGGAGAGGAACTACAGCTACAGCTTCTTATACACAGCTATAATCTTTGAGCATTGTCAGTAACTCGAAAGAGGTCGTCACACTAACCCAATAGGCGCCACAGAGAACTTTACCTTACTTAACTTAATTACTAAGTGGATGCTGTTGTCAAAACAGTGCGAAATTCGAGCCGAAATAAGAAGCCAACTTGGACTGGTTTACGCAAGTCTGCAAGAAAAGTTAGAGATACTGGTTTATTGATTGATAATTTTGTAGATGTTACTGTAAGCATGCCTGTGTCGGGGAAACCTCAAATGTGTGATTTAAGTAACGTCAGTTGCACTAATTTGGGAATAATTTTGGAAAATCTGCTATTATTTGATTACTATGTTCAATTGACGCAATACCCGCATTGTTATTGCTTTTCTGCTGGAGGTTAGAACTTACGACTAAATTTTGCTCAAAAATCAAACCAATCCTTATTTCGGAGACTACATAGACTACTATGTGAACCAGAGAGTAGACATAGTACATGGGCTGCAGTGTTTTGAATACCCATAACACAGAATTCAAATTTGAAACCGGACCTTACTCTGACCAGATCTTACTGAGCCCAGACCTTACGATGAAAACGACGATTTGTTGAATCGACATTAAAGATATATGTATGTATGTAAACAGGAAGCTCCCATTTGTATTCACGAGTATCTGACTACAACTAATTATCACCAAAATGCAGGACCGATGCCGAGTTAATCAAAATACTTCATCGAATGAATGTCTAATGTGACTAACTCTTACCATGTCAAATGTCATTGCGATTATTGTGTGATTAATTGTTCCGAATACTTGATAAATTGAATACAGCTCATAAGTCGGACTTTGAAAGACATCCAATCCAAACGTGATCATGGTCTTTATGGGAAGTGCTTTTTTGTAATAAACAAACACGGGATATGTGCAGTATAACACACAAGCGCCTCCAACCAATATCGACCCAATAGCTGTAAGCTTTTCCGAAGTCTGAATGCTTTTGGTAACTTCCGTCTTGTCCGGATACCGAGATGAGAATATTTCCAGTTGCTTTATTATCCCTCGAATTTGGGTTTCACTTCTTATAAGCAAGGTGAATTTGTATTGCATGACGAAGTAGCATAGGGAAAATGTGCCCCAATCCAGTGCTCTGTCCATTTCTCCATCTATGACATATAGGTAGCAGCCACTTAACACCGACGCAATAAATAACCATCCGAAGAAGAACAAAACCTATTAAAAGATATTTTTTGTTGTTATTGTTTGGTAATAGTTCTTACTGTCTACGTCCCTGGTTTTACTCACGTTAAAACGACTGAAATACACATAGGGCTCCAACCACCATGGGTGATTGTCGCATCGCCAGATTCCGGTTATTTTGAAAAACGTTGTGGCCCGGCTGTAGAGCTTGTCTTGATCTGGTTTGCTTGCCATATTTTTGAAAACTCGGCCCGCTGAATGAAGAGGGCATATTTATATTCGCTCGGCATGCCGAATGCCACAAATGTTTGGAATTGTTTCATAACTTTTAATTGGAAAAAAACGTTACGTGAAGTTTTTAATTACTTCACCCATTGAACGGAACTCTGGTTCAAATCCTTATTACATATTAATTTTATAATTCTCAAATGTGCTTCGTTCTTTGAACCAATTACTTAATATTGGGTAGAATGAGTACCATATTCGAGTTAATGCAACAGTCTTTAAAACGCCTTTGGACTGAGTGTACACACTCCGCAAAAGAATCAAGAATTGTGGCATTATAAAATAAAGTGTTGAAATAAGACCAAGGGCAGTTACGAAGCCTTGACGTCGGTGACGGAAAAATTACAATTTCCTAATATCATCTAATTCCATAAATACATTCATAGAAATGTTATTCAATAATGAATCATTAGGTACTAGGCTAGAAACGGCAATAGTTAAGCATAAAAGGGAAGGTTTCCTTTTACCAATATCGAACCAGGCTGACGAAAAAGTATGCAGAATTTCTATATTTTTTAAATTAATTAGAGTAACTTACGATTCTGTATATCAAGGAAAGTGCATTATGGACGGTTTGTAATAAGCTATCTCACTGATGCGGACGACTTAACCCTTAACTATAGTGGTGGAATTTAATGACGTATGAATAGTGGTTTGTCCAGTGGATCCAGGTATTTTAAAATTATAAAACAAAATATAAATTTGTTCGTACATTTTTTTTGTTAAACATTAAATAAACAGAAAAATTAAGAGGTAGAAAATAAAATTAGATAAATTTATTTTCAAATCAAATTTGCGCTTTTCAGTTATAAAAATCTTGGTCTAAAAACATGTAATTTTAAAATGAACACTACAAAAAGAATTAAAAAAAAACTTAAAAACTTCGACACAAACCATTTCGACATTGTTCAAAGTCACATAGTTTAAGAGCTACATTTGCAGATTTGCTTCGAACAATTGAGGCAAATAGGTTGCTTTCACCTTACGCACAAGTGTATCGTCTTTGCTCTATTACCTTCAGCTACGGTTTGGTTTTCTGCGCCGCTGTCGGACATATCCGATCTAAAAAAAAAACAAAATAAAAAAAAAACAACTTAGCACATTGTATGCCTTGTGCTTGGGATCGTTATCCTGGTAAAAATAGAAATCGTCTGTCCCAATTTCCCAATTTCAAAACAGTCCCAATTTTACTGCAGTTTGGCCAGATTTGATCTTAAAATATTTAAGTAATATTTATGGTCCATTATGCCTTCTATTATGTGAAAATTTCCAGGTCCTGCTGCTGATATTGCAACCCATACCATAACTGACCCGAAACCGTGCTTTACTGTTGGCTTCAAATTTCTTTCCCGCAGCTCTTCATTTGACTTTCTCCACACATATGAACGCCCATCTGACCGAAAAACATTGTACTTGCTCTCATCCGTGAAAATGACCTTACTCCAAAACGTAAAATCTTCGTGTTTGTATATAACCTATATCTATTGTTAACATCATAAACAACATTTTTTTTTTCATGAATTATTAAAATTTAATTCTGATGTATTTCGACCTGAATCGAATGAGACTATTCCAATTCGACATAGGAGGAGATACGGAGCCATTCTGCACCACCGTGTGTCGTAGTCACAACCAACAAAAGATTGGACCTCTATAAAAATTCGAATCTGATCCTCAATGTGAGCAGCTTTAGATAGAAAAAGTCCAACTTTACAAACAGCGAGTACGAATGAGGACACCTACTAAATTGCTAATACGGTATGACTTACCAATATGATACAAATTTACTTATTTTATAATTTTAGGAATTGAAAGGAAATGAAATTATGTGATAGATTATTTAGTAAGAAAAGACTTAATTTATTTTGTGTGCCTTATATTAAAATAAACAAATTTAGATTACATTTTTATTATTATCATTATTATTTCGTTTTGCACTTATTAAGTCTTCCATTAATTTTTGTCGTCTGCTACCGTTTGCTGTTCATTTGTTCTCTTAAACTGCAGGAAAACCGTCAGTATCAACCAACGCTTCATCATCTAATTCATCGTGGTTGTCAGTACGCATATTATGTATACATCCACACGTCAGTAAACTGATGAACAATTTTAGGATCCTTTGCTAGGTGAAATGCAAAATTGAATATCAATCTTCGAAAACGAGTTTTAAGTAGTCAAAATGCATACCTGCCAGGTGGAGTCTACTTTGTTCGTTCGTCAACATTCCATTGTCTCTAATTTGGGGAACAAGCGAGTTCAGAGATGGATACGCGGAATCTCCGAGTTGTCTGTCTGTTGTCTGAAAAAAGTTCGTGCATGTTTTGGGAAGCTATTTCGTAAATCTTACAACTTCGTAGAATACGGCTATCATGCGAACTATTTGATTCACCACAGAAGTCATCGATACATTTTTTGTATGCATGTACATAAAAGGTATATATTTCGTAGATCGATATATACCTTGAAGGCAAATGCTGTAAAACTAAAATAACCCTTTGTATATGCAATGGGTGCTTTGATTCATATATGAGCCGTCAATACACCCACTCCCTTAATTTAAGTTTGTTCTTCAAATAAGCTTGCTTTATATTGTATTTTATTTGCATTTGACCTTTTAACATATTCTTGGCCGATGGATATGAGCCAATGGCTTACACTTTTTATAACATTCCACGCAGTCGAAATTGAAGTGTCAAATATTTTAGATATTTCCCGGAAAGTATTGAATCTCAGCTTCAGTATGTCACCCTCAGATGTTTTTTCTGTTTATATTCGACCGTCAACATGAAAAGCGTTTACTTATATCATCTTCTAAAAACCAACCTGAATACAGCATGTCACCACCTGCCTGGTGCTTGGACCTGGACCTAAGTCTGCAGAAAGTATCCCTTTTTTTCATGGCAATAAATTAATGAATAAACTGAATTTAATCACTTTATCCTAACCGTAGGTCACTAGCGCAAAAAACAGAGGATTATAACGGGTTCCATAGTGTAGCGGTTATCACGTCTGCTTTACACGCAGAAGGTCTCCAATAGCCGCAATTACAACAGCAGCAGCAACAACAACAACAACAACTGTAGCCACAACTACAGCAGCAGCATCCAGAATGCAGCAAACATTGGTCGACGACGTGGAATACGAGTCGACAGAAGGCGAGGGGAGAGTCTCCTACAGCGGTAGGGAGAACCCCTTCAATGCTCTAACGTCGTCCGAATCCGAGGACGAAGAGGAAGAGGACCGGGAGCAACTAATAAAGAGCCAGAGGGAGAGGGAGGAGCTGGATGCCCATATCCAAGCCCTCCAAATCAAACTAAGGGCCAGGAGAGCGGCCAAAGAGGCTGCTCAACACAAACAGCAGCCAAAAGAGCAGCAACAACAAGAACAGTCCCATCAGTTGCCAAAGGGACAACGATCAACAGCTGCCAAGAAGCAACAGCAGCAGCAACAACAACTACATCAGCCAAAGCAGCAGCAACAACAACAACAACAACAGAAACAGCAGCAGCAGAAGAAGCAGCAACAACAACAACAGCGGAAGCAACAACAGCAGCAGCCAGCCAAAAAGGAGAGATGCCCTCCAATCAACGTCTTCGGACTGGAGACGAAGGACGTCGACACCTTATGTAAGTTGGCCACCAAAGATACTTATCATATTAAGTATAAGGGTCCATTGCGAGTATCTGTCCATTGCTTATCAATGGCAGACTATCATGTAGTTAAAGACAGGCTAGCGGTGTCGGAGGCCGAGTTTTTTTCTTATACCCCAAAAGGGGAAAAAGTGCAGACCATGCTCCTTAAGGACGTGGATCCTGACACTGATCCGGAGGAGATCCTCGCTAAGCTGCGCCAAGCGCAGAGCGGCGATGTCCAGTTCGTTGGGATTAAGCCCTTCATCACTGCGGTTTCGAAAAGGGAGAACAGAAAACTTCCGTTCTTCCTAGTCCAGGTCACCCCAGACAGCAAATTAGATAGTCTAAAACGAATACATCGTCTAGGCTCTATTGATGTCAAATGGGATACACTAAACAAGACAAAGCACACACTCCAGTGTGCTCGTTGTCAGAGGTTTGGGCATGCCGCGACGAATTGCAACATGCAGTCTCGCTGCGTCAAATGCGCAGGAACCCACAATCGAGGGGAATGTCCCTTAGGGACGGAGAAAGTCGAGGATAGGAGCAAACTGAAATGTGTACTCTGTAAGACCAGCGGGCACCCTGCCAATTATCGGGGATGCCCTAAGGTCCAAGAGATCAGGAAAATAATAGAGGCCAAAAGGAAAGGAAAAATGGTAGAAGCGAGGCCAGTGCCCCGTGTTCCAGCTACCACTGTTACTCCGGCAGTCTCCTATGCCCAAATGACATCGGGTAGGCGACCGGTTCAACAGACAGTGCCGAAGGTGGCCCCGGTCCCAGTGGCCAGGCAACCTGAAGCCGATCTGGATCTGAAGACGGTCCTGCTCTCCATCCAGGGGCAGATCGCTCAGCTTCAAAAGCAGTTCCTTGAGCAAGCAGCGCGAGTAGACCTCATCTACTCGACGCTGTTCGGAGAGCCAAACGCAACATCGGTTTAATGGCTGCGCAGGCAGCCCGTAACCTTAAAATCCTAGCAGTGAATGTGAATTCACTGATCAGGCCTGAACGTCAACTAAACTTCGGTAACTTGTTGCAAATCCATAATCCTGACGTGTTGATGGTTAGCGAAACTAGGCTAAACCAGACGCATACCCTCAGGTACAAGAATTACCATATCATTCGAAGAGACCGAGCCTACCTAGCTGGTGGGGTCGCTCTCTTAATCAAAAAAGGCCTTTGTCATAAGGTCGTGTATAGCGGTGAAGTGCGAAAATTCCAGGCGATAGAAGCGTGTATCGCACGCATCCCCCTTCGGGGTGGTAAGCGGCTATATGTGATCGCGATCTATGCGTCTGACAAGGCACATATCAATCCCCATTTCATTTCAGAGCTCGATACTCTATTTACTAGCCTTCGACTGAGCTCGGAAGAGAACTACTATGTCATAGCCGGGGATTTGAACTCGAGGCATATGGATTGGGGCAACGTGGTGCATAACGCCAGGGGGACCTCATTGTATAACTGGTTGGTAGAGCACAATATTGAGTTCAAGCTAGATTTGCTTGCAACCGATAGGCCATCCTTTCCCAGAAGCGGGTCCTATCTGGATCTGATGCTGATAGACAAACGACTGACTATACTGGACGTGGAAAGACGCACACGGAACTGTTTAACTGCGGTTGAGTACGAGAGTGACCACTGCGGACTCTTCGCGGCTATTCAGCTCCCGAACGAGGTGGAAGAACTGGAGGAATATGTCCAGAGGCACCCTTATAATTACAATAAGGTCCGCTGGCCACGTTTCTCCAGGACTTTATCCACAGAACTACGTTCGAGTGGGATCAATCCTCCGACAAACAGAAACCTGACGAACGAAGAGGTTGACAGGTACCTCATACAAATGGACGACGTAATAAAACGAACCATGGAGAAAACCATTCCGAAGGTAGTACCAATCGATGACAGCGATGTTTATCGAAATGCTACCATCGATGCACTTCACGTGCACAAAAGTAGACTGCTGTCAAGACTCAAACTCTTGCACAGACGGTTTACAGATCCACAAAACGCGGAAGTCAGGGCACTGAAGTCTGAGATCAAGAACCTCCAACAGTTAATTCGAATAAATTACAGTTTGGCTATAAGCTTGCACTGGGGCAATAAAATCCGGGCTGTACAATCCAACAACCCGGGTATGTTCCCGCAAGTAAATAAAATATTTCGGAGGAAAGATCAAAATGACATTCAGGTCGTTAGACTTCCCAGGACGACACCCAACGAACAATTACTGACTTCAATTGGCATCGATCCAGGTGAGGCAGTGCTAGACAATGACTTCTTCGTGGTTGAATATCCCCAGGAGAAGGTTAAAGCTATTGGTGCTGTGTTCCAGCGAGTGTATACGGTCAACGAGGTTAGTAGGCCGAATCACGATCTGGAGAACAGAGCCTTGCTAAACCACTTCTATCTCCGCAACGAGATAAGTCAATGGCGATCCGAGAATCCAGGTTTCACCAGGTTCAGTGACGATAATATGGCACATAGTGCCGTCGCCTACGATGTAAATCACATCGTGATTTCCCAAGAAGATCTTCAGGGTATCTTCAACTCGCTGAAAAAGAAAAAGTCAGTGGGAATCGATGGAATACCGAATATTGTGCTTCGCCATCTTCCCCCCGAAGCGGTCCAAATTTACACAACATTGTTCAACAACGCGCTGAGTAATGCACATTACCCGACGCATTGGAAAACAGCTATAGTGCAACCGATCCCTAAACGGGACAAAGACAAATCCATCCCGACAAATCTCCGGTCGATCAGTCTTCTTCCCTGCATAAGCAAGGTTTTTGAAAAGATAGTCATAGGAGTTCTGAAACAATGGGCTGATGAAAATAAAATAATACCGGACAACCAGTTCGGATTTAGGGCGGGGCATGAAACCATACATGCCGCGTCAAAGCTGGTATCCGACATTCAATGGAATAAAAGCAAAAATCAGTGCACGGGTGCCTGTCTGATTGACTTGGAGAAGGCGTTCGACACCGTTTGGTTGGAGGGTCTCTTCCTCAAGCTGGTCAGGCTCGGCATAAGTAAACCATTGCTATATACGATCTATGCCATGATAACAGGTAGAAAGTTCGTCGTGAAAAGTAACGGCGTAACTTCTACCACGGTCTTTGACATTAAAAATGGTCTTCAACAAGGGGCTGTTGGTTCGCCGATCTTGTTCTCAATATTCACTGCGGATCTTATAGGTTCCATGCCGCACTTAATTGCGTACGCCGACGATCTAGTAGCGTACAGATCAGGTCCGAAGGTCGAAGTAATAAATATCTTGTTGCAGCGTGACTGCGAAAAAATTCAGCGATTTTGCGACGAGTGGAAGTTGATTATCAACTTCCTGAAGTGTGAAACTACCCTTTTCAGGACCCCGTTGTACACGGCATCGCGGGATACGCGCACAAACTGGCGCAAGTTCGGCATAGTTGACCCGCAAGGACGGCCGTTAGCTGTGAAAAGTGTAGTTAGATATCTTGGCATTTGGCTGGATCAATATCTGTATTTTGACAAACATATAGATATTGCTCTGACGAAAGCCAGAAAAGCCTTTGCTGCGGCAAGGAGGTTGTTTTTCAGCAGCCAACTTGATACCAGGGTGAAGGTAATCTGCTACATGGCCCTAGTACGGCCAATTATGGCGTACGGTTGTCCCCTGTGGTTCAACGTGAGTCCTTCCCAGATGGAAAAGATGAGGTTGTTCGAGAGACAGTGTCTCCGGAGCTGTCTCCGTTTGTATCGCACACCCGAGTCTGAGTACAAGAAGTACTATCCTAACGAGGTCCTGTACAACGAGGCAAACTTGAACAGGATAGATAATTTTATTATTAAGCTGATCAGAAGGCACATTGCACGGGCTATGACTTCTTCCAACAGTCTGATCTTCGGGGCTTATTACCCCAATATCATGTACCATGAAAGGGTGCGCCTTAACGGCTTTATTCCTCCCGAAGCATTCCTTTATTTAGACACGATTGGCCTAATACAGGATACAGACGGATGCCCTGTTATCTTCCATGTCGTACGCCGAACAGTGGACAGGCGACTCCAATACGAACCGGATGTCGCTCGCACCCACGAGGATCTTCTTCGGTTCAGTAGAGCGATCCCCGCTCGTGACAGGAAAGAGTCTGCCAAAGAACGGCTATTTTACTGGTGGTTACACCAAAACCAGTCTCCGCCACCGCTGGCTTATCTAGAGGACCAGATAGTTGACCATGGTGGCCAACTTACATAGGTTTAAGGTAGAAATTAGGGAAAAAAAAAAAAAAAAAAAAATCCAAAAAATCCAAAAAATTCAAAAAAATTAATAAAAACAAAAAATCCAAAAAATTATAAAACTAATAAGAAAAGAAAAAAAAAAAAAAAAGGTGCACCACGGCGTATAAAATATATATGTTAGGCATATACATAAAATATACGCCCTGGTGCACGTGTCCGTACTGTTACGGACATAGTTAAGATAGTCTTAAGTTTTATGTTAGGGTAAGTTAGTATAAGGTAGTTTAAGTAGTTGTGTAAGTAAGTTTAGTTAGCCAAGTTTTTAAAAAACTTTTCTTGGCAAATGAAAAATTCATTAAAAGATTGTCGTAAAGATTACAAAAAAAAACATAGATTAAGCCGAAAGGCACATTTATAGCGTAGATTAGATTAGCTTAGAGTACCCGCATAGGGTCAGTAGGTTAGTATTAAGAAAATTTGTGAATTCTTAAGTTAGTTAAGCTAGTTTTAAGTACTTTTGTCTAGCAAGTAAGTCCACATAAAATTAAAATTAAATAAAATTACATGAGAAAAAAAAATTATCAAGTCTGCTTTACACGCAGAAGGTCTCCAGTTCGATCCTGGATGGAACCATGAGGGTTATCTTTTTTTAACTTTCGTTATTTTTAACTTTCTAACGCTCATACGCAAATACTAAGACTGCTTTTCAGATTAAATATCAAGTCGTCGCATCACAGATGAACACTGGTGGCCAATCCTTAAATTTTCGGTAAAAGTGTGTAGATCGTTTGTAATGCATCATTATGATCCATGGCTTCATCTTAGCTTTCCTAACAAAGCGTCCGATTTCGTTTGGCTTGATGTTCTCATAAGGCATTCGTCGAGGAAGCTCTTCACCACATGCTGGAACATGAAGTCACTATATTGGAGCTGGGAATGGTTATCTCTGCACTCGTCGTTCTCAGATTTCTATTCCCGTTGAACTATTCTTTGGAGGAGCTTGCGAAGGCATTGCTGATGAGCGCAACTGAGTCGTATCTTTAGTTCAATAGCCAGATGATCAGAGTCAATGACGTGTGGTGAATGCATAAACATCTTGTAAATCAGAAAATCTGGTAGAATGTTGAACAAGTTCGATGAGCCTAAGAAGAGGGATATGAACTGGTCGGCTGCGAGATTAGCCAGTGAGTGTATATTTCAGGATAGTCTTCCCTAATTCCATGGTACTGCGCTTTTCGCCTTTTGAAGAAGAGTCAGGAACTCGGTTCCAATGAGCCCCTGAGTCTCATTGAAGTGATTGAAGCTTCCTTTTGGTGTACTTTCCTTCACCAATTTGTTCGGCTGGGTTGGATGAGCCTTTGTTGTTGGGGTTGTGGCAGTTGACTTAGAGATCTTTGTGTTCTTTTGATGACTTTGCAGAAGCGACCGCGAACTGGGTATCAATCCTTCTTTGCTCTATTCCTCGAGCTTTTCTTTGGCTTTGGTATATCCCTTGTAGTTAGCAGGGCGTTCTTCTTGGCCAGTTGGGTAGTCCATGGTCCTCCTTGCATTAACGTAAACTAAAAGGGTCACACTTTCATCTGGATGTGATATGTGTTTAAAATTCCGATCAAGGATGGCATGGTCTTAACTCAGCTGCGTTGGTTTTTGTTCAGCTCAGGGAACCTCAACTGCTAACTGCGTCGTCGCTTTGTTGTCAGTCCACCACATTTGTAGTAGACGCGCTATTTTCTTGTTTTGCCATCTGACTAAAATGTTCAACTTACTACAACATATATTTACATATGTATGTACAACAGGGAAGACCAGTGGTAGAACTAAAAGCGTTTAGTGTTGAAAATGTAGACACAAAATCAAAAACATCTTCGAAACCACATGATAAATAATTGAAACTGCATTTGCTGTGATTCGATTACTTTATTCAGGCATTCACGCTTACTCGTGAACCATGACACTTTGCTAGCAGTTATATTCTATCCAGAAAAAAAGTAGTGTAGAGACAGCCGACTTCTACCTCCCTTTTCCCGTAAAATTGTTTAGACATCGTTTTTATAACCTTTTCACCGACACGGGGCAGGAGAATACGTGTGAGCTCTTCCGAACAGCTGATATGTAGCCTCCATGCTACTGAGGTGAATTCTCCAACAGTCGTCACGGCAACAACAATGTCTTTCATATTTGATGTCGATGTACATATTATACCCTAAACTTATAAAAATATTGCTTACGATTGCAATTCGTGAATACTACCCAACCATAAGTTCTCTGTGCAGTTTCCCCTACTTTTCGCGGTAAGAAAAATTTAAAATCTGTTCTGAATCTTAGAAGCTTAGGCATTGCATGATATTGTGGTTACCGTGGCGACCGCTAAATATTTCACATCGGTAGCTTGGAGGGGAAGGCTATCAGCTGCTCGGAAGAGCTCACACGTATTCGGTGAAAACGTTATAAAAAACGATGTCAAACAAATTTTAGTGGCAAGGGAGGTAGAAGTCATGGTTTTGTCATTTCGGCTGCCATAGTAATACATTTTTTTTTTAAAAGCCGCTGTTTGTGATTATGATATGAAAAGAAATAAAAAGGAAAATTAACCAACATGAATAAATTTTGAATAATGTCATCTAGATATTGGTCCACGGGCCACAACTCAAGGTTGTTATCGTGATATATCCTTCTCCTTCCCACCACATTTATGTGAGTCGCGACTCAGGAGTCAGTGTGTAAATTCTGACTAAGAAAGTATGGGGAACATGCATAGGTTGGTTTCTCGGATAAGGTAATGGAAAAACAACCACCTTTGACTCTGACATGAAGATTCCAACAAGCAGAGTGGCGCAGTGGAAGCGTGCTGGGCCCATAACCCAGAGGTCCGTAGATCGAAACTACGCTCTGCTAAAAGAGTTTTTTTTTCTCCTTGCATCTACTTTTGTCGACATCATACATTTTCACTTATACTAATTCCAAGAACATGCCCATCAGCGTAACCATCAAATATGCATTTGAATTCTTGTGTCTCCGGCTGTTGAACAAAAGTTGGGTTTTTAAGTTTCGGTTGACTGAATTTGAAGTTGCTATTTGAGTTAAACCATTGAGACTTTCCAATAATCAGAAATTTCAACGGAACATGACAATTTATAGAACGTGGCTGCAAAACTGAGTCAGGTTTTGAATTTATTTTACATTATGTTTTTCACTTCGACGAGGCAAAACTAAGAAAAGGTCATCTCGTTTCGCCCTATGCACGATGATGTCAATCGTTAGACCAGCTGAGGATAGCTACGTACATAAAATATAGTCAGGGGAAACCCTGGTAGGGTCTAGAAAATTAAAATGTTTCAAGCAAAGCAACATCGATAATTCCACGTTCATCGCTAGAACTGAGTGGGAAACCTACTGATACTCAAGGGTGTACACTACATACACAGATAAAGAAATTAAAAAGGAACTGATAAATGAGGGAATTCCGGCTTCACTATGGAACTCAAAGACAAATGTGGGTAAAGGGGTTGAAATAGAAAAATCTAAGCTCGTCACCGAAGTAACCAAGAAGAGATTATTGCTTAACCAAGAGGAACACTAGGAGCTGCTGGAAACAAAAAAAAACGTCGCACAAAAGAAACCACAGGATCCCAGGTATTCATGACTATGGCTATCAAGGCAGATATGCAGGACACGTATAATACACTCAAAAATAAAAACTTATCTGGATTACATGACATAATGGCATCTGTGGCAATAAAGAACCATATTTAGCAACCAACATCATCACAAAATCGTCTCTTATATTTTACAATCACCGAGAAAATATTTCTATAAACAAACGAATAAAAGAGGAAAAGGGACTGCAGACAGTAGACGTTTTTTTATTATGCTCACATGATCCATGTTAGCTTACATTCAAAAGGGATGAACAGTAGCTTCTTAAGATTGCGTTTGGTATACACACACCTTACCCGGAACCACCCAATCAGTAAGATACCTCCCGAACCTGATACATCTGCCAAACTTGCGACTTAGTAGCCCCTATACATAGCTTTTACTTACTGGTGCGTTTTATACCAAGTGAACTTTATGAACACTTTTACTGAACTGTGCTACAAGTGCTACAATGCATATTTACATTACTGAAATGGATGTAGTCCTGAAGGCAAAAATCCGTCAACTGCACGGGCTCGGTATTGGCCATGGACACCAATGTTCCAATTAAGAGGGTATTCGAATCCGAGCCTCCTGGTTTGAGAAGACCTAACCTCCGGTATAGGACCAAGTTATCCGGTATGCAGGACTAATCATGGGATTGATGATTAGTTGGTGCTCAACCTAGACATTTGTTATTCTTTGCAGCGCTAAGTGCTGCTGTCCTAAGCTATTCACACCAGAACAGTTTACAAATGCGCACATTCACTTAAGCTAGAAAATAGAATGTAACACAAAAAAAATGTAGTGAAACTCGTGAGAGAATAATAGCACTCTAGGCTCTGGTCCTTTACGGACAGGAACGTCACCTATATTATTATCATTAACAAATCACAGAATAAGCAATGGCAACCAACAACACTGTATGTTACAGTTCTAAATCATTTACATTTTAATAAATAATAAAAATGATAAACAAATGATGACATGATCATGTGAAAATACTTTGATTAACATAGCTGCTGGTAACGTTGCCTTTAACTAAAAATCATTTACAGTTGGCACCAATACACTTTAATATGCTCCTGTAGAAAAACGTAGACCTTACGATTTACAAGAAACTCTTTCCTTTCCTACTTTTGTCGGTATTCTTCTTCCACAACTGCTCACTCTCTAACTTGTGCTGCATTTTTTTTTATGCTCGGACATGCCTATTGCACCTTTTTCACTTGCCTCCATTATGTTTCCGTGAAAAGACATGGTCCCACAAAAAAAAAAACGTAGAGAGCAACCGCAACGTTAAACTCTCCCATACAAGCGGCCAGGACTGTCGCTCACCTGTGAGCTATGTTATTCCAGGCACGGACCAAATTTGACAATTTAAATGACTAAAAACAGTAACACAAGCGATGCCGATCGGTTGCAAGAGACGCGACGCGACATCTGAGATCCAATTAGCCATCAAAATTGAGATCGGACAGCTTTCAGGCGGACTGTGGTATGTCCCTGTGCGTCGTATAACAGATCTATACTGCACAAAGAGAGAGATGGATAAATGGACGACTAAACTCAGTCACTAATCCGTGGCGTCTCCCAACATTGTTGTTGCGACGATGTACACAGCTGATGTTGGAATCTATAACATCCAAGCGGTGTGGATTACTGGTGAGGTTGTCTGTGATTTTCCTTTGTGCAGCAGCGGGAAGTCTGTCAGTTGGCACGATAGCTGAACACTGGTACGAGTTTTTCCAATTAAAACATGAAACACGAACATGGACTTTGAATCTGGAGCGGTTCTTTTTTATTTCGCTGGTGGAACGTGTCAAGCGCGGGGAGGTTATTAGTCTTAGCTTGAAGCTCAGTTCAGTCTTGCCCCCGCTGGTGTGGAGTGTGGATGAAAAATTATGAGAATGTTGATAACAACTTGGACTATGGGGACTGTGTACGTGTTTCGAAAATGTGGATACAAAGAAAATGATTTGTCGTTGTTGATAATAACCGCGACGACATATTCGCGTGAAAATGCGTATTAATTCTGAAGAATTTATTAAATAACGGGATGAGAATTTAGTTAACAAAATTTGTGATAAAATTAACATTTGAATAAGTAGCAATTTATTATATGCGTCAAAAGTTCCAGTTAACTGAAATTACAATAGATTGGGCAATCTTGTATGCCTTTCGGGAAGGTTAAATTTGAGAAGCTTTTAATGGTGACCGGATAACACTGATAGCTGTTCTACTTATTATGTCTCATAGCTGTCAATGATACCAATGATATCCAGCTACAGGCCTGTTATCATCATGGTTTCAGGCAGCGTGCATGGAATTCGTCATACAGTGGAAAATAATCCTTTCGACCCCAAGCCACCAACCAGGCAGAGATTGGTGCGAAATGAAGTAAAAAAAACTACTGTAGCGGTCTGGTATAATGAACTACGACGACGGTGAGTTGTGAAATGTTTTGGTGTTAAAAGCTAAGGAAAAAGATCCTGCGTGTGAATACGAAGTATCACCACCAATTAAAAACAAAACCTTGTGTTGTGTCAAACCATTCGCCGACTCAGAGGAAGGAAATTTAACATCATCGTAGCAGTCAAGTCCTTGAACAGGGCAATCCCGAACAGGGTACTGAGGATGGCAGACCAGTAGTCTTGAGTGGTGCGGACAAACGGTGGAGCAAGTCATTTTGGCGATTGAATCGTTTTAGAGTAAATCCGTCGGCCAGAAATGCTTAATACCATGGCTAAAAAGGGAGTTTTCTGGGCCTCTCGTGTGATTAAGGTGGCCTGAGAACGCGGTAAGACACCTGACCATGGGAAAACTGGGGTGACTGACTGAGATTGCTCCAACTACAGCGCACATCTCTTTAAAGTCTCTCGAAGAATGGTACTCGAGATGGCTTGCGAGTATTCCAAACCGATCTATTTTGCATCGCAGCCGAGGTGGGGGTATGTCATCTTCTTTTGTAGATGACTTAGTTATCCTCATATCATCCCGTGGACAAATTAGAGGTTATATTAATTTCCAGAACGCCTATTCAATGCACTCTACATGTTTGTGGAGTCCCATTGAAGCAAGTTCACGTATCTCGGGGTATTTTTCACGAGTGATGGGAGGAGCTTTCTTGTAGGACTGGCCAAGTTGGGTCAATTTTGAAACAACTTTGAAGATTTGTGACCAGGAAGACCGGTCTCGGTGTCAAAGCCGTCAGTATTGGTTCCAACTCTCTCCTATAGTCATGGAATTTGGCTAATGACCGAAAGAATAAGAGCGCGAATACAAGTTGCCGAGATGAAATCTTCGTGTTGTTGTGAAAGTTACTCGCTGTAACATGTGAGAAAGTCGGCAGTGTGTGAGGCAGTCAACGTTGAGCAGCTGCTTCTTCAGACGAAAAGGGCTATGCTTAGAAGGTTTGGTTACGTGGCATGTGTCTACGTCATCAGGATTTCCGAGGCGTGCCTTGAATGCGACTTCAACAGGTAGGTGACAGCCTGGCGGACACAGGACCAAATTCAATAACTCGTTTAGACATAATGCCTGATGAGTTAGAGTCCATGGCGGAGTATAGTGTGGCCTGGATATCACTCTTGCGTGCTTTGCTCCTGCTCCCCCTCTGCGGGTCACTGAAGATGGTGGTGATGATGTTAAGTATATATCCGTCGTAACTTCGCTCTAGAAAAGGTTGGCTTTGTTTTTTATAAGGTGTTCGTGTCGATTGCTTTTGCAGAACTGCCTATCGCCCCCCGATTCGTTAAGTACTGTGAGTTGAATAACGTCCTCCACGTCTAGGATTTGTTTAATTACCTGTTGCACTATATCCCCTAATTTTTGTGACTAAGTTTTTTAGGTGGGCCTTATGATCGCTTCAAACTCATACTAGAAGGCATCTCTATTGCACACAATTCTCCACGGAATGTGAAATAGTTAATTTACTTGAGTCTTACTTGAGCCGCTTTAAACTCACTCGCAAATATTCCAAAAAATCGGTTATTTCGTCAAGTTTGTCATGTTCCTTGCTTTGAAGGGAATATTTATTCATTTCACTAGCTCTTTGAATTACTATCTGTATGTAAAATTCAATTTGCAAGAACCCGAAATGCTATGCACATTTCCCTTGTCCAAAGGCGATATGAATTGTGAACAGTTTTGGCCCGGAAGTGAAATGTCAATTTTCTATAACAAATACGATTCGCTCGGGACATGCCATGTTCCCATGCCGATGACCAATGTAGTGTATGAGCCTGAGTTAATACTACCTTCCATTGTTGGCTGTCTAACGTCCGTGATGGCTTGGTCTGTATAACGGAGGCAGAGTTTTAATCGTACCCACGATCATCTCTGCTCTTGTATAGTCCAGCTTTAAGCTCCATATGGTAGGTCTGCGGTTCTCCTCGCCTGGTCTTGACACAAGTTTTTTTAGCAAACCGGAGTAACAGCGGTTACCAATCGCATTCTATTGTACCCGCCAGCGCATATCCTCGCTCGTCCAAGGTTACGAATGTACGAATGGGGTTTAATGTCGGATCAATCTCTCGAAGATGTTCCTCGATTCTACCACGATGATAATAACATGTACCGAAAGAACAACAGACGCATGCTGTACCACAGAGGCTTGAAGATCTTAGTACAAAGTACAAAATATTGCTGATGGTAAATTAGAAAAATGAGCCAATTAAACCAAGCTATTGTTCGCAACAACAGCAATGAAATTGCACAAGTTTTACGAATTGTTCTCTTTCGAATCACTACGAAATACTGTTGTGATCTCACTGTCAATGAAGAACAATTGCCTTGTAGTAAATTGTACAAACCTCAAATGCGTAATTACAGCAAATAAATTACACATTTAAAAGCAATGCTTTATTGGGCCGTTTCAATATCAGCAATCGCATTCAGTATTTGAAACCAGTGAAATGGAAAAGATATCGCATTTGTTCCTGCAAATACAAACACAATCCATATGTCAAGGTATATCCATGACAGCTAATTAGAACTGCCAGGATAATTTAAATAACGAAAACAAAGGTCTTCAATTTCCTTTATCAACCTCATTCTCTTCGAACGAAGGAGTGCAAGGGAACGAGACCTTCGTCGTCCTTCTGTCGTTTTTAATTGTTCCCGACCACACCCGGGTTTTGCACAGCAATCGACTTTGGCCGCACTGGAGTACATGCTTTCATGTTGGCCTTTGTTACCGACTCCTTGGCGATCTCTACGACATGAATAGTAAATTTAATTATTTTCGTATGTACTGAGTGCATGTTGCAGACAAAACAAGAACAACCAGTGGAACTACTAACCACATCCTAAATTGAATCAAACAAACAACCATCATTGTCATCATCGACTGAAACATCATTGGTCTCCTTGTCCTTTGTGAATGTGTCATCTTTATCTTTATCCTTCCATTGCCCTGGTTCGCTTGCGAGTACATATTTTGCATGTCGATACGAGCAAAAAGGCTTAAAAGCTAAAACCTGTTGAGATGTTTCCAAATCCCCAAGCACTTTATCAATATATTCAACCAAAGGAGCAACGACTGGAGTGTAAAGTCTGCTACCACGCGGGTGGGTGTGTATCCCTTTTGTTTACATTTTCAATTCTGTGATAGAAAAATCTGTAAATAATGCGACATCGATATCACCGATATTTTCACTTGGAATTGAAGAATGCAACAACAAAGGATTTAAGTAGATAAATTTTGGTTACGCGTTCGATGAATTTTATTACTGTCAGGACAAAGGACAGAAGATGGAAGGCGAATGCTTTTATCCTTGGTGTCTGTCTACAGTGAGTATGACTTCGTGTTTTGTGTGTATCAGAAAATGATTGAGATGTTTTCCATGATTACGGTAAGTAAGTCGTCAACGAAGAGCGGGAGCTCAAGGGGAAATGTGGGAAACTTAAAGCAGATGTATTAGGAGTGGTTGCGATGATTTATAGAACTTTGTAAGTTAAGCAAGTGGAGTTCAAGTAGCTTGCAGATTGATGGATACAATTTAAAAGTTGTAAAGGCAGATTTTGGTATGACCGAATTCAATTGGCGGACTATTTAAAATGATGGTGAGTGGGTTTTTTTCTTTGTTACTAGCCATCTTTAGACTTATTTTGAAACTGCTGGTATAAAAATCTTCTAAAACAAAAGCGGATGAAATCTCGATTGCTGCCACTTTTAAAGTTCATCGCTTAAATGACTGTTCCAAAAGTGTTGAATCCCATGTCTTGCATCTTGCAGGTCGAGCAGAACTTTTGAATATTTGCCGTGGTTTGTAATAGGTAGGCGAGCGTCGTCATGATAGCAAATATAACGCACATCTTTGCGCATAATTTGGTAGTTGTTGTTCATCAGCAATGGGAAACCTGCTCGAAGAAGTAAAACAACCTTTTGATAAGAATATTGTTTCTCCTTGTCTCCAAGATTTCTTGAAGGCTCTTGATAAAGGAAACCACAATACAATATCTTACGTTGGCTTAGATACAAATTTGGCGGTTCTTTTATTAAGTAGTTTCTCTTCCATAGGTAGCAGGAGGTGTTTTTGGGAGAGCGTCTCTAATGGGCGTGAAACAAGGCGTACCACAGGTACGATGTTCCTCTAGTTAGCACACATTCATCAGTCTATAAATGGACGCGGTCAAAGTTCATTTACATTATACACGTTGGTGCAAAATGAATGATCCTATCGGAAGCTGTTATAATTTTTGCAAATGGCGTCATACGGCAATCATATTTGACATTGTGCTATACTCCGCAAGAGCGTGGAATAATTGTGTCCATTTTTTTCGATTGTGTCAAAAATCATCATGAGCTACGAGGCGCATTTCCGAGGCACTGAAAATCCGCGTGTGATGCACGAAGAGCCGATGGCGTCCTCGGCAACATGTGGTTTCAACAAGACGGTGCAACACAGCACGAGCCACAATGGGTATTTTGCAGGAAGCGTTTCGTGGTCGCGTAATCTCCGTTTTGGCGATTTGGCATGTCCATTAAGATCGTCCGATTTAACCATACCAGACTAATTTGGTGCTACTTGAAGTCGCGGGTTTATGCCAACAAGCCTCAGACAGTTATTACCGGAAATCTTGCGGAAAGTCATGGAAATCATGGATAAAGCGTGCATAAATGTGTATCACATCTGGCGGCAGCCACATGACGGTTATCATATTTTCCACTTAACAGAAATAATTGTAGAGGTCCAAATAATTAAAAACAAAATTGGATGATAAATGTTGTACTATCTTGTAATTAACCATTTGCTATTATCGATTAACTTAATAAAAAATGATCTGAAACGAATTTACTCTTGTTCGATCACTAATAGATTACTGCATATAATAATAAGATGTGGAACTCAACAGTTTGAGGTGGACATCGGGCCTAGGTTATACAGAAACAACTCATGTTCTGTGTGCAATGCGGATCTGCAGTTCTCAGCCGACTCCGAACGTCGAAGTTTGAGACGCATTTTCTGGACAGGACTACTCTTTGAGCATTCTCACTGAGTCGAAAGAGGTGGTACGGTGAGTTATGAAAATTGTTAAAATTCGAAGACTGACATCATCTAGCGCCATTCTTAATGTAAAACTTTGATCATACCTTGGGATGATAACCTTATACTATTATTCAATTTTATTGAACATTTTCACAATTACCAAAAAAATGGTCTTCCATTTAAAGATTGTCACGCATTCAATCATAAATAAAGGATTCTCAGTTTCATGAGGCTGGCAAACTGCTCAACGGTGTGCTTCATGATACAGCGCTGTGCTACCGTTTTCACGTTTGTTATATTAGGGCAACGTATTCTCTCACGCAAATGTTTCTAGAGTCTAGATATGAAAAATCTGAGTGAAAGAGTGCGTTCTATTGACTATTCCACTCCACTCAAAAGCAACACAGCAAAATCAAAAATTGTCTAGGAGCAATGCAGACATGAGGCAATGAAATGCTGATAAATTAGCTCAGGAAGGAATTCGCAGTCGGAGAGTTCAGAGTGTCGATAGAGATTGCAGCACCTCTTCGACTACTCTTCGTTGAATTCGATCACGGATTTGTATAAATGGCTACAACTATTTGGAAAATGAATACTTTATATAACTGAAGCGCCATCATCTGGTCTAACAATCTCGTCTATTGTCTGGACTATAGCACACTGGTTGGTATCATTAGAAGGTATTGCTTCATGATTTCATCTGAAATGTATATAAATACCAAGGACCACTATAAAAATGATACAAGCAAAAAGCAATTAAGGCCTAAAATTTTGGGCGGTTTCCTTTGAAACTTGCTAGCATTCAGCAGTCATTTCTTAATCAACTTTAATTTCGTTAGCCCTACATCGTACGATTTTCCTTCTCTGTGGATAAAAACAGACTGCAAAACTTCAAGTACAACCATATGCACGATACTTACACCTTGTAAGGTAAATATTAATAATCATGTAAGTCATCCACAAGCTACAAGCAGTCAGTTTTCGTAATTAAGATGTCAGGTAGACAGAAATTCATTAAAAACCTTTCCAAAGTGGGAAACAGTCGTTTTCTTGAAATAAATAACGAAATGCCTCAAATCCCATTGCTGCAAAACTTGCTAACGATTGTTTGCAAAGAAAAAAAGTGGACAATTCCATTCCGGACAGGCTCCGCCCAAACGCAGAAGAAAACCAGCAAGAAAACCTCATGCCGAGCCGACGAGTGGTTCCCTCAAATCGTTGTTGGCTACGTTTGCCACAACCATTCCAATGCGCATACACCTCATTCCCCCATTTGGAGCTCACTCTCTTTGGTACTCAGTCGATGGAAGGCAGCATTGGAATGTGGAACCTGAGTGAACTGGAGCTGGAGTTATGCTCGTGCACTGTGCACAGTGTTCGGTTAATTTGGGGAGGGATGTGGTTCGAAAGAGAAACAGCTCCAAACGTTTTGTTGTCGGTAGAGTAGCGTTTGTGAGAATATTTTAAATGAAATATGTTGAATTTAAATCGTAAATCCTAGTTAGATTCCAAACGTTTTATATTCATTTCCGATATAATTTCTATATCTAAAATGTGGAAAATACAATGATGTATGTTTTTCAACAGAGTGGTTTTGAAAGTTGTTGCTTCAGTTTTTCAGTTTAGTTCAAATAATTTTGAAATAAAATGACCTTGCATAAGAATAAAAAATGGGTCAGGAATGGCCATTTTGATTCAAAGAACAAGATGGAGTAGTGCTAATGTTTATCTTCTGTCATTTGTCAATTTCCTGGTCAACGGTTTTGAGAGAACTTAAAATCCAAGAGGAAATTATGTTACCACTGATCGCCGCATTTACATTAAGGATATTCTTTTGTATCCATTTCATACGTAGAATTCATTGGTGGATGAAATAAAATAATGTTTGCCTAATGTTCAGTAGTTGACAAATTCATTGAAAAGAGTCTGCAAAACACTACTACTGTCGATATATAAATTTACCTGAGACCTTCCGAGAATGCAAAATTCGACCTAAATACATAAACGAGGTAGCCGTGATGGAATGGCCATCATAGTGTCTCGTTTAGTGAAGATGCTGCAAATCTAGGACCAAGGAGTAACTATAGTCAACCTTCAAAGGCGAGAAAGTCTATCTTTTCTAAACCCGGTGTCAAATTAGTGAATTTTATTGGAAGCCAAAATCGACAATCAAATCTTTTCCACCATTCTGTGTACTTATGTTTTATGAAACAAAAATTGCCTAATACCGCTTGACTCAAATACTTTTCCGACTTCCTTAATTCCATAAATAAATGCAACAAAGTTTTATTTCTTTACATATAAAGTTTCATGAATGAAAGAAAGAATGATGTGCAGAGAAAAAGAAGTAAATCCTTTTTAATAGAAGACTATCATTATCAAATAGCTGGAGTAATTACGTATTTTTGAATACTCACTGATTGGCAAGATTTCATCTGTGACCGACAAGTGCTGTAAACCCAAAAGGTTTTGTCTACCTCGTGGTAAACGTGAACTCCACAAACCACTTAGTGGAGTTCCGTCGTCGAATCGTCCTTGGCAACCGATCGACCAAAATCATGCTAAACAAAATGCTCACTCAGTCTCTCTATACGGAACTGAAAGCTTGTCGACAAGCAAAATAGCAGACCTCATGCTTGAATTTCGAATGAAAAAAACTGCATCGGATTTATGATCGTCCCGTCTGCGATGTAGGTGAATGGAGGGTAGGACATAACCGGCGATGACCAAGTCATCATGGACGTAAGACAGCTTCGACCTACCAGTAATTTTCAACAAGATCTTTTGATTTTAGAATTCGAGGCATCTTGGTGTTTTAAAAATCAGGCAAACATAAGGATAAGTATTGGAGAACTTTATCTTTATTTAAAGCTTACGAGACCGTTTTTTTTATTTTTTTACAGGTACGGACCATATGTTTTATGCATCAAATCCATCCGAAATAATGCAGCGGCTGGCATGTGTGCTGGTAACAAAGGACGAGCATACAATAGACAGTGTGATCCTTTTTGTAGTTCCTAAAGAAAATATAAATAAAAATATTCATGGTTTAAATTTCCCTAAAACATTTCTGTTTTAGCATGTTGTTTTGATTTTGTCATTATGAATGCAATATAACACAATTCAAATACATATAAATCAAGGGACTCTTATAGGACTTGGTGCAGACATTGTATTTGACACGAATGACATGAGTATTTGACACATGTTGCGGAATAAATCGGCCATAACTTGACGAATACTTGTTATCGTAAGCCTCAAGAGTTTGAATAGGCCCACAGAAAGGAAATCAAAAGGGTTTATGTAAAACAATGTTGATGGTCAGTTATATTAAGAAGTATTTTTTCAGAATTTTACAACCCGATTGTCAAACAATACGTATTTTCAGTTGACTAACGTTAAAATAAACAGACTGAGTAGATAATTCGGTATGACTTTTGTGATTGAATCCAGGCCACGTCCCATGAACTATGTAAAGGGTGATTTTTTAGCTATTATCTTTTTGGCAACACTGGTTTAAACAGCTGACGCACGTTTCGTGTTTTGTTTCACTGTCAAACATCTTCAGTTTGGTCTATAATTTAACCATGAATCGTCTTACAAACGAACAACGCTTGCAAATTATTGAATTTTATTATCAAAATGTGTGCTCTGTTAAAAAAGTTCATCGCGCGCTTCTTCAATTTTATGGTCAGCTCATTTTTGGCTCAATGGATAAGTAAATAAGCAGAATTGTCGATTTTGGAGTGAATATCAGCCAGAAGCATTTCAAGAGCTGCCAATGCATCCAGAAAAGGTCAGAGTTTGGTCCGGTTTATGGGCTGGTGGCAGCACTGGACCGTACTTCTTCAAAGATGATGCGAATCGTAACGTAACTGTGAATGGTGAGCGCTACCGTGAGATGAAATCCAGCTTTTTTTTGCCCAAAATGCAAGAGCAGGAGCATGACATGTGGTTTCAACAAGACGGTGCCACATGCCACACAGCACGCGCAACAATGGACTTATTGAGGGGCGAGTTCGGTGAACATTTTATTTCACGTTCGGGACCGGTCAATTGGCCGCCTAGATCGTGCGATTTAACGCCTTAAGACTAATTTATGTGGGGCTATGTTAAAGCTCATGTCTATTCACTAGACGCATTGGAAGACAACATTGAAGCATTTATTCGTGAGATACCGGCCGAAATGTTGGAAAGAGTATGCCAAAATTGGACTAAGCGGATGGACCATTTGAGGCGCAGTCAAGGTCAACATTTGCATGAAATAATCTATAAACATTAAATTATATGGACCGTACTATCGATTCAAATAAAGATTTCATGCATTTTTCTGAATTTTATGTGTTTTTTTTTGGAAAACTTACCTATAGCTTTTAAAAAATCACCCTTTATATCCACATTGCCAACAGTGCTAGTGCTAGTTAAGTAACAAAAGTGCCACTATTTCGCCTGGCCTCAAGCCTTAGGAAATGCACCCAGACTCTTTGAAATTGTGGCAATATAGTTACTGACCCGCAGGGAGTATTGGATCTATTTAAGCAGCACTGCAACTGCCGCTTAATGGGCCAAGGGATGACCAGGAGAGAAAGTGATATGAAAACAGAAAATCCCAAATCCATTCTATGAAGTAGACCTCCCACCTAGCTTTGAAGATGCGGCACAGCCATTAAATATAAAAGTGTATGAACAACAAAATCTAGGGTGAAGTTCTGGTAGGGAGCATGCGCCAGATCATCGGCAGAATTTTCGAAGACGAAATCATGCCTGACATACACAAAAACGGCGATCTCACAACAACTATAAAGGCTCGGCAAGTCGACTATAGACAAAATGTTCGCACTAAGACAAGTTCTGCAGAATACCAGCGAGTCTCAAATCGATTCATAACCACCTTTTCATCGATTTTAAAGCCGCACACGACAGAATGGGATCTAAAATCATGACTTGAATATATCCTCGGTATCGATATGATGAAACATGCGAATTCAATTTAAATTGTTTTTATTTTTCAATATAATTTCCCCTAACATCAATGCATTTGTTACAACTTGCGATTAGCTTTTTTTTGTAAACCCTCAAAAAAATAAATTTCCTCTTTCTCTGCAAAATACCCATTTATTGCCGACTTGAGTTCTTCATCATCCGAAAATCTTTTTCCACGAAGACATTTTTTCAAGTCCGGAAACAGGAAATAATCACTAGGGGTAAGGTCTGGACTATAGGGTGGGTGTTGGATTTCTTCGAAACCACAATCTCGCGCAGCAGCCTTGGAAACTCACGCCGTGTGAACAGGAGCGTTGTCATGAAGAAGCAACACACCCGCTGCGAGTTTGGACTCTTGTTTGCTTTCAGAGTCATAGTGGTGGACCCATGTTTCTTCACCAGTAACAATTCGATCCATAACACCGTCCGCGTTCTCACTACATATCTCCAAAAGCTCTCTACAGCATGCGATTCTCACTTTTTTCTGAAGCGCTGTGAGCATTCGTGGCACCCACCTTGCACTGACCTTTGAAAGGTTAAGATGGTCATGAAGAATGGTGTGAATGGTACCAATTGAAAGCTTGGTGATCTCTGCCATCATTTTCACCTTTATTCGGGCATCATCAAGAACAAGTTTTTCGACTTCTTTGATGCTTTCTCCCCCTCGCCCGAGCGGGGGTCGTCTTCAATGCTCTCTCTGCCTCTCTTGAACTCACTTGACCACTTTTGCACAGTTGATAATGAAGGTGCGGAACCCTGGTAAACAGCCACCATCTCTTCATGAATAGTTTTTTGACTTTTTCCTTGCTTAGTGAGAAAATTAATTATGGCGCGATGCTCAATTTTCACCATCATCGTCTCAGTTGCCATTATGATTCTGTTTAACTAGATATAAAACGCGAATTAAAAATCGCATTTATATGAAATTTTACATGAATGCACTAAAATAATAGTATTACTTGATAAAGAAAAAAATATACATACAACCACAGCTTCATCCCGATACCGAGAATATATTGAACTCCCCTCGAATATGGAAATCTCATCTACATCAGCATCTACAAGTAATGGTAACTTCAAGTTCTGGCTCATTACTGATTGAAAATTCAGTCGAGGTAGAGTACCTCCATTTACCACTTTGTCTAAAGTTGGCTTACTCATTATTTATTTGTCACCTGTTGGGTTGCAAAATTTACAAATAATATATTTCTTCTACAGTTTAGCTACGGACATCAATTTTTGCAACTTTTTCTAATTAAAAACAATCAATATAAAAAGTGATTAGGAAACAAAGAAGAATCGTTCATACTGCACACAGGCTCTTCCAAAACGTCTGTTTTTGACTCAACGACCTGGATAACACTGTTACACAGGCTGAGTTTCTCCCTTTTGGACGAAGGAGGGTGGCAATTTATTTATTTATCTAAGTACCAGATGCAATTCAGGTCAGTGGGAAAAATATGTTGTATGTTGCATCTCAAAAACAACCACCTTATATTTTGACACAGAAATTTCATCAAGCAGAGTGGCGCAGTGGAAGCGTGCTGGGCCCATAACCCAGAGGTCCGTAGATCGAAACTATGCTCTGCTAAGGTGATTTTTTTGTCCCTTTATGGATATTGAGATATCGAAACCGCGTATTAGCTACAGAGAGATTTCGAACCGTGACAGAGTCAACCAGCCTGAATTCGTTGTTGTGCAGGTGTTTTCCAATGACTTTAGCAAAGATGTCCTTACTCAGCTTTGCGTTGAATTCTTCTAGAGCGATTTTGGTATCGAAATTAGGGCTTCGATCGTATGGAGACCATATAAATCATCCTTGGAGTTGTCACCCTTCCCTACTGTTGGCTCAAGGGCTCAAATCAGGCTGATATTGCCAAATTTAATTTTGTTTTAAGAAAAATACAATTAAAATAAAAAAAGTTGCACCACTGATACCACTGCTACGTTATGGGGTAGTTAATGTAGTATACGTAACAAAATGTAGTAGACGTAGCGCTTAGTGTTAACTAGTGGACCGTTTCCACTAGTTGGAAATTACATTTGAAGCTCAACTCACAACTACGCGTAGTTAATGGAGCAGAATACCTCATGTAATCTACTCTGCCATCTCTGGTTAAGCCACGTTTTTTTATATTATTTGTTAAATTAAACTAATACAATTTTGTCTTTTAAGACAAAAAAAGATGTAAGTAATTAAATGCACATTTACATAAACTTATAATAGCTTAGAGCATCCGTATGGGGTCAGTAAATTAGAGTTAAGACAAAAGAATTGGCATGATAGTTAAGCTAGTTTCAAGGAATTTTGTCTAGAATATAAGATCAGAATTTAAAATAAAACAAAATTTAAACAAAAAAAGGCTTGTGGCCATATAAACGTAGAATAGAAAAAAGTTCTGAGCATTTTCTTCAAAAGCGAAATGCTGGTCCTTGGCAGTCCTAAATTTGTTTAAAGACGCTAACATTTTCATATCAGTCTTCGTTCGAGAAGAAATTGCAGACTGAACTACCGAACTAAGTCTCCATCCATTGATAGCAGTAAAAGTTTAAATTAATTAAAAGATGAACGAATGTGCTGATGACCGTCAAAACGAAATAAAACATTTATTTTACTCGTGTCTACTCATACCGTAGTTGGCTGTGGCTGTGGGACAACGCAACAGAGGACATCTAATGCATCTAATGTGGAGCACACAAGTGTAGACAACTCGGTGCGCTCTAGCTAGTGAGTCTTGATGATTTGGCAACAGGCAAAAAAAACTAGGAACTAGTTACTCATTTTCATTCGAACTGAGCCAAGCATTGTTCTCAGAAGTCCCCTTTTATTTTCCAGATATGAGTCAGCTACATACGAAGGGGTGCGTTTAGTTGCATTCGCTTGTTGTTGTTTTATTCTATCGAAATGTACCATATGCACTTCAGGTCAGTGGGAATAACTATAATGTACCTTGTATCTGGCAAACAACCACGTTATATTTTGACACAGAAATTTCAACAAGCAGAGTGGCGCAGTGGAAGCGTGCTGGGCCCATAACCCAGAGGTCCGTAGATCGAAACTACGCTCTGCTAAAGTGAAGCTTCTTTTTTTGCGTCTCTTTCCAAGCCGGTGAAATTGACAAGCAATCAGTGTTAGTAGTTTAAATTAAGGTTCTAATAGTCCGAATGAACTTAGTACAAGACTACAATTCATCAAATTTTTTAATATGCCGCCTTGTGGCTACCACGGGATGTCCTTTTTAACTCGCCAATGGTCTGTGAGAGGTTTGTTAAAAAGTTCGAATAACTTTATTTTCCGTTATTGTTTTGTATTGCAATTTCGATTATTCGCGTATTTTAGTTTATTGAACTTTGTATTGTGTTATTGTACATATAATTTTATATTTGTGTGTTACTAAACAGAAGTACCAAGTACTCTTGCCATAAATGTCACCAATATTTGTGACTTGAACACGTATTTCCGTATTACAGCAGCTGTTTACCTGCAGACATTTAGTTTGTGAGATGTAGTTTTTTTGTTTGGAAGGATACAATTTTTGTTTATTTTGTAAAAGTTCATAATGTCGAAAGACGTTATTTTCCTTTATCAATATGTGATTTTGTATTTCTTTCTAAATTTCAAAAATGTATTACTAAAAACACCGCTATTTTTAATGTTCTAATAAAAAATATTGTAAATTTTAAGATTGAAATAAAGGAGCTTATGTTGATTAAATATCTGTTTTATTGTCAGAGACCATACATTAAAAAAAAAGCATTTCGTAATAAGTTTCGGAGAATCTTCAGTTGAAAACTGCAGTGCGTAAGACCGGCGTCACCATTGATCAAAGTCAAATTTGCGTCACCAATGGCGGGTTAATTAAAAGATTTATTGGATTTTTTTTCCTGATTGGGTGGCGCTGCAATTTGTCTTGCATTCGGCAAATTGTGTCATCCTATTATTATAATGCACCTTTTGTATACATTAATAGAACAAAAGTTAATGTCCATAACATTTTTAAAGGTTTACATGTGATTGTCAATTGCAAGCTATCGGCATAATTTTTTGAGGGATGGAATATATATGACCTGGCAGTCCCTTGATCAATTTACCGTCATCCAAATTGGTCATGATTGCATTCGACGTCAGATCATTTTCAAGTATCCTTGAGTATCACGAGTAGACAAGATCGACTCGGATAATTTCGAGCAATTTGTAGCAAAGGCAATCGAGAGAACAGCGGTGTCGAGGAAGAACTCCTTTGTTTAACTTTGACAAACTATAATCGCAATCTAAGAGGATTGGAGGTAATGTTAAGAAGTCATCAAAGAAGCTGCTGTTATTTACAACAATCTATATATATTAAAATCAATGCTTGTCCTTTATAGACTCTTAAGTGTTAAGAGATAGAGCAATGATGTCTTTTGTCAACTTTGTTCAGAATTCTTTGTGGACAGGCACATGTAGTCAAACTGAAAGTTTACAATGCACAACAACAATTCTACGAACAGAGACGAAGGGAAGACAGTCGGCTTCTCAGGACGAAAAAGAAGGTGCACGGAAAGCGTGCGATCAAGGAAGGTGTTACGGTTGGAAAGATGTTTAAAAGTTTTATCAACGAGTGAAACAATTATCTAATGCGTGTAAAGTTCTAGTGGAGTCGCAGTCGATAATTAGAACTGGGATTAATCACAGAGTGTTTAATGGAGATGGGGACCCAAATACCGCAGGCAGGCAGAAAGTCCAACTCAGTCTGGATGATGATTGCCAACCACCGATCTAGATAAGATCAAGAGGCCAATATCAAGCCTGAAGTCTGACAAAACTGAGTAGACGAGTTGAAATCTTTAAGGCAGCTGAATGTGATCATGCATGCACTCGCTTATCTGTAAAATCGTTCCTGTGAAATTCGAATTGTTCTGCGTGTTATTCTTGGTCCTGTTTGCTTTAATACCATCTGGAGGAGGTCACGGGTTCGTACAGAAACATTAACCTGGTTGTTACAGTTACAATTCTTCTTTCAATTCAACGTGTCCTAAACATACAAACAATCGTTTGGTCGGAGATTTCTGGTCCTTTTCAGACCTAATTTTGTTCCAAAGACGATCATATTTTGAAGCATTTCAGTTCTAAACTATGCAATTATGTCTCGATGGATTGACAGAAGCAGAATTTAAAATTAATCAGAAGATGAAAGAATGCGCTGTTGGCCGTCAATATAGGGTCCTCATTTATTTTCCAGATACGGGTCGGCTGGCTACCTGAGAATCTGTAACTGACTTTGTCCTCTGGTGATGAACAGGGATGCATTTGGTCGCATCCTGTTGTTGTTGTTTTTAAAGGTACCATATGAGGTTCAAGTCAGTGGGAATTACAATAATGTATCTTGTATCTGAAAAACAACCACCTTATATTTTGACACACAAATTTCAGCAAGCAGAGTGGCGCAGTGGAAGCGTGCTGGGCCCATAACCCAGAGGTCCGTAGATCGAAACTACGCTCTGCTAAAGTGAAGTTTTTTTGTCTGCTTGGTCGGCGTCAATTTTCAGTCTATGCAAGATATGTAAATATTTAGCAGAGATTTTTTTCATACACTAAGTTTTTTGTTTAATTAGTTAAGATGCATCCTTGTTACTTTTGATAGTATATATTGCAATGTGTTGTCTTGCACTTATTACGATGATTGGCGCTCAACGTAGAGCTCAAATATGACAAAAAATATGGCAAATTTTTGAACCTAGTTACATGAGAAGCCAATAAATTTCCTTAATGCATATCAGACATCAATCACTACATCAAACAAATTAAAAAAAATATCGTTGTGTATTGTATAAGTGATTTCTCTTCAACCGCACTTCATTCGTTTTATCTGACACCAGAGCAATCTGCTAAGCACTCAAGCTGCCTCGTAAAAAATTTCACAATCTGCCGCAGTCTTCAAATTTCAAAACGCTTCAACCCCAAACCACGGAAAAATAAATGAAAAAAATCCAACCGTGACGCTATGAATTTTTAATTTGATCTCATAATTTCATAGGACGCTTCATTTCTTGGTATCAACCCCCCAACTGCCGCCCTGGCGAATTTATAAGAGCGGTTAGAAGCACAATTTTTTCCACTACGTGTACTCTTCGGCGCTCCGTTGTCACAATTCTCTCCAGGGAAATCATATTTACGAGCGGCGGCCCAGCAAAGAAATTTACACTTTCTACTAACGCCCCGTGAACCATCTTCCAGGCCAAGTGCTTAATTATTTTATAGGTACCTTGACACTTTGAGCACAAGCCATGGCCTTAATCAAAATGCAAATTAACATCACCCACTCGGGCTGAGGACGCACTCGTTGGTATGCAACCAAAGGTATTTCACACTCATTTTCCGTTCAGATTTTCACTCATTCCACGTCCTGAAGTGGATGAAGTAAGGAAGCAACCTGTGGCATATATGGTATGTGTGAGCATAATGCACGACTGACCGATAAAAGGCCACGAGCTGGTGCGGACTCTCACCACAAAAAAACATCACCGAGCGGCAACGAAGCCGACGTCACTTCAGGCCGCAAGGACATTCGCAGGTCCCAACTGCAAACAAGTGCGTTAAGTTAATTGGGTATAAAACGTGGCGTTGTTACTGGACGGGTGTTTTATTTGGAAAAAGGATTAAAAAGGACTTCACTGCGAAAATTTATATTATTAATTAAATTAAACCTGCGACTCAATGACTGGACACGGTTGGGATTTCGCGCCGACAACACACCAGTCGGCTGCAGTCGCATTTTATTTTCATTCATTTTATTGAATGCAAAGGATATGTGGCCACGGTAAGGACTGCAAACGGAATTCATGTAGAGGTCCGCACAATGTGGAAGGAGAAGGCAGGCAAAAAATGAATTAAACGACCAACGCGTAAACAACAACATCCCAGTTGGGGCGATGCCCGAGAACACATCGCTGCCTTGGGGGAATTAACATTAAAATAATTACCACAAATGGGTTTCAAAACACAATCATATGTACACACATGAGGATTTTTGAGTTGCAACATTAACCCCAAAGACAATGTTGATGCAGGACTTTAATCCTGTGCATGTGTGATTGGAGTGCTTGCGTGTTCATTAAGTGCGTCACTGATCATTTGGAGATGAATTTTCAATTGAACTTAAAGAGTGGAATTTTAGTATACACGGAGACATCATTATCGGTTGTTGTTGTCGTGGCAGTTGGTATGGGTCAAGATGAATTTGACTGCTACCTAGGAAAGCAACAAGGACTGATTGTGTTGACCAGTAAGGCATCCATAGAAATATGGAGAATTAGTAAGTCTTCAACGCGAATATTTGATAATTCCATAGGTTTTACAAATGCTTTTCATAAGCGGAGCTCCTACTTCTCTGATAAAAGATGTATGACATGAAAGAAATTGGTAAAGTAAACGAAGTTACCTTTAAGATAGATTTTTAAAAGTAGTGACTCATTTAAGGATTTACAATAAGAAAAAATCATAGATTTGAAGCCCTAAAGACACTACCCTTTTGCCGCAATTTTAATGCAGCTTCGCAAAAAAGAAGCAACGAGTTCTTTGTGGTAAGAGGCACCAATTATTTTGCAAAGGATCATTCACTGTCTGTATGCAAAGTACATGTAATGACATGTGTATTATCTGTACCGTGGAGTGCATGGCTGTGGATTTTAACCAGACAAAAATGCTGAAATTTTAAAAAATAAGCTGCCAGAAAGAAGTAGTATAATGTTTTTGATGTTTTCACAATTATGACACTAGTGCCTATACACACACTTAATGAGTACTTCAATTGTGACTTGTTCGGACTGCATTGCAATAACAATGCAGAATAAAGGTAGTGTCATACGGACTTAAGACCCGCACGATCGAGGTTAGAAGAGCAGAGGTGTTACGAATGTGAAACAATTCTCGAATGATTAATTCAGGCGGCGACAGCGATGCGTGATGTATGGAATCTAAGTATCCTTTGTCCCCAATAAATCTTCAAAAAGAGGTGCAGTCAAACTCTTCTGGTAGGATATGTGGTGACATTACGACGCTGTACGATTTCGTTCCTTAATTTCATATATATCGATACAATTGGTCACACGCCACATCGTCAAGCGATGCATCGATTTCTTCCGTACACATGTGTGGCATAAATCATACTACAGAATTTGACAATATTCATACATTAACTGTATTGATTGATTGATGACTGATTAGTGAAAGTTACAATTAGTCGGCTTAGAATTTGCTAAACAATTAATAGTTTGTGTTGATAACTAAAACAAGCGTTATGCAAAAAAAAGCAATTTTTGGTGACATTAATTTCCCAAGTCCACTTCACAAGACCACAAAGGTCTGCTATATTTTCTGTAAGTTTTTTCTACATCTCTGGAATTACGTAGACCTTTGAGTTACGCTGTCACAGCTTTGATATTAGTTAATGCTTTCACGGCTTAGGAGTTTACTTTGAGTCTTTCGTACAGGTTGATATGAAGGTATTGTAAGGGTATCACTTTTGATGAGAACGTTATCGAACGAGAGCATCGTCATCAACACCGACAGTCAAGCAGCAATTATGGTACTCGAATCAGTACTTTTAAGATCAAAATTGGTAAGACTCTGCCAAATGTCTCTTAACGAGATATCAAGACATTGTAGGTAACATTCTGCTGGGTTCCTGGACATAGAGATATTCCAGGTAACTGTGAAGCAGACGAGCAAGCCGGAACAATAATCATTGAACCTAAGATTGAAAACATCTGGGTAGAAACTAAAAAAATAAAAATCACAGAGTTAGCGATCAGTAGGACCCGTAAAAGATGGAATAATCTTAACACGCGCCTACATTCGAAACAAATATGGCCAAAAATGGATCTTTATCGGCCATCCTCAGTCTAAGCAGAAAAAACCTGAGTAACCTAGTCGGAGTCCTCACAGGACACTGCGAAATGGGTAGACACGCCCCAAGACTAGGATTGCCATACGACGACTTCTGTAGCAGATGCATAAATGAAGAAGAAGAGGTATCCCCTCCTCACATCTACCCTGCAATTGCCCTGCACTGGCCTCCATTAGGAAGCAAACCGTGGGCGACTATCCACACTAACGGACATATCCGAAAAAAATGTCAAATCAATCTGGGCATTCGCCCAAAAAACAAAATGGTTTCAGGAGTAACGGACGGTAACCAGCTCAGTGGCAACACAATGGCCCTCTCCTTTATCCTTTGTATTTTTATACATTAATCGATAATGATGCCCTACAGCCGAAAAAAATAACCTAACCCACAGGAAGACAATGCGTAATAACCACTATCGCGTTAAAATGACGAGCTCTGTGAGAATTTCAATATCAAACGGCTGTAGGGAAGGCGAAAGGTGTCCCTGAAATTGTTAGAATGCATTGATCATATGTGCATCCAAGCCCCGACCGTAAGACCTTTGATTTATAGACTGTATATAAAATTGATGGACGGGGATCTCAATGTACTTATTGTAGATTCTGTAGACCAAAGGATCTACTATCTGAAAAGGCTTTCCCAGTGTTAAAAACGAGCACATGCCGCGCTTAGAACCATCATATTTTAAATGAAATTAGAATCAGAGGGTGTTATATCGTTTGTAAATAAAAGCATCTCAAACAAAAGTGCCCACAAATGTGTCCACGAACTTAAGAAACATACCAATAACAGTCCTTTACGTAAATAGAGAGCGATTCAAATTGCTCCTACTATATATTGTAAGCAAATGTGAACGAACCTAACGAAAGTAAGTGGTAATTATATGATTGATTTGTTAAGTTAAGTTTGATTGTCAGTTAAGCAAAAAGCAAAAAAACAGATTTGCCAGTGACACTCAAAAACAATAGACTCAATCGACTGGTATGTGTTTATTGCTGTATGATGATAAAAGTACAATCTAATAAATCCATTTTACCGGAGCCAGCTTATGCACTGAAGCATGGGGATAAATATGATTCCCCTTTTAGTCCCATCCAAACACAAGCCAACACTGCCGAAACAGGTTTCTGCTCTTTCATTGAGCCACCATCTCATAAAATATGATTTTACTCGACCACACTGCAAAGTCATCCCATTCCCACCTTTTACCCATGAATTCAAATATCAGAAGCTAAAACATTGCGGCACAAAACCAAATTAGGCGTAATTCACTCCGCCTTCATATCATCACCTCAAAAGAGGCTTTATTAAGCATCATCTCTTGGGCTAAGCACCCACACGCAAACCCCCAGTCCGCACGTAATGAGCCATAAACCTGTAACCCATTTAGGTTCACCTAAGCTTTTAACAAGTTTTAGCTCGCAGTAGTTGAGTGTATCATCATCGCCACCAACTGCTCAAAACCGGTTACCCGCTCGGGCAGTCATGTGGTTGGTTGGTTTGGACAACGAACCCACCTCCAAGACCACATTACACACATTTGCATATCAAAGTGTAATCATCACCAGTGGCAGCGGGAGTAGGGCAAGTTGAAGAGTATCGTTCGACCTCCCATACGATGTCCACCATTTGTCCGGATTATGTTGGAGTAGACACGTCAAAAAGGGTTGATGGGTACTGTGTGTGGTTCACGTGAGGGTGGGCCTTTCTATAAGGACTGTGGAAAGGCGTGAAAACACTTTCGAATTTTGGATACATTCAAATGAGTATTTTTGGATACTAGGAATCTATTTTATGTTACGTAATGAGGGTATTAAAATCTCTAGATCTCATTAGGAGATTGTCGGATGGAAGTGTCAATTAGATGGCACTTTGACTTTCTTTAACCTTTGCCATGGGCGGATTGGTACGTGCTTGTGGTACGAATTAGATCTGTTGTAGATAGAGCTTTTTGGCGAGTTCAGTTGACGCAGTTATATGCGAAAGTTCGATTGCATATCTTTTTGTTTTTCTGAGAAGCAGTCGATAGTCGGATTATGTTAAGTTGGTAGGTTGAGGCGTAAGCCATGTCTCATTTAGATCCTGTTGGAGCCATTGTGACGTCTGTAGCATCCATCAACAGCCATCTTGAAATCCTAATATACCTGGATGATATAGGTTAGAGGGATTTTTGTTAGATTTTGGAGGTCTTGGAAGAAATGTTGTGTACTTTATCGCCATCAAAGGTAGCGAGGAGTATCCTATTTCGTCACCACAGCCTTTGCATAGGAAGCTATGGATGTGAATTATGGAGTATGGCGAGTTAGTGCTACAACTACCATCCCGAGCAACTGTTTGTCGCATTGAAGGAGTTTGTCGGCTTTTTTTACGATTTAACTTGGGCCGCAGCATCCGTATGGTCTCACAGGTGTTTAAGGAGTTCCACCTTTTTTTCTGCTAACTCTATGATTGTGTCGTCCACATTTTTCTTAACATCAGGTGGCTTAATAAATACAATTACCTGGGATGAATCGGTTTCCGACACTTTTCTGGTAAGCTTATCCGCTGCCTCATTGTCAGCCATTTCTAAGAACCTTCTAGCCGAAATTGCTGTCAAGAACCTTCTAGCCGAAATTGCTGTCAATTAGGATATACGGTAATCAGATCGATGAATTTATTTTCGCAATCTTCTTGCCAGCTAAACCGTTGTTTTGGACTTTATTGTAAAAGAAATGCTCTGGAATGACCAATAAACTCAACCAATAAGCTCCTCCATCTAGCGAAATTGCTTACAATTTCTTATAAGCTATTCTCTTATTTCCTCTCCTTTTGTCACGCTCATCAGCGATTATGTCGTTCTCCCATTGTGTACGCCAACTTAAACGCAGTCGTCCTCTGTTTTCGCACAGGCTCGACGTCGCGGTCGATGATGACAGATGCCAGACTCATATCACTGAGCCAACTACTATTCGTGGTTGAATCAGTTACTCCAGATGACATCAAATGCCAAATTAGCTGTCCACTGAAGTCATTTAGAATAAATCCATTGAAACATATGAATAAGAATAACACACAGTTACACAGGATCTGCCAAAACAAAACTATTGAGAAAAAAAATCAAATTGAATCCCCCGTTGATTACCACCCTATTTTTCTATTTTTCTTATTAGTGCCATACACAATACCAACAAAAAATAGATTAAATCTGAAATCGAAGATGGGAAATGTCTGCGATCTTTGCTTCAGATCTTCCAGAGTATTAAATACAGGATTTGAATACGTTTTCACTCCTAGTGATTCCCAAAAGACTGAGGAATTCCGAAGTTATGCAGGGTTGTCGACTTCCGTTTAACAAAATCACTAAAAGGAGTTTCTTGCACTATTGTCACAAACATCACTGATTTCCTTCTACTTACAGATTGGGGTAATTTAGTTCTTTTCGCATTCAGTCTGGTCATCATGGAATGACCTGATTCCATCCGCCTGTTATTAGTGAATATGATGCATTATTTATTATGCATAGGGAGAATCTCCAAGTTTAAATCTCTACTAAACTAATCTGCCTACTGAGTTTAATTAACAAAACCTACGTAACAAAACATATGCATTATTTTTACCAAAAAAAAAAAAATGACCAGCTGAAATCCTAGCACAGATATTTCAACAAGCAGAGTGGCGCAGTGGAAGCGTGCTGGGCCCATAACCCAGAGGTCCGTAGATCGAAACTACGCTCTGCTATCCTTGAGTTGAGTTCTTTTTTCTTTTCATTTTTGCTCTCTTGTCTCTCTATTATCCTTTGTCTGAACATTTGTAAGAGCCAATCCCAAACCCCATGTCTTATGAATAAATATCCCATTATCCGTGTGCATTTCGATTTCTGGTTCGGTTGACTGCTTGAAAGTGAGATGTCAGTATAACAAGGACTTTAAATTAGACGCAAGTCTATTTAGCATCGACAGTGGTACACGTACCGATAGATAAACATGTCGAACCTATTCCGGGCAATGCTCATCCAGGGATTTTTATTGCACCCTTGAGGTGCAACTGTCGATTAAAACGAACATTATGGGTATCTGTATGGTAATTTAATGCCTTGTTACCTAATCAAAATATTTAAATACGTAGCAAAGAATTCGGGAAGTGGTGAGGTTTGCAAAGAACAGAGGGATTTTTTTGTAAAATAAAGATAATTTGGGGTAAGTTGGGGTGGTTGCAAAATTAAGAAAAAAACACATTATTTGCATTTGCAAACACCCACATATACACAATGATGTACCTTTTGTTAATCGACATAAAAACATTTTATTGCCACTCAATGGAAATGGATGTTGATGTAGTGTCTATTCCCTGAGATTCGTTTTGACGCTAGTGCGTCGCATTTTTCGGTATGTCGGGTGGATTAAACATGTTTTGGAAAAAGGTAAATCGTTAGGTGGGCTGAATAGGTTATTCTAGTAATAGATTGGTACTAGAGCACAATGAGTGCTTATTTTATGAATCTTACCTCCGGGTCCTACAAAAATGGACGAAAAAACATGGGCAAGGAAATACATGGTTATTTCATTCTTGGAATGATGACCTTCACCCGGTGGATTTCAAGGCAGACATAAGTAGCACGTTTATGTGGATGTTAATTAATTGTTCGAGGCGTAATTTGGGACATTGGGACAATTAGCGACAACAGAGATCGCTGCAGTGCAAAGGGGTTTGGTAGTTGTGGCCCAGATCCACCTGGACTGTAGCTCCCATACGTAGAAGAATACCTTCAATGCAAGCTAAACTGCCTACAATATATGTAAATTCCAAAATATAACCTAACTATGCGCGAGAATCAATAGAACTCTGAACTTGGATTTAAAGTGAATGGATCTGTTCTTCAATGTTGAGACTGCTTTCTTAGACACGACGATGCACCATTCCGTCGAGACGCTGTTGTATCCATATGCAATCCATTGCTTTATAGTATTCACATAAGTCTTAGGTACCATAATACCATTAATACCAGGTACCATATACACTATTCCATACGCAATATGGGGCCGCAAAAATACATTCTTTTGCTCTTTCTAAACTTGTGCAGCTTTTCATTGTAATTTTTCAACAAAGCGGACAATACTTTACAATGCAACAGAATATCACACTAACCGAAACAAATATTTGCAATGCGTGATCACCAGATCACCACCAAAATAGGGTATAATTGATCGAAAAAAAGAAAGGAAATTCGGGAGATGAAAGTAAAGGAAAGAGCTGGGCCTAAAATTGCTTCCAATTCGCATGAAGGTTGGTAGTCATTTTAAATTGTTGGACTACAAATAGTGCGGAAGAAGAGCTTGTGGTTGATGATGATCAATGTAATTCTAACTTACCAGTTCCAAAGTTAATGGTTGAAACTAGTTTTATTTCTGACCTGGCAGTCCCAGACCTTTAGTGCTATAAGTCAGCACGAGTTAATATTTTAACTCCAGCAGCACTGGATAGATAAGTGACATAGATGCCGTTCACCTCTTAACTGCAAACATTTACAACATTTGTATACTGTGACTCTAAGCTTATTTTCGATATTATTGGTCAAACAAATGTTGACAGACGACGTTTATTTAGGATCGTACTCAAGGTTGGTGGTTTTCGCACATTCTTTTTTTTCATCCGAACTTGCTACCATCGGTCCACAAATATATTACCTCCAGCATAAAGGTTTATCCAAGTGAGAAACGGAAATTCGATTCCTTGCATTAGGCTGAAATTTTGTCAGGCGACGACCGCGACGCACAGTCACAGCACATATATATATGTGAACATTATATGGTGGCCGTGGCGTTGTGGGCCTGTGCATCAACTCCTACGCACTTGAACCTCAGCGTCTAGGTTCTTGTTCACGGCCCAACCTCTCTCGATTTACTGATAATGATCAAAGAATACTAACTGTCTCTGTGAAAAAACTTCTCACAAACTTGGCGGTTCGGAGTCGGCAAAAAACTGTAGGTCCCTTCCACTGGTATGAGAACTATAGCACGCACAACACGAGTGGTTGCTGAGAAGCTTGGCACTGGCACTCTATGGACTGTAGTGCGGCCCATATTATATTATTTTATGGTCAACAGCTAATTATTGTTTTATTCCCCAGGACGCTACAACTGGTAACCTTCCTAGCATTTGGATAATCTTTCTGCAGCAGTTTCAATGTTCTGCCCAACTCTGAAATTCTTTTTCTGAACATACTGCCCATCAACTCTTTTCTTCTATGCAATATATTCCTCTACCCATTACAAATCTTGCTATCAAAAATAATAATTATAAGTCTAGTTAAGAAATATTTACAATTACTTTTGAAGAAAGTCTATATATATATATACGGATGTGTTATTTATGTTTCACTCAATTCGCATTGACGATCCATTCCAAGGATTGTGAAACAATGAAAAACTAATAAACATTCTGAATATATGTGACTTAGACGCAGGGCTACCGATCGGCTATAGGCCATATCTGAGAAACTGTTTTCAATCACTGGCAGGGAGTGGGCAGACCATCGGTCGACCAATTATTCAACCATTTCCAGCAGAACAGGCATATCGCCAGTTAGTAAACGAGCTGATTTTTTATTGTTATTATGTATAGAAATCCACAACACTCCAGGTGACTACACTTCTGTAAATCTCAAAATAAGAACTGCATCTGTACATCCATAAAACAACGCTAATAGTCACGAACTTGTGTGTCATATTGACTTTAACCATAATAGTCATTAAACAACCCCAGTAATCAGTGCCGACCTACACCACACAATGCAATAAGGTGACGGATACTGCCACAGTTTGGCAAAACCTCACATAATCCATAAAGTAGTTCAACGCGCACTCAACGATAGAGGTACCCGTCGTTGATTGCGAAGTGAAAAGTTACAATTAAAGTCCGCACAATTAAATATTCTGATACAAAATGTTCTTCTGAGCAAGCATTCAGATAATTAATTAAAGTAGCGCCAATTAGCTATACTCATGGTTCTCTTTTGCCATGTTTAATGGTTTTAATACGATCCTTATAATCCAGTTGGAGAACATTGGTTAATGACATCCTGGCGAAAGAAAACCCGTTTAGGGATATTTTATTGCACCAAAACTATAAGATAGTGTAGCATTCTACGATTGTACTAAAACGCAACTCGTCCAGCATCCGTCCGATGCTACTATTCCGATGTTCTATTTCCAGTCAACACCTGACAAACACCTCCATTGCCAATGTTCCGTCTGTCATTACAATGATTCACTAGTTTTTGCCACTGCCATTGACGACAAGGATGGGCAACCAGCAGCCACCAAAGATGCGACCACACACGAAAGACAAGGAAACCTCCAGCAAACGATCAGATGAAGTGATTATGGCGATTAACAAGCAACTAACAATGTCGCACATCATCGCTGCATGAAAAAGGAAATACGTGCATCTCGGCTTCACGTCTCATTGCCATAATTTGGTCTGTGATTTCTTTAGCAGATGCGATTGATTCGCGGAATAACCACATCCACATGGTCTGCGTCCTTGAGTTCCAAGAATCATGGACGGACAACGACGTTTATCATCGAGTCGCTCACCAGTTGCAGCCACGGAAACAAGTTTCAAGTGCGAACATCGCGCTTCCATTTGCCCGAACATTGAGTAATTAAAATTCGCACGCACATCCGCGCGCACAATATTTACTCTCTCCCTTCCTTACATGACCGACTGGCGACACAATCCTTTTGTTTATTTTAATGTTATGCTAACGAATTTTGTCCTTTTTGGTGAATACCAGTCTAGAGCTCCTTAAGTGATATTTATTAGCCACTTAGGAGTCAGCGCGATAGAGATTCATCCTTAAAGATACGCCCGTCCTTGGGGAGTGATACTTCCAAACGAATGCCGAGAAATTAGAGGAACATGCTTGCTCGGTCCGCGGAAAGTATCCTCATTTTTTTGTTAATCCTTTATCTTGTTTCGTACTTGTCCCCTTTGTGGAATGTCTCCGGGCGCTTCCCACTAATGAATTGACGAAAATTCCGGCAGCCACCGCAGCGCGGGGTGTCACAAGGGGATAATTTCATCGAGTTCCTTAAATGGTATTTTAATATTCGCGCAAATGTCCTTTTAATTTTTCATTGTATTGCGTGAATTGTTTTTCTTCGGTCTCGATTCTTTCTCGCCGTCTGGGCCTCTACAACGGAACTGTGTTTTTTGGGGGGGAAGTGTGGGGAAAATTGCCGAAAAGTTTTAACGGACGACTGGGTAATTAGGTATTCCGTTTGAATTTTTAAGTGTTGGCAGTGACATCCTTTTGGATTTGTGTCCTTAAGGACATTCTCGTTGTAGGGTTGTAATTTTGATTAGTCAACTGCTTAAGCAGATGGTTAAATTTGAATAATGGGCCTAATGAAAAATGGCTTCGGATTGAAAGATTATTGGATCATTTTCCATCGTTATTTACTTTTCTTAAAATGTAATTTTTGTATATTTTGTACATTCATTGGGCGAGGTCAAGTTCTCCGAAGGGTGATTCTTGAATGAGATGATTTTGCAACAATGCACTATAGCAAGCATCAGAAGACTGGTAAACAAATATGGAATAGCTGAATCGAAACGGTGATGGTAATTATAACTTCTGCAACCTTTCACTGCAGCGTGTGGCCTTTTTCTAAAGAATGGGTAAAAGCACTATTAAACACTATTAAAAATATTTGAACAATTACTTTTCCAGCAGCACTTATGCAGAATACTCATTTTTCTCTAGTAACTGTGACATGTTGGTAAGTAGCAACTACAGTGGAGTACATTGCAACTTGCAACTATAGTTTTTTTGCTTTTCTGGAATTGTTTGTCATGCTGTCGACGATTCGAATTGGGATGCCCTTCCTTTACAATTTAATCGAAACATAATGCGTCGCTAGCGGCGAAAAACGCATTTAAGGATGAATTGTAAATGAACGCAACAGTCGACGATAATAAGACCGCACAAAACATGGGAATTATGTACAGTGCTTTTTTACGACAATCGTAAAAGGTTCGGGTATTAGTTAAATGCAGAAACAAAACAAAATACATTCTTAAACTAAGTCGTCGTCCCGAAAAGTTTATGGTCACAGTCTGGTGACTATCATTACGAATCCACTATTCAATTCTTTACCCAGGGGAAACGATAAATGGAGCCAAATATTGTGAGGAAATCGACAAGAGCATGCAGAATTTGTTGAAAAGCAACATCCATATGCATGGTCCGATTCTTTTTTTTTTTTTTTTTTTCATGTAATTTTATTTAATTTAAATTTATGTGGACTTACTTGCTAGACAAAAGTACTTAAAACTAGCTTAACTAACTTAAGAATTCACAAATTTTCTTAATACTAACCTACTGACCCTATGCGGGTACTCTAAGCTAATCTAATCTACGTTATAAACGTGCCTTTCGGCTTACTCTATGTTTTTTTTGTTTAATCTTTACGACATTCTTTTTATTTGCCAAGAAAATTTTTTAAAAACTTGGATTAACTAGACTTACTTACTTAACTACTTAAACTACCTTATAATAACTTACCCTAACATAAAACTTAAGACTATCTTAACTATGTCCGTAACAGTACGGACACGTGCACCAGGGCGTATATTTTATGTATATGCCTAACATATATATTTTATACGCCGTGGTGCACCTTTTTTTTTTTTCTTTTCTTATTAGTTTTTTATTTTTTTTTTGGATTTTTTGTTTAAATTTTTTTTTTTTTTTTTTTTTTGGTGTTTTTTTTTTTTTTTTTTTTTTTTTTTTTTTTTTTTTTTTTTTTTTTTTTTTTTTTCCCTTATAACTACCTTAAACCTATGTAAGTTGGCCACCATGGTCAACTATCTGGTCCTCTAGAAAAGCCAGCGGTGGCGGAGACTGGTTTTGGTGTAACCACCAGTAAAATAGCCGTTCTTTGGCAGACTCTTTCCTGTCACGAGCGGGGATCGCTCTACTGAACCGAAGAAGATCCTCGTGGGTGCGAGCGACATCCGGTTCGTATTGGAGTCGCCTGTCCACTGTTCGGCGTACGACATGGAAGATAACAGGGCATCCGTCTGTATCCTGTATTAGGCCAATCGTGTCTAAATAAAGGAATGCTTCGGGAGGAATAAAGCCGTTAAGGCGCACCCTTTCATGGTACATAATATTGGGGTAATAAGCCCCGAAGATCAGACTGTTGGAAGAAGTCATAGCCCGTTCAATGTGCCTTCTGATCAGCTTAATAATAAAATTATCTATCCTGTTCAAGTTTGCCTCGTTGTACAGGACCTCGTTAGGATAGTACTTCTTGTACTCAGACTCGGGTGTGCGATACAAACGGAGACAGCTCCTAAGACACTGTCTCTCGAACAATCTCATCTTTTCCATCTGGGAAGGACTCACGTTGAACCACAGGGGACAGCCGTACGCCATAATTGGCCGTACTAGGGCCATGTAGCAGATTACCTTCACCCTGGTATCAAGTTGGCTGCTGAAAAACAACCTCCTTGCCGCAGCAAAGGCTTTTCTGGCTTTCGTCAGAGCAATATCTATATGTTTGTCAAAATACAGATATTGATCCAGCCAAATGCCAAGATATCTAACTACACTTTTCACAGCTAACGGCCGTCCTTGCGGGTCAACTATGCCGAACTTGCGCCAGTTTGTGCGCGTATCCCGCGATGCCGTGTACAACGGGGTCCTGAAAAGGGTAGTTTCACACTTCAGGAAGTTGATAATCAACTTCCAGTCGTCGCAAAATCGCTGAATTTTTTCGAAGTCACGTTGCAACAAGATATTTATTAAATCGACCTTCGGACCTGATCTGTACGCTACTAGATCGTCGGCGTACGCAATTAAGTGCGGCATGGAACCTATAAGATCCGCAGTGAATATTGAGAACAAGATCGGCGAACCAACAGCCCCTTGTTGAAGACCATTTTTAATGTCAAAGACCGTGGTAGAAGTTACGCCGTTACTTTTCACGACGAACTTTCTACCTGTTATCATGGCATAGATCGTATATAGCAATGGTTTACTTATGCCGAGCCTGACCAGCTTGAGGAAGAGACCCTCCAACCAAACGGTGTCGAACGCCTTCTCCAAGTCAATCAGACAGGCACCCGTGCACTGATTTTTGCTTTTATTCCATTGAATGTCGGATACCAGCTTTGACGCGGCATGTATGGTATCATGCCCCGCCCTAAATCCGAACTGGTTGTCCGGTATGATTTTATTTTCATCAGCCCATTGTTTCAGAACTCCTATGACTATCTTTTCAAAAACCTTGCTTATGCAGGGAAGAAGACTGATCGACCGGAGATTTGTCGGGATGGATTTGTCTTTGTCCCGTTTAGGGATCGGTTGCACTACAGCTGTTTTCCAGTGCGCCGGGTAATGTGCATTACTCAGCGCGTTGTTGAACAATGTTGTGTAAATTTGGACCGCTTCGGGGGGAAGATGGCGAAGCACAATATTCGGTATTCCATCGATTCCCACTGACTTTTTCTTTTTCAGCGAGTTGAAGATACCCTGAAGATCTTCTTGGGAAATCAAGATGTGATTTACATCGTAGGCGACGGCACTATGTGCCATATTATCGTCACTGAACCTGGTGAAACCAGGATTCTCGGATCGCCATTGACTTATCTCGTTGCGCAGATAGAAGTGGTTTAGCAAGGCTCTGTTCTCCAGATCGTGATTCGGCCTACTAACCTCGTTGACCGTATACACTCGCTGGAACACAGCACCAATAGCTTTAACCTTCTCCTGGGGATCTTCAACCATGAAGAAGTCATTGTCTAGCACTGCCTCACCTGGATCGATGCCAATTGAAGTCAGTAATTGTTCGTTGGGTGTCGTCCTGGGAAGTCTAACGACCTGAATGTCATTTTGATCTTTCCTCCGAAATATTTTATTTACTTGCGGGAACATACCCGGGTTGTTGGATCGTACAGCCCGGATTTTATTGCCCCAGTGCAAGCTTATAGCCAAACTGTAATTTATTCGAATTAACTGTTGGAGGTTCTTGATCTCAGACTTCAGTGCCCTGACTTCCGCGTTTTGTGGATCTGTAAACCGTCTGTGCAAGAGTTTGAGTCTTGACAGCAGTCTACTTTTGTGCACGTGAAGTGCATCGATGGTAGCATTTCGATAAACATCGCTGTCATCGATTTGTACTACCTTCGGAATGGTTTTCTCCATGGTTCGTTTTATTACGTCGTCCATTTGTATGAGGTACCTGTCAACCTCTTCGTTCGTCAGGTTTCTGTTTGTCGGAGGATTGATCCCACTCGAACGTAGTTCTGTGGATAAAGTCCTGGAGAAACGTGGCCAGCGGACCTTATTGTAATTATAAGGGTGCCTCTGGACATATTCCTCCAGTTCTTCCACCTCGTTCGGGAGCTGAATAGCCGCGAAGAGTCCGCAGTGGTCACTCTCGTACTCAACCGCAGTTAAACAGTTCCGTGTGCGTCTTTCCACGTCCAGTATAGTCAGTCGTTTGTCTATCAGCATCAGATCCAGATAGGACCCGCTTCTGGGAAAGGATGGCCTATCGGTTGCAAGCAAATCTAGCTTGAACTCAATATTGTGCTCTACCAACCAGTTATACAATGAGGTCCCCCTGGCGTTATGCACCACGTTGCCCCAATCCATATGCCTCGAGTTCAAATCCCCGGCTATGACATAGTAGTTCTCTTCCGAGCTCAGTCGAAGGCTAGTAAATAGAGTATCGAGCTCTGAAATGAAATGGGGATTGATATGTGCCTTGTCAGACGCATAGATCGCGATCACATATAGCCGCTTACCACCCCGAAGGGGGATGCGTGCGATACACGCTTCTATCGCCTGGAATTTTCGCACTTCACCGCTATACACGACCTTATGACAAAGGCCTTTTTTGATTAAGAGAGCGACCCCACCAGCTAGGTAGGCTCGGTCTCTTCGAATGATATGGTAATTCTTGTACCTGAGGGTATGCGTCTGGTTTAGCCTAGTTTCGCTAACCATCAACACGTCAGGATTATGGATTTGCAACAAGTTACCGAAGTTTAGTTGACGTTCAGGCCTGATCAGTGAATTCACATTCACTGCTAGGATTTTAAGGTTACGGGCTGCCTGCGCAGCCATTAAACCGATGTTGCGTTTGGCTCTCCGAACAGCGTCGAGTAGATGAGGTCTACTCGCGCTGCTTGCTCAAGGAACTGCTTTTGAAGCTGAGCGATCTGCCCCTGGATGGAGAGCAGGACCGTCTTCAGATCCAGATCGGCTTCAGGTTGCCTGGCCACTGGGACCGGGGCCACCTTCGGCACTGTCTGTTGAACCGGTCGCCTACCCGATGCCATTTGGGCATAGGAGACTGCCGGAGTAACAGTGGTAGCTGGAACACGGGGCACTGGCCTCGCTTCTACCATTTTTCCTTTCCTTTTGGCCTCTATTATTTGCCTGATCTCTTGGACCTTAGGGCATCCCCGATAATTGGCAGGGTGCCCGCTGGTCTTACAGAGTACACATTTCAGTTTGCTCCTATCCTCGACTTTCTCCGTCCCTAAGGGACATTCCCCTCGATTGTGGGTTCCTGCGCATTTGACGCAGCGAGACTGCATGTTGCAATTCGCCGCGGCATGCCCAAACCTCTGACAACGAGCACACTGGAGTGTGTGCTTTGTCTTGTTTAGTGTATCCCATTTGACATCAATAGAGCCTAGACGATGTATTCGTTTTAGACTATCTAATTTGCTGTCTGGGGTGACCTGGACTAGGAAGAACGGAAGTTTTCTGTTCTCCCTTTTCGAAACCGCAGTGATGAAGGGCTTAACCCCAACGAACTGGACATCGCCGCTCTGCGCTTGGCGCAGCTTAGCGAGGATCTCCTCCGGATCAGTGTCAGGATCCACGTCCTTAAGGAGCATGGTCTGCACTTTTTCCCCTTTTGGGGTATAAGAAAAAAACTCGGCCTCCGACACCGCTAGCCTGTCTTTAACAACTTGATAGTCTGCCATTGATAAGCAATGGACAGATACTCGCAATGGACCCTTATACTTAATATGATAAGAATCTTTGGTGGCCAACTTACATAAGGTGTCGACGTCCTTCGTCTCCAGTCCGAAGACGTTGATTGGAGGGCATCTCTCCTTTTTGGCTGGCTGCTGCTGTTGTTGCTTCCGCTGTTGTTGTTGTTGCTGCTTCTTCTGCTGCTGCTGTTTCTGTTGTTGTTGTTGTTGCTGCTTTGGCTGATGTAGTTGTTGTTGCTGCTGCTGTTGCTTCTTGGCAGCTGTTGATCGTTGTCCCTTTGGCAACTGATGGGACTGTTCTTGTTGTTGCTGCTCTTTTGGCTGCTGTTTGTGTTGAGCAGCCTCTTTGGCCGCTCTCCTGGCCCTTAGTTTGATTTGGAGGGCTTGGATATGGGCATCCAGCTCCTCCCTCTCCCTCTGGCTCTTTATTAGTTGCTCCCGGTCCTCTTCCTCTTCGTCCTCGGATTCGGACGACGTTAGAGCATTGAAGGGGTTCTCCCTACCGCTGTAGGAGAATCTCCCCTCGCCTTCTGTCGACTCGTATTCCACGTCGTCGACCAATGTTTGCTGCATTCTGGATGCTGCTGCTGTAGTTGTGGCTACAGTTGTTGTTGTTGTTGTTGCTGCTGCTGTTGTAATTGCGGCTATTGCCGCAATTTTCGCATCGGCTGATCGGCTGAGGCTGGAACGGCGCTTCACCAGGTTTGGCTGTGGCTGAAGCTTCTTTCTCCTTTTCTTCCTCGCCTCTTCCTGTGTTGACTGGTGGTCTGATGTCCCAGCCACCGGTACAACATCACCCGATTTTCGGAGCTCGGGTCGCTCAGCTGGCTTCATCGCACTGACTCACACTAAGTGTCTTTGTTTATTTTAATTAAAAAAAAAGGATTTCAATTTTTCTTCGGGATTCGAACCCGGCACCACGAAGTCACCGGTGATCACTTTACCGCGAGGCTACCGATTCTTATTTTAATTAGGCGATATTTTTCGCACTTGATGTTTTACTATTTCCGCACTAAGTCGAAACACGTCTGCACTGGGTGGAGGTCTGTGAACGACTGCATGGTCCGATTCTATTGCATGATAATGCCAGCAAGAACTGCTATTGTTGATTGAATTCTTCCGCATTCACAATACTCTCTTGATGATTCTCTATCGGATTTTGTCGGCAGAAGGTATTCCGAAACCGAGCAGAGTAACTTAAAAACAACCTTTGAAGGCTTTATATGAGGTGGAAAGTTGTTCGCTTCATTCGTATTTATTTCAGTAAAATAAACACAACACCGTTATCGTAGCATTACATAATACCAACTTTATGATGTTCCATATTTTTACATTTACTTATTTGAATTAACAGATATCGACTAACTGCAGGGTCTAGGAAAATTGCTTCCCTTCTCCAAACAGGAGAACAGAACCCGCTATACTGAATAAAGCTTATGGAACTGATCAAGTATTCCCATTCCAAAGTCCTCATATTTGGTAGAATTACAGTATTTCCTAAAGAAATCTATAAAATCTATAAGCCTCTTCAATAAGCAATACCCCACTAATCCAATACATTTGCAAACAAGTAATCCTTTTTAAACCAAAATCATATGGAATCAAACCACCTTCTGACCACAAATAAATAAAAGGTTTCTCACCCACAAATCCATCACTTGGCCAATTGACACAGGGACACGTTAATGCCTCCCCAAAGACCAGCATCCCCCATTCGGCCTCAATCGCCCGCCCACCAGTGAATGCCAGCCAAGTTGTCACAATCAAATTCTCTATTTTTCAAAATTAAGCCCCAATCCACCAACCCCCTAAGCTGGACATGGCCAACGAACTCGAACAACACACACTCGTATCTCATGCTCGCGATGGTAATGAATTTCAAATGGATGTCAATAAATTTAGAAATGGATGCATGTATCGCTAGGTGAATGGCATCTGTTCAATTTTTTATGGCCGTCGCTGTGGTTCGTATGTGATTCGAAATATGCATTAGTGTCGGCAAAACATACAAACGCAAACCGATCGTATGTAACGTTAATTGATTAGAAACTAAGTGCCAACAACGGAGTACCAATGGCAGCGAATGTGCATGTGTGCAATCAGAAATGCATCGGAATGCATTGCAGGACCCCACACTCGAGTTGATTAACAGGCCTCCCCTAAATCGTAACCCAATTACGGATACAAATTGTTCCTGTCAAAGGGGCCAGCTATGGTCAGGACGAAGCAATAGGAAGACTAGAGAGTCGTTTTGCATAATTGATGGCAAATTGGAAGCAGTGTTTTGCTGCCAGCATATTTAATGCACCATCACTCGATTGCATTAGCTGAGTGGTGGCGCTGCTCGGTGCTGAGAGAGGGGTTACAGAATGTATTGTTATTGATTTCATGCATTCGATAGAAATTAATCGGATGAAATTCTTTTCAGTTTACCTGGCCTGAAGTTTCTGCTAAGGTGTTGAATGCACTGTCTAGAGCTATGCTCGAGTCCATGATGGGGGATGAACAGTGCGGCTTTTGTCCCGGCAGAAGTACAACCGACCAGCTTTTCCCTCTTAGAATGGTACTCGAGAAGGCTTGGGAGTATACCAAACCGTTCTACAGCTGTTTTGTGGATTTGGAAAAGGCGTACGACCGAGTACCTCGAGGTAAACTCTGCACTGTTCTGCAGGAGTATGAAATTAAGGGTCCTCTTTTGAGGGCCATTCAGTCGCTATGCACGAACTACAGCAGCTGTGTTTGTGTTGTGGGTGGTTTACCACCGTGAGACCTAGTTTAGGTCTAAAACTACGCGTATTCGTAAATGAATCTTAGGAAGTTTTTGAGTTCAACACCGCTTAGATCCTCTAGTTCTATGAAGAACTGTTTACCCAGGAATTCTCTCCATTCCTTTGCTAGGGCTGGACAGTCGCAGAGCAGATGTTGGATAGATTATATTTCTTCTTCAACTCAGCAGCTACAAAAGTAGTTGTACAGACGCATACCATGTGTGCCTATGGCACAGTGTCCGGTGAGGACACCTATTAGCATGCGTTCATCCTTGTCCGATCAATAGTGTTAATGTCATATTGCTCAGTGTCGGCCATTTTGCCATCGCTGTTTGTTGCTCCCGTACTCGATGGTTAAGCCATCGAGCAATGGCTCTGTCTAGCTTCGTCCTCCAGTTTTTTTCTTATGGAGCTTAGTGGCGTATGCGCGTACTAGAGATTATTCTAGCTTGGCTATGATGCTTCCCAGTTCCCACCATACTAAAAAACCGTACGTCAAGATCGGTCGTCCATATATCACTTCTGGTTTGAGATGACGTCAAGGTATTTTGACGTCTTTGAAGGTATGAGTTCAACTCCATTAATAGTTGGACAAATGCACTCAGGAATGTTCTTCCTTCTGGTAAAGAATACCAGTTCTGTGTTGCTCGGATTGACGTTCATTTCTCGGGTCTGCGTCCAGTTGTTAACTAACATAAGTCCATAACTGAGACGTTCACTGAGCGTTGAAGAAAACTTCCCTGACATGAGGATGGCCACATCGTCCGCTAATACTACTACCCTCTCCAACGTTTTTATGATCTCGTCAAACACTAGGATCCATAGGAGAGGTTAGATGACGCCCCTTTGTGGTATCCCTCTGTTCACCTTCCTGGTGCAGCATAGGTCACCTAGGGATTACTTGATCAGTCGGGAGCGTAGAATTAATGCTATCAAGTCGCAGAGTTCTGCATCGGCTCCTGCTTTGAAGACTTTTCTGAAATCGCGTGGGCACTAGTTTTTGTAGTTTCCACCAATCTGCTTTTCCTATAGACATGTTGCCATTTGGAGAAAAGCTACTCTCTGACATACATTTTTATTATACGTTCCAGAGTCTTCAGTAAGAAGGAAGAAAGGAAGAAAGGCTGATAGGTCTGTAGTCCTTGGCAGTGGTAAGGATTACCTTGGAATATAGATAACCTTAGTCGTTCTTTGAATATGTTACTGAGCCAGGAGGTGATTGATTCAAGATTGATTCAGAAATTGCAACATGATTGGACGCATATTGCCCGGTCCCGGGGTTTTGAACGGGGAGAATTATCTAATCGCCCACGGTATCCTTATGTTATTGGTCAATTCTTGCTTCTTCTTGCTCCATTCCCCGTCCCGGTATGATGGAGCCAACATTTTCTAACGACCCCTATATGCAGACTGGGAAGTGGGTGTTGAGAAGATTGTCAAGCGTTTCCTCGTTTGTCTAGCTTCCAACTGTTATCCGAATCGAAGACAAGGTCGCTACCAAAATCTTCCTCAATCGAGCCGTCTACTTGATATGTGGTGGGAGTTACTAGCCGTGATAGGGTGAGAAACACGGCAGTGCAGGAGGAACTCAATGTTGAGCATATGTTTCTTGGAACAGAAAGGGATATGCTTCGATGATTTGGTCAAGTGACAAGAATATCCCTTTATCACGACTTCCAAAATGTGCCTTGAATACGACTCCATCAGGTAGGTGACCGCTTGGCAGGCCCAAGATGAGGTGGTTGGCCGAGTTAAAAAAAACTCGCTTGTTTCGGCTTGGTCAGAACTGCTGATGAATTTGAGTCGATGCGATCTACATGATATAGTCAACACTCACCATATGCGTGGGATATATACAGAAACCTTTTCGTGGAACAAGCACGGATATGTTAAGAAAGGAAGAACACATCGCAGCAATGATAGGCAAATCTAAAATTTCTGAACATGTTCAGATACAGTAAAATATCAGCAGAAAGCTTCGATCGTTAAAATAATTAATTTATCTCAACTTCAACAAGTGTACATGTAGTCACATTAAGTACATGTCAGAAGGGCCTTGCTAAACAACGCGCCCTCGTAGGATTAGCCCTGATCTACATATGTTTACGCCGAATGTGGCCTTCTATCAAAAATAGTCTAATAAAGCGTATACACACGTAGAATCAAGATTCGTCAACTTTCTAAAATGCTAGACCAAAAAAAAACGCTGAATATAGAACACATTAAGTTTACTGTTACAGTGTTCTAAGCAATTAAATTCATATTTAGAAAGATTACGTTATCAGGTTACGGACCATAGCTAATTAATTTGAAATTAGATCACTAATCGTGGTAACTTGACGTTTGTTGAAAATCCTTTTGGAGGTCCCAGCAGATCTTACAGTATTAGAAAAGTGCTTTGAAACGATATTCACCATCTAAGAAGAAAGACACTTCTAAACATATTTTTGTCAGCTTTTAAGTTCTACCATCATGTACAGCAGGATGGGGTATCAGAATATCAATTTTGCTCTCATTTTACATATTTGTGGGAACGCACCCTGTTATGTGAAGGCCGATTTTGAATTGATTTTTCGCTTTGATTCCAGAGCATTTTCGGACCTACAATCTAAAAAATCTAAAAAAAAAATGCAAGTCGGACATGATGGGTTGTAAAAAGTCAAATTTCCTCCAATCTATTCTAATGAGAGTTAAAATAAAGACACATTATAAAGGATGAGTTATTCCGCCCTTGCACTTCACTCTAAAATCATTTCTGAGTCGAGTGTCAACATTGGTTACAACCCTCAACCAATGACGATGACAAATCCACGAAGCACCTGACACCTGAAAACTTTCCATTCCGCTTATTTTATGTAAATTCATTTCGATATTCGTTTCCAATGCCATTCATTTCCATTCAATCATATCGCAGTGATGTCATTTTCTCTGCTGTCAATCAGGACCAATTTATTTGAGACGACTCAGAGGATTTAAAAATTTCTGTTTCGAAAGTTTTCAGGGATGCTCTCGTTACGAACAAGGACAGATCTCGTTTTGGTCCATGGATGTCCTTAATCGCATTTTTTTTAAATTTCTATGAACAGCTCTTATTCTGAACATGTCCTCGATAGAGGGTTGCTGCTTAGCTCCAGCAATCACCATTAGGACATTCTGAATTATAAAAACGCACGGCTGGGAGAAGGGGAAAACTTGCTGCAGACACAACGGAGAGCTCCGACGGTATTTCAATTTTCTTGATTTCTCCAGTGATTTGCCGCCACTCGCTTGTGTGTGACAGGCTCCAACGGTGGTATATGATATTCAGGCGCTTGTACTACGTTTGGCTGACAATAGAAGTGGAGGATGTATTCATCGTGTTGGCGAGCTCCACCATTGGTTATTTATGATTGCATCTTGGCCTCAAGGATAATGGTGGCATAATGACGATGTGACGAGCTGAAATGGACACACAGAGCAAAGAAAAATAAATCGGCAGACTGCAAGATGTGAGAGGAATTGCAAATGAGCGTTGTGTGGAATGTTCGTGAATTGTTTTCGGTGAAGCATGTTGTGAGTGAGAATGAGTTGGGTTCACCAGAGCCAATATGTGAGCATTTCGGGTGATGTTATAAATTTCAGTATTTGACTTGTGGTTCATAAGGACACTGTTAAAGATGTAATTTTGAGTAGATTCCTGAGAATTTAAGTACCGAATGAAGTACACTGTGACTACAAAAATGTAGCAAGCCTTTGCTTATTTGTTATATATGTCTTGACTTAACGAGGCACGAAACGAATGGTATCACTGTCAATGTAGTGTCACATACATATGTAGGATAATTGAATAATGTAAAATGTAAAAAAATATACAAACATTTGTAAGTGACATAACATAATTTCGTAAAATTATATTTGTATTTCTATTTATCCTGCAATATTGCTAGCAATCCCTTTATCGAACTAAAATTATACAATTTAAGGAAATAAATGCCGAAGACATTGTCACTGGAATAGTTCAGCTTTTTACTAAGACGAAACAAGTTTGAAACCGAAACGGAGACTTCTATGGACGTTAATACATTTACTTTGAAGGATTTTACTGCATGGCCCTTATTCGTCCATGCTTGCGGGAGGGAGGGCATTGACGTCGACGATATCAGGTTATATATGGGGTTTATTAATTTACACAATGAGAGGATGCTGCTTTGTTCCCCCAGAAACAATTAGTTATTTCTACCAGGCAGGTCTGTTCCAGGACAAACAGGCAGTCCCATTAATACATAGAACCACTGTGGATGGGTGGATCCATTACATCCGAGATGTCTCACAGTGATCTCACCGAGATTTCAAAGAAGTGAGCAGGCAACAGCAGGTAGTCTGGTGATCAAATGAAGGAGCATCCTCTTCGATCCCTTTCGACCGGGGGTGGTCTAGTCTACAATCCTTTTACTAACCCACAAAAAATCATCAGTTTTTTCAAGATGCTTAGGTTGTGCAAAGCATATTTTGTTTTTCAGATTATGTTTTATTTCCTATAGCATTACTGATATTATAGAGATTGCACTCCATGTTTAAAACGTCTGTGTATCTCTTGACTTTGTAGAATCGCCAGCATTTTGTTCTACCTTAGCTCAAAAGTCAACTCAAGAGCGTTTCTTGTTCCGCTTCTCACAACGATACGGCAGTTCAGTCACTTCGAACGATACACACACACTGGAGCTTAGGGGGTTCTTGTGTGGCTAGGAACTATATATTTAAGTAGTAACGAAGTGAATGTCATTTAACTAATAAAACTTTACTAAAAGCGTTGTTTCACAATTCCTACGTAAAATATAAATACGTAAAAAAAAATACAAACATCATTTTAGCAGAGCGTAGTTTCGATGTACGGACCTCTGGGTTATGGGCCCAGCACGCTTCCACTGCGCCACTCTGCTTGCTGAAATTTCTGTGTCAAAATATAAGGTCCTTGTTTTGCAGATACAAGATAAATTACAGTCACTCCGACTGACATGAACTTCATGTGGTACCTTTTCAAATGGATGCAACTAAATGCATCCCTTTACATCAAGAGGATAAACTCAGGTACAAATAAGCAGGTATCCGACTCATATCTGGAAAATAAGATACGATTCTCTTCTTCTTTGACTGTGAACAGAACTTTTGATTAACTTTAACTTTTTCTAATATCAATGGAGACATAATTTGGACGTGGATTGAAATGCAAAATGTATCGTCTTCTTAGATATGGCTGGCGCGCTCTACTTTTAGATCTATTCCGAAATATTCGGAGCTCAGTTCTAAAAGGTTTTTCCATGACTAGGTCGGGATCTTGGAGTGGAGTTGGCAGCAGATCGATCATATAGTCTTTCTGTGAACACCGTCGCTGCATTTTCGCAACATTCTCTGCGAAGTGCATGACAACGGATATAATAACACCGCCATCAGATAACAAATGCACAGTTTAAAGAACGACCCCAGTGAACGGAACAAAAACAACGATTTTTGGTCCACACGTGGAATGTGTGGCCACTTCAAAGACCACGAGCAGCCGAAGAGACCCTGTGGATTTGTTGTTCAAGCAGCAAAATGTCGCTTTGTCTGTAAAAGCTAACGCTTCATAACATTCCGCATCAAGGGTAAATTCGAATTTGAACTCATGCCCCGACAGAGAACAGGAATGACAACAGCAATGATGATTTGTATGATGTCCTAGAGAGCCACTGCAACACTTTCGACGCCAAGATCGTTCAAGAAGACTTCAAAGCAAATCTGAGTAAGGAGGACATCTTTGCTAAAGTTATTGGGAAAAGTTTCTTACAGGTCAGAACCTCTCTGTAGCTAGTACGGGGTTCCCACACCTCAATATTCATGAAGGGACAAAAAAAATGCACTTTAGCAGAGCGTAGTTTCGATCTACGGACCTCTGGGTTATGGGCCCAGCACGCTTCCACTGCGCCACTCTGCTTGCTGAAATTTCTGTCTCAAAATATAAGGTGGTTGTTTTTCAGATGCAAGATACATTATATGTAGTAATTTTCACTGACCTGAACTGCATATGGTACCTATACTTAAAATAACACAACAACAACAGGATGGGACCAAATGTACCCCTGTTCAACACAAGAGGACAAAGTCAGTTACAGATTCGCAGGTAGCCGACCCATGCCTGGAAAATAAATAAGGACCCTCTTTTGATGGCCAACAGCTCATTCGTTCATATTTTGATTAATTTTAAATTCTGCATAATTCAGTAGTTTTGTCTTTGGAACAAAATTAGGTCTTAAAAGGACCAGAAATCAAGATAATGCTTAGCTCAATCCGAATGAAAATTTGGGAATAAATTCTATATTAGCTTTTAATTTTTTTATGGGCGCTATAGTCCTGGTCCTCAACTATCAAGACTCACCAGCTAGAGTGCACCGAATTGTCTCCACTTCTGTGCTTCCGTGGGCAGGAGTTTGAAACTTAAATATCTTCATTTCGTTTTGTTTCTTTGAGATCTTTATTTACTTACTTTTTCGCATTTCCCTTCGGATACTTGTTTAATATGAGTATGTGATATTTCTGGATCTACTTCCACTAGACCTCTATCTGCAGAAAACCGCTGCTATGAGTGCCACCAGGATCATTCAATCCAAAGGTTGGCGCGTCAGCCCCCAAAGCCACGCATGCATACTTAAAAGACTATAAATTTAAGAAACAGAAAGCGACTACACCCTTCCCTCCCTAGATTTCGAAAGACCGTTCAATTACCTCTTTTCGACAAGGGAGGAATGGAACAATAAAGACCCCATCAACAATTCGACGTCCATCCAAGTTTACACGGATGGATCGCAGATGGAAAAAGGCACAGGCGCGGGTATTTTCTCCGAAGTACTAAACATGCGCTGCTCTATCAGACTACCTGATTACGGCAGCGTTTTCCAAGCGGAGGTTCCGGCGGTCAAAGAAGTGGCCAGAATGATATCATTGTTGGAAATACCGCCGGCTGATATTACCATTCTAATAGACATTCAAGCGGCTATTAAAGCAATTTCGGCTATAGAAATCAAGTAGAAGCTAGAGATCTTCAAGCACATACGGAAGTCCCACTAACATCTCTTTGCAGCGTCATCAAGATTTCTGGATGGTTAAGATGAAAATGTAAATCAACACCTGAGGTCTCATTCAACACCCGGACACGAAAAGAAGTAGGAAAGATGAGGAGGAAAGAGGAGGCTTGGAGTGTGGTATCGGGCCTTGTAATGTTTTATGGGCAATAATCTATCTATCTATCTATTTTCTTTGAGATGTCTCATTAATTCTTCTAATTTATACAAAATTGTAATATTACGAAGAAGTTAGGAAGAAAAAATGCAATAACTCTTATAATTAACAGCATAATGGGCTGACATGTAGAATTATGGCTATGATGGGATTTAAGAAGGCCATCTCGTGATAGGCGCATATTTTTTATTCATAATATAATTTGATGAATTGTAGTCTTGCACTAAGTTCATTTTGACTATTATAATTATAACCTTAAATAAAGTAGTATCACATATTACTTGTTAGTTTCACCAGCCAGGCCAGGAAAGAAGACACAAAGAAACTTCCATTTAGCAGAGCGTAGTTTCGATCTACGGACCTCTTAAGGTCTTTGGTTTTAAGATACAGGATACAATATACTTTTCATTTGACGTCTTTGGAACAAATTTAGGACTGCCAATTACCAGTATTTCGTTTTTGAAGATAATGCTTAGAAATTATTTCTATTCAACGTTTGTATGGCCACAATCCTCGGGTATGGACGGGCACACTGTTGGCGACCCAAGGAATGTGAGACCCCTTAACAGTTCACGAGCAGCAGAATAACTATCAGAGTCCCTGGACTAATGTTTGCTTTTGTTATTCGAGACTTACACAGTCTAAAGCTTTGTTTCTAAAATCGCACGGCTTTCGCATGAAAATTAAATTCGGCAATATCAGCCTGATTTGAGCCCTAGAGCCGACAAGGGACAAGGATTACAACAGCAAGGATGATATGTATAAGCTCCTAGAAAGGACATACGATCAATGCCCCAGTTTCTATACCAAGATCGTTGTAGGAGAATTCAGCGCAAAGCTGGACAAGGACGACATTCTTGCAAAAATCATTGGAAAACACAGCCTCCACGACAATGCATTTATGCTGGTGGACTTTGTCGGGTCGAACCTCTCTACAGCTGATACGCGGTTTCCACTTCTTAATATCTACTAGAGACAAAAAGAAATGCACGTTAGCAGAGCGTAGTTTCGATGTACGGACCTCTGGGTTATGGGCCCAGCACGCTTCCACTGCGCCACTCTGCTTGCCGAAATTTCAGTGTCAAAATATAACGTGGTTGTTTTTCAGATACAAGATACTTTATAGGTATTCCCACCACGACCTGAACTGCATATGATACCTTTTCCTAAAATAAAACAACAACAAATGAATGCAACTAAATGCACCCCTGTTCATCCCAAGAGGACAAAGTCAGTTACAGATTTACAGGTAGCCGACTTTTATCTGAAAAATAAATGAGGACACTCTTCTTTAGCGGCCAATAGCACTCTTTCCTCTATTGATTAATTTCAACTTTTGCAATTTCGATTTACATATATTATTTCTAGAAAGGACATTCAATCAATGCCTCAGTTAAGGTACGGAGGACGACTTTGCTAAAGCCTGCACGATAACGGCTCAGGCTGGTGGACCTTGTCACGGGTCAGAACCTCTATGTAACTAGTACGCTGTTCACACACCTCAATATCCAAAAAGGGATACAAAAAAGTCACTTTAGCAGAGCGTAGTTTCGATCTACGGACCTCTGGGTTATGGGCCCAGCACGCTTCCACTGCGCCACTCTGCTTGTTGATTTTTTTTGTGTCAAAATCTAAGGTCTTTGGTTTTAAGATACAGGATACAATATACTTTTCCATTTGATCTGTATTGCAGCTGCTACAGAGATAACAGCGTACAAGAACAAATCATTGAAGCGGAAGCTAAAACCGTCCGTTTTTATACCTAAACGGGATGAACATACCGACACCAGATGCAGATAGGCTGGCAGTTGAGGCGTTAGGAAATAAAAGGATACCGAGTGACGTTTAACTTATTTGAGTAATGAAAATGCGATTTCTACACGAAGAAAATTTTCTTTTGTGGTGTCATAATACTTCTCCACGTTGGAATCACGTTATTTATATTGTGAGACAATTTTTCCATCTCTAGTCTCTTTCTCAAATATTCATATATGTACATGTATCCGATACAGAGCAGAACACAAGAATGAAGAAATACGAAGAAAAAATGATGAGAGATACATAATAATTCACTAAAGCTCAAGGAAACACTGAATATACGCGACATGGTCTACTTACTTCTAGCACGGCTCACTGCTATTGCGTTCGTATTACAAATGTCTTGCGCCTATTTCACTTCATGTAAATACCGTTCATAGAAAGGGTTTTCACATATCCCATATACATTGACAGTTTTTTGTCACTTTCATTTGAGAATTGAAAACAGATGATAAATTTTGATTGTTATTACAAGCGAGGTATTGTGTGCACCGCTTTTCTCGCTTGAATCACACTAGAGTCTTCTTCTTCTTCTTCTACTGGCGCCACAGTACGGAGTGAACTTAGGCCTCCGTCAACAAGCTTCTCCAGTTGGCGCGATCTTCAGTCAGTTACCTCCAATTTCGCACCCCAAGTTGGTTTATGTCCACTTGTTCGCGTCATCGGTTTCGTGTCCGTCCTCTGTTGAGTTGTCCTACTGCTGCGGAGGTGAAGACTCTTCGGTCTGAAGCAGTATTGTCTCTACATGACCCAGCCATCTTAGGCGTTGAATCCGTAGACGATTGACTAGACCCACGTCGCTGTACAGCCCGAACAGTTCGTGGTTGAATTTTCTTCTTCAAATACCATCAACGCAAATGGGACCAAAGATTGAACGCAGAACTTTTCTCTCGAAAAGACCAGAGGCTTCTTCTTCTGCTCTTGAGATTGTCCATGCTTGCGCGCCATAGACGAGTACTGGGATGATTAAATTGTTAATAATGTTAGCTTGGTCCTTCGTGCTTCGTAGAGGAGGGTCCTTCTGCCTGTCGGTGGTATTGGTGTCTTCATCGCCATTTAGCAGGCTACAGAAGTGATCTTTCCATATTCTCACTATATCACGTTTTGTCGATCTTAATCCCTCTCGCCTGATGTTCAGTCAGTGGTGGCCGATTAAAAATAAGATAATAGAATAATATTTAAGAATAGTGCGACTCGAAATCTACATCGGTTCTTCCTTTTTTTCAAGACGATAACATGTTAAGCTTCATTTCAGTGCTGCTTTGGTTCGCGCAATCTCCATTCCTCATATCACGCACTTATAAATTCTGCTGCTCGGTTCAGTAAAGCGATCTCTGCTCGAGACAGGAGAGAGTATGCCAAAGAACGACAATTTTACTGGTGGTTACACCAAAACCAGTCTCCACCGCGCCGCCGCCCCGCTGGCATTTCAAACTGACGCTGTAGTTGACCATGGTGGCCAACCAAAAAGAAAGGTGCACCACGGTGTATAAATTATATATGTTAAGCATATACACTACATATACGCCCTGGTGCACGCGACCGTACTGTTACGGACATAGTTAAGACAGTTATGTTAGTTTAAGGTAGGATCAGTAGTTAAGTGTAGCCAATTTTTTCTCAGTTTTCTTGGCCAATAAAATCAATAAAGATTGTCATAAAGACTAAAAAATGTAGATTATTAGATTAGCTTAGATCACCCACCCAGGGGCAATACGTTAGACTTAATAACAAATGTCTAGTAAGTAAGCAAATGAATTATTATAAATTAACGTAAAAGAATGCAAAACAAAAAAAAACTGCTGCTCATTTATTTCTGATGTAATGCCATTATTATTATGCAGTACGCACAGCATTAAGTAAACAGATATATATTCTTAGGATACATAATTGTTCGGATTGATAACAAGCAAGATAAAAAATGCAAGAACTAAAATAGCTAAATCGCATTTTATCGATGATTCATTCGTTTGAATGGAACTGTTTTTGCATAAGAATTGGAAGTTATTTGGATAGAACTGAGATTACAATTTCAGAATTCTTAAATATTTATTTATTAAAAACACGTACCAATTATTTGTAGTAGATCGAGAGTAACATAGCTCTTGGTTCCGGAGCTCAGCTGAATATTAACTTGGTAAGATGCCTTAGTTAACCTACTAATTACAGATAGGACGCGATATGTCTGTGATGTATCTTGGTTATACTCAAACTACGTACTCATTAAAACGACTGTACAAATATACACACATTGCTTATTTATTGGAAGCACAAGCAAATCAAAAATATTTCAGAGCGCATCTTTTCACCACCAACCACCACACAAAAGATAAAAAAAAAAGTACACAGCTTAGCAGAGCGTAGTTTCGATCTACGGACCTCTGGGTTATGGGCCCAGCACGCTTCCACTGCGCCACTCTGCTTGCGAAATATACTGTGTCAAATGGGCTTCTTGAATAGAAAAAAATTTTTGTGTACTGGTTACAGTATGGTAGCAAGTTTTGATCATGCGTATTAATATCTACACGAACGTACGTGATATATGATAACAAAATGGAATATCAATATGAAATAAATTTGTAAGTTCACAATTCTTTTTTTATTGTTTGCTTTGAGAGTGCAGCATGCGTGGAAAAATGTTTATGAAGAGGAATGAATGAATAACATTATACCGTGGAAACTTTAAAGAAGTCAGTATTTGCAATATTTGTTGGTAAGAGGTAATTTAAGGGAATGCAAAACATTGATTAACAAAACATGAGCTTTGTTTCATTGTGTTATACTTATTTGAAGTTCTGCTCATAGTTTACATAATATTTTGGTATCAATTCAGCTTTAATAAAATCGTCTTCTCTACTTAATAGACAAGTCAAGATGATATTAGGTACTTTTTTTTGATACATTTTCCTTCTTCTCATTGCGCTACAGTCCGAAAAAATAAAATACAATACATAGGGAGGTTGTAAATAAAATGTTTCCTTTTCTTTCTGTTAGCATTTTATGAAAAACAAGAGCCCGCTTTGGCAGGCAATTTAGATCTGTTTGGTGAGAGTGCAGGAAAATTGAGATACTCACCAATAATGGGGAAAAATTTGAATATTAATAAAAATCTCAACAACAGTGCCACCTATCGGGTCCACTACTAATTTTGTTTCTGCCTATCACTAAATTATCTACATTTATAAAAAAAACAGTTAAATTGGTTGAAAATTGTGGACTGTAGACGGAAACATACGCATTTTGCTACTTAGATTTTTTAATTTTATAATCTGTCTGTCTATGCCTTTCTTTTTTTAGCATTGAGCAACATGGCCGTATCCGTTTAAATAGTTTCGATGTTTTCCAGCAGCTTCCCGGCTCTCGAAATTCTAATCAGACGATTCTCATTAATGCAATTTTCTGTTGCATATATTTAGGAACATAATCCAAATTTTGAAGTTTTTAATATAAATACATGTCCTGAATCCAGTCAGTGCTTGTAATTCTCAGTACTCACTAGATTGTGTGCTAGGTCAATTCCACACCTTGTAACTTTAAACATTGAACTCTCCGGTTTTCCGGTAATTTTTCGTATGAAGCATTAGAAAACAGCCATTTTTGGAATGTGTTCCGTCAACTGCCATCATCATCATCGTTTTCAGTCGAGAGTCAGAGAAAGTTGTCGGACTTAGTCCAACTAACTCGTCCTGCGTCTGCCAAGCAGTCGCATTATCCCGAGAAAAATACCCTGAGATTCTTAAACATATCCACCTGCTTCAACCAGACTCCACTAACATGTCTTCAAACACAAAAAATCATAATTTTTCATAAGTATTAATATTTCAAGTACTTCTGCACATACTATGACAGTACTCTCATGCACTCGATTCACTTCGATGAATACTATAAAATGTAAATACATTTATTGCATGTTTAAATGTAATTATGTTCATGCAGTCAGATACATCATAAGTGTAACTATAAATGTTTTTTTTAAATCTTTCATTATCAAGACTGTCATATATACGTATCTATAAAAGAAGAAGAAGAAAGGGGTACTCCCTGCCGCAACTGCACATATTATACCTCAGGTGATTACTACGTACAGGTACCTACGAACATTATGCGATAAAAATTCTCAGTCTATATTATCAAATATATACACAAAGATGCATACTTATTAATACTAGAAGCAAAATCAACTTCTAAATAAAATTCCCATAAAAGCATGGTGTTAAGAACCAGTTAATTGTGAAATTATCACCCTACCTGCTTTCACGTCTGCTTCTATCTGGCATTTGTCAGATACTTTTCAACAAGCAGAGTGGCGCAGTGGAAGCGTGCTGGGCCCATAACCCAGAGGTCCGTAGATCGAAACTACGCTCTGCTAAATTGTGGAAGTATCTTTTTTTTCTTCTTGAACAAAACAGTTGAAGTATCGTACTTGGTTGGGCTGACACATCGTTCCCATGCAAATATTTGAAATGACGACATTTGCGATCTAAAAATATCCCAGACATAAGGTTAATTCCGGGTGGTGGTGAATATATGATTCGTAAAATGTAAGTAGATGCGAATTGTTCGGGTGCGGAGTTTTATTTATTCTTTGGATACTTTGTTCTGTATCATGGTCTACCTATGAGATAGAGGCGTGTGCTCGAGGAAGTTGTACGCTAATAAAACTTAACACTTCTTATTAAGTATTCTGTTTACTTGATAGCTGTTGATTAGCGATTACTATAAATTCTGTATCTCCGTATTCAGGCCACCATTTATATACAATTTACGTAAAATCAAAATATATTTTTGTAAATTAGGTTAATGTCAGTGATGATTCCGCTACATAAGGGTTTGAATTTAAAAATATAGTGCATATGAAACAATAAATTCGACAAAATGCTTTTTATTTTACTTGACCATGTTGCTTACTGCACAACATTTTCATATCATTTTCATTTATTGCTTGCATAATATCGCATTTCATTAAGAATATTCTATTCTCTTAAAAGTACATTTAACTATTGTAAAATAAACTGCTAAAGGTTAAAGTGTGATTGATATCTGATTTTGCAAAATCACGACTTGAATTCACATTAACGACTGAGACTTTTACAATCCCATTCGCATTTTGAATTCACACAAACGAATCCATTATGAACTGTGGCAGATGCGAATGAAATGGTGTGTGAACAAATTTTGGATATGTTATTCCTAGGCTTGCCGTTGATATTTCAATTGTGATTTTACTCTTGTATCAATTATATTTTATGTTACTAATATCTGAATATTCGTCAATCGACCTAGCAATGTTTAATGAAACGGACGTTTTGAGGTAGTCTTTGTTTTGTTTGCTCTTTTTGCTCAGTGACATATTTTTTTGGAAATCTTTTGAAATGTTCAACGGCAACTCTGACAACATTTTGTTCGTTGTCAGTCTGTTTTTCTTACGTCGATACGTAGAACCAGAATCTGTGCTGGAGGTTACTAAGGTTCCATCTGCAGGGCATTCATGGAGACTGTGCTAAAAACTTACCTATGTATGGCTCGGAGGTCTCGGAGGATTTCTCGATTTTGACACAGAAAAATATCCATGAGGTTCTCTTTGCTTATCTCAGTTCATTCTTGAGAGTGCTGAGAGCACTTTTATAAGAGCCCCAGTCGGCAGCAATGTTTGTATGTTAATCAATGTTAAGAAGCTTCCTGTATCCCTTTCGGAGGTTGCTATTAAGCATGGATGTAGTAGGCATGTACGCCGATGTTAGCCGTAGCTCACTCTTGGTACCAGGCAGAGTCAGGGTCACTGCATTGCTCCATTCATTAGTAGGCTTCGCACATTAGAACTGCTGCATTTATGTATGTCTAATGAACACAATTATTTAAGAAAATCCTTGCATCGCAACTTCGGAATCTCAAGCCTTGTTTTACAGTCGATGCCGATGGTCGACAATGATACTCGGCAGTCTGTATCGAAACGACTATTAGTAAACACTGACAACTCAGAGTAACAATTTATTGTCGATACCGATTTTTGCAGATGTTCATGCATAACAAGAATTCAAATAGAAAATTCGTTGAGGCATATAATTGCTAGAAATTGTACTATACTGCACAAACAGTTGAGAGTACCGATATCATATGCGAAAACACATGTTAAAACCAAATCGTGCTTGCAATAGATGCTAATATTTTAAAGAATCATAATCCAATCGCTCATCACTGATTATCCCTCTTCATCCCTCAGCCCATTAATGCAAAAAATCGACTTCTGTAATGTGCTCTCTGACTTGTCGTACATCAGTCGTCTGTCGCTTTAGTAATCCATCACGATGCCTGATGCACACATGGATGTGTACATGCACTCAAAACAAGCATATCCTGATTTTTAATGAATCCTACAATCCATGCGATGATGAGTGCTCTCCGAACAAACCACACAACAAACAGGGATCGCATAGCTGACAGCATATGGCGTAACTACAAGTGATATTCACGGTTCGCTGCATTTCGCTTTCGCGTTGCCTCATCCGTCAAACTGAGGGTAGGTTTTGTTTACATAAACATTCGACACACCATCATCATCCTGAAATCTGTTTCGAAGAATATTTCTGTCAACAATTTCTACACATTTCTAGACATAATATTACCTCATGCAATTCATCAGGATTACTTGTGGTTTTTCGAAACAAATCGAACAGATACCTCGTAAAGTACGATATGTCAAACATTAATTTTAACCGCAATCCGTAATCAATGAAGGATCATTGCAAAATTATATGAAAGGCATGCGTCTTTCTCTGGTGTGCATTGGGAGCGTAATCCTTTAAGTCCAGTCCACCAGCATGGGGCCAATGTGTACAGCGGACAATGGTGGACATTATGTGGTGAGCTTCTCACATAAGTTTACACCTGTTCCTGAATTCTTCCTCCGGGCGTCTACCCTCTTTATTTTTTGGACAAACTTCACACATCCTGTGGCATGCACACACAATGGCTAACAATGAATGAGAAAGGACGGCAGTGATGTCCCTGGTGGGCTATTTATTTTCGAAGTTTTGCAAGGTGGACATTGCATGGGTGGAGGAACGGATGGGTCTGTTTACTTTTTACCTTTTTTAGGGGGGGTTTATTTGAATTTTATGAATTTATACGATTCTAGCGGGGAAGTGGTCATTTTAAAGAGTGTTGCAATAGATTTTCTTTTCAGCTTAATATGAGTAACCTTTGCATATGCGTTACAGACCAACAGATTTTGGAAATTTTGTTTGGTATACGTTTTGTATATTTTCACCAGTTATATTCATCATTTGTGATGATCACCCATAACGCGCAGTACTCTTTCGCTGTAGTATAGCTCCCTCTAATAACATTAACCGTGATTTGAACGTTTGGAAAAAGAAGTAAATAGAAAAGCAATAAATGTTGTGCATGTTCGGCGGAAAACTATGGGAAATAGTTATTGAAAAATAAGTCATTTGTTCCTATAATAGGGGTCAGGAAACGAAAGTTTAAGCTAATATCTTTCCCCCAGATGGAAACGCCTTTGTTATGGTTGCAGTCCCAGCAATTTAGGCTGTGCGTTGTCTTTCATTAAATCCAGGACTCTAATTACGTATGACCACAATCGTTTAACGCTAGCGTAAGCATGGAATAACGATAGCTAGTGTAGGATATAGTTTTGCCTGCTTCAAGTAACCTGGGCTACCAACAAGTAATTTTTCAGTCGTTTCAGTCGTAGTTCACTACAATAACATCATCTATCCTCTCGCATTTTGTTTATTTTGTGTAAGTACAAACTCTGATACTTCATTATATGGACTTCTTATTAGCAGAGAGTAACTGGTAGAGTTTGAGGAAACTGACCCTTTATAGCGAATAGAATGAATCTATATGACATCTTTAATCAGGATACTTAAATTAACTTTTGTTTTTTGTCGATAAAAATACTCGAAAATTCAATGCGCAATATTTTTGCATACCAAGAAGTTTCTAGTTTATACTTGTTGGAAAATGGTTATTTCTCAAAGCTCGCATTTCCAGTTCGTGGCTGATATGAACAACCACTTTAGAGTTTAGGGGCTTACATTTTTCCTCTTTCATGGAATTGCAATACCATCTGACAAAAGCAAGGAACAGCATAAAGTTCTTATCTTATCAGTCTCATGTGGAAGTATCGAACGTCTGTGAGCTATTAGGTGCATGCAATAAATCCTTCTCAATAATATCTCCACATTTATTGGACAATTTCCGCAAACACGATATCTTCTTCCAACGAAATGTTCCCTTTTTCTTCCTATATACATATGTATGTAAATAGATAGATTCAATACAAGGCTGGAGACCATTTGACACTCTGGATCTTGCACTAAATATATATGATTCTATAAGGCACAATACACTGAGAAATTATATTTTGCACACAAGTTGCGACATTTTTATAATTACTTGTAGATCTTAAGACTAAAAAACGGCACTATTTTTTTATGGGAAATACATTCACACTTCAAAATTGAATCAACATTTTACTAGATTACATTTAACAAAACTCTAATATGGAATTGATTAACAAATCCGATGTAAATTAATTCCGATAGACGATCTCTCCGTTTCAATTGAAGCCCACCAAAACATCACTCAGAAGGAACTAATTTGAAGCATGGATGTGATCAGTATGCCGTATGCGCTTCTAGTTACATACTATGTACATATGTATTTCCTTTACCACGCATTTTAATTATTTGTGGATGGCTATGTAGAATCCAGCTGTATATTCTTTTGATATGTTTTTTTTTAATTTCTGCCAAGAATGCATCCATGTGCGACGGGTTTTTTTTATTTATCACTCACCGATGTGGAGAACACTATATTTCTAAGACATATTAAGTATTTTCAATATCTGTTAGCTCTATACAAAACTTGGTTCAATAAAGAAAATGCATTTAAAAAAAAAAAAAAAAACTCACCGATGTGTGCAATTTGTGCTCTGCTTTGGTCGAATGTGTTCGATTATTTCACTTACAATTCTCGCATTTAATATAACAAATAATAAACTTTTTTGAAGGTTTCTTGATAAGTGCGCATTCGTGGGCAAACTGTTTCCCTTTATCTTGTACTTCGCATGTAGGTACGGTCAACAGAAAATGAAAGGATCACTTCCTACTCTTTAACTTTAACTGGTTGATGAAAGCGTCTTCCATGCAAATTGTTGTATTTTTTCGCCGTTCATACACTACCACAGATCGTGTTGAAGTGAAATCCTTTCGGTGACGCGGTTATGTTCGCTAAAGCGAGTGTCTCAATGTTGTTATTTTTGGATCGGCATACCATATGCATCTCAGATCGAATGTGATCATTATCGCACAGCTAACGCTCTGATGGTGTGGTTGAAGCACATGTTCGTTATCGGTGCCGTTGTGAAGTTTATATGAATTGTGAATAAAATAGTTGGAAGTGAGTGAGAAATTTTCTTGTATACCTAACTTAGAATAATTTGCAACTTAACGCAACAGCTTAAGTTTAAAATGGATACAATAGGTATGTATGTTTCAATCACTAGTTTGTATTTCGCTTTTATAACCAATAAACAAAATAATAGGATTCTTGGCATAGCAACTTTGAGTGCCATTTATGTCTATCTGTCGTCGATCCAAACGAAAATAAAATAATTATTACGCGTAGGTATTAGAAAAAAAAAGGTATCAATTCGTCATCCGTACTTAAGGAATATCTTAACACGTTCGCGGGCAGTTGACATTTCAATTGAAAGTAAATGAAAGTTTCAATTTTATGATCGCACTATTTTTTATGTTTATTTCTGTTTGGAATCTAAATTAATTCACTGCGTGGACTGTATACAGATGAACAAAAGATGCCTGATTAGTACATTTCTACTTATCGGGCCTGCAACTCATGGAGTGTGTGAGCTAGAACAATATTTATAGCATGCTCCTAAATTGAATTAAAATCCATTAATCATTTGGTAAACAGGGTTAATCGTAATTTTGTACATTACTATAATTTCCATCTCTCTTACCGAAACTTGTTTAACCTTGAAGATGTATTTCCGATAAACAAAATAGTGTTGTTCTTAAAGTCTTCAAATCTACGAGTAATTATAAACAGGTCGTGTGCTATGAAATCTGTTTTGTCAGTGTGTTATCTCTTCTAGAAGCATCAATAACATTCTGCGCAAGATACATGTGGTTTCCATATACTATTTACCGCTTTGTATTCTTCCACTACACACTGTTATGCATACAATACTAAGCCTAAGAGCCAACCAGTAAATAAGTTTATCCTACCCGTAATATATGTAAAATTATGTGTATCGAAATTTGATTGTTAAATGGGAACATTACTTTAATACAACACTGTACCAGCCACACACACATCTACCCAGCTATTAGTACAGCATTTACCACAAGATATTATAACAGCAGAGTGGCGCAGTGGAAGCGTGCTGGGCCCATAACCCAGAGGTCCGTAGATCGAAACTACGCTCTGCTAGATTGTGTCTCTTTTTTTATTTTATTTTTGTTTTTTGTGAGCAAAAGAAGTTTTTTTTATGTAAATCTTCCTAAAAAGTGATTGCTTTACTAAACGCTTACATGCAGTATTTTATGTATAATCAAATGAAAACCAGAAGGCATAATTGGCATGCATTACCGATGGATGGATTTCTGCTCTGTTCACACAGGCATACGTACAAAAATACCTACCTAAGTAGGTAGCTTAGTGATCATGTGCAGCAACGGTTGCATGGCATTGGAGAAAGTATCGCAAACGTAAACAACAAAATGAGAATAGCGACCCAAAATAACGGCACAAATTGTTTGTTTACCCAGCATTATAGGGAACTGAGATTGTAGAACGTTTATGCGATTCTTGCGGATATATTGCAGTGGGCAACGTCGTTTGTAATTGAAATAAAAAACACATCTTCGAGAATCAATTCCCCAGGCATTGAGAAATCCGAATTTCTCAACTTCATTCAAAGAATTAGAATATTTTGTTTATTATATTAAGATTTTCAGCTCCCCCAGACAACGATTATAACCGGACAAGGGCTTCACTCCAAGCTACTACTTGACGTCAATTTTCTCACCACTTAAAAACTACATAGTTAAGAAACGGCTGACAGACTCGATTAAGAACAAATATTTTTCCATGGGTCAAATAAATTCAGTCATTACCAGATCATAGGAAATAAAAAAAGGATGCGAAGTTCGAGGCAGTCTCATTTTATCACTCTTAAGATTCAAGAACGGGAGCGTGCACCTCACAATAAACCGGTTCTCGATTTTATTTCTGCTTACGTAGACAAGAAGATTTTTCGATTTTTGAAACTGCTCGTATGTGATGGGTTGTGATCATTACTTGTGAGAAAAGAGCAATGTCACAATGAACTGGGTAAGCTGATGAAGGATTGAGTCTTTGCTAGATCTAGACTGGTGTTAGTGGTAATGAGTACACGGTTCCCACTAAACACTTTGAATAGGATTGGGACAGTGGTGAGTTAATAATAATTACGTGGGGAAAAAAAATCTCAGCTAAGCGGGTAAGATGATCTGATTATCTAAATCTTATCTTTATACTTCAGTATGAAGCTATTGAAAGAAAGGTGGTAACAATCGATAGTTCTGACAACGATATCCCCAAAGTGATTTAAATATAATATCCCTAAACGTCTCTCCAAAACGTGATAGAAAGGGAAGATATAACAATCGGGTACCTTCTGGTACTAAGCTTTGTCATTCCGTGAAGGGATTTTTTGGAGCAAGACTTGATGGAAAGCAAGTCTATGTAGGGTAAAGGCACTAGTATCCGGACAGGTAATGTGTCTCTTAGTTTAGACTTGATATTTGGTCTCATCACCATTTGCCGTTGGGATCAAATTAAGGGCACTATCACTGAAGTTGTCGATCAGTGGTAGTAGTCTGACTATGGGTATCACAATGGACCAACATAGTGTCACTAAAGTAGCCCACTCTACGTAACCTAACATGACCTAGCTTCGACCTGAACTGATTTTCTTACCCTGAAAGCTTCCGTGGACGATTATATATAATTTGACATTCACTCAATTTGAATACGATGCATCAAAATAATTTATTAAATACAATATATTCAAAAACATTCGGCTTACAATAGTATTCGTACAGTAAAATTTAGTTAACGAAATATCGGACAAAACTGAAGCACCCTCCATAAGCAATCTGAGTACCTTTAGACCATTTTTCTCGTATCACGTGACAAAGTGAAGTTACGAAAATGAAGCAAACATAACATAATTTAGAAAGATTCGTTAAAGAAAAAATCACAGCGATAAAACTAAAGCACACCCTTACGTACCAATACAAAATCCCTTCAAAAAAAGTTTCTCGGACCCTTCCGCCTTAATCATAGCCTTGAATCTTTTTGGCATAGACATAATTAGGTTGCCTGTTCTGTTTATAGACACACCTTTCCATACATATTCCACTTCCAAATTGTTGTATTGGTTCCGGTTTATTCGCCTGCCCACTATCTCCCACAAGTTGTCTATGGAGACTCTGGAGACTGCGTAGGCCAATCTACAACCTCGACTTCGTTGGTATCAATCCAGGTTTTAACTACCTTGTCTGTGTGTTTTGGATCATTGTTCTGTCGAAACCTCCATATCAATGTCATTGTCCTTCTTAGCATACCAGATTTTAGTATCTCTAAATTATTGAACCGATCCATAATACCATTAATTCTAAAGGGTGGTCCTATTTCCCAACCAGAGAAGCAACCCCAAACGGGTACAGTTCCTCCACCAATTTTGGCTTCTATCAATTCTACAGCCATCTTAGATTTTGAGGATTCAGTGAGTTTCTCTGGATCGGACAATTGGGAGTTTTTGCAAGATTTGTAGAAATCTGTAGCCACTAGTTTAATGCAAACGAGCCATATTTCCGTAAACCATTCTGTACGGCAGCCACCATTGCCTTGTTTTAGAATAGCTTCGTTTAAAGAAGGGCAGAAGTTCCTTTTCGTCAGAGCCCTTTTTTGACTCACAATCACGTTGTCTTCTAATGGAACTTTACCATCTGCATTATGTGGGTGGCATTTTGATAGCAACGCATACCAAATTAATTTGTCCGCGGACTGGAAATGTACTTCAATTTTGTTCTTAGTATTCAGACTCTGAAAATTGAGTCCAAAGATTTTGTTTCAAATTTTAACAAAATACAGGTCAATTACTTAGTTATTACAAATACAAAACGTCACAGTTACCGCTTAATCAAGGCCCATGGCAACGTTTTGGTAGAGATTGTGCTTCAGATCTTCTGCAGAATGTCCGAGCATTGGAATATCAGTTGAATTTACAAAAGGCCGTCCTACCTGCTGCATAGGCTATATGCATACATATGTATATATCTACTTAATGCCGTCTGTAAGCTTCTGTTCAGCATACTGTGTGAAAGACTAATTCGTTTACACTTTCTATTATTTGGGACGTGCCAGTGTGGCTTTCGGGCTAATAAAGCAACTATGGATAAAAAGTATCGGCTTATAGCGATGCATATACTTTCGAATTTGAAAGTCGAAGACACATCAATGTGATGTGAGAAAATGGACGCTTGTGTCGTAGCTCGAAAAAAACCTGCACCGGATTTTGGCAAGAAGATTCGCTACCATGTGATTTCCTTCATAAATTAGTACAACTGTAAGATCACGGAAATGACATCGACCTCGTTGCACACTCCCATTTGTCTCTCCATTGTAGAAATATTCTCGGAGATTAAAGAACAGTTTAAACAAGCTGATCTTAAGTAAATAAGGAAAAAAAAACAGAGAAAAACTCAAAACGAAACCTCAAGCTAAAAAAGGCACCAGCTACAATATTGAGGTAGTTAACTAGTCTATCCACCTCGGAGTGAGAAACGTTAACTCCACGACATGCTAGTGTAGTACAACACAAAATAGTTGCCGACCGACATTGCCACTTCGGCTTGTGTTAATAATTTGAGTCAGTAAGAGTATATATATATATATATATATATATATATATATATATATATATATATACACTAGAAGAGTCAACATCTTGTTATGCAAAATTCTTATTCCGCAAGTCATTCATGTAGCTAAAAACAAAGCGATTAGAACGCCAAAGCTGACTATCGGTTCCTTTGAATGAAACAATTCTGTATCAGATATTTGGTCGTCTCTGCGAGGAAGATGAATGTAGGAAAATACTAAACCGCGCATTCTATGAGCTGTACCAAGATGTGGAATAGATCAGGTCCGAAGGTCGAAGTAACAAATATCTTGTTGCAGCGTGACTTCGAAAAAATTCAGCGATTTTGCGACGACTGGAAGTTGATTATCAACTTCCTGAAGTGTGAAACTACCCTTTTCAGGACCCCGTTGTACACGGCACCGCGGGATACGCGCCAAAACTGGCGCAAGTTCGGCATAGTTGACCCGCAAGGACGGCCGTTAGCTGTGAAAAGTGTAGTTAGATATCTTGGCATTTGGCTGGATCAATATCTGTATTTTGACAAACATACAGATATTGCTCTGACGAAAGCCAGAAAAGCCTTTGCTGCGGCAAGGAGGTTGTTTTACAGCAGCCAACTTGATACCAGGGTGAAGGTAATCTGCTACATGGCCCTCATCCGGCCAATTATGGCGTACGGTTGTCCCCTGTGGTTCAACGTGAGTCCTTCCCAGATGGAAAAGATGAGGTTGTTCGAGAGACAGTGTCTTAGGAGCTGTCTCCGTTTGTATCGTATATCCGAGTCCGAGTACAAGAGGTACTATCCTAACGAGGTCCTGTACAACGAGGCAAACTTGAACAGGATAGATAATTTTATTATTAAGCTGATCAGAAGGCACATTGCACGGGCTATGACTTCTTCCAACAGTCTGATCTTTGGGGCTTATTACCCCAATGTTATGTACCATGAAAGGGTGCGCCTTAACGGCTTTATTCCTCCGAAGCATGCCTTTATTTAGACACGATTGGCCTAATACAGGATACAGACGGATGCCCTGTTATCTTCGATGTCGTACGCCGAACAGTGGACAGGCGACTCCAATACGAACCGGATGTCGCTCGCACCCACGAGGATCTTCTTCGGTTCAGTAGAGCGATCAACGCTCGTGACAGGAAAGAGTCTGCCAACGAACGGCAATTTTACTGGTGCTTACACCAAAACCAGTCTCCGCCACCGCTGGCTTTTCTAGATGACCAGATAGTTGACCATGGTGGCCAACTTACATAGGTTTAAGGTAGCTATTAGGAAAAAAAAAAAAACAAAAAATCCAAAAAAATTAAAAAACAAAAAATCAAAAAAAATTAATAAAAACAAAAAATCAAAAAAAAAAAAAAACTGTTATAAGAAAAAAAAGGTGCACCACGGCGTATAAAATATATATGTTAGGCATATACATAAAATATACGCTCTGGTGCACGTGTCCGTACTGTTACGGACATAGTTAAGATAGTCTTAAGTTTTATGTTAGGGTAAGTTAGTTTAAGGTAGTTTAAGTAGTTGTGTAAGTAAGTTTAGTTAGCCAAGTTTTTAAAAAACTTTTCTTGGCAAATGAAAAATTCATTAAAAGATTGTCTTAAAGACTAAAAAAAAAAAAAAACATAGATTAAGCCGAAAGGCACATTTATAGCGTAGATTAGATTAGCTTAGAGTACCCGCATAGGGTCAGTAGGTTAGTATTAAGAACATTTGTAAATTCTTAAGTTAGTTAAGCTAGTTTTAAGTACTTTTGTCTAGCAAGTAAGTCCACATGAATTAAAATAAACAAAATTACATGAAAAAAAAACCAAGATGTGGATAATGTTCGGAAGCCGCCAATTAAACACATCGAGCGTATGGATACCAATACTCTAGCTAAGAAAGCTTGAACGAAAAAGGTGATGAAGTTATATTATATCGTTCTATTCGTATGGTGGTTGCGGATTACATGGTCTTGATCTCTGTAGCAGCGTGGCTGGAACGTTAAAAATGGGAGGCGGTATTAGCTCAGGATCTGACGCCTCATAGCACGCTGGCTGAAAAGTAACTATTCTTAGAGACTCAAGAAATGCTGTGGGAAAAAACAGAACTGCACTACAGTACACATTTAAACATCACACCTTGGAATCACTGCATATGTTCTTCATTTGCCTCCACAGCAGGTAGAAAGACGAAAAAAATAAACTGTTTAGCAGAGCGTAGTTTCGATCTACGGACCTCTGGGTTATGGGCCCAGCACGCTTCCACTGCGCCACTCTGCTTGTTGAAAATATCCTGCTTATATATAAGGTCGTTGGTTTTATTTAATTTTTACCTGAAAACTGCCTGGGTTGCCGAACTCAGTTTCCCTCGCACGCATAGCATACCTGGTAATATTATTTTATTCCCCTGGCGTGCAGCGCCCTTGCCAGAGCGGTACCTTTCTCTCAATTGCGGCTGTTGTAATAACTGGATGGAGCACACGTTGGATGAACAACACTGTGGAAAGTAGTTTTGCAAAGCAAAGGTCATTGACGGAAAACATCCAATTTGTTCTGACCAAAGTTCAACAACAAACTGACACTGTTCCAATGTTGACTCTGTCGACTAGTGAATTCTCAAATCGCTGCCCACTAATTTACAATTTCATGCGAAAATGTTGCGCATTTCAAGAATAAATATGGACCTCCGTCCAAAGATAAACATGTCCTTACATTGTGTGTAGTCTAATATTTGTACAAGGGGTCTTGTAATTATCCGGTTCGATGTTAATCCTTCGCCGATTAGAATCCTGATAAACTGTACACATCGATTATATTTACCAACAAAGCTCATTGTATCTTTTCTTCCCCTCTCTGTGACCGGAATAGAAAATCAATGGAATTAAATCGTCAGCCCCGCCGTAATGACATAATTCCGGATGAGGCTACCGTGCATTTTGTCTGACTCGCTTAGGGGATGATGCGATATTATCATGTTGAACATTTCCTCTTGCAGTTCGCGCACGTGGCGAAGGACACGTGCCAAGGAATTCACATGCCCAAAATCAGAGAAGCCTGATAAACGCTTTATGCAATCCGGTAACAAAATGGGCGTGAAAATTGCGGATTGAATTGATATTTTTCGACAATGGAACAAGAAGGTTATGGGAAAGGACCTGTGTCTTTGATGGCTTTTGATCATCTCTTGGTCTGAACGCGTGAGTCCTCTTAAAGGGGCGTGTGTAAATGTGGGTTCATTCAGCGTGCGTGTGCGCTTTTTTCGGATCGGCTTATTGATCACTTGTTTGAGTTTCTCAGGGATGGGGATATGTTAAAGAGGTCATTTTTGTTCCGGTAAACCACAATGTACATATATTTGAAATTTGAATTTGATAATTCTTGCAATTCTTTGCATCTTATATTCTTGAAACCTTATTCGTGCACAACTAAAAAGTTAAAAATATCTATTTAATAAGTCGCCGCGTCATCATTTTTTATGTTGTACTCGTTGTACGTTGTACTGACTGACTCAGTGCTCTAAGGAGAAGTAACAAATTCTTGGAAGCGTCATCTCAATTTTTCAGCAAAGCCAGACGAAAGTGTGCTTCGTTTCTCGTTAGGCTTATATATTGTATACTTTAAGCATTCCAATTTCATGTCAATATCCTCTATCTTTTGTGGCAATTTAGTTGTATACAGATACAATTTGATGTAGGCTTTCCGAATACCTTTGCAATCCGCCTCACTGCATCAGTTTATCTTTTCTAGTGCACAGAGTCATAACTGCTGCCCAGTGTTTATTTTATTTCTCAGCTTATGAAAATAATTTGCACCTAAAACACCATTTCCCGGTATAAACCTGTGGTCAAAAAGCCAGCATTGAGTTCTGTAAATTATCAGTCTTAGGTATTTCATTACTATGACTAGCTTAGTTCATTCCAATGACGTCTGAAAGGTGTGAAGAGCCAAGTAGTGAAGAAGGAAAAGGAAAAGGTGAAGAAAATTGGAGGACCCAAGAACGGAGGTGTTGTTTATTCAAAGAAGCCCAAGGCCAATTACCCAACTAAAGGTGTTGTCAAGAAGCGTCCCGCTCGCGGTGTCTTCAGCAAGCATATTCGTAACACACGCAAGAACATGAAACCCGGTCGTGTGCTAATTCTTTTGGCTAGATGTCACCAGGGAAAACGTCTTGTTTTCCTTAAGGTCTTGGAGTCTGGACTTTTGTTGGTTACCGGAACAATCTGCGTGAACTCGTGCCCAATCCGTCGTGTGTCACAGCGATATGTCATCGGGTGCCAAACACGCCTTGAATTGTGCGAAGTCAAGGTTCCAGAGCACATCAACGATGGCTATTTCAGACGTATGAAGGTTAAGGAGGAGAAGAAAACTGGTGAAGGTGATATTTTCGCTCCTAAGAAGCAGCGGTACGTTCCAACTGAACAGCGCAAGAAGGACCAGAAGGAAGTTGATGCTGTTGTGCTGAAGGCACTCAAGGCCAACCCAGACCACGCCGTATGAAGTTCTAAGAGTCGGAATACGTTTCGATTTTTTACTGTAATAAACTAATTCATTCTTAGTCACTTCCTTGACTGGCAGGAGCTCCTATTCAAAAGCTCTGTCATAACCAGGAAGTCAAATACCTACTTTCTGGCGGTCATTTGTTACGCACCTCATCTACCGAACGTTTGTCTGTATAACCTGTGATTAGTGAATCAATAAGTCAATTTTAATAACCTCGATGATGCGATGATGTGTGTCGATGAGCCTCTAAAACATTCATATCGAAGGCATCAACGATTTCTTCGGGAGTCGATAAACGTTGAACACACACTTATTTTTGTTGTGGATTTATTTATGATAAATTGAAATCATTGGTTGCCAAATCTGGGCTGTTAGTCATCTATGTTTTGCCATTGTGAAAAAAGATACTTCACTAGCTTATTTTTCCCTTACCTCAGGATATACATACATTTATTTGTTGGGGTACGATTCAGAATACCTTTCGAAGTGGTTTCAATGGTATGGTGTTTTTAACACTTCGAGAGAGCTATCTTGGTCTAAGTTGGTATTTAAACGCGCATAAGCCTACATTTAAAATGCACTTGTGACGGCATTCAATATACTAATTTCCATACTCCAAAGAGAAGACATTCTCCACAATATATTTTGCATCCAACGTGTTGTCGGATCAAAGTTAATCTGAACTCACCATTTGTATTCACGACGAATCTCAATTTATCTGAAATAATTCGCTAAGTAGAACACACAGCAGAACACACTCGGTGCTAATGATTACATCATGCGAAATGACTTCCACATCAAAAATATAAAAACAAAATAAATCAAAGGGGTACTTTATGTGTGCAAATGACTTAGAACTGCTGGTGAACTCGTAATGCAATCACCAAGCCACTGGGGAGCACCCAAACCGATGGTACACATGTCCTCCCATGAATTTATTTATTTTTTCCTTTTTATCAAAAAATGTGATTATTGTAAAAAGGACATATTCCAGATTATCATTGAAAAGCAAATTTACATTTCACACACATGTTGGTCCATAAGTCATTCTCAAAATTTGTGCGGTCAAGGAAAAAATAACCCCTCCAGCCAAACAGACCCAATCTGATTACCCCCAGAGGTGGGGGCTACAGAAATCTTTCAAAAATAAGGACTCTCCACAGGGAATACGCACATCCCAACATGCATGACATCCGGGGTGTGAAACTCCAATCGACACGTTGTCTTGGAAAATCTGCATTTTGTGTTACGTCTGCATTAAAATGTCCAACTATTCCTCAAGTAATCAACGGAAAATTCGCATCACTAGCGATTTGTCCCCCGAGGGTCAGTCTACAACGCAAACGGTGGCCGACATGACATCCTCGTACTCGACAAATAGTAAACTCGTTCGGCGGGACTTTAAATTAATTTTTGGGGTGGTTGTGGCTGCAACCGCCCTTGGACTCCACAAACAACCACAAGCAGTCACCCTTGGCATAGGATTTCGGGATTCCCGCACCAGGTTTATGCGGGTAACCAGGAAGCCAGGGATGCGATGCATAATTTAGTTTCAGTGTTTATTTGACATTGTTTCTCCGTTCGGCCGGGGCGGGCATACACCTCATTCACTTGACAAACAAGTGTCCTAGATTCCACCCAGTAGCACATTAATAATTGAAGACGAACGAAAAACAAAAAAACAAGAAAAAATACACAAGTCTTTGGAGAATAATAATACGGCACTGTGTCGAAATGTCGAATTTGTCAACTGGGAATATGTGCGTTTTCTGTTTGTTTTTTGCTCAAAAACTGAAAAGTTTGTACTCACTTTTAAGTATTTTGTCCGGTGAGATAAAATGTAAATGGATCCCGAATGACATGCGAGAAATGGGAGAAGTTTGCGAATGTGTCCTTTTTGAAATGAATGGGTAACTCTGTGAGGACACATTAGGGAAATTCCATCAAACAAGAGTGGAAAGTTTATTTTTTTTAAAGAAGATACAACAAATATGAGACTGGTAACTTTTAAGTACACTTTGACAGTTTTGTGTTTATGTATTTCAGAATGCTGTATGTAGGTCTGACAGACTATGATAAGGATATGTGCTTTTCGTATTCTACTGTCCAGTGTCCATACAATGAGGAAACATTTTGGCATCAGAAAATCATTTCAGAACAACATGAAGAGAAAATAGTGAGGGTCGTGAGCAACACAACGGTTCGTGTTCACTATTCCTACACCTTAGATAATAGAAGAGTTCAGTAATTGTAACATAATAACTTCAGACTCGACATAAAATGAAGGTCCCACACTTGTGGAAAAAACCATTGCATATCACGAGAGACTGCTGCTGTAGCTTTGTAGGCTCAAACCAACTCAGAACTGGAATACAATCCGAAAGAGAAGAACTAGTTGGACAAGCTTTTCTGTCTAGAACCTCTCCAAGTCTTTTCAGTACAGAAATATCGAAGTTTGTGATCTGTTCTTGTTCATGTTCTTCCTTCAGATATTTTAAACTGTTTGCTTGATTGCGGATATCATCTTTAATGGGAAGGTAAGACCGTAATTAAATGTGATCAAGTCAAAAAGAGCACCTAGATTCTACCACTCTCATAAAATGATGCATTCGACTGATTGAATTATCCTGATCTCCCTTCGAAAGGCTTATGCAACGAGGTCCATTAACACAGGGATCCGGATACGTTGAACGTCTTGCTTTTACCTTGAGTCTTAAGGAACAATCCCTCTCCTTTGGTTAAAGGCGAAGCCTATCTTCACTTTGAGTCTGATCACAATTCACATCTCAGTCTCCCACCATGACAAGATAGTTATGATAGACTCCGCGGGGCGCTGGTATTGATCTGCAACAAGGGGGCCAACCGTAAATAAATGTCCAGTGGAATCAATGGAAGGTGATTAGCTTTTGTTTTTCCAAATAGGTCCAACAGAGTTAGATGCAGCTGCCTGTTGAACACCAGCAGTCGGAATTTCAACCGTCATTCAGTCGAGACTCCTATTTAAAAGGAACCAGTTGGGTCACCACTATCGTCACCTGCAATGATTCCCCTTGTGGAGATCACCTAAGCCACTGTGTGTGGATTCTGCTGTCAAATGAGGGAGGGAAATGAATTAACTGGTCCAAAACAATAATATCAGCCGTGAGCTGTCAATGAAAGTGTTCTCGTGTCTCCACTTTAATTAAATCTGTCAATGATGGAACTCATATAGATAATTCCGATCAGAAATTACATATTACTTTTGCTGTAAGGTAAGTAAATTTATAAGAAAAAGTAACTACGTATTAAAATACAAATAAAATAGTTCTACTTAATTTAGTAATCCCTTACCATCAAATAGACCTACTTCAATGCGCTCAATTTAAAAAAAATACTAGCCTGTGATCTTCTTGGTAGATAAAGTCAAACGCAAAATATGAATAGATCACTGAATCATGGATTGCATCAAATAACACTTGAAATACCTGAACTTTCAGTTAAATAGCCATGAAGGCATAGTTGCTACACAAACCAAGATTAATGATTATCGACAGCGAGTGGAAGTAGAAACGTCACGCCAAGACCACAACCAAACCAACACATCCTGCAGTATGTAATGCTCCTGTGGGAAATGAACAACGTTAAGTAAAAATAAATGAGTTTGCCACTCAACGAGATGCGCTCGGTCTCACTTACGAGGCAATTTTACCATCCAATTGGACCGCAAAAGGAACCAGAATAAGAAAATTGCAATTATTTTTATGATTTCTGTGGTGTGCGAAATTAGTTTCCTACTCCATTGGATTGGATCGCATTAAACGCCGCGCCGTAAGACAGTCAACCTTACGTTCATTGGGGTCTTCGCAGTGCAGATAGAGAGTGACTTTCTTTTGATTGGATGAGGAAATTGGCTGTGAAGTTCTGTAATTAATCACTGCCTCATCGCAGATTGGGGTTGAAGGAGTCGAAGCTCGCCACCGTAAGCAACCCCCTTCTCACGATACACTCTATCCTTCTTGCTTTCGCTGAAGATTGATTTTTTAAAACGCCGAAAATGACAGCTCGAACGGGCGACCCATGACAATTCCTACGCTGAAAACAATTTAAAAGGGGTGGGCAGATACAAAAATATAGCTCCTCGCGATGTCAAAAAAAAAAAACAAATCAACATCCACTTGAGTGAACATTATGCAATGCACGTGTATCGTTGTATCTCAACCCCTTTTATTCACCTTGTGAATGATTGAAAAAAATGAGAAATGTATCTGCTTTGCATACAAAAAGTTAAACAGGATTACCATTAATTTTGAATTACCCCCTTTGTGAGCCGTAATTGGCAAAAAAAAGTATTAAACTTGGTTCCTGTTTTTTTTCCTGTTCGCGGTGTATTCTAATCGCGGGTACAAAAATACTGACAGTTGTCTAAATCCCGGGTCAGCGGGTTATTTGTCAGAAATGCCGCGGATCCTTACATATGTGTAGAAGGGGCCATGAATAAAACATCAACAGCAACAGAGATACAGGTGGGCATAATTGAAAAATAAAAAGATGGCAGCAAAGGATGTCGGTTCGGTTCGAGAAGTGAGAGTGAACATTTGGTTGATTCAAAGAAAATTAAATGCAATGAAAAAGAAAAAAACTGGAAATAGTTTTACAACTAAGGATTAATTTACTCTCAAGGCTAGTTGGAGAATACAGGTAAGTGATTTTATTCTGACTTCTTTTCTGGACAGCCTTTTTGACAACATGGATAGAATTTCGTCTAGTCAAAGTAGTGATGGTTGATTTCGAACTGGCTCGTTGCTATGTAATTAGTCCAATAAGGCATCTAATATGATTACTATGGAGGAACATAGACTCTAATTAGACTGGTGTGGACGCTTGGGAGTATCGGACCAAGAGCGTATGATTTTTCATAAGGCTGACAAACCAATACCAATTAGATGCGAACGGAAATGAATCTATACATTTGAATCTTCAACACTTGCACACATCTTGTAAAGAAAAAGTCGTGCGAAATGGTCCAATTAGAAGCGAACGGAATTGAAGCGATACATTTGGATCTTCAACCTTGTGCACATCTTGTAAAGAAAATGTTGTGTGAAATCGGCCAACAATACGATGATTAGCGGTGTCCTATTGCCGATTATGTTTTAGTCTAACATTTGGCCAACAAAATTATAATTTTCTCCACTATTTTACACAGAAAACCACAGAATCAAAAGTCCCATAGTGGCGGAAAACACGTCTTGAGGATTGATAGGATTGAGAGCTTCTCATCTGAATCAAATATCAGCGCAATCCAGAAGGTACAGTGGGAAGGGCAGGACCAGACTGATAGGGAATGAAAAACAGCGACAATTACTACAGCGCTTGTTTCAGGGAGCGAACCGGTCCTCATTAGGGTGTGGGTTTTTTTTTAGGCAGACTTAGGTAAGAAGTCCTAAACTTTAAGAACATAAACGAACACCTCATAACAATCCGCATCAAACAAAAAAGGGGAAAAGGCCAACTTGGTGTGCGTAATTGGGACAGCTAAAGATCGTGCCGACTGGAAAGGGTTATTCGTTGAGGCTCAGGTTCATCCTCGATTGTAGCGCTACCAGAAGAAGACACTAAAATATGTTAGTAATTGTTTTCGATTGCTTCTGAGCTCACATTTGTCCGAAATATTTCAAAGGACAATAAAGCAGCTATGACCGATCTTCGAGTCGAAATTTGGGAGTGCTTTCGTTGTATCGGAAAATTTCGGTGTAGAATATGTACGCAGAAATGTAAGACTGAACATTGTATATGAGGAGGCGGTTGATGTCATATATCAAATAAAATCCACACCGAACAAGATGTATTCGGAATAAAACATTCGAAAGGGTATTTTTGATATTCATTTAAATGATGAATGAAATGAACAATCGATGGGTGTGATTTCAAAGTATTCTGGCGATTTATATCTTCGCATCCAATACGATAATTATGGGATAGTCTTCTTGTTGGAAATAGTATTTGTTTAATAATATTACTATGGGTGGTGCTACAACACGTAGAGGGCAAGGGCATAGCTTATACAACAACCACTCGTATTTTGCGTGCTATTGTTCTCTCACGAGAGGGGCCTACAGTTTTATGCCGAGCTTTTTCTAGACAGTTTTTACTCTTTGAGCATTGTCAGTGACTCGAAATGGGTGGGGCCGTGAACATTATTTTTGCGGGAATGGAACCTAGACACCGTATGTTCAAGTGTGTAGAGGTCGACGCACAGACCCACAAAGCCAAGGCTGTCACTTTTTATTGTTACAAAGCCAATCATTTTAAGTTGATTCGAAAATGTGTCATTAGTTCCACACGATTATTAACAGATTACCAACACTGGCGTAAAACATGTCTTGAGGATTGATAGGATTGAGAGCTTCTCATCTGAATCAAATATCTTGTTTTTAGATTCATCTGAGAAAAAATAACGCTATCCCAGAACTCCGTTCCTAATTCCTATATTTGGTAGCAAATTTCATTCTTTTTTTCTTGTTCACTTCCCTAACATGCGGTACTCCACTAAGAACCTTTTTTTCTCTTGAGTGAACTTAGTCTCCGTATGTATTTTAATGCACTTATGGATAAGCCCTTTTGTATTAGGCTTGCTATTTCTTTAGCATCTCATCTCTTTCGCTGAGATAGTGAGGACACTATTTTCTTTTTCGATACTATTTACACATTTTTTATTTATAAATAATTTGGATCTGTTTATAACGGATGATTCATTTAGACATGTATTTTCAAAGGTTTTTTTCCCAGATCACTGATCTCATGGTATCATGTTATTCTTATTTACTATTGTTTGACAAATCTTAATGAAGGACACTCACACCTCAACGTCTCCAAATTATTCAGCGGAAATCAGCATTCTGTGGAAAATGTTAATATTACGACTGGACCGACAGAAAGTTATTTCATCATAAAAGTAGCTAGGTTGTTTCCAATATATGATTTTAAAAAGTAGATTGCATGATTTTTGTTTTAGAAATGGTTCCAATTCACAACCGAGGAGAACGCGCAGTGACGTTGATTGCTTTCAACAATTTTTGCAGAAAAAATGATCACAGTCTGCAAACAATTCACAGCCTTAGGTTGAGAGGAACTATGAGTGCTGTGGCAAGTTTTAGTTTGACGTTGGTACGATTGACGATTGACAAACCTCTATGAGACGCATATATTTACCTTTGACACTACACTGTCTATAAGGTCTGTCCATTTAGTTCACTGCTATACACAATACCGAGATTTTTAACACAGCTTACATATTTGACCGGAATAGAGTTTAATTCTATCTATCTCTATCTATCTCGTTTGAAAGGAAGAGATGGTGTTTTGAAAATGGAATGACTTTGGTTTTGTCATTACTGAGCATGAGAGCACTTTCTTCATCACAATTCGTAATTGAACTCAGATCGTCGTTTAATTTAGCAACTGAACCTTCAATCGTACCAAGAGTAAAAATGAAGTAGATTTGGACATCACCTGCATATATATAGACAACACTTTATACCGGTCGCAAAGCTAGAAGCAGAGATCCAAAAATGAACCTTGTTCGGCGTAAGTGTATTGACAAAAAGTAAATGTCAGACACTGTTACACTTTTTTACTTTTTCTTGACTAAATAATAAATGAAGCAGCATTATGAACAAATAACAATTAATCCTAACTTCTCAAAATGTTCATTCACAAGCCAAATTATTAATATTTTTATAAAATTTCTGATGGCGTACGTTCATTTATGCTCTATTACATATTTATTTATTTCAACGGAATACATATTTCTTGGCTGGCGCCACAGTCCAAAAAGGATTGAACTTCAACACATAAGATTCTCTGTCAAGCATGATGATGTGCTAAAATATTGAAATATTACACTCCATCAGAAAATATCTCATTTAATTGTTTCCGACTAAACTAATACTTCAAATCAAATCAAAAGATATTCAGACGACAGATTTATGTTAAAATCAAAGAGGAAAACTCAAACATGCATAAATCAAATAGGCGCAGGTGTCCCACAAGGCAGCGTTTTGGGATTAATTTTATATCTTGTATACCCTGCTGACGTATGAAATACAAGATGACAAATCCAATGCTGGCAAATTTTTGCAGACGACACAATGCTGTCATCGTAGCTCACAAGTATTCAAAGGCCGCCGTCCTAACATACATACATATGTACATACAATTGTCAATAAAATGAATAATAATAATCATTCAAGAAACTTCTTCCCGACCTACTACTCAATCAACGAATGCCGATTATAATCCCAACCAGCCACTAAGAGATCTATTTAGAATTTAGGCGATGATTTAGATGATATGACATGTAGATACGCCCGAGAGTTGTGAACGTCGCCGGAGTTGTTGGCAGGCCTCCTGCATCTGCAGTGCTTAGCACGATGTTCATGGATTCGGTCATTATTTTGTTTATTCTGATAATAATGGAACAACCAAATGATGTAATTGGTTTTTCATGGTTGATTTAACACTCAAGGAGGGAAAAAAGGAAACACATTTTGGGCGGAATTAATATTTTTGATAAACTGACTTCATTCGTGGATATCAACTGTCCGGTGACCATCAATAAATATGAGAACGCCATCTAGTCGCCATCGACGAAAATAAAACAGGAGGAAACAAAATGGGAAGCAAACGCCATTTCCAATTTTTAAACAAAAAACCAACCAATTAGTTTCACAGAATTGACAAAAGACACTGTCCTTCACAGCATGTAAGCAAATGAGAGGTAAAACAGATTAGTAAAAATATGACAAGTTGTTGCTTAAGGTGGGATATCTTGCGACCCGTAACTCTCGTGTTCATAGAATCAAATCTTCTGGAACTACACTTGTGGGAGATACAGAAAATATTTTCTTAAATATCTAAGTATATTCCATAATGCAGTACGAAATTAAACCAGTTGTCGAAACTCGTCATGAGCAAAAAAAAAACAGAAAAGATTAGTTTAACACTTGCGATTTGACAATGCACACTTTGGAGTTCGGTGTGCTTCCGATTTCTGGTTCTAAGCTAAACAAAATTAATTTAGTCTTAGAACTCATCACAAACTAACGAGACCTTATCGATAAGTCAGTAACTTCGAAATGAAATACTTGTTTTTTACTCAATTGAATTTATATCAACGTAGTCTTCTTTACGTGCCATACACTTTTCCCAAAGATATTCGATTTACCCCTTTTTACCCTTCCAAAAATATAATTTTGTTTTCAAGCACGTTCGCCTTCCGAAGAGTCCACTGTTTTGATTATTCCTTCATATCTCTATGTGGTTATACGGTATTCATCGAATGTGCTTCTCGAAGAGTTCTAAATTCTGTTTTGAAATCTTTGCTAGAAAACACCCAATATGGGAATACATTTATGCCCAAATGTTTGATTGCAGGATTCGAATGTCGTGGATCTTGTTGACAATTTATTCCATTGAGACGTCATTTGAGCGTCTTGAGCTCTCAGCCTTGTTTCATCGATACTGGTGCTACCGCAACGTATTTCAGTGAACAACTTGTGCAGCATTCCATGCTTGGAAGCAGAGCCTTCACAATATCGTTTTAATTCGCCTTCAGTCTTCAATAGTGCTTTATTAATATACTATAGCATTTTTTGGTCTGTGCCTAGGCTAAATATATTATAATATTTAGTCTAGGGACAGACAAAAAATACTGACTTCAGGCTTTAGGAAAGGCACCCAGGCTCTTCGAAATTGTAAGGGCAACCTTGTTACTGACTACTGGATGTGTTCAAGCCGCACTTCCAACATCTGCCTAATGGGCTTGACCAGGAGAGAGTGATCGGGAATCAAGAAATTCCATCTCCAGTCGATGAAGTAGTCCTCCCACCTAGCTTTGAAGAAGTCGGCATAGTCTTCAGATGGCCTACCATCAGAGCTATTTAAGGCCGGTGGCTATGTTCTGGTAGGGAGCATGCACACGATCATCTGTAAAATTTGAAAAGACGAAAGCATGCCCGACGACTCCATATGCCCCAAAAAGGCGACCCTACCTCCTGCAGCAACTATAGAGGTATATTCCTGCTCAACGTCGTCTACAAGATGCTATCCAGCGTACTGTGTGAACGTCTAAAGGCGATGTCCTACGCATTTCGGCTCAAGGATTTCCGAGCCGTTTGAATTTTGCACTGGATGCGCTATCGTGTTATTAAACCAAAAAACGTTCCGTCGCACACCACATTGGACAAAACTTCACGATCGCCATCTAGAATTTCAGAGTTTGTCTACCTCGGGGCAAACGTTAAACGACATCACAGTGGAGACCGTCGTAGAATCGCCCTTGGCAACCGGTGCTACTTCGGTTTGTCGAAAGAACTGGGCTCAAAGCTCCTGACTCGAAGGATCAAAATCTTGCTCTACAAAACTTTTGCTAGTCCTGCTCTATGGAGCCGAATGCTGGACGCTAAGCAAAACTGTATAGCCGATTCTTGGTACCTTCGAAAAATTCTATGTCGGATATATGGTTCCGTCTGCGAGGAAAGTGAATGGAGGAGAAGACATAGGCGCGAACTCTACGAGTTGTACCAGGATTTAGATGTACATGGACATCAAGCGCATGGACAGCAATGCTCCCGCATAGAGGGTCTTCGAATTCGAGCCTCCTGCTTCGAGAAGGAGAGGAAGACCGAATCTAGTAGTAAAAATACCAAGTAATCGCAGATGCAAGACGGCTTGATCTTGAAGACTGGAAGCAATGAGCCCAGGACCTTCAACGATAGCAGGCAGCAATTGCTCAAGCTCGGGCCCTCCATGGGTTGCCGGCCTGATATTTAAGTAAGTATATTTTTTTCAGTCTAGGGAAAATCTTTCAAACCAAAGTTTGTTCGATAACTTAAGTGTTCCATAGATCTATGTATCTATGTATGTATACGCAATGACAGAATCAAAGCTGTCGCAAAAAAAAATAGTCTGCATATGCAATCCAATTTGAATAGTGCGTCAAAGTCACTGACTTATCGTATCGTATCGTGGGCCTCGTATTTTCGTAAACCTACAACTAGATCCAACCGAGTGCTTTATGGATTTCACAGTAAACCGATATCGTGCGTAAATGGAAGTAAACATATAGAACCAAGATTTATTTGCGAATTTATGCAGACAAAAATAAAACAAAAGATTGATTTGTTTTGGACCACTTGTGGATTGTGTTCGCTTTAATAAAGGGAATTTTGTTTGTTGACATAGCCGCTGTTGGATATCCGGAGATGCATTTTTTTTGTTAGTTAGTATTTCATTATATTACACCACCGCGAAGATAAAACGAAGGATTACTCTGTGTGTTTTGGCTTAGGAAGGCAAATGTGGATTAAAGCTCTCTCCAGAAGGAACAGAATACAAGACGATGATAGCAAGTCCTGCTGTATGGCGCAGCAGCGTAGACACTAACTAAAACGGACGAAGAGAGGAAATTCCTTCGTATAATCTTTGGTCCCCTATGTATTGATGGTGTTTTGGAGCAGGAGGCTGAACGACGAACTGAATGGGCTGTACGGCGACATGGTTCTGATCAAACGAGTCTCTCGTCTCATATGGCTAGGTCATGCAGAGCGAATGGACACCGATGCTTCGGCCTGGAATGTCTTCGATTCCAACCCCGAGGGACAATCCGGTAAAGGGAGATCATCCTCCGATGGCGCACACAGCTGGAAAGGTACCTGAATCAGCTAAACGTGCATAGCTGGAAGCAAGCAGCACAAGACCGCTGTAGATGACTTTGAATTCTTACAGTTGTTTTATTATAATATATATGTATATGGGTGGCGCTACAGCCACTCGTGTTGTGCGTGTTATTATTCTATGACGAGTGGAAGGGACCTACAGTTTGATGCCGACTCCGAACGGCCAAGTTTGAGAAGCTTTTTCTAGACAGTTATACTCTTTGAGCATTGTCAGTGATTCGAAAGTGGTGGGGCCGTGAAAAGTATTTCTTGTCGTACCAGGAATCGAACCTAGTCGACACACATACCCACAACGCAACGGCCATTAGTTGTTTTTATTACGTACATTTTAATCATGGATCTTATTTACATGTAAGCGTTTTTTGGACGGATAGTCATCAAACAAATGATTATTCATTCTAGGGACAAAAATAATTACATTGTTTAACACCGAACTATTTCAATACACAAATTTAACATACTTTCATGTTAGCACTGGCTATGTTGTGGAATTTTTGCAGTCTGTCTATTATTGGATAATATGTCGAGCAGTATTTGAGATGCGGTTTAATAATTCAGTAGATTAAGCTTATACGAAACTCCAATGAGCTAGAACTTTTTTCTTTTAACCTAGTTTCTTAACATTATATCCGAAGAACGGATATTTTACGAAAAAATGGACAAGAAAAATCTTTCTGAATAAAGTTGGCATTTCTATCTGAAGTGGAAATTATTGCACAGCAACAAAATCGGACTTGTTATTTTCGCACTTATTTCAATCAGCTTCTCGGATTAATTGCTTTTGACAGCATGTTGCATTTCATAGCTGTTTCTCATTTTAAGTTTAAGTCTTGAGTTTTTACTTTTGTACTTTTATTGTCGTCTTCAAGGGTTTTTGCATATTTGTTTTCATTTTACACAATATGCAATTTTATACTTTTTTATTTGTTTCTACCATTTTTTTCTAATTTTGCTAGTACTGTCGTTAATGTTGTTATTCCTGATGCAGACATTTTCTGAAAAAGTAAAACTTGGAATTCAATTTCAAACTGAGCAGTAACCTTAGGTAGGTTAGGTTAGGTTTTTATGGGACAATATGTTCATCACAAGACATTCTTAGGTTGCGATTAGAAAGCTAATCATACATTTCTCAAGAAAGGTAGTTAAAATCAACAGTACCGATTCCGATTTCGGATTTATGAATATTTTTCGCTATTTTGGTCTATTTACAGATGACCTACAGAGCAGTTGGTAATAATGGCTGCATTTTCTTTGGAAAAAACTGAATTATTTGTCTCAATAAGTGGTGTTGACATTGGTTTCATATATGCAACAGAAATAATATCCACAACTGCTCAGCTCATGCAAAGGTTTAGGAAGCATATCACTAAAAAACTATACAAAGTTTTCTTATCGTTACGATGGACATATTTCGTTGATTTGGCTCTAAACTTACAAGTGTGCTTGTACTTAGAAACCTTTTTCTTAAATGAGATATAAAACAAGCCCGATACGTATATAAACAGTAACAATACTCAACATTTCAAAAACGGTTTCTCTTTAAGTGCTTTTAAATCGCTCCTCTCCACATCTCCCATTAAGCACATTGCTTCATTAAGGATAACAAAGTTTCAATCGGCCTGTGAACCTTGATTACTAGGCTCGCCTGAAACCCGCATAACGGTTCTCGTGGCAGCTAAAACTGTTCAACCCCATAAACTATTATCGGCGGCGGTCGGAAGCCAAGTGGGCTTACTCAGACGGCATTCCCACAGGATCCACATCCGCACTTCAGACACCGCGGCGCATACTGTTTACGATGAAAAATTTCACTGCATAGTTACGCAGTGGGAAAATTGAAAATTTTCCTCTAATCGCCATCGACGGCAGAGAAGCCAGAGCATTTCCCGAGGAAAAACTCTCCGGAGTTTTCTGTGCCGTCAACTCGTTAGCCCAGCACGTATACAGAAACGATTAACAGACGATTGGCCAGCTGAAAGTGCAGACAATTACATCGACCTCAGTCCATAGACATTGCGTCAACCGCAGGACGCAATGATATTGGTCCTGTATCGTGCTTTGAAGTACCCGCCGACAATGTCCTTTCTATCGTCAGATTAAACTACAAATATGCACGAGTAGTCTACGGATGGAGATTCAAATTTTCTCGCACTAAAGTGCGTGCGGAAAATTGAGAAATTCAAATTATCTCCGGCCGACTACTGTGTCCCCAGATACATCCGATTCTGTTCTATTTTAGAGATCAACCACCGTTACGAGCCCTTTATGACTTTGACATCCTATTCGAGAGTTTATTTGTGTATGCGTTGCTCCTGATGATGATAATGCCAACGCGGATGCACATACGAACCGCGCCGCTCGCTCGTTAACCAAGCGCTCCCAGCTCCGCACAAGAGTGTTGCTGCTGAGGTTTATGGTGCCCGTGGGAGCTTGTATTATAGAGCTCCTAGAAGAACAAGAACACACCCCGTATACGGAATACGAGTACTTGAATACTGGGATGCTGAGCACACTGCAACCACGAAAAGAAGAAAAAAAGAATCTGCTCCGGAATTTAAAATGATAATTTCATGGCTTTGTAACTTAATCAATAGACGATGTTACTGAACGAGGACGCTTGCTCCTGGTCTCTTTACGATATGCAAAACACTTTATTACACATCGAGGACACTGATCTGGAATGTGTTGTTCCTTGGTTGGTTCTTTTAATTTCTAGGATGCGAGCCGGTGAACACATGCGGGGGACGAGAACAGCGGAGGGTGAGCTGTGAATGAAATGTGATTATTGGTGGGGAGCTGTCACTTATGGCACTTGGTGTCGATAAATATTCGGCAGAATCTTTGGGTGAGAGAGAGAGGCATCATAAAAGATAGCAGCGGCAACGGGAAATTATTATTCAATATCCGGCAATGGCTTTGTCTACTCAGTGCCAGAGGGTACCTGGAAGTTGGGAAGACTCATCCCATACAACGATAAGGTCGTGATCTGAAATGAGTGTCAAGGGGGTGATGAATTTGTTTCAATTTGTGGTTCGATTTATTCCAATGAATACAAACTGAGTGTGGCAGCTATGAACATATAAAAGTCGATTGTACTCACCGACCATCAGACAGACTTCCGTTGAATTTCTTTACGATGTATCATCTGTACTTTTGAGTGTAACTATGTTTCAAAACACTGGAATGCGGTAACTCAATGAATAACGCTCATTATTGAGTGACCAAATCGTATTTTAAGGTGAAATGGCTTTTGAAGTAGTAGTTCGATGTAGAACTCTGTGCTTTATTTCCAGTCGCGCTATGTATACATATTTATAAATGCATTCCTAATCCATCTAAGCTTTAAAGTTAGGAAAACTGAAGGCTTTGACGTGTATGTATTGAAAAATAAAAAATGTAGCTGGCACCAGTCGGCACGGGGCTGTCATTCAGTTCGGTGTCGTTATTGCAAAAGTACGCTGCTAGGTGTGAGTTGCATCGATTCTGATAGCAAGGGTAGAAGAGGTGATGTGTGATTTTTAACTCGCATTCATCCATGCAGCTTTTACAGAATTCGGGCTTGTGCTCTAATTGCGCAGCGCTGTGTTATCGATGAGGGTCATGGGTGTATGTCTGAGCAGAGTAGAGTGATCAAGATGCTTATAGGGTGGATCTCCTCCTGGTGGGAGAGATGAGGTTGTACCAGATCTAGCGAGTTCGTCGGTTTTGCAATTTCCTAGACATTGCCTAGGGGTCTTATTGTGATCTGGCTGTCCGAACAGATAGTGATATGCATATCCCTTTAGAACAGAGCCTCTTTATCGCTATGGTTTTCTTGAGTCTCAATTAAAGGCAATTCTAAAGAAATTAGAGTAGACTCCGTATTCGATCAGTTCATACATATATATTCACAGGGGATCGTCCTAAGATTGTCAGACTTCCAATCCTAACTGAAATTAATGCATTACAGCTGACATCTTTGTTTAGTACTGTCCACCAAACTGATACTCCATACATAAGTGTCGGTCTGACCATCAAAGCGAATATCCAGTAAGAAATGCGTGACTGTTGATCCCTATGGGTTTCTTATAGCAGTGTTGGCATTAGAATCATTTCTGACCATTTCCTGGATATATATTTTAGGATTCTAAGTGAGTTTGCCATCGATGATGAGACCGAAATTCTGCACCAAGCACTAAGCCGCTTGCAAAAATTGTTTATATGCCTAAGTAACGCAAACGCCTATGGACCTACAACTTACTTATTCTTAACTAAGGTAAGTGGTAAGACTGATCGGGTGTCCAATGTCTAATATCCTGCCAGCAAAAAACCCTCTTATCTTCCCAGTAATGTTCTAAACATCAAGAGTGAATTTATAACTCGCGAAATGTCTGTTTGATATTAAGCATCATCATTTAATATTAACCCTTCAATACCCACTGTCCATTTTCGGCACGTACTCTTTGAACAAAAATGTTGTCCAACAAAAATATCCCAAACTGCTAGCGAATAGTTTTATTACGTTCTGATATGCAAGCTAAACAGTATGGAACGGGTACCGCTAGTATTCAACTGCTTTGAAAGCCTGGAATGCAGTTGAGTCTACTCCGGATGACGATAAGCATTTTTTCTAAATTTGCACACATGAGTGTTTCTGGGAAATCGGTCTTGTACTCCCATGGAGAGTCCGAGCCTGAGCAATTGCTGCCTTCAATCGTTGACGGTCCTGGGCACACTGCTTCCAGTCATAACAATAAGCAAAAAACAAACGCTGCGTCGTTATTTGCAACGCTGCACTCTTCACAAAGGAAGGTTATCTGTAAGCTTATCTAGTTTGGAGTTGTCTGATGCGGATGATAAATCTCAAAAGTTCGACAATCGTGGTGACAGCATCGAATATGTGACTTCGTACCACGGCATCGATGTTTCCACAGTCGCCTGGAACGACAACAAAGTTGTGAATATGGCTTCCACGATGGCTAGAATCAAACCATATTTATCGACCGATGAAACGTCAGCGACAACAGCTCCAGCTGTTCAGCGTTTCAACAAAAAACTAAATCGGTGGAGTCAGTTGAGTGCCCCAACGTCATACACGAATACAACAAATAGGCGGAGTCGATTTTATGGACGCATGCTTGGGTCGATCCGCATCAAATCACACAAATGTACACAACGCCTTTTCTACCAAATGTGCGATAGGGCCATCATCAACGCTAGGATCAATGGGTAATGGGAATCGACTTCACTTCGATTCCCATTGCCCATTGTGAATCCCTTTGTACAGTATAAACGTCGAAGCCACTAAAATTGTACAAATTCATCATGGAAGTGGCCACTTGTCTTACAAAATCCGACATATATCCGGCATTAAAGGGTTAAACAAAAAGTGAAGTTTGCAACAAAAATATGATTTAACCATTAATTAACAGGAGACGTCGCAGTCGCTTATCGAAATAATGTAAAAGGTTATTTTTTAAGCTATTTTGCTCCATGGGTGCACAAGTACGTTCAATGAATTTATTTCCATTACATTACAACGAAGATAATGAATAATAATTGCCCGTTACCGCTGCTATCTTTTATAACAAAATGATATGTTATACGTCAACAACTCATCTAGTAGGGTTGCCAATTTTTTCTCACAAAACAAACTTACTAGTAAACTAGTAATTTGCAAATATATGATTGGGATGTGGTGGCCCGTGGCGTTGTGGGTATGTGCGTCGACATCTACGCACTTGGACCTACCTGTCTAGGTTCGATTCCAGACAAGAAATACTTTTCACCGGGCCCAACTCTTTCGAGTCACTTATAATGCTCAAAGAGTATAACTGTCTACAAAAAGCTTCTCAAACTTTGCCGTTCGGAGTCGGCATAAAACTGTAGGTCCCTTCCACTCGTGATAGAACAATAGCACGCACAAAACGAGTGGTTGCTGAGAAGCTAGGCCTGGCCCTCTACGGGCTGTATTAAATTATTATTATGATTGGGATAAAACAAATTACTCACTAGCAATAAAGTGGAAATCAGTATACGTTTTTTTCTTGCATTGTTTTCAAAATCGTTGAAATTGTTTTCAAAATGGTTTCAAATTGAAAATATTCGATTCTTTACCAAAAGTACACTTTTTTGGGTACATTTTAGAGTAACTATGGATGGCAGTAATTTATAAACGCAATATATGCTTTTGTAACTTACAGACTCCTTCACTGTGTGAAAAAAAAAAACTTCTCTTCGGAATCTATGTATGTTGGGTGGAAGCGAATTCATTTCGTGACCACAAGAAAATAATTCCCTGCGTAAATGCAAAAACCTGTATATTTATCTTCTTTTACTCCTTTCGACTACTGACATATATCTGTCTTTCCAGTATGCGCCAGGTGACTGCAAAGTGTAAGTATTTATTGTGACTTGAATACGTTCCAAGTTCCTATCTCCATTTTGTACTTTGTATCGCTCTATTAGCCTGCCACCTGGAGCTGTCCGCCCGGTTTGAACTTGGGGAACAAGTAACTACTGATCATTGATTTGCATACATACCTGTTTACCACTCTCCATTGATTATGATGCTTTAACCAACCCGCTTGCTTCTCAACCAATGAATATAGCGTAGAAGCAAACATCGCTACTGCTAAATAGGTTGTCACTGCCAATAGTGCTGCTCACAGAAAACCAACCAAGAAAAACCTCTTCCAACACAATGCCCATGCCTCGATAAACACACAATTCGATATTGCCGAAAGTACCCAAAACACCCTCATCCCATAATCACCTCTCAAATCCGCGTGCTTCGTCATTTCTCAAATCCGAGCCCCGCTGACATTTCAATCAAGTTGCCACTTAAGTAATTTGAATAAATAACCCATTCACCCATGTTGCACTGTCGCATCGAGAGGAACTTTCATCAACATGCCATCCCTTCAAATCTTCAAATTCACCTTCCGCCGAGTGTCAATGCCTTCAGTGGTTGCTTGGTACTCACCTGCTATAGCAAACGTGACATACCGGCGAACGGGTGCCGCTCACAAACGAAGTTAAAAGGGGTTTACAACCTTCGCACCAAAACAGCGCCCCAGCTACACATTAAATCATTTGATTGACAGTTACAAAAAGAAGTCAGCACGTGAAATGTAAATGTTACTCTGAAGTGAAATTCAATTTTAACGCCCTGCCCTGACGGGAACTAACACCCTTTCGCGTTGCAGTAAGTCCGCCGCATGAAGTGGATTCCTTACCGCATCCTTTGAGGTGTCAATTGAATATGCATTAAGGTTTGCGCCAAGAATGTCCTTTCCCGAATGCTGTCAGACTGTGTTTCTGTTCGCTGCTATTCGATATTCCCATTCGCAATATTCAGTTCGATTTATGATGATTTTCGGAGCGTCCTAGGCTTTGGAGCAAGAGGTGGTTCTTGGTGTTTCGTCTGGTGGCGACTGTCATGGCCGATATCGGGTTGGGGCATACATAGTTTGAACGTGGTGTCGCAGTCTCAGAATGTTAAGTGGAATTGACTTCGACTGTTTATTGGTTCATTCGGGCTTTGGATGTTATGAAAATTGCATCGGAATGTACTTGGATGGTAGTCGGGAAATCCGATTGCGGAGGTTGTTTATTGAAAATTGTACTATGGCTTATGGCAGAAAGTTCGGAGCGATCTAGACGATTTGTGTATGTGACATTGAAAGCGGCGGTTGACTGGCAAGCCTCTGGGGAATGTCATGTTACAATTTCAGTTCAATTCTTGAGTTTTTGCTAGAAGGTTGATGTGGTGATTCTTGTCGGAGGTAGTTGGTATGTATGCAAGTGCTGTCAATCTGATATTAGCGGTTGATGCCGTCCGTGTGACTAAGAGAAGGAAATAGAGAGGGATACTTTATAACAAGAGCGGTGAGGAATTTAGTGCGAATTTTAAAAAAATAAAATTGATTTCAATTTCATATTACAACTTCAAGCAGTTCACGGTCAAAATAAATCTTTGGATGACCATCTTCAAGGTTTTGTTGATTCCAGTGTAACTTAGCCCGTGAACGATGTTGAAGCCTTCCTTCGGAAACTTGGTTAAGTAAGGTCATAGCAGACTAGTGGATGAATCGCAATACATTGTTCTGCCTGTACCTAGATCTATAAAAGACTTTAGTTTAAAGATATTTTCAAAGCTTTAATTTAAATCTTCATCCGATTATTGCACAACTCTTCGTAGTTGATGGCAGCTGCTCCGTGAATAGAGTTTTGGTCACTTTTGGTCAAATGCGAATGATAGAGGCTTGTTATCGGTTTATATTACGCAAGTGCAATATTCTAATATATGATGGAACGGAATTGCCTTACCGATTTGTTAGTTCGAGGTAGTTCGCGGTCATATGTTTTGGGGGGTATCCGGTATGGATTTGCTTTACTCGTGAGGGCACACCAATACGCCCGACGTCAACACTGGTTGCTGGAGAAGCTAGACCCCATCCCACCTCGGAATGTACCATTCTATAGAGTTTTGCTATAATAGACGAGCTTCTCCAAACATATTTTCTAGAAAGCGCTACGATTGCTAAGCAACCAATTACATGCGCATTGCAGAGCCAGCATTTGCGAGTCGCCTAAAGAAGATACATCGTGTCATCTTAAATCTTCCCAGGACTCCCACCACAGATGAACCTTTCAGTAGACGATCTTCTACAGAACGTTGATGTCTCTGTGCACGCATTTACAATTTGGTTCGTCAGTTTCCTTCTCAACACAACATCGTCAACTGTAGATATTCCCTTATTAAGATACGAAGCACAAAGTCCTAAGTCCGCACACAGAACGGACGTCGGCTTTGTCTCTGTTGGCGTATTGACACAATTGAATTTTGGCAAATTTGGCCCTGGATTCCTCGCCAACCAACTTGAACTAAATGATCTGAAAGGTGTTTTAATCCATAGAGAAGGATGCATCGATACCATGGCGTTTGGGTTTTCGACAAAAGTATCTGATGCCGAACTCGCTTCAGACAAAGGAATAGATTTGGTATACATTGTTGAAAAATTGGCTTATTTGTTTAGGCTGCGAAAACCGCACTACAGGTTTTTAAAAACCTTTTGCGATTCAGAATATTTTGTGAGCATCATATCCATGATCTTAGGGCTCCGTACCGTGGGTACTGGCTCAACAAGTCCTATTTTTCATCGGTTCGGAATGAAATGAGCTCACGGGTCCTAATACTTTTGTACTGTACGAGTGCGAAAGTGAATTTGCCCATGGTTTCGAGTACAGCGGAGACAAGAATCAATCTAGCAACTTTGAGCTAAAAAATATGATTAGTGTAAATGGAGGATAGTTGGGATGTCATTATTAAATGGGTTCGGGAGTGGGGATTATAAACTAGGCTGAATTCTTTATGTTTTTAACACATTTTGTTCTACGCTACGTACAGATTGTGAATATATAGCTAAGGAGTGATCAGATAAATTTTCCAATTGCTATGTTTAAGTATGTTTTTCCACAGCGAACACAATCCATGAGTCAATGCATCCACAAAGATGGACTGTTTGGTGGGGTTTATGGCATTAGATGTAAAGGAGAAATTTGGAGATAGCGTAAGCTAGATACCTAGCGTTCATTAAATTAATTGGCTGCCGCAATCATGTGACTTTCCACCACAGATATAATCTCTAGAGCTGCGTCTTTAGCTTACACTAGCAAGCACCCACTTTGGACGCCCTTGAAGCCAACATTGGAGACGCTATTGCCAGAAAAACGCCGCTCATATTGGTCCAAGTCATCAAAAATTGAAGGGACCGCTTGAAGCATTGCCATCGAACCCGAGGCGGTTCTTTGATTAATGTGCTAATCTGTACATAATGAAATTTATGTGACTTCTAAATAAAGTCGGAATCAATTTTATATTCCATACTGTTGTTGTTAGATTTAAATTTCATTTTCTATCGTTCTTATCTAGTCACCGTGTACAGTACAGAAGCACAGATGGCAAGGTGAGAAATTTATAACCAAACATTTCGATAATCAATTACATCTATACTGTTTTTCCTTAGTTTGGAACATGGTTCTCGAAGAAACGATTCAAGAGACAGAGACAGATTTTGCTGTTTGACATAGACTTGAACTGAATTCACAACACCAAGTGCAGCAGGAGTACATGTCTGAAGGCGTTAAGACCACAAATCATTTTGCAGTTAGTTTCCTTTTCCGTAACTTCGGTTGAGATAGTCTTAATTAAGAAGAAAACATTTTTGCTATGACTAATTTGGATTCAAAAAAAAAATAAGATTTGAGTACGTTCGCTATCATAAGTTCTGCCAACATATTCTAAGATTATTATATCGATGAAGGAATATTTAAAAATGTCAATTCCCCTATTGCATTAACCTCTTCATACTTCTAACACCCAAGCTACTCCCGAATATCGACGTCCACCATAAACGAAAGGACACATTCGAATCCAGAGTGAGATATTGCAAACAAGATAAATAACTTTATTGGCTGCAACGAGGTGCACGTGTGCGGCATAATTATCAAACGATGACAGAGGAGCCGACGCCATCGAATCGTCATCATCCACGACGTCGTCGGTCTCCATCTCCGCTGTCGCCATCGTCAATGGCCTTAAATGGTTACATGTGCTTCACAGCAGACGCACTCGTAAAAAAAAGACACAAAACTAACTCATGACGTCTTGTCATCTGCGGATCAATATCGCGCGAGCAGTGCGCCCAATAAAAACAACCAAAAGGAAACCCAAAGCTCCGCAATAAATTGTGATTTATGAGAAAATTCTGGGGCCCTGCATCGGGGAGATGGAACGGAATGCTGTTGCATCGGAAGGTGTAATCTTACCCGAGCCCCCTGGACGTTGACACCGCAATACTTGACACCCAATTAAAATGCTCAGTAGTCGGATACAGTTTCCTTATGTAGACTGCCCTTGTGTGTGCGTCGCAACTCGCAAGACGCACAGTCCATTCATTCCCTGTAATCTCACACTCGGTACGTGTGCGTATTCCAGAAGTCACGGCGATTTTATCGGATTTCCTAGGGAAAATCCATTTTCCATTGCCGCCCGGTTGGGATTGTAAATCTGTGTAAATCCAGATACTCAACAGCACAAACTTGTTAATTATTTTGCTTAATTGCCAGCTGGAGCGGGTGTGAGTGTTAGGATGATGTATCTGTTGTACGTGCGTCCATTTGATGATGAGATGCCCGGAGTCTGTCCCCGTTGCGGTGAACGTAAGTTACTCGATGTAGTTCAGAGAAAGTTTACCGTCGTCACCGACGAAGCAGGAGTCTCTCGTATGATGAATCCGGCTATTTAACCAGCCGTGGTCTCTGCTACTAAATCTTGTGCACTGCTACCGTTTATCAACTCAGCTCAAAGCTCGGAGCCTTCTTGTGCTCCCGCACACACTATTTATAATTAATTTTGGGTAAAAAGAAGGATCATTTCGTTATGAGGCGATGCCCTTCCTGGGGGCTGGGTGTTGTTCCCTGGAGAGTGACCTTTTTGGCTTTTTAATGTGTCCGCATGTGTGATGGTCGGAAGGATGTGCTGTACACACCACCGCATGTGTGTGCGGGCGTATTAGCTTTAAGAGGACATTTTTGGAACACAAACTCAGATACGACAGGACATAACGATGCATATAAATTTGATTATTATTAAGTAAGATACATTACGACGAATATCTAATGTATACGGCAAGCCTTGTTGCTTGGTTTGGTGCTCGGGGAATGGAGATGTAGCAGGGAGCGCTCATAAGACAAAGGTGAGCAGTTGATGGACTGGGTAAGGGGTGTGAAAAAGGGTTAATGCCAAATGTCCTTTTAACGTGATATGAGAGGGAATAATTACCTTCCGCATTTGTTTGAATGTGTTACAGGTTCGAAACACAGAATACACTTTGGAGTGCAGATGGTACAGAGTGTGCAGGGGAAGAGAACGTCATAGTATACACATTGATGACATTTCACGTGAGAAGTCTGGTCTGGTTGACCATATAACCGGTTCGATGCTTGTGACACCATCAAATCTTTTATATGCTTGCAAACTTGTTCTGTGTAGTCTTTAAAATATTATTGTATATACAGTAGAATTTCTGTCACATAAGTAATATTTCATAAGATAGAGAGAATTATTAACACAGTAAATTTTCGAAAGATATTGAATAATTAAATTAGAATGGCATTTATTTAAATTGAAGTTAAGTTCATTATTTCCTCACCGCTAGAAAATGTTGTTAAGATCGGACTGAAGCAATACTTTTGATATTTTCATATCATCAGCATTTTAACTACCATATATAACTGAGAGAGTAATACTGTTAACGAATTTTGTAAATAATACAGGACTACTTTGTTTTGATAATAAGTTTTCAATTTGAACTCGTAGATTATATTTAAGAGGAAAGAAGATATCTAACTAGGGAATGCAACCCAAATGCTTTAAGTACGTTTATCAGGGGTTGACGGAATGAACAGCTTGACTGAAATCACTATAAATTGCATAAATGTTGTGTTTCTTTCTCTTTGATAACGAAGGAAGAATAAATTGATATTTTGGTCTGGTCGATGGCTCAGATAGGAAACCTTGCTGCGTTTCCGATTTGAGAATTCAGTTTTATCTTTACTATCATTAGATTAGGTTGGTAGGTAGGTAGCGTTTACCCACTTACATACCTACCTAGGTTAAATAAGTGGTTAAACGCGTAAGTGACGTCTAACTTAAGTCCTGATGGACTCATTGTGATAAGGGGAATTTCTCCTCTTTACACCTTCCTCGTACCCGTCATTATAGTATGTTACACAGCTATCCTGAAATCCTAATAAACCTGAAAGTGCTCCAACTACAATCCCGAGCAACTTTATGTCGGTTTTTTGCACTTTTAAAGTTAGGCCACAGCATCTGAGTGGTCTCACAAGTGTTTAGAGAGTTCCACCATTTGTTTGCCAATTCTATGATTGTAAATCTGAAATCTGCAAGAGGTGGTTTGATACATAGTATGGTTATATTAGCCGGCGATATTCCCAATATTGGTATCATTTTAACTGCTTCCTTGACTGGCAAAACCTCAGCTCAAAAAAACACTGCCATAATCAGGGACTCTGATGTAGCAGTGCGTGTAATATTTACTATACTTTCGAATAGTTTTAAAATTGTCAAGAGCGCGCAAAATATCTCCATCACTTCAAAAAAAAATTAGAACGCAATTTGTGAATTGGGTCCTTGTATGATTCTTTTACATCGTCTAGAAAAACACGAAAGATTGAATATGTGTTTGAGAAAACTGCAGAGTGAATCGACATATAATTTCGGAATAATGGATGTTAAGCCATCCACTCCATAATTTCTGGGATCCGGCTTTAAATTGTGAAAGCTGAAGCCCAATGTCTACAGAATTAAGCAAGCTGTAGGGAGACATTATTGGCATTTGGCATTTCGAATTGTTGAATATTAGCGAAATGTTCAATTTCCTCGCTACATTTCCACGCTTGTCAAATCGAACAAACTTCATTCCAAATTCAGAACGTCTTTTAATGACGTTTCAGCCCGCTGACATAAACAAAAAACAGCTACCAACAAAACAATCATTCATTTCAAATGATATTCCCAATAAGAATGGAAATATCAGTAATCATTTCTGCTACTAGATGTCATTTCAAATGTTAAAACTCTAGTGGGTTTTGGGTGCGATGTAAAAGTACTATTAGATTGTGTTGCTTCAACGAAAAAGTTTTCTGCTTATTGTTTTTTTACTTTTTTCCGTCTAAAGACGAGTTGAAAATAAATTCATTAGAAGCAAATTATTCAGTGAATGCAACAGGGTCGGTTTTAATCAGTTGCAAGAATCGAGTTCCTACTGTACATAGTTCAAGAGCAGATTCAATATTATCAGACTCATCTTCCTTGAATGCTTTAAGTTAGGAATTCCCAAAGAATTGCTTTTGCCGTTTATAAATTCCTAAAATGATTTTCTATCATCAATAATATTTTCTTCAACAAATAACAAATCAAGACGTTTAGAGACCAATTTTCAGTTCCATTATGTGAAATTATGTGGTCAACTTTTTCTCCAAGAATTGTATTGTTCATATGCCGCATGGTACTTGGCGTTTAATCATTAACATTAATCCCTGTATTCTGATTAAGCTCATTTTTAAGCGAACAAGACTACTTTAGACAACAGACCATACCAAACTCTGCATTTTGTCAGAATGTAACGAAATTTCGACTCAAAGTTCGACCACCAGTAGCAAATTAACCAAAATCAATGGCGACAAGATAGATCCGTGTTGTATCCCATGTGAAAATCTAAACTCTTCGCTTGAATGTCCAGCAATTCAATGACCCCAATAAGAGTGCATTCCACTGCAGTTCAACAACAACACTTATCTCACTCATTTAAGTACTTCTGATACATACCTTCACCATCTAGCAGCCGCCAGCAAATTGCAACAGAAAATCCACCGACCACAAAAAAACGAACAGATGACGCCTTCCATAAACGAACCATATCTCGGATTTGTATCAGATACAAAAATATCTGATATCTGTCCGCAGGAGCGGAGAAAAATAAAAACTAAAAAAAAAACCTACAACTAACAAACCTCTGAGCCAGCTGAACACAATGACAACTGATCATCGCTCCAGCAGCAATCCAATGTGACAGTCGCGCCTGTCGATCATCGATCTCTGCTGGCACTTGTCTCCCGATATTGTTCACGAGTTTTTCTTCGGCGAACAAGCCGAATCCAACAATTCCGCGGGACGTTGCTGCCAACAAGCCATTTAGCCACGCTACGACCACCGGAAAAAAGATCCAGATCAAACCTCGCGATTACAGCTGGTTTACCCGGTGGTTTACACGAGATGGCGAATTCCTCGCAGCTCGCCAAGTGGAGACAGGGCCAGCTCATTTCTTGGGACAAAGTGGCTATGACTATTTTTTTGTATAAGCTTCAAAAATTAATATTAATTTATTGTTGCACATTGATTTCGCCTGATAAACGCTGCGGAATACGATGGACATAATGAGATAAAGTCCGACATTATGTCGGATCGCCTGATAGCCGTTCGGTTTTTGTGACTCCTCACGGGCTGATGGATGGAATCAGACACTTGGGACGTGGCTGGTCGCAGTGGCAGTATGCCGCGTCACATGGGAAATGTTTCAGCGGTTTTACGCACTCGTTTTTCTGTCCTTCCACCTCTGGGGTCAATAAAAAGGGTGTAAATTCAATTTCTTTAATTAGAGCTAATTATTTATGCGGTCTTTATCCTTACGCAAAGGCTAAGCTCCGGCTGCGGTATGCGTGTTCTTTGGCGTGCGTCCGTATTCGACTTTGAGATTAATTAATGAGGTCATTTAGGTTACACAATGTTCGTGTTAATTTGATCGAATAAAAAGATTAAATCGAATAATTTCTCATTTTGAGACGTCTTCAGTTAGTTTTTGGAGTGGAGTGTGTGGCGACTGAGTTGTCTCGCAGTGGGGGTGCCTGAGTAGTTTATGAATGCCTTGGGATGCGTGAAAAGGGTAGTACTTTATTTGCATATTTTTGTTTTCACTACATATTCACCATGAAAGGAGGTGTTATCCTTGGTTACACTTTTACGGGGGTAGTTTTCACACCCTGTTTTTGTTTTAATGACTTTGTCACTCCGGCTCTTTATTGGATAATTTATTGTTTCTAGTATTTTGTCATGGTCATCGCCAAAGGTGTCATCAGGAGTAGTAAAACAGATGATCAGCTTTCATAGAAAGGGGTGGTGAGTACATTTCAGTTCAGTGTGCATATGATCTCTATTTTTTATTTCATTTTTCACTACCTTACAAATCTAACTTAATTGTATCTTAAACCTATTCTGCCGTCCTGATAGCAGAATCAGCGTTATTTCTGCTGCCGGTTCGCAGACAGGTGCTCGTAGCGTTTTGCTGACGCAATATCTGCTAGTGTGAGAATATTTGATTTAAGCGGTACTGAACTTATTTGGGGAACTCGTGTTAACTCAGTACTGTAAAAGCCAGACATATGTATGTACGAAAAGAATACTCGACATGAAGAGGAACAACAATAAATTCATATTTTCAGTAAGTACTTCACTCGGAGTGAAATCAAAGTGTAGCTATAGAGTGTGCCTACGTTGGGGCAAACATGTTCCCGACAAATGACATTACTTCGAATTCGGCTTAAAATCGCATTCAGCAATCGCATTCAGCAATCGCTGATACTTTGGTTTGTTTGTCCAATAATGTTCTTGAAAACTAAAAACTTGATAGATCAGATTTTCTAACCATTTGCTCTAACCGAACGAGGAAGACAGACAGAAAAGCAGTCGTAACCACGAAATCCCATCAGATTAATAAGCAATCATAATCAATTTTTCCGAATGCAAGACTGCCTTCTCTTAACAACTGAAAATAAGACCGTCAGACCAAGCCGATATCTGATTTCGACCCGGAAATTGAACTATACAAGCTGAGTGACAAGCTAGAATTGATTATGGGTCTATTTTAAAGCTACGCTCATAATGTATGGAATAGCACATCATGGAAGTGTCCAATTTTTGTCCAATCATTGTCATATATATAGCATTTCGGATGTTGAGCTCAAACTCGTTCAAAGTCATTGGCTTTTTAGCATAGACTAAAAACAGATGGAAGGCGCCGTTGGTTGAGTCCCTTCCCCTGGTTAGAGGGGTCCCCGGTTCGAATCCAATTGAAAGCAAAGTTAATAGGCTTTATTCGGTTTGCAAATCCGATCGAGTCAACATTTACGTTGGGATCAAATTAATGTCACTATCACTGGAGTTGTCAATCAGTGGTAGTAGTCTCGCTATGGGTATCGCAATGAGCCAACATGGTCTAAGCTTGCTGGAGATTTCGCTGGCAGCCCTACCATAGACTAAAGACTTGACGACTTCCAAGAAAAATAATCGACTGATGTCAAGTCGCATGATCGCGGCTAATTGATGGATGATTATTATTATTATTATTGCTGAGGGTAAATTGCACCGCGGCTTTGAGATATATTGTGCCCCCTATTCATACCTTTCTTAAGAGCTCCCCTCCGATGCAGCTCTTTTCAGAGTCGTATTAAGGGTTATTTGCTCCTATTGCGCGAAGGTGGAAGAGATTTGTCCTAGAGTATTCTCTCTAAGCCAGTTTCGTTTAGGAACTTCAATTCTTCCTCTGATATTAGGTGTTTGCCCAGATATCTTTGTCTTTTGTGGGCTAACAAAATCCCAGTATATGTTCTGGAATTGCATTAGATTCCGCGCAGAATTTGCAGAGACCTTCTTCTGATACGCCTAGTGTCCTTAGATGCTCCCTCAGTTTACAGTGCCCTGTTAGGATACGGAGGTTGCTTTTGTTCATTCTGATACATGCTTCAAACCTCTTGCGGTTATGTTAGCCAAGTGTTTCTTGGCCTGCTTCATTTTTTTTATTGATGGATGAAATATTGCTTCACGTCTTTGAGCATTGTGTCGTCTTTTTGAAACCACATCTCGGATATACCGATGTTGTCGAGCTCTGGGCACACAACGTCGGTTAACATCGCTCTATTCATGAGATCATTGACATTTCGATGATGTCATAAATCCCACCAAACAGTCAAGCTTTGTGGATGCATTGATGCTCGGTCGAAACTTGTGGATACAAGTACCACCACAATAACGATTTTTTTGGTTGACATAGCTCATAAGTTAAAAGGGGGCCTAATTAAAATTTAGTGCAAACACTGTCAAAATATCCCGCAAATGTTTGGAAAAATCATTTCATATAGTTGAAATAATGTTAATCTTCAAATTAGAACGTGAATAGGTTATAATAATAATATGGTGTATACAACTTTCATAATACACTTCTGCAAATCTTTCGAGTCACTGATAATGCTCAATAGCATTCCTGTCTAAAAAAATGCTAGAACGTGAATAGGTTAATGGTGGAAAAATGCAACTCGTGCTCATCCAGCAAGCTAAAAGTCTGGCCGAAAACCAAGATTTTTTCATTTTAAGACTATCACAGTATTTAAATCTATTCACAATAACCTTACATTACATTTTATCTAGATGCTTATAAGCTCAATCAATGATTAAAGTTGAAGGCAACAATCTGAAATTATCTGAAGTCTGATAAACAAAACAAAAGTAGAACATTGTGTGATTTTTACAATACTCATTGCGTCATATTTGTTCACATATTTTCAAAGATTTTCTGCACTTGTTAACAGATATTATTCGATGTAATTAATAATGACTTCGAGTGTGTCTACTGTCAGTGACTACCAACCATCCTTAACACTCCATATGTCCAACCATCTAAAACATTTGTAAGCAACCTGACTTACACACATTGCTACGTTGGAAGAAAAACGAGACCACTCAAAACGAGTTTACTAAGTAAGGGAATATGGACCTTTTGGGCTCAAGTCGCATGTAGAATTCGTAGCATATGTATAACGGGATCGTATCGATTTACTTTGAAATCGCATCGGTACATACAAACCATCATTAAAGTCAACTGTCTATATGCCTGGATTAATAACCACAATCACGTACCGCTTCTCACCAGCCTCGGTATTTGTAGAATTCTTCATTGGATTAGCATTTACTAAAATTCCGAGTACAAACATCAATAAACAATCGAAGGGAATGTTTCCAAACAACAAAATCCTGTATGAAATTTCGCATGAAAAGAGATCTACTCCCAAAGGAGGGAACACGTTGTCCCTTGATTCAATCGAATCCCCCCGAAAAATGGAAAAAATTATGAAATGCTCATATCCTTTGTGTGTAGGAATCGACGTTTCAAACGTCATTTTTCATATTTTTATTTTTTTTTGATTCCATTGTCAAAAGTTGAATCCTTCCATTTCGGCCACCACCGCAGACCACCGATTGAATGGACATGTTAATGCCAGCAATGATGCGTGGTGTGATTTTGTTTTTCCACCCTAAATGTTTGAATTCCTGCCCAATCACACTTTGGCCCCCATGGGATAACCAAAATATTGACAAAACGAAGGAAAGGCATCAAATCGTTCGCTGACTAGTCTCGACTATCACGGTGGCCCACCGTCATTGAATTGACAGATTCAATTGGCACACAGGGACTAAAGGTGTGCGGTAGACGCAAGAACGTAGGGGTTTTTTCTGTTCCTTTCAGTTTGAGTCTTGTACGGCATCCGTGAAGGTTGTCAAAACGGACATTGGGCAAATGCCTGTGTCATAACATTCCATCGATACACAACTGCGATGATGATGAACCATAGCTGGAGAAGGACACCTTGGTTTGTTGATTTATTCCATGTCAGTGTGGATTGTCATTCTTCACAGATTTATGACGTGAACGAATTGTCCACAAAAGGGTTGCCGTATGATTTATGCTTCGCCGAGAGAATGATACCGATCTCAAAGTTTGATTTGTGAATTTTTAAAAATGTATGACTGAGATGTACTATTTTGTTGGTTCTTGCATGGACTTAATTGTAAACTAAAAATATGATAAAAACTGCATTCCATTCAGATTGGTAAGCCCTCTTTATTGACATGACAGAAGGCTTTCAAGATGGTTTGTTGTACAGCGTTGGTTTTAGAAGAATAATTCACGACGGGTTTAATAATAATAATATAATATGGGTGGCGCTACAGCCCGTAGAGGACCAGGGCCTAGCTTCTCAGCAACCACTCGTGTTGTGCGTGCTATTGTTCTATCACTAGTGGAAGGGACCTACAGTTTTATGCCGACTCCGAACGGCCAAGTTTGAGAAGCTTTTTCTAGACAGTTATACTCTTTGAGCATTGTCAGAGACTCGAAAGAGGTGGGGCCGTGAAAAATATTTCTTGTCGTACCAGGAATCGAACCTAGACAGGTAGGTCCAAGCGCGTAGGAGTCGACGCACATACCCACAACGCCACGGGTAGTAGTAGCTTCACTGATCCTCACACTTACTTAATGGAATGCTTACGTTCTTCAAAGATGACATTGCTCTTACCTACCACTTTGATACTAGGTTAGCTTAGGCTTTGAAACTGTCAAAAATATTTAAGACTTTTAATGTGGAGACTATCCACAAGTATCACTTGTCGAATAGAAGTCAAGTTCAATGGGGCACTATTAATGTTTTTTTTGGAATCAATGATGTACCAAATTTGAATTCAATTTTAGATATCGCCGAGAGTGTGTTGGAGAAGATAATAGTGCAGCGACCATAAAGATCTATTGTACCCCCATAGTTTGGTCTAGAATTTAAGTGATGTCTTCAAAAAATGCACAACTTTCCTAGATGGGATTTCTTTAAAGTCTTTCCCTGTTAAATACGGGTGTTCTATTTATTTTTTGGGCTTGGGCAGTCGGTCAGTGTGTGGTTCATAGTTTCTTTAGCCTGTTCACACTGCCTACAGATTTCGGTATTGGTGATACCCATTTTAAGGAGAGATAGTTACATACTCCATGTCCTATTAGTGCTCCACATAGTGTTCTTAGGTCCGTATGTACTAGAGCTTCCTTGGTTGGTTTGGGATTGAAGTTTTGTTCCATGAACGCCCTTGAGGGTTCAATACCCTCTTGGTTATTCCAAAACTGATTATCAAATTTTGTAGGTTTGGTCCTGGCACCCAAATTAGTTTTAGTTTGTTGTTTTCTGCCACCATGTGTAATGTTGTCTGACATTCTTAGACTACCTTGGAGTTGAATGTGTATCTCTTTAGCGCTTTAAGAACCGCTTGGCTGTCTGAGAATATATATATTTTGATGTTAGGGGCTATCACTAATACGATGTGCAGCTTCGTTAATTGCAAACAATTCGTCTTGAAATATTGTCCTCCAGTCCCTACCACTTTTATAAGATTTCGATTTATCTGTATAACATTTTTGGACTCTATCTTTTAACCAAGTGGGGTCGTTGTTCCATTCCCCTCTACTTGGTATGAGTATTTCATAGTATTTTTTGAAGTTTAATTCTGGGGACATCAGGTCAATAACTCACGTTAATTCACAAATGTTGTCTACATGATGAACCAAAATATTTGTTATTACTATTTACATTATAGAATTAATCCCAGATCATTATAATTAAGATTTATGTATGGATTTATATATAAATTAAACAGCTGAGGCACGTTTCGTGTTTTGTTTCACTGTCAAACATCTTCAGTTTGGTCTATAATTTAACCATGAATCGTCTTACAAACGAACAACGCTACCTACCGCAACGTAAATTTTTTGGTGAATGGGCTCTTGAAAAGTTGGGCGAAGATCAACTTTTTTACCGAAAAATTGTGTTCAGCGACGAAGCTCATTTTTGGCTCAATGGGTACGTAAATATGCAGAATTGTCGATTTTGGAGTGAATATCAGCCAGAAGCATTGCAAGAGCTACCAATGCATCCAGAAAAAGTCGCAGTTTGGTGCGGTTTATGGGCTGGGGGCATCATTGGACCGTACTTCTTCAAAGATGATGCAAATCGTAACGTAACTGTGAATGGTGAGCGCTACCGTGAGATGATATCCAACTTTTTTTTGCCCAAAATGCAAGAGCTTGACTTGCATGACATGTGGTTTCAACAAGACGGTGCCACATGCCACACAGCACGCTCAACTTATTGAGGGCCGAGTTCGGTGAACATTTTATTTCACGTTCGGGACCGGTCAATTGGCCACCTAGATCGTGCGATTTAACGCCTTTAGACTATTTTTTGTGGGGCTATGTTAAAGCTCATGTGTATACAGACTAGCCCGCTTTAATTGACGCATTGGAAGACAACATTGAAGCATTTATTCGTGAGATACCGGCCTAAATGTTGGAAAGAGTGTGCCAAAATTGGACTAAGCGGATGGACCATTTGAAGCGCAGTCAAGGTCAACATTTGCATGAAATAATCTTCAAACATTAAATTATATGGACGGTACTATCGATTTAAATAAAGATTTCATGCATTTTTCTGAATTTTATGTTTTTTTTTTTAATTTTGAGTTATGACTAATTAATTTTATCTTAGCATATTTTAATTTGTTTGTTTTCTTTAGTCTCTTGTTGCTTTCTAGTTTCTATAATTGTATCATTTCCGAAATCATACTGCAGACATATGTATATCCTGTACTAGTTATAAGTCATATTTGATGCAACGTGTTGCTGAAATAGAATAAAATACAAAATAATCGAATACTTGGAGAACGTTGACAAATTGTGTAAAACTAGATACAAACAGGACATCTAAATTTGATTTTGACGACTCAAATCGAGAAACGTGCCAGGGAATTAAATAGGATACAGACGTTTGTCGGGACATTTTCTGTATGGAATTTGGCAACAACAAAGAATAATTGATTATATGTTTCACACAAGAATGGATACAGTGGTGTTCGAATGTGCATAATTCAAAGATAATTTTCCATTCAATCAATTCAATCAAATTTTCGACACTTATCCGTAAATCAACGAGGTGCAGAAAAATGAATCAATGACCAAATGCATCATGGTATGTCAGTCTAGTGAAACTTGCCCAGAAAAAGGATATCGCACATGATTATTCGCACTCAAAATACCCAAAAAACACTTCCATAGACGTGGATCGATACCAAGTCAATGCATTTTCAACTAAGTCGTTTTTCAACGCCAGCTCCAGAGCAAACATGTTTCAACATATCAAAAACGATTTAACATTCGCCACTGACGGTCCTTCGGATTAGCTGTGACATGTAAAAAAGGGAATCTAGTGAGATATAAAAATATAATTTCTATCCTCATTGGGCCCATTAATACGAATTGCCGACTGACTTTCATAAGCTCATTTCGACAAGAGTTCTTATGACTATCCCTCGAAGAAACGTTGGGAAACAAGTTCCCAGCGGCGATTCTTTAATTTAAATTAAGTTTAATCGCCTCCGCGTGGCGTACATTGAAAAGTGATGCGAACGTGCGTTGCGAGTACAGTAACCATAACTATATTAGATCGTGAAAGGACAAGGCACATGAGGTCCACGTGTCGAGGATAATTAAATCCTGCCCGGGCATTTGTTTACTCAATCGATCCCAACAAACGCCCGTTGAGAAATAGACATTAGTGGTTGAAAAATGAACGAATATTCGAACAAGTGGTTAAGAGGAGGCCTTTCCCCCTTGTCTTATATTTCAAGGATCCTTGAACAGCACACGGAACTGTGCTGCTAATACTGAAAGAGCGTGATTTTGTTTGCACTTCCCTTTCAATTACGCTAAGTTAATTTTTTAAGTGGATATTTAAGGCAATGCGTTTCACGGGGTTGCCGCGAGAAAATGAGGGTGATTTTCTATTGAATACAGAATTTAATCAGAAATGAAGAACGCAAATCGACACGATGATCTTGAAGCACAGAACAAGTTGATCCAAGAGAGGTTTGTGTGAAATTGGGTGCAGCATCCCGGGCCGTAGCGCCACTTATATCCTTCACCATAATCAAAGGACTCTATACCAAAAGATTGAAAGTCAAGCTGTTATGGGCAAAGATAAATGTGGCAGTTCCGATAAACAGCAGACACTGCTTTCACAGATTTATAAAATCAAACAGAAAAAATATTAGTGGTAAGGGCTGTTGTCTTTTAACAAAACTGTTGATTCATTTTGTATTCGCTGTGATTGGGATGCAAATTCACCATGTAAGATATCTGAGTCGCATGTAATGGTTGACTACGAGTTCACAACGTCCAGCCAGTAGTGAAGCGCAACAGATTACGATAATCAAGTTTAAGGTGACCTAAATCCAGTTGATGTGCAATACTGGAGACAACTAGCTAGATCAGTTTTTCTGGAGATCAACGCCTCTCTCTTGAGACTGATGATGGACATGGGAAGTAGAAAAACTGAAAAAGGTAAACAAGGATGTTCTAAAAATGTTAACAGCAAAAAATTACTTCATTCACTCCCGTATATTTCATTCGTCCTAAATCATAAATAGGCGTGCAGTAGCGCACATGTCATATCACAGTCAAGATGTCTCCATTCTGATATCGAAACTCAAAAACAAAAGTCAACAGTCTTTTACCACTACATCAAACTGCAATCAACCACAGAAGAGATACATCTCCAGGACTAACGAGGCATACATTTCGCACATATGGCCCATTCACTCGGTCTAATCAATTTCCGATTCCTGACTGGCACGCATTTATTTACGACCCACACGTTGAAGTACGAAAGAATTTTTCCTACGTGCATTTGATTATCACCATCATCCACCACCATTCACTTCGAAGAGGGCACTTCATATAAGGGTGGCACTGGCACTGGCACTGGGTGCACGACAACGACCGTTCACGGGTACTCCGGTGCACTTGAGTAATTACGTTAACATATGTATGATAGTTAAACGCGCCCTATCGGTCGACAGCCCAAGCGAAGGGGGTGCATTTTTATCCCGTTTCAAAATCCACATAGCATATAACTGGTATGTGTATCATTTCGCCCGATGGCACAAGTAAAAGGTTAACGTTGCGTAACTTGTACCCTCACCCGCAGGCAAGGATAGGTCGTCTCGCCAAGACTGTTGTTGCAGTAATTGGTGGTGACCGATTGCAAATACCTTTCGGGCGGAGTTCGGAATTGATTAACGAAGGATTGTTTTATTCTTTGCGCGTATGTGCACTGTGATTTTTATGTTTTCTTTTTTTTCCTCTCAAAAGAAGGGTTGATAGTGGAAATGCAGCATAAATCATTTATTAATGTTTTCAATTTGCGACGCGCCTATAGTACACAAGGGTCTGGGAGCAAACAGTTTCCAAATTAAGTTAAGATACGCCCTCATCTGGTGACATAAAGAGAGAGGGTTTAAGTTAGGTTGTTAAGTCAAAGACAGTCTTCCCACTCGACATTCAAAAAAATTCTTTGTTTGATCAAATGCATGCTCAATGTTAGCCGATTATGTGTTTGTGTGGAATATTTAGGAAATTTCAAGTAAGAAACATTCTTGGAACCCCATCCGCGGTCACTCAAACCACGAACCAGACGAGGATTACAATTGTGAAAACAGACTTTGTTTTCTTTTAATTTCATTATTTTGTTTTTCTTCTGCTTTATAATTCATATTATGCCGTAAGATCATATTGAAGCTCCTTACTGACAAATGCAGGGATGGACATGTCCCCAGGTGGTTTTTGCAGGCTGCATCTTTGACACAATAAATATAAATGTTATGACAACTTTGTGGGTACACTCCAGGGTATTCACATTTCAATTTGATGGCTTTGTCTACTCATCCACTTACATTTCTTCCAAACCAGCCCAATAGCGCATGAAGAATGTCTCTAGTTCATAAGTGTTCAAAGTTCGTCAGGGTTTTGCTGCTTTTGTCATTAGTCATTACCCAAGGTAAATATTAATTCCTTCACACCGAAGTTGTAGCTGTCGATATTAAGTTACTGATATTTTTGCTGATTGATGTATGTATTTCTAAGAAAGAGACATACCTATTTGATCTGCCATTTTATGTGAGAACCTGAAACCTTCAGTCCTTATCGGTGTGGTATCAGGTCGGAGAAGTCCACCGTCGATCATATCATTATAAAGGGTTTTTTAATAGGGACTTGACAACTTTGAATTTAATTCGAGAACGCAATCTTGCACTAATCATCAAACTGTCACTGTCAATTTAATCAGTAAACTCAACATGTTCATTATGGTAAAGTACAGGAACGAGCAACGTCTACAAATTATAAAAACTTTCTACCGAAATTCTAAGTCGGTGATCGCAACTTCAAGAGCGCAAGATCATCTTCAGTGATGAAGCTTCTTTTTGACTCAATGAATTCGTCAATAACAAAATAATCGTTATTGGTCGGGTGAAAATCCATATGTGCTTCATGAATCACCACTTCATCCACAAAAAAGCGGTTTACGGCGTTATTGGGCCATATTTGATCGTCACGTTACTGAGAATGGTCAGCGTTATCGCGGCATGATTACCGATTATTTTTGGCCCGAATTGGAAGATACGGACTTGGACGACATGTGGATTCAACAGAATGGTACCACAAGCTACACAGCACACGTTACAATCGATTTATTGAAGAGTAAATGGTGAGCGTGTTAACTCAAGAAATGGGTCTGTCGATTGGCGGCCTGGTTCGTGTGATTTAACGCCGCTTGACTATTTTCAGTGGGGCTACGTTAAGTCATTAGCTTATGCCAATAAGCCGACGACGTAGGAATAGCTCAGAGTCAACATTGAACGCAAAATAGCGGCCGTTTCGGCCGAAATGTATGACCGAGTCTTTGGAAATTGAGTCAAACGAATCGACCGCTGCAAACGTGCCCGCGGTGGCCATCTGAACGAAGTCGAGTTCCATTCATAAATGTTTTGATTGTACTTTAAGCTTTTAATAAAGTTTTTGAAATATTTCAAATGGTTTGCGTTTTATTTAAAAAAAAAACGTTGTCAAGTCCTCATTGGAAAACCTTTTACAGATGCTTACCAGATGCTCGAAAAAAAAACCCAAGAAATGCATACAGCCACCACATAATCTTCGATCTCAAAGTCGCATTTGAAATAAGGTTTAACGATGAATGGGCCAATCGAAGAATATGTTGCTTTGAAGGAAGGACACACACCATCGACGACTTGGCCGAAACGTTACCATAGGCATATCTACTTTTGAGGTAGTTAAGAACTTCGTCTTCCTCGAATTCATCAGTACGGCGATTAAACTCTTGCTAATCCATGTTTCTTTGGGCTCAAGAGGCAATTGAGTAGTAGAACCCTCTCTCGAAGAACTAAGCTGACATGATACAACACCTTGACTATCCCTTTCCTGATACATGGCGCGGAACAACCTCAATCGCAGATGCAGAAGCCCTTAGTTTTTTTCGAGAGAAAAATTCTGCGTTCAATCTTTGGTCATGAGTTATGTTTTCATGCCAGCGGTTTTACATAAAAAAGACCCTTTATTTTTTTCTTCTTTTCTTTATTAAAAATATAAAACTTAAAATTAGGAAGAGAACTTGAACTGATGTGGAACGATGTTGATCATGAAAGGGGATAGGGGTAAGAGGTGAAGAACGGAAGTGAAGTATCCGACGTTACTCATGTTTGCGTTGATGTCATTTGCAGAAGAAAATTCAATCACGAACTGTATGAGCTCTACAGCGAGATGAGTCCTTCCAGACATCTACGGATTCAAGGCTAAGTCCTGTAGAGCGCATGGAAAACACTCACGGCCGAGTTAGATTGCGTAATTGGAGGCAGCTGGCTAAATATCGTGCCGGCTGGAGAGGTTTGTTGGTTGAGGTTCAAATCCATCCCGTACTGTTGCGCCATCAGAAGAAGGAGAATATATTTTAAAACTATTAAACTCTTGTATCTACTTATTGGTATTTTTAAGGCATACGAAATGATTCATGGCAACGCCAAGGCTGTGGACATTCAGTGTACTGTATAAAAACGTAGTGTCACCTTAGAAGACTATCAAGAAGATACGACTGGCATAGAAAACGTAGCACTACACTGACTACTACCATATGAACTAAGAGTCAGTATTTTCACAAGAAAATAAAAACTCGGGCAGCCAGTAACAAGAAAATACATTGCATTTGATTGTTTGCCCACAGTAAAGTGGAGCAACCACTTACGTATCCATACATGTGTACCTGAAATGTGCTATGTGCATATACGAGTACGAATGAAACGAATACCTTCGTGGACGGCATTTCATCAGGAATCAAGACCCTCATTGAATAATGCATCTCGCTAAATAATGCCAGCATAAACAGCGCTCACCCATAAAATATGCAACAAAAAAAAAAACCTCACATCTGCAACCCCTCATCCAATGGTCCACCGATGCCACAACCAACAACCCCTGCAGCGCAGCTCAGCCAAGTGTTTGTTTGCATATGTATCCTCAAAGCCTTGAAGGGGGTTGAAAATTATGTTTATTGCGGCACAACATAGAAATATTATTTTTGCCCCCGATTGGAAGTCGCGCACACAAAAACGAAACATACAAGTGCCACTGAGAATGGGGTGAGATTCAGCGGGACTCGTGTACCTGTCTCAAGGACTCTTCATTACATCAATCGCCTTCGCAGCCGTGGGGTGTGGTGCGCAAAACAAACATTTGAACGCAGGGATGGACAGTACGAAGTGGGCCAACAAATTTGCGTTCTATTGTTCCATGCGGGATGATAAATGGCTGGCAGCGGCTTCCGTTCTGAGGATGTGACATTCTCTTGCAACAAAAAAAATCACATTCAACCCATACTGCTGTCAGGATACTGTCGATGATAATGGCTGCCAAATTGTTGAACAAGTGGCATTTCATTATTTGTAATTCTGTTAGAGTAAGCATTGTCCGTCCGCCTGGATTGTTGTGTGTATCGCATTCATTGTCCTTGCACATGTTACGATTATTGGAATCGAATTTCCTCGGTTTGAGTTAGAGGCTTTCTCTGAATCGCGGTTTACCATTTGAATCGCTCTTCATTAAGCATTCGGTGAGATTCTGTGGGCAGACAGCAGAGGGAAGAAAATATTGAAATTGATAATTTGAGGGGATAACGAGAGGGTTCGGTTGTTTGGTGGAAGGGGTTTATCTAATTTAACGGTGATTTTTCATTTGACACGCTGATCAACGCCTCTGTGTCAAATATTCCATATGGAAAATAGGGTGCTACACTTTTAAGATTGATTCGTGTTGTAAACCATCGAAACAATTAACATTTTTAACTTTCAGCCTCAGTCCGCATCACTGTACGAATATGACCGCAACTGACTTTAGTTTCTAGAATTTTTGAGAATATGGCATCACACTTCAAGAAAAGGAAGCAACAAATGTTAGTTGTATGGACAATGGGAATACCATTCAGCGGAGTTCGTTTGTGCTAATCAGTGTGTCTCAATGCATCTGCAAGATGTATTAGTTCGTACCACACGAAATGCCAGATTTTCCCTAAGTTCGCATTAAGAAGCACTATAGTCGCTGGCAACAAAATGCTAATGGTGCATGTAATGGTTTTAGCGGTAAACGAACTCAACATTCGACTATGTTATGTTTTTTGTCCAGAGATCTCAGCCTTAATAACGAACCATGAGGAGAACCGGCAACGGTAATTAACGACAATGTTTTGAAAGCAACAACGAATCTGACCAAACAAACGGGGAGGGCGAAACATGGGAGTATCTGCCATGACAATAAGTCGACATCTATCTCTAATGGGAAAAGTGCAGCACACGTATCACATTTCGCTTATTTTGGAATTACGTGAAAAACATTTATTCTATCCACAATATCTGTGCACTTTTATGGGTAGCATTCTGAAAAGAAAAAAACTTTTATTTCGTCGAATAGAGATCGTGTACAACAGAGTAGGTACTTCTGTAGAATGAACCAGCCTTATTCTGATAAGTAATCAGTGGATTATATAGCTCAATTCAATTTCAGTTTATTACGGTCTACAACTAAGCCAACTACAATTTATACATAGACTGAAGAATTCAACAAATCCTTACTACAAACTAGTACTTATGCTAGATAAAGGTAAGATGGTACTGGCGGGGAGAGGAGGTACAAATGCAAAGGGAGGGAATGAATAATGCAATGATTCAATCGACTCCGGAGACAACACAACAGAGGACTTCGTCTATGCTGAAGGACCCAAATTGAGAAGGTTAGAGATCGATTTATCCTCAAACCCAAGCTTTTGGCATCGTCAACTAATGGAGGGGGCACCTATTTTGTCAAATACTTTATTTCTCTCTAAATTGCCTAAATTTTATTTAATGTAGGTTAGGTTAGATATGTGTTGGACCCATTCGATGCACAACTTTGTCTGATTACTGGAGCTCTGAACCATATTTCCTGTTTTTCCGTCATTTACAATATCTTCATTTGTGATGAGATCCATGAACAAATACATTTCTTAGTACCGCTTGTTATCGACACGTAATCTAATATTTTCTAAAAGTTCCGAATCAAGATAAAACCGTTGACAACGCCACTTATTAAAGATCAAAGAGTACTTACAAAGAAGAAAAATTACCACTTAAGACGAGACTATGAAGAACATCACTTTCTGCAAGCCATTCAAAGACAATCATATCATACAACAACAGAATTCGCATCCTTTTATTTTCCTCCCAACACCATCTCATGGCCATCATTCGGTACCAGTTGAAGATAGAAGATACTTTCTACTGTACAGCGAATATTGAAGGAAAAGAAATTACACATTCAATTGCAATGTAGTCCTAACGCGCCCCCCGAGTGCAATTAGAGAGCATAATAGGACTTTAGGTGGTTAACCTTTAACTACACATCCCGGATAGTACGAGATGCCCGATGATTCGCCATTCCTTCAGCAAATAACAACAAACGTGCCAATTGTCTTACAGTCATCCGTGTGAGATATATGAGTGTCGTTATTGCCAACAATAACCCCCAAGACCGCATTCGTCCGTTCGTACATCCAGAGACAAAGGACGAGATGAAATGTCAATTTGACTTCCTTGGCGGCATTAAAACGAATCCAATTGGCACTTTGTTGTGTGTTTTATCAGTAACGTGTGTGTTTGTGATGTGCTTTTAGATGGGGGAGGACGAACAAACTTCCCGGTAAATATTTGTTTGCTAAGGACACTTTACAAAGTCTAAATGAGACGCTGTGACGTCTTCTGCTGAAGGTACACTGTGTGTGGCTAAGCAACACCAAGGAATAATGGTGTGTTGCAATAAAGCCAAGGAAAATTTGCTATTCAAGGCACAATTGGGAGTGATTAAAGTTTGTGATAGTTTGCGAAAACTTTTTGCTTGCGTACTGTGATTTTTTGTAGGCTGGTTGGTTAGGAAGAATAGAGGAAATAGAGGAAGAATATGCAAATTGAAGGAATGATTTTACCTATGAGCTGGAATCAAAATTGACTTTTTAAGTCTAGGACATTCATTTGCTATCGTGGTAGTGACTACCAGTTGCTCGTTAGAAGTATATAATATAGAAACTGTCCGACTGACGGATAAATTGCTACTTTTATATCATATATCTCCCAAAGTAAGACATTAAGTGGGATAAAGGTAACGCATTAAAATCGCATTTCCTAATATGGATTACAAAATAGTGAACACAACATCTTTGTGGTTGGTTCGTAAATACAAAAAGGACTGGGTAATGTGCGGTCTACTAGTATTGCATTATCCTTTTATAAGAAAAACTCAGGAATAGCAAAAATACAAGAAAGAACGAAAGAGGATATTCCACGTACTCAATGAGCTTCTACACAGCACCAACCAAGGGTTTCCCTACTTCTAATTAAACATGTTCAACTTTCTACTGGTAAACTTTAGAACTAGAATCTTCGTGAATGGAACTACTCGTATATGGCTTCTCATATGTAAAGCTGCTATTTCATAAAATTTAAAAAACTCTGAACCGATTAAATCGCTAAAAATTTGCAAATCCGCCGGTGTGGACGCAATCCGACCAGAAATGCTTAAGGCCATGGGTAAAGAGAGAATTTTATGACTCTCTCGTGTCATTAAGGTGGCCTGGGAACGCGGTGAGACACCTGGCGACTGAGAAACTGGGGTGATTATCTTTTTTTTCAAAAACGGGGACAAAGGAGATGTCTTTTGAGTTCCCCCGGAAAAGCCTACGATAAGGTGTTGGAGGCGAGGAGATGAACAGTATGGCTTTCGTCCCGGCAGAAGTACAACCGACCAGCGTTTTCTAAGAATGGTACTCGAGAAGGCCAAATCGATCTACAGCTTTTTTTTGTAGATTTGGAAATAACATTTTGGCATATAACCGAGTTCCTCGAGCTGAACTCTGGAGTATTGTGCAGGAGTATGGGGTTGATGGTCATCTTTTGAGGGCCATTAAGTCTCTGTACACATACTGTGGCAACTGTGTTCGGGTTAACGGTGCTAAATCAACACCTTTAACCGTGGGTGTTGGACTTCGCCAAAGGTGAGTCTTGTCACCTCTCCTTTTCGTTATATATATGGAATGAATGTTGCAGCGCAGCCGAGGCGAGGAATGTTTAACATTGGAAGAGTTAAGGGTAAGTCATCTTCTTTTTGCAGATGTCTAGTTATCCCCACATCCTCCAAGACGGAACTACAGCGCGCACTCGATAGGTTTGTTGCCGTATTTGCAGATGCTGGGATTACGGTTAACGCGGACAAATGAGAGGTTATGGTCATTTCCAGAACGTCTGTTCAATGCGCTCTACATGTTATTGGAGTCCCATTGAAGCAGGTGGAGAAATTCAAGAATTTCGGGGTCTTTTTTACGGAATAATGCTGAGCTTTCTTGTAGGCTTGGCCAAGATGGCTCAATTTTGAAACAGCTTGGAAGATCTGTAACCGGGCAGGCCGAAGGTGGTGTTAAAACCAAGTTTTCAATTCAATATTTGTTCCAACTCTCACCTATGGTCATACAATTTTGGTAATGACCGAAAGAAAATATCGTAAATACAAGCTGCCGAAATTAGATTTCTTCGTGCTGTTGTGGAAGTTACTCGGCGGGACAGGGTGAGAAACACGGCAGTAAGCGAGGAACTCAATGTAGAGCAGCTGCTTCTTCGAACGGAAAGGGCTTTGCTTCGATGGTTTGGCGACGCGGCACGAATGTCCTCATCATCACGACTTCCGAGGCGTGCCCTGAGTTCAAGAACTCGCCTGGTTGCGCTTGGGCATAACTTCAGATGAGTTAGAGTCGATGGTGGAGGATCGAGTGGCCTGGAGATTTCTCGTGCGTGCATTACTCTCGCGACTCGTGTAGTGGATCATGCGGGTCAGAAGATGATGATGATGACTCTGACTGAATTAGTGTTACCGGAGAGAAATGGTATATAATAATTTCAACTTTGTGATGTCATTTGGCTCTTCTTAAATCTTGTGAAAAAGATTTTTCCTTACAGACTCTATTTCAGAATATTTGACTTGTCAAACGCGAGCGTTTTGTTTCGATATGGAAAACTGAGGTTGCCAGGTTCTGACGCAAAATTCTAGTAAACTCTATAAAAAGGGTACCTACACGTGCCAAAACACGAACGTTGCCGTTGGTTTTAGCTTCGTCTTTATTCAAGTTTTTGTAAGTTCATTGAATAGATTTTCTCGGCTCACGATGAGCCGAGCCACCCATGAATGTCCGTCCTCCTCATTTCCTTTAAAGAGAACATCAGTGCCATCTGACGATGCATGCACCCCACATTTCTCTCACAACATTATATGAAACCCTCAAGATCTACTATTGCAAGAAAAAAATTCAAACAATTCAAACCAAATTCGTGTGACAGTGACAAATCAAACAACTTTATGCGCAAAAAAAATATTTGGAAAAAAATATCCAAATTAACACTCATAAACCACTCAACACCCCATCGATTAAGAGATCGCCTCCTTGCTTCATCCGCTCAAAATCTTCGCATCTCAACCAACACTAATTGCCGCAATAAATAATACCAACCCGACACCATTGTGTCCTTCTGCCATGCCCTCTTCTCCCTCTTACGCAGATACCAGCAAAAACAGAAATGAAACAATTCATAACAGAAGGTCCAAGTGCTCTCTGCCATGCCGTCACTGACGTTCGCCACGAAAAAAGTATCATGTCCTTAAATTCTGCTCGCGCACACATATTCCACGTCGAATTAGATTCGTAGTGTCCCTGTGCATTAAAGCGATTTCATGCTGGGTTTTTTATTACACAGACATATTTACATATTTCCAAGCCCTCCAGTATAACAAACGCGAGGGCAAAAAGAATTACGCGCCTGAATTGAGAGTGGTATCATACGTCAGCCTCGCAGGTAATTTATCTGAAGGATGCCTTTTCCGTTGCCACGTTGAAATTAGTAGTATTTTTTTCTCTTCCTGCTGACATGTCAGCCAGTAGCGAAGAATGTCCTTATGGCCAACTTTTACGAGTTAATTATTTTAATTTTGATTTCAGGGAGGATCTTGCATTTTTGTGCGGAAAAAAATTAAATCACACAGATCCGAGGGATCCTGTCAATATATCACACCACGATATGACACCTAGGATTTATGTGAGGGAAAACTTGTTTGCACTACATCACGTATCCTTCTATTTAATAGTCATAAGGACTCTCACCTGTCTCGATTCATGAACTACAATAAATCTGGGTGTGAATGTGAATTTGCATTTTTATTACAATACCCGCAACGTGAACTAATTAGACAGATGAAGGTGCTGTGACACGCTGAAGATTTATTTATTCAAGAGCAGTCCTGGAGGCCTAGTCGTCTTGGCGGTACGGATGCCATTGACATCTTCTTTCTTATGCTCGCGCCCTAGGTGAGAGTTGAGGTAATAAATTAAAATGTTTGTTTTACTCGGTGTGAAGTTTATTGGGTGTAAAAGGATAAAGGACTACTGGCAAGGAAGCATGTTCAACAGAGTCAAGGGCATAATACATAATATATTAACAGTTATTTGAGTTTTAATTTGCTTATGCTAATTCTAACGATTTATTTATACACACATACATATTCATCTTTCTCAAGGAAACTTGACTTGTACATACTTGATGTTGAAGACTTTGTGTGGAAGGGTATCTTACGAATACAATTTTATTTATGTAGTTATTTACAAATTAAAAGATTTGCCTCTGATTTTAGTTGAAAATTAAATGGTTATGGATAGGCGACAACAAATACATTTTCGATGAAAGTGTTTTCGGCGAGGCGAGTGATAACAAAAAGAGTTATCACTGGAATGATCCAACTCCGCTCTAGTATGCAAATTAAATTCGTCGCGGTTTTGTATATACACTCGGGCAACTAATTAGGAACAATAGAAATAATAAACAGAACTGATTGTAATTTCTACTATTTTTCTTACTTAATTCTACTTTGACTACTGATAGTGACTCTCATAATTGATCACACATTTCGACTCCATTATATCCTTTTTCTCTCATGTAATAGTTAAGTTCTGTTAATCGGTTGTTCGTGGGTTCAAGGCTATTTACACAACTACAAACTTTGTTGTAGTTGTCGAAAAAGGTCTATGCTACAGAAAAGTTTTGTAGTCGATTCGGTCAGAAATTCGATGTGATCAATCTTTTCATATTATTGTAATTTACAAAGAACTTGTTGCATTGCAAAAATTATGTACTCACAGCAGCTGTAAGTTGTCGAATTTTAAAGGATGGGGATTTAAAGAACGAGAGCTAATCGAGGTGAAAAAAGAATTGAAAACGGCTTAAGTCAAAAAAGGCTTGAGTCACCGGTAGATACCAAAACATTTTAAATGCTCTACAAGCTACATCAGCAAATTGAGAAAAGCACTAAAATTGGCGATTCTACCAAACCCATCTGGAGAAAAGTAAATCTTATCCCAGCTTTCTCCAAGGAAACTCGTGCGAAGAGTCCTTTTTGGAGAGTAGTAGTAATGTGGTTGAACTTGAACACTCGTTATTGCCAAGAAGTGTGAAGAAGTGTGTTGAATATTAATGTAGTGCATTCTTCTTTAGTGTAAAAGTTCATGGAACGAAAAACGAAATCTGACAATAGCGAATGACTCCTAGAAAACAAACATTGGATTTAATCTTAAGACTCTCTGATTCGCTTCAATTCAAAGGATTCATGTGGATAAGCTACCATAAAGTGTTACAAGGTACATCGCTACTACCTCATCTCAAAGGACTTCCCATGCCGCCCCTAAAGCCGCAGCAGAAGGAAAACAAACAAAGATCTTATAATTGTCCGCTTATCTGCTGTTTTGTCAACTAAATTACCGTAAAATTTTCAACAATATTTTATGACATACCCTTATCAACAATTCATGAGAATTTTTTCGTTGTTCTGTTCGTTGTTTCCGTTCGGCCTCACCGTGAATCTTTGAAAAGTACACACACCTGAACAACGCACATCAAAAGGACTCACTGAGTGAAGCTCAGTTGGTGAGCCCTACTGTTTGTTATCCTTTCACCAAAATGCCCGACATTGTGCATGTCCTTGCAAAAATAAATTTCACGGAAATAACCATTCAAAGTCATAAATCAATTTTGCATCGAGGATATTATCCTTGACACAAGAATAAACTCACATACGAATGAGTACTCACTTAGCACACAAGCGGAATATGTTTTCTTTTTGTTCATTAAAAATTCGAAAGACTTGCTAAATGTCCTTTAAATTATTTAAGAACATGTTGTTGTTCCAATATCAACATATAGCCGGTCTCCCATCACACACTTGTGTTCTCTCTCGCTTTACTCCTTTTCCTGTACGATTTAGAAGGTTGCTCACCCCAGAGGAAGATGTTGCAAAAGGACGACAACAAGAGATGCTGTGCTGTGCTGTGCTGTACTGTCGTTTGATGTAGGAGGGTCCCATCCAAGGCGTATAGTGCACAAATGCACGGAGTGGATAGTGGTCCTTTTGATGTGTTTTTTTTTCTTCTCTCGTTTTCAAGAGAAAACGAAACAGAACGTTTTTCATTTCTCCTCCTCCAGCGTGGTGTGTCGATGTGCGAAGGCAAGAAAAGGATACCGGCTGCTCCCTAGAGAGAACTCTGTTCCCCGAGTTTACTTTTTTCTTGTAAATGATGTGTTTTTTATTATTATATGCAAAAATAACCGTAAATGGGATAAGCAAGTATTTGGCATCCTCGTGCATGGCAAAAAAAAAACAACAAAAACACCGAAACAACAAATGTGCGGATAAGTAAAATTAATGATCATACTTAGGATATGACATATTCCGTCGGTGAATTCTGGGCAACACCCATTTCTACTGCTTGGGCTCATGTGGCTCTGGGCTTGCTTAAGGTTGAGTCGGCGGCGTTAGAAGAGAAAAGGTTTTATTAGATTAGTAGTAACCTCGTATTGATTCATTAATTTGCGGTCAATGCAGGGGCGTTGGACTTTTAAATTATGCATGGGTGCACTGTAAAAAAACATTTATCACAGATTCAAGTGAGTAATGAAAAATAAATTATTTTTTGAAAAGAAACAATATATAGGTATAGACTGTTCCTAATGTTTTTGCATTTTCTTGATTAAATTGATTTTTGTTATGCTTTTGGTCTATGCATTTAAATATATGGCAGCTGAGACTTTGTGCTATTAACGAAACGACGTAACAGTTTTTAAACTTATTAACCGAAGAGGCGTTATTTTCTGTACAAGGGAGAAACGGAAAGTCCAGTTAATTGAAGAAAAATGTACATATGTACATAGTTCATAGAGTTGAGGCTGGCATCTTTACAATTACAAATGATTTTGAAATTAGCCATAAACTGAACTCACATTCTGTCATACACTCCAAAACAACACAATGTGTTAAAAGCAAAGTGAATCTTGTATACAAAATCTTCTCTGCCCTTTTGTGCGAGTGCTTAAAATCATTCGTGGATAATCTGATCTGTTGCTTATCAGTGCGGTTTCAGGCCGGGAAAGTCCACCATCGAGCAAATATTCATACTGCGGCAGGCCCTGGAAAAAAACCCAACAAATACAGATCGACACTCACCACCCATTCGTCGATTTCAAGGCCGCATATGACAGCTTGCATAGAGAGTACCTGTACAGCGCCATGTCTAGTTTAGACATTCCTGTCAAATTCGTCAAATTGTTGAAGATGATGTTGAGAATTATCGCCGCTCCATCAAGGTCTGTAATGAACTCCGGTACTATACTGTGTACACTACAGTGCTGTCAAGTGACTTTTTCAACATCATTCTGGTGAAGCTCGTGCAGAACTCACTCGCAATCACAAGAGATACGATCCTTCAAAAGTCAGTACAATTTCTTGGCACTTGGCCGAAATAACTTTAACGGTGAATAAAGGCAAAACGAAGTACATGCTGTTTTTAAGGTATACTACTTCGGTGTGTCGAAACAACTAGGGTCAATAGCCAAAGGACCAAAATCATGCTCTACAGAACTCTTATGTTGACAGTCCTTTGTGGTGCCGAAACATGCACGATAAGCAAAACAGCAGAGCTGATTCTAATGCACATTATCCGGAGCATTGGAAAACTGCGATTGTGCAACCCATATCCAAGCGAGGTAAAGATTCTTCGAATCCGTGCAACCTCCGGTCAATTAGTCTCCTTCCGAACATCAGCAAGGTATTCGAGAAGGTGATAAATAGAGCTCTGACCAACTGGACAGAGGACAAACATATTATTCCGGATAACCAATTCGGTTTCAAAGCGGGGCATGACACTATTCATGCCGCGTCGAAACTGGTGTCGGATATCCAATGGAACAAGAGCCAGAAACAATGTACGGGTGCCTGCCTGATTGACCTGGAGAAGGCCTTCGACACCGTATGGTTAGAAGGACTTTTTTACAAGCTCAATGGGCTAGGCATTAATAAACCACTGCTGTACCTACTGTGTAACATGCTTACTGGCAGAAGGTTCGTCGTCAAGAATGGCAATGTGACCTCTGCAGGTACATTTGAAGTAAAAAATGGTCTCCAACAGGGTGCCGTTAATTCGCCGATCCTGTTCAATATTTTCTTGAGCGATCTAATAAGTTCTCTTCCTCACGTAATTGCGTACGCCGACGATTTGATCGTGTACAGATCAGGCAAAAAGATCGAGGACATCACTACTCTCGCGCAGGGTGACTTCGACTCATTCATGAGAAGTTGCGATGACTGGAAGTTGAATATCAACTTTCAGAAGTCGGAAACCATACTGTTCAGGACTCCGTTGTATAAGGCTTCGGCGGATACAGAAAAGAATTGGCGAAAGTTCTCAATTGTTGGGCGTCACGGGCAACCACTGGCGCAAAGGACCGTAGTGAGATACCTGGGGATCTGGCTAGATCAATATCTATATTTTAATAAACATGTAGATGCTGCTCTGGCCCGAGCCCGAGGCGCTTTCGCTCTTACAAAGAGACTGTTTTATAACAGCCAACTCGATGCGAGGGTGAAGGTGATCTGCTACATGACCCTCATCCGGCCAATGCTCACCTATGGCTGTCCCGTGTGGTTCAACGTGAGTGCAAGCTTGATGGAAAAGATTCGGGTGTTTGAGAGGGCTTGTCTTAGGGCTTGCCTTCGCCTTTACAGAGCACCAGAGTCCCAGTACAGAAAATTCTACTCCAACGAGGTATTATACAACGGGGCGAACCTGATACGAGTGGACAATTTCCTGGTGAAGATGATTCGAGGTCATACTGCCAGAGCGATGAACTCGATCAATAACTTGATCTCAGGGGCTTACTACCCCAATCCTCAGTACCACGAAAGGGTACGTCATAACGGCTTCGTCCCCCCAGAAGCATTCCTCCATTTTGATAAGCACGGTCTGATACAAGACAAGAATGCGGTACCGCTTCTCTTTCACATCGCCCGTTCAACTGTGGATGGGCGACTCAACTACGACCGTTCCGTCGCACGACGAGCTGAGGAGGGTCTCCTCCGCTTCAGTACGGCGGTATCAAGGCGAGATGTTCGGGATGTTGGATTGCAACATCAAAAATTCTGGTGGTTAGGGAGTGAGGGAACTCCCTCGTCGAACCCTTTAGACCCGGGGTAGAGGTAGTACAGATCCCCTTATGGGATGCAGTCGGTCTCTGTCTTGCAGCGGATTGATTGAAATCTATCTGCCGCAACCTACGGCCGACCTACATACTTAGCTTAGGGTAGTTTAAGGTAGAATAAGTTTAAAAAAAAAAAAAAAAAACAAAAAAAAAAAAAAAAAAAGAATTAAAAGGGTATTTATGTCTATATACATGTTATATGGACGTATATACCACTGTATATAGATTATATAGATGCATATATGTACATGATTTTGTATAGCTGTTTATACAAGACGTATGTATATATATGTAGTGTAGGTAATAAGTTAGTTTGTAAGTCTAGTTAAGTTTTATTTAGTTTTAATTTTATTTTAAGGTAGAATTTAAGTTAGTATAATTTTCACACAAATGTTCAGTTAATAAGTTTTTTCAATTTTTCTTATTACATATTTTTTAAATATAATAATTTTTTTTAAATATTATAAACAATATTTGTTAGGTTAAGTCGAAAGACATAGTTTAAGATTAAGTTTAGCTTAGAGTGCCCGCCGAGGGCCAGTAAGTTAAAATATAATATCACTGTTCGTCCCAGCTAGTTTTAAGCATTTTTGTCTAGTAGTTAAGTTTGTTATGAATTATAAAAATAAAAATGAAACTAAAAAAAAAAAAAGCAGAGCTGATTCTTGCTGCCTTTGAAAGAAAAATTCTACGTCGGACATACACATCGTCTGAGAGAAAAGTGAACAGCGCCGAACAGCGAACTCTACGAGCTCCACCAAGATGTGGATGTAGTCCGAAAAGCCTGCATTATCCGTCGACTTCATTAATTTGGCCACATTAAGCGCATGGACACCGATGTTCCAGCTAAGAGGGTCTTCGAATTCGAGCATCCTGGTTCGAGTAGGAGAGGAAGACGAAACCTCCGGTTGAAAGACCAAGTCATCGACGGACGCAAGACAGCCACGACTTGATGACTGGGAGCAGCGTGCCCAGAACCGTCAGCGATTAAAGCACCTATTACTCAGGCTCGACTATCCACAAAGGCCACAGCTTTGAAAAATAAGTAAGAAGTAATAATCGGGAGAATTTAGAACTATTGTGAATTATTCGTATTTATTGTAAAAAAACGTACATATGTATGTACGTAAAAGAATTAAAAACGTCAAAGTATACTGATTGATTTCGTATATTCGTTGACTCTTTACTGACTTAATTTTCTAAACTTGTGTTCTTATTTTCTTAATATTTATTTTAACTTAATCTGCTACAAGTTAGATCGAGAGGTTTCGCATCACGTTTTTACACCTAGAATAAACGAAAAAATAAACGTCTAAGTAAACTTTCCTTACAATAACCTACAATAACATTGGACATAATTGTCTTAATAATAATAATAATAATATGGGGGTAGCGCTACAGCCCGTAGAGGGCCGGGCCTAGCTTCTCAGCAACCACTAGTGTTGTGCGTGCAATTGTTTTATCACGAGTGGAAGGGACCTACAGTTTTATGACGACTCCGAACGGCCAAGTTTGAGAAGCTTTTTCTATACAGTTATACTCTTTGAGCATTGTCAGTGACTCGAAAGAGGTGGGGCCATGAAAAGTATTTCTTGTCGTACCAGGAATCGAACCTAGACAGGTAGGTCCAAGTGCTTAGGAGTCGACGCACATACCCACAACGCCACGGGCCTTTTGCAAACTTTTAGAACAGTTCCTCTGGTATTTTCCAAATCTATAAAATTATAAATATTATCAATATTTATAATATTTAATGTTTATACCCTCATTTTGGGCCTCGAGGAGAGCAAGTGTATTCTTGTGCTCCTGTTCGGCGCTTTTGGGGAAATAAGCGGTAATGGAATAGAATTATGGTATATCCCTCCCACATTTAGTAGTCAGGCCCACTCCCTTCCAATTACCTAATTTGAGTGCTACTTGTTTTAGCCACTCTGCAGTTTGCAGGGTTTCGCATTCTACCAGTAGCATCCCATGCTTGAAATGTATGCCTTGGAATTTGAGCTTATGCTCCAATCCACGAGCCATTTCAATAACCAGGGCATCCTCTAGGCTGTTCCGGTCTTCAGCACACCGCATCTCCCTTGGATATTCACTACCTACCCTCTACCCTCGCTACCCTCTCGGCCACCGTCGACCCCGTGGACTTTCTGCTGACACACGCAGGTTTTCAACGGTTGCATTGCTTCTGCCCTCCGAGGTAGCAGTTTGCTTCGAGGGTCCCGCCTTCCCGCCTGTCCTGCTTCGGGGACACCCTTCGTTTTTTATGTGCCACAGGCACAGGTGGAGAAATGAAGCTACTGCTCCTTTTTGCTAAGGTGAAAGGTTCCGAGCTCATTTTACATTCATTTTTATTACCAGAAATATAACTTAAATACTAGACAAAAATGCTTAAAACTAGTTGAACGAACAGTGTTACTACTTCTAACTTACCGGCCCCTAGGCGGTCACTCTAAGCTAAACTTAATCTTAAACTATGTCTTTCGACTTAACCTAACAATGCTTATGCTTAAAATTATATGATTTAGACTGGACAATTTAAAATTAAGAAAACTTTCAAAAAACTTAATAACGGAACTGATTTTGAAGGAAGGTTCCGAGCTAGCTTAATCCTTATGATCGTCTGCCTTTTTCCTCGCTTCCTCAGGCACTATGCTCTTCTCCAGGTAGCGAATATACCACCTGACTCCAGCACCACTGAGTTCATCAAATCCACCCGGTTGTCCCGGAGCGGGCGTCGCAGGGTTCTTAATCTCCACTTTCCTTCTCTCCTTTGCTGCCTCAGCTAGAGGTAGGGAAGCTAGAGCTCTACTCCTGCTTGCCCCGTCGGCATTTTGCGTCCTCTTGCCTATCGGTTTGTCCAAGGGTCTCGCTGCTTTCCGGCATGTGCTGGGTTGCACCATCCTTCCGGCTGGCCGCTTCAGGCTTAGCATTTTTTGGGTTTATTTCGAGCCCCTGCTCAGCACGGCTCGCTGCTACTTCTGCGGTTACCCCATTTAGCTTTTTTAACTCGCCTTCAATTGTTTTGTTATTATTTTTGGTTTTAATTTTGATTGCCACGATTAGCTAAGAAAATTACAGTCCGCCACGCCTTACCCGGCTTAGCGTGGTAAGGCCATTTGTACTCTCCGGAAAGTGGCCCGGCTAAGGAGAGGCACCGTTAGAACACAGCACAGTATTACCCCCTGGCTGAGAACTATATCCAGTGGACACGGTTCACATAACATCCTGGATTAGGTGAGTGATAGAATTAGTTCGTCGACTTTTCCTTCCTTATGATCACGGCATCTCTGTCTTGCCGAGTCACCCATTCAGCAGGCATTGAGGACCGACTTAAGCCCCCGCACCACGCCAAGATGTCAATCCCACGGAGGATTTCATAGTAACTATTACCAACGTATGCCTAAAATATTCTTCTTTAGCCCGTAGACACTAACCTTTTTCCGCATATTTAATGCAACTAGGCAGAAAAGAGACAACAAGTTTTTTTTTTCGGAAAGGGACAGCAATTATTTTGCATGATCATACACTGTCTCTATCCAAGGCACATATACATACATATATGTTTGTGTATTATTTGTCTGTTTGTATTTGGTTTTCAAACAGAGTAAATTGCAGATATTTCAAAAAACAATCTGCCAGCGGCTAAACATTTTAGTTGGGTTACATTTTCAATAATAACGTTGAGGTTTTTACATTTATGAGGCTAATGCGGATACACTCACATGTATCAATAGTGAATTTTTCGTGCTGCTCAAATTTCATTATCAGTGCAATAAAAATGCGAATGCGTAAGGTCATGTATAAAAGTTAAAACTCTGATTATATTACAGGATGTATAAGGATGCGGACACATAATGAATGAAGAAGGCATTGATAACCTTAGGACGGCAGTGTTGATTTGCGTTTATGATTTTCTTATTTTAGTTTTTGGATCTCTCGTCGTCATATGTAAATTCTTCTCTGTATTCCAAAGCTTTTAGCAGAGTCAAATGTGAGTTAAGTCAGTCGGATAAAGCCACAATATAACCAAAATAAACATATTTCCTTAATATTCGGGCTCCACTTCCATACTATTTTGTGTGAGGAATGTAATGTTTTCATCTCTAATATGTAGGTACACATGTAATTCAACAGTGCTAAACTTTAAGTATATCCACACGATTCAATAGAAATCAATGTGTATACAATCACTGCTGCGGTTCCACTTGCCATGCTGGATCATCCCATTAAGCACCCTTGACACAATTAGCAATTAAAGTTCGTGTCCTTTCTCTCGGATGTTGGCTCTGCATCATCATCGAATCTCTTCTACCGCATTAACCTCGGTAACCAGTCAAACCGCAAAAATCTCACACTCATTGATGCGACAAATGAAGCCTGAAATTTCAATCCAAACCAACCATCAGCAGTTCCACCCGCATGTTGTCATGCAGCAGCACACGGTATGGTTTCCGATTCCGACTGTGCCAGTGATTCTGACAGTTTTCGGTAGCTTGTGTGTCACACTGCCGACACATGGACATTTCAAAAGGACTGCAATGAGGGTGTTATAATCGTATTAGAGTGTTCCGCCACCGAAAAGAAAAAAACTACCCATAAAGTCAAAACCGCAACCGAAGAGGACACTATACAATCGCATCGGGGCCATAAATGTGTTGGAACTTGGTTATGGTTGTATTGTAGGGTTTGTTTGGTTACCCCCTTTGGTGTGTACAGGAATTTTTGCATTTCACGTTGAAGGGTGTTTTTCTTGCGAATATGTTGCAACACGGGGCTTGTGATCAAAGACGATGGGAGTGGAGTTCAAAGAAGTGTTGTTCACAGTAAGCGTATTTGAAATGCAACTTTGATGCTCGAACATGTTGCGAAAAATGACTACATATGATATTGCCCTGCCTATAAATCAATCGGTGCAAGGCGAGTAATGGGCACATTTACATTTTACTTGGTGTGGTACCCGTTGGAGCGTGATTTCAAAACAAATCTGTGGACTCAATAGAATAAATGAGGTTTCTCACATTTCAAATAATTTGAGGTACCTACACCTAATGTGATGGAATCTAACTTCGTCCTGAACACGCGAAGAAGTTGGCAGTGGTATTTTAACCTTAATAAGGTCCTTGGGTCGATTTCGACCTATTTTAGAAATACAGTTGACTCTGCCTAAGTCGAACTCGCTCTAACTCGAATTTGTTGTTCGCCATATATTGGCATTTCCCTCAATTTTCAATACAAAAAAACATCCTGTGCGTCGAACTCCCTTTAACTCGAATTAATTTTGATATCCCGTGAGAATTCGAATTAGGGAGAGTCCACTGTACATATGTGTAAAACATAATAAGTATTCTCTTTTTTAAGATCTGATGTTCATCACTTTTAGTAAATATTTGAGCTGAATATACATACATTCTTTATAATCCGAGTTATAATTTGTTTCATTCTGACGATAAGATACCACAATTTTGTTGTCGTCGACTATCGTCTAATGTCTGGGATATCGGGCGAAATTCCGCAATTGTGAATATCTTGTCTGATCACACACAATAAAACTCACAAGAAACATTCTTACCAGAAACTGAACAGAATTGAGTCTAATCATTGGGTTTTCCATATTCGCTGACCCTGAAAAGTATTATTTCCGGTCGCTCTTATCTGTTTCTTATTTTGGTGTCATAAAATTGATCCCCGGTCCAGTCTGTAATTGCCGATTTGAACAGTCTAAAACAGGGTGAAGACAGTTCTTCACCCAAGGCACTATTATAGTTTTGGAATAAATCTTCAATGGACAGGACAAGTGTTTGTTTGAAGTTTGAGTGAGTACGTCAAATTTAATTGTAAGTGAAAGTGACAACGCTGTTTTTCCTTTTAACCCCGCAAGGACATGCTTATTTTTTATTCGTAAAGAACATGCTTCGTACAGATGACACATCTACTGAATGAATGAAAATTTAATTGTTTTTAATTGTTTATCTCATCAAACATAAATAAAAACATAATTGGACATTTTTTATAAGGTAACGCTATACGAAAAATGAACACAATACAAACATAAACATGGCAGGTGAGATGTCAAGTTGCATCGTCGATTCGACGAAGCATGTGCTTTCAGGGTTAAAGAAAAGACGTCAAAGATTCACAACTTTCATTTCCAAAAAAACCTTTAGATTGTTTCGTTAGATGGCATACATGTGTAGTTACTGAAATATGTGTTGAGTGTTTTTTTCCACGTTTAAGATGCATCAAATATTTATTATAATATCGAGGGCAGCCGCCTGTTTTCATATGGACAGATTTATTTATTGGATTACTCTTGATGGCTGTAAGTTTCGATCACGCAACAAAATCATAATTGACAAATTTGGATCGAACGACGATAGCTGGAGAAATTTGTACCATTCGTCACTTATGGCATCAATGGGTTGAGATATTGGCGAATCATTATAATCGTCCTAATAATACTAAAGTAGATGAGGAATAAGAGGAAGCTGTCAATTTCGGGCGCATATGTCATCAAAAGGGAGGAAGTGTGGTATAAACTTTTGGGTTCTTTGTGATACCGCTACAAGTTGTTTTAGAAATTAATAGTGTTGCTGAAAGAAACAAAGATATGCGAGTACTTTGGGGCGTGGCTAAGGAGCCAACATCTAACAGCAGAGAATGACTACACACCTTATCACCTGCATCAAAGTCTATTGGTTAGCTGATAATCTTCACAAGATACTATGAGACTATGAGACCATTCGCTCATAGTATTATGCGATTTTTACTCATCATCTCTTTTAATCCCTTCTAAATATTTTTCTTCGTTCAGTAAGGGTGATTTTTTAAGCGTTGTAAACGTTGACCACAACACTGTGTTAAGCGGTTCAATGTAGAGTCATGGGTAATAATTACATGCGTAATGTTGTCTTCCAGGGCTGCAATTGACGCTGGCATATCGGCATGGACGAGTGATTTGCGATATTCCCATAAAAAGCAGTGTCGCTGAAGACAATTCCTCGATAAAAACTATGTCCGCATATGCCTTCAGGGTTAGGCTGCTAGCTCAATAATAGGGACCCAACTGATGTACATTGCTTAGTTTAGCATTTATGAGTTGGTACTTTTCATATATCCTACAATGTCCAGTGCTTACATCGGGTTGTTCAGATGTGGCGTGGTAGCCGATTTAGCATCAATGCTGAATGCTATCGCTATGTTACTAGTTGCTTGTAAGATTTGTCTTCAGCCTTAATCCATTTTGCTTACTCATCAAGCGATATATGCGATGGAAGACCCTTGGATTCGAATGCCTGTGTAAGTTCAACCTTTCCGCAAAGTAGGCGCCATGATACTTTACTTGAAATCCATCATCTTTTCCTTTGCGCAGTACAGTTTAGAGTGGACTTGCTTTACTGTGTGTATTTTTCTCTTATGTGCGCCAACTGTTAAAATTTAATATAACGTAACATATATCAATCTGTTGTTAAGCTTTCTATACCCACACATTGGTCAGTCAGATGTTTTTTTATTTTTCGTACTCGTACTTAATTAGCTTTGTGATTAGGTTTACATTTTTATTTAACATAGTTTTCAATTAGCTGGGTGTAGGGCGTATTTTTGACGTAGGTAACGAACGATATTACAGCAACGACAGTGCGCCACATTTAGAAATGCCACACCTGGCCTCGTAAGCTTCAATCGACTAATAGCAACCGTCGTCTTTTCTGGATCTCTTTTCTGGACCACTCATTGTTCCCAATGCAATGGGCTAGTTAAGAAATATGCATATGCACTCACTCATTATTCTGAAAAGCACAGTTCTTTCCAATCAATCTCTCACAAATTTTGACCGGTCATCACAAAAGCATACAGTAGGACGTTATAGATATAGAAGACAACATATTTTCAAGTGGTTAGTTCGTGGCACAATCAGGTGTTGCACATACGCGTCTCATTCGTGTTACGGAGATATAGATATAGATATTTTGCGGACCCCGCATTTCCTTCTGCAATAAATTTGACAGCATTTGAAAACGGATTCGGTTGTGTCGCACCACGCTAACACATATGCGATGCACCGTGCAGTTCGGCTCAAGGATTTCCGAGCCTGCACTCCACTGGATTTCGATAAAAAGATGCGCTGTCGTGTGATTTCTTCAATCTGATACTGGAGAAGATAGTGCGGAGGGCAGCTGTAAACACGGAACGCACTATCTTCTACAAGTCGGTCGTACTGTTGGGGTACGCAGATAACATCGGCATCGTCGCGCGTTCACAACGTGTCGTAGTGGAAGCTTTTACGGCGATTAAAGAACAGACGAAACGAGCTGGTCTCAAGGTCAATGAGGACAAAACAAAATATATGCTGTCTACCAAAAAACTTTCCGTCGCACGTCACCAACAATTTCGTAGTAAAGGCGTCTGTCTGCCTCGGAACAAACGTGAACTCTACAAACTACATCTCAGTGGAGATCCGTCGTAGAATTTACTTCGGTTTGTCAAAACAACTGGGCTCAAAACTCCTGACTCGAAGGACCAAAATCATGCTCTACAAAGCTCTTATTTTACTAGTCCTGCTTTATGTGAGCCGAAAGCTGGACGCTAAGCAAAACTGCAGAGCTACGTTTTGGTACCTTAGAAAGAAAATTCTCCGTCGGATATATGGTCTAATCTGCGAGGAAGGCGAATGGAGGAGAAGACATAACCGTGAGCTCTGCGAGCTGTACCGGGAGTGGATGTAGTCCGGAAGGCAAACATCCGCCGACTGCACAGCTCGCTCACATCGAGTGCATGGACAACAATGCTCCAGCAAAAGAGCGTCTTCGAATCCAAGCCTCCTGGTTCTAGAAAGAGAGGAAGACCGAATCTTCGGTATAAAGACGAAGTAATCGCGGATGTAAGGCAGCTTGGTCATGAAGACTGAAAGCAGCGTGCCCAAGACCATCAACGATGGAAGGCAGCAATTGCTCATGCTCGGACCATCCATGGATCGCAGGCCTGATAAGTAAGTAAGTAATAAATTTGAATTGTTAAAATTTCATTTAGAGAATATTCCCTCGGAACCTGCAACTAGTCATTCAAATCACGGAGACCAGCTATATGAGGTATTTAGTCGGATTGGCCAATTGTACATATGATATAAATTGCTCACTCCTTTGTCACTATTTCGACTTCGCATATGGCACTTATTAACGGGAAAATGTTTAGTGCCATTGCGACACCAATTTAATTTATAATTTCCCACTGGGGATGAATTGAATTTAGGAAATTATTACATTTTTTTTTCAAGTGGGCGATTCAAGTGGCTTTTCATCGATGTTTAATTTATGTAGGCTAGTTCTAGTCTTTGACCAAATTTCTATTTTTAATGATTCGCTAGGGGCAATAAAACGACCCATGGTTGGGACAGTTCAGGATTTCCTCATTCCATTTTTTTTTATTGATATTCGGGAATGTACAGAATTTGTAGATTGCATATGAACTTATAGAGCTTTAGTGATGTCAACCTTTACCATGTCAACTCAGTGTGCACTTTTTTTGGTTAAAGTGATACAAAATGTCGAATATTTGCGTGTCTGGCTAACTCGTCCGACTGCTCCCTCTGTAAATATCGAACTGCTGAGCTAGCTTATCATTTAGGGAGAATGGTTTCATTGACTTAATTACTGTCTGACTGTACTTTTGGTCCCTCCCCCTATTCAACATTACAAATTTGCTGCTTCGATTTGAGCAAGACTCTGACTCTATTAAACACGGCTTTATCCTGTACACTTATATAACTAATTACTGTTTGTTTCTACAGCGCTTTCAGTATGTGCATTTCTTTTATTACAGACGAATTATGGCTCTTAAGTATATGAAGTTCATTTGGATTCCAAAAGATGTCTGAAGACGATATTTTGTAGTTTATACTTTATTTAATTACTTCTGCCAATTTTTAGATGCATGTAACCCCAAAGTAACTTCGATACCCAATGAAAAACCTTCAAATTGGAAAATAAGAATTGACCAACATTCAATAGATACCTACCAACAGGACAATAATCATGTAGAAAATACTTACAACCAAGAGGGAGCGTGGTGAGCGTGATGTACCTGCCGATTGGTAAACTGGGGTGATTTTCCCTCTTTTCAAAAAGAGAGACAAAAGACATTGCTCCGACTACAGAGGCATATCCCTTTTAAGCCTGCTCCGGAAATCTACGATAAGGTGTTGGAGGCGAAGATTCTAAAGCTATGTTCGAATCCAGGATGGGGGATGAACATAGCAGCTTTCTTCCCGGCAGAAAAACAACCGAACGGCTTTTCAGTCTAAGAATGGTACTAGAGAAGTCTTGAGAGTATTCCAAATCGATCTACAGCCGTTTTGTAGATTCGGAAAAGGCATACGACCTAGTGTCTGAAGGTAAACTCTGGAGTGTTGTGATGAAGTATGGGATGAGTTAGTGGTGCTAAATCAACACCTTTCAACGTGGGCGTTGGACTTCACCTTTTTGGACTGGATGTTGCAGCCCAGCCGAGGCGAGGAATGTGTCCCATTGGGAGAGTTGAGGGTAAGTCATCTTCTTTTTTGCAGATGACTTAGTTATCCTCGAATCCTCCCAGACGGAACTCCAACGCGCACTCGATAGGTTTGTTGTCATAAGTGCAGATGCTGGGATCAAGGTTAGCGTTGACAAATCAGAGGTTATTGTAATTTCCACAATTTCTATGCAATACACTATAAATGTTAGTAGACCCATTGAAGCGGGTGGAAAAGTCTTTTTGACGAGTGATTGGAGGAGTTTTGCTGAACTTTCCTGTAGAGTAGCTTAAGCTGGGTTAAATTTGAAATAACTTGGAAAATCTGTAATCAGTAAGGCCGAGCTTGGTGTCAAAGCCACGTTAGCGGTTTTCAACTCAGTTTTTATTCCAACCCTCACCTTTCGTAGTACTGTTGTGGGCGTTACTAGCCGTGATGGGGTAAGAAACACTGCAGTACTCGAGGAACTCAATGTTGAGCAGCGAAGTATGTAGGTAAGTACCTAATGTGCCAAAAAAGAAATAACCAAAGAATGATCGGTTTAACCGAGGTCGCTATAGGCGAATATCATTGTATGTACATATGTAACAACATTGATTTCAATGTACTCAAACTCGAAATCACGATGCAACTTCAATATCCTTACAGAACCGTGATGGATTACGCTTTCGCTTTAATAACACTTAGTCTACTTTGTCAACTCGATAAAAATCTTCATTTTACCACTTCTCATTTAGAGGAAGAGTCATAAAAATGTGTCCACTCACTTGGGACACTGATGTACGCATCTCAGCACCAGCCCCAGCTCAGCCCACTATTAAAATGCACATAAAGGACATACAATCCCCCAGTTAGATCCACAAAATTGTCGAAACAAATTAAAAACGGTCCCACCCATTTTTATTTCCATTCATCCTGCAACAGCGCAAGCTCCCTACATAGAGGAAGGCACCTACCATGCACATATATACATCCTCTACATTTCCTTTTATTCCTTGTGGGTGTGTCTGGCCAATTGTCATTATTTTTTTCTTTTCTGCCTTTTCTGGAAATAAATGAGAAAAAAATATGTTTAGAAAAATTCCATTAATTTCATATGTCTAACACTGCATTGCCGACATTAATTCAAGAGAATGTGGAATGTGGAAGATAACGGCACAAAAAGTGAGAGCAAATAAGAGAGCTACCCACAAGGGAAACGATAATGGAACACTGGAAACCCATCAAACCAGTCCAACCAAAACATTGCACAAAAAATTACCAATCGGGGACCGTAACACAAATGACCTACACACGCACACAGGCCCACAAAGGCGTATCCCTCGGCATGACAATACGAACATCGCTGGGACTAATGTGTCATCTGGGAGTTTGCGTTCCACTTTTCCAAAACCGTGCAGTCTCTAGCTGTCTCTTTCGGGCACACCTAGAGGTGTGGGTGTTGAAATCGCTTTGACACTTAAGGGATGCTTGTGTCACACACTGTTCAGTGTGGAAGGGGTTGAGGCTTTGATGGGAAAAGGAGACGGAATATGACAAATGCCATCAAAATCCACCACCAGCTACACCGCACCATTGGGAAGCACCGTGGTGTGGTGTGTCTCTCGACAGCCGCTGCAGCCGGACTCTTCTAATACACACGACGCTGAAGCAATGGCGCGAGTAAGCAATTTGAAAAGTCCCACATTCCCAGCTCGTGCGTAGTCGTTGAGAACGCTCCGTCCTCTTTCAGCACAGGCAAACAGCTGCCCGGACAAGAGGGTTGAAACGATAGCTCCGCCACCATGACCACCACCAGCGACGTCGACGATGACAACTCTGCTGCCTCTATTGCTGGTCTCTGCTGGCTTTGCGTTGCTTGTCTGCTTTGGCGTACTGCTGCATCGCATCTCTGGTGTCGTGCTCGGGAACACAGCCACGGCACTGTGGATGGTCGTTGTCGCCGTTGTCTGCACGTTGGTGGTTCGGTCGGTTGTGTTGTAACGCAGCAGCAGGGATTCAGTTGGGGTTTAACAGTCACTCGGGACGAACACTCTCGGTGGCAGGCTTTGGCATTTGGACACAGTGGTAGTGAGAGCGCGCGCTTCGAGACTAATTTTACCCAATTTACCCTTTTGCGCCCTGGTGCGTTGTGTGTTGTGCTGTGCTGTGCGGTGTTGTGTTGTGATTAACGTGTGCTTCGGTTCAGTGTGTCATCATCGTTTTCAATTCTCAGCGGTGTATTGACAAAAAAGAGACTCACTTGGAACGTCAGAAATATTCAATCGATGACAGCCGGGGGAGTTAATTTAATAATTTACCCATAAGTGCGTTTCTAGTGCGTTCAACAATTCCGGACGGTATTGCAGTCCCAAAAAGACATTCCTTAGAGACACTGACACTTTTCCACAGATCCAATTGTTAAAAGTGTGTTGTTATCGCATTCAGGTGAAAGCAACTTTTGTGTGACACTTCTATTTCGTGAACGGTACAACGAACTGCTTCAAGCTGCGTTCCGACGAGCCGGTGCCGGGCTTTAGCTCGGCTTCGCCATGGCCAACATTGGAGTTGGAATGGGGACGCAAGCTCTACCCAACAACTGGGCCGCGATCGGCGAGTGGTTTGATGTTCGGTCTTCCGCCGACAGGAGCCGACCTTAATCAACCACGAGGACCAATGACATCACTTAAGGAGGAACCACTCGGTGCACGAGCTTGGATGCAGCCTGTCGATCAGACCAAGTAAGTAGATACATACGTACTCCTGCCAAGTTGTGCCTAAGTCACGTGAGTGTCTATGCCCTTTGGGTATTTTGATGTGTTCCATGGGGAATTTCTCAGCCACAACCATCCCCCTCTAGTAAAGCTTTTCACTTGGCTCTCCCTTGAGTGGCTGAATGCGAATCCCCCATCCCATTACCTCCAACAGGACCCAATTCTTTTCTCTCTGAAATTTTCGGGAGTGCGTACCCATGACACTCGTATTCTGCGTAGGGTTTCTCTCTTCTTTGCGATATTTATTCTCTTCGCCCGTTGGCTTCTTATTTATCTTGAAGATTGAGATGAGATACAAAACAAATAAAATTACGAACCAATGTGCCAGGGGATACACGAGGAGCTTTTTTAGTTTTGTTTTGAGATATGTTCGGGAAGGAAACACAACAGTTTATAGCAACGACAACAACAACGGCGGGTTTTGTTCGCACCAGCAAATCCTTGAGGTTCGTAAATTCAATAACAAAAGAAACAACTTTAAGAAAAAGTGCAAAAGTGTGGTGATTACTGTAAGAAAGTGAGAATGAAGAATGGCAATCTATTTTTGTACAAGTACAAGTACTCAACCGCCGAGGTGTCAGGGAAGCACAAGCAATTACACTGTTTTTTCTCAGAATGAAATATTTAAAATTCGTCTGAAAGTGTCGTAAAAAAAATATTGAGCTTAGTCCTCAAGTCCTTGTGGTGAGAGTGAACGATTTCAGACTTCATAGCTTAAATGTCATTTACTTTGTACCTTTACTACTATTGACGATTGGATGTGGCTGTTGGTTAGAAGGATTTGACAAGAAACGGTGAATTGGTTGATAAGTTTCTGGGATGACAAGGGATTATCAAATGTAGAACTTTGTCTCATTGGAAATTCTTGTTCTTGCTTTAGAGGTTGTGCGAAGAAAAACAGTAGCCGTTGCGGAAGAATATAGTTTTCTTGAGGAGCAAGTAATTGGAAGTACACTCAACGAGGTGAAGGTTTCGATTCGATTTTCAAAAATTGGAGAGATAATAAACAGCAAAAACTTTCTTAGCGTTGTCCGTTAATTGATTCTTATCCGTTTGAAGGTGTCGAATGAGAAAATCCGCGCAACTCGAAGTCTGTGAAATTGAAAAAAATAAATTTCTTTGGAATGAGAATGATACCGACCACCTAAAAGCCAAAACTAAGATCTCTGTCATACAGTGTCTTAAGTCGTATATTTTAACTATTACTTCGATTGTGAACGTTAAGCATCTTATAAATGTCAAGAACACGTAACATTCTAAGAAAATATGTTTTTCGAGAAAACAGATTAATAAGGACAACATTTTTTTTCAAACCATGAATGGAATGATTTTTTTAAATCTGCGGTAAAACGTGTAAAATAAAGATACCATAGCAGTTCGGAGTCGGGATACAAATTTAGGTCCCTTCCATTAGTGAGAGAACAATAGCACACACAACACGAGTGGTTGATGTAGGATCTGGGCCCTGGCCCTCTACGGGTAGCAGCGCCACCCACATATTATTTTTATAAAAAAACAGGCATTTTTCTCCATTTTTCTAAAGAATATTTTTGTAACATCTCTTAAAACGTCAAACAACGTATTCTGAAAGGTCCATTAAAAGTAGGACATTTGCAAGAATTATTAACAGAATTAATTGATAGTTATTCAAAAAACTGCGTAGATTTCGTTCTTTGCGTATAATTGAACAGTGATGACCAGTTAATGATCAAGATTTTAAACGAATGTGAGCTTGCACAAAGCTGTTGAATTCCGCAATCATAAACTCATTTCTCTGTAGCCGAAGATCCTTCCCAAAATGCATAAACCGAGAATTTAAATACAGTAGTCCCTCGGTAATGTGAACTAATTAAAACAAGGCGCTTTCTGATTTTAGAGAGATTCACATTACTGGCTCTTTCTTTCAGCACTGGAACACAACCCACAACTAACTGATAAAATATAACCACGAACTGATAATTTAACATGTATACTTACACAAATAGCAGTTATTGTCTCTCTATAGCCTGCAGCTGCATTTACAACTTAAAGACAAATAACATTTACTTAGTCCCTAATATCGCACGCAAAACGAGCAAGAGAAACAAAAGAAATATAAAAGCTTTTACAAAAAAATTCCCATTTTAGAGTTTGAAAATTTCACATTAGAGGTGATATAAAATTCTGCCGATTCACATTTTACAAAACTTCACATTATCGAGGGACTACTTTATAATCATATCTAAAAACATAATTATATAATATTACATGTATAAAAACATCAATATATAAAAAATAGTTATAGTAAGAGAAATAGTTATATTAATAATTATTGAAAATCTATTTTGTTTTCAACTTCCAACGACTATATTTGTAATGCCACTATAAGTTGAGCACACCCATTGGACCAGGAATGGGAAGTTATAGCCTTAAGTAGGTTTAGTCAACATTTAATTTATATACTTTTAATTTGAAGGAGAAAAAAAGTGGCTCGTGGCATTGTGAGACTCCTACGCACTTGGACCTACCTGTCTAGCTTCGATTTCTGGTACGATAAGACATACTTATCACGGCCCCACCTCTTTCGAGCCACTGACAATGCTCAAAGAGTATAACTGTCTAGAAAAACCTTCTCAAACTTGGACGTTCGGAGTCGGCATAAAACTAGGTAGATTCCTTCCACTCGTGATAAAACAATATCACGCACAACACGAGTGATTACGGACAAGCTAGGCCCGTAGCATTCTACGGTCTGTAACGCCAGCCATATTATTATAAAGAAGTGGCTTAGTGGGTAGTTGCGTCGACTCATAAGCTGTGTGTTCTAGGTTCCATCTCCCAATTCTCTCTTTCTTTTTAATCACTCTGACAATGCTCAAAGAGTTTTCCTGTTCAGAAAAAGCTTCTTAATCTTTGCCTTTCGAAGTCGATATAAAACTGTAGTCTCATTCACTCATGATAGAACAATAATAGCTGTCCAACTCGCTGCCACCTAAACTGAAATCGAACTGAATTGTCGTCCTTCGCCTCATGTGTTCTATTACTTGAAGAACTTGGAAGTTCAGTTCTTAAAAATGATTATTAAAACAAGCTGATAAGAGCATCGTATCGGGTCTAACTACTAGTAATACTACGATTTGAAAGTAATAATTGAAAAAAAAATCGCTCCAATGATTTTGGGCAACTCTTACTTCTGATTGACAATACTGCATAAAATGACAATATGTGTACGCAGCTCAACAACGCAACTCAATAACAAGCATTTGAACATACTAATCCAGATAAAAAACATTAAATAACCGATTCGAAACCATAGTACAACCTATCGAAGGTACAGTGATTGAACTCATCTTCAGTTTGATTCAAAAAAAGTCACGATTGATTATTTAAGCAACATTTCTAATAAGTAATATCTGTGGACATTTTCAAATTCAATAGTTTCCTCAGACAATTCATCAACAAAAGAAAGAAAGGGGACATCGAAGAAGAGAGGCATATCCCTTGTTTAGGCTGTCAATTTGAAAGTATTTTTATTGCACACTAGAATGCATAAGGTTGGCAGAATTAAGTCAATACCAATCCTCACAATTTGAGTACAATAATGGTCAATGCAAAATGTTCTTACCACCAAACTTTGCTCAAAGTCGCATCGCATTGAGAATGATTACGTTCAAATACCTTTATTGCAGTTTCACTACTGATTTATGCGCTACCAGCCCCAAAGAAAACAGTCCCAAGCAACATGTACTGCAACAAATGCTATTTATCATATCGATAACACCAAAAGATAGATTCAGGTTCATAGAGCAAGGCAATAAACAACAATCTGGTCTAGTTCATAAAAGGACTCAATAGCAACTACAGAACTCCTCAATAGCTGTGGTGCAATCTTCGATAGTAATTGTTACATTTGTTTCGCAATCAATACAACTCGTAGTTAAATTTATTACATTACCGTCTCCCCGTTCCTGTATCCTGCATAGCCTGTCCACTTCAACACTGTACAGTGTACACCCTTTAGTGGCTGCAAAGCTTCCAGACCGAACTTCAATTACTTTGAGCGAAATAATGGTGATCAAAGTATCTATTTCTAATCAGTGGTAAAAAATCTTTAATTCATTGAAAAAATTGAAAAGAGCAGGAATGAAGGTGAAATAACACGAACAAAAATAAAAGAAAACTGTTCGTCCTAAAGGATATTTTGCACTTCACTGAATGACAAAACGTCTGCGACACGCAATTTACGGTGTCACGCGAATTATGTCGAAGGGGTGACATTCGTTTTTTCTTTTTCATTCCCTTAATCCTTTCATTTGTAAAATTTTTGCTTGTTTGTTTTTGTTTTGGTGGTTTATTCCTGTAGTCCTTTGTCATTTTGCAATCAATTAGAAAATTAAAAAGCGGAATGCAGCGGTTTCAGTTCGCTTGTGCATTTCGACTAAATGCAAAAGCAGCATGTGATTGCTTTGGAGTTGTTGTCTGGTGTAGACGTGGCTATGCGGCTTGGGCGGCAAATGGTTAACAGCAACTTGTTAGCTTTAGGAAGGTTTGGTTTCGGGATAATGACACCAGGTGAAGGGAATATATTAAGAGAATGTCAATTGTAAATTCATCTACTTTTATTTGCGCGAGAATTATGACCGACATGGTGTGTTGTGGATCGAAGTTAACACGCTATGTGCATGAAAGTGGATAATATTATGAGATGAAGTGGCGGCTCATACTGTAGTCACGATATTAGTATGCTGTTAGTCAGTAAAGCACGATAATGGAGGCGGATTTCATGGTCAAGCTTAGGAACTAATAAACAACTAATATCTTAATGAATTGTATAGATGAATCAGTGACATTTTGATCACAAGGAATTAATGAAAGATCGCGGGCTCGATTTTAGTTAGTAGCTTTTTTTCATTAGTTTGGTTCATTAAACTTAAAAATGTAATACAATACTTGGCGTAGATGGAGATTTCAATTTCGAAATCCGTAGAACAAAAAAATGCAATTATTTTCTGATCAGACGGTGTGCAAGTTATACCGCAAATTAGAACTGATTTAGACATAAAGTCTTGCTCGTCGATATCAGAGTTTAGTATGTGATACCACCTTTGTTCGTTCCTCGTACACTTTCGGTTTTCTACTTGTCTTGTATGTACAAACATAATTTGCATGTTATTAAACATAATTTTTTGAATGTAAAAATAAAAAAAAAGTCGTCTTCGGACAGTCTTCACCAGTAAACCGGGAAGATTTCCCATTTCCTTTATTAATGATTATTGAGATTAGAACCGATCGCGAAGTGTGGTCTAATTTTGATCTAATGCCGATGTGGAATAGAGGAGAACAACGTTCCATTCAGCTAAGAAAATTAACAAGAAAGCATGCTTAACAACGAAACAACCACTGTACTTCCTTGACAATTCTTCGCAAACAAAGAAAAAAAAACTATAAATTGCCATATCTCAATGACTGGAGAACATACTTATGATTTTGTAACGTTATTAAATAACGAAATGGAGCAGTTCTTTTTTACGAGCACTACAATCGAGAAATTAAATAAATTATTGGTGATGGCGAAAAGATAAAATTCTAAATATTTTTCATTTATCCTCCCGGCTTTCTGGCATTTTTCTACTTCGTTTTAGAAAAATTATAGCCAATGGCTGGCACATTAAGCCTTTTAATTGTTTGGTGACTGTGACTTCTTTTAAATGATGTCATTCATAGACGCACAGTGGGGATGAAAAAGTCTATTATTTGCAAAAATTTAATTGCTGTAAAATGTATTGAACTTAGCACACATTTTATCGTTAACCTACAATCTTTGGCGCCATCTCGGTCACAGGATTTCCACCGCGATACTAAAAAACTGTTCGTTCATACTTAAAATATTACCTTCTTATGAAGGCTTCCTCTTTTGAGATAAACTACACATTTTCTTGTGAATTTGGGGAATTTGTAGTCAAATTTTAAACAAATTAACTCTGTTTGGTTGTTCGTTAATGGATCAACTGTCTAAATGTAATCATAGTTTGCATTTGCGTCGAATTAATGCTAAATACTAAGCGTGCTTTAGTGAATGTGAATTATATTGAATTGCATTGAAGTCCGATTGGAGAATTTCATAAACCGTATTGATTTATAAGACTGTATACGTCCGTCAAAAATATTATTCGGATACAATCATACCGGACTGACATACCCAGACCCTGACCTGACTGACTTCGACGAAGCACACCGGAGTTAAGTTTGAGTTCGACAAACGTCCTCAACCAAACTGCCCCAGATTCTGAGCTAACTAATAATTACCTTCATTAAGATATCGACAATAGCTCTAGCTTACCACCAAATATGTACATCATTCAACTGAAAACATTTAACTTCAGAAGTCATCAAAATTCACTTCGCAATGCTACCCAAAATGAAACGAAAAACTCCCCTTCCTTCATTTAATTTTCTTCTTGCGCTGTGTACAACCGCCACCGCTGAAACAACGCGTTTCGTCCTTTTTACCATTTTACCATCATTCTCCCTGTGATGCTTGTTAAATTTGATAAAAGCCGATTGTTATTACATGCAAGCGGACTAACTGTGTTTGGCTTCACTGTCGGATGCCGCATGACGATGTTGGAGTCAATTGCTGGAAATGCACAACCGTACACCCAAATACACACACATACACACGCTTTCGCCCGCACAGGAGAGATCAGAACCAGCCAGGATATCATCCCCAATTAAATGGTTCTCAATGCTGGAGAAGCACTCCAAAGGTGATGCTTGTCCGGTCGATGAGTTTGAGCAATTGAGGGGTCTAAGGGGCAATCGGGTGAATGGACACCACCCTTCTGTGTGGAGGACTTAATTCTTCTCCATTGGTTCGTCTTTTTTTTTTCGTGTTCTCGGTTCACATGCCACGGAAGCGGGATATGAAAAAAATACCGTTATTATTTGTGTACACTCAATGTTTTATATTCACAAGGATATATCGAGGATCATTGGATGCGGTAACAGACCATGATACTGTGATGATTTCGATTGCGCGCTCGGCCATTGTCATATAGGCTGGCATAGTGGTTGGAATTCGAATCGAACGCTTGTTGGTTTTAATCATTTTTTTTTGTTCGTGTTCTGCTTTTGAGTTCGAATCCGTCCCTGGATTGTGTGTAGACTATTGGTGGTGTCTATTACGTGAGGCGATTTAGCGTTAAAGGCAATTTCATATCATTTTTTATGGGCTCGACAGGAAAAATATTTAAATGTGGTCTCGAGCAATGCCATTCGGGGTTATTTGTGCTGCCAAATACAATGAAAGTCACAGGGAAGGATTGTTTCCTGCCAGAAGCTAATATACTTTCATACTTTTTTTTTTTGGATTTGTGAGTTATGTCTTGTTATTGTTTGTACAATCTCTCAATCTATGAATTTGGATTGCGTTGCTTTTTTCTTTGTGGAAGAAAGGCGGCAATAGCCTGATAGGTTTAAAGGAATATGATAGGAATATATTGGCATAAATATAGGCAGTTCCAAATGTTTGTTTAGATTCAAGCACTAAGTAGTTTTTGCAATATTTATGGGCACGTGAAGAACAGAGCAGAAATACTGTGGGTTAATCGAAAAACTGAGTAACTGGGAGGCGGTACAATACGGAGTGGACATTTGCTACTCACTCAAGTTGTTAGTGCTCTTGGGAGGGCAGTTGACCTACAGTGACATGTCAACTCGGACCGATGAATTTTATAGGGATGTCTAAAAGCTATTCCTAGATTGAGGTCATGATGATAACACATTCAATCTTGTACAAATACTTGGAAATGGATAGCCAATAGCAAATGTAAATAATGTAAATATTTTGTCTTCAACCAGAGAGTGTTTCTCCGGTCCCAACCTTCGAAGTATGGGCTTCGCTTAAGTCTCTTTTAGACTGTGTGTCATCCGATTTCGCAATGTTGTGTAGTCAAAGTATTTCGTGTTTACCTTTTGGTTTGCATCTGAATCGGAAAGCTTCTATTTTCACTCATGTTCCAAATGATCTACGTCCAATTCTGAAGCAAGGTTTTTGCAGCAATTCCCACAAATATTGGGATTTCTGAAGTTTACCCTAAGGTATCCAACAAAATACCGCTTTGAATTTAGATCTTCAGTCAAATCAAAATTGAGAGAGACAACTAAGGATGTTTAAGAGATTTAAAAAAAATCTAGGACCCCCGATTCGAAAATCTTATATTTGTTCTATGCTAAGTTTATACATATGTACTTGATAACACGTATTTATCTGATGACTTATTTTTGTGGCGAGTTAATCATTTTTTTTTTCAAAAAGGAAATTCCATGTTGATTGATTGTCTCAGAGGTTTTGTATATTATGACCAATGAAACGGTAGTCCAAGTTAATTGATTGGGTGCGTGTTGAACAGTTCGAAAAGAATTGACACATCAGAGTGCACAGATATATTTTGGCAATTTTGGAGAAACGCCAAGGGCCACCATTTGCATGTTTGAAACTTGAATTTATTGCTGCCTTTAAACAGAGCTAACATATCGTTCCAACATAAATATAGTATTTATAAGTTTGTTTAATATTGAGTCACTTAGGCCTGCTATTCACTGTTGTGTTCAGTTGTGATTCACCGCCTCCTCAGTCACTGGTAATCGAACGACATTCATTGCTCCCACTGATTTATGAACTGTACTGTCCCTGCACTGCATCATGAACATGATCTCTGGGACATTTATATTGCAACAGTTTGATGCCAATCCAAACTATTGCATTGAGTGAAAAGCCCATCCATCACATAATCCCCAGTAATCGACTCAAAGATGATGATTTGACGCCGCCGGACCCCGTCATTTTATTCAGCCAACCCAAGATATGTATGTCCGAAATAGCTTTTCATTATTAATGCCATAAAATCGTCTCGCGTATACAAAACAGAACGTTCGCTCATTTGTTCAACTTGTGTGGGATTTATTTTAAATTCAAATCCTACAGCTCTTTAAACAACACCCTTAATGCATGGTTTTGCTCCGCCCATTGGTCTCTCCGTAGCACCTTTACGACACATTCAGCTCATCTGTTCACACTTTACGATGTACAATAAAATCAAACTAGATATACGAATACGGAACAACGAGCAGTCGTCTGTATTTCCATAAAGCAATGATTTACGAAGCTTCCAGCTAGCCAATGTCCAAGCGTCGATCACTGTCATGGGTAAACTCCAGCTTTCATTGATCTGTAATGAGTTCATTAGCTGTTAAGTGGTAAAGAATATTAAAAAAACGAATCGTGCAAGTCTAACTGTCTTAATAGATTTCATCTGATCTCATTGAAAGGAATGAAATTTCCTGTGAACTATTTGTGACAAATTTGAAGATGAAGCATAAGCTTCATCATTTTTCCAAATGCAAACACAGCGACTGACTTCCCAACACACATTTCAATCGACTTTCAAAGAGGTACATCCAAACTATGCATGGTTCCCACTTTTGCTAAGTCCTGCAATTCTGTAGTCATCAACACCCATCAAAACTGAACGGCACGGCGCGGATATCGAATTAATAATTAATTCTAGTTTCACCAAAGTTTCTAAGCGCCCAAACTCAGCGCGCTGCACAGCACATCATCCATGTGTGGTTACAGTGAAACGGTTTTTGTTTTCCTTTATTTTCTATAGCGATTGTATTTTTTATTTTTATAACTGTAAATCATTCTGTACGATATCAGCAAAAATTCTATTGTCACATTTTTTATTTTACCATTTAGTTCGGTTTTATTGATTGAAAATACGGCACTGCAGGTGGCGAACAAGGGAATTAGACCAAATTCACTTGACTCTCTCGCATGTGCCCGATATCCAGTACATTCTATATCGCATGCAAAAAAACTAACTCAAAAAGATATAGACTACAGACTACAGAAAAAAACAACCACATCTATTCCAAATGGAAACTATAAATTTATTTGAATAGTTCAGTTCGTTTGTTTGCTTTGCCTATCCTCCTATCCTCAGATAATGCTCGAATAAAATATGTATCTGCAGCTATCACTTTTTTACGGAATGTAATTCCGGCTAGAGCGGGAATAATGGTGCTCAAATTCAGACAACGGCCGGCGCGGCAAAAATCAACCGATAAATTGAATTTATTTTTGGGATAACACTTTAGAGGGTGGATCGAAATTTATTCATACACACTGCTGCACACAGTGTGCTTTGGTGGCTCGTTATCGGTGAGCGCTCGTCTGCCGATTGGTTGCTTGTTAGACGGCATATTAGTGTCGATTAGCCAATTTCAAACGCAATCCATTGTCTGTGGCGTCTTAAAAAAAAAAAACAAACCAAAAAACAAAAAAGAAATCGAAAAAAACAAAAGCGAATATTTTTTTGCGCTTCTTTCGGATTAAATTTGATAAGGTTGATGAGTGATTTTAGATCACACATCAAAGCGAAACGAGCTGAAGGGAAATAAATCAACGAAAAATTAATTTTATCTTCTCACCTGATTATCCTAGATGTGGCTTTAAAAATAAATTTATTGGTTCTTATTGTTATTGTGTCGTAAAAGCAATCACGATGTGTGTGTTCTTTGGGAGGTCTGTCACAAACGAGGGCGGGGACATGTGCTTTAGATTTATTTACGAGTCGTAAATATTTATTTAGCACGAGCTGATGTATATTCGAGATGACACGATGTACTGCATCAAACTTTTGGGCGCCTGTTCAGTTGACTTCCGGTTTAGAAAAGTGACCAACTGAATTTGTATAGACTGATGTAAATAATGTGTGCAGAAATATGAAAAATCTAAACAATTGGCCACAAATTGATTAATAATCACAGTTTATGCTGTCTTTCAGCAGGTTATTTGTAGAAGCTGAGTTAACCACTAAAGATAGTAAACATGAACTGCATTGAAGGAAAATACTTGATAAAGACAACGACTGTATCCAAGAATTATTACTGATAGAGCCAGGTGTGATAAGGACAATAGTGCCACACAAAGAAGAGGCTGAAGCTTACTTCATTCAAACCAATTTAATTTAAGTACTTAGACATTATTGTAGTGTGTGTTCCATCGGTTACAATCTTCCTATAATTTTATAAAATCTTAAATAAAAATAACCCAACTCTCACACTTAAAAAAAATCTCATCAAAGCAATCAATTTGCGGCTTACAGGTCTCACCAGATGTAACCGCATGTACACGCACATATCCCTTCATTAGCCACCAGCCGAGCTCAAATGAATTAAAAACCAAATCACTTAACCCACATCGTTCCATTCAAACTAGCCGTCTGGTCACGGGTCATTTTAGTCTCAATCACCAATTATTTCCCCATAACACATGTATATAACACCGTGTATTTGTTGGCCATTTTGGCATAGCACAGTCTCTCGCATAAAATCGCATAATTAAATCTGATAAAATCAACATTTTCTAAATTAAATTGTGTTACCTTAGGAGTACAACGCTGGCGCATTGCCCACACCTCGCAAAGGACACATGTATATGAACATCTAAATGTATCGCCAACATGATATCCTTTTGCGTCATATCCCCACTATCATTACCAGGCACGAGCTGTTGACATTTCACATTTTACACCAGCACTCAGCTCCTTATGAAGCTCCTAATGACAGCCGAATATGGAAATATACAAGAGTCCTTTTGTGTACTTATAGATTAATTATATGGTGGTTGTCAAGAGGGTGCTTGTCGGTGCGAGAAGGACATTAATTTGACGACTTAATATTTAGAAAATAATAAAACACAATTTTCTACTTAGAATACTTAGTCAATAAAATGTTTGTATGTGTTCTCTTGTTCTCTTACAGCCTTGGTATCGGTCGAGCACACTTCGAGAAACAGCCTCCAAGCAACCTGCGTAAGTCGAATTTCTTTCACTTTGTGATTGCGCTCTATGATCGGGCTGGTCAGCCTATTGAAATTGAAAGGACGGCATTCATTGGTTTCATTGAAAAGGACTCCGAATCGGACACCACAAAGACGAACAATGGCATTCAATACAGACTGCAGCTCCTTTATGCGAATGGTAAGTGTCAAAGGACTTGAGAATTAGTTGGAGGCGGTCGTTGGTTTTCTTTTGCTAATTTTGCAATTTTCATGTTCATTCTAGGTGCCCGACAGGAACAGGATATTTTCGTGCGACTCATCGATTCGGTGACTAAGCAGGTAAGCTGAAAAATGCAATTTTTCGCAAAAATTCCACCAGACAGAGGGGCTGAGCGAGAAATGGGCGTGACACACACTCGCACTGCACTTCTGTTATCCTTGGGGTGCACTACATTCGTATCGAGAACATAAGTTCCATTGAAAATTGATTGTCACACTTAATTAAGTTGTGTGAGTTATTCGTGTTCGGATTAAGTTGTCGTTCGGTCTGACTAACTATCGACTTGGGAAGGGACACAAAGAACACACCAACAGTCACAATGGTTCTTGGGTTAAAGGGGTGCTGATAGAGACATGCATACGTAGATGTGGACGGTCCTCTGTAGTGTGGGCATGGTACACGCCATATGTCCTTTTGTGAGGACATTTTCATGGGTAATTAATTTCTAACTTGACTTATTATTCCTTTTCGATTTTGGTCGCCAAAAATCGAAGAAAAAAGGCCAACAGATTAGGTCCGCATGGGGGTGAGTAATGGGATGTGTTGGATTGTAATTTCATTCCATTTATCCCTCCTCCTTGAAGCAATGCACTTCGACGGTAATGCGATCGATTGATTGTATTGGAAATTTGATGCTTGGAAATCGAATTAGCATGCACTCCTCCAACTCAACTTAAGTAGATTTCGTCAAAGATTGGATTGATTTTTGGTTTTAAAATTGGCTTACGTTTTAAAGTGCTGTGCATTCTTGTTTGAGTGGAAATGTCCTCTTGTGTCCTGTTTCACGTCCGCCGTTAACATCCGCTAACGCAATGTAAAGAAGCAAAAAACCAAAAAAAAGCAACAACAAAAAACGAAAAATGAGGTAAATCCTGAACTTTGCTCAGTTGTTTGTTTTTTCGCGAGGTGCTTCCTTTTTTCCGAGTTTAACATGAACGGGGCATGTATTTCCTGTTCCTGTGCAGAGGACTTCTACACCAGACCAACTAGCCCATTTGCGTTCCTTCTCGGAGCACGCAGAGCGACCGCCAGGGATACGTATACCCACTAGTAATTGCTCAGCTCTGCTAGCATACAACTGACAAATGAATGAGTAAATAAATCAAAAAGACTCCACTTTTCCGGATGAGATAATTCTCGCGGGTTATTTATAACAATTTTTATCCGGCAGTTGTTTTTGGTTTGTTTTTTTATTTTTGTTTTTTTCTCTCTCTCTATCTCACTCCCTCTCTCCAGCCAGTGAGTGTGCAGATTTTTTCTCTCGTTTGTCTCCTAGAATCCTTCCTTATCCTGTGCCATACTGTGGAACAGCATTTTTTTTTCGAAGAATTTTTTGTGACCAGTATCAAGCTTCGGTGTGGAGATGTATCAGATTTATAGCTGTGTAGTTGCATATGAATGCGCTTAGGGTTGCGGATTGTACCTAGAGACGATGATATTGACGGTGAATCTGGTGGACTAAGAACATAAATGATGGCACCTACCTTGAATGGTGACATCGTTTAAGAGCTTATCGCTTGTGGAAGTACAATGTTGGAGGCAAAATCCAGTGGAGTACACGCTGTGCACTGAGAAAAATAGTTTGTGTACATTGCTACATATGTGACAGGAAAGCTACTGATTTCCTCGGTTATCTGCTTAACTTTACTAAATTTAGACGGTAGTTCCAGGTATTCCTATATTTGTCGAACATGGATTAAAGGTACTAGGCAATCAATGAGACCAATCTTTTTTATTGTCAAAAGTTGTTAATTAGCCTCATTTATGGTTCAATGACCACACCAGCCAACTGTCCGTGTATTTTTCAAGATGTATCAGTATTTCCATAAACCACGCTGTATTATCTTCGCTTCGATGCTTACTGATATAACCACTGAGCCAAAAATCAGCGTCATCTCTGAACACTATTTCTGTAAAATCCAATGTTCAGTTGATTCTGGGCCCATTATAAATACTAGGAAACCAAAATTCGACACATTTTAACTCAACCATCCAAACTACTAAACCAAAATTCGACATATTTTACATTCTTGGTTCAGATGTTCGGATCATGTTTTTCGTGGACAATACTAACTCGTGGACAATACTTACAGATTTGACATCAAAGAGATCCGATGAGGAAGCCTATTGCGCCTTTCTAAATATTTGATATTGTGTCAATCTCTGAAGAGGAGGAGGAATGTCTGCGAATTTGTTCCTATATTAGCTCGGCTGAATTTAGAGGAATGCTTGTCTGTTTTATCGTGTAAAAGTACTTTATTTATTAGGACCAGGGAGAATCCTTTGTCCGTGTCTACTACTTTAAGTAGTGGAAGGGGACAACAGTATGTGAATGTGGCATAATGCCGTGATGGTGAACCACATAGTTGTACTACTCTTTGATTAAATTCTTACAGTGTATCCACATCACGATCTAAGTTGAAGCCAAATACTGCCCACTGACAGATTCCTTTCGCTTAAGCACAGCAAACACAGAGAAAACAAGGAAAAAAGTAAAATAACTCTTCAGCATCAAGGAAAAAAGCCTTCGCCGTCATCGTTGAGCTCATCCTGTTGCATTGTTTAACAATTAACAAAACAAATTGTTTAACTTTCCAAAAGAGTTTATCTTCAGTCTTTTCCTCTTTTTCCACTCTCTCTCTTACGGTGTTCGTCCTGTCATCCATTTAAACACGACTACACTCGGTGACTCTATCAGATCTCCTCCTCGAAGGCCCACAGCGCTTGGATGGACCAAAAAAAACCTTACACACATACATGAACAATACGCTATCGGGGGCTCTGGCTCTCGACTCGTTCTTTATGTCCATGCAAGCGCTTAGTGGTCGACAATCCATTTTTGGTTGAAGTTTACTCTTTTTTCGGACGATTTGCAGTCCTTTCGTCCTTGTTTTGTTCGTCTTTTTGCACTGTAAACGTTTGTGTAGCAAGTGCTAACGATAAAATGATAAATCGGCGTTTTAGGAAAAGTCCTTATTCTACACAAAAAAAAAAATGAGAGATGAAAAAATAAAAAAAAAAATACCATGGAGTCCATATCCTTGAATACAATTGGCAAATTGGTAAACGGATGATTGTCTAGTTTGTGTCATCAATTCATTTGCAAGTGCAACAACAGCAGTGTACACACAGGCGGAACGGAGTTGATTGATTGCCCAAGGTATTCAGTTAACGAGGATATTGAATAGATGCATTCTGTTGGTATTTAGTTTTCTAGATAGTTGATTTTTCAATGTGAACGAGCGATGAATACTTAAATACTTGTAAATGGGTCTGTATCGATTTAGGTCTGTTGACGCTATGAACTGTTCCATAGTTCGATTTTGAATTCAAATTGAAGTTTGCTCACACAACTTTTTTGTGTGTTCAGTTATGATTTAAATTTCCATCATCATTCACTGCCAGCAAGAAATGCACACAATCTCAAGTTTCATCCACACCGTAACCCAACTCTTTGATAAACTCTTGGATTATGATTATCGTAATTAGACCAACAAATCGTCATAAGTGTTAGTCGACTGCAAACCAACAGAAGTCTACCCTAAAACCCACCCCTATTAGTGTTAATTTTCATCACATGTGTATGCGACCGGGATGCGTATGGTTACTCATATTTCAACATCATCTGGCAAATGAGGCTGCAGAACATTTCGTACCAACTGCTCATATCCAGCCAAATAAGGCAGGCCTGTGCACAAATGTGCAGATAACAATCCGCGCTATGCTCGTAGCTAATCACAAAACATAGTTACGGGCTAATATGCGACCATTCGCGATATTCGCGGAGGATAAAATACCAGACCCCATCCCCCACCAAAGCACAATCCACAGCATCGCCACGGCGCGACGCGTCGCCTCGTTCGATTGGCGGTCGATTACAGTAGACACTGTTGAAAGGATATTCAAACACAAAAAAGGGATGTCCAGCCGAACCGACAGCGTCATCGACATCATTGATAGGCGATGATTATTTATCGTTAGCTATTAAAATTATCATTATTATCCCGGCCACAAAAACCATTATGTGCGTACTGTTTTTGTTATCCTTTCGCGGTGGCTGCCTTTTTCGGGCTCACCCATTGCACTTCCATTCATTGGATACCTTTTACGCATTGGCCAGCATTAGAGATGCAAATTAAAGTCGAGAGCGAACAACACAGTCAATCATTTAAGATACGAGCATTCGATGAAAAAACAATAATAAATCACCCAAAGGGAAAACTTTGCAATTAACGCCACATGTCACCATTACAAGGCACCTCGGCAAAAGGACCACACAATGAACCTTTAAATTTTTGTCCTGTGTATGTTTATTTTTTTTTTTATTTTTCATTCTTTTTTGCTTTATCCCAACCAATTATATGGAAAATATGTAATTTTTTATTGTTAAAAGTGTACACAAACAACAACAAACAAAATCATTATAAATGCATTCATTAAGTGAATGAATCCAGCATCCATCAGATACAAACCTCACATTCAAGCAGCATTAAAAAAAGGCCAAAGGCGTTGCATAAATGTGTGGACTTATGCTGGGGGTGGCGGTCGGTTTGCCAACAATGATAATAAATTCTCCACACGTCTGGGGCATGGCGTTGAAGTGAATTAATTTTATCGCTTAATTATCGTTGGCACTATGTCGTAAGCAATTATTTAAAAATATTTTAACACCATCAATGAGAGTATTTTCGAATATACTCGACGAAGTGTATGCAGACTGTGTATTCGATTGGGTGCTGCTTGATGCTGGAGCGCTTTAAAACGACAAAATGGGGGGATGTCCTGAAAGGATACGATGGTTGGTCAAAGTTGTCATAAAGCAATTGCTGTGAAACGAATTTATTGAAGTGAAGCTATCGCTGAGGCGTTCACCATTCATCTTTGGCTTCTGCACTGGAGAGGTCTTTCGTGATCTGTAATGATTGGACTTTTGATTGACTTTAATTTCCATAATTTGTTTACGATTTTTCGAAAGAGACATGGAAGAGGTTAATTTTTAATTATTACATTAAATAATATAATTTCAAGAACTTAGACGAGCGCTAAAACTACATTATACTAACATACAGACTGTAAATAAACAACAGTGGAGACGCGCAATTTATTCAAGCTTTATTTTGCGGCTAAATTCATGTCGTTATGTATTACGTAATAGCACATTATTCAAATGGCCTCATTCGGCCCGTGTCTGTCCATTATATGCGGCTTTATTCCGACAATAACGTCTCGATTGTTGGCTCGTTCAAAGTGGTTTCCTTATTAGCGTAGACTAAGACTTGAGTCGCATGATCCTTGTACGCACTACGTATGTATATCCTACGATTTCACGGATGTACGTGAATTTGTGTTATCCTGTGAGTTCAAATCTGACGAATTACATGTGCAGTTACGGCGACAAAGTAAATGGCCTCATTCGGCCCGTGTCTGTCCATTATATGCGGCTTTATTCCGACAATAACGTCTCGATTGTTGGCTCGTTCAAAGTGGTTTCCTTATTAGCGTAGACTAAGACTTGAGTCGCATGATCCTTGTACGCACTACGTATGTATATCCTACGATTTCACGGATGTACGTGAATTTGTGTTATCCTGTGAGTTCAAATCTGACGAATTACATGTGCAGTTACGGCGACAAAGTAAATGGCCTCATTCGGCCCGTGTCTGTCCATTATATGCGGCTTTATTCCGACAATAACGTCTCGATTGTTGGCTCGTTCAAAGTGGTTTCCTTATTAGCGTAGACTAAGACTTGAGTCGCATGATCCTTGTACGCACTACGTATGTATATCCTACGATTTCACGGATGTACGTGAATTTGTGTTATCCTGTGAGTTCAAATCTGACGAATTACATGTGCAGTTACGGCGACAAAGTATAGTATAGCGCCGTGTAACACGCCGTGTTCACGCTCAAAATCTGAAGCTCCATAACACACTATACCCCAGTGACCCTCAAATGGATAAGCGGCCATGAAAGTGCTGACGATTATATTAGTTCATAAAAGACTTCTCTTCCAATGATCGTGTGAAGCTAGATAATAAACTCAAGTCATAAACTCGTCAATCGTCACCCTCTGGACCACCTCTGAGAATTTCAAACCGCCGGCTGTCATTTCCCTATGGATTTTATGGTAACAGAAATTATTCCTCCCTTAGGTCTGTCTTAATCTAAATGGTTTAATTGTCCGCACTATACTGGGTTATAGGTTAGATTTTGTACTAATCCATGAACCTTACTTTGGTTGATCATCCATTTCGAACTTTTAAAATCCATTCTATTTTAACACTCTGGCATTATGTGTGTACACATAGATCTATCTGGGTGGTCTTGTGTGATTTATGAAATTTCGTTGACAATCTTGTGTTGTATTATTCGAAATATGAAACTGAAATGGTTAACTTTCGCATCATTCAAACATGGAACAAGGAATTTTCCCACAGGGACGAGTAGATGTTAGAGTTGAATGAAGTAAGTTGTGTGTAAGATCTCAACGAAACTTTTATCACGAAACTTTCGTTCGAAAGGTGAAATGTAAAAGCTGAAAATCCTCAAATGGCATCTGGGAGATCAAATTTTTGATGACTCTGGCCCAGAGAACAGGCAGAATGTGAGCGATGGCACGGGTTGTGTTGACTTTGAGGTCGGTCGTTTGTGTCTTATTGGCATAGTCTTGCGACTTAGGGAAATTCCACAAGAAAAAATCTAATAGAAATAAAATGAAATAAAATTCAAATCGCCCGACTTCGACGCCAGTGTATGTAAGTCGTTTCTCAGTGATAATAGATCAGAGATAACCATGCCCTTAAATCGTTTGTGCAGATGTCAATTGTGACATCATCTGTGTTGCACGTATCGCCATCCGGTTAGAAGCACTTGCCATTCAGATCTAAGCCATCGATCGATTGGTAGAACTCTCTTTTGACGGTGTTGGCAATATCTTTAACCATTCTCGAAAACGTATGGACCTAACGGCCCACAATTTACACCAAGCAGTGACTTCCTGCGGATTCGTTGGCACTTCATTGTCCTCGTGTAGATTCACACCATGCAAAGTTCATCAATTTCGTTTGTTGACGTACCCATTCATCGTCGCTGAAGATCATTTCTTTTGCGGTAATCATATAGACAGTGATACTGTTGAAATCATAATTCGGGCATAATTTCGGATTGCATTCAGTACTGCAGCAGTACCACAGTCAACCCAGACAATCAGCTACAAAATATTACAATTATAATCTGCCTAATCATCTAAATTATCCATTTGCAACACCTAAAGAGATGCGACTTCTCGCACTAGATGCGCTCAATACATGCGTCACAGCAGAGCGGCAATAAAACTCTTTCAAAGCAAGGGTTGATCTAATCATCGCTGCTTTGCATAATAAATTGTATCACATCCAAGCGGGAGAAAAAAGAAAGCACGAATATAGAACGTATCCTCTTTCATCCTTTGGCAAAAGGAACTTTCAAAGGCACACACAGAGAGTAACCTGTAACCACCTCTATGATCAGGAACCCCTCACCAAAGTCTAGCGCCATACGACCACCAACTGCCAACCTAATCCGATTCGTCGATCGATTGTCCTTTTTTTCTGCAATGACTGGAGTGCGGCACACTTTGGCTTTGAAAGGCGCACCAACTAGCCGATGTGCGCGAGTATGTGTTTGACTGCGTGTGTGTATGGGTGAACATTAACCTCCCTTCGAGGCATTCGAGTGCGTCGAGTGGCTCTTTTGTGTTGTACAAGTTATTGTAGCAGCTCAGGAACAACAATACATAATGTCATTTTGATATCAAGGAGCTGTCAGAGGGGGAATAATAAATGAGAAGAAGAAGGGCTTTACAGGATAACATCATTTGCTGGTGTTATTTCCCCCTCTGCGTTCGGTGCAATTCAGTCCGTGGGCAACTATGCGCATTGCTTATGATTTTTGACAGTTTTTAGATCCGTTTTCATCTAAAATCCTTACTGAAACAATTAAACTGCGGAGGCAATTTTATTGCAGGTTTCCTGTTACAGGGAGAGACTGCTCATAGTCGTGTGTCTGAGGTTATCTGAGATGATGCACATGCCAGATAAGGTGTATAAATCGAGTCTGCATTGACTCACGGAAACGAGAGTGGGTCGGATGGCGATAAAGAAATTTTACGTGATAAAAGGATTAGACAGTTTTGAAACTGTTTCCTTTTTTTATGGTAAATCTGTCTGGCAGTGGATAGAAGCTTCGCAAAGTGGATTGAGGTTTCCAGTTTCAGTTGTTGGGCAAGTGTGGGTAAGGTTTCGTTTGTTTGTTTCGATTTTCACTGGACACAGAGGCGCGACGGGAAATCGGGTGTGTCTTGGCTGAAGGTTAACATTTTTAAACCACCATACTTGGTGAACGCAGTGGTTGAGTTTATATCGTTTCATTTAAATATCCGTTGTACATCAACTTATTGTAAGATATTTAAAATTCGATAATTTGTCAACCAGCTTTCAAACCGATATCGAGATGGGGTACTACTTTACTTCGAAAGCAAAGCTTCAAGAATTGTACGGATAATCTATACAGAGAATGAACGTTATTTATATCTATAAGTCACGTAAAAACTCCCTTTTCTATTAGCAACTTTAGAGTGTTTCGCGAAAGCATTTGCCTTATACAGGAATATTTGTTTTCCAAGTTCAACGTCAGCTGCCTCCACATAAGTCTCCATCCAATTGTCTTGTCTTTTCAATGCCATTTCGTGACCTTCTCAGAAACAGAGAATTCACTTGTTCTAATTATCATTGCTACGTGAATTCCTTAAAAAGGAAAGGTCGAGGAGACATTTTTATAAAATTTTCATTTCAGTCTCGTGACATGACAAAGGCCCACGATAACTGTCGCATCCGTTCAATTATAATTCGCTATTCGAAGGACACGTGTCATTCATTCGAGGATTTAATAATTTCCATACTCTTTCTGAACAGATAAGGAAACGACTGCTAACATCCTTCGAATGTTTCTAACACATTAGTTAAACGAGTCTGCTTTTTTTCTTCTCATAAATAAAACACCGAAAATCCATTATCCCACTGTCCGAAAATGGACCAAATGTATCCGAAGGATTCCAATTAATTTTTTAGTTTCCATACTTGCCCATAGTTACTCCAAAAAATAAAACCACATATGCCACTATATCCAATGGTCCATGGCCCTCCTCTAGCTCAAGTTCAAAAAATAGTATTATCCTTTCTCAGAGGATGACATCGGAACATACATTTACGAAAACGAAAACATAACAAACACACCCGCCAGGATTGAACAGAAGGATGAGGCCTATGAACGTTATTGTCGGAGGGGTGGATATGTCTTCTAATGCATCATCAAGGTAGAGTAGTTCCATCTCGATGTAATGTAAACCGATCCCTTTTGCCAGAGCAGCTACTGCTGGCTTAAAAATTAATTTGCGATTATCTATATCTATTGTTGGAAAGGATGGCAGGATAATAGTGTACATATGGGTGCACTACAACCAGCCATCCACCGCCTCAATGCATCATCGTCCTCAGTCATATGCGCCCTCGGAAAAATCTGCGTCTAGGTTTATTTTTTTTCCTCCCAACAAGAATCTAATTGCATCAAGGACGAGTGAATAATGGGAAAAAAGCAAAGAGGGACAGAGAGAAAGATTGAGGCTTTGGTCAACAGACAGGAGTTCTTGAATATTATCTATTCATAAAAATATTTGTATTTATTTTCGAGACACAGAGGGGTGGTGGTGCTGTCATTGTAATTACCAACGAGAGTATGGGATTACCTAGGCTTGTCTACGGGAATAATAATTACATTCAAGTTAGGGTGGGGGGGGGGATGAGCGAACAACTGAGTGGCTTTTGGTGTCTCTGCTGTGGTGGTAGATGGATTTGTACAAGTTACTTGTGGTTACGGCTTATAATTCTGTTCGATTTTTAGTTGATCTTGTTTATCACATATGTGAGGATTTTTTTCGTCCGTTCGTTCTTTATGGTAAACGACTTGTACCATATGACGTTCGTGGGCAAGGTGATTACTTTTAACTTGTAACCCCATCTTGTGCACCAATGTTCAGATGCGGGCATTTTTTGGTGTGTATTTCAAAGTGACATATGCAATGAACACGTTTTTAGTCGCAACTTTTTATATTTCAGAATGATGTGTTCAGAAACTTCTGAATTCAAAAATATTGCTACCGGTATTTGACCAATTACGGTAGTAATGTTGGTATTGGAAAAAAAAAAACAGTATAAATAAACTCAATATTCGAATGATTATAAGAATAACCAGATGTCATAAGAATGGCAAAAACGATCATTGCTGAGCTGTGTGCCTAGACATCAAATGTCTGGATTATGAATGCATTTAAAGTGGCTAGTGGTGATGCTAGTGAGATACACAAACAACTGAATTGAGATATCTGTTTTGTAGGCTAGCCATAGCCTAATCTACATTTCGGAGCATTTTAGGTGGAAATTCTGGGTGTATTCAAAAATATACAACCTCCGTGAGTGCACAAAATTTAATAGGATCGTTTAAAGAATTACTGTATGTTACTAACAATCTGAGCTAACAAAAATAATCGCATTTGGGTCGCCAAGCTTCTACGATTTGCTTTGATTTTTTTTCCGACTTCCTATTGTTCTTTTCTACATATGTACTGTAATTCCACGCCCCAAGTCATCACGAATGACAACTCTTCCCATTGACAGCCAGATGGTATCGATGTCTCCGCACACGCTCTTGTAATCCTTGTTGCTTTACTAAGTAAATATTGACCAACGTCAAAATGTCCAGTCACAATATATGCACACACATATCAATGTATAAACAACACACATCTGTACACTTATGGGTGGGTTTCACTTTTTTAAGATTTGGGAATCAAAGGAGAAAAAAGAAACGTGCCTAATAATATCCACAATTTGGCATACTGTCCAAATAACAGACGGCCGAAAGGACACTGTTTGAGCTGTGTTTACACACTCAGCCAGTCTGCGTGTGCAGGTGGAAGGGCTATACCAATGGCTAAGAAGCTTTAATGTATTCTTTTGTTTTATTTTGAGGTCAAAGATATTAATCTCAGGTAAACGAGCAAATAGTAGACCACAATGTCGGTACTCGAACTCAGGGTGGATGAACAAATAAGGAATTATAGAGCTTCATGTAAATATAAAGCTGGTTTGCGGGCGAAGTCGGGTGGAGTGAAAGTCCTTGAATGAGTCCGTAATAGTTTTTCCTTTTTGTTTGTTTCTGTTAATGTATAGTTTACACATATATTGAATGTTTTGTTTTGTCCTTTTTTTCCAGGCAATTGTATACGAAGGACAGGATAAGAATCCGGAAATGTGCCGAGTCCTACTAACGCACGAAGTAATGTGCAGGTGAGTTGGATACATTTTTTATTAGCAACTCATTAACTCATCAACTTTTCCTGGAATCTTTGGGGGGGGGGGGAACAAATCATAAGTAGAAAAATAAATATAATTCATTTGAAATAAAGATTACATGAATGGATGAACGTTACATCTCTTCAAAACTTTATTTTGACCCCCTGATCCTCCAATCCTATACCACCAGCAATATGTAATCGTCTGATGCTTAGAAGTAATGAAAACATGAGCGACAGGTGAACACAAAGTAAAATCGGTTGACAAATAAGAAGCTGTGAACAATTGTGAATAATGAGGTCCAATAAGCTGCCCACGGACAATCTTTTAGTCTATAAAATGTTCAACCGTCTAGTGTGCTAAGAATGCTTCATCAGGAATTAGGTCAAGCGGTCAAGCAAGAATGCAAACCGCAGATATGATTTTTTTTCAAACGTATCTCCTCCTTCAAAGAAAACTCCCTCAAGTTAAGTCTGTCGCCTTTTGAACTCTTTCTTTGTAATATTTACGAAACTCATATATGTATGCACTTCATAACCTCATTTTTTCCTCGTTGAAAATCAATAAAAAAATAGCAGAAAACTTACAAGAGATTCCGTGGAGACCCAGGGGGGTTGGCCTTGTTTGTTCCGAATTGGTACAAAATTCTCCCGTATCACTGCATACCTTGGTGGGCTAATTGAATTAGTGCTTTCCATTCGGCAGCACATTCCTTCGCAACTTGAAGGACATATGTTTCGGTCCATCCGTTCGAGCAGACATTTTAACTACTGGGAATCGGGAATCGGTTTTGAACTCGTTTCCATACCGCCACTTCAACGAACTGCATCTAAAAATACTCGCAAGCGGAGACTGCAATGAAATTCATCCCAAAGCATACCACTATTCCCGTGCGGATGGGAGTTCCTATTTAGAATAAAAATAATTTCTTTTCCGCATCGTCAACTACATCGTTCAGATAGACAATAAAATAAAAGAGACGAAGGAGCACAAACACACGCATAAGCAAATGTGTAACTGTGTAAAGCATCTTTTGTGTTTTTCAAAGCGTACGCGTACGCGAATGCGGGAGCGGGAGCGGGAGCGGGAGCGGTTGCGGGTGCGTTTGCGTGTGCGTGTGTTTTATTTACGAATCCTAGAGAGAGGAACAAACGAATTGTGTTGTGTTCTGTGTGCACATTCAACCCGGTCCACTGATGCGGCCGAAGAGGGTTGATTTTGGGGGAGAAAAGTCAATATTCCCCAGCGCTTTCACATTTCTCAAGAGGGTGAACTCCCCAGAGATATCGAAATAAATTTCTACTCTTTTCCCTTTTTTTGGTTGCTGCTCCTGCTCCTTGGTGAGCTTCTTCTTCGCGCGTCGGTCGCCTTTATTTTGCGTTTGTATTTGTGTTTTTCATTCTTTCATACGTATTTTTTTTCCATTCCTGCGTAGCGTCGCTCTCTGGTGCGCGCCTACAAAATGCGAAAATTCAATGGACACTTCCACCATCGCCACCCACAAAGCGCCATAAAATGGGTGACTCTCTGCAACCCCTTCATCTTCATCATCATTCACTCATCGAAGTTGTGTGCCTTTTTTGTTGTTGTTGTTGTTCTTGTGTTTTCTGTTTCTTGTCCCTTGCCTTGCTCCCTTCTATGCTGCTGCCCGACTGTTGTATAATTTTTGGTTGTTGGCTCGAAAAGAAGGCAAAAAAAAAAATGCCTGAGCAGCAGCAATGTCATCCACAACCCCCATCCGGTTGTTGGCGAAGAATCGGTTGGTGCAGGTTCATTGCTTCCGCAATCATCCCTGCTCTGGCCATACACATCAGAGACAGGGAGACACTGGGCGAGTGGGATGCTCTTACGGAAGTGGGTGGATGATTGATCCCACAGTTGTTGTTGTTGTTGATGTGTTCTCCCAGTTTTAGTGGCCATGAAAATATGGACACTCTCGGGAGTAGCAGCAACAAAATGGATGACGGGTGTGAATCTGGCGAAGTTGACTTGGTCATAGTACGGACTGGACTGAATATTTTCCTATTCACTCATTTTTGACGATTGTCCTTTAAAGTGATTAACACACAGTCAATTTATGTGTGTGTTTGTGAGTGTAGATGGAGACCTTAGTTCTGTGTCTAAGGACTATAGCTGATTTTTTTCTTTTCCAGCTTTTTTAAAGAGAAAAAAGAAACATTAATCGAAAGAAAATTGAAAGGAAATACAGAGGAAAAGAAAACAAATCATTTGCAAGGATATGGTCCTACCTAGTGAACTTTCACTTATTTACCTTGGAGTTTTGCTTGTAAGCCGAGCAGGAGCTCCGGGGTGTGTTATCTGAGCAAATAACCGATTGAAACAGTGAGATGAATGGCGTTAATGTTATTGTCATCGTTTTATGTTGTTCTTACGACGAGTTTAAAGTTCATATAGATTAGGTTGGTGAAGAAAAGCTGTCGTGATACCTTTTGCAAATATTTACACTGCCCACGTCCTTGTTTTTTTCTTTCTTGCCTTCTTTGCCTTTTTTTGAGAAATTTGTAGTGTGTACCGCCGGAATGTTGCTTTCTACTTTGAAATTGTACGTTGTACGTCTGTTGAATCTTCATTGTATGGCTTAGATAAAGTAGCTTGCTGTTGCATCTTCGACTCTCCTTAACATTTTCAACATAGTCTTTAAGCTTTAAGCACTTGGATTCTGATTCGCAAGTCGCTCAAAAATTGAACTCGGGCGATCTAGTATTGAGAGTGTTTTTTCTTCAATTCTTTAACACGAAATTCAGACTGACGATATATGCATGACCAATTTTTTAGAAGTAGAAAGAGAAAATCATTTGTAATAAAATTAGGAAGATGAATATCGAACGTCAAGGAGCCTAAAAAAACGTCTGCCTTGTTCCAAGTATGCAAGTCGCCGACAAGTTAGCTCTTATTTGGATTCTAGTTACTTTTTGAAAACTTTTTAAAATTATTTTGGATTTAACCAGGAATTAGTGTTGGAATTGGTTTTTGACAAAGATCAAGCACATAATATAGAATAAGCGGAGATTCGTTTCTTACTCCTCCTCGACCCTATATGCTTTACCGAAGGCCTTGTAGGGGACTCCAATTTTCCACACGTCGGTCGGTGCCTGTTATACAGTGGTATATTTTCTATTAACCGACAGGAGAGCATCAGTTCTTCTCAGACAATGTATAGAGTGTGTTATCCTGCAGGTTTCCTATTATTTCCATCTTATACTGACAGTAACTCACTAGAGTTTACCAAGATTGTATTTGTTGAAGTAAGGTGAAAGGCACTTCAATGCTTTTCAATACTTTTATCATTTAAATCTCGATTACCTTGAACTAACTATGTATATTTCCACATGCCAATAAGTCATTACTAATTGTAATAAATTTTGTATCTTTTCAGTCGTTGTTGTGATAAAAAGAGCTGTGGTAACCGAAATGAGACTCCGTCAGATCCTGTCATCATCGATCGGTAAGTGACATGACATTTTAAGCTGCTTATTCTTAAGTTTCCTATTTTTTTCTTTCATTTTTTTTTGTCATCATTTTTTCTCATCGACATTGTTGTTGAGGCGAACTCAATCGTTCAGGCGAGACAACAATGCACTGGTAAAGGTTACAAAGATGAGACAAAATATTGCTTGCCAACCACGCTGCTGGTGAAAGCTTCTTACGATGCATCCATGTAACCGAATACGTATCCTCATACAGCATTGTTTCTACAATCAACCAACGTTACCGATATCATCAATCATCTTTCATAAGTTCCGACAAATAGACTTCGCTGGTGCTTACTTATGCATGCGCGCCAACCCACAAACATCGTCCTGCATCCTGCATCCACCATCCAGTCACGTGTCAAACAAATTATGTTAATTGTGTGCAGCCCCTTTTGCGGGTGGGCTTGTGCCATTAAAACCCTGAAACACACGCTGCATCCGTCCCCAGTACGGGAAGCAACCGATTCATGTTTGGCTAATTGAGTTGCAAGGAAAGTGCAAATATATCCTGGCAGGATGCTGCCACATCTACATTCAGAGGGAAAAATAATATTTCCGTGGGCCGTTTGGCGTTGGATGACTGCGCACCTAGTCAATTCGATTCAATTAATGGTCCTGGTGTTGGGAAGGACACATAAATGTAACATGATGTGGCCAACATACGAGGAGGAGTTTTATTGTGCGTGCAACAGTCATAATTTGTTAACAGCGCTTTTGTCGTTAGGGCCGACAAGGTGGCGGATGATTGTAGTTCAGTTTACGTTGTAGTGGGCTTCGAGTATAATTGAATTGAAAACTTTGTTGCGGTTTATGTACACCATGTCTGGTCTGACGGGCTGTGCTGTCGCGATTAATGTGTGGGAGGAGTTGGAAGATGAATTGCACTTTGAGCTAGGATGTGCTTCTAATTTTAAATGTATCCAATGGCAGTCATAACTTGACACGCGCCCAATTGAATTATTTTAGTGAGATTGACTGCAATTAGAGAATCCCATCTGGTCACCAAAGTACTGGGCTCCGTACGGGTGTACGGGCTGGGTAGGTTGGAGTAATTAGGCTGAGGAAAAATATGTTTTTAATGCAATTATAATTGGCTGACTAGTAGTTATTGCAGTTAAGTGCTGTCTTGTTAGGGATAAACGATGACAATTCTCAGAGGATACCTCTTAAACTATTTTGGTTAATTAAAAACGTGGGTGCGACTGACAGTTGTTAACATGATTGAACTTCATTGTTTAATTTAAGAGTTAAATGTCTAGTGGCCCATTGTATGAATGTTCAGTACCACTTTTCATTAAGCCGGCTCTGCGAGAGTTGAACTAATTGAGATATTCTTTTTTTTTCACAATTTCACATGCAATCTTCCTCGAGGCTTTATCGTGCCCTTATGCAATATGCTGCTAACGGACAGTGTTCATCTCGATGTTCCTCGTTGTACTATTTGTCTGAATTCTGCATACTTTGACTTCGTTGCCGTCAAAAAGTGCCATTTGCCATCACTTATTGGCTCATACAGCTGTGCCAAGCTCATTAAAGGTCACTTCAATTCGGAAAATTTCAGCCACAAACCTCTTTTTTCGATGTAAACCCTTTAAGTTGTCCCTTTGTCGTTCGAGTTTCTTCAGCACTGACCATCCCTAACACAATCACTACAAATTGGATACAAATATAAATTGATCAGTATACAAGACCTCATAGTGTACGACAATTTCTTTTTTGTGTCTTCTAAATAACCAGGGAGACATGGTGGCAAAGACAGGTTAACGATTCCTATCACGTGCCAAGTTTGACAATAAAAATGACAGAATCAAGAAAAAACAATCAATGTGCCGATCACACAGTGATAGATACCCACAAATACACTCTTCAGTTTCACCATCAGTCCAATCCAATTAGCATCGGATTGTTCAATACCCCATCACCCATCAGCTCCTCAAGTTGCCCGTGCACAAGTTACTCGTACCAGTTGCGGCTTCTGGTCGGCTTCGCTTCGTATCAGTAGGCAGCCACCGATCACCGGTCCAATTAAATTTGACCGACTGCAGCAGTAGCAGCAGCAGCAACAAAAAGCATATTGATTGATATTGAAAACGATCATAAATAGTTGTGAAAAGGCCCAAAAGGATTGATAGTAAGCCACACGCGCACACGACACAAATCCTCTCTATCTCTCTCGACAAACGTTTGATACATCATGTGAGGGTCTCTGCGGCTTTGTTCGCGCACCTCCACTGTCCATCAATTTCACGATACCCAGGTTGGACGGTTTGCTTCCAACGAGTGTAAGACCAAGACCGAAAACCAGAGAGAGAGAGAGAGAGAGAGAGAGAGGCCAAGAAGAAGAGATGAAAACTGCATTTCTACGTGTTGACCAAATTTGGAGACACACCGTAAGCCAGACTCACCGTTTTCCTGCATCTAGAATGTGTCGGTCTGTCGGGAGTGGACAAACAAAAAGCGTCTTGGAGCCACACACAAGCTTATGTTGCGTGTAACTATCATAGACGCACGTAAAACAATTGTGCGCGGCATCGTACCTCTGCATTGCCCATTTGGATAAACGAACAGAATTTTTCTCGCTGATTTTCACTGATTGCTCCGAGGGGTTTTTCCTTCTATCTTTTGTGTTATTTTTCCTTGCCATTTCAGTTTTTTTTTTTACATATAGAGATACTTACATACTTTTTGCAGATTTTTACGTTTTGTTTTTCTGCTTTTTTGCTTTGTTTTTGGTTTAAGTGGCGGCATCTACGTTTGCTGGTCACTCTAAGGGGCGCGCGAGTGAGCAGAAAATATTCCGAAACTGTGCGCACTGAATTTTAATTATCCTCCGGTAAGCAGAGTCTGTATCTCATTGGTTAGAATGACCAACTTTAGGCAGCTTTTGATTGCCATAGTTGGCGGAACAAATTAAGACACTTGGGTGGTCTGCGCGTGAGATGGATGGATGGAAGGACATTGGTGTTTTTTTTTTTTTCTTCAGTTTATCTTCTCTTCACTTTTGGAGTGTCGTTTTTTATTCCTTTTGGTTGGTCTTAAACAAGCACCTGCAAAAGGACATGACAATAGTGGTGGCTGTAATGAATTTTAAATGAGATAGAGTTGGCAGAAGAGAATGCAAAATACCAGTGATTGTGGTGGCAGCCAGTGGTGGGCAGGCTGACTGGGCATGAATGTGAGCTGAATGCATCTTAATGGCGAGAATTAAATGAGAATGATCAAATTAAGATAGTTCGCTCCATGTATGGTGTTGGGTGGAGTTTTTTTCTCCTGAGGTTGAGGTTTTTTTTCTTCTTTTGTTTATGGGAACGCCACAACCAGTATGTGGTGGCAGCGACTTGGGATTGGTCGTTGATTCAATTGGTTGTTGGACGTTGTGGATTATTTTAAGCATTTAGGGTAAGTGAATTCGTGTAAGGACATTGTGATTTGAGGTGATTTGTTTCGCTTGGAGCATGATCGTTTTGGGAGTTCTTTGGATGGTTCCCCGGATCCGTATATACCTATTTTTGTGAACGGTGAAGACAATTTAAGAAAATGGCTTTCTTTGTGATCGATTCCATGTGCGGTAATTAGCGTCTGGTCTTAAATGGGGCTCTGACGGTAGACCTGGCACAAGTTTGGAGTGTATTACGCTTCTGAACTACTCAATTTGAGAAACGGAAGATGTGTCCCCAAAGTCGAATGGAGTTGATGGCTTGAAGCCTAATTAAGAAGGAAATTGTAAGTTTTACCAATGGAGTCACTGCTGTATGACAAATGAGGTAAACAAACATAGTGTGCATATTTTATTGGCGCTTTTTATGTTATCTTTATATTTATATCCGAGAGTTTCCTTGGAATAGCTAATGCGGATACTGCCGTAGAATAATAATTGCTTGTTTAAATGCAAATTCGAAAACATCGGTGATCATGCCAATATTTTATATGATTTTATGACATCATGAAAAATCCTGTCTTAATGGATATGTACATATTTGGTGGCACTACAGTGCGAGGTGGATTCAAACCGGGTTTCTGAAACAGTCACTTGCGTTCTTTGCACTACTTGCCCTTTCACGAGTTGAACGGATATTAAGTTAACACCATTTGGGCTTATGAGTACAGGGCCTCACATTCCTCGTGTAGAACTGAAAATAGATGTCCTTGTCTCGTTGTCCACGGTCGTCAGTTGTAGAAACATCCGTATCCGAGGCTTTTTGCCGTCTCTTAACTTGGAGGACCGGATCCTCATTTAAACCCTTGGGAGCGACCACTGCGCATGTACAATAGATGCAGAGGGCGCCAAAAGGAGGCCCGCGTATTTACGCAAATCATTTCTGGCATCTTACGCTTAACACGGTTAATGTCCTCTCCAAGTTACGAGAACGTAGTCTTAGAACTGATGACAATTATCCTATTGAAAAAAATACGTTTAATTCACCACCTCATATAAACTTGAATGCAAACTGATTTAGTAAACAAGAAATTCTGTATATTGTCACTTACCCCTTAACCCAAATGAATGAGCAAATAAACCACACTTAAAGTGTCCAAAGAAGGTGCATCAGACCAACCCTCTGTTGCAAGGCCATTTCATGAAGTGCATAGCAAATGAATACATCTACCCTAATTGACTTGCGTCATGCCACCCACTAGAAAGGAATTAGAGCCAGACAAGTGTGTGAACTGTAATTATTGTTCGTCATCATCATATCAACATGTGCCCATCGGAAACTCACCCCCAAAAGTATAATTACAAGAGCTACAGAAAAATCATCTTAGCCGGCCAATTAAGCTCGTTGATTTATTACCCCACACGACTAACTACTTTTTTTTCCTGTTCTCATTCCTGTCCTTACACTCTGACCTACAAAAGTCACCCGCAGGACTATCACGAATTACCACGCATAATTATCTCGTACGTGAATTAAATACGTGAACACGAGTGAGCTACGAACCATGCAGCTCAAAGTATGGATAATTTTTTAATTGCCCTTTCGATTGGGAGGAGAATTTCACTAAATATGTGTACACACATCCAGCAGGACACGCGGAGCATAGTTGGTTAAATTGCACTTTACAGGGGGGACCCCGTTACTACTCATCCTGTCTGGCAATCATGTTGTGTTCCACAACCACTCTGTCGAGGGTACTCTAAAAAATTATTCAAACTCCTTTATTAGGAATATGGATTATATCCCAAATACAGTTGTGTGTCCTGTTCGCTTCAATATATGAGGATACAGGCTTTTACCTGAAATATGAATATCCATCTATTCCGCCACACCACCACCGCCATCACCATCATAGTCGCACTCGTAGTCATAGTCATCGTCGCCGTCGTCGTCGTTGTCCCTCTCAGGACTAGCCATTACGGTAAGTGGTTATTAATTTTACTATCCGTTTGCGTGTCACGTCGATACCCATCTCTCCGGCAGCATGTAGGGCAATAGAAAGTGTAGTTTAGATATTTGAGCTTTTCCACCGGATCAAGGATACGCCATAGCCTGTTGAAAAAAAAAAAAAAAACTATATATCTGGGGAGAAGCAGAGAGTGAGAGAGAGGGACACGAAGTATAGGATGACAGGAGGACGAACAAAATTGCAGGACATATGGGCTAAACTCTGTTTGCTCTGTGTGAGGATGTGCGCCCGTGGCACGAAGAGAAAAAGAAATTACTAAAGCAAGTAATAGAGGAAGTGGCTAGGATGAGGGGGGCAACTAAATGCAACCGACCGCCATTTCTTCATTGATTCAAGTCTCATCTCCGTTTGAATTGCATCAATTTTCATGATTCCTTTCATCATGAAAAATTCCACAACACCATAGGCATTTACATAAATAAAATGGATTACATGGCTGTACGCAGTACGCTGAATCCCTAAATCTACACCTCTAAGAATTCTCAGTCTAAATGACATTATTACCAACAAAGACGACCGTGACGTGTCTCTGATCGGATACACGGCAAGACAGCTCTTCGTCCTGCGGAATGTAAATGTAAATGCAAAATACTCTTCGTACTGTGAAATGCTTTGAACTACAGATGGGGATGATTCTTAACTGAATGAGATTCGCGAACTGAGGGAACGCTGGTAAAAAAACATGGTTGCCTTTTCGTTTATTTTTCATTTTTTTTTTTTGGTTTTTGACACATTGGCTTTGGGCATGGTTGAAGATATATATGAGTGGCTGTAGGAGCATACGTAAACTATGCCATGCGGATTGAACAAACTTTTCCGAAAAAAAACATACATACCAATATATGTTGTTACTTTTATGGGCTGTGATTTGTATCGAAATAACAAGAGCGAGAGAAGGACAAACGATTGTAAGGAGTCTAGTTTTGACTAAGCATAATATGTCAGTAAATTGATTGCACCTAAAACAAGGACAACCACACGATAAATTGCGATTTCTTAGAGGTGTACAACCAAAACTCATTCCGAAGAATTCTCTATTTTTATGACTGATCGCTAAATCTAACCAAATTATTCATCGAATCGTCGGTTTTCGTGGTCCTTGATATAGAGAAAGGGACATTTCTAAATCAATCTTCACAACTGTGAAATCCTTTTAAATCTCTTCATATCTTTGTTGGCAGCATTCGTATTTGCTTGACCAGCATGCAATGTCTTATTCCCACAATCTCTTTTCCTTTTGCATTCAAGTCTCCAGTGGATGACGTGCCTATCAATTCACACACAGTTCCCATTAGATTACTTCCTGATTTCATCTCCAAGGCCACGTCAATGCATCAAAAACATCGAAATTCCCATGCGTCGGATTGTGAAAATCAGAAATCACACCGTGTCCGTGGTAAAAGAATACTCACCGGATCACTGGTTACGAAAAACAAACAAAAAAAAAAAAACTTGTCAACACATTTCGGAAGCATGTGTGTGTCCTTCAGCATAAGGTAGCTCCCATCCACTGTATATCAATTGATTCTGAAATATATACGAAGAAATACCATTCGAGATTCACTTAATTCCTGGACTCACACGCAGCATTTTTTCGGTCCAAAAAGCAAAAGTGAATGATTACAGCCCACCCAACCCCCACTCCATGGTTCATACATACATAGACATCGGTTGTCTCGTATCAAAAATTCGTTGTCATACATACATTTTTAATTTTTGGCCCCAAAACGGACGATCACACAAACGATCGAACCAACGGACGGCTGGTGTTCAACCGAGCAGCTATGATTGCCAAGTTCATCAATAAAACATGGCACATTGTTCTACCACCACGAAACCCACACATGCGCATTTGTACGGAATGAAACGTGTAAAAATGCAATCGGATCCGCATCATCACCATCAAAAATACGACAGAACTTCTGAATCACAAAATCCGCGCCCGGTGGATGGATGGGCGATCACATCGTCATCGTCATCGTCAAACATGATCATCAGCATCATCCGTCGCGTCGATCGGTACGACAACGATGATGGTGCGCGCCCCAGTGATCTGTTGGCCAATTGTGCCGCACCATAGCGTAGAGTGATTTGATGACAAGGACCTCCACGATAGTTGAGGAGGTATTCTCTGTGTGTCCATCCATAGTAGGCCGCCGCCGATGCTCCCGTCCAGTGCTCAGATTGATGTATGCCGCCTCATCGTCATCATCGTTGTTTGTTGTGCGAAATGCTTGCCGCCGTGAGACTATGTGTCACTTACAGTATGCGCGCGCGCGTAAAAATTTTCGGACCATCAATTATTCTAAGGTAAAAGTGCACCGGAGCACTCCTGAAACAGTCCGGGTAAACCGTCGCATGAGCGCAATTTTCATGATGAATTCAACGCGAATTGATTGTATTCTAGTGCGTGCATTGTTCACTATCCGACGGCGGCGGTCTCTCCAACTTATTCCAATTCAGTTGGACTATGAGGATCTACTGTCCGTCGGCCGGTACGGGAGTTCCACAGTTCCATTGCTATGATGAGACGGATTAACCATTTTGGTAATGTTCACTCGTTAAAACTCGTTTACCTTGTTATCTGGCGGCTCCTGTGTGCTCCTGTGTATGTGTGCGTTCGTACAGTGATACAGAAGTGACCGCGGTCGGTAGCTCGTGGAACATGAATCCATAATCATAAATATCGAGATCGCGGTTACAGTTACAAGAGCAGAGGATTGTATTCGATTGGATTTCCAATCAAAATGCTGCCTTAAGCCAAAAAATCATTATTAACACGAAGATAATGATCGCAATCGTAATGGTTCTCGGTTTCGGTATCTGAAGCGAACGCATAAAAAGTGTGTGCTGCACGCCGCGACGGAGTGCAGCCAGTGCAGCGGAGGGATGACAATCGATGCAGTGAACGCTGACGGGACGGGTGAGTGCATCTCAGTTTGATTGATTCGAGGGGGATTTAGTGTTTGCGGCATTTACTCAAAGGAGCCTTTGCGTTAGCGTCTGTTGTTTGTGATGTTGTTACGTGTCTATTAAATGTCTTAAAATGGATAAACATGAAATTACGTGTATCTTATGTGCGGTACTGAAAATGGACGAATGCAACAGTCGTAGACAATGCACGAACAGACATAACTGGTGTAGAGTGATGCATTTTGTATCGCGATATGTGCCTGACATTTGAACGATCGAAGATGTTCGAATGAAGATTTGTGTCCTTCATGATTGTTCGGTTCACGCAAAAAAAGGGCGGTAAACTTGTTATATGTATATTATTGCAAGAGCTTAAGTTGAAGGCTTATTTTGTAGTATTCTAAGGGACATGCTTATAAACAGCATTTCCTTCAAGTCTGGGAGTCCTTAGTGTCCTCAGAAAATTAGATGCCGGGTTCCTACATTTGTCGATTGTATAGTTCTGTCTGTACAACGTCTTGAAAGGCACACCTACCGTAATTCCACGATGCGGTGTATCCGTATATCCATCAACGCCAATAATATAATACTTGAACATGTTCTTTAAAATTAAGTAAGATAACACACCATCCAAGCCATTCTTTACCGCAGCACTTTGAACTTAACTATAACTTGAACGCTGCACCAATTTCCACTAGTAAAATACTGCTTACAGGATACTTCCAGCGACGATGTTGCCCCCCACATTGAATTCCTTCATTTGCACGTTCCATCAGAATTCAAGAGAATGAGTTAACATTTTGACCTTAATTAATTCTCATTTTTTTTCACAGACTAAGACAAGGATCAACTCACATCCTTCCAAAATTAATAATTTACAATCAATTAACTTATCACATTATCTCGTGATAATACGCCATTACAAAGATTCACACAACCCCAAGTATACCCAGTAAAAGCAAAATAGTCCCAAATAAAGCTGAAAACTAATTAATACCACTTACACTGAGTCCCTTCTTATCCTCAAGCTCAGATACACTGTTCATTTCATACATACTCGCAGCTACACACATGCATGTCTCGTGATATCTTCAAAATGGGTATTTGAACTTTATGCATAATTGACAGCAAAGTGTTGATATAGGTATCCAACCAAACTATCGCATACCCCACCGCCCACTCTTGCCCAGCCCCGGAGAAGTAGATGAAGTAGACAAAAAAAAACTATCGGGGGCATATTAAATGATTCAAATGTGAAATCCAAAACGCATTTAAATTATCCCGTACATAAGTGTCGTTCCCCTCGCGCCGTCAACCTGTACACACGACACAAGGTTACGCAGCATAAAATGATACTCGTATCCTGGCCAAACGCAACGGGAATCCAATGTAAACAACAGACGACATTTATTGTAAGAAGTCACAAAGAGGAGGAAGAAGAAGAAGAAGAAGAAGAGGAAGAGGGCAACACAAAAAAAAATACGAAGAAGATATAAATTTTTTACTATGTGTAGACGGGAAAAAGGCTTTCCCTGGTCCCAGCAGCATGGCTTGAATCCCAAAGCAACAGCCACCCGCACCCCAGGAACGCCGCAAAAATACACACGCAAAAAAGCCAACAAAGGCAAAACAGGAAAATCATCCCCCGTTTTACTGTTGTTATGTACAAGTATTACATGCGAGGCCCCAAAAAGAGAAAGGCCATAAATAAATGGCGGCACACGCATTCATTTATACGTAAACAGAGTACAATGACTTGATGTGGCTCTCGCTCTTGCTCGCTCTCCTTCTCTCCGTCTCTGTATCCCTGCAAAATTAAAAGGGACACATCGACGACGACCAAGTCAGCCAGCCAGCCAGCCATTCATGAAAACACAAAACTTTTGACTCGCTACGGATCCTTGGCGCACGACGACGACGATACCATTTACACGGATGATAAAATTCTTCCTCTCCCAGACTGTTTCTCGCCGTTCTAAGATTCGGCTAAGGAATTCAGCGATTCAGCCAAAGGGAGGGTGTGCGATGAAACTTTCACTCTCAAGAATACTCAAGGTAGACACTTTCACTTTCTCTTAAACTTCTTGCCGAATCTGTGATGCCGTTGAGAGTGAAAGTGTTGTGAGAAAAGCTTCTTTCCGCTGCCGTGTCATCGTCTTCTAAACTTCGAATCCTCCCCCCGGGTAAGAAACCATCATCGGAGGAAACGCCGCAAGGATTACAAAGAAAGCATTTAGATCCTGCGAAACTGCTAAAAATCGCCCGAAAAGAAAATGGTGGTATCGCATACAAGAAATCAAGAATGGCGTCTAGGATGAAACACACTGTGGTGGGTGTGTGGAGCAAGAAAGGGATAATACTTCCCAGTCACCCATAACCTCTTTCCTCGTAGTGGAGTTGTAGTTGTGCGGATAGAATGTAGAGTATGAGCGTAAGATGGCTCCTGGCCGATGTGTTTGGGATTATATGGTATAATAAAGGATACAAGGATACAGCGGATACGCAATGACATTGATAGCTGCTACAGAACACGATGGTTGCTTAGACTTTCCCTTTTTCGACTTTGAGTGGCATGGCAGCATGCTGGATGGAGCGTTGAGAGGGTACGGGGGGAATATGAACTTTGCGATTATTGTCGGTGTGTAAAATGTCCTTTGGCATTAGTAGGTAGATGATATTATTTAATATGTTGTTGATGATGCCGTTGAATGGTTCTTGTTGCCGCCATAATCCCTTACGTCTGGGATGATTGTACATTACAAACAAATGACGCACTGATTCTTGCGATAAAGAAATTAATTAATTGCTAATTGCTTGACACCCTGTTCGCTGGTAGTATTTGCCAATCCACGCAGATGATGATTCTTGTTTTCTTTATTTTTTTTTCTTTTTGTAGAAACAAAAAGCAGAGTACTTATGAGATGCGCATCATTTAACAGATACGGCTGTGCGTTCAAATAAAAAAGTTTGCCTAATATCGGATAAAAAGTTGAAGAAGTTCAATCGTTTCATGGGCGATTCTGCTCATTCGACACGAATATAAATGAGCTGGGTAGGGATGAAAAGGCAAAATAAATAAATAAATACCCATCAAGGATTTTCATGACCATGTGCGGCACCTGCTTACAAATACACTAATTTCGGGTCTGGGGTTGACATTCAGAGTGAACATTTGTGACGCGGCATGAAATGTTTGATTTATTAAATTTGATTTAAGATTATGTAATTTACTGGTATCACTTTTCTCTCTACTCACCCGCACTGCAAATTTCTTATTTATCAATCTTATCCGATTTGAAATGGTGCAAAAGTAGCAAGAGAAACTTGCGATCGAAGGCGACAATCAAGGCGAATTTCACTTGAAGACATTCATCTGGATGACATCGACCCGCTTGTAGTAAGAGTGAACAGTGAGCTTCCCTCACGAAAAAAAATCATCATTTTCTTAAACAACTTTAAGAACCGCCTCACCAGAACAGCCCTTATCCCCAGAATAAGCGACGCAAACAACTTTGCGTCCTTCAGCATAAATGGTGTCCTCAACTTTTACATCATCGTTGACCGAATTTTTAATGAAATTCCTCCAATTCGCATCAAGCCAAATCCTGTCTACCACAAAAGAAACAATATCACCCACTCCTCATTCCTTCGATATCTATTATTTTTCTCCTTCGCCTATCCTTCAAACGGACAATAATAAAGAGCGTACAGCATCCTTGGCTTGTTATGTTTGGCACAAGATTTGTGGGTAACAAGTTTAAGCGGATTTAAATGGCCAATTATGCAGTTCATTGATTTTTTCGTACCTTCTCCCTTTAAGTGAGTGTGTCGTTGGTTACTTAGCTCAAGCGGCAAGAAGGACATTCCTTCGTTAGGATAATGAAGTATTTTTTGCTGTTTTCGTTCCTTTTTGTTGTCATTTCGTCCCTTTCGCACTGTGAGGTGATTTCTAAGAATACAACTTTTTAAACGCACAAGCTGAAGCTAAATTTGGTGTTCATTCGACGACGAAATGAAGAAAAGAGAGAAGATTTTGGCATATTGTGGGGGCAGAAGATTTATCGGGGTCACGTGGATTGAATTTATAATTTCCACTCCTTGGATCCTTTAAGGACTTCCAGCAAAATCAACAAGACACCAATTTTTTAAGTATTATCTGAAGAGTAAATTGAGATGTGTACATCTCACAAGTAAGTGCAACAGAAATATGTACATATACGGCATCCTTCATTGACAGGACAATCAAATAAATTTCAACATTTTATGACAAGTGTCGTGTTGTCAGCGCCAGTCGCACAAGAGCACAGAAAAAAACAGAATCAGAAACAGAAACAATGTTCGTAATATCCTGTCAAGATGTTTTGAAAACATACTCCAATAGAGTACAACGTAAAAAGAACTAATTTTGTAATTTGTAACCAAATGATGAGATCAGACAGAACGAGAATTGAAATAGGTTCAACATTTCCCAAAGCCATTTATCATCGCTGGCAATGTTGAGAGAGATACTTTTGCTTGTAACTCGATACTTAAAAAGTGACACAACAGAGATTAGTGAAATACTCGTTAAGTGTTTTCCACTTAAATGGCGACGAGAGCAGGGCATGTGTGATTGTGCTGTGATGGGCCATCTGGTCAGTTGGTGTGACACTGATAAGCAATATTTATTTTTGTTGTTCTATATAATAAAAAAACACAGTCCATTAAAAATTACGCAAATTTGGGATATCGGCTCTTGTAATAATCATCGACTGATTGCAGGGGTCACCAATCGTTTGCACGATGTCGCGGGCCGAATTGAATAGTTTGCCCTATTCCTTATACATGTGCATACTTTAGTACATTTTGGACAAAAACATATAAAGTTTTGCCAACAGGTGTCATGCTGACTTTCGATCAAGTATTTAAAGAGTTGGGATCATCAGTTTCAGAGGGTGCGCATGTCGGTATCGTTGGCGTGGTTACAATTGCAACTCTTTCCTTCGAAACGAACACTGAGTCATGATGTTATGATTGCTAAAAACTCGGTTGAATTTGCACTTTGCCTCGGTTGAAGTTCCCCTCCGTACCCATTTCGCTTTAATGATATCCATTTAAAATCTTTGTTTCATCATTGTTATCCATAAACTTATAACCAATCTTTACGAAGCTATTTGAAAGATTCAATAAACTTCTACAAGTAGTATAGTTTAAAAGGCTACATCACAATCATCTACAATCATCCTCCTAAGGGTAATATTTTCTATTTCGTATTTATCCGTATGCATGACATTTTCTTCAAAGAAGTTCACCATCAGTGAACACGGTCCGCGGACACAACATTTGCCAACCACTGCAAATGGAACAATGCTCTTCTAATAGCCAAAGTGTGCGAACAAATTGAATTTGATTATTTACATTACGCCCACTTACTACTGCATCTCTCGACAAAGCTTCATCATTTAACCCCTAATTGGCTTGCCCCTTCCCAGCTGAGACACTATTTCAAGGGTCCAATACAAATTGCAGCATACGAGATGGAAAGAGCGCGACCGCGTTGGGTATATGAGTGTGACTTGAGGAAATTTGTAAATCGAGATGTCAATAATAATCTCGTGCATGTGGTTGGATTAGTTTCAACATTTTAGCCTTTGGAACAGATGTTCTGCCCGAGGCGTTGAACGTTTTGCCATTGCAATGCCAACAACTGTAAGAGGGCTGAGTGTAGCTTGCTACTTTTGGGCGTTGTGTTTCAAATTTTTTGCGCGCCCTCATCCTGGGCGCTGATAAACATTGCACCGCAGGGTGTCCTTATGTTATGATATTTCTGGCCTCTGTATGAAGTTTTATTTTTACTAGTCGCTACGTTCAGTTTAGTAGAGTCTTGCCCTTGAGGGTCTGCATATAAATCAGTTAACAGGAAACGGATACTTGCATAATTGTCTTGCAGATGAGGGGATCTATATAACGATGTGTATGTGTGTAGTCTTAAAATGTCAAGGAAAACTCGCTGGTGGAAGGAAATGCTTGACTTATTGCGGACACATTAGTTCGCTTTTCGAACAGGAGGTGCGAGCGAGTGTTGTATTGGATTTACATACATGTGGCTTGTTGTCCTTGGGGAGTTGTGTGTTTATTTTAAGGAGACACCTGTTATGCTGCCGTTGAAGGATACTTTATGCAAGCATTTGTGGATTCTGTCACATTTGAATAGATACAAAAATCGAATTATTGCTTTATGTCATCGTTATGTGTAAACACATTCAAAACTATTTATTCTCTCACTCGGATGAACGTAAATCACATCTATCCCCCATTAACCGCGACTCCGCTATCAAATGCCCATAAATCCGTCTCGTCATTGTTGTAATTATTCCTTGTGACTTTATGGTTTGAAGTTCCTGCAAGTAATTTAAATCAACACCTCTCATCCCCCTAACAAATCATTCGTGGTGTCTCCTCCCCTCTCTGACATGACAACGAACACTGTCACCCAAGCATGGAGGGAATGTGTCAATATTTTGAATCTTCCCAATCGATTTTTAATTTCGTCTCACAACACACATTCACAACTAGCCTGCCGTCAACAGTACAGATGGGCATGTGGCAGTCGTAATTTTCCGAATCACCGAATAAATTCCCGACAACGCACTTCGAGCATTTACCGGCTGTTGAATCTGTTATCTCACTTAAATTAGGGAGTCCCGTCCCTATCCTTATCGTTGTTCACCCCATATAGGTGAGCGTATGTGTGTAGGTGTGAATTACTCTCGTAGTGCTCTATCTGAAGTCCATAACTTAGAACACTTGTCCCCCTCGGTCGTCTGGCAATGGGATATTTAAATCCATCATGAAATACATTTTGGTGAAAAACAATTCCACGACATGGGACACCAATGTCGAATTTGAAGAAAAACATATCCTGCCAAGTCAGCCTTAATATTTATTCCTTTTCTGCTGACTACACTATCCGAGGATCATAAAAAACGACCAGCCAGCACAATCACCAATAAGGTCCTTCCACAAAAAATAAGAAACAAAAAACAAGCGGCAAAAATTAATGTTAACGCTCGTAATAATTTTTATGAAGTGTTAAATATCAGCACAGTAAACATTGACAGGATAAGACAGGATACAAGAGCGAGTATGTTGGAACTAGAACCGCTTATTGAAGGAGGAGATTTTCAATATTAAAAATCATCATCCTTGAAGGAGCATAAAAGCCAAGTGTTTTATGTCACGGTAAAAGAGAAACGACGACATAAAATCACAGTGTGCGATTTTTTTTCTCCTTCTTTTATTTATGTACACATTTATCCCTACATACACATTCGGTTGTGTGAGGTACTCTTAGCTTACTGATTATGTCATTAAAATTGCGTGCGGTAAATGATATGTGAAGAATTTTAATTTTGTTTTTTCTGCCGCTTCATAGATCCAAAGTATCTTTGTACTAATTTTAGATTTTTATTTGTGTTTGCAGATTTTTCCTTAAATTCTTTTTGAAATGCAATCAAAACTGTTTGAAGAACGCCGGGAATCCAAGGGATATGAGGCGATTTCAGGTAAAGTAAATGTTTTTGTTTTCTTTTTATTTTATTCGAAAGTTAAAGGAACCGGCAAATACTTAATTTTTCTTATTAATAAGACATTTTTGAAGATGTCATGTCAACATAAAATCGGATTGAGATTTCTTAAAACGAAAATATTACTTTTAAGCCGAGAGTTTGGAGTAAAAAGAAAAAGGGTGTTTTTTTAGAGGCGGTGGATTTTAAAGAATTGGAACCCAGATAATTTATTCATTGAATTGAATTTATTTGACAGTTAATTAGATGGCGGTAATGCTTGAATATGGTTTCGGCATGTCCGAGACTGGCGTGATCTGTTGGTTTATTTTCAAATACTGTTGGTGTACTGCGACCAGGCTGTATTACGGCAATAATGCTTCGAATTTTGACTTCTTTCTAAGTATAAGTGTTAGTAATCATGTGTCTGTTTGGCTCACCGGTGACAGTAACGTTTTGACTATTGTTTTTGGAGACATATAAACCAATGACTCCACCGGCCCATAAAGCGCACTCAAGGGTGACTTTTTTAATCTTTGCTCCAGCGTGAGTCTATTCATGATGAATTCCACACAAAATTAACCTCAAAACATACGAAAGCTGTAAAATTAGCTGTCACAGAAAACACATAACAAAAGGTCCAATGTTTTGTCTCCACTTCAGGTGCACAAAGATTCGTCAAATCAATTGAAAAAGCTAATTTGATTCTTATGTGGTTATCCTTAAAAGCTTCAGCATTCAAATTTCAACAGTATCATTATGACACACATTCAACATTCACATGATCAATTTCATTACAAGAGTGATCACCAAAAATTAGCATGAACATCTTAACAGAAACTTACACGTTCAGCAGATCATTACGTTTGTGTTATTTCCAATAATGGCCTACTTCTGTTGAATGAAACTGACTTATCGTCCGCTAATCTATGCACCAAGCATTTGTTATGCTAACATTTCTGAAAATATTGTAAAGCTAGTACTTTTCATTCGACTGGCCATTTGTAACACAAAGCGGTCGCCTTGACAACACCTTTCATTATATTTTCCTTCAAATTGGCGAATTTAGGTGACTACTACTCGCCATATTTAAAACTCAATTGTGTCAATCCCATCGAAAAAATTACAATTTTAAAATATAAACTGTTACTTTCCAATTTATTTATCCAAGCGTTCCAGAGAAGATAAGTATTGTTGTACAAATAAACCATCCCTGCACAAAAATGCAGCCATTTTTATTCTTGATTATATTTAATTTCATTAGTTCATATTTCAATAACAAAAAAAATTACAAAAGGATCACCAAAAAATATTTTACATGTTCAACAAATCCCGAAATTCATACGTTGTTTTTTTTTATTTTCTTACTTTCAGGTTGTGATATCAACACAAGTGGCTGTTGACGGCCCACTCTTAGCCATATCCGATAACATGTTTGTGCATAATAACTCCAAGCATGGTCGTCGCGCAAAACGGATGGACGCCACGGAAGGTACAGGAAACTCTCCCCTGTCCATTTCGGGTCACCCCCTTGCGCCTGACAGTACCTATGATGGTCTGTAGCAAATTTGTGTTTGCTTTTTGTTTGAATTTGTTTAAAAAGAAATAATTGAATGTTTTTTGTTTTGTATTATTTTTTTTTCTCTCGTAAAATTGAAACGAACAAAATTGTAATTGTGTTACTAAAATTTATTTTGAAACATGACATTTTTGAAGCTTGTCAGGGCAGGAGGATCAATACCATCCTCAATCGAAAACATCCTCCTTAAACATTTGATATATATATAAAACCCGTCTCTTAAGACATAGACGACCACAGTCTCATTCCGTTTCCCCGTTCTTCCACATATCCTTTATTTATTTAATATTTCCTCGTATTGTATATCAACAATCCCACATATTATGTTTGGTATTTTTATCTTAATGCGATATTATCCTCAATGTTGACCATTGTCACGGCACCAAGGACCACCGAGGGTGGGTGGTTTTTTTATGGCTTTAGCTCCCCTTTTTCGGATTAGATCACCACAACAAAAAAGGCAAACACCCCTTCTTGGAAAAGGGACAGCATTAAGTTCTTCATATCTAAAATAGACATACACACGCGTAAATATACAGACATACCTTACCATTCGATGAACCACCCTTTTGCCATAAAACATACATTCATTCATACATATACGAGTCTACATGTGTGAAAAGATATAAAAAAGGTCCTTTAACGCATATACAAACCATATAATGTACACCGTCCAAGTAGCCAGTGGATATCAATAGCTAAGTTGATACCGAATAGCCAGACAAAGTATAAATCATTATAACGTCTCCCCATAAACGCAAGGACAAGTGTTTGGGTCCATTTTTGATGTCTCTGCTTGGGGAGAGTGCACAAGGCTGCCGAATTGTCTTCAGAGGATTTGTTTTGTTTGACCATTCGTCTTGCGTGTTGTGTTGGCAAACTTAGTGCACTGAAGTGAACGACCAAATGGTTAGCCAGCCAAGCCACTAGCCGGGTTCTTTACAGCAACACACACATTAGCATTTTATTTTTTCTCTCAACGATAGTAGTCACCCCTTACAGAAACGCGCACAAGAACCATTATATTTCGGGAATATTCATGGGGTAAAATACCTCCCCCATTACTCCTCTTACTTTCGGTGCCATCCAATAGCGAACTGTTACGCATTTCCGCAGCTACCACTGCAGTACTCCAAGTCAAACTTAATGCGGGGATACACAAAATGCCTCCCTTAGATTATTACACAAAATTTAATGAGGAGTGTGGATATAAAAGTCCCCCCCCCCCCCCCCCCCCCTATCAAGGACTTGCATATATAGTCACAGTAGAAGCAATCCCAAAACAATCCCTACTTAAATCCTTGAGTATAATTTTTGAAATAGATTGTGATTGTGTTGTTGTGTCCACGTATATTAATAAAACTGCATGATCCTTAAAGAAAAACTCCTACAGTCCTAAGTCCCCAGTTACGGTTAAATTCCATTCACTAAATTGGAACTCTTCCATTTCAGCAGGACTCTATCCTCCACTACCGGTTGCGACTCCCTGCATAAAGGCGATATCACCAAGCGAAGGTTGGACCACCGGCGGAGCGACTGTCATCATTGTTGGTGACAATTTCTTCGATGGCCTTCAGGTCGTGTTCGGCACAATGCTGGTTTGGAGTGAATTGATTACATCGCATGCCATACGCGTCCAGACACCACCGCGCCACATACCCGGTGTTGTGGAGGTTACACTCTCGTATAAGAGCAAGCAATTTTGCAAGGGATCACCGGGACGGTTTGTTTATGTCTGTAAGTACTTACTACGAATAGCTCATGTTGGCTGATGCTAAAATAGAGTTTTTTCATTAATTTAAGCAGCCCTCAATGAACCGACGATAGACTACGGCTTCCAGCGACTGCAAAAACTGATTCCCCGCCATCCTGGTGATCCGGAGAAGCTACAGAAAGAGATCATCCTTAAACGTGCCGCCGATTTAGTTGAAGCTCTCTACTCCATGCCAAGGTAAGAGTGAAATGCATAATTAACCGTCAGACTAAGTTTTTAACAATCGCGTACACAGATCTCCCGGAGGAACAACTGGATTCAATTCATATGCCGGTCAATTGGCCGTCAGTGTTCAGGATGGAACTGGTCAATGGACCGAAGATGAATACCAGCGAGCGCAGAGTAGCAGTGTGAGTCCTCGTGGCGGCTACTGTAGCAGTGCATCGACACCCCACTCATCTGGTGGCTCCTATGGGGCCACTGCGAACGGCTATGGACCGGCACCGAACATGGGAGCGTTGTCATCGTCGCCGGGCAGTGTTTTCAACTCCACATCAAGTGAGTAGTTCGGGGATGATTTTCTCCATTTATTTTGTTTCCCTTCTCTATTTTTTTTGTATCCTTTTCGTTTGTTTTCCTTCTTTGCGTTTATATTTTTCATTTCTTTATTTTTCTTTTGCATGGTTATTTTGTCGTATTTTGTTATTTGCATCTGCACCAACAACAAAACAACAAAACAATAAAAAAAAATATACAAAATACAAAAAAAAATCGAAAAATAAAACAATCCGCTCAGCTAGTGCCTTTTCGCCATTAATCTCAACAGTGTCGTCCCCATGGCATCAAGCACTCGTTCAACATCATCACCATCATCACTCGCATCCGCATCCGCACCATCATCATTCGCATCATCCACATCAGCCGTGGCATAATCCGACAACAGTATCAGCAACAGCAGCTGTTTAAAAATAAAAAAAGTTTAAAAAAGAAATGAAAACAAAAACAAATGATAAACTTAAGGATAGTGATAGGACATTGAGCTGCATGGGAGCCGTATCCTCCACCCAGTCGATACGGCCTTACCTACACACGCACTTTACATTGAACACTTTAATATACGAACACACATGCCGACTGATTGGGCGCGCCAGCAGAGGGCACAGCTTAAAATGGTATTTACAAGTTTTTCTTTTGCCTTGGTTTTTATATGTTCTCTTAATTTGTAACATTTTTTCATTATTTTATTCTACTTGCTTCTTTGCATGTTGGCCTTTATAGTTTACAGTGAATTTAAATATTTTTTGAATGCTACAATGAAAGTCTGTATGACTTTTAATGTGTCGATCTTTAAATGATAGCTACATGTGGGAAAACTTCTCAAGCTCCATTTTAATTCAGAATAAAATCGAAAGTTCTAAAAAGCATGTCTTCTTGTGGTTACTAACTGCACTTGGGGAATGAATATATCAATATGAGAGATGCTACACTTGCAAATGAAACAATGAGGGAGAAGTCCTTCTGTAGAAACGACCCAGAGAAGACTAAACCAAATTCCATAATAGGAGATTGGTCCAATTTTAGATGAATTGGTCCAATTTGACATCGATACTGGTCAGGTTATGCAGACAAAGCGTTAGTGAGATATGCTTGGCGAACACTGTTACCCTATGCTGTATCAGTACCAGGCCATACAGTCACCCAAGGAAACGAAAAAGCGAACTGTCTTGCGAAGAATGGATCTGAGCTGGCAGACTTTCGAGCAATCTCTTATGCATTCATGCCGCTTAGCTCCATAAAGAAGAAACTGGAAGATGAAGCCCTGGACAGAGCCAAAACTCAAGGGTTTGGTCTTGAAATTGAAGCAACAGCAAGGGCTCTATGGCCAAAGCTGAATGAAAAGAGTTCAACATCACTGATCAGCTTTAGTCGCAATGAAGTGCGCATGCTAATAGGACCCAACCTTACTGGGCACTGTGCTATATGCATGCACAATCATCACCTATAAAGGACCCAACCTGTTGGTCGAAGTGAGTCACGGGCGCGATATAGTAAGGGCACCCATAAACCTATCTAGCGTAAACTTCGGACTTATCGCAGCCCCGGAGAAAATAATCGAATGGTGTCAAGTATGAAAGCGACGGCCTGTTGGTGCACGTTTGCGGTTGGTTTATTCAGTCGCCAAATGTCTGCTTCGATGGCACGTATCGCCGTCTTGTTAAAACCACAGTTAGGTTATATCGACGTTGCCAAGCTCCGGTCCTAGAAAGTCGGGCGCTTTATACCTGAGACCAGTAATAGTGTCTCCTACTTCTTCATTTTGGTTATAAACCACCAAAGATTGACTATCTTTATAAATGCACTGATGCTTGGTCCAATACTCGTGGATTATGTTTGCTCCAAGAACGGGAGTTTTGCTTGTTGACATAGCCGCTGAGCCGAGAAGATGGTTTGTTTGCCAAAATGAGTATACCTGGTCAACATTTACAGCGCCCAAATAGCGAACTCACATTGTTGCTCCAGATCGTCCGGTATCAATACTTGCGTCGGCACTTATCCAGAGTAGGCCCCTGGCGATGCCCAATTCAGATGATCGGCGCCGAATCTACATTTCTGGATCTTCTTCGATACTGGCCGTGACGGTTGCTATGTTATTTTGATTTCGCACCAAGTTTGTGGCTTTAGGGCCAAGGTATGTGTATTCTCGAAACTTTTCAACGGAGCGAAGTTCCCTGCAAATTGAAGCCATGAAAACAAACAAATAATAAACGAATACCAACTTAATTCACATTCCAAATTGTGGAGGAGATATTTAACATTCGCCAATTGATACCAGTTATAGAGTTAGTCAATCCGTGTGGCCTACATTGCAACTGCAATCTGCAGCCAGCCGCTGTAACCTAACCAAACCTTGAAATCAAAGGTCAAGAATAATCAGCGCTATAAGATATTGAAGCGTATTAGTATTTATGTACGAGATATACCTTCTACATAGGTTGCGCTGCTTCATCAATATGTATATTAAACAACCACTAACTACAAACTACAATAATAGTGGTATAGACTGAGAACAATCAATTCAATGTAATGTAAGATCGTGTCACCTCCCACTGATTGTCAATGGAGTCCAACAGTGGATGCCAGGATGTCTCCTCAAATATCCACGAAACTGATCACAATCCTACTTGAACCAATGCATTAATTTAAATAACATACATCGATTTTCGAGCTAAAAAAATAGACAAATTTTATTTAATTTTTTTTCCGTTTGTGTACATTTAATTTCATTACATTATAAATTAAGCCTTGTAACTAACAAAGGAGCCGTAAATAAAATAACCCTCCTTATTTCTAGGAGTCGGTGGTCTAGGCTTCAACCCATTTGCATTGCCCACATGTAACACCCAAGGATATAGTACGAGTCAGCTGGTGACATCATCCAAATAATATTATTACTAGATCGTCAAAAATGGTTTCCCTTTCAACATCCACCAGAGACGACACACACGACAAGGCGAGACGAGTGCAATACTAAACACAAAACAAAAATAATAAAATAATAAAACAAATACATTTATAAATCTCCATATCCATGTACATAACTTGTTACAGTGATTTAATTCATATCAAATAAATTCACGCAGACACCACATCATGGATGTCATATCAAAATTGAAGAGTCTATCCACAATGCCCATTGTGTACACCTATTTTATTTTATTTTTTTTCTTCTCATCTCAGTAGATAGTTTTTAATTAAAATAATTACAATGTTTGTATACGAAACCATACAATACTGCACTTAGCAAAATCCCTAAAGTTTAAACGAAAAATACAATTATTCGGTACAAACAAGGCACATAATTGAATAGAAAAAAAAAAAACAAAAAAACAAATGTATCTTAAACATATTTTTAACATATCATTGTAAAATTAATTCTAGCATTGTAAATATTTTATTTTTATTGTTAATTGAATAAAACAAAGAGAAAAAGTAAAAAATAAACGAGAACAGAAAGAATATACACTAATCCAAAACATGTGTGTAGTAATCGTACCGAAATAGTGAAATTTTTTTCCGTTCAAATACATATTTATAATTAACTTACCAAAATACCAAAGGTGATATATAAATTAAATGAAAAAGAAAATAATATCTCTTATCTCACTTATCTTCATGGGATAAATCACAATATAATATCATGTAAACCATCATTCACCCATAAGAGGGCCGCAATCAAATTTACAAGTCTCTAAGCAAGTTGGTAAGAAAAGCAAAATAAAACACCCACAATCAAGATTATACGATAATTATGCATTTTTAGCATAAACTAATAGAATATTAACGCCCAATGTATACACAAAAACGCCATCGTTTAATCTCACCATATTTCTTAACTAAAATGTAATAGTAGAATTTATATTTAACAAAAAATAAAAAAAAAAATGCAAAAATACATTTCATTCACTATACGATATTAAAGTTAATAATAAACACACCAAAATTATTATAAAATTTATTTGTTTTGCGAACCTTATACATACATATATACACGTTTTGTATGCATGTATATTTGAAAGGAATTGTACATAATTTTATTGCAATTTAGTTAAAAAATAAACAATAAACAAAATATCCGTTTGAAATATATACGCATGTATGTATATATGATTTTTTTTTTATTCTTATTGTAAAATAATTGTTTTTCTGTATAAAATGGAAATCTCTGAATGTATTTACGAATTTTTATTATATTTATCAAATAGAAGATGAAAATCTATTATATAGAACACTTTTAAGAGAACCCTTAATATAATACTAACCAATTTGATTAAATTACGTTTTACGGAGAAAAAATTGAAAATATTATATTAATGCTAATAAATATAATTACAATTTTAATACGTGACTTTTTCTTTATTTTTTAGCGACTATATTTGTCCTTGAGAACTTTTTTTTTTGTCGGAGGTTTTTGAAATCTACACTGGAGCACTCAGTTTAAAAAAAACTGGTCCATTGTACTACCAGGCAGCAACCTATATTTTATGAAATTTCATGGTATTCCGGAGGAATACCAGCAGGCGATTCTGTTATAAGGAGCCTACATCATCAGCTCTCACCTCATCAGCACCAAATAACTGCCACCTAATCCGAGCAAAGCGAAGTGCTCAGCAGTGTTGTCGTTTTCTCCACAGGCGTCGCAGAGTGTTTCGTCGCTTAGGCCAAGCACATTTAGATGTTTGGCGAAGGTGTACTGGCCCGTTAGTCTTTTCTGTTAAGACATAAAAAGAATTCCGCGGATTTCTTACAAACATTAGGGAGCATGCGCTTGGGTTGTCTACATCCTGGAGAGTCATTCCACCTCCGGTTGTGCTCTCGAGAAGCCCTGCCATCGATGGAAGTCCTAACCTAGGATGCGGGTAGTCCCAACGCAGGTTCGGGTCCTAAGAGTATCTCCTCTGATCCTTGTCTAGCAAGTTCATCGGCGATCTTATTTCCCGTGATCCCGTGGTGGCCCGGGACCCAGACAAGTCTTAGCGTATTGAACCTGCCGATCCAATTTAGAGAAGACTTGCATTCTTGGACTTGGACTATCTTGGAAGTCTCGCTACAGACACAAATACTTCGCCCCTTCCACCTGTTCTTCACAATATAGTTCGTGGCCATTAGGATCGCATAGGTTTCTGCTTGGAAGACCGACGCAAATTTACCTAATGAGGTGTGGAGTCTTATGTTGTCGCTCTCTACGAAAGCGCCAGCGCCAGATCCTTCATTGGTCTTGGAGCCATCCGAGAAGATTCGACTAGATTCTTTTCCTGGCTCATATTCTGGCCAGAGCCAGTCCTGAGTGCAGGGAAAGTCGACTTTGTGTCCTTGCGTCAGAAGGCATATCCATGAGTCTGTGGTCAAAAGAAATGCGTTGCGCAAGGTCATCGATATAGCAAAGACCACTTCTTTTGAAACTGAAGATGGCCTTGAGAGTGCACCCCATGATGTGGTTATCAAGGGGGGAGGGGGGGGGGTTTCAGAAGTGCAGAGCCAGGCGTGCTAGGGAAGGCCCCTATGCAGCCGTGGCAAACCGTTCTTTGAAGCTTAGTGAGAGCAGCAGTTACGTGTGTGCGCAAAAGCTTATTCCACCAAACAACCGATGCATATGATAAAAGAGGCATCACCACAGCCATGTAGATCCAAAAGGTAGCCTTCATACCTTGAGGACTTAGTATAACTTGACTTGAGTCATAGATTAGATGAGATTTGCGTGGGGCTGCAGAGTGGACATTAACCCTCTCCTGGTAGCACAATCTTCTTCTTACTGTCTCCAGTTGGGTGCACAAATTTAATTTTCACATCTTAAATACTAAGCATGAGCAGAAGAAACATGTTACCGATGAGGCATATCAAAAACCGATGTAATGGTATCGTCTAGGGATAACCAAAAAATACGATATTTATTATTAAAAATTCAGGCTTTAAAAATAGAACACTGACTCTTCCAAATTGTGAGAGTAATGTTTTTAGTAGCCTTTATGTATCTAATAGTAGACGTATTTAAGCAGTACTTCAGACACGACCAGGAGAGAGTTATAAAGGAACAAGAAAGCCCAAATCCATTCGAAGAAGTATTCCTTCCTAGCGTTGAAGAATAAGATAGCAGCGGGCTCACATTGCATCAGGGCTCTTCAATTTGACAATGTTTTTTTTATGATTATCTGCAGAATATGAGGGAGAATACAGGAGACTGGAATATCATCTGTTTCATAGGTCCCATTTACAGAAAAGGCTATCCTACCTCTTGCAACAAATATAGTGGTATATCTCTGCGTCGTACCGCGAAATGCAACGCACTAATAGGCACGTAGCAGTGCGACTTCGATATAGAAGCCCATAGACCAAAAAATTCTGGAGATGACTAGCTAGTTTCAGTTCGATAAACATGAGTTCGAAATGAAAACATCCGCACTGGCTTGGCCACATCGTGGACACGCATGTAAAGCTAAAAAACATAGTTTGAGGCAGCCGCCATGGGTAGGGGCGTCTATTCATACACTAGGTATCGCCTCTTCCAGAGCATAGCTGGCCAAAAAAAGAAGGTGTCTCAAACTTCGTCAATCGTCGGCATAAAACTGTAGGTTCCCTCCACTCGGAAATAACAATAGCACACACAACACGAGTGGTTGCTGAAGAAGTACATCAGGCCTTTTGAAAAAAAAAACTTCAGAACTTTTTGAAAAAGTGGTCCCTACAATCCGACACATACCTACAAATTAAAGTCTACTACAAATCATACATTGTCTAGTTAGCTGTTAAACATTTTAATTTCTTTATTTTTTTTATTACATTAACAAAGATTTTTCGAAATACCCATGGGTCCACTGTATTTCGATTTTAGATATGTTAAATACTGCACATTATACATATTATGCTGTCTTATGCCGAGGAGGACATGTAATTGACATGAAGGTTCCACCATTACAATCATGCAAGACACATAAGCAAAGTAGTCAAACCTAGACTGATGCCATGGAAATCGATGTTCTGAAGAGATATTGGACAGGCGAATTAAAATAATTAACAGTAATGCAAGAATTTGGAACGGTCATGCAAATGCAGTAGGACCAGCGTTGCCGGAAATTGTCTGTGCCATTTTAAGGCATTAGGTACGACAAACGGAAATGTACCAAAACAGAACGGGTTTTTGTCAATTTTAATCAATTTTATTAGATCCACTTTAATTTCAATTATCCAATCACACTAAAAACAACGTGATATCAAAAAGGGATATCACCATCTGTTCGGCCAGTCAGGACGCTATAAAATTCCTTGTCATGTTTAACTCAAAAACATTCCTTAATTGCAGGCTCTTAACGAGATGGCTGAGCATTTTAACATTCACCTCATGTGGGTGCCGGGACACTGTGCCATACTGCAAAGCCGATGAACTCGCCAGGTGTGGTGCAACCTCCTCCCTATCAATAGCAGGGGTACCACCTTCCACGTCGATCGCTACAGCCTACCATCTTTTAAAGATTCACACAATAAAAACCAGCAATAACAAATGGCTAGAAGGCATCACCTGCTTCAAAACAAAAGAAATGTGGACATCACTTAACCTAAAACGGTCACTCAGTCTACTTAGACTCAGCAAACACTCATTAAGGAATCTCATATGAGTCATAACCGAGCACTGTGCAATTGGCACTCATGCTCACAGGATGTGCCCCATATAATGATTTCTTCAGAAGCTGCATGGATGAAGAGGAGGTAAAAATCACTCATCACCTACTCTGCTCGTGCAGCGCTCTAGCTAGTCGTAGGTTCCTACACTTAGGCTACTATTTCCATAACCTCAATGAGCTAAACAGCGCCAGCATAGGCCAGCTAAATCGCTTCACTACAAGCACCAACTGAAGTCAATCCGCGTGGTATCACAATGGGCCTACTCTGGCCTAAGTGTGACTGCCCTTAGCGGTCAGCCACTACAACCTAACCTAACCTAATCACACTCAAACAATAAGAAAGTCTAAATTTCAATGTTCGCTGTTAAAATTTAAAATTTCCAAAGTTGTTCTTTGTTGAACGTTGCTTAGAATAAAAACATTCAACTCTTTCGGTAGTTGTAGCTGACACAGCGGATGTTTTGAATACGTTCAACTCGTTCGGCAAATGAAAGTAATACAGTGGATGTTTTATACGGACTGATATAAAAATGCAAATTTTTCAAAGCTCTGCCAGCGTGCCATATTCAAACATTAAGTATCACAGTGTTTGAAATGTTTTTAGACTTGGTCCAGCAGTTCATCGCCTGTCCATCACTCGACCATAGCTCTAGAACGCGCCTCCAATACCTTACCGCAGACTTTCCCGAGGAGACCTAAAACAAAATATGCCCTGCAGATGGAGTAATCTCTTTTGGCTACCTTTTTAACAAGAGGGACAATCACCCCAGTTTGCCAGTCGTCAGGTGTCTCACCGCGTTCTCAGGCAACCTTAATGACACGAGAGAGCCATTAAACTCGCTCTTTACGCATGGCCTTAAGCATTTTAAGCCTAATTTCATCCACACCGACTTTTAGCGATTCAATACCCAAAATGACTTACTCCACCGTTGGACTATTCTCCGCCCACTCTAGACTACGGGGCCGCAAGCCTCAGTCTCCTGTTCGGGATTGAGCAGCTCTGAAAGGGGCTCGCTCCATCTGCAACACGCCATTGAGGTAGACATTTTGAGCAGCATACTACCTCTCTAAATTCTCTAGTGACATTTTAGAGATGTAGTATTTTTTGTATGAGCACTAAAATTATAGGGAACAGCTTACTTAGTTAGTTCCAGACTTAGGTCGTTGTTAGACCAGCAATCACATACGGTGCAAAAGAACAAACCTGATCAGCGCAAGAGAGACACTCAACAAAGTTCAAAGGTTGGCATGCGTCTGTATTACTGGGGCCACGAGAACTTGCCCAACTGCCGCCATTGAGGTGTTACTGGAGCTGACACCATTGCATCTGGTGGTCCCAGAATGTGCAAATAAAACGATCATGGGAATGGCAAAAGAATGGATAGGAAAAGACAGGTGCATTACATCGAGACAATTTGATGCACTAGTCAAAAAGCTACCACTCCTGGCCATTCAAACGGATAACGCGATTAGGAAATTCAATTTCCAAAAGGAGTTTACCATCAAGCTCAGCGCCAAAAAAGACTGGAGCAATGAATCCATAGTCCACAGATTGCGCAGCAATACGGTTAAATGGTATACAGATGGATCAAGAACTGATGAAGGAACAGGTGTAGGAGTATTTGGACCCCGGACAAAGTACTACGAACCCATGGGCAATGCACCAGTATCTATATTCTACATTCAAGCTGAAGTCTATGTCATAGACAGATGCACTCAGATGAATCTTGACAGGAACTACACCATACAGGGATAGAAGGCAATGAAATGGCCGACTCCCTCGCTAGGAAAAGAGCATCGGAACATTTTATATGCCCCGAACCATTTTGCACTGTAGGTCATTAGGGAAGAGTTTAGGGAAGTAGAAGGAAGGAACCGGGCAGATACATGGAACAACGCTCATGGTATGGAGCAGGCCATGAAACTCTTAGGTCAACATAACTGCAATAGGTTTGAGGCATGTATAAGAATGAGCAAAAACAACCGCCGTATCCTAACAGGCTTCCTAGCAGGACACAGTAAATATAGGGAGCACCTAAGGAAACTAGGAGTATCAGAAGAAGATCTCTGCAGATTCTGCGGAGAATCTAATGAAATTCCAGAACATATACTGGGATATTGTAAGGCACTTGCCCACAAAAAGCAAAGATATCTGGACAAACACCTAATATCAGAGGAAGAATTTAAGTCACCATGAACCAGTTCTCATTCTCAGATTCCAAAAGGAAACTTGCTTAGAGAGAATACTCTACGGCAAGAGGAGCAAATAACCCTCAATACAACTCTGAAAAGAGCTGCATGGAAGGGGAGCTCTTAAGAAAGATAGGGGGCACAATAGATCTAAAGGTCGCGGTGTAATTTACCCTCAACAATAATAATAGGTCTTTGTGTCTGCTGTGGCCGATTCGGAACCAGCTACAATCGATCGCCATACTTCATCTGAACAAGCACGGTAATTCCGGCATGTTCGATGAGGTGTAAAGCACAAACTATTTAAAAGCGATTTAAATCTTTTATTGTGAACAGAAATTATTTTTTTAAATTTGAGATTAATACTGAAAATGGCCGTGAAAATTATATTTGGTCGTATTGGGTATCGAACCCAGACACCCAGGTTCGAGGGCGTAGTAGTCGACGCACAGACACACAACACCAGGGCCGCTATATTACATCATCGGGTTGTTCAAATCCATATGTCCATATCGGGCCTTTAGGGATGGCGTGGTGGTGTGGTAGCCAAGTTAGCCTCGATAATGACTGCTATCGCTGCTCTGGTATAAGCCTTGCAACTCGTTCTTAGATGCCGTTGGGAAGTTCTGCTCACTTAGCACATTTAGCGCGTTTAGGTAGCGTTGTCCAGAGATGGTGTTTCTCAGGTTCCTCATTGCCTCGTTAGGATGATTGTTGATGTCTAGAAGATGTTTTCTGAACAGCGTCACCAGTTGCAAGGAGGTGGTTCGTGCTTCGTCGTGAAGCTTCTTGTAGCTGTGGTGATTTCGACTGTCCCTGTCAAAGGTGAGACCTGTACATATTTGCAATATTTTCCTTTCGAAAATTGCGAGCTTCTACATGCTGGTCTTGTGGTGTGCTACATTGGGAAGCCATGCGTTAATATCGGCCGTATTAGCTGCTTTACATATCCAGCATTTCAAATTTCATTCAGATAGTTCATCCCGCAACCAGTTTCTTTCATAAAAGGAACCGTTTCACTAATGGAACAATTAAACACAACTCTATCGTACTGAGATATTCGACTTCATCTGATTGGCTCGACGAACGAATTTTTGAACACTACGAGGTAACACTCATGAGTAATGTGCTTTCGTTAAAGTAAACACTCAATTTGGTGTAAATAAAGAATGTCCTCATAGTAGGTTCTTACCCTCAAGTTGAAGTTTGAAAACTGGAGCGAAGAACTGTCAAATTTATTTGTCACCATGTTTTTAAGATAATGAGCAACACAGAGAGTGTTTATTTTCAGAAATATTTTTCAACACACAAAAGCGAAAAACAAAGTTATATAATTCACGGCGTTTCGGGGACAGAGGGAATAATTTCAAGACTTTGTATAGATTCGAGTGTCATAACATGGAATGGTTTAGCAAACATTTTCTTTCCGATCTTGCTGAAGAAACGGGTTGTGGTGCCATACCATAAGATGAAAATATTCTATCGATACATTGGTGATCCGCTCCAAGTTGGAGTTGGTGAGGTTATTAGGATTCATAAGTCCACTGTATCGAAAACAGTTAGGCAAATGTTTTGTGCTATATGTGCATATGTGCAAAAGCAAATCTATTTATGTTCTTTATGATCTTTATGATTTGGGAGTTGTTCAAATCAACGCCATGGATGTTATTTAATTCGTTCCTACATAGCTTCTAACGCGGGTAAAATTATAAGCAATTTATGAAATCCCCATCTTCCATTCCAGATTTTCTGTTTTTTTAAGGGTTCTGCACATAATACATCAAAGTATTCCTCTTCCGAAACAGTATTTTCCATTTTTCAAACTTCTTAAAACTTTTTTAAACGTTTTTGAGTCTTAGAGTGTTCTCCAATGGACACTCAACTTCTTCAAAGATTACTCAATACCATTTATCTTTATTCACACCAATATTAATGAAACTCTCAATGACAGGCTCAACTGTCAAAACATGTGAGTGGATGATTTTCGTTAATCTTAACGAACATTAATTTTATTCACACTATTCCCTTTTAAATGTTGAGGGAACACTCAATTTTTATTCACACAACCCAATAACTAAAATGAACTGAAAAGATAAGTGATCGCATAAATTATTTACTAACGTTACTGATTTCTTTTTTATTTTGAAATCTTCATTATGTCTTCTGTAATCGCTGGTGCGAATATGTCCATCATGTCTGGAGTTCTCTTGAAAATGAATTCTGACAACATATCTGACCATGTCCGATTTGTCTGACCATGCAAACTGTCTCCAATTAAACTACAGCAAATCGTAGCTTTTCGTAAACCATTAGTTAACTAATTATTAATAGCTGCAGACTTCTTCAATTATCTTTATATCAATATGATTATACCAATTTGATCACCCTGTTGCTGTATTAGCGCGCCATCTAGTATCCCATAGCTGCAAGTGACAGTGGCATAAAAAGTGCAGTATTACAGACAGAAACCGTTCATATTAGTACACAATGAACCCACAATCGCCATTGCTGTCAGTTTCAAAGTAAAATTTAACGAAACCATCACACCAGTGCAGCCACAAAAAAATGACACACGAAAAGTAATATGGCTGCCATGCAAATAAATTCGTCGGACACGAAAATCCTCGGTTAAAGTGAGAAAGTGCCGCAAAAATATCAAAATTTCTTTTAAATAAATTCAGAGATTACCATCCAAAACGTAGTTTAAGTGTTTCATACTTAAATCCGTTAGTTTTCCCCCAAAATAATTTATACGTGCTTCGCAAAAAAAAGTAGCAAAACGAGAAAAAGTGCAGTGAAACATCACAGAGCAGGAAAAAAGTGTCAAAGAAAGGAAAGAGGAAAAAAAGGTTTCTTTTTCGTGAGAGAAAATTTGAAAAGTATCAGTGAAACTTCAAAGTGGTGTGACCAGCCTTTTTCTCAGGGAAATATTCAATCGAGATGATTGAAATTGTTCCAATTGCTTCAGCCTCGGCTCCAGGGAATGTGTAGGAGCTGCAGCAATAGAAGCAGCAGCCGCCGACGCATCATCGCATGACGACCTCCAGCTAAAGAAGTAAACGCAAAGCAGAAAAAAAAACATAAAAAACGAAGAAAAAAATCATTTTCCGAACCGACAGCCATAATCGCCTTAAAATACGTTGCTTCGTATCGCACAGTTCTTATTTTCTTGTTTTTTTTTTTTTTTTTTACTAATTTCATTTGATTTGCTTGAGTTTTTTGATCTTCCGTGAGAACTAGTCAGGGCAAGGCACTGTTTCGTTCTTATCAATTGCTTCTTGGAGAGTTTGCAGACTCAACTTGGGATACGGCAGAAACATGGATATTGAAACTCAAGAGATTCGACAGGTAATTTCGCACTAACCATACATTTTCGCTTTCCTTTCAGGCATGCCAAGCAGGTTTTCAGTGATATTTCTGTGTTGTGTGTGTTGGAGTTAGGGGGGGTTACTGCTGTGGGAGGCGCGGCAACTTTAGAATAGGGCGAGACATATTCACCTGTAATTGACAGCAAAAATGTTAAAAAAAAGAACGAAGAAAACAGAATAAAGAATCCATCTCTGTGACGGTGAAAGGTGACGTAAGCCGACAGAGGAGAATGATTCGTCGCCATCGTCGCTGCCGTCGTAGCCGTGGTTGGTTTTTATGTTTTTGGTTGGTCTAAGTTGTTTTGCCTTTTGCGGAATGTTGATGATTCTTTCCACATATTCAGTGAATAGATTCAGTCATTCAGTCGGTGGTGGAAACAGCAACAACAAAGTCTACAACACTGAAGTGGCAATAACAAAAGAACTACCAGGGAATTGAACAAAACAGCAGAAGCAGCAGCTGCTGGTGTTGCAGTGCTAGGGTTGCCATACTAAAAAAATAAATGTGGAATTCATTTGGGATTTTGCACAAAGGATGTTTTGAATTCAATTCTACAATCAATCGGACTACTAAATGAATTTTGTTTATTTTTACATTTGAAATTTTTTGCAATTGAAATGTGTACTGTGAAATTTTTTTGTTTCTGGCTTTTCCAAGTAGTCAAATTATTTTGACTTTGAAATTTTGAATCATCTGCAGTCCAGAAGGAAAATATATGACTATCTTACACGAAACGGCCACAAAAGTTCAGCTCGTTTTTTTTTTTACCAACTGTTGGTGTTTTTATGTACGTACGCATATAAATTTGACAATCTTAGGCTGGAAACAGTCTTTTGCGGTGATAAGATTATGAAATAAAAATACTTAAGGAATGCCTAAATACCTTATCTATGGTTTGTGGAAAAACTTCAACAGAACGATGAATCCTCCAATTACTTCACAATTGAATCATTGTCTTTTACTTTTATTAGTAATTTGATAAGAATTTAGTCTGCAGTCAATTTTGCTAAGAGGTTGTAGATCCTATGTCAATTAATTTATATACCACTTTTTTCCATTATGCCAAATCGTGAGAATTTGTCATAGATCTGCGGTGATTTGTTCCACAATTGTTATAAGATCAAAAACTCAGGTATTTATGATCATGCTTGTATACCTTAAAGTCAATGGTAACCAGTTCTAGATTTCTCATGTCAATCTATCGGGAATCGCTATTTTTAACCTTTAAAACACCAATACTATCTAAGAGAAATCAGCGAGTGACGACTCACCTTAGCTCATAATATGTACTTCGTAAATTTATTTCCGTTACCGGCAAGAATTCTTTAACGAATCCAGCAACGTTTTCAATGTCAATGTCTTAATATTTTTCAGTTCATTGCATAATCCATTCGATTATCATAAGCAATCAAAAAAAAATAGTAAAGTGTGACTGTTGTAGCCTTGTTTCTGAAGCAAAAAGAAAAAAAATCAAACTGGAATTTATGTTAAATACACTTCGGCTGTGCATGCATACATAAATCTTAATGGTTACATCGATAAATAATAATGATGCTACCCTTCAACTTTCAATCCATTGGATTCAATAATTTATTCTTCACAAGCTGACCGAAACCAATAGTAAGTTCAAATGTTATTGAATGAATCTCATTTGCTTTTTTTTTTTTGTTTAATGATTACACTGTTCCTTGAACTTGTGATGTTTTCTGTTTGCATTATGTTATGTTATAACATGCGGTTTTCGTGTTAATTTGTTTCTATCAACATTTTTTTTTTTCAGGTATACGCTAACATGGTGTAGCGGTAAAGTGCTTCACAAATAATTTTGTCTTCTATACTTAGTCAGTGGTCTCTTCAACTCGATTCTCCGATTATTATGATCATTTTAATACCACAACACTACCAATTGCGAACAATGCTCTGACAGTACGGTCTGGTAAAGCTTCCAAAAAATATGATTCGAACTCTGTATAAATCGGGCAGAAGGTGAATCGGTTCTAGGTCACATAAAGTCACATGAGTTTCGCAAAGTAAACTGCTTAGCAGTAAATGAAAAGGGAACATCATCAATATTAAATTTGTCAAATAAATTATGTAGTTTGTTGTGAACACATTTTTTTCTAACTGGATCATTCGCATAAATGAGCCGTTAAAACGCAAATATGCTTCAACTTGTACTTACCATATCTGAGGCGCGATGATACGCCTACCTGCTACACCAATTTTGAAACCATATTCCTAAATAATCCACGTGTTTGGTTGACTTTCACCATAGAAGGAAGATGCAGGGCTTAAAAACAAACAAAACTTTATCTCGTGTTTGCACATGGCAGACCGATTTTTGCTTGTCAATTCCTCAGATCACATTTTTATGGATTGCCATGTGACAAACTGAGGGTCAGTAAAACTATTTTTTTTACCGATGTTTCCAATGAAAACATATTAGAAGATATTTCAAAAATAGAGAAAAGTATGAACAATTTTGCTAACCACAATCAAGCGGCGGACAAACGCAGCTACATGGCAACTCTGTAGTGTGTGAATGCTTGACTGCTGATACTGTTGGTGGTTTGTTTCGCTTCGCCGCTGTATGATCTCGGTCTATATACTTGGTTCGCTGCTCCCCACAACCCACCTACGGTTTTCATTGATGATTCAGTGCAGACTGACGCTCTAGGTTATCAGAAAGCAAAAAAAAAACGACGAATTTTTCATGGATTTGACGTTTCATCGATTGTTTGGAGACTTTTCACTGCCATACTCGTACATATGTACATACATACATAAGTATGAATAACGCCATATATATATATATATGTATGTACGTAAATTTCCGATTCGTTTTATTAAATTTTCTTTGTTTATCAATTTGAACTAAACACCTCGCAAAACATAGAAAACAAAAACTAAATGCATTATCGGCGAATATTTGTGGATCTGGTATTTTTTTATCCGAAAAATAATTCAAGTGAATTGATAATTGCCACCTTTGGTTTTCTTTATACTTAATTTGTTTCATTTATTTATCCGCTTTAATTGTAACGGAAGTGGGTGGAAGAAAAAAATCGTTATTCTGATGGATGGTCGTGTTTATACACCAGTTCTCAGTTTTAGTGAGATATAGCAAAATCAACTCCTCACTTCGAAGTTCGATTACAAGCTGACCATATGTGTAGTGAGCTAAGCTCGCCTACGGATTTATATTGGAATGCGGTTTTACATTTAAGATCGTTGATACATATACTTGAGGATTTGTAAATTGCCGTGTTTGAAACAAAAAGTGAGAAAGGTAATGACCGGTTTAGAGGAAATAAGCAAATGAAAAGCTTGAAGGTTGTCTTAACTGACGTTAACTTGGCATATGCACATCGTATATCCTTATACAATATATCTGCATAAATGTGCGCATTTCGTTATAAATCAAAACAGTACTAAATACACCTAGTACACCGGAAAGAAAAATGTCAATTGAAATCAATTTTTTTTATATGAATTCCGAACACAGTTACATCTGATCAGCAGACAGCAAAATGCATCCGGAAAATATCCATGATCGTCGATTTGTATGCCCAAAGGCAGACCTATCATGCAATGAAGACCTGTCAACAAACGAACGTGACTTGTATGGGCAATTATATGTAAAATGCAGGACACATCAGAAAACATTTGTGTATGGTTGGTGGTCGTCAAAGGGAGTGGTTATTACGCTCGCACTTATGGGCCAGTTGAAATCCCTCTAAACCAATTTTGATAATTGATAAGCACAAAATCGATAATTGGCCCACATTCCAACTACATTAACTTGTGCCAAAAAAATTATTTATAAAGTATTTACTTCTTATCACAGCGATATTGAAATTCAAAAGAATTTACCGATATGGAGTCATTCAAAGTCACATACGGAGTTCTTACACATTCCAAGTAAATACACGAACGTACAAAATACATAATTAAACACCCATGTGTACGTTTGTTCGTGGTTGCTGAAAATGATGTGTTTACCGTTCGGGTGTGGTGTTGATAGAATTCTATTGACGATTAAATGCAAAAAATGTTCGCACTATCTTGTGTCTGTTTTAATACGCGTACAGGGTGGGGCGTACGGCATATCCCAAGAGTGCATGTTTGCAATAAACAATTACGTACATCAAGAAGTTTGTCTTCAAGGCAATGTGTCGTAGGATGTCTGACATAGAAAATGAGTGAAGCCAGTAGAAGCCGCGCTTTGCCTTAAAAAGTAAATTTGTACGTCCAATGTGCTGAATGTGAAATACTCCAATAATAGAATTTTACTTAGTTCGGACAAAATGGCATATTTTTCAAAAAAAAAAAAATAACTGTCTTGTGGTATATGTAAATATTTCAGCTTTTCGGAATTTCTCAGGATTTGCGATACATGAAAATTTTCTTTGCCAAAAATGTAATTGCTTTAAATTTGTTTGCGCTGATGGTGAATTATTGGTTACACTGAAGACGGCCTACAATTGCACTATTTAATAAAAATCAGTTATGTGACAACAGAAAGTGGCTCAACAAAGAAAAAAACCAAACCATGGAAATGGATTGAAAATTAAGGAAAAGGCATCAGAGGTACCTTAAAAACTTAAAGTTGTGTTACGCTATTAGAAGTAATTAGTTAATAAAAATTCGTGGATTAATGCTTACATTTTTACATACGAAGTGAGTGGTAATGTAAGATGCACCAGCGACACCTAGCGAATGGGATTTGGGCTATCGTTGTGGTTAAGGAATAGAGATTCATTCATTTGTTTATTTATGTAGCAAGACAAATAGTGTTTACATTTGTAAGAATATTTATAATTTGAGGTTTAGGACAACTGTCCTTTACAACTATGATTTAATAAAGAGTGGAGTGAGCGAGATACAACAAAAATATTTAGATATTAATTCAAGGAAAAGCTACACGAAAAAAACCCTTATTCAACTCTTAAAATCTAATATTGCAATGTCCCCTACGGAATAGAGATAGTTCCAAGTTCTTTAATATCACAGATGTACCACTGTTTATTTGGATTTTGTTGAAATTTTCCATTCAAGGAAAAGAAATATATTTTGAGTGTCAAAATTGTTCCGTTTTACACGGAGAAACAGTGTTGCTGAAGCTGGCGATATGACTTATTTGGGCACTTCTACGGTTTCCGTGGCACCATTTTGTGGATCTCGACTTTTAGGAGATATCAAAGCTTAGGTAAAATTAAAATAAAATTAAAAATTATTTCATTATATTATATATTTTTAAACCTTGGCGCCGCGTAAACTGTAGAATCCCCTTAATTTTGCTCTAGATGGCGATACACGTTCTGGGCAAATAAAACGAACTTTAAATTCAAGAAGTACCAATAGAACAAAAAACCTGTCAATGATGACAGTTATTAAGCCAAATTATGCCATGCTCTGGAGGAACAAAATGTCATTTATATGTCAAAGAAGGTGGAAAATGATTGCTGTATGAGAATACTCGGACACATATCGACAACAAAAGCAATAATAATTATCATTTACTCTTCCTGCATGCACCATATTCTCGAGACCTCATTCATTTCTTAATTCAGATCGATGTTGTCATATTTAAAAAAAAATCAGTTGCTGCCGAAAACGGCTCGATGACTACCTATATTGTCACGAAACCGTTGACTATCCGATAAATGGCAAAAAACCATAGACAGTGATGGTGAATATTTGTATAGTTAACTTTTGTATGTAACACCTGTGTTGAAGCTGAATTTCATCAATTTCAAAACGCTCACTTTCAAATTGTTCACATTTGTCTATAGTTGTGTGCCCTTATAGGGCGACTTCAGCTTAAGATTATATAAAATCTAAGAGAAGCATCGTCAAATTTTAAAGTGTCCACAATTACTTCTGGGAACTTAACCGACATTCCAACAGCATCTGACATGTACATACAAATTGTATGAACCTCCGTAGGACATTCAATTCGCTCCCGCTTAAGTGAACGGCATTGAGCAAAGTAGCTATAACGGACAGAGTGCATAGTTTTTGTTTATTCGCCCGATATATTTAAGTTGATTTTAGGATACTTGATCTTTCCGGAGTCCGGAGTTCAATCCCCGAATTTATCAACTTTCATAATTCACGGCTTCATCTCTGGAGTTACATACAATGCAACAGAGTATTCTTGTCTAGAATAGCCTAATGCTTAACAGCTAATTCTAATTTTAATAATTATATGTAAGCTTTTTAAATTAATAAATAAATAAATAATTCTTGTCTAGAAAGCCCTTGAAAAGGTTCTTTCGCGTTCGTTGTCGGCATAAAATTGTAGGTGCTATTCACTCATGGTAGAACAATAGCAGACACACCCTGAGTGGTTGCAATAGAAGCTAGCCTCACTTCTACCATATTCCAATTAAAGTCCACCCAACCAACATACATGTACAAACTTCTTTTCAATCTTAAAATAAAAAAATCTTCATTATTTGCCCTTACAGACAAAAAAAATAATAAATTGAGAAACATGTATGAATAATAACAGACTGTCATAAATTCATATTTTAGTTCACTGTTTCAAAAACTGTTATATAGTACGTAAATGAAATCCACCCTATTTTCATTGCCATTAACTTAGTTCTCAATTTTAGTGGAATAAATTCATACGAATGAGGTGAGGGCTAGAAATAGGGAACGATTTATTAATGTGCATGCGAACGGATATATATATTACATATAACTTATAACAAACCAACAGTTCTTTGAAGGTCATTGCGCCAACAGGGCTGGGAACGATTAAAACCAGGACATGAAATAGAAAAAAAAAAGAAATACTGTAACCCAAAGAAAAAATCAATACGTCCCATTTTGTGTACATGACGAAAGATACCTCTTTTGTATTGCAAAAAAAAATGTGTGTCCATTGTTCATGATTGTTCACAAGTTGTATCCAGGTTAATAATAGTCGTTTACTTCGTACGAGTACTTATGATGTTAAAATAATGTAGAATCATGAATGAATTGTCGCTGCTTTTTGTTTGTGATTGTCGGGGCAATCATGGCATTGGTATAAGACTAAAGTCCAAGCCAAAGAGGACGGTATTGCGTGTTTTGATTTCATGACTTCGAAACCTTAAGAAGATTAAATGACCATCACTTTGATGATTTAAGTAATAAAGTAGTCGAATAGGGTTATAAATCTGAATGCGTTTGCGTATATTAGAGTTGTTAAGAAGTATAACGTTGTTGTCGAGTTTTGCTTCGGTAAATATAAAATCATGCAAATACTTTTTTTTGGGAAATAAACGTGTTATTTCTTATCATGGTCTCCTTTTGCCTCGATAGATAGATTTATTTCAGCATTTTCCCAATTTCTTTTATTCCCTCTATATAATGGGTTATCTCTAGGCACTCAAAATGGGCGTTTGTTTCAGTGATGTCACTTTCATTCGACCCAAATCTTTTGCCGTCCACCCATTTTTCCAGGTTGGGAAACAGGAAATAGTCGTACCTGGCTAATTCTGGAGAATAAGCAGAATGGGGTAGCAGTTTGTAGCCCATGTTTTGGATCTTTTAATATGACTTTTGATAAGGAACCGTAGCACCGCACAGATGGATTTTTCATTTTAATATGATATGAACCCGCTTGGTTCGGATACCTACAGCCTCAGCCACCTAAGGCACATTCATTCTCCTTTCGTTTAATAACATGCCATGGATTTTATCGAAGATTTCTGGCGTGACCACCTCTTTTGAACGTTCGATATCACTTGTACCACTTGTTGCTTTTAACCATTGAAAATAATATCGCAGTCTCCATGTGGGCTTTTTATGCTTGATCAGCCCCCTCTATTTTCATCGAAATTCTCGAGATTATCTGCTTTCATCTGCTGTTAAACACAAACTAAATGACCCAGCTCGGTCAATTAATAGACGGATCTAAGAATTCCTAACCATTTCAAAAGCCTATAGACTCCCGGGAAGTATGTCGTCAAAGGTCCAAATAAAGCCAAAAATCCTGCCAAGGTATTGCCTCCTGCACTACATATTCTAAACTTGTAGAGGAATGTCGGGCTAAGCTAGCGTCATTAGAAACCCAGACCAACTTGTCGCTTATCTGGGTTCCAGGTCACAGTGACACTACAGGAAATGAGAAGGCCGATGTACTGGCTAGGCAGGCATTTGCCGTTCAGTGCTTACTTCCAGAGGAGGTGCTTTCACTGCTCACAATGCAATCAATCAAGGCTAATATCTCTATGCACTTCCTTGAAATAGCTAACCTCAAATGGGCCAGATTGACAAACAAAATCTGTCAATGGTCAGTTCTTGTTAATAATACGAATAGACAATGCTCAAAGAGTATAGCTGTCTAGAAAAAGCTTTTCAAACATGGCCGTTCGTAGTCGTATGTCCCTTTTACTAGTGAGAGAACCTGACCTGAACACTGACCCTCTACGGGTTTTAGCGCCAGCCATATTATTATTAAAAATTTTAATGTAACATCATAATGGATCCACACTATACACCTCAACGGACATTGGATGGACAAAGGGTGGTCAAATGTCTTTGCAATTGCCATTAAATAAAATGAGAACAAAGATAATCTTAGTCTGTGCAGCTTAAGCGAAAACTAAACTAATCCACATTGATTCAATTTGAATCCTGATACTACATCGAAGTCTTCAAGTGTCTTTTGAGAATCAATGTTTATCAAGAATACAATACTGGGCCACACGCCCACTTCTGGGGTCAATCGACCCGAGCATAGATATCTCCTAAGCGAACAAATTGTGTCAGATAGCCTCTTATCTGAGACATTAGCCACGGCCTAGTATTTTCCGGAACCAGCGGTCATAGATCGCACTTGGTGTGAATGACATTTTAAGTGCCGTTAAAGCTAGAACTATTGATAAAAATCAGTAAAATGCCTTCATAGTCTTTGAAGATTAGGGATATAGAAGATTTGAGATTAGATTTGAAGATCTTCAAATGTTGTGAAAAAGCATTCACATTTTTTACTTCTTTTTAACCTTTCTTCAGTGGCTAGTACTTTATTTGACACATACTTTTATGACATTAATGTGTGAATGTGATTTCCGTGTGACGTTTGCATTGCGTTATCTGTTGGTCGCGCACCAAAGGATCACTTTTCCTAAATGGATTGGTGTTTCGAAAATGGCTTTTTAGTACTTTTACACAGCACCTAATAGTACGTTTAGACCGAACAAATTTCGAAATCCAATTTTGTGTTCCCACTAGAGTTTTAACATTTCATATGACATCTAGCAGAATTGATTACTGATATTTCCATTCTTATTGGGAATACTACACTTGAAATGAATGCTTGTTTTGTTGACAGTTGTTTTTTGTTTATGTCAGCGGGCTGAAAAATCACTAAATGACGTGAATGTTGAAACTAACCGAAATGTTGGATTTAGGTGCGGTGTGAATGTACTATTAGTTCGATTTACTCGATTTGAACCATGTTCTCAGAATAAATTTGATCAATTTGTAAACATTGGCATGACCGCACTAACCTCAAAACAACCGAGAAATGCCAACTTCGTCCCTTGTTCTCCTCTTGTCTTGTTCTCTTCAATATCGTCATTTAAGGGAAATGATATTTTCTATGGACTGGGCTATGTCAGTATTGTCAATTACTTCTCCAGTTTTTTTTTTATCAATAACTTACATGCGAAGTGAAATAATAAAAAATAAAAAGTGTATAGCGGGTGGCCGACGGTGGTCCATCAAATAAAATACCTTTCTTCGACAAGCGGTGGGCTAGAACTGACCCGTTTTTTTTTTTTTGCTCTTCACATATTTATAATTTTGACATATATGTACATGTTGCATGATCATACAATTCTCTATTTACTTTGTGGTACAGATAATTTGAGTGATCGTAATTGAGTGAATGTCATTGACTAAGGCAAGAGTTACATTGCTTTTATACGAGAATATTTTGTAAATACATGTCTTTTTATTTAAAAGCCTACAAGTGGAACTACAATAACTAGAATATTTTATTACTTGAATGAAATTGGTTGGCAAAAGCGCCAAGACCGAATGAAATTTGTATTCGATAAATTTATATTTGATGAATCGTATTTTTTTTCGTGGCAAGTGATGGTTCGATTTATCGAAGTTCGACTGTATATGCTTCATTCCTATTTCTCTAGGATCATATCATATCATAATAGTCACCAATTTCATAACTTGCTCCAACTGAGTTCGCATTTCCTTTCGAACTATGTCGTAGACATTCCTATCTATTTTCGCCTACTTGAGCTTAATATTCATTGAATAGAATTTTACATTCACTCATATTTACGGAACTCTTCTTTCAATACAATCTTTTTGAAATAACTATTATGCAACAGTTTAAAGACATTCATACATCTATGTATATATACATCTAACTTCAAAGGTCGTCCATAAAATAGTTCAGTTGCATACATTTTAATATATCTTTTGGTTTGGCCAATGACATATGCCAATGAGGTACAGTGTTGGCAAATGTACACATACCTACATGTATATATATATATTAATAAGGAGAGTGTATACACATTTGTGCTTAAAAATTGCCGTTCGTATAAAAGTCTCATGCTGTGTACATCCTCCTCATGTTTCAAAAATTAACTTTAAAGTGATGTTTAATATTACGTTTGCAGAAACCTAAGGTGGATTATTAACGGGCACTGTTCGCAAATTGAATATTTTGTGAGAAATTTTGATTTTGAGAGTACAGTGGTGGTCCAGTATAACGAATGTCGATATAGCGTACACATTTTTTTTCGAATTAATTGGTGTCTCTATATAACGTACGAACAAAATGGTTGACAGTCGATACACATAAGTAAAATATACTCGATTTACGAATTTTTAGATTTAAAGAATACGCCTGGAAATTATATCATTCGTTATCCTGGACCACCACTGTACTTCTTTCCATCACATCTCTTAACTGTTTTGTTTTTGGTCAAATACCAAACCTTTGCTTCATAAATGAAATGTATGAAATTGAAAGTTTGCCAAGTATCTGAACTCTGTTTTGGCTGCGTTCCGATACTGCATCGAGAGACGTTTATGCCCTTTGCAAACAGTGTTCTGAGAATAGTGTAATTTGAACACGTGGCACCATGATTTAAAGGGTTTCCGAAAAATGCATCATCGAATATACGCCCATCATTGCATATTAAACGTTGCAAATTTCGTTTTCTAAGTACAAATTAAATAGACTCTCCACTGCGTGTGTATGCATCCAATATATGTATAATACATATGTAAGTCTAAATAAATTGCAAAGCGATATTATTAAAGGTTATTGCCATTCTCATAATTCTACCGCCCATGTTGAAGTCACCTGTTGGTTGTTAAGATTAGATACTCTGATTTATTACATCAAACAATTATCATGGTAGAACCAGTCTTGCGGCATGATCACAACTTGTTTTAATATTTTCAGATAGAAAAACTCGTATAAAAGCGGCTGTAGTTGCAGTGTTGCCGTGGTTTAGTGAGAAAATCAGTAAATGGCAGCATGCTTATGCGCATCTTAGTGCAAATATCGAACACGGTCGATTTAGCAATTAGGCAAAATTCGCTGATGCGAATTAAACGCAAAGTTAAGGAGGGAGTGAGAGAAACAGAGAGAGAGAGAGAGAGAAGGAGCAGCAACCCACAGTACAAGCCCAAAGAAGAAACGCGAGGAATTCAGAAAGCGGCAGTCAAACATAAGAATGTGCATGTGCCTGTGGTTTGGTTTGCTCACGTCTCGTCTGAGAGAACCACGTTCACAGCTGCTGATGCTTCAATTAGGTGTACTCCATACTTTGTGCGATTAAATTTAGTTTTTTGCTGAGTTGTATTCTTCTCGAATTCGTTCAAGTTCATCGCGGCAACGAGTATCGGGGAGTGGGAAATGAGAAATTCAACGGCAAATTTTGAGTCACGAACTGTGAATAGAAGTGATGCTTTGTGTGTGCACCATGTCTGAGTACGCTCGCGCCCAAGTTTATTGAACTCTAATTGGGTTTCAAGCTGAGTGCTGTTTCTGTTCCACCTCTTCTTTGGGCGTTATTTTATTGCATATTGCATTCAGTACGATGAAGAGTTATGCTGTGACCGATAGAAGTACTTCAGATATCGAAGCTAACTGGAGCAGTTGACAATTTTGTTTTCATGACCCATATTTGAAATTAAATGACACGAAACGAATGGATCTTTTTAAATCTCCTCAGTTAAATTGGAAACTGAATGCATTGTTTTGCTGATTTTAAGCAGCACGAAGAGGAACACCCTCGGCAATCTTACTGCATCAGCGACGACTTGACATGAACACAACACACGCGTTTCATGAATAGACATAAAACCAAAATGTTCAACTACGACGACTTTAGTCACCACGATAATAACATTATTATAGCAGTGTTGACCATTCAAAATAAAGTCATGCAATTGTATGTCTTTTGTTTCTCTTTCATTTAAGATGTACATTTTCCTCTGTAGTAAATATTCGTTCACGCCCACTCCGAATTTTCGGACTTTTTTCATACGAACAACAACAACACCTTTATTAAATTTGATGAAAGCACAACTTATTATTTAACTCTATCCTTGGCCCATGAATGGAACAATTGCCACTTTCTTTTTTAATATTTTTTTGGTTGTATGTCGTTTTTTAATTCTTACCTTTTCTTTTTGTTTTTTGTCTTTTCAGGTAAGCACATCCTTCCATTCAAGGGAATACGGTATTATACAATGTTTGACTGCACACTCGAAAACTATTAAAATATAAACATGTACATACATAATAATTAACTGGCATACAGCAGACATCGCCAAAGGAATAAAGGAATAATAATTGATATACCTGTCCGTTGCCCTGTGGAACGTGATCTGCATGATTGCGCCCATTACAATTTACCTTCCGAATAGTATTCACTTCCGTTTGATGGGGAACCAACGCTAGCCAGTGATAAATATTAAATCACCAAGTGATTTATGTTCGTTTGTGCAAAATGTGGTGTCTTTTTCTCGATGTGAAGGGAAAAGGAGACAACTATTTGTTTAATTTATTTTTATCAATGACGCTGCAAGTGGAGGAAGCATTCTTCCCTAAGCGCCATGGCCATAAGCAGGGTGGTGTGCAGAAGGAGGGTATATGAAGTATTAAGTTTCGTTTATTAATTGACTCAGGTAAGCTAGGAGCAAATTAGACTTAGAAAGCATATAGTATGTACATGGACCAGATTTAATGGGTTGAAGAAGAAAAATTGCAAAATGATTGACGTTCATTATCTGGTAGCAATGTAAAATATAGTAGTGTAAAAATAAGGTAATCTCGACTATGTTCTTGTACAAAAATTATGTATCATCTATATGTTCTTCCCATCTACGAACACTAATGCAGCCAATCTCAAAAGTAAGTAAACAGTATAAAGTTATCTGTGTCCTTTTTTTTCTTTAAATTCAAACGGGACTTCAAAGAAAACTTGTTAAATGCTGTTTTGACGCAGGTTGCTCTTGAAAAACCTGCCCATCCATATTTTGATCACTGGGCACTAAATTGACGATCAATGGGCAATAAATGATCGCTTATTGAACGATTAAACCATTCACTATTAATTTGCTGTTGGTGCAATTGTATCATAATGATGATAGACTAATCTGAATCCGTGCTGTTATACCCTCCGCGAAATCAGATATTTTATCGTCAAATTGACACTTACAAAATTCTATGAATTTATTTTAAATAATAATAATATGTGTGCCGCTACAGCCCGTAGAGGTTCAGGACCTAGCTTGTCAGTAATCTTTATTTTAAATAGATTGTATTAATATGTATAGACTAGAATTAGTAATACAGTCGAACTTTCCTATAACGAAAGCAGAAAGCTGTGTCTTTGAAACTAGTTCATTATACGAAAAACTTAATTTTATAGAATGTTCACTATAGTGAATTTTGTACACTTGTTTTGAAAATTCTCGCTCTGGGGTGTAATCGGCTTAGGCGATATGCCATAGTTGATTATCGCCAGCGTGCTTTTTGCTCTGCGTATTGTGATTGTCAATTTAAGAGTCGTACATTTGCGTGGTGGCCCGTGGCGTTGTGGGTACATATATGCGTCGACTCCTACACATTTGGACCTACGTGTCTAGGTTCGATTCCTGGTACGACAAGAAATACTTTTCACGGCCCCACCTCTTTCGAGTCACTGACAATGCTCAAAGAGTATAACTGTCTAGAAAAAGCTTCTTAAACTTGGCCGTTCGGAGTCGGCATAAAACTGTAGGTCCCTTCCGCTCGTGATAGAACAATAGTACGCACAACACGAGTGGTTGCTGAGAAGCTAGTCCCTGGCCATCTACGGGCTATATTCTTGTATTAATGTTTGCATACAATAATAAAGCTGGTTTGATGAATTCAGTGCAGAATGCGTTATTTTAAAAAATGAATTCATTAATTTTGTTCAGCAATGTGTTCTAATTGAATTGAGGGATATTGTGTAAAGTAAATATAATATTCCATATTTGAAACCATAACTTTTTTCTTTGTGTGGTCTTATAATTCGGGGTAGACCTCTGCCTCAACCCACATGCTTGATTGATTCCTGGGTAGCTGTGTATTTAGACGCCGGCGGCTGCGGTTGAAGTGTCCCCCCGATTTGGAGTCGAAGACTCTTCAGGCAGGAGCTAAGTTGTCCAGGCTCTACATGCCCCAGCCACCATAGACATTGTTAACATGCGTTGACGTAGTTCATGCTGGAATCTTGTCCTCCAAATGTCATCAATGCAAACAAGATCAAAGATCACACGCATACATTTTTTCTCGATCAAGTACTTCGTCATTCGTTTATGAGATTCCTTGTACAGGATGTACAAATGTACATGGCGTAAAGCCCTAAATAAACCTATGCTAAACGCTGTCTGAACGAAATTCTGTTCTAAAAATAGAATTTACGTCTGTTCACACAATACACCATTCAGACACAAGAAGCTGTTGACTGAAACGTGCAGAAACCAGAAAAATAATCTGACAAAACTGAACAATTGGGCGCTAAGCGTAGGACTTGCACAGGGCGCTCATTTGGCTCGGAACGGCCCTGCCTAGACCAGTATGAATGCTCATTGTCCTAATAAAGTTAGCTTAATCATTCAAGAGTGAAACAGCGGTTGGGTTTATTCTGCGTTTGATCTCGGTACTTACTCAATGGGAGCAAACGCCCAATCCAAACAATGTCATTATTATTAATCGATGATTGAGTATTCCCTTCATAAAATATATATTTTATAAATAGAAGTCACAATGAAAGCATGCCATGTTTCTGTTAAATTTTTGGAATTGAATTTTATTAACGCTTAAATATGCTAAACTAGATTCCCCTTTTTTCTGCATATTGTAGTGTTAATGAATTTGAAAACATCGATATACAACTTGTTTGTGCTACGAAACCTATGTGATTTATATTTTGATTAATTATAACAGTTTCTACAGCTATGGAATTTTATATTCGATTTTTCACGAGACTTTCACGGGAAATCAACTAATTTGCAATCGTCGAGCCCCTTTTATATCAATCGTGTTTGAATTTCAAAGTGGGTTATACTTCCATTCAATGTTATGGATTTATTTAAGTTGGAAATGGCGCCTGTTTATCTTTATGATAGAGAAAGATTAGAATACAAAATAGTTTTTAATCTAATTTATTAAACTTTAAATATTAGTCCGATTGAAGCCAGAACTATTTTGATCATGCGTATTCATGAAAAATATAGATTTTATTCATTACCCTGAAGAGTAAGAGTTGCAAAGCCAGTCGAATAATCTTCAGTGTTATACAAACTAAGCAGTAACTGCAACGTGCAAATGTTTACTGCAAAGAATATCAGACATTTGATCTTTATTGCAAGCAAAAACAAGTATTATTTTATTTGTAAACATAATTAATGACGAATCACGTCTTGCATTGAGTTTCTTATCAAATCGAGGGTATCTTTGGAAATACCTTTGGATAAAGATAAGCCATGAAGCTATTTGAAATTTATTTGCAAATTCAATAAATTAACTTATCAATGGGGATATTGTTGAACTGTAGAGAGATTTGAACCCATTAAACTAAGAATAGCTAATCTAGTTTATTTGTCGAGAATAGAGAACCTTTCCAATATTGCGTGCGCAACAAATTACATATGTTCCAGACCATATATTCATTAACCGCATATGAACAAAACTAGATTCTAGATGTCATCCGAATAATTTAGAACACAAATAATACTTGTGGGTTAGCTGTGATATACGAACAAAATATTTTATAAGTGGGTGTGACAAGTTTCGTGCTCTTTGTCGTCTCTCCTTTTTGAATTTATATTTAATTTAACAAAGTGCTCCCAGTTGTCTCTGAAAAAAAAAAAAAACTACCACGCACGTCTCTTGGCGTGCAATGACATTGAAAAAATTAAAAAAGATGAAAAAATGTATTTGCTGGCCGGCAAGGAATTCGAGAGACGTTTGATAATGTGTGCATGGTAGAGTTTTCCTCCAAACGGGTTAGGTAAGTCGGTTAAGTTGTCTGTCAACAATTATTATCTCACTATTTTTTTCTTGGCCTCGTAGCTCAACATAATCTTTTCTTTGTTTTTTTTTTTTGTTTTAGCTAATGGGTTGAGAGTCCTCTACAGCCTTCATTGGAGTTGATGAAATTATCTTTAATTACGTGTGCATTAATTTAATGATAGCTAAATGCATTCAGCTTAATCACTGCCAAGATATGTGCCTATTTAAGATGATCATTGGTTGCTGACCGTTGTCACCATGACACACGAATCTTGGCTTTGATTTATTTAAATGAAATGTTGATATGTATATATGATACGAAATTATCATTCAAATGAAGAGCATTTGGTTGATACTTAGGAATGGATGGAGTTTAAACTGAAATCGAATCTTTGTACTGAGATGATTTGCACTGAATCACTAACTGAAACCTGTATAGTTTGATATTGGAGGTCTAATCGACCCATTCAGACATTTCATCCACTTATTCAAACACATTACGTTGCCGTCCACTTGTGGTATACGTATGCGTGACAAAAAAAATATAAATCCTTCAACTCCATGCCTACGAAATGAGTTCCTTTCTGCAATTCTGGCATGCGATTTTAAGAAATGTTGACAAAGCGATACATTTTTCAAAGTCCACCTGAAATAACGTAGTGCTTACAAATACCCATGTAATGGGTGAAGAGACACTCAACCACGTTATTCTTAAAATGCACTCTCCGATGGTCGCTTGAAGATGTGATAAAGATAAAGAGTAGGCGACTCTTATACACCCGATAAATTGCGGAACATTGCAGTCGAGATCGATAATCGATGATAAGTACATTTTTCATTTTGCTCTACAAATTTGCTTCTTTAGGGAGAATATGGTTATTTAAATTCGTTTGCGCATCTGAATAAATGTAAGTTTGATTAGGATTTATCGATGTGATTAATAAATATTCTGATGATGAAACGACAGCAAATTTATTCAAAGTGTGTGTATTATCATTTCTAAATGAGTTCATTCCGGCTATTGAAATACATTGTTGTGCTATCTCCGATTTATGTAAGCCTAACGAAAGTCGTTATAAGACAGTAACAATAACGAATTATTTTATAATTACATCTTTATCCGAGTTAGGTTATTCACCTTGAAATATTTGTGTGTAATTGCAGTAGTAAAAAAATGTATTTACAGTAGTAATAGTACATCTTACTCGTATAATTTTAACTATAGAGCTTATGTCTTCATAACCAAGACGAATGTCTAGCAAATAAGCTTACTGAAGAGCAGAAATAAGAGCAAGGAGATATCCAACTTCTACCTCTCTTGCCCCTTGATTTCATCTGACAGCGTTTTTTATACACTTTTTCTCCCCTGTCTGTGAATACGTGTCACCTCTTGCTAGCCAACAGCTGATACCCTTCCCCAATCATAGTATTGGGGTGAATTAGAGTTCTTATTTGAAAATTCGCTAGTTACTTGAACTTTTTCAAATTTCGGTGTTAAATTTTCAACACAGTAGGGAGGGGTAAGCAAACGAACAAAGCTTATGTTCAGGAAGTAGCTTTCTGCGAGTTACAGTCTGAGGTACTAGGACTAAATAATTTTGTCATTATTTACATTAATTATTTATGCATTAATTATTAATGAATACACATGAAGTTCTATGCGTATTTTTGCATATGCATAATACCGACAAAATGCATTCACACGAATAATGTGTACTGGTAACTATTATTAATATTATTGAAACATTTGCTTAAATCACTTAAAATACACAGCTTCTTCGCTCATTTTACTTGTTTTATAGAAATAGGGATGAAAGTCAATTGCAAATTTGTTTGAGTTAGGTATAGTTGTAGCCATTGTTCTTAACAAAGTATGTAATTTAATTGTAGAAGTTTACACAATTTACGAATGAAGGATGCCATTTGCCAGTCATGGCATATAAATCATATATAGTTTACTCTGAAGAATTAAATTGATGCAAAGTATTCCTGTATATAGAGCGTAGGATCACATTTTTATTCACGCAAGCCCCTATTACAAATATATGTCCTCTTAAAAATATGAGTCATCTTCTGAACACCCCCGAACAAAAAATGGGCCAAAAAAATTCACGAACATTGAAATGTGGAATTGATCCTTATTTAATGTATGCAAGGTCGCCATACTTGATATTTCTTAGCTATTTGACAAAGTTTAGCATTAGTTTGTCGAAAATGCGTCCAAATGAGTATTTTAATGATGAATATTTTTTCTCTGAATTAGGAATAAACTTTCAAACCGTTCAATTGAAGACGTGTTGCATAGGTTCATTTCTCAAATCCGTCAAATAATCGGTGGTGTTCTCCATGGGTCTGTTATGTCTCCGAAAATCCTTCTCATATTTTTTTAAATGATCTCCTCTCTGCTGTATTTAATCCAATCGACCTTCGCCGATAACAGCATTCTCAGATTTCCACCTCTGTACGTTCCAAGACTGCATTGAATTGTGATCGTGGCAGCATAATCAATTGGTGTGCAAACAATACAATACCTGGTGGCCACTATGCATGAATGGTCCTAGTGTCCTAGGTTTTCACTGACATGTAAAACCAATTTGCACATGTACATTCTCTCCCTTTAAATTCCAATACCTTCGCCGCATACTGTGACTGACTCTGGTAAAGAATATTTTTAAACCAATTTATTAAACTTTAAACTTAGTTTATTTTTATGTCTAAAATCGAAAATATATTCTAACTGTGTGCTTGTTGACCTTAGATTTTATATATTTAGAACCCCAAATCTTTGGTTTTTGCATTAGTAAGCCAACATTCATCACATTTCCTCGTAAATTACTAATATAATAATTGTTCAAAAAAACGTATTGTATAATTTTAAAAATGCAGTTTTAATGAGCTGCCCTTATAACTCTCACTTGCAAATTACATCCATCTCATAGAAATTGATGTATGTATGTTACGCTGCATTTCTTAATTTATGTATATCTGCTCGACTTTGTTTAATGTTTACTTAGTACATACATATTTTACATTTCACAAAAATGTTATAGTTCGAAACCTAAATTTTAATCAGTATTTTTCATAATGTTGTTTTCATGTTTTTTCTTAATGATTTAAATTGCCTCATTGATCCCCCTCTGATGTGTAAAAAATTGCATATTTTATAACAGGTTTGAAGAGTACGAGAAAACCTTTCACCTTTCATTGTTTTTTTTTACTGTACATAAATCATCATGCATTGTCTTATTATTATTCACTTTCGCACCAAAAATTATTTCTCGCCTAAACGTTTTCGGAGCAAAAAATGCATTTTATTAATCTTTACTTATTGCTTTATATATTGCTTGACGCGCCATGCCACCTTCCTTTTCCATACTGTTTTGAATTTTCCTAATTGGGATTGTCCGTCGTCAACTTTTCTTCTCGTTCGTGCAACTTTTTTTCCTGTTGTACTAGTTTTATTGTTTTTTTTTTATCTTGAGGACGCTTAATAAATCCATCTAAGTTGTCATTTCGACTCTTGTTGAATAAAACCGCTTAAATCATTATGGTGTATGTTGACGCACCGGTGTCAAATAACTTGTTGGTGGCAAATAACTAATTGGTTATTTATTTATATTGTGCATTTAAGCTAAAAAATTGGGCGTTTTATCGAGCCTGATTTTGGAGTCACGAGCGTAGTTACTTCTTAAAACCGAAGTAACACTGGTTGCTAAGTTCGATTCTGCGTCGAATCTCCACTAGGATGTCCTCGTGAAAGCTTCCCCTTCGGCACGTTGGGAAGGCTCGACGATGTCGATGTCTCTTAATGTGACTACATATATGTATTTCCTAACAAAATAGTTTGATTGACTTCTTGAAGATAGCGCCTTTCGTGTTTATAACAGCCCGCGTCACTACCGTAAAACCAGATTAAAGAAATCAAACGAAGGCGATGTGCCCTTGCTGAAATCCGTCCTTGAGTTGATCTGAAAAATGAGAATTCCGAATTCGCCTTCGCATGAAATAGTTCGATGAATGTTGTCGTATGCGCCTTTGAAATCGATAAAAAGGTGGTGCGTATCGATTTGAAACTCGGTAGTCTTCTCCAGGATTTGCCATAGTGTGCATTTTTGGTCCATAGTCGATTTACTGGGCAGAAAGCCGCACTAGTACGTGCCGATTAGTGCGGTGCAAAACCTTTTTAAACGTCCACACACTTTAAATGTACGCTGAACAGTATTTTTTGGGCGAGGTAAGGAGTCTTTTTTTGTGGATGGGACATAGACATATGGGTATATAATTATATAAATTTGATCATGACATAATTTCCATTCTACATATTTTCGAGGAGGCGAATGTACTTCCAATTCTGATATAACATGAATATCAGAGTTGATAGGGGTAGAAAACACGGTATAGAATCGAATTTTGGACTACAAATGAAAAGCAGATAATTCAAACAAGTTCTCAATTCAATTAATGTAATATCCATATACATATACAGTGACTCCCATAAATAATCAAATGTGTTCAAAGATAAATAAATATAATATGTCCAAAAATAACTCATTTTGACTTAACGTTAAACAAATTGTAATTGATTGATGTATGCGTCTTGCTTCTTGTTTTTTTATTTGGCACTACAGTCCGGGGGGACCTGGGCCCCATCCAACAAGCTCTCCAGCTAGTGCGATCTCTGGTTAGCTGCTTCCATTTTCGCATGCGAAGCTGGTTGAGATGCTTCCTCACTTGGGTGCGCCATCGGTTCCGTTGGCGTCCTCTATTGCGTTGTCCCACACGTTCAGAGTCGAAGAATCTTCGGGCCGGGGCTTAGTTCTGACATATAAAAACAAAAACAATTCGTTAAAATAATCATGTGATCAATTCTGTGAGTCTAACTTACTTAAATAATCCTATTCTGGATTAGATGTGGTCACAACTTAAAAAGTCAGTGATGCGAAGGTTGTGACATCTGTCCCAAGAGATTACCTGTGACCGATCATCAGCTGTTAGGTATATGTATATTACAGAAATATCACATGTAAACCCACAAGAATTCTTAACATAATGTGGTGAATTCGTGATTATGTCAAAGAAATTCACTCGAGAATCAACCGGTTCTGGAGTTTGATCAACTTCGAACAATGAATCGATTCGATTTATTTGCATGACATTATGTAAAATACCACACAAAACTAAATCACCCCCATAAGCAAACTGAGTAAATTTAGATCGTTTTATTTGTATCAATTGAGAAGTTACGAAAAGGAAATTTTGTTCCCTCATTTTTTTAAAGCTTATTAACCAAAACAAGCATAACATAATCTGTTACAAAAACAAATTCATTAAACATAAAAAGATTCATTAAAGAAAAAAATCACCGCAACAAAACTAAAACAATCCCTACGTACCAAAACAAAATCTCCCCAAAAAAGTTTTAAAAAAGCATACAAAATGATAAATATTTCGTTGCGAACCCTTCCGCGTTAATCACAGGCATGTCTATTATGTTCATGGGCTAACATTTCGTTGTATCTTCCACTGCCTCGTAGAGCTGATCCAAATTGTTCCATTGGTTCAGGTTTAATCGCCTGTCCACTATTTCCTACAACCTCTCTATGAGATTTAAGTCTGGAGACTGCGTAGGCCAATCTAGAACCTCGATTTTGTTGATATCAATTTAGGTTCTAACTACCTTGCTTCTGTGTTTTTGTCTTGTTCATTGTTCTGTGGCCTTATTCCCCAACCAGAGAAGCAACCTCAATCGAGTACAGCTCCTTCACCAAGACGAAAACGTCACAATATGTGACTTAACACCGTTGTGATTAGTGGTCCTCAGAGAGAATAGGCGCATAACACTTCATACAGTACTATTTTGCGGCTTCTTTTAACGGACAAAACACTTTTCAGTCTTCTATAATGAGTTGTCAACTTCGACAGCAATATTACACTCTCCGGAAAGGACTCTTCGCACGAATTTCCTTTAGAGAATCCGGAATAATATCCACTCTGTTCCAGATGGATTTGTTGTTATATCGATGTTATGTGAATGCTTTTCTCTGTACATTTTGTTGGTAATTTCCTAATGTCTTAGCCTTTTTTCTATCCGTTTTATAGTCTTCGTTCTGTAAAACTAGAGCAAAATTGAACCAAAAGTGGTGTAAATAGCCTTAGCATCGGCGACATGAGAGAAAAGCGCAGGAATATGAAAGATGTGATCAATTATGCGAGTAACTGTATTGCCATACAGTATATCGTACACAAAACTCAACTCCGAGTGTATCAATTCCATCTGCGAAATTTCTCCAAATGCTTTAACGTGCCAATTCGACGTAACATCAATGCGATTAGATACCAAGTGTATTGCTTTTAAACTAGCTTACAACATCACCTCCTGGCCATGCCATCTGTCATCTGCGACGCAAGGTGCTATAAGTATACGTATACGCGTAAGTATCGCTAATTAGAGAGTCACCGTGCCGCTAGCAACCGATTGCAATGACAATAACACACATTAGTTTGATAATTTGTACACATATATGCATGCCAATACATAACACCCCCACAATATCCGAGGATAAACTATTAAGTGACTTACTAACCAAAACCGAACCATATGCACAATGCACTTGCGCTTGAACTCCTACTTACAGAATCCATCCCACTAGCAGACACTGATTCAACGCAAATCTGTCGTCCGCAGATGTTTACTGCGTATTTCCTAGAATCTGTATCTTAACATAAGCTTGTGTCTAATACAACAGTCAACCAACTCAGAGTCGCAGTCTGCCCACTTGCGAACAAGTAAAACCTGATCACTGCCTTTGTATTTGTTGGGTGATTTTAGCAAGCATGGTGCAGAGTGATCAACTCTCGGAATGCAGGTGGGGCAGCAGTAGTCATTGTTGACTTGGAGTGGATTCTCGACTTAAAAATAGTTGCGTTAATTATGATTTCTTATGTATTTGTTTGTTTAATTGAAATATGTTCAATTAAATAGAGTTACAAGTGATGTTACTTCGTTGGAATGTGTACAAAATGTTTGCTGTAAAGTGAAAGGAAATTTGTAGTGCAAAACATACTTAAACATGTTGTGCTTTTTTTTTTTTTTTTTTGGTTACCATTCGCTGTTAATGTATTGCGTTTTGTGATTTGGTGAATGATTATGTATGACACTTTTGAATATACGACGACGTTTATTTAAAAGTATAGCTACTCATTCAGCAAAATATTAGGAAGCGAACACGAGTTGAGTGAATTACCTAGGTGACTCCACAAGTAGAAGAAGTCACGCAAACAAGTGCATATGTGTTAAATCAATCTGCACATGCAAAGTAAACGTTGCCGGAGAAGCAAATTCCAGATGAGTTTGTGAAGCAAGTATAGTGGTCATGCTTATGCAAAACTTCGCAAATATAATTTGGTACTTTCTATGTTGGACATGCAGGGCGGTAAACCTTCGAAAAAAATATTATAAGAAAATAATACCTCACATCTGATTAACAACTAACGAGTTTTCAGCCACTCAAGTTGTTGTGAACAGCATAATATAAAATATCAACTAGGGCACACTTTCAAAACTCATTAACTCCAAAGTTACCGCCCTTTGTTTTCAGCGTGACTTTCTGAGGCGATAACTACACTCGATATAATGTCTAATGAGTAGTAAAAATAGCAATCATGCATTAAATTGGTTTTCTTCAATTTTGTTCATCTTTATGCACACCGCACTCTTGCATTCCCTTGAAATATCAAACGTAAGCACTCTGCCAAGCCACTACGGTTAGCTACGTTGAATATTAAGTATTCAGCAACTCAAAAGGTTGCAGCAAAATTAACTTCATCTGATGGCCATTGCACCTCAGCGTTAAACAGTCGCAACCGGCAGCAGCAGTTAATCTGCAAAGCACACGCGATTCTAATTGTGCATCTCGTATAGATACATCTAAAATATTCACTCGAAACAATCGAATCATCATAAATGTGAAAAGCATGCTTCTGTAGGCTTTAAGAGAGAAATTTCCCCCTTTCGTGTGAAGCGTAGCCGCTGCGGTGGAAATGTATTGGAATGAAAAGTGATTAGCATGCAAATGGCACTAAGTCGCTCGATTGTGGTCTTCCTCTTCCTCTGGTTTGTTTACAATACACCAATGAACTGTATATAATTTGTGGTATGAATGAGAAGCAAAAGAAAAAAATATTAAACATGTAAAAGAAATAATTTAATGTTCTGTCATTGGGGCAAACTACTAGGCAGCCACATTGAGTAAGTAATCAGAGCAACCAAGCAGTGTGTCTACATGCTAGCCCTCGACAACCGTCTCAAGAAGCCACAATATCTATCTCTATTCACTTGAATGATACTTTTAGTTGTGTTGTAGTTGATTCTGTGTTCATCTGTCGAATGAGCTGCGCGTTTCAGTCGCTGAGTGGACGCTCTCCTACGACGGTGCAACGGTTTGTGCGGTTCGTGCTAGATGTGGTATAACAACGCCCAAGTTTGGTTGGTTTTTTGTATGCTTTCTTGCCGGGTCACTTCCTTACAAACCTTATTGCTGACGTCGGCGGTAATGTCAGTTACATCAATGAAAATCGCAGATGTGTTTAATCAGTGAAAGTGAAGTGTAATTCCCTCTGTGTGGCCCTTTCTCATGGTACAGCTCGCTCACTGCCAGTATTAAGTGAAAGTTCAATTGAATTGAGCAGAATAAAATTGTTTCTTGAGATATGCCTAATTGAAGAAAGGGTATCAAAAGTGTTTTGTTACTCTTACAAGTGTTTCATAGGTCTAACTTTTTTTTTGTTTGACTGGGAGTGTCTCAGCGGATTTCATTCGACCACAAAGTTAATTTGTTGAATGCGACGAGACACCATAGTTTTAGCAGGAAGGATGATGTAATGCTGGAAATACGTCGTGGTAAACAATGGAAAAAAAAAATAGAGGAAAATGTGTTGAGTTTGAATTATGTCAGACAAGCTAAAACATTTGGAATTCATGTGTGGCTGTGTCTGTGCTTTTTTGCGACTGAAGGTCAGGTCATTGGAATATTGCGGAGGCGCCGTGACTCGACTTAATTTGACCGATTTGTAACTTGAACTTGTCATGTGTCTGCGAATAAACACACAGTTGTGTTAGTATTCGACGTTATAGCTCTTCCTTGCTTTGTCACACGCAAGTAGTAGGTCGTTAAAACAGTAGCATCTTTAAGATAAAGAGTATTATTAATGCACATTTGTAGGTGTGGACGATTAAGAAACCGCAGGGATAGACATGGTGAAATCACTATTAGGATTTATTTATAATGAAGCGGATTAATACGATGGAAGATGATATAATAAAATGTTTATTCCATTCCCATCTAGAAATCATTGCAATGTAAGGATTATGTATAAAGAGTAGGTCAAAGATGATCATCGTTAAACACGTACAACTCAATCAATTGTTTGTAATTTGTTTTTGTACATTAAATACATTTTACGGACATTTTGATCACTTGCATCGGGCAGTTTTTGCACAGTTTGAATTTTATATCCCCAATTTTGGAAATGCCCAATTGGCCGGAACGATGACGAGTTGAGAAAGATAATTTGCAACGCTCTGCCGCACAGATTACACGTTGTCTTCAGTGCGAATATTTCGATGAGCACCTCTTCCAGAATGGTCGGTCACTGAACCCCGTGTGACAAAAACGGCCGAACAAATTCCGAATCTTGAAGACTGTGGGAGCTGATCTTGAATTAAAATAATTGATCATTGACAAGAATAGCAAAATCCATAACTTAGCGCTTATTTTGCATGAATCGTGGAAAACGAAAGTGTTATTTGGCCCATTCGAGGTAGAGTACTTAGATAACAGAGATCTGATGTATCATGTATCCACACGTAGACTATAAAATATTCCTTAAAAACAATCATTCATAGTGAAATATTAAATCCTCCCTGAATTAAAATAAGAGCGCTAGTACTAATCTGGTTAAGATCATCTAAGGAGCTAGCCTGTTCAGCAATAGTTATCGGTCATAGCTATTTTACTTCACCACTCTTTTACTTTGTAAGCGAAACTCGGTGTGGATGTGGATAATAACTTATCCTTAAGAGAACTTTGGATTATCTGTCTTTAAATGGCTATACATACATATGATCCCAATAAAGTGGTTTAAGCTTAAGGCACACAATAGAAATGCGCCTGGGACCTCTGAAGCTCACAAATTTTTTGTTAATGTTTTGCGTAGTTTTTGCCTTTTAGGCGGGAACTTTTGGAAGATCTACGGTCATAGAGTAGTATTGTGTTCTCTAAAAATCCATTTGGTAAACTGTCGTTTTATACCATTTTCGCAGAAGTAGAGCTTGGTGACCCCATCATAAGCGACAGCAAAATAACACAAGGGCTTTGTGGTATCCAAGTTGACATTGTTTTGATGACTGAGCATACGTTTTTTAAGGTTATCATTCTCTCTGTTGCAAGACCTTTCAATCGTGATTATTGTCTCACGAGTAAAAAGGATTTCTCTGTGCCCATTCCGTGTACTGGCGAAGTTTACTCCATGATTTCGCGAACAAAGCATGTCCCATTCGATGATACCAGACAAATGAGGTTAATACTTTAAACGCGAAGATTTTCACCAAATACCACAATTGGGTGCATTCAATGTATTTTCGGAAACAATACGTTAATTTCATATACCAAAACATTACCCAGTACTGTACACATTCGTCTAATATTTCGCTCATACTTTTGCATTCGAATTTCATGTGAGCACAATTAACTAGTGTTATTTAAAAAAAATGCTACTGTGTTCTCTTTTGTTCAAAAGATGTTTTCGAATAAGTTATTAAAATTAAAGGGAAGTATATGTGATTTTGTTGTTGAATGAGTGGACCTGCAGTGCTTAATTATATGGAGACGGGTTTGTTTCCTTATATTTATCTTACGCTGCACTATGTCAGCACAGGTACGTGATCTGTGGTTCTCTTCGTCTTCGCTACGGAAGAAAGAAAGAGCCACTTATGTTCATCTTGTACAGATCCTCGCTCGAGGACGCCATTGGGATCGGTGAAATTATCATTTGAAGAAAGCTCAAGGAGGTACCGAGACTAATTAGTGATTGCTGTGTAGGCTTCACATACAACCTCGGACAGAAGACCCATTTGACTGTGCCTAGTCTATAGAGGGTCTATAGAGCTTCAGTCTCCTTTACATCGCATACTAGAACTTATCTGAAGTTTTGTGGACTTGCCTGATGCCCTGGACAGCCCAAGGAAATCCACAATACACCATCGTCTTCACACTGCGGCAAATCCTAGAAAGTATCCAAGAAGTACAAATAGACACAAAACAAAAGATTTCAGCTACTGAGCGCATATTCAAAATTAAATGAAAAACATTGTACGAATGTTAGCAACATGTCATGATGGGCTACACTTTAGTTCTTTTGGCCTTCTATGATCTTCTATGGTCTGCATTGACTCTGCTCTATCTGGTCCTAAACCACAATTTGTTGATTATTTTCATTGAGCTTAATACTCGTTTTTATTGCATCTGTTCCCTAAAATCGTCTTGTCGGTTTTTTCTTATCCCCTCCTTCAAGATATTTTTCAATGCTTATGCATGCATGCACAGTTGTACATTTTTCCTATTACAATGAAGACCTCTTATTTTTGTTTTTATAGGTCAAAATGCTGATGACATAAGTGTTTCATAAGCTTACATGCACTTATAGAGGTACTTTGTGGAGAAGATTTCGAAAACGAACCATAACGTATCCATTAGGCAGCTGATCTTTGATCTAATATTTGCATCTTTTGGGATTTTCTTAAGTATCGTTAATTATTCCCTCCTCGAATACTTTCAATGAATCCTTTTTGTTCGAATGTTTCAGAAAAGAAAATAAAGATGTTCTGAGTTGATCAAAGCAACAAAAGCAACGAATGTTGTAAACTTTATTACGTATACGACACCATTTTTTCCTCCCTACCAAAGTTTCACTTAAGATTATTTTCGTGCATTTTATGTTACAACACATATTTTATTTTAAGCTTCAGTGAGTAAACTTTTTTTTTTCTCAAATTAATTCTCATAACTCAGAACTTTCCATTTCACTTGACAATCAATCAATTTAAATTTACAGAAAAATGGATAATAGATTTATTTTTGATTATGTTTGTTTTCTAAAGGGAAGACAAGAGTATCTCACATCAATTAAGCAATAAAAAAAAAAAAACGAAGACGAAAAAAATCACAAATAAAGCCACAGAGTTATGAGTGAAGAAAAAAATGCATTGAGGATACCAACAATTTTTCACAAAATGTTGAATTTTATTAATAGCCGTTGGGTATCGAGGGTGAACAAAAAATATCTTTCTCTCAAAGGCGGAAGTAATTTATTGGAACACCGATTGGTTTATTGCATTTCGGTGTATGAGTGATGTAATATGCATTCTATTAAAGTTTGATGCATGTGTATGGTTACGAAATGATTTTATTTCTCAGGAAATATCCACACTCGAACACGGTTAATTCAAAAGAAATTAGGACCGATTCGAGGAGTAAAACTTAATATTTTCTCCGACGCATGTCTTACATATTATTTGAACTAATTAAGTGCTAATTATACTGTGTATCTAATTCGATATAAAAAAATAGCACTTAACACGTGTACATCTATAAAACAGGTGGCCATAGATTTATAGACGTTGAAGCTAAAAGTCGTAAGTAAGAGTTACAACTTCTTCATGAACACGAAGAGCGATTTCTTATTTGCGAATTTAGTTCACATAGTCGTTGGTCGGAGGCAACCGCGTATGCTTCAAGGCTAGAGTACTCGATTTTTCATTGCGAATGTGTGGATCACGATTTCAATTCGTCAGATGACAGATACCAGGAGGTATAAGGCCGAATTTCAAGATTGGCGGTGAACTAAGTACGTTGTTTGACAATAGTATTCACTTGAAAACGTTTGATTCGTCATAACTGTTTGTTAGTTAGTTTAGTTAGTTTCTTAATAGCTGATCATCAGGGGTGACATATTAATTGTCAAATAAAAAACAGGAAAATAGATAACCAAAGTCGGTACAATATTTATTGGAGTTGATAAATCAATGCTTGCAATGTAATGTAAATGTTTACCATGAAAACGATTTTGCAATTTTGGGTCATAGCTTCTACAACAACCTCGTGTTGTGCGTGATATGTTGTTGTCTCACGAGGGGAGGGGGTGAAGTTTGAAAAGCATTTGTACCCTCTAAGCAGTGTCAGTGATTTCAGAGAGGTGAAGCCGCGAATTGTTAAAGCTGATGGTGCATATTTAGAATATAATTCTGTAACTTATTGATTTTTATTGAAAAATCTTTGCTTTTACAGAGATCACCACAAATTTTATTGATTCCTTGGCATCAAGATTGCTACTTTACTTGCAACTCCGTAACCACTGTAGTGTTTTCCTGAGCAACAAATGAGGCACTGTGCTGGCTCAAGAACAATGTGAAATCCAAACAAGACATCGTCATCTGTTCGGACACCCCGACCGAATTCTAGTCACAAGACAATGTCGTTTTCCCTCAAAGACTGTATAATTTAAGTGAATATTTCATTATTTCAACCACCATCATCGATGTCATAACAGGCCACAGTGCAATTGGCACACATGCCCGCAGGATGGGTGTCCCGTATAATGATTTCTGCGGAATGCAGAGGAGGTAGAGACCACACATCACATCCTCTGCTCTGGCTAATTGTTGGAACTCACACCTAGTGGCCTACTTTTTTAATAATCTCAGTGAACTGACTGACGTCGGCACGAGACAGCTGAGCCACTTTCATACAAGCGCCAATTGGTTCCAGGTATAGAAGTAAATCAATTCTCGTGCTACCACAATGGTCTATATTGACCTAAGTGTGACTGCTATCTGCAGCCTGTCACATTAACCTATTCTCTTGAGTTGGAAGTAAAAAAACGAACTTGTGAAATAGTTTAGATATAAATACAAGCCAATCCTACCATAACATGTTGGTTATCGGACTTTAATTGGTTAATAGATCTTACAATTTTACAACATCGATTTGATACAGTCAATATTAAGTACTCATAAATGAAGGGTGGATGTTGCCAAGTATGTCGTGCTATGCATCCGGAAGAGAAGATTGAAAAGAAGAAAAGAATTGAAGAGATGGATATCATGTGGGAAGAAATTACGTAATGGTGGTTCTCCTTTATTGACCAGACGCGATCATCTGGGCAGACATCTTATATTGTATTTGTTGAATGAATCGTAAAGAAGAATTTCTGCGAATATGTCTTAGTCATCAGAATAATTTTGAGTCTGTCTGTGGACAAGACATTGGATAGAAATATTAACAAACTTTGATATAATTTAATGCGAGACAGCATTAGGTTTGCAAAGGAGTATTTAATGAGGTACTGTCGCTCGTCATGGGTTTAGTAAATTCGAAACACGGCCGCTAAAAGCTGATGAATGGTCATTAGGTATTTTCTCTAATGTCAGGACTCTCCTCTTTCTGTCGCTATATTTCGGTCTGTAAATACCCTAGTGGATAAGTGAAAATAAATGTATATATTTAACAATGGGACTAGCGTTTCATTTTCATTTCGTTTCATTTTTTTCCACAGAACACAGAAAAATCGGATATCTTGATTTTGCCGTTACTGGGTTTTGTAAGCATCCATCAACACTTCAATCAATGGCTCAGATTCAATTCTCTTCGTAACAATCCTTCTCAATGCGTGGTTATATTCTGCTACTTAATGCATTAATTATGGGTCATTATGCAAACCCTTGCTTTTAGTTTATGACATCTTCTGAGGTGCCTATAGAAAAAGCATATAAATATATAAAATCTCTTGGTAGTCCAATTATCGTACCCATAATTACATCAATTGAATGTTCAACGATTGTTTAATCTCCCATTCATTCACATGTTGACAAGATATACACATAATACAAATCTACTCGATTCCCATCATTAGCAGGAAGAGTTGAATGATTTCCTCCTCAAACCAACCATACGTGGACCTCTCATAGTCGCACACGATCGTTGTTTCAATTTAAATGATGTGCAGCTGATCTAATTAACCGCAAGTGGTGATACAGTTAATATGGTTTTGACCTTCTCCAAAGGTTGTCTTCGGCATTAAGTACAGTACGTACATAAATTTAAAATATGTAACAATTAACCCACAGTGAGGTTAGTTGTAATTTCTCGGTTCTTAGGTCATGTCAGTCGTATCTTTCTTCACCCAAAACATGTTTGCCATATTTTTTGATGTGGTCAGAAAAGCTTTTCCATTCCGATATGATTGAGTAGACATGAATTAAGTTAATATCTCACTAAGTGCAGGCAAAATTTGTTTCACAAATTCAAACAAAAAATGTATAAACATTTGACTAAACATTTCTTTTTTTTTAAACTGACTACATACAGACATGTGCTTAATTGCCCTGGCGGAAACATATTTGAATTTGAAGGCGATTGTTGGTGTTGTTAAGTGGGAAGCGTGCCGGTTACATAACATTAACTTTCCTCCTGGGCAGTTTTTTTTTTGTCCAAAGATTAGGAATTGGTATTGAATTGCATGAGCGTTTTGAGAGAGTTGAGGAGGATTTCATAATTAAGGCGTGAGGATAAAGTGAAGGGCATTACTAGTTGGTTTCATAAATTTTGATTAGCCTGAGGCATTATTTGGATTTTGTGATGAGTGGTGTGGTTATTATCAATTTTGTTTTCATTTCTGAGATTGAATATATATGACAATGAATTTGGGCAAGATTTGAAATGGGTTGGAGATCGTACTTCATGTACCATGAATTTAAATATAACATCTGTATCCAAACAAACATAAGTTAATTACTGCTTTGCTTCTCGTGCACATGTCACTCTGATGTATGTATATTAAACTGTGTTACTGTGGTAGATGTTCGTTCTTATTTACATGTCAGTCCTGCGGGGGTCTGAGCCTGCACAATAGCTGCCTTCCATCGTTGGCGGCTCCAGTCATCAATACCAAGATTGTCTTGTCTCCTTCGCAGAAGGCTCGGATTCGAAGCTCGATGTGACCGAGCCAATGTAATCCACGGGTTTTTGGCTTCCGCACTATATACACATCTTGGTACAGTTCGTAGAGGTTCCAGGTTATGTCTTCTCCATTTGCCTTCCTCACAGACGGGAGCATATATCCGATGTTCAATCAAATTCTTTCAAAGCCACCAACAATTAGCCCCAAAGTTTTGCTTATCGTCTAGCTTTCGGCTCTATACAGCAGGGCTAGCAAAATAAATAGGTTGTTGGTCCTTCGAGAAACCGAAGTAACATTTCGATTTCGATTTCGATCTCCACTAAGATGTGGTTCGTGGAGTTCCTGTCTCGAGGTAAACAAACTCCTTTACTACCTCAAAATTGTAGCTATCGATGGTAAGGTAATTTGCACTATCTTCTCTAGTAACAGATCACAGGTTCAAACGGATCGAAAGTCCTTGAAGCAAACTGCACGGTGGCAGATGTTCTTAGCAAGAAAAAAAGTCCTCGAAAACGAACCAATTTTTAATGAACCCGCTTCATGTCATTTGATAGAAGTGTTACCTTCATAAGGCAAGAAGTTGAATGCATATTCGTCATTTAAGATATGTACTACATCAAATGTCTGTGCATTTCTTCGTCAGATTTGCAATTTATACGTTTAACGCAAAGGTAACAACACCAATCATAGTATTCAATTCGAATAAACAATTCGATTAGTACAATGCTCCTTTATTAAGATCAAGTGGAGAACGAACAGTCTATCTACATACCATTTATTTATACCTGTTTTCACGATGTATGTACGTATGCTTTTTTTTCTGCATGAAGTAATACTTCATCGTCGCTAATTTTTTGAATCACTGAAGCATGGCGTTGACTTCACACTTAAATCTAATATCGTTTGATTCATATACACAAGCATGTACATACATATTTCAACAGTGTATCTGCAGTTGGTATAACGATGAAGGCAATTTATAATATATTGCCTTTCTGGCAATCTGGTTTGAAAGTACTGAGAATACAGCATCACGTGTTTCTTAGTCTGCTTTGTTCTCTCGACTCGAACTCTGTAGGCAGGTGTTTATTTTTGTTGTGTTTCTTTTTCATGCAAAAAGTGCTAGACAATATCATCTTCTCGCATCAAGATCGTGATCAAATAAACCTTGGAGACTCCTACACTTCTTTGAACTTAACCCTAACCCAGTTAACTGGTTGCTGACCTTACGTTTACTTTAGTACATAACACAAGAAATATAATCTTTAAATGATTTTTAATTCAATGAAGATGGCTTTTTTTTCTACGAAAAGGTGTCATGCTGATGTTCTATTTTGTGCTTCTTTTCATTACTTTTCTCATATGCATGACCTTCAAAATACTTGAACTTGAATGTTATGTGTTTAGAATAGAAAATGTTCAACTCCTTGTCGCTTCCAACCTCTTTTCTTATAAGTATGTATTTACTTATTTCACTATCAAAAATATAATGTCTACTTTTGTCATCAAATACTTTTCTCTGTCAAAGAAATTTAATTTGAAAAGCGAAGCGAGTTATCTTTTGCGAGTACACTGCCTTGGGCATTCGAATAAACTGGAAACGTTTGTGTGCTTTTTTCTTACCTTGGGATATCTTTCTGTAGGTGTGTTGTGGTATTCGCATCTTTACGTTACATTTCTTTTTTTTTCGAATTGTGTAGACTCATAGTATTTTATTTTGGGTGAATCAGAGTTCTTCTGTTAAAATATGTTTACGCCCACGGGTCAGAAAGGAACTATATATTTCACATGTTTAACTATTTTATTTAAGGCTTTGTTTATGGCTTCAGGTTTTGTTTAATATTTCATATTAAAATATTAAATTGGTACAATTCTATAAAATATAATGAAATCAAGCTAGTCTTTATTATTATTTTTTATTAACGGGTCATTTAAAATGACATGCAAATAAATACAGGGTGACTACATAAGAACGATAGGAAAATAACTTTAAGTAAAATTACATTGGTTTATTTCTACTTTTATTCGTAATTCCGAATGTTGGCCTCAAACTCATCCAAAGTAATCGGTTTGTTAGCCTAAACTAAAGACTTGACGTTACGAGACAATAATCGAGTGGTGTAAAAGCATGATAACGGCACCAAACTGATGAACAGTCGCCGTGATATGAAATAGTTCTCTTCTTCTATGTTTGGCGCTACAGTCCGGGGTGGACCTGGGCCTCAACCAACAAGCCTTTCCAGCCAGCACGATCTTTCGCCAGCTGCCTCCAATTGCGCACAAGTTGGTTGAGGTCCTTCTCCACTTGTGTGCGCCATCTCGCTCGAGGACGTCCTCTGTTGCGTTGTCCCAATGACACGGAATCGAAGAGAGAAATAGTTCGTCACATCTTTTTCACTGCATTGTGACCCTTGACAGTCGGTTAACATCGGAAACATCGCTCTAAACCTGTGACCCTATTGACGGTAGCGGTATCTCCATTTATCAATTCGAATGAAATAAGATTCGAAGACACCGCGATGCCATAAATTGTGGAATTGTGTTCGCTGCAATAATGTTAATTTGCTTTTTGACGGCTTCAATTCTTGCATCAGCGAAATCGTATACAAACGTGTGGCTTCAAAACTGCATTTCTGCTTTTGCTCTCTTTTTCGATACTGGTCCCTACGTCTATGTCAGGTTGTTGGCTTAAAGTCCAATGGAGTGTACTCACGCTCAAACTTTTGCATGGTGGCGCCGAATCCACGATGAAATTCTCGTTGCGAACCGTTTTAGCGTTTTTCAAGTAAGAACTTAAGCGATCAAGAGAGCTTTGGCTTGGTGATATCAACCACATACATATGGTCATTTGCAGTCGAAACAAGCCCGAAAGGGCATTAGGTCGGTACTTTTGCCGTCGTCGAGATCTGCCATTCATGTTTATCGCTTCTGCAAAATATTTACTGAATCTTAAAAGATGGTTTAATGGCACAGGGTTCTTCACTACGAAACAATTACGACATACACTCAATACGAGACGGTCACACACATTGATCAGAATGAGCAGGACGACTCTCACGACTCATATCGACGTCGTCACTGGGCAGTGCGCCATTGTAACTCAATCCTTTAGATTGGGTTTATTCTACAACGACTTCTGCAAAAATAGGGAAGATAAGGAAACTCTTGTGCACCTTCCCTCTAGTTGCAGCACCCTCTTCTTCCGAAGAAGTCACCTAGAGGCTTACTTTTTCAATAACCTGGCCGAACTAAGCAGTATTAGTGCTGGCGATATTCATCGCTTTTGTTAAAAGCACCAGCTGGTGATCGACTAGATCCGTGTAGTAACACAATGGGTCTACACTGGCCCAAGTGTGACTGACTGCTGCTTCCTGGCATTCAGCCTGCGCACTGAAGCTATAATGGCGTCGACTTCACGATGAAATTCTCGTTGCGAACCGTAGAAGCGTCTTTCAAGTAAGAACTATAGCGATCAAGAGAGCTTTGGCTTGGTATCCAACCTACCAAGAACGAGCTGTCCACACATAAAAGTGTTTGGTAGCAAAATCTTCGGAACGCTTATAAATATAACGTATTTGCGACGATGTTTGAAAATCACAGCTGCCCACTGCCAATTGGACGTGTGTGTGTTATATACGTATCGTCTGTTTAATCCAAGTGGATTGTTATTTGACTCTTATTAGCTCCACCTCTTTATTCATGGGTGCACTAAAATCAGTATTCAACCATTCAGTGATTAAATGAACACGCGCAGATTCACATACTTCAGCCAACCTATATACGAAGCCATATCAATGCACAGATATTTAACGCATAAATCATTCAATTTATTGCACTCTATTTATTGCAAATGCGTCAGTAACTTAACTGCAATTTGTTCCAAATAGTGCGTGCTACTGTTTAAATCGTTAAACTCAGAAAAAAAGAGAATAACAATAAAAATTCAATTTGACTGAAATATGATGTCATTTGATCTAACGTCATTCACTGAATTTGTTGATGAGCTTGATGTACAAGTTCTCCATTTATCTCAACAAACGCCTCCTCCTCATAACCCATATCTGTCGTATTTTCATTATACACATCCGATTGGGTTCGTGTATGGGTGCGTTGGTAGTTTTTGAAATGTAAAACCTGTCGCCAGTGGAGATTTCGATATTTGAAATTAAGTCATAATTTCTGTGTGGGAGTAGAATCGTATGAAGGGCATTTGTGATTTGTTTCTAATTGCTTTAGATACGGAGATCGGTTTCAACAGATATACATCCATATACAATGTACATGCATGTAAACTATTCATCACTTGCGTAGTGAAATTGTTTTGACTGAAACTTAATTCTTCATCAAATATTTGTAAAGTAGTACCATATTTTTATGCATGAGTATGGTTTATATTTGCGTAGGTTCAAGGTGAATAACCCCATAATTGGAGCGGCATGCAATATGGAATGAGATTGCGGAACGAATGTCAGTTGGTCGAATAAAATAAATCTATGTGCGTTACACTTTTAAAGTAAGTGTAACAAAATAACACTTTACGACTTGTGCGGGTCGCAAAAATGCCGAATGTCACTCGAGTCGGCTGCCGCGTCCATGGGTAACTGCTTCGACTCCTACGCTCGGGGTTCTAGGTTCAATCCTCTTTTGAGTTATTGACAATGCTCAAAGAGCATTGCTGCCTAGGAAAAGCTTCCCAAACTTCAGCGGATTCGGCATAAAAACGGTGGATTCCATCCACTCGGGATCGAGTATTAACACGAGTGGGTGCTGTAAAAGCTGGGTCCAGGACCATCTCCCCCTCTTATTATTTTCATTATGTCATTCGAGTCGACATATCAAATCTGTAAATGCAAAAGACTCTGACCTTTAAATCTTGTCGAATAAAAATGTTATATATTTCGTTTACTTTTTCTTTGTTCAGCTGATTGAGGTCCCTTTCCAGCTGCGTATGTCACCGGGTGCGTGGTCTTCCATCTACCGCGTTGTCCTTAGGGGCTGGAGTCGAAGACATTCCCGGTCGGAGCATTAGATGCTCCGTATGGCTTATCCATTTGAGATGAAAGACTCAAACTCGTTTGGCCAGATTGATGTCGCTGTACAGTTCGTCGTTCAGTCGTCCTCTAAAAACCATCAGTACATATGGGACCAAGATAATACAAAGGACATCTCGAAGCGACCAAGAATCTGTCATCCACTTTGGTTAGTGTCCATGCTTCTGCGCCATACAGCAGAATTGGGCCTATCAAGGTCTTATATAGAGATATCTTGGTTCTTCGAGATACGGCTTTATTCCTCAATTGCCTTCCATGTCCAAAAACAAAGCGATTGGCATGGATTATCCATCGTTTTATCTCCGCGGTGTTGTCATTGCTTGCGTTAACTTCGGAGCCTAAGTAGACAGTCTATAGTAATGTTTTGCCCAAGATGTCGGTGTTGGTTGACCTTTTTCGTTGACAGCATATACTTTGTCTTACCCTCTTAGTCGCTTCATTCTCTCTCATTTTTTATTCCATATCAGTTAATTAAGCCATATACATCGAATTTCCTCATTCGCATTCATTGAAATCAAATGTAAGAAATCTTCACATGGCAATGCTTGTTCATTTGAAAACAAAATCTACTCGGCGCACATATTTTACATATCGTTATATTACACATGCATACATATGCACTTAGGGAAGGTATGGCATTGACCACTAGTGTACTGAAATTGCATCTCTGCACAAGCAAAGAGCGTATCCTTTTCACTCCGGTGTTTACATTCTGCTTCAATGAAGAGGATGGATACAAATATTTCATTACATTGAAGACGAGAGGAATTTCCATTTACTTCATATTTCCATTGAGGCATGGATAACACTCTCCATCTAAGTACTTCACAGTCTCCGACATAATTCTGTCATTTTATTGAAAAAAATGCAAACGAAAGTCATTAAAGACGAAGCATATCCTATGGAGAGTGCCAGTAACACTGAAAATTTATGTTTCCATAATATCTTCAAATCAGTGATATGATTATTGAAAATGTACGTAGAACAGAATTCAGATGTAAAGTGATTCCAATTGATGATGCAGATAATTTGTAGTTTCCTGGAGGGTCGATACCCCCATCTTCCGTCCGGTTAAGTTGTATTGACAATGAAGATCCAATTGAAGTTCCATAAACTGCTTCTTATTGATGTGAAGTATGATGATACGTAATTCTTTATCCGGTATCGTAGAGACACTCAGGCAGCAAAAGCAAAAAAGTGGTATTCTCATCTTTGACAAATTAACTCTTCATAATAATTGAACAAAATGCCATATTCCGTTACATAAGCTAAATATAGACTGTCCCCCCAAAATTTAACTTGGAACCAATTCTATTGTTATTCTTTTGGTGTCTCAGTTATTGAGGCAATTTTACAACAAAAAAATGTAAGGTCAATGAACAGGTATTTCAAAAAGTAAAGAAGACTTCAACATTAAAAGCACGTGATCAATAAGATTGATGTCGTATTAATTTTCGAATCCATCAATCAATTATTGATCTTGCTTCCCTTCGCTTCTTGTCACTTAATTTTCTGAATGATACAAAAAAATCAAGTAAAGCGTTGAACATTTATTGCATGATTATTGTTTAGGTTAGGTTGGGAACATGACAGAACAATTGTGATGGGAAAAAATAACCTCTTAGCCCCTACGTCGTGCTTGTCATGTTGGTGTGTTGCCCAGCCTGCCAAACATGAAAAGAGATTTTTTTTGGCATGATGCAGGTCTTGGAAGAATGGCAGTGACAGTGGAAGTGAGGAGCGTCCCTATTTCCTCTAGGCCGCCTCAGCCTATCCAACAGCTCAATTTTACTTCAAATAATTATTACCAGTTAGTGTTAGTTATGTCCCCGTGATTTGGGACCCAGCATAGTGTAATCGAGTGCTGCGTACTGAGAGTACTTGAGTTTATCGCGGCAGCATGCGACCGGCTTGGATTCTCTTGCCGAAATTGCTTAAATGGAATTACACTTTTATTGATTGATTATTGTTTAAGAGGCAGACGTTTGTTATTAACACAAATGTAGGTGTTGGTAGTTAATTAAAAATGCATTTCCGAATTACTAATATTCTCCGAGATAAAGCACTATTAAATGTATGATGAATTGTTAGGACTGAAACTACCAGTGGATAATGCGAGCGGCCGTGGTGTGCCAGGGCCTACACTCTGCAGCAACCATTCGTGTTGTGCGTGCCATTGTTCTATTACGAGTTGGTGGGACCTAAATTCATACTCCGGCTCCGGCGAAGTTTGGAAAGCTTTTTCTTAACAAGAATACTCTGAGCATTGTCAGTGATTCGAAAGATGTAGAGCCGTGAATTATAGAAGTTGGTAATGCCGGGGATTGAACCTGCCACTACCGGCGTAGGAGCCGATGCACCTACCCACCACTTTGTGGCCCACAACTTTTTGAGAGATACTTTATGTATAAAATAAAGGACTTCCTAATAATGACGACAACTTAATTTTAAACGCAAACCATTTGAGATATTTGAAAAACTTTACTATCGGTTTGAAGTACAATCAAAACATTTATTAATGGAACTTGACTTCCGTACATTTTTAGCGGTCGATTCGTTGAACCCAATTTTCAACGACTTGTTATTTTTTGTGGATAAGTGGTGATCCATGTGTATTTTCACCAATACGCATATTTTACTTATTGACGAGCCCATTGAGCGAAAAATGAGCTAAAGATGATTTTGCGATAAAATTCATCATCTTAGCGCATCTTCTCCAGAACCCAATCGGAGAACGTACGTCGCTTTAAATGGTCCATCGGTTTCAATTCTTGAGTCAGCTTGATCTTGTATGGGTGTAAACCAAGATCCTTACGCACAATACGCCATAATGTGGTCTGAGCGATGCCCAATTCTTGAGAACGCCGTGGAAATGACTGATTTGGATGCGGTGGCAGCGATATTTTCGACATTTGGACCAACCCTTACTGACACGGCAACATCCCACAACGAATATGTAGACTAAAATTTGTGCACTCAATTTTTTATTGCCTGTCTACTAGGGCGTTAATTACGACCGAAAATTGGAGTTAACGTTCTTAAAGTTGCGATCACCGATTCCGAATTTCGGTAAAACAGTTTTTATAATTTGCTGCTCGTTCGTGTACTTTACCTTGACGAAAATGTTGAGTTAACTGAATAAGTTGACAGTGACCGTTTGATGATTACTGAGAGAGTGCGTCCATAAATTAAATTCAAAGCTGTCAAGTCCCTATTGGAAAACCCTTTAAACAAAACCAAATTCTTACTATATCATGCGTACCTGTTTATAATGTAAAGGACATGATGTGTTTTCTAAAGTTGAGCCCTTCTTACTATGCTTTGAACAATGATTAGTATTTCCAAGAACAACTTCAAAGTCTTCAAAGCAGATATTTATAACCTTGAGGATATCAAAGTGTCAGTCTAAGTCTAAGTTGCATAATTCAAAGCCAACACATTTTCCTCCGCTTGTTTTCCTAATACAATAAATTGAAATTAAATAATTTTTCACAAAATAGCTTGTTTCTAAAAAAAAATCAAATAAAGAACTTAAAATAAAACATGAATATCCATTTAATCTCGAAAACTCTTCCGGAATCTGCAAAGATATTCTAAATAAGAGGAAAAACGACGCCGTTAATTTGACACGTTGCCGCCACCCAGGAGAGCCGGTGAGCAAAAGGAACACCTGCAGTATTTTAAACGAACACCCCGAACGCCGCACTCATGATGGTACTAAATCTAAGTGCGGTGCCTCCCATCGATTGGAGACTCCGGACGATTCATGAAATGCCTACAGTTGCCGTTAATGACTCGAATGCAGTAAGAAAGCAAAATGTTTCTTCTCAAATTATTATTATTTTTTTTTTTAAAACTTTTCTAGAGATGTAATGTAACTGAAGTGTATGCAATTAATGGTGCAGTCTGCCAACAACAATAACGAAATGTACAAGTGGTATTCTTAGAAGTCACGGAATAGTATTGAATTGCTTCCTGGTTTATGTCCCGATTTTAGTTTAAACATTATTCGCTGCTTATTATTGAGCGTATTGTATTAGCGAGTTCATAAATTTATTATTGTCCCTTAGGTGCAAAAAGCACAAGTTTCGTCTGTGTAATGTAGGATTCCATAACGATACTCATCGCAATTCGTTCGGCGTGTGCACTGTTTATTATTAGATTGGGGACGCTCCTGGTTGTAATGCCTGCGATACTGTTTTTGGACGTACCCTATAAGAAGTGGATTGGAGTTTCTATTTTAGAATTGAGCGCATCGGGTTGAAGAGATCGGATTATGCGTGCACACTTGCCAGTTTCCTTGACAGATGCATTTATCCAAATCCAGACGAGACATGAATCATCAGAGGAAGCATAAGCATGTATAAATTGATGTTGAAAGTGCTGCACTGTTAAAGACGAAATAAAATTGGACTATCGTCGTCGTTCGGTTAATCGTAAAGAAGATGAAGATGAGGATGAGTCGTAAAGATGCAAGTTTCTTCCAGATTGGGCAATATAATTTCTCAGAAGTTTTAACACCTCGTTGTGGAATATCAAATAAAAATTGAAATAACAATGAATTTAATTTTGTAACAAAAATCAAGTGAGAAACCACGTGTCTTTAAACTCTATCCCTCAGTAAACAAACTAAAACTATATCGCCCCTTACGAAATTATTTTGATAGATTTTGTAACATATAAAAGTTGCGTGAAAAACAGCAACAAGTTACTGAAGTTTGCAAGTACAATTCCATGTACTGATGCTGGTACCGGAATACGTACTTGATTTTATACAGCTATAAATTTTTGTTCAATGTAACATAACTGATTGGATAAATGCAATATTGAATCTAATTGTTTCAAAAATAAACTCTTGCACGTATAGACTAAGATTCAACATGTTTTTACATGAATAGTTGTTTGGTTTTTAATTTACTGAAGCACATTCATCAAATGTGCTACATCCGTGCCTTAGCTTCTTTTGTTAAAAAAAAATACTCTTATGCCGAGTTTCACATGTTTAAACTTAAGTTCAGCTGGACCTTAAACCGAGTTAACATGTTTGGTTAAAGTCACGGTTTCACAGTGAAATCTGAACTTCAGTTCTGTTGAACTTCGTGTAATGCGATCGAAAATTATGGCCACACTTTTCATTCGGTGCGTGTATTGGCTACAAATTGTAAGGGCTTTCGAATTTCGATATTATTGCTTTGCTTTGTAGTTTAAAAATGCTTTTGGTGCATTTCTGCTGATCTTTGTATCGTATTTTGGCTGATAACGGTAAACAAAGATTTTAATAATTAAGGAAAGAAAAAGCTGTGGCATATAATGATTTCAATTCAAGGAATGGATCAACAAAATGGAGAACAAAATACGAAAGCTTGAAAAAAAGAATGATACAAATGGCTGAAGTGCAGAACTGAGGCCAGTGTACTCTAACTACAAATTGAATTCAGTTCAAGGTTTAAACGAACTGAAACCGAACAAATTTTTGAACTGTAATTTAAACCAAAAGTGGAGTTTAAACGTCCACTTCTGAGTTGGCTAAAAAACAAGCATTCCAAACTACTAGTAAGCCTAGGTGCAGCCGATAAGAATTTTTTTTTCTTAATAAAGCAAACAGTCTTCATTATATTTAGTTCGTTCCGCTATTCCACCAAACCAAAGGCAACACCCCAGATTTATTTTCCATCCACCGTATAATTAAATGCGATTTAACGACTGGATATCAAGATGATGTATTCTACTCAGAACCTGCCACATCTAAGAATTCTTTATGCATCTTGGGTAGGGCAGGTACTGAATCTATTTCGAGCACTCATCCTATGCTGAAGCAAATGAATATGGAATTATGTTTATTTATGTATATGTCGTCTTTTTGTTTTGTTTGAAATGAGAGCAGTAGATATATTGAGATGTGCGCTGCACGTAATTTAAACAGAGTATGAACAATGCTGTGTAAATTCTGTCTCCATTTCACTAGGGTGCTTTTTTTGAACAAAGTACAATTCTTTTACCAAAACTGGTCCCAGGGCAATTAAACATGTATTAGCATAACTCAGGCCCATTATTGGTCATATTTTAATTTAATTAAGGAATGGTCCATTTTTTCAATTTCTCACTTCAAAGTGACGCTTACGATTACGCTGTGTTTAGAAAATGTTTGCCATGAGTTGACTCTCAATTAGTTATGTCCCATTGTATACGATTTACTAGTGATGAGAAACTGATGTGCACTCATGAAGCTTTGCAGTGCTTTCGATGACGCAAGAGAAAATAAGAAAATTCAGATATGAACTAACTTTCAACTAACACAATTGAAAGCACGCACTGATTAGCAATGACAAACTAATGACACGTTGGTTAACACACGATAACGAAATGACTACAGCCTATGATAGATTGTTTAGTATTAAAAGTAAACAAAAATGTATATAATAGACGAACGTGTCCAATATATGACGATGGTAGCGAGCAATTTTTAAACAGTCTGAGCATTTCTTTGAAGCTCAAAATCGTCTAATGGGACTATTAAGTCAGAATCAAGCCTTTGCAAAATATACATTTTAATTTGGATTCCGAATATGAAGCAACAGTTATTTCTATAGAAATTTATAGGCTCCTATCTTCTGCATCTTTTTTCTGAACGTTGAAATTACTTCAGACTCCGAAAACGATGTAACATTTCTAATTCGAAATTGCTTTTAAACGTGATCGTCCAAATGTAATATTTAATATTAGCGTCTCGAAAACAATTAGGAAGTACCATTAACAAAATAAGCCAACTTGCAAGTAATTTGTTCTACATTCTTTAATTTTCGTAAAAGTCACACTATCTGTACATGGACGACCCATGTATTCAAAAACTGTTTCGTTACATGTGCGTACCTATGTACGCATATTCACAAGTGTACTTTTTCTAGACGCCAAATAGGAACCTTCCATTTCAAAAAAATGTCAATTAACCATAAGCTAAGACAATCAATTAAATGACAGTTGCAGCATTCCGATTGATTGCGACGCATATGACAACAAATTCAATCCATGTTCACCACAAGTTTTCCCGATGAACTCAATGATTTCAAGGCCATCATGCATTCAGCAAACTGCCACTTGCATCTGTGGAGTCATAGTGCATTAACAATCCGAAAGGCAGTGTAATATATGTATATTAAAAACGCATGCTACACAGGTATCGAAGTGATACGTCATGCAAAAAAATGTTCACTGGCTTGAATGTATTCGCAAGTAATTATTGTCTGGCGACAGGCGGCTGTTATGTGAATACGGACAAACGTTCAGTAACGCTGCTAAATTTTCTCAATTCATGAGACCACATTCAGCAGACGAGAAAACTCAAAATCACTCTCACTGCACGTTTGTCGGCACATTGTTTGTTGCGTAAACTGAGTTGTTTGTATCTGTCATCCGAAACATGTATCAGGCAATTTGAAATTGAACATGTACGTTGCGAGTTCCATTTGAAAGTTGCTTTGATTTCTGAAATATCAACACAAAACTAGCAGAGTTTGGTGCTTTGATTCTTGTGCTTGGTGGTAGAAAAGATATTGGTTGCATTATTTTCGTCCCATCGATTCCTGATCATACTCCAACAAGACAAGACTTTTAAGTTAATCTGTACTTGTATTATTTGCTTATTTATTTCCGAATGAAAATTAAATAATTTTTTCTTCTCATTTGCAGGCCCGACAAAGAGCTTCAGTAAAATGGCTTCTCTCAAAAGCATTCAACAACCGTGTTCCAGACAATCTCAAGGAGCCCTTCTATCGAGATCACGAAAATCAAGAACGTCTCAAACCACAAATAATTGTCGAGATGGGCAATGCAACCCTATATTGCCAAACATTATCGAACTTATACTCGGATCCCAACTACCAAAGTCTGAATCACTGGTCTATATTACAAACATTGGCACGAAAAGGAGTACCAGTAACCGAATCTCCAGATATGCCACTAACAGAAACTGTTTTAATTCAAACTAATCCGTTGCGAATTGTAAGTATAGAATGATACACAATAATAAATTTATCACGTGCCCCAATTGATGTACAATTTACTACACAATCTTAGCACGAACCGCATACATCTTTTTATATCTTTTTACGAGCTGAAACATCAACAGCGTAATAATGCTGTTGCAATGCTTATGAAAATTATGAATTTAGGGTACACATAAAAACTGGTATACTTTTAATTAATTTGAAATGACCTGAATATGTGGTATATCGAACAGAACTTAATTACTTATTTTGCAATAAACTTATAATACTTTTTAATATTCAATCGTTTACGAAGAACTTAGGTCTGATATATATAGAGCTATCAAGTGATTTTATTGCATATATATTGGTATTGATCAAGCAAATAGCAGAGAGTCTATGTAGTAAGCTAAAACAAAATATCGTATTAAGAATTCAATATATAGTTTAAATATCCTCGAGTTGTACATTTTTATATGTTACTAGCGATTCACCCGGCTTCGCACGTGTGCAACGTAGATACGTTTTATTATTAGTATGTGTTAATAATATTACTACTATGATTAGACTATCTTGCAGGATGTCTCTATAGACAATGTTTAGACCGCATAATTTTGTTGCGCGATAGTTTTAGTTTTAAGACATTTCACAAGACATACATTTTAATTGTGTGGTGTAAAAGGATATTTGATAGATAATGACAAATATCGCATCCGTTTGAATAGGCATTTTTTTTAGAATAAAGACAGCAATTCCATCACACATTATTTTGTACGACCCCTTTACGCGATCAGATTCTGATCAAAAACCGACATTTATCGGAAATAATTGTACCACGCTTTCAAGCTGTCATATTATTAAATTTCGACAGCAGACGATTTTTTCTGCTCTTTCTCTTTCCCAAATATACTGTGTCTCTTACTCACACATGCGTTACAAAATACAAATAACAATACAAAAAAGTGAGGAAAAGTGCGAAAGGTCACTCGCCAGCTGATACAATTTCCTCTAATGAAAATGCACCGTTACGACACGGAGCCCCACGCGTTATTCGAAGGAATCGGTTTAATTTCTTCCGTCACCCTGAACAATTATAGTAATATTTCAACAAATTATAACAAAACAGTAGCAGAAGTAAAGAAAACGTAAAAACCTTCTGCTTGGATCACACTATCTATTGTTGAAAACCGAATTAACATCCGTTGCGTAGTTTAAAAGATCTAAGCGTACATCGCTCTGTCCCGGCTATTGTTTTATACTATGTATGTTATGTTAGTGGCGGCCCGTGGCGTTGTGGGTATGTGCGTCGACTCCTACGCACTTGGACCTGCCTGTCTAGGTTCGATTCCTGGTACGACAAATACTTTTCACGGCCCCACCTCTTTCGAGTCACTGACAATGCTCAAAGAGTATAACTGTCTAGATAAAGCTTCTCAAAATTGGCCGTTCGGAGTCGGCATAAAACTGTAGGTCCCTTCCGCTCGTGATAGAACAATAGAAAGGCACAACACGAATGGTTGCTGAGAAGCTAGGCCCTGGCCCTCTACGGGCTGTAGCGCCACCAATATATATATATATATGTTAAAATACTCCAAGCTTTGAAATGGTATTTTTTCTCATTTTCGTCAGCGAAGTTTCGTGTCCACACATAAGACATTCAACGCACCTTTGTTCAAATTATACTATCCTGTGTATACAACTTATTCGTATTGTTTTTAGTTTCAATTTGACTAACCAGTAAAGTGCAGTTTTGAAATCGTTCAAAATCGATTTAAATCTCTCAATGAATGCACAAGGTTTCATCTGCTTGCTTAGAAAATAAAAGTAAAATTTACACTTTTTTGTTCTTTTTATTTATGTTTATCTAGGTATTTTTTTTATCAGTTATACGTGAATCAATCTTGCCCAGATGATAAGTTGTCTTATAGCCCGATTGTCGTTTTGTCAGACAGTGAATAAGAGCGCGAATGAGTCTGAGGCAATGAACATCGAAGCAATAACAAATAGCCTTTGTTACGGTTTCTTTCTCCCTGGTGAGCGGCGCCTCATTCTGAGTTCTAATCAGAAACTTCGAATACATTGATTTTATTTGTATTCCCCTTTGTGCCTCATATATTGTAGTGTTTAAAATGCACTTGTGTATGCGACGTCGGCACTCCTTTGTTTATTAGTTTGCTCCAAATTTGCTATTTGGGACGTTTAGAAGTCACAAGTGGCAACTATTCTACGCTGTACATAACAAACTGTATGTTGTACTTGGCACAAGAATGTAATTCGTGAAAATTCTCATTTAGCAAATAGAAATGTAGGACATTTTCATAAAGCTGAATTGTTATGTAAAAGTGTTTTGTGAAGCATTGTTGGAATTGCATGACTTCATGTTGCTTCAATTGGAATGATCTCTTTATTGAAGTGTAATGATGGAATCCTTATACCGTTACATCTGTAATTCATATCCATACGCAAATGGTTTAAGTATGCGTTTATAAATTTAATGAATTTCGGAAAACAGATAAAAGTAAATGTGAGAACTACACATTTCAAGAACTAAGCGAAACTGTGGTTTAGTCAATAATCCCAAGTATTTCAGAAGTCTTCTTCTTCTACTGGCAGTACAGTCCGGGTGGACCTGGGCTTCAGTCAACAAGCTTCTCCAGCTGGCACGATGTTTAGTCAGCTGCCTCCAATTTCGCGCGCCAAGTTGGTTGAGGTCCTTCTCCACTTGTGTGTGCCATCGCATCGGTTCCGTGTGTCTCCTCTGTTGCGTTGTCCCACTGGTTCGGAATCGAAGAGTAGTGTTTCAGAAGTGCGCCCTTTATTCAAGAATTTTAACTGGAGCATTCAAGTTTCAGCAAAAGTAGGCTTAACTATAAGTGTTGGTGCAACTGAGGGTGTTTATGTTCCACTAACCATAGTCTCTTTGTATCATAAATGATATCATTTCACTATTGATTAATAAATTATTTAAAACAATTTCAGAACGCCCACATGTCTGTGATAGAATCACTTATGATTTTGTACGCAAAAGAAATTTCATCTGGAGATCGAATACCGAATGCTGTTCGAAGGTATGTACTCCTCGTTAAATACCACAAATCATAAAATAATATATATTTTCTCTAGAATCTCTGGAAGTAATTTACAAACAGCAGGGGGGCAAAATTATGAACAATCACTTTTAGCTTGGATATCCCATGTTTGTGCCGCATTAAAAAAGCGCATCGCTCAAGAGGTCGAAAATGGTGCAACAGATGAAAGTGTAAGTTGAAATGGCCTCTAAACAGAAGTGCGTGTTATATAAATTTTCATGCATACATCCATCCAAACGAAGTTACATATTCCGTGTGTGTAAGCTATTAGATGCTCTTAAGCCGAGCATGTTTAAATGCTATATACAGAACTATGTTTTATTATTAAATTTAAGTAAAACACTAAATGTGGCTCTGTCTTTTGAGAGTATGTCATGGAAAAGCATTGTAAAAAAAATGATATGTATAATAAGTTTAACCATTTGAACGTTGAAAGTTTAAGCACGCCAGTAATTTTGACTGGTCAGGTTAATATTAGGGTATGCACACGTACATATATTAAAAGAAGCAAATTTCTGTTCAGTCTTACTAGGAACTTCGTTTTATGTTCATCTGTGTACTTCGCAATAATGTCTCTGTTCCGCTTCTTTTTATTCTGATTAATACACAGATTTTGAAAATGCTTAGTCTTAAAAGTGCTACTTGTTTAAATGTGTTCAAATTATATCACTTTCATCGTACGTTTATCGATATAATTGGAAAAATGTGTGTGAAAAATAATATTAAATAATTTTACTTTATTCAAATAGGGCGTCCGCCTTCAAACTCCAGACATCCCACCTGTTCGGGACTTCCAAGACCTTTGCGATGGCGTATGCTTGGCACTTCTTATATCATACTATTGTCCCAAAGTTGTTCCTTGGACTAGTGTTAGAATAAATTATTTGCCCGCTGTAGAAGATTCAATTCACAACGTTTTATTAGTTAGTAATTTTTCACAAAAACATTTGCCATATTCTGTGTTCCATATGACGCCGGAGGATATCACATATATGAGAGGGTAAGTGTTTATGATTATTGTTAATATAACTTATGTATGTAACCATAATTCGCAGTTCGATGAAACAAAATCTGGTTGTTCTACTCGCTGACTTATTCAATTTATTTGAGATCCATCCAGCCAAATGCGTATGTTATCCTGGGATGGAGGCACAAGGTAATTAACGTTGTTTCAGCTTCAGTAATGCATTATTGCGTGAACATTTTATATCACCCATACGTTTTGAATTCAAACTACCTTTTTTTAATTTCTCCTAAATTAAATTTATTTTAAGTTTATTTATTATCTTACTTTTGTACTCCTTCGTTAATTATTAGCTAGAAGTTATTTTGTTTGTTGGTGGTGATGGTTTAATTTTACATGTTTTACTTGAGTTCATTATTTTTTCAGCCCTTACTAGTTATTATTTCGCTCATCTTTATGAAGGGTTTTTATAAGAAACGAAAAACTTGTTTTAATTTTTCCTTTTTTTGCTTTTTCCTTCATTGCTTTTTATCTTTATTTGAAGTTGTCTATTTTCATTTTAAGAAAACACCGTAGAATCTTTCACTCGGAGTCGTTTCGACTACAGATATTATTTGGAATGCTAAATGGAACACTAATGTTTAATATGATAAATATTTAAGTTATTTCTATTAGTTATTCCATATACATTTGTTTATTTCCAATGAATATCGCAAGTAAATTGTAGATATTTTTGAGAAAACATTTGAATTAGTAATAGCTTCTGTATATTTAAACAAAATCAACTACAGACAAACGAACATAAAATTTTGATAGTCTGTTAAATTGAGTAGTTTATTGATTGTTATATTGTAGCGACTTTAAGATAAATCAGATGTTATGCAGTTTGGAAATCCATCGGTTAGAACAAATATTCAGTGAAAGTTGACTGTTTTTGCCGTTTTTGTAGAGTCACCACGGTCCAGTTGTTCCCACTGTGAAATCTGACTCAAGAATTAATGATTTACTGAAACACTTCACTGATCAAAATTCTGCAGGCAATACGACGACATTCTAAACCTGTAGAAATACTAGATTCTGTGTAAATGGTGTCTTATAATTAGCGCAAGCAATTTTATTGCGAAATATTTCTTCTTGAAAATGTAGGTTTTTCATTGATTTATAAAACATACATAGTACAGTGTGTACGCCTGTACTTACTTTTTCGATGATTTTTGAGTCGCACATCTTATGTGTTCCTCACTTATATAATCTCTTTGAATACCTAGCTTGATAAGTTGGCTTCAGTAGGATTCATTAGACCTGAACCAAACGGGTTCTGAATCAAACAGACGAAATTTCCTTTCATTCATTCGAGGAATTGCGTACAAACTTGAAGAAAACTGTTTTAGTTACTATTATTTCGAACCATTTTCATTTCCTATCAATGTTTCTCAGGCTTGTTATGAGCCATTTCTATTAAAGTGTCCACGTTCACTTAGCAGTCCTTTTCGATTTATACCTAGAATGTACATTCATGCGCCCGTGTCATGTTCTGCTGATCTATTTAACACATTTTATTGAGCATATGTAACAACTGAAGTATTATCCTGGCAATTGCATTTTGCTTAAGACCTCGCGCATCCTTTTTAAACTTACTCAAGACTTAACGCTAATTTAAGAATTTCTTTAATGCTATAATAGTTCCTAATACATAACATATTAACAAACATGATTTAAAACGACTTAAAAACCCATTGATCTCCTTATTGAATTCTAAAATGTAAATAGTCAAGCAATTTATTTGATTATGATTTTGTTCGTTTTCATTGGATTTTGAGAGTATGAATACATGCATATTATTCACATAAAATAAATTGGAATTTGCTTTGAATTGGTATCGCATCATCGTAACTGCATATGTTAGCACCTTTATTGGTTTCGTTTTTTCATGTATTTCATAACTTTTTTTTCTTCAAACATCATTAAAACGCTTTTAATTTTTGACATTTTACACATAAAATACCATTTCACATCACATTCATGTCATTTTCATAATTGATATAAGTTACACAGGAACTAGTGCCAGGTGAGTCCACTTAGTAGGATTCCTTCAAAACATGAGACCAACAGGGCACAAACGTTTTATAGTATTTTATTATCACTCGTTTAGCTTTTCGTTTGGTTCCCAGTAGTAGCCACATCCCACCAGAAAACTTTTTTCTATTAATTAACAAATATTGAATTTGTGTTCACAAATATTTAAGACCAATAGTTTATAGACTCAACTAGCACCCACTTAGTTCATAAATATGTAAGAGAAATAGACATAGCTTTGATTTTTAAAGAATTTCACTTCACAACTAGTGTAAAACTAAATTACAAATAGGATTCACAGAAGGCTATTGCTATTATTTATACTTTTAATGATAATTCTGTGAATCATATGCCGCATTGAACTATGTATACTCTGTGGCCATACAATTTGTGTATGTTTAAGCTGAGTTTTCAGTTCTCCTTTTGGGATTCTACCTTCTGCGATTTCTCTATAATTTCTTGTGAAGTTCTGTATCCTAACGTTGAACTGAACACCACATTTTCGTGGTAACATCTGGGTTTGCAACATGACCTAACTAGGAACTAGTTGATTTAACAAAGCCGGCGTCTTCGCTGTTTTAAGTTCTAATTGTGTGTGTGTATTGTGAAACCAGTTTTGTATCACGTTTATTTATTCTATCATTCAAATTATCTTCTGCCTGGTTCAATAGCAGTTGTTAAGTATAATAATAACTCTATTGTGCTTGATCCTAAAACAAATTTCAATTTGTACATCTTTTCTTATTGTGTTATTCTGCAAACTATGGCCAAGTTGTATCTATAAACACAGAGCTATGTCTTTTTCAATTACAATTTAGAAAAACTTCGTCAGTTTTACTTATAAAGTATAGTTTAATATAAACATATGTGTAAACAACCAATCAAAAGCATTGTGTTTTTCTCTTTCATTTATTTTATTTCACATACCTTCGCCTCTTCGATACTTTTAAAATGTGTTTAAAAAAACAAACTTAAATAAAAAAAAAATGCTAAATTATTATTAAATAATCTCCGCTCAACACTAGACATCGTCCAAAAATATAATGCTGGCGCCAATGCACATGGAATATGCCACAGACGAGGTCTCACATGTCCACCAGTTACACCAATACCAGACTTAAGAAGTGACTTAGATCAACCACAACCTTCTGGTTCGCCCTCGAATCGACCTCCATTCCAAGGTCTTTTAAAAAATTAATATATTATTTGTTCTTTGCAAAATAATTTTTTTTTTAACAAGTACAAATTTTGCTGAGTTTTTAAAGTGCATTGATATGTTTTAAATAGTTCGTTTACTTGTAGTTGAAATGTGTTTGTGAACGTTCTTTTATTCTCCTTTGGTTGAAATATTGTATGTATTTTTTTTTATATTTTTCTGTTTGCTGTTGTGTTTGTGAACGAATTTTGATGTGTGTTTGTTTTTTATTGACTAACAAATTTATGTTGCGCTGTGCTATAATGTGCTGTCAAATTGTCAAATACAAGATGTTTTCTGAGGTTTTTCATAATTGCAATCTTCGCAACGTCTGAATACTCTATTTTCATAAGATATTTTGAAAGTATAGTGTTCCAAGCGCTTTACAGTAGTTTTTGACTAACGAGCTGTCAGCGACATTTCTAATGTTGTTACGTCCAATATTTGAGGAACTTGATTCTATAACTGCAGAATGTGTAATATATCGAAGCACAAGCTGCAAACGTGTACCTTGAAAGTACGTGATGTTTTATTGTGATGATTTCATTTGATTTGCGCATTACTGTTAATCAATTTTTGTCCTTATTTTTTCGCTTGTTTTTCTTTCTCTTTATTTCATTTAATCACACTGACTTGAGTCTAAAAGGGTGGAGTGTCATTCTTTACACACATTTTATGCGTACATTTATTCATTTGTCTGCCATTTATGTTTTCTTCTTCATTGCTAACCAATTGTTCACTGACACGATTTTACGATTAATAATTTTAGTTTGTTTCTTTTCTTATGTTTACTGAGTTGCATTTAGTATTGATTTGCATTAATTAAAGCATGCTTTTGAGTTTCAATCCCGTATGTTTCTAATATTAATTCACTTTCAATTAATTAAAAGATATTTGGATATTTTCTATTGATGCCTTATGATTATCTACTGAATTGTAATTTTATCAACTAATTTTAACTCAACATTTTATGGTTTATGGTTACATTATTAAACTTGTTATTCGATTTAAGCCTAGCTATTTTTGTGGGACAGTTTCAACTATCAAATGGATCAATTGTTTGATAGCCTACACGCTAAGTTGAGATCTATTTTTTTGCTCATAATCTCTTTCCATTTAAATTCTGTGTATCATGGTTTGGATAATATTCATCATTACCGCAATGAAATTCTTTAGATCTGAACACAGTTGTCAGACTTCTAAGAGGAATTAACGTTGTTTTCGTCTGACAAAGCCATTATAGTCAAGACGGGCATTATTTATAGAAATGCGTATTACAAGGGCCTGGGAAACTTTAGGAATGTACGAAAATATGACCGAATGCAAGACAATGAAAACCAAAACAAGCTACACTGGTTTTCAAAAATTCTTCGAAAATGTAACATTATTTTATGTTTAGTAAATGTAGTAATACTGAAATATATTATCGGATGGAATAGAAGAGAGTCCAAAAATATTTTGTGAACAGGATACTGAGTCAATGCTAAAAAAAATATCATAGGATTATCTACAAATATGTATGTTACAATTTAGAGACCACCTTATTGGATTCAATGTTCGTAGTTCATAATTTTGAGCTTGAGCAGGCGGACAGTAAGTTTAGTTGCTCCGTTGCTTGTAGACAACTTTCATAAATACAGACGAAATTTATTTAATTCAGCGGAATGAGAAATTTTTATTACAGCATGAAATTACAATTCAGTAGAATTTTTTAAATATATTTTCCAAAATGCACAGAGATGCACAAAATTGTGTTTTCCATAATTAAACTATAATCACACCAAAGTTTGTTTCATATGAAAATAACTTTCTTACTTCACTTGTTATAGAGTTTCTTTACTAAGATTCTGTGCTTATGTTTTTTTGTAAATCACTACAAACTTTATTATTTTGTTTAAGCCGCGCAATATTTATTTTGTTAATTTTTTTATTTAATTATTTGTTTGTTTGTTTTTTTTAATACAGTCACACGTTCAGCATCTGCTACTGTAATAACTCGCAGACCGACACCACCAAAAGAATATCAAACGGTTGAACATAATAATTACTCGACAAATAATGACGAAGGTGAGATGAGTTAAACAACCAATTTAGTTTTTAATTTGCTCAATAATGGACTAATTTGATTTTGTAAATTTGAAGTTTTCTTTTTAAAGTTTTTATGTTTATTTACTCACTGACACACGTGTGATTTGTACTAAAAATTATTCTAACTACGTTTCTTTTTCCTTTTTCTTACCCTTTAATGTTGTGTTTTCTTATAATTTCTTTATATATTTTCTTGCTTCTTGATGAATAGGCTTTGTTGTTCACAAAAGCAGAGGCATAACCACATTGTCATCAATGCATAATCAGGAACCATTAGTTCCTGCACGCTTACGTCAAGCTAAAGAAAAGAATAATGTGGAAACGAAGGCAGATGAAAGAGGTTCGCACCAATTATAGACATTGTTTATATTTTCCTTTACAATCCTTTTTTTAAAATTGTTATTCAAATATTAATGACACACAAAAATTTGTTAGTCAAGTAAAAGTAAATAGTATCGAACTCACGAAAATATAAATTGATATTCATGTAGAGCACGTTATATATTAAGATGAAATAATTCGTAGTAATAAACAAAACGTGAATGTACTTCCTGTAACTATGATACAAAGTTTTACTCAATGAAGTGATGAACAGTGAATGACCATTATTGAGCATATGTCAAGGAAACAATCATGAGTTAATTATCATCTGCAGCTATGATAACGATTTCCGTGGTTGTTCCAGACTTGAAAACGACTGTGTCCTTTATGAGCAGTATTCATTTTGTATTGTTTTAACTTTATGTGTTGGAATTAAAAACAAGTATCGCGATATTCAGAAAGAAAATTACCCTTTCAATTACGATTTTAACTAAAATTAACAACAAAAATTACGATTGCAAATTTTAAACTGCAGTACCTAATTTCTGGCCAAAATCTCATCCACCATACTTATATTAATAGTCGAGGAAGTACATTTACTCTTAAAAATTGTAGAATCCCCAACGTTCTTACGAAAGGATTTGTAAAACATTAATTTTTGATTTTGCTTGCAATTTTTTTTTTATTATTTACTAAACAATGTTGATTTGAAAACAAAACCAAAAAAATACACATCCCACCCCATGCCCCATTTTTATGCAAAATTTGTAAAATGTGCAGGCGATTATGTACCCGCTGGCAGACCAAGCAATTGGGAGCAAAATCGAAGACCAAGCTATGCAGGTAATGTTAACGTTTTGTGAATGTTTTTGATTTTTGTTATGTTTTTGGAATGTTTTATTATGACTATTGTGTCTTGCGAATAAAAAAATGTAATCATCATAATCAAAATTGTCATCATTAATATTTTAATTGTAACCCGACAAAAAAATTTAATAAAAATACATCATCAACAAATAGGTCGAAGATCACGTCGTAACTCTTCCAGTGAGGATTCGCAACTAACAATTGAAAATTTCGGTGGATCTCAAGATCAATTAAATATGATTGGTCGAGGATTTGAGAGGGACCGTGAAAGAGAACGAGAAAAAGAGCGGAAACTATCAAATACCAGTATTGGTAAGTACTTTGTGGGCATTTCAACAAATCGTGTGTGGACGTTTTTACTTTTTTTCTTCTCCATAGAACCTGCTGTTGCAGTTAGATCATCCATAGCAGATGCCAGAGGTACTCTTCAACTCGGTTATGATACAGATTCTGGTTCAGAAAAGCAGGACCGCGAAACTGAAAAAAATTCAATGCGACGTCAAGGAAGGTTAGTTTCTTATAATAAAGCAAATGATTCCATATCTTTCTGGGATGCCGAAATAATATGTAAAGCATCAATCATCCTTCGGTAGATCGGTATTACTATTGTTGAGCGATATTGCACGAGGAATAAAAATAATCCCTTTCCTCAACCGATTCAAATAACAACATAAGCTACTCTCTTGAGTAAAAAAGAGAGAGTGGCCAACGGTCGGATGAAACAGAGAGAACATGCCATGGGCAATCATCTTTGGATCGCGAAAGGGTACGGTCGTTTGTTATTTCGAGGTAGAAATTCGACTTATTACTATTTAGGAGTTCTTTAGGAGAATTAGGGCCCGCTATGGTACCATGCTTGCATTTGAGCGACTAAGATAGCTGACAACTTAAACGTTGTTAAAAAGCTCCTAAGTGATTTTTTTTACTTCTTTGAGTAGAGCTTCTATTGTCTCAAATTTCTTTAAAAATCATCTTTGAGAGGGAGATGAATCGATTGCTATGTTAAATCGTCCCTTAACTTTGTTCGATGTAGAGAGGTATATTAAGATGCTAGTCGATCTCCAATGACTTTTTTTGGAGCAATGAATGGCCGTAGATGCATTGCTGACCCACTTCTATCAATAATAAGAACCAAAACAAAAATTACGTCAGACAGGGAGTGACAATGTCTATATATGAATGATGAATAATACTATCTCCGGTTTATTCGGATTTTCCAGATACTTTTATAGCAACATCGTGCGCATGGGTAATTGCAACTCTTTGCACGGTGGCTCTATCAATCAAACTGGGGATCCTATTGTCACCAAGTGTATAGGTTCAATTCATGAAACATACAGAACTTTCATAATTGACAGCTCCACATCTCTGTAATCACTGACAATCAGAGAGTGTACTAATCTATTGCCTTTTAGAGTGCGTACTTAAACTGTTGGTTAAACTAGCCGTAGGTAACAAATCCGTTGGCTGAGAGATCCTAGACCAATGTCGATCTACTCGATCTTATCCAATGACCATTAATGCAAAACGGTTTAATTATTTTGATATCTCGTTCTTGTATTTTGAATTACATATCTAAATTATTTTAAATGGATTTTTTATAAAAGTTTGTTTCCACCTCAGATCGGCAAAGCATTAGAAATGTATAAATTGTTTCTTTTTTCCCTTCCAGTGTTGATAATGTGTCACTACGAACCATTAAACATTCCAATGAGAGAGACTTTGATGCCGATTTACTGTCGCATAGTAGTTTGAATACATCAAAACCGAGTGCCTACAACACAAGTACTGTAACTGATGAAGAAACAACACCGAAACGTAAAACCTCATTCGCCACTTTGCCAACAAACACTACCACGTGGCAACAACAATCTGCGATGTTAAATCAATCTGGTGATCCAAATGGTAAAATTTTCATAAAATTTGAGTCCAGTTGTTTAGTTTAATAAAATAAAGCCGATTTTTCTTTAGATCCTTATCTTGAAGAAGACTCCAGACCGTTGGTTGATGCTACAAAACTCACTACGATTCGCATGAAACTTGAAGAAAAACGTCGTCGCATCGAACAGGAAAAGCGTAAAATAGAAGTAGCTCTGTCGAAACACCAGGAAAAGGTAGGAAAGGCGGCCTTTTTACAAGCTATTAATAAGGTGAGTGATTATCTCTCCAACTAACATTGCTAAAATAACCGAAATCTATTCAATAGTCTCATTTTAGAGATTTCATAGAAATCATTTTTACAATCGGTCAAACTCTTAATCAATAAACATCTTCTTTTTTAGTTTAATTGGATATATGATTATCAGTTTTTATTTTGTATTTTGTACCCAAGTATACCGTTTTATTTTGTTTTTTGTGTAGGTAGAATACGTATTTAGTATGTTTTTTTTTTGTAATGTATTAATCCCCCCTTTCATATGTAATTTACTTACTGAACGAATGCCTTGTTTTCATCTGTATATTTTTATTCCAGAACTAGACAGTTTCACGTGTGTGTTACTAAATGTTCGTTGAAAATGATTAATCAATTGAGAAATTTGAAACTGAAAATGTTAACGTTAAGGCAACTATTGAAATTGTACATTTTTTCTTATAAGAAACTAGGAATTGACGTTTTTTTTTAAAGTATATAGATACGTATGCGTTTGGATTTTTATCCCCAATTCAGTATACAATTATGAATTATTACTTATAGATGAAAATCCATACGAAATTGGTTTCAGATAATGAGAATAACTAAAATAAGTTTTATAGTTGGAAGTTCATTCATTCATTTAGCAATGGATGTTATAAAATAATAATAATAGTTAGATAGATGACAAAAAACATCATCGCTGTCAATTAGAGCAACTTTATTGCACTTATTCTGCAAAGGATACACCTACATATTTTAAACAAGCATTATTCTCCAATATTGTATTGCTTGAATATTTTGTTCCTTCTTATCAAGAGGAACAGTAGATCGTAATCTACTGCGCGATAGCTACAACAGAATGCTGAAATAAAATGAAAAAAGTAGATACGAGAACAATCTATAAATACACTGAGAGCATTAACCTCCAACAAGAAAGGATACATTATGTTTTTTTTTTTGTTTATATTTTCCTTAAAAAAAGGTTTCTTTCTCCATACCTAAGAGTACAAAAATAAATCATTCATATTCATGAACATAACTGCAAAATTCATAAAGTAACTTTGATACTTTTTTGCCGAATTCTCGCTCAGCAATTGGAGCACATAAAGTCCGAAGAGTTCTCAACAGTGGTAATGTACAATTAAAATATAGAAGCAAGATTAATTTTAAATTTCTCATACTCTGCGACCTCCTCATGATGTTTTTTTTGTTTTTTTTTTATTTTCTAATTTATCTCAGATATGGAAAAGAATAGCGAAATGAAAATACATATAAATTGTGCATGTTCCCACCGTTTATTTACAAAATATCTTCTTTGTATTTCTTGTCACCACATCCCATAATTACATTCTTCTTTTATTCGTATACGTTATTGAATTACTTTGTTTCATGGTGCTGGCAATCATTAAAACATTTCGAACAAAAAAAAAACCATTGGTAATATTCTTATAGGGGAAGACCCAGCATCAGTCAGAAGGTGAGAGTAAAGAACAACCAGTCATGGATGTGGGAAAAAATATTGATACTAATAATACAGCCACAGATAATGGCGAAAAGCCACCAGATCGACCGAATACTATAAATCAGGTACCGATGAAGGACTTACAGTGTATTCGAATGAGTCTACAAACAAAAACGCACATAGAGATACCTTTGCTTTACTCCTTTTTCTACTGCTTTGGTTTTTTTTTCTCTTGAGAAACAAATTAGAAAACATATTTTGTATCAATTATCAAAATTACGCTGAGAATGCTCTTTTCCTCCCCCAAAATCCTGTGTAGAGAGATATTAGAAATCCGTAGATATTTTGTATCCTTAATTCTTCATCATAAGTGGTAACTTGTTTGGGTTGTGGATTGTACTAATCATGTTAAGCATGCATGTTATGGTTTGCTCAAGTTTGTTTTAAATACTACTTTTACTAAGAATGCTTTATTTAATAAATGAAACAGAAACTAAATTACTAAATCAATTGCAAAAAAAAACAAAATTTCATCTGTAGGATGACATAGAGTCCAGTTTGGATTCGATGAAATGGGAAACACTTAGTAATGAATCGAAACGCACTCCAGATATTGATCCAATCGACTTGGAAAAATATCAGGTAACCAAAACACAAATTCTACTTATATCTGTATTTATCTTTTTCTCTAATGCTTGCTCTATGTCAGTCCAAAAAATAAAAAAAAAACAAAAAAAAGATAAAAAAAAATATTGTGATTTTGTGAATAATATCGATTTTTTCTCTTTCTATTCTCCTCGAACAATATGTGCATACATATTTTTTGTTGAACATTTAAAAAATATTCCTCACATAAATAATCACCAACCACCACCACCACCACTGTTATTGTCATTGTGCTTGATTTGGCGAAATAAAATTAAAATTGGTGTTTAACTAACCAGCAAAGCATCGCTATCATGAATTCGAATCTGCAGGATATTCAACAAGATATCCATAGATTAGCAACACAGCAAAGTCAAATACAAGCGCAACACTTGCAGGCACAACAATTGATACAAGCCCAACAAATTGCAAATATGTTGCACCAGGTAATACATTTAGTAATACTAAACTCGAAAATTATTTTAAAACAAAATGGAATGTACTTTATAATTTTTTTTATACGGTATTGGAGAAGTATCAGTTGTTCTGTTGTTTGCACATTTCAACGAAGAATATATTCTGTTCGTTTGGTGGCCCATTTGTATTCATGCGGTTTTCTGTGTAATTTGTTATTTATCGTTGTTTTTGTTTTCATTATATCTTTTAAAGAGGATACATAATACTGCACCTTATGATGGTTTGAATGACTATTGATTACACAATTCATCAATTTCCGAATTTCGAAAAGCGATGTTATTTACAACTCAGTTAAATTTCTCTATCTTAATTCAAACTATTCGTCAGATTTATTCAATTCGGTTAAGAAATGAAAGAAAGAGGAAATAATGCTATGTATGGAGAAAATAGACAAATTGACAAACAATTCAAAAATTCTACTTGTTTAACGGTTCGGTGCTTAGACATGTTCGGTGCTTAGACATGATCGAGACAAATTCGATGAGTGTGATTTCCAAACATCTGGTATTGGACACAAGTCCCCTGGCTATATTATCAACAGCAAATTTTGTTGGAATTAATTCCAATTCCTTCGCTGAAATGTCGTCTTGTTAGCATTTGTTTTCATACATTATGTAACACTATTATTTCAGGCTAATATTTTTCGTGTTCATCGTGTTTCTTTTTCTGGCATACTATAAATCCTACCTATGTATGGCTCACTCAATGTTCTTTCTCTATGTTGTTTATGACCATTACCACTACAGAACGGGTTGTATGCTAACCATCTTATGGTGAATCTTTAAAAATCTAGATAACCTAGCTACTCTTGCAAATGGCAGATCTTATTTTACATTTACATCACCACTAGCAAGTAACACAGATTATTCTAAGAAAATGTAATCTCTTTCACTACCGTATTAAACCGTATACAATGCCGTGTGCATGAAAAAAGATTAGTGTTTGAGAATACGCCCATAAATGTAAAGGTAGCCGTAAGTAATAAATGATGCCATAGTCTGCAAACATCAAATTAATATAGTAATCCACAACATCCTCTTTCATAAACTAGATCCCATTTTAATGGCAATTATATTGCTGAAAGTATTACCCCATTGATATCCTTCGTAATTAACCCCGCAATTCATACCGTATAAACAGAAAAATTTGCAATAACTTAAATCTTCTCGTCATTGATTTAGACAGATTTAGACTTCCTTAATTCTGCATGACCTATTTGTTTCTTGTTATCTTGTATTTTTTTTTCTTTGAGTTGTTGATATCTTTGTCCACAGTTACCTTAGAATATTGTATTTAATAACGACGCAACGGAAAAGCATTCGAACTTGTTCTGATTGATTCATCACATTAGAGCTACCATATTTACAACTTGGTCATAATAGCACTAAACTCTCACAATGAAATGATATCAATGGAATTTAAATAAATAAAAATAATGATCGCATTTCTGCTCATCTACTTGTATGTAGTTTTTGCAAATAACGCAAAATTAACTTCACTTCAGTGACTCTACAGTTCAATTACGGACTAATATAACGCTCTTTAAACTATTCTGATTTTTCTCAATTTCATCTATTCAGCTTTTGTTCGAAATGTGCTTACAATGAAATTCTGTCCTACTCCTTTGCGTCAAATGGTCCTCGTCTATGTATCGCTTTATAATTTTACTTTTCTCTTGTTTTCTCATGATTATTATTTTTGTTTTTATTTGTGTACCCCTTTTTGACATGTTATATTTATTTTAAAAATGTAAAGCAACCTTATGGTTCCCAGCAACATATTCCTGGTCAGTATCAACGCCAGCCATTGCAGCAAAGTTTCGGGTCCACACCTCATCTTCCACAATCGTACAACTCTCCCAGTGCATACAATTCCCGTCCGCCTAGTCGGGATCCCTATCAGCAGCAACAGCAACAGCAGCAACAACAACAGCAACAACCGCAGCAGCAGCAACCGCAACCAATTCAGTATATAAATGAACATGGTCAATATGTCACCCAGCATCCCGTATCAATGCAGCCACAGAATCAATCGCCTTATATGCAGCAACCTCAAAATCAGCCAGCGTCCTTATATTCTCGAGGAGGCGTTGATATGAACAGCGGTATGGGTCAATACGAGAACGGTGGTTATAATCCATACGGCAGCACACAAATTCATCATCCACAATATCCATTGGAACAAAATCAATTCCAATCACATCAACAATATATCAGCCGTCCACCAGAATACGATGACTACCCGCCACCACATCGTGGCAGGGATCCGAATTCCCCGCAGTCAAATCAATTTTATTTACACGAAACGTCACCACAGCCAACACAACGAAGAACCTGGGCACAATCGGCAGCAGCTCACCATGAACAACAGCAGCAGTATCAACCGCAACCAATGCAATTGGTTGATGTGAATGCATGGCAATCACAAACTCTAACTCAAAAAGCTGTAGATACCCGTACTTGGAAATCATCGACTCCATCCACGAATAGTCAGAGCAGTAGTGGAAGTGGAGCTGGGTTTATGTTACATCAAAACGGGGGCAATGATTACGGTCATCAGGAGAAATCCTATCAAAACTTATTCCCCGTACATTCAAGCCCTCAACACAGGCAAACACCGCCAAGGTCAATGATGGGTAATCACAGGGTAAGGTTCACTTTCGTAATTTGCGTCAGTCTTTTATACATTCATCATCATCATTGCAGGAAAGCCGCCAACTGAAGTCGTCGCCAGCTCCGCCTCCACCAGATGATATGGCGCCACAAAGTATATGTTTCATTGGGGACGAAGATGATGTTGTAGATCAAATAGAAATGCATATAGAATCAATGCCTATGCGTAAGCTTTCAGATGTTAATTATAGTATGCGAGCACAACAAAAACATGGAGATTATGAAAATGATATCAGTTTGAGTAAACTAAACATAACGAGTGGTAGCTTAACTTACAGGATACCATCTCCATCGAGACCATCATTGAATGCTAATAGTTTTCAAGTAGGCATAATCTTTATTTGGATATTATTGTGGGGGACTAATTTTAATAAAATTCCAGGATCCACAAGAGGATTCAACGATTGAGAAGGGATTTTATATTTCCTTTGATAATGATCAACCGAAGCGACCCAAACCGCCGTTACGGGCGAAACGATCACCCAAAAAAGAGAAGAGCTTAGACGGTGTAGAAAGAGGGCAGCTGCAAAATAACTACGAATGCAATGGTATTTCTGTTAAAGGTATTTTTTTTTAGATTTTGATTTATGATATTTGTTTATTCCAACAGAGCTTCAGCGTAATAATAGTTTTGAAAACAACAAAGCCACTTACAACAAATATACAGACTCGCCTATACAGCTGCGGCAGTTGACTGAAAATCAGGCATTAAATACAGCAGATAGACGTCATCTGGAGGATGTTACAAATCAACAGCAACAGTCACAGAATGCAACCCAGCAGCAACAGCAGCAGACCCAATTACACAGTACAATAAGTTTATCCCGTTTAAGTGAGCCGAAAGAAAACAAAGCGCTAGTAATTGGAACGGAGTTGTCCAATTTGGATCCAGTAAAATTACTTTATTTTTTTCTTAACTAAGGTCCAATGTAATGAGTTTTTGTTTTCTTTTAAGGAATCTGTCGATGAGATGGAGCGTAAGAAGGAGAAAATCATGCTTCTGTCGCTGCAACGACGACAACAACAGGAAGAAGCAAAAGCGCGTAAAGAAATCGAAGCAATGCAGAGACGAGAGAAAGAACGTGAGAAAGAAGACGAAAGAACACGTAAGAAGGAAGAGCAAATGGCTAGACGGGCCGCTATTTTAGAACAACATAGACTTAAGAAGGCTATCGAAGAGGCAGAAAGGGAGGGCAAAACGCTTGATCGCAGTGACCTTCTACTGCAAAAGCACTTAGCCAGCCAGCAGCAACAGAGTTCGGCAGCTCCAAGATTACGTGCACAAAAAGTGACTCGCCCCCGCCCAAAAACGATTCACGTTGAAACCGGCTCCGTGGATATTAGCGAAGCTTCCAGTTTGGCATCAAGTAGAGGCAAAAAAGGATCTAGCACGAACCTAACAGGTACGCTAGCGTCGCGCACAGGTAATGTGTGGTTTTTGGTTTTGTTCAACTTAGATGCATTTAGCATTTAGAAAATCTCCCAAACGTTTATCTATAATAGTAAATGTATATACATAATTGTTGTTTGAATTGTTTCTTAGTAAATAATATTTATTTGTTATTTTTTTTACAATTTGTTTTCCGTTTCTTTTTGATTTCTTTTCTTAAATTATAATTTGTGTGTGGATTGTGATGAACCGATGAAAAATAGGTTATGGACAATTAAGTTCCAATTCAATGAGAAGGGACTTTTATAGAGGCTCACAAGACTCGCTAGCAATTAAAGGTAATTTCGTTATAATTTTCAGTTTGGTCATTTGCATTTCATTCGAATTAAGTTTACAATTATGATTGCCTTTATTTTGATATTTGTTTTTTTTTTTTGAGATTTTTGTCGTAGCATTCCAAGTAGATATTTTGTGTTTCATGTGGTAGATTGCATGCCTACTAACTCCCTAATAATGGTACATAAGTGTTCAATTGCATGAAGTATATAGGATTACTTATGAATAATGTATAACCCATTACAAATATAAAAATGTAACATTTTTTTTCTACAGAATCGCCGGATGAATATCCAAGCACAAGTTCCACGCCAATTGGCCGTCGGGGGTCTTATAAAAACTCTAGAGGTTGGTGGAGGGTGGTCTTTTTGTTTGTCTTATTCCCTATCTCATTCTTGAATCTTTTACTTAAAACTTCCCCATTCTTAAAATGATCTTCTTTTATGCTTTTTTTTAATTCTAATTCTTTATTTGGTTATACAAAAAAAAAACGCTTAAGTCTTTAGTGTTTCAACTAAAAACAGTTAAATTAAATGTTGATTAACACAAATGCAAATTAAAAGCTGCTGAATGTGGTTTTATGCAGATGAAATGCACAAGTTTTATTTGTTGTTAATTTAAGAAAAAAAAACACGTTTGCATGACTCCATTGTTTTTTATATTTGGCATAATGGCATGCTAAATGAAATAACACAATACAGTATACTGGTAAGGAGAAAAAAGTAATACCAAACGCACGGTAGAGTTTCGAAATTTGTAGTTTATAATATGCCACTTCAGTTTCTGGCATTTCAGAAATAGCAGTTCGGTTTGATGCCAATATCAAAGGCGCAAATATAAATGTATGCAATTTCCTGAATTTCTGGTTATAGTACTGTGAACAAATGTTTCAGAAGTTTGTCAAGTGATTCATTAATTCAGTACGCTTAATTCGGTTTTACTTTAATGGAATAAATTAAATCGTTTTCGTAATTATCTTTTTTTTTGAAACAGAATTCATTTTAGTAATGTTGAGGCTAAAGTCCGGGGTGGCTTAGTTTACTTCTTCAGGAAACACTCGCGTAATATTGTTTTATCAGGGATGGAGGGACTCACAGTTTAATGCCAATGCCGAATAGCGAAGTTTCAGAAGCTTTTCTTCAGAATTATACTCTGAGCATAGTCAGTAACTGCTGGGAGGTGGTACTGTATAATATGAAATTTGTTGTGTCCGGAATCGAATCAACATGAGAATTGAATTTCATATAATAATACAAATGTTCCATTATTTTATATTTGCTGTACATTATCGAGCAAATCAAAATACCCTGTCTTCGATGGTTTAAGGTTTGAAAACAGCTTATTTTGGCAAACAATTTTATTCAATTGAAGATGACTCGGCTGTAAAGTATTTTCATTCATAATTTTACTTTTCAATTTTATTCCTTTAAACCCAGCAAGCACTCAAATACACGCACCCATATGCATATTTGTTTTCTTTAAACGTAGTATTATATTATATTGAATACACGTTTTCGATTTCATTGCATAATCGCCATTCCACTCAGAGTAGTATAATGTTCTATGTACAGAATCAAACAAAAGTATTACTATTTACTCTTTAGTATCTAATTTACGTAGTGTCCTTAACACACTTTACAGTATCTCTGATTTCCGATGATGACAAATACACGTCTCCAATAATGAACTTCTTGATGCACCAAAAAACTATTTATCAAAGGCAGCATTATTATGACATAAGGGACAAATAACAAATTCTCATGTCGAAATCTCCCCATAAAATATTATAATCAATATGGTGTTGATATTATTACTTGTTATTCCATCCACAAATATGCACATATCCGCACAGTTCCATATCTTTGTAGTCAAAATGCTATTTTTTGGAACGATATAGTTAACAAATTTTGTAATCCTTAAAATGTGTGAAAAATCTAAACTCAAGTAAATACTCAAATCTTACTTATATATTAAACTTATCAAAATCACTTGTACATTAACAATGGACAAAGGCCCAATAAGCTAAGAAATATATAAAAAAATTTAAAATATTGTCTTACGGGCGCGGTATTATTAATAATTTACCAGCAGTTATTATTCATCCTAAAATATCAAAAATTATAGTAAAGTATTAATTCAATGGTAATGGTCCGTTAATAAAGTCATGTTAATTACATTTCGTTAACATATTTGTTTTTTTTTTCTCAACACATGCCTCTATTATATATAAAAAAAAGAGTAAACTAAATTCTAGCACACAAAAATCTCATATCTATTGATTATTTTAAATTTCTTTTCATAAAGTAGGTAAAAAGTTAATTATATAAAGTCTTTTTTTTTAATTTTTTGTATATGTCCTTGAAATATAAATACCATTATTTGCAATATACATCCAACATCCAAAAATACTAAATTATTAGAAAAACAACAAAACAAACAAACTGTGGGCCTTTTTCCAGAGCCAACTGTCGAACGAGGTCGCACAATGTCACGTATATCCGTTGCTAAAGGAAGCACTCTTAATTTTCGGGGTCGAAAGTCGAATTCGCTTATGAATTTGTGCGGTAAGACTGAAAGCGAAGAATTACTACATATTATAAATATTCCTTTCCATTTTCTTTATTTCATTTGTTTGTCCTATCTCTAATACTTATTTGCATTTGGTATTTTTAAATTTACATCTTCAATTTAAATTTGAAAGAAACATTTTATTTAGTGGCAAGCTTTGAAGCTTTGGATTTTGATTTCAAACGGCATGATTGGTACGAAAGAACCTAAGTACGTATGCAAAGAATAGTGGCATTAAAGTGTATGGCATTTATCGGTGCCTACAATCATTACCTTATTAAAAGGTACATAAAGGGTATTTCATTAACCGCTTCATATCTATAAATTTAAATAAAACAATGTGTGTGTGATATCATCGACATTTTGTATTTGTTTGAAACGTCTATCGATGCCATTATGTATGGAAAATAACATCGTTTAAATCTTCTTTGGGTGACGCGCATCCGAAATGTTTAATTTTCCATGACTTACGCAAAATCAGGCTGAGTTTCACCGATGGTATGTTTTATGCTGCCTTTGGGAGCCACTGTGGTTTGTTGCTAATTGGCGATTTTGTTTTGATCCGTTTTCACGTTTTCAAACGTCCATGGTGATTTGGCTGAACAGACTGAATAAGTGACAGCCAATTTGACAGATGTAGCTTTAACAATATGTCCGCTACCAGCTGACAAAGTTGGAAGTCGGAATTGGAACACCCTTTACATAGATCAGTCGATGCTCACGATTTCAACTATGAACGAAAGTAAAAGTGAAGAACACACTCAGATGAACTCATTTGCCTATCAATAAACTCGACTATTACTCATAGAAGTAACACCATCACGATAAAACAAACATTGTTTCTATTTCGACATATCCAATTGTTTGCTATTCTGCTTGTTTTGATTCCAAAAGAATTTACTTATTATAATGGTAATTTTTGTTCTTGTTTGATCATTTTTGAGTTCCCAAACTCAAGGCCGTCAAAATGTAATAATTCTTTGTCAAAAATTAATGATTATCGCCTATTCCATGTATAAGCGAAATATTTTCACTGAAATCGTTGAAACCTACATAGATTTACATAAACATGTATATGTATGTAGCGCCTTCTCAAATAGCATTCCCCAACGTACATATTTTCTTTTCAATACCAAATGCCAATTCAATTGAGTTGATTTCAAGCTAATATATTATTTTCTTTCAATTTTCTATGTTTTTACTATTGTAAGTTGTTATTTTGCACATCATTCAATTTTTCTCTTCGGTTGTGGGAAATTTATGAAATATAAACTACTTTGAAGTATTTGTTGTTGTACATTGCAATATTCATATCGCATACATATAGTAAAACATTACTTATATTTCTTAGTAAAGCTTACGTTGATACGTTAAAATAAAAAAAAATAATTGCCGTATATTTGGAATGGTTGTTTGATTATAATCAGTTGTATATACATTCAGTAGAGGAAGAGGGATTTTTGTATTACTTACTATTTGTAGGACGTGTGAACTTTCTTAGAATAATTGCACGACATAATCATTGCATATAATACACAATCTACTATTGTTGTTTAATGTAAGAAACCCATGGAAACAGTAAATTTTTATATTATTGATGGGCCCATTCTGTTGTCTATTGAAGGCAATACTAATGTCCACTTTTAATTGCCTTCCTTACCTTTCGAATGCATTCAAAGGCCCTGTTACGCCTGACATTGTGTACTGATGCAACAATACGACAATCGTCCTATCTTAAATATGAATTTGAATCTAAATGATGGGAGCGTTCAAAGTACATTAATTATTATTTTTCTTTTATCGTTAAGTCGTGTTCTGTTTGTCAACTTTAGTTTTTGTGTCTCAGATGTTCAATACGTCGTAAAACAAATTCTAAGTGAAATTATAATTAATCTTTGTTTTAGCAGAATAAACACATCCCAAAAGGAATAAAATTATCATTTTCCATCCTAGGATTTGTATTTTTGTTTTCATACTTTCCTCTTAAGTTAAATTTGGTTTACAAGTGAATCAAACTTCGAATGCCAGAAAATAGAAATATTTTTAATAAACATATTAAATGTTTCCCTCTATTAAATACAAATCAAAACATGGTACATCTCTTTAAATACAGTACATATACATTACGTTGTTGTATCGAACAAATTCATAGAAGTTAATTGTGATAGCGAGATATTAAACATGTAATTCTTCATATGGAGACTTGCTATCTTTGAGAATGCTAAAAAAGAATCTGACTTTCCTCGTAATTAAAAATCGGCACTGTTCGCGTCAGTCATCGTCTGAGACTATGTTGTATGTACAATGTTGGTACATAGAAATCTTATGAAATGAAAATTGAACCCCTCCATTTACGACTTGAATTTAACAAAAAAAATACCCTCATTAATTCAAATGGTTTTGATTTTTTGTCATCAGGTCAAATATTTTTGGCATGAGACTACAAGTTTGATACACTTCATAAACAAATATAAACTCATTGCTTTTCCCTCATATACTAACAAAAAAAAAGTTCATAATAAACAAATTAAATATAAATAAACCGAGACTAACTGCTTGAAGCCTAACTCCAATTTTTCTCTTTTCTCTTTATTTTTTTATTCTCATTTCTTTCAACAAATTCGAAAATAAATCAAATCAATACACAAAAAAAAAACAAACCATTACTCATAAAACGGATCTATTACACAATGAAACTGTACAAACGCAAACCACGGTGTGAATATAAAAAAAAACCAACAACAAAAAACATTAAAATTGCAAATGTACATACGAAACTACAGATTCAGGCCTAGGACGTGCTACACCGCCACGACGCGCACCTTCTCCTGGAATGGGCCCATCAGGTAGGCACTTGCCATCGCCATCTGGACCGGGTTCATTGCCACCCGGACTGGTGTCGAAACGGCGTGTCTTTGACGACGGATCCAGTGATATATCTTCCTCGAATCCAAATTCAATGATGGAATATTCGGGTTTGTATAGTAAAATGATTTCTATTTCATTCATATTTATATCAAACGAAATATGTTCTTTTGAAGAGTTCATTTGTTTATACACTATTTATACTTTTGTTTGCCTTATTGTTTGTGATGTTACTGAGTTCAAATTTAAATTATATTACAAAAGTTTATTGCGTAACCTGTTATGTTGTTTGCGTAATGTCTACCATTGTTTGTGATGTCAGAATTTCTTGCATTTTAGTTTGTTTTATATTTATTTTTATTTTTATTTTTTTTAAAGTACAATAATTTAGTTATTTCCAGCTATCGCATTTAAATAATATAATTTTAACTATATCCTAATACCTAAACACTGTATTCCTTTAATTTGTTTATTTCCTTTCAATTTCAGTCGCTTGTAATTAAACACATGAAATAACATTATCTTATAAACTTTTAGGTCCGAAACTTTATAAACAACCAGCGGCCAAATCAAATCGCGGCATCATTTTAAATGCCGTTGAATATTGTGTGTTTCCGGGCGCTGTGAATCGTGATGCCAAACAAAAAGTCCTCGAAAAGATCGCCAGGTCAGAGGCAAAACACTTCCTGATATTGTTCCGGGATGCCGGTTGTCAATTCAGGGCTTTATACAGTTATATACCCGAAAATGAGCAAGTATTCAAATTATATGGTACTGGGCCTAGTCAAGTTGATGAAGTCATGTTCGATAAGTTTTTTAAGTAAGTTCAAATACACTCCGCCAACTATATTCTAATGTACATGTAGAATATATTCTCATATATATTTACTCAAAAAATACATTATCGATTTGCAGGTATAACTCAGGCGGTAAATGTTTCTCACAAGTGCATACAAAACATCTGACAGTTACGATCGATGCATTCACAATACACAACTCCTTATGGCAAGGGAAGAAAGTCCAACTTCCAAGTAAAAAAGACATGGCTTTAGTTATTTGAATTCAAATTGAGTTACATATATTATAAACAAAACATTAACTTTCCTAAAATACTATGAGGAATAACATCGATAGCAGAAAGCATCAAAGTGAAGAAGCGGTAATACACTAAAAGTCTATATGCATACATTCATAAAGAATGCTGATTAAAACATTGTTCGTGTCGACCATTTAATTCTTAATTACAATTAATTAAATTATACAATTTACATAGTAATACACTGAATGAGAAACTGAAAAGAGAATTTAACTGAACATAACAAAGAAAAAAGTCCCTCCTATCCCCGTTCGCAAGAGATTTCCTATTGAATATTAGGAAGGAAATGATCCCATTTACATAAATATAATACAACTTATCTTTGATGGAATGAAATGAATATTCAACCAATTCTTCCTTGATTTACAGTCATAAGTGATTAAAGTTAAAACAGTATAAGAATATGATTCAGTAATATGTATTCAATTGCAACTAATTTATTTTGTTTTTAAACACTACCTGAAGAAAAGAAACAATTTGAAAGGATTTTTGGTAAAGCAAAATTATATCCATACTTTTTTTTTCTACAGCTTGTTATATTTTGATTTATTTTCTTATAAATTGCTTGCAATTTATGTACACAACCCCAATATATATTCTCTTCTTATTTCTGTAATTAATTTTATTTTTTTTTTTTTATATTGGATATGTTATATTTTAAATTAGTAAAATTATTCTTTTAACCAAATTTTAAATATAACAATTTTTGTATGAAATATATGGAAGAACACTAACGTTCCGTTTTTTTAATAAGTACAACTGCCACTTTTCGTGTTTATCCAGCAGAGATGCTGTTTACAAACGAAAACAACAAAAATTATGACACAGAACTGATTCAGAATATGAAGGTATTGAAGTGAATTGTCGAGCGTATATTAACTTCCTCATTTGAATCATTTATGCATGAATTGTTTTCTTTTATCGCCAACACTTTGATAGTTTCGATGTCTCAAAAAAAAAGGAAACATTTAAATGACAGTTTAATGTCTAAGTGCAATTTAATAAAGTTCTCAAATTAGGTTCTCAAAAATTAGGTTGGAAAATAAATTGTATTTCTTAAATATAAAACTGTCTAAAAAGAAGTTTTCCTTTAAATTGCTTCCTCATATTGTTAACTCATAAGTGTAAATTTTCGTATTTATAGTTTCAAACTTAAAATTATACAGCGCATACACATTAGGTTATCTTCCGGATAATTGATTTAATTGTGGCGGATCTCAACGATTCCAAAAATTGATAATGATGATACAGGTAATTTCATTATTACCCGATATACATCGGATAGTTAAGTAAGTGAAATAAATCAAAAATCTCTCTTGAAATCTGCCACTATCCAAATCAGGCTGCAGTTTTTTTTTGTATTGGCACAACTTTATGCACTGTTATATTAGGTTTAAAATTATTAATGTAAACATTTCCTTTCTCATCGTCACGAAGACACATCTTTACACGTTGCAATCGCTTCAAATTCAACCGTATTAATTGTCACTTAAATTGTATGTAATGCATGGCATGAAGAAGTATATCTGTTGTAATTGAATTTAAGCTAATAGGCCCGTTTCTCCTAGTTTTTTTTTTTAAAGCAACAGTTTCATAAGGATCCTTCAGGGCCTAGAAAATAAACATAAAGTTAAAACAAATACGCTGGCAATTACATTCATATCTTACTCTGATATAGACTTACATTCCGATCGAACACAATTTCAGAAAACAACAACATTACTAATACTATCATATTAAACCAGTGTAATAGGCTTAAACAATTTATAATGAACAATAACACATTCTCGTGAAGAACAACACAGACCATACAATTGAATGCAGTCCATTTGACTCACATTAAAAAAATTCCGAACAATAGAGTGAACATTTCACCTTCGGTATTACCACCACGATAAGATCATTTTTATCAAGTTTTATTTATTCTTTGTTTTGTTTTTTTTGTTCTTAAAGTGAACGCTCTAACATCTAATTCATTCATTAAGTAAATAACTGTTTTTCATTAAATCTTAAATGAATAATAACAAATTTTAGTTCTTAAACAAAAGACTCATATGGGAAATCTACATATACATACATATATATACACATATATATATATATATAAATATTAATTGTATAACGATAAATGTATTGCTTTTGTATCGTCTTAATTTTTTTCGTTTTCGTAGGATATGAATTAATTTTAATTTTATATTCGAGTTTTTAATTTACTAATTTGATGGTTTTTTATTTATATATGACATACTCTAATTTACTAGTAGTTACATGTATACAATTAAAGAATATTAAACAATAAAAACAAAAACAAATTAATTATTGAAAATTGACTTACGTTTATTTTTGCAACATGAATGAAGTGACAACATAAAAGAATACGCTTGATGCGAATTTTAATTGTTAATGTGAATGAATACAGTATGAATAAAGAGGAGACATATAATTGAACAAAAATATTTGTTACACAAGCGAGCTATAGTTTTTTTTTTTTTTTGTTATATAAAATAATTAATAAAGACAAATTTAAAAAAAAAATACTTTAATGCAGTTTTAAGCATACTATTATTGATTAGATGATTTGATTTAAATGCAAGTATACTTTGAATCATATCCATATGTTATCATGGTAAACCTTGGGTCAACATAACCGCAAGAGGTTTGAAGCATGTGAGCAAAAACAACCTCCGTATCCTAACATGGTTCCTAACAGGGCACAGTAAACTCAGGGAGCACCAAAGGAAACTAGGAGCATCAGAAGAAGGTGGGTGTTTTCATAAACGTCGGAAATCTGCGCTAGTACAATCGCATTTCTTTTCTCATGCGTTTTAGAACACACACACGGTGTAGAATGTCTGCAGTCTTGACTTAGTACAAAATATCTTTCTTCCAATCGACCCTTGCAGTCAAAAAATAATGACTTCATAATCTGTCCGACATCGATGAGCTATTGACGTTTATGTACAGTAGGAACTGCAGTTCACCTAAGTTAGTACAATCGTAAAGTCCTTTGTTAGTCTGACGTTCATGAACACACCCGGTCTCTGCAGATTCTGCGGAGAATCTAATGAAATTCCAGAACATATACTGGGATTTTGTGCGGCGCTAACCCACAAAAGACAAAAGGTATCTGGGCAAACACCTAATATCATAAGAAGAATTGAAGTCACTAGAACCAGCTCTCATTCTCTGATTCCTAAAAGAAACTGACTTAGAGTGAAATACTCTAGGGCTCCATCTTCCACTTTCGCGCAATAGGAGTAAAAAACCCTTAATACGACTACGGAAAAGAGCTGCATGGGAGGGGAGCTTTTAAGAAATCAAAGGTATGAATAGGGGCACAATAGATCTTAAGGTCGCGGTGCAATTTACCCTCAACAATAATAATAAATACCGTGGTAAATCTTCTATCGACAGTTAACATTTGACATTGAATTGAATAAATTGTAGAGTATCAGGACAGACCAAACAAGAAATCCTTGCACAGTCATGGTATTTGTCAGACTAAATGTCTAAGAGATGTTATTGCGAACTATCAACGTATCAACTCAAGAAAATCTTACGTGAGCACTGGAGATAACAGAAGGATTTTATAACTCATATCCAGAGAAAAGGAATATTAGCATCGGGAGCAAACACAATTATCAACCGCAGTTTCAGTCGATTTCTATACAGAATCAACTTGGCCCGTAAGGGAGGTTTTGTAATCAGTTTTATTTTCATTTTATCCATTCATTCTTTGTTTCACTAATTTTATTTTATGGACACTATACATACATCGAGTGTTTGACATGTGGGTTAGCGATTCAATATCCCTACTACAATATTTTCAATGTGAGGAAAAGTCATATCTGCGAGGAAATAGATGGCATAACCGTGATCCCTACTAGCTGTATCAATATGAGGATGTAGATCGGATGGCAGAAATCCGTCGAAATGAGAGTATTTTCGAATCTTCCAAGACCAAGTCATCGCGGACACAAGAAAACTTGGTCGTAATGACTAATTTTCCAATATTTTAAACCATCGTTTTTATGTATTCTGGGTTGAAACAAAGAAATGTGGGGTGGTAAAGGTAAAAATTAAAATATTTTTGAGTAAATTGCATTTTTTTTGTTCAAGTTTCAAAAGAAACGTTTGTTAAAATCATGGAATTAATAGAAATGAACACAAATTTCATCAAGAATTGAGTCACTGGGATTATATCATTTCTTATCGAAGGCGCAGTGTTCAGTAACTGAAGGGTCTATATTGATAGGTGGTGTAGTTTCTGACTGTAGAGAATGACTTACGATTTATTTTATAAAAATACGAAAATGTTTGCAACAGTGAACGGGTCAAGATCATCACACTGCGGCAGATCCTGGAAAAAGCCAAGAAATCCGAATAGACACCCACCACCTACCTATTCAACGCCTGAATAGGGAAGAGCTATATAGCGCCATATCTAGTTTTGTCATTCCTGTCAAACTAGTCGGGCTGTACAAGGTGACGATGGAGAATTGTCGACGCTCCATCATGGTGAGTGACGAACTCAGCGAGACACTCACCACGCGCTGTTATGTGACTTCTTCAACATCATCTTGCAGAAGATTGTGTATTCTGTGCTCCTATAATATTGACATCTTGGACAGAGCGTCCTCATGCGCAGCTATAACTTCGATGTAGTCAAGGACTTACCTCGACTACCTCGACTTCGCTAGTAAATACTACGAACAACTTGCCAACAGCTGTTTCTTTTGGCTCAAGAGCTAATTGAATCGAAGGACAAAGCCACTGATCATCCGAGTCCTATTGTATAGAGCAGAAGCATTGACCATCTCAAAGCGGATGAAGGAGTCCTTGTTCTGTTGAAGATAAATGTTCTGCGTGTGATATTTGGTCCTGTTTGCGTTGATGACATTTTGAGGAGAAGATTAACGAGTGTATAACGACTAGGGCCTAGCCAAGCGGGAGTGCTGTGTGGAGCGCATGGGCAACTTCGACTCTAAACCTATAGAACAATGTAATAGAGGACTCCCGCGTCTAAGGTGGGCATAGACCAACTTCGTGTAGTTAGCTGGAAAGGCTTATTGATTGGGGCCCAGGTCCTCTCCAAATTGTTGCGCCACACAAAAAAGAAGAATTTGTTGTCAGGTCTTGACTTATACTTATATACTTTGGTTGTACGGGGAGATTGACTCGGTATATTTATTTTTTTTGTAGTGGGTTTACTACCATACCTCATTTAATTTTGTTTGTGCAGTGGGATAACAGATTCTCATGAATTTAAAACGCTCCTTACTGGATGTGATATGTGGAGGAGGTGAAGCATTTTCATACATCACCAGTTTTTAATGTAGGCTCATCGGTAGTAGTAAGACCTTACAAGTCCATGGAACCCCTTACATTGTTTAGTTTTTTTTTTTCAGCCCAATCTTAGTCCATGGGTTTGGATGTGACAGAGCCCCAAGCGGTTTCTCAGTGAATATCATAATCGCTCGTCATAAAAATGCGAATTTGGTCGGGCCCCCGCGGTGGGCAAGGTTGATCTCTAGCAAATGGTCCTCATTGGTGTGTACTTTTGTCCATTATCGTAGTGATGCTGGTGTTATCCAGAGTGTCCTGGATAAGCCATGGAATTATGATACCTGTAGCAAATTCCATAACACGATTTAAATACAATTTACAACGACATTCCCAATGCAAAATTAAAGACAAATGATGAAAAGGTTACCTTCTGAAGTTCAATTCTTTATTTTCAAGGAAAAGAATACAAGCTGGGAAGAACTAAATAAATTATAAATGTGAATAAGTATAAAATAAATTGGTGAATACTTTAAGAAGCATTTAATCACAAGTTGTCCATGGTTGCGAAAAATTGCAGTTAATTCTTTATTGGGATAGCATTGATGCGTGCGTCCAACTTGCCCACTTCCTTTTGGATGGTTTCCAAATTTTGTGCAAATGTCTCTTGAACGGAATGTAGCAAACTCTTGTTGTTTACTAAGCTATGAGTGATGTTGTTTTGAGTCTCATCTATTTCTGCGATAATTTTCGCAAAGTTCATAGCTAAAAAATAAAAATGAGCACAATTAATTATTCGTTAATAAAAGGTCATATAAGTGCTTCAAATTTACCATATTTATGCAAAGATTCCAAGGCCTGCATTCGTTCAATTATATCTGGTAGAATCTCAGCAACAGTCTCGGTTTTCTTAGCCATGTCATAGAGTTCACATACTTTCTGATCTCTTTTTGCGTCGTCAGCAGAACCACTAGTTTTCTCAGCTATTGCGTCCATTTTCGTACCCAAACTGACTAGGCGGGCTTCGATTTGGTCCAATTGGTTTGGTTGAAGTAAAGCTGCCTTTGTACTCAGTTGACGAACAGCCTCGAGGAGATTTGAAGTACCAGTAGTGCCAGCTAAGCGACTCAGCTTCTCAGGCTGCGCACCAACAGCTTGTTCTAAAAGATGAAGGCGGTGTTCGAGTTTTGCCACACGAGTAGACGCGGCTAAATCAGTGCCAGGTGGTTGAATAGCAGTAAGAACACCCGACTTTTTGTACTCCTCCACTTGACTGATTAAACTCTTCACTTCTTTATCGGATGCAGATGCAATTTGTTCTTTACCTAGAACTTGTTCTAATCGCAATGAGTCAAGGACTTTCTTAGCCGTTGAGATCACTGTGGCGACAGCATCATAAGACTCCCTCTCTTCTTTTTCAATCTTTTTATCAACCTGCAGTGAGGCTATTTCGTCCATAAGTTCATTCATTTCACATTGTAAACGTCGACATTTTTGGACTGGTGATTCCTTTTCTCCCTCTCCGGCCAGCTCGTAGTCGGTAGACCATGCCTCGTAACCCTTTCTTAACTTCTTACCAATACGATCGGAGAAATCGACGTTTCCTTCAAGTTGTTTTCCTCGAAATTTACCAAACGAATCTTTCGCCGAGATGTGAAGACGTTCAATAGATTCATTTTCAGGCTCTTCTTCATAGTAATCTGATGTTTCCGCTTCTGGAACATCTGGGGTTTCGTACACATCAGGTTGGTCGTAGGCCTAAGGTGGAAAATAAAGAAATTCAATCGGCACAAAAACATAAATGTGAATTTCATACTATGCCCGGGAGGTTTTCGAATTTTGGATCTGCCATAATGCCTTATAAAATGAGTTGAAAGCGAAATTAATTAACTGATAGTGAGATATATCTGAACGGAATCGAAAAACTTTGTTAAAGCAAAAATGATATTTTCACCTGAGACACCGAAAATATTAGACAAAATGACTTATACGTCAAAATGATGTCATATGCTTTTTTGAAATCCCAGTGCCATCTGGTGGTAGATAGTATATCGTACAATAGATGCACGTTATCGGAATCGATTATTATTTGGATTTATCGATAATATTAACGAATTGGGAATTAAATTCGTCTAATTTTAAAATTACCTTCGAGCTTTTCAATCTTCTAAGATGAAGACATTAGTTGAAACGTTCTTACCACAAGGAAAAATACAAATTAATATATCTTGCAAAACCAGTATATACATCGAAATGTGGTAACATACTACTATACAGGGAAATCAGAACCGTTGAACTCGAATTCTGTTCCTGCCCTCAATCAAAAGTTTCAACAACAGTTGAGCTTGCTTAAAAGTCCAGAATAGTAGCACAATCTGCTTTGCTCACTAGCTAGATGAGCAAGCATACAGGTTGATTACTTACCCGATTCGGACTGACTAAAATTACCTCCTCACTCCTAACAAAAAACCGACTAGTCCTCTTCACTAGGAAATACAATACCTCATACATACCCTACCCAAATAAATGGAAGGAGCTGCAGTTTCTGCAGCCACTGCCAAATTAGTAGGACTGTAATGAAACGGCTACACAGGGCCACAATAACCTTATGCACTAATAGAACGGCCATAGACAGGAAGAAGTATTTCTATAAAGATGCTTTCAATACTGAAGAGGAAGTGGGCTGCGGTGTCTATTCTAAGGACTAAAACGTACGTCTGACCGAGAGATTTTCTGGTCACTGTAGTATTTTTAGACAGAATCTATGCCAAGTAATGTATCCTTAAAGTGTTTAAAAGTCGGTACGGTACATTTGCATGAACATAGACAGCCTAGCTGCCATCAAGGTTCTCGACATGATGTCGATACACTCCAAATTGGTAATAAACTGTCACTCATGTGGCCGTTGAGCTTAAAATACGCCTGTGTTGTGTACCAGGACAAAGAGACCATCGCAGATAGTTGTGAAGCGGACGAACTCGCAGACAAGCCGCTAATTTTTCAGGGACCAGGGCACTACAGTCCGAATTAATACCGAGAGCGTTTCCCCACAATTATTATTCTTATTGGATTGTTATACTGCATGGATTGTAAAAGCATCGCTCTCGTCTCGGTTGTTTCTCTGAAAATTGTAAAATCAAATTCAAAATAAAAATCACAAATACTAGATTCCCATCTTCCAAAAATCAATAGTGGCTACCCTGCTACCAAGGTAAGGCACCGGGAGTGTATCAGACGCAAATTGTGACTTTGGTACTGAACAATACAATACAGACTTCTCGTTGATCCAAATATTATAGTATAACAACTAAGACCTATTGAGTCGCAGTGGCGTAATGGGCTCCTACACCGGGGGTGCCGGGTTAAACCTCCGAATTTACGTCTTTCAAAATCATGCACGGAAACTTTAGCGAAAAACAAGAGCAGCGCAAGAGAAATACTGCGCTTCTACGCCTAAAGAAAAATCTTTTGCAACATGCTAGCGCAAGGATATCAAGGATAGAATTTGGGAAGATGAAAACATGCCCGATGACTGGAATATCAGCTCCGTATGTCCCACCATAAAAAAGGCGATCCAACCTCTTACAATAATTAGAGGGGTATTTCCTTGCTTAGCGTCGCCTATAAGCTTTAGACAGCTTTGTACAGTCCAGCGTACAGTGTAAACACGTATAAAGCGGTTTCGCCGCACCCACCTGGTGCAAAACATAACAATCGTGAGCTTAAATGTTGAGGTAGTGAAGGAGTTTGTCTACCACGGGGCAAATGTGACCTTCACGAATGGCACCTTAGTGGGGATCCGACGTAGAATCGCCCTTGACAATCGCCCGCGACGAGGCTACTTCGGTATGTCGAAATAACTGGGCTCAAAACGCCTGACTCGAAGGACCAAAATCATGCTCTACAAACACCTTGTTTTGCTGGTCCTGCTATATGGAGCCAAAAGTTGTGCGTCAAGCTAAATTGCAGAGCTAGGTTTCTTGGTTCCTTCGAAAGAAGAAGGCGAGGCAGTTGAATCGAGGAGAAGACACAACCTGTACCATGACGTAGATGTAGTCCGGAAGGCAAACATCCGTCAACTGCACTGACTCGGCCACATCGAGTGCATGGACAACAATGCTTCAACAAAGAGGATCTTCGAATCCGAGCCTCCTAGTTCGAGAATTAGAGGAAGGTCGAACCTCCGGTATAAACACCAAGTCATTGAGGACAAGACAGTTTGGCCTTGATGACTGGAAGCAGCGTGCCCAGGACTGTAATCGATGGAAGGCAGATATTTCTCTGGCTCAGACCCTCCATTGTTCGCAAACCTGAGAAGTATCACAGTAAACAATGTTGCTAATTTGTGTCCCCTCTAAACACCATCAAAAGTTACAAAATAGTTCAATTGGAAACACGTTTCATTTTTAGTTGATGTTGTTTTTTGATAATCTTACACTTTGTTGCAATGCTTGGAGAGTACATGATTTTATGTTTCTGACGGTATTTTGAAAAATAAGATATGATTGGATGTAAGTTCCCACACTAACATTGAACTAAATCAGAAAACTGATATTGGTCGACTAAGTTAAAAAAATATCCTGTACTATGTGAGGAGATATTGTCAGCGTTACGTAGCTACAGGTAGAACAACAGTAACCAACATTGGACACTGGCCAACGAGGGTTCACGTAGCTAGAAAAAGAGACTAATCCATTTCATCTGTGACATCCCGCACTTGTTACAACCAAAATCGAATATCATAACGAGATCGAATACCATAAACGAACCTTTATTGCCACATATCGCATTACAACGCCACGGCATCTGCGGATATGAGTAAAGCTGTAGCTGATGTCTGGGCTTTCATTCCTTACCTTTGTGTATCTGGGAAAATAGCAGCTGGATGGCGCAGTAGATTTAGTGCCTGCCTCTATTCAGATGGGTCTCCGGTTCGAATTCCAGTGAAAGCAAAGTTCATACGCTTTATTCGGTTTTCAAATCTGGTCCAGTCACCATTTGCCGTTGGGATCAAATTAACGGCAGTATCACTGCAATTGTGTGGTGGCCCGTGGCGTTGTGGGAATGTGCGTCGACTCCTACACATTTGGACCCACCTGCCTGGGTTCGATTCCTGGTACGACTAGAAATACTTTTCACGGCCTCACCTCTTTCGAGTCACTGACAATGCTCAAAGAGTATAACTGTCTAGAAAAAGATTCTCAAATTGGCCGTTCGGAGTCAGCATAAAACTGTAGGTCCCTTCCCCTCGTGATAGGACAATAGCACGCACAACACGAGTGGTTGCTGAGAAGCTGGGCCCTGGCCCTCTACGGGCTGTAGCGCCACCCATATTATTATTATTATCACTGCAATTGTCGATCAGTGGTAGTAGTCTGACTATGTGTGGGTATCACAATAGACCAACATGGTGTCTAAGTATGCAGGCGATTTCGCTGACAGCCCACTATCCAACAACCAACATTTGGGAAACTGGATAAAATATCAGATAAATTATGTTAATATTCTAGTAGTGGCATGTGGTACCTTAATTGTTATTTTATAGCGAAAATTGTAAAATTCTTGTGAAATTATGTATACACATGCGTATATTTTTAACTGAGTACGGAACACACAATACATAAAAGTAGTACCCATGCAAATAGATACACACACCATATCTGTAAACCATATCTCCATAAACACAAATTCTTCTTCAGGCTATCTACAAGCTGAATAATTAGTTGTGAAATTTATAACAGGGCCGCAAAATCACAAGAGTATATACAAGAGAAGAAATCATAATCGTTTCAAAGAAACAAATTCGAAAACTACCTGCATCTTACCGAGACTCAAAAATAATTAAATTCGTTTTGAGGAAACACATGAACTAAAATAGGTCCTTAATAAATCATGTTCATGTGTCATGGGATAATAAATTGTGTCACCTCCCATGGTTTGAACCCAATTAGAGTGAGACTTATGATCCGGAGTTCATAACTAATAGACACATTCGTTTTTCAAAAAGAAAATACCATGTGAGCAACAACAAAATAAAAGTGATGATGGCTGGTCACATTTAAATTATATTTGCTTTTAAAAATGATATAAATATGTGTTTGGTAGGAGAAGAAATAATCTATATATAAATTGGATTGATTAATTGAATGGAATATTTAATTTTAAGTATGTGGTAGATGGCTATAAAGAAGTAGAAGCCAGCTCAGTACTGAAACTCAAAAAAATTCCGACTGTGGTCCGAATTAACCATCGATCTTAAACGAATTCAACTTCCTTCCCAACGACACAGATCGCGTTCTACGACCCCACACTATATTCGAGAAGAAATTCTCCACCAGCATCTCTTCTAGATCGCATTGGATGTCTGACAATCAGACGCTAGATGATGCTTTGCGTATCTTCATAGACGGATCGAAGACGGACAAAGGGGTGGATATCGTTGTCTATTCCAAAACCTCAATATTGCTCCACTGCAGTGTTTTTTAAGCAGAAAATATTGCGATAAAGGCGGAACTGTTCTGGCTCAAGAACTATGTACACCTAATTCTGTTTTTACACAGTAGATAAGTATGTACGAAGTACATACAAAAGGGGATTGGTTCCCTATGTAAAAAAAAGTAACATAAATATGAAACTAAAGCAGTTCAGGAATTGAAAACTCGTACTCATACAAAACATATTCATACTTAAGCAGATATAACAATAAATTAGATTATTAAAGGAAAATTCCAAAGGTAAGCAAAAATATGTTTTTTTTTTAAATTTCAATCAAATAGCTTTTTTTAATCGTGCTAAATCGAATGACATCGTGTAGGAATCATTTTTTTGTTGTTTTCCAAACCGTGTAAAAACAGAATTGGGTGTAATAACTAAAGGAGATATCACCATCTGTTCAGAAATCCAGGCCGCGATTAAGTCATTGGACAATGATATGTTCAACTCAAAAACATCCCTTAATTGCAGACTGCGTCTATCTCATTTCAATATACTCCTCATGCAAGTGCTGGGACATCGAGACATACCGGGAAATTGCAAAGCCGATGAAAACGCAAGGTGTGGTACAACCTCTTCACTAACACCAGGATGAGATCCACCTTCTATGCCGATCGTTACAGTCTTCTTAAGATGCACACAATTAAAACAACTAACTATAAATGGCTAGAAGATACCACCCGCGTTAAAACAAAGGGAAATTGGTCAGCATTTGCAGTCAGCCACTTCAACCTAACCTAACTTAGTAGATGACTATTGCATTAGACTACCTTGAAGGCACAAACTTTCGAACACCCATATCATTCACCATTCAAGTGAACGAGACGTGCTTAAAGATTATGGCAACTTCCACCGATAATCATTGAATATGATAGAAAAAGGCTCAAGTACCATGGCCAAATACGATAAAACTTTCCGCAACATTTAACAAATAGCATTATTATGTGGCGACACAGTTTAGGGTGGACCTGGGCCTCAATCAATAAGTCACTCTACCTAGGACCTGTCTAGCTACCTCCAGCCAAGCATACCCAATTGATTGAGTTCGTCCTACACTTGTTCGCGTTGTCGCAATCGAAGTCATCTAAGAAATATTGCACAAATAAATATAAGAAACATTTTTTAATATTTTTTAAGACAGCATGTAGACAGATCACATCGAAGATAATGATTTTATAATTCAGATTTTATAAATTAGTTTCACAGATCAACATTTTATGAATCATGTACAGTGCAAACTCCTTCAACTGGCACTTTGTTAAATACGCTAGACCGCACTAGTCCCAAACTAGATTTCTCAAACTGATTAGGTTAGACGGTCCTGTTGGACCCATTGTGATGGGGATCATTAGGCACTCCTACTTCGAGTTTGTTAAGTTGTCGTTGCGGTGTTGTTGTCAGATCTTGAGGGTCCTGGAAGAAATGTTTTCCCTGTTTTCTATGTCTCAACTGACAGATGTAGTGAGGAGTGTCCTCTTTTTCCTCCAGTTCCAGTTCATCCTTTCCTGGCAAGCTCATGTGCTGTTTCATTTCCGGTTATGCCCCTTGGACCAGGGGCCCAGCATAATGTAATCGAGTACTGCTTACTGAGAATCTTGAGCTCTTCGCGGCAGCATGCCAACAGTTCGGACCTGATTTCTATTATTGAAATTATTCCAATGGCCGCTAGGCTTTCAATTAGTATCGTAATGTCAGCCGGGGGCATTTCCAACATCGCCATCATTATGGCTGCTGATAGCGGGTGATTCATTTATGGTCCACTCTCTTGTTGGGAAATAACACCGGAAAGAGGTTTCAAATTTAAGAACAAACTGTTTAGACGTAGTTCTTCCAATAAGTGTAGTGACGGCTGATATATGAACTGCAGAGACCGCGCACTTTGTTATGGATGCCTGAAATGAACATAACAATAATTATTGAAACCTAAGCTACGGCATATCTCATTGGCAAGACCATCTGATATAAGCATAACACTGGTCCAGAGCACAGCAGTATATAATAAAAACAAAACACTAGCCCTTCATTTTTCAGCTCGTCCCCTTTGGCATGTCCTCCTAAATTTAGCGCAGTTTCGGTTAACAAGAAATTAAAAACAATTTATCATCTTAAGAGTACACACATCACAAGAATAACAGTTTTAAATGCGGAATACTCTAGGCTCTACAATAATAACTGAAAAAGGAAAAAAGTGGCATTAGTTTAGATATAACCAAATAACGACCAATGGAGGATCTGAGCCTGAGCAATCGGTACGATATTACATATGTGTATATGTATACAAGCATATGGTCCATGACTGTCTCATTTTTCAAACACTCTTAGACTAAAGATGCCAACAAACGGATAGAAAAATCAATGCAAAAAATACTTATTATTTTTTTTTTTGAAGCAAACAACGTAAGACGAGATCACGACTTAACTGGATGTTTATACTTTGGCGTATTTTTCTTGTTCGTTTGAGATTGTTTTGATAACTATTGATTTAAGGAATTGTGCAAGATAACTAATTACAATTGCGTGTGTATGTTTTGTACATGCAATCTGAAGTACATAAAAGTACCAAATAACATCATCAAATCGGATAGGCCCACAAACATTGAATTTGTTATCCAAACATATCTATATGTATGTACAAACTATCCAAGTAACCACATTTCCAGGTTTCTTGACACATTTTCTTCAATTGATTTTATACATTTCCACCAGGCGCAGAGAAATGTCTGCAAGCAGTTTTATAGGCGAGAAAAACCTAAAGGGCACGTAATCGATCGGTTTTGAGTGACACAAAGAAGAATCATTCGGCGGCAACTTAAAACCACTGGTTGAATGCACGACCCAGGGAGTAATCAAGTGGCAACGGCACGCACACACTTCAATTATTGCAGGGTAAATCGTGTTGGATAAATCACACGAGTGCATGTGTACATTTGCCTATCAAATGTGTTTCACTTTATCATTTTGAATAAAATTAAATGCCTGTATAAGCAATCTTAGCACTATATACGTTTAAGCAAAAAATATCCTAGCTACTTCTAGTCATAAAGTCAATTCTTACGATTATTATCTTTTTGCAGTCCCATCCCATACAACGTTGAGCTTCATACGCATATATGATTAATAGTATCCAGAAAACTCAGTAGCTGAGCTGGAATATATTTCTGAGATTAAGAATCAATATTCTGTTTGATAATAAGTGGCAATCATCGAATGTAAGTTATACTTATTCCGGGGTTATGCTGGGCAACAATAAACTGCGATTCATATGTATGAAATATCTGAACATGATGTATCTCAATTAGGAATGCACACAATCTTGAACCACGCTGTGGAATCATTAGTCGTAGTCATATGTTTATTTGAAAATAAAACTGAAAATATTCTCAGTTTGCCCATTTCTCCGGAACCAAGTTAGACTCGACTATTTAAGTATGGATATGCATGTACCTACATATGTATTATATTCACACACTATGATCCTCTAGACAGTAGTTGAGTTTCTCTTTATGTCTTTTTTCTAGGAATGCATCCATCGTTGAGGTCCCCTGTGGCGTATTATCGATTCTTGTGCGCAGAATGAAACCAAAAAATACGTTCCTACTTTCTGGGTTCCTAATGAATTTCATTCAGTTAATTGGTTTTTTCCCTGATACGTGCCTAATCCATTCGAATCTATTATCAAACAGTTTAATCTGATTTACAAGAAATGACAATTAAATTTGATTTTATGTTCACTCTAAGCCATAAATGTCAAGTCCATTAACTTTGTTTTCTACCAGGCGAATATGAAATCCAGACAGTATTCATAAAGTTTGCTTTGAAGAAGAGGTACAATATGCAGAGATGAGCCGCGAACTGTCTTCTGTGCGTTTTACATTTTCTTTTGGATTCCATATATTCCATCCAATAAACTGAAGTTCATTAGCATAATTATTTAATAGAGGTGTAGGTCATATTAAGAGTTTCCAAATGCAAATTTATAGTTAACATATGTGTTTCTTCATATTTGAGGCGAGTTGCAGACGTTGTCTGTTGAAATTCGATTAAATTAGCTTCAGATCGATGACGGATTGATAATAGAACGGACACATTATAACACGTATTTTATTGCTGAAGTGCAGATTGTGTTTATGTGCAGATTAAGTAAGTATTCACTTTAGCAGATGGTCGGTTGTTAGATTAAATACATATGCATGTAGTTAATGTAAAGACGAAATAATTTGTCCCCGCACTAAATGACTCATCAAGGTAATTTGCTTGTTAACTAGTATATATACAACTATTGCAAATTTAATGTTTCAAATGTCTTTGTCTTAAAGTTTAATATGCGATACAGAAGATCTGAAAAAATCTTAGACATTAATTGCAATTTGATTGTTTATTAGTCATCAAAATCTCACATTATGAATCATTTTCGATTTTGCAGTGTTTCTAGAAGAATAGTACAGAATTACCAAAGTGTGAATAAATAGTACATATATGAAGAGTTTACTTCGCATAGATGGTTCATCCATGTTTAGACCGGATGGATCGATGGTGATAACAACAGGCACATGCGCGGTCATTCCCTCCGAAATGCTAAACATTCACTGCTCAATCAGAACAACAGAGTGGAGTGCTCTCTCCTCTCTTGATGAAAGTAGTGTGAATGAGCTTCTACTGACCCTAGCAAGATTATTGCAGTGTGTACGGCATCTGAATTCAAACATCTCGACTACGCTGACGATATAATATGTCTACTATCTCACACAATAATGGATCTTAACCAACTGACAGAGTGGCTAATGTGGAGAGGGACGTCGTTGGGCTGAAAATTAATTCGACAAAAACAAAAAATATCAGCTTTGCGACCGAGCTCATCAATTCAAATGTGCAATGCGAGACAAACGGTTGAGAGAGTAGAGAGTTTCCAATACCTTGGGAGTATTGTCTCAACTGACGGCGGAACCAAACTGGATGTAGGAAGCCGAATATGCAAAGCAAAGTGTGCGTTTCTGATGCTGTCCACGATTTCGAAAATTAATGCAATAAGTTTCAACACTAAACTACGATTGTTCCTTTCCCATGTCCGTGCTGCTGTATGGATGTGGTACTCTCGGAGAGTCACCACCCATATCACGAGAAAGCTGCAAACGTTCGATAATAGGTGCTTACGTATCATATCTCGAACGATGAACTTTATCAGAGAACGGTGCACCTATAGGTACCACTATACAACGACGAAAGTTACAGTGGTCCCCAAAAAGGTGACAGCTACATAGGAAACCACGCGATGCATTGGAACCCATGCCGAAGAAAAGTCTCCACAGCACTAAACATACTCCTTAATCTTCCGTCGATAGACTTATACCGATATCGTCATCTGTTCTAACAGCCAGACAGCGATCAAATCTCTGAGCGTAATCACTTTCAACTCAAAGACTTCCCTGAATTGCCGCCTATCTCTCAACAAGGTGGTCAAGTATTTTAGCATTCAACTTATGTGTGTACTGTGCAGTGTTGCTAGCTTTTTCGGCCAAAGTGAGATTTTGAATCCTTTTAATTAAAAAAGCGAAATTATTTCGTCGAAAGTCCGTAGTTTTGTATTACTAGTCCTAGTTGAAGAACTCTGCACAAGAGAGCTCTAGAGTGAATTGGATGAGTAATTCACCTTTCATTCGATTTACGGAACACATTTATACATACATTTTAAAGACATTTAGTTTGAAATAGGGACATTTAATATAAAGGAAACTAGTTTAAACATATTCTTTGAATAATATTTTTGGAAACTGTTTAAAGATCTAGTGCCATTTCTGTGCAGTGGTGTCCTTCCGATTCTCCATTACTACGTCCAAGTATGGTTTAACAAGTTAAATTCTTCATATACGTTACCTACTGAAACATCGCCTGAGAAGTTTAATATATGTAGATATATTCTGAGGGTGATGTTTGAACCTTGAAAATATTTGAAAGAGTAATTCAGGACGTCCGGCTAAAATCTGAACGTCTGTCAACGCTGGTGCCGGGACTCTGCACCATTTCAGAGAATTGTGAAGCGGACGAACCCTCTAGAAAGGGCACTATCTCAGTACTCTTTCCGGCTAGCGATCTACCATCCGTGCAATAACCCACTGCAGGGCATCTACTGAAGCTTAATAACGCTTACTCACACGAATCGTAGATTGTCTACCAGCACCTGACGCCACACTACAAAACAGATATGACCTACTATTGATCCGAAACGCTCACGTAGCCTGATTAGAATGAGTAGACAGAATCTTAGAACCATTATCGGCATCATAACCGGGCATTGTTTCACTGAAACACATGTTTCTGGACTGGACTTCCCCTATAACGACTTCTGCAGAAGCTGCAGAGACGAAAAGAAGGAAGAAACTATTGCCTTCTGTGTAACGGCAGTGCACTCTCTTTTTCAATTAGACGCCTACTATTTCACCACTGCTTCATCAAAAGCTTTTACTATCATGCGGAATAGGATCAGCGGGCCTACTCCGGCCTAAGTGTGACTGCTACCAAACAGCAGCGAGCCACTCTAACCTAACAACTGATCAATTAAACATTTCACAATCAGGTCAGTCGAAAAAGAAACTAGAATTATACCAATATTAGAAACACCACCTGCTGATATTAGTGTTCGCTCATTGACTGTAAAACGTTTGCCAATAGAGATCAAGTCTGAGCTACTCGCTTAATAAATGAGTGTAAGGATTTCAAAGTGCTTGTCACATGCGTCTGCACCTATCATCACTCAATGAACACCTTCTCTCGTCTCCATGTGGTGAAATTTGGGTGCCCCGAGAGAAGTAGAGTGCTTCTGTACCACGACTCATCTCTTTTTACGGATGGCCTTCTCTCCAACTGCGGTGACATAGTTGCAGGGAATTGGTATCTTGGGACGATGCGGCACAAGGTTTAGTACAATTAGCTCTCATTTAACTTTTTTTTAAATTAAGGAAGTACATTTTCGAATTTTGGTAGAGTAGTACTTTTCTTAAAATAATGTCCTCAAGCACATGCTTAGGTAGTCGATATTGATTCATCTCATTTATTTTAGTTATATATTCGAAGTGTATAGGAAGAGTTGCTATGAAAAGAGTCTGGGGTATAGCATGTATTTCTGCTTGCTGTTATTATATTAGTATAGATATTATTTTTCCAAACGACAATAATAAAACACGTTATTGAATGTTAATAAATATATTTCAGTTAAATTTTCTCCATCATCAGCGGAATGGTATTACAATTTAAATAGCATTACACCTGTTCGTTATACTCTAGATCTGGTTCAATACTCTAAATCCGGGACCTGTTTTGTCGATTTCATCGAATCGTTTGTGCTTGTTTGTTTTGTCTGTATCATTTTCATTTAAATAAATCTCAAAATACGCCATGCACCTTTTCTGTGTGTAATATGAACACTCTGCGCTCCAGTTATTCATTCGAGTTTTGTACTTGTTGAAAAGCATAGTGTTGCAGAAAACGCATTGACCAATAGTTGATACGTCGAGACCATGAGTGCTTAAATAGAAAATGCAATCACAATGCAATATAATTTAATACTTATTGATTATGTAACAAACCTTGGATAATAGTTTCCGGTCTTGACAAAATTCAGTGGAACTGAAATGAGAGTTGATTTTAATATTATAATAATCGAATAGCATGGGTGGCACTACAACCTCAATGATTATGGGTTTAGCTTCTAAAAAATAGGGCTAAATTTGGCAGTGTAAATATTATTAAAATATTCTCTAAGTTATTGTCAGTAGTTAAGTACCTTTTCTGAATACCATGGCTACAAGCAACAGCTATTCGAATTATAAATGCATGTTTAGTAAATAACACCTGTATTATCTGTACAAATCCTTTTAACTTTAGCCCAAATCAATGGAATAGCAAACCATTGCTAAGGCTGTTTTCAAATATTTGTATGAAAATATCGTAATGAACATCAATACACGTTTCAAACACATTAAAAGAGGTTTAAAATGTGACTTCTTCGATCTAGTACTGGAGGAGCACTTCGACGGTGAAATATATGTACATATATGTTTACGGAAGGAATTGTTTTCTATAAATCAGTTACATTGGTTTGATTCGTACGTAGGTTATGTTGTTCACCGCATGGGTCAAACCAACAGAGTCTAAGCTTCAAACTTGAGCTAGTTAATCAGCTTCTCTGCCTTATGAAACGTCGGCCACATCGGATCCTACACAACATTTGATGCTGTCTGTTCAGACAATGATACGCTGATCTTTATGACTACGCTGATCAAATAACACTTTTCTTAGATAAAATTATCCCTAAATGTTTACATTCAGTTATCAGCAAGGGCTGAGTTTAGATTTAAGTTTAGCTGAGAGTACCCGCTGAGGCTTAGTGGGCCTTTTTGTCCATCACATAATGTTAAACAAAGTAATGAATTAAAATTAATAAATGACGCGACAATACACTTTTCTTATCGTGTTTCTTGTCTGCTTGCTCAGGTGTTTATGGTGCAACCCACACCGCAGACGACATGATCGAATGAAAGAGACGCTTCAGAAAATGTATGGACTTTTGTTTTTTGATGAAAATATTACATTGAAGACTTATTTTTGCAAGAGAGTTTTCTTTGAAAGTGGTCTTAGATTCAGAGAAGTTATGTACTATAATAAATTAAAGGAGAATTTCAGTAAACAATCACAGAAATGAGGACCAAACAAATAAAATTGTTATCGACTAGCTGTGGGTATAAATAACTAGAAGTAGCAACCTATTGCTGTCAACTGCATCTCGGTTTTGATTGTTATTCAATAAAAACAGATAAGATTACTTTGAACAACACTAAAATCGAGGCACACCGAAGTACATGAAGTTTTTTTTGTTCTTTTATGGAGCACTGAATTAAACATATTTTCAAAGGCAAAATATTTTAAAATAAAATCTTACCCTTTTGAGCATCCAAATAACTCTCGTCCTCTAATAGATAGGAGGGTATCTGAAAAGTAATAAAAATACTAATGTTTAACCCTTCAATAGCTTGTTTTTTTCAATTACCTGTAAACAGCAGGAAGCCTTGAATAGAACACAAAACAATACACAATAGACGAATTTCAACATTTTGTCTGTTTTTTTTTAATTTAAACAAATGAAGACGAGCGAATCGAATCTAGTCTGCTTGTGAAGGATGCTGAATCAGAACACATGGCATACAATACTTTGTGTGCTCTATATATACTAAGAAAAGTCGAATGAAAACTAGAGTGGATGACCATACACAGTTAAATGTTGCATACAGTAATTAATTTTGCATATGAATGCTCTTTTTCTCCCTGTTGTGGTTACAGAAGGACGAATTAAGTTTGTATTCATAGAATTAATAGTGAACGGTGGTCGACAAATGTTTATTATTAATACACACAATATATGCTGATATAGAAGTATTCAGTCTGCATATGTAAATTTATCACCCGTTGATGGGATTAAATGAAGTGAATAAGATGTCCTTAAGGTTTTTCCCACATATGAATAATCCCCGCACTTTAAAGTATTGTCTCCCTTCAGCAGCTTTTGGAAAAATCATCATGTGGGAGATCCATCCTAAAAACATACATGGAAATTGATGTGTGCTGTTATGACACCGAGGAGTGTCCTAAATTTCTTAGTCTGAGTAGACAAAGCAACGGTTTATGGTTGAGTGTCAGCCAATAACCTGCTTCGAATTGGAGCACTCGAACCATTTGCGATAGGCTGCCCTGTTTGTGTGTATCATTAGAAGATCGTTAGCTGAAGCGTCAGGAATTCCATACTTAGTCATGGCACCCACATGAAGTGGATATTAAAATACTCAGCCTTCTTAGGAAGAGATAACCCACAATTAGGATAAGTCTTTCAACAGAAAGTTTCGTTTTCCAGGGACTTAATCGAGGACTTAATCGGAGTCTGACTGTGATCCCTTTTAGGTATCACATTGTTGAATCAGAGCAGTGCCTCTTCTTTGTGTGGCGCTTTCCGAGGTAAAACTGGGCTTCTCACAAGCTAGCGCAATCCCTGTCTAGCTGTCCTCAGTTATGGGCACCAAATTGGCTGAAATCAGTCTCCATTTGTGTGATTGATTCACTGGCTCGGAATTGACTCTTCGGAAAAGTCTAATTTGTCCAGATAATCTACTTGGTCCAGGCACCATAGACGTTGAATCCGACGACGACTAACTATGCTCATACTGCTATATAGTTCGTGATTGATGCCTCCAGATTCCATCAAGGCCAGCAAGACTAAAGATCGCATTCTCTACAGTTGATCAAGGACTTAGTTTCTTTGACCTTCGAGTAAAGGGTACGACTACATAGCTCAGCATTACTCCTCCCATCACTCGTAAAAAAAACCCCGACATACGTCAACTTCTCCACTTTCTTCAATGGGACTCCACTGTACAGTGCATTGAACAGTCGTATTTTTACCATAAACTCTGATTTGTTGACGTTAACCTTCATCCCGGCATCTGCACGATTTCGGAATTGTCCAAAAAAAGATGACTTACCCTCAACTCTTCCGACATGAAACATTTCTCGCCTCGACTGCTCTGCAACATCTCCAGTCCATATATATAATGAAAAGTAGAGGTGACAAGATGTTCCCTTGGCAATGACCGACTTCTTCCGACTTACCTTTTAAAACTGTCCACGCCACGCCACTGGTCAGTAGTGTTGCTGAGGATGTGAGCGCCTAAGAGAATATAGCAGACTCTTGGAGACAGATTTCCCATACATATATCCGATATCGTGCTGGGCCGTGGCGTTGTGGGTATGTGCGTCGACTCCTACGCTCTTGGACCAATCTGTCTAGGTTCGATTCCTGGTACGACACTTTTCACGGCCACACCTTTTTCGAGTCACTGACAATGCTCAAAGAGTATAACTGTCTAGAAAAAGCTTCTCAAACTTGGCCGTTCGGAGTCGGCATAAAACTGTAGGTCCCTTCCACTCGTGATAGAACAATAGCACGCACAACACGAGTGGTTGGTGAGAAGCTGGGCTCTGGCCCTCTACGGGCTGTAGCGCCACCCATATTATTATTATACATCCGATATCGTTATAACAACACAGTTAATGTTACATTATTGCATCATCATGGCTTCTGGGCAATACTCTATTAAGACGGAGAAGCTCTCCAGTGGTCCATGTTACAGTGTTGTTGTAGTTGCGTCAAACTGAGCTTGGCAAAATACACAAAGCATCCGGAGGAACGAAGATTTTGTGAATTGAGGTAGCAAGCCCCGGAGATAAGGTTTTTGACAGAGTTCCAGCTCCAGTCAATTGTCCACTCATATAATCTACACGTTCTCATTTGAATAGAAATTACACTTGAACTTATGCGAAATGAAAGGCTGTGCTTCTAGGTGAATCAGGTTAATTAACCTTCTCAACAGTTCCAACAGTCCATTTTCTCCGTAACCTTTTCCACCGAATTAGATCCAGATCCTTCCTCGTCAGGATTTCGGTCAATCACTTCAGTGAATGCAAAATTTGACAACTTTTGATATATTAGGGTTTGCTCATTATGCACCTTTACTTTATTTATTTCAACAAGTGTACAATTTGGTGCATATTAATGGTTTCTTACTTCATGTTTTTTTGGGCACTAAGAACCACGCCCACAGCCGCCTATGGCAAACTTCTGGCCACATATGCAGTCATAAGACTAAGAGAAGGGAACAACCCACGAAAGAGGGCACAAGGTAATATTACAAACAACGAATGTCCCTAAGGATACAGATTATCTTCGAAATAAAACAAAAGACTTTAATCCCCACAAGAGTGAAGAGTGGAACGAAGACAAAGTCTGTAGCCCAGCTGCATGGGAAATCTACACTGACTGGTCAAAATCGGAAGAAGGCACGGGATCAGCATCAGGCATCTACGCCAGCTTGCCAGAGATCTCCGATGCAATCCGACTGAAGAAACAGCTGTTCAAAAGGCAGCCATACGAGGATCAATGAGCCTAATAGACGGGAGATCTATAGTATTATACATAGATAGTCAGGCGGCCATAAAAGCTCTGGTCACACCATGAATAAACTCCAAGATGGTAAGACTCTGCCGTCTGTCTCTAAAGGAGATAGCGGCCAGATGCAATCTCACCCTATGCTGCGTCCCGGGCATAGGGTATGCCGGGCAATAAAAGAGCTGATGAACTGAAAACAACTAAATCGCGATTGATGACGATACAAACCGCAAATGGTCTGAACTGGACACTTGCAGGATATCGAAAGCGATCTGGCCTATGCTAAATCAAGGAAGGACTGATTACCTCCTACGGCTAGACAGGAAGGTAAATAGTAGAGTGATAGGGGTGCTAAGTGGCCACTGTCTTATAACCAATCATGCCAGAAGACTTGGGGCACCTTATAACGACTTCTGCAGAAGCATGGAAGAAGAAGAGAAGGAAACCATACTACACTAACTCGGAACATGTCCTGCACTTGCGGAAATAAGAAGAAGACTACTAGGCGAGTACTACTTCAACAACCTTGAGGATCTGAGTAACATTGGTCCAAAGGATATACTATAATTTCTTAAAGCCTCTAAATGGCTATAAAAGAGGTTTGAAGAAATCACACATGGCCAACAAATCCCAAGAGTAATACAAACATCCCAAGAGGGAATAACTACAAGGTCAAAGGGTAAATGGGTTTTGGACAGAAAGCCGAACGTGACAGCACAATGGACCGGATGGTCTAAGCGAGCATGACTTCCAAATCAGTCATGCAGTTACCTATCTACCTACTTCATGTTTAGATATTACAATATTATGGAATTCTTTGCAACCAAGGGTATTAAGTCAAGTATATAATAATTAATGTAAAGATTGCGTTTGGAAGAGAAAAGCTCATTTATGCATCGATACATGGCAAATCGATGTTTGCTATTCGATGTATCAAATCAATCCGATGCATTGGATACTTTCGATGTTTAACGATGTATTTGATTTGATACAATCTAAACACATCTTTATGTAATACAATTTTTTTATTATTTTCGGGTTTAAAGTGGAATTTGAACTTAAGTCTAGCATAGTTTTTTTTATGTAATGTTTTTTATTAGATTTTACTACCACTGATTGAATATATGTACAAGGAGGTATCCAGCATGGAATTCAAGAGCGTCGTATCTCATATCGTCCATGTCTTCTATCACAGTTTCCACGTCCTCATCTTCACCTTAGGTGTGATCTTCAGTAGTAATTAAATGGGGGAGAAGATCTGAAGTAATTAATCTACTATCGTTACTTATCACATCCTTTGGCCTGAAGACCATCTGTTATTTATCCTTCATTCCCGACTAAATAGGAACGTAAACCATATTTGAACTTGGATGTTCATAGGAATGAGAGAGAGATATAAGTTTACGCAGTAAGGTGTTCAATATTCGTTCGTTCTGTGCTGCCTACGTCACAGGCGACTTCCAATTTAACAACTCTTTGTAATTTACATACGAATTGAAAGATATAAAACTAATGTTTGTCTTTTTCTTAAGAAAAATCATGTTTTAAAAGTGTTTTTTTTTTGGTTGCGTCCAAGGATGTGGCAATCTTCGAAAGATACTAATAGCCCGTGCCATTAGCATGCACGATTCGCAAACCCAAGTTCTCGATTTCGGGAATACGCCTACGTACTAACCCACACCCTGCACTCTTCTACCACTCTCCTGCCGTTAGGTATTACTTCGCGGGGCTGGTTAGCGACTCAAGCTGGATCGACTGTGTTTGCCTGTTCGGCTCGCCTTACTCCTTTAAGCCTTCTTAGCTCGATCTGCAAGTTTGATATGAAGGAACAGATTTCCTCCCACTTCTCGGCTGACTCCGTCATATGACCGACTAGGAGCTCCGGTGTTGGTAGGTTTATTCTTGTCCCTTCAAATCGTCTGCAGTGGAAAGTCGTGTGTTCTGCATCTTCTTCAGAGTCCTCACATTCTGGACAAAGGGGAGAGCTATCGTGCCCGAACCTATGGAGATACTTTCGATAGACCCCGTGGCCCGACAGAAACTGCGTAAGGTGGAAGTTGCAGTTTCCGCTTGCTCTCTTTGTCCACGTTTCGATTGTTGGAATCAGTCTGTGAGTCCATCTACCTTTGTTTGAGGTGTCTCATCTGGCTTGCCACATTGTCATTGAGGCAGCTCTTTCTTCCTTCCTTATCCTGTTTACGCCAGTCGATGGGGGCCATACCCGCAATCACACAGGCTGCTTCTTCCGAAATTGTCCGGAAGCCGCTGATTGTTCTTATGGCGCAGAGCCTGTATGGTGACGAGAGCTTCTTAGCTGTCTCCTTTATAGAGAGATCACTCGACCAGACTGGTGCAGCATATAGGAGAATTGAACTTACCACTCTGGAAAGCAGAATCCTTCTTGGGTATCCGGGTCCTCCTATGTTCAGCAGCATACCAGAAAGTGCTGCCTGCATCTTTGACGCTTTCCTGCTGCAGTATTCGACATGCTTTTTGAAATTAAGTCGGTTGTCGAGCATCACTCCTAGGTATTTCAGTGCTTCCTTGGATCTAATTAGCTGGGAGCCAACCCGGAAGTTTGCATATTCCACAGTCTTTCGGCTGGTTATTAAAACAGCCTCTGTCTTGTGGTCAGCCAGTTCAAGGTCGGAAGATTCCAGCCAATGTTTGATCCTGGCGATTGATTCGTTTGCGGCGGTTTCTACCTCGTGGATGTGCTTGGCCACCGTCACGACCGCGATGTCGTCAGCAAAGCCGATGACCTTGACTCCATGTGGCAGCTTTAGTCTCAGTACTCCGTCGTACATTAAGTTCCACAGGAGGGGTCCAAGGACTGAACCCTGTGGAACGTCTGCAGAGACGTCGTAGTATTTAGTACCATCGCCAGTCTGGTATCTCAGTTTCCTGTTGGTAAAGTAGCTGACGATAATCCTCTTCAGGTACTGCGGTGTGCTCATCCTATTCAGGGCTCTCATTATGCAGGACCAGTTCGAGTTAAACGCGTTTTTTATATCCAGCGTAACTACGGCACAGTATTTTTTGTAGGAAAGGATAGGATAGGAATGTGGGTAGACGTGCGGAAGCACGTCTCACTTAGGTCCGTGTGGACCCATTGTGTTGCCCATAGGGGGAAGAGTTCCTCCTTGTACCCTAATCACACTCAACGAAACGTTGTATTCGCTGTTGACCTCTCGTCGTCTAGCCAGCCCGACAACCTAATGAACCTGAAAAAGTTAGATAGTCTGATGTTATGGATTTCTTGTAGGTCATGGAAGAAGAATTCTCCCATGGTCCTGAATCGCAGTTGGCTGAGGCTTGGGCAGTAGCAGAGATAGTGAGGAGTATCCTCTCTTTCTTCCACATCGCCGCATTATCTGCATATGTAGTCATGGGATAGTCCCATTTTAGTTTCATGGTATTTCAGATGGTTATGACCCGTTAGAGCTCCGACTACCATCCACAGTAGGCTTTTGCCACACTGGAGGAGTTTATCGGTTTTAGTTCTATTAATATCGGGCCATAGCATCTTGGTAGTCTTACAGGTGGTAAGGTATTTTTTGTTTGTTTTAAAAGTGTGTCAGGATGCAAAAGTTGTTTTAATTGAATTATTAAAATGTTCTAACAATTTTTTGCCTGATTGGAGTTGTTAATTATATTATTTTTGTACAAGTGGTGCAGATCAACATAACTGGATTACTTCAAAGTGAAATAATATTTTAATATTCCATCTGAAGTGTTATTAAATGTGCAATGTGTAATTTATCACAATGCATTGAAGGAAATGGAGAACTGCAAACTAGCAAAGGGTATATGAATGATGATAAGTTGTTGAATTTTTTAAGAAATCATTGGAGATGAGCAAATCGTCCCCATTGACCCTCTCAAAAATGTCATCTGATCCATTAGTAAGGCTGTTGACTTCGACAAACCTCATTGATTTAGATGGTTTACCCATCGCTTTAAGCTTCCACTAAAAACAGTTGCAATTATAATTGTACCTATAAAAATAAGAATGGACTTACAGCTAATGTTTTAAATTTTCAAAGATAATGTTGTTGTTTGGTGATTGAAGAATAAATCGATGAAACTGTGCTTTCCATATACGTTCATAGCCGTTTATCGCATTTCGGTGCTCTGTTGCTCAACATTAAATTAATTAACATACCGGCGACACGTGGAGGGTTCGAGCCTAAGCAATTGCTGCCTTCCATCGCTGACGTTCCTGGGCACGCTGCTTCCAGTCCTCAAGGCCAAGCTGTTTTGCAACCGCGATTACTTGGTCTTTATACCGGAGATTCGATCTTCCTCTCCTTCTCGAACCAGGAGGCTCGGATTCAAAGACCCTAGTTGCTGGAGCATTGTTGTCGTGGCTGCTCGATGTGGCAGTCGATGGATTTTTGGCTTCCGGACTACATCCACATCCTTGTACAGCTCGTAGAGTTCGCGGTTTAGTCTTCTCCCTCCATTCGCCTTCCTCGCAGACGGGACCGTATATCCGACGTAGAATTTTTCTTTCGAAGATACCAAGAATCAGCCCTGCAGTTTTGCTTAACGTCCAGTTTTCGGCTCCATAGAGCAGGACTGGCAAAATATGATTTTGGTTCTTCGAGTCAGGAGTTTTGAGCCCAGTTGTTTTGACAATCCGAAGTAGCACCGGTTGCCAAGGGCGATTCTACGACGTATCTCCACTGTGATGTCGTTTATGAAGTTCACGTTTGCCCCGAGATAGACAAACTCCTTTACTACTTCCGTGTTTACATCTTATTCAGCACCAGATTGAAGAAGTCACACGACAGCGCATCTCCTTGCCGAAATCCAGTGCAGGTTTTAAAAGGCTCGGAAATCCTTAAGCCGAACTACACGGGGCATCGCGTGTTTGCTAGCGTGGTGCGACACAAATGGATCAGTGGATCCCGAATTCGGCCATCGCATCGAATAGCTTCTTGCGATGAATGCTGTTGTATGCGACTTTGAAATCGATTAAAAGGTGGTGCGTATCGATCTTAAACTTGGTGGTCTTCTCCAGGATTCGAATTAGTGTGAAAATTTGGTCTATAGGGTAACGGCTTTAGATTTTCACACAGTATGCTGGACACAATCTTGTAGGCAACATTGAGCAGGGATACACGTCTATAGTTGTTGCAAGAATCAGGGGACACCAAAAAATCCTCTGTGGACACTCTAATTCCCTACAACGATCCAAACCATACTCTACGACTTCACAATAACATTTTTATTAAAGCTCTTGAGGCACTAACACCTGATCTAAAACGAACAAAATTGTATTCTATTAGAGGGGCTGTAGGTTCTTGCAGCAAGCTTGCAATCACGTCTCATGTCCGGCTTTGTTTTAGATTACATCCTAAAGTTACTGGATGAATGCACCATTGTGGACTGTGCTTTATCAGTTGGAACAGTAATATATATATGCAATAATCATGTACTTATCCATGATAACCCATCCTGCGCATATGTGAGGAGTTAAATATAGTAACATGCATATTTAGGTACCCATTTCGAATTGTAGATTCTAGAATGTTAGATATTATACCAAAGTCTACTTCCTTCAGAAGGTAACAATATGCTATTGTCTCCTGTGACGGAAGCCAAATATCAGAAATGTAAACAAACATGTCGGATGTCCGTAACCTGTCGCAATACGTAATCTGTAATACATTATTCTTGCGTAGAGACCTCCTTCAAAAAACATCTAACATATCTGTTTTAGCCGGTAGGCAAGGATATACTCTGTTTCAACCTTTCAGGCATTCGAAAAGCAAAATCAATGGCGTCATGCATAAAAAGAATGCCTCTCTGAAAGAGATGTAAGTTGCATCGTTGACCAAACTGAATTTTCAGCTCTGCATATTGTCCAATTTCTTCTTCTGGCCATCGATCTCCAGCACAAAAGTTGCTCTTTTATTCATGTCACACACGCAACGGTCATGTCTATAATTCTTTGGGATTGTGTAATGTGTTTCCAAGAAGAGGAATACGAATAAACGAAAGTGATATTTCTGACAGGATACTCTTCTTCCCATTCTAGTTGCATTTGACTTGTTTGTGTATGTTTCAACGGAAAAAAAGCTGATTCTTACAAACGTTAAGCGAACGTGAAATTAAATGCTTCCAACGTGAAGCAAGTGCAATAGTGAACCAATAAAAACTAAAAATGCACAAAAAACAAGAATTCGAATTTGCAGGTACATCAACAGTGGAAATGGATGAAGTTATTGAATGCCCCAGCACCAGAATCTTAAATCTAGAGCAATTTACTTATACTGCCATCCAAGAGACTGCAGCAGATCTGAATGTCGACAATGATTGCGAAACAGATTTACCCTTAAAACGTCTCAAGATTCAAAAGTCAATAAAGACAATTTTTGAAGAAATAAACCCATATACTTCTTCTGGTGAAAAAGCGAGACAAATTAACAATGCTATTTTGTATGATATGTAAGGACAACCAGCCTTTTTCCGTTGCAGAGAAAGAAGGCTTTAAGAATCTGTTCAAAGTTACACGTCCTCATTATAAAATACCAAGCAAAGCCACCGTGACACGTTGTATGATGTTTTGTCAACACTATTGAAATCGAAACTTACCAATGCTGAACACCTCACTTTAACTGGTGATATTTGGTCAGACACGTAGACACACGTGTCACACCTCATTTTAGTCTAGTGTATCGACTCGATGAAAGACATACATCGGAATATATAGCAAAAATGCTCAAAGAAACCTTGAACGATTGGGATTTGTCTCAAACAAAGTCCGGGATGTTGTGACTGATACCGCCGTGGGCATAGTGAAAGTATAGGATCACAGTAATATCCGCCTAATACTGCGAGGATTATTTTCAATCGGTGAGCGGCCTCCGGAATGTAGTATTCCTACACTCTAGTAGCCCCACTAGCAAATCGTTGTAATTTTCGAGCCGCGTTATCGTTGTTAGTCTGTCAGTTTATCCGAGGCAGCCTGCTCTCTCATAACTTGCATATCTTGTGCTGCCAAACTGGACGGATTGTCTGGGTGTTCGCTGCATATATTCAAATGCATGGTGCAACGGATGTTATGAAGGCTATCCAGAGGGCACCCAGAGGAGACTGTATGTCAACTTGATCTGTACATAAACAGAGATCGTTGCTGGCATCCCATCAAATTGGTAGCTATCAACGACTTTGCACCTTTCATTCATTCCCGTTAGGAACCTGGTCCTCCACACAACCCCTTCAATTGAGTTGTCGCAAAAACTTGGACACTTTATTATCCGTCATTCCAACCGAAACCAAAATTTATTTGATTTATAGCTAATTCCCAGAAAATAGCGACAACCGAGGCTAAATCGTAACATCTTGTAAACTGCGGTCGGATAATTACACTGAACATCCATACCTTAGAAAATTAAACAAAAAAACACACATATCACTTAAGTTTGCATTTTATTGGTTTGAAATTGATTTTTTTTTTCATTCTAAAGTTGTAGTTCTTAAAATGGGGTAGCTTTTTTCGTCGTTTTTTCCTTACATTTACCATCTAGATATAAATCTACACAATGACTGGACTTTATCTTTCAGTAATGTAATATACATTACTAATATTGTTCAAATATTATTTAAAAATCAATGTATGAAATTGCCTTATGGTTAAAAATAGATTTATGTACCATTGTATGGCGGATATCTGATTGTTTTATATATTATTTGGTGTAAAATATTAATTTTCAAAATGTGAACGCTACATAAACGATTTTGTAGCCAAAGACTTAGCTATATACTAGATATATCATTTATCATTTATATAAAATACTTGTGAAAATGTTCGTGTTTCTCTCTTTTTCTTTACATCACATTTACATTTATAACATCATAATCCTCTACATCATGCTTCAGGTTAAATAAAAAGCTTATTGGTGTTTGTCCTTACAATAAAAACAAAAAAAAAAAACAACAAAAAATGCTTATAGCGATATTTAAGTGAAAAAAAAACAAAAGCTCAAAAGAATTAAGAAACATGACAACGTTAAGTTAGACACCAAAACGAAAAAATAGGCAACATCAAAAAGATTTAAATACTATCTGCCTTGAACAATTATTGGTAGCATTTATACAAAAAAAAACAATTGGATTCACTAAATAGGTTTGAAACAAAAAAGAATACACATAATACTCTTACATAACGTTTAAGTAACAACTTATACACTAAATGTTATCCGTTTCCGTAGTGGTCCTTGCAGTCCATTCTGTTTCTTCTTTCAGCTACCAATCATAGTGTTTACAAATATTTACATTTCACAAAATGTGTTCATTTTTCTGTGCTTCCTACGACTCGTACAGTAATCTTTGATAGTGTGGTAGAATCTCGTGAATGGGAACGTGCAAGCTAAATTCAAGTGCAACAAGTACTGCGAATTCGGATGCAATCAGTTCTTTGCGACTCAAACGAAAAACGTTTTCCGTTTTCTATAAATTGAAAGTAATATAATTAAAACGAATTTAAATAAAGATCTAAATATTACCTCAATCAGACTTTTAAGTAATTCGCCTTTGACATCATTCATTTTGGCGCTTAGTAGTAGGCATGCGCCGGCACACAGCTTTCGGTTGTTCTTGTTAATCAAATTCGATAGAATTAGTTTCTCGAAATAAACGTACGCTTGCGATATTGTTACAAGATCAACTCTCGGATCCATTTTATTGATGCGGCGCATTTCTCGTTTTATACTAAAACATTATTATAAATGAGAAATTTTTCATTTTCGGGCTATTATTTTACTGATTACCTTCTCAGTTTGCTAAGAGTTAACTGAATTTGTGGGAACTTCTCTTTGAACTTATCATTCAGTTCCTTCTTCAAATCAGATGGTCGAACATAATCGATGACGGAAGTCATATATGACGTGAATGTGAGGAGTGTTCGGTGTTTGCCAGCAATTAGTTCGGGATCGTCAAGTATATTGGCAGAATATTGCTGAAACTAAGAAAGTACTCATTGAATAAATTATTAAATATTATTAGTTATAAATTAATTTTGCATAAAATAATATAAATGACTTCGGCAGATGATAAATTTTGCAATCTTACATCTGCACCATTGATACACTGGGGACTCTTCTGAACCTATCAAGCGGATATCTTTGGTAAGCAAAAGGATAGCCTAATGTATGAACATTTTACGATTTTCCAAGATCTAGCAGTTTATTATGAATTATTGAGGTTTCGATTTATCGGGGTACGAGTTACCGCGATTCGACTGTAGTATGCTCTAAATGTGAGTACCTACGACTTGCCAGAGTGCTACAAGAGTAGAGGAGGTCATTTGTGGCCTCTAACCTTTCTTCATCCATGCAGCTTCTGCAGAAATCATTGTATGGACAACCTGTGGGTGCATATGTCAATTGGGCAGTGTCCGGTTATGAAGCCGCTGAGCGTCTTGAGTGACAGCCGGCTTAGTCTTGCTTAAGATTTAGTGCGGACCATATTCCCTTTAATTTAAAGTAGGTAGGTGCCTTTGTGGTTGGTTGTTTTAATTATGTAGATCTTAATAGGCTATAGCATATCTGGATGTGGATCTCCTCCTTGTGTTAGGGAAGAGGTTGTACCACACATTGGTATTGTATTGCAATTGCCCGGTATATCACAATATCCCGACACCCACATGAGGTGTATACTGAAATACTCAGCAAAACATATATTGTATTTGATCTCTGAGACACACCTGAGTGCTTATCACTCACACATGCCATAAGCCGGAAATGACCAGTACCAGATCATACCTGTTTATACGAAATAATATTGAACATATAGAAGGAACTAATACAGAATTCTATACAATCAAACTATGTACGGTTAATGGAAAAAGCAGATATTATTCTCGTTTATACTTCTCATCTATTTAGGCGCTGTACAACTGATCAAAACGAGTTGGAAAATACATATCTTTCACCCGACATTCATAATCTAATAATATAATAATAATAATATTATAATATAGTAATAATAATATGGGTGGCGCTACAGCCCGTAGAGGGCCAAGGCCTAGCTTCTCAGCAACCACTTGTGTTGTGCGTGCTATTGTTCTATCACGAGTGGAAGGGACCTACAGTTTTATGCCGACTCCGAACGGCCAAGTTTGAGAAGCTTTTTCTAGACAGTTATACTCTTTGAGCATTGTCAGTGACTCGAAAGAGGTGGAGTATTTCTTGTTGTACTAGGAATCGAAACTAGACTGGTAGTCCAAGTGCGTAGGAGTCGACGCACATACCCACAACGCCACGGGCCACCACATTCATAATCATAATCAGTGGAATTTAGTGCGCAGTACATCTTTTGGGAATCTATTTACTAATGGAACAGTAGATGATTATAGTAAAAATAGAAAAAATATAATTTTGAAATTACCTGAAAACTTCTTCCTGTCTCCACAACTTCATCAATTTCCAATGCCTTTATATCTGGTGATGGACTCGCCGCACTGTTGCGATTATTATTGTGAGTGTCATATGTGAAACACCTGTTCAACAAATTGAAATATATAAATTACATATATATAGGTAAAGGTATGGATAAAATATAAAGCAAAGTAACACAATATCAAATACAATGTTTATGTTGACATGCAAACGTTTTAAATTTGTTTATGAATGTAAAGTGAAAAACAATATATAATGTATACGGTTTTTTTTATATACGACTGGAAAGGATGACGCACTGATAAAAAAGGATGTTTGATTCGTTTATTTTATGATTTTATCATCATTTTTGACCTTATCACGAAATCAGGTATATGCAAATATAAAAATGTTGTTACTTTATTGCAGAAACGTACTTTAGTACATACAATCTCAAAAATCGATTAAATCGATAAGAATAGTCATAATAAATAAAGACCAACAATCCGGTTGCTCTTTATTTAAGACAAGATGACCCTCTTATAAAGGACAATATTAGAAAACTAATGAACACACAGTCTATGAAGCTAATATAATGGCGAATGAATTTTGAAAACGATAAACGATGAACTTGAAAACACATCTTATATTCGTAAATGAAATACGACAATAAGAGCGCTAACATTTTTATACATTATATATTGCAAACATATAGCGCCGTAACATCAAACAGCCCTTTTCTACCATAATCAAGGTAAACACTCAAACATGCCGTCTATACAATATTTACTTTATATAGAGTGATTTGAAATGCATTGGTATTTAGGAGCAAAGAAAAATCTAAATAAATAATAAATTCATTTATAGTACAATGTAATATGTCCAAAATATTTTGTTGTATATCTACACAAATAAGATCGTTAGTATTTTTATTTTTATATATTTTTTGGTGTCTATCTTCAAAGACGTTACACTATTACATTCCATAAGTATACCCGAGTAGCTGTAATTCACTTGACAAAGTCTACAAAAATCATATTAGTAGCCAATTCCGAAAAAAACAAACACCTTGACAAATACATATGTATGTATTTTTCGTATAAATAAGAATATAAATTTATTGTACAAAATTAATTTTAATTTACCATTTGCCTTTTTGCCAGGTTATTACTTTTGTCCTGCAAAAATTATTTGAGGTTTAAAAGTATTATCTTTCAATCTTTATTTCTTTTTTTATGTATATTTCATTTAATATATAATATAGTAAACGAATATATATGAATTCAGAAAATAGCTTACAAGACTCCTTCTATTACACGGAGATTGAAGTGAACGGCCAAGTTGGCTATAAACCGCATAGTTTATAAATAATATAAAGAATAATTAAGTAAAAATTGCGAATTTCGAATCATCATTGGCATAATGGTTGTAAGTCTTAAGCTTTCCTTCGAAAAAATAAGACAAAAGAGAACATCGGAAAAGTTGATTGCGGGATATCAATTCTATATATGTCGTTGGCTTTTTCCCTATGTTTACTGTGTTCATATCCCATATGACTTGATCAAATATGTATGCGTTTTATTTCTTAAAATACTCGAATATAATCAGTTTTGTAATAATTAGCCAAATGTCTTCAAATACTTCAGTAGATATTTATTTCAGGTTAGTAATATTTTTATATTTATTGTTAAAAGTGGATCCATTTCGTAGGAGTTCATTGAAAACTGCGCGAGGGTGAAGTTTGGACAGAAAATACACTGGGACATATGAGAGAAAAAATATTCATAAATATGATTACTGTAAAATTAAGTGTGCGCTTCAAGGACAATGTACATGGTGTCGGTATAGGCAATATACATATACGCACATTTTAAGCGATATTTCACATTTAATCACATAATTATGTGAAATGGAAAACATGGAAACATGAACAATGAACGGAAATCGAATATTATGAAAATGATAGTCAAATAGTTGATTTTTAAACATTCGAATAGGTTGGATGGGTTTTTGCGAAACATGAGATTTAAAATTAAAAATTTGATAAATACAAATATTTTTATACCTTGCGATTCCATGATTTTTTAGTGCAGCAGTGCTAGTTATTTCGAAATTGTCTGCCAAAGAATTAGCCACCGAGTGTTTTTTGTTCTCTTTACTGTACTGACGGGATGGAACAAGGAGATGGCCGTATGATATGTCCTATGTAGGAATGTAAGAATATATTATGTATGACTTTTTTTTTTCAATTTGCAAATCTAAGAGAGGCAAGTTACTTGTCCGTTTTCACCCTTCTCAATACCCAATAGATCGAATGGATCAAATGGGGCATCATTAATAGCCGACAATGGTCTAGATGCGGACGGATTACGTCGACGTCCTTCTTTTCTCAATTCAGCTCTGGAAAAGAAGAAAATGTATAAGATGTCTGTTTTAAGAAATTACAAAAAAAAATTGAATACCTTCCGTTCTTTCCTTTATAGTATGGTAACGCTGAGAATATGAAGAATGGTACCTTTCGTGATACGATAACGATGCGTTCATCTTTGTATGGATAATTTTTATGAGCTGTTGCATTCAAAAATTTCAAATCTTTTGCATCTGAAATTTGGACGTTTTTCCCACGTCCGCCTGGCGTAAGGCTCTCCGTGCTACTGTCATCGGTAACATGACTTATGTTCGAACCAATGATATAGGGTCGTTTACTAGCGACACTCGGTATACTACTTCGAATTGGAGCAGTATTTAATCGTGCACGCCTTTCCGGCACATATGTTACGTCATTGGCACCGTTGCTGAATGTTCTGAAAATAAAAAGAAACAAATTATTCGTCACAGTTTAAAAACAAAACGTTTAGTCGGTGGATAAAATAAGACTATATATAAACTTGTAAATTCTATTAATTATTGGCGCTAAGGGACATCATCCAGAATCATGTTTTAATTTGTTGGCCAACTAGTTCAAATTTATTGAATATTAGCTACGTACATGAGATCAACCCATATGTCACCAAAGAATGTTGACACTTTTTGTATAAGAAAATAAAGTGTTCAACAAATTATAATGCACAATATCCAACGATTAGCTGAAGAAAGGTCGAGTAGATATTTGAAAATCTTATCGATCGACGAAAGAACCACCAATTCACCAAAATACCAGCCGCCTTTTATTACAAAATATAACAACTGTCACTAAAGATACCCACATACGTATTTTCTGTCGATCTGTCCCCCGAAATGCATACATAATACATATGTCAGTATGTACGTGCTCAGGCATTTAAAATTCCAATTTGTTGATACCACTTATAATCAATCGATTTTCAACCAGGTTGTCAGAAGTTAAAACTACCTTCTTCTACGTTATTCGTTGCTGTGGTAAATACACATCGAAATCGAACAAAATAACAATACAGTCTCAATCCCTATCCCAAGATGTGGTAAGAATGCACCGTCGATCACAGGTCAAACGCAGTGAAATTTTAGGAATCACTGGAATTTTTGTTTTCGTTTTTGCCTTTGTGTGTGCATTCGTTTTATTTTTGGGAAACACATTCTAGATATATGAAGAATATTTACTTCGACATGTTCTGCGCGCCTGTTAGATTACGCTGAGTTAATTGGTTTCGTCTTGATTGGGGTGTGAAAACATTATTCCTAATTTGTATTAATTAAGAGATGCAACAAATCGATATTGGTGGTATTTTGTAAATTATTCAAAAACTACTTTAGGTATATTACCTTGGGGTGTGTATGGGTCAATTAGTTGGACTACTTTACCAGGCGACCAGAATTTATTGGCTGTATGCAAGTCGAAAGGGAAAGTTTTTCTTTCTACTTTCTACCTCACGCAAACAGTCATGTTAGTGAAAGAATAGACATCTGCTTACTGAACGAATTTGTCGTTCTTTTTTGGATTCATGATTACCTAGTACTCACGTCAAGAAAATATTTTCCATACACATGCGTATGACAATTAAAAATGCGTGATACTGCATAAGCAGAAAAGAAAAAATTAATTTGGAAAATCGGTTGATTACTTACTATCATTATTTTTAGAATAATAGACTTAGTCAGTGATTGATTTTCAACTGAATCCCTCAGAAAGTCTTTGAAAAATCATATCTCAATGCTTACTACGTTTCAAGTCGACGACCAATGGAGTTCGGTTTTCCTCTTCTATTGTAGCGAGGAGGCTTTGAATTGAAAACCCTCTTAGCTGGATCATTGTCGACAGGCGTTTGCTTTACGGATTACACGCCATATAGCGCAAAGCTTCGGCAGAAGCCTTTTGTGGAATTCACGTTTGCCCCGAGCTAAACAAATCAAAGTGGATTGTTCTAGGCGATAAGGGATATCGTTTTTTGATATTGATGTCTGATCTGAATATTTGCTGCACTGGTGCTTATTTTTTTTAATGCGATGCAAAACGGCTTTAAGCAGGTTGGACAGGATCTTATAGGCGACACGCACTGGGATATACAGCCGTATCCCTCCAACTCGAACTAATTTTGATAGCCCGTGAAGATTTGACTTAGAGCGAGGCGACTGTATGTACCACAACAGTTTTTGCAAGATGTAGGATCGTAATTTGTATGGATGCGATTTGGTTTCTGCGAACAGATTATGTTTATAAATTTAGCAGGTGATGCCGAATCAGTCAAGACATGCGTTGTCATTTTGAGTTTGAAAAAGTATTGTCAGTACATAAATATGTAAATTAAATTATGAATTGTAGGTATTTTTTGTTTTGCAACTAGAAATAAAACATTCATTAAGCAACATATGTATACATATGTTATTGAATCACTTTTACGCCATTACGAACAATAACGGAATGAATGCCAACCCTAATGAAAATAAATTGAAGTGTATGCAATAGTTCAATTGATTGCTCTGTCGCTTAAATATACTACAGCATTTTATTGTGTAATTCAATTAGAGACCTGCATTCAAACACGGACATTTATTGCATTTGTACATTTCATGTAACCTTACACAAATTTTAACAAATGAAATATTTCTATAAATATTCATATGTACATACCATTCTTGTACATATATTCAAATACATAGTATTACTGACTTAATATATTTTTTTATTTAATAGGTACAAAATATATATCTACATAAGCTATCAGGACACTCAGCCCCAATTTCACGAGTTTAGGTGTCGATCCATCGCTAAACTCAGAAGTAATAGAAATTTCGTTTTCACAGTGGTAGTTAAGTGATAGATTCCACTAAAATAGTGGTTTAACTTAAGCTATCGATTGCCATGGCCTAAGTGTTAATCCAGAGAGTACATAATTGTTATTAGTGTATTAAAATAATTTCAACTCCAAAATACATGGAGAAAACTCGCATAAGCAACCAAACATCTATTAAGCTTCATAGTACTTCGTAGATAGTCTCTTCCACACTGTTAATAATCGTTCTTTGCGCGGGCCCTCCTCCTCCTCAAAAATGCAGCCTTCCTGCCTATGTTACCGGAAGCACAATTAAACTCATTTTCTATTACTAACCATGCATCAGCTTTTCCGTTAGCTGTGTTTGTCTGTGTCTGTGTTTTTAGTTTCTATTATGTTTTTATGTTTGATCACAATATCCATTCAAATTTCTACTTCGGCTATACTGAAATTAGCACTTCTCCTTTTTTCTTTATTTGCTTCCATTCATAATAAATCACTTGACGCGATGGAAAACATACTTCGTCTGATAGGTCCTAATCAATCACAACCACTATTTTTCATAAATGGTTCACAATGATACTCAATCCATGGCTAACCTAAACCACCCTTAAATTTTGAGTGTGAAAACGAAATATTCTTGAGTGAAGTTTAAATTCCACCCTACACTTAGCTAAACCAGCAGATAGGGTTGCACTGTGAAATCGGGCATCAGGGTTATTTTCAGCAATTATTTAGGTACTTTTCCTGTTTGGATTTAATTTTAAGGTTATTGTTTTCCTTTTTTTTGTAGAATGGGTAAGAATATAGGATGAAACATTATTCCATTCTTTCAAAATGAGTGCTTGCAGCTCCCTTTTGTTACGGCATTTGTTTTTGGCACAAATGTTTCAAAAAAATTAACGTCTGAGCTCTGTGAAGTCGTTTCAAGGCATTTTGGGCAGTTATATAAAAGCCAAAGCCGATCGTTGCCTTGGTAGTAGTGGAATGTGTCAGTGGAGTGTCTCAGTTTTTTTGGGAGTAATGCAATACAAAGTACACCACTTCAACAATACAAGAAAGAAATGACTATGAAAATTAATCCTGCCTTACCTCAAATTAACCATTATTATATAACTACAAAACGACAGCGTACCTCTATGCTTCAGACATGAGAAAGTCTGCATAACTTTGTAGAATAATTGTAGGCAAGGGATGACAAGTGAAAATTTATTGCATGCGCGCGGTTTCAACTAATCCCTAGACATAAGATTGCTGATTGTGATTAAAATACTTCTCATTTTAATAGTGTTTCGAAACAGCACGAGGCTTGGATATATTTGCTCACTTAATAACAATTCCAAAACCGTACATACTTATCTATGTTATCATTATTTGATTCTTAAGTACTGAAGATAAGAGACACCAAACATCAACAAACTTTGTCATAAGTGCATTTGAGTGAAAAGTTAAGCAAAGAAACCTTAATTATCAGCAAATGTTTCATCTTTGCTTATGATTAGACTTAGAAATATATGTATGTATATGTATATTCTATTTTCTTGATAATGCAGTGTCGATTATAAACGCGCAGACTTTTGGCTTCTAAGTCTAAGTGCTGTACGAAGAAGTTAGTCAATTATGTCTCTGTAACACAAATCTTTTGCACTCACTATTGACTATGACGATTTGACTATTTTGAAGATATATGGGCCAATGATTGCACAGGTCCATAAAGGGTGACTTTTTCTGAATGTAATGATGTTTCGACAGTGACTTATGACTTTAGTTTAAGTTTCTCCTATTGAGCCATGCTTTTCAAAACAATTTGTAAACGTTACTCTGGAGTAGTTTATTCTATTCATGATGAATTGGCAAACAAAACTAACCTCGAAACAACCGAGAACTGTTGAACATTGCCAATTTAATGTTCTCCGCCCTTTATTTATGCGTATGCTTTAAACAAAAAAAAAAAAACATATCAAAATTCTCTTTAAATCAATGGTCATATCAGTACCAAGACATTGGATAATAATTAATTACTTAAGTTCAGTATAACATCTCTACTACGTCGCTCCGGTTAATCGGACAGTTTCCAGAATCAGGTAACTTTTCGGGAGTCCTCGATATTGCCCTTGAGTATTTCGAGCAGAACTCAACCTCCAGACCTTCTAACATTTGGTGGATCAAGAAATGGAGAAACACTGCAACAAGTTTAGGATAGCACCTGCTAATTAAAAATCTATGATTGATCTATGCATTTTTTTGCACTACCTTCAATTTTACAGTATGTATGGATGTATGTGGAAAATGCATACAGTGTTGCTCTTTTTCATTACTAACAGTTTTTTTTATTGCACTGATTAACCACAGTATAGTACAGTAATTCTTGAGTTGATTATTTGTATTACTTCTTTCTCATAATCCGACCATTTTTGCGCTGCGATAATACATTTTTAAAGTCCTAAAGGTGTCGAAGTAGAGGGGTTCTACTGTAATGATGTAATACTTAAACAGCGAACAGACAGTCTCTCTAAGGGCATCTGTGTATTTTTTCTAAAGCTAAATATTAAGTAATTTTTGATTGAATGATGAAATTGGCACTTGGCAGAAATATGTTCAAATTTCTGCAGAATTGTGATGCAGCGATTTTTGTAGTGCAATGAAAAGTAAGAGTAGCATGAATGGATTATTTTTTACAAATTAGAATAATAAATACGAACAACTCTGCGTTTATGAAATATCCATGTCCAATTTCTAATATGAAGAATTACTGTCTGCAAACAACATCTCAAATCACGCTGTTCGGAATAGACATAGAAACTAAAAGTATCCTCTAATCGAGTGGGGACATCTCGAACTCTAGCACCGCCCATATCATTGTTATTATTAACTCTGCAACAAAGAATCTTCGATATGCACAAAATGACACAAGTGAAACAAACTGAGGTCTACGCAACATGTAGGTACATAGACGCCTTGACCAATAACCAAACGGTCGCATGAAAAATTCATCGCAGGGTGGAGGCATCGTTTAGTCGGGGTATTGCAGAAATGGTATGTGGTATGTCTTTATCTTTATCTTTAGTCTATGGTACTAAGCAGATCCGATTTGCTGACAATTATTGATGTATCTACTTTAGTTCAAATTTACATGAGACTATTTGTACAGACTTTAAAAACAGACGAAACCACACAAGTACGCATTTTGTTTCAAGCCTATCACATCATATTGCCTATAAACAAAATTCCTACATACATACGTATGTATGCATGTACGCACATACATACATAACTCCTATGAGCATAATACTTACATGTCATGAGTCAGAAGAAAACTCTAAAAGCTGAATAAAAAGGTCTGACCACTGCTGAATATACATATGTACATATGTATGGATGTATGGATGTTGTTTGTTTGTTTACATTCCAAATGTCTACAATGAACAAACTGATTCGAATCGATTTATCCAATCGTATATGCGACGCTACTATGCCCTACAGCTACGAAGCACATTATGTGTATTTAGTTTGAAATTCGATTTCTTTGTGCTACGCAATAGTAAATCTGTTATAATTTAGTGCATAGAAGGAGTGCTAACTTTTTTTTTGTCGCTTCTCAGTGTTTATGAAATGAGATGACGAAACAGGAATTTCTAAAAGGAAAAGTTAAACACAAAAATAATTTTGATGACATAAGACTCAGTAAGAACCAGATCCCCACAAGTATTTTTTTTTTTGTATCCGCACTTTTTAAATTCCTGTCCGCAGTTCTTGATGACATAAGAAGCATCGAATTTCAAGAAATGTTGTTTGTTATGCTCTTTTTTTTCATTGGGTGCACCTTAGCTTAGATACTTGTTATGTTGCTTCGTTTTGAAAGTGTTTACTATACGATTCCCATCAGCGACTTAAAAGGAGGATAGTTGAATGAAAACAAACAAAAAAAATCAGCTTATTCTTAAGAAAAGAATGAAATTGGATCAATGAATTGCTCGAACATATAAATATGGAATGTTTGTTATAATCAAAAACACAACAAAAGTCTCAGCTGATACGTACTGTACATACATTCAAGAGGGTTCATGGGATTGGTTATATCGCTGCCAACGTGCGTTCTGAGTGATTTTAATTACAAATATACGTATGAGACATTTCACTGCCACTAATACATACTATACATGGTAGTGATGTGGAATGTTTTATATGCGTAGACGGCAATAGAGTCTGCAATTAAATTACATTGATTATATCACTAAATAAATAGGTGAATAAAAGGTTTAATATATTAACCTAGATATTGCTTTTTTTTAAGATTCTCGGATTATTTAGGGAGTTATTTACACCAATTTTTTTTTTGTCAATGACACTTTTGGGAGTATTGCGACGGATGCCGCAGAGATGGGTTTAACGGTAAATGAGAGCATGACCAAATATATGCTGTCAACAAGAAAGGACACCCAACACTGATGTCTCGGACAGAACGTCACAATAGACACATATAATTTTGAGGTAGTTAAAGACTTTGTCTACTTAGGAACCGCTATTAACTCCGACAACGACACCAGCACTGAAATCAAAAGAAGAATAACTCTTGCCAATCGCTGCTTCTTTGGTATAAGAAAGCAATTGATAAACAAAGCCCTCTCGAATTGTCCCAGTCCTGCTTTATGGCGCAGAGGCACGGACAATTCTTTGGGTAATTTTCGGTCCCGTCTGCATAGATGGTGAGTGGAGGAGAAGATGTAACAACAAACTGTACGAGCTGTTCAGTTACATCGACTTAGCCAGAAGCATGAGGATCCAACGATTGAGATGGCTAGGTCATGTAGAGCGCATGGAAACCAATGCTCTGGCCCGGAAAGTCTTCGAATCCACCCCCGAGGGACGGCGCAGTAGTGGAAGACCGCGACTCAGGTGGCGGACGCAAGTGGAAAGGGACCTCAATCAACTAACCAAGTTTACAATCTGTTGAAGAAGTTTGAATAAGGAACAAGTTCTACTCTGCATTGATTACATCAATGTTAAAAATCTCAACTTCAAAAATTTCTTTGGCCTATTTGCTGATACTGTTCTTAAATCGTGTACTTAACTTTGCAGCACTTGTATCTTAAGTTCTATTTTATTGAAACTTAATCACGAAACTATTTACTTTTTTGTTTAGATTTCTCCCGTCATTTTTTTTAATAATAATAATTTGGGTGGCGCTACAGCCTACAGCTCGTAGAAGGCTAGGGGCCTAGTTTGTCAGCCACCACTCGTGTTGTGGACACCTACAGTTTGTATGCCGACTCCGAACGGATAAGTTTGTAAAGCCTTTTCTAGACGGACAGTTATTACTATTTGAACATTGTCAATGACTCGAATGAGGTGGGGCCGTAAAAATGAATTTTGTCATACCTACAGGGAATCCAACCTAGACACGATGAAATTTGTATGTGCTAGTGGTACATGTCTCTTGGCATTTGGAATTTCTACAGAAATGTAGTTTCTTTTAAAACAAAAAACAAATGCAAAATTGTATATTATAATACGAAAATTGCAAAACAAAGTAAAGGTACGCCACAGCGTATACATATGCACGTGTTCGTGTTATCGACGTAGTGTTTGCAGTTTAAGCAGTTTTTAGCTTTTGTGTTCAGTTAAGCAAAAGATGCAATCATTTTTCATCGACATCAACAACAGATTAGATTAGCTTAGAGCACCAGCATAGGCTCATTGTACTAAAATGAAGAACAGCCGTTAAGTTAGTTAATCTAGTTTTAAGTATTTCTGTCCAGCACGTAAGTTATCGATTCAATTCGTTAAGAATACAAAAATAATAGTGTCTACGCAGAAGGTTTATGTTTTAGAAACTACAAACCATTGCGTTCTTTATGGGTTTTATTCCGTTTTTATTTCTGTGTGGCATTGACGTCAAATCGAAGAAATATTGATAATGTATTAGATAACTATAACAACAAGTAATTTTGGCGTAAAACGCAACTAGCGAAATTTGCTATAAAATTGCTTCATTGAGAGATATACATATGTACGTACACAAACAGTATTTATTAAATATGTACTTATAAAAAAAACTGCAAGTCAGCAAGCTTACTCATGTTCATAACAGAAGAATATAATATTTAGATGATACTGGATTTGTCCAGTTAAACTTGACATTAAATTTTATCAGTTATATTTACAGAATGGTCGCTGATTACAAGCATTGATTGTGGAAGTAATATTCATTACTTTCCGAATACAGAACAAATTACTGTGTATAATTCGAAATTCGGATTATAAAAATGTCATTCAATTCATTCTAGTTAATGTAAAACCATATGATTGTTGACAAAATGCATATTTTCTGTTTCGACTAGGATGATATTACTAAGCACAGGATTATAGCTTTGCATGCATGCCTAGATGTTTGTTTTAAGAAAATAATTCAAATCATGCCATATGACAAAATAGATAATTCCATTACTGTTACTAGTCCATGCGACTGATATACTCTACTCGACTACTCAATCACTATTTATCATCTGTGACATTCATATTCCTTTCTAAAAATAAGCTCAATTTGCTTTTGTTTATGTTTAAATTTAGATGCTTCCATTTTTAAAGCATTAATTAACAGCTGAAGTTTATTGTAGACCATATAAATATACTCAATTGTGGGTCAATGAAACTATGATAAGGAGCACATGTATGAAAGTTTCATGCACTGTACAATTAAATATGACAATCTCGTTTTATGAGTTACGTGAAAATGAAATCAACAACAAACACAAACGTCTGTGCAAAGTGTTTGGATAATTTGTTTTTACAAGGGAAGATACAAGCATCGCGAAGTACAGAAATTGATAACTGAGCGAAATTCAAGATTGTTGAATTTAATTGTTTGTATTGATAACTAAAGTAGATGGCTGATAGATGTGCAGATAACTAAGTGGGGATGGAGTGCTTGAATTATTTATCTCCTCGCGTGTTGTTTTCATTTAGTATGTACAATGTAATATGCCTTACAAATATGTTAACAAAAAAACAATATTTAATGACGTGTATTTTGTATTAAGCCTATGCCAGTAATAGCGAAACGATTTGCTTGATGTCAAATTGAAAAAAAAAAAGTCAAAATGCTTTGTCAAAAAGTCAAAATGCGTTATCATTAATTGACGATTTGACCTATGAAGCACGATTGTCAAGCAAATCGTGTCAATAAATTGTCGAGAGTGAACGCCGCTAATGATAGTAAACAATTGCAAGAATTTTCGAATCCTTATGCCCTGAAGTCGATCCACGTGTCTCTTTTACTTGTAATAATGTTCATCCAAGATATTCTCTCGATAAAACCTGTATACACTGCTTAAACCACTTAGAGCTGGGTTCTCAACATGTTAAACTTTATGCACCGGAAAGAAAATACTAACTCCAGCCAAGACACTCCTACCGTTTCTGTTTAAATTAACCCCTTACAAAGTGCTAATTTTTATTCTGTTTATGCAGTAGTAGATCAAAATGTAAACAATCAATTCCTGAATTCCTACAAATTGTATTTATTACTTATTAATTATGTTATTAATACGTTATATGATCTGCAGTCTATTACAGTCAAACTCGGTAGATAAAATAAATTAATACAAAATTAAAACTGACGTACCTATATTGCCAAACTCAGAATTCCTTTTAAGGATGACAAAATAAATAAATATATATTCATTGGACTTATGAAAATATGAATAACACTTTAGGGTCGCACTGCAAGATATTCCGTAAATATTTCCACTTGATATTGTGATAAGAATGATCAGAAGAAATAGTTAGGCCAACCAACAATAGAAAATTCAAAGGATGTTCTTTTTAAATTTTTTAAATCGATTTGCTAAACAGCGTAGTGATTGGACCAATCAGAGAGAAATAAATTCTTGCTGTTATTATACTAAGTGCGGAAAGAAACAAAAGTATGGTCGAGCCAGTACCTACTACATATGAGTTCAGTTGATCAGAGAGGGAAATAAGTCGTGTGCTAAACATTAACAACTGAATTCCAGATTCAGATTCACTTTATTAGTAGCATAATCCATGGTTACAAAGAAAGACTGATTAGATAAAGGGTAAAGAGATTTAGGATTATTCCTTTACAGCTTTTATGATCGATCTATATAAAACAATAATTAATGAGATATAGAATTCATTTCATTAAGGGGAAAAAGCTACAAAAAAAAAACCTTATTTGAGACTTAAAAACTAATATTGCAATCCAGTCGATAGCCCTTAATTGAGCAATGAGTTCATTTTCTGAATATACACATTTTTCATACAAATTATTCTGATATTTTTGAACAATTGTAGTGATAAGATTGAAATTGGCCAAGTCATGGAGACAAATGGTTGGAAAATCGATTGGTAAACCGAGCATAATTTTCAAAATTTTATTTTGACTTCTTTGCAGTTTTTTTTTCTTATTTTGTCGATGCGAGAAGCTCTGTGCTTTTGGAAGGTGAGTCCTTTATCTAATATCACTCCAAGATATTTGCATGGATCTGCAAAATCTACATCAACTGAGTACAGTTTTAGGTGGATACCATTTGGAAGATTAGGTTAGGTTGTAGTGGCTGACTGCTAAGGGGCAGTCACACTTAGGCCAGAGTAGGCCCATTGTGATACCACGCGGATTGACTTGTCCTAACATCGAGATTTAGCTGGCCTATGCTGGCGCTGTTTAGCGCACTGAGGTTATCGAAATAGTAGGCCCCTAGGTGTAGGAACCTACGACTAGCCAGAGCGCTGCACGAGCAGAGTAGGTGATGCGTGTTTTCTACCTACTCTTCATCCATGCAGCTTCTGCAGAAATCATTATATGGGGCACCCATCCTGCAAGCATGAGTGCCAATTGCACAGTGCCCGGTTATGACTTAATTATGTTTGCTGAGTCTAAGTAGACTGAGTGACCGTTTTAGGTTAAGTGATGGCCAGATTTCTTTTGTTTTAATGCAGGTGGTGACTTCTAGCCATTTGTTATTGGTGGTTTTTATTGTATGCATTTTTAAAAGATGGTAGGCTGTAGCGAACCGCATTGAAGGTGGTACCCTTGATATTGATAGGGAGGAGGTTGTACCACACCTGGCGAGTTCATCGGCTTTGCAGTTGCCTGGTGTGTCAGTGTCCCGGCGCCCACGTGAGGTGATTGTCAAAATGCCAAGCCACCTCGTTAAGAGACAGCCTACAATTAAGGGATGTGTTTGAGTTAAACATGACATTGTCCAGGGATTTTATAGCGGACTGACTGTCCGAACAGATGGTGATATCCCTCTTTGATATCATGTTGTTTTTGACTCATGACAACGCCTCTTTAATCGCTATAGTTTCTGCCTGAAACTATATAGTTTCTGCCTGAAAAACGCTACAGTGATCAGGGAGCTTCAAAGAGATAGCAATGTTGCGATCTTGGGAACAGACACCAGTACCCACCCCTTCGTTAGTCTTCGATCCGTCTGTGAAAAAACTTCTGCCTATCAGACATCCTGTCCGGACCATTTGGAAGGTAACACGAAATTCTGCATCTGGAAAACCAGATATCGACCAAGCGTTTACAAATCAATTTTGGCTTGATCCACTAGTTGGATTGATTACGGTTAAAATTTGATTTGATTCGAAATTTTATTACTGATCTTTGTTTTCAGTACGTTTTTAGTATCAGAAAGGTTTCTGATGACCTAGGTATTTTATTACTTTACCAATCCTTTTCACTTGGTACAGTTCCTAGCGTTTATTTACTACAGAAAGAAAATGATCCGTCTCTATTATGTGCCGATAATCAATTTGCGATTGTGAGATCCGCCTTTAACACTTCAAGAATACATACGCCAACACATCCTTTTCAAAGTTCACGACCGTACCTGAAAGGTATTCATCATTCCATTTATTACATACCAATTTTTCCAACATAAAACCTTCTAAATGCTTAAAAATTGCTTATAGTATTCAAAGAACAAGTTAATATGATCTCTAACAATAATAAAGCTCAGTCATTAGATCACATTAGAAAAATAAATGTCCTTATCCTTTCGACTATCGAATTTCAATTTTCTGCAATCAGATACGAGTTTAATATTCTACAACAAAAGTCGCAAGAAAAATTGGAAATTATCAAAAGCAGAATCGCATTCGATATTTCTACTGTTCTTGTTCACCCACAAAATAAACACACATGCGAACAAAACAAAACACTTTACATAAACCCACGATACATATTATTTAGGTATGTAGGTCTATAACTTGATATACACACTTATATAATTCATCAGCAACGCCTGTGAAAAGTTACACGAAATACATTTTGTCTTCATTTTTTATTGCGTCATCGAAGTTAGAACAGCAAAAAAGGAACACACCTGGATGGTTGTTCTTTCAGCAAAGAAATTCAAGGTTATGAAATTCTCAATGTAAACAAACGATGATTTCATTCAGGAAACATAAAACGGAGCCGAAAAAAAAACGAATAAAAAAAGTCTTTAAGAGATCTTGCCCTAAGGACCTAGTTCTCTGGACCGATAAATATTTTAAAGTTTCCCAAGAAATGTGAAGGGGAGAGTTTGCATCATACCCGTTGATCTTGTCCTTGAATCTGAGACCGTGGTGTTCTTGAATTTCATTGGCAATGTCAGGGATTCTGCGTCGTTTCGCTTAGCACATTTACGCAGGAAAGGGTTGTGCGCAATAACTAACGTTCAAACGAGAAGAGAACCAGTTCAACTGGTCGGCACACATTGCAGGTGTTTGTTTTGAAAAAGGATATACAGCCGGTTTTATTTCTGGCACTAGTGGAACAACTTACATAATTGCCTCATAAACAACCAAAAAAAAGATGCCACCTTTTTAAATTGTCTGTTCTCCGAATGCGATCGAATTTCGCCTTATGTATGTGATTTTTTTCTGAATGACAATCAGAGCATGAGGCGGTCATATGAAATGAGTGGAAAAATTGACATGGGGCCTAATCGTATGAATGTACAGGTGAAAAAATATTATTGCTTTTTAGTACTAATCAATAGAGCAAATGACCATGATGTCTACATACGACTTACGAACACATCCGCACACCTTCAAAAGTGTGGATTGTATAATTTATTAAATTGTTAGAATAAGCAATCACTCCTCATTTAGGCAATAAAAGCTTTGTTTTTCCAACAACTGAAGGACACATATGAAAATCTTCGAACTTATATTGGACAACTACAAAATACTGTTTGAACAATAAATGCTGAATTTTATTATTTACGCATGTGTACACAGTATATATATAAATGAGTATTTATAAATTATAATATGACTGCATTTAGTAAACTTTTTAATTAAATTACTTAAACATACTTTTGAACACTACTGTAACAGCCAAGTTTTGTTATTTTTCGGAAAAAAATATATTTCTTGGCACTTTTCTTCAGGGTGAAGAAAATAAAACAGCAGGCCCACTATAATCTATACCATGTCAAAACACTTCTCTCACCACAATCTACACACAAACTTTTCTGCAATGCATTTGCATTGCGATTCTATTGTAAACAAGTCGTGTAAAAAGCTTTCAGTTCAAGGAAGTTTATAGACCCCAAATGACTGTGTCACTCTGTCTAGCAATAGTTAGCAATGAATGTGTCATGCTATGACCTACTGCGAAGCGAATGAATGAAATAATGCATTTAACATAATGATGATGTTTTTGAATCTTAGTCAATTAGTTAATTTTAATTCGCATTGATCAAATTCACAATAGAATCGTTGCCCAAGGACATTTTTATATTGAATCGTAAAGGGTCCGATGGGCGAAGGATTAAGGGACGACGGGTATCAACGTCAACACAGTTTGTGTGTTTCATTAATGAGCATTTATACAACTATGAACTAATGTCTCAATAATTTCTTATGATCTAAAAAAAAAGTTCAACAAACTACAGATATACTCAACAGCGATTTGTCTGTCTGAAGGCTAAAGCGTGATAAATTAGATTAAATTCGGATTCGGATTGAGTATATGCATATTTTAGAAATCTGTTCGCAGCATATAGCGCAGCAATAAGGGATGATGACAGCGATAAATTCGTTGTTGCACAAGAAAAATGCAGTTTCTTATTATAATTTAGCGGCGAAAGGTCGAATAATGCCCAAATATTTATTGGGAGACAATTATATTACGTTTATAGAAACCAATGACATGTATTAATATACTGTAAATATGGCCGATGAAAAAGCAAAACATGTAAACGAAGCGAATGAATAAAATAAAATATATATTTGCTAACATTTTATGGGATTGTACTAGTACATGTGATAAATGCAAGTAATTCCTTAGTCGAAAGTGAGACAAGGTATTATGTTTAGATATTTTGATGGTCACACTTTTTTATATATATATACAGTCGACTCTCGATCATTTTAAACTCAAGGGAGCAGAGAAAACATTTGTTTGGATTGTTGTGAGAGCTGAGAAGAAATCGTCACAAGAGAGCTCCTAGCATCTCTCGTTTAACATACACAAATAAAAAATTAACGTACCCTCTTTAACGTTTGAAAGAAAACTAGACTGCGAACCTACGCATATGTGTGTACATATGTATGCACATATGTATGCAAACAAATCTTCAAATTATAGGAATTAGGAAAGACTGCCTTTCAAATTGTTGAATGTCGGCGAGTAAGATACTAAATTATACGCCTTCAGTGTGTATTTCTTCAACTTCAAATTACCGAGGGGACCAATTAATATTGATTTTATTCAATTTATCGAGTATTTTGCAAGGGAGCGGGAACAATTTTCAAAATAACGAGAAATTCAAATTAACGAGTGTCAAATTATCGATAGTCGACTGTATACGTACATATGTAGTTATATACCCCCTTATATTCTGAATGAAAATCCGTCACAAAAACTGTGAAATTATCACGGGAACATTACTTTAGTATTCCAGAGGCTTTTCGCAAAGCAAAGCAAAGGAATTTCTTCAATCAATTTGAACGTCTCAGACAGGATAGTCATGCAAAGACTCCATCTGACTTTCGTATGTGTATCAATTTTCAGGCGATCATGGGTACCAGGTGGTTTCGGATTGAACCACGCACCTCATTTTGCATAAAGGCACACACATTTATAAGATAAGTTGACATAATAATTGAAAACAAACCGCACACAATGTCGTAGATATACTGAAAATGAATGAATGATGATGATGAGACTCATTTCCATTTATCTGGATGCATATAAAAAATGCAAAACCGTCGTGTATCAGATTGTGAAAACATAAGGCAATGAAATGCTGATTCTATTATTTTTAGTTAATGGAATGCTTTGCGAATCGATGTTTATTAATCTGTTGAGAATCCCACCTAACATTTCTGTTCATATTTACACCTAATTCTGATTGTGCAGCGTAGATACGTTCCAGAAACAACCGTGTAAAAATGGCACGAAGTACATAGAAAAAATGGTATTCATAAAAATATATTATGAGTCTTCATAAAAGCCAAACTGAATTTATATCTGCATAAATACAGTTTATTGCATAAAAACAAAAGTAAATTCAAATCTTAAAGTAAAAGTAACATAAATATGAAATTATACCTGTTCATGAATTGAAAACTCGTACAAGAAAACAATATAACAACAAACAATAACAAAAAATCCGCAGTTTTAAAGGATTACGGTAAGAACAAATATTTTTCTTTAAAATTTCAATCAAAAAGCTTTTTTAATCGTGCTAATAGAAAGAAATCGTGTAAAAACGGAATAATTTGTTGTTTTTTCCACACCATGTTATTTATGTGTAAAAAATAGAGGGTGTAAAAACAGAATTGGCTGTATAAGGACATCAGTATGACTGAGCAACAGATCAACATGACGGGTACGAAGAAGGAGTAAAGAGGTGCAATTCTCCCAACGGGCATCACAACGGGTCCAGCAACCAATCAACCTAACCTAATCTAATTGCTGTGTAACTTGATATGACAGACCATACAACGAACTTTCTCCTGGAAATTCCTAGAACTCCCCGTTAAAGAAAATGCAAAATATCCCTTTAACATTTGTCAACAACCTCTTTATAAGGAATTTTCAATCATTGCAGGATATAAATGTTCACCTCGATTTTAACGAATCTCATAGATAACTCATAACCTTTGCATAAGGAATCTTATCGATTATTCACTCAATTCCACAATAATTCATCCCTCAAAAGGTTCGGACGAGTTAAGTTTTTTGAAAGACAAATGTTGTTGTTTGATGCTTTGTAATATAGGGTGTTTCGTCCGAAATCTGCGATAGTACAATCGCATTTCTTTTCTCTTTCGTTTTTAAACACACACACGGTGCAGAATGTCTGCAGGCTTGGTTTAGTACAAAATATTTTTCTTCTAATCGATCCCGTTTCAAGTCAAGTAAGGTGAACTTAAGTTCCAAGCTAAGTTAGTATGATCGTATATCTGAATCAATGAACATGGACAACGCAGTCTGACGTTTATGAAAATACACGTAAGCACAGCTGTCTGTTATTGCTGTGAGTTTTGAAGTTGAAATGGCTGAAAAACGAAAAAGATGTTCTTAACCGTTGCACAAAAAATGAAGTATGTTGACAAGACCTTGTTAAAACGAATCGTAGTCCAACCCAACCTCGTTGTAACCAATTACTTGGTATAACGAATATTTTCTAATTCCCTTCAGGTTCCTTGTATCGTGGTTGTACAGGTTGTATAGTTCTTTCAACTTTGCAATACATCTCCCGCAGTTTTTAGTTCACAATTTGTCAACGTTTCGCATGTTTGTAAGTTTGTGGTAAACAAAATATTATATTATAAAACTCAATGTTTTGCAAAGAGAGACCAATTCGTCACAAAACTGGCCTAATTTTTAATATGTATATTTTTTATCTATATCTATCATTTTATAAAAGGGTAATAAATTAACAAGTCAACAATTCGTTTGTTTATAGTGTATGTATGTACACCTACGTGTTAAGCTACTTCCATACATAGTTTTTGACTGTTTATTACCCTATTCCATACAAGGCTATTTTTTATTTTTAGTTTCAAAAACAAAATTTGAACGCGAATACAGTACATAAATATGTACATACATTTTTCAAAACAAACACTCTAAACTTGTACTGCATATCATTACCTATTTTATGAATGAATCCAAAAGCTGTTGGAAAAACGCCTGGCTATACTGTTAAGATAAACACTAATAAAGCACGTCACATTTAAATTGACCTTGTTTTTCCTGTCGCATAGATTTCGAGTCAACAGCCCGAGCTAACCATGAGCTTTTTTTTCCCTCAATGTATAAGAATACACAAACACAATTCAAGTACATGCATGTTGTTGCAATAGTTTGTTGTTTTTTTTTTCTTCTTTTATTTGATTTCGATTCTCTTTTTACTACACCGACTCTCGTGCCACGACACAACAAACAACTCACAATAATTGATTTTTATAATAAAGTGAATAGTAAGAAAAATACACACGAAATGTCTTTATTATCCCCGATCGATATTAGCCATTGAATATCGATTATCACCATATTTTCTATTTCCATTCATCTACACACACGATGGACACATCGTGGTTTACATTTATGCACCATTGCATATCTAATTTCATTTTGGATATGATACATGCACACATATGCAGAATATTTCTTGCAGTTGAACATTTTTCGATGAAGAATGACAGAATCGCATGATTCGTATAGAAATGAAGAAAATAGGCAACATGGAAATTATCTGTCGATAGAATAAATATTGAAAACGTTTAATAAGTATAATTTGGTTTGTGAAACATGTTTGATGTCAATAATATTTGACATTTTCGGGGTTTGTCAAGCAAAACTTGATAACGAATTTTGTAACGTGAGCAAATTCTGGAAAATGAAAACAAAATAGTCCCACATTCGCATTTTCTTATCACGATTTAAACCGCTGCTATCAAGACTTTCGTTATTATCTTGCACATAGTATGTACAATCTACGTCTTAGATCTGTTATGTATTACAACATACCACTAAACCTAAAGAATGGAATAGCTTTTCTACGACAAATAGCTAGATTTATAGTTAAGGTGTAAACTAGACATACAGCAACGCGTCGAGAAGTAGTGACTGTCTCCACCTGCAGAAAAGCTCTCTGCTCCAATTGGGACTCCAATCGAGTTCCGTAATCTTCAATCGTTAGCAAATTCCAAGGGTTTACATGCATATGCGTCACGGAATCACTTCGATTTACACCTTTGATCGCCTTGGAGATATCAATCAACCTGTTTCAAATTGACATTGGCAACTTACGGTTGCCGTACATATGTAGTCTTACGTGTGCAACAGTTGGAGGAGATCATGTAGCAAGTGGAAATAGCGTAGGAAGGGACACTCCATAAATAAAGGAAGGATAACCACAGACAGAGGTGCCTGAGCCGTTGACAAAAACTGAGGAACCCTGCTCATTTAAAATTTAAAGCTTGCGAAATAGAATCAGAAATACAGTGCAGTCTCGATTTTTGCAACTTTGATTCATACAACACTCGATATTTGCAACCAATGTTTTAGAGTGTTACACATGTAAATGTTTTTTTTTTATAAAATGTATTTTCAGGATATTTTATTTATATTGCGTACGATTTTTTAAAGTGCTTTAAATATCTGTTCGATTATTGCAACCATTCGATTTTTGCAACAGGTCATGCTTTCATTAGGTGCAAAAATCGAAATTACTCTGTCTACTATACAGTTATTGCCATTTCCCCATAGATTCTCGGTTCCCGCTCAACATCCTAGTGCTATTGACAAGGAGCAGCTTAAGCACTCTATACAGGATTCAACTCAGTTGTCAACTCAGTCGGTTTTCCCCCAAATCAACTCGTGTGTGGCCTTGTCATTTGATCGATTTGACGGTTGACGATTTGGTTGATGGAAAGTGGAAAAAGGCAGTTGTGGATAGAGTTGTTTGATTGCTGATAGCAGAACTCAAGCACTTGTTGAATTTTAAATCCTGTGGAGATATTTCGGTGCTTGAATATTTACTCCTTCAGTGGAAAAGCGTCATCCGCTACGAAAACAGCTTTTCACAGCCTACAATGAGTTCTTCTGCTTTTGGAATATTAAGGGAATTATTCTCCAACATTCTAGCAAATGTTATGTGTCCAAAAACTCCGCAATCGGAAATTCGTCCATTCTTCCCAACATCAACCATTAAACATTCACAATTATCATTAATGCTACGTACCACTTCAAAAAATTATAGTAATATTTTTGACAGTAGCAGCAGTCTTTCAATTCAGTTGATGTAGTGTGTGTCCAAGTATCACTTCAGTTGACAACTCAGTTTACAATCGAATTGAATTGTGTATGGGCTGCTTTACTCACAGCCGATGGGTCCGATAGATGGAAAATCAACGCAACGACAGAACGCTCGAGTTAGGTAAGTTGGGGCGGACATGCCACTTCGATTGTATCATGACACCCTGTATGCTCCACTACAAGCAATGACGAGGGCTTATCCTACACTTATTCCGAAAAAGAAACCAAGGCACCTCTGTCGACAATTATGAAAGATATTCACCCCTATCACGAATTCCATCGTAATCGAAAACGTGCTACGAACTCCGAAAAAGCGATCACAGAATTCATTCTTAGAGGAATCGTACTGAAAAAAATCTGCTACAATTTTGTGAAAATTGGTAACACTAAATACAAATACGAAATGAAAATTTGTTGTTTTTCTACGACAAGTTATTTACGTCGGAGATTTTGACTCTGTTCGGATTATGTGATAGCATTTTTTTCGTAGTAGTACCGTAACTTCGATTCGTAGATTTGTAACAAAATGGATTCTGTAATAGGTCACATTAGTATAGGCATATCGTATAATCGCTGAACATTGCCTCATAGGCGAAAATAATGAAAGAGGAAGTGGGGCCGTGAAGATTATTTTTGTCGTACTGGGACTCGAACCTTGGCGCCGAGGTTCAAGTGCGTAGGAGTCGACGCACAGACTTACAACGGCACGGCCTTATTGCCACGATTTATAGCCCACTGTTTTGTTATGAGAAATTCTTTAGTTTCTGTTACGTACATATTCAGTCAATATGCATCAAATCTTCAATTTTTATTCAATTAAGTAGCTTTCGAAGAATCACACTTGACTAGCAATATTGGACGCACGCGGCCATATGACGTGTTTACTGGCCATTTAATACGTAAAACAGTACATTCATGAGAAAATATTCACACTCAAAAAAATTGAATTTAAAGTGATTGAACTTTAACTCAAGTACATATTTCTTGAATATCAAAACGCATGCGGGTGTACACACACCATTATCACACTTCTGGCACATTATCAATGAATTTTACTTAGTTCTCCACTCAAAGCGTAATTCATTGCCAAAATAAAGTTCTATGCCACGACCATGATAAAATAGAGTCCGTTTTGTTTTCACCCTCTATCAAAATCCCCGAGAGAAAAGCATTATTACCAACGTTTCCACGCAATACTTCATATTTTGAAATTTATCCTATCGACGATCAATCAGTTTGTATAATAACAAAATCAAGGTTGGTGTGAGAGATCGAAGTGAGTTGAAGAACGATTTGCAGTTGCTTATCCAAATCTTTTATATTTGACGTGATTTTGGCATTTTACGCATACATACACAAATCAGTTAATCTCGGCTTTATTAGGAGAAATATTATGCATATGATTTAATGTAAGAGTTTTGCAAGAACATAAACAGTTCATAAAACTCTGGGCGAAATTTAATTAGGTTTTATTATAGTTCTATATCTGTTCTTCCACTAAGGCCTTCATTAATAAATAAATAAATTTAAAACTGTCCCACAATGCCAAATTAGATATTCAAGAATTGCATATATAATACAGAATACTCATTAAACAGTTTTTGTTTTTCTTATATCTCTTCATTTCAGCTACGATTCTTTTTGCCTCAATGTAATTTATTCAACTCATCTCTTTATTGATTCAAGAAAATGCACATGTACTTATATTAAGAAGTTAATGTAGGTCAAGTGTATTCACTGACGGATAATGTCATGTACTCAAATGTACTCAAATCCATGCGAACATAAAACATATATCTTTGTTATAGACACATTTTTGCTTAATTTCAAGGTGAACCATTTTTTTTTCTCCTTTCCCACAAGAGGCGTAGCAGCCTTTGACTGAATTTCCGTATTCAAGCAACATATACTTGCTATTCGAAAGGCAATTTGCAGAAATGCAGTTTGTTTTCCTCGACGCAAATTCAATTAGTGAACTTACCACCCTTATACGGAACGCGACAATAAACGCATGATTTCTTAGTTGGATTATGCAGAAACACCAACAAGTGACCGGAGATTCAAAACCATAACATCGCATTATGGTGGCTGCTATAAGTGGTACGTATTCATAAGATGAGATAACGTTACAACAATATGTAAAATTCAACAACAATACGTTTCTCGTTCCTAATCTAAAAATAATGAATTTATATGCTGATAGTGAAAATAATTTTTTACAGAAACCCTGAAAAACATATCTTGAAGAAATCTTAGGAATACCTATTTACGGATCGCAGCATTTATAGGGTGAAGACATTTTTTTTCAAAGAGTTGACTGACTGTGTCGACTATTCTGTGACATGCATGAAGGAATCACCTTCCCTGAATGTCGCTATTTGGGATTGTTCCCTTTTTAAGCGTCACTGGACACTGACACACAGAGAAGAGAGATTGTGATTATTTATTAGCAGGGGTTACCCTTAATTAATATTATAAATAGCTTATAAATACATATAACATTCCATGAAATAAAGAAATCGAATCACATTCCTAAGGATTCCGCGGAAAAGCCCAATACTGACAACATATTCACCAACCGTACTGACCTGTCATAACATTTTCCCTTGCTACCATCAATGATTGGCACGACTTTTTAAGGTCACATTATTTATAATCTGTTTAAACATTTATTTCAAACGATATACATATTTCTACCTCGTTCATTAATTCAAATTCATATTTTCGGAAACAACTGCGTTGTTGACCCCAACAAATTAGTTGTCAATTGAATGTCAATTACGTGGGAAGATCTATAAATTTGATGTCAAGTTGCCGAGCAACTTTCAGATCAGTTCTTGCTCTACACTACTTTTTTGATTGACCACTTAACAAAAATATTTTTTTCTAGTTTTATTTTGTCAATAAGACAAAGCACAAAGAAATCGAACACAATTCTGCTGCTGTTTCTTGATCGTCTTTCGTGTCAAAGAGTTATCAATAGATAGCTATTGAGTTTTAGATGAAATTTCTTCGGAATTATAAATACAACAGGCACAGTTTTCATTCGACTTCAAGCTTGATTATCCCAGCGCGTATCATATAAATTACCTACATACATATATAGAATGAACACCCTCTACACGATAAAGTAAAGTTATAGTTATTTCCTTAGCCCTAAAGTAAGTCCTCCCAAAGTATCCAATTTTATCTCACGAACGTTGCCGTAGACATTTACGATTGTTGCCGCCTGTAGACATTTTACAAATGAATAGTAGACTTAAAAATACGAACAACACAAAATGTGTTGTTATCATAAGCCAAACAAAGATACAATTTTTGTCTTGAGCTTCGAACGTAATAAAATGAAATGGAATGTATGAATAGAAACAAATTTTCATATACATACGGCCAGTTTCCAAAAAGTACCTACTTTAAATCATAATTCAGTAGGTATATACACTTGACAATTTAACCGGCAAATCTTAACAGGTCTGAACTATCTCGGCTAGAGAAGTTGGAACAATTTCATGTGAGTAAATCTAATTCAATCAAGTCATTTTCACTGCGCCTACGCTAAACATCAATAAAGCTCCACTAAAGAGTTGCATCAAAATTGCACTACATTTTTAGATCGACTCGAGAATTTTAAGATGAATCATGTTTTTCAAGATGTATGGAGTCATTTTTAAAGCCCTACTTCCGTTCGTTGAAAATCAATTTATATACAGTGGGGAGCAGAAATGTGTGCATGTTTGTGCTAAGTGCAATAAATAGAAAAAAATTTAAAAAAAACGACCACACGTCCAAAATAGTGGAAGAATGGCTTACCGAAAAAAATTGATGGACAATACCAATCAACCCCAACCATCCCAGAAGAGCTTTGGCAGCGCCAAAGTGAAAATTGGTGGTAATGTAACTTGTAGGAAATCTAATAAGGGGCGTTCACACTGTACTACATGTGGTTCAACCCGGTCGTACTACCGCGTCCGATGGACCATTTTGTACTAGGTCGTACAAGTGTACAAGCTGCCATGTACGACGGTCGTATGGAAGTTCAACTTTTTCGCTCGGTCGTACCACATGTAGTACAGTGTGAACACTGGTCGTACGACCGCAGTGCGAATATTCGTTTAAGTTTTTGAATTCAACGAGTGAGCATCAGCTCATGAACAAAGAAAATTATGTCAATGAACGATAAGAGTTTGGTTAGTTTGGTAAGTTTTGGTTGGATTTTTTTGAATGATATCGTGAATGCTATTTTTTTCTATTTTTTTTTTTGCTCAGTCTTTTCGTTTTCCAATATTTCGTCAATAATCATCACTCTGATAAAATCGAGCGCTGCCGTGTTAATGCCACGAAACTACGCTACTAAATGAAGTCTCCCATTTTTTGGTCGTTCGATCTGGTTGAACTACATGTAGTACGGTGTGAACGACCCTATAAAGGGCTATGGACCAAGAACTAAATATAAGCTCTATCCCCGAAATTGTTGTAAAGTGCAAAATTGAGTACATTGGAGTTGTTTTTGTTTTCTTTGTTTTTTTGTTTAGAATTTTCAGTTTTCCGTTTTTTAGAAGTAAACATAATAACAAACTGCAAACAAAATTGTTAATTTATCTTAATATTTTCTATTCCTATGCAGTATTTATTACACTTAGCGAAAACATGTACTCATTTCTGCTCCCCACTGTGAAGTTGAAGCTTGATATGGTTATTCATCGTTGCCATTGCAGCTTGTTCGGGCCTATAATAAGTGAAACCATTAAGGTGTCTTGAAAATAAAAAAAAACGTTTGTTAAGATAACAGCAATTCGGTTTCTTTTGAGACCCAGTGTGATATAGGGGCTCAACAAACAGGATGACCAAGTTACCAAGACACATTGTCTATCTCAATGCATATTACCTATATTCTTCCACAGTCAAATTGTGTATATGCGTCAACTTAGTACAGTAGTTATTCATCAAATTTAAATGGGCATCCCAAATATATTGGAGTTGGGAATACAGTTTCTTTGCTATTACCCTCTAACCAGTCAAAATGTACCAACAAATCTTACATTAAACGTATTTTCGCTGACTTCCTACTAAAAAATGGAAGTTTTGTATGTGGAAATTTACATATGTACATATATTGTACATTTGTCCATAAGAGCTCTATATTATACGACAGTGAGTATACATATAGATATATTTTATTGCATCAGCAGTGAAAAGATTTCTTGTATTAAAGTGACTCACCTCTCTCGCAATGGCATTTGGGTAGACACTTTCGTTGGTATCTTTACACTGTCCGAATCACTGCTCTCGGACAATCTATCAGAACTTTTGCCAATAGGTCTTTTGACCTTCCGCTTCTCTGGTGGAACGGCTATCAAGTGTTTACCCATATTTTCAGTTTCACTAAAGTGCCCATCGCCCTCGCCATCAGCATCAGCTGATAACTCAAGCGAGCACGATGCCACGCCATCGCTGCCGGCTGCCAACCCGCCACCGATTCCAAGACCACATAGTCCAGTTCCTCCACTAGCTGATGAAGAACCCCCATTTTGCAATGCCCCAAATGTGCCGCCAATTGTAGCTCCAAGTTTTGTATCCCGATGTGTGCCATCTAATGAAATATTCGATAAAAACGAGATCGCAGTCAATCTGCGCCTGTATCTCGTCTTATTTAGAGAACTTGCCATTAGGCAGTGAATGGAGTAATTAACAGGATCTAACTTCTCTATAAATATGTATACGCAATTAAGTACGTTTGCTTATTGTTTTTGATTCCTTTCGTAGGATTAAATCCCAAGATAGTAGCGAAATGAACCAAAAAAAAAAAATCAAGTACTCTTTCTTCTATAGATTATGCCCTTGGTTCACTTTTATAAGGTGGGTTGATTTATTGGTGGTTCAGAGTAGTACTTTTTTTTTACAAGTGAAATAATAAACTTCACAAAATGTGCTCGGCAAATTATACAAACTATTATCACAAGTACTTTATAGTTTTGTACAAAACAGCACTCAATCGTTTATAAGTCATCTTGATGCTGTTACTTATCACTTTTCACACAAAATACAAAACAAAAAAATCTTTAAGCGAAGATGAGTAACTCTTGGAAGAAACGGAATCACTTTGTTTTTTGTTGGACAAACAGCAGGAGCAGCAATAATGATTTGGGTGGTTAGGCGATTTTCCTCCGGGAAAACTGGGAAAATTTTCTTCTAGAAAAGGCAATGACTATTCTGGCCGTGTTGTTGTTGCGGTTGGTGGTGAGTGTGTTGCGAGTTAGTTGAGTGCGAACGTAAGATAAAGAAAACGATAAATATTTGACGATTTTAACCGAACCATATTTTATAAATGACACTTTCTTCAGATAAATGTTAATTGTAAATCAAATTGTATGTTTTTAAGGAAGTCTAAAACGATTTTAATTACTTGTAGTTTGTGAAATGTGTATTCCCATGTGAAGAACTTAGAAGAGTGAAAAATTTTTGCTCGAGTTTCGCAAATATATAGACTGGGATGTGTGTGTGAGTTAAGTGACAGTTGACAGCTGCGTACGAAGGGGAATTTTTATTTGGATTGTGGAAAATTTAGTTGGACCAATCAAAAATGTAAACATATTTTCAGTAAATTTTGGTAGGTTAGAATTAAATTGCAGTACGGACAAGAGAGGGCGTTGTATAATGCTTATAACTTCATAATGTGAATACTAAAAATAAATCCAATTTGCGAAATTGAAGCCGTTTGCTTTCTATATTCAACAACCATTCAACGATAACCTTGCCAACTCTGACATGTTATTTGTGGAACATAAATCCGAACAGTCAGTCCAGTCTATTCACATCACAATTACGAAAGTACAAAAAAGCTTCTTAAAATTACTTTATATTTAATTTATTACAATTAAATAATATGAAAGCTAAAATAAGAAACAAAGGTTTTTTTTTAAATTGTTGAATCATAAAGGACAAGCTAGGAGCAAAACCACAATCAAATTTGAAATTATCCTTGTCAGAGGATGTATTCGGATAAATCAAAAATTACTCGAACTTCGAAATATAATCATGTGGCCGCTGAATGCTGTTGGTGAAGGTTCGAGTCGAAGCTGAGTACTAAAAAGCCAGATTTGAAAGAATAATGACTGCCATCTGCCTGTGATGTTCAACTAGATTCTGTATGTTTTTCCAAACGTATATCTGTATTGACGTTTACAGATTGAGAAGTGTGCATCTTTTCATGTGTCTGACAGCTAGTTGGCCGCGAAAGTTCGTAGACGTTTGTTGCAGAATTTATTTAACAATATCTAGATTAAATGGCTATAGGTGGAGAAGCGATGACTGTTAATATCGAATTTGTAAGTAGTGATTAAATATTATATAAAATATCTATCTTCAATGGGTTCTCCTTTATAGCCGGAAGAAGACGTTCCATACGAAGAGGAAATCCTTCGCAATGCTTACTCAGTCAAACATTGGTTACGTTACATCGACCACAAGGCAAAAGCGCCTAATTTTGGAGTGAATATTGTTTATGAGAGAGCCCTCAAAGAACTACCAGGGTCATATAAAATTTGGTACAATTACTTAAGAACCAGGAGGAAGCAAGTTCGTGGCAGATGTCTGACTGATCCCTTGTTCGAGGAAGTCAACAATTGCTTTGAGAGAGCACTGGTTTTCATGCATAAAATGCCAAGAATTTGGATGGACTACGGAACATTTATGACAAATCAGTGCAAGATAACGAGGACAAGACATGTGTTTGATAGAGCATTGCGGGCACTACCCATAACGCAGCACCATCGTGTATGGCCGCTTTATTTGAAGTTTCTGAAACGTTTTGATATCCCAGAAACTGCTGTAAGAGTATATAGGCGGTATCTGAAATTGTGTCCAGATGATTCGGAAGAATACATCGAATATTTAACTGATGTTGGGAAATTGGATGAAGCGGCTCAACAACTAGCTACAGTAGTAGATAACGAAAACTTTATTTCAAAGCATGGCAAATCAAATCATCAGCTTTGGAATGAACTTTGCGAGTTGATATCGAAGAATCCACACAAGGTGCATTCACTCAATGTAGACGCAATTATTCGCGGCGGATTAAGAAGGTAAGTTTTTCAGATTTTTAAATGTCTTTAATATCATTATTCATAATCCTGAACGCACTATGAGCAGAATATAATTTAGAAATTCGCTGTGGCTGAGTAGTGAGTTAGCCGTTTTAGTTTATCTTCTTCTAGTAGCGCTACAGTCCGGCGTGGACCTGGGCCTCAGTCAACAAGCTTCTCAAGCTGGCAGTTTTTAGCCAACTGCCTCCAATTTAGCGCGCCAAGTTGGTTGAGGTCCTTGTGTTCGCCATCGTTTCAGTGGGCGTCCACTATTGCGTTGTCCCACTGGTTCGGAGTCGAAGACTTTGGTTAATTCAAAATCCCAACCACCTTTTCTGCCAACGTAGAGATCTACAGTTGTGTCTAAAGGGTGTGTGATATTGTGATATTGTTTGTTTGCGAAGTGTTGTTCTGTATATGTTCCGTATTATTATTTTTTTTTGTCGGAGTTTTTTGGTTGCTACACTGGAGCACTCAGACTCAAAAACTGGTCCATTGTACTACCAGGTAGCAAGCTTCATTTAATTGAATTTCATGGTATTCCGGAGGAATTCCAGCAGGCGCTTTTGTGATGAGGAGCCTACATCATCGGCTCTCACCTCATCAGCACCAAATAATTGCCACCTGATCCGAGCAAATGTGGGACAGTAGCAGAGGAAGTGCTCTGCAGTGTCGTCGTCTTCTCCACAGGCGTCGCAGAGGGTTTCATCGCTTAGGCCAAGCACATTTAGGTGTTTGGCGAAGGTGTAGTGGCCCGTTAGTACGCCGGTAAGTCGTCTGCATTCTTTTCTGTTAAGAGATAACAAGAATGCCGTGGATTTCTTGCAGACGCTTGGGAGCATGCACTTGGTTTGTCTACATTCTGGAGAGTCATGCCACCTCCGGTTGTGCTCTCGAGAGGCCCAGCCATCGATGGAAGCCCTAGCCGAGGACGCGGGTTATTCCAACACAGGTTCGGGGCCTAAGAGTATCTCCTCTGATCCTTGTCTAGCCTTGTCTAGTTCATCGGCGATCTCATTTCCTGTGATCCATATTTCTTTCTATTTATATTATACTGAGGTACTATATTTCTTTCCTGAAGATTGAGTCAATTGAAAAATTGTTTAACAACAATTACGTTTGATCACGTACCTTTTTGGTGATTCCTTTACTCTTGTGAGATTATTGCTTTTTCTGTTTTTTTTTTAAATAAAAGATACGACATTCTTTTCTCAAACCTATTACTGTAAATAATAGGATAGCACTTCGACTTTACTTTAACTCTGCTTGCATTACATACACAAATTCTTAACTGAATATGGTAAATAATTATTTGTTCATATTACCCAACAGATACACCGATCAATTAGGACACTTGTGGAATTCGTTAGCAGACTATTATGTTCGTAGCGGCCTTTTTGACAGAGCAAGAGATATATACGAAGAAGCCATTCAAACTGTTACCACAGTTCGAGATTTCACCCAAGTCTTCGATGAGTATGCTCAGTTTGAAGAAGTGAGCTTAAGTAAACGTATGGAAATGGTTTCCAACGATATGAACGCAACTGAAGAAGATGATATCGATATAGAGCTTCGTCTGGCACGTTTTGAATATCTCATGGAAAGACGTCTTCTACTGCTTAATAGTGTCCTTCTAAGACAAAATCCTCATAATGTACCCGAATGGCATAAGAGAGTGAAATTGTACGAATCGAAGCCACATGAAATTATCAACACGTACACAGAAGCTGTTCAAACTGTTCAACCGAAACTGGCTGTCGGTAAACTGAATACATTATGGGTAGAATTTGCGAAGTTCTATGAAAGCAATGGTCAGATTGATGATGCTCGTATTGTATTTGAAAAGGCCACGCAAGTGGAATACGTTAAGGTAGACGAACTGGCATCGGTTTGGTGTGAATGGGCCGAAATGGAAATTCGACAGGAGAACTTCGAAGATGCCCTTAAATTGATGCAGAGAGCTACAGTTATGCCACAACGCAAGGTAGCCTATCACGATGAAACTGAGACGGTACAAATGCGTCTCTACAAGTCACTCAAAGTTTGGTCAATGTATGCGGACTTAGAGGAGAGCTTCGGCACATTCAAAACATGCAAAGCAGTCTACGATCGAATAATAGACCTTAAAATCTGTACCCCACAAATAATTATTAACTATGGGCTCTTCCTGGAGGAGCATAATTACTTTGAGGAGGCTTTTCGGGCGTACGAAAAGGGAATTGCATTATTTAAGTGGCCAAATGTGTACGATATTTGGAACTCTTATCTCACAAAATTCCTCAAAAGATACGGAGGTTCAAAGCTCGAAAGAGCACGAGATCTATTCGAGCAGTGTTTGGAAAATTGTCCACCTGATTTGGCCAAATACTTTTATCTTCTCTATGCTAAACTTGAGGAGGAGCACGGTTTAGCTAGACATGCAATGGCAGTTTACGATCGTGCTACAACGGCCGTGAAACCAGAGGAAATGTTCGACATGTACAATATCTTTATAAAGAAAGCTGCAGAAATTTATGGACTTCCTAGAACTCGTGAAATCTATGAAAAGGCAATCGAGGCTTTACCAGAAGAACGAATGCGTGACATGTGTGTCCGATTTGCTGAAATGGAAACCAAACTTGGAGAAATTGACAGAGCAAGGGCTATTTATGCACATTGCAGTCAAGTATGTGATCCCCGCATCACTGCAGATTTTTGGCAAACATGGAAAGAATTTGAGGTCCGACACGGCAATGAAGATACCATGCGTGAGATGTTGAGGATAAAACGTTCGGTTCAAGCCACCTATAATACACAAGTTAACATGATGGCTGCCCAATTGGTAACGTCAGGGTCTTCGACCGATCCAAATATGAAGGATGGCATGCGTCTTTTGGAGGCAAAGGCCAATGAAATATTGAAGCAACAGCAACAGAACGAGAAAATCGCAGCGGCACTTAAACCGCAAAACACAAACATTATGTTTATACGTGGTGAAACTCAGGGTGCTGGTGACAAGGATCGCGTTGTGAATCCGGATGAAATAGATATTGGGGAAAGCGACGAGGAGGATGATGACGAGAATGAAAACGGTGATGAGAATGGAGAAAATGAGCCTACAGCAGATGATGATGTTATGCGCAAGGTGCGAATAGAAAAGCAAGTTATACCCGCGAAAGTTTTTGGAGGATTGAAGCCCGTTGACCAAAGCGATGATGAAGAGGAACAAGCATGAAAGTTTTACAGTTTTTGTTTCATTTGAAAAAATAAATACATTTTCCTTTTACATGGTTTTTTTTTGTGACTATTTGACGCTTTAAACAATTTATACGACGACGGATCGGTACGAGAAGAGAGAGAGATACAAGAATGAGGGTGAGTTAACAGCGTCTTGACTTTACGGCTGTCCTGGGTTGCGTGTGTACTGTGCTGAGTGCCGTTTTGATACCACGGCTCTGATTGAGGTGTGTTGTAACGAATTTAGAACCATCGTGTTTCGTTAAGAAGCATTAATAATTCTTGGGTACTCCTTTCGGAGATCTCTCCAAAGGATTCAATTAAAGGTTTGCGTAGATACCGTTGTCTAGCTTTAGGAAATGAGGGCGTACGGGGAATGGATCAAGGTTTCTGGTTCTGCTGTGTTTCTGCAGTGTATGGGTGTTTTCTTAAACGTCTGACGAAGGAAGGACTGAGTTATCAATGTTCATTAATGCAGATATACAATCATACTAACATACTAAAGGTCTACTGCAGTACCTACTGTTCATAAACGTCAATAGCACATCGGCGTCTGGCCGATTTGGCAGTCATTATTTTTTTAATGCAAATAGGGTCGCTTGGAAGAAAAATATACAAGCCTGCATACACTGCACCGCGTGTGTGTTCAAAATCGCATGTGGAAAGAAATGTGATTGTACTAGCTCAGATTTCCGACGTTTATGAAAACATCCTATATTATGAGGAATTGATAATCTAACACGATCCCCTATGGGCCGTGGGCGAATGGACAATTAGTTAACCGAAACCATCTTAGGTTAGGTTAGGTAGGTGTTCGCCAACGAAAACGCCAGCACACTTAACCTTGTTGATCCATTGTGATACCCATAGTCAGACTACAACCACTGATTGACAACTCCAGTGATAGTACTGTTAATTTGATCCCAACGGAAAATGGTGACTGGATTAGATTTGAAAAGCGGATAAAGTGTATTAAGTTTGGTTGACTTCATAATTGCAACATTGTTGCCCCTGCACTGCACAGAATATGTTCACGATGCATTCATGAATATAAATACTGCCGCAAGTTTGCAGCAGGTCAGCATTGTCGAAAAAATATTCATAAACGCAACATCAGTAGGCGATGCAAAAATTAGTGATGTTTAATTGTATTGCCAAACAAAAAACACGAAGCAAAAGGGCGATGATTTCAAATAAAAATAATTGGAAGTCAAGACGTTTTCCAAAGAGGACCGAAATGTCTTTAAAATAGTGAGAGAATTTTCGGATAATGTTTTTAAGAACTACTTTCGAATGAAGAAGTCCAACTTTCGGTTTCCCTGCAATCCTGCAACAAAACAAAAATCACTGCCAACTTGATCGCAGTTTGACTGTCGCTTTGCTTTTATGAACGCAGTTGTCGACTGCTGTGATGCATAGTCAATGCAGTGTATTTACATTTATGAAGGCAAATTTTGCAGGACTGTCGCAGTTCGACGTTTATGAACTCGGCCTTTGCTTTCACTGGAATTCGAACCGGGGACCCCTCTAACCAAGAGCAGGCACTCAACCAATCTAGCTTCTTAGATTAGCCATTTTAAAGAAATGTGATGTAATTAGTGCCTTACTAGGTTAAATGGAACGTATACCTGCATAGCATACGAGGTAAGGAGTTGGCCAGTTCGTGGGCTTTCTCATAATCAAAGATGTTACTATGCTCTGCAACCCAGATTTGGGTAAATTTGAGTCTTTCCACTACTATAGCAATCTATGTCAATGCGGCATTCCTGGATCAATTATGAGGTTATGGGGGACGATGCATTAGGCTTGATGGCAGATTGACTATGTATGCTATACATATATGCATTGACGTTGTATTGGGGTGTGATCTGATTAGACGACACGCCTCCCTAATGGCAATGATTTCCGCTTGGAAGATACTGGCGTAGTTCGGGAGTCTAAAGACTTTAGAGATGTCCAGAGTATCAGATATTCGCAGCGTCATGCCACCGCAATTTATCTTAGAACTTTCTGTGGATACGCTCCCGTTAGAGGGAAAACAGATGCGCTTGCAATCACCCATTTAATGGGTTGCATTGGAAGTCATTGTTTTGTTTATATCACTTCTGAGTATCTGATAGTCATAACTTCTATCATCATGAAGATTCAAATTTGTGGTTATCTATGAACAAAGCTCAAGTTACGGGTGATTTTTTTTCTGTTTGGTTTTTAGAGGGGTTCACACTACCTACTGAAAATACCTAGAGATAACCAAAAAAATGCCTTGCGTGCATACTGTGCTACATGATTGACCAACTTCATTCGTGACAATTATTTCGAATTATGAAAAAGGAAGCGCGTGCATTTCTGGCAATATTGACATAATCTATGAAAGGTTGGAATGAATGAATGAAGAGGAGGAGAGAGAAAAACCGAATGTGGATCAAACCGTGGAACGAAAATCTTTGTTCCACCCTATTGCTTACTCGTCGAAATCACAGACAAAAATAAAAAAAATACCCTGAAGTCGCCTGAAGTCGTTCGACAAATAGGAGGAAGGGAGAAAATGTAAACATCTGACCTATTTGGTCCGATGTTCAACCTCAGGCAACACAAAGGCTCGAAAAAGTTGCTCAAAATGAAAATGAAAGTGTTCGTATGGAACACTTGTCAATACATGAAATAATATTTATGAAGCAAATGGCAAGTATCTACTGTTTTATCAACTCAAATGAAATTTGTACAAACTTTTGTGATTTAAAATAAAAAAAATCAAGTATACGACGCCGCGCTGCACGCAGGGGTATTTGCCTCGAAAAGTCGCTCAAAAATCAATTTTTCAAAAGAAAGAGTTGAGTTGAGTTGAGAAGTAGTTTTGTTCCAAGTTGTAATTTAATATCCATCGATTAATATACCGTTAACCGTAGTTATTTTTCATTTATTTCGACACACTTTGCCAAATCAATTGAAAGTCATCCATCTTAAACTTACACTATAGTTGATTTGTGTTAAAAATACCAAAACAAAATTATTTGAATTTTTTTTGTTTTTTGAAATATATATATACATAGTTTTTTTTATGAAGGATTTAGCTACAGCTCTACTTTATTAAAAAGTAATGTTGTCTCAAATCCGCTACAAATAGCGCTGTTTTGATACCACACCTCCTAGACCGTGGTTGTTTGGTTAGCTAAATCCAGCCTGTGGAGTTTCGGAAATTGATTATATTAGACATGTGATGGTTAGCAATCTCGGAGATGTCACTAAGAAAGGGTTTGCTGAACGCGATATATCATTGTTTGACTAGCGCCGGACAATCACAGACTTTCCTCTGAGTGGGTATCAAGGCAACTGCGAACGATGCGGGTTGACTGATATTCCGAGTCTGGATGCCTATAGGCCGATCGATTTCGGAGCGATTTCTTTTGAGGAGGTTTTCAGTCCTTCTTTTAGTGTAGGAGGGCCAGGTTTTCCTAGAGACTTGGATGACCGTCCACCTTCTACTAGCTAAGGACAGGAAGTGTTGATAGATGGCGTGTTTGAGGTGGTTGATTGGGGGCCACCAACTCAGTGGGGGCGTTACTGGAAGCCCCTTGCTTGGCCAGGTCGTGCGCATTCTCATTTCCCTCTATGTTGCTATGGAGTGGAACCCAGAGGAGAGTAATATTACACCTGTTATTGGCTTGTTTGAGTTCCTCCCTACACGGTTGCATCAATTTGGAGGAAGTGTATACTGAGGAGATGGCCCTTATGGGTGCTTGCGGATCGTTGCAGCTCCATAAGGGCAGCAACTACTGAGGAGATTAAACGCTCTGATTGCTAGTACTTTAGCTAGTACTACTAACTTATATCCGCCTGTGTAGATCCGAAGTTGGTATTCAGAGACGAGTGATAGAGTTTTCCAGTCCTCTCTTGATGGAAATCGGCACTGTGCCGAGTTATCGAAGTCTATGGAAGATGTGATGTAGTCCGTAGGAGTTAGGGTTAGGTGCTCGGGCAGGAGTTGCAGAACTCTGCTATGGCCATACGGTCTCTCTGACCAATATACCAATATAATATACTGTCTGTACCCCTAAGTTCAGATCCCTTGATAATAAGTTTAAGACCCTTGCCTGTAAACAAATCAAAACAATTTACGAAAGAAGCAAAGATATGTTGATTTCTCGTATTCCTGGTTCATCACCTACACAAAACTTGGACGAGTCTTCAATATCAAATGAAAGTGAAGATGAAGAGTTGTATAACCCTGTTACAGTTGCTTCATCCAAGTAGCAGTTCATTAAGACAAAAAAATATTTCTGAGGGGTTCTTCAAGGCAAATACCCCTGTGTGCGCTGGTGTGATTCCAATAACTTCTTGGATAATAAAAGTGCTCCTAAGATTTTGATTATATTTATATTCCCTTTTGGTATGTCAATTCCTTTTTCCTTTCATATGTACATAAGCATACATATTATGTACGCCAGAAGCAACTTTCATTTGCAATTTTAATCATTTGTGGGGACCGTGTGTAAATGCCACAAGCAAGTGTGGACATATTAGAAGCATCATCGCGTATGACCATAGATAATAAATATAGTAGTTTATTATCTGTGCCATGAAAGTCAAGAGCTATCTTCCTTTTCTCGTTTGCCTGTAAGTTTTTAATGTTATTTCATATAGAGGTGGCAGACGATACAGACAAATTAAACGAGCTGACTATGAGTCGATAAATTTGTTAAATAATTCAGCAAGACTGGATAACATTAGCCGTCTCCTTACAGCATGACTTAGAATTCATTCTACCTTTACGTTGAAGAGTTGAAGATTAAAATAAGATATAATGTGTGGATATGACTGAATGATGATCTATATTTTATCTATTTATCAACCATAAAGAAGCTAATACGACAAGTTATTGATGAAGATAAAACAACCTTACTAGCTTTACTTGACTTTTCGAAAGCATTCGACAGTGTTAATCCGTCAATACTTTGTCATAAACTGTCCACCCAATTTAGCTTCTGTAGTACCACTAATAAGTTAATCTTCTCGTACCTTACTAACCGTGTTCAAGCTGTTTTATATAACTCTAAGCTATCGTCTTTTCGTGATCTTTACAATGGAGTACCACAAGGTTCTATTCTCGGTCCGTTATTATTCTCAATGTTCATATACAGCGATGGACAAAAAAATAAATACACCTGTAACCACTTAAAGACTTGCTCTATTTCAGTTATCTCAAATATATTAAATTAATTTTTTTGCATAAGAACTGTTGCAAATAGTAGGCACAATTCTGAAATATATGTAATGTATAAAGAAATGTGTTATTTTTGGGAAAATTGTACACATTTCTTGAATATTGTAGAAAAGTCGGATTTTAATGTGGACACAAAAATAAATACACTTCAATGTTTCACCCGTAAATTTACTGGAGTTGCTGAAAATTATAAGAAAAACAACTAGTATTATATTTGAATATTTCATACTTTATGGCATGACCTTTACTTTTCATAATTGCGCTCATTCTTTTAGGCATAGAATTAACAAGTCGCTGGCATGCCTCCAATGGTATTAACTCCCACGCCATTCGCACGGACTGCCACAATTCTTTTTTATTTTTGGGATTTGTGCTGCCAGCAACATCTTTTACTTGCTTCCACAGATTCTCTATCGGATTTAAGTCCGGCGACTGAGCAGGCCACTCCAAAGGAGCAAATACATTATTGGTAAACCATTCTTTGGTTGCCTTAGCGGTGTGCTTCGGATCGTTATTTTGTTGGAACGTCCACACTAACGGCATATTAGCCTCGCCATGTGACAACATTATGCTCTGGAGTATGTTAATATAAATTTCCTTGGTCATAATTCCTGCTATAAGATGTATGGAACCAATTCCATACCAAGAGAAACATGCCCATACCATAATGCTGCCACCCCCATGTTTGACGGCCTTTTTTGTATACTTTGGATTGAATTCCGTGTTGGGTGGACGTCTCACATTATGTCTGCTATCAGATCCAAACAAATTGAATTTGCACTCATCACTCCAAAGAATGTTTCGCCATTTTTTTATACCTTGATCGCCTGACCATATTTTATGCTCAGAAGCGAATATCTTTCTACGCTTAATATTTTTTTTTTGCTAAGCATTGGACCTGGTAATCTGGATGGAAGTTTGGACTCGACAAGGCTTCTTCTGATTGTTCTTGCGCTGATGTTAATCTTAGTGGCGTTCAAAATCTTGTTGGAAGAGATAAAAGGGTCCTTTTTTGCCTCTAACACTATTAAACGGTCGGTTTTCTTCATGGTTTACCGTGGCCGCCCTCTAGTTTCTTCTTTAGATTTTATTTTAAATGCATTTTGCACCATACCTAAAGAGCACCCTAGAGTTTTCGCTATATTCCGGTACGAAAATCCGTCGCTTTCATTTCATTTTTCTAATGATATTCCTTTTCTCATCCGAACAATGCTTGCTACGCCCCATGTCTTTCTAGAAAACATTGTTAATCTAATGTAATATTCCAATATAACTATTTCTTTAAGCAATAAAACACACCTTTTTTTAGTAAAGACAATTCAATTTCGATACGTGTAGTTATTATTTTGTTCAGCCAACAAACGACGTAAAATGACATTTAATAATTTTCCCGATAACGGTAAACGATCTTGCTGGTTCTTTTTGTGGTATTTTTGTGCCTACTACCTAAGGAAGAAAAAATCAGAGTTGTCTGCCAGAGTTATGTCTGTATTTATTTTGTTTGGTTATAACTGTATATGCAGATGATGTTCGAATCTACCCAAGTTTTCCTCTTGGTATGGTTGAAGATTCAGTTGCTAAATTAAACGAGGATCTGAGCTCAATTTCGAAGTCGGCTGAAGAAAATATCCTCACACTTAATCCTGACAAAACCAAAGTCATTTCATTTTCAAAACACCACCCTCCCTCTCAAACTTGTCCCCCATTAAATTAAACTCTAATGCCGTTGAATATGTAACCTGTGTCAAGAATCTTGGTATAATGTGCAACAGTGGACTAACATGCACTGACCATATAGACAGTGTAGTGTCAAAAGTATATGCGTCTCTTAGAGGTTTGTCTATTAGCAAATTCGTACTCCCTACCAAGGTCAAACTAAAACTTGCCAAAGCACTCATAGTACCTCTCTTAACCTACGGCTGTGAATTGTTTGCAGACTGTGATAATTTGTCTCTGCAAAAATTGTTAAAAGCAATCAACGCGACTGCACGGTATGTCTTTAACCTTCGAAGATTTGATCATGTCCGAGACCAACGTCGCATTCTCCTTGAATGTGAACTGGAAGCATTATTAAGCTATAGATCATGCATCCTACTCTTTAAAATCATTCACAGAAAACACCCTAACTATCTATATGAAAAATTAACTTTTTGTCGATCGAGTCGTAATATGACGTTGAAACCCTCTGTCCATACATGTTTTACATCGCGCAGGCATTTCTTCATTCATGCTGTGCATCTTTGGAACCATTTACCTTCACAGGTACTGTCCAAGACCGAGTACAGACAATTTTGTTCAGCCTATTTTACTTATCTGTCCAACATGAAGTGACATAATTTTCAAAATTTACTTTTAAATTGGTTGCATGTAAATTTAATTTTAATATTGCAGAATTACGCTTTCATATTTAAAACTTAAGATATTCAAATATATAAATTGAAATGTATGTATATATGTCACTATCACGTTTCTTATATAATGTTATATTTAAGACTGTACTATTAAAAGAGTATAGCACTCTTAATGTACAGCGTACTACCTAAACAATAAATGAAATGAAATAAAAATACAAGAGGCAGGAACGCGCGTACAGATTGCTGGTTACATTCTGTACACAACTGCTAATGAATACAACGAACATCCTAGGGAGGATCCACCAAGTTTGACAGTGCTCTAACATACCGACATACATTCCTCGTCTATCTGGAACTAGACAAATACTTTTCGTGGTCAAATATTAACACCATTTCCCCGCAGAACCGCTCTTGTCACCGCTGTTATATCAGATTGTGCAGATAACTTGGGTCAAATTTGAATCAGTCTTGATATAAATATGGTAGGAGCTAAATGATAATAAAGTGTTACGGTAAATAAAACACAATCGTTCAGAAACTTTATAATCGTACTTATATTTAATGTAATTCTCTGCTGTGATAGGATGTTAGCATCCTTTCCGCACAATGGCTATTCCTCGACTGCCTGACAAGATCGGGGTTCTAGCCAAAGACATCTATTTATAGGCAGGCGCAATTTCATGTGCGTAAATTCATATGGTTGTTGAGAAGGGGTGGGTTAACACAAGGCAGTAGTGATACTTTTAGCGACTTTTGAATGAACAATTTAATGTGGTAGATTTGGTCCTGTTTACATGAAAGTGTATGAAAAAAATGACAACGAACTCTACTAGCTCAACGAGCTTTGTGAGCTTTGATGGTAACCTCACCTGAGGCTAAATTCAGTATCCTTACAAAAAGCTTCTTGAATTGCATCCTTCTTCACAACATCGGCAACAACATTTGGGACTACTCACAGATGAGTCACTCTACTCGCGAATATCGCCGTAAATAGTCTATGGCTCCGATTGCGAGTGTCGATTATTAAACCTCTTTTTTTCTTCTCTTTTACTTTGAATCACGAAGGAACGAACACCAAAACATGATTATTCTAGACGCCTATGATTTTTTTTGTTTATTTGCTTTAGCAACACCGAACGCAGGCACAGACTCATTATTAATCGGAATCCAACAAAATCAGTTCTGCGTCTGGTCTCTAGGTTACAACTAATTCGAGTTTCTCTAAAATCATTCGCATATCTGATGGCAGTCGACTTAGACTCACACATGCTTAGATAATAGATAGACTCTAACATGTATCAATAAAGCTACATACTGAGCTTTATTGATACATGTTAGCGATTACTGCAATCCATTCAAATTAACTGAGCGTTTTGTGATATCAATATATAAAATTTGTCTAGAAAGATGTGTTCATTTGGTCGAATTGCATGGTGGAAGGAATATGAGGAGTGCTGGCCAGTTCTATTGAGACCTTGCGTGACTTTCTCGGGGGAATTTGTATGTCAACAGAAAAAAGAAACCAAAAAAAAAGGATTTCTTTTCAACATTTCAACTACTTATGTTTTCTGCAAGTTTTTGCAGCACATTGTTGCATTTTCCTGTATAATACCAATTATAAATGGATTCGGTCATTTCATCTTACATCAATTGGAAATAATTCCTGTTTTCCATTTTTAATTTGTTAATATACGAAATTTAATTGTGATGCAAGCTTAAGCAATACATCTGCCCAGTGTCAAAAACGGACCCTGAGTGACGTCACAAAACAAAAACATGGCGGCTTTGACAAGCTGTCCATCACACCTTATATTCCTTCCATCATGGTCGAACAGATTATGTCTATTTTTGAGAATAATATGTACATAGTTTGTGAATGATTTGAAAGTCGAATACAATGCAGTTTATTTGGGAATTAAGGATTCGAGTATGTTCGCCCGTGTGAATTATGAACATACAATACGGATGACAATGAAGTTTTATATATTATGAAATTTACCTTCGTTTTTATTGAGTATAATCAATTCAATTATCTAAGCCGTTAATTCTTCTGAAATTCCTCACACCTACAATGGCATTCAAGTATTCGGTGTCCTCAAACTTTTCACCCTCAGTTCAACAAAACCTTCAAATTCAATATTCCTTGTTGATCTTTACTCACCATCGCCGAGACACCTCCAGCTATTTCAATTTACTGTGATTAGACCCATAGAATTTCAATAGTATAACTAAATTTCTCAATCTACTCAACGAGCTAAACTACCGAATATAAAGTTTCCAAAGCAATAATGAAGCCCTGAAATACTTTACAGATTTCCACATAATTCTGCTGAATTAATTTGAACAGAATTACTTCCGTCCCATGAAGACAAAGGGACACCAAATTCCATCATCTCGCATCCACTACAGAGTGTGAATAAATCAAAAATAAACCCTTCGAGTCACAGAAATTACTTGAAGAATAACAACAATGCCCTCACTTCAAAGCTTCACGTTCGCCATTAAAAATCCATTTCATAATTAATTTATCGCGCTCGGTTCGCAGGCAGGCACCTTCTTCCTTCTGAACCGTGGTGGTGTAGGAAAGGAAAAAACAACTTCTTAACCACTGCTCCTTTCCGTTACTACTCCACGCCTTAAGGTTCGTCTTCATCTGCCGCGAACTTTCCAGAGTGCACGACTCAAATACAATAATTCCCCATTACCTCATCCTGAAAATATTTACCTCGGAATAAAGATTTACGCGGCCCGCATTCGGTTTCCTTTTTCATTTTTTTTTTGTAACTTTCAACAGCCGCAAGGGAATTCTATGGCAGTGACCAAAAGTTAAGATAGATTTTTTTTAGAATTTACATTAATTTGAAGAGATACAATAAAATCTAAATGATTTAATACTTTCGACCTTTAAGACGAATTTTGGTGATTCTTGTTCCATTACATTTTTTGTTCTCACTATAGCCTACCTTAAGTTATATTCACCGCCGTTTCTTTGCTCTCGCCGCTCTTGAAATTTCAAAAGATGCAGAAGACTTACAGAGTGTTGGTGAGAACGTTTGTTTTTGAGAGTGTATTCAATAATTTATTAAGAAGTTGGGAGCGCGACAAAATTACCCAGCATAAAATTGAAAGTGTGTCCTCCTTTCTCAGTTGTGAGTGCAATTGAGTTTGTAGACGGACGGTGAAGAGGATTTGGTGCAGCTCTGTACGTGAACTTATGAGGTTAAAAAAGGGGAGATAGAGTCGACGGTGGTTGGTTTTTCTTAAGCCAAACGGTTACCCCTAGATCTTTACCAACAAACTTTGGAGACTTAAATTTATGTGAAGGGTTTATCAGTTGATCCTTTAATAAATTAGTCGTGAAATAATGGAGTCCTTTCGACCTTTCGGTTTTTTTTCTGTGTGGGCACGCCACTTGGTGAAAGCGTCACTCAAAGTATTATTATTTGAGTCTTATGAGTGTGAAGATGAAGATTGGCACGATTAGAGCGTGTAATAATAATAATACGGATGGCCCTACAGTCAGAGGTGAACCTGCACCTGCAACCACTCGTTTTGTGCCAGCTATTGTCCTGTCACGACTTTACTGATTAATTTAATGCCTTTTTCTAGTGTACTAGTGTACTTATTGAGCAGTGTAGGGGATTGGACACAGAACGCTGAACGCAGGAGTTGACATAATAACGTGTTTTTACTGCTTTTAATATTTATTACATGTTATTGGTATATTTAATTGCAATTGAATATGACTTGGCAATCGTATGAAATTAAGCGGGGACATACAAAGCAAGTGACATTCAACGATAAAAAAAATAAAATTAAGTAAAGAGTGTGATACAAAATTGATTCTGGCCTAATTTTTTGAAGCTACATTCATGCCTCTATGGCCATTATTTTTGCACGAAATTTAAGGCTGTATTTACCATAATAAAAATGTTTCCATTTAAGTCAAATTTACCCAGATTTGTTGGAAGTCAAATTTACCCAGATTTGTTGCCATTTTGATGGTTCCATCTTTCATAAAAGCCGTAGTCCCTACTGGTGAAAAACTGACAGATGTTTCACAAACCGTTTTCGCATGACATTGTTGTAAGTGGTCCAGTTTCTGTCACCAGTCACCTTCAAAAATAGCCGATGTTGTTGAGAGTCAGCAGTGATTCGTAGATGGAAATTCAGTCCATGAGGTTCTTTGGCGTTAACTCGTGTGGTACCCATACACCGAACTCTTTTTTGTATCCAGCCTGGTTCCAAATGGTTTTCGTGCAATGATAAGCTCCTGGGTAATCGAAACAGTGCTTTCTAGACGGTCAGACTCTACGATTTCCATGATTTTATCGACATTTTCGACAATTGGCCTTCTAGAGCGTTTAGCATCTTTGACATCGGAATTACCGAAACGGAATCGACGGAACCAAAACTGAGCATAATTCATTGTCACAGTATCACGACATTTTCAGCCGCCTGGCCAGCATTTTCGCCTTTATCGAAGAAAAAATATGGCATATTTTCTCTTTGCACGGTGCACGGCACGGCGTATGAATTAGCGGTGCTACATAGCCGGATCAGTTTTCCAGAGCCATACCTTCATCTTTCCAAATTCTGAAGATGATCTGGTACATGCTCCCTACTAGACCACGAAACCTACCCTGAAGAGCTTTGATGGTAAAACATCTGAGCCTGCGGCTTTGTTTTTTTAGCTTTTGAATAGCTGTGCCCAGTTTTTCAAAGATGGGTGGGAGGACTACTTTCAACTGGAGTTTTTGGTTTCTTGGTTCGCTGTCAGCTTTCAGACATTGGACAATCGATCTCTGAATCGTGTTACAACGAGGAAGTGGTCAGAGTCTACGTTTGCTCTCCTGAATGTTGGCACATCCAGGATATTCGACGCATTCGATGCGTCAATGAGCACATTTGGCTGGCGGGCCGACCATATGGAGATCACTAGATTGCTATGTACATTTTTCTGTGAGGGAACCTCGTGATGCGTATGACCATATTATGTGTTTTCGCAAAATCAGTGAGTAGGAAGCTGTTGTCGTGTCGTGCAGGCTGTGCTTTCCGATCACTCTGACAAAGATGTTTTCCTTACCGATTTTGACATTGAAATCTCTGAGCACGATTCTGACATCGTACTCCGGACAGGCTACGTAAGCACTGTCCAAGAGGCCGTAATAATTCTTTTTGAGTCATCAGCCTCGTCGGTAGGGGCGTGTGCACATTGAGACTGATGTTGTAGAATCTACCTTCGATACAGCGAGGTGATCACTTATCAGCTTACAGTAGAGGAGCTTCGACATTGCCACCTTTTGTGGCAGCTGTAACACATGTTGCTCTCTTGTTTTTTTTATCATTCTCTGTCCTATTCAGCGTATTTCCTGAAACGCAGTAATATTCCTATTATACCCCGTGAGGATCTTTTCCAGTTGATGAGCGGTCAGAAGCACACACGCAAATCTTTATCCTTTTTGGTGTCGTCATTCTACGTCCGTCCGTTGCTCGGAGGCTGATTCCTCTTTCGTAACAAGTGGTTTTTTTATGTTGGCGTGTTCTGCACAATCGCCAGGGCACTGGCTGCATACATTGGTTCACCTCACAACGAGTGTTGTGGATGCTATCCAGGGGAAGCAGCGAGGCGACTGTATGTCAATTTGATATATGAATCGACAGGGATCGTATCCATCCGCATCCCGCCAGGGAGTGATCAACAACTTTGCGGCTTCTCCTTGAGGAACACTAAAATGATAGTAATCTGAAAAAATGATACAAAAATTGGCCTGATCTTGAGGTGCAATATCAGTACCAGTTTTAGAGGAAGAGATCAAAATAGGTTTAGTGCTGAATGAGGGTAATACGAAGTACATAAATGGACAACGTCACCATATTCAGCATCCAAGTAAACCAATATTAAATGCAGAATAGTTCTTGCCAATATCTGTTTCTTTGGGCTCAAGATGAAATTGATTATTAGAGCCGTCAGGACCAATCTGACTTTATATAAACCCTTGATCATCCTTGTCCTGCTCTATGAGGCGGAGACATGGACAATCTCAAGAGCAGATAAAGAATCCGTCTTGTGTTCAATCTTTGGTGCGGTTTCCGTTGATGAAATTTGTAGACAAAAATTGGACCACGAAATGAACAGGTTGTACGGCGACAAAACGGAATTGAGGTGCAGAGCTGGACTTTATTTATTTGCTAATAATGTATTATTTTATCTAGTGAAGGCAACCATACAGTTATGCTATATAACAATATTGGTCTCTGAGAATATGCGTATACCCAGTGCGCTACTTTTAGATTTATTGCCTTTTATCCAGTGTTATTGGCGCCTTATTAGTTCCCTCCACTAAGTTTACATTTCAATTTAGCCTTCTATCCAGGATTAGTCCAATATATTTGGCTTTTTATAAAAAATGAAGCAGGTGGCCATTATATCTTGGAGGAGAGTTAAGTCGTATATGATGAGACTTCGTGTATAGGACCAGCATGGTTTTGGCCGTATTAACTTCTAGGACGCATTCGATAGTCCATATCGTGAGAAAATCGAAGGTATTTTTTCCCCAGAACACGAGGGGTTTTATGATGTTTTCCCACAAATTTCTAAAGTCTCGACAGCGTAAGCAATGACAGTACTCCCCCATCATTCCAGTGATAGAAGCTGGTTTATGTAATCACAGCGACCTGGGATGTACTTCAGCTTAAATCTCTGACTTTATACTGTGGTTGATTAAATTTTTTTTGCATGATCCAATTCGAGAAACGCAAACTAAAGCCATTGTCCATACCATACATTTAGTGCGGTGGAATGATTTGTTCACACGTCATCAAAAATGATGCGAAAAGTGTGTGAAAATCGGGCCTGCAAATTAATATAAAATTATCTCTCATATACTTCAACTGCATGATTTCCAAATCATTTTCTTGATTTTATTTCAATTTAAAGTTCTCCGTTTTGAAAAAAAAACACTAAGCGAAAAGCGTCATCTACCATGGCTTCAGAAAGCTATAAGCGCGTTGCATACCTGTTGGGTAAATGCCACCCAGCTAAGTGGTTTATATGGAAAAAAAAACTGTTCACAACCTACAGAAGTTCTTGTTTACTAATTAATTCTATCGATATCTCTGCGTTAGTCCTCATTCGTTCACGGTATTCCAGCTTGTTTATGTCAGTACTTTTCAGAAGTGAGTATTCAGAGGAGTTGAAGCGATTTCTGTCAAGAGGGTTGTTGTAGTTCTCTGGAATCGTGGAAGTTTTTGAAAGGATTTTCCTTGTAGTTGGTCTTAATATTCGAGTAAAATTCTTTCCTGGATAAGCTCTTGACTTTTTCTTATTATCGCTGATAGTCTTATCCTTACACAGATCCTTTTACACCCCTTTTTTACATTTTGTTAGTCTTCCCTGATCTACTACAGTGGCATAACTTCGCGAAGGATGGCCTTTGAAGTTCTCATATATCATCTTATTCTTCCGATGACTTAGGAACGACAACTGGCATTTTTTATAAACAAATTTTGAACATTTTGTCTCTATAACGTTGTCCGTTGGTTCTCTTAGGGCTCTTTAAGGGTGTTTCGGAAATAAGGTTTAGGCTTGTTATTTGTTGGAAACAAAATGTCCACGGCACCAGCAGCCAAGAAAGCCAGGGCAACATCCACACTGAATGCTTTCACTTTTAGTCGAGTGGCTAGTGCTGTTAGGTTGGGTGTTGTCCCGGTGGACATAAACAAAGAACCGTCATCTACAGGGCAAATGGCTATGCGCCAAGAGACGTTTGGATAAACCTAAAGAACAAAGGCGTGTGGCAACATTTTTCAGGTTCGATCCACAAGAGACTGTAAGACCGTTCTAGTGCCCTTCCCAAGGAGGACACGAGTCAACCTTGGACCAATAACAATCAACAATAAGTACAGCATTAACATATAGAAGCGATGTAAAATATCTTGGAGTAATCCTGGATAAGCGACAGTAGACGTCTATACGGCAGGACTTGGGGTTGTACACAATGATGGCGAAACCCCTTATCACATATGCGGCCATTGTTTGGTGGCCCAAAACACTCCAACTAACGACGGCAAATAAGTTGCAGAAACTACAACGTATTGCTTGTCTCGGAATAACAGGTGCCATACGCACGTTCCCCACAACAGCTCTAGAATCTATAGTCGGGCTAACTCTCTTACCAATTTTCATTAGGAAGATAGCTGCTAGATATGCCATCAAACTGCAGCTTGAGAATAATTATAAACTAGGTAACTCAACAGGTCACCTCGGCATACTCAACTCAATCCCCAATAAAGACATATTTTGTACAATGCCGGATATTATGGTTTCTGAAGGCTTTTCGAAGTTGAAATATTGGATCGCGCAAGCTGGTCTAAAGGCGCCGCAGAACAAGACCCTAGAAGTCTGGTACGGTACACAGACGGATCAATAGAATCTGGAGTGGGAGTAGGAGTCTTTGGACTCAATACAAGGATTTCCGTACCAATAGGGGCAAATCCTACAGTGTTTCAAGTGGAAATCCACTCCATCGGGATCTGCGCCAGACAGAACCTCCACAAAGGCATTAAGGGCGCTATTATACTGATATTTTCAGATAGTCAAGCTACACTTAAGGCACTTTCGTCTAACCTTTTTGACTTATGAGGCTCTACAATCCCTTGCCACACATAACAAAGTGAAAGTTGGCTGGGTCCCTGGAAACGAGGGGATTGCAGGCAACGAATCCGCATTCATCGGTCCTGAACCGTACTGTAATGTCAATTGGACAACAGCCATAACTCTGATTAACAAATGGGAAAACAAACTTCGCCTAGACCAGTAGACACATGAACGTTTAATTAGGCCTTATTCATATAAGGAAATACTCAATCTTAATAAAGAAAACATAAGATTGCTAACAAGCTTTCTTACCAGTCATTGTGGCCTGAACTACCACCTTAACAATTTAAGCCTTTATCAAGACAAGGTCTGTCGGCTCTGCTTCGTAGAGGATGAGACTTCTGAGTACTGCATCTTATGCGAATGTCCGGCACTTATATGGTTAAGGAAACTAGCTATTTCGTATTCAATGTTGGCTCTGAGCTCTTCCAACGTCGTCGGCTTATTGGCATAAACCAATGGCTGAGATAACACTCTCACTTTCACTCTGTGTTGTGTGGCTTGTGTCACCATCCTGTTGAAACCACATGTCGTCCAAGTCCATATCTTCCAATTCGATCCAAAAATAATCGGTAATCATGGCGCGATAACGCTGACCATTCACAGTAACGTGGCGATCGTTATCGTCGACGAAAAAATATGGCCAAATAACGCCGCCGGCATGCAAACCGCACCAAACAGTCCTTTTTTGTGGTTGAAGTGGTGATTAATTAAGCACATGTGGATTTTCACTCGACCAATAACGCATATTTTGCTTATTGACGAACCCATTCAGCCAAAAATGAGCTTCGACACTGTAGATGATTTTTGGAGTTGACTCTCTTTAAGTTGATGTTGTACTGAATAAATTGATTGTGGCAGTTTAATGATTAGTGAAAGAGTGCGTTCGCAAATTAAATTAAAAGTTGTGAAAACCCTTTGTCTTCCATAGGGAGATACTTACTAGACTTACTAGCTTTCATGAGGGAAGTAGTACGTCTTCTGAGATAACTCCAACCCTCCGATACAATAGATCTTTCCTGGTCGCGGTTGCCTTCACGGCATGGGTTGTACAAACAATTGTGAATGTATTTCAAGCCTTCTAATTTCTCAACAACTGTACTGCGCGAGTTAGATATCAGGCTGATATCAATAATCTCCACCCTATTCCTGCGGATACAATGCTTTTTTGCAACTTTTAATGGAAGACAAATGACGTTACTGTAGAAAATATACATGTTTTTATTTTTTTTTGCATTTATTGCTTTTATTTATAATAATTCATTTGCTTACTTACACTTGAAACTAGCTTAGAAGTCTAACTCTAAGATAATCTATTTTTTATTCTTTAATAATTTTATTGGTTAAGAAAACTGATGGTTGAACAGGCGACTTTCGTACAACTGGAAGTACAACCGACCAGCTTTTAACTCTAAATATGGTACTCGAGAAGACTTGGGAGTATGCTAAACAGATCTACAGCTGTTTTGTAGATTTGGAATAGGCATACGACCGAGTTCCTCGAGAAACTCTGGAGTGTTCTGCAGGAGTATGGGATTGATGGTAATCCTTTGAGAGCCATTCAGTCTCTATACACAAACTGTAGCAGCTGTGTTCGGGTTGACGGTACTAAATCAACATCTTTCACCGTGGGCGTTGGACTTTGCCAAGGGTGCTTCTTGTCACCTATCTTTTTCATTATATATATGGACTGGGTGCTGCAGCGCAGCCGATGTGAGGAATGTTTCACATAGAGAGAGTTGAGGGTAATTCATCTTCTTTTTGCAGGTGACTTAGTTATCCTCACTTCCTCCCAGACGGAACTCTAGCGCGCAGTCGACAGGTTTGTTGCCGTATGTGCAGATGCCGGGATGAAGGTTAACGTAGGCAATTTAGAGTTTATGGTCATTTCCAGAACGCCTGTTCAGTGCACTCTACATGTTAGTGGAGTCTCATTGAAGCAGGAAGAAGGTATGCTGAACTTTCCTGTAGGATTGGCCAAGCTGGCTCAATTTTGAAACAGCGTGGAAGATACACGCTTTTTCTAAAAAGAAATAGTAGAGATTTTCGGGATATCAATAGTCTTAAGTCCATCTATTGTTCGTTAGTCAGACCGTATTTAGAATATTCTTCCATCATTTGGTATTCCCCATATGATACACAAGAACTCAGATTCGAAAGAGTACAAAAAAATTTCACGAGATATGCTGTCCGTAAATTGTATTCCTTCGAAGAACTCCCTAAATATGACGATAGATGTAAAATAATAGGCTTGCAAACCTTAAGTTTCAGGCGTAAGGCAGCGTCAGCCATGTTCATCCGCGATATTATTAATTCCCGTGTAAATTCACCAGACTTACTTTTTCTCATGAATATATATGCTCCCCAAAGATCTCTTCGGATGAGAAATTTACTATATGTATAAACACTTTTAATGAAATTGATTTTAGCTTGTCTCGATTGGAGTTTAAAAAATTGATCCATGCACTATGCTATAATTAATACTGTTTATTTGATGTAATCTGTGAGATGCAAAATCGGTAGATGATCCTTAGTCGCGCAGCAAAATCTGCTGTGTAAAGCGATACTGAGAGTTAACACTTAGAGAACGTAGTGTTTTGTGTACTCTGTGATGGAAAAAAAAAAAAAAAAAAAGATCTGTAATCAGGAATGAGCTTGGTGTTAAAAACAAGTCAGCGGTTTTCAGTTCAGTATTTGTTACAACTCACCTATGGTCATGATAGGGTAAGAAACACGTCGGTACGCGAGGAAAAATACTATTTTTGATAGCGAATCATCAGATGAGTCTGCTCATGCAACTAAAAAGATTTTTTGGAATAATTAGGGGAAGCTATCATTCAGGGGGAAGCTTTCATTCAATCCTCTTCCACCAAGCGTTTCGGGAAGATTAATGGTTCATCGCTGTCAAGAAAATCATCAAGAACAACCAACTATGTATATCATCTTTGAAGTGATCACGCTGCTTCCTGTGTTCGAATCGCCTCAACAGTATATTTCACAAGTATATTCAACAAAATGTTCAAATTGCTTAAATTGATTTAGCAAAAACCATTCTGGACAAAAAATTACATGTAAACGTTGTGATTGCTGAACATATAATGTATTGTGCAAATTTGAACCATAAATACCACGTATGTGTTTTTTTTAGAACAAAGATTAACTACACACAGCACAAATACAATCTCTTCTCAGATGGCCATAATATTCGCATACATCTGTTGACTGTTGGCTTTGTTATTAATTCGTAAAAAATAATACTTGTTATAGTAATAATAATAGTTATCTGTATTACACTATCTACCCTATTCGTTTGCAAAACAGTTTTCATCTAACACGTTCAAATTACATCGTTTATTTTGTATACCGTTACAAAATACATTTCATGCCATAAAAATATGCTTAAAGTCAACAAAAAGTTAAAATTGACAGCGTAAGCCAAATATGCTGAAAATTGGAAAATCCCTATTCAACAACAACTTTGTCATTGGATCACCAGACCAAAGTCAATTTATTTTAACACAGAAATATTTTCTCCTTTCAAACTTATAAATTCGCAGTTATTTCCCCCCCATTGTCAGTCAAAATGTGCCTAAACAACATCGCGCCCAAGTTAAACGCAGAACATTACGCACAAAATACGATTCAACATAATCAATGACTGCCTGTCTAACCCTTGCCTATATTACATACTCGGCTGTACCGCTGGCGGCGGTAGTGACCGAGGTTCGACGGGATGGTCCTCCATTTGCATGACTTAAAACAACAAATGCGTACACACCACTCGGGCCTAATCTAATGAGCTTAGGTCGTATTATTTTATATAAAACATCCCACCCCTCGTCTGTGGCATAGAATAGGCTTTATCCGGCTTTAAGGGCCAACAAATCCAGTCCATAACACCCTGGCAAGTGGTTAACTGATAACATCCCTCCGCTTGATATACGGTCCGCATAACGGAGTCGCTTTTAGTGGCAAACAACATGGCCCGAGAAAAAAAATCTATTGCTGCAGACGCATGAGGCGTGGATGTGTACGCACCACGGCCATCGTTCAGGATGGCCGTAAGCATTCGCAAGCTCAAATTGCAACACCATTTGTGTACAGCTAGCTGATAATAAAGTTTGCGCTTGTAACAACGACTGCACACAACGGCCAATCTGTAGCGTTATTATCTGGTGATAGGCGCCATGCCACCTAAATGGGTTTTCCCCGAGATTTCCACTCGAATATATCAGAAAGCTTCCTCATTTTCCTTCATCCTGTGGGTGGTGGGTTCTGCGTGAAAAAACAAGATTCTCCTCCGATTTTTAATGATATGCCCAATAGAGGGCGCCAGTAAACAGAGCATGATGACAAAGTGTTATCTCTCTGCTTTGAATTGTTACTGCTGGAGTTGCTGCTGAGATGAGCAGCTCCCTTTCGTCGCGAGTACATGTATGTATCTCCTGGTATAGACAGAATATACATAAATACAAGCAACGGAGACGACATTAAAACAGGGACCGGTCGTCGTGACAACACTCTGAATGGTCCACTGTGTAGTGGTAGGCAATTCCCTCGATTTGACGGCGTTTAAAATTGATCCATTTATCTTGTCGATAGCGCCCTCATACTCATCGTTTGCGCTGCCGTTGCCGTTGTCGTTGTCGTCGTTTTCGTCGCAGTGTTTGGTGTAAGCAACTTCCTCGTTTGCCTCGCCGTTAAGTGTGTCCTCCTCTATTGTAATGTGGCCGCTTCATAGTAGGAATTATAAAATTTACTCGTGTTTTATGTTGGATGAAATCTAATTAGGATTTAATTTTATGACCGGAAAATAAACTCGCATACTACACTGGAGTCTCGTCTAATGATTTACTTTGTGTCAACGGGGACGGTGCGGGACGCTATTCCACTTTCGCTGAATGGTTTCAGTTTATTATGTGAAGCAGTAAAATATTATGCAAACAGATTTTTGGTTTTCCAAAGAACTTCGAGGCGTTAAGTTGTGTTAAACGCTTAATGAAACACAGAAAGATAATATTTCTGATTGATATTTTCCGAATGCTGGATTAAATTACTGTCCGCGGTGAATGAATAACTAGAGGAGTTATTTTCGGCTTATTTGGAAGTAGAATGGGTGGAATGCTTTGTGATTTATTTATACAACTTTTAAATGTACACACATTTCTCTTCTAAAAACTGAAAATTCGGCCAAATAGAAGAAGAAGAATTTAACGATAAAGTCATTTAATGCCATCGAAATGTTTTCTAGCCGTGTGTAAGGTTTCTCTAAGATAATTCATTGTAAAGATGATTAAGTAACGTTTTTCTTAAATTGCTTCTACATCGTAAACGGGGCGAGATAGACCCCTTTCTCCAAATAGTAAAAAATGCTTGTTTGCTTGGAGCGAAAGTTATCGTACTGTCCCCCAAGTCTTCGACGATCAACCAAGTCAACGCAGAAAAGGACGTTCGAATGCCGAAACGCCGAACTCAGAGGCCGTAGTTTTAGGCGAAGACCGATGACGGAACAACTTGTGGGTAGTGGTAGAGCGAAAGACAAAAAATCAACCAAACATGTAGCCATCGAAAGAACCGCCATACAAGGGAGCGGAAGATAGATCTGGATCTGCCAAAATGTATCTAGTGCAGGGAACTTGGATTCAGACGGAAGCAGGAAGTAATAGCAATTGAAAGTCCTGTCACCAAAGCATACTGGGCTTAGTGGCGAAGTGAAGGCGGCGCTAAATAACGAGACTTGAGGTTGTAGAGCAATATCACAAGGGATCGAGCGGAGAAAATCTGGACATTAAAAGGAAAAATGGGATTTTTGGTGAATGGCAGCAGTCAATTGAAGAGTGGATCCAGGCATGTGGTAGTTGCATAAAGGGAAATACAGCCAATGAACGTCTGAACCAGGTTCATAGAATGATAATAATGTGACTGCAGCCCAAGCTTACCAAGATGAAAATACGATCTGCCATCAAACTAAGTTCAGGATGCTTTGAAGTGGTACAAATGGTGTCGTTTCACAGCCCGCGAGGGGGGAATGGACTGTCATGCAATGAACTCTCCACCGTTCGGTGGTGACATTTTGCATACGATTCAGAAAGAACGAGTTTTGACAGGATTGACAATTGTTTGTGATATTTCCTGACGAAATGTTACATGTTCCTTTTTTGCACAACGTCTAGTTTGTTAAGATTTATTTCCATTTTTATTTTTATTATTTTTCTTTCACTGGTCAGGGGTGGACGCATCTAAACTAATTTGTGTTGGTTGATTACCTAAATCTTCGTTTTCCAATGACAGCAAAGACGTGCTACAAAAGTTACACTGCAATAAAGGCTGCAACGGAAACCATATAAATTGCAAATACACGTACCAAATGGAAACTGTTGCCAAGTTCAATCGAACTTAAGTACAGATTTCACTATGAAACCGGACGAATTATACCAAAACCATTTTAACTCGATTTAAGGTTCAGCTGAACTTGGGTGGGTGTAAGATACGTAAGAACTAACTCAGGTATATACACCTGCATACCTTAGGTGAGAGTTAATCATTTTGTGTATACGACACCAGTATTGATTCAAGAGGAATTCAATTTCAAGGTAAATTCCAAGTATTCTTAGCCTATTATGAATATGTATCATATTCAATCCATTTCGTTATCCCGCATTTCTGAGAGTGTCATTCTATTCCCATATACCCACGCCTCAAATTGAAACTTTTACTTAATGCAAGAAGATAAACATGTTTAGCTGGTGCCTAATTAGCATACATTATATATAATGTCCCACCACCCGGTGAACGCTCTTTGACGGCTCTCTAATTGCATTACTCCGTCGACATTGTAAGTGCGTGTGAGGTAGAACCGTTTTAAATTGAAGCCCACATACGAACACGTCAACAGTGATCTTTTGAAACTAAAAGATGCAATTAATAATAATCGCAGTGAGAAAAATTAGCAGTACTTTCACTAACGCCCGAACTCAAAGTGGAAAGTTGCTCTATTTCCAATTTCAAGTGAAAACCGAACAAGTTTTAGCGAAACTTTGTTTTAAGTGGAATTCCGTAGGTGGATAGTATCTAATCCAATCTAATTATCCCTGTGTTTGCAGTAATTATGGCCTGAGAACAAAGTTAACAGACTTTAACTACACCAGCGACATATCGAGCTGAACACGTTCCCCGCAATAATATTGTGTATGATGGCCATGGGGAATGTCGCGGTAACCCCTTTGTTTCCTAATCTAACGGCAAAGGCTGAAATGTCTGAGATGTCGGCAGTTCGCCATAAAAGGAGGCAAAAAACTGGAGGTAAAACATTCCCAGAGGTGGTTGGAAATTAACCGATTTCGATGTTGCCTTCGGTGACGACTGCGTTTTGTATCTTAGGGCTCAGTCTACGCCATCAGAAGGCATGTCTCGGTGAAATTGAGGTAATTTGGCGTTCGACTTAAATGGAGTTTTTAATTTATTTTGAAGAACATTTTCCCCCTTTTCTTGGTACTCAGTTTTACTGATGGTAAGCTCAGTTCTGCGTGGATATAGGCTTTTTTTTCATTTTCGTAGGTGGTTTGGTCCTTGGAGTGTAAATTTTGTATATGTACATATGAAACGAAATAAGAGCTGATGATTTGATTATTTCTTCTACCAAAATGTGCGAATAAGGAAAGGAAAAATTCATCTGTCTGTTAAGGATGGGGTAGAGAGAAAAAAATAAGTTCTTAAACGAATATAGAAACGGGTTCGAAGATGATTGAAAATACGTTCTTGAAAAAGATGAAGATGAGTCTTTAAATGGTAGTAGGAGTGGTTGTGATTTAAAGTAGAATGAAATGTATAATTTAATATAATGAATATTATTTTCAGTACCAGAGAACAATGATGGTCAGAGGGTTATATAGAGTTAGCTTAGTATTTACTTCGAGACAGGCCCATTGATTTTTCTTTATTTCATGACAAATGACATTTTAGAAAATATGTACATTTACAGTACACATAAAATTCCAAGGGTCTTTGTGAAATAACATTACTACTACCTGCTACCATATGGTAAGTGGCGAATGTTTCTAAGACTTTAAATAAAACAAAGCTGTTGATCGCTCCCAACTTAGCGGGAAGTTCGCAAGGATCTCTGTTCTTGCACAGGTCAAGTTGGCATAAGGTCGCGGCGCACTCGCATAGCCTCTATAACACAGGGAGGTGAAGCAATGTATGAAGCGAACGCCCTAGGCAAGAGAGCGCATATCCAGCCCGACCAGTCTGGCCGTTGTGCTGAGGGTTAACAACCCGCCCACATGAGAGAGAAAGCTACTTCGGATAGACAGACGGAATCAAAACGACGACACGGGGCGAAAAAGGACAACGATTTGCGAGTGGGCTCCTAGAATGTACGAACACTCTACGCTCCGGGGGCCGCTCACCAACTGGAAAGGATCATCATGCAGTATATAGCGGATATTACTGCGATCCAGGAAATACCCTGAATAGAAAAAGGGATAAGGAAAAAAAAAGAGACTACTATGACCTCTTCGACGGTACATACGAAACATGTTCAGAGTACGATTTCATAATCGTGCTCGGAGACTTCAATGCCAAAATCGGTAAGGAAAACATCTTTGGGGGAGTGATCGTAAAGGACAGTCTCCACGACCCGACAACAAATAACGGCTTCCGACTCACTGACTTTACGACAGCACGTAATGTGGTAATAAGCAGATCGAAGTCGACTCCGACCACTTCCTCGTAGCAGCACGATTTAGAATGTCAGAAAACTGGAGCAGCCAACAAAGAAAATGTTTGAAATTGGACTCTTGAGCACACCGGAGATTGCCAGAGCCTACGATGAGCAATTAAGTGATAAGCCGTCTGGTGTGCTTACGTTGAACACCAACGCCAACGAGATGTGGTTGCAGTCCAGGTGTTGGGTTACTCAGATGACAATGACCGCACATTCAACGTGTTGTATTGGAAGCATTTACAGCGATTGAGAAATGGGTGGAACAAGCTGGACTTAATTTCAACGAGGACAAAACGAAATATATACTGTCGACCGAGAAACATGTCGTCACACACTATCTGGGACAAAACATAACAATCGACGGTTACAATTTTGAGGTAGTGAAAGAGTTTATCTACCTCGGGGCAAACGTGAACTCAACAAACGAAATCTTACTGCAGATCTCAAACCTCCTGACACGAAGGACATTGTTCTACAAAACTCTTACTTTGCGTGGACGCAGAACAGCTTCGTCTTAATGACTGGAAGCAACGCGAAAAGGACCGTCAGTGATGAAAGATAACTATTGCACGCAATGGACTTTAGAAATATTTTGTGGGTGATATTTACTATCTAAGAAACGTTTTGAATGAAGTCTGGTACACATATGTATGCACAGAACGGATTACTAACTAGAATTAAGCAGTATTTGGTAAAGATAGGTAAATAGGATTTTATTAATTCCTTCCAAATAATATTTTAACAAAAATCAACTAGCTTTGCTGTCTGCCTGATTGACAATGGTGCTAATAGTAGATAATAAATAAAGGGTGATTTTTTAAAGGCTATAGGAAAGCTTTTCAAAAAAAAAATACATAAAATTCAGAAAAATGCATGAAATCTTTATTTGAATCAATAGTACGGTCCATATAAATTAATGTTTGAAGATTATTTCATGCAAATGTTGACCTTGACTGCGCCTCAAATGGTCCATCCGCTTAGTCCAATTTTGGAATACTCTTTCCAAGATTTCGGCCGGTATCTCACGAATAAATGCTTCAATGTTGTCTTCCAATGCGTCAATTGAAGCGGGCTTGTCTGTATAGACATGATCTTTAACAAAAAATAGTCTAAAGGCTTTAAATCGCACGATCTAGGCGGCTAATTGACCGGTCCCGAACGTGAAATAAAATATTCACCGAACTCGCCCCTCAATAAGTCCATTGTTGCGCGTGCTGTGTGGCATGTGGCACCGCCTTGTTGAAACCACATGTCATGCTCACCATTCACAGTTACGTTACGATTCGCATAATCTTTAAAGAAGTACGGTCCTATGATGCCACCAGCCCATAAACCGCACCAAACTGTGACTTTTTCTGGATGCATTGGTAGCTCTTGCAATGCTTCTGGCTGACATTCACTCTAAAATCGATAATTCTGCTTATTTACGTACCCATTGAGCCAAAAATGAGCTGACCATAAAATGGAAGAAGCGCGCGATGAACTTTCTTAACAGAGCACGCATTTTGATAATAAAATTAAATAATTTGCAAGCGTTGTTCGTTTGTAAGACGATTCATGGTTTAATTATAGACCAAACTGAAGATGTTTGACAGTGAAACAAAACACGAAACGTGCGTCAGCTGTTTAAACCAGTGTTGCCAAAAAGATAATAGCTAAAAAATCACTCTTTAGATTCTCTCAATATAAATACAAATTTTAAAATGTCCCTATTAGAATACTTTTTCTCTATATTTTAGCGATATTTTGCAGTAATTGAACAGCTTGGTTATTTCCATTTCGTTGAGTAGCGATATCATTTCTTGCTCAGGTTTGCAGTCTTTCCCAAAAATTGGACATTTACCCAAGAAATCCAGGGTATCTTCCCTCATATAATTTGGACAAGCTGCAGAGTATAGGTAGATCACTTCTATGGGGGACAAAATGTAGCCTTAGAAGCTCTAAACGGTGTTTAAGCATTACTGATATTTCCTGGGTGTTATAGATATCTTTAAAATAATTTCTGCTCTCTAGGTTGTGGTTTAGACGGCTGTGTACACTTTGATCCTGTCGCTGTGTATTCTGGCTTGTTCATCAGCACGTCTTATTATGTGTTCAGACAATTCCATCCACTCTTCGAACCTCGCAGTTTGGTTACGAATTGCTTGTAGGGCAACAATTTGTGGGAGTCGGTTGCCTACCATTAGAACTCGTAGTATGTACATAATTTGGATCTTAAGTGATTTTACTACAGAGGAGGCAGGCCTGTTTCCAGCATAAGCATATAGTTCGGCGTTCGTGTAGGAAGTTTAAAACCTTTTCAATATAAAAGCGTTGCAGTTTCTCGACCTCCTCATAAGATCTGCATACATGTGCTGCATACAGCATCACTACCTCAGAAACAGCTTCAAATATCTTAAATTTGCTCGATATTCCACTTATTGAACAAGTTTTTCCAGGGCTCTAATCGCGAAAGGTGACAATCGTCTCTCGCTAGCGTGTCGACGATAGTTTCTCTTCATGTAAGCATAAAAAAATGATGGTGAAATTTGAGAAGAATAAGAGCACAGATGTCATTTTTACGTGAGAGACATTGTTCTCAAAGCCCTCAAACTGTATGCAAAATAGGCGATAGGCGAGACGATAATGATGGTAATGAAGCAAATCATCGACGATATCAAGAAGACAATCGGGTGGACGATAGTCGCTTGAAAAATAACGCGATTAGAGCCCAGGCTAAATTAATGGCGGTTTTGTACTACGTTACTTTTTCTTTGGGATGTCTTTTTATATTCAGGTTACTTATTACATATGTACTTATATTCTATAACCACTTCGGCATTTTTTCCGATGTACAAATCCAACTAGAAGCAGTCAAATATCAAAAATACACTTTATAAATAAGGTAGCAGAGCTGTGACATTAAAATGACACAGTGCTAATTAAATTCTGACCGAACCACCACATATGTCCATGTACGTGATGAAAAGTACATTAACGCATTCCACTTTTCCTTCAACAGTTAAAGTATTATCAAATTCTCAAACACATCACAGTTCGGATTACTGAACTGATTTTGTTATCGGTGGAAATATCTCATTAAAAAGTATTATTTCAGGATACAGCTTTAATGCTTTAAGTTGCAGTGTCTATAGTCTGTATCTTATATTGCATTCAATAAAGGCACAAGTTAATTTCAAACTAGATAGGTAATTAACTCCATTTCATAAATTACCTCAGAAGCTCCGAACTCAATAGTGGTTTGCTTCAGAGGAATAACCTTTCATCTTAACTGTTGGTTTTTAGTTCCAACAACTTTTACTGTCTCCTGAATATTGTTATGTGCACATTAATGTACTCATGTCTTTCTGAGTGTCATAGCCATTCTAAGTCCCTTTCTCTACAAATTTTATTTTATTTCATTTCCTGCAGACCTCTTATATGGTCAAAGAGAAGAGATATCCTTTCGGGAGGAAAATTTCCTGAGGGTCCTTTCAAAATGTAATATATTGCTGAGCCGGCTGTCCCATCGTCTATTGTCTCTTCTGTTTTTGGTCTATTTAGGTTGGTTTTGTTCTTTTCGGGCGGCGTTATGCGGCTTGTAAAGATGTTAAAAATGTCCTCCCCCAAATGTATGTTTATGGGCGTACATTGTATATTTATGTTCATACATATGTGGACAAGTGGATTTGAATTCGTCTGCAAAGTCGGCTTGCCCAAGCCCCTGATACGCAGTCATCATCAGTCTCAAAGAGATTTGCAATTACTGCTTTGGTTTCTCTTCGTTGCGTTCGGAAAAAATGGGAGGTAGGGCAAGGGGGGTGTATAGCATGAGGGTTGGTCGTAGAGGAAGACAAATTCTCTGGGGTGCATTCCCTTCTAATTGTTCTGATTGTTTGCATAAGATAAAATATAATTTCAAATGCAATTCCATTTTCGAAGGGAATTAAACATGATTCTTCCATTGTAAACAGTAATCGTGTAGTCATCGAGACCTTGTCGCTTTGAAAATGCGCGGTTGGCAATTGTTTTTTGGCGCGAAACGGCAACGACATCGTCGTTGTCTTCTGGGGAGCGTCAGAAGAGTCTGGCTGGAGTACTCATTCCTTTTGTCTGCTTTCACAGCAGAAGCGACCGAAGAAGAATCGAGTGCGTTATCCTGTGTAATTGTCGTTTGCCCCAGGATGGAAGCTTTGTAACTTCACCACTATTTGGCTTCCAATGTGCCTTGGGGATTCATCTGTGCGAATGAATAGCGGGAAACCGTCGTCTACCCGCTGTGTTTTTACTTTTTTTATGAGTCTACGTTCTCTTTGTTAAGTAAGGTGTGAGCTGGACGAGCAAAGGATCTTTTGTAAGCGCGTTGGAGATGCTATCATGTCCTCAATTTAAGTTCATATCCGCAATGAGTTTTGAAACTTTAACAAGGGTAAGTATATTTGTGTCTGTATATGTATCTATGCCCTTGACGCGTGGGTTAACACTTTGTTGTTGGTTAAATGAATTGAGTGGCATTGGGATACTCTGCAGACTGTAAGCGTTAGGAATGGCTTATTTAAAGCCGGTTTCCCTTGGCAGAGATTTTTAAAAATTAATTCGTTTCAGATTTATGCATCTCAATGGCCTTTTATGACAGATAAGATGAAAGATGCCGCAGTTGAATTTCGGCAAACCAAATGCTGGAAGTTGAGAAAGGCATTCTGCATTAATGAAGAAACAGTTATTTTAAATTTATTATACGGCGCATGTATATTAAGCGGTTGCATGGTGGACATAATACTCAGAATCTTTTTCTTATGAGGCCTCTCACCCATTGGGCTTTCTGTTTCGACAAGTCGAAGTAGGAATGGTTACCAAGGGCGATTCTCCGTCGGATCTCAACTAAGATGATGTTTGTGGAGTTCACGTTCCGAGGTAGATATTTACTATCTCAAAATTGTACCTGTGGTGTCTGATGGAACGATTCTTGCTCGACAGCATATATTTCGTTTTATCCTCAATGATCTCAATAGCAGTTCCTTGTGAATCTCGCATGTGAACAATATTGTCCACATAATCGGTGACTTTAACTGCCTCCTTGGGGAGTTTGTTAGAATCGAAAACCTTGTGGCGTACCTGATGTTGGGGTCCTGTTGGCGCATGCTTGAACCCGTTACGAAGTTATAGTTCGATAGCCAGGCAATTTGTCACTTCACCTTTGGAGATAATGATTAACTACTCTTGATAGTGCATAGCGCAATGTCTACTGTGCGAGATACCTCATGTCATGCGGTTTCCACAGACATTCCTTTTAGTAGAGACGATCTCTCGGTTCGATTCTCTGATGTAAGATTCTAGAACCCTTTCCATTATTTTTTGTACCTCGTAGCAGTTGAATTGTATTCCAAGTAGTCTCCTTTGCACCATTGGAAGGGCTATGTCATCTGGCTTAGGAGATTTGAGGATATAGTTCGTTAGAATGTATGATGCTATATATGTTATGCTAGAATTTGGGTTTAGGTCAACAATGTACCCTGGGAAGTGGACGTTAAACAAAACACCCACACCAGTACCAGTTGCATCTGGTCTCCACTCCCCATTGCATTCTTGAATACACGAGGGAGCTTTGTGTTCTTTACGGGAATTCGTCTGAGACGCGACACTTCAGATGTCTGCGCTATTTGAGTACAGAAGCCAGAGTTTTTAGATCCTCTTATTTGCTGTTTGGCGATAGCCGTTAGTCCTGTAGTTTACTTTACCTTTCTTACACTTTCAGTTGGATTGAGTGTCCCTCTGTGAATATAAAAACAACATTTTCATTCGACAAATAACTCTAAAATACAAACACAGAGGTATCCGTACACATGACATCCCTTGTCGGGCGTATCCCATTTTGAACCACAAATGTCCTTAAAATTAGCATATATTCCCTAATTCATTCATTCCTCATTTCTATCGAAAAGCCCTAGGCACATCTTTCTTTTTGTCTCTGGGGTGGTGATGGCCATGGCGGTGACGGTGGCATTTGATTTCTGAGATTTCGTTGACATAAACTTATTTAATAATACATAAAGTCCTTGAAGCCAACGGCATCCAAACACATATACGGTGTCCACAATTCACAAACACTCGCACGGATCAAGCTCTACGCAATATAAACGGAAATCATTTCTAACTTTGTAGAGACTGAAAATGCCCTCTTTTGTGTACTTATTACGTATGCGAGTCCTAGCGTTACCTCCTTAATTAAAATTCCTTCGGATACACCGTTGAAGTGTCAAGTTTGTATTAATTTACATATTTGCCAACATATACACACGTAAGGCATTTGCTTGCTCCTTCATCATCTCAGCACGCTCAGGATTGGGGGTGTCTATCAGGCTAAAAGGACGAACAACATAGCCGCCCAAAGTACCACGTGCTGCATGTATGTATATGTAGATGTATTAATAGTGTCTCTGACTCCAATCCAACTTCGGATACACTGGAAGGGATAATATTCCGGAAAAAAGGTGATGGTATTACATGTACTTTCGGTGTTATGCAGCAAATAGTGTAAATGTGCAAATGGCTTGGTGTCTGTGTGGCGAGGGCTGTTTGCACGATAAGCTATTATCCTTTAAGATAACAATTTATGTGAGGATGAATATCTCAATTTTGGCTAAGATCCTGATTGTCGGTGACTGCGAAAGCGCTCCTATCATTTTTCAAGAGGGGATCAATTGGAACTTATTTTCGTGTTTCTCGTAAGTGGATGTGATTTACCAGGATATGGCGACTGTTTTGTTTTTCATAAAATTTATGATGGCTTATGTATGTGAGGGTATGTGTCTTTGGTTGTTGCTTTATAGGATTTAAGGATACATTTTGAATGGTCATTTAGTCAGCTAATGGCGTAAAAGTCGTCGTTGAGAATAACAATGAATTTCTATTTTGTGCGCTGGAGGATATTTATTATGATACACAATATCATAGCCGCTATTATATTTCGCGACGTACATATTTATAATCTGTAGAGCGTAGCTAATATAAAATTGGAATTGATGTGAAGTGGAACATGATTTCAACCATTTTTTACTTTAATCTGGTTAAATGATCTCATCTTGGCGGGAACAACGTTGTCTTTTGTCAGTCTAAAGTAGAAACTTGAAATACAACAATACCATCTGTTTTTATCGATGTCGCGTCACTTTTACAGTCAGCAACTATTAGCTTTGTGTGGTAATTTCTTTGGGGGTATCTTATTTCCGGTTAATTACGTTCAACTTCTGACACGAAAAATATTCATAATTCACGGCTCCACCTCATTCAAGTCACTAACACTGGTCAGAGAGTACGTTTGGCTCGAAAAATATTCCCAAAATTCTCCGTTCAAAGTCCTTTCATCCATGAAAGAAAAGTAAAATAAAAATAGCCATTAGAGCATGTGCTGTAAGTGGCATTCCACTGAATCTGATTCGGTTAAAACACGTAATAAAACATCACCAAAGGTGTAAAGAAGTCATAGGTAGGCTTAAATAGACCATTGTTGCAGACGAAACCTGAACCCGAGTTGCTTCAATTCCAACTTGGATTAACTCTGTTGAAGAAAGATTCGGTTTGGCAGATCACTAACTGAGGCCAACTAAGGTGCACCTCGCACTACTATCTTTATTATATAACTTCAAAAAGTCATCCCATTGCCCGTCCCGGCTATTTCAGTGCGCATGGATTCATCTTTTATGTACTGAAGCCATATTCATACATTCCATGTAACAAAATTATTTAATTCATTTTTGTTATGGTCTGGGTCCATAGCCAGTTGAGTTTATTAGTTCAGAAAATATATGGACACATTATGATTTTTCAATATTGAATAAATGTGGACTAAATTATTGTTAACCGGAACTATTATCCGTGATCTCTTAGTGCAAAGTAAGAACATAAGTTGAGCGAAGTAAAAGTGTCCCGTGACCCAAATGCAATGCTACAAACCAAATTTGTTGTTCTAAAAGAAGCCGCATTTCTGCGAAATTTAATGTTTAAATTGGACAGACAAAATGTTAACCAGTATGCGCAGCGATGGGGGAATACAAATGAAATGGTGATCCAAAGTCAAACGAAGAGATAAAAATGGAATTCTCAAGGTAGAAATGTGAAATAATATGAAAATGAAATGAAATAAATCCAGTGAAACATTCTTATTCTTCTGTTTGTTATGCACAAAAAATGGTGGTTTTATATATCGTATATAATCTACAAAAGAGTGGGTCAAAAAACCCCGCGTTCAAACCACACACAAACTGCCGGGATTGAAATCATTACATTTACTTTCGTCACAAAACAGTGGACAGTTCCAGAAATCACCAGACTTTTGCATATATCTAATGACCCTTTCTTGGCTTTCAACTTAGAGATGTGCAATCATCATCATCGCGAGGGCAAAGTACGCACGATGCCACTCATGCCACTCGGAGATCCATATCACTGCAAGTAACTCCGACAACAGCACGAACAAATTTCATCTCAGCAGCTTGTATTCACTATATTATTCTTTCGGTTATTACCCAAATTGCACGAACACACATTGGTGATAGTTGGAATAAAAACTGAGTTGAAAACCGCTGACTTGGCTTTGACATTAAGTTCAGCAATAAAAAAGTCAAACAAAATTCCTTTTGTATTTACTATGGCTAGAGTGTTTTGCAACGTACATATCAAAACTAAAACTGAAACAAAAAATCTGAAAGGTATAATTGAGAATAACAATTGCTTTAGTTGACCTCTTGCGCCTCGCGTACCACAAAGCGGAGTGATTTTTGTACACAAATCCACAGGAAGTACATTGCAAATGATGCCTGACTATATGTTTTCGGGTTCACTCAAGGACTCCTTCATTTTTCATTCAAGCGTTTATTTATAAAACAGTGAACCGCCAAGTGTCCAAGTGTATCCTTATACACTGGCCGTGGCTGTTGACATTAATTGGATTGTTTATAGACGGGTGTCTATTTGAATGTGCGTATGTATGCATGTGTAGGTACAAAAGGACTTTCTTTCAAAGGCATTCCATTGCTTTAAATTGCCTTGCATTGATGCAATGACACCCGCACTCATCAGAGCTCCAATAAAATTCAGCACAGTTGGCCGTGCCCAAACAAAAAGACAATAGACTATAGAATGCGCGTCCCAAAGCCCTGGCCGTACTCCCAATGCTGTCAACTCCTCTCAATGACAGTCCACTTCATTAGGAGGATAACAAATAACATTTTGCCGCAGTCTACAGTTTTCGTGCGCTCAATTTAATTTGCATTTTTTTGTTTTTCTTTTTTGTCGCATGTTTCCTTTTTTTGCTTATCGCGTTTTATCCCTTTTGTGATTCTTCTCTTTTTTGAATTTTTAATTTTCCATGGCTGCTGTGTTTTCGTGTCAGAACCAAAAAAAAAATCCGAATGCGTCCTCGTATTTTCTCATTTTCATGTAGAAAATCGAATCGAGGGTGCAAGCTCGCCGCAGCATTATTAAATGTTCATTTGGTCGACTCTCAATTGCTGATTGTCGATCGCAGATGAATAGTAGTGGCCCATGCCCATTTGCATTTGTTATGTTTTTTCTCTTCCATCATTCGACAATATAAATGAAAACAAAAAATAAAAATGAGCGTAAAAAACACAATTCCATGTCAATAACAAACAAATAAATTTATTTATGACTTCATAGACCGTAAAAATTAAGCCCAAATACAACAAATCGGCAACTGGCAATAAATTGTCCTATGGCCACCATGAATGCGTGCGTAGCATTGTGCAAGTGCATGGGGTGCGGGTTAATCAGGACAAAAATTCAACCACAATCAAATCACTATTCACTCCATTTAAAATTGGCAATACATCGTGACTCCCGTAACGTTACAGGCGTATATTTCTAGGACTGGATGACCAATGATATCCGTTTGTACACTGAAGTTGAAAAGTGTTCGCTAAGTATAGGTGTAAAAATGTCAAAAAACAATGTGAACATTTAATGTATCGTTGCATGGGTGAACAGATTAATGAGCTTTCATTCGCTTCGAAAATGTATTTTTATATCATAAACAAAGTAATCCTGTTAAATGTTGGTTTGACTTATTGAAGACTAGGAGGCTGTAGCTGTAATCACCGTGCAACCTTGTTATTTAATGTGATCCATTAACTTAAATAATAATACAATTTATAGTTTTGTACGCAGAAATAAAACGTTGCAATTATGTAATATATGTAAACGCCTGTTCAATGCACACTACGTGCTCAAATATCTTCTTCATGGGTGATGGGAGGAATAGTGCTGAGCTTTCATGTAGGATTGGCAAAGCTGGCTCAATTTTGAAACAGCTTGGAAGATCTGTAATCAGGAAGGCCCAGCTTGGAATAAGATCTCGAATACAAGCTGCCAAAATGAGATTTCTTGTTGCTTTTGTGGGAACTAGTCGGCGGGATAGAGTGAGAAACCTGGCACTACGAAATGAACTCAATGTGGAGCAGGTGCTTCTTCGAAAGGAAAGTGCTATGCTTCGATAGTTTGGTCACGTGGCACGAATGTCCATCAATGACTTCCGCTACGTGCCTTGAATGCCATCAGGTAGGCGACCGCTTGGCTGATTCAGGGCGAGGTGGTTAGACCAAGTCCAAAAACTAGCCTGGTTGCGCTTGGACATAACGCCTGATGAGTTAGAGTCGATGGCGGGGGACCGTTCGGCCTGGAGATCTCTCGTTAGTGCATTACCCCCGGGACTCCTGTAGCAGATCATGCTGGTCAGAAGATGACAAACATAATACATCATGAATAGTGTTGACAAGAAATAGTTCAGGTATTAACAAAAGGGATTAACAGAAACAAATATCAAAAACAATTGCAGTGGACGTTTAATATAAGGAATTATATAATGCACAGCCTTTCGTTAAATCGATCGCTCTTTTTAATATCAAATAATAGAATTCATATCTTCTATTGATGAAAAATCTATCAGAAGTCTTACAGATTTATTTAAGACTGTAATTTAATTTCGAAAAAAAGTCTTTGATTTGTGTTTGCCTTTTGGTTCCCTCCAAGCTCTTCTAAACAGTTTCCTCCAGTACTGACCACTCGATGCTTTTGTTGAAGTAATTTATTGCGTCCAAATGTTTAAGTTTTGTGCACTCAGGAAGGTTACTTTCGTCGCTTCCACTAATGATGACATCATCTTCCTGACCAAAATCATCATCGAAGTCAACATTGTTCTATTCGACGAGGTCGGCAATATTAAATGAAGACTGAAGAAGATACATACATATGCATATATATATACAGTATATTCGAACTGAATACAGAAAAAGCTGAAATGTACATGTATTTAGTTCTTGATACTTCGAACAGATTATTTGGCGTCAACTTCGATAAGTCGAATTTTGAAGGGAATCCAAATTCTGTGTAATTTACAAGTTCGTTTTACAATGAATCCTTATATTTTCCAATGAACTAGTATACATACGTGTAGAAAATCGTGATTTCTTAAGAATTGTCGTACTTCTTATAAGTAGGAGTAAGAACACACAATAGAAGACATGTAACTCTAGAAAAACACAACGTGGAAGACAAAATCATACACAGAGTAAGCAGACGATGTTGTTACTTCAGAGTTTCCGAAGATGAAGATATTGTCGAAATATTCAGTGAATCCGAATCTGCACAGCTGGACAATAACGATGACAGCGACAGTGATGGAGAAAGATTTGGATGATGATTTGATTCAACCACCTTCAAACGAGATTTAGTTTCTTTAAGCATTGTGCGTGTGTATTTGAAAACTAATCAAAAAACAGCCGATGTACGATGGTCTAAACTCCATTGACAATTTTTTTGAAAACCTAAATAAAAAATCCTCTCTTCAATAGTGTATAATAGACTATTTTAAATAATAATTATGTTCCTGTACGTTTTATGTGCTTCGAGACAAATAAATAAATATTTATGTATTGTACTAGCTGTAAAGTGCGTGCGTTGCTACGCATATTAAAAAAAATCTACATTCATATATGTATAAAAACACAAAAAGCAACATTTTCGATTGCAACTCATCAATCATATGTCCGATCAATATAATTGTGACTATAATGTTTTGTACGAAATAAAAACAAAGCAAAATATATTGTACTAAAACCTTTTTCACAGAATTCTGAACAAAGTTGGCAAAGTCAATAGAGCTCTATCTCTTACCATTCAAGAGTCTATAAAAGACAAACAAACATTGATTTTGTATTTTCTTGATAACTCGATGTCTTACATCTTTTCATCTTTCATCTCTTCTTACATCTAATCGAATGACCCTATGTGGGTACTGTAAACTATTCTGAACTAAATTTAAATGTGCCTTTCGGCTAGGACTTCGTTTTTGTACGTCTTTGTGGACAACTTTTATTATTTTGATTTGGCCAAGGTATGTTCATTTGTACATATATGCATATTTATGTCGCATAAGTTTGTTATATATATTTTGAAAGAGTTCACAAACCAAAAACAAAGCGTTAAATTGAGAAAAATGTTTACATCATTCGTAATAGATATATAACCATCAATGGAAAGAAAAATATCATTCGTTATATTGGAAATTCGTTAAATCGAGTATTCGTTAAACTCGACGTCCACTGTAACTATAAAGCTACTAGCTGACCCATGCTTGCCTTGCTTCGCCCGCCTTAAATTGAAAAATTCGTAATATCGAGCAAATTTTCTTTGTACGTGAAAAGTAAAATTAATGTACGAATATTCTTTCTGCACAGTAACAAAATGTTGAAGTATCGAACAGTTTTACAACAGACTCTTAAAATGCTTAAATCTACATTCAAGGGAGTTGTTTTGTGTCCTTCTTAAAGGCAAAAAACAAATTCGATACGTTATATAGAGACACTAATGTATTTGGAAAAAAAGGGTACGTTCTATCAATCATTCATTATACTAGATCACTACTGTATTGTATTTTTTTTATGTGAGCAGGGAATTTTCTCTTTCTTTGAACTGTTAGTGTGCAAAATTTCATTACAATTGTCCTAAAACGGATATGAATAAAAGGCAAACATACATACAAGCATTCTTTTTTACATAAATGAATTATTATTAAAATAATAATAATAACATGGGTGGCGCTACAGCCGTAGAGGGCCAGGGACTAGCTTGTCAGCAACCACTAGTGTTGTGCGTGCTATTGTTCTCTCACGAGTGGAAGGGACCTACAGTTTTATGCCGACTCCGAAAGGCCAAGTTTGAGAAGCTTTTTCTAGACAGTTATACTCATTTAGCACTGTCAGTGACTCGAAAGAGGTGAGGCCGTCAGAATTATATTTGGTCGTATTGGGTATCGAACCCAAACATCGAGGTTCAAGTGCGTAGGAGTCGAGGCACAGACACATAACGCCAAGGTCACCACACAAATTAATTATTATTATTACATATTAAGTACGCACTTATATATTTACATCCATTAAATGTGATTCAAAATCCTTGATCGGTGATATGTAATATCTCTGTGCTATTACATACATATGTTCCTGAGAGTAAAAATTAGTAAGTTATATTAGCATTTGTGTACTTCAATAATACGTGGGTACCAACATAATGATATTTTTGCAGTTAAAGTAGTTCTTTGTTTAGAACATTTGCGGTTCTACGATGTAGGGTTAATAAATGCAAACTTGCCTGCTTATTTACTAGTGAGCAGGCTACGTAAAGCTATTCAAGCGAAAAGCATTCATTACTTAAATCAATGTCGGTAGATTTAGCAGTTTGACCATGGAATAAATACAATGTTCCTGTTGTTGACGCTGGCGCATACGCACAAATGTATTTGACAAAGCATGAGCATTCAAAATCTACGCCACAGGCTGCATGGCTTGCTAATGCTAAGCGAATATGACATTTTTAGCTTTGACCATATATAATCAAACATAATTCTGTCATTACGAAATCCAAAACAATTAATGTCATTTTCCATTCTAAAAAAAATCGTTGAATTTCTGCAATTCCGTAGTAGGTTCTTCGGGCATTACGAGGAGTCAATATTACAGTCAATCTGAGTGCATTTTTCCGACCGCCACGTCTTCTGCCGTTCTGTGTTATGGGGTACCATTGCATAACTTGGTCTTTAGGAGCCTTTCGTAGACAGTACAGTACAGTTTTGCCGATTGGTTCCAGACCAGTTCTCTCATAAAGATGTTCATTAGAGATTCATCTAATGTTTCACCCGTTTTTGACAGCAATGTATACTTGAGCTGATGAATTCGATCCGAAGTTGATTACCTTTGTTTTCTGTGCATTTATTGTCAGCCCGACTTCGTGGAGGTCCATTATCTTATGTAAGCACACATCGTCTGCGTATTCCAGGTTTTCACATCCTTCGTTTATATTCGACAGAGCTGCTCGAAGCACCGCAGTTATGACCAACAGGAATTAAATCCTTGATAAGATGTAGCCTTGTCTTACTCCACAAACTTTGGATCTTGAATTCCTCTGACAACCTACCTCTATGCAACGCGAGTAACGTCAGCACTTCCACAATTCTAAACAACAGAAGTGTTGGGTTGACGTTACTGAGAATATGCATCGCAGAATCGCCATGTCATCTGATCCCGTCTAGACAGATCGTGCAACTCTGCTGATGCATACATTTATGTATATTCAGTTCAGCAAAATAAACGGCAAAAATAAAGATTTCAGTTTGAAAACTCTCTCTTGTAATTCGCGTGGGTTTTGGATCTATTGTATATTTTCTTGATAATAGTAATTACAATCTAGTAAAATAATCGAGTGTATCTTTTTTTGCTATTATCTCGGCTGTAGCAGGTCTCCCATTTTAGGAATCCTGACGATGATTCTCTTCTTCCATTCAGCAGGAAAGCTATTAGCTTCTCAGCCGAAATTGTTAGCTCTGCTCGTAAAAGCTCAACGGGAATGCCGTCGAGACCTACCACATTGTTCCCTTTCAATGCTTGTCGGAAATTAGTTTCATCTTAACAGAGGGTAGTGGTGCGAATGCACGCAATTCTGCAAAAAAACATCGCACAGCTCAGTCTGGTTCGGGTACATATTGCTGCCGAATACACGTTTCAGAACCGTTGCAAGATCCTCCTCTGAACTACTCACAGAATCGACACATTGATGGTGTCACGCTTGTCACGTCCCGTACTACGCAGAACTTCTCTCATCTTCATGCGGTATAGTTCCTAGTCTACTTCTCTCCGATACAGCTACAGCTGTAATGCGAGTTTCTTAGTGCTTTCCCTACTCAGCCGCCAGGTGTCATCTGAGATCCACGCTCTGTAACTTCCCTGAGCTCGACCGACAATGTTCATCAGCTGATTGCTTCCACACCTTGCGCGAGAAAATTCTTTAGGTGTTGCCGCACTGAGGGGTCACTTAACATTTCAAATTTAAACCGGTGGGGTCTAACGTTTTCGGTGAATGCTTGAACTGCTGCTGTCCGGAGTCGGAGAGTAATTACCATAACATGGTGCTCACGAACTACACCCACATCAGCTCCTCGTTAGTTTCGGACGTCAAGCAGACTAGTTTTGATGATGACTGATGCCATAATGGTCAATTTGGTTGGATGATACTTGCCTGACATTGGAAACTCAACTCACTTTGTGGCAGATCTGGTCGAACATGGTGGTTGGCATTGTACAAATCTACAAACCTCTCACCATTGCCATTGCGATAGCCTATAATATGTTTGAGCACTTCGTTTTCGCTGCCTATCTTGGCATTAAAATCCCCAACAGCTGACAATGTCTCGATTTAGTGTTTTCGTGGAGACAGTACATATTCCACTATGGAAAATCTCATTGTCAACCTCCTCAGACGAGCCTTCTGTTGGGGCGTAACACTGTATAATGGTGATGCGAAGTTCTTGAAAGATCATTGAACATTGTCAGTGACTCGAAAGATATGGCCCAGTGAAAATTGCTTGTCCTACCGCGAATCGGACCTGGATACCAAAGATTCAAGGTTTCAAGGATGCACATACCCACTACGCCACGGTGAGGACAGAAACTTGTTTCTAGATGTTTTTAATGAGATTAAAAAAGTTCTTCTTTGTGTGGCGCTACAATCCGAGTCGACGTGGATCTCAACCAACAAGACTCTCTAGCTAGCGCGATCTGTGGCTGGCTGCCTCTAGTTTCCTACACCAAGTTAGTTAAGGTTCTTCTCCACTTTGTGTGCACCATTTAAGACGCGGGCGTCCTCCGTGCCGTTGTTCTCACAGGTCCGGGCCGGATCTAAGTTGTTCATGCGCTCTACATGGCTCAGCCACCGTAGGCGTTGGATCTTCTCCTCCAGATGCCATCAATCCAAACAGGACCAAGGATTGCACGCACAACTTTTCTTTCGAAGAGAACACTGACTTTTCCATGTGCTTTTAATATTGTCCATACCTCTGCTCCATACAGATGGACTGGGACGTTTAATGTCTTATATAAAGTCAGTTTGATCGGGTCTTGAGGTGGCTGTATTACTCAACTGCCGGTTGAAGGAAACAGCGATGGCAAGGTTTATTCTGCTTCTGATCTCCGTACTAATACCTGTCTGTACTGTTTACTGCACAGCCGAGAAAGATGAAGTCTTCAACTACCTCGAGGTTGTAGCTGCCCATTGTCCAAGACGTTGATGTTGACAGCTTATTCTCCGTTTAACCCTCGTTCATCGCAGGGTCACCCCACACATTCACCTATATAAAACGAGAAAATACAAATCTAAGATACGAAAACTCTTTATTTGAACTGGACATAATGTTTTGTATAGCGTTCTCTACTCGTTGAAAAATGTTGCGAAGTCGTTCGACAAGTATTCACACACAGCTAAATATCCAAGCCTAGGCAAAGGGAAAAAGTTCAACATGTTGAATCACCATGCCACCGATCTGAAGAGAGCGTGTGATTGAAAAAAACACTTTCCATTTGCAGCCTGCATTGGCTAAAATTTATAAGGCGTTTTTGTATATTTGCTATGCTTTGTAGTTTTAAAATGCTTCTGTTGCATTCCTTTTTAACTTTTGGAGAGAAGGAAGGTTGCGGTATGGCAATCCATTGTAAATTACTTCAATAAAAGGAATCAATCTCATTGCCGAACATCAGATGTCAGAGAGAACAAAATACGAAAGCTTGAAATAAAGAGCGATAGGAACAAAATGGGACAGAACTGATGTTTAAACGGCAGTGTACTCTTGTTTAACATAAACTACAAATTGAACTCAATTCGAGACTTAAACGAAACTGTGAAAACGAATAAATCGTTTAACTGAAGTTTTAACCAAAAGTAGAGCTTAAGTTCACTCCGAAACTGGACATTAGTGTATGTTCGAGACAATACTGATCCTACATAAAGACGTGAGACACTTGATTTGACACCTGCTCTGCATACATGTAGTTATGCAAAGGCTATAAAAACTAATGATTCTAAAGGGTGGTTAAATTTTAAGGGCCGATGTTGAATGTGAACCTCACCTAAACGTCAACTTTCATTTCATTTGATATTTCTCAATTTCAGACTCACTCTATTTGAACCATGGAAATATACACAATCGAGCAACCCGTTAAAGTTGTCCAGGCTTATTATGAAAATGGGCGTTCAAATCAAAATGCATATGGTGCACTTCGTGATTTTTTCGAGATGTGAAAACACCAGTGCATGCTCGTACAGCTCGTACTGCAGAAAATATTGTTGCTGTTCGCGATAGTGTGGCTGAAGAGCCGTCCACCTCAACTCGTCGTCGTGCCCAACAATTGCACCTCTCACGCTCGTCGTTGATGAACATTATGCATAAAGACTTGCATTTGCACGCTTACAAGGTGCAATTGACTCAAGAACTAAAGCCTCTTGACCATTTCAAGCGTCGTCAATGGTCAGCATGGTGGCAAGAAATGGCAACAGTGGATGATCAATTTTCGAAGAAAATCATCTTCAGTTATGAGGCACATTTTCACCTCAGTGGATAAGCAGAATTGCCGCATTTGGGCGAATGATAATCCAAGAGTGATTGTCGAAAAACCAATGCACCCACAAAGAGTGACTGTTTGGTGCGGTTTATGGGCTGGCGGCGTCATCGGGCCGTATTTTTTCCAAAATAAGGCCGGTCAGGCAGTTACTGTGAATGGTGTTCGCTATCGTGAAATGATAACGAACTTTTTATGGCCCGAATTGGAAGATATGAATGTGGACGATATGTGGTTTCAACAGGACGGTGCCACTTGCCACACAGCTAACGAAACAATGGCTCTTTTGTGCGACAAATTCTATGGCCGTGTTATCTCACGTGGTGGCGATGTCTATTGGCCGCCAAGATCATGTGATTTGACACCGTTGGATTTTTTTCTTTGGGGTTATTTGAAAGAAAAGGTGTACGTCGATAAGCCAGCAGCAATTCAAGAGGTAAAGGATGAGATAATTCGGCACATTAACGGCATAGAACCTCAATTATGCTTCAGCGTCATCGAAAATTTGGACCATCGGATGGAGGTGTGCCACCGAGGTCGCGGCGGCCATTTGAACGATATTTTGTTCCATACATAATTGAACCATTCCAATATTATCATAATAAAAAGAAATGACAATAATTTCCTAAATAATTTGTGTTTAATTCAAAATCAACATCGGCCCTTAAGATTTAGATTCGAGTATTAAGTGATCTGAAATAGATCTATCGGTGTGTCTCTGTTTTCTTTGAATTTTGAAAGCTTTCATCATCAAGCATGTTGTATTCGGGAGTCATTTATTTTTACTCTGGGATTGTAATCCATGAGACAAATACTGCTTCTTAAAATTAGTTTTAATGAATAACTGGTCATATAACCAATGCTCGAACCATGGGGTGACGACTACGATTGAAGAAAATCAAATGTAATTACCCTCAAGAATGATAAATGGTGTCTACTTCTTGTAGTATACATCTTTCAACGCTAAGCCATTTTTCTTTCCTACTTCATTGCGATAGAAGGTGTTTTTAAGAGCAGCAGAATTAAAAGTACAATCTAAAGTCGTAGCCAGACGCACTTGAGGAACTATTTAGAAATGGCTTACAATACTGTTTGAAGAAAGTTAAATTAATTCGACAAATCAACTCTAAGCGCAAATCTGGTGTATCCATTGTAACTTCACGGCCTTCAAAATGTGTGTTGTATCGCATCGGGAAATTTAGATCTCGTCGAAAAACACAACTTCCAATGCAAAATATGCCGAAATAACCGAGATAACTACAGAACGTACAGAACGTACATCGAAATAACACGGCGTGTAGAAACAGACACTTAAGTTAGGTTAGGTTAGGCTTGAGTTGCTGGCTGTTGAAAGCAGTCACACTTAGACTAAGGTGGGCCCATTATGATAGCACACTGATTGATTACTCCTAATCTTGGAACCAATTGGTGCTATTGACAAAGCGGTTGCCGCAGTTTGCAAGCTGAGATTGTTGAAAGAGTAGGCTCCTAGATGTAAGTACCCACGACTTGCCAGAGCGCTACATAAGCTGAGGACGTGATTTGTGGTCTCTACCTCCTCTTCATTCATGCAGCTTCTGCAGAAATCATTGTATGGGACACCCATCCTTAAGGCGTGTGTACCTATTACGGAGTGTCCGAATATGACACCGATGAGCGTCCTAAATGAAGGTCTGCTTAGTGTGAGCAGCCAGAGTGATCGCTTAAGATCTAAGATCAAGCCATTTGTGATTGGTTGTTTTAATTGCATGATGGTAGCGGCTGTAGCTATCGGGATAGAAGGTGGACCTCGTCCCGGTGGTAGAGAAGAGGTTCAACACACCTTCCTGGAATTGAACATGACATTGTCCAATTTAATTGCGGCCTGCCTTTTCGAATAGATGGTGATATCCCTTTTGGATATTACATTGTCTTGAGCCACGAAATTGCTTCTTTTATCGCCATGGTTTTTACCTGAAATACGATACAGTAGTCACGGAGCGTAAATGAAAGAGCTACCTTGTCTTTTATCCATATATGTAAATACGCAGGGGATCATCCAAGCGTCCGATTGTCAGACATCCAATCCGATCTGAAAGGAATGCTAGTGGAGAATTTCTTCTCGAAGATAGCTTGTTGAAATTTGAATTCGTTAAGAATAGTTGAATGACCGATGGTGAGTTCGGACCACAGTCAGAGTGATTTTAGTCTCAGGGCTGTGATGGCTGCTACTTGTTTGCCAAATATTTCTAGTGGAGGAAGGTGGAGGAGTATGTTAATTGCAGACGTGATTGTGATTCTCAACGTTTCGCTGATACACATGGATGCCAGGTCTTGCACCCAGTCGAGTGGCTTACAGTTACCAGCTTTGCTTAGTGATGTCCATCAAACTGAGGCGATATATATATATATATATATATATTAGTGTCAGTCTGACATAGAGTCTGACATAGAGCATCCAATGTCTCCATTTTTCCTCTATCAGCTCCTCCATAGTAGATAAGTACGGATTATCCTGCTGGTGAGTATCTGATGAGAGCCACCAAGGACTTTGTGATCCCGAGGTTGTCAAGCGCAAGTGAGATTGGCTTTGGTTCAATGTTATTGAGAAATCTTATTCAAGAAATGTCATAAGGGGGAATTCCTTATATTCAAAGGATTTTCCAATGGTCCCTATCAAGCAGTGACGGATTTGACCTTAATGCAGATATTCCGTCTGCACGGTGGAATGATTTGCCTGATGTATTGAAATATTAATTTCTCCAAGGTTTTCAGGAGAAAGGGGGATGGCTTTTAGGTATAAGATCCTTCGGTTTGACATTGGATTGACATCCAGTAGCGGTGTATGTGTATATATGTGTATTTAACAAAAATTGATTTATAAATGTTTTTCTAAATGTCCAAGCAATTTCACACCATTGAATGTTATTGTTTTTATCAAATTTTTTTCGATTGCGTAAAGTATGACAGTGTATGCTGTAATTAGCTTTTTGAAGTCTTTTTGCCGCCAACAAAGAGTTTCATTTTGTCATTATTAATATAATCGAATATGTTCTTTAACCCAAACGAATAAATAAAATATATAATTCGTACATAAATATAAAATACATACAGCGTTGCTCTACGTCATTAACAATTAATAAGAGCATTTGTGGTGGGATTTATTGGAATGTTTTTACTGTACATAACAATATGGAGTTTTTACCTACCGTGCATTTGCGATTATTGCAACTTCGATTACTGCAACTTTCGATTTCTGCAACCAATGTTTTCGAGGTTAACATATAGAAATTTTTTTTTTTTTAAATATTCTTCTGCTGTTGTTGTTGCTGATATTATAACGGCAAGATCGCCTGAAGCGACAGTGGAGCGGCGTATTATGACAGTAGCCTTTTACTGAAGTCTCCTCCCGGCTGTGTTGCTTGGTGGCCTGATGTTGTAGCCACCAGTTCACTATTACCATCCGCTTTTGAGAGCGCGGCAAACTCTATTCCATCCATCACTGACACTTTGGGCCTATTTTTAATTTAAAAGATGGAGAAAAAAGAGGAGTGTGTCTTACACTCACACATTATGTATATTTAATTACTGGTTTTAATTTGTTTGAATCCTTTTATAGGTATAAGATAAATAAAAATATATATATTTATTCTGTCTCTCCCTCTCTTACCTTCTATCTCTCTTCATCAGCACTACTTGAAATTTGAAAATCTGCGAATCTTGGTATTTAAACGACATTTAAACGACTGAAAAGTGGAAAAGTGATAAGTACTTATAATTCCCATCCGAATATGGTGTAATATCATTTCTTCCTGACTGGAAAATCTTGGCGATTCACCACCTCTGATATAGCTCTTTATTCCATGAACAATGATTGTTTTTTTTTTTTAAATAATAAATAAAACAACAACAATAATTCAACACCCATACATAATGTTAGATTCTGAATAATATTTGAATCATTTGGCTAGATTGTTAGTTGTTGAATGTTTCTATTTTTAATTGATACGATTTTAAACATATCTTTTCCGTTGTTTCCTTCCTCCATGGCTTTTTTCCCACATTCCTGATTTAACTTCCAAGGGTATATACAGTCTCTTTTATTTGCTCATACTCCTCGTGTAGACTGCTCAGACCGATTAGTCTACGTGCCATCAAACGCTAATTGTCAGTCAGACCACCTTTCATCTTTACCAATATACATTGTGCATATGGGGTGGTGTAAAAAATAAATAAATAATAACTCCTAAAAGAGGCGCTGATGGCAGTATTATGGATTTGAATCAACAAAATCTACAAAAAATGTGAACCCCCACCAAATTTCAATAATTCCTTTCAAGCGGCGTTGAAAATATACAGATAATTCTTAACGCCACTGTCTTTTTTAGTTCCATTCAATCAATACTGATTCTCTTTCATGGGATCCAGTTTATTGAATTTTTTTTACTTGGCCATAAAGCATCACAGACGATTAATTTCATTATACCCACCCACACTCGACTGCCGACCAATACCTCAGCTGCCCTTCATTCTGTCATTGTTAGCCACCCTTGTGTCGTTCCCAAGGCATGCAAGTTCCAACGATATTTATGAATGAATTAACTTTTTGATTTCATTTTTTTTTGTTTTTCTGGTAGCACTCAGTGCTTAACAGAGAAAAAATTAATTGCGACGTTCATCATTCGCGGAAAAAAAATAAAACAAATTTACTGATGCCGTATGAAGCATTTATTGCAAGTAACCTGTGAGCTCGAGTGGAAACTAAATTTCCAATCCAACGTTCTATATCCTAAGGCTGAGAAATGTTATCGTAAATATCATGGTGTATACGACCGTTGCGATACTTTGGTGCATTGTACTGTCCGCGGTTGAAGTGAAGCATGGCACTGCTCCAGCACTAGATTCACAGACGCAGACCTCGACCTCACGACCGATGGCGTATTTTTGGGTGTAGCAACCATTGGAAGCATTAACTTTGGCGCACATGTAGGTAATGTTTTCAACTGTGGATGTGGAAGGATGAACAAAATTAGATGGAAATTCGGTTAAATCGTTGTCCAGTGGTATAGAGGGCATTTATGGTAGCAACACTCACCGGCATGGTTGTACATGTATGAGTATTTTATACAGGATTCGCCGCGCACCAATCGACATCCAATTTCTAGCGGTTTTTTGTGAAACTTTTCCCACATCAGTAGTGTGTTCGGCTCCTTGCTGTTCGCTGGAAAGATGCAATTAAATTAGTGAAACGCGTTATACCCAAAGGTCATTTGAAGGTTGCTGTGCAGTATGTAAAACTGTTTCTAACTTGTACAGCTGCAGATTGAAATTATTAGTTGTGTGTAGTTTTACATGGAAACATGCAAATATTCATAAATTGATTTGCGTACAAAGTGGGAAATTTTTTTTTAAATTACGTACATACCAATGTATCATATTCACATGAATGCATGCATTCATGCCCTTTAATGTAGGCACGCTCTTATAAGTCGGTTTGTAGGCAATTATCTTATTTTTATTAATAGGAATACAGTTAAAGGAAATATAGAGCCTTATTCAGATGACCAAGTCGTTGTTGTACGTTGAACTCTGCTTTTTCGCCCGTATATACTTTCTTGTAAGTTACAGGGAACATTACCCAACTTTGACATTATTTACAATATCATGCGTTTTGCGTAAATTGTTATTCTAATTTTCAGCTCAACTCTTCATTGATTAAATACTAATAAAATCAGTAATAAGCTTTAGCAGACATTTAGTGTAATTCAGTGGTATGTTCTTAAAGTTTTTCCAGCCATGCCCTTGACTGCGACGGTGATTGATGAAAAGCATATCTAGATATAGTTCTTCTAACAAAATATCCGAATTGCTAATGAAAATATTGAGTGAGAGACTATTTGTTATAAGAGGAAGTAACATTTTGTTATAGGATAAATACCACCATCGTCATCAAGTAATAGAATTCATCGCACCGTGCAAAAATTTGATCGTGAGACACTCATCTGAACTTTACGTACAACCAGACAGAGACTTGTGTGAAATGAAGAGAACATAGCCACCAAGTTTATTTTTTGGTTGGATTTGCTGAGCATAGAATTGAAGGCAGACGATAGTAGACAATGCCATAAGTTCGCTAATTCTGCGCTGAAAAGCTTGTCCTAACATTCGGGTCTTAACCGACTACAAGTCATGGCGAGCTTTCATTGGCCGCCGCGATTAAGACAAGTCCTTGGTCTTCGCTAACAAACAAACCATTTTGGACTATCTCGAGACCAACAACACGCTATTGCCGTTGGGCTAACGCCCTTGAAGCCGATGCGGCCATATGAGTGATGGGCTACATTATGGTCAAATTAAATCCAGAATGAATTATATGAGATCTCTCGTGCGTGCATTACCCCCGCGACCCCTGTAGTGGATCATGCGGGTCAGAAGATGGTGGATGATGAATTTTATGTTAATTGGTTCGATTTATTTCAATTTTTCTATCCCTTCCTAGTTCGATTCCATACAATTAGAGTGTCTTCTTCAATACTATCCCTTCCTAGTTCGATTCCATACAATTAGAGTGTTTTCTTCAATACAATTGACGATATCTACAACAATTGGACGGGCAGATAGGAAGATTGGACAGTCCTTACCAAAAATTCCAGAGAATATTACAAGAAATGTCGAAGAATCTATGCCGCGAAGACTAGAAATAGTGGTATAGTCCAAAGTACGTAAAACATGCCAAGAACTTATTCTTCCTTTTTCAATCAGGTTAGTCATTAATTAAATAAACAAATATATATATCCATGTATAATTACATATACGGCACACTTTCAACACAATAATATAGATGCACATGTGCAAAAGTACAAGCCGACGAGGCAATTGTGAGTGGAACTATGAATAAAACAATGACTTAATTGCTACTTAGTTTATTTGACTTGTATCAATCTTAAGATTTCACAATATTAAGACAGATATGAACAGTCTGATTTGACGACTCAAATGAAAGGGAAAAAAATAAAGCAATTAAATTTGCAAATAAATATGTATTCAATGGAAGTATGTCAACAAAACACAAATCGGAAATCAATTTAAGGTACAAGAACAGCAAACAGATACGTTTGTGTCATTAACGTTTGCGAGTCACAACAAAAGCAAATAACTCTACCAACCACTTAATGGGTTTCATTTCATGATTACGCCATATCACATCATTAATCGGCGAATTACCCTCAAAATGAGGACAATCTGTGGAGCTGCACAAGCACGGTGCCAAACTGTGCTCTAGAACAATATTATGTCCGCAACTCGTAATTGACCCATTAATTTGTGTCTAACTTAAAGTACATTGTCCCTACTGAACTCACTTGTAGCCACTAATGGCCTTCGACATGGTACATTCTTTAGGTCCTGTCGGAACGTTTCACACGTCAGGTTCTTTATCTCACTATCCTTGTCAAACTTCTCGCCCAGCCATGTAAACCGAAAACAGTAGGGATAATCACTTTGCTTCGCATTTGGCTTTTCTGTTGTCACCGGTTCTAAATCAAAAGTTAAACTATTAAAAGTTAATCTTGGTTGAAACTTGAACATAAAAACTCCATCGGGGATACCTTGTTGCGATTGAACCAAACTTCCGGACAAAATCACTAACAAAATCTGCCACTGTGTCATTTTCTCACCGCACTCTGGATAGTGCACTTTAAGACGCTCTCAAATACACTGACTGTAAGTACACCAAGGCGAACGTTCTTGCAAACGTCGAACAAACCCTGTTATCTATCTATCGATGATGATGAAGTTTGCGATGATATCTTATCGCATGTCGTATCGCATCATTGTAAAAGGAAAAAAAAACAAGAAACTGAAGAAAAATAAAATCTTCTCAGCATTTTTTGTTGTCTTTTGCGCGGTGTCTTCTTACCTTTCGACAGGTTAGAGGGAAGATACGATACGAGTATAGATCGATAAACATCTATTGAGCATGAAAACTTATAAGAGTTCATTTTCCGGTATTTGTGTCTCTGATTTTATTTACATTGGCACGGGAAGCTCAGTGGAATTATCGTTCGGGAGGTAAACGCACAACAATAAGGCAATCTGTGGAAGTTCAAGGATGGTTAGGACTCTTGGTTAGTCTGCCAGTTGATTTTGATATCTAAATCTATAGATGAATAAATATGCAATTTATGGGTGGTCACGTGTATTGTTTATAATAAATTACTACATTTTGCCTTGTTCCAAGAATCATAAAATTATGGTTCAAGATTTCTTGATAATTTTTATATTTCAGCGAATTCAGATCACAAATCACTGAACAAATTTGTTGTATTAAGCAATATTAGCATTAAAGCAGTGACAAAAGTTAGTGGGATCATTTGGTTGCAATTATAACGCGTATTGATTTGGTGATTCGAAAAAACTGAAAAGGGGTACTACTGGTGTACTTCTTCTTCCTTCCTGTATTCCGTCATATCGGAAATTGAGTAAACGGACTTTTAAACTGCGTTTGGGCTACAAAAAACAGCACTTTACGAAAGGGAGTGCAGAAGACTGGAAACTAGTAAAAATCAACAGGTTTCAGTGCGATGACATCAAATCCGTCGTAAGTAAAAAATTTTATTGGTGAAAATTGACAAAACCGAGATGATGTACCCAGTTTTTATAGCCACTGTACATAATATGTTGTGCGCAAATTCAATTAATGATGTGTGGGCAAAAAAAAAGAAGACATAATTTAAAAATAAAACAAAAAACAAGAAGAAATGGGAAAAGTCAAAATCATTGTGTTGAATAAATTCCATATGTTTTGGTGGATGACGAATGTCAAAATGGACTCCATTTGTATACCATTTAAACACAGTAATGTAGAACAACATAACTACATACAATTTGTAGAAAAATCCGAGAATACTTCAAATAAAATGCTTTTAGTGTGTTGCAATATTTGAGCTAAGGGGTGAAGCGAAAATACTTTTTCGTTTTTAAAAATTAGTCATTATATAATGTTTCTTTTCAAAATGAAAACAGAAATATTAAAAAAAAATGTTAAATTCCATTATACTCAAACGCATTGTGTGGTTAATTTCCTTTCCATACAGCCTTACATTATAACAAAATGTTCAAAATAAGTATAACTTTTGCCTTTATTGAGAGACGATTAAATTGTGCAATAACCACATCCTTATGACCGCTATCACAGGAGAAGGTATGTACATATATGTTAAGTTACAGTACAAAGAACTTGGTATTTGTAGTGCTTGCTGTGGTAAAGGGTTAACATATCGCGGGTAAGTTCAGCGTAAGACATGATGAGAGAAGTTTTTGAAACTCCTTTTTAAAATAGAACCTTATTTTGCATCACTTTAGAACCGCAAAATAAATCCAATTTTACAATCAATTTGTAAGTTGTATCATATTCCGGTTGTGGACTGAATGCTCAAAGCAAATATTTAAAGATCCCATTTGAAATAGTTATCATTCAAATTCGTTCAATACCAATATGTATGTACGTACGTCGAACAGTCGAACATATATATATAGTATTGCAATACAAAATAAGGCCCCTATAGACGTATGAAAATATACTGTTGGAATTAATGCAAATACTTACCTTCATGTGTGCCTTTCAAGAAAGTTCTTATGCACTTCGCAGCCTCGAAAATGCATTTGTATTTTTCGGCGGTATTCACTTGCCTAGGAACAACAATGCTCCAGCAAAGAGGGTCTTTGAATCCGAGCCTACTGGTTTGAGAAGGAGAGGAAGACCGAATCTCCGGTATAAAGACCAAGTAATCGCGGATGCAAGATAGCTTGGTCTTGATGACTGGAAGCAGCGTGACTAGGACCGTCAACGATGGAAGGCAGCAATTGCTCAGGCTCGGACCCTCCATGGGTCGCCGGCCTGATTAGTAAGTAAGTATTCACTTGCATAGAGTAGAGATTCACCTTAATGGTTCCCCTAAAGAGAAATCCAAAGGTGTCAGGACTGGAGTGAAAATAAACTGGAGTGACTATATGCACATTCCTCTTGAAACCTCACAATCTCCTTCTCTAAAGGATGGCATTCTAAGTACTGTCTGCAATAAAGCCGGGTGGAAGAAAAAAATATACCAATGTCCAATGTAATAATAACGAATGGTGTAATAATAATTTCAGAAATGTCTTTCAATCTCATTCACTAAATTAGCCTTTCCCATTGAATTTAACTACTCTATTGGATCGGCTAATCTTTCTAAAGTGTGTTAAAGACCTAGGAGTTCTGCTTAACTCTGCTTTTTCAGCCTACACACATACAAATTATATATTATCTAAAGCGAATTCTGCAGTTGGCTTCATTAAGCGTAACACAAAATATTTCACTAGTCCATTCGCTTTATTATCTCTGTACGCCTCTTTGGTCAGGCCCCTTCCTGAATATGCGTTAGTTGTATGGGATCCAAATTTTGTCACATACACTGAGCGCATTGAAAAGTTCCAAAAAAGATTTACAAAATTAATTTTTTTCCAAAATGCAATGGATATTCTATGGCACATCTTTTGTAGTAACTTCAATTCTATTTGCCCACTAGGCCACTCCGTACTCGACATTTACTATTTGAAAATTTTAATAACACTGAATAATTAACCACTAACACAAAAATTAACCACTTACAAGTGTAATTAGGGTTTTAACGATTACTCACAAAATCTTGAATTATCTGATACTAGAATGCATTTTAAAAAACAATTATTAAGCCTATTTACTTTTTAAGTCTTAGTTAATTATATGCTTAATATTACTTTTTCATAATCTGTTAGTACGTAAGTACTAACTTGCCCACACATTGAGGATAAATGGCCTTGTAAATCAATTAACTTGTTGTGTGTTTCCACCGTCTCTAGTTAACTAGGCCCGTCTGCGTTTTGACGAAGCATCTATTGACAAAATTGTTTTCATTTTGAGCATTCTTCAGGCAGCAATATGCAGAATGAAACGCATTTTCGGTCTGGAAACTTATGTATGCAGTAAGTGCTTCGAATCTGCTTAAATTTAAGTACGCATTATTCCCCACCACTTTCAAAAGATGACTCCCTAATCCCTAGTCAAAAATGTGAGTGATTTCCGATCACTCTCCCCGTATAGTTATTTTCTTATCTGTACCCAAGGAATCACTTTCATGCTGGTTGACTTCGAAGTGTGGGACACCTTGCATATACTCGTACGTAGTTGATTCTTGGACAAGTTAATAAGATAACTCGATTTTTCATCGACATTTCATAAATACAAACGAATAGGAGAAGCAGATGGTTACACCAAAACTCCAATGTTAATTTCTATATCAACTGTAGCTTTAAACAGAGGTAATGATGGATTTTAGAAATCCGGCGATCAAAACAATATTTCAGTTGATTACACGAGAAGTGTCACAATCCCTTTTCCGTTGAATACAATAATGTGACCGCTTACCGAAGGCGATTGCCTTTATAGTTAGCTAAATTTGAAATTTCACGTCTGGAATTATTCCCCCAATTCCTTTGTGTTATAAATTGCGAGTTGTTTCAACTTTCAATGAACTCGAGAATTGATTGCCTCAATTAGAAAATATCTTGTCCGATGCAAGGTAGGAGGAAGGATGTTCTCTAATCATTCATTATACTAATCTTTCGCGCTCTCTTCTGTGCTTTGGTGGGTAAATTTTTTGAGAATTCTTCAAACACATAGAGAGGCTGCAAAGGACATTAAAATAAATTTGTCACACAAAAAGGACTTCCGGTTTTCTTATCTGCAATAATGAGGGATGGTTGCGGCACCCCCAAAAACGCCTGGCAACGTACCTAATGAGCATGAGGGATGAAATAAAGAGAGTGAGTACTTCTATAAGTCCTTTTGTCCTTTAGACTTTAGATTTGGGTTTTTCGTTATCACCATGAAATATGGAAAATCCGTGTAATTAGATGGAGAGTTTAAATTCTCTTCTTCTTTGTTTTGTCCGCCACAGATATTAGATAGTGTGTTCATTTGGCCAAGAGGACTTAATACGTTTCTTTTCAATTAAATTAAGCGAAACTTAATTGACCTACATTTGGGGCATTGAGTGTTAGAACTGTTTGAGTGAAGAGTAAGCCTAATTGTGTGGAATGGGGATTACAGCGTAGAACTGAAACGATGCGCTTGGGCCACATTATCTGGATTAATGCTGTTATTGACAGAAGGTATACTTTGAAAAAGTTACTTATGCGCAATAATGATTTGCTGGGATGTAATTGCGATCATATTGCTTAAGAAATTACCATTGCCAAACGCATTTGGGATTCAGTAAGGATGAGAGGATTATAAACATTAGCACTGATGCACACAAGCTGAAATGTCGGCTGCCGCTGTGGCAAATGGGCTTCTTGGGTCAAGTAAATCAAATACCGTAAATATCTTAGGATCGGATTATTGATTTCAGTGTTTAATGCCAAACAGCTTGTTAATAAGATATGACTCGGAAATTAGTTTTATTAGTAATCAGTATTGGCGACAGATAGATAGATAACTAAAGCAAAACTTTTCATATTCTAAACCATCTGCAATTGTATTAGGTATCCTATAAACCGCATCAATAATTGCGAAGCACTTCGCTCGGAACCCGAATTTTTTACCAGGTATAAGACATATTTCTTTTGTGACCAGTGGAATACGCTTGAATATAAGTCTTTCGAATAGTTTTAATAGTACAGCTTGTAGTCATATTGGTCTCTGTAATTGTTTGTTATTGGAAGATTTTCTCGATCTTCATCTTTCAAGAGTCTCGAACTTAAAGTCTAATTGAGCATTTATTATTATGTAGAAGAAGTGTAAGCGCTTTGTGTGATAATTTTGTCCATAATTGCTCGGCAAGATATTCACCTCATTCTCCGCATTGGAGAACCGTCCACCGAAATCGAAAAATTGTTCGATGTTGGTAATGCGAATTGACGTTCTTAAATACGAATGAATCGAATCTCGAATGGGATTCATACAGAAGAGTAGATTTCTTTTAAAAATCAAGTTATTTGTGTTATGTATTATGTCATTTAACAAATGAAATTGTAGGAAGAATAGCACAATAGAAAGAGCTAGTCGAGAAAGTTTGCGACGCGCACTTGAGTGTTGTTTGTAAATATTAAAAACACTGAATTTGTTTTATTAAATATGTTGGAAAAATAAATACAATTTTATTTATCCGCTACTATAATAATATATACTATGGGTGGCGCTACTGCCCGTAGAGGACCGGAGCCTAGCTTCTCAGCAACCACTCATGTTGCTCGTGCTATTATTCTCTCACGAATGGAAGGGACCTACAGTTTTATGCCGACTCCGAACGGTGAAGTTATTGAAGCTTTTTCTAGACAGTTCAACGGATCAAACCTTGCAAAGCATATACATTTTGTGGGATGCGCAACACACATTCACTATCTGTCATCAAAAAAGTGAGCAATACTATAGGTCTGTTCCAATTGATTTGTGGACAGAAATTCGTAGTTGAGTAAATTGTCAGTAGTGGGGGTAAAAATCTCTCTTTCAGAGAGAAACTGTGCACAAACTTGTGGAACGACTTTTCGTAGAAATGCACAGAATTCACGAAACGTCAAAAAAAATATATGAAAATTTAATGTTGTTTTTTTTAATTAGAATTTGACAGTCGTCAATTTTCCACAGAATTTTCTGTGGCAGAAATTCGCAGGGTGGGGAAATTTTGTACTCTCTCATGAGCACGCTCTTCTGTGAAAAACTACGAAAAAATCACCAAATGGAACGGCTTTGGACAGTTTTTCGGTGAATTTCACAGCAATTGGAACAGACCTTATATTAGGTCTTTTCCCGTACTTTCTACACAAAATTGTGAAGACTGTCATTTTTTAAGGAGTGGGGGAAAATCTCTCAGAGAGAAGCAAAATCTCAAGAAAGTACGGGAACGCAGTTTTACCAAATGTGTAAATTATGTCATTTGTGAAATGTCAAATAAGAAATGTCACATACTGGTTTGAATTAAATTACATTTGTGATTTTTAAGTGCTGTGTAAAAGTGGAAACTTTAAAAAATTCTGCTAAAAAGTTATTTTTGCACATGATAACTGACGACGACGACGTGATGGAACTAATTATTAATGAACCGGACATTGAAAAAGAATTGTTGCTAGCGGTTGTGTCTTCATCTAAGTCAAAAAGAACGTGCGTGAGGGATTATTTAGAAACGACTGTTCCACTCTACTCTGCAAAGGAATTCATAACACATTTCCATATTAAAAGATCTCTATTTGAAAGCCTTTCGGAAAAGTTTGAAACATCGCACTTTTATGCTGATCTACGGCCCGATAAAAGATGCAGTGCTCATAAGCACACTGCAGTTTTCCTATGGTTTGCTGGTCATGAAGCATGTAGTTTCAGAGATTTAACCGACCGTTGTGATCTTTCATTATCATCTGTTTCACGTATCATCGACCGGTATACAATGTTCTTAAGCAGTCTCAGCCCAAGCATTATAACGTGGCCCAATTATGAGCAAAAACAGGAAACAAGTACATTTTTCCAAAATAAAAAAGGATTTTCAAAAGTAATAGGTGAAACGCAAATAGATTTCACATTTATTTGTAATTTATTATTATTTAAATCAGGTTGTATCGATGGAACACATATTGTAATAGACCCACCCCAAAGACGATTATATTGATCGCAAGGGAAATGTGAGCATTTGTCTTCAGGCAATCTGCAACGAAAAAAATAAATTTATAAGTATTTTTGTCGGATATCCAGGTTCATGTCACGATAGTTGGGTTTTACAAAACTAACCAATTTATGGAAAATTAAGCGAATCGTGTGGAGGTAAGGTGCTTAAATTTTGGATAAAAATTATTGGTATATTAAAATCTTTATATTACTTTCAGATTACTATCTTTTAGGTGACTCAGCATATCCATGCTCTAGTCACTTGGTTACAACTTGTAGAGATAACGGCCATCTAACTAATGTACAGAAAAATTTCAATATAAAACTAAGCTCTTGTCGTGTTGCAATAGAGCATTCATTCGGTATACTCAAACAACGATTCCGACAATTGTATTACTGTAAGCTTAGAGAGCTTGTTGCGTTCTTCACAATATTGTAAACGAAGATGATTTAGAATTTATAGAGGAGACTATTGTAAGCAGCAGCCCAGACTTCGTACAATTTGGAGAACATGCTAGAGGAAATGTTGTGAGAGATGCCATATGTCAACAGTTAAAGCAAAACTTGTTAATTTAAATAAACAGGATTTTCTTTTAGCTTCATTTGTTTATTTTTTATTTGTATTGCTGTAGCAGCCCACATAACACAATATAAATTAATTATAGCACAACCATAGTAACATAACATAACATATAAATTCATTTAACAATAATAGGAACAAGAACAAAACATAACATATCAATTTAGAAGAAAAAAACTTAAAACTTATCAAGAATAGCCTTAAGCAGCTCATTTCGCTCGTTGTCACATTTCTTTCTGTGATCCAAAAATTTAATTACTTCAGAGTGGTAGTCTGCACTTTCTTTTCCAATTTCGTCTATTCTATTTAAGATCCTCTCCTGAGTGGATTCACACTTCCTCTTTCCTTTAAGAGCTGATCCGCTAGAGTTTTCTGTGAAAAAATGCATTAATTTCATGAAAGTAAAGAAAAATTGTATACTAAACCTGAAGTTGAAGATGTGTTCGCTTCAAAAAAGCTTTCATTGGCTATAAGGTCTTCCCTTGCTAAACCGTCCTGTGGTTCATTGTCCAGTATATATTCTTTTCGGACAGGACTTTATCTAACTCGCTGTAACCAAATACATCATTAAATTAATATAAAATGTTTCCAATAAACATACCTTTGGTAAGGACAAGTCACCCTATTCCTTCCTGTTATTTTATTCTGCATTTTTGTAGTTTTGTATCGCCGCTCCAAACTGCGATATTTTCCCTAAACTTGGACAGTGAAAGTGTAGCCCTCGTCAAATAACTTTTTTTGAATTAGTTGCCACATTTTTGTTCGGTCGAATGTTTTTCCAACCTTCGGACGTAGATCTTCCACCAATGAAAGTAGCAATTTTGTTGGTGCTTCCAACCAAACGTCTTTGACTACTTCACCAACAGCCTCGACATTCGGATCACTTTCCCTGGATCTAATCACAATGTTAGGAATGAACTCATTTCCCTGTGATTGTATCAAATCTTGGGTAAATAGATCCCGGTACTCCTGGTCTACAAAGAAATTATATTTATGTAGGTGGTAAAAAAGCAAATCGTATTACCTGTCTGAAGGCGGTGGTATGTTTTGGATGAACATTCTACATCCATATTATTGTTGTATTCCGTGGTATTTATTTTTATTTTCATTTATTAATTGACGACTGTATTATCCACAAAAGCACAGGAAATTATTTGATTTGGCACATCCACTGATTTGACAGAAGACCAACAATCTGCCCACACAAATTTCTTGTGTTAAAATGGGCAGGGTGGGGACATTTTTTACTCTCTCGAGAGAGCGCTCATTTGACATAAAACCAAAATTTTTGGCGCACGGGAACAGACTTTCGTAGATTTTGTGTTGTTTTGTACTGTTTTGTGTTGTTTATTTTGGGTACAGACCTGTTTTAAGAAAAACAGAAACCTCAATGCTTGAATTTAAAATCAAATTTCTTAAATCAAACGTCAAACCGGGGAACAACTGATTTCGAAAATGGGAAATAGTGATATCGATAATTTAGTGCATCCGCCGGGTTCAATAATAGCAGGAATACGTGAACGTGAATCGAACAAGTGAATGGAATCTCCGATCCGTCGGATTTGAGAATATGGGTGATTTGCATTTTCTTTGCTCATGTTTGCATACTTGTCATTTCTTTCGGTATAGTTCTGATTCAATTGCATCTGACATGGAAGGCTTCATTTTTACCGGCCTTGTCATTTTATCGCTAGTGCAAACCATCGATTTAAGCGATCTAAAAAGCAATGGCACTTTTCACAGGAGATAGACGGCTTCGGCGGAATACAGGAATCTCGAGTTTCGATTTTGTGATTTTTCATTGATCTGTTTTATTCTTGTGGTCTCAGTTTTTTGTATTGGAAGCAACTAAGCCATATATGTGAGTAAGAGACAACATACCCGTGGGAACGAGAGAGAAAACAAATCGTCTGCTATCGAAATTGGGCTGGAGTTCGGCAAAGTACTCACCTCCAATTTGCTTGAAATTTATTTGTACATAGAAGGTTAAATCCAAAACGGCGCAAACCACTAAAAAGGACGAAAAGGGCATTCGAAAATCCATTAAAACAAGGACTCAAATATCTTCTAAATAGTGAGGCGTATATGAAAGTAACTTTTTTAAGCTACTTTTTAACGTATTGTAAGGGTTTACATCTCAATTGAAAGTCTAAATTGAAATTGAAAAGATGTACATATTTGCATTGTAACATTTGTTTATTGAAAATAAACGAAAAAAGTTGTATAAAAATGATTTAAAAAAAAAGAAATTTGGAGCAAAAAGCATCGGTGGCGCCACCAGCATCTTAAGTTTTGTGAAATTCCATGAAACAGTTCTTTTTAATGCTGAGGCACAGATGAACTTAAAAATTTCCAGTAACATATAGCGTTCGTGATTCGTGAGTCGCATCCAGGTTTTTTTTTGCATCGATGTCGAGTTGTATCGGGCAAGTCACCGATTGTGTCTACATGTACATCCTTCGGTGACAAATTAACAACATTCATACGACCCCGCTTTGCCACGATCCCCGATTCCAAATTCTATGGGCGACCAGATTTTTGTGCCAAAGGATTTTGTACGACAAGTGGCCACTTCCATAATAAATTCGTACAATTTTAGTGGCACCGTAGTTTGGCCATATCGCACATGTGTTATAAATGGCTTCGTGTAAATTTGCGTGATTTGATGCGAATGCGACATCGACCCAATCACGGGTCCATTAGATCGACGCCGCCCATGTATTTCTTGCACTCTTGTATGACGTTGGGTCACTCTAAAATCACACTAATTCCAACGATTTAGACTTTTTGATGAAACGCTGAACAGCTGGAGCTGTTGTCGCTGCCGTTTCATCGGACGATAAATATGGCTTGATTCCAGCCATAGTGGAAGTCATATTCACCATTTTGTTTTCGTTCCATGCGACTGTGGAAACATCGATGCCGTAGTACGAAGCCCCATCTTCAATGCTGTCACCATGGTTGTCGAACTTTTGAGGAAGTTTCCTCTTTGGAATGCGCTGGCGGCGAAACGAGTATATGCATTTATTGCGAAGGTAAAGTTGCGAGATTTCGTGATGGCACAGCATTATCATCGTCGCGATTCATTCATAGAGTTTCTATCGGACCTTGCTTGTTGATGCACATATGCTGCCAATTCTTCTTCGTTGAGAAAATCGATTTTGCGTGGTATTCTAAATAACACTTTATACAAACTTACACACTTTTTACACACACGCACACGTATTATTTAAAAAGAACTCAATTCACTTAAAAATGGCTTAGATTTATCATCGGCGACGGACAACTCCAAACTAGATTCTTAACTCTTTTCTTGCTTACAGTAACCTACGCTACAACTTTGTGAAGAGTGAAGTGTTGCAAATAACGACGGTGCGTTTTTTTGTTGCACAATGCTTCCTGTCCCGATTCTGAGCGTCGGCGTTCTATTGGTAATTAATGATCTGACCATAGATACGCTGTCTCTATGCTATCTCACAGATAATATATTTTATGGCGTAAGTGCCTAGCGTACCAATTTGGGCAAGAACTAACAAATCCCAAGAAAATGATAAAATTTTGTTCAATTTTTTTATTTTGAATACTTGCATCACTTTCTGGAGACAATAATGAAATCGAAAATAAATAATAAAAAATTTACAAAGAATGCGTATCGACGTCCGGCGCAGACTCAACTGCAATCCAAGATTTAAAATGCAGTTGGATTCAAGCGGCAACCGGTGCATACTGTTTAGTATGTATAGCAGAACGTAATAAAACTACGTGGTGGCCCGTGGCGTTGTGGGTATGTGCGTCGACTCCTACGCAATTGGACCTACCTGTCTAAGTGGAGTCACTGACAATGCTCTGTCTAGAAAAAGCCTACTCACAATTAGCCGTTCGGAGTCGGCATGAAACTGTAGGTCCCTTCCACTCGTGATAGAATAATGGCACGCACAACACGAGTGGTTGCTGAGAAACTAGGCCCTGGCTCTCTCCGTGCTGTAGCGCCACTAATATTATATTATAATAAAACTATTCGCACGCAGTTTGGAATAATTTTCTTGAACAAACTTTTTGTTCAAAGAGTGCGTGCCCAAAATGGACCAGTGGTCATTTAAAGGTTAACGTATTGAAGAAGTTACATGGCAGTGTGTAGCCTTGTCTAAAACGTTGTTTGACATTGAAGCTCTTGTTGAGTTTGTTACCGAACTTGAGGGAGCAGCGAGAACTGTTTATCGTGCGCGCAAACAATTCGCCACAGAAAATCTTATTGCGTTATGCGAAGAAGAATTATCCCTCTGTTGTTAGCGCAGGGATTGGGCAAACGTTGCTCAGATTCCACTTCGGACATGCTTTGCTCTGAGCTGGTACACGCGCAAAACCAGACCATATACTCCTGTTTTACAAATGTCCGTAGACAACTGCACTAGCAGCTTTGTTAGACTTCAGTCCGGATATTGCTATCTTGACTTCGTCTATGTTGAGTGGAACATTCTGCCTAACATCGATATTAGGGTCATTATCCCCGTTTTAAAGTTAGTTAAAGTTAGTTTAAAGGTAGCAGTTGATCATTTTCATCCCGAACCTTATAACCATTGTATAATTACATCACTCTCTCTCTGGACGTTATTCCTGCAATAACACCTCTCCATCTCCTCGGTCTGGATCCTGGAACCGAGGGTGTCAAACACCCAAAACATCAGTAGTAACTTCTTTGATAGGTTTTTAACAACGATTCCTTTGATTCTAGCAGTTCATTTGGCTAAAAATTATTTCCAACCCGATTGTGACAGTGAATAAGAAATATTTTATCGCATTTTCATCACTAGAACACATGCTTTATATGTGCAAGACCTCTCAACATAGACGATGATAGTCAAACCTATCGTCCACCTGATCAATACGAAGAGAAGATAGTTATATCCAAACTTAAATCCAACAAGGCTAGCGGACATGACGACCAACAGTCTTATTTTTTTTATTTTTCATTTAGTTTGAGAGCTTACATATTAAGATATAATATCTTTTACAAAAAATTGTGATAAGCTATTAAAAATTACAGAGGAAGTTAGTTACAATAGACGGTTTTATGTACAATATGTTTTTAGAGTAATTCAATATTTAATTCAATGTAGATAGATGAGTTTTTAATTGATTTTTAAATCGTATCTTATTTTCTATTTCAATGATGTTGCGTGGGAGGGCATTCCAGAGTCGAGTGGTGGTAACAAAGAATTGGCGTTCAGAGTTAAGATGAGAAAAGCGCGGTAATAGTCTTAGCCTTCTCATTTCTAAGATTCCCATTTCTCATTTTCTCTCTCCCAATTCATTTCTAAGGTTTGGCCCGACGAGTGTATGTCTAAAATGGAATCTCAGCTTCGTTCGATCTTATCTGCTATATTGTGTGAACCGTCGCTAAAAACCTGATTGGCAGCTATCAATGTTGTTCCAGGCCAGGAAAGTCCACAGACGATACAATTTTCTTACTTTGGCAGATCCTGGAAAAAACCCAAGCAGTTCAAATCGACACCCACCATCCGTTTAACGACTTTAAAGCCACATATAACAGCATTTATAGAGACTGTTAATATAGCTATATAGAGCCATGTCTTGTTTTGACATCCCTGCCAAACTCGTCCGTCTGTGCATGATGACGATGGAGAACGCTCGCTGCTCCATCAAGGTTGGTAACGACTTCATCGAGACCATTGACGTCAAAAGCGGGTTTTGTAAAAGGTGGCGCGCTGACATGTGATTTCTTTAACATCGTACTTGAATGAATTGTGCGAAACTCAACACTGGAACCACAACCTTTGAAAAGTCTGTCCACCTACTAGAGTACGCCGACGATATTGACACAACTGGCAGAACACAGCGGGCTGTCACTGGAACGTTCGCTACTATCGAAACGGAAGCTGTAAAAATAGGTTCAGCAGTAAATGAGGGCAAAACCAAGTATACGCTGTCAACAAGAAGCCATAACCAACATCGACGAATTCGGCTGAACGTCACAATCGACAGCCATAACTTTGAGGCAGTGAGGGAAATTGTCTACCTTTGCTCTGCTATTAACTCTTACAATTACACTTGGGCAGAAATAAAACAAAGAATAACTCATGCCAATCGCTGTGTGCTTGGGCTGAGAATCCAATTGAGTAGTAAGACCCTATCCCAAACAACTAAGGAGATTCTATATGTTTTATTATGGCACTGAAGCATGTACTTTGTCAAAAGCGGATGAGGATCGACTGAAAAATTCTTCGTAAATTAAACCGTGCTGCATGCGGGGCCTTGGAGAAATTCAACGACGAACTATAAACTATAGCGACATCGCCCTAGCCAAAAAACTACACATCAGTCTTTTAAGATGGTCAGGATATATAGAACGAATGGACACTAATGTTCCGGCCCGTAGAGTCTTCAAATCCAACCCAGAGGGAAAACGTAGTAGAGGAAGAAGTTTCCTTAAATGGCGTGCACAATTTGAAGTGGACCTCATCCGGCTTGGAATGCCCAACTGGAGTCTGGAAGCATCTAGCTAAGGACCGTGCTAGCTGGAGAGACTTGCTAGTTGTGACCCAAATTTACCCGAACTGTAGCGCCGTCTAAGTAAGTCATTTAGTTCCAATTGTAAATTTCCCATCAAAAATGGGTATAGTAGCTCAGATCAATCTTGACAGGAACTATACCAACTGTGACATAGCAATAATGTCGGACAGTCGTGTCGCTATCCTGGCACCTGACTCCTATATCGTAAAATCAAGGCTCGTGTGGGAATGTCTACAGAAGCTTAAGAAGCTGAGTGGGAGTAGCAGAGTAAAATGCTGTTGGATACAGGGATAGAAGGCAATGAAATGGATGACTCGCTGGATATGAAAGGAGCATCGGAACATTTTATAGGCCCGGCACCATTCTGCGCGGAGATCACGTCCTCATGAATGAGCTCAGGGAACTAGAAACCGAGCAGATGCATGGAACAAGGCTCATGGTATGAAGCAGGCCAAGAAACTATTGGATCAACATAACCGCAAGAGGTTTGAAGCATGTATCAGAATGAGCAAAAACAACCTCCGTACCCTAACAGGCTTCCTAACAGGGCACTGTAAACTCAGGGAGCACCTAAGGAAACCAGGAGTATCAGAAGAAGGTCTCTGCAGATTCTGTGGAGAATCTAATGAAATTCCAGAACATATACTGGGATTTTGTGCGGCGCTAACCCACAAAAGACAAAGATATCTGGGCAATCAGAGGAAGAATTGAAGTCACTAGAACCAGCTCTCATACTCAGATTCCTAAAAGAAACTGGCTTTGAAAGAATACTCTAGGACGACTCTGAAAAGATCTGCATGGGAGGGGAGCTCTTAAGAAAGCAAAGGTATTAATAGGGGGCACAATAGATCTTAAGGTCGCAGTGCAATTTACCCTCAACAATAGTAATAATAGGTATAGTAAGTGCGGGAAATATGCGCACGCAGTTAAAAATAAGTTTACAAACATTTTGACACAGCCTACTGTACGACAAGGGAGACAATAACTGCCGTTAATTACAATGAAATCACTTATGTAGGCTTTGAAGTTACAATTTGTATGCGTAAGCTGTAATGGCATAGAAAAAGCTTGGATAAAATGTTAGACCTTGACTTTGCAGGCAATGAGCAACAGTATTAAAATGGGTGGGTCATATTAAACCGAAAGAAGTAAGTTCCTTTAGTTTTTAATTAAAAACTTTTTGTTAAGTTTATTTTACCATTAAACTTTTTGAAGACGGAAGCTCAAAAAGCATCTACTGTACTGACTGTAAAAATGAAAAATAAATAATTCGGACTAAATTCATGGTTTTATTGCAAAATATGTTAAAGGTAGGCTATATTTACCACACTTACTATTACGTTGGCCTAAGTGAGCCACGGCCTTAAAGCCGACATAGCACCCAAACCCCTACCTACCTACTATACTAAAAAATGTATAGTGCAGCTTTTGAGTTTATTTTGAACTTTAATAACTATAGCCGCAGACATGAGTGCTTTATTTGAAAACAAAACCAACCGAAATTCGCCGAACGACAGCTACACAATTTCCCTACACTCAGCTGAATGGAAAGCAATCTTCGTCGACATGCCAAAATATGAGTATCTATCAACATCAGAATATTTCATATTCTAGACTTAATATCGGAACCGAAAAATCCCTGCAGCGGAGGTCAATGGCATTTCATCGTTCCTCCCAACAGCACTTCGGCACACTCGCTTGCGATTTCTCCTCAATTTGAGAGCTTCATTAGTTCGGATTATGTCCTCTTCTCTTGCATAAGCTGCATTAGATCCTTAGTATACCACTGCAGAGCACATGCTCGTACATATTCTGCACATGTAGATGCACCTAACCCAAGTGAAGCGAATGCACACGAAACAATGCGACGCGTTTCCTGCAATTAAATCACCTACACCTCATTACGTAAAATCCATCGCTAATATCCTGAGGATATTCACGAAAAATAAGAAAAATAAAAACCCACCATGAAAAGCAGGAGCATGGGGTTTTGTGTGTCCTTTCGTTTCGTAGTCATTCGTGCCCGCAAGGCTCTCGTGTATGCTGAATGAAAAATCTCAGCACACTCACACTTCGGTAGCTCAACTACCTCATAAGCCCTTCCTTCAGTTCCCGCAAACGGTTGACAGGAGCCGGTTTTAAGCGGGAACAGTTCCCTCCGTCATTTAAATATTCATGTCAGCTCATGTTGCGGAAAGATTTGGGTTAATTTCGGAACACTCTTGATAAACAAGCATCCGGCTACAACGAGGACTATGGTGATGACGACGATGATGATGATGGCGGTGATGACGGTGATGAGTGTGGAAGCAGATGGATGCTCCACATACCGAAATTTTTTTTTTCACCTGCCCGTCTGAACTCTTCTATTATTCTCGACCCTCATGCTCCTTCTGCTGGGCATTCCATCTGCAGTCCAGAGTGTGTCAAATGCTCGGTGTGTGGACGAACTTCAAATGGCGCATTGTTGCATCTGAACCCAGCACTGCTGTGTGTTTGGATGAGTGTGGGATGTAAGTCACGAAATTACAGAGCTTTATTGCTTGACGGTTAAAACTGTTGAAAAATAAATCTGTCAACATAAATAGGTGTTTAAACAGGTACTTTCATGACGACGTAATATATCATTAATATTTCACAAAATATGCCGAAAAAGAGTAGCCGAAAATGGAAAGGTCGAATATACCCTCGAGTAAGATTACTAACGACAGTCAATGTAATCAACAGTTTGTTAAACAAATGCTTTGAAGTTATTTATATTTATTTTGTTTGTATTATATTAATTATTTTTATTTCGAAGACACCGAGCAGAGCTCAGCCGACTAATTGACAATATTTGTAATGACAGTGCTAAAAATGTACTAAAAAAATAGAATAATTATAAAAAGAACTAAGTTCAAACAAAATTGGTGGAATAAATGTTAAACATACTATGATTATCATTTTTAGTTTCTTGATCTATTATTCGCTTTCTAGTATATATGTATATATGTAACACATCCAAACCGCGATAGTCTTTTGAAACACCCTTCAGATCTTCCATCAGACCTGAAAATCGGGGGTTCAGGGGTACAATAAAGTCATAAGTATTCTTCCTCTCACCGCGGCTGCATAGGTCACTCAATACACAGTAGCCCTGCATTCACATATGATGCTAAAATACTCGGCCATCTTGTTAAGAGATGGTGGCAGCTCTGGAAAGCCTTACTTAAACGTCATCTTCGATTCATCCGCAAATGTTTGCAGAGGATTATCCAGCGTGGGGTAGTCAAACTTGTAGTAGGATCTGAAGATAATGATTGAGAAGTTCTTCTCGAAGATGAGCTTATGTGGTAGGAGATCTGTGTCCCAGGAATGGCGTCGATCAAAGATTTAGGTCCAACGAAATTAACTTAATAGGCTCAGGTGAGGTTACTCGTATTCTCTAGTTAGTTTTTTCTAGTTCAGAGAGGCCTGGTTTGGAATCGGCTAAGGTGATTTACGATAGTTGACTATCGCAATCGTGGTTTTTGCTCTGCGTATTGTGATTGTCAATTTAAGGGTCGTACATTTGCGACCGATTTCATGTGACAGCTCATAGATGTCGTTTTCATGTATTTTTGTTCAATATTAGTATTTGGGACAAATACAATTCATTTATCAATACATACAAAACCAAGAAAGTATATATTGTAAACAATGTTATGCAACAACACTTATTTATTTATCAATTTATTCACATTTTTCATCGAATACGAATCAATAACAAATTCAAGGCAAACAATTGTAGTCAAGGCGTGAACCAGTATAGAGAAAACGCAAAAAAATGGAAACTTCGATATAAAATATAGCAAATAAATCCACTAAGTGGAAGTGGTGCCACTTTGAGGCATATTTTTTGCGATAGCATTACTCATTCCACTCCTGGTTGCTTAATATCTCTGATCGTCGATATATGTATGTGTGTTAATGTGTTTCACAGAGGCCGCAAAAGGAACATCGCGTGCGTTTGCAATGACCTTGCACCCAGTATTTTTGGGTGACAACAAATGAGTAATTGAAGACCTTTCTTACGGTACATAAAATTAAAGCGATATTCGTCAACTTGAAGTGTAAGTGACGGCAATTTCTATTTCGCGTGCTGAATTTAACAATATTTAGATAAGAGTCGTCACTTTGCTTTGAAGTAGCCCTTCTTTGTATTACTGACTGAAATTTAGTTGGGAATTTTCGATCATTATCCTGCAGAGAATTTTAAGACTATATATGTCATGTTTTAGTTCAACTGATCCATGAGAATGTACTTTTTTTTTTTTTATAATTTGCGCGCGCTCAAGGGATTGCTAATACCCTTAAGTGTCCGGGGTCAAGACACAGCACGGGCCGAAGGTATAGAGGGAGAAAGGGAGAGGAGGTACCTGTGCACATTGGTCTTAAATATCTGCGGGTTGTAGTCTGTGGGAAATATAGGGCTGGGAAGAGCATTCCAAATTCGCGTAGTGCGGCTGAAGAACGAGTCTCTAAATTTAACTGTGCGTCCGAAAGTAGGCTTAAGGGTAAACTGATGAGTATTCCTGGCGAGACGAGTATTGCGGGTGAATTCATGGAGAGGAGGAATGCAGTTGGCTAGCTCACTTGAGCATCGTTTGTTGAAATAGCGATAAAATACGGACAAAGAAGAAACGGTACGTCGATGTTCGAGCGAGTCTAATGACTTTGCGACATTGTTGTCTCCTATAAGTTTTATCGCTCGCTTTTGGATTCTATCTAGTAGGTGCAGGGTGGTCTTTGGGGCACCAGACCAGATATGAGCGTTGTACTCAAGCTTGGGGCGGATATACGCCTTATAAATGAAAGCCAAATCAGAGGGGGTGAAATATTTCTTGCATCGATTAAAGAAACCTAAACATTTCGCAGCATTTTTGGCGACCTCAAATAAGTGATCTAAGAGAGTACTAAGAGAGACTAAGAGAGAGAGGAAATATTCGCAATGATATGCCTGATGCTGATGCTTCTTCTATCTATTTGATCATTTCATGTTAAGAGGGCTCCAGGAAATTGTGTTATCAAACGTATCTCTATCAAAAACATGACACATGCTTCCCGAGCGTATACTCGTACTACAATCAGCTTGAACCACTTAGGGCACTATCCTGCAGCCATCCGAATCTGTCGCAATCTGTTCAAGTTCATATTATCTTCAAAATCAAATACTGTCTAATCGACAAGGCATCAGAGATTTGCATAATGTATCCTGTTGTACAAGTTTCTCTTCATCCTTTGTGTATGAGGCATGCGGCTTTAAATTGCTGTCATTAATTTGAGGAATGTATGCAGGCTAAAGCTGCCATTCCCCAACGTACCCTTCCAAAAGTCATTGACGTAATTTTAATTAGTTCTTCGATTATGTAGGATTTGGAACTTAAAAGTGCATACATTCAACTGCTCCACTAAAAGCTCTTTGATCTGTTACGTAAGGATGTATGTAGATATGTATATACGAGGGATGGCGTACGTAGAATGAATCACCGCTGGCAACGTAGTCACTCACTGATGAGGTAATCACAAGTAATTAATATTATTGATTACATGGTTGTGCTGTAAGTGTGTTGATTAAGGGTGCGGGGCTGAGAGTGCTTCACCAATGATTGACCAAAAGATGTCACCGTCAGAGAACTGTCCACGAACGCACACACAGGATGTACGTGCAGGGACAACATGATATCGGGGACCGCTCGAGGAGAGTTGTGACACCCAACGGGTGATAGTGTCATTATCATCTTGTTGAATAGAAATGAACCCTTGGCTCCCGTCTTCATCATCATAGACAAGCCCAGAGTTGAGATAACCATGCATTAAGATTGACACAACGCAAAGGGTAGTCAGCTGACATAGATATATAAACATACATAGGTGAATAGTGGGGACATTGGGTATGATTGTAAGTATTGAGAGGAAATAACCATTTGAAATCAGTCAACATCATACAGAGTACGAGTACATAATTTACGCTGATTACCTCCTTAATGGGCTCCTTATGTAGGAATTGAATTAACGCGTGCAAACGAAACGTGTGGGCCCAGAGGATATTGCACGCAAATGTGGCAATCATTTGGAGTGATTGTGGCATAAGTAGATTTGAAAAGGGTATCATTATCGCGACAATGGGGCACGCGTCAATGCGCAGCTAATTAAATGCAAATGAGGAACGCACTTAAGGTATGACTAAGTAGTGAAGTGGCTCAGGGAGATGGTACTTATATTTGTTGGAAGCAATCTGACTTGGAAACTTGGAATGGAGCTTGTATATTGATGATCTGCTTGCTCTTTTAATCAATTTGGTTTCATATATAGGTGGTGGCCAGTGGCGTTGTGGGTATATGCGTGTCTATGTTAGATTCCTGGTACTACACAAAAATAATATTCACGGCCCCACCTCTTTCGAGTCACTGACAATACTCAAAGAGTATAACTGTCTATAAAAAGCTTCTCAAACTTAACCGTTCGGAGTCGGCATTAAACTGTTTGTCCCCTCCACTCGTGAGAGAACAACACGGGTAGCGCCACCCATATTAAACATATATGTATATAAATTCTGATTTAGATGCACAATTTTTTTCAATCAGTTGATTGGGAAAAATGTAATGTACTGTGGAATTAAAGGAATTCTAACCCCTTAAATTTATTTAAAAATAGTATCCATATAAAATAGTCTAACTTAACCAATACCAATCCAATACATAGTTTGGAGTAACCACAGACATATCGATCGTATATATGGATGGATTTAAAATGATCGCTGTGCTCAAGAAAACAACCTAACGTCTGCTATCTAAAACTGAAGAGTATATTGTTGGCTCGGCGACTCGATTTAATAATAGTGAAAAAGAAAGTAAAAAGCTTTAGTAAATCATCGCGTTCTATACATACGTCCCAGCGGACTAAACTAAATGCCATTAGAAAGATACGATTTCGGTATCAGGCATTTTTGTGATTGATTGACTCAGTTTTGTTCGAGGCGCATTAAAGATGGACATCAGCAAAGAGAAAATACGCCCCATTTTTCAGTTTTTCTTCGATAATGGTAGTGAAAAAAATATGTGAATAATGTTTATGGTCCTGATATAATATGCAGCTGACGCCCAGTATAACGAATGATATAATGTAAAAATGAATACAAAAACAGTATATAACTATTATTACTACAGTACACCACGCACATAAGAAACTTCGAAAATCCAAGAAATTATATCTTATATCCGTGTTTTTCTTATAACTGTTTAATTTGATACTGAAATATAGTGAACAGACACGGGAATACGATTACGTTTCTTTTAAGAGGTTTTTTCTTATATGAGTGTTTCTTATATCCGTAAAATACTGTATATGAATACCTGCGTTTATTATTGGTACTACTAAAATGAATGGTCCGCCAATATTTTACACAACTTTTAAAATTATTTTGAAGGAAAAAATATCACTTATACGTGTCTCACTTGAAGTTGAGGTTTCGTATTTAAATCTTTTTCTTGTAGCCGTCTTAAAGTAAACATGTCAGCTATATCAATATTTACTTGTTTTCCCCATTGCAAAGCATTAGCTAAGGAACTGGCAGCGTAAACTTACTTTAATAGGTCTCCAACAATATTGCTACCATCAACTTGCTCACCTTCGCCCTCAGAACTAAGTTCAACGGTATCGCAATGATACTTTTAATATTGTTCCAAGCTTCTATTTCTGCGATGGTAGTACGACCCTGAAAAGAAAAAAAATTAATTCTAAAAATGGTGTGTATTTAATGAAATGGATTACCTCTGGGAAAATACTGTTAACTATAAGTAATGTGTTTTGTAATGTCAAAATGTTTTCTTCTTCTTGCCGCAATAATGAGCAAATGTATGAAAGTGTAGACTAATAGAAAAAAGCCAAATTGTTGGAAAAAAAAAACAACAGTACATGTGTCTCTTTTCAACTCGTTGAACATTGTTCGCATACAATATTGCGTATCTTGTGGAAGTTCATTGGACAACACATATACAAGAATAAACTGCCGTGTTGACATAAGAACAGCTCCATTTTTATGCTAATTTATTAATGCGTTCGTTTATATCTGATGGCAAATTATGTTCATAGTTCGCTATTTGGAGATATTAATGCAAATCTGATATGCGTTCGTTATATCGTAAATTCGTAAATAATTTTTGGATATATAATGATTTCAATTCTTTAAGCTTACTGTAACAAACCAATTAATTCATCACAACATTCCAAACTGGGGTCTTATTCAATTCAATCAATGTCTCGTTTGATGCATTTTAGTGCATATCTTACTTGTATAAAATGTTGCACGAAGGCCTTTTCCTGCCACTTATAAAACCTAAAAACCAAATAAATTACGAGTCTGTACAGTAAATATAGTAGGGAAAGGCCCAAACTCATGCTTGCGTTTCGTTATGTCAAAAAATGCACAACATGCATAAGACCTAATGGGAGGTAGAGATGAAACAAATGCAGCCCACAAGTGGAATGCATCATAACGGATGAAGTTGGTCAACATTTCTCTTTTTCATACTTTGGCAGTTACTTTTCCACATAATATGTAGCGCGTAATCACTTACTTCTATAAAAGATAAATCAGGTTCGATGTATGTACATATGTATCTGCCACGAAATTTCCGAATCTGCCTAACGGATTTGAGTGCAGTTTTCTCCTGTAGAGATTTTTCTGCTGCGGAGTTTTTTCTATACCACATATTAAGTTTCTTTTAACAAAAACCTTTTAAGTAAACAAAAGAAATATTAAATTTGATTTTTTCACATTTTTCGGTGGTTTATGTCTATTTATCCTTACTCCCGCCGAACAATTCTAAATTTAATTTACATTGGTGTTTATATTATCTTAGCGAAAAGTTATAACATAATTACAACATAAAACATATATTATATGCATTGTATTGCGATTACGATGAGTGGAGACCATTGCCACTATCTGTGTCCAAGAAACGTTCGCTGTTTTTGCGTGTTCATTCTGTATACGACTATGTATGTATACGACTGTGTTCATATTACTTGAGCTTTTCTCTACGTGAACGATTCAGTAAATTTTTCAACAGAATTTTTAAATTCTACGAATCCAGCAGGTCTACCAAGGCACTTAATTTTTTTAAAAGTAGGAGTGCCAATGATTTTACTTTGAAATGTATGTCATCCAAAGCTGTGCAATGGAACAAGGTTACTGGTTAAAGATTGAAGACTAAATGTGATTTGAGCGATTATTATAACAAGACCATGCACAGGTGACAATGTATTTATTCCACGAATACCGATGATACCTACGGACTACCAATTTCTTTTTAAAAAGCTGCAGTTTCCATTTAAATTATGTTTTGTTACTGTGCCAAAACAATATTCGTACACTTATTTAACGTTTCGTATAAGGAAAATTTGCTCGATATTACGAATTTATCGATTTAAGGCGGGCGAAGCAAAGCGAGAATGGGTCATCTAGTCAGAAATAACAAGGAATGAATTATAACTTATTTTATTTCGATCATTCTGCTGAATTTACTGACCAAATGAATTAATAATACCTGATCAAAATTAGAGGATCCTTCATATATTTTGTTTGCTGTCTTTATACAATTTGGATTATATTCTGTGGATGCCGTTAGAGACTCGATTACAGGAGCGAAATGCTTTCGCTGTGACGTCTTCACGTGTAGAACTCGGTTGCACGCAATGTGCAGTATATACAAATACATCTCCTGTCGGAGAATACAAGTTCAAGTCTTGTTAAATGGTTGACATAAACAGTTTAACATCTTCCCCAAAATGTGACTCTATCAATCAAACTCTCAAGTAGCTGACATAAAGTATCAAAGAAAACAAACCCTTCCGTAGCAATGAGCTACAAGACCAATCACCACCCATTCTCGGACAGTACATATTAAAGACTTAAGTGACTTCCATCAAAAGTTGACATAAATCTGCTTTGATACAAACTCCTGCCATTCACTTCCACTCATTCCATTCTGACACTTCCTAAAAGGATATTAAATTACAATATAATTTTCGTCTAGTGTTCTCTTCAGCAAAACAGAAAGCTTTCGCTATGATTACCAAAACCTTTTTACTCACTTTTACGCAACGCGCTACTGTGTTCGGGCGCAACGACTTAAAGGATTTATCAAATAAATTCCAAACAGGTGTCCATTTCCTATTGAAAGGATATTAACACACGTACACACGTACCATAGCACCTCCGTTCACAGCCACCCCATAAATGTATCAACAAATGATCAATCAATCATCAGCGAAGGTGGTGTACAATAGAGAATAGCATCCTGGGAAAGGTCTTGCGTTAGGTACAGTCACTGTGCCAACACCATTTCCTATCGCCATCAGCCTTCCCTGGATCCCATGATGAATGATCAAAGTTTAATTCATGGTTTGATTGGAAATGGCAACGCGACTGACGCTGGGAGTGAATTATTGACGAGAGTTTCTCTGCGAATCGGTTACGGTTCACTTGCATGGGGTTAAGTGGATTTCAGAATATTTCGCCCAGTGCAACATAAAAAAAAAACAAAATGATTTTTTTCTTAAATGCTTCTCCTTCAATTATATTCGCATGTGTACATGACTACAAGTTGCCAAGTTCCCAATAAGGCATTAGAGCCGCAAGGATTTTTGAATTGTCGTGTTCGTTCATGTTCATGTGTATAGTGTTGACATTTCCGCCAACCAAATTCCAAACACACATCGAAACATAATTATTATGTTGATGCAATTATGAAGTTAATACCAAAGCGCATTAAGGTGATTACATGAATGTGCTTAAACATCCACACGGGCCCTCGGAGGCAGGCAGATGAAGAGAAGCGTCATTTGCATGCGTTCAGATCTCACACTACGGAATAGCTCGTCGTAGAATTTGGCGAATGGAATTTGGGAAATTCAAAGTTCAAGCGGTGGTTGGCAGTGCAGTGCAGTCTGGATTGAGACTGCATGTATACCGTGCAAGGATATTGTTTTCAAGTGGGTAACATATAGAGGATGGTTGGTAGAGTTCACTATCGAAATTCGATTCATTAAGTGATTTGTGTAGGAATTGAGTGCATGTACGTATAGATGTATCTATGAAAGCAGGATTAACACCATTGGTTGAGCTGATACTGGATAAATACTTCTGCTGTGGACCAGGTATACCAGTGCAACCCTGACCTTAATTAAGGTTCGATGGAGTTTTATCGGTTTTGTGGGTGAAGGTGTGAACTCTTCAGCGCGAATAGCTAGCATTTGTACAAATGGAAAATCAAGTCGATAAGCAGACGCTACTTCAACCATACAATGAAAATTGTAGTACGTGCGTCCAATAATTCATATTGGAAACCATTGTATCACATTTAGGAAATAGAAAAATACGTACAATTCTAGGAAGACTTTTTCTATTGGAATCCAAATTAAGTTCGGCTGCATCAGTGTTGTTTATGCTCAAGGCCAGAGATGACTTTCATGATCTCCTTGAAATGTCTACGATTACGAATTTAAGGAGATTTAAATTCAATTCAACGGCAAACAACGCTTTCAAGGTAATGCCTTTATCCGATAAATGACTCAGGCTGGTGGATTTGGGGGGACGGAATTGTTCGGTAGCCAGTGAGAAATGTAGACAATGGGGTCCATGTAGAACACTCCGACACAAAAGCATATCGGTTTTACAGTTTTATGCAAGTTTGACATTCATTTCATTTATCACATTGTTGTAGCCACTGCAAAAGTGAGCTTTCAGATGAGGAAATAAGTTCACCAAAGTAAATACTTTTTCGGTTTGTAATTTTTGATTTGTAAATTCATATTCTTCGTTTTTTTTAATTAGACAACTAAGGACCAATCAATTCTTCCAAGAATTTCTCACTAAATAAATATTTGCAGTTTGGAAAATTTGTGTACAAAACGGACGATATTTTGACCGAAAATGTAAATTAATCGATTTTTTGATACTGTACATATTAAAAAATAGCTTCTTTTTATTCTCAGATTTCAACAAACACTTCTTTTGTATATATATTGATGCACTAAAATATTCAGCATATGGGTATAGACGGCTTAAATCGTTAACAAGTTCCAATCAGCTCAACCGATTTAAAGCTGTCCCTATGTTTAGTTCAAAAAAGTTAAAAATAACAAAACTTTAAATCTCCAATTTTTAATGGATAAAAAGTATTCCATATAAACTAAAAACAGAATTAATACTACTTTTCTTGCAATTAATCGTGGGTTTTATATCTTCGATAATTTCTATTTTCGACAGGAAAAAATGTGTAGTGTAGGTGTATTTCTTTATGTGACAAAATACTTCTTATGCCAAGTACGGCATAAAGGACTCCTCTACTAACTCCAAAACATGTTCGCTACTGACCTTTCTAGGCCCATTGTGATACCAAGCGAAATGACTATTCCTACGATTGGAACCAGTTGGTGCTTATAATAAAACGATTTAACTGTCGAATGCAATACTGCGATTATTAAAGTAGTTGGCCTCTAGATGTGAATACCTACGAATTTCCAGAGCGCTACTGGTATCGCAAATACCATGGCGATTTCCTTAGGCGGAAATTTCGATGCCGTTACATGAACTGCAGTATATCTGATCCGATTAATACACGTACGTACACGTAGGTGGATAATATATACTCAACGTCGGTACCCACCTCAATAATTTAAGGAAAGTACAAAGACAAAATTTCCTGAACCTTACCCCCTAGATATCTTTGGTAAACAAACAAAAACCAACTACGCAGTTCGCCTAAATGTATGTTCTCAATGGTGTGACTACCTATGGACACACCAAAATCCTACAAGTACAATTCACTTATACTAAACTTCACCACGACACTTCCCAGAAAACCGCTTCGAAACACTGATTCCGGCCAGAGACCTGTGGTACGGCGGCACCATACCCTCTGGTAAAGCTATACATATGTACACAGATGGATCCAAGACGGATGATGGAGTAGGAAGTGGTTTTATTGGAGTGTTTAAATCTAAACAACTTCGTTCGCCTACTCAATCACTGAAGCGTCCTCCAAGCGGAAGTAATGGCGATTAGCGAAGCCCTGTCCTGGCCAAGATGGAACGTGATATTCGTCAGCGATATCTGTTTATTTAGGTGAGGTTAGGTAGTTGGGTTGCAAGCGAATTTGTGATACCCATAGTCAGACTACTACCACTGATCGAAAACTCCAGTGATACAGCCATTAATTTGATCCTAACGGCAAATGGTGACTGGACAAGATTTGAAAACCGGATAAAGCGAATTAACTTTGATTTCACTGGAATTTGAACCGGAGACCTCTTTAAGCAGGGGCAGGCACTCAACCAACGGCGCCATCCAGCTATTGTATCTGTTTATTTACTGATAAACAAGCACGAATCGAATCCCTGGCATCGTTCTCTATAAACTCCAATACAGTAATCGCCTACCGCGCATCTCCTAACGCGATATCCGAACAGTTCAACATTCGACTGTGCTGGGTTCCAGGCCATAGGGACATCCCGGGATACTGCAAAGCTGATGAGCTCGCTAAGCGCGCCACTAGACTGTCAGTTGATGGATTCTCTTGTAACATTGGTGCCCTAATACATACCAGCTAGCCACAGGTCAATAATCTCTACGAAAAAAAATGAATGCCAGATGGTTGACAGGCATCACCTGTGGAATTTCAAAACATATTTATCTCAAGCCAAATCTCGATCCAAAAAGATCAAGTGATCTCCCTAAAGAGATTATTATTAAATTACCTACTTACCTACCTAATATTAAATTTACCTACTTACCTACCTAATACGCGTATACAAATTTTACCACAGGTGAACAAAGTCGTAGGTGGGTCTAAAACATCGCCAGTCGTAGGTAGGTCTAATAGTGCTGCTGTGGCAGTCGAAAATTTGAGCTAAAACTCACGACTTCGGCCATAGGTACATTTTTAATGGGACAATTTCGGCACAAGGTACAAGGACATCACCAGAGATGTACAGAAGTCCTGGGTAGGTCTATAGGGCCGCTGCGGCAGTAGAAAGTTTGTGCTAAAATTACGACACAATTTCACTTTGCAAAATTTCGGCAAATGCTCTCTAGTGTATCTGATTTGATTAATACACTTACGAAAACATCATCACAGGTGCACAGAAGTCACATGTCGGTCTAATAGCGCTGCTGTGTCAGTCGAAAATTTGAGCTAAGACTCACGACCCTGGCCCTGTGAAAATCTTTTCGGGGAAAGTTCCTACAAATGTGATATAAGATCTGAGAAATTGATTCCAGTACCAACTTAAGGAAAGCCAAGAAAATCGAGAAAGGCACACCAGGTATACTAGAATTAATTAGGAATTATATATAAATTGTATGGTATAATTGGAATGCGTGGAATCAAAACGTATTCAGCTTTAAATTTTCCAATCAAAATAATGGCTACATAACATTCCCCATTACCTTTTTCACAGCAACCCGCGTACCACTGCAAAGTTTTGTGATATTATGAGCATAATAATAGTCACACCAACTTTCAATCGGAGATTATGCGGTGACAATCCAGCTAAATCCAATGAATTCAGAAATTCTATGGGATATTAAATCACGTCTTCTTTATTGGTAACAGCATCAACAGACTTATACGAAACCAATTCACCAGGTATTTTGGTTTGTATTGCGAGATTCAATTCACTCTTTATTCTTGGCTGCCAAAATTGCTCTTTCGCTCAACCAACTCTGATTTTTATATTGCTGTACTATGTCAGGGAATACACCGTCAATCAATTCGTCTTTCGATGGTGTAATAGGACAGAAAATTTGTGACAACGCAATCAATCGAGTTTCAACAACCAAATTGCACCATTTTCAATCGTCAACAATTGCGTTGAGAATTCAACAACTATATACATTTACATTATTTTGCAATTCATCACGAATATTTGTTGTAAGAGAAAATATCTTCATATATGTACTTCCCACAAATGCGATGTCTTCAAGCAAGTATTAGTTTTTAATTTTATTCATTAATAATTTTTTGTTTTTCAAGATTTTTGTCTGCGATGCTTTGTGGCTTGATTGCAGAGGACTGCGTACAGAGTTAATTGCTCTTGAGTTGAGATTAATTACATTTGTCTGTTATTACACTTCACAAATTAAGTTAAAAAGATTAATTTTAATGATTTTAAATATCAATTTAGATAAGTTAGTATATTTTTTGAAGCATTTCTAATTTCGATAGGAAGTTCGTTAAATATAGTTGGAATAATAACGTCGTATTTCCGTCGACCATATTCGTTCCAGTATCGCAGGATCGTATACATACTTTGTTTTCTCCTTGTATTGACATTTTGCTTTGTAGGAATTTTGTATATCCTATCGTCGTAAAAATTTGACAAAACCTATCATTTATGTAGCTGTTTTACTGCTAAAAGCTTAAAGTCGTTGTCGTTTCGTCGCATGCCATATTGTTCTCCATACTTAGCCCTGTATACGATTTTTCTTCTTGTATACTATTGAGACCATTGAGTTGTGATCCGTTTCCCCAGGCTAGTATGCCGTATCTCACGTGGGACTCTACTAGTCCAAAATAGCATTGGCGTAGCACGTCTGCTGGACATTGCAGGTGAAATAGCGCGTATGCACTACGTCTTAGTTTCAGGGTAAGCTTATTGACATGAGAACTCCATTTTAAGTTGTAGTCCACAGTTACACCCAGATACTTGTATGTTGATACATTTTCTACAAAAATTGAGCTGCCGTCGCTATTTTCAGCTTTTATTTGCGTTTATAATCAGTCAATGGTCATAACACCATGCCGCTACTGCGTTCAGTTCATGTTGCATTATTTTGTCTGCTACTTTTACCTTTTTGTGGCTGACTATAATTGCAAAGTCATCAGTGTATCCGTAGGCTGTCCTGTGCTGGAAAACTTTAAACAAATCATTCATTGTGATACTGAACAGAGTTTTGTTATTATTGGAGATAGGGTTTTTACATTTGTTTTAAGACCTCTCGGTCTAATGGCGCCTATACCTGCAGACTTATATACATTTAGTGAACTGATTAATTCCATCAGCACGAATTCATCTTGGTATAACAGGCAAAGTTTGTCGAAAATCTCATGAAAACAAATTGCATCGTAAATCTTTCAGCGTTTTTTCCAAATTGCATCATCCAACACTATATGAGGAGCATGATGCAATGTTGGCCATCCAAGATGTTTTCGATGTATTACATGTTGGTGTTTCATTGAATTGCATATTCAACGACAGTTTCAGTGCAGTTCGACCAGCTCCTAACAATGTAACTGCAATACCAGAACATGCCAGAGCTAGTGCAATTCGTACGTATTGAATACGTATTGTTGCTAAAAGCAGTGATATAAAAAAAGTTGTTCCTGTTCCTCTTGGAGCATCCAAAAAGAAAAATTCACCGCTCACATCATTAACACGCACAATTGTTTTATATATGTTTGTTTGCATATTGGTTATCGTTCTGGAGCGTGTCATGCATATACATACATATTTTTTTCCAACAGTGATTTTCATGCATTTTTTTTACCCCCCCCCAAACAAAAAAAAGGAACACATATACAAACATGTTATATATCTACAAACCATCGAAAAATAATTTCGCCGAAGGAATGAACCATTTTCCCGAACAATTATGACACACAGAATGTAACGTTTTTTATATATGTATATAGATAGATATACATATCCAATTTTCTAAGCAAAAACCACAAAAACAAACAAAAATTTTAGACATGTTAAACTGAGGCAAATCCTAAAGAGACCCCAGCGAGTTTCAAATTGATGCACACCATCTTTTCATCGATTTTAAAGCCGCATACGATAACATTCATCAAGCAAGACTTTATCCGGTTGTATCGCACCACGCTAACTCAAACCGCGCAGTGCGGTTCAAGGACCTCTGAGCCGTTCGAAACCTGCATCGGATTTCGGCAAGGAGATACGCTGTAGACTAAGCCGAAAGGCATACTTAAATTAAGATCAGAATAGCTTAGAGTACCCGTATAGGGTCAGTAGGTTAGATGTAAGAACAACTGTTAAGATAGTTAAGCTGGTTTTAACTATTTTTGTCTAGCACGTAAGTAAATGAATTAAAAATAAAACAAAAATGAGTTAAAAAAAGGAGATACGCTGTCGTGTGCTTTCTTTAATTTGGTACCGGGAAAGTAAGTGCGACTGGCAGATATAAACATGAAAATCACTATCTACAAGTTAGTCTAACTGTTGGGTTATACAGATGACATCGACATAGTCGCGCGTTCCCAACGTGCCGTTAGAGGAAGCTTCTTCTTGAGCTCTATTTAGATAAAAACTTATTTTCGTCATTATAGGAATTTCAGTTGAGTCTTCAACATACATACATAGAGACCTGGGCATAACCATAAGAGTTTATGGTCATTGTAACCAAACCATTCTTCAAAATTTGGGTATAAGACGTTTAGTGCGGCAACTCCAACGAACGAGACCACTCGATTTAGCGCAATAATAATGAACCAACGTAACGTTGGTTATGCCAGGTGATATTACAGAAGGCGTGCAACAGGGAAAAATATCTTGAAAAGTAAACTACTAGATAAGGAAACCTTTGGGCATAACTTCCACATTCATACATTCAAAATTGCATTCACATTTGAACAATTCTACACTATGGATGGCGCTTAATTTAGATATCATATATGTGGCGGCTATGTACTTGAACCTCGGCGTCTAGATTCGAATCCCAGTACGGCAAAAATAATTTTCACTGCTCCAGCTCTTTCGAGTCACTGACAATGCTCAAAGAGTATAACTGTTTAGAAAAAGCTTCTCAAACTTGGCCGTTAGCATTCGGCATTAAACTGTAGTGGACCTACCTTCCACTCGTGAGAGAACAATAGCACGCACAGCACGAGTGGTTGCTGAGAAGCTAGGCCCTGGCCCTCTACGGGCTGTAGCACCATCATTATTATTATTATTATGTATGTACATATAACAATTTGACAGTGAAAAAAAAGGAGGATATTATGCCTGTAACCTATATAAGACACATACTCTTTCAAAACAAGTCAATTCCAAGCAGACAAGCCGATGCAATGCAATGTATAAATTTCAATTCGTTCTATAAAAAACACCTAATATCACTGTCCAACGACAGTGTGTGTTCTGACAGCTCAATTGAGCACGTTTGAAATATATTTCACGAATGGTGCATCTTACCAATCCTTCACGACTTTACTATACTCACGGCAAATATTTTCACGTCTTGCCCGTTTAGAGGCTGCCGTCCGAATATATGTGGAATTCTTTTATTTTATCCTTTGTTACATAAATGTACAATAAATTATCTTACCTTACTTAATTGGGGCAATCTTTTTACATCCTTCCTGAAACGGATCTAAAAAATGGAAATTGAAGAATGTGTATTACGGCACAAAAGTTGTCTGTTGTCTCACCGTTTGCAACAGTAGTGCATGGTGAAACAAAACGGGCCGGCTGTAACAAACACCGCTATCCATCCACTGTATGAGCATACCCCGCAAACGATACAGTCGACTATCCATCATGGGAAAAAACACTTAAGATTACATCTAAACCAAGTCCCTAGTATCTGATACCAAAATGTGTGTCAATATTTAATAATATACAAATATTTTCACTAAACATTCAGCAGTGTATGGGAAAACAATAACATGGCTCGAGTTTCAATATCACCCGTTAGCCAGCATTAACTAAGAGACATTGTATACGACATGCAGAAAACCAAGAAAAATTATAGATTAGGGATGAGAATGCGATGAACTTACCGATGCATAAATATTAAATTGACGAAACTGGAAGATCAAGACTTATTTCACAGACCGCAAAGCAATATTTTTAAATCCATTCAATACGAATCATTAACCCTCAGCAGATAAATCTAACCGCAATCAGCTTAAAGGGAAAGGTCGCAATTTGCAGGAATTAATTTAAGTTAATGTATTACATCTACCCCAAATTGAGTACTGGGGTAGATATTTCAATAGAAATCTCACTAACGAAAAACTCCTACTAATACCTGGGATTAGTTTTATGCTCCATCTATTTAATCGAAATCCCACTACCTTGAACCTTTTTTTTTTTTGAATGCCATATCATTAGAGGATTTCAAATTACCATCTCTAACTAGCTAAATCACACTCCTATTAACTGCTCTGTGACTTCCGTTTGTAAGTACAGCAAATGAAGACACGTTCATATATTTATATTTGCTTCTGCCACAGCACAACACTCGACATCTACTGAAACACCAAAGCCACACAAATAAATGAATTTAATAAGGCAAACCAAATTGAAGTTACTTTCTCTACCGCGCTACCACAAGCCCCTCTGTGGCCTGCGCTTCCATCACAAAGTAACAAAAAGATTCTCTTTTGTCCCTTTTTGTTTTAGAGCATAGCGTACCGGAACATCTCACACTGAAAAGTGACTTAATGAAGCAAAGTACACAATGAGGTCCTTAATCTCTTGATCTCCGACACTTTTGCATGAGCTTCCCTCAAAAAGGCGCCTCCTCGCCCCCGCAAACAGTCAGTCCTAGTCAAATCGCCTCTAAGGCAAAACTTTTCCTATGTGCCCTGTATGGCAATGGGATATTATTTTCGCCAGCTGAAAAACTGATTTGCAAAGGCAAAGACACAGCGAATTAAATTTACGGGATGAGCAAGGCTGCTGCCGCACCCTGAAAGCTGAAACGCTGGATAGAAACCTTAAGCACCTAACAGTAGGGGAAGGTCGTTTCTTTTATTTCACACAAATCCACGCGTTCGTCTGTGCACAGACAAACACACACAAAAACGGCGAGAGATATCCTGAAATTTCTTCCTTAAGACAATAATCCACCACAACTCATGGTGGGTAATTACGAATCCACCTACCGTCACCATCGTCAGCATCAGCAGTGTCTCACACTGAACTAGATAGTCAGCCATATCCTAGATGGTGGCCCGAAAAGTTCTGTGAAATCCTTTCGAGCAATTTCTCCCCGGTTGTTAAAAACGAAATAAATCTTAACATAATTAAATACTTAATTTTACAGGGTGTATCAGTACATCAGTGTATCAGCGCGCATAGGGGCCGTGCTCCGCTCCTTTTTGGATGTGGCAGTGAGATAATGAGGAGGGGACTTTGTTAGAGGAATTTTCAAATTTTACAAAGACACTGAGGATTGTGGGGGTACACCTTTTTTCTCCGCTCTTCTAGACTTGAAATCCAAGCGGGCGGAGATTGAGGTGAATGTCATTGGGATACACCACAAAATCCGATCATTAAACTTTTTGCCTAGGAAATTGGTTGAAGGTAATAAAAGTTTGTTTTTTTCTTTTCCTTTTTCCTTTTTTCTTTTCGTTTTTCTTTTTAGTTTGAAGAAAGTTTTGTGTATCTAGAGAAAGGATGCGCACGGATGAGCTGAATGTGTGTGTGACTGTAGTTTGACAAAACTCTTTCCGTCGAGAAGGAGCGCTTTGTCGGAGTTCATTGTTGCTTAAAGCCTTTTTCTGCATGCTGTCCTAAAAGTGATCTTAAGTTGCATTAATTGTCACTCGGCTTGTGTGCGTGTAAGGGAAACGAAAGGGAATACTTATTTGAGATGTTTGTGTGAGGTTTTCAGCTGGGAAGTTAGTAGTAGGATACATAAAGTTAATTGATAGTTTTCTATAGTTGGTTGTTTGGCGATCGCAGAAAATTAGAAAGAAATTTTGTTATATTCACCGACTTAAAATGCAACAATTGGTTTGAAATATATGATATACACATTTAATTTTTCGCCCCAAATAATTTTTTTTTTTGTCTGAAGTGTTTTTTACGAAGCATTCAGACTCAAAACTGGTCCATTGTACTACCAGCAGCAACCTCGGTAGGTAGGTAAGTGGGCTGTCAGCGAAATCGCCAGCACAGACTACTGACTGATCGACAACACCAGTGACAGTGCCGTTAATTTAATCCCAACGGCAAATGGTGACAGGACCAGATTTGAAAATCGGATAAAAGGGTTGCTTTCACTGGGATTCGAACCAGGACTCCACCAACTGCGCCATTCAGTACGTTCATTTTGTATGGAACAGCTTCCTTGATGAAATCTCGAAAACTTGCATTTCGATGTAAACTTATCTTTCGAGGACGTAACGCATTAAAACTTTCAATATACATATATATACAAACTACAACACATTCAAAATAACTCCAAACCGAAACTTCTGTAACTTCTCTGCTAAGGTTATTTATATGTCCTTATTGAGAATTCCCTTAAACTACCAATTATTTGGAATATCTATATTAAAGCGGTAATGAAAGATGAAGATGAAAATTCTGCAAAGCTGCTAAGAATATAACTGAAATAACCTTCAAATGATCAAGAACGACAGTAGGTGCAGGTCGCAAAACCATTGACAATTACTGAACATATGACTATTTCAAACAAATATATACAATGGTCAACTTTTAATTTTCATAAATTACAATTTTGCATGAAATAAAAGAAAATTTTTATGTTTTTCACTCAAATGGTATAATTGTACTATATTCTATATCTTGAACTTTATTTACAAATCCATATCGAAATATTGACTTCCTATTTTTATATGAAATTATCCTAATTACAAGCAATTATACAAGGGAAATAATTAAAAAGGTATGAAAGAAAGTTGAGCTGTAAGAAAACAACAAATATGAATGAAACAGCAATTACATTTATTGAGCCAGATTGGCTAAACCTCAAATCTGTTGATGTAAGATTAGGTATCAAAGTTAGAAACTCGGTAAGCCAAAGAGCAAGCCACTAAAACGTGCAGCATTTTCGGAAAGTTATTGCACCTTACGTTACTCAATGTCTTATCCCAAAACCTCCACTCAAATTCTATGGCGTCAGGACAATAAATCCTGCAATAAATCGCTTAACTTACGCTTGATATTATACGCAGGACAAAATGACGACAATTTCTCAATTCGCCTACTTACGGCCATCCACAGGAATGAATCCCAATTAGAGGGAGCGTATGACATCCACACTAACACATATCGCCGACCATATGTGATATGTGCTGTTTGGATAAGAGGACATTTTGGTTAATTAGTTCATAGCCCAGAGAATGAGAGCCCATCAACCATCCGAACTGAAGGCGGCAATGTGTTGGCTAATGAGTTCCCGCTTCCTTGTCGCTTATTCAGATTTGCTTTATACCTTCCCACCTTACCATCTGCCCATCGAAAATATTCACGAGCCCACACATGGATGAACATGTGAATATAAAATCTACGTTACCATCCCACAAGGCTCAAACCCTGGAGAGACCCATAAAACTTATACGTACGTTGATTACTTCCCAAATGCCATAGGAAGACAGTCGACGGGTGGCCGGGACAGGTCCCACCCAAAAATACTTAATTTCTCCAAGTGAACTCGAAATCGAAATCGTAGGCAATGAATCGAGATGGAATTAACACAGGACGACGTATGTGATGATATGTGTAGGCGCTATGGTACAGTTCCTGGGAATCCATGTGTCAGCACTTTATTTTATGGAGAATCCTCGCAACCGTCGAGTGCTTATAGAAGAGTCTTCGAGAGCCGTGGAGGCAAGTCTTTTCAGCTAAAACAATTCGTTAAATTATTTTATCTCGCTATAGGATGCAAAAATTAGTAGGAGGACCGACTGCTGCGTACGTATCCTTACACGATGACAGGATAATTGATGGAAATTTTATGCGAAACGAATTCACAATGTTTCTTTGTGTGTCTGACTTTATATATGGGAAAGTGCGGGGAACTGTTGGCATTTAATATAAATTTATAATGCTCCGGAATCGTAAGACGATTTGTATAACTCATTGGATGGTTTAATTTTCGTGGAAATATATACGTAATTGCATCCAGAGAACAGTGAAGTGTTCAATTAAGGTGTTCGCTGAAAAAATTAGTTCTGCATTTTTTTTTCTTGCAGTTTACTGTTTTACAAGTAAATAGATTCACACATTAAAACTCTGTGTAGAAATGTAATGCTTTCTTGTTTGCTATGATCAGTGGAGTGAATTTTCTACCTACATCTTAGCATCTGGAAAACTTAAACTTTTTGAGTAGTGCTGATCTGATATGATATTAGATACGCCGTCATTGATAGAAGTGGAAGACGATAGAAGATAGAGTCCAGCATAAATTGCTTTTATCTGGAGTTGATGCTAGAGTATGCCGGTCGGGCCACCGTTGCCTTCGACGGTGGCTAGCATCGGGGATGGTGCCGTTTAAGGATCACAGTTCAACTAACCTATTTACGAAAGCCCCACAACGCATTGGGGAAAGATGGGATCGTGATCGATTTGACGTTGCGCACAGGGATGTAATCTCCAATAGGCCGAGACCCTTGCCTGGCTCCCTCTGATACCTCCCGACGCTCCCTCGATATTGAAGCTCATCCAGGCTTGCAGTCCAGATCATTCAACTCATAACTTTAAGATTGTAATGCTGGAAGAACCAAAAGGGGAAACCAGGACGGCGGTGATAGTCATCAACAAAGAGTCCAGTATGTATTTGGGATGGTCACCCTCAAAATCTACAAAAAGGATGGCAAAGAACCCGCGAAGGTGACGCTAAACTACTCCACTCAGTCCTCTGTCCAAACCCGTTGGCGCCATGCTAATCAAGGAGGCTGTGAAGGGGATCTTCAGCCACGGAGGAACCTCAACCTTACTCTGTCCATAACATGAGGGCAATGTCAGCCGTTATAAATCCGATGGAAGTGGAGAGATGGAGGGATGTGGTACTAAGGAGTCCTCACCCAACCCAGAGCTCCGGGAGCGGGAGGTCGATTTTATCGGCCTATCCGATCTCGAGCTCGGTAGCACACCACCCAATAGTCAGAGAAGAACCCTGGATCGAGAACGAACAGATCTGTGTACTCAGGACGCGAAATTACAATCTTTTGTTCGCAAGTAATCAAAGTATGCCAAGAGCTTGTATCCTTGCGAAGAGCTCACTAAATTCATACCTTCTCTCCAATCTGCATGCATGGCACATGACCACGTGAGACATCCACCATTCTACCTACTGAGGACTACGATTGCAGATGCGGAAATATCCAAGACCGCACTTATCCTAGGGTGTAACGCCAACGCACACCATACAACCTGGGGAAGCACGGACATTCCTGAAATTATTATAAGTAGCAAGTTGGCAATTTGTAATATAGGTAATGACTTCACTTTCGTCACTAAAGACAGACAAGATGTCTTAGACCTGACACTAGTCTCGGACCAGATCTTGGCTAACATTAAAGAGTGGAGGAATTGACCACTCCTTCTCTGACCACCGCTACATCACTTTAAGTGTAGCAAGTACCCCCCCCAACAGTAAATCCGTCCCTGGGCCGTAAGAGACCTTAGAGAAGCATATATATCTACACATCAGGCGACAAATAAACTATCGACTTCCCAGCATGTCTCCAACAAGGGAAAATCTGTAGAGACAGTCCTTCACTTGTTGGCATTGTTGAAAAATCCTTCCAGCATAAGGAATTCACTCTTAACAACGTGGAATCCCAAGGGATCGAAGAGTCCATAGTGGCCTCTATCCACCAGCTTCTAAACAATAGGGCGATAAGCTCCAAGCTTGGTGACACCACACCATCTGTAGATCAGTCAATAGAGGTCTCCGGGAAATATGTATCCACCATCAGGGATATCCTACAGGTAGCCCTCTACGAATTAGAAAAAATGGACTAGGAAAAGCGCTTGGGTGTCAACCACCCGTAGAAGCCAGAACTAGTACTCTTCACCAAGAAATACAAATTTACTGTCTTTGATCCTATACGCGGAATCCATCTACAACTGAATAATAGTGCAACATTTTTAGGCCTCATTCAGACACGAAGTTAAGCTGGAAAGAAAACATCTAGGAACGCGTCAGAAAGGCCTCTATGACTTTATACTGCTGCTAAAAGCTATATGATCTAAATGGGCACTACAAACCCGCATAGTCCACTTGGTATTCATTTCTATAGTCAGGCCAATACTACTATATGACGTCGCGACCTGGTGGACCGCTCTTAACATAAACATCAAATGGAAACCGTTCGAAAGAGCGCAACGGAGCACTAAGGACGACCCCCTCCGAAGCCCGCAGCAGACAGTCTGTTGTCTGATCGGGGATAAGGCTGAAATCACTACACATGTGGAAGTAACTCCGATTCGGACGCTTCATTATTCTCAATTGTTATAGGTCCTTACCTGAAAACACCGACCTCCTAACACCCAGGCTACTCTTCGAGAAAAAATCTTTTCTATCAACATTCCCCCCAGATCTTACTGGCAGTCTGATCACCAGACGCTGGATGGTCCTCTGCGATCTTCACAGATGGATCGAAGGTGGACGATGGTGTGGGAGGTCTATTCTAAGGATTTAAACATCCAACTGTCATTCCGATTACCAAACCACTGTATCGTTTTTCAGGCAAAAACCATAGGGATTAAAGAAGCCCTGTCCGGGTTAAAAACCAATGTAATATCAAGTACAGATATCGTCATCTGTTCCGACATCAGGCAGCAATCAAATCTCTGGACGCAGTCGTTTTTAACTCAAAGATTTCCCTGAATTTCCGCATTTCTCTTAACGAGATGGCCAAGCATTTTAGCATCCAACTTATGTGGGTGCCGGGACACTGCGGTATCAAAGAAAATGGTGAAGTGGACTACAAAACAAAACTTTTATAGCGAAAGCGCCATTTGGACGCCTCCCCAATGCGTTGACAGAACTAAATAGCATCAGTATTCAGTTTCAGTCAAACCCTTTGTTTCATTAAAAGCGCAAATTGGTTTAGGGAATAGGGTCTTAGAACCGCATGGTATCTCACAACGGGCATACTCTGGCCTAAGTGTGTCTGAGTCATGCACTCCAACTTGCGTCGAAGATGGACACCAGGTAAGATAAAAACCATATTTTACAGTTTTTCTTTGATAAAGGCGAGAACGCAAGCCAGACCGCTGAAAATGTGAATAATATTTATTATGCTAATACTGTAACGATTAGTACCTGATCCTGTCTACGGCGAATAATTTTGCTGGTGAAATGTTCGCCGCCAGAGAGGGTTGTGAAGGTCATCAAGACAGTAGGGACGAGGGTTTTTTACGAGAGATAATCGCATATTTGACCTAAATCGGACCATCATTAGCAGCCTTAAATTTCTTGCAAGATGTGGAAATAGTTTTCTTTTTACAACACTTAATACATTACGAATAGGCTATAGTCAAGCAAGATTAAGAACAAATATGCCAAAATATCATTAAAAGCAGTACACTTATCTTATTTTTTTCTTATTAAGCGTCATATCGCAATTAGCGAGCATGAACTTGAGGTGAAGCCTTTTATCAAAAGTGATACGATAAACGTCGGGGATCAGTAGACTACTATGAACACATCAGAAAACACGACAGCTGGATGAATCCGAGAAATCCAAATAATTGTTGTCCCATATAGCAAGTCGATTAAATTCAGCACTGTGATACCGTTATTGAGACGCACTAACTTACGCAATTTCAACCCTGTCTTAAAAGCACCCGCACCAAATATGGGAACCTCAATAATAACACACTTTGGGTGGTGCGACAGTCCGACGCATAGCTTCGACTTGTGTTGTGCGTGGGTTGTTCAAGCACCACAGTTTTGTGCAGACATATACATATAAATATTTTATACGCCGTGGTCCACCGTTTTTCAGTTTGAACTTAAAAATTTAACAGTAAGTAGTCCCCTTAATCTGTCCCAAATCCATTAGCATAGTATTTGATATCGCTCGACAGAACCCGAGGGGATTATAGTGGCTGCGAGTGACGTCACTTTTATAGCGAAATAAAATTTTAGGACATCTTTACCGGTTCTGGATCAAAGCCATCGTGTCCAAGTAGAGGAATGCATTGAGGCAAACAAGACTCTTAATGTACATTGTATAGGGTTAGTAAGCCACAAGTAACACGTGTTCGTAGGCTCATAGCTCGTCATGCTTTTGAATCAACTTAATTATATCTAAACGTATGAATCCTGTACAAGATTTCCTCGCTGTACAAGACCTCGTCAGTACAGAACTTCTTGTTCTCAGATTCAGGTGAAGAATACAGTCATAGACAGATCGGAAGACATTGCCGCTTGAACACCCTCACTTTATTCATCTCGGTAGGAGCCGTATGCCATTAACGGTACGGCCATCAAAAGCGCAGCTGTCCAACAAATATTGCAAACAGGATTAAAGAATTAATTGCCTCAGGTGTAGAGCAATATCAAAGACAAAGACTGGTAGAAGCTTAATCGCCATCTTTCACGATGAACTGTCTACCTGCCCCGTTTACAGCCCGGTTGTACCACAGAAGGTGTTGTGTCCATCATTGGACGACTGAATTATTTCCCATGTTGTCGTCACTGAACATAACGAATCTGGATTTCTTTTCGAAATGAAACATCAGGGCTCTGTTCTCGAAGTCTTAATTTACAAGTTAATTCGTATTGTTGTTGTTTGAAACAGATTGCTGACCAAGTGACATTTCCACTTCGGATTTAATACTCCTTATTCTACTTTCCGAAAGGTTTCGGGCATGGTTAGTGTTCTGATTTATTATTGTTTGTTTTCGAAATTATTGCTATGTATTTTTTTTCCATTTTACACCTTTACAGTTCCATAACTTTTCACGTCAACTCTCTTGTGATTTTTCGATCATGATGGAGAAATTTTTCGATTATATCCATAAAATTGACTGAAGATGAAGGTCATGGATATGTGTCAGAACCAATCTGATTAAATATGCACATAAACGCAAATACACAGGTATTTTTATTAAAAAAATACCATACAGATGCTGGTGATGATACAACAACCAAAACCTTCGATTACATGTGATGACCGTAAGTATACTCACAATAAAAAATACATACCAACATAATTACTTGGTATCGAATCATTCGGGCTGTGCCCATCGTATCAACAGCTACATCACCGCAGATTTCACGCGCTCTTGGGATGTTTTTTAATTTTCCTTTGAGTTTTCTAGATTTTTATTTTTAACAATTATTCGTATACCACTTTTAATTGACTGTATACAATTTTGTGCAATTAACTTTCATTAATCAATATCGAGTCAAACGAGTCCTTTACACTATGGTACATATTTTTGTAAACTGACAAAAATGTAAGTTGTAAACCACAGGTGATTGCAAATCTGGGAAAAAAAGAGTTATTTCAAATTCAGATCCCATCATTACCCGAACACGTTTGTATAACAACAGTTTCTTATTATTTCCTAAACCAATGTGTTCATATTAAAAATAGCTTAACTTAGCGTCCGTTTGCTTAGCGAATGAAGTTTCACTTAATCAGTTAATTTGGACTGTTTCGAAAAGTAAATCCTAAAGTCGGATCTTTCCTAAAGTTGAAGAAATAGTAGATCATAAGACCTTAAGTTGTACTTTAATACTGACAGTGACATAAAATCGTGGATAAATTTGAGTATGGAGTTAGAATTACTTGATTTATTTGAAGATGATGTGGAAGTGAAATTTAAGAAGTTGGTGTGCCTCGTCATGTCTTCAACAGAAATTAATATTTTTATAGTTTTGACGAACTTCGGTTTATAAAAGTTTTAGGCAAATCAAGGACATAACCAACAAATAAGGTTATGTCCTTGATTACAGCAGATAGAATCAAGTTTGGAATGTCTTTCAATAGGTGATTTTCCATATTCATTTGAACATTCACATGAAGATATTTCCAAGACATAATTCGATTCCACATATGTATGTACGTACATATTAATCAACTACTTGTCACATTAAGGTTTAACGTTGCAGGAACTTATTTGCAGAGCATGGATGTTTTCGGAGAAATTAACGTTTTGAGTGCATACAGGATGGTTTTGCAAGTTCGAAGGCCGAAAATCGTCCCTTTTATAGCAACATAAAATTACCGAAGACAGCTATCGAAATTGCAAATGACTATACATAATTTCCTTCGAATAGCTTGGTTTCTTTCCATTTGTGATTTACGCCATCTATGAAAAAAAAAATAAATCGAAGTGAACTTGGGTGCATTTAAAAAAATTACGGGGCCATAGTTAAGTACGACTTAAACATTTACGAGCAACGAAGAATAGATGAAGTTGAACTTAGGGCTTAAGTGTAACTTGGCTATGATGTGGATTTAAGCGTAGTATCAGCAAACGGCCCTTAAACTTCTAGCAATGTATAATGAGTTTCAAATGCCCATCTTCTAAAGGACCTCCACAGGAGAAACTGTGATATTACACCTAACTAGAGCCGTGCAAGAGCTTGCTCTTTAATATTTACTTTGATCTTGACTAAGATCGGTGATCTTTTCAGTGCTGGCCGTAGTTGGGAAATTGTCGATAATGTTTGAAAATTATTTTTGTTTCCTCCTACTATTGTGCACGTTGCTGATGGCTATGTCGATGTGGGATTTTTCTTCCTTTGAACACAATACACGTCCTTCCTTTTCTTAGTGTGCAACAGTTCGAGGTGGTCCTGGACCTCACTCAACATGCGTCTCCAGCCAGTACGATTTCTCACCAGATGTCTCAAGTTTCACACACCAAGCCGGATGAGAGGGCTCTATTATTCGATTTGCTCTCGAGCCCATAGAAACGGCGGTTGGCAAAAGTTATTCTGCGTTGATTTCGATACTGATGTTGTTTATACTGTTTACCGCGAAGACCTTGACTACCTCAAGGTTATTGCTGCCCATGGTGACGTTCTAGCGTCGATGTTGTGCATCCTTTCTCGATGACAGCATACTTATACTTCGACCTGAATCTCTTGGGTTTCCTTCCCAGGATCTGCCGTAGTGTGAAGATTTGTTAGAAGGTAGTGCCGTAGTGTGAAGATTTGTTCGAACGTGGACTCCGGCCTGATTAGAACCTATCACGTTATACACAAATGGTGTCAGGCGCTCATACAAAACGGCAGAGAAGATCTGGTAAGCGATGTTTAAGAGACTTATCTTTTGGTAGTTGGTGCAGTTGAAAGAGAAACTTCAGTCTCGATATCGCTATCTCGACTTGGTCTAGGTCGGGGGGACGGAATTATCTTCTATCATCATACATTGTGTGGAGTAAAACAGTCTGCTTGTCATTGGTATGGTGTCGTCATCGCCGTTTAACAGTCCGCACTGACCGTACCTTATATCCACTGGATAGATGATTCACCCTTTGGTAAAACTTTCGGACATCTTTCCTGTAGTAGCACCTCTCCATCTCTCTTCCCTTTTTTTCTGTTCATAGAGCACACGAATAGGTCTCGTAGTTCAATGCAGCATTGCCTGGTAGGCTTCTTTCTTAGCTTCGAGTGTCTGCCTGCACTCGTTGTCAAAACCATTGGTTTTCCTAACCTAGCACATCAGTAGCGGCTTCTCTGATGGTTTCTTGACAACGTTTCCATTCTGTGTCTATAGTTTATGCCGGCTGCGTCGAACTTTCTGAGAATTCAGGGGTAATCGATCGGCAAAGTCCCTGCCTGTATGTTGCAATTCTAGCTTTCGCCGTCAAACCGTGGATTTCTTCTTCGACTCCGATGATTTCTCGTTAGCTGTGTTCTTACCTTGGCTACAATAATGAAATGGTTCGAGTTTATGTTGGCTCCGTTCGAAGCGTTCGGACATCAAGAATACTGGATGAGTGTCGGACGTCGATCGCAAGGTGATCAATCTGGTTGACGGTTAATTGATCAGGGGATCGCCAGGTTGACATAAAGTCAGAAAGAACATACGATTCTTTCTTGTAGATAGAAGCAGAAGTTATCCTTGATGTCCTCATCTTTCTTCATACCGATGTTCCCGAATTTAGCCTTGACGAGGATTGAGACTTTTTGCCTAAGTCTACCTCGAACAACACATCCTAATCGAAATAACCGCTGCCTTCGCTCTTGTATCCATCGCCGTAGTAGATATCGCCGTAGATTGCGGTAACGTCTGTTTAATAACGGTATAGGGCCTCAGCGAGTTCATCGACTGCACGAGATCTACTAAGGGACCTCATATTCCACGTGCAGATAGTCATTGTCCATTTTCCGTTAGCTGGGGTTGTCAGTAAATCAGTCCTCGGATACGGATGCAGGTTGCTGCTTTTGAACACGATCTTTTTTTACGTTGTGAGGAAGTCTACTTCAAGCACAAACTCCAACTGGGAGGACAGGTACATTTGTTTAGCACCCTGACAAAGGGGTTCCGGGCCCCTCCGGTGTCGGTAGCCACTTGTAGGCTGTGAGCGCCGGCGTTGACCCTAAGGAAAAAAGGCTCATCCGCGCCGTCTCTATTCGAGCGTCCCGATCCATCTTTGGAATAAAGGTAGCTCGAAAAAAAATCGGTGTTCAAAGTGAGAATATTATTCTCATGCTAAGTGCGTGGAAATTGAGAAAAAGGAAATTGGAATTACTGTTCGCAGTGGTTAGAAATGCGGTAATTGTAGCTCTCAATACTCCCACAACTTAATTTTGAGTTTGACTTCAACATATTCGCTAACCACCCATGATGTCAAAAATACGGATGATTTAATCTTAATCTTTAAACACTGCAAATGGTTTTTGAGGAGATCATAAAATCAGCGCTCTTGAATAAACAAATGGCTCTCTTAATAAGACGGTTAATTTACTGGAGTTTAGTTGTATACGCTAAAGAAAACAGAGAGAGTGTACACTTTTTTTTAGTAGTTTCAATGACGGGGACTTCAGTCCTAGCTTAAACAAGTAGCAGCCAGTACAGCTGTTATGTTACATTGGAAAGAGGGAAAAATGAAAATATTTATGCAAAGTGTTGTAACTTTACGGCAGGAGGGAAGATGCGATAAGGTTTGAAATTGACATTATGTTACATTGGAAAGAGGGAAAAATGAAAATATTTATGCAAAGTGTTGTAACTTTACGGCAGGAGGGAAGATGCGATAAGGTTTGAAATGTTCTTTCTTCGCAAAGAGGACATACCTTCTTCTTACCTTTGGTGAGCCCGCTAAGAGTGTACAAGTCTGAGTCTCGCGTATATTATTATTTGTTTTTCTTGGGAGACATTATTTGGAAATACTTGTTTTAGGACGTTAGAATTGAAGTTTGGTATGGTTTTAATCCTTTCAAGCAATTTTCCTTCTGAGGATGAAGTGCTTAATGACATGTACTGGTAGAAAATTAATAGTGGTTCATTTATTGCTGACTTCCCTGCCAAATCGGCTGATTCATTACCTTTGATTCCGAAATGGCTGGTAGCAATTCAAACAATTTTTAATATACCACGATTGGCTTTAAAAAGTCTTGTATTGTGTTGACGATTGTAAAGTAGGATGAAATGTTTTGAGTATTTTCAAGTGTTTTTCAATTGCGACTTGACAACTCTGAATATTCCTTGTGAACGCACCCGTAAACCAATGACCAAACATTCAGTAAACACATTTTCAACATAGTAAAGTTTACCGACGAAGAATGTATACAAATACATATTTAAAATTTGTTACCGAAATTCCGAGAAATTCTGCAATCGTCTTCAGTGATGAATAAATATTGGTTGGTTTCTTGGCGTTTTTTTTTCGTTGATGAAAATGACTTTCACGTTGCAGTCAATGGAGATCGCTGTAGAGGCCTGTGGCAACGTTATTTCTTTGGTCAATTGCATGGATTCGACATTAATGATATGTGATTTCAACAAGATACAAGCCATTCATCAACTTAATTGGATGAACTTGATATATAAAGAAATGGTTATGTCTATTGACCACATAGATCTTGTGATTTAACAATTCTAGACATTATTGCGGGGCTACGTTAAATTATTGGTATAAGCCAACAAGCCGGCGTCATTCGATGAGCTTAATGCCAATTTGGAAAGGAGAGATAGCATCAGTTTTTCTCGATATGAATGTCTCGCGAGTCATCAAGAATTGGATTCAAAGAATCGGCCGCAGCAACGTTCCCCGAGTAGAATACATAAATGTTTGGATTGTGTTTAGTCCTCATTGGAAAACCCGATAGAAATTATGAATATAATGAAAAGATTTGTTCATAAAATTGTTTCAAGACAAAATTATAAAAATGATATACCGTTCGCAACGTGGCAAACTTCACACGTAATATTCCTCCAAATAAGGAATAAGGAATTCCCGCTGATAGTATTCCGGTACATAAATGGACTCATCAACAATACAAAACTAATATAATTAAACTCTCCCTCTTAGCTGTGTTGTTGCAATTGCGACAATGTGAGTTGTGTACTATGCCATCACGTCAGGGTTGAAGACGACCCAAACTTGTTGCCACGAGTCGGTTGTTGCATTACTAAATGCGTATTAATCGGGGACAGTTATAGCTGCTTACTGCCAACAAGCAATGTGATTGCAAGATCACATCTTATGCTAATGATATCTCTAATCCGAAGTAAGCAATATCCCCCAATCCATATTGATCTGATGGTACTCAAGAGATCAACGAGATAAGCGTCAGTGTTAAGAATTGAAGGACACTGAAATGGAATCCTCTAAAATCCTAAAAATCAAAGTGTCAGATTTAGCAGAGGCAGAGGCAGATAAGCGTTGGCGGCGAACATACCTGGTCAAAATTGGACCATGACCGAATTGGCTATGAACACGCCGCAGCATCTGTCTTAGATTTCAATAACAATGATTTTGAACTATGAATGCATGGAGAATGATGAAACGCCCACAACACGTTGCTTGTAGTGGGAAACTGCCATACAGGCCAATGCCTGTATGGTCGAATCTGGGAGTGTCTTCTGAAGATGTGGTTTTAACAAGATTGTACCACATCACACATAGTCCATACTACGAAGCAAATTCAACTTCAAATTTAGTTATCAACCATGTGATCTATCAAGGAGGAACATTTCCCCCTCTGAGCATCACAATGGGTCCATACGGACCTAAGTGAGACGTGCTTCCGCACATCTACCCACATTCCTATCCTATCCTATGTGATCTATCACGTTCGTGTCATTCAAAAACTCCATCCTATATTTGCTTTGACCATTCTACATCCATTGACTGTCAAAGAGCTGTATACAAATCTCTCATGGTCCATTTGGTAGCATTAAAACGACACAGTCAAAGGCGCAAGCAAACAGATATTGGAACTACAACCATTTTCAACGTGAAAACCACAATGTGGTTTGTTCTATTGCATTGATAGCCATGATGTTGCAAGTTCATGTTTGCACCGCAGGAATATTCATCTATCGATCGACAGAGGATAATAAAGTCTACAGAACGCAGCGGGTAATGTTGATCAAACTATTAACGCAACGCTTTAATTGACAAGCCACAACTCTGGCGAGACCAAAACGCACTCTGGAACAAATCAAATAGATGGATCCTCCAGGACGATACAAACAATTTCTCGCTCTTCCCACACGGCAACGTCCACAATTATTTGTTAGAAGCAGAGGCAGGTTCATCATTATGACGATAATGGTTGCAAAGCAAATTAAGTGGGCCGCCATACTGAAAGTTCATGAGCGAACAATCTATTGACGCTAATCATGGACAGGAACAGACATGCCATCTACATAGCAAGAGACATATACATTCACACAGAACTGCATACTAAAGAGGTTGAATAAAATCAACACCACCCATATCCCTCTTAAATTCAGTTGCCACCAGCCACCTCGCTGCACGGTTGAATTCAGAAAAAGGATTTAAATGGCTGAACTATAAATAACGCTATTAAATATTGCAAAAAGAGATTAAATTTTTGTTGAAATGCAAATGTACCAGATATGGTAGATACGAGCGTGTGATGGGTTAACACTTAAGAGAATTAAATTAGATCAATAAGTGGACGCTGTGTTGGATAGGGATGCTTGTTCTGAATTTATTAATTCAGCCTTTTGGTGTTCATGTGGAGCCGTCATTTATTAAAAACTTTTTTGCATTTTGCGTTCAAATTTTCTGGGGGAAAAGTCTGAGCAATTAATGGATCTTTGAATGGTTTCTGTGGCGCCAGGAATTGGGGCTTTGATACTGCCTTTTAACAATCAATTGCAATGCATTTGTTTTTTTCTGCACTTTAAATACTCAAGTAATTGAGATTATAAGTAATTGAGATTATAAAAGTCATCATGGTAAAAGTTAAAAAAAAAAAATTTTTATATAGGTATGTATGTATAACTCTTTACTTCAGAAAAATATTTTAAATGTTTGTATACTTAATCTTTATTTAAGATTTGAATTGAAATTTTTACAGCAACAAAGTATGTACGACTATGACATTTCGTCGTTTGTCGGTAGTTTGAAATATGTAACATGACATTGACATTTACAATAAACTTAAAAATGCTTTCTTTATTATCAATTGCTACTAGGCAAGGTGGAAAAAAAAACGTTTTGCGCCTGACATCCTGTCAAAACAATCATCGTTTATATTAGGGATAGAAAAAGGAAATCCATTATTTTCGCACGAATTTTAAGGATGATTTACCATAGTAATAATGGCTCGATTTAGGTTTTGGATTTGGAATATTTGTTGCCATTTTGATGGTAATGCCACTATCGCTCTCTCGTACAAGACTCTCGTCCCTACTGGTAAACAAATAAGAGAGTCTTGATTGTCTTCAGGCGGTGAACATTTCACCAGCAAAATCATTCGCCATAGACAGGAACAGGTGATAATCACTTGGTGCTAGGTCTGCACTTTTTTCCACTTTCCATCTTATGAGGCCGATAATGTAAACTAGATCTGCGTAAATAAGCTCATTGAATTTCCGGAACCTTCTTTAGAGTAAGTTCGGGCAATGTGTTCTACATAGGTAATGTGGACGCCTGCAATTCTCTTTTTGAATTTTGACCTTTAAGGCTTATTGTGTTCATTGCACTATATGTACATGCTAGTGGAGTTCCATTGAAGCAGGTGGAGTATCTCGGGATCTGTTTCACGAGTGATTGGGGGAGTAATGCTGAACTTTCCTGTAGGATTGGCCAAGCTGGCTCAATTTTGATACAGCTTGGAAGATCTCAGATCCAAAAAAAGTAGAATGATAGAATTTTTCTTTCCGTCATCCCGATACTCGTCTGAATTCATTACAAAAGTTCAACGTGGATTGCTATCCAGCCTCTGTGATGGTTTGCTGCGTACTGGCTTATGATATTTATTCACCAAGCTCCATTTCTGCGAAAATGTTGTCAAAAAATCAGCGAAATTTTACCAATCGGAACTTTTAGAGAGCGTTGCCGAGTCCCTCAACACAATACTATTCGAAAATAACCTTCCAAAATGACTCCGCTCAGCTCATAGGGCAAATACGAAATAAACATGGCTAAAAATGGCATTGATTTCCACGGGTGAATGGCCATCTGAAAGCCCAAGCCTCAATCAAATGGTACATTTTAGAGACAATGGCTTGTGCTAGGCGATACTCCGATATTAATTCTTGGAAGCGCTCGCTTGTTATGAAAATAATGTACAATTATTTAGCTTCAGTACGAATTTGGATTAAATTTTCAATTCGAAACGAATTCCGTTTATTTCTGAACTAGTAGTGTGCAAGGAATAATTCAATGAAGGTACGATTTTCTCTCTCTAAACTGCTGGCTAACGGGAGTGGTTCGTTTCACTTTTTTTTGGAAAATTTTCATAAACCAGGACAAAGTTTAGTTCGTTATTACGCAAATAAAATGAGAAATATGGGCTCTTACCGCCTATTCCAGGAAAAAAACGCCCATAGATCAGTTTCCCCTGGAGTATACCTGAATAAGAAATAGACAGAGAGAGCGAGCTAGAGAGATATAGAAGAGATAAGTAAGACGGCCAACCAAACGTGAAGCGAGAATGTTACCTTTGACGAAATTTAAATCACAAAAATTCATTCGCAACTCTTAATTATAAGTCCAAACTAATCTCAATGGACTAGCGTCATGCAGTTTGCGCCCAACCTGGTTCCGGTTAATTTGCATGAAATTAAAAAAAAAATAAAGGAGACTTTTTCATCAGAAGAGCAGGTGCTCTAAATGTATAACCGAATAATTTCAATGCAAATGAGTTCGCTTTAAATAGTTTGTAGAATACATCAGTCGACTGACCGCTTTCGGTGGAACTTTCAAAACATGCCAACTGAAACCTCATCCTTTTGCAGACCAAAGCGACAACAATAGCAACGGATGACCATTTATTTGGATGGATTATTCACCACCCCATGCCCAATCAAGAACTGACTCAGAACTATTTCCAATGAGCGAGCTGCACCAACAATGTTCACACACGTCCTCCGGACAGTCCAACAAACAAACTTCCTAAACCGATACGATGCAGTTTTTGTTTGGGCGAGTTTCATGGCCCGTTTCCCTTAACTTTTTTGTCCATTTTTCTGTCCCCTCTTAGCAAAGAAATTCCTTTTATCCTTTGGTTTTTTCGTTTGCTTTGTTTCCGTGCTAGTTTTTCTCTCCCAGAAATGGGACATAAGCTAACACACTTGCAATCACATCAGAGCGTGCATGCCTTTTAAGATACTTTGTTTCTGGTATTTTTTTTATCGTTGTTGCATCTAGACGCTGTTCATCGCCCAAGCGGTAGGACGACCTCTTCCTACGGCTCCAGTTCTGCCTAAATTCCCCGTAGTTTAATGAAATTTTATTGGTAGCAACCGCAATGGACAGTTTTATTAGGAATCTGGTTAAATGCTAGCAAAACAGACGGAGAGTCCTTGAAACAGTAGGGTTATGGGTTAGGTGACATAGGACCGCAATGAATACTGAAGTAGACCAATTTTTTTTACCTGTACTATCCTGTATTTCTAGTTGTATTCTTTGCGTTCATAGTGTCTTTGACCGGGGGTGAGTTACGTTCGAATGCGGTATGGATTGGAGAGTTGGTCGGTCAGAATTACAGAAAGTCCATGACGAAATTTTTGATTCTTGTGGAGTCATCCATGATAGTTTTTCCCCCACATTCAGGTATTGTTGTACGGATGATCAGAAGTTTACGCATATTTTTAAGAGCACATATGTACATATGTACATACTTATCTACAGTCAACATTTTTCTCTCGAAATTAATAAGGGCCGTTCATATGAGCCTCTAACTGCCAATGCGAATTTTCAGAAACATTTTCCGGGAAATATTAACAAAAAGTTATACATACTTCTTCGTATGCAGATAGATGAAGAGTGAATTATCGATTTATGGACAAACATCTCAACAAAAGATACTTTAACTAAACTATTAAATGATTTTAAATTGTTTCTCCACGAATTATTAATTTTCTCTGCGAACTGTCATACTGAAAACGCAATACACAAAGAGGCAAACGCTATCCACAAATTCACGATCAAAAAATTCGCAATGAAGTGTCAGTTTTCGTAAATTCTACTAGTAGCTCTCTGCGACTCCATATGAATGAAGTGTCTACGTTTGCGAATTTCGCAATTCGTAGCGAGGTCATATGAATGGCCCTTTACTACCACAGAACGTTGATATTTCAGGAAGTTTTCCCATTCTTAAAGAGTTGCTTAGAAAAATCTTGAAGACTTACATACAAAAAACCTTTTTTTTTGTTAAGAATTAGGTTTTTATACAAAACGAATTCACTTCATTTTATGCTATTTTATACTTCAGCTAGGGACACTTTAAAAACCAAAAAAAAAGTTGGAAGCCATACAATTGCACAACTTTTGTACACAAAATGGAAAACTCCTCAACAAACCAAAAATATAATTTCTTACTGTCTTCAAACCAAATTCCTCCTATTTGCAAAATTTGTTTGACATACCCCAATTTCATGTTATGAACGCAATAAATTCAAGTAGACAGCTTAATGATTCACTCATAACTAATAAATGTATATTATTTATATATATTATTGAACGAAGTCTACTTTGAACTCAAAATTTTAGCCTGCAGTGTTTGTATACTAGGTCATAGGAATATACAAAGACAGTGTTCCCGAAAGCGACGCATTATATGTGTGGTATATAGCATAAATGTATGAATAATAGCAGCTTGCGTAAATGAAAATGCAATGCTATGTCAATTAAGACGAATATTATGCTTCAATTCTATGCATTAGTAATATACAGCGGTTTCATGCCTAACAAACTCAATAAGTTAACTCAATTGTGTACCCTTAATTCGGGCACAATGGACCCAACACGCTGGTCTAAGTGAACCACAGCCATTTGGCAGTCGGGACACCGGTGGCCAAAGGATGAAATGAGTGAGTTCAGCCGTTTTTATGCCAAGTCACCAAAAACACAAATCTTCAATCAGAGGCGTAATGTGAGTAAATGTGAACTAAATCTGCTCACCCACCAAAACGAGTTGTCGGAGTTCTGCAAGTTGGGAAGCATTCCATCGTCGCAAGTATGGAGTCGTGCTAGACAAAACATACACTTTCAATCTCATTTGCAATAACAATATCCCTGACATAACACTTTAAGATGATGGAATGCCAAAGTTACATCAAAACTGAACCTTGAATCAAAACCCCATGACTATCACATCATATAATATATTGTGTGATGTATTCCGTCACGATCATAACTATGCTGCTACAGAAAAAGCATCTCGATACCAAAGAAGAGCCAAAATGAAGAAGATATTAATACACTGCGGGTTTGTTGTTGGTGATAATAGTTCAAATAATTTCACATTCATATGCAGATTTCATTGCTCATTTTTTGAAAATTTAATTTAATAAAACTTGCCAAAAAACGTAGACTTCAAAACACTTATGTAATGGTTAATACTACATAACTTACGCAAATGTGCACACCTACTAGTTAATCACCTCATTCCGTATTAAGAATTCCATTAGTTCCATCCTCGTCGAAGAAAGAGCATCAAGCGTTATGCATTCCTAAAAAAATGCTGAAGAATTGCATAATTTTGTAGAAAGTCAAAGTTTTACGAAACTTTTTCCTTCCATCTATTTTCCTTTCTACTCATCACAACATACTCAGGAAATGCATTGAAGCGAGAGGAAATGGGATCCACGACAAGATGGAGGGCCCGATGCAAGGACACACCAGCTAACTATGCAGTTAGGAGTGATTTTTTTCTAAGGCAACCGAACGAAAGATGATTTTTCAAAAGTTTTACTTCCGACAACGGAAACACCAGTGTGTCAAATTCACCCTTTTTCCAAGTTGCCACCCTCAGGCTGACTTCGATTACAGCATCGTTTCTCTAAAAATTGACAGATTTAACGTCATGGGAACGATTGGAAAAAATGAAGTTTTCGTGACAATTCCGAAAAGAGTTTCATATTGCGGTGCGATGGTGGAGTAGAGTGAAATGGTGCAGCGTTATGAACGATAACTTTTCTGGCACGTAACACCTCACACTCGACGCTTGTTTCGACACCTGCATTGGCATGGGAGACACTTTGTTGAAGAATGAATGTAATCTTGTGTCTAATCGTCGCTCTCACAAGTCCTTTGTTGTACTTGCCAACTCATCTCCGCATCTCATCTGACACTTAACGTTTAACTTCTGCAACGTGAGGATGATGCTGACGATGATAAGCATCACCACCTCTCTTCGCCCTCAAGGATGTTGATGCCTGCACCCTCGTTCTGACGAAACGGAGTGGCGTCATAAGTGACTCCAAAATTGAGATAATTACTTTGAAGTGTGTATGTTTTTTTTATTCGTTAATTTCTCCCCAAATAACCGACACATACACCAAGGCTGGGACGTTGAAGTCGATCCTTATGATAATGAGGATGATGTCCTCACATTTGTGTGTATTTCTCTCGTTTCATAATTTCGTAAATCGCTTGGAACAATTTTGCGACGAATATGCATTTTGTAGAGGCAAGAGCACGTTCTTGAATATAGAATTTAACGCTAGGTGTGTGAGGGTTTTTAACGCAAGGTTGTATGATAATTTGCAATTGCTTTCCACATTCAGATTAATTTTCAACGCGTAGCGAGATAATTGTCCTATAAGATAAATGTCCTCAGAGTTTCACACACGAATATTTAAGCGACAATATTCTGAGAAATTATTAAAAATAATGAACAACTGATTTATTATAATGATAAATATTCACTTTACAGGCATCGGTACTATGATGTCCGAAGATAAAGTTTCAATAACGTAAAATATTTAGATTTTCATTGACTGATATATCGCAAAATCGCTGATTCTTCTATTTGTAGTTCAATTGATTTCGTGCTTCAATAAGAGGAGCATAATAAATTCATGCATTTTTTCTGCTTTTCAGTCCTGATGAACGGAGCCGTCATAATTCCCAGAGTGTCCGTTAGTCAGTTGATCGACATAAAATTTGTAATGAAGGACTGTCGATCAACAGGCATAGTTATGAATTTATCTGAACATTTGAAAAGGGAGGGCTCCTGTGCATGTCAGTTGGGCTTAATTTTAAAACTGGCCCGGCTAATTATGTACATATGTTATCTAATGGAGGCTCTATTATATATTTCCATACGATAAACGTATCCCGCTGCCATACCGTTGTCCCTTACAAAGATTGAAGGTGGAAAATAACTGTAGCTGTAGTTGTTTTGGGTACAAATTGGATTACATGGCACATAGGTAGTTGATACGCATAGTCACTATATAGTTCCATTTAGGCCCCTTTTGGGACCATTCTGTTCTTACTTTCCAACTTTATATTCTGGTTCCTCGTTGAGTTTGCTGCAGTTCTCTCTATTTTAAAGCCATGATCAATAATTAAAAAAACAATAATTGATGAGGTCATTCTCAATAATTATATCCTGTTATAAAGAGCTGTTTGAGAGTGCAGATGTATTTTCAGAACAATTCACAAGTTAAACGTGCAAGTCTATAAAAACTTAAAAGCATATAACATGCTCTCACCAAAATATTTATATTGCACTGCCAAAAATATTTGAATAAAACTTAAAAATCAAAAAATTCATTCAATCAAAAACTCTTTTAGCTCTGGTAACACGCCACAGTGGCACTTTTATTTAAATGGCACTGTGACACTTAAAGTTTGAATATGGCACGCTGGCAATCCTTTGAAAAATTAACATTTTTATATCAATACTTGTAAAACATCCACTGTAGCACTTTCATTTGCCGAAAGAGTTGAACGTATTCAAAACATCGGCTGTATCAGCTACAACTACCGAAAGAGTTAAATGCTTTTATTTTGAACAATGTTCAACAAAACACGCTATCGTCTTTTGCGCTTTGAAAATATGAAATTTTAACAACGAGCATTGAAATTTGGACTTTGTTATTGTGTGTATTGTTTGAGTGTGATTTGATAATTGAAATTAAAGTGGATCTAATAAAATTTTGTTTTGGTACATTTCCGTTGGTGGCACCTAAAGCCTTAAAATGGCACTTTTTTGTGGCAATGGTGGGTTCTTTTCAAACAAAAAAATGTCTAGCAACGCTGCTCTAGACCCAAGGCATCATTTGCCGGTTGTGACACAGAGTGTGAGACATGCTGTAATCATATGCACATTTACATGCACTTACCACTTCATAAACTATCCACAAGCTTATTCAAATTGCTTAATCCATACAATTACTAAATGTTAAAGGGTCGGAACACCACTTCCAACCTCATAAGTGATTTCGCCATTCCACCACTGCGATTACCACTTTCACAATTCAACTCCTCCTTTAACGAACCTGCTTACTCGTATTTCAAAACCAATTTAACATGCAAACCAAGTGAAGATGGATGAGTGCAATCAAGATATTATTGCACAAAGCAACAAGATACCACAAAAAGAGACGTCCCCTTACCAAAGTTCGCCCAGTAGCATATGAGCACGTTAAAACCCCATCATGTGAATCCACTTAAATTCTATTGGCATACAAATTGTTGGCATTTACCCTGCAAGCCATCATCCCTTACCCAAGTTCCCATTTGGATTGTCTAAAAATCATTACGCACTTAAAACCATTTAATTTCAGTAGAGATACGGAAAGGAGAGGATGCATTTGCATACTGAATCTAATATGCCAACAAATTTGGTAATAAATGGGCATAGGCACTTTAGCTCTTGAATGGGATAAAGAGGCTTTGAAAACTAAACCTTTTGACCTCCCACACAGTGTCTTAGTATGCAAAACCCTAAACCTCACTGCGTGTTAAAGTCACGTAAGTAAATAATTACAAACGCACGGTACTCTGAACCAATCCACTTCAGCAGGATGCAAGCATTTGGGTTCTGCACTTTGAATGCACATAAGTGTAACGCATGCATCGTATAGTTGGACCAATGGTACCAAGGGATAGTGGAATGTATTGTAGAATGAAATTTGAACCAATCGCTTACGTATGGATTGTCTTTTGAATTTCACTTGCTAGTGACTACCAAGCCATCAAGTATCTATTCTATGGTTCGGCCAGACCATCAACGAGGAATCTTCTTTCAATTGAATCACATTATTGAGCTGACTTTTGCAAATCAAATCCTCTTGCATTGGAGGATACATTTCAGTGTCCAGGGATCTGCTTACACGGCTCTTAGCTTTGTAACGCACACCCAAACAGTTGCTTTGTTGAAAGATTGTAATGATGATAGCAGACTTGACACCAGCCTTGTTCCTATACCTTAAAACGCATACACTAAAACAACGCGGCCATGAATTGTGTTTGCTGCGAGAAGTAGTTGCATTGGGTTGGCCAAAGGAGTACCAAATGAATTAAATACGAGTACGACTGCTGTTTGCAATAATCCTGTAAAGCGGTTGCATCATTACAATCCGCCGCCTCCGAAACAACATCCAAAGGAGGAGCGGAAACAGTTTGGCAAGTTCTTGTTAGACGGTGGAAAGTGTTTACCAAGGACAAATTTAACAAAATTCAAATTCGAAGGTTGTGGCTGGAGAGGATGTAACGTGAGAAGGATTTGCCTTAATGCCAACGACAATGAAAAGCACCTACAGCACACATCACCAGACACAATTCAAACGAACGCACCATCGGGAGAAGGCACTAACAGGAAATTTAATTTGTGCACTTCAGTCTCGGAATGGGTGAGTGTAGGTTTCGTGAGTGGTGATGCAACCAGAGGAGCATGTTTCCGTAAGCCCACCGTTCTGCAATAAATTGAAATTGGAGATTGTTGCTGGCGTTTGCTGTTTTTGTTGTGGTGGTTTGCATTGAGAAGGTGAGAACTTAATTTGTTGATGGGTAAATATTTCAATGCAGATACAAAGATAAAGATTTCCGTGATATGTGTGTCTATGGTCAACACTAGGAGAACTATCGTCCTTTGACAATTGATACATTTGGCTGTCGATGGGGGCTAACTACACATAGAGGATATGGATGCGTAAAAATATCAATAAATCATTACGCAAACAGGGCAACAGCTAAAACCTGAATAATCTATATACAAATCTACTTGTTATTGATCATAAAATCAGAAGGTGTTACAGCAAGAGATAATACTTTATATTATTGATATGTAATGGAAACCTTTAGAATTTTAGGTGAGATTTTATAGCTCCAACATGATAGAATTCGGATAAAGACAAACTTTATTTGTAAATACCAGTTATTGTGAGAGTATGCATTATAAGTACTGAAGTTTTATAAATAACTATTATTTGAAAATAAATATGTGTACAGCGAACAGTTGAAATGCTGTGTTCCATTTTGTTGCAACCGTTTTATATTACATACCATGCAACCATCGCTTGTCTAGTAAGAGTGTTATATTAGCAAAGTCACATCCAAGAAGAAATTCGTCCATTCGCCCATTCGCCAGCCCAGAGGTACGGTGACTTCGATGCTATATTAGCACAATTTTGGCAAAATGACGAAGTATAACTCAGTAAAATATGAGTAGGTCAAAATAATATACAAGGTGCCGCTAAATTGATCATCCAATTTGATTTTTAAATTACTTTTTTGAGTGATGGTAATCATTATTTGAATTTGTTCTGTTAAGTTGAAAAGATGATATCCGACAGTATCTACCGCCAGTGTTAATACATATTAAAAAATAGACGAATGGTGAGAAATATACGAAAAGTGTTATATTGATAGTTTGTTTAATAAATGAATTAAAACAAACCCTGTATAGTGATTTGTTGCCACTTAAAATTGGTACATTCATACATACATACACACATATGCACACATTGTTTACTTTATTTACATTTGTCATTACGCATTTCGAAGCCATGGTGGAAGGAATATAAGGTGTGCTGTACAGTTCTATTGAGACCCTGCGTGACATCATCGGGAGAATTTGTATGTCAACAGAAACCTAAAGGCGGAAACAAACAAACATTTTTCACACACTAAAAAACAAAAAATGGATTTCTTTTCAACATTTCAACTACTCATTTTGGTTTCTGCAAACTTTATAGCACTTTTATAGCATTTCCTATATGATACCAATTATAAATGAATTTAGCCATTTCATCTTACATCAATATGGATATAATTCCTGTTTTCCAATTGCATATGCGAATGTGACAGATAAAACACAGACAAGAAAACAAATTTGAAAAATGAGCAAATTAGCTGATATTGTATTGGGATTCCTACCACCATGTTTCCAAGCAAACTGTCACTTCAGAGGACTTGACAAGCGATTATAACAAAACTGACGATATCTCGATGTTCCACCATTAATGGCACCCGAAATTCACAATTTGATATATGTTTACTTTAACACATTATATTTTTGAACAAATTTTGAATTTTCAATACAAACTTCTTCCCTCCAGAGATTTGTCATAATTCGATATGAGTTATCTAGTAAGAAAAAATGTCACAAGCTAGGTCCCATGTTGGCCCAAATAAATAGCTCTTCATTGCTTGTCTGTTTGTATACTGCAGCTGTCTAGTTCACAATTATTGTCAAATGTGATTGACCTATGACGCCATTTGCATAAATTATAGCATCTTCTGATAGGATGATTCATTTTGCGCCACCTTTTGTTTTAAGTTATTTTTTTTGCTGGAGTTGGTGTTTGTGTTTCTTTCTTTTTGTTGATGAAGCTATTTAGCGTAAAATGCGAGCTGTGGAGTTGAAAAGTTCAAAGTTGTCAGGTCCCAATTGGAAGATCCATTCATTGTATTCCTTATAATACAATTTTTTCCCTCCAAATCAGATGAAGCAATTGATATTTTTATAAGCAACTCGTCCAGTGTGGTACCAATATACAGTTTTATTTATATGTTGCAAATAATGGCATTCCTGACAAATAACATCAATTCAGAAATTCAGTTATAAACATATAACCACGTGATCTTGATTCACAATATACCCCACTGACTTGAATAAAATCAATTTGCTCGGTACGTCATTTTAAATTGCCATGCGAATCTCATCGACATATTGTTTGTTTTGCTGACCTATTTCTGAAAACGGGCTTCGAATTGACTCTTTGTTAAAGTATGTAATACCGCAAAATGTGGTTGGAAAGGCTATTGAACCAGTGAAACTATTGATTTACACATTACTCTTGCGGATCTGCAGCAATTATTTTGTATCATAAGTTGCTTTAATTGAAAATGCACCTTAGTATTAGACGATTTAATTATTTACTCGAGAAAACCACTGAAGTCAACAAAATGGTGCATATGTTTTTGTGAACCGTTTATCTATATAATTGTACATATTGGATAAGTAACTAAAATATGCTGTATCAAGGTGGATAACATAAGTCAATGACTGAAATCTAATACGTTCGAATGTGTATTATTTTTTCAAAGTTCAATTTATTTTTCAACATTGTACAGAATGATACACTCTTCCCAATGTTTACATCCATTACAAAAAATAAGACTTGCTAATCTCTGCAATATATGTACAGCCTCGCTAGTCGGAACACTCGCTAGCCCGGACACTTCAGTAGTCCGGACACCTCTATGTTTCGACACCTTCAAAATGTTACCTCTACAGTCCGGGTATAGTATTAATGTGCGTACATATTTTAAATCTGTTCTACATACATACATACAAACGTACATGTATCTTCATAAAATCCAAGAAAATGTTGATGAAGATGAACAAGAAGACAGTAAAGATGATAATGCAAACAACGAAATTGCAAAAATTTCAAGCAGGAGCCGGGAGCATTCAGTGAGCAGAAGGAAATAACGCATCTTAGATATCCTTCTACTAAAGGGGTTACCCGAAAAAGCCGAAAACATGTTTTTAGAAAAAGCGGTCCAGATAAAAATAAACGCTCTTGTGCATGCATACATAAAAATTTCCATATGTAATAAAAGGTGCTTGAAAGGTTGTCGGTTGTCCACTTAATTTTATTTTTTCTCCACACCTGAAACCTTATGTGTCCGGAGCAGCGAGGCAAACTTTTAAATCTCAATGAATTCACTACGGCTACTCATTTTTAGTTCTTTGCTGCCCTACGGCGTTCTGATTAACAAACCTACCTCAATCACATGTATGAAGTTCAAACTTTTACCACTATTATCGTCTACAGAAGTGGATACCATAATGAATAAAAGAATAATATCACATTAAAAAATATGAAGGCCAACCCTAAGCATACTATACTAGGTTTTTTGTAGACACGCACGCAAATTCATTAGCATTAACACACGCAAACCGTTTGTGTGAATGAATATAATAATGGAGGAGTGAAAACGTGCAACTAAGGCAGATGTGTGATTTCAAACCGTGGTTGCGATCGTGAAAAATAGCAACTTAGCCGTAATTGTGATTTCAAACTGCGATTGTGAAAAAGTAGACGTTCAATCGTAGTCCCAGTTGAAATCGTAATCGCACTTTAAATCACAATCGATCACTGTGAAAAAATCACACTTCGTGTTTTTTTTCTTAACTCTAGTGTATACCACTACAATATCCAGGAATTACCAACAGTTACAAGACGCCGTAAAACTTTACTGGAATTGTGCTGCAAGTGTTCTAGATTCTGTTTTGAAATCAAGTCTTCATCCGCGTCAGTTTTTGGTGCTCCGTCAGCCAAAATGGTCATGTGGGATTTGAATGACGGTATCAATTAAAGCTACTACAATTTCAACTACTTCACGAACCGTGGCTCGCCGATCGTACATTTAAGACACTTGCGCATCATTTTCAGAGGCCCGCATTATTCCCACTCTATCACGGCGAGTAACTCTCACAACTGCATGAAGAAATCTAATCTCGTCAGCTTGTATTTCCGATTTTACTCTTTCGGTTATTACCCAAATTTCATTTCAACTTGGTTTTGACACCGAGCTCGGTATTCCTGATTACATATCTTCTATTTCCGGATTACATATCTGCCAGTTGTTTCAAAATTGACCTAGCTTGGCCAATCATACAAGAAGGTTCAGCATTACGCATCTCATCAGTAGTAAAAAGTTTTCGAAATACTTCCCACAACTTCGTCACCTGCTTCAAAAAATTCCACTAGCATGACGAGTGCATTGAATAGAATTCAACAAATTTTCATTTCTTCTGTTGACATAAACATGGACAGAAATATTCATACAAGCGAAAATATAGGACTGATTTATGTACCACTTCCTTGAAATCTACAAATATGAACGTCATATATGTGTGCTATATGATTAGAATTGCCATTACATCGGTCTGATGGAAAGGCCCTAAAAGTTTACAAACGATTCTAGGGAAACTCTTGACCAAACAAGTTCATCATCGCTACGTGACAACTTCGTTCCACAAGACTCCAAGAAATCAACTGTGAAAAAGTGTAATGAGCGAAACAAGTTTTTCCTTTTTATGAAATCCATGCGATACTATTTACTTAAGCAAGTTTATTTACCAAACAAACATTAAACCGAGTACGAGCGCACTGACTTGAAGCTTAGGGGACTATCATTTGAATCATAATCCAGACATAATCCAGATAAAATTATTCTGAAGCATCTCAAGCAGTGACATCAACCACTGAACCTCAACACAAAGAAGGAAACAGGAAGAAACAAAAGTAAAGTAAATTTTAATCCACCTTGACATTTACATTCCAAGAAGTGCATTCATTATTCAAGTATGTACATATGTATGCACTCACAATTTTCGAAACTATAGCAACTCAAGTTCCAAATCCAACCAGAGTAATATTCATGAGCCGCTGATTTATTGCCTACATTTCAAAGCAAATTTAAGCACTTTAAGAACATTTTAAATTGCATCACACTTTCGAAGTTAATGCACTGCACCAGGGAATCTTCCTAACCATAACCTCAACCTACACCTCCTAAAAGCCACGAGACCGCACATTGTCATAGTAACACACATGCACAATCCCAAAAAAAAGTACAATCAACGGAAAAACTGAAAGCCACTCGCAAACAATTCACCGGAAAAAAAGTAAAGAAATTCCATCGCGAGGAGCTCACTTCTCCTCATCAACAGCTTTCCAACCCACTCCGACTACCCGACTACAGCGCCGTTAACACACATCAAGAGAACATCATCAGCTTTGGCCTTTCGCAGCGCGGAAGAACAGGGAGAAGAAGGAGCAAAGCAAGGCGCGCATAAATTATGGCTTCATTAAAAATTTTGTAACATTGTGGTTTGGTAATTACAAGAGGAATAAATTGTTACATTGCCTGCATACGCCCGCACACCCTCACAGTTCCATCTACACATCCGCATCCTGTGATTTCTCGAATAATACTTCGTTCAAAAGTTCAACTCGTCAGATAGCAAACCTCTTGCCGAGCACACGCCTCTCTTCATTCAGGTATGCGGCATGTGCACATAAAACGATGACATGAACTAATGTAGACGTCTCGTCCTTGAGCGAAGATGTTCAGGGGGAGCTAAGGGTTTGATTGTCACATGTGTGTTAAGTATGTGCGTAGTAACATGGAAATTTTGTGCGAGACCGCAATAACAAGGACGAACGTAGTATAAGAATCCTTAAAATGGGTACTTTGCGTACTCTTCACAGTCAATACAAGTCGCCCTCCTTTTTGTCAATTTTCAAAATTATGAAATAACATTTTACTGGAGTTGGCGGCTTGTGGGGGATGAAAGTGACTTGTTGTGACGAAAGTAAGGGAGTGGGTATGAAAGAATTAGTTCAATTTGAACTCGGTTTCAACACTTTGCGTCAGTGTTTTCTAGGAGGCGCAAAGATCCACTCACATATAAAAGTTTCACTTCCTATCTTAAATCCTTCTGTGTACGTCCTTTTGATGTGCATTACCACAGTATGGCGCACAGGAGAGGAGTTGAAAGAAGCAAAACAGATGAGGTGTTGAACTAGAAAACTCGCGATCGCAGGTCGTGGCTCATGTATACACTTGAAAGGACGGATTTTTTTTGTATTTTATTTGATACTTTGGTCAGCTCATATTTTCATCTCCTTTCCACTTTCTAGCACATGAATCAGTCAAGACCATTTTTAAATTATTTTAACTTTAAAAAAGTCTAAGTGTCTCATCTCAAATTGGCACCAACTCTCAGGCCTGGTGCATCGGGTCATCTCCGAACGTATAAAACTGGAGCGGCATAAGACTGTGCTTGTTGGAGAGGCATGTTGACCGCGGCGCTAGTTTATCCTCACGCCTCAAGATTGAGCCTGACGCTACAGCTCCCTCTCCCCCGAAAGTTATCTCACGAAGGGTGTCAGCCATCTTCAACGGTTTATCAAAACGAACAACTGGTTTTTGAAATAGGATAGACTACATCCGCGTGATAACACACAGAATTAGTCTGAACTAACTGTGAGTTTGCTGGCAGTCAGCGACTCAAAGCTAACTTAAGCTAGCATATGAGCCTGAAGGTGAATGACTCACCACAAGTAGACGAGAAGAAGCAACTCAAAATATTAAAAAAAGGCAAACAATTGAAAACAATTATTAAATAGCCTCTTACTTACCTGGTCTGCGACTCATGGAAGGTGTTAGCCTGAGCTACATATAGCTGAATTGCATTCCATCGTTGGTTTTGATGACTGATGACTAAATCAAGCATCAGCGTTGACTTGGTTTTTAAACCGGAATTCGGTCTTCCTCTTATTTCCCAACTAGGACAATCTGATTTGAAGATCCTCTTAGGTGGAGATTTGGTATCTGTGGATTTGAATAATGTGAATGAGTCAGTACTTTTTTTTTGTCAGAGTTTTTTGAACACTACACTGGAGCACTCAGACTCAAAAACTGGTCCATTGTACTATCAGGTAGCAACCTACAGTTAATGGAATTTCATAGTATTCCGGAGGCTGGTATCAGCAGGCACTTTTGTGATAAGGAGCCTACATCATCAGCTCTCACCTCATCAGCACCAAATAACTGCCACCTGATCCGAGCAAAGGCGGGACAGTTGCAGACGAAGTGCTCTGTAGTGTCGTCGTCTTCCCCACAGGCGTCGCAAAGGGTTTCATCGCTTAGGCTAAGCACATTAAGGTGTTTGGCGAAGGTGTAGTGGCCCGTTAGTACGCCGGTAAGTCGTCTGCAGTCTTTTCTGTTAACAGATAACAAGAATGCCGCGGATTTCTAACAGACGTTTGGGAACATGCACTTGGTTTGTCTACATCCTGGAGAGTCATGTCCGGTTGTGCTCTCGAGAAGACCAGCCATCGATGGAAGCCCTAACCGAGGACGCGGGTAATCCCAACTCAGGTTCGGGTCCTAGGAGTATCTCCTCTGATCCTTGTCTAGCAAGTTCATCGGCGATCTCATTTCCCGGGATCCCGTGATCCCGCGGTGACAAGTCTGAGCGAATTGAACCTGCCGATCCAATTCAGAGAAGACTTGCATTCTTGGACTATTTTGGATGTGGTTAAAGGGTTGAGCAGGGCCTTAGCACAGCTTGGCTGTCCATACAGACACAAATACTTAGCCCCTTCCACCTGTTCTTCACAATATAGTTCGTGGCCATTAGGATCGCATAGGTTTCCGCTTGGAAGACCGACGCAAATTTACCTAACGAGGTGTGCAGTCTAATGTTGTCGCTCTCCACGAAAGCGACAACTCCAGATCGTTCATTGGTCTTGGAGCCATCCGTGAAGTTTCGACTACATTCTTTTCCTGGCTCATATTCTGGGTGCCAGTTCTGAGTGCAGGGAAAGTCGACTTTGTATGTGCGTCGCAGCTGTATTGCTGGTGTCCTTACATCAGAAGGCATGAGTGTGTGGTCAAAAGAAATGCGATGCGCAAGGTCATCGAAACTCCAGTGCAACGACCACTTCTCTTTAAACGTAAGATGACCTTGAGAGTGCACCCCATGATGTGGTTATCAGAAGTGCAGAGAGTCAACCAGCATGCACCATAGCAGAGGAGATAGGACGCCACCCTGAGGGCAGCCTATACTTACCCCCGACATTACATACTGGCCACAGTCCGCATCCACAATTACAGTTCTATTCATTAGCATTGCTTTGATCCACAACACTAATGATCCCTCTACACCATGTTCCGAGTTGCACATGCCATCAAAAGACGCGTTGTCAAAAGCACCCTCTATATGGATGAAGATGCCCAGCGCGTCAGTATGAGTCAGTATAGTCGACGAATTTTTGTCTACTGGAATACATCCACATCTTGGTACAACTCACAGAGCTAGCGGTTGTGTCATATATACACATAGCCCAGCTTTCGGTTTCATATAACACAACCGACAAAAAAAGGGTTTTGTAGAACATGCTTTCGGTCATTCGTGTCAAGAGTTGGAAAGCCCAGATGTTTCGACAAAACGAAGTAGCATCGGTTATGATTCTACGTCGGATCTCCACTAAGTTTTACTTCAAAATGGTAGACATCGATTGTGATGTTTTGTTAAACAAACATCAACAGCAACTATTTTTTCAGCTATGTGTCAGCTGTAGTTTCATGCAGTTGATTAGATAAGAACGATATGAAAATAAATTTAAATAAAACATTGTTTCTGGCATTCTGGCAAAGAAACTACATATGTATGTACATTCATACCATTTTATTCATTTTTAATTTTGTATATTGATTGCATACTTACATACTAGACAAAAATGCTGAAAACAGATTGGACGAATAATGTTTCTTTTTTTTAACTTAATGGCCCTCGGCAGGAACTCTAAGGCGCCGCCCCAATATGTATGGGATAGCACATTATTCAAGTAGCCACCTCTGCTTCGCCGGTAATGTTTCAAGGCAAATTTCTCCTTCACAACTTCTAGCGTTTCTTCGCTTGCATGGCATGTAGCGCCGTCATGTTGAAACCACAGGCTATATCGATGTTGGTGATCTCAAGCCACAGAAGGTCGGTTAACATGGCTGTACACCTGATTGACCGTAATAGTGTCTACTTCCTCATTTCTAAAGAAATCGGGCTTCCCATAAACCGCACCACTCAGTCAATCATTGCAGATGCACTGATAATTGTTGAACACTTGTGGATTGCGGTCGTTCCAAATTTTGTTTGTTCCTTCAATGGAAAACAACGCAAATTGTCTAGGCAGTAATATTTGGATATGCATACCGAGCGAATAGCATATTCCATACATACATACCTTAAGACTTCACTAAAATTAATAATTAAATTCCAGTAAAGGAAAATGCTGAATTCAACTGAAATGCTACAGCACAACATGCCGTGCAAAAAGTCCTGTAGAATATCAAATTGCTGGGTGGGGGCTATTTTGTAAATGACCAAGCGAATTGGACAGATAATTTAGTACATTTCCTTGCTATACATTTGTCTGTATATATGTGTCCGCGTAAGTGTGGAAAAAGTCACCACAAACGTGGAAAAAAAAATAAAGCAAGGTATCGAAAACAATAACGGCAACCCTTTTTTTTTGGTCCTGTCGAGTGTCGAAAAAGGAGATTTCGCGCTACGCCTGGTTGCGGACAGTTAAATTACTCTACAAAAAAATATCCACAGACTGTAGTGCATATCACCCCTTTTCGGTGACGCCACAGCTATGGGATAAAGGCACACTTAATCCTTGGCTTATTCAATATTTTGACACTTTTGTAGGAGATCCTTTTCGGCGAAATTTATATATATATATATTTTTTTTATTTTTTCTTTAAATTTTATTTATTTCCCTCTCTTTCTTCTTTTCAATGGCTTATTGGCGCAAGGATAATTACATTTTAACTCAACCATGTATCCATGTCTAGCCACGATTCTCAATTGGTGCCTCTCGAGGTACCTTCTGCAAAGGTATACCCATGGGCATGTACGTATTCATGAGTGCGGGTTTGCTCGTTTGCACCTCAAATTCCCCAGTGCGGTTTTCATACGGTTAAAGACAACTGGAGAGGAAAACGAATTTAAAAAAGGAACGGATAGGGACAATTTTGAAAGAAATCAAAGCGACATGATATATTGAGTGCCACGTTCAAATGGTTTAGGAATGAAGAGGGTTGACTGCTTACGATTTATGCTCAAAATATAAAAATTGGAAATTTTAATAAGGGGGAAGGGACCTAGTGGAATGAATAATTGTCAGACGACAAATATTGTGAAGTGACAATTTTGTGTCGGTGTATAAGGGGTGAAATCCTTTTTTGTGTAGAAGGCTGTATCAACCTTCGTGAGGAAGTACATATGAACTAGACAATAATGTACAAAATATACACTAACTTTGCATATAACTTTAAGAGAATTAATTTGCAGGAGTAAAATCATATCGAAATAGTTAAGTTACATCCCATTGCATAGATTTGAATACATTTTTTTTGCTATTGAGTGGGTCCTTTAATAACAACATTTATTCCCCTGGTTGCGTTAACGCAAATTTTTTTTTTCGAACTAAGAGTTAACCTTTCTTATTCACTTTCAGTTTTATTGCATTTACGAATATCTGATCCATGGAATGCGTGATATCTCTTGGAGTTTTGATTACACCTAAAATAAAGTTAACAAGTTTCTAAGAAAAAAAACCGACATAATTTCTAAATTCTCTATATATTTTTTTTTTATAATATTTTTTTGTTCCATCGAAGCTTCCTATAAAATATACTGCAAATGGTTATAATTTGAAAAAAAGAATAAGCTTTTACTTTCCGTAAGTTTGTTTAGTAACGTTGCGAAAGCGCAACAATGGGACAAACGACGAAACTATAGTAGGTTCTGGAAATATTTCTATTTGATATTATTTGGCAACGCCCGTTATTTGTTTACAATTATTCGAGGGGTTTGGTTTTAAGATGTGGTGCCTGACGTCAAGCCATAGATACCTATATCAATTCATGCCATATGGTGGAAAAATTCTTGGAAATGTCAAAAAGGAATTTGGTCTATGTGGACAAGTTGTCATAGATCTCTTGAAAGTTATCGAAATTTCCACAATTTGTTAACCAGCTACATACATATGTACATATGTATGTACGTACATATATCATGTTGGCTAATTTACGAAATGAAGGATGCATTGCTATCTGAACAGTCCGCGAAAATAGAATCTTGAAATGTATAATGGGGTGTTGATTTACACGAAAATGCAGTGCAAACTACCGTATTATTATTGGCGGTAAAAAATGGTGGTGGCCACTATTTGTAAATGCAATAAACTCCGCAATAGTGAATGCTTGGAAGCTGCACCAAATTGTTTACCTAGAAAAAACGATCTCGCAGCTGAACCTTAGGTCTGTATTAGTTCGGAGTTTCATAAGTGTCAACGAGTGCAAAATGCATGTGTTCAAGGACGACTTCATCTATACCATCCACGCTTGGGTAATGTTGGCCACATTATGGAGAGAAGACAGGGCTGAGTTTGCAAACGCAAAACTGTATTTATGTGTAACAAATGCCGAATTCCGCTGCATTTCCATCGTATTAAGGCGTTTAATTTATTTAATTTTATTATATAAGTATTGTATGTATTTTATACAGCCAAAAAGTGGCAGTGGCTCATCGAAAAAAAAACTTTTAAATTTGCAAACACTCAAAAAGTGGAAAAAAAATTAAACTGTTGGTGATTTTCTGAATATTTACACTAGTGGTCTTAAATGGGTTCATCCGAATGCATTTATTGCTGATATAATTTAAATGGGGACCCCGATTGCGTCCAGTTTCTTGTTTTTGTATGGCGTTACATTCCAAAGCACAACTCGGTACTATTGTGGATTAAATTTACTAAAAATATTGTATTTTCTTACAAATTTTAATAGAATACACCGTTCGGTATTTATGTAAATTGGGTGTTTATTTTGAAATTTTTAACACACTTACCAACCCAATTAAAAAAACTGAAATTCGGATCATCAAGCATCTAATGTATCTACGTCTAAGAAGCGAAAAAGAATATGTACCTTAGTTCATACAATTACATTCATAGAGTTTGCAGCGCACACCCTGCTACCAATTAAGTAAACCAGTTTAATAACCCCAGCCTTAACTCAATTCCTCTGGTTTCGAGTAAGCCTCAGTGAAATTTAAATACTTACAGTGCAAGTATTTTTTTAACGCCTGTTGGTAGTTTTATTTTCAACATCTACCACCTATTTTGCACTTCCTTTCACCTATGCTTGGTCTCCCTTTTGAATGTAGCCAACTTTTCAATATTATTATCGCATTGATGTTTCCGTGAGGTTTGTGGGGGGTATTGTGAAGCAGAGGTAGTCAAATCTACACTGCAAAACTCGGCGGCTCCTAGTAGGATAGATTCCTGTGAGGATCCACACAACTTTTAATTACCACTTAAAGTGTAAATAGGAGCAATGCTTTTTATTTATTTCTTTATGCTCTGCCTGAGTGAATTTAGTTTGTTGCTGCTTCTTGTTTGCATTTGATGATGTTGTGAGAAACACACTGTGAAATGCAAGAAATGATTGGCAATGTATGCATGGTAAACTGGAATTGTAATTCTTTAAAAATGATTTCAATAACAGAGGAATGTATCCACCATTCGTCATCGATTCAATATTTTATTATTGATAAGAATATATTTGTTCTCTTATTAAAGACGTTTGCATCTCTAGTTTCCATTTCACAAATAAAAATATTCTACAAAACACTGGGGTCCTTTAAAAGCAAAAAGAAATTAAGTTAAAAAGTTAAGATTAAATGAAAAGAATGACAAAATAAAATGAAATAAGAACCTACAAATTAAAAAAAAGATAATGTCTAAAGCAAAAAGGAGTAAAAAAAGGAAAGGACAGAGTTGTGGATTGTAATTTTAATTCGTAGTCCGGTTTTAGTATGAAAATTATGAAGGTAATCTGGGCACTTACGAGCCGATACAGACGAAGTTCATGACTACCTCGAATGGCTGCCTATTTTGATATAGGGTGATGGTATGTATGGTTAGAACTCGCCAGTAGTAAGCCGCGTCATTATAAAGGCTAGCAAAATAGTAAACGCTCAAGATTATTTTTTTCTAAAAGCCTAATTGTTCTTCTGTCTGGGTGCAAAATTCTGTGTCGATGCAGCTGCTGGTTATGTTATTAAAAATGACAGTCTGGTTTACGTATTAGTAAGTGTAAGTTGTGACTTTTCAGTTAAAAATAAATTAGTGGAAGTGCTTTGGAAAAATAGCTACATGTACAGTGTGCTCTCCCTAAATTGAAATCTTCCTAAGTCAAACTCCCTCGAACTGGAACTGATTTTGATATCGCATGAGAATTCGACTTAGAGGGAGTCCACTGTAGTTAGAAAGTCGAGTATTGATGGTAAGTGCATTGTATGATTATTTATATGTGACTTAAAGTTCATGCTTAAATCTAAATCTGGTCATAGGAGACAACGTTTTTCCAATTCTCATAATGTGTTTTTGTGGTCTCTTTGGAGACGACAAACGCAAGAACTCCTTTAAAGATGAACTTCTCGGAAAGTCGTGGTACTACGGCTTTTTAAAACGTCACCCTGAATGTTCCTCAGAACACCAGGACGTACCATAGTGACAGAGGAGTCGGTCAGGAAGTGGGTTCGGGATCTGAAGGAATATTTGGAGGAAATCGATGAGGCAGATGTCTTGGATGCTCAGATGTCTCATCGATGCTTCAATTCTTTTTAATGGCGACGAGACTTCCTTCTGCTTATCTCCAAAAACAGGGATTGTTTTAGCGCCTAAACGTTGGAAGAACCTATACAAGGTTTCATCTGGAAATGATAAGGAGACAACAGCGGTCCTATTCGTTTTCAGCGCTGATGGACAAATGTTGTCACCGTTAGTTGGGATTCCGTATGTTCGTACTCCTCAAAATGTGGTGAATAGTATGCGAAATAAATGGTTTCTTGGTAGATCCGAAAGTGGCTGGATGCAATCGGAGACATTTTTAGAATATGTGGCCAAAAGTTTTGACAACTGGCAATATAAAATGACCAATATAATTACGACAGCCACAAGTGGCACCTGACCATGCTTAGCGACTTTTGTAATGTAATGCCTTTTGTAAATATTATTTTGGTTGACTTTTCCGAGGTTTTTGAATTGACGTTAGATTGTTCAGATATAACCGAAACTAGACAACGTAGGTTGTGATTCATGTATCAGATGGTCTCATCTTAAATGTACACCAGTAAAAATGCTCATTATTGGTAACTTCTGTGTTAATATCAAGTTTTGGATTTTTAAGGACCAAATGAACATAAAAAACAGTTGATTACTAGTGCGATCACCCTAATTATCTTTTCTCATTACGATATTACCCATTACCTGCTTCCTTCTCAATGTTCGTAAACGTTCAAACACGTCAATGTCATCTGCGTATGTTTTGGCGTGTGAGTTTTGCACAATCTTCTCCAGAATGGTGTTGAGGAAAATCTGCTTTAACGTAGTTTGGACTTCCTGGGCTAGAGCCATACTGAAACAGTTTGGTGGAAAACTGCCTGAATCAGTCATTTGATTAGTGTTACATGCCACATTCTTTGTGGAAACTAACACTTGGTATTAATGCTAAGAAAATTGCACTTTTACATTGCACATCAAAGAAGTGAGTAAACGCACAAAATATTATAGTGACGAAAAGCTTAGCAGCATCATTCGAGAATCACCGAGAGCAAAAATTATAAAAATCGAATGTTTGTGCATCCATAGATTGAATGTAGGTACATAGTGTGCCACACTCTGTGTTGAACAGACAGGAGGAACAATCTCTAGGTCCAGCAAGAAAAAACTGTATGCGATGAGGGGTCGGAAATCACACATTTAACCGTTACGGCTGTTTAAAGGTCGAAATTCAAAATAAGAGGTGTTATCACGCGTCATACCACAATTTCTGAACAATTGGAAGAAGGAAACTACAAGTAAAGTATTGGCGGAAACCTTTCTGTATTAACTGTCCTGTACCGATGCAAGTGCATACACGACGTCTATTACCGGAAATCATATATACCGATATATTCAACTAAGCCCCTTGCCTAACTCAGATTTTGCTTTAATGTAACGCATTCCACTTTATTTCCATGCACATTTGTTAAAGCTTGAGAGCTGCGCCATGTTGGCTTAAGATTACTCGTTTTCACAAGCCCTGTCTGTGAAAATGTTATTTGAAACACTGTCAAATGAAATCAAGGGGAAAGGGAGCATGGTGCTGAATATCTCTTAACTACATTATTTCTGATTGCGATTGACTGTCAGCACACAACTGCTTACTGTAATACATATTTTTATTCAATGGTTCTTTCAATTTTATTAGAATCAATAAATCAGCTTCTGGCTGGTCTCCATAAGGTTCTTAATTTATAATTTTTGTTTTAAATCAAAAGATCATATTAGGTTGCTTTTTAAAGAGAAACAATGTCCAATACCGGGTAGGGGAAAGGTAGTGGATGCGCCAGTGGCTGACATTTTGAGTGTGATGTGTGTACCCAACTCAGTGCAAATTTTTGTGCAAGTGTAGCAACTGTCAATAAGGGTGACAAGCTGTCATTCCAACGGTGAGGAGTCCGGCAAGGCATAGTTGATTGCTATATAAGCGACAATGGGAAGAAAAATATTTCAACATGCAAAAACAGTTGCGTTAAAAATAGACCTTTAACACAGAAGACGACGATGTGGTGCTGTCAGTCGGTGAGCAAAACGGCATCGGCATGGATTGGTTGAATATTTGCTATAAGAGTTCTCAAAATGCAGTCTTATAGAACCTGTTGATATATACTTATGTAGTATTCAGATTTGCATTAGTAAACTGGATCACAGGTGGCATATTTGGATCTTCCGAGGAGCATTGAGGCGAAATACTTTGAAATTATTAAGTATTTCGATGAATGGTAGCCGAGGCTTTGCTGACACTTTTAGGCTATTGTACTAAATTTTCAACGAAAAGTTCCATTTGTTTACAGCGGATTTTATATAATGTTTCAATACCTAACGGATCAGTCAGAGAATACCGCTTATATTATTTCATGAATAACCGGTAAAAATGCATGAATACTATCAAAAAGTCTCCCAAAATCGAGTCAAATAATGACATTTTTTTAAAAAATGTTCTCAACTTGTCTTGTTTATTGTTCCGTTTATCTTATTTAGGTGCAGAATATTTTTTAAATAAAATTAAAACATGGAGGTTTTTTTGTTTGCATTATATGAAATTTAGCCTTTGTTTTGTTTGTGACGATGCATTCAGTGTGACTGATAACTTTTTAAAGTCCTACACCAAACATTAACTATCGCTTAAGCCGTTCTCGGGGTTGGCGTTGTGGGTCTGGGCATCGACTTTTATGCTCTTGAACTTACAGTGTCTAGGTTCGATTCCTAGCACGACACCCTAGAAAATAATTTTCACTGCCCCATCTTTTCCATTCACTAACAATGCTCAAGAAGTACTGCCTGTGATAAAACACACAAAACGAGCGGTTATTGTAGAAGCTAGACCTGACCCTCTACGGGCTGTAGCGCCACCCGTTCTCGGCGAATTGTTAAGAATGCTTTTGGTATCCAGATATTCGAAAAACCTTTGTGTTTAATTGCAAATATCATAAGGCTGCATTAGTGGCAATAACATGTTGCTAACTTCTTATTTTTTTTTTAAAATATAAGCTTTTTTTAATAACCAGCTTAACGTATCTTGACAGCTGCAAATGTCACAGTTTGTACTTCGATTGATTACACTCTTATATTTTTGCCTAAGCTTAATGTTTGGTTTGAGGGATTGAACTTTGATATAATGCTTGTGGCGTAGACTACTATTTAATAATATATCGACTAGGTAAGATTTTCAGCTGAAAGTATCATTAATTAGTAATTAGGTTAAGGTCATATTAAAAATACTACTCGACATAAGTCATATCTGTCTTGAACTTACATTCACAAAAAAGACATAATTCATGATAAAAGGCACGGGAACACTTTAATTTCTGAATTTACATATTAACCCTGTAACTTTTATCCCGTTCATTAATTTTTCATCAGTGCACTGATGCCAGTACTGAAGATACGAATCTTATGTCACAACAAATCAACAACAATCTCGGAATCCCATCCGGGATTCCATATTCCTCTTGGAGCCCAGTTCTGAACGAATCATCTTGAATGCCATGGATATTTTCGGTTGGGCGGGTGAGGGTGAAACTTTAACATCAGCATCCTTATGATATCATTGTGGTTATTCAGTGGAACCAAAAATGCGGTTGGCCCCTTATTATTTTCCATCTTCATCCTCGGTCTTTCAACTGAAATCCCTTTGCATGGTTGGGATAAGTGAAAACCGTTTTCATTCTTAGGTGGCTCATTCGGCCGCACACACACACACACACACATACACCCATTTAGCTGTTTGTATTCCCTTAGCGGAGTTTGGCGGAGATAAGAAGGACACAAGACACGGCGACAAGCACACGCAACGATTTAGGAAAAAGAACATTATCACGTCTCGTCGTTATCTCTCTGTGGCTGCCCTCTTTAGTCAGGATGAAACTCTCTTTGCCTTTCCAAATGTGTTTGGGTGTTTGGGAGAAAGTATCCTATGTACGTACGTATTTATATAAGAGACTCGTAGGACTCTTGTTCCGCATGTCATTATCAAGGTGGAGTGTTGGTCCTTTTCTTATTTATTTACTTTTTTCATTTTGCTTTGATAACCATGCGGTGTCTGGTGGAATTGTGTGGATTATGGGAGCATGCCCTGGAAGGAGATGTACAGCACAAGCGCAGTGTTCAGTAGAACTCTTTCTATACGCGTACTCTTAAACATTGCCATTGTCAGCTTGATATTGTGCTGTGATTGAAGAGTCAAGTGGTGGACCAACGTGTGTAACGGAAATGGTCCTGGGAAGCTGTGTGGGAAGGAACATATCTTTGCGTAGTCTGCCATTATTCACTTGCGAATTGATCTAATCGGAAGGGGCCTGAAATGAGATTTGCAAATAAATTCTATATAATATGCGCAAGAGGCATGCGTGTATGTATTCAGTGCGGATTTATGGAAACGTGCAGTCCCCAACACCGAACCATAATCTTGTTGAAAAGATCCGTCTGTAATCGCAGATGATGATCGGAAGATTTAAGCTGAATTATTGTTGATTATTTCCGTGTTTGTATCTAATGCCATTCAAACCAATGCCACAGGTATATTAATTTTAACTTTTGTTTTTCAGTGCTCACGCGTGATTCGTGACATGTGTATAAGTCAAACATGGTCAGGTTCGTTCGAAAAAGCATTTATAGACCCACAACAATCAAACTGGATGAAAAAGTAAATTTAAATTATGCATGTTATTTTCTACTTACATAGGTATGTGCTACGCCGAGGGACAGTAGATTGATGCGTAGGTGCCAGGTTCGATTCCCAAATTTCCCAGCTTTCATAATTCACGACTCAACCTTTTTCGAATCGCAGACAATGCTCAAAGAAGCTGCCCAGAAGAAGCTTCTCCAACATGGCCATTCGGAGTCGTCTTAAAAAACTGTATGTCCCATCCACTCGGGATAGAACAATAGAACGTACAACACGCGTGGATACAATGACGTATGCCGATATGTGTCTTGTTTAAACAGTTTACTAACCTAAAATTACATCTAACGACTCGCACGGCAAGTGCAGTGCAACTCAAAGACGTTGTCCTTTCAGAATCTATGGATGGTGGAACGAAACGCGAAAGTCGGAAACATAAACAATGTTTACGGTTTTATTTTGTGTTGCTAAACGTGACGATAAATAAAACAGAATCAGCGTTTTAATTCCCAATTGAATTCTTAAGTATATTCAACGTTAAAGTCTAGAAGTAAGAAAATTTAAGTAAAACTTGACAACTACTTGGCATCGTTTAGTTTCTATTCAAATGGAAACGAAATCAATCGCTTTCTATGTACTTAAATGTCAGTCGCCTTTGGAATTTTGCACAAGTTCCCAGAACTCATTGTGGGCATTGAAATCGGATGATGTCGCAGTGTCTAGGTTAGATTCCAAAATATAGGAAATCGCCCTTGTTTCGTTTTCGGATCTTTATACCCTAGATGAAAATCAATGTAAGAATACATTTAATTTTGTTCAACTTTTATGTTGTTAAATTTACCCCAGCCCTGGTTTTTTAATAAAGTGTCAATAAAATTCAAAGACTACAAAAAAAAAAAAAAAATATTCCAAGTTAATTCTAATATTTTAACGCTATATGAACAAAATGACCTTCTCGACAAACACATCGCAATTGAACACCAGCCTATGAGGGGAGTGCCTCAGCAATTATCCCAACAAAACGCTCTTAGACACTAAACCTCAGATGATTCATTTGATTTATATTTGCGTCCTGTCTTCCAATAAATTACCCTTCACATGCCTCGCATACAATGTGCTAAAACCATTTGAGACACTTGATATCTATTTGCACCAGCTGCACGAGCTATAACATTAGAGAAAGCGAAAATAAAAAAGGACGTCGTTGGAAAGGAAGGGTGAGCATTTTCATGACATTGACAAAATCCACCTAAATGACATCAACTTCGATATTTATAGGTCGAGAGGATCCTATACTGCCTGACTGCAAATGAGAATCAAACCGAAAAATCACCACTAAAGGGGAGGGTTGACTGTGGCTTGGTGGATAGAAACACTGCGCTCTCTTAATTAGGGGTTGAAAAGAGAGAAAAAGTCAACTCAACCAGGAGTGATAGGCTGCTGCGGTAGTGCGGTGCGGTAGTACGTCGTTATTGTCATTCATGGTACATCCCAGCCCCGTGTGTCATGCCACTGCAAACACGAGCATCATTCTCAGCTCTCAGCATCGTCATCAGAGGATAAAATGTTTCGCGAGCGAATCATCGACTTCGCCACCCAACAGAACCCACAATCCACAACCAACCAACCCAAGTCTGAATGAAAGTACAAAGCAATGGAAGCAGAAGCAGCGACTGCACAAATTTCCCTTCCGGGAAATTTTCATCCCTTGTCAAGTTGAACTTTCCTGCCTTGGAAAACTAAAATTGCTCACATTTTTCGTGGAAATTCTCTGCGATATCAGTTCTCGAGTCGTTTTCATCCGTGAAGGTTGTACTAACGGAAAACTTAACTTCGTGAAAAGAATAATTGCCATTTTCAGTGTGTGAATTCGGTGATGCAAAAGGTTTTCTATTTAACAGCGAAAGTGTGTGAAGTTGATAACACCAGCAGCAATAGTTCACAATAATGGATATGTCGATTTGAATTTATCAAAAAAAAAAAACATCCACCACCAGTGCATGAGTGTTGAAAACATCTTGCTACATCCTTTTTCTCTCTCCTCCTTTTTCTCATCTTTCTATCTATCTTTCCTGCTGCTACTCCTAGCTGTTTGTTTTGTTTCCCCTTCGTCTTGCATTCTCTGTCGTTGTCATTATCTTCGTGCTCGTCGTGGTTGTTGTCCTCGTCACCGTCCCTACCGCCGTGCAGTTTTTATAGATTTCCATTCGAATAGTGCAATTTCAACAGCGCCCAAAAATTTCGGTTCCCCGCTCCCGACTTGCGATACGAAGCAAATTGAGAAAAAATAACAAAAATAAAATAAAAACTTTGACAAAAAACGAAATCAAAGATACAAACTTCACCCTCATCTCAAAGCAACTAACTCTCATACTCCAAAGACTAATTAAAAATTAATTGACAAACACACAAAGCTTAAAAGGTCCGCCTGTGTGCTGGTATTTCCTTCCTTCATCGCGAGACGCGCTACTCGTATAACCAACCGTATAACGTCATACGTATGATGAGGATGACGATGATCTTCTGAGGTAAAGTGGTACACGAGACGAGAGCCCATCCTGCTAAAGGAATTTGTCTTCTCATCGTGAAGTTGTGAAATCTCGGTAACAGTCTCCATAGATGTTGGTGTGGTGCTATGCTAAAGCAAAACATGCCCTGATTGTATACATACGTTGTGCAAATTTTTAAAAATTCATCCTTTTCTTCCTGAGCATTTCTCTCTTCACTCGCTCAGCGTCGGTCTTAATCCGTGCACCCAATTTAATGGTGTATAAATCATCCGTTGTGTAAACATTGCGTTGCAATTAAAAATTCATTGGAAAATTCTCGACAGGAAGTGTGTAGAGAATATAGAGTGAAGTGTGTGTTTTATAACAATTTCGATTGAATTTTGAATCCTTATTCAAAATAGAATTACGTAGTGATAGTGTGCGCTGTGAATTTATTTTAGAGAGAATACATTAGCACCGGAAGAACAGTGGTGGAATATCGACTAAAAGGAAAACTCCAATTCATCTAACCTCAACAGCACGAGTACACAGGCAAAAGTAATTACTACCGGCAAAAATTTTCCCCAAGGACATTTCAATTCCAGGTATGTTACCGAATGTTTTTTTTTTTGTTTCCCGTCCACCCCATCTACCCCATGTACTGGCAACAACCTGTTTCGCCGTGATCGCTTGTGTATTACTTACTTAATTTCGTTGGCGATTTGCTCACTCATCGTACTCGTCACCTGTATTGTGGGTGGAAGTCGGTTGAATGAAATACGAAAGGGAATAATAATTTCCCCCACGCCTCCAAGGACATCACACTGCCTAGAAGCTCTGTTTGTTGTTGAAATCACTTGTCATTGCGCGGTGATGTTTGTTTTATCCTCACTCAAGCATAGCAAGTGAGGTGGGGATGACAGTGGATGTTAAGGGAGCTCATGTTCATCCAGGTGAAGGGAACTTCATACCTGAACTTAAATGACGTGCTGTGATGTTGTTTTACCTTGGCTTTGGCTTTGGCTTTGAATCGCGGCAAATATATTTCTATTTCATTTTGCTCGCACACACCACTCAGGGCCTCTCGGCTCAGCTCTGTGTGCGGTTATTTGCATTACTTTTGCTCTGACTGCCATTTAGTTATCCTTGTTTTTGCTCCTTGTTTACATTGTTTGTTTACATCGTTAAAAATATCCCTTTTTGTTGGGTTTGTTATATTCCCCTGTTGCACACCGGCTGATGGTACACTTTTTTGCATTTTTTCGTTCTCGTTCCGCATTATTTTTTTTGCGGAAAATTACTCCTTTATGCAAAGGTTTTACACCTTTGTGTGAGGCTCCACCATGGGGACCGGTGTGCTTGTTGTGTGCGCAGAGTTATTGTGTATCGCGTAATGAATGCGTTTTTGTTTGGTTTGCCTGGAATATATAAATATTTCTTTTTTCGTTTCGTTTTTCGTGTGTATACGTGTCGGTGTCGTTAGGGGAAGTGTAAGGTCCTTGGAGGACATTTTGATGAAATTCCTTTGATATGCTTAAATGGTGTTTACACATCTTTTGTGAGAATGTTCCTAGGGCTTTATCTTTTATTATTATTTTGTTTTTGTCTTTGACTTTTCTTCGTGTCTCTTTATGGAGAGACTTAAAGCGAGTGCTGCGAGACTGAGAGTGCCTTCAAAAAATGATATATTTTATTCCATTACTAAATGGTATCGGCCAACGAAAGGACAATGAATTCACCGTGAAAGAAAAAGTTTCTTTATGACCTTTGGGGACTTTTATAGTCCATGGAATATTACAATAATAAGGTTGCCTTAGGTCGTGCACGAAATTCAGGTAGCGGAAGCGGCCTATTATGCTTATAACTACGTGTCTTATTTTAGGAGAAACAAGTTTAAGTTGCTGAAAAGTGTTTGGCCTTGCAGAGAATATTTTTAAGAATTTGTACGAAATGAAAACTTTTTTAGGTCGATTAGAATAGAAAGGTGTCATTTAGTTTGTGCTTTGAACGATAACCGACGGCATTTGGTTACGTACCAATGTCATGAGATGTTTAATAACCGAATTTATATCAATTTATTAGAAATTATATATACGATTCCGTCTGATGACGGTGCACATATATGGATACACATAGTGGGGCGGTATACTGCCCAGTATTACGGTATTACAGTGTTCGAATTTTGTGCAAATTACATTCATTATTTTATTAAATTTTATTTGACTTCAACGGTATGCAAAATATGGGAATTAATTCTTTTCTGGCTCGCTTGTGAGAAAAATATTTCATAGATATGAAATATTCAGCACTAATGACTCAATAAGGCGGGGATTTAGTTTTATATTTACTCAGGATATTTGTTTTGAAGCCCAATCTCCCAGTGGCTTCAATTCAACGATTTATTCGTTATCACAGTTCCGTTTAAACCTTAAACAGAGTTCAATTTGTATTTTGATTTAAACGAGTGTAGATATATTGCCGCCTAAACATCAGTTGTACACTTCAGCTCCATTTTGTTTCCCTCTTCTTTCAAGTTTTCGTATTTAGTTATCAAGACATCTAATGTTCGGTAATGTGATCTAGTACTTGAATTGAAATCATTTGCAATGCATTCCCGTTTCCTTCTTTGTTCCATTTTAAGTTTCAATATTTTCCTTTTTTTTTCCATGTAATTTTATTTAGTTTAACTTATGTGGACTTACTTGCTAGACAAAAGTACTTAAAACTAGCTTAACTAACTTAAGAATTTACAAATTTTTCTTAATACGAACCTACTGACCCTATGCGGGTACTCTAAGCTAATCTACGGTATAAATGTGCCTTTCGGCTTAATCTATGTTTATTTAGTCCTTAGACAATCTTTTGTTAATATTTTCATTTGCCAAGAAAATTTTTGAAGGAACTTGACTAAACCCAATATTTTCCTTTCACTGGTCAGAATCGGGGTGTGGAATTGTCTAAAGTGATTTGTGATGGTAAATTATCAAAATCTTCGTTCGATAACAGCTTTTCAAAACTACAAAAGGAAGTGACACTACTTTTGACGGACACACCTTTATTAGAGACACCTCGCTTTACGGACAATTTGTCATGGTCCCAGCATGAGAATAGGGTTATTCGTGTATTTCAAACCCTTTACAATGGACCCCTTCTATAACGGACGCGGGCACTTGTACCCTTAATAACGGACACATGAAATAAGAGCGAACTAGGCAGAAACAGAAAAATACTGTATGTACATATGTATTTCCTTGCTCTTCGTGTATATTATATACTAATATGTGTGTACATATATAAGAACACTGAACGTTTGTGGAGATGTTAGAAACTGTGAGTCGAGAGGAAGGAGTTACAATTTTCTTGATTTTACTTAAAAAAAACTGTATTGTCAAAAACGATTCTAATCATTCGAGAAAAAACAATGAAACTAAACCAATGCTTAGCCACCAGCTAGTGCACTGGACTACGAATCTTGTTATACCCCGTATGTTGTTGAAATACTGCGATCTTATGTCCATTCGTCTTTAGACATATCGTCAGCAATTTTGGTGGGAACTTCCGTTGTCCGATTGATGGAATGTGTTGAACTCGGTCGAATCAGCTTGGTGTTTAATAAATTTGTGTTGTCGTATCTTTGTAAGTTATGTTGTTTTGGAACAGAATTAACACTATTCGAGTGGTAGTCTGTTCAGTTTGTTCATAGAAATTGTGAGTGCACGTTGTTATGGCTATTAAAATAAACCCCCAAGAGCGGACAAAAACTGGAAGTGAATTGTATTTGTCAATTTCCATAAATGATTTACATTACCCCCTAGAACGGACACATCTATATAACGGACAATCGTGATGGTCCCGCTGGTGTCCGCTATAGAGAAGTTTCACTGTAGGTACATCGACAAATTATTCAAAACGCGCGCAGCAAATGGAAAATGTTGGCATATATATTTCGACCGCATTACACAAACGAAGTTCGACAGGACTAATGTTCTGATTTCACTGTGAAACGGAACGAATTAAACCAAACATTTTAGCTGGTTTGAAGGTTCAGCTGAACTTATATTTAAACTTATGTAAAACCATCGGCCAAATTGTAAGCCTTTTTCGCTAACGATTTATTAGTAAATTATGTGGAGATTATCTTTATGACGTTAATGTTTGCTGCCGGGTGTAATCTGTAGGTACAATTTTCATATAATCTTCACAGTACATTAGGCGAATGTTCGGTTCTAAATCCAAGTGTTGCACCAAAAAGGAAGTAATCATGTCTCTTTACCACTCACCGTTGATTGTAATTTTTTGAACCATGTACAAAGTTATGTGTATATGTGTGATATCAAAATCTGTTTGTCGCGGAATCCGAATGAGTGATATCTTTTGATTGTTACCTACATTGTGCTTCTGTGTGTCGCCACGTGCGTCAGTAGTTTCGATTTGGAATTGGTTAATATTTTTTATTGTTAATATTCTGATACATAAAAGTCGTGTTTATAGTTAATTTTGTCAGCAAACTATCAAAAATAACGCTGGACATTGATTTGATGCATAGAATGAGGTACAGCTAAATAGTTGTCAATGGATGCATTTATGTATACATATGTTCGTTTGACCCTAGGTTACCATGAGTGAGTATGGTAGAATTAGGTCTTTAAGAATGAACAGTAGTATAAGCATCTGAATTAATGACTGGCATAAAAGCAGCAGCTGTAGTCTTTGGCGGACAGACACAACGAATGACATGGTTTACTGTATACATACATGGTCAAATTGTCAATTTTCCACATCAGTCTGTTAAATTTAAGTAAATAATTTTATCAGAATATTTTATGAGAATTTCAAAAAAATGAGTAATAAGGAAATGTAAAACTTTGCATCCCTTAAGGCGATTTTTGTCGTCCGTACTCTCTCGACATCCATCTCCCACATCTTTGTTATCTTTTAGCTTTCGTAGTATTCGTTCTTTCAGCTACTTGACTTATACAAGCGGAATAAAGGATAAAAACGACAGAAAAACTTAAAAGACACAAAATTATGTGCTCGGTTTGGTACATTATGACTGAAGAATAAAGCTGAAACGATGACGACAGGAGGAATGCAACAACTAGAGATATAGCAGGAAACTTTTTCTTAACGTTTTTGTTGGGAGTAGTGTGTGCATGTTGCTTGTGAGACGATATCGCTGTTGGGTGTGGTACAGTGGTGGTGAAAAATTAATGTATGTATACGTGTATAGATGCATATGTACGGCCATGCAGATATCTGTATGTAAGCTTAAATACTACATGTATCCTTGGGAATGGATGGAATTGATTTATACTTTTTCAACTTTCTTTTATCTCGTTCCTTGGCACTGGCTACGTTAGATATTTTTATATATTCGCAGTATTTGTAGTCCATGTGCTTATCACTATCATTAGGATGCGATATGTGTTAAAGTTAAGAAAGTACAGTGAGTGTGTTGTTTGATAAATAATAGGTATAAGAAGAATAGTGGATTTATAGTTAATACTTTTTTATTGGCATTGTATTAAGCATTTCTACTTCTAAACTGGCGTATTAATAAAAAATTCCAAATTGTTACAAAAAACCAATTCTGCAATAACAATAATATTTTTTACAATCTGCTGAGGATCAATTAGAATTAGATTAATCCACAAATGTTTTGCGGTCGACCGAGTTCTAAAACTTCACTGCTTTTGCATTATTGTCACAAAAGCAAAATTATCATCCCATCCTTACGTAAAATATTCTACTTTTATACCAAATGAGCGAATTTAAATATAGAAGATAAGAGAAAAAGTTGTAGTTTATAGTAACAGAAAGAAGAAAAGAAAATGTGTGAACGCATATTTTCTCATAGTATTTTAAAATTGATGGCGCATTCTACATATACATATACATATACATACATATTTATTCGTTTCAACATGTTTAATCTTAGAAGAATTTATATTGTCGCAACTCTGCTGCTTAGCGTACGTTTTAAAGGTGTATAATAGGTTAATAATACGTTTTTGCTATAAGAAACTAATTTACTATATGCATTGGCAGCTGTTTGTTATAATGACTCTTCCCAATATTTCTTCCTATTAATGTATTACATGTCACTATCACAATTATTTCTAGACCAACCTTTGATCAAGCCAATTTCTTAGTTCTTTGTTAGAATGAGAGCGATTTTTCGAAAGCCCGTGCTGTATTGATCATAATTAGTAATAAAGCTGGTAAAGTACGTGCGAACAGTACTATCATTTCAAAGGTTCCGTTCCCTAAAATATATTTTACAAGATGTAATTCGTAATGTTGGCCAATATATGGCTCATACAATTTTACATCAGCTCAAATCAACATGCGTATTTATTTCCCGATTTACACACACCCTTTTTCATCAATCGTTTGAGTAGTGATTTGTACCACTAGCAGTCTAATCTTTAACTTTAAGGGTGCAATATTTATTGAATATCTTAAAGTGATTTTTCTGTTTTTAAACAATTCGCCGATAGCAAGAATTCCATACAAATGCCATGTTCAGACTTCGAAACAGAAATCAGTTGCACACCAGATATTCAACTTCAATGCTGACAGTCTCTTTGTTCATCGATGGAATTAACTGAAATGAAATGGGCTGTGTGTCGTATTTATGTTGATGACTACTCTCTTAGAGGTGACAACACAATGGATCAATATCTGGGTATTACTGGGCCACTGGTAATGGCAGTTATTGTAACCTAAGCCAATCTGCTCTGAAGACATAATATGAAAGAAAAATAAAATACGTCATCCTTATCTACTGACCCGCATGATCCACTACAGGGTTTGCGGGGGCAATGTACGCACGAGAGATCTCAAGGCCACTTGATCGTCCGCCATCCTCCTTACTCATCCGGCATTATGCCCCAGCGCAACAAGACGAGTTTTTGGACGTAGTCCAACCACCTCGTCCTGGGTCTGCCAAGCGGTCGCCTACATGTTGCAAGGCACGCCTGGTAAGTCGTGATGATGAGGACATTCGTGTCACATGACCAAACCATCGAAGCATAGCCCTTTCCGTTCGAAGAAGCAGCTGCTCAGACACCAAGCTCGGTCATCCTGATTACAGATCTTCCAAGATGTTTCAAAATTGAGCCAGCTTGTCCAATCCTACAGGAAAGTATTACACCTCCCATCACTCGTGAAAAAGAACCCGAGATACTTCAATAGGACTCTACTAACATGTAGAGTGTACTGAACAGGCGTTCCGGAAATTACCATAACCTCTGTCATTGTCCACGTTAACCTTCATTCCAGCATCTCCACATACGGCAACAAACTTATCGATGTGAACAAAATTATTTTATTTAAGGTAATGTTTGGAATACAAATTATAATATTTACGGAAATGTTTGGAATAAACAGCGTCTTGACTCCAGTCAAGTGTTAACGAATCCAACCTCTGAGGTGGAAAAGTGTACAGCACGGAAGATTTTTTACTGTGAACCTGTGAGACAACGCTAACCTTGTTTAAGCTAGTTTTGTTGATTAAGGTCCAGATTAACCCCATATCTTCTGACGACATTTTATGAAATATGTTCTAGTCAGTAGACATAACAAGCATAAACAAGTTCTTATTTGCATTGCCAACAGAGTACATTGTACGTATTTTTAATATGTCACTGACAAGTATATGTTCTAAAGAACACTCAAATTCTTTTGTGCTTGACTGTTAAAGCGGTAACTAACATGTGAAAGACCCGCAGAGTCTGAATTCACTAATCTCCCATTTTAAGAGGCGGAGAACTTGAAAATGAACTGAAATGTTATAAAACACTTACAAATTTTGATAACTGTCACAGAAAAAAGATTATCTTCTATTATCCTAGGCCTGCGACCTAGGGAGGGTCTGAGCAATATTTACCTTTCATCGATGACGATCTTGTGCAAGCTGCTTCCAGCCGATAATACCAAGCTGTCTTGCGTCCAAGATGACTTAGTCTTTAAGCCGGAGGTTTGGTATTCTTCTTCTTCTCGAACAAGGAGACTCGGATTCGAAGATCTCTGAGCTAAAGCCTTGGTGTCCATGCTTTGCATGTGTACAGTCGACAGATTTTTGACTTTCGGACAAAGTACACATTTTGGTGCAGCTAGTAGAGTTCACGGTTGTGTCCATTCGTCTTCTTCTTAGACGGGACCGACAGGTTCTTTCGAAGTCCCCAAGAATCAATTCTGCTGCTATCCATATTGCCCATCTTTGTAGCGTATATTGCCCATATTTGACCCCAGTTGGTGGCCTGGTTGCCAAGAGCGATTCTACGTCAGATCTCCACTAAGATTTCTTTGGTTGATTTTACGTTGGCCCCAATGTAAACAAGCTCTCTTTCTACCTAAAAATTGTAGCTGTCCATAGTTATGTTTTCTCCCAGATGGTGCATGACGGAACCAATTTAGCTCATTCATCTGAAAACCAGCACGTTTCGCTTGCTTTTCAGCCGCATTGAAAACGTATGCGAACTGCGATACTGATCAATTTTCCCGGGATCCCGAATTCAAACTTTCACGTGCCGATTAGTGCGATGCTAAACTGTTTTTTCTATGTTGAGCAAGGATATACCTCTTTAGTTGTTTGAAGAGTAGGATCGCCATTTTTGTGGATGGGGTGTATGAAGCTCATATTCCAGGGTTTATGTTGCTTTGTAAAGAGTAAAACAAATAAAAAATCTGATTCTGATCCTATCGTGGACTTTTGTAAAGGGTCTATCTTTAAAGTAAAATAAAACAGAGTGTGTGTGAGATATCATCAGCATTTTTTATTCGTTTGAGAGGCCTATCGATGCCATTGTGTATGGAATATAGCATCGTTCAAATGCCCGCTCGGCTTCTCTGGGTGAAGCGAATCCGAAATGCCCAATTTTTCATGACTCCTGCGCATAAATGTGGCGGATAACCGAAGGCATGGGTTATATTGGCTTTGAAGGCCGCTATGGTCTGTGGCTTATTCGCACAGACCTGCGACTTCAGAAAACCCCACAATATGGGATCAAATCGATCTCGGTGGCCAGTTCACATCACGTCCAAGTGACATGACCATGCCTTTTCCAATGTGTCGTGAGCTGTGTTGCACGGAGCGCGGTTCTGTTAAAACCATATGTTGGTAGTGTCCATATCATCCAATTGAGGCCAAAAGAAGTTGGTAATCATCGACCTCTTGCGCTCGTCGTTCGCTGTGATGGCCTGGCCACCGTCATTCGACAAAGAAATATGAAACGATGACGTCGCAAGCCCGCAAGCATGGGACTTATTCGGGTTACATTGAATGATTGAACTTGAATCTCATGTGTATTGGAATCGTCCCAAATTAGATAATTTTGTTTGTTAACTTACCCATTCATCCAGAAAAGGGCATCATCTCCAAAGACGAAAATTAGGGCGAAGGGCACCCGAACATAACACCGGTTTTGATTAAACAATTGCATTATTTGCGAGTGTTGTTGAACGATATGTCCGTTCATGATGATTTGGCAAACCAGACTGACAGTCAATTTGACAGATGTCAATTCAGATTCTTCAACAATATGGCCGCTACCAACTGTCAAATTTCGTAAGCTCCTATTGGAAGACCCTTAAGTATACATATGTTTATTTGCAAACGTTTTAATTTTTGCAACCGTCCCAATGTGCATGGTGATCGAAGAACAAATTTGGATTGTCACCTTAACCACACTCTTATTATCACTACGGTACATATACTTCTGCATTTGCAAATACGTACCACATTGAAGTTCTCTTCGGTTGCCCTTGGTGTAATTTATTTGTAAGTCACACGATTACCATATCGACTCTAGATATTTGAAAACAGCTATCGTGTCATCTCCACTCGCTTCTTGTATACAAACCGACTTAATACGGCTATACTTTGCTGATTACTAATCCGATATTGAATCCCAATTCACTCCCATCCTGAACTGGTAAGCCAGAAGTAACCCAAATAACTCGGCTTGGTACACTCTAGGTACATACATATGTATGTATATAAAATTGTCCATGTAATTTTCTGAATCACAGTACAATCAGACGCAATCCCCCCAGCAGGAGTAGCAGCAGCACCACCAGCAGCAGCTGTCTGTAAGAACATGGACAAACATGGTCTAAGAAATTCTAAGGATTTAAATCGATTTTCGGCAACTTGTCTCGAGGGAGTTGAAACGAAGGGATGCACAGAGAACTAAATAGAAATATTGGGGTGTGTTCTGGCAAAGAACTAAGAACTAAGAAAACTCGGAGAACTGTGAAGTTTCTTCTTCTTGTACTGTACCAACCAAAACATACTTTTGAAATGATGACAGCGGCGCGCGTTGGCTTCGGTGGTGGCATTTGGGTACACTTTCGTGTATGTGTCATGTTGTTCGTTTGTAAAATAGGAAAAGTTGTCGTGTTGGATTCCATACACATGCGCACACACGTACACACATGTATCGAATCGCATAAGGCAAGCGTTGTCTATTCTACAGTTTCGTTCTTATTTAGCCGTGATTTCTCTCCATTCCAGTCAGGCTCTTATGCAAATCTTCTCGGTATAGTTCAGGAATTCGGTATTTTCCTCATCCATCCACGCACATACATACATTAATACACACATGTCCATACGTACATCAATGTGTACGTTCCCGATTCCATTCAGTGGGAGATTTGCGTTTCTCCCCTTCATCGTCACGTCTATCATCTATTTTCGTGCCATTTTGCATCCCACGTTTAGGGGATCCGTGTATTTCGGGTTTCAAATTTGCTTTATTATTTTCCGAGTTGGAGAGCAACGTACAGGAAACAATATGTATATACAATATTTTTGCACATTGGCCAGTGGATTTGTGTTTTCCCGCGCGATTTTTTTTCATTCCCTCCCATGCTGCTGTGGCAATGCGTCACTACTTAAACTCCCACAGTCCGCGGCTGAAAAGGGAACTTTGGAAAAACGGAGAAGAAATAATAATAAAATTGAAAGCTTTCAACTTTGGTATCCTTGGCAAATGGATTTGCTTTTTGCAGCAATGAGTCCTTCTAACATACACTCAGACGATCATGGTGCTCATGGGGTCGTTGTAGGAGACTGGCAGGAGCGGGACTGGGAGTTTCTGTTCTCATTCTTATCCTTTGAGTAAATTTAAGTGAATTCATTATCCTCGACGTTGTTTGCTGTGTGTACACGCTGCGCGCGTGTATATTGTAACAACACTGTAACCCACCACTGCTTAATGAAATCATTGATTCCACCACAGGATGGGGGACCTGTGAGACAGAGTGGGCGGTGTTCGAGCTTCTCCACTGAGGTGGGAGGTTATGTTAAGAAATCAGGACGAATTCAATTTCATCATCGTCGTCATCACCATCATCAGCTTCGCCGTCATCACCATCATCATCCTCGTCTTGTCAATCCTCTGGAAGGAGGCGGATATGAACGGTTTTTATCTGTTTGAGTGATTTGCATAGTGATGATGTATTCGATTTCGGTTTATTGCTTTGTTTTGTTATGCAAGTGGTTCTTCGTTCGGTTTTTTTTTATGCGGAGTAGACAAGTTGTCGACATTTAATGCTTCTTGTGAATTTTCTAAAGAATAAATGTGGATCTGTAGCAGTATTTGGGGGCCCATCTATTCGAGTTCAGTAGAAATTCAGATTTCAACATTGATTCATAGGGGTTCGTACAGAAATTATGCAAACGCAAATCTTATGGTTTACTTCACATCCACTTCAGCTCATAACTGCGAAAATAACTAATACATGGGCATGATTAGTTTGATCCCAGCATTGAGTACTTTGGAAAGAGATTTGATTTTGGTTGAAATATATATATAATAATAAATTAAAAAATAAATGAATTGCTGTGTTAAGAATTAATTCTCTTGAAATCGGTACGTAACGTTCGGACCACTTGAAAATATTTTAGGAAGCTTTAAGTCCTTAAGGAATGACATACAAGACCTTGGAAAAAAAAGTTACCAACGGTCAGCCACAACTCCGGCATTGAACGGTAGGAAAGAGTGGGTTTAAAAGTAGGGTTGTCAAATTGAAAAGAAACACCAAAATCGGAAGAAAACAAAAAATGTTTAAAATCAATGTAGGTTATGTCCGACATTTTCTAAGCAGGTGATTGAACTTTTTAGTAGACTCAGTAGTTGAGTTGTATTCGTTGTATGTGTTGACCTCTCTTTGTCCAGATAGCCCGACATCCTAATGAATCTGAAAAAGTTAGACAGTCGGATGTTGTTGATTTCTTGCAGGTCCTGGAAGAAGAATTCTCCCATAGTCCTGTATCGCAGTTGGCTGAGGCTTGGGCAGTAGCAGAGATAGTGAGAAGTGTCCTCTCTTTCTTCCACATCGCCGCATCCTCTGCATATGTAGTCATGGGATAGTCCCATTTTGGTTCATGGTACTTCAAATGGTTACGTCCCGTTAGAGCTCCGACCACCATCCTCAGTAAGCTTTTGTCACACTGTAGAAGTTTGTCGGTTTTAGTTCTATTTATATCAGGCCATAGCATCTTAGTAGTCTTTCAGGTGGTTAGGTTAAACCACCTTTTTCTTGTTAATTCTAGAATTTTATCATCCACCTTCTTCCTGACATCTGCCAGTGGTGGTTGAATCCATTCCCATTCCCCTTTCGGGCAAGTTCATCTGCTGTCTCATTGCCGGCTATGTTCCTGTGTCCTGGGACCCAGCATAGAGTTATCGAGTGTTCCTCGCTATCAGTTTTGAGCACCTCGCGGCAGCTCGCGACCGGCTTGGACTTGATTTCTATCGCCGATATTGCTTTAATGGCCGCTTGACTGTCAATTAGAATGGTAATATCAGCCGGTGGTATTTCCAACATTGTTATCATTCTGGCCGCTTCTTTGACTGCCAGGACTTCCACTTGAAAAACACTGCCATATTCAGGAATCTTGATAGAGCAGTGTAGGTTTAACAATTCGGAGAAAATGCCCGCACCTGTGCCTGTTTACATCTTCGATACATCAGTATTACTTGGATGCTCGAATTATTGATGGGTTCTTTTGTGATCCACTCTTCCCTCGTCGAGAAATAGCATCTGAAGGTTATTTCAAAGTCGAGGAAATGAAGTGTGTAGTCACTTACGGACTGTTCTATTTGTAGTCTATTCAGTATACTAGCATGTCCAATGGGACTTGAGATTGCTTCTAATGGCACTCTTATCAGCGTTATCTTGCATGTAGAGATCAAGTTGGAGAAGGTTTAATAGTACCTCTAGGCCCTCGGTCTGTGTAGTAGAAATAGCACCTGTAACTCCAAGACTTCAAGATGCTAGTCTCTGTATTCTAGTAAGCAGCCTGAGGTTGGTGGATTTCAGCGCGGTCTGCCACCATACCACGCTGCCGTATGTCAAGATTGGCCTTACAATCGCTGTGTACATCCACAGAATTGTCTTGGGGTTTGGGCCCTACTTTTTGCCGAATATTCTGTTGCTCAGGTATAGGACATACAGAATTTTTGATATATGTCATATACATATGTATATTTCCATCATCTCTTACTGCGGTACAAAATTATATCAAAATGTAGTATTGTACAGCAACAGTGAATTGCCCTAGTATATTACGCTGATACGCTGATACTGATACAGTTCTAAGAGTACTTGTCCGAGATTTTGCGAATTCCAACGATATTTTAATGACAGCAGTCAGTCACTTGCATCAAAAGCAGCTTTGAAGTTATTAAACTAAAGAAGTTATCATGTTTTACTTTACGTTACTCTACCCCAGCAGTCGAAACAAAACTCAACAGTAGCCGCAAATGCCACTCCTCTTCAATTAGAGTCCTATTTAAATTTAAATTCTATTACGAAAACACCATCAACACTCACTTTATTTTACAGCAAAATCATCAAATCGATGCACCCAACGTCCTTGTGCATTCAGGCAAATTGAAGGTCACCCTTGTACTTATCAGGATTATACAATAAATTTCTTTCTCTCATTGCCCACTTTCCTCGTTCTCAATTGAAAATGGAATTTACTCAAGTCGAACAATGTAAACAGCAGAAAAGGACAAAAACTTACTTCCGTCTATGACGTTCAAAGACACTATTCTATGGCTGCAGATCCCCCTTCTCTCTATTCCATCAATCCTTCCAAACATCATCATCTCCCGCTTAGGACAATTGAGCCAAAGAATAACATAAAACTCGGGAATTCAAATGTACAAAAGTGCAAATAAAAAAAGCAAATCCTCCCGAGTGAAATATAACTCAAGGATAATGTAAATATACACCCGGCAAGAGAATCGCCAGAGAGGACACTTTGCGATGAGGACTACATATACTCGGACAGAGTATCACATAATATTGGCTAAGGTCAGTTCTCCTTTCTACTTTGCCAAAGTCCTCTGACCGTGTTTTACTTCTCGAGGGCAAAGAAATACATAATAAATCTTTTGAAATTCAGTCATCCCCCCCTTACCATAGAGTGGGTGGTCTTTGAACAACACCCTGAGAACTGGACACGGCTGGTTTTCACTCCACTTTTCAGATAAGAGCAGAGGATATGGTTTTCTTTGGTCCACAATCATGTAATGAAGCTACGTATCATTTCGTCTGATATTACCGGAAATATATGTACTTCTACTATATACAGATGGAAAAATACGAATGAGAATGTATCCTTGCAACTGAAGACATGGACCAACTGCAAGTGCCAAGGAGTTGTGGCCACTCTCAAGGGTATAATTTATTGTTATCATTTGTTTGTCCAGCCCGTCCGCACAATCTTTTTCTTTGATTCTTCTCTCCCTCTCTGGCTTCCTTAAGCATCGCCTTCGTCATCATTTGAAAGCTCCTCACAGGACTCCTCATTGCTGTTCTTATCTACGTTCCACCATGGTGAAACTCTGTCCTTCACATGCGCTTTCATTTCCCCCTGGATGAGTAGAGCTCTCATCGCTGAGACTTAAAGTTGAAAAATGTAATTTATAGGACTAAAATATATCTGATGATGTTGGCTAACTGATTTTCATGGTGGTACTTAAAAAAATAGGATGGTTTTTTTGCTGGTTCCTCATTCCTCAGCCACCGGATCCTAAATGCAAGGAGCGAGTTAAGCCACAATGTAAATTGTCTCTCTCTGCAGATAGAGCAAATCTCTACCAGAATAAATAAGTGAAACTATGTCATGGAAGCACGATTGTTATATCGGGTTATGTGCTTGCTTTTTCGGGCGAAGACTTTATGTAGTTTGCTATTTGAGGGTTCCGAAGTAACCATTTCAATCAACTACAAGTGGAACAATTTGTCTTTGGAGAACAAATGTTTAGATTATAGCCCACAGACTTACGTTCAGTGGTTTTGAGGATACTTTTTTTTGTCCATTTCGCTGAGAGAATGAATGGGAAAGTATGTTCAAGGACTCGGCTACTGAGTGATGGCTGGTGTTTTGGTAAGTTTGCTTTTAGTATTGGCTGGGAAAGGAAGTTCATTAACAGAATTAAATTTGAGATGGTATGCTGCTCTTATGGCAGTTGCTAATGAGAACACCATTGTGTACATTTTGCATGCTTTATGTACACAAATTATTTGCATGAATATGTAATATTTAAGGGAGTTTGCTTACTTGGCATGATTAAATGTGTAGTAGCGAGTGTTCTCAATTAAATTATTTCGTGACAATAATGTTAACAAGCTATTTTTTTTAAGTTCGTGTTACTTTTCAAATCTCAGATCGCAAACCTAACCAAACGAACAACTGGGGATTATTCGAGAAGTTTATACTAATACTGAGTAGGATGAGGCTTAATAGATTGTAGTATCAATTTTTTTTTCATGTCTATCATGCCATAGTTATGTATTCTGTAGTGTCTAGAAATAATTAACATCAATTGCTTGTCATTAACCAACATAACCCATGATTGTGATCCCTAACTTATTCGGTTAACTTGATAACCCCACCATTGAATAAATTTATAGTGACACTATCACGAAATAACACCCTCGAAATCAACCCTAGATGAAACTATTCCATCAGAGCACTCAACAAGAGTTTTGACACAATAAACCAAGCCATGCAATCTAACCTGCAATAAACCCCTTCCGCTGAACAAATTGCTCTACCCTGTCCGGAACGAGTCAAGTCAAATGTGTAGTCAAAAACAAAAATCATAATTCAAAACGTTCAACTTTTATTAGGCTGCAGAGTACCCTTTCCACACAGGCAGCACGTCCTCACCACATTTTGACGACATCAACATGCGACTCCTCCACCACGAATAATAGCGTGTTACAGTAATCAACTTAAGTGGGAGCGGCTCTTCTCACGTTACACTCAACGCCACTACCGCGCCACTGTCATTTACGTCAACCGCAAGACGTATAAATCCGTAACGTTTTCAGGTTACACATACTTCACCCTATCGCGACTGCAAGCGGGGGTGATAGGTGGCGTTCACACGCGCCCCTAAAAATGAAATGTAAATAATAACTCAGCAGGTGGTGCAGGAAAAAGGATAAACTTGTTCGGTTTTTTCATCATCGCGGAAGCGCTGAATTTCTGAATGTTGGTGTCTGCGATGTATGTGTGTACATGCTGTTACTTGCGGTCGACAGGTGGCACGGTACAAAACGATTTCAACAGTAAACACACATTCATACATTTGTCAAGTAATAATTGTGCACTGAATTGAATTTAATGAAATAATTGAGGAGGAGTCTTTTTTGAAGATTGTATATGAGCGCAGGAGCTGAGTGTAGTTCAACTCAATTTTCGTCAAAGCTCTTGGTAAGAGACCGAAACCGAAATTCTCTCACACTTGAAAATTGTTCATCACGTGCTTAAAATATCACTTAACCCAAAGGAAATCCAATTCAGTGCGGTCAAATCTCCCCCACAGGATGGGTGCTTCACCCTCACATTTTCTACTGTCAGGTTGAATCCTTTCCTTTCCCTTGTGTTCAACTAATAAGATTCCAGTTTTATCCTTGTGATAATGTACAATAATCCTATTTTAAGGGTCAACGATGTTTTGTACACCAACTCACTAAACACACACATTCATGAAACCGACTTAGTCACATGGAGCATCGCAGATAAATATTTCGTATGAACTCACATCCTGTGGGAGGATGGACTACGGGGCCGTATATATATATGTGTATGTGTGTGTGTGTACCTTGGCAACGTTGTGATGACCAAAATCATTTCATTCAACATGTTCACTTGTTCGCGTAATCGAATTTGTGGTAGGGTTAGATAATTGAATTGGATACTCTTCAAATTTGTGCATGTGTCCGCCTTCTCCTTTTTTTTGGCATAAGTGTACATATATGTGGGACGGGTGAATGCGGCTCTCAGAAGTGGACACAAATCACATCAGCATTTGGCAGAAAATTAATTTGGGTTCAGAATGTGAGAACTAGTGTACGCACTGAACATATGTTTACGTATCTCTTAATGAAAAGAATCGAAATAATGACGCACACGTTTTGACGAATTCTCAAGGATGAGTTGTTTCTTGCTTGCACAAAAACTCATGACATTTGCACCATTTTAGCATTTTAGCGCTAACTTCCAATAATAACGCTCTGTCTATAGGATGTCGGTTAGTAAGTGTGTAGAAGCAGCAAAGCCATTAAATATGAAGCGACAAACATTTTGAATAGTCCTTGCTACACATTTTCAAAATACAAAAAAAATAACTTGCGAATCAATGTAAAAGATTGTGTCTGCTTTGGAACAGGTTGTCTTTCGTTTAGAGTGGGATTTTTCTTATTCATCAGCTGACAACATTCTCGCACATATTCAGGGAGACGTCATTCAATACCTCATTTCCCATGACCAAGGAAGCTACGTTGTGTGTAACGACTCTGGTGCAAGCCATTATATGTACATATATTCCACCAACAACCAACTAGTGCGCTCATTTTCTTAAATCGATCTGATAAATGATGAATGCACACGTAACAGGTGGGTTATCAGAAACTTAAATTCCAACCTCGTCTAAAGTCTCATTCCATACTTCCGGTACGTCAATGTTCAATCGTCGCCTACTGAATCTAGCATCAGTGGAATTCAAGTCAATTACACGCATTCACATTCGCATTCCTCTATCTCCTCTATTAAAGACCATTTCCCCACCACCGACAATACCTGTGTGCCCCATCTCTTTCAATATGTTTCTCGTATTCAACGGAGTCTCTCTTTTTCGCTATTTCATCTCATCCATCCGGCAAAATGTTTTGTTCGTTTTGCTCTACTATTCATTGACACGAGATTGAGTAGCAAAACATATCGACACGAGAGGGCGCTTTGCTTTGCCATATGCAATATATTACGTTATGGGTGGGTAGGGTGATGGTTAGATACAATAAAATAGAAAGAAAATAAAAGAAATGAAATAAAAATGAAAGGGAACAAATACAAACCCCCGAGCAACTGTAAAACCAATTTCACCCATGGAAATGGGGACTGGTTTCAAATAACGAACAGCGAATGCATTCTATAGCTACACGAGAGAATACACCCGTTGTTGGGTTATTTCTTGCTTTTCCAACAGCAGCACAACGACTCCAAGTCCTGCCGCGTGCTCATCTAGCATCCCGTGACATATTGGAGCAGACGATGATTGATGGAGTTTCCATTCATGTGGATGTGGAATTGACCGGGATTGACGATATTTTTGTGGCGTTGTTGGCGAATTTGTCATACTAAAAGATTTTCAGTTCTGTTCCATGAATAATTTTAAATATGTCTGGATGTATGTATGCACATATGTGCACATATATGTATGATTTGATGATGCGAGGAAGAATACAAGTAGACCAGATCGGCGGTTTTTAGCGGTGGCGGGGTTGGTTTTTAGGATGCGATAACGGATAACGAATGTGAATACACACAAAGTATATTTTTTATTATTATTTAGTATTTTGTATATTCCATGGCCATCTATCTGGAGAGGGACGTAGTCCTTTTTTTAGCTGCTGGGGATGCCATGGTCGAATGTCCGGTAAGGATGATACGGATGCAAAAATATGGTACTGTATTGTCCGAGACAGGCGGACTTTGTTGTTGATAGATGACACACTGTCCGCCTTCGGTGGATACGTGTGCGATTGTATTATTATTATCCTTTTCTGTTATGTGTTCCGATTGCGTGGTTTGTTTGTTCATTTTTCCCGTTCCAATCGATGAATTTGTGTATTCCGGTCAGTGCAGGAATAGAATTGAGGTTCAGTTGTTTCAGGTCACTATTGTGTGATCTCAGTGAAATGGACAATAGACAACGACTGGTTGAACTTTGTGTAGAATTGGCAAGGATATCCGTACCATCCTTGTCCTTGTTGATAATGTGTAAACACATATCTCGTAGGTATGTTAACGAGTATCACACACATGAGCATGTGTGGTCTATTGATCCCTGTAGTTGCATATTAGACCAAATTCATGGTCCACATACGGGGGCGATGTGAATTTATTTTAAATTTTCAAGGGCGAGTCTTAGAAAATAAAACGAAAATGTAAAGGAAAACGGGGTTATTTAAAATTGTTGCATGAACGGAGCCTATCCAAAGATCGATTAAAAAATCTAGTTCAAAGACTACAATGCCAAAATCGGTGAGGAAATCATTTTTGGCGAAATGATCGTTAAGCACAACCTCCACAACACGACAATAAATAACGGCTTCCGACACACTGACTTCGCGACAGGGCAGGACGTAATATGTGCGAACATTCAGATGGGCAAACGTCGACTCCGAGTATTTCCTTCTGGCAGCACGTTGCAGAGCTCGGCTGTCCAATGTCAGAAAGCTGCACCAGCCAACAAAGAGGATTTTTGACATTGGACATTGAACATGAGCACACCGGAGACTGCCAGAGCCTACGAAGAGCAATTAAGCGAGAGACTCTCCAGTATGCCTACGTCGAACAGCGGAGTGCCGGGCTAGAAGACGGGAGCAGAATAAGCTTCTTCGCCTGAAGAAAAGGTCTCTCCCAACCTCAGAAATCAAGGACATCGAAGAGTCTTGGAATAGACAAAAGACTATATAGTCTTTTGTCTATTCCAAGACTCTTCGAAAAAGCCAAAAGACTGGATTCAGGCTTTAGGAAAGGGACCTAGGCTCTTTGAAATTGTGAGGGTAACCTTGTTTCTGACCACTTCCAACAACAGCTTAATAGGCCTGACCAGGAGAGTGTGATAGGGAATCAAGAAATCCCGACTCACGTCCACAACATCGCACAACATGCCGGACGACTGGAATATCAGCTCCATATGCCCCATCCACAAAAAAGGCGATCCTACCTCGTGGCACGTGCCTGTGCGGCTTCCAGCAAATAGACTCTAGACCAAATCTTCACACTAAGGCAAATCCTCGAGAAGACCAGCAAGTTTCAAATCGATACATACCACCTCGTCATCGATTTTAAAGTTATATTCCACAGCATTGGAGCTATTCTGAAAACTGATCCGCTTGTGTTGCACCACGCGGAGGGCAGCTGTAAACACGAAAGGCTCTATTTTCTACAAGTCGGTCCAATTGTTGGGGTACACAGATGACATCGACATCGTCGCGCGTTCTCAACGTACCGTAGTAGAGGCTTTTACGGCGATTGAAGAACAGGCCAAACGAACTGGTCTCTAGGTCAACGAGGACAAAACGAAATATATGCTGTCGACAAAAAACGTTCCGTCGCACACCACCTTGGACAAAACAGCACGATCGACACCTACAATTTCGAGGTAGTAAAGGAGTTTTTCCACATCGGGGCAAACGTGAACTCCATAAACGAAATCACAGTGGATATCTGTCGTAGAATCGCCCTTGGCAACCGGTGCTACTTTGGTTTGTCAAAATAACGGCTCAAAACTCGTGACTCGAAATGACCAAGATCATGCTCTACAAAACTCTTATTTCGCCAGTCCTGCCCTATAGAGCTGAAAGCTGAATGCTAAGCAAAACTTCAAACCTGATTCTTGGTACCTTCGAAAGAAAAACGACGTGGTTGTATTCCGAAAGGCAAAATTCCGCTGCACAGGTTCGGCCAGATCGAGTTCATTGACAACAACGCTCCAGCAAAGAGGGTCTTTGAATCCGAGCCTTCTGGTTCGAGAAGTAGAGGAAGACCGAATCTCCGGTAATCGCGTATGCAAGACAGCTTGGCCTTGATGACTGGAAGCAGCGTGACTAGGACCGCCAACGATGGAAAGCAGCAATTGCTCAGGCTCGAAGACGGCGCAACATGGCACACACCTCGTGCCACTCCCGCCACAGCTGCAGTACTGCCCTATGGAAAGTGTCAGATGACATCAGACAAGCAATAGACGCTGATCAAACAACCGTTCTAGTATTACTCGACTTTTCGAAAGCGTTTGAATGCGTCAATCCTAGTTTACTCTGCGATAAACTGACGATTTTTTACAATTTCTAAGATACAACTACTAAACTCATTTTTTCATGTATGACTAATCGTCTGCAAGCTGTTTCATGTAACTCTCAACTGTCCTCGTTCATCCTTGCTAGTAATGGCGTTCCGCAAGGTTATATTCTTGGTCCATTGTTGTTTTCCTTGTTCATTAATGATTTTCCATCTGTCATTACCTACTGTCAATTTCATATGTATGCCGACGGTGTACAACTGTATTGAAATGGTAGAAGATGCCATCATTAAATTAAACACCGATCTATGTTATATTTCAGAGTGGTCAACGCGAAATAGTCTTAAGCTGAACCTGCTTAAAACTAAAGCCATCCCTATTTCCAAACATCAACCGCATTTGCCTGACTTCCGTCCTATTCTATTAAACGCTTCGCAAATTGAATACGTCAGTCGTGCGAAAAACCTTGGTATTATATTTAATAACAAATTAATATGGGATTTGCAAATTAATTCTATTACCTCCAAAGTATACACATCGCTACGGGGGTTATCACTAACAAAAACAATATTACCTAGAGATGTGAAGTTAAAGTAGTTAGTAAAATCATTAATTATACCAACAATTTCTTGCGGTTGTGAGCAACGCTGACTCCCGGTAGTTCCAAAAACTCAATGCCGCTTTCAATTCCATCGCGCGACCATATCTCTCACGAAACCCGTCAGCTTGTTGCAGATTGGACGATTTCTTAAAGTATCGATGTTGTGCCTTGCTTTTCAAAAATTATTCACAAGAAAGCACCTGGGTATCTCCATGAAAAAATAATGTTAAGTTTATCAAATCGTTATATTGTGTTGCGACCTCCTTCATATACATATCTAACCTCTAGTAGGTAATTTTTCGTTTATGCTGTCAAAATCTGGAATGCATTACCCAATTATGTGAAGTCAGAGGTTGAACACGGAAGGTTTCTTGATGTCTGTTTAGAGCAATTTTCTGTCTTGAGATAGTTTTTGTTAGTTTTTAAATTTTCTTTTTTTCTTTTAGTCTTATTGTGTCTTTAGTCTCTTGTTGTTTTATAATTTAATCATTAAATCATATTAAACAAATATCCTGTAGTAGTTATAAGTCATGCTTGATGTACATTGTTACTTAAGTTGAATAAAATAGAAATACAAATACAAAATTGGCCTCCAAGATTGTGCGATTTAACACCGCTTGACTATTTTCTGTGGGGATATGTGAAGTCGCTAGTCTACGCCGATATGCCCGAAACGATCGACCGCTTGGAGAACAAAAAACACAAAATTTTCCGATGTTGGTCTGGTTGAAAAGTTGACAAACGCATGCACTGTTTGCTGGGAAAAAAAATATCAAAGTGATGTTACTAAGACGTTGCCCAGAAAGATTATTATTATTATTATTAGAAAAATGTTATCAGATGTTTAAGCTGCTTAACCGTTCCATAGAATCGTCCACCTAAGATGGATAAAACAAAGGCGAAGTCATACCAACCAGCCGTTACACTACTTCTTGTATTATTTTGATAAAGTCATATCAGAAATTCATTAATGTAAAACATAACAAAATTGTATTTATATACAAAATACATTAAATATAATTTTAAATAAAAATACAGATTTTTACTTAGAAACCATAAATTTTGTATTGATTCATAGATTATACAGATTAGTGTTATGTATGGAATAGCACAGCGAATAAATAGCCGCCACGGCTTAGCTGTACGTACTCTTTTATTGAATTTTCTATTGACCGTTTCGCATAAATGTGGTTGAATTTCATTAATACACCTCCCAATTTCCTCTTTCAAAACGCTTTGAACATAAATTAAGTCTTCAATATTTCGGAAAATGTCAGGGACTCGCAAATATTTCCAGTATTTGTAGGAACCCTTAAAAGATTTTGATTGAACAATGATGCACCATGAACGAATACTTAATTCGATTTTCAATTTCAATTCCTGCAAATAAAATATTTGATATTTTGACGTAGATATATTATTATCTACTCGACGTTTCATTCAAGTTCTGGAATAATCCATCAAATGCCAAAATGTCAAATCGATGCGAATGACTCATTCCCCCTGTGTGTCAGTCACTTGGCAACTGCATCATATTAACCTCCTGGGAATGGTTTTAAAATTACTAAAAAAGAGGAGAGATATAGAACGACTATTCCAACCAATATTCTGTTTATACCATTGTCCTACATTACTGAACCACATCTAGACCAATAATCAATGCGGCATATTCTGTCGGCCAACAGCTAGGTATGCCAATGAAAGTTTCCCAAAATCGATTCTGTGGTGAATAATGAACAGAACTATACAATTCACATACTGATGTGTACGTATTCACAGTTATATATCGGGATAATGGAATTGCAGATGCACAGTATGACCGACTCAAGTTCTATCAACATCGCATCATAAGCCCACTCTCACACGTCATGGTATCAAAAGCTGTTTACTATAGATTCTGCTTATTGTCCTGTTGTTGTTTTCATGTTATTGTTGTTATTTTTCCTGGTTGCATACTGCGAACGACAGTGGTTATATGGCTCCCAGTGATTATAGGTATTCCATGGATATTTGAGATGCAGAACGTGCTTTGGTTTCATAGTAAAATGATCGGGGGCGATGGAGGTTATGGAACACTTTTTACGAGCCTTATTTCGTGGTTGCAATGGTACGAGCATAGTACAATATTATACATGCAGATAAGGCGTATAGTTGATTGCAGGCAATGTTCTCAGTAGGGTACATGAGTTGTTAACAGTTAAGTTTCTTTATATTATTGGGCTCTGCAGTCTGTTGTTTCGTGATTAGCTTCAAGTGCTCAGCACCTTTTGCAAGTTGTAACGCCTATAGGTTACATTATTTTGATCTTGCCATTGTGAATTTACTAAAACATGATTGAAATGTCCTAAATGTTGTGTTTTTGCTATGCCTGGTTCTGACAAGCCATAACTTGAAAGATATTCGATTTCAAAGTGTCAAGAATTTCCACCCATCATGAAAGAAAATCCCATTTCAATTTTTGCGGTTGCGAAACTTTATTACAGAAATATCCTTTTTACTGATGGGAAAATGTTCACTATTGAAAATTGACTTATACTCGTTCATCACGACTTGGACTACAAAATATTGTCCGTTTAGATGCCTTTGTTGGGCGACACCACAAATATGAGATCTATGAAGTACACAGTAGTAACAATTTAGCAACAGATATGGTGCGTATTGCCCTTAATGAGAGGGCAGATCAAGTTCCGTTGTTGGAACTCAAATGGAAGACATATACAATTTGTGGCCAATAAGTGGACTAATTTAAAGGAAAAAATAGTTTTGAAAAATATACATTTTATTGATTAAAAACCGTGTTCCAAAACATTTGCTAGTATGTACTAGGTATAAATGAAATGTGCATAACTACAAAGTACACTCTACAAAACAAAAATATGATTTTAATTGGATAATTGATTAAGTGTACAGCGGTCCATTAATTTGGTATTAATATATTGAATTATCTCAGGTATGAATTCAAAGCCCCTCATATGTGTAGATCACTAGAGAACGATGACTCGGGCGGATCAGCATAATCTTTAACAATTTATTTTGAGCCACTTGCAGCCTCTTTATGTGGGCTTCATCACAATCCCTCCTGCCTTGATTTAATTGGAGCATAGCTTGGGATCAATATTTTATTTTTTGCGGAGTGCATAGATTTCCTATTAAATGAAGGTTTTAAGCAAATCATTAACTATTCAAAGTCTACAACTCTTTTTGGAGATATGCTGACTAATTTCTTTTTACGGCCACCAAAACAATTTATCCTAAGTTGATGGTAGGAAGATAGAAAGTGGAGGTGTCAGAGTTTCCTTTTTAATTGGACCGGTCCACTTTCAAAGGTTTTTGCCTCATGCATTCCTGTCCGTTAAGAGTGAAATATTATATATATGTATATGCACATAAAAAAAACACTTCCAGTTCATATAATACTAAAATAAAAAAAATAACTCACCCCTACTACACACAACATGAGCCATGTAAAAATCGACAAATCCCACATACATATTTCTTATTCGAATTAGACAAGTAAATACATTAAGCAACGCATGTTATCTTAGTTGTCCATGGTCCGATCCCAACGGGGGGTGGTAATACTTTTTTGACTGAAATTACCCATAATAGTAGAGTACCACCCATATTAAGTTATAAAGAGGTCTTTGTTAATGAAAAATACGGAACTTGTTCTTGGGTCTCAGGAGGATAGTGTCCTGATTAATAAGTTTTACTTTAAATATCGTTTTACAATTTTGTATTGAGGTAGATACATAGTAGGTACATAGTCCATAAAATACATTCCATTGAACTTTTGATCACTGTATTCCTGTGATGACACATGTGATTCAAGGTAAAACGGTGTTTGAAATGCAGTCTGAATGCGAACTCAAAGCGACTCAGTTTACATTTAGTAAAAAATACGTACAAATTGCGGACAAGTTTCCGAATTTGGGTAAACATAACTTCAATTAGTCGTTTTCCAATTGATTGGCTCCTTCAATTGAATTAATTGGACAGCTAGATACAGCCAAATTTGTGTTTTTTTAGTGAACTCATCACAATTTCCTTAAAGTTAAACAACGAACCCCCCAAACATTCATTCAACGCCCTTGGTATTTCGTCCAGCAAATTGGCTCCATTACGCTGCAAAAGCCACACAGTATCTACAACCATCTCGATTGCACATTGACTGCAGTTGAAATTAAAGCAATTCATTCGTCCTTCTGCAATTGCCGTTAAGGATGTAAGATACCAGCCAAACGAACCAAACGCAAAAAATATTTTCCGAATATCGTCCTGAACATCCATTGCACACAGACGCAAACACACATGTACGAAACGTCATCTCTGAGAAAGGGTGCACTTTAGTTTTCCCACCGTACAACTCGCATAAATTTAAACGGGCCAAGGGCAAGTGATTTGGCAGCCATTGGGCAGTAGGTGGTGCACAAGCGAACGTCGGTGGGTGGAAAGTGAATATGGATGTCGAAATACATTTTTTCTGTTTATCTCTTTTTGCTTTGCTCCCTTTCGCGGTGCATTTGATGTGCCCTTGTTTGCTCTGCACTACTCATACCAGCCTCCCACATGTAGATTCAATTTCTACCATTCGGCGGGCTTAGCATGATGATGTGCAACAAATAAAAAAAGAAACAGAAAAAAGGACAAATGTGAAAAAATTTAACCGGAAACATGGCTGACAGATTTAGGAAAGCATGTGATGGGTGTTGGGATGTACAAACTACCCGCCACTGCCGCCGTCACCGTGCTGTTATGTTTGGTTTGAGGATTTGCCATGGGGAAAGTTCATAGTGTGGGGGAAGTGTGAAAATATTTTTCATTTAATCATAGAAAATAGGAAAGAGAATTTTCAAAGTGAAATATGAAATGGAAAATTGGGGATTCGTGTTTTTGGTTTTATTTGCTGAACGGCAATGTGTGTTCAAGTGAGTGGGTTGAATGCGTTTATTTGTGCTAACTAAAATGTGCACAATTTGTTCATTTGTTATTTATTTAACAGTTTTACAAATAAATTACCCAATTGCTTTGTGTTAAGTATCCATACGCAAATTCTAATTTGCGTGTGTACATACACAATGTCTACATATACATATATTTAACACTTGATGATAATGCATATTTTCAATATATTTTCATGTGGGGGCTAAAACCTTAAATACTGCAACTTTTCTAAATCAAGAAACTTTGTAAATTGACAAAACTTTGCCGATTTGCTTAGCGTGTGGTAGTATTTAAATTGCTTACTCTAGGTACAACGATTGACTAATTTCAGGGGAAAGCTACGGACGGTATTTGAAAAAATAGTGTGATATAGTAATTTTGTCTGCAGTAAGAAGTTAGATATGTGTTATTAAGCACTACGAGTGGCATACCAATTTCTTGATAATCAAAACTACACGACCAACATACAAAAGCATAAGACTACAATGGTACATAACTTGCATCGACAAGACCCGATGTCTTCATGCAAAACCATGGTCAGCGAACATGGCTTAGGGTGAGGATGATACTATGGTGCGTATCTCCCACTGTACACTATTAGGTTGAATTTTTTCCAACTAAAAAGGATGTAGTCATTAAACAACACGCCACTACGTTATTAAATTAGTAATTCTAGTTAACCTCTTACAAAACGTATGTTTCTTTTTTGTGGTCTGTTAATGTTAATATTTAAAAGTGAAATACGAGAGGAGTAAGCATATTGTGTGCAAGCCTGCTGTAAATGTAATGAAATATGTGTCAACAGAATTTAATTGAACCTATAATCATCATCATCTTCATCATCATCATCCTCATCATCATCATCTTCATCATCATCATCTTCATCATAATCATCATCTGACCCGCATAATCTACTGAAGCACGTGGGGGTAAAGCAGGCATCGACTCTAACTCAGATGTTATGCCCAGGCGCAACAAGGGCTCTAATCGCGTGTGACGACAATAGTCTCGCGCTGGCGTTTTTACCATAGATTCACTTCATTTAAGCTTGAAAAAACGTTTACGTCTGAGAGATGTCGTTGTGCCTGCTCACGTTAACTGAAAACTTTTAGTTACCATCGTCTCGACGATTGGTTTTGACAATAGCGATTTCAGTATCGTTTTCATATTATATGAGAATAGGTTTGTATACATATGTTGTTCTTCAATTTTGAAGATTTCAGAGTGATAGGACGCATGTGCATTAGTGTTGAGAGCTAACTGAACTGAGATTTTGTTTTGTGAAATTTGAGAGGAATGAGAGCACAGATGTCAATTTTACGTGAGAGATATTGTTCTCAGACCCATCAAAATATAGAATAAAGGATAGGCGAGACTATAGTGATGGTCTTACATGAAGCAAATCTTCGACGATATCACTGAAGAGAATAGAGTGGACGATAGTCGTCTGAAATATTACGCAAGTTTTTGTCCAATCCTGGGTCTGCCAAGCCAATTGAATGCATGGGCGTTTTCCAAAACGTATCATTGCTCTAATACTGCAATGGAAACCATTCCACACAAACAAAAAAGCAATGCCAATGCATACTATTCCAAAACGCTATGTGAACAGATCTACTGCGCAAACGAAAACAAACAGAGCATCGGCAAATGTCATGATGCAAAGCCATTTGACAAAAGCATCGCTTACTTCGCAACATTACTATTGCATCAGTACGTTTGCAGTGTGATGCGCAATTATTTGACGTTTTGGCAAAAGCCCCTTAGCTTAACAAAATCATTACATTACATTACCGTAATACAACAATATTTTAATTTATGTCGAAATACAGATGTTGACTGTATCACATGGAAATGATATTGTATCTTGTCAGTTTTCACAAGAATTATTTGCCTCCTTCTGGTCAACAATACTGAACATGACCCAGTTTCTGTTCGCATACCTTGATATTCAGTGGATACCTGAAAAGGGTTGTTTGTCTCCTCAAAAAGTTGGTATTCAACTTCCATTCACCAGAAAGAGATGATATCTTTTGTATAAATTTAACGGAGATTTTCTAGATTTACGCGTTTGTTAATACCCTATCACAATAACGTTCACCTTTGATTAAACTTCGCAAACACACAAAATTATGATCCATCCTTTGTCATAATCAGCTGTATCACTGAGTCGCTGAATGCACCCACCTAAGCACACCTAAGCTCATTAAAATCTCTAAATACATGAAATGATTTAATCTCAGATTTCCCCAAAAACGTTTGAATATCCCCCTATACACCTCCGCAAAATGAACATAACATCTAATAGAAGCAAATTAATACCATTCTAACGTTCCACATGCCATCACGCAGCACACCCACCTTCGACACCTGTGCACACGAGGAGTCCACTCCATCGTCACCACCGACCGCTGAGTACACACTTATAATTGGTCAATTATATGGCAAATTAATGAAAATTGCCTACCACCCAAAACTGGAGGACCACCCAATGCTCACGCATACATTGGAACCACCTACCGCTACACTCGTCTATAATGCCAAAGCTATAGCGATCAATTTGCTCGTTAATTTCAGAGCTCGTAAAATTTTAGTACCACACCATTTGGAACAAGCATCTAAGTACGAGTATCTATGTCGTAACTAACACTAACTCAGTGTTCGGCAGTAAATTTCGATTTTGGAAAAGTGTCATAAAATTTGTTATACCAAAAAAAAATTGATGGAAGCTGCAAACTCTCACCCCTCCCCAGAAAAAAAAATGATACAAAATTGTAACACGAATTCGATTGGAGGGGCCATTTGGCGTGGTACTTTGCGTTGACAGGATGGCACATGCATAAGCGAGCGTCTATTGTTGCTCCCGCACACAATTACTATGCAAATTTATTTTTATAGTTTTCTGTAAATTACGTTTATTACAGTGAAGCGAAAAATTATTACACGACCAGAGCTTGAAAAAGAATACAAACGCGCATTATTGTTATTATCTGTCATATAATATTGAGCGTTGTCCCACCCACAAGAGGTCTTCATGGATGGTTCTGGTTGGTGTAGGGCTTGTGGTCAGAGATGTACCGCATAGGTTGTAATGCCATCAAGGCATAGCAAAAAGAGGACATTATTTACAATCTGTCTACTTGACAGCTGGCCGAGTTGAGTTTTTGGGGCGTAGGGATGGTTGAATAATGTGCTTTCTGTGGAGTGGCACTGGAGTTTGATTTACATTATAAATTAGGGCATATGGCAGGCGAGTGTATGAGAAAAATGAAAGGTGGCAGAGATGACATCGAAACATTGCTAGTTGATGGCACTTAGTGGACATGCTGTCCGCAGCAGGAATACGGTCAAATGGTCCTTCTTTGAAAGGATGTTAGGCAATCAATTTTATTTCACCATGTAATGTATCCCGTCACGATGGCGCGTCCATCATCATCTTCATTGAAATGTGGCATGTACATATAGACTTAATCGTATGTTTTTATTTTTGTCTATTTCTTAGAGGCTACACATAAACAAGGCTTCCAACGCAGAATAGAAAGTGAGTATACATGGTATATCGAGTGTGTAAAAAGCACTACCAGAATTAGTTAGAGACAAATGTCACATGTCGTTAGTATGTTCATAAATTCAAAGCTTTATTATAGGGAAATATTACTCAAAACAGATAAAGTTTATCTAAAGATCCTTAAAAAAGAGATTTATTTTTTTTGTTAAGCACTTTATTCAAGAGTTTATCAGTAATGATAGAAATACTAACACTTTACCGCCAAACTTACAAACTACTGAATGGAGAGATACTGAACGAATTGCTTAAAAGGAAATCCAATCTATAAGTATAGTGTAATTAGATTCACATGAAATTAAATCACGAACGTACTATTTTCACCATACAAGATAATCATGTGTACCTTTTTATGATTCGTACGCACGTGAACCCTAGTATGTGTGTAAATTGATTTGGGCAGTAAAGGTAGAATTTTTAACTCAAATATATTTAAATCGTTGCCTGTTATTTAATTAGTTTTAAAATGTTTTACGGTAAGAAAGTCTCAGAATGAGAGCACATCCGCACTTGACCAGATTCTACAGATTAAAGAAAAGAGAAGCAAATGCAGTTTGTATCAATGCAATAAACGATAGCCATGCTGCTGGAAAGCAGGTATTAGCCTATTCTAAATGTTAGTAGCAACCAATTACGGCATTCAACCCTCAATTGAAATTAATCTCCACTGTTATAATTTTGAGCCCATAATGCAGATCTAATCCTGGTTGCAATACTGCCCTGATTATTTAACCTGTACTTCTGTATGAACAACAATTAGTATACTCCCACCGGCGAAATGTTTAGATTATTTGATATCGTGTGATTTCCAAGTGCGGAAGTTAAGGTCAAAGATTCATATGTGAGGTTCGTGTTTTATTTCTCCCCTCAGCAAAGAAAGAAAAAGTATGATTTTGTAGCTTCTACTTGAAATTAATTGGAAATTGATAGTGATTTTACCGGTACTAGTTAATGAACTAGTTCAAAAAATCCCCTCTTTTTAATGAACGATGGTTGGATTACCTCAGTACATCAAGGAGATTCTGAATCGATTCCATTTCACTTTTACGAAGCAAAGATCTCAGAAAAAACATTAGAAAAAAATGGTTTTAACTTCGGAACACAAGACTTGATTGGACCAAAATATGTGAACAAATTTATCTCTCACCACGGATTCTTTTATTTGGACTTCTTAATTGTATCTATCTTCTCCAAACAAAATTGTAGGCATTGTTAATATGCCATTTGAGGAGGATGGCGCAGTCCGTGGTGGACCTGGGCTTAGCTTCTACAGCAACCAGCCGTGTTGTGTGTACTCATTGGTCCATCGCGATTGGGTAACACATACAGTTTAGTGCAGCAAATTTCATTGTTTTTTTGCACAAGAAATATAATAATACAACAAGTCCTATAAGCGAATAATAATTTAAAAGAAAACATAACTGCAACCTGTAGCTCATAAAGAACAAGCAATGAAAGCAGATGAACAATTGAATTTACCAAACAAGGTACAAAATTATTGAATGATGGGGTTATTATAATCAAAAACAAAATGAAGTGAAATGAATTTGTTAGACCAATAATTTTGATTTAAGAAGCCATGATTTAATTTTTTAGGAATGTGGATACATTTCGAGTTCATCTAATAGAATTAGGTAGCTTCTTAAACAGTCGCGGAGCACTTACAGAAGTAAATAGACAATAAATATGCAGTCTGTGGTGAGGTACTTGGACGAGATATTGTTAATTTATTCTGAGCAAGATAGCAAGAAGAGTTTCTGTTTAACAGGTAACCAGATCTCGCAAAAAATATTTTTAAAACTTTGTAACAGTATAAGTGTTTTAGAGGCAAGATGTTACGATTTTTGAACAATATAAAGCTATCGGACTGCCGATTTTTATTACAAATTAGTCGAATAAAATGATTCTGTGACATAAGTAGGGGGTATATTTTATTATGGTAAGTACCACCCCAGAAAACTATGCCGTATTCGAACTTAGAGTGAACTAACCCATTATAAATGGCCTTAAGAATATCAAATGCGCAATAGGATTTTAAAAAGTAGACTTGCCTAGTAGGTGCCTTATGGTATTTCTTAAATGCTTTAGTATGTTCATACCAGTTTAAAATTCGGTACGCTACGATGCCCAAGGCAGATAACGTATCCTTGAATGCGAACCATCCTAGAATTCGTGTTCATAAGTTATATTTGGACTGCTCATGCAACGCAGTCATATTTCGCATTTTATACATATTTATTTTCGAACTTTCAAAATCCTCGAACTAAGAACTTGTAATGAAATTTCAATATTTCAATAAGATACAATTCGGAGTCGGTATAAAAGATCCCTTGTGATAGGACAAGAAGCTAGGCCCTGGCCCTCTACAGGCTATAGCGTCCATACTATATTATTATATTAAGCAAATAAAATAAATTAAAATTTTAAGTCTAGCTTTAAAAATCGGCATTTGATTTGAATGTATTGATAGCAAAGAATATGTACATTTAATATGTTGTAGAATATAAACCAAACATAAAGTTGGTTGGATCTTAAAACATATCTATGCATGTACAGTGGCAAACAAACTGGATACATAAATTCAGTTTTTGTGGTTTTTTTGTCAGTAAATTTGTTTCCTTATGACGAATTTGATTGAAATTTTCAGAGCTGTGCTTTTATTTATCATTGACTTTAAAGTCAATTGCCTACAATTAAAGCAAGGTGGTGTGTTCAAATCAAAACAACCCCCACATGCGAGCAATGTCACATACATATCGCTCGTTTAAAAATAAGTTTCTCAAATCTAACAAAATCCCTGGTCAGGTTGGCACTCTCTACCATTAAAGAAAAAAAGAAAAATTCCTCCAAACATGTTTTCCAATTTTCTTTTTTACACTTTTTTCCCCATTTTATAACTTATGTCAATAACGAAACAAAGCAGCTGCGAGTGTCACTCGCATGTGTTTATGACTGAGTGGATACATTAGAAAAACAACATCAATAAATTGGAACATAAACACGTTCGCTTCTATACGAGCACATCCCAAAATCTAAAACAATGACGGTACAAAGGGTGTGCACATAATATTCCAACGAGAAAAAAAGAGAAAAAGAGGAAAAACAAAAATCGGATCACCGCTCACATCCTGCCACAGAGCGTGTTGCTTTGTTGCCAATAAATTATAAATGATTCGTGTAGAAAGCTGTTCACACTTCATACAAAATGAATGTATGGTAAATCTTATTAAGGATACAAAACATCAGGCCATGACGGGTGTATATTACAACAGTAAGAACCAGTGCTATTCTGGGGATTGCGACTAGACGCAGACAAACCCTTATAGTGTTTTGGGTATTAAATTCAATTATTCACAGGACGTTAGTTTTGATTTAAAAGTTCATTGGTTCAGGAGACTAAAATGTACACAGATATGTAAAATTATTTGTTTCATTGAAATTCAATCAGCTGCTACACTACGGTGTCTGTGTGTGCGAATCTATGCTAAGCAATACCAACAGCAAGTAGAAATGAACAATAAGTCTGAAATTTTGAAATTCCTCTGGCTACTGCTTTGATTTCGCACTAAATTGGATTTGTCGATACAAAGCCGTAGAGTATCTTTAGGTGTGAACAAAAAAATATGTCACATTCACTTAACTTTTTCCGGCAAGCCTTTGTTGATGATTTGTTGTACTTTGTTCCCTGTGTTGTGAATATTCCATTAAATATTTTTAAATCTGTTTTTTTTTTCCTCTGTGGTGCACAGTATACTCAGCAGTACTAGGTGGAGATACAGCTAGGTCGTAAAAAATGAATCGGTCAAAGCAAATTTTAAATTTCATTAGAGCTGCGTATTTCAGTTTTTGTATGCGCAATCAATTTATGTGTGTCAAGTCATACTGGGCGCTTCAGACAATTTTTGATGTGAAGAGATACGTGATAAAATACGACATATGCTTGATTTCATCAAGTGGGATGACGGGCCAGAATTACCGTCGATGAGAGCAAAACAATATCAATATTCGTTTGTATCACTGAAAACTCTTGATTAAATGCGTATCTGACCACTGACAAGTTTTATTTTGCTATGAATTGAATTTTTTGGAATTGGGCTTGGAAAAATCTGCATGTAATATGTGCTTCACAAGAGGTATTTAAAAAAAACTTGAAAAATTCTTATTAAAATCCAATTGTATGTTCAGCGCGACTCAAGTGGTTCACATGCACGTTTTAATCTGTACTCTGCTTCCAGTCATCCAGTCATCCAGATCAAGCTGTCATATGTCCGCGATGAATTGGCCTTTCTACAAGAGGTTCGGTCTTTCTCTCCTTCTCGAATCGGGAGGCTGGGATTCGAATACTTATTCTTAGCTGAAGCATTGGTGCCCGTGCGCTGGATGTGGCCGAGCTAGTGTTGCCGACTAATTTTTGCCTTCCGGACTAAATCCACATTTTGATACAGTTCGTAGAGTTGTTGTGTCTTCTCCTCCATTCACCTTATTCGCAGACGGGACCATATATACTACGACCAATTTTTCTTTCAAAGGCACCAAGAATCAGCTCTGCAATTTTGCTTTGCGTCTAGCTTTCGGCTCCATAGAGGAAGGATGGCTAAATAAGAGTTTTGTAGAGAATGATTTTGGTCCTTTGAGTCAGAAGTTTTGAGCCCAGTTGTCGTCGGATGTCCACTATGATGTCGTTTGTGGAGTTCACGTTTGCCCCGAGGTCTTGTCGATCGTGATGTTATGTCCCAGGTGGTGTGTGACGTGAACGTTATATTTCGCATATATTTCATTTCGTCCTCATTGATCTTAAGACCATTTCGCCTCTTCTTCAATCGTCGTACAGGATTCCACTATGGCACGTTGGGAACGAGCGACGATGTCGATGACATCTGCAGTTGGAATTTCCCGATTCGTTATTACTATCTCCTGGTCAGCCCCATTAACCAGCTGTTGGAAGTGCTGCTTAAATACATCCGCTATTCCCTGCGGATCGGTAACAAGATAACCCTCACAATTTCGAAGAGCATGGGTGCCTTTTCTAAAGCCTTAGGCCAGGCTTTTGGCTTTTTTATAAAAGGCCCTCTTCGATATCCTTGAGCTGGGATGTTGCCGAAGACCTTTTCTTCAGGTGAAGGAGGAGAAGTCCTCCCGTCTTCTATCCCGGTACTCCTCTTGCGCTGCTCTTGTTTTTCGGCAAAGCCTTTGGCGTGCCTTGTCGGTTACACGTTTCTTTTGCTCGCACTCGCCATCATACCACGGGTTTCTTGTCGGAGGTGGTAGGTAGACTAAAGTACCTCTTTGATGGTAGTGCAACCACCAATGTTCGCACATCCCGTCAGGTTAGGAGCGATCAAGAACTTTGTTTGACTGTACGATTTACGCTCGATTTATCCATCCAACTCATGAGTTTTCGTTTTTTGGACGAGGACGAGTTACTACCATGAATGTTTTGCCCTATCTCTGGATTCCTTGGGAGCATGCATATCACAAAAGCTTTCTTAAAAACTGTGGCTGTAATTATTTCGACGGTCATCTGAAATGTGGCTCGGAATTATTTCCACTATGCTTCCAGTGCCAACAATATCTACTATCCACTAAAGCCTTCCAAAATAAGAACACCATCTGCTCAAACAATCTACCGTCCGCCATCATCGAACGCCAACCACTTTTCAGCCACGTCCGGATCACCGTGTCAGATGCATGAAAGTCAACCATCATCATTGTAGCAACAGATTTGCAAGGATAATGAAATATGTTCCGCCCTATGGCTGCTCGATACTCGCCAAAAGACAATAAGCATCATTAATTCTGGATATTCATATTGTATTTGTGTATGTGTATGTGTATAGTTCGTGTCCTATCAGCCATGCGTACACATACATTTACCGATTCGTTCATCATTCGACGAAGAGTGCCAAGTGCCAACATTCAGCGGGTCGGCGCGGCGGCGCGGCGGCGCGGCGGTCGCGGCGTATAACAAAACGTAGCAGCAACAACAATAGACCAAAGAATTATGTCATCCCCAGTGTGGCTTTTGCAATACGCGACTCGTCGGGCGCTACGTGAATGATAAAACAGCATGAGCAACGAAAATTCATCCTTGAACTCTTAGCCTACAAAACCTTACAACAATGGAAACAATAATTGTGTCCTCCCTTTCGCCACGCTTCCCGACCACATTTGCGATTTTTCATCTGCACTCATCCACCAACGCCCATAACCGCTTTGCCACAACACAGCTCTTGATTGAACGCAGATTGTTGGGGAATTGGAGGATAGAAGAAAATATTGCATCCAAGCGTTGAATTGGCGTTCAGTAGAAAAAACAAAACACATTTTTTCTCTTTTCTACCCCCACCATATCTCCACGACCACTAGGCCACAGCAATATAGGCTATCTTTCTCATCGAAAGAATGGCGAATAAAAAGTGCGAGACAAGTCACATACACTCAGTTATTCAGTAAATCGATAAACAGAGATAGCAAGTTCGCAAGGACCTTCAGCTGAACCGAAACCTGCCCCAACCGTTTTACAATGCCTGACAACAAAAGGAAGGGCGACTACTAACGATTGGGAGGAGAGATGGAAAGGCAAACCATCCACGGCTATAGTGCACCATCAATTCATCAATCCTGTGCCAATTTACCTATTGTAACATGAACTCCTTTCTGTAGTGCAGGCCTTTTGTCGCTGAATTCACTTCCTTTTTTCTTTCGTTTCGAATTTTTACCCAGCGCAAAGAAAAATATATTTATGATCTCCTTGTATGGTGTTTTGCCGATGTAATTGTAAAGGTCATTCCAAGACTATAAGACATCCTTGTTGAATGCCCCAGAGCTGGATTTATGATTAATTTGAAGGTTTTGATATGCATTTAATTTTGTTCTACTCAATGTTCTGTTAAAATCGCTTTTGAATATACTCTGACGGGTAGGAGGAGGACGGGAAGTTACAGTGTGAGTTTGAGTAATCTTACCACGAAAAAGACTGATGAAATAACGCTGAATGCACATCGAAGGATGGGATGTTGCTCCAGTTGTTGCCTGGAGTTTTTCAATTGAAATGATTGATGAATTGGTAGGTATTCATTGTTCACCTTAGAGTGTCGGTATCAGAGGAGTAGCAAGTAAGGTAATGAATTTGTAGCGTAAGCTTCAAAATTGAAATGTTTCAGCACAACTGAAGCATGGGACTGAAATAAGAACACATCCTTTGTCTGGGGAAACTGAACAATGGACATGGAAAATGTATAGATACATACATTTCCTTTCCCGCTCTCATACTTTAATTTCCTACCAATTTCTTTAACATTCATAGGGCGGTAAATCTGGAGAATTTTTTAGGATAGGGTAACCGTTCGTAGCCTCATTCGTGGATTTTTGCTATTAATTTGAAGAGATCAGGTCAGAGGTTGCGCTTATGTGCGAGTGTAAGCAATCGCGGCAACCATCGCGCGGGTGTCATTTTCATGTCAATATATTCGAATATAATGTAATGCACCTGCTCAATTGTGATGCCTACAGTCTCAACCACTTCACTTTAATATCATTCCATGGATTTTATCAACGATTCCTGGAGTGACACCATCTTTCAGGTGACCTAAACTTTTGTTGAGTATTTTCAATTCTTTCATCGGATTCATTGATCGTTTTTTTTTACGCAAAAAATAATGCACATGAAATTCATTTGTGCTTTCTTTAATTGCTTTCTGTGGTACTAAAAACGCCACTTTCTCAAGACTTAAGAGTAGTGAATTGATGCCAAACGACGAGGTTCTCAGTAGGACACCTGAACTGTATTGATTTCGACATTTAAATAGATTGCCTTAAATGTTATTCACCTTAATTTAAATTGAGAAAATATTTAACGGCGTTCAGACTAAATAATTTGCTAATAATGATCATTGCGGATCGAATATATAATGATAATTTTTTGCAGCTTACACCTTACATGTAAGTATGTCACACACATACCGAATGTGAACGAAAAAAACAGCATTGAATATTATCGGGTTAGTTGGCTCACGCTCTTTGCAGGTTCTGTGTTCAAATTAGGCTGGAGCTTTTCTTTTTTTTACTAGGCAATACCACTTTTTTTTGTTTTGCTTTGAATAAATAAACATTTCCTATTTTGTTTTCCAAAGTATTATATTTCCGATAAATGTAATGAAATTTGTCGAAGAAACAAAATATCTGCCATAAAAATAAGTCATATGCTTCTCTAATATGAAACGAGAAATGCTTCAAAGTTGGACATTCCCTGTGATACGACCTAATATGTTGTCAAATATCATTTGTAAACTAATTTTCATAAATGGCCTAGGTTTGGATAACAATGGACAGGAAGAAAATAATAATTCAAAAATGCTGAAAAGGGTATATTGGAATATGGTCATTTTCTTAGCATTCGAATAATGCTTCGGTCTTCCTCCTCTATTTTGTGAAGTATAATCTTGGTTCTTCGAAGTAAGCGCCTGCTTGAATACCGACTTGAATACAGGTCTTCCTTGTCCCCGATTTATCACTATTTAACAAAACATGCTCAAGCCAGCCGCGAAGTCACCTCACATTACTCGTCTCGACAGGAATGCTCATCAGTTTATCCTCCAGCCAGCTTTTGGAATCACAGCTAAGTTTTGTTTTTCAGCAGTATCACACAAATAAAGAATACTCTTATTATGAAATATTATGGGTGGCGTGACAGTCAAATGTGGACCTGAGTCTAGATTCTACAGTACCTACTCGAGTTGTTCTATTACGAATGGATGGCACTTACAGTTTTGTGTCGACTCCGAATGGAAAAGTTTGTAAATTATGAAAGTTTAAAACTTTTGGTGTTGAGCCTAGTACCCCAGCATAGAAGTCGATGCACCTACCCATTACGTCACCACGGACAATAACGAAAATCTTCTTGTCAGTCTAAAATTTTGGCGGTCTATGTCTACGGACCTACTCTTTTTTGACTCCGCACATTTAAGGGTATTCGTAATCCCGCGTAAATTCTACAAAATAGTAGTTTCTACTCAAATTGTTTGGACAAACCCAACAACGCACTGGCTGCGTCGTGTTTTACTGGAATTTGTGGAGTGCGCATGGACAGCTGCTGAAAAATAGCTGTCGATTGTCATGTACTTAATTTATTAGTTCTGCGACAGAGAGGAGAAGGCAGCTATTGCTCAGGCTCAGACCATTCTTAGGTTGCAGGCCTGAGAAGTAAGTAAACTAAAGAAGTAATTAAAAAAAAAATGTTCTGGGAAAATAAAAATCACAAAATTCTATAATTCCATTGTAACTTGATTACATTATGATGCACTCTCACTGGTATGATGCAAAACTGGTAAAAAATCACTGAATATTGCATTATTGCTCATTTATCTCAGTGGAAACTGGTGAATACTTACATCTACGTTTTACATTTTATTCCCTAAATATACCCACATATGTAACCTTTTAGAAGAAAATATTATGCCACGCCACGTGGCATCCTTATACACTATCCCTAACAACCTGCCATAATTATTGATGTGATTTCTCTGGAGAGTGATTAGAAGAGAACCAAATTCGTAAACATACGATACCAAAATACCAAAGAAACATTTCGTTATATAAGAATCTTTCAATCATAATACCAATTTGGGGACAAACAACTCACGGGTGAAGTATATCCAAATTTAATCAAAGTTTCCTTGACAAAGCAACACGTGACTTCTGAAGCAAAATCACAGGAGCACATGACAAACATTACACATGATTGACAAATCCCTTGTCCATGTCAGTGATAAGTCTCTATTCAATCCATGAGCAAACAAGATGCCATACGGATAAAGGAAAAAGCTACTGTTCGAATTGGAACACCTCTCTCCTTCATGGGTCCACTGTCGAAGCAAAAACAAATCAAATATTCACCTTACCCCTAATGTGCTTGCTCACTTCACCGAATTGATGCCTACACACTGTATATAGGAATACAGTGCGTAACAGAACCACACATCTATTCTAATACAAAAGCTAGATCAGTTTGCGAATATATCTGGAATAAGCCATATAGTCGTCCACCCATATACGGTTGGACGCCGACGCCGACGACGCTCCAATGTGTTTGGATTAAAATTAATTAATTTTCACATTACCGCTGTGTTGTGTACCCGTGCGTTACACACAAATATTATGCACACTTCGAGGCCCATCGCATGATATCCTTTGCCGTTCATTCATTCATACTGAGCTAACAGTCACCTTCATTGAAACATTCGCATATTCCGCAGACGGATTCAATAGTGGCGGCGGCAGCGGCGATAGAGCTCACCACCATACCAAGTTCCGAAAATAATCACCGACTTCATTGTATCGCTTGTCTCCATTCTTATGTCCTTCAGCTCTTTGGTGATAAAACCGGATTTACCAGGACGTTTGGTTGACTGACTGACTGACTGACTGGCTGTCCAGCTTTCCTGTTGTTTTTGCCAATTCAGGATAATGTACCTGATGGTCGAGCACGCATATCCGAATTCAATGGAGACAATGTTGCCTCGCAATCCTTATGAGAGGATGACAGGCATCTCTCGCTCTATGAACCAGGTGTGGTGGGTGTAGGCGGAATGTGTTTTTGTTTACATTCTTGTTTACCGTACGGATAACGTTGCCTAATCCCTTCGGCATCCATGGAATTTGCAGAAGTACGGCTACTAGTGTGGAAAGTTGCAATGGAAAGTATGACAACTTCTGGTCAACTTGCTTCCTATCACGCGATCAATTTGCCAAACAGTGTAATCGAGATGGATTACACCGATGGTACAGAAGCGAGACAGTCACATAAACATACTACGGATAAATGTATGATACTAACGACGCGACGTATGTACATACATACATATGTATGTATGTTCATATGCTGTGGTAGTAGAGATTGTTGTCTGACAGGACAGCTTTACAAATCATTCATGCCTGTAGAAACGTGATGTTCGCCATCATTAGCTCAGAATAGTCAAATTGAACGCCGAACAATAAGGAGTCGGCAAAAGTAACAATGTGAGTTCCGATGCGCTAATTGCCTGGGGATTAATTAAGATGCCCTGACAATTCGGGGTTGGTTATGGGAAAGGTAAATCAGAAGTTTCCTGAATTTGAGATAGACAGACGGATAAAAGGATGTCCGCAATACAAAATAATCCTCAAAAATACTTTTAAAGGCCTTCGTAGAAACAAAAATACATTCACTTCAAAAGTACTATAGGAGAATATACAAATCAGGATCGGCTAAAGCAGGTGCAAAGGAAACAATTTCTTAATAAGCTCCAACTCTATTTGAAGGACAGTGAGTGAAAAGAATTTTGTGGAACATCATATAACATTTACAGGAATTTACACCTTAAAAGTGCGTCCCGTGAGGTTATATTGTCAGTCATCTCTCAACAGCTGCTTCAGTGCACTACTGTCGTTCGACATAAATAATCACAAGTAAATATCTCTGTATCGAAATTATTATTCCTTCCATACCTATGCGTTTACAATGGATGACAAAACTAACTGATTATGTAATTTCCTGGAATAATTGTTTTTTTTTTATTTTAATCTACAATTTAATCTATTCAATGATGTAGAATATTTCCTATGCGGATAGGTGAACGTTTTCCTAAGACACTATGAGACACCATGTATTCACAGCAATATTAAAAACAGTAAAAACCGATTATATCGACCTTCAAGGGACTGACGAATTTGGTCGTTATAGCCGATATGTCTTTTTAAGCGATATCAAGGCATGTGAAGAAATCTGTTTTCAGTTAGACATCTTGTTTCTTTTTTTATTATTTTTTTGATGCATACAATATATACATATATACAAGAATATATGTATGAAATAATCTGTCTACTGTATCTTTAGAAACACTTTTTCCAATTGTTTATAATATATATAATAATATATAATAATAATAATAATATTGGTGGCGCTACAGCCCGTAGAGGGCCAGGGCCTAGCTTCTCAGCAACCTCGTGTTGTGCGTGCTATTGTTCTATCACGAGTGGAGGGGACCTACAGTTTTATGCCAAGTTGGAGAAGCTTTTTCTAGACAGTTATAGTCTTTGAGCATTGTCAGTGACTCGAAAGAGGTGGGGCCTTGAAAAGTTTTACTTGTCGTACTAGGAATCGAACCTAGACAGGTAGGTCCAAGTGCGTAGGAGTCGACGCACATACCCACCACTCCACGGGCCACCACATTGACGAAAACTCTGTATCCACGACGAACACGCGAAGTCGTTGTTCCCCATCTCCTTATCAAAGTCATTTGCTTTAGCTTACAGTGTGGGTCCACTAATAGGTACTATATCGGAACTTCTCTGTCGCTTGAACCATAATAGCAGAGCCTTTTCAACTTTAGTGCCAGTTTGGCTTTCTCAAATTGTTTTTTTAATTTTGTCCTTATCCTTTAAAATTGTGGAGTGTGAAACGCAATATTCTTTGGCGAGGTCTTTATTTTGCTCCCCAGCTTCCAACCTAAAGACTGTACCCGCTTTCTATTCAATCGGTTTTGACTCATGGTGCAACCAAAAGTGGGACCTACAATTTTATGTGAGCCGAATAAAATTTAATATGTACGACTACTCGTTACACAGAAAAATTCGCACTATATTGCACCGTTTCGCAATATAGTCGCTGTTTTAAGTGATGTCGCTGTAAGCGATATGTTATTTAATGGGATTCTAATGGACCTCAGCCGGGACCTAAGAATTTTGTTGTTATAACTGATGTCGTTGTAAACGGTTTTGACTGTAGTTTTAATTTATAAAAGTATTTACATGGAACATAACGATTTTGAATGCGGTCATCGACTGGTTTCGAACTTCGTTTTCGGAGCACAAGGTTTACTGCTTGGAGAATGACCACAAAGCCGTAACTTACGAGTGAAATAATTGAAATTGTTCAAGGCTGCGAATGCCTTAATCTCCGTCTCCTGTATCACTACTTCTGATACACATTGTAAAATCAATTATTGCCCTTAGTATGAGCTTTGTTTTAAAAGGATTAAACAATATATTTACATCACCTGATAAACACTACGAACTGTACCAATATGTGTTTCTGTATATGTGTCCGGAAGGCACAAATGTGTTGACTGGACTGGCATGAACACTAATGACGCTGCTATGAGGGTTTTCAAATTCGAGCCTTCTGGCTTGAGAGACCGTTTGTTTTTTAATATTTTGATTGACATATGTAGTTTTTTTTATGTTTTCTATTTGATGTCGTGGTCACATTTTCAACGTTTTTATCTTCATCTACTAATAATAAGACGGTATAAGTATGTAAGTATTTCACACCTATACCGAACGTTAACGGACAAAAAATCCTTGAAAGCTATCGGGACCTTTGGCGGAGTGGGCTGGTGCGTTGCTAACGCCTTTTGCGGGTTCTGTGTTCAAATTTTTCTTTTTTATAGGCAATATGGGTTTCTTTTGGTTTTGTATGAATAAACATTTCATATTCTGTTTTCCGAAGTATTCTATTTGTAATGCATATAATGAAATTTGTGTTAGAAACAAGAAATACACGTATGACACTCTTCCTGTTGTACGGCTACTAGTCCATTAATAATGTCTATGTTTTTAAATTTGTTTTATCAAATATGGTATTTACTATTTATTATGTCGGTGAGGTCACCCCATTCATCATTGAAAGACATTGGGAGGTTAGATGATAACAACTTTTAGAATAATTCGACCTGCAGAAAATTCTCGCTCCATACATAACATTCGAAATCGTAGTCTTAAAAATATGTATAGATACTCTATACTGATATGACTTTTTTGTTCAAACCAAACTAAATAATGGCATATTTCAAATTTATAAATACATACTTGTATTACTCAAAAAGCAAGAAAAAACTAGTACAGTGTAATATGAATTATTGCAACTAATAAAATATGAAATGTTGCAAATATCGAACAGATATTTAAAACACTTTAAAATAGCTTGCTATTTAATGTAGAAATAAAATATCCTCAAACCATATTTAAAAAAAAACTTATTTATATATTTGCACAACATGGTTGCAAAAATCGAGAGTTGCAGAAATCGAATTTGCAATAATCGAGAGTGCACTGCATATAATTTAAAAAAATTGGAAAAACAACGACTTTTGATTTACAAATAGTTGATAACAGACATCCTGAAAGTTGAAATGGCTTGAAAGACAAATGTGTCCTCCAACTGTGGTTACATAACCAAGAGCATGATTACATAGCCAAATTCGTTTTTCTACATTACTTTCGAGATTACCTGAAAGTTCTACAATGTACAGGTACGTATCGTAGTCTAATTGCTTCGATACATGTTTTATGGACAGTGGTATACAACACAACTAAGTAACAAAACAAGAATAGGTCATGATATTCTGTTAATGGAAATTCAGTTCTTCTTTATCAACTTGAAAAATAATTTCGGTGAGTGTACATACATACGCAAGTTCATAATGGAAAGGAAACTTAATGAAGTTGGCCCACATTTTATGTCACTTCTTGATTAACCTATTAAAGTTTACATTTTGCTGGCATTGCAATTACAATTGAAGATTCTTATTTCAGCTTGATGTAAAGTCAAACAGAATTGACCCAGTTGATTTCGATGCATGTATGCATTTGGGTCAGAGGCGAGCATTTGTACACGCATGCAAGCTTGACATATCATTTCTGACAGAAACGAATGAATTGCATAATTTGTGCATTAACTTATGCAAATTGACAGAATCAATCGTTACCAAGCCGACGTCTTCTGATTTCACCCATCACTGCATGTGATGTCAATACGTGTCCTTACATCCAGTGTGTTCCACATTCGTATGGTTTATTTATTCCTCTTCTGTTTAAGGATGGACAATTTATATCATCATGCCGAACGTCCAATTGTCATTGTGTGTTCCAAGTTATTTAAAGAATCTACCCATTTGCAAGGAAACTTAAACCATGAAAACGAAAAATCGTGCCAACGCTTTGCATTTGCAAACTTCTGAGTTTCAATTTAAGAAGAAATTCCTTTCTCGCTAACAATAATTCACGGGCATACTAGCAGGGTGGATGTCCTCGGTTACACGAGCGTTTTTCTTCTTTTCTTTCGCTCTGTTCACATTAACGTCCACAAGGCAAGGCATACATTGTTTACATCGGGATAGAACTAAAATTCCCTTTTAAGTCCTGGATAAGTAGGCACTCGTTTTGTGCAGTGTATACATACAGATGTGTATACTTATGTATTGTTGTTCGCTTCCCATCGACATGTCGCCAAACCAGGGTCACATTACAATTCTTTTCTCTAGTGGCGCCTCGTGGTCCGCAGTCGTTCTTTCTCTTTGTCCTTCAAGCCTTTTGTGAACTGTTACATCCCCCATGGGGGCTGATCACTGAAAATCGAATTCTGCCATTGCGAATGTTGAGTAAAAGTGTTCATAAATATTGGAAGGAAAGTTCCCTAAATCTGTTTATTATCCGTAGTTAGTCAAACGAATTTATACACAATATTTATTTAAAATTCGACCTAAATTTTTGTATAAATTTATGCATTTTCATCATATACTATTTTCTTTTGTATCTTTTCAGACAAGTTGTGACATTACGATTAAGAAGCTTCTATAGTGATTGGAACAGATATAAATGCTGAAAGAATAATTAAAGTGAATGAAGGCTTGTATTTAAAGTGAAGTGAAAGTTGGTTAGCATTTTGTATCTACTTGTGAATTATTCCATTTAAAAAGTTGGCGAGGGTTAAGTGCACATATTTGGCGAACGGATTAAATCGCATTCAACAATTTGGAAGTTATGACGTCATGAGACCGACATTTGATCGACGCCTCTGGATACTATTGTTCTTCATTTTATTGCAATGTAAGTAAATTAACCAATTCATAGTTTAAGTTATAGGTTTACTGTTCATCGTTTACATATGTGAATCAATTTACGAAAGACGCCGAAATATAAGAATTTGAATAATGTGAAAAGACAGAAAGCATTACATTCGTCGATAATCGGAAGTACATCTTTCAGTCGGAGTTTATGCTTAGCAGTAAACATTTTCGTTTCATCTGGACAATAGATTTTAACACTTTGTTTTGCAAATTTCATATTTCTTTTTTCAGTGCTATATACGTTTTAGTTAAGACAAATTTAAGCACCCTCTTTCGCATTTTGTTGTCAGTACTTAGTCATGAATACGTACCCTTAAGCCTACTTTCGGACGCACAGTTAAATTTAGAGACTAGTTCTTCAGCCGTACTACGCGAATTTGGAATGCTCTTCCCAGCCCTATATTTCTCACAGACTACAACCCGCAGATATATTCTTATTCTCCCTTTCTCCCTCTATACCTTCGGCCCGTGCTGTGTCTTGACCCCGGACACTTAAGGGTATTAGCAATCCTTTGAGCGGGTGCAAAACATAAAAAAAAAAATTTGGAGATGCATTGAGACTAGATATCGCAAGCTCTTCACGTTCATTATTAAAGTGCTCGTCTTACTTAAGTTAAAAGCCCAGATTAAATCGCATTCAAACCGATTATTTCCGAATATAAAAACTGGAACTTTACTGATGTTCTTATAACATTTATATGGATTGATTAAACTTCATTAATAGTGATTCGTCAAGTTTTTGCCAATTATAGTACAAAAATAATACTATTGTGGATTTATAAAGTGTGTTGACGGTTATCAAAATAGCGAAGTCCTCAGTAAATGTGTTGGCAAGTTCGCTGCCCTTGTCGTATATTGTTTCATTAGTAAAAAATGGGTAAATAAGAGGCGAAAGAATGATTCCTTGAAGCATGCCAGCAACAAATCATATGTGTGAAAATTGACAATAAAAATTGCTACTCACAATTTAATACGGAAATTGTTTTTTGTCCTTTCCAATCAAGTCATGGTCTATGTAATTCGAAAAGATACATTTGCTATAAACAGTCTTCCTGAACTATGTATATATGTATTTTTTCCAAAAAAACGAAAAGGGTGAATTTCTTCATTTCCTCTTGAGAAGCAATCTCATTTCCATTTATTCGCGCTCGATATCTAACAGTTATCGAGATATGCATGCAAAATCGAACACGCATATTTGAAATGAATCCTTTTTTTACCGCCTAATGGGCGTTTTTGTACATTCCGCTGAACCGGTAGATGTACCATAATCATCTAATACAACAAAATTCGAGTCCTTGGAAATGCGAACAAAAGCTTAAATTTGCACAGAACAGACATAACACATGCTCGGCACATCCATACATGCAGTTCTAATAAACGTGTCCTTCTAACACAGAAGCTGGGGAGGGAACATAATAATTTCACCTACACCATCTTGTTGAATGCGAATCCTTATCCTGATCATCATTGCCGCTGCTTCTGGGTCTGGCTCTGGCTTTCTCGTCGTGTAGCTTCCTTTTTTTTTAATCATTTTGCTGCTGGTTCTGCTGTTTTGTTTTACGACATCGAGGACGACAACGACGTAACTGAGATAAAGAAGTCCTTGACACCTTACATGGTGTGTTGCCCACCAACTTTTAGTTATATCCCAGTGGAAAATAATTCTGTAAGTACGTGTGAGTGTGTTGATGATTTGGGGCAAAAGTGACAGCAAATAGTGGGTGCATTGTGTGTGTTTCAACGTGTTACTTTCCAAAGCGATAACAATCGTGCAGCGATACTTCGACGGGGCCAGATTGTACACCTTAACAACACATTCGAGACAAAAAATATAGGTGTACATAGACGCAAGCATTTATATACACATGGATTGGTTTGTTGGTAAAATATCCTTGAATGTACATTTTTTCAGTCAACATTCTTTCGATGTTAATGTACACTTTTAGCTTCGTGATTCCTTATAAATGACTTTTTTTTTAGATAAGCACATGGAAATGTGCAAATACTGAGAATGATGATAAAATCTTAATCATAGCATGGAGAGGTTTAATATAAGTAATGTGAAATGTGAATCAGCTTGCCTTACGTTTCTTAATTAACAGAAAGCGATTTTTGTAATTATTCTTAAGTGCAGAAAAGTACACATGCGGTGATTACGTTCGTCAGATAAACGATACGAACTTGCATCTTCGTTTGTGATGAAACTGCGAAATCGACTTCGCATGCAACGGGTGCATTCTAACGGATATTCTTGCATTTCAATATATTTTGTGCCATTTGTGCGATTAAAATCGCCTGCGAAGATGCTGAAAGACAACATAACCTGAACGTTTATTAAATGGGGGAACTCTAAGCAAACGAACACCTCGTCTTCATTGCTGAAATAAATAAGATTATTTTCATCATCGTAACATTTTTCCGCAGAGATACAATGATTGTCAATGCAGTTGAGTTGATAATCACGGTGTTATAGTAAAAATGTTGTACCTAAATCACAGTATTGATGTCGACGACATCTGGTCTATATGATGTCATACACATAGGCACGAATACGATGACGAGTACTTTGGCGCCAATAATTGATAACGGTTTTTTTAGACAGGTAAGAGCAAGCATTTTTTTACTACGGGAGGAGGGGGGCTCTACTTCTCTCCGTTTAGGAGTTATGGGCAATTTTAGAAGGAATTACTTGAAATAGAAAAAATATTAAAAAATAACGACAACACTTACAAACCATACGTATCTGTTTTGAAAGCCAAAAGTCATCATGAATTTAAATTGAATTATTTACGTATATAAACTCAAAATTTTGATAAGAAAAATGAAAAAAAAACGTAGAAGACAAACCATTCGGTTTTTTGCGTTCGATTCAGAACTGATGTAAGCATAAACCACAAAAAGCCAATTCTGGACTTTTGACAAACATTTTGAAAAAATTTGGTAAGTATACAACTTTTTTTAAAATTTTTATCAAAATTTTGAGCTTGCATGCGATTTCTTAGGAAACCATTGACGTAAATAATTAATTTAATTTAAATTTATGATTAAAGAACAGGTTTTTGGCTTCCAGAACAGGTATAGTACTTCATTGTAAGTATTGTTGTTATTTTTTACTATATTTTTTTAAATATATAATTGTGTGTCATTTTTTACCCCATCCAATAGTAAAAAATAAAAAGCTTGTTTTTGATAAATATAAATCTTTTTATATAATTTTTAAAATTTTAAATAAATATAAATTTTCCTTTATTTTTAGCGCCAAAATTATCATACACTTCTCACTGATTTGTGGTGGCCCGTGGCGTTGTGGGTATGTGCGTCGACTCCTACGCACTTGGATCTACCTGTCTAGGTTCGATTCCTGGTACGACAAGAAATACTTTTCACGGCCCCACCTCTTTCGAGTCACTGACAATGCTCAAAGAGTATAACTGTCTAGAAAAAGCTTCTCAAAATAGGCCGTTCGGAGTCGGCATAAAACTGTAGGTCCCTTCCACTCGTGATAGAACAATAGCACGCACAACACGAGTGGTTGCTAAGAAGCTAGGCCTTGGCCCTCTACGGGCTGTAGCGCCACCAATATTATATTATTATAATATTATTATATATTATTATATTATATATATATATCTCACTGATTTTTTTTTCCTGAGTTTTCGAGCAGCTTCCATCAAATTCTGTCATAGAATGTACTGAGCTAAAGTCTCCAATTACATCGTCTGTATTTTCTGTATTCATAAAACCCCGCTACACAGATAACAAAGACATCCTCAAACCAAAGCTGTGTTAAACTCCGCAATTTCCCCCGCAAATAGTTCTTCATCTACCTTAAATACCAACAATTAACAAGTTCTGGAAATACACACGAAACTGTAAAACTCGAAATTAATATTATACCCCTTTTACGAACATTTCAATTAGGTAAAAAGACCACACTCCATGGTTTCCACATTTTCGCCTTACGATTGTACTCGTAGAGATATTAACAAAATCGAAATATTTTTCCGGGTGAAACTTCAATACCAGAACAGCTATTTTCGTAGAACACAACTGGTTTAAGTGAAAACTTAAATGAAAGGATGCAGTCGGTATCGGGGATAAATAATATTAAAACTTCCATAGATTAACTTTTCTCAGAAAAGTCTAAAAATAAAAAAATGGAAATGCAAAAATACAAACAATAATTAATGAAATTAATTGCACTGTATATAAAAATGAATGTGGTTTGTTCGGATGATTAAAACTTGACCACATTTGATACTCCGTTCTGCGGAATTGTACTTAATTGCTACGCGCACGTTTAGGGAAAAAGAAAAAAAGATGGCGCTGTGGGTGCATATTTCGTTTTTCATTCCAATTCAATTACCGCTCAACAGGTGGTGCTGTCAACGGTCATTCCGTTTGACAGCTCAGCATATTGTTTCTTCTTTATGAACGTTTTTTTTTATTTTCCATTGATATTTCGAGTGAAATAGTTTATATTTACGAAACATATCATTGCGAATCTGTGTACTATCAATTTCTGATTGATATTATTTATATTTTGAAAAATAGAGTTTTGGTTTGTCAGCGAAAACCAAACCCCATTTCCATTGGAATAATTTATTACGGTAATCGAATTTGTTTTGTTTTATAATAATCTTTTTTTTAGATTTCAAAAAAAAAACTAATATGAATTAATATCAATGAAATTAATGCTTGATTTTACTCTACAGTTTAGTTCTTTCTTTATTGTAGCTAAAAATTTACATTTTCCTTAAAAACTACATTGCACAATTTATAGAGATATGGTATACACTACCTTACTACTGAAAACTTAATATAAATTTCAAGAAAATATATCACAATTAATTATTTATTACTGTAGAAGGAAAAGCTACCGAAAAACCTTTATTAAAATTTTATTCTACAGTACATTACGTTTATAACAAGCTCCAAAATGCTCCCACTTTTTTCTTTTAACTGAGAGAACGGATACAAGAAAAAAGTTTACGTTACGATAAAACGGATATGAGAAACATCTTTTTTATACTAAAAAAAAAAAAAAAAAACAATAAAAAATAAATAAATAAACCTTACTTCAAAACAAAAAATAAAACGATTGCGAGTGTCGATTATTAATCGATAATTGGTACACACTGATTGGGACAGTCGATTGGTTGTTTTGGTATTGTGATTGTGATCGATATACATCGATACTAGGCGATTTTCCCTTAAAATTTTGTATTTCACAAATTTGTGGTCGACTATTTTCGTGCCGCAGAAAATCGTAAAATACACATTGTTTTCATAATGCAAATGTAAAGTTTGATTGAATTTCCAACAATGATAGTTTCATATAAACATTCTTCGTTTCTTTATATGAAACTATCATTGTATATGAAACTAACAACGTTTGAAATATGTCAAGAAATTTACTAATTAATGTTTGCACACGCGATTTGTTTGGATATTCACACAAGAGAAAGTTTACATTGTACCGGCAAAGCCCACATCATTCCGAGTAAACTAATTTTCCGAATTAATGATATATTTTTTAGACGCGTTCCTATTGATGAAAAAATGCAAGAACTTAAAACGAACCATTATTTTATCAACCCCAACAATTAGTAGAATTGCCCCAATAAAATATTTTGTGTGGTTTTCCCGACGTCTAAATGTGAATTGCCGGGACTCTTCCAATAGACATTTCGGTGATTTGTTCCGACTTCTACATATTTGAGAATTTTTAGTATACGTGTTCAATCAATCGACAATTGAAAACCGACTCTCATTTATTAGGAAAAATCTCTTTTATTCGGCAATAGTTTTTTATCCTCGGAATTGCCAGTTTTCATATTTCATGGCTCCACTTCTTTTGAGTCACTGACAATCCTCAAAGACTCTAGAAAAGGCGTCTCAAAACTCGCCATTCGGAGTAGGCATAAAACTGTGGGTCCCATTCACTCGTGATGGAACAGTATCACGTACAATATGAGTGTTTGCTGTAAAAGCTAGGGCCAAGTGTAACTCGGACTATCGCGCAAACACATTATCGTCGCAGCGGACAGTATCGAAGAAGAGCCAGAAATATCGTTTCACCCAATCATCTGAATTGGACATCGCCGGAGAGTCAATACGGTTTATTTTGATGTTGGATTTGCGTTTACATCAGCGTAATCAACCCTACAAAAAAATCATCTAGAAAGAAGCAACCGGGCAGATACATGGAACAACGCTCATGGTATGAAGCAGGCCAAGGAACTCTTGGCTTAGCATAACCGCAAAAGGTTTGAAGCATGTATCAGAATGAGGAAAAACAACTTCCGTATCCTAACAGGGCACTGTAAACTCTGGGAGCAGCTAAAGAACTTACGAGTATCAGAAGACGGTCTCTGCAGATTCTGCGGAGAATCTATTGGAATTCTAGAACGTATACCGGGATTCGCTAGAAAATATCAGAGGAAGAACTGAAGTCACTAGAACCAGCTCTCATTCTCAGATTCCTAAAGGAAACTGACTTATAGAGAATGCTCTATACAACTTTGAAAAGAGCTGTATGGGAGGGGAGCTCTTAAGAAAGCAAAGATATGAATAGGGGAAACAATAGATATAAAAGTTAGGGGTGCAATTTACCCTCAACAATAATACGCCATACACTTCTACACAGAAGGATCCAAGATGGAAGATGGAGTAGCAAGTGGTGTATTCTACTAACATCTTAATTGAAATAAAGTACTTCGTCCCGCGATATCTGCATCTTAATGGACAGCTTGGCAGCAATGACATTGTTCGCTATAAACTCTAAAGTAGTCATAGACTGCGCATGTTTTGACGAGAGATCCGAACAAGCTAGGCACCAGGCCATAGAGATATTTGGCGAAACTGTAAAGCTGACAAACTCACAAAAATCTCTACAAAACTGCCATATGATGGAACCTTTTGTGACATCGTCACTCCCTTAGCAACTTTTAAGTTACAGCTCAATATTCTCAGAAAACAAAAAGTCAATGCCAGAAGGAAGACAGGCATTACATGCCAAATCTTCAAGCAAATCTGGCCCCGTCCAATAAACCAAAAAGACCATCTCCTTAAAGAAATCCAACATTAGCACTGTTTGAATGGAGTGGGAATAATTACCGGACACTGCCTATTAGGTCTATATGTAAAAAAAATAGAACCATTTTCAAATGCTTTCTGCAGTAGTTGCCTTGATGAAGAAGAGGAAGAAAAAGTACTTTACTGACAAAACTCCATAGTTTTATTCCATAAGGAATTGCAAGAACGTAGCTAGCTTCAAAATAAATCCAGAATAATTTGCATACTGTCGTTCTTATTTGGTCAACCTGTATTAGTCCACAGCCGCACTATGTACTACATTTTGAATCCATTTTTTAATATTACATACAAAAATTACAAAGAATCACAAATCTCCACGCGGAAAAAGCGCTGAACACTCACATGAAATAGATACCAAAATACTCAGCGATCTTTGATTTTCCTCAGCCAAGACCGCTGATATATACGCAAGCCACATTTCCTTGCTTGTATACCACTCGAAACTTTTCATTACTAGAATAGATTTTTTTTAAAAAAAAAACAAATCGTCCTTTCATATCAATCTCTTTATTTTTGGTTTTCTTTTGTTATGTATAAAAAGAAATTGTGATAACAAATTAGAAAGACATTTATTCAGTGTAAGAAATTAGTCCCGAAGGAGTTTATCAAATAAAAACTTGAGGGTTTTGATAATCCCTCAAGCACCACTTCATTTCCTTACACCATGGGACTTTGTCAAGAACTTGTGAGTTGTTTTCAATTTTAGGGACTATGTCAAGTGCATATTTGTTGCGGACACAGCCCAGTGCGAATTGGATCAGACGTGCCGCCAACTTCTCCCTACCACATGTGCCATCGCGTTTCTAACGTATTCGTTTTGTACGCGCCAAAACTAAACTTGCAAATAAAATTCAGTCAAATATAGAATATTTTCTCTAATTTTAAAATGCTTGGATTCCATTATCGACTTGGACGTTGTTGATGAAACCAGTCACCCTTTTAATCAGCTCCGGAACAAACATTTGCAGTGCGTTCACACCCTTTCACTCAGTCTCGGTACAACATAATTTCACTACACATCGTAAATTGTATTCCTTCGAAGAACTCCCTAAATATGACGATAGATGTAAAATAATAGGCTTGCAAACCTTAAGTTTTTGGAGTTGACGCTCTTAAAGTTGATGTTGAGTTTACTGAATAAATTGATTGTGGCAGTTTAATGATTAGTGAAAGAGTGCGTTCGCAAATTAAATTCAAAGTTGTGAAAACCCTTTGTCTTCCATAGGGAGATACTCACTTCAGTGGTTTTAAAAAACTCCACTACTAAAGACTTACTAGCTTTCATGAGGGAAGTAGTACGTCTTCTGAGATAACTCCAACCCTCCGATACAATAGATCTTTCCTGGTCGCGGTTGCCTTCACGGCATGGGTTGTACAAAAAATTGTGAATGTATTTCAAGCCTTCTAATTTCTCAACAACTGTACTGCGCGAGTTAGATATCAGGCTGATATCAATAATCTCCACCCTATTCCTGCTGATATAATGCTTTTTTGCAACTTTTAATGGAAGACAAATGACGTTACTGTAGAAAGTATACATGTTTTTATTTTTTTTGCATTTATTGCTTTTATTTATAATAATTCATTTGCTTACTTACACTTGAAACTAGCTTAGAAGTCTAACTCTAAGATAATCTATTTTTTATTCTTTAATAATTTTATTGGTTAAGAAAACTGATGGTTGAACAGGCGACTTTCGTACAACTGGAAGTACAACCGACCAGCTTTTAACTCTAAGAATGGTACTCGAGAAGACTTGGGAGTATGCTAAACAGATCTACAGCTGTTTTGTAGATTTGGAATAGGCATACGACCGAGTTCCTCGAGAAACTCTGGAGTGTTCTGCAGGAGTATGGGATTGATGGTAATCCTTTGAGAGCCATTCAGTCTCTATACACAAACTGTAGCAGCTGTGTTCGGGTTAACGGTACTAAATCAACATCTTTCACCGTGGGCGTTGGACTTTGCCAGGGGGGCTTCTTGTCACCTATCTTTTTCATTATATATATGGACTGGGTGTTGCAGCGCAGCCGATGTGAGGAATGTTTCACATAGAGAGAGTTGAGGGTAATTCATCTTCTTTTTGCGGGTGACTTAGTTATCCTCACTTCCTCCCAGACGGAACTCTAGCGCGCAGTCGACAGGTTTGTTGCCGTATGTGCAGATGCCGGGATGAAGGTTAACGTAGGCAATTTAGAGTTTATGGTCATTTCCAGAACGCCTGTTGAGTGCACTCTACATGTTAGTGGAGTCTCATTGAAGCAGGAAGAAGGTATGCTGAACTTTCCTGTAGGATTGGCCAAGCTGGCTCAATTTTGAAACAGCGTAGAAGATACACGCTTTTTCTAAAAAGAAATAGTAGAGATTTTCGGGATATCAATAGTCTTAAGTCCATCTATTGTTCGTTAGTCAGACCGTATTTAGAATATTCTTCCATCATTTGGGATTCCCCATATGATACACAAGAACTCAGATTCGAAAGAGTACAAAAAAATTTCACGAGATATGCTGTCCGTAAATTGTATTCCTTCGAAGATCTCCCTAAATATGACGATAGATGTAAAATAATAGGCTTGCAAACCTTAAGTTTCAGGCGTAAGGCAGCGTCAGCCATGTTCATCCGCGATATTATTAATTCCCGTGTAAATTCACCAGACTTACTTTTTATCAATGAATATATATGCTCCTCAAAGATCTCTTCGGATGAGAAATTTACTATATGATAAGAGGCATAGAACCAACTATGGTTGTAATGAACCTATTACAAGGTGTATAAACACTTTTAATGAACTTTGCAACGAAATTGATTTTAGCTTGTCTCGATGGAGTTTAAAAAATTGATCAATGCACTATGCTATAATTAATATTGTTTATTTGATGTAATCTGTGAGATGCAAAATTGGTAGATGATCCTTAGTCGCGCAGCAAAATCTGCTGTGTAAAGCGATACTGAGAGTTAACACTTAGAGAACGTAGTGTTTTGTGCACTCTGTGATGGAAAATAAAAAAATATAAAGGCACAGGTCCAGGTGTATAATATGGGCTTAGGTTCGCAGAGATGTCTCTTGCCCAATGTCCACCGAACCACTGCAGTGTATTCCAGGCAGAAGTAACAGCTGTCCAAACGAACTGGTTATAACCCTGTAATGAAGTGGACAATCTGAATCTGAAGATACCACTTGGATACCCCTGGCTAACGAGAAATCGGTGTATCAATCACCGGCTACTAATAGTACAATGGATCCAAACACGATTTAAGTGCGTCACAACTGTTTCAACTGTGATAATCACGCTTACCTAACCAATCCTAACCTAACAGCAGTCCAAAGGGAATCCTCCTCATATCAATAAGTCCGATAGACGAAAAATCCTTTCATATATAGCCAGGCGCCTTCCAAGGCTCTGCAAACGCAATCGATAGACTTCAACCGTAAAACCGTGCCGACTGTCTCAAAAGGAGATAGCGAACAGGTGTAACTTTACATCATAATGGTTCACACAAGGGTATTCCGGGTAACGAAAGAGCGGATGAGTTAGCCCTCGGTACTAACATCCCCTTGCAGAAGAAAACAAAAAAAAAAAAAACATTTACACATGTTTGGCCAAAACTAAAAGAAATCATGCTCTCTCTCCCTCTGACTATTTTCCAATTCTCTTCCTTTCCAGACATGTACACATTAATATGATCTAACCCCTTTCAAAACTGGACATTGTTTTTAAACGACATTTAAACAAAAAAATAATAATAAATCAAAACTTTAAACTCAAGTCGCAAACAGCTTTTCTCATGACAACTTGAACATCTCCCATATCACTTGACTGGCATCAAACAATTGTTGTCTGGTCCCCTCTTTCTAATAAAAGACAATCTCGTCAAATGTATCCGAGTACATGTACAAAACTCTTTTATTGTACTGCACACTCACAGTTGGGGATAAAAGGATAATGGCCAAAAGCGACATGACGACAAAGTTAAATTGCATGTTGTGTAAATAACAATTATTAACTTTCTTTCCGTTTTCTCTTCTCCTTTTCGCTCTGCCTCTTCTTATCAACATCCTTTCTGTATGTGCCATCTTTCAAAGGTCGTCCATTCAAATGCGTATTTATCTACATGTATGTACGTAGAAACGCCTTAACAATTATTGTTTAATCGTAAGATGTGCATACGCATACATACATAAATATCTACATACATACTAATGTACATAGTTGCCAATCAATTTGAGGGAACACCGCTAAAGGAATATCGCAACCCGACGAATTTTCCTGGCAATTGGGTGTTCAAACGGATGTCCGTTTGAAAAGTTTAATACCATGCTTTGAGGACTTAAAGTGTGTGAAAAATAAAAAAGACAAAAATGAAAGGGCATTCAAAAACAATTTCCTGAGATTTCTCTTTTTTTCTTAATGTCATCGTCCTTTTCGAGAACTAAAGAAAATAAATTCTCATGCTTCCTTACGTGATTGTTCAACATTTTGTGTTCCCTTCGCTGATTTTAAATAATTTAAAGCTTTATTCTTGCCTTTTGGCTGGCGCATCTCTTCATATACATACGCATGGATTTACGTACATATGCTCATATATATGAATTAACATGCATATACATACTCACAGTGTCCCATCTCATTGCTGTGTGAACGAAATGTTATCTCGCCTTTCAGGGTTACTGAGTGGAATACCGAAAAAGGAAGAAAAAGAACAGAAACCAAAGGACTAACCGTTATTTTCATTCAGAACCCGTTTGGCTTTTTTTCGTGCTACTCTCGCTTGGTCCTTTATTTCCTGTATGTGAGAGTTTTCACACATTCCAATCTAGGACAAGCAAAAATGCTGCAGAAAAACAAAGCCGAGCCCATGATAGAAAACAAAAGAGACAAGAAATCCCTCTGAAAGGATGAATGACATAAAGCCGAAGCACGAAAGAAGGAAACGCAAAAAAAAGTTCTTAACTTATAGTAGAGGTATAGACTAAGGATACTTGTTGTAAGTGTGGGTTGGAATACGTGTGAAGCATGGCATATCCTTATTTGAGAATTAAGCCTCAGCCTACTTATCTAGGCATCAATAAAAACAAAAGGATTCTAGGGAATCTTTTGCTTCTACACACTGGCAGCAGTAGCAGCTCTCACCACCGTTCATCCTGTCACAAGACATTTATAAATTAAATTGGGCCACCTAGGGTATGCTTTGCGCACCCCTGCCCACATACACACACAAATATGTTGCCTACCATGCATACAAACATAGTAAGTGGTAAATTTAGGATGAGTCAGTGGGGGGCAGAGATAAATGTGACCTGACTGACTGCGATTATCTGAACTATTTTTCATACTGCACCCCTTTTACATCCCGTCCACGGTGGTGGTACTGCCTCTAGACACCAATCCTTTTTAAAATGGAAAGTCTCCTGTGCTTGTATTTTTCTCCTACTCAAATCCGTCCGCTCCGCTCCGTATGTTCATTTTCAAGGACCTCACTTCCTTTGGCGTCTTTCAATTCAGTTAGTAAAATAAGGAAGGACTGACAATGTAAGCGATACTGTATTCTCTTTTGCCTTATCTCTCTTTCTGGTGTACGCTGTTAACGGAATGGCCCTCTTATGGGTAGGAAAAAAGTCGACTTAAAAATTAGGATTATAATGACATGCTCTAGATACATACACTGCAAGTAGAAGTAGATATGTAGCAATCGGGTTAAATACGTAAACGTTTCCGTTTCTCTGACTTACATAGACGAATAACAAAGTGTTATCGGGTTTAGATCTGGGAGCGAGCAGTCATTCTCTTGGATTGATGTGAAACGTTTCTAAGTGGGATTTGTAAGGATTTTCTTTCCCTTTTACGCAAATATTGGCTTTTTTCTAACATTTAATAACTCCATTAGCATTTTAGGTACGTTCCTACACATCCAAATTGTAATGTGCATTTGCACAAGTAAAATAATGCATTATATGCTTGTTTGTGGATACCGCGCAAAAAATGGAATCTTACAGTAGTAGGGTCACTTATGTCATTATTACTGATTGAATTGATATTTGCAAATGCAGATTGTGATTATTCGCAAGCCAGTAAGTAAACATAATGCTTACAATCGTGCAGTAGAATATCGATAACGCGAACAATTCGGAAAGATGAACGCTTATTTCCCTACCATTGCAGCGTTTTCTCCTAATGAAAGAGGTACTAATTCTTGATGCTTGGAAAGATGAACAATTCGAAAAGATGAACTGGGTCTGTTTTATATCTAAGAATAATAATATGGATGGCGCTACAGCCCATAGATGGCCAGGGCCTAGCTTCTCAGCACACACTCGTGTTGTGCGTGCTATTGTTCTATCACGAGTGGAAGGGACCTACAGTTTTATGCCGACTCCGAACGGCCAAGGTTGAGAAGCTTTTTCTAGACAGTTATACTCTTTGAGCATTGTCAGTGACTCGAAAGAGGTGGCGCCGTGAAAAGTATTTCTTGTCGTACCAGGAATCGAACCTAGACAGGTAGGTCCAAGTGCGTAGGAGTCGAGGCACATACCCACAACGCCACGGGCCACCACCTGTTTTATATCTGCTCATTTTATAAATATGTTATAGAGGATTTCAACCTTTAGTTATTTATTTTCTTTAAATACATAACTAAAGGTTGAAATCCTCGATCGCAGCGTGAAAAAGTTTAAGCACGAGTAATTGTTAGAATATCCGTTCATAAAAGTAGCATAAGTAATAAAAACTGATAGTAATGTTATGCTTATGCGATCGTCGCGGTCCTTTTTCAAACGTATCGTAGGTTAAATGTATCGTAGGTTAAGTATCCTAGTGAAGTATGGAAGTTAAAGTGACCATTTACTACGGTTTATCTTCCCTCATTTTATAGTACAAAAATTAACACCCTTTTGTATTATATTTCAATATTTCAAACCTTCCTAGATAAGAAACATGAATATGAATCTTAATGTTCAGCCATGACCTACACAAAATGTCATTCTATATTTAGATATCTTTTCATCCCTTTAAAGTGGTATCCCACATTCCTATCAGATAAGAAAACGATCGATGACAAGTGTTTGCATCGACGCTTCATCCTAGGTTAGTGATAATTGAATATATATCATATTTGTAGTGGCAGTTTAAACATAAAGTTAAATCAGAGCGGACGCGATCCGTTACTCCAACCGAGCAACTCAACAGTGTCTTAATTTGAATGTATGATCATCAAGTCTTAAGAAAGATCACAAAGCGGACAGACGAAGACTGTACGTGGGCCAATTCTTTCAAAATTGCAGTCCAAATCCTCCTGCAACTATTTTTTTTTATTAAAAATTCAAATTTAAAATTTATTGCAGCTACATACATACATATGTCATTTCACACTACTCAGAATTAAGAACTTATTTTGTTGATTTGAAACTTTACTTTTTACTTTAATATTTTCTTTTACTAAATAATTAATTTTTGAATTTTTGTTTAGAATTTTTTAATCCAACTATGGAGAAGTGTTCATTTCATATAAAATTACTTGGGCGCTAGAAATATTGTCCGGCCTATCTTCTCAGACCAATATTCGACTAGCCGGTGCCCGAATAAGGCCGTACATACATATTAGACCCAGTGTGTTTGAAAATGGTGAAACAAATAGTTTAAAGTCAAACGATAGCAATAAGATTATTAGTTGAAGCACATGTGTGATTTATATACGCCGTTTACTGCACACAGTAATTAACTCCACCTTTTGAAAAATTGACATTTAAAGCACTTGCTTCAGGCATAGCTTTATAAATATGTAATAAGTTTCCTAAACACCATTAAACGACTAAATTAGCTTGGCAATTTCAATTTCGCATTTCGCTCCTTTTTGTGCGTTGAGGGACTTATTTTGGAACTTAACCATGGAAAGCTATATGCAACACTTTGATTGAGTTTGTATTTCAAAATTATAATTTAGACGTTACTGTGAACTGACATTGTCACCATCAACGGAAATGAATCAAATGCCAATATCGCTAGCTGTTATACAAATAATATATTTAATCTGCATTCCTACATCGCATAGACATACTGTAAAACTGCCCTCAGCCACCTAAAATTAATTTAACCTAGAAGTCCAATAAATTTTTCTCGTATTATACCGTATTTGGGTCACTTAAGAAGATGATATAAATATCCATTAAATAGAGTATCAATAAATTTTAAGACACATTTTTCGTTTCCTCCATTTGCTTCCAACTCATCACTACGCTTCTTTTCTCGCAACTCGCAAAATATTTGTATTCAATTAAAATTAATTTCAATTTTCTTATAAATATGTACTTTTAAGTTATAAAGTTCATACCCTTAAAAGTAGGGAGCACACAAAAGTCAAATACCTCAGGTTTCGGTTAAACCATAAAAGAAAGAAAACGATAACGTAGGCACTTTCCCAGAAAACAGGAAACTAAACAAAGAACTAAACAAGGTGAAAACACCTCACGCGTACAGAACGCTTTATTTGAACTTTGAAAACCGCGTGAAATGTTTTCTCTTACAAAGGCTCAGCTAAACATCAGCTAATGCATCACTCAACACAAAAGCAAAAAAAATAAAAAATAACGCCAACAATGAGGCGTCGGCCTGAAACACTTCCAGCAAAACCTGCTTATACACTCAATTAAGGTGTTTTTTTTTTGTTTTCCTTTTGCATTCCTTCTAACTGTTGCCCGGCGCAAATAAAAGGTGGTGAAGGTCTGAGAACATTGGTGCTTACACGAATCATTCTAGCAAGAATCAACGAATCGCACCATCACCCGGCAACTTACCACCCACCTCATACTTCCACGGAAATCCTTTTTCACGATATAGACGAACCGCTGCCGCTAAATGAACTCTCGCTAAAACACACCCAAGCTGCTCATCCCATTAACAACCTTAGAGCCAGACATTCATTCTCAGGTGCTGTGCTGTACTGTTGGCCTTTTAACTTTTCATTCCGCAGCACACCGGCGTGTTTTGTTATAGGGCGAGCGACTCTTGTACAACCTTCAAACAGACAAAATGCTTGAAGAATAACCAATGATACTACTGTTAAAGTTTTCAAATATCGTTATCGCACCCAGGGAGCCTAGAAGTATCTGTGCATCTCTTTCGTTCTTTCTTCCTTAGCTGTTGTATTCCTTCAATTGACTTTGTTACATTTCTGTAATTATTGGTGTGTTAAGGGTTGGGAATGGACCGGGATGAATTTTTTTTTTCGTTTTTTTTCGGCTCTGTGGCATATTGTTTTGAATACCTCCTAGGAGGGAGCCAACCCTTCTGATTTCTTTTTTTTAAATTTGTTCTCCTCCTTAACCTGCTTAAGGTTTTGTATATACCTTTCGTCCCAACTTTTCGCATTACACTCTTTTCAAATGGGATTCTTCAAAAAGGTTAAAGAGTGTCGAGCCCAGTTTTTTCTTTCCTTTTTTTTTTTGTTAAATTCAGTAATATTCTAGTGCGTTCATTCGGTTGAGTCGCAGTGCCTCAACACTTGAACCGAAAACTCTGGAGGATATTCATTAAACCAAAGAGAAATTTTGACAATTCGTCGATGTGAATAAAGTTGGTAGAGGACTTTTGAATTGATGGCGAATTAATGTGATCAAAGTGAATAAAATGTTTTCTTATTCTAATGAATGGTGAACTGTCGATAGCAACTGTGTGGATATAAACTGAATTGGGAATCAAGTGTTTATATTGTTTATGTATAACAATGTTTTCGACAAAGGACTCGCAAAAAAGTTTCTATTGTTTTATTTTATTACGATTGCTTTGTTCAGCATCCACTGTTTCTAATATTATCTTTTTATTTTAAATATATTTAAGTATGACTAGTTTTATAGTATTTCTTCTTTACTTTCAAAACCAATATTCAAATTAAAAAAATGATACACACTTATGTAACTTAATTTTTTTTCAAATATGGATTTAAGCTTATACCATGTTCCCACCGAACTGAAATCGAGTGATTTGGGTGACTTATTACTGAAACCTCAATAGATCGTTCCCAGCAGAAATAAATGAGTAAAAAGATATTCAACCTTTGGCCATTTTGACCGCTAGACCAAGGCGGCATTTTTGAAGTGTTGGCCGTAGAGGATCAGAGCTTAGTGGAATTCTCTTGGACTTCACACATACTCTTACAATATTCCCGAGTTGACCACGAAAATGGCGGAAAATTTGTGGATTTTTTAGCAACATGGCAGCCGATTCACCTGGAAAATAGTGGGAGATTTGTGAATTTTCCCACGATCATAAATTATTTTTCGGATGGTGTTCAAAAGATGACTCATATTTTTAACAGGGCATGTACTTGTAATTGGGGCTTTCGTGAATACAAATGTAATGCTACGCTCTATTTACAGGAATACTTTGTATCAATTTGATTCTTTAGAGCAATTGTTTGCTTTAAGCAACAATGTTGAATAATTTGCTGACCCCTTGCCACTGGTGGGGGGAAGTCAACTTGTTAAGCAGAGTGTTTATTTGCGCATATCAACGCTTTATATAATACAAAATTGCTTATTCTACAATATACATTAGGTTTGGATATTAAGAAATAAGAAGCAAAAAAGGTGCGTACAGGTGTATGAAAAACGTACACTTGAGTGATAGCCGAAATAAGAGATGAATATTCAATTGTGCTGTTGTGTGCTGTCATGTGCTGTGAGCGGTATGGGATGATATGGGATCATGTATCACCAATTGTTGTGGTTGATCACAACAGCAATATATAGTTGCATGCCAATAGGCATATAGAAAAATACATACATGAAGTAGCGTATTCATTAATATTTAATGCGTACATAATTACTGTAAATAATGGAAAAATCCTAGTACAACAGACTGTAACTCGCACTGTGTTAAAAATTCAACCTTAATTTGAAAAAAGTTCAAGTAACGAGCGAATAAGAACTTAATTCACTCCACTACTACGGTTGGGGGAGGGCATCAGCTGTTCGCAAGAGCTCACACGTATTATCGTTGTTTAACGTAGAGGTAGAAGTCGGCTATCTCTATACTACTTTATTTCTAGTAAATTGCAAAGAGCTGCCAAATCATCGCATGTTACGTAGGCTGCGCAGATCGAACGGAAATTGGATACCTTACTGCGTAAACTTTTCTTGAACGTGACTTATGACACGTATGTTATTGATGAATATGTTTGTAATAAGGTGCTGTCACGCATGTCGTCTGATCGTTTGACTCAAATCCCACATGTATTTGAATTGATTATAAACACATTAAAAATCTGTTTTCGTTATTCACTATTTACCATCATCATCATCTTCTGACCCACTGAAGTCAGAAGATGATGACTAAAGGGGTTCCAGAGATCTCCAGGAACTGGGCGAGTTTTTGGTCAAACGACCTTGGCCTGCCAACCGGTCGTTTACCTGATGGAAACCCATACCGACCGCGTATTACTTCAACCTATTTTCGAGAAGGCCTACCAGATCGGAGTGTACGTCTAATTCTCAGACGCTGGACGAACCGCGTTTATCTTTGGTTATACATTGGTACATCCTCCAAGAATTTAATGTAAGCATATCTATACTTCTCCCAATAATTGTGATTTGGTCAGTTCTTGTCTGTCTCAAGATCAGACACGATTTGTTCAGACAGTCAAGTCGGAATTAAATGCCTGCAATATGTCACCGACGAATCAAAATCCTCCTACAGCCCAGTGGAAACTTAGGCTACTCAGACTTAGTAGGCCAGAACTTAGGAAACGAATAGACATTATAACGGGATGGTTTTGAAGAAGAGGAGAAGACCATCTAAAACCTCCTCTGCGCATGTAGTGCTCATGTTGTCTCGCAAGAAACCTTTTATACCTCAGCTCCGAATATGACAGATTGGCTTTAAAGTGGTTGCACACCATTTAGCTCCTGTTGATTAGGGATCTAAATGCATCCATTGGCCAACCCGTTGAACAGCCCCTCTGTCGCTGTCCATAAAGAGAGAGCAGCCGAAGGATCTTTCCGAATAAACGAAACTAGTTATATATGTAAATATAAATGTTATTTTGTTAGCAAGGGTTACATTTTCTTAAAGGCATGGAAAAGTAAAAAAATATTGAAATATTTCCCTTTGAAAACGGATAACACACTATAAAAAAGATATTGTTGATGCATAAATAAAAGTATACGAACCCAAATGTGATTTAGGGCAGCCCTTACATTTCTCCCATAGTTTTAAAAAAATTCGCTGTATAAATTCAACCAATTCACATCCATTTTCAGTATCAAGAGAATTTAAACATTCCTTCCAATTGAACTTAAAATACCCCCTTGTGGTATTCCTCCCTACATGGTGTTAACTGTTGCAAATAGCATTCCAATGCGTTTGTGGTTCTAAGAATGGTGGAGCACTTGTGTACCATATTTTTTGTGGTATAAGAGTAATGAATGTTGCCCTTAGTCGAGAGAAACAAACCACTGACCCTTTTAAAGCAACAATGTGATGAAATCACCCACAATGGAATTTAAATTGGTATATATGTACGTACATACCCTCGAGTGATCTATTCACACTAAAGGAAATAACAACGCTGTCGAGAAGCTACAAAAACCCAATCAAAACTTGTTAAGTTGTTGCACAATAGAGCAACCATTGTTTGATGCCCAATAACAGTTAGTAAACTAATTTATTTCTCTCGCATTGTTATCCTTCAGCTAAGAAAAACTCCTTTGTGCAACAAACTACAACTCATTGGCATTCATTTAGCAGTGTTTCTTTCGCTTAATTGAAGCTTATTTAATGCAGACACGCTTCACTCATTCATCAGGATCAACAATAAACAATGTACAAATAATGTTGCGGAACAAGTAGCCAGTCTTCGACAGTAGAAGTAGAAAGAAATATTCGGAGCATTTGTTCCTTCTTCAATTTAGTATTTACAAATTAAACTTGAAAATTCAGAATGCATACGATGAAGCTCGTGCGCAGCGCAGCGCGTCTGCATCACGGAACAGTAAATAGCAATAAGAGCAATAGATACTTTTGAAATCAACTCGCAAACTCTTCAAATTTTGTCTGACCTTGTAAGGGGTTAGCTTGTTATGGAAGAATACTGTGAAGCGGGGAGAAGCACGTAATGAATGGAGAAGCTTTTAGTTTTCTTCTGGTCATTGGAGTATTTTTGTACAAAATGTTTATTTGGTCAGAAGCGAAAAAAAGACTTGTGCTGGCAGTGTAGCAAATTGTGTTTCTTATTTTACTCGTAGAGACCACACCGAAGTTCCATTTTTTTAACTTGACACCTTATAATAAGTTATTGACTGTATAGCAAATTGAACTTGGGTTATCTATGATTTCCTGCATACTTGTTGAATGGATTTTTACTTCCTTATTTTTCCGGGTTTGGTGGTGTCACCCATAAACGTGAAGTTAGGGTGAAATTATAAATTTTGCAGCAGTCCATTGAATGATATATCAAACAATTTGTCTTGTCAAATGGAGCAAACATTTCATTCATACATGTTTGATTCAGAGCTCCCATTTGAGGATATTACGATCCAATGTTGGTAAAAGTTGGCCGTCATTTACTTTTTTTAAGGTTTATTTCATTCAATTTGAATTATGAAAAATCGGCGTCAAAGAGTATTATTATTTAAAATAATTATGAGCATTGTGTCCCTAATAGTTTTGGAGATATTAGCTAACAAAGTTAGAACATCCAATTACGAATTGTTAAAATATACGGCCCATCATTGCCCTGATCTGCAACGACATTCGCATCACAAGCAAACTAACCTTCTAGACTTTGAAGCAGGTTACTCTTGATATTGTTCAAGTGAGCAAACCTATCCGCTTTATAACCTAAATTGTATACACTTTATACACTAAATTGACCACTATATATTATTTGACCATAAATACTCATATTATGGCAGATGATCTTGAGCACCGTATTTCCTTAGACCCCAGTCTCATGGATATGCCGTCTGGCGCAATGACACCAGCAATCCAGCTGCGACTGGCTCTGGCCAGAATTTGAGCCAGGAAATGAATGTAGTCGAATCTTCACGGATGGCTGCAAGACCAAGAAAGGGTCTGCCGCTGGCGCTTTCATGGAGAGCGGCAACATTAGACTGCACACCTCGATAGGTAAATTTGCGTCGGTTTTCCAAGCCGAAACCTATGCGATCCTAATGGCCTAGAACAATATTGTGAAGAACAGATGGAAAGGGCGAATTAATTGTGTCTGCAGCGACAGCCAAGCTGTGCTTAAGGCCCTATTAAACCCTTTAACCACTTCCAGGAAAGTCCAGGAAAGTAAGTCTTCTCTAAATTGCGTCAGCAGGTTCAATTCGCTAAGACTTATCTGGATCCCGGCCCACCACGGGATCACGGGAAATTACATCGCCGATGAACTTGCTAAACAAGGATTAGAGGATATATTCTTGGGACACGGACCTGCGTTGGGATTAACCGCGTCCTCGGGTAGGTCTTCCATTGATGGCTGGGCTTCTCGAGAACACAACCGGAGGTGGCATGACTCTCCAGGATGTAGACAAACCAAGCGCATGCTCCATAATGTCTGTAACAAATCTGCGGCATTCTTGTTATCTCTTAACAGAAAATACTGCAGACGATTAACCGGCGTACTAACGAGGCACTACAAATTCGCCAAACACTTAAATGTGCTTGGCCTAAGCAACGAAACCCTCTGTGAGGCCTGTGGAGAAGACGACGACACCGCAGAGCACTTCCTATGCCACTGTCCCGCCTTTGCTCGGATCAGGTGGCAGTTATTTGGTTCTGATGAGGTGAGAGCTGATGATGTAGGCTCCTCTTCACAGAAGCGCCTTCGGGTATTTCTTCGGAATAACATGAAATTTCATTAAATGTAGGTTGCTCCCTGGTAGTACAATGGACCAGCTGAGTGCTCCAGTGTAGTGTTCAAAAACCTGCAAAAAAAAATGTTCATGTCGAAAGCATTCACCTTTTGTTACTATTCTAAATTAACAAAGCTCAATAAATGTTTAGTTAATACCACATGACCATCTAACTCGCTAACAGAATCAATAATTGGAATGAGTCTATGTAAATATTTAATAAGAATTAGTGCTTCGATACCATAACTTTTTAGCCATCTGAATACCTTCTGATCTTGACTTTGACTTAGTATTTATGAAATCAAATTCTAAATTTATGATTATGCCAAAACAGCTTACGGGTATTATTGATTACACAGTACTCCCTTAGTTTGAATTCAGTTTATCTCTAAACTGTGAATTCTTTAATAGGATGATATTACTTCTAATTTCCGAGAAAACGTTGAACCAAATTTAACGTAATACAACACTAGTGAAGTATAAATTGTACTTGCACTCCGAGGGCTAACTACGTGAATTAAAATTACTTCAGTTGATTTCAAACATCTAATATATGTACTCCCCAGGCATTCGTATATAGATGAATATAGATGAAATACGCGTGAAGGCACAGCCCTGATTGTTTAATAAAAAAATACCCACGTACATGTATGATTAAAATTAAAACAAAATTAAAGTGAATTTCACTGTTGTGTTGTTATAAATAACGCAAATATGTATATCGTTTTATACATTTAAAAAATTCAAATACTTCTTTTCCTAAGTATAAGAAGCTCAAGAAGAGATTGAATGAAGTATGTCTGTAAAAGGGACGATACATAATTATTTGCGGCGCTAGGTATTTGTAAAAGTGTGTTTGGTCATTTCACTACATTCTTATTTTTCGTGGCCGTGGAGAAGGGGTATTTCTGGCCGAAGTTAGATATCTCCTTGTACTCTTATTTCTGATACACCACGACCGATCGTAGTATTAATTTTAAGACTAAGATGTTAACTCTACATTTCTTGTCTTCAATCTCATTGTGCTCTTATCTTAACTAACTCTGGGTTGTCTGCTCCGGGAATCGTTTATGGCCTTATCTGCTGACCATGAACATGTAGGGCTTTTTTTGTTGGTGGTCTTCAACTCCGACATAACTCGAGGTTATGTGGTATGTTTTTTTTGATTTTGTGGTGTCAGACATGCTTCCACGTTTATAAACTTTTAATATAATGTATATATAGCTCTCGAATCGAACGTAGTAAGTACATGTGTTTTGGAGATGAGTTGTATGTGCGCAAATCTCCTGAAACTTGCGTGGCGTTGTCGATTTTAGTGAGAAAATATTGCGTCGAAAATATCTCGAAAACAGCTCAGAGATATATTACAGCGTGACTCTTGACCAAAAGCATAAAAGTCGAGTGGTTAGGATATCCGAAAGTACCTCAAATAATTATTCGCTTATCCGGATAACCGAAATTTGCGGATACATCACAGGACTAATATAAAACTGTGGCATGTAAATGAATCGTTATCCAACAACCGCCTTATTTGCATTCTTCTATGACTTCTGTTCCAACCAGGAGAAAACTAAGCTCAAGACATTTTTTTGTTTCTACAAATTCTAAAACTACTACAATTAAATTAGTAATTCAATTACAGGATATACAGTATGCACATGTGGGCGGGCGGTGGTCTCGTTTTCTGGCTTTAAGTTGTCCCAGACAAACCAACAACTGACCATAGATAACAGATGCAAGCAATACAGTGGTCTATCGGTCAAGTGCATGGAATTTTCAATCTTTATCGCTTCAATTTGAAGTTTGTTTTTGTCTGGGCCAACCATCAGTTTTCGATAAAGGAATATCACCATAGGCATTGAAATTTCTTAACTCAAAACAAAAGAAGAATGGATTGAAAAATAGAGGGAAAAAATGAGCCAGAGCCATTTACAATCAACCAAACAGTCTGTCCGCTCATAGTGATGCTGGTGCGGACAATGTTGTCTCCTCCATCATCTTGAAGAAACTTTCCAACAAAATATGTAATGGTATTGCCTGTAAGCTGTATATCCTGTTTGCCTTAAAGTATTTTAATCGAATATCCGTTGCGGCTATTGATGGAATTTAAACTGTGTTGAGGAATTTTCCTTGATATTGTTTCCATCTTACTTTTTTTCCCCGGTTCTTCTGTTTTCATTATCCTTCAACTGATTATGCTAGACAAAAAAAGAAACAGAAAAGTTGGAAATTGGTAAAAGTTTTGCGGGCTGCCAAGGAAGAGGATGCGCCTTAATTTGCGAGAAATATTTTTGAAGTTCTATTGGGGTTTAAGTTTTTAAAAGATGTCTGCTAGGGGCTTTTTGCAAATTAGATATTGTGGTTGGAATCGATTCAATTGAAGTTGAAAGTGTTCATGTACATGGAACACTTCAAAAGGCATTCAGTTGTTATTGATTTCAATTAATATTGATAATTGCTGAAGTATTTGTTGACATTGGGGAGCTGTTGAGAGGAATATGTTGAACAAATGTTCATTTCTCATCGAATAAATTAGATTATCCGTTTGTGAATATTTTATGGAATTCATGTTAGTGTGAACGAATTCATTCATTTATTCAGACATGTTATTCAACATAAGTTTTACTTTCAATAATCCAATGATTTCTTGAGAATTTCGAGGCATCATATGTAATACCAAATACACATGTAATAAATAAACACTTCTGTTTACGCTTCGATTACTGTTGCATAATTTGACATTCATGTCGTGAGTACCACATTTTATGACACAGCGGGCTCATCGGACATCCAAATCAACTGAATTAGTTTAATTTCACTTCATTATTGTGATATTTTTCGTTAATTTATTTTCTTCACAACTCACTTGGATAGATTAACGAAAATGCAACATAACCTGTAGAGTTTGTCAGAAATGTCAAAAGAAGTGTAAATGCGGTGTAGAGAACTCTCTTTGCAATTGGCGAATATGTGGTGAGTGTCGATCTAGGAATCAACTATTAACTTAGATGTGAGTTTATTATTTTGCTGTGTCATTTCGTTTTGCATTCATTTATCATACGTGAATTAAAAAAAATGGCATCTGCTATTGAGGGTAGTGGAAACAAAAAAAGCAAAATGCTGCTGAAAAGAATTTATTTGTAATTCCAGCTAAAAGTGAAACAACGAATTGTACTTGAAAGCCTTTCACCTAAAGCTCCAATTTTCAACTCTCGCCGTATTTTCTGCCTATCCAAGCGCACATATCGATTTATACATATAAACATAGTTTGTTTTTTTCGATTCTTATTCGATTTTAATGCTCCGCGCTTTTTCTGTCTGCACATGTCCTGTTAATTCAATCCCAACCTGATTTCATCACAACACGTGTACAGCAGGCATCTAAAAACATTATTATTGGTTAAATGGAAACATGATGTGCAATGTGTACATATGTCCATTTTTATGAGTGTGTATAATTAATTTGTGGGAAAAAAATCATTTTTTTTATAATTTCATAACCCCGCTTGAGAAACCTGATGCTATCGAGAACTGAAAATGATTACTATGTCAAAAATTAATTTCAGTGGGAAATTAACAAATTACGACTTGTCGTGATTCAACCACGGGTGTATACCCAATACTGGAGTACACATTCAGATATGTATACACACATCAATAGATTCTTACACGAGTATACATACGTATGAAAGTGCCTCAAAATTAAACCCCCGTGAGACGAATTTTCCCTTAATTAAGTTTCTCTCGTAGCTACGTGCGTCAAACCACTCTGCACTCAGCAACCGCCCTTGCAGGTTTCGCAAAAGTCATCATCGTATCCAATTTCTATTATCACCATTACGGGTTCGTTTTTCTTACGCACCACCGCTCCGTTGAGTCCTGCCGTTGTTATATCCCACAGCATAATCTTTGTAGTGAAATTCTTGAGGAACATTTAATTATAGCGCGACCTAAAGGATTCGTTTTCTTTTCAATTTTATTATAGACACTGAGCGCAGAACGAGTAAATGCTCCTTTGTGGGATGGGGGTTGAAAACAACGAAAGGAGGGAGCAGTTAACGAAAACCTGTATTTGGAACGGAAGATAGAACGGACGTAACGCTGCAATGTACATAAACCAGTATCTCTCTATGCATATACATTTGTATATATTCATAGATATTTTTAATTCAATTCTATTTGTATTCCTCGGTGTCATGTTTGGCCTTACAGATTTGTGAGCTGAAAATTACGGTTAATCCCGACTTATCCCAGTCGCACATAGATAAAACTATAACATGGGGATTTTCTGGGGTGTCACGAGTAGAACGAATGTGGTGATTTATGTGGCTTCCAGTTTCGTTAAGGTTAAATTACAAGCCACTTTCTTGAGACACTGTAGACTGGATGAATTAATCCAATTAATTGAATGGGTATGTACTTACAACGTACGTACTTGTACATGAATGAATAAAGCGGTTTTCGGCGTCTATGTTTAAGTAACTTAAATTCCGTAGCATGGGTCATTTGCTAAATGACGACGTTTCCTTATAATTTTTAAGGTACATAAGATATACACCGATATGGTAACTGGTTCGATATATTAAGTCACTGCGTGAATGCATAGGCAGAAGGGTATTAATCTGTTAAGAAAAGAATATAATTTAGTATCATCGTGTTATGTGAATAGCTATCACCTGATGTACAATGCAAAGTTTTTTGAACTACTTGACAGATTTCTATATTAACTTAAGTCGAAATAATATTACAATTGAATTAAGTTCAGAATCCAGTCAAAATGATAATAAGGAAACAGAATAAATAAACCGGATTGGTCCTCTTAGATATTGAGAAAGAAACGTATGGTTCAAATGGCTTAGTTTCGGGCTTAATATGTATGTATGTATCTAGTATCTTACCCAAGGTTTTTGCTTCAAAAACCTAAATTTTTTGTATCAGATAATAATACTTAATCTTCAGTGTGTAATATTTGTGGATAGTTCGTGAAAAGCCTAAGAAAGTACCGCCACCTGAATTTATATTCTTAAATTGCGTGCAAGTGTAAGAATCCATGAAGCCCATATTATAATTTTTTTGTCAGAGGCTCATGAACACTGCTCTGGAGCACTCAGACTCAAAACTGGTCCATTGGTCTAATTATTTAGACCATTTTATTATTTATTTAATATACAGATGATCAAAGTTATAATTGACGTATGCCCAGTTTCACAGTGGACGTGAAGACTCCACTTTTTGTTTAAACTGTAGTTCAATGATTTATTCGGTTTCACAGTTTCGATTATACCTTGAACTGAGTTCAATTTGTCGTTTAGGTTAAACGAGAGTACAATGCAGTTTAGACCTCAGCTCTACGCTATTTCTCTTCTATTGTATTGAAATCATTTGTAATGGATACCCATGCCGCAGCTTTTCCCTTTTTTGGTTGATAGATGCGCTACTAAAGTTCAAAAAGGATGCACAAAAGCATCTTACAACTAAAAAGCACAGGGAAAACATAGAAAACTCTTACAAATTGTAGCCAATGCAAGCACCAATTGGAAAGTGTTGCCATACTTTTGTCGATCGCATTACACAAACAATGTGAAGTTTAGATTTCACTGTGAAACCGGACACTGAAAAAAGGTACGAGTTAAACTAAAAATACGAACTCGGTTCATGCTTCAAACTGGGCATTAATCGTTTCTTGTGAATTTAATCGTATCCTCAAAAAAGCTCCCAATACAACAGAATCACAGGAATGCAAACATGTGACACATGAGATGAAATTTAATCCGCAGCACCTTGCGGCATTTTTATTTACTCCTTGATGTACACAGCTCCTAGTCAGACGAGGTTGCATGCGTTTCGGTTGTGAAAACATTTTTCTTGGTCATTTCCCTAAAACAACAAACGAATATTATCTTTTTAACAAATATCACATACAATGAATGTAAATAAACTGAGATACACCATGCATTCAGCACACACATCACGTGATATCAGTACGTTGCTATAACTTCATCCCTTCGTTATATTGCCAGAGGCTTGTGTTGCGGACTGTCTCATAGCTCGGTACTCAGTTTCGCTTTCATTCATTATGCCTCATGGTCTCATGTTGCCAACCTTTCTGCTGTCCGCCCACTCATCATCAGTCACGGCCGAGAGACATCACAATAATGTCCCAATGTCAAGAGGATATTTGTTTGCAATTAATCATTTCCCTCGGAAGAAGAACCAAAATATACTCTGAAATAAAAAAACAACAAATACAACAACTTCGTCAAGAGCAGAAGCGGACGAAAAATAACATTTCATTGTGTCCAGGGTACGAATCTTTCGCCAGTCTTATGTAATTGTAACCTCCCTTCTACGGCAGCAGGGAGTTGTGTTATGTTAATGGACTCAAACGGAGGTCCTTAATATGTTTTTTGAAGTTCTTCCATTCTTTGCATTAAGGCTGAGAAGGAGGAGAAGGATAAGAGAATGTAGAGTACTTCTCTCCAGCTGACAGCTGTTAAACAAACAGCAGACAGATACAGGAGACAGTCATCACTGCTAGACAGATAGATACCTAACCGCTGTGTCTGATAAAACCGCTTTTCACTGTGGTTATGTAACTTCAATAATAAAAAAGAAAGTCACTAAAACGGCCATCAAGTAACGTGTATTTACGTGAACGCGTTATTTACTAGTATGCACATACAAATATACCGCCGGCAGGACGATGGCAGCGATGAGGAAGGCGACGACAATGACAATGACACGAAGGAGATGACAATAAGGACTTTTCTTGTGATCATTATTAATACGTCAAGTTGGGTGGCATTGTGACTCATTCTTGAGGACCTTTTCAATTCGTCAAATACTCGAAGTTCTTCCCAAGCGTACATAAGTAGATATAGAAACATGTCACATCAAACATTTGATAGTGGCATATAGTGGTACAAAATTTGAGTGTGTGTGTCTTTGAGCTGACTCAAAGGGTATTTCAAATCTACAGAGTACGAGTACTACGAAGATTTATCCTTTTCGTGTGATTGATGGGAAAAGAGTAGTTATGTTTGTCAACACGTCACATGCTTCCATCAAAAGTCCTGTGAATTGGTTGATATGGGTTAAGTCCTTTCGCAAGTTTCGGGCCATATTTGCTGAAAGGCCTAGGCGATGTATGTAAGATTTATGAACGTTACATTTGTGTAAATATGTTTACCTTGCAAGAACTTCGTAACGGCGTCCTCTAGAGGGTCAAGTCTTGGGCAAATCAGTTTTAGAATTATGTGCTCAAATTTCCTTACTAGGGATGAACAAAGTTGATAGCTGACAACACATGTACTCGGATTACAGCGTTCGTGTTTCTATCGCCAAGTCAGTTTCATAGTGCATTTGAGAAAAGAAGAAAACGATTCCTACAAAAAATATTTATTTGAATTCTCCCTTGAATCTATAATCTATACAACAACATTCTTAAATGACTGATATACATGTATAATCTTTGTTGATGCAATTGTTCGGACGACGGGGTAATTGATTAGATGAGCTTATGAGCAATTGCAATTGCCAACAGCAGAAACGTTGTTGTTGAGATGTACTAAACAATTATTTGAGTGATTACACCAAGTGATTGTAACTGAGTTGGAATCAAGTACGAGATGGAAATGAATTATCCGCTTAATGTATTTGATTGCCCATATCTTACCTTATTGGATCACAAATCGGCATTCACTTAGAAAAACGTACATTAGTTGTACACACGTTTGTGCGAAAAGAGCACACCCTTTTGTCATATGCTGGATTTGAAATTGTTCCGTTTGTAGTGGAACTTGCGTCGATTCCTACATCAAACCAGATCCGAATTCACCTCGGACAATAGAGCCAACCAAAAGGAGACTTATTAATTAGGCTTACGATACTAGATTGAGACAAGAAGCAAGTAAGAGGAAACCGGAATCAAATATCAAGGCCGTGCGTCAATTTAGGATACTTATAAGGTGGATATACATAGATGTTAGGGCTAAGTATGGATATAATTCCATAAGAAATGTATGTACGTCGTGTGCCCGATTAAATGTGTTCAATTTTTCACAATTCTGTTACTCCGATTAATGTGTTGGAAAATTTATATTTTTGGACAATTTTACAGCTGTAATTGCTAGGATCTACACAAATCGCGAAACTATTTTCATTTGCTTTGACTCACTTACATAGTAATAATACAATAATGATAATATAGGTGGCGCTACAGCCCATAGAGGACCAGGACTTAGATTCTACAACAACCCCTCTTGTTGTGCGTGCTATTGTTCTCTCACAAGTGGAAGGGACCTATAGTTTTATTTCGCGTAGAAATTGATTTACATAGCAATATTTTTTTCAAAGATATGAATAGCCCAAATTCATGTTGCAGCAGGATAAGCGGGTAGCTTCAGTGTCGAGGAGGAGAAGGTTCAGCTCGTTGGACGACGAGTCCTTCTCCTCGACACTGAAGCTACCCCCTTAGCCTGCTGCAAAATACGTAACATAAGAATAATAAGTGAAATGAAAGTAAACAAAAATAAACGTAAGTAGAACTAAGTATTAACTGGAATGTGAAATTTATGCACATATAAGTAAATATACACAGTGAGCCCACGGTAATCCTGCATACTCGTATGTACAATGTCTTGAGTGGCACCTCCTGTAGTCCGACATGTCCATAACAAATAACCCGGACTCGACTCTACGCAGAATTTATGTATATAAACTAGTTCGCGCCACCACGAATTAATCTCTCGCTTTTCTTTGTTTAATTTCCCGAATTCCGCATACAAAATATGTATCACTTTCAATAGTAATTTGTCGAAAAAAAAATATTTATTTGTAAGGGGGCTTTCGGAATTTTATCCATTTTTACCACTTTTCCCAGATTTGTGAGAAAACAGCCAATTATCCAACTTCCATTATTCCATTTATGTATGTCACCAATTGCTCAAAAAAAAATAACTAACTACAATTTGCCATTTTATACTTCGATGTTCTACTCATAATGCAACACTTTTCGCTTGGCTATATTTTAATTCTTTAATCGTCAGTTTCACAGTGAAGGCTTAAACATAAGTTCAGTTGAACCTTAAACCGAGTATTTCCTGTGCTTGTTAGCTTTTAAAGCGCTTTTGTGCATCGCTTTTGAAATTTTGTAGCACGTACTTGCTACTGTCGGAAAACCAAGATCTTGATAATCAACCGAAGAGGGATAAAACTGCGGTACGGGAGGATACCATTACCGAACATCAGATGTGAGAGAGTATAAAATACGAAAGCTTGAAAATAGAGCGAAAGAAACAAAATGTCACCGAAATGAAGTATAGACGGGAGTGTACTCTCGTTTAACTTAAACTACAGTTTAAGGTTTAAACGTAACTGTGATACAGAATATATTGTTGAACTGAAGCTTAAACCAAATGTGAAGTTTAAACCACACTGCACCGTGAAACTGGGCATACGAGTTCTGTAAATTAACTTAGCCCTTGCTTGCGTTTGATTAATTACGTCAATGCATGACGCGGTTTGTCAAAAGACAACGGTCTTATATATGTATGTAAACGTTTGGTGGGGTTGAAGAATTCGAACTGACATTATGAATGAAATGAGCTGATAAAGAATCGATATGTATTCGGCATCTGCGAACTTATGGAATCAATAATAAAAACAAGTTTTTCACAGCTGTATCTACTCTTATTTAGAACGCAGTCTGTTCCTAAATTGGATTCATCTGTATGCAGACATATTGCTCACATTTTTTTTTTAAATATTAGTGATAATTCTCTAAATATTTGTTCATGCTTAAAGCTCTCCATCAATTTTGGATAAAATTACCATAATTTTCCGAATTCGTAAATATATTTCTAACTGTTAATGTAGATACGGAACCGAAGACACAGATGACCGATGATATTTGGACAGATGTGAAAACCACACTACAAATGTTATATTAAGAAACTTTCTTTTGGTATGTATACAGAGAAATAAACTGTTAATAAGGATTATGGACATTCAATGAATTGCATTTAAATATTACAGTTAAGCATTAAACTTAATTGAAGCCTTTCGTACCCTCCATCACCAAATACAGATTATGACTACTGTGCGGCTTAAATAACTAATTCATAACGAAAAATTGCCTCAATTTCAACATCCATGAACCACCACGATCTTCATGCCCTATTATGAATTCAGTTTTATCTCAATGTTATATATTTAACCGTTAAATTAAAATCGAGCGTTGCATCGGAACTGACTTTAGTAAACAACTTCACTTAATTTTATTATTTCGATTATATCCAAATCTGAATGTATGAATTCGTACAATATTTAACGAATGCAACACTCAATGTTTACATTAAAGGTTTTTTAATGATGTCTTGAAAATAACAAAAGTAAATTTTTATATGTGTTTAATCTGATAGAAAGGAAACAAAATATTAATAATTAATTTAATTTAACAATAAAATATATAAATACTTATTTCTTTATTTGAGCTCTGTAAATCGAAGAAAACCTATGCAATTTGACCATTTCGTTAATTCGAATTTATAATTGTGCAAAATAACAATAGTTATTCTTCTAAATTCGAAGTCGAAGTTTATTTGTTTTTCTTCAACTGTTAATTGGAAATGCGTACGTGGAAACAAATGCTTGAGAGATTCCTGTGCATTCATTGAACCGAAAGGTGTGCAGATGGTAGGCAGTAGAGATTGCAACTTTTCTATTCATAAAGACGCAATCCAATTGGTACCTACATTAAATGTATCCTAATCCCTTTTCAAATCTTTATTTATTTCTTGTTTTAAGTATTTTAGTATATAATATGGAAATGAGTTCCAAAAAGTACAAGTACTAAAGCCTACGAGTAATTAAAAAAAATCTTTTTTTCTGAAACCTGCGTAATTCAAATTTTTTTTCCTGATCCGATGAAATTCGAATTATCGAGAGTTCACTGTGACAACAAACTAAGTAACAATCTGAGTTAAAACTTAAAAGGGGTTGTGGTTTGCAAAACTATCAACGGTGGTCGATTTTCATAAGGTGGTACAGCAAGGCTGTCAGAGCACGGGAGAACCCGTAATGTAAAAATAGGAACCTACGTTGTGCAGCTTCAATACGATTTGAGTGGCTGACGTAGTAAGGAGACCAAATTTGACTAGCATATTCAAGGAGATGTAGTAAGTGATGTGGAGGGAACAATTAGTTCTGTGTCAATTATGTGGTCAGAGTGGTATTTATTATGATATTATCGAGACCATTGATGGTTAATACAAAGATTAGATACCAAGATTATTGCCTAGCGGAATGGGGTCAGATGTTGAGCGGCTCTGTAGAGGCGATTGTCAGGGTACGATCTATGCTATGCGGTGATATGGGCCAGAGAAGCAAGCACCTTTAGTTTGAAGCAGATTATTGGGGGCTGATTTTGTCAAACGGATTTGCTAAATTCTGTGGTAAATACATCCACTTCAATACCATAGCTTCTACCACAAGAAAAGTCCAATTTTGAGAGGTTCGTTCGAACATAGCATCCTTCGTAACAGTATACCGCCAACCAACCACACATATTTTAAATAAACAATTAAAAATAATAAAAATGTACTTATACATACATTGTAAGTATGCATTTAGTTGTAACTTGAACAAACATCGAATGTTGCATACTTTTACCGCCAAATCCTTAAATACTTTTGAGACACTACAGTTAAATAGACGCCGTCGAAATAGACAACAAGTTCACCCACATTTATCTCCGACGTATAGTGTGCATGTGTAACGTCTCAACATTGTGCATACAGAACAGATATTTTCATTCATTAATTTCTTTATTTATGTATTTATTTTTTGTACATACTCTGAAATTCTTCAAAAATGCCATTTTAACTTTCCTTTTTGACATAGAAAACAAAGAATAACGACAAGTAACTTTCACTGAAAATTTGTCTTTAGTTTATATAAGCAAACTACAACAAAAGGCAAGAGCGCACATCACTTCGGGCAACCACTGAGCAAAGAATGCTGAAATGATCAAACAGCGTTCGTTGACAACTTGTCTGAAAGGCCCTCTCCAAATTGTCTAATATAAATGATAAGTGGCAACTAATTCAAGAAAGCAAAGAAAAAAATGAAATAAAAGTAAAAAAGGCAATTTGCAATAGAATTTCATGAACCAAACCTTAGTTGCAAGACATCAAAGAACACCGTGAAGGGTTTCCTTTTCATTGCTCCAGAGTAACTCTGCTTCCTTGACAAATGACATTTTATTACTTCCTTTTTCACTTTCCTTTCACGAATGAATGGAATAATGGAGTTGATTTTTTTTTTGCAAGTGCTAGCGAAATGCGAAGCTATGTCTTCTAGACTGCACATGTTCGAAGATACATATTTATAAACTTATAAATATTATTTATGAATGGGTATTTTATGGACTTTGAAGTTTTATCTGCAGTATGTTATCTTCTAAGCATAACAAGTTTTGTTCATTTGACCGAAGGTTAACTAGACGTTGTTATAAAATTAACAAAAGGGGACATAGATGTCTGTGTTGCTTCTTCTCTTTTAAAGTCTTCCCCACAGAGTTCACTCCTCTTTTAGTAAGACTGGTGAGACTGCTAGCACAAAAACTGAAATTATTAGCATACCAACAAACCGGTAACTAGAAACCACGAAAATAATTTCAGTGTATCATTCGTCTAAGAGTGAATATATGTTCCCTTACAGGCACAAGTAAGTAACATAAGTAAGGTGGTAATATGATTTATCATGCATATACATATATGAATCTCTAAATGCCATCATTGCCCAAAACATCACCTCTTTTTGTTTTCATAAACAGTTAATATCTCAAAGTGCAGATCTTTTTTCATAATTAATTTACGCTCTCCTTCCATCTTTCTGGAAAAAAATCCTATGTACAGATGGGCAATATTTTTCATTCGTTTAATTTAAACGGTACTGCTGCCAAGGGATAATGGAATGCCCTCACGTCATTTTATCACTCCCTTCCTTCTATGGTAATCCTAATTAATAGCTTTCATCGATTTCTTCTCACATAAATGCGTATACATGCACAGCTACACATGTAATTTTGCATGTGCCCAGCCAGTTAACATTTTCCTCGCATTTACATTCGCAAGCAAAAGCTGTGTGTGGGTGTGTGCCAATGTGTAGGTGGGTTATTTAAATTTCTTTTACCTCCAAGCTTCTTGTTTCGAAACAGGATGACTTTCGTAAACAAGAAACTTTGTCATGAGATGAATGAAGTGAAGGATGCTGGATTTACAAATCGAGTTCAATGCGCCTTTCACATTTGTTTACCTAATCCTTGTTAGGGAAATTGCAAAAAAGAGGGGAAAAACTAAAAGCAAATGCAGTTAACTAGATGAAAGGACATGTTGAAGACGGAGCCAAGGAAAAAAATCACTTAAATGAAGAACACAATCATTCTCAATTGAAACGTGCAAAAGGAGAACGTCCATCACCTTCAGCTGGGTGTGCATTTCATTCACTAGTGACGTCCTTATTTGTAAACGTCGTGTCTGTTCATGTGGGAGGAAGATCCATGGAGAAATTGCCTGGGTATTTTGAAAAGAAGTACAATTAATCAGAGACATCAAAGTGTTTACATCAATGTTAATGGAAGTGTTTACATTTGCACTCAATGATTAAAACAACTTTGCCTATGAACAACACTCTGGTGAAGTGGACTTAAAAATGAGGGTCTAATTATCTTGTATCTTCAGTTTCATTATTGAATCTTAATGCATAATGAGATGTCAAATAGATTGTGCATACTGCAATCGACTTATCTTGACTTGAACGGCTGGATGGCGCAGTTTGTTGAGTGTCTGCCCTTGGTTAGAGAGGTCCCCAGTTCGAAAACCCAGTGAAAGCTAAGTTAATACGTTTTATCCGGTTTTTAAATCTGGTCCAGTCACTATTTGCAGTTGGGATCAAATTAACGGCTCTATCCCTGGAGTTGTCGATCAGTGGTAGTAGTCTGAGTATGGGTATCACAATGGATTAACATGGTGTCTAAGTGTGCTGGCGATTTGGCTGGCAGCCCACCTAATCAAATTGTCGATATGTCGGTGTGTCCATAATAAATTTAATCATTTTGGAAGAATGGAGTGATTTCTTTGGAATACACCAAAAAGCTGGTGGTAAACCAAAATGATGCCAGAATATTATAAAATATTTATAAAAATGTTCAGTTCAACACCCTCGCGAAGTGTTAACGTGAATGTACCAGATATCCATTATGGATGTTTGTTTCCTATCCTTCACTCAATAATAAAACAGTTTGTTTTTTCAAACAGTTCAAATTAAATGTAACTCTTTGCAGTGGATTTCTAAAACATAATGTGCAACTTCCTGTGGGTACATTATCATTTCCAGTCAAATGCATTATTTTCATGAAACTAAAAAAAGGATGCATCTCATTACACAAATCCCTTAATTATGTTTATTTTTGCATTTTTTTTTCACATTTTTTGTGTCACCGCGGTGATTGCTGCTCGGACAACTTTAACGAGAATCAGTGGTCGTAGAAACATAATATTCGACATCGAAACTTTTAGTTTTCACTTTTCCCCATCAGCACAATCGTCGACCACAGGATGCCCTCATTATTCTTCGGTTAAAAACTTAGTAATTGTATCTGACAGTGAACGTTGCTGTTTTTTTTGAACAGTTTGCAGTGCGATTATTTTTCAAAACTGTTTTTTTTCTCATCATTTTCTCATTTTAATTTCATCTCAGTATTGATTTTACATTGTGTGTGTCCCCCGCTTGAAACATACCCTGCTGCGAATGGAAATGAGCGGTACCCAACGGCATCCATAATGTATTTACATCCATTTCCGCTGACCACTGCTTTAATATTCTTACAAAGTGCTTGTGCCTTTGTTTCTCTTTTCATTTTGTTTTTTTTTTCCTGCAACTTTCTCTTCACTCTCTTAGCAGGATTATCAAGGAGTTTGATTCTGTCGCGTGAATTGTAAAGTGAGGGCGAATAAAACAAGAAAAACGAAAAATTGGAAAAACAAGACTCAGAGGAAAAAGGTAAAACAACGAAACGTAAATTAAAAACGAAAATGAGGAAAAAGTTTTCTCATTAGAATTTTATTGCTTCTTAAGAATGAACCTGATTTGCGAAGGACTAACAGAGAAAAAACGCTTTGCTTTGGATGTTATATACCCAAGTAGAATGACATCGCATTGCTCTACCGGTCTCGCCGCACCGTCAACCCCTTTGGCGGGTTGTTCCACCCGTTCATTGCAGACTCACCGCGCCCTTCATTCTGAAATGAAAAAGGAAATGAAATTCATTTTAAAATTACAACAAAATGTGGCAAAGGAAATACTAAAAAAAAAACACAAACAAAACCGAAGAACAAGAACTTGTTCATAAGGATTGTAGGAGAAAGTTCATAAGGAAAACTTTCGAATGCGTTTAATGGAATTAACTGTTCCTTAGAATTTGACATGCTCCCAAGGAAGCTCTCCCGGTTATTTTCTCTGTAATCGCCACTCGTCCAGCTAGTGATTAATTTATTCTTTGATCTGTATTTGATTTGTGTCGGTTTTATTGGTATCAATTGTGTCTGGGGTTAAGTATGAGTGAATATTGCTTTTAAGGCTTCAGTTCGCGGAAAGTTTCCCCACTTTGTTCTTTGGACCGAAAATTATTAGTGAAATAGATATCTACATCCATTTATAAGTGATGTCAAACTGAAAAGAAACTTTTGTTAATGGTATTATTTTTGGGTTGTTTCCGATTCAGTCGCTAAATGCAGATTAATAATTAAACTGTAGACAAACTGATTTCCGATAATAGTTTAAGTGTCCCTATTCTATGAAGTTAAGTAGACTTTTATATAATTATATACATATATACGGACTGGTTATTTTACATGATAATTTCTGTCTCTATTTCGTTCGTCCTCAAAAATTAGTAAACTGGCAAAAGTCGTCGTAATAATTTGTTGAATTTTTTTTTTGAGCCGCATAAGATATCTGGTATTTGTTAAAATAAATATGTCAAACATACATCGAATTGATAGATATAGTATATGGATAGTACAAAAATGGTGCCAGTGAAACAGGTTTATTTGATTTAAATTTTCCATCGATTTGCTTCTTTGTTCGATTGTGAGAACCAACAACTAAGAAGTTCTTAGTCCTAAGAAGATGAAGTGAATGACCACTTGTTTAGGTCTTCAATATTTGACCTATCTCGAAACTGTGTTGAAAAATCACTTTTATTGACTGTTAAACGGCGATGAAGACACCAATTCAGCTGTCAGGCAGAATGTTCCACTCAACACATTTAAGGACGATTATAAAGTCGAATAAATCTACTTGTGCAGATGGACTGTATGCAGAACCCATGCACCAGCCCATCTGTAAGATTTGGTTTGGATACCCCGACTTGTCTAGTTTTCACATTCCTGTCCAACTCATCAGCTATGTCAACAACGTCAACTCGTGATGTACAGGATCGCGATAAAGAGCCATTACTTCTCCATTAGTCGGTAGTGAACTCACCAAAACAAGAGGCATAATCCAAAAGTCCGTAGAACTGCTGATATAGGCTGACGACACTGACGTGATTGGTCGAACACGAGCGAGTGGTAAGTAGAAGTGGTGGATCGGGGAGAACTCAAATAGCACTATATGCCGTTGTAATAGGTACCTTGTATATAAAGTGTATTAATATGTCTAAATTCAACCTGAGATATTTAAGAATTACATACGTTCTTTAATATCCTTTCCTGAAATTTCAACGAGTAAGTTGAAGAAGGGTCTACCAAGCGCTCTCTGTCTAGCTCTAGCAAGAGCCGGGCAGATGCAAATGAAATGTGTTAAGGTCTTCCTCTCACCTACACAGTAGATAGTTTTGCGGGGCATGATCTCCTAACAATCAGTGTCCCGTACAGAGCGCATCATGTCGATGTCATGTCGAGTTCGCCGAAGGAGATCTTTTCATTGGATGTGTTGTACTCAGGCCATATTTTACTTGATGTAGCACAGTTTTTCAATCTGCCCCATTTGAGGTCAGCTATTTGAAGGAAGTGCGTAGAGATATTAGCCTTGAGTGGTTGTATTGGGCTGTGCCCATCCTCTGCAAACGAGCATTAAAAGGCAGATCCTTGCCTAGCTAGTTCGTCGGCCTTCTCATTTCCTGGGATGTCACTGTGACTTGGAACCGAGATAAGGGACATTTTGTGCTTTCCTTCTACTGACTCTAGCTCGGCCCGGCATTTCTCTACAAGTTTAGGCTGCTTGGCTATCAATACATACATCAACCTTCTGTTTTGGCAGGATGGGTGTGTTTTGACTTGCATTCTTCCCGGATTTCAAATAGTTCCGCTTATACTGGAGTTGTCCGGCAGTTTATAGGATTTTTAAATGTTACGAAACTCTGACAACCCATCCGCACCAACTCGAGTGAGCGGTCATCGATGGGATTTCCGGTTTTGAATCGGAGGCAGTCAAATAGGCTTAGGAGTGAATGGGAGATGTTAATTTGGCTTCAAGAGTCTCCTGTCAACGTGAGTGTATCCAGACGTCTACGGATTTAACGCCTAAGATGATTGCTTCAGCCGGAATAATTTTCGATTCCGCTCCAGCAATCCAGACCACTAAACCAATGGCGCACGAAAGAGGTGGAGGAGCTCAGGCAACTTAGCGTCTGTAAGGTAGACAGAGGGAGAAGAATAGAATATATTTCACAACTCACGCGTTACTCGTGTCATGTATCAAAGTCAAACATGCTTTGTGAAAAATTGCATTCCCTGAGAAAATGTTTTTCGCGCACTTTGTCCACCTTACAGTAGTCTTAATAGTGACCAAAATTTCACAACCATTTCACGCTATTGTACAGCGCGCACAGAGTTACACTTGGTCCGGCGGAATAACTTGAGAATAACGTTAGCGTCAATGCCCAAAGTGCATAAGGCTGCTCGACACGTGCTTGGAATACGTTAATTCACTCATTTGTTCTAATAAGAGAGCGTCAATTTCGGCCTTGGAAGACAACATTGACAGTATTATTAGAGAGAACCAGTCAATATACACGATAAAATGATACGGAAAATTGGACATTCCATATGGATCACTTAAAGCGTTGTCAGCATTTAAATAAAATTATCTTTATTTTTAGTCTACTGGAGTCCAGTGCGATGTACAAACTAAGCTGTCGTCAATATTTTTTAAACTACTCGTTATTCCGAGTAATCTCATAATACATTGATCGTTCATTCAAGTTACTCATATATTAAAAACAGCGCCACATTTCAAAGTTTGAGGTGCGCTGTAGGCTGTAGTAGAAGCTAACCCGAAATCTCATCAATTTTTCGCTCCACCGCACGTGTAATATTGTATATAATATATCCGTTCATAGCCATGCAATATTATAATTTTCCATAAAAAAAATAAAAAAATGTATTTTTATAACACAGGATTAACAGTGTGGGGCAGTTTAGTTAAGACAGTAAATTCATACGAACATAATATACGGCCATATGCACTTGCGTTGTGTTCTAAATATCATGTGAATGAATGTGTTTCCTTGTTGGAAGAATCATTAAGAGTGGTTAGAATGTATCCCCTTCGATAATAACAGCTGCGCAGCAACATTATGGCGCACAATTTACAACACCAATTGCCACAATGAACAACAAATTTCAAGTTAACTACTTTCAAGGAAAAAATGCAATTTACCATGAACTAAAGGCGTACAGCACCCTCCATCCTGCCAAGTCAAAACGAGATAAATGTGTCACAATTACTCAGCCATAGAAAAGAAATATTTCCTCTCGAGCCCTCAAGTGATAGGGAAAGAGAAAGAGTTCCCTGAGTTATGTGTGCGAACTCTTCTGCCTTAAATTTTCCGTCTAACAACCCACACTGGAGCGAAAAACTTTACCCTCCAAACAAATATTTTCCTGCAGAATATAGAAGCGGGTCACAGGATCTGGATGTAATGCCATTTGTTATGCATGTGTAAAAATATTTCGAAAAGTGGGAAGGAAAACTACAACTTAGCAGGAGTAGTTCTTCATATCGCATTTATAAGGAGGAAAATTCGTTCAGTTTTTAGATTACTTCACATCAAAAGTAACTCAACAGGATATAGCCGACTACATGACAGGTAGTTGCGTACGAATATCCTCGAGAACGAACAATATCTGATGTTGGAAGTGGTGACGTGACGTTTTGTGTGCAATTTCTTCAGTAAATTCTTCAGATGTACCATTTAGCTGTGCAAAAACTTTTCCATAAAAGGGAATACACTATACCTCAGCTAAAAAAAAAACATCAAACAAAAAGTGCAGAGACTTCTCGTCATGCAATTCCTTTTTTTCAGCCGCTAGGCCGATAGAGACAGCGTGGACGAAGATGCTGCTACTAACGAGTGTCACTGCCATTGTTGAATACAAAAGTTTTCATTTTTGTCTGAACGCACTGGCACGTCATTTTTCATGCATGCATACATATCCAATTTGCATAGAATCACTGATAGCAAAAACAGTCTGTTGGACACAATGTTTTTATATTTCACGGTGTTGAAAGTACTATTCTACCATATTCATATACATATGTTTAAATAAATATTTGTTTTAATTTTGTTTACTATTTTGGTGATGCACTATTTAAATGAATCAATTTCAGCAATAAATAAATCACATTTCGGCGACTGCAGAGTTGACAACCCGTCGTGTAAAATATACTTACATATGCATACGTGTATGTACGTGCGTTTTTATATTATAAGCAACAAAATTAAACATTAATTTTATTTTATACAAATACATATTACTTAAAATCCTCTTCTTCTTCTGCATCTTTGATTCTGGGTGAATAATAGATGTGTACAATTTTTTGCTAGTTTCTTTGCTAGTTTTGCTAAAGTTGGGTGTTTGATCTTTGCTATGCTCCAGAAACGTTAATCGTTTAAACGGTTTTAACATTGACAACCTAATTAACGATCTCAGTGCGTACATTTACGACATTAACGACGCATTGTCGACATCACAGTGTTGTCAATAAAAAACGACGCGTCGTGGAACAACACTGGATGTCCTTCAGCAGTTACGTGTGAACTTTCTCTTGCACCTATGCGACAACTTGTTCATCGAAATGCATTCCCATAAAATTCTTGAAAAAATGTTGCAGCTGCATTTCTGGGTATAGTGGTTTTCTCTCTTTTATGATACTTGAAACCAAAATCTAGCGTTTCGCTTTAGTTTTAACCTTATACAATCAAACCAGCGGATATATTCCAGGCAACCATATAGCCGATGCACTAGTGAGAAAGAAAGCCTGCCTACCATAGGCATCCAATTAAAAAACACCCAGCCGCTCTTAAACAGTCAAAAGCAGTCACAAACTCTAACAGAAGATGAAATCAAATAGAAACCTGCAGAACGGCAAGGCTAATGTTACCTTTCGCTCAATCCGAAAAGGACTAAACCACCAAATTATGTTTGTGGCCGCCGTATGTAACCTTACATAACCAGATCTCATTGACTTTACCAAAGTTTCACGTACATTGTCTATGTTATTTTAACAGTGTACAGCGCATTTAACTCGCAGTTTTAGTTTATTATTTTTTTACTTTTTTATTTCTTATATTAGTTCACACTCACGTAATTTTCAGATGACAGTGATCGTAAACATAAAATTGACATTTCAAATGTGCAACTGCAACTTGAAGAACATACTGTTCTATCATTCAATTCTAGTCCCTCTCGACGAATTTTTAACTTTTGCTGCTCTCGGAAAATGTGAGATTTTCTGCATACTGTGTTTATGACACCCAAGTTTAAATCTAAATATGAACATCGTTCGATGTTACACCGCACAAACTGTGCAGCATTAACCGCCATCGGCGCCATCGCCTTCTATCTATTGTCTGCACTATGATCTGATCCGAAATCTGGTGTCAGAAATTGAATGATTAAAACTTTTCCATGAATTTTTCTATCCTCACCAGCAACTCAAAACAAAAAGATGCCTCCATTTGAAAAACTTAACCGAAACTCCAAGGATGTTGCATAAATTAGAGTACACTGAAAGGTCTTTCGGGTTACAAACCTCTCTCGGTCTCTTTTCGCTGAACAAAACTATATTCTTTGCCTGTGCCCACATCTACGTTGGTGCACAGCTTGTGATTGATATGGATGCAATCGGGAGCAAAAAACTTTGGATTTAATGTGGAAATTGTATCAGGTGTTCGTCTTAATAACACAGACAAACATCCATGATGAAGCTTTATTTTTGTTTTTGGAAATCCCCTGCGATCAAAGTGTGTTTGTATGTATCTGAATTTACCAATAATGATAAAGGAGGGGCTTTCAGCTGCGTTTGCTGGCATTCGTCAAAACCCTCACTGCACAATTTATGAATTATGGATATGTTGGCGAGCTTCAGTCAGTCATGGCGCCAGGTAAGGACAAAAAAAACACATGGGAAATGGAATTGCGAATAGAAAAATGTTTCTTCGGAGAAAAAGTTTGTTCTTTGTTTTGAACTAGCGAGTTGAATAGATATCCTGCGCAATTTCATTGAATTGGGTTAATGTGTAACACCATGTGGAATATATAGCAGCCAGTGTGCGGATTCTGGGACGGTAGTTGGGAGTTCTGGGAACTATGTTTTTGCAGTTGATACGGCTCCTTGAGACAAGTTTTGTGTGCATTAAGGGCACAGAAACATATGCACTAAACGGGGTAAATTAATGCAATTTAATACAGAGGGTTGCGTTCGGTTTTGAAAGTGGTAGAGTATTCAAAAACTCAGTGTGTTCTGAGAGGTTCATGTTAGGGTTTCTTATATTAAATAGTTTTTCTCCGGGTTATGAGAATAAAGAAAACAATTTAGTATTATCAATTTTTAACAAAATCAGATTATTATTTTAGTACTCTAGATACAACTATACGAACAAATAAGTGTTCCTTCCACTTCGAGATCCACCCCGAAATATATAATTGCCGCATAATCCAGTACGATTCCTTCGTCTTGTGTGTATTACAAGTGTAAAAGAAGTATAGAAGAGGACCAAAGACACTTACTTGCGGTACTCCAGTTTTCATAGCTTGAAAATGATACAATTTACGTTTTATTATTGTTTTATGTTTTCCTCCAAACTTTATCAAAGGCTTAGGAAGTGTCAGAAAATGCAGCCGAACAAACACACTTTCATTCGGGTTCTTTTTCACTGTCGGTTATGGGATGCACTTGGTCAATAGTTGAATGCTTACTTTCTAATTGGTGCATGGGAATGAAGCCTTCCATTAACGACCTGACACACACGTTTTATCCGCTGGAGATTTTCATACGTAAGTCTTTAAGAACGTCTCCTGTTAATAGATCATATTCTTCCCTTTTAAGTCCCGTCAATGTTGCGTTCCTTATAACATAATCCATATATAGTACGTCCGGCTCATTGGAAGTTACATGAAGCGTTTGTGCATTGAAAGGCTTTAGTTCCGAAGAGCTCAGTTTTGTCTTTATTATTTTCGTTTTGTTTTAGCCACCAAATGATAATACAGCTCAGAGTTTCACTATTATTGCCATTTATATGCATACACCCATCAATAAGTTATGAAAATATTCCTTCACGGAATCACGGTTTCGTCATTAAATATAAATGAACCTGGCATAAAAATCTCAGTTCTATAAATGTCACAAACATCAATGTCATTGCCCACACAGATTTGTGTCCAAAACCTTAACCTACATCAGCATATCCTTGAGAACGAACGAAAGCCATTCTCCCTCCGGCAGCGATATCACTTTCAACTTCATGCAAAAGTTCAAGTGCTGAACTTATACTCTCCTGTTTTCACCGAGACGAGGACGCTTGCTGTAACGTTTATCCCCGAAGGTACGTGTTAAAAAGTAAACTTAACCTAAAATTATTTCAACTCACAACGAGTTTACTTAATATGACCTTCTTTTTACCGAGTTAAGGGCGAAAAAAGGGAAAATTTGAAAATAAAGTAAAAACGCCAGTGTCACACAATCCCAATGGAATTTCACGTCTCTCTTTACAAAAGGGAAAAACAAAAATAAAACAAAACGCTTGCTAAAAAAAACACAGAGGGCGGCGGGAAATGGCGACAATCCGCACAAGGATACTATTAAGCGTATTTGTTTCTTTTCCTCTTTGCCTCGTTGTTTTCTATACGTATAAAAAGGCTGGTTAGAAGTTATTTCATTTTTTTTCCTGCAACTGTTCCCCGCAGTTACACCGCCTTCAACTGACTCACTCTCACACGGCTTAATGTCCCACCCTCCAGCTGGTTTTGAATGTATAAAAGGATCTCACTTTCATTAAGCCAGTTTCGCGTAAAATATCCAACACAGTGGCGTACCATAAGTGTTATGAGATGGTGGTATAATAGAATTGTTGGAAGCTTTTCTCTCTGAGCCTAATCAGTGGACTATGTCCTGAAAAATTCTTATACATTCAAACATGGGTGTACGAGAGTGTTTTCAGGGTTTGCTGCTGCAATGCTGGCTGATGCCCGTCGGCTATCCGTTAAAATAATACACGGTGGATAAATTTTTTATTATTTTAATGTCCTTCAGCCTTAAGGAATGTTTTTTATAATATGGGTCCATGGGGATACATGGATAAATGGTAAATTTATTTCACGAGGTCGTCTGTGTCCTTTTTGTGCATTCTCTCGTGCTACAAAGGGTCGAATTATATTCCAGACGATTGTGTCCTTAAACGAGGGTCGGTAATTGTTATTTCGAACAGTTCAGATTCACATTGCAGTTAAGGCCGGGATAACAAAGAAATCAGCTTTCTCTTAAATGTGGGTGACAAAGAATATGTGGTAGAATGAGAAAATTAAAACGACGCTACTGTGAAATTCATTGAGATTCAAGGAAAACTGGTTCATTATATATTAGCTATTTCTACTTCTTGACTGGGCGCCTTTGGACAGACAAGGAGAGTATCATATTTTGTCTGCATCAACAAACGTTTACAGAGTTTATCATTCAGTGCTCTAATAACATGGTCGAGCTTTAATCAATATTTTGCACAATATATATATATATATACGTACATACATTTTGATAAATTATCCAATGATTGGGGTCTAATTGTTATGGTTGTCATGCACACAGTCAATACATAAACATCTGTACATCAAATATCTGAAATTTACCGGTCTGTAGTTACAAAAAGATTTTTTGAAAATTGTTCGCACTACGGGGCTCCTTTTTGGTACGACTGCGCTAAAACTCACAAACTTAAACTTCAAATATGCCAAAATAAAGTCATTAAAATGATGCTCAATTTACCAAGTTGTTATTCAACCCGCAGACTTCACAGCCAAAGCAATATCAACTTTTTACACTCACTTATAGAAAACACAAAGACTATGATAATTGTTATATTTCAAATAATGAACTTATCTAATGCATATCATTGTCAAATAAATATTTGACTAGAGGACGTTGCAATATTAGATTCTAAGAGTTAAATAAGGGTTTTTTCTTGTAGCTTTCCCTTGAATTAATATCTAAATACTTTTGTTGTATCTCACTCACTCCACTTTTTACACTGTTTTTAAATCAACACCTTTAATTTGGCTACCATCATCTGAAACGCCTACGAACTATGTTAAAATAAACGTTTTCGGAAGAAACGTCTAGCATGGCTGATTAAAGTGCAGTAATTGACTCCGGACAATTATTGAACAGTTTTGCCGTAAAATGCTTAGAACCTCATATGAATTCGACATCGGCGGTTTGGTACGTTTTATATCATGGCGGCATCATCGGATAGTATTTATTTCGAAATGAGGAAAGAGACACCGGTACGGTCAATGACTTCAAGTATAGAGCCATGTTTTCTGTGGCCAGAGATCGACAATATGGATACATCCGAGCACTGTTTTCAGAAAGATGCGGCTACGTGTCATACAAGCAACGTAACGATAGAAATTGGGAAGTACAAATGAGGCGACTGGCTCATCTCACGGCTGCGATCATGCGAAGTACTTGGCTCCACTTGATTACTTGCACTTTAAGTCCTTACATTAAGTCCTTAATCTACACTAACATGCCAACCGCTTTGGACGACGATGGGACTAACATTCGATACCCTTTTGCCGAACTATCTCCGCGTTGCGCAGCAAATATTGGACTGAGTGATCAGAAATGGGACCGACCACTTGAAGCACTGCTAACGAAACCGATGCGGCTATTTGAATGATGTGTTATATAAAGCCAGGCATTTCAACTAATATCTCACACCGTTGTTGTTTTATTTAAATATACTAACCTATTGTGTTAAGCTGCTCACCTTGTGAAAAACAAGAAATTATAATCTACTAAATCTAATCTTAACCTATGAACGATAATTATCGTTGATATCCGGAATATTAACATTCTCAGTCCCTCGATGTATTCTTTACATTTTGCTTCGACCAAATCAGTCAGTCATTTAAGGATATATTGGATGTCTTATTATTTACCTTCTACGCACGTTTAGAACTGAGAATGCAGAGAAAGAAGTGAGAATAAATAAAGTTATTGAAGAAACTGTGCAAATTCGGGGAGTACTTATTATTTTCTTCAAAACTGTATGTCGATGCAAGCGTTAATGTATGTATTTATTAAGTCACTGAAACGCATTCCCTCTTATGTTGTATAGTATTAATTATTGTTCCTAAGGTATTAAGTCAGAAGTTTAATGAATGACCTACAAAAGAACTCAGTTAAAGGACATAAATGTTAACATACGGAGACATTATGTATGTCGGGATTTGGTATCTACATCAAGGACTCTATCTGTCCATACAGCGCAAACAACTTTTTGACAAGCATTGTGTAACATCCTTGTTGTATGTGTACATAAGATATAAGGACAGTATGTAACTAACAATGACAATTCAATTGATTATTCGCTACAAGTGTCCTTTTACATACCACTTCCCTTCATTTGCTGGCCTAGTCCGCCGTTGTTAATCTGGTTTTTATCAACACTAATGGACGTCCCTTCGTCACTCATGTTGTATGTATGTTCGTAGTATTCACATCCTGTAGGCGGTCCATTAAAAATTAAGTTATCGACACAACAAAAAAAAATATGCCGTGAGTGGGGGGTTTCCGTGGATACGAGACAGAAATCGACTTCTTTTTGGTTGCAATATGACGTCCCTCTCATAGACAACAGAGTGCTCCCTAACTTCGCATTACGTTGCCGCCTTTCCCTGTCTTTGGCCCATCAAATGTCTTGATTAATTATTGTCAAGGTTTCAATTGCACATTGAATTCAACAATACTTCGTTTCTGCGTTAAATATGGGAGCGAAATTATGAATTCCCTGCTAAGATATGTACATGTGTATATAATCTACGTAGACAGTGATAGACAAACTGAGTCACACACTTTTGTTATATTATCGGAAATGAGTGTGGAAGTACTTTCGATGGATGGAACGTATATTGAGAATATCAGGACCCCTGGGAGTATGTGTCATCCCATCATCATCACCATTACCATGAACACCATTATCGCCAGTATCAGGGACACTCGTTACTTGTGGTGTTGGTTGGCGTGCTGTTGTCATTGTTGCTCCTGGAGCAATGCATGATTCGTTTGACACAACGGTGCTATAATGATGGATGGCGAAATGATTAATTATGATGATAAATATGATTACACACGTTGGTCAATGCGGGTTGTGTTCAATTGATATAATTCACAAGTATATGAGTGCCGTGGTCTGTGGTTGTGGCGATGGTATGCCCAAGATAGGGAGTAAATCATTGTTTCGAGTGTGAGCAAATTGTAATTAATAAAGCTTATAAGAGCAAGTTAACACTACTGAACAGAGTGAGGACACCATCTTGCGGTTGCTAAAAATAATTTCTTCTGCTATTTATCCTCAAAGAGATGGTACCGTCGCTATATGTGGTTTTTCAGTGTGAATACATGTGAACATTTGCTACGAAGACTTTTATATGCCAGTATTAATATAATGGTTATTCGGAATGGAATTCCAGCTGATTTAATATTCTGCAAATTCGGGTTTTATTTCATTTCATTCAGATTTCGTTAGAGAATCTTATGTTATTTTATACTGAACGTGAAAAAGTGGTACATATGTATACAAAACGAACAAAAACTCAATTAAAACTTTCACATAATTTGTAGAAAATACTGCGCAGCTTAAATTTTGTTCTTCATTGTGGGAGTTTAGAATTGCGAAAAGAATCTGAAGGTGGGTACCTAAAATTACAAATTTGTATTTTGTCTGCTCGTAAACCGGTTCTTTTCATTCAAGTGTATTTCCTACTCAAAGATGGTTCTCACATTACGTGCGTATCAAAATTCAAATTTATTTGAATCCATCAAGATTATTAAGAACGGAAAATATTTTAAATCACGTATATTTAACTCAGAGATGATGGTGGAATAGCTTTCAAGTTTTGCCATTCTATTTTACCAAAAATTTCGCAATTTATTTTCATCAATAAAGTGTAATAAGAACCACATCTTTGAACAGGGGGTAAATAAATATAGAATATAAGATAGTCCTATTTAAGGTGTTGGCAGAAGGATCGATAAGACATGCTGCATATTGCAGCGATTGGGACACTTGTTATAATGTATACGACATCTTATATGTATGTATCTATCAAGTCTTAACTGAAAATAATTTATTGACGAGCACAACCTGCAACGGCTAAATCTTTTAAAGGACATTAAATACTTAGCGAATACTTGTTTACAGCTACTAAGTGAAATATATATGTATAAGAAAACCTTGCTACAAAATAAATATCAAATCTATTCAGAGGTTTTGACCTTCGTATAACTCCCAAGCAAATTTCTTGCGAAATAACAGTGTCCCTTTTCGCAATACGAAAAAGAAAAGGGAAGAAAAAAAAAAAAACTAAATGAAATGGAAGTCATTATCAGCACGTGCCCTCGAAGAAGAGAATGATATATTATCCTTGTTTGTTATCCCCCTTAGCAGTTTTCTATGTGGCAGTCATCACCCACTGTCGTTCATAAAAACTTTTCCTATAACTACATTATTGCATGTGTGCGTAGATGTCCATATAAATATTACTTTTCTGCAGGATGTTACTATGACCAGGATACAGTTTGATTTAATCTCAATGAAGTGAACGAATGACAGGATACCCAAAATTAGGACAATGTTTTGTACTTTTCCTTCCTTCCTCTATTACATTCCACTCACACCATTGTTATCTTCGCCTCGAACTCATGCCGAACTTCGGTATGATGCCGTGAGCTCAACGAACGTACATACAATATATTATACATTTATTACTCAGTAGCCTCTGCGAAGACCGTTTCCCAGTGTGTGTTTTTTTTTTAATAAAAATTCCAATGGGATACCCCTTGGCTATATCAAAGAGTTAATGGCTCTTTTACTCGCCCCAAACAAAGAGTGCCAAAGTGAATGTTTGCAACAACAAAATTTTGCTTTACAAAGGACACTTTAGCACATGTGGAATTTATTGTTTTGATAAAAGTCCTTTATTGGGAAAAAAAGTTTATTTTGTGCAGATCACACTGGGAGAGTTGATAACACTTTATTTTGGTAATAACTTACAAATTGTAGGCTATTCTCGAAGGATATGTTATTGGTACCTATGTAAGGATATCGTGCTTTTATTATGTTATTTCTTATGAGAAGCGGTTGTGTCATTTCAGTTTCTCTCTGTGATATGAAATGAAGTCCAAAATGAAATCGACTACTTCATGACATCATACTTTTTAAAAGACGGATAGCCTTTTGTACATTTGGCTCAACAAATGCACATATTTAAGAGTATGTGTATGGGTTTGAAATGGTGGTTTGAAGGATTATGCGGCTGCAGGTGACACCCAAAAATGTGGATCTGCAGAATGTTCCAATTGAATTTAAGAACAGACCATACGCTTCCAATTGATGGTCACAATTTAAGTACATGTATTTGAAAATATGTAAAATAATGAAAATTCCAACTAGGCACTGAAGGTGCAAAGGTAAATTTAAACGTAATGTGATAACTTTTTATGGACCACAAATTGAAAGGAAGCGATAGCAATAATTAGGGAATAAAATTGATTAAAATTTACCCTATCAATGTTGAACATTATCCGATATATGAATATTGAGAATATTTAATTGTAAAATATTGCAGACGCACAATGAGTTGACGTCTGAAAAAAAATAAATAAAGAAATGGTGTTTTTGTGCACTAAAGGAAAAAACTTAGCATTGATCAACTGTTTAGCTACCGAACGTTTCCATTTTTGTATATCACTTATATTATTTGTACAAGTGAAATAACGGATATTGTGATAAGAGTCCACTAATTTTTTTATTAGCTGTGAATGCAAGTTTTGACTAACGGGGCTAAATCTGGGAGCCCACTTTAAACTTCTTCCAAGGGTGCGTTTTGTCACCTCTAATTTTGATTACATAATACGTATCATTATATACATACATATATGGTGATAGAAAGAGTAAAGCTGAGCTTTCGTATACGTTTCTTGACCAGCCTGGGTCAATTTTGAAAGAGTTTGTAAGATCTGTAATCAGGAAGCCTGAGCTTGGTGTCAAAGCCATGTTAGGAATTTGAAATTAAATATTTGTTGCAGCTCTCACCTATGGTCATGAAGTTTGTGTAATGACCGAAGGAATAAGATCTCAAATACAAGATCTCATTTATTTTGTCTGTATTCGTATCGTCTTCCTTGTGAAAACCTGACTTTTTTGTCTCCCTTTTGCGACTTTTTAAGATATTTAGCTACTTTATGAGGACAATGCGCATTTATTACAAATCAGTAAACATTCCTTATCAAGAGGAGATGCAAAAACTTAAGAAATTCATCAAAATGTTTTGGACCTCGTTGGATAGTGATAAACTAATTCCGAAGAATTTTCTGCAACTAATATCTAAAAATCATAGCATAAAGTAAAGACACTTTTAACATCTTACTTCTTACACTGAAAAACAAGATTTGGATCTATCTGAAAGGAAATTCCTACTACTGAGTCCGACAGCAAATGCGATCCAGTAAAACTAAGAAGTTGTAGATGATCACCTCAATGTAAAGGAAATGTACAAAAGAAAAAAAGTACGTTTCGTTAAATATTCCCCCAGTCCATCGCAGTCATGATAATTAACACTTTCCTTGCATTCAAATTAAACTTTTTCATCCTTACAATCTCTATATCCTGCATTAGTGATTCGCTCATGTGAATAAGGACAATAAACAATTTCATAATTGCTATTATTATTATCCCTCCCGAGAGACCGTATACCGAAGGCATTCTTTCAGCATTCAAAACGCCTTCATCTGTATATTTTGTATACAGATGTATACTACTGTCAACATTCATTTCACATGTAACCATACAATATAATGGGATTATAACGGCAAATAATACAACCCGCCATAATCTACCAGCTCATTATCGTACTTTGAAATTTCTGACAAATCCCTTTCGTATTCATCTGTTAAAAAGTTAAGGACGTGCCCGCACTCCGCCCTGTTAGGTGATTAAATTATGAAGAGATTATGTTTTGGGGATGAAAAAAGGACAAACAACGAAAAATTATGAACTAGAAATGTACGCTCGCTTCGGCTTGAGGAATACTAGAAATTAAACACATTTTCCAAATAGTTGACAAGGGTTGCAGAGACGTTTTAACTGTCCCGATACACGTCCTCGCCTTTCTTGGCAAAGGTTTTGTGATTCCGCATTCAAAACAAGAACAGTGAGTTTTATATGTTCTTCCTGAACACGCGAGTGATTAATTCATTTCAACGTGAGTCTACCCCGGAACTCGTGACTGAGTCCTTAGATAATTATCTCTGACTATATATGTATGTACGCATGGTGAATTGTTTTTTGCTGGTTCAGCATGACGTGGTACGTGACGTTTTAATAGTGGAATATGAAAAAATTTCCATAATTATCTGCAGTCAAAAAGTTTTTTTTTCGAGTGGATCCTTCAGTATTCAGGGGCAATGAATGGCTCCACAACTTTTTTTTCCAATCAGGACTTATTGCACCCTGTCCGCATAGATTCGATTATCTTAAAAGCTCTTAGAGTATCTGTGCAGTTCTCCGGGGCAATGCCCGCTTTTGCTTATCGAAAATGAGGCATTTCTCTTCATAACTATGAACGTATGTACAATGCTATTTATTAGATTGTACTTGTTGACTTTTAGTCTGCATTATTTTTAGGGTAAATATAGAGTTTACACCTGTGGCTTGATGTCTTTCCTCCCGATAAATGACTGTATTTTATATTGTTTAATATATTTGAATATATGTGCATATGCCAAGTGTATGCTTAAGTATATGCTTAAGTATATGTTTGTTAGCAGCAATAACTGCATCGGATCATATTAGACAACAAATCCTTGTTGATTACATATTCTCTCAGTTGTAACTTGTCGTTGTTGTATGAGACTAATACTGTTGTGATGTCAAAATCCATACTGTAATTTTTCGGATTGTAACTTTTGTAAGTCCTATTACAAATGTCGTAGTCGTGGTTATTTTCCAATATTAATAGGTCTATTGAGTTTATTTCAATAATTTATATAATAAAATAGAAAAACGTGTTAAAACCTCAAATTAGAAAAAAATATATTAATTGAATAAAGCTCAAAGGGTTTTAGCTTTTGAATTGGCAGACAATAGTCAGGCTAATGTTTCATTCACTGGTTTGATTTACAATATATGTTCCGGCTGTTTCCAAAACTCTTTAATCTCATTCGACTTTACTGCCGATTTTTCTAACTTACCAGGATCTTCCAAAGCAGAAGGCTTATATTAGTATATTATGCTTAAATAATAATAAATTGTGTTAATCAAGAATTTCTATAGCTCCAAACGCAATCACTTACATTGCCAACTGTTTATTAGTTGGTGTTAGGGAATGAAATTAATTTATTTGACACCACTGAGGCTTGTGTGGAGTGACGATTCCCTGACGATAGTTGGTTGAAAGATAATCCGTTGTCTAACGGAGGAGCGAGTGCTAAACTTTGGTTGGTAGGTCAACTATTTAAACAAATCAAGCACAATTTCCGTATGCGCGTTGGAAGTCATATATCATAATTCGTCTTAATGTTCGCTGAGTGAAATCAAATGACAAACCTTCACACCAAACTATACATCATTCATACAATACAAAATCTAGCAGTTTGAACTCCCTATCTTCAAATCTAATTGACTTGTAATGTGAGCATTTAGATTGATCAATTTTGTCAATTAAATAAAAGGTTATCATGCAAATCATCTGGACGAATTGTGTAATGTTTAATGTTCTTGTCTAGCCACTCGAACCCCCTAAGTTGGGGATTTGCTTAGAATAAAACAGTGATGATATACATATAATAATTGAAAAATGCATGGAAAATCATATCGAGGATAGAACTGTGGCACAATATAATAGAATTAGACTCAACAAGAACAAGTTTCTGTTTAAGGAAAATAAATTAATTGCAAAAACTTTAAATATATAGATACGACGTCATCCATCGTCTTCAAAAGTCTCGAATTTTGGAGAGTTTTCGATCTCATCAGTTTCTGATACCCGCATAAAAATATTCCATAAAACTTTGTATAGCTGCTAAGAGGAACCGCAATTTCATTTCATTTGTGTTAAAGCAGTCGTGATGATAAAAAATTGCAAAGCTCATCAAAAACAATAAAAAAATCACTCAACTTTTCAGATTTTCCTTTTTCATATATGTATGTATCTACTACTCACGAAAAAAGAACATTGGGAAATTTTGGGGGGCTCACGTTGGTCCTAAGCCTAGCAGTCTGTAAGACAGGATTTGTGTTGAAATTCAATCATCTGAGTAAATGTTATCTCCTTCAAATGTCATCGTTTTCCAAGACGGGTGAGGAAAATTAAATGGCATACACACGACTGTTAGGAAATCCTTCGGTCTTGAATTAAGCATGTGTTTGTGACTTGGTATATACATTTTTTCGCATTGTTTCCTGATATCCTGATTTAAATGCAAGAGGAGTTCGTTTCGATAAGTCCTACTCCGTCGTTATTTGCTTGTCTGCTAGTTGAAAAGAAAAGATTCACCATATCCCGTGTGATGTGTAACATATGCATTTGCTAAAAGGCGCTCCTTGAGGAATGTTAATCACTAAGATCAATAGATTGACTTTTGACTTTAATCCATTTTATTTCATTCATGGATATAAGGCCTCCTCCTACATATTTACTTACCCATGTATACGAGTAACACGAAACTTACACACATAGATTTGTTTCTTTTGTTTGGTTGGTGATGTCAAACGATTGGATTGAGGACGAAATCTCGTTTCATTTCTGCGTAGGTTTATTTCGTTTGATTTATGTGCTGCCATCATTCTTAATAATAGCTACACTTAGTATGTAAATGATGTCCCTTAGTTTAAAACGAAATGCGGTTGTCACCGATTTGCCATTGTCAGATGCTGTACAAAATCTCCTAATAACGTCAGAGTATTCAAATGGGATTCTCGAGGTCAGGATTAGCAGTAATCTCTTAAGATTGAGTATTTTATCATGTGATTAACTTTAAAAACTCAACAATCAGTTAAATTTAATACATCAACAGTTTATCCCAAAATTAATGACAAAATGATATCGATGGATTTTTGCCAGATGTAAAACGATGATTGCATACTTGTCTGAAAATATTACATTAATATTTTCGTAGCAGACCGCGGTGGACGACTCGTGTTTTGTCAATACACGAACTGCGATGTATTGAGAAGCTTTTTGTTGACAGTCGCAGTATATGTATGTATATCACACCTACACCGAATGTGATAGACAAAATTTCTTGAAAGTTATCGGGTCCTTTGGCAGAGTGGGTTGGTGCGTTGCTCGCGCTTTTTGCAGGTTCTGGGTTCTGATTTCGCGGAGCTATTCTTTTTTTCTTATTTCGTATGAATACAAAACTTATCTTCTGTTTTAAGAAGTATGTATTCTATTTATTATGAGCATATATTGAGCTTGTTGAATCACTTGATAAACGTACAAAAATTGCCGAAATAATATTTGTGCATCAGTTTTTTGCGGCCACCAGTTCTAACTCGGCTCTTCTATTGTCTTACGTTGGTCCAAAAACGAATTCTTTTTTATCTGAAGTTCAATCGTACTAACTACACATATTCCGCAAATTGAACCCAAAACACGTTTGATTTTCATACTTTGCCATCTGACAAGAGTACCACTAGCTGCAAGATTGCGACCGACATTTTCTCTATTTTGTGCTACCCTTGGTCAAAAAAGTTTCTACTCTATTTATAGAGTTGAGCAAATTAACTAATTAAACTGTTTAATTATTACCGATTTCATTTCCCATTATCGTATATATATATAAAGATACTTAGTAATGTTTTTGTTTTCCTTTCAGGTAAGTGGCACTGATGGAAGATAAAATGAAGAACTGATTGGCCATATGAAGCCGGACCGCCTTATATGCATCAATTATACGCTTCCTATTCGTTAATCAAGAGTATCTATATATTTATATCTATATACCCTATTCCGTTATTGACATATTTAAATTTAAAAAAGAAAACTTCACATGTCCACCGAATAACACCTACAAGCTTTGGTGAGATACTCGAATCGGATGTATTAAAAATGAATGGGGTTAATTATTATGAGGCTAAAATTATTAAAAAATTATTGCTCTACATACAGGAACAGAAATCGAAAATGGTTTTCCCATTGACTGTGCTTTTATTTTTTATACAACGCATTTAAAAAAGGAGGCAATTGAAAATCCCAATTCGATACGACACCTAGAACTCAAGATATATCAATTTGAAAATGAAAAACACCCGGGTGTGTGGGTGTTGACATAAGGGTTAAATAGATTAAACACAAAAAAAAATACGGATTTTGCTCAAAAAATTATCTTCTCGGACCAGGTTTAATTTTGGCTTAGTGTATATTTAAAAGAATATATTGCCATTATTTTAGTGAACACAATCCACAAGTAGCCTAAACATTTATACACAACATTTGTTGTGGATGCGGATTATGGCATCATCGGACCTTATTTCTTTCGAACGGAGACACCATTACTGTCAATAGTCCTAGGAAGATAGCGATGTTAACCGACTTTCTGTGGCTAGAAATCGACAACATCGATATATCCGGGTTGTGGTTCCAACAAGCCCTACGTACCTTACACGCGACGCAAAGCTCGAAGTTGGCGACGGGTTCATATCACGGCGAGCGTTTCTCAATTGACCGCCGCGATCATTCGACACCAGTCGATTTTTTACGTCAAGTTATCAAGTCAACCACTTTAAACGAGCTCAGGACCGATTTTCGAGGCGCTATTGCCGGACTATTGCACTGACTCATTAAAAAGTTAACTGACCGCTTGAAGCACCGCTAGCGAACCTGACGATGTGCTATTCCGTACATAATGGCATGAATGTAGCTTCAAAATAAAGCCAGAAGCAATTTTATGTCTAACAATGTTGTTATTATATTGAAGTCTATTTTATTATTGTTCTTATCTGGCCATCCTTTCATACTTGTCATCTTATACTTGTGATGCATTTTTCAAATTAATAATCTTTATTACAAAAAGCATCAACAACAATATGTTAAGAGTTAATTTTCTTGTGCATGACATCATAGCTCAAGGAACTGAATGCTTCACCTATGTACCTTTTTCTAGCTGTCTAGAAAAAGTTTCATAAGCCTGGAAAATTCTACGTTCCATATGCACATTCACACGAGCTCGTCATAGATGTGCCTTGTGTATGTACATGTACAAAGTGGTGAATTCTCAATAATGTAGTACCATATGACTTTCCAGCAAACAAAGTAAGGCAAAGTACGGCTTTGTGATGGCCCGTGACGTTGTGTGTATGTGCGTCGACTCCTACGCACTTGGACCTGCCTGTCTAGGTTCGATTCCTAGTATGACAAGAAATACTTTTCAAAGCCCCACCGAGTCAATGAGAATGCTCAAAGAGTATAACTGTCTAGAAAAAGCTTCTCAAACTTAGCCGTTCGGAGTCGGCGAACAAATGTAGTGATAGAACTCGTGATAGAACAAAAGCACACACAGAAGCTAGGCTTTGAACCTCTACGGGCTGTAGCGCCACACTTATTATTATAAAGTAAGGCTTAAATAGTCCTTATTTCAATACAACTCATTCCTTAGGCATACGGCTTTTTATTTGTAAGGAATATTGCTTTCCATTCAAGATGCCGTATTTTGTTCATAATTCTAACATAGGACATGTCGTACGCGATCAGGTATACGATTGGATGCCTTATATATATACCATATAATAAGCCTTAACTCAGCATTTATATGGGAATTCAATAAGACATGAGGTATATATTACAGTTTACTTAATATAAGCCCTATAAGCCCTAGGGCGTGTTTTCTAATTCGTTATATACATTTGTATTACAAAAATTATTGTATTATGGGAACACAACAGGGAAAAAGAATAAGCATGTACAAAGCTGTACAAAGAATAAGCACTTATTAATAGAGGCATAAAATAAGAAAAGGGAAGACAATTACTTTTTAGTTCACCGACCATTCGAATATCGTAAGAAAAGCTTACAACGGTTGTGGCCAACGATGATTGTGACAACGGTTCTTCAATTTGTAATAGAAGGACATTTCGATGTCGAATTGTTCCAGTTTTTGATGGTTTCTATAAATCAAGTAGAATATAAATCTAAAAGGTTCTAGTAAATTTAAACTTACCGGCTTGCTGATTTTGTTGCTGCTTAATGTTAACGAAATTTAATTTTCGATATATTACTTATTTCTTTCATGCAAAATTTACTTACTTTGTTATTATTCACACAAAAACTTTTACCTTTTTTTTCAAACTAAATCACACGTGTGTTTCTATCAATTGTTTGTAGTACAAAAATGGCGAATGTGCACTAATATTCGTTATGTAGCCTTAAAGAAGAAATAGCATTAATCAGCTTTCAGGTTCTTTCACGATCGTTTCGAATTGTGGAAATTAATTCAGAATTACTATGTACATATATGCAATAAGATCTGTCTTATTTGAGCCTTTGCTTACAATATTTCGCTGGCGTTTCAATGGTGTGTGTATGAATTGGGCGGTTAAAAAATATTGTTCGCACGAGCGTAGGACAAAGTCAGTGCCTGCTACATTTTGATTTTAAAATGAATTTAAAATTATTATGGGTGACAAATGTTGTGAAATGGACGTTGTGTATACTGACGAGACACCACTGGTATGGATGCATATCAAGCAAAGGGCAATATAGAGAGCGATCTTGAAATGCAGTTCTGTACAATTACATCAAATCTTTATGATACACAGGATTAAAAATATGCTTTCATCTTTAAAATTTATCATATCTCAATCGAAAGAGATCAAGAGAAACTTCAATTTAGAGAGAAAATGAGTAACGGCGATTTCTGATAACATCCTTCCATCTTAAATGATTTTGTACAATCTATTGATGATATTGTCCGTGCGACAAGGAGTTATATTGCTTGAAATAGACCTTATCTGGCTCCTAGGGTCTTGACTGCCTTAGTGGGTTTAAGTCAGAGAAGTATTCATAAATATGTAGAGCTTAACCAAAGATATGTGCTTAATGTTTCCATCACAATATGTCCGTCACGGAAAAGTGACACCAGGGTTGGCAAAAAAAGTTGTTAAAATCTTTTTTTTCTAAACTAAAAAATCCTATTATGTAAATGATTAATCGTCAGCAATTAATTTTGTTTATTGAGTGATACACTCTCAGTCAAAAATCAATTTATTAAATGCCTATTCCTTTCGATCTAAAGTGTCCGCAGAATTCCACTACAATCCCTTACACTACCTTAGCCTTAGATTAAGATGACAGCAAAATGTTACGTCAGGTGTAAAAGGAAACGCTACATACATTTTGATCATACAAACGTGAATTTCTACTACTTGCTCATATAATACTTAATAAAAAACATTATTGTATGTCAATAGCAACAAATGCTTATATACACATGAATATTCACATTTGTTCGACATCAACAACTTACCAAAACTGAGCAATTAATCTTGTGAGTTCAGGCCTCTTGAACTTCATTTATATCTTACTTAATTACTTATTTTACCTTTGCACAGGATAACAGGTCGAATATTATTCGAAATTTCCAACCATGTTACATTGTTTGTTCAGTTATAGGCGTCTTGTACACAATAACACACCCCTTTCTCTTGTTTTTGTGTTCACCAAGCACTTTACCTCAACCACCATAACCATCTCCGAACTCCTCAGCAAATGCAACAGTCCTTGGAACTTACGCTACTGGCACTAGTGCCATCACTTAACTGCAGTACACTGAGTGGAAAAGTATTTAAAATTAATTTATACTCTCCCGCACACTATAAATTAATTTTTATTACATAAACACACAACTGTGTCGCATTTTGAGATTACTACGAGTGCCGCTATGCAGACATTATCGTCCATCGTCGGAACTAGGGGCGTAAGACGTGCACATGAATTTACTTTTATATTTATTCAATTCGAGGATAAAAAGAAAAATCGTGTCTGCATCTGTTCTTGTTTTTGGTCCTTCGCTGTGGAGTTTCGAAGAAGAAAGCATTTAAATGTCATCTGCATAGTAGAAATATGTAAACACGAGATGGTGTTCAGCGTTTATCGTCTAGATTCTTTCTCTCTGGTATATACTATATTAAACTTTAATGTCTGACGAACACTTTAAGTTGGCGAAGACGCTTCAAATCCTTTACGCAATGGTAAGGTTTAAGTTATTCTGGATACAATCGGGAAGTACAAATAAATCGGGAAATACATATAAAGAAATGCTTGATCCCATTTCGGGTATACGAATTCCCTCCTAAGACTACTCATAGTTTCTTTTTTAACTCCTGCTTGCTTTTCCCTGGGGCCTGATTAAACAAGCTACATGCGTAAATGCCATTCTAATTAATGTGCTCAATGTAGCAGTGTGCGTGGGGTCGGGTATAATGGCTTGTCCTTTGAAATGAATTTCATACTTCTCTTGGTTTTCTTCTCATTTTCATTTAGCTCGTATTGCCCTTAGGTGGTTACTGGTGAATTGAATGCCGTCGAGAGATACGTTTTTTTTCCTTTTTGGGCCAGAGACCGTACAATCAACGCAGTTGAAAAGAAAGTCTCATTTGTATATTTGTTGTTGGTTTGTGCTGCTGTAGTATCTTTTCAAATTGACAGCTTAAATGAATTGGCCGGGGGCCTTGAAAGATTGACAGAGTGGTTAGAAAGAACTGTCCTTGGTATTAAGTGGGTGAAAGTATTAAAAAAAAGCAAACGGATTGTGGGGACTTATTCTGATCGGCTTTGTGTGTTGATCCTTTGATGTGATACAAGTTAAATGGGGGTTGAAGATCTCTCCGTTGTGTTTATAGATGTTCTTAGCGTTCGTCACATATTCCAGAATGACTCCTCTACACGAAAATAATGAACAATTGTCCAAAGATATTTGAATGCGTATGTATGTATTCCTACTATTGAACTATAGAGTAGTTTAATGAGCATATATTCCCTAACACTGAACTCATGCTACTAAGATCTAGGTGTGAGGAAATTCCACATAAGAAAATGTTTGAGACTTGTGAGAAAATTATTTACTTATTACATGTACATAAATATGAATGTACTAGCGAAATATTATTATCTATTATTACTTTGAGTTTCGTTATCTTGAGCATTGGTGATACAGAAGGAAAGTGTCGTCAATATCTTCACCATTTACATCATGTTACAAAGATTTTCATCTCGAACCGTGAAAGGCGAATGAATATTATCTCTAGACGCTCTCTCTAAAATATTTGAGTAATCGAAATTCATCAATATTTGTCATTGATCATATATTATTTTAGAACCTAAAATCCATACAAATTAAGAATTCCTCAATGATATTCAAATTGTTCCATTGCGCAGAAAGTCAAATGTAGCTTAAGACATCATCTACCAAAGTTTATGTTCAGACCTTAATATTTTACAATAATTTCGACAATTAACTGACAGCAAGAAGAACATTTTGACAGCTTCATTAAGATAAACCGCAATCCCAATACCACCGACGACGCCACCGTAATTATCACAATGACGCAACCACTGGTCACCTGTCACTGGCATCCTCATGTCAACTCAGAACACAACCACGACACACCAGTGTGTCGTTTCGCAGAATCTGTGACAATTATGAGCAAACTGTCGCTCTTCCGAAACAAAACCATCCCGCAAAACAACGTATTTATCCAAAAGTTGAGATTATCGTTCGCCTGTGGATAATTTGTACTCAGCTAACTGAGTCGACGTCATCGTCATCGTCAGCATCGTCGCTGTCGTCGTTGTCTTGTCGCTATCCACAGCGACCAAATATCCCTTAAAGGACTCCAATTATTCCGAATAATTGCATCCTCATCCTCACCCTCATTCGGCAAGAACCATTTCGAAATTGCCAACGAAGCTTTGCGGAAAGATATGTTGCAATGATGTACATTTGTTTTCATTTTTCAGCATTAAAATGTGCATGCGTTGCCATAGGTGAAGTACGCGTGGCAGCATGTGTGGGTGTGTTGGAGCAAAGACGAGATACTCCCGCATGCATGAACACACGTATGGACACACCACGAAAACGAAAACGAAGAGAGGAATTCAAACAAGACCCGAGACGAATGACACACGGTACGCTATTAAGTTTTCTGTCAGTCAGCGAAACAAACGAAACAGGAATGTAAAAAGCCAGAGAGACTACGACGGCTCGACAGCACGACAGAAGGACGTTACTGCAGGGGAAGACATACGGCAGTGCTGCCATATCCCTTTTCTAGTATGCGAAAACTCATAAATGGTAAAATATACAAGCGCGAAGGAGTAAACTTCAGCACAGTGCAACGAGTTATTGGTGGAGAAAACACAAAATGCTAAGAAAAATAAAATTACACACTTCTGTGATCGTTGAGAATGCATATCACATGTGGAATTCCGTCTATTTCACCCTGAAAACCGTGACAAAAATTCTGTGAATTTCGACAGAAGCCACACTCACGGGGAGGCTTAACACACTGCCAGGGGGTCTCTCTCTATACGCTATAAGCAGAATGCATGCGGAAATTGGATGTGTGCAAGAGATTTTCCATTTTACGACCCTTACAGGAGCAACACCACAAAGTGGTGGGAAATCAATAGTGTCTTCAAGGAGCTGAAAGAAGGATTTCAGGGCGGCAGAGATCGCTATGGATGTTCAATGCATTTAATATGCTTTGAACAACAAGATACCAAGCTGTCAACTGATTCAACTTATATTCAATTGCACACAGGAATGAGAAAATGAAAAGGGAGAAAATGTGCTTTTGAAATCAAAAGCTATTGATGAAGTAAGTAAGTGCAAAGAATTGGATGAAATTTTGTTGATTTAAGAGCAAGTTCCCTTACACTAGAGTGGTTGGTTTATAAAAGCTGCAATGGTATATGACCCTTGAAACAGTCGAGAACCATGTTACCAAATAAGTGGATTAATATTGGCATTTTCGTTCCCATCATTCTTTGAACTTCGATACACTTTATACGTCATGTACTGTATACTGTCCTCTTTTGCTGTGGAACATGCTGAAGAACTCACTTGTATTTCGTGAATGGTCTGGATATGTATAATAAATATGAATAGTCGATGTGGTATGCAACTTTAAGAGACATTTTTTGTGAAGTTGTCAAAGACAAGATACATCGATTCTCGAGTGGGTTGGATCAATCCACATGAATTTGCCAGTAGTATTCACAGTGTATGCGTTCAGTTTTCAAAAATGTTCATAATTATTGCCTAAAACAAAACAATTGACTGAATTTAATTAAGTGTGACTGCCTCATCAAAAAGCCATATAAGATCTTTGATTTGCAGCGTGTTTGTTTTACTGTTAGTATTTTTAAAGGCACTCAGATGAAAAGCAGTATAATTTTTGATTATCTGCAAATGACATGCACGCATCCAGTCTATCTAATTTGTAGACTATTTCGTTCTCCAAAATACCATTAGTCCGATATATGCTGTATGGCAAAGCTTAATCATCTCCATTTTATTTACATATGCTGTAGATTGGTAGATATGCTATATATCGAAGCCATGAATCTTGTGCATGATTAGTTTTTGAAGATAAAATCAGGTCCACAATAGACGATCGATAAAAAAGGTTCTGGAAAATGTTGAATGCCAAAACTACTTGGGACAACAAACCTTAAAACCGAACGAACCGAACACAGTCAATACGAACCGCATAGTAATACATGCCAGGGGTTTGTAGCTTCAGAGAAATAACCAGAAGTTATCTAAAATGGATTCTAAGTGACAATGTACTAGCGTACAAAAAAGCAAAAAACTTGTTACTATGGTATCTGAATGTATGAATTATCAATAATTAGCTTAAGCCCAGCCATCTTCGCCAGGCATTTTGGATCTGTTTGGTGAGAGTGGAGATGAAATGAGATAAATCAAAAAAATATGGAAAAAATCGCAACAACAACACCACCTACTTTTTTCTGCCTATCACCTATGTACCGTAACTATATGGATTTTAAAACGATCAACTAAAGCGGTTGGCAATTATTTAATTTTTTAATTTATATACCTAGATGATCAATTTGACGAAGTACCTTTATTTGTTTAATAATAATAATATGTGTTGCGCATAAATGCGCATTTGAAATATTGTACATTGAAAGTTTCGATGCAATTACGTACGAATTACACCAAACAAATTTGATTGCAGTCGTTTAGCCTGTTATTATTCACTCTACGCCATTCTTGAACACTTCCTTTCGCTTGGCACGTTTGGCATCAGAACTTCGTCATAAGTACCTAATGAATCATTCTAGGATCTTATTAGATCTCTCTATTCATCCATTACGTACAATTCATTGGATTAACTTCAATTAACAGGCTTCATTCATGCTTCACAAGACAACGTTTTCCAACACTTCATTAAGCTCCCTAGAGCAGTCATCGTCCCACCCCGAGTTTGACCAAATTAAAAGCAAATTTCAATTGATTGCACCTTCATCACTACACTTCAACGCGCACTCTCTTGCCATACCGGTGTGCAAATCACATCCCTTACCTTACTCTTCGTGCTCACTAGGCGGCGCTTGACTTCGCTTTAGCTCATCAATTATACTGTGTGTTAATTTAATGAAAGTGATAATCGGTAATTGGCATGGCACCTGGCCGGCGCGCAAATTGAAATACCAATCAAGCGGCCATCGTTCATCAACATAAAATTGAAGGTGGACAGTCTACTCTTCCACCTGCCCACGTGCCTATAGCTGCTCGCGTAGGGCATGGAGTGAAAGGACTGCATCTTGTTAAGGAGGTGCCAGTGAGATGAAACAAGGCAGGAGCCAGGGGCTAATGATGTAATAATTTGTCCAAATGCTTCAATTGATTTTTTGCTTTCTTTTTCATTGATTGCCAATCGACACGGAATACTGTATTTTTTGTTCTTTCCTTCTGGTGAATTCAGTTGAGCATTGTATTAGATTAGGTCATTGCTCATAAATCATCATCGTACACAAGACTTCACGCCACGCACCACTTCAGACCACCACCTTGCCATCGCTGCCACTCACTACTTATAGTTGGTTGACACATAGTGCTGAATAATTAACAAAACGTCATGTTCCAGGGTAGCGTTAAGCTTAACATAAATTTAATTATGCTTGAGAACTATCAGCACCCATGCCCTCGGAATGTCCGAAACAGGACATCCGCCGATGGCCGGGTGAGTAGTGTGCTGGCTAGTTCTGAGCGTAACACAAAGGATTTATGCAACATCAATTCTGTGTGGTGGTGGCGAGGGCGGTGGCACTGGCGATGGCCATGGCAATGGCGATGATGGTGTGTTGGAAACAGTGAAACGATTTATAACAGTCACTCAAAATCAAATAATTTCACAAAATTTATAATTAACTACAACTGACAAGGATCACAGTGGAGCTGAGGCGTGATGGTGGCGGCGGTAGCTTAAGAGTTAAAGGAAAAAGGATATGCAAGGCAATAATTCATTTTCAAGTTTGTTTTATGCAATTTGCGATGAAATTTCTATGAAATATGAGTAAGCTCTTCAAGATTTATGAATATTATTCGAAAATGTGGCAGTGCTGTCGAAATGGCCATAGTTTGGGGCTGGACGGGATCGGTAGCTGGTTGCTAGTGGCTACTGGATACTGTCTACTGGCTAGTGGTTAGTGGATGGTAATGTTGGTGATATCCTTTTTTGACAACTTTCATAAATCAATTGGGTAAACATTTTTAATTAGACCAAAAAGTGTTGCAATGAATATTCCATAATGGCGGTGAGGAAGACAAACAGCAAAACTGCGCAATAAATGGTTAGATTTTTATTATTTTCTGCTCTGTACAGTGTAATCCGCAAGCATACTAACATGTGCGGTTGATGTCAAATTATCTTTTGTTTGAATCTACATGTTAAATTAAAGTGTGAATGACGTGAGTGTAAGTCGTCGCGAATGCACGTATGTAGAGAAACGAAGATAATTTGACTAATTACGCCTGTTTGCAATATTCTATAGTATTTTTAAAAGAAGAATACTGCGAATTGATGGTAGCATAAAATAGATGATTAGTTGTATACTGAGACAGGCCAATACAACAAAACATTATTTATAATGACAGCACATCTTTGTGAATAGAATTTTTTTCTGTAACATGCTGCCCTTATCAGATCAATGTTTTCTTATTTTGTCGATAGCTTTCAAATATTGTGCTGTTTGTCTTCCTAGACATGGAAAATTAATGTATATACATATACATATATAAATGATATGTATAAACCACAGTCAATTTCCAAACATCTTTAAAACTGTAAATCTTTATTTTTAAACGAATTTAATGTAGACAATTACTTGTGCGCTATACTGTTTCAGCGGTCACCACGAGACAAATTGAATTTAACATCAAATTTCACTGTTAAAGCAAACCGAAACGAAATAATGCCAAATTGTTTGTATCCTGAAAATACGAGTATTTTCATGGGTGGTTCCTTTTTTGTTTTAGTGTCTGTCGGCGTAATTTATAGTCCATTTATTTATATTACGAAATGAATCACCATCGCCCTCCCAATCGCAATTTGTCCAACGTCAGAGTTTGAGGTAGCGGCTGTGGTCTGCATTGGTAGGCGGCATCAACAGTTTTGGATTTATATCGAATCGGAGACCAAAAAACACGATAGTAGAATGAATCGGTATAAACACAAAGATATATAGACCGTTTTAAAGTATTTATGTGAATAATATATTGTACATATGTGCAAACTAGATGACAGAAAATGGTGAGTACATTCCTCCTAGAAGTCACGGCCTCTTTCTAGCCACATCCTTATTTTTAACACTTTTGCAAAGTCTACGAAGAGGTTATAACTGGGCAATTTCCAGTAAGATTGTGTCTCTTCTCGGACGCATAAATCTCTGCATTATGGAAGTCTCATGTCGTCCTTAATGAAAATGTGGTGAGTATACATTTTGTGTGTATAAATGTACACACTCATGAAATTAAAGGATTTATGGCTTAATAAAATAAGACTCATCAGGAGGCGACGCGTGCTTTAATGAATTGTAGAAGCTTAGCGGGCAAGTCCTAGGGCTGCAGTCCAAGTATCCTAAGAGGGATGTACATAGCTATAGTTAGACCAACATACGGTGCAATAGCATGTACCAAAAGAATCAATCTGATCAGCGCAAGAGAGACAGTCAACAAAGTTCAAAGATTGACATGTCTCTGTATTGCAGGGGCCATGATAACTTGCCCAACTACAGTCATGGAGCTGACTCCACTGCATCTGGTAGTTCGCAGAATGTGCAAATGAATCAATCATGAGAATAGCAAAAGAAGGGATAAACAAAGACATGTGCATTACATCGAGACAACTCGATGCAGTCTAGTCAAAAATCCAACACTCCTGGCCATTCCGAAGGATGACGCGATTAGGAAATTCAATTTCCAAAAAGAGTTTATCATTAAGCTCAACACCAATAAAGACTAGAGCAATGAATCCATAGTCCACAGATTGAGCAGCAATACGGTAAAATGGTATATGGATGGATCAATAACTGATGAAGGAACAGGGGCAGGAGTATTTGGATAAAATACTACGAACCCATGGGCAAATGCACCAGAATCTTTCAAACAGAAGCCTATGCCATAGACAGATGCACTCAGATCAATTTTGACAGGAACTATGCCAACTGCGACATATCAATAATGTCGGGCAGTCGTGCCGCTATTCTATCACTAGACTCCTGTATCATCAAATCCAGGCTCGTGGAGTAACAGAGTAAAACTCTGTTGGCTACCTAGGCATACAGGGATAGAAGGCAATGAAATGGCAGACTCCCTGACTAGGAAAGGAGCATCGGAACATTTTAAAGGCCCCGACCCATTCTGCGCTGTAGGAGATCACATCCTCAGGAAAGAGTTCTGTGAACTAGAAAGAAGGAACCGGGCAGATACATGGAACAACGCTCATGGTATGAAGCAGGCCAAGAAACTGTTGGGTCAACATAACCGCAAGAGGTTTGCGCATGTATCAGAATGAGCAAAAACAACCTCCGTATCCTAACAGGGCACTGTAAACTCATGCAGCACCTAAGGAAACTAGGACTATCAGAAGAAGGTCTCTGCAGATTATGCGGGAAATCTAATGAAATTCCAGAACATATACTGGGATTTTGTGCGGCGATAGCTCACAAGAGACAGAGATAACTGGGCAAACACTTAATATCAGAGGAAGAATTGAAATCACTAGAACCAGCTCTCATTCTAGGATGAGGGAGGGTATGAATAGGGGGCACAATAGATCGATACAATTTACCCTCAACAATAATAATAATTACATGTTATGTAGCTACAAACCGTCGTATTGACATCTACTATCCCAGACAAAAAGAATTTTGCCGAAAGAATAAAACGTTTCCGAGAACAGTTATGACACACAGAATGTGAAGATTTGTATGTATATATGTACATATATATTCTTTCCCGCTTTCTCACCAAACAGATCTAAATTGTCTATCGAAATGGCCGGGGTTGAAGCTACTATGGTCAGGCGTCTGACGCAGATTTGACTAAATACTGTAGCCGATCTTTATGAATCTCTTCGCAAGTATTTTGAAGGAAAGACGATTAATCAAGCATGTCGAATTAGTACACAAAATGCATACGAAAACGACAACCGATAAAAAAACATGATAAAACACACAACAAATTCAATGAAACGTTTTCATATCTGACCAAAATGAAGCCTTCACGAAAAAGCCCGATCCTGAAAAGACATGTATTCTAATGATTTAAGTCAGTTAAGAATGCACACATTTCCAAATCCACATTTTTTTAGTTTAGTGGGTTTATCGATCTTACAATCTAGTACAATTTCCAACTTAAAAATATAGATAATTTAAAAAAGGAAATAATTTATGATACAAACTTTTGTCTTATATCTTGTATCTAGGCATTCAAAAAATTTAGAAAAATCTGAAAGAACTTTTTAGATTTTATATCAAAGCATATTATCGTTTCTGCGCAAACAGAGTGTATGGAACATGCATCCCACTTCGGGCACTGATCTTCAAATGGCATTCTGTACTGCGGCGGTATATTGGGATAAAGTTCCGAAAAGTACTCACCTCCGATTTTCTTCTATGTATAGTCTACCACATAAGACGGTTAAATAGAAGCTTAAAAAAGAAGATTGAACTAAAAAAAAGATTAATATTTACATTTATCTAATGTGTACGCCATACATACATTTGTATGTGTTTCGTAAACCCTTTTCAATACATCTTTAAGAGTCAGCTGATGAGATGGGTAGTTTTGGTGTTTCTTTATTATCACAGCAGAGGTCGGTTTGCTAAACTAGAAAACAACATACCGTTTTCTTTCCGTACTGGACTAACTCGGTACCTATGTATATTTCAAATGAAGATTAATCACCGGTCTTCTTGAATTTTTGGTTGGAGGCGCTAGCGAAATTTATTCATTATGAAATATAGAATGATGTCCATTCATTTCTCAATCGTTTTACATTAAATAATTACAATCGTTTTAAATTGAAAAGAATAAAAAAAATAAGAAATAAAGTATATAACTAATACTGAAGTTTTACAAATCTTTTCCGTACTAAATTAATGACATCGGTTTGAGCCGAGATTGTTATTAAAGTTCTGCGAAAGAACATTCTCTGCAGAAATGTTTCATCATAACTAGCCGAAAATAATATACAGCACAATATTCAGTAGCTGTAGAGATAATGAAGGGGAACTACAACCACTTTTACCCATCCACAAAAACGAAGCCCCAGGGTGTTTCCATGAAATATTTTAAGTATCTACTACCACATGCCACACATTGGCCTCTAGCTCAGTTGCACAAGCTTCGCCAGACACTGTGGTAATAACGGCATCATGCATGGACGCTGGCATTTCGAAGTGATGTATCTCGTTCGACATTATCTCATCCCCATTGCCCGTCATTATTTTTCTGTGTCGAAGTATATTCAAAGTACCAGTCGTGAATATGGGGACAAATTTTATTTTAAACACGAGAATCGTTCTTCTTTTTCTTCCGCTGTATTCGCCTGCTTTCGTTTTGTTTTAATGAAAGTATTGCAGACATTTTTGACAGGACGTAAAAGTTTTCGCAGCCACATCCGCCTCAGTTCTCAGTAAATACACACATACTTATGTGTATGCACTGTAGCAGCTTATCCATCAGGGTGTTGAGTGGGATATTTTCATATCTCCTTATTTTTAGTGGATTTAGAGTGGCAGCTTGCGAATGGTTGGCCTAGCTGGGGTGAAAATGGGGTGAGGGGAGGTCAATTTAACTTTTTGAAGTCTGGTTAGCGTCCAATTGGAGCAAAATGTAATTTTGGAATAACCGGAAAATTATTTACAAGCGCAATTTTAAATTGTATCCCAGTATCCCAGCATACGTCTGTACTCTGTAGTAACTTTAAGTTCGGTATTAGAGACCTGATGATTTGGTTTTCTTGGCAGTTTGGTAAGTGTGACGACAACTGGTGTGTGTATAGTTTGCATTATCTATTCAAATAAAAAGACTTTTTTTTCAATTGGCGCTAGAGCCATCGGCCTAGCTTCCACAATAACCACACGTGTTTTGCATGCAATTGTTCTCGCATGAGTGGAAGGGACCTGCAGTTGTATTCCGATTTTTGTAGACAGTTATACTCCTTGAGGATTGTCATGTGAATCTGTGAATTATGAATGTTGGTAAATTCCTGGATTAAACGTGGCATACCCGACGCAGCTCTGGAAAATGTGCTCTTCATATAATCTTACTGTAATCAAAATTACATATCTTGATCTGAATCACGACTACTTTAATCATATTGAAAGTAATGTAATGCTTTTCAGGGTTTTTTCTCTAATGCTATATTAATTCTTTCATATAATAATTCGTTCATACAACGTTACACCAAAACTGTTAACTTCGCTAAAACGATATAACTTAACAATATTTCATACATATGCAATTTAGATTAGGTACTTAAGTTACAGTCGCCGATGTCTGCGCATGCCTTTCCCCTTTATAAAAAGATTTTTAGATATTTGACTTGATGTAGGGTTAATCACTTACCATATAAGAAAAATTCGTTTCTGATTTTGCTTAACTATTGAATATTTTTATTCTGATTTTTTTTATTTTTCATTTTTTTTTCTAAAATATTTTTGTATTATTTTGTCCATTTTTGAAGTATTTATTTCTATGTGTATTATTAATTCTTATTAATACATATTAGATTTATTTAAGTATTACTCTTTATATTCCATACATAAAATAATACAGAGAAATTAACATTTAATTCGGAAGTTTTATTTCTACATTTACACCAGTTTAATTTGGTATTTATTTGGTATTTATTCATATGGTATTTATGTAGGGTTTTGTTTCGATGTATTTGCTAATATTTGTAATTTTAGAATGCTTTGTTGCAGAACTTGAATTTTGGATCGCGTCTCTGGTATAATTGTTTGTCTTTAGTTTTTTATTGGTTCATATTCGATGAAAATTTGTGTAGATAGACACTTAAGACAATTCCAGCGTTAATTTTTCTTTACTACCCCTCCAGGAAAATTTATTTCAGCGTTGCAAATTCTGTAAGCAGAAAATTATTCCAGATGGATTACACTTCAAATGAAAAGCAAAATGGCAATACAAATTTTTATGTCCGAAAAAAAAAAATAGATTTCCGGGTGTGATTGGATGTGTTGAACTTTTAACCAACCCTCAAAACCGCAGCCGACCAATTTTTCCTCGGCCTTTCAATTAAGAACTCAAATTATTATCTTGTTGTAGTTTTAACAATTAACAGGAACCTATCAACAATAAATAATGATAAAATCTCTCACATTCTATCTCACCTTTTCACAAAATGTGACTAGGGAAATACATAAGATCATCGGGGGGGTGACAAACGTCACATAAAGTCACTAAGAGAATACAAATTTGTCACAGTGACATATATTTTTGGATGACGCTACTAAGGAATAGGGGAGATTATGTTTTTATCATACGATTCGTTAAATTTGTTTCTTAAGCTTTTGTAACAAATTAAGCCAAAATGGATTTGATTAGGTTCGATGAGGTGTTCATTCGGCACAAAAAGCGTAAGAGCGTGTGGAATGCCTGACTAATTTTTATTAATTGTTTGCCTTTGCCATGACATTTCGTATGCCATTTTTGAGCTTTCGGAATAATTTTTTTTATTTCATGCTCTTTTTCTATAGGAACTAAAATGTTTGTTCTATCCTTAGGTATACGTACTTTGCATCCGATCCTACGAAACAGCTAATTTCTCTCTAACATCTAGTCATTTGGAACGTGCAAACAAAATATCACTTTCCAATTGCTGGTATTTGTTAGGTGCTGTTAGGTATCATCTGTAGGGATTTTCTTAAGTGAAAATACACGGCTACCAAATTGATTTAGTTTAGACAACAATTCTATTGTAACACTGTGTAGTCGATTCATAGTTTTATTTTACTTCACTGATAGTATCATAGTTTTATTCTATTTAACAATTCTATTTCACACATAGTTCAATTGCTTAACTTTGATATGGATTGCCGGCTCGGAGTCTCTGTGTTCCGTATACGTAAATCGTTGTATCTATTTTTGTTCAGTGAACAGGGATACACCTTGTAAAGGTTTAGTAAAAACATAAACCCGGGTGCAATAAAAATTGCGCATGCGAACAGGTATTCGTTAGCTTATTTTTGGTGTTACATTTGCGACGCACGTGCAGACACCTATTGCATGTGCTTTACTACAGTAATCATGATTACAAACAATCAGCACCACAGAGGAAAAAAACAGATTTTTGACGGATTTCGAATTTCAAATTAGTATCTTGCAGACCTTTCCGCTTATTTGGACACAAGCACTTAAAGTATCAAATCACTGTATCTGCATATGAACATAATATGTGTACAAACTAAACAAAAGCAACAATAGAAATTTCCGTGCAACTTACGATTGAAAACCATGGTTTGCTTTCATCAATCTGACTTTATTCAAATATTTTCAATTTAAAATAAAAGGCCTCACAGACTCAAAATTGCACATGTTACAGATGTCACTTGTTCCACTTCTAAACCAAACCGACATCTCGATTAATTGCACCTTTTACCATTCAAACTATAACATCTACCACAGCAAAAGAGTTGACATCCAAACGAACGGAGGAGAAAAACGATCACATAACTTTATTGTTAACTTAAATGCACTTCCAATGTCGACATTCAGCTTCAATATCTAAAACAAAGGGTTTCCATTCACTTCCTTCTTTTCGTTTGACTTGTATATGCTTCTCTTTTCGTTCACTATGAAGCAAACGTTCTTTCCATTTTCTTGCAGGAGCGACAGTTTAAAAACTGTTCAAGTGGAATTTTATTTCATTCTATCATTTCAAAAACGACAAGGATGCAATACCCGCCTCGGCTATAGGGAACCGGTTCCACAGGCTCGTTCTCAATCTCTTCCCATTCAAGGTATCATCGTCATCATCAGGAGCTACAACAGCAGTAACGTTGCGCAAAATTGTTGCACTGACCACACCATGCATTCAGTCATATAGATGTGTCCACTACACATCTACAATGTGAGATATTTCTCGGATTCAAATGGTCGGAAACTATTTTCTGTTCGCAAAAGAGAGCCAGGATGCGGAATAGGAGTTGCGCAAAAAAAGAACACCAAGCATACAAGTTCTTGTGAAAGGAAGCACAGCATCGACAGTGGAATTGCAACAGAAAAGAAAAATAAGAAATCAAAAGGACGACAAAAACTGTGAGTTTTTCTGTAGAAAAAGTTAAATTACGCCAGAATCAAGTAAGGGGCATCTACTACATGATAGTGCTACAAAACGGTTGACTACGTTTGTATGAGGGTACACATTTAAATTGAAATAAAAAAGTCAGGTACTGGTTCGTACTTTGTCATACTTAGAACTGACAAAAAGAAATGTCTCACACACGCCATATGGCTTTGTTAATTCAAGGACCTAACGACATGCTTGTGTGAGCACACGCTTGTAGCGCTTTGATGTGCTGTCTCCTACACACAAGTGGGTGCACTTAGCTTTCTTAGGCCGCCCCCGGTCTTGGTCCTTGTTTTATTTATACATACATACTTGCGTACATAGCAGGGGATAAATGAGTGGCTCAATAGTGGGTCAAATCTGCTAGCTGACGGCATCTGCTTCATCACGCGTGTATATGGATTTAGTTTTTCCACAGAAATTGTTATTTTGATTTAATCCATAATTACATTGAAGTTTAAAGGTACTTCCACATTTTATGTTGATTCACGTTCTTGCAGCTACCTGCCTACATGCAGTCAATCTCAAAAAATAGTATTCAAAGTTGTCGCAGTTTAAATGCAGTTTTTATTTATTAATTAGTATCTAATGTACTTGAAACAAGAAAATGTATAAGGATAGCCCAGCAGGTATAGGTACAACAGGTCATAAACTATATGCAGCAAAATTCACATTCCAAAAGTAAGTATGCACACATGTGAAACACGTGGAGGAACCTGCTGAAATATCCTATAAGTTTAGTACATATTATGTTTGCACTCATACTATTACACGATGAGTTAACGAATGTCAAATACTCGCACAGCATTTGTTTCGTTTAACGTTTCGTTACCTTTTAGAATATATCTATCTCACATTTTCCTTAGTTAAGGTTTATCAGTTGGGAAGGGGTACTCTGGACCTATGAAGCATAAACTTGAATGCACTCAAAGCAGTTTTCCCACCATTTGCCACTGTTGGCTTAGCTTTCAGATGTCTGTTGCCCCTTTTACAGAAGGCAAAAAACAAAGCATCATCTTTTCATTTCATTGGACATGCACTGTTTTCATGCCAGCAGAAGTATCGCGCGGTAGTACATACCCTACCGGAGTACAACCAATTCGAGAGGTAAAGAAAAACTCTTTCAATACCCCATGAGTAACAAAGGCAATTTTCTACAGCAACCCTTTCTCTCTGCAGGCCCTGGAGCAATAAATCAAGCGTATCTCTTAACGGTTATTAAACACACATTAAGCAATCCAAATGCACCCTGCGCTAGGTGTACGCTTTGTGAACAGCAACCACTGAGAGTGCACAATCATCTACGTTGAACGTAGCTAATCTGTGCGCTCAGCGTAAATCGCGGTAAATAGCACGGTGAATATCCAGGGGGTCACGTGTAGTAGCGGCGTTGTGCCAGTAAATTACAACTTCTAATCCCATCAATGACATCGCTGCGACTCGTTTCTATTGGCCAGGCAACCACGACACCATGAACGTGTCACCGACATGAGAATGTACCTTAAATTCCAACATAATCACCCCTCAGGATCAAAAGGAAGGGAAACTGTTTTTCACAAAGTGGAATCCATTTCGTGGGCAACGTCAACCGCACTCGGGTTTAATTTCACTCCCCTGAGGGAATACACGACTTCGCAACCAACTCTTCATTTCGCTGAATAATTTGCCTGAAACGCGTGTCAAAATATATGTATTTTTGTTTGTAGATTTTGGCGCCATTATGTTCTTCGCTGAAGAATATGTATGTATGTACGTAGTTATTATTAACAATTCGCTTAGACGTCCTGAAAATGGCAACTGTCTTAATCTATTTAGATCAACCTAAGACGTGTAGCATATTTCTTTGGTCATTATAGCTCGTACCTGGTTGTCCTTAACCTCCTCTACGGTTCGTTGTGGAATTACTAATGCGGCCTGTCAATTTCAGTTACAAGTACCAGAAAAGGTGGCTGATTGCCTGAGAGTAACTATATTTGACTTATAATTTGAAGAATTGTGTGCTTGTCCGTTCTTTTGTCATGTAGTCGGCATTTCTGACCATCTCATACGAGCTTCTGATGTGGCTTGCGTTGAGGTAGATATTGCTTGTATCTGATCGCCTTGCAGACCTTCTGGGTCCGAATACGAATACTTCAGAGGGTTAGCTTCGATTAAAGTGTCCTTTTCTTTAAATTGTCTTCCGCGTTCATAACCTGTTCGAGATAGATATGTGACAAACGTTTTTGCTGATGTTTAAGTTTATAGAATGGGTGAACAGGAAAATCATGTTTCTGAGGGTTGTCGTGGAAGTAATAGTTGCAACAATCTGTAGACCGTCATGATCAAATTTGTTTCCAACCAAAAAGACAACGCGCATCCAATCACGGCCGCAAGTGAGGCTTATATCCATAAATATAAGTTTCATGTTTTCTTGCAAACTTCTTTCAAAACTCATTTTTTTTGGAATTTGAGCCAAGACTGCATTTAACTGCTGTGGGTCCTATTTGTTTTTACTTATATAGCTGTCCAGAACAGTCTTACTTATATTTAGCCTCATCACTGTTTCTCGTAATTATAGTCCTGTCCCTCTATAGACTGTAGCACCACCCAAATTATTATTATGTGTATACATATGTACATATTAACAGCGTCTTCCCTGAACCCATTTGACACACATTGAATTGACAGAAAATAAGTAGTAGTTCATAACACATTCTTAAGTTTGCCAAATTTTTTTTTGAAAATAATCTGTGGTAAGAGTTTCTGCTTCCAACTACAGTAGTCCCTTAATAATGTGAACTAATTAAAACTAATTAATGCGTTTTCGGATTTTAGAGGGAGTCACAGTGGTGAATTTTTTTGTTCAATACGTAAAACGTACCACACAACACACAACTAACTGAAAGAATATAACGACGAACTGATCATATAACATCAATACCAACATAAATTGCAGTTGTTGCCTGAATGCAGACTATCGAATATCGTACGCAAAACGAGCAAGAGAATCAAGAGAAATATAAAAACTCTCAAAAAAAGATCACATTTTAGAGGTTAAACATTTGGGAAGTTCACATTATAGATATGACAATATAAAGTTTTGCCGATCGGATTCACATTATCGGTAATTCATAATATCGAGGGACTACTGTATTAAAATGGTGTGCTTTTTGTATAATTTTTAAAGTAGCTCATTGCTTGATTTTGGGATATTATAATAAACTGTCCTAATGAGCCTTAAATATGTTCGCACAGACAATTTCTCCTACAAATTCCCCTACATAAATTTAAAAAAAATTAAATACAGGTACATTTACAAACAGAAGCAATAACGTCCTTATATATATTATCGATAAAAATACATTTTTGATGATACTAACACACTTCTTACTTCCCAGTTTTGAATAGTATAGGAAGTCGAATCAGGCGTTCCTCAAGTTGGACACCGACATTGTGCTCCGCAATAAACATAAACTAAGTTTAATTTCTAAATGTTGTACCTTCACACCTAGCTACGTATTCTGAACAGTTGGTGAGATGGAAAAATTCGTTTCAAAAGCTCAGATTTATCGCAATTTAACATATTATCACCTGCGTTTAAATAAATTATAATCTAGTTCAGTCAATCATCCTTTAAAATATATTGCCTCTAACCAACCATCGTTGAATTTTTGCTTTCTGTATTTTTTGCCTATAGCGCTCTGGAACAATTTGTTCCTTGTTTGCTCTCTGTTATTATTGAGTCTGATAAGTAATGCATTTGGAATTCTACAAACATATCATTATTAAATGAAAGACAATGTCTTATAAAGTCTATTCTACCTAATTATATCTGCCAATGTTTAGATTTTTTAGCGTTAAAATGTTGTAATATATTTAGTATTCTCAATTATAAAAAGGAAAACTATTGAATCCACGACAAATTTATTTTAGAATTGAAATATTTGACAATTCCAGAAGACTACCAGCAACGTGAAGTGGTGGTTAAACTTTAAGGGCTGATGTTGAATGTGAACCACACATAAATTTTTCCAAAATGAGGCCGGTCAGGCAGTTACTGTGAATTGTGTTCGCTATCGTGAAATGATAACGAACTTTTTATGGCCCGAATTGGAAGATATGAATGTGGACGATATGTGGTTTCAACAGGACGGTGCCACTTTCCACACAGCTAACGAAACAATGGCTCTTTTGCGCGACAAATTCAATGGCCGTGTTATCTCACGTGGTGGTAATGTCAATTGGCCGCCAAGATCATGTGTCGGATTTTTTTCTGTGGGGTTATTTGAAAGAAAAGGTGTACGTGGATAAGCCAGCAACAATTCAAGAGCTAAAGGATGAGAAATTCGGCACATTAACGACATAGAACCTCAATTATGCTTCAGCGTCATCGAAAATTTGGACCATCGGATGGAGGTGTGCCGCCATTTGGCCGATATTTTGTTCCATACATAATTGAACCATACCAATATTATCATAATGAAAAGAAATGACAATTATTTCCTAAATAATTTGTGTTTTATACAACGGCAAAATGACATTAAGGCTTTGGAAGACATGTAATCATTACGCCAAATTTCAAAAATCTGTCCAAAATAGTGGTGTCATCACTACTGCTGGGTTTTCACTTCCCCATACCTTAATTACGAAAGATCCACTTTTACCACACCTTACAATCGAACTTGGGGGTAACAGCTAGCCAAGAAATAGATGAATCTATCTTCGAGTTGGAAATTAAACTCATTGTTAATCATGCTTGATCATGCGGGGACCTTTGCTGCCAGTACCCGCAAAGGGACACTTCATAAAACGCTTAAGCTTCGCTGATAACTACTTTTCATGAAACTAAATGAAGATTTATTGAACGAGAAATCAACATGATAATACTAGAGGAATTGTGTCCAAAGTACATTCAACAGTTGAAAAACACGACACTACTAAAATTGTCTCTGTAACATTTTCATCATTTTAATTAGTTTCACAACTATCCAACCATCTAGTGTCAAGTTATCAATACGTCAATCACCACGAATGACGCATTTGACGCAACACGCAGTACAAATGGATATATACATACTACACGGACTTATACTTCTACAGGACTACATAGCTGAGCGAGATACGAAAATTCGTACACATTGTGTGTACACTGTCTACATCCTAAGTTGCAGTCAACGACAAAAGGATGCTCACTGGCCATGCATACATTTCAATATTCTCCGTAGAAACTGATTAGTTTCATGAAATAGATTGGAACCTTGAATCTATAGTCATTCACAAGGATATCCCGACTAGACAGGAACCTATTCATGTGGCGACTGAAAGGATTGCTCGGTTAGTCGCTTCGTTGGTGGACCGGTCTCCATGAAATCACATAACCCCACATTCCCACACACACTAACCGTCACCGCTCGTGTGCTTTTAAAAGCATTGCGTGTACAAACCAAAAACTTCTCCGCTTACCCCAAATCTCCCTTAGTCCAATGAACCGATTTTAATCTATTGAATTGGTTCCTGATTTAGCATCCAAACTGATGGTCACTCGATTCCTTTTTTGGAACCGATATCCTTCAATGGCAACAATAACAAGGAACCACAGCAGCAGCAACAACACAACAAGGATATTAAAATAATTACACAGATATTTGCATTTCAGACGGCATCGCGTTTGTCGTGCGGACATGAACACACAACTGAAAATACATAACTACATGAATATTGCAGTCACATACCATCGAACGAATGTATAGGTTCGTATGCGTTTGCGATTTTGTGCTTTGCCATGTCTCGGAAAATCCATACATTTTAATCAGAATATTAAAATGGAATCTATCTGTGCTCCAACGTCCTTGTCTGCCACTCAGCTCCTGCTACACTGCAGACCAATTGAGGCAGCCGCCCAGATTGCTATCGTTCCAGGTGAATGAAACTCACCCTGTGCACAAAAAGTGATAATATTAATATCCAATATTGGCTCTCTGGAACTGAATTAGAGAAGGGAAACGGACGTAAGCATCGCATCGACAAGTAGGGTATCATTTCCACGGCTATACCGATGATGTGAGACATTAATAAATGATATTGGTTCCGTTTTTCGTTATTTGTGGGGATTTTGTCGGTTGCTTATGTGAATGGGAAATTTGTGTGGCAGCAACGGAAGGCGTCATTGAACCCAAACCACGGTCATGACAAATCGCCGATGATGCATGACAAATTTCCACTCGTGACTATGAATACTGGTAAAAGTTGAAGCTGACAAAAGGACCATATTCTATTAGAAACAAATACGAGTATACACTCGAACAAGTATTTTCTACAGAAATATTTTGCTTAACTTAAAACAAGAATTAGGATCAAATCGAAAAACCTTTAAATAATCAAGGGATGCCACGTTTATTCGAGTAATCGGTGTGAAAGTTGCGATTATAGAACAGAGTTTCGGTTTAATTTTTAATTATGTCTAATCGTTGTTATTTCTTGAACTCCTAGACTGCCGCTTTTGCACTGGTATATCGTAAAAATGTTTAAGGGTAAGTAGTAAGTAGTAAATTGATATACATATGTATGTAAATTATTAAGCCCTTTACTGAAAAAATCCAAATAAAGCACACATAATTCACATTCTTAAGGTCCCGTCAAACAACTTTTATAAATTCGGTATTTTCTTTCGTTCTACTTTCCGTATCATTGCTGTTGCTAGCAGGATAGTTTGGGTGTTATTATGTCTATGCGATCATTCATCAACAATACTTGTAGTACTTGCCCCGCCCTTGCAGAAACTAGAATATGAATTATAGGTACTTATTTATTTAACGATCTTGTAGAATTGACAAACGTCAAGATAAAGAATAATCTAATATATATAGCTTAAGACCACCAAATGGTTATGAAAATGGTTAGAAAAGTCATCTGGTCTGGAAGTCACACCACAATGGAAAATAATGAGTCTGAGTGGAGCATAGTTTTTGAATTAACATGCTAGTCACCCTATTTACCTACCGATGTACACCTACCTTCAAGTTTGACGATGTAGAGTAAAACTATGAAATATTTTTAACTCTCCGATCCCATCGGTCCGACACGCAAATGTAAAATTTGTTAGAAAAGGCGGGTGTAGCACATGTCAGGTGGCCGTGTGCACCAAAAATGCCTACCACCGAAATAGAAACGAACGTGCAAACAGGATGCACCGATCACAAGCAGTAGATGGAAGAAATTTGATTATACAATCAAAGAAAATGTAAGATATCATCGTCCTGGTTGTCTCGCGGTTAATGACAACTTCGAAAAGTGGGAATGATAATGGCATGTGTATTCTACCCATCATAAGAAGGTGATGAGTCTTTTGGTATCAGGTTAATAATAATTGGATGGGTGGACCTGGGCCTTGCCTCTACCAACCACTCGCGTTGATTTCTATCACGAGTGTATGGGACCTACAATTTACTACTTTTAGGCCGAATCAAAACGTCGAAGTTTGAAAAAAAAAATTTCTAGACGCAAATACTCTTATAGCATTGTCTGTGGATCAATCATTTTATAAATATATAATTAAATAAATTGAAAACTGGTGTATAATATGCATGAAATTCAGCTCGCAACTTAAGACTGTATGTCAATTGCGTTTAAACGTTCAACATCCTTGTTTATTTCATCAACGTGTATGACAAACAACAAATTTAATATGTTGGATGGATCATTTCGTTGAAATGAAAATTGGGTTTCTACTAGAGTATGTGCAAGAAATGCTGTGTTATCATGTCAACCATGATGTCAACCACAAATACGAATATTATCGACACATCTCCAAGTACACAAAAAAATAAATTCATTCACAAATGTATGTTAAACATATTTCATTATTTTTTAAAATATATTTAATATAACTCATCCTCATTAATCATCATTCAGTGATGTTTTACTCAAACATTACAGCCATATGTGGAAGTCTTCATGCGTTGCGGCTTGCAGCGATTATTTTGCAAGCAAGGGCTAAATTAAGTGAGAAACTAAATGAAACGAACCCTAATATCAAAGGATTACCAACAAAAGAGCACATAGTTAATTTGTTTTCAACCCGAGAAAAAAAAACCGTTCCACTTAATGAAGACCCTTGTAATCCTTGAAATAATCCAAAAACTCATTTATTTGGCCGCTGGCCGTCAACCCAGTTTTCAGCGAACAATTCTGTCCAAGAGCACAACATTTATTGTAAATAGGGGTTCACACAATGATGACTGTTTTAAAAGTGTTAATTTGTTGCGGGGATGAGAGTCTTTCTTTCGTTGAGATGTAACCCATTATGAGTAACCACAAAAAAAAGCACACACACACAAAACAGAAAATAAAACAGAGAGTAATTCGTAGCGATTAAAAATGATCATCAATTAGCGTCCACGACGAATATAAAGTACAGTCCATAAATTGAGAAGTTAATACCCTTTAAGCCTAAAACTTATTTTCTCTGAAAGGCATTTCTATAAATGTGTGTAAAAGGGTAATCGCATACATTGTCTATGTACCATCCCTGAATGTGTTTCCTACAGGTTTTTTTTTTTGTTTAGATATCATATCCTAAGGACATCTCTGCGTTGAACGTGGCACACAAAAGATTCTATGAAATTCACACGACAAGTACTTGCCTATGCCAGCACTTAGGCAAGTGTACAAACATATGTTCATGCATGCATATGCATTCATATGTGAGATATGACAATTGATTTTGAGAATGTGTCAAGAAAATGCATTTAAAAGAAAGGCTCCGTCTGCATTTGAATTGCCTGTAGGTTTGTTGTCGACGTAGCCTCAAGCAACAGAAATTAGGTTTGGGCGAATCTAGGGACGATATAATAATTCAAGAAAATGTGTTAGTCTTAAGAAAATAATGCATAGTTTATGTTTGGAGCAAGGATAGGTACTAGCATCAACGATGCTCGCGAGAATGTTCAAAGATAGACCTTGCATAGGCATCAGTGTGTCGATGTTACTATACAGCAAGTGATGATAGATATATTCAATTAAAAAATGACCCCAAACTCAAAATACATGCTAAATGTTCACGAAGTTATTTATGTACATGTATATTACCGGGTCTGGACATTTTTGTTGATAGGTACTTTTATTATTCTTCTTCGTCGCTACCACTGTATTTATCAGTTATCAGCAGATCTGTGAAAGGGAAAGTTTGGTGAAATTGAACACATTCATGTAGAAGTTACTTTAGGGCTGAATAGTTCTTACAGAAATGTCGTTACTAGTTACTTTTGTTCAAATCGATACTTCAATAATTGATATAGCACCGGCAAGCAAGAACACACACGTATATAAACTAACAGTCTCCTTGTGAGAATATATACCATTGTCGTAGCTAATGAAAATTTGTCGAGCATAAGTTCATATTCCCAAATACCGCCGCCAAGTATAATAGGTACCGATGAGTATGTATATGTATATGTATACTATTCTACACAAAATCCATATCACTGCTCGTCACGATCAAAACAGATACGCATGCCAAACTCTAGAATGAAGAACTGCAACTAGAAGACAATTACAGACAAGAAACGAAACCTTTCTAGTAACGATATTTATTGAGGAGTAAAGGTTTGGAGTGATACTCGTTACCCAGCAACGAATACTTAGACCTTTAATGCCCACTGGTCCATTTTGGGCACGCACTCTTTGGACAAAAAGTTTGCCCAACAAATATATTCCAAACTACGTGCGAATAGTTTTATTACGTTCTGCTATACAAGCTAAACAGTATCCAACTGCATTTGAAAGCTTGGAATGCAGTGGAGTCTGCGACGGACGACGATACGCATTTTTCACACATGAATATTTCTGGGAAATCTGTCGAGTCCGTCTAGAAAATGAAGCAAGTGTTCAAAATAAAAAATTAAAGAAAATTTCATTTGATCCTTTTTTTTTGCGATTTTTTGCTCGTGCCCAAAATGGCGTAACTGCCAACGCCATAAAATTTGTTATATGTGAAATAACATAAGGACAGCTCATCATCAATGACCAATAAAAGCTCGGAATCGGGACCGGAAGCATTGTGCAAAACGCACCGTCGTTATTTGCACTCTTCACAAAGATGTAGCGTAGGTTATCTGTAAGCTAGAAAAGAGTGAAGAATCTAGTTTCGAGTTGTCCGTCACCGATGACGGAGCAAAGAGCGATCTTCCTTAAAATTTCGACAATCGTGATGACAGCATTGAATATGTGGATTCGTACTACGGCATCGATGTTTCCATAGTCGCATGGAACGACAAACAAAGTTGTGAATATGGCTTTTACGATGGCTGGAATCAAACCATAATTATCGTCCGATGAAACGGCAGCGACAACAGCTCCAGCTTTTCAGCATTTAAACAAAACGTCTAAATCGGAGTCACTTGAGAAGTAGACTATAAACACCTTGTAGAGGGAAAACCAAACAAACTACTACATAAGTGAATTATGCATTAATAGGTTTTCTAGAGATCGAACACACTTATTGGCAGCCACGAACAACTTTTGAGACCAAATTGCCCAACGTAGACTAAACTCACTGAAGTCATTGAAGCACAGCACAGCAAAGCATCTACCGCGCAAAGTATATTCGCACATCAAAAATGTTGCAATTTAATTAAATAATAAAAAAAACAGCCAAATCCTATAATCCTGCGACTTCTTATTCAGTGGTCCTTCGTTATACTTTTTTTTACTTCCCACTGTCAGCTCCATACACAGCCACAAAATTTAATTGCATTAATTCCTTTAATTCCATACATACATAATTCTACAAAGGATTTAAACCAACCGACATCTGACTAGTTCCTGTGTGTGTTTAAGTGGCTTAAGGGCGTGAACAAAAATACGTATGCAAGTGAATTCGTGAAATAACCAAATAAACCCCATAAAAAATCCAAAAAGTTCAGGGAGTGGTATGTTTCTGTTGTGATGGACAGTAAAAACCGATGGAACATACGTTACCCAGTGATGGACGAATGACAGTCACTAGCAAAAAACAAAAGCCAAGAGGCTGCCTACAAGCCAGCATTAGATATTCAGCCCTCAATTTTTATCCTTCCGCGTGCAATGGTGTTACATCCATTTATGCAAATTTAGTTTGATCATAAATTCCCAACATTCAAATAAATTTTCGTCCTTATTAAGCGCTGAATGACGTAGTTATAGGCTAGCGCAACACAGGAAGCGAAATTATTTAATTCAATTGGATGGACTACGAATTTTTTCGTTTATTTTTTTCGTTCACTGGAATCCTTGATGGTATAAAACAAACTTTTTATGTCCGACTTTTTTTTATCGCATTTCATTAGTCAAATGGATGTTCCTGGAGCAACCGACGAATGAGGTGAGGAGGCGGACGTTCGTCGACTTCGTCTTCAGTTGGACGAGGAGATGAGCACTAGAAAGACATCTTCAACGTGCTCATTAGAATATTGGATTTTAATGTAATCTGTTTGATTTCGCATGACATTACCACCATTGCCAACGATGATCAACGACTGGGAATTCCGGCAGCTTCTGGAGGCTTTCGTAGCCGTTGGAGAAAAATTAATGGTGTGACAATTTGTTCGTGTTGACACATTCGCATAAAAAATGGTATGGGGGCGGGATTTTTTCAATTTTTATTCTACGCCCCTCTTTTAAGAGTCGTTGAATGCCAGCCGCTGATTTGGTCGTGTTAGTGTGTGATATAAATGGCGATAACGGAATTTACATAAATTCCGACAAAAGTTTCTAACCAAAGGCAGCCGCGGCAGAATGGAAATCTGTGCGATTTAGTTCCTGAGAGGGATTTAAATATCAATCGACACTGATGACGGTGATTACATATCAAATGAAGGACAGGATCTGGCATATTGCTGTAGAAGGAGTTCGAGAGTTCACCTGGGCTTTAGAAAGATGCTTAAGCTGACTGGTATTTTATTTTTGTGAAATCGAAGGAAATCGATGTCAAAATGTGGCCGCCATGGAGTGTTTTATAAGTGAGTCAACTCATACGCTGGGGCCTCTGAGTTTAATAGCCGACACGAGCAAGCTTTATTATTGACGCTTTCATGTCTCTCGTTTACTGACACAGCTTTGGTACGTAATTTATAGAAGATTTGCTTGGACCGAGGGTCAAAGAAACGGGTCTAGCCTTCCACAAAATTGTATGTTGTTGTTAATCGAGGCCGACTTCGCAAACTTCGGCAACATTACCCTGATTTTGGCAAATGTCCTGGCAGAGGACAAGCATAACAACAGCAAGTACGACAGAACGGCAATACGATCAATGGTCCAGCTTTGACATCAAGATCGTACTAGAAGATTTCCACGCCAAGCTGGGTAAAGAGGTCACATTTTTTAAAGACTTAGGCAATCACAGCCTGAATGAAACCACATCCGATAAAGGACTCAGACTGGTGAATTTTGTTTCAGGGCGGAACCTCTCTGTAGTTAGCACCTTAATGTCGAAAAAGAGACGAGCGCTTGGTCAATTGATCAACCGTCAACATAATTGGGATTGTTGGGACCGACGTCAGACACTTCTCCAGTATTTTTCGGTGTCCGAACCTTTTGAGGAACCAAAATCGACTCCGGGAAGTCGGGAAAGAACAATCGACATCGAAAACAATCGCAACTGAATACTAGGATGTTTGTTGATCGATACTCTCAGAAACTTTCTGTAGTTAGACGGGGTCATTAAGGATATCTATGGGATTTCAGACCTTAGCAACGACGAAAGCAAAATTAGCAGCAAGAACGCCAGGACCTTTATGCCACTTCTAACGAAGGCAATCTTCGATTTTGTCATGAAGAAATCGCCAACTTCAAAGACGGTACCAACGTTTAGCGAGGCAGGGGCAGACTGGTAGTGAACAACTATTCAAAAATCCCACTGAGACCCCGTGCCACCCTCAAATCTCGATGAACCCGAGCGTATCATGGTTCTGTTCAGGGCACAAAACCTAGATGTCCCTATGCGTCCCTATGTCTCTATGAGATTTGAGCTGCAGTTTAGGGCGACACAGATCAACCCCAAGGTTCAGGATTCAAACGAGCTACTCGTATCGAGCCTGGCGGCATCGCTAGCCAACTATGGCATAAACATCAGGACCAAGCTAAGGGTGCAGATGCCAAAGAAGTCAATAAGGCCACTACTTCCTACTTGGTGTGACAATTTGTTCCATTAGGGGCGAGGAGGATGACCTGCCCCTAATGGAGCAGTATAGTGAAGAATCGTCATCACTCCAAGGCAGCTTCTGCCAATCTCACCCTCCGTCTCATGAAAGAAGGAGAAGACATCAGTCGCCCAGTGCTGAACCAAGCACAAAGTAGAACATTGACAAGTTAGTGCAGGATCTTACAGAGTCTATGAACTCCGCCTTCAACTCGATCTGCCCCTTAAGAAAACATAAAGAGAGAAAGACGCCACCATGGTGGAATTCAGACCTAGCTGAACTACGCAAAACAACATTTTAAAGAGAAACCGCTGACTGGGATCTCTATAAGCAAAGCCTTAAAACCTACAAAAAAGGAATTAAGAAATCGCAAACTGAATCCTAGAAAAAATTCTTTGGGAGCTTTGAAAGTACAAAGGAATGTAGTCGCCTAAGCCTACTATTATCCAAAGCCCCAACAATGCCAACATACATAGCAAACTGGTATCAGTCCAGGACAACTGTGAGCTGGCATTAAAACAATAAAATCATGGCTGACTATTATTTTTAGCAGCTGTCTGAGTTATAGCTATACTCCGAGACTAGAAGAGCAAAAGTGGTATTCATACCGAAATGTAAGAAAACGAATCATAACAGCGACAAAGACTTCAGACCTGTCACACTGGAGAGACTGGTGGACCTGCATATAAGAGAGAACACTATATTTGCACAAATATCTCCGAACCAGCATATATCACGGAAATATCGCACTCCATTCCTTGACTGACTTTGACTGATCATGCCAAATACCTAGGTGTTATAGTTGACAGAAAATTGAGCTGGAATCGCAACATACTGGAACGCATCAGGAAAGCATCGATTACACTATACACATGCAAAAAAAAAATCGTCGGCCCCAGGGGGGGCGTAGTAAGGCAAACATTAACGTACTGGATGGTGCAGTTGCTTGAGTGCCTGCCTTGGTTAGAGGGGTCCCCAGTTCGAATCACAGTGAAAGCAACGCTTTTATCCGGTTTTCATCTGGTCCATTTGATGTTGGGATCAAATTAACGGCTGGAGTTGTCGGTCAGTGGTAGTAGTCTGACTATAGGTACCACAACCGAGGTTGCTGCTGGTAGTACATTGGATCAGTTTTGAGTCTGAGTGCTCCAGTCTAGCACTACAAAAATCGCAATCTGGTGGACGGCACTTCAAGTGAAAAAGAATCTTAGCAAGACAACAGTATACAGAGATTAGCATGCATCTGTATAACAGGGTCCTAGAAATGATACTACATTTCCTTCCCACGGACACCTATGACAAACTTGTGGCCACATGCAGGTACAAGACTAAGGGAAGGTAACAGATGGGACAAATTACAAAATTACAAAACCGGACTGTCCCTAAGGATACAGATTATCTGACGCCCTTCATGGACCTCGAAATATAGCACAAGACCTTAATCCCCACAAGAGAACAATGGGACGGAGACAAAGTCTGAAGCCCAAATGCATGGGAAATCTACACTGACGGGTTCAAATCGGAGGAACGCACGGAAACAGGCATTTATGCCAGTTTGCTAGAGATCTCTGATGCAAATCGAATACCTGCAGTGTATTTCAAGCGGAAGTAACAGCTGTTCAAAAGGCAGCCATCCGACTATCAATGAGCCCAATAGACTATACACAGACAGTCAAGCGGCCATAAAAGCTTTGGACACACCATCAATAAACTGCAAGATGATAAAACTCTGTCGTCTATCTCCAAGGGACCACTGAAAACAATAAAGTCGCGATTGATGACGATTGCGAAAAACTATACAAACCACAAATGGTCGGAACTTGACACTTGTAAGATGTCGAAAGCGATCTGGCCTATGCTAAGTCAAGGAAGGACTGATTACCTCCTAAAGTTAGACAGGAAGGTTATTACTAGAGTAATATGGGTGCTAACGGATCACTGCCTCATAGACAACCATGCCAGACGACTTGGGGCACCTTATAACGACTTCTGCAGAAGCTGCATAGATGAAGAAGAAGAGGAAACAATACTACACTACCTCGGAACATGTCCTGCACTTGCGGAAACACGGAGAAAGCTACTAGGCGAGTATTATTTCAACCACCTTAAGGATTTGAGTAACATAGATCCAAAGGATATACTACATTTTCTTAGCCTCTAAATGGCTACAAAAGAGGTCAGAAGAAATCACATATGGCCAACAAATCCCAAGAGGAATACAAAATAATACCAAGAGCGAATTACTGCAAGGTGAAAGGGATGGTCTAAGTGAGCGTGACTTCCAATTTTGTCATTCAGTCACTCTACCCACCAACCTAGACTTCACCTACACAAGAAGGGAAAGACGATGCCAATCGTGTGCTGGGTTTGCGGCCTACCAATGAGAAACTCGTGGTTTGACAGCGAATGAAATGTAACATGAAGCGAGCTGGAAGCTTACACGGCAAAGCCACAACGAACGACGATAGAGAAGCTGCAGAGTCCTTTGCCATTAATGACCTTAAATTTCCAAAAGGCCTGTCGGGACAACCAGTCGTAGAGGATACTTCGAACTTCTGCTGGCCGTTAAACGGCTATGTACACCCAAATACCCCAGTCTGGACAATCATAGACGAGAATTACATTGCCCGATCTGGTGTTACAAATGGCAATATGGAGACTGAACTCTAACAAGGCACTTGGGATGATCTAAATGGGGCCATGCTAAATTTGGGAAGGAGAATTCTATCTCAATGTCTACAACGGATTCACCGAGATATTTAAATTTAAAAAAGGGTTTAGCCAAGGCGACGCACTTTACGTTGAGTGCATAGGAATTGTGGACAAAAATCAGAACGAAGGATATTTTGTTTGGTTGCATAAAATGTGCCGTGGTGTGTGGTAGTGTAGGCCGTAGCGTTGTGTGTCACTGACAATGCTCAAAGAGTAACTATCTAGAAAAAGCTTCTCAAACTTAGCCGTTCGGAGTCGGCATAAAACTGTAGGTCCCTTCCACTCGTGAGAGGACAATATCACGCACAATACGAGTGGTTGCTGAGAAGCTGGGCCCTCTCCCTCTGCGGGCTGTAGCCCATATTATAGTATTATTATTACACATACATAACATCGAATACTGGCACACTGCAAAAGCAGAATGTCTTACATTTGTAAACAAAGTCGATTTTATATTTTTACGAGCTTCAATTGACAACATTTTTGCCTGATAATTTTTTTATATACTCTAGTTGAACGGAACTCATTTTGAACAATATCTTCAATTTGTATAAATTGGCAAGACAGTCCTTGTGTAGATAATCTATAGGTAGGTAGGTAAATAAAAGTGCTGGTTCGGTGAGAACCTAATTATCACTATGTATGTGCCGTTTTAATGTCTCGGTCTTGTTACCTTATATATAAAGTATCTTTCTTAGATTTCTCTAAATGCAGCCTGAGGTATTTAGGAATGAAACCATACCGCGACGATGTGCGTTGTCCTAATACATAGTTTAACGACATGATCTCCTATTGACCAGTGGCGCGTTCATACCAGCAATATGGCGATGTGATGACAAGTTCGCCGAGCATTTAGAACTAAAATGGCATTTTCTTTCAGAAAGGTCTGAATATAAACATAAATCGAAAGACTTTTCAGGAGTTAAATTAGATGTTTGATTTGAACAAGAAGCCGCTGCACTTACATGATATAATCGCTTACGAAGCTGTACTGCTCTTGGTTAGTTTTTGAGACCAATAAATGCTCAACTCATCGCTTTATTCCTCAAATGTCTTTTTAAGTCTTTCGCAATTCTTTACCCAGAAAGGTGGTTTTGCTGAAAGGTTCCGACGAGCTTTGAAGAAGTAAAAATCATCTTCAGACATTCATTATGGCGCTTGACAAATTTACGATTACAAAGACGTTGTTTGAGTAGTGATTCATTTCTACATTTTTTATATTGGAGATGGCTCTACAAAATGTTAAATATTTTCGATGTTATGAAGGGAAGTGAGAAAACTCAATGGAATATTCTACTACACCTTGCTAAATCCTTATTTGAACAGCACCTAAATCGGTTGTGTACGTCTCCAAAGAAGACTAATTTTAATAAAACACCAATTTCACTTAAAATTAAAAAAAACACACATCAGCTCTAGAAATATTCATTTTTATATTTTTTATAATTTACAAGAAAAGAACTAATAATAATTGATATACCTCTTGTTCATACTATATAAAATGCAATAGTTTAACCTATCTGAAACTAAATGTAAAGATCATCTAGGCAACTGAAAAAACCGTGGAAACCGTGCCTCGGCTATCCAGTAATCTGTACAAACAATATCAGAGCCGAGATCAAATGCAGAATAACGCTCTTGCAACTCCTGTTTTCTTGGCTCTAGAGCCGATTACTAGAGCCCTCTCTTGATGTATCGACCTAAATTTATTTAAGTCATTGACCCGAGTCCTGCATGAACAATCTCAAAAGAGGATGAAGAAGTTCTTGAAGATGTTAGTCTTTGTGTGCGATCTTTAGTCATGTATCCATTGATGAAATGTGGGTGAGAAATTTCACCCACGCACTACAAACGAGTGAGTTTAGTAATTCATCTACAGATCCAAGGTCTAATGTGACTAGCCCATGTAGAGCGTTTATACAGCTTATCTCAGGCCAAAAAATCGTCGATTCCCAGCCTGTTTGACAATCGGAGGTAGCTGGCCTATGTGGGGTGCGCTCTTATTGTGATGTAACTCGTTATTATCCTAAATGGATCAAATTACATTTAAATTTAAAAAAAGCGAAGGACTTTTCACCTACCCGAAAAAATTTCGAATCTGTAACACGCAGAAAATGCAAACACAATTAGAGAAAATCGTTGTCGCTCTACTCCGGACACTGGTTACACATATGTATGCATATAATGTGGATATAAGATATCATATTTTTCATTACAAGCAACCCATAACATAATGCCAAGCATCAATCACTTGGAAGTTGAAGAGCATGTCTGAGAAGATGTCTTGAATATAATCATATGTGAAATTGGGAAAGACATAAAAAGCGCAGTATATAATAAACTCTCCCTGTTTGAATCAAATGGATAACATGCATTATGATACTTTCTTGCATTCACCCTTACCACCTACTTACGTGCATATAAGCAAAAACCAATATACCATCCACAGCTGATGACGTCCTTATTGAAATAAAACAAAATTAATTTTCTCCAGACATCATTACAATACATTGCACGTCCCGATAAGAGTTGGTCTTTAGCCGAAAAAACCCCGAGCCTACTAGGGAAAAATTTTCAACCATATCACAGCCAAACAAAAGAGAAAAAAAGAATTTGAACACTATTGGCAAAGAAAAGCCATAAAAGTGCCACAAAAACCATCTCTCTTCACCCACCGAGCAGTATTATCCTTCGAAATGCAATATAATAATTTTCCCTCATTACGATTCGCAACCACACTTGAATTAATAAACAGTTGATGAGTGGATGATTATTATGAGCAATGGCAGACGGCAACGGCGCAAATATATACACATACGAATATATAAGTACATAAACACATTTCCGTACAACCAAAGGGTGTATGGACGTGGGCAAAAAAGACAGCGCCTAAAAGCGAAATTATCCTTGAAATGATTATTGTTTCTGTGTCGGCTCGAAGCGAAAAAGAGTTCTCGAATGAAGTACATACATATCGATGACGGCTTGCTATTATTGCATTAAAATTCGCTTAAGCAGCAAATATTGTCGCCAACAAACAGACGGTCTTCCGCGTCGTAATAAATCGCTTGCCCAAGGACATTGTGTGTGTGAAATCCGCCTTCTTCCCTTTTTTCCTTTGTCATCATTAACGCGCTTTTGTTTGCATGCGACGAGGACGATTTATTCTGTGTATCAGAAGATAGGATTCTACAAAGCAAGCGAGAAAAATCCTATTAAAAGCAGGAAAAGCCACGGGTCTCAAACTGAAATAGTCAGTCGACCACCCCCATCTCACTCAATTTTTCATGGTGATCCTTCCCCATCGTGGTGGCACTTAATCCTTGTGAATTTTTTTAAACCTTGTGCTCCCTTTGGACGCACATAGTTTCCGACAGAGAAGAAAAGACAGAAAAAGGACTTCACAAGAGAGGAAATTATTGTCGACATTCAGATGGAGCGTGGAAGCTAAAAAAACAGAATAATTTAATTTTCTGTTCAAAAATAGATTCTGCTGTGATGGGCCAAGACTGTGGCTTTGAGCTGGGTCCACATGTACACTGATCTATGGCAGTTCATCTAACGAAGCAATAATTGCAATTACCCTTTGAGTGATAATCGGACATTCATTTATTTTAATAACCTCCAAAGAGTGGTGGTTGTTTGGAGCAGAGTCCATAATCCCGGTTGTGGTATTTCATCTACATTCAATAGTCATTGCCATCAAGAAAATGGAATCCATATTCTCCTTCGACCTGACGAAATCCATTAAAAGTTTTCCAAGAACGTTGAGGATAAAAAGCATTACGATGCACCTTACCACCGAGAATCTTTTAATAAAGCCAATAATAAAAATTTCGAACGTGGACGAAGTCACTCAGTAGTACACACGTACAAACATGTATATACATCTCTATCTATGCACGCATGCAATCTTGTACAATATATAAAGGCGATAACCCCCGTCGAGAGGAGTTCTTCAGAATTTATGAATTTTCCAATAACTGGTCATGTCAGAACAGCGAAACATTTTACAGAAGGATGCAAGATGCATCCATTTCGTTGGATACACTACCTTTATGCACGGTGAAAGAATATAATTTTCTTTTAACGGGATTTTAATTGAAAATTTCTCTTTTCCGTGCGGGTGTTTTCACGTTTAGCTTTTGCTAATGTCAGCAAAAAACATAACTGTTAGTTTCTTTTTCTGTCCTTTTTCATCTCAAATCATTTCATTTCTCCTTTCGGTTCGCTTCAAGTTTCGCTGAATTTGCTGAAACGTTGCTTGAAAGGATAGGATAATGATTAAATGGGAATGGATTATGGACGATTACGTTCTTTTTCATTTTTGAGTGAGAAATATTTTTGTGTTACAAAGCGGATGTAATACGGAGAGCGATAAGGAAAGTTCTGTGTGGATGACAGCTATCGTTGTGATTTTCATTAACTCGGATTGAGGCGTTTAATTACTGTGTAGTTGCATTTAATCAACCGTTCATAGCTTTTGAAAATCATGATAACTACGCATTTTTCTTATATCCTCTGTTTCACTGTTCACTGTTTCTTTGTTCACATTGCTCGCTGACCGAATCGTTTTGAGACTTACATTTGTTTCGGATGTCAGTGCCCTAAAAGAAGACACACACACCATGTAGTAGTATGTCATTTATATATGTTTTATATTAAATCTATCAGTATCACTTGTTCTTGGTATTTTGTAAAATGTAATAAATGCTGAAGCAATGTGTTAATTGATGCTAGTACATAGCTTAATGCCGGTAGCGTTATTCTAGTAGAGAGCATGCAACAGATCGTCTCCATCATTCGGGCAAATGAAACCATGACCAGCGACTGGAATATCAGCTACATGCACCCCAAACACAAAAAAGGATCTCTTGCAACATCTACAGAGGTAATGTGTTTCCCTGATAAACGTTGCTTACAAGATCCTGTCTACCTGGCACGTACCAGTCCAACATCCGGCCGGTAAATCGATTATACACCACATGTTCACACTGAGACAAATCCTAGAGAAGGCCGCCGAATTTCAAATTGAAACCAATACCCTACTCTTCTAGATTAGCCGCATGGTATAATTCGAGACCCCGTCAAAATTGATACTTTCGAAACCAACATCGAATTTCACGGCGATTGAAGAACAGACGACAGTGAACGGGGCAAATGTGAACCCCACGAATGACATCTTATTGGAGATCCGACGTAGAATCGCCCTTGGCAACCGATGCTACTTCGGTTAGTCGAAACAACTGAGATCAAAACTCCGAACTCGAAGGACCAAAATCATGCTCTATAAAACCCTTATTTTGCCAAAAATCCGTCAACTGCACTGGCTCCAGCCAAGAGGATCCTCAAATCCGAGCATCCTTGTTCGAGAAGGAGATTAAGACTGAATCGTTGGTATATAGACGAAGTCATCACAGCAAGGCAATTTGGTATTGATGACTGGAAGCAGCGTGCCCATGACCGTCAGTGAAAAAAGGCAGCGGTTGTTCAGGCTCTGACTTATCGTGGGTCATCATGAGCTTTCTACCCAAATGCGATTGTAATTGATTTACAATAATGATTTGGTTGTGAACTTTCAGTTAAAGTTGGTAAAAATGTTTCTGAAAATACAGTATAGTATATATCCCAAATATTGCGACATAATTCAATTTGGTTTTCCTTTTAGTATAATATATAAAGGGTTTTCCAATAGGGACTTGACAACTTGGAATTTAATTTGTGAACGCACCCTTTCACTAATCATCAAACTGTCACTGTGAATTTATTCAGTAAACTCAACATTTTCATCAGGGTAGAGTACACGAACGAGCAACGTCTACAAATTATAAAAATGTTCTACCGAAATTTGGATTCGGTGATCACAACTTCAAGAGCGTTAACTCCAATTTTCACTTTTACTAATTTTTAGCTCAATGGGTTCGTCAATAAGCAAAATATGCGTTATTTGGTGAAAATCCACATGTACTTCATGAATCACCACTGCATCCACAAAAAATAACTGTTTGGTGTGGTTTGCATGCCGGCCGCGTTATTGGACCATATTTTTTCGTCGACGATAACGATCGACAAGTTACTGTGAATGGTCAGCATTATCGCTCCATGATTACCGATTATATTTGGCCCGAATTGGAAGATATGGACTTGGACGACGTGTTCTTTCAAAAGGATGGTACCCGAAGCCACACATCACACGTTACAATCGATTTATTGAAGAGTAAGTATGGTGAGCGTGTAATCTCAAATCGTTTGCGTTTTATTTAAAAAAAAGTTGTCAAGTCCTTATTGGAAAACCCTTTATATTTATATACTATTATAGAATTCATTATTTTTAATCAAAAAAACATAAAAAGAACATAAGAAAAAAATAAATACATAGTAATGGAAACTAACACACTAACTAAATATGGACCAGGGAGCTCTAGAAGGAAGTAGGGATTTCTAGTTCTACCCAATTTAGTGCACTATCATATCTCCTACTGGAATCTTGCAGCTAAACTCCTCAAGATGATTTTAGACACGTGAAAATTTCTTTGATTGCTCCCCATTTCCAATGGCAACTAATACATTTTCTTTACATGTTTGTCATGTTATATGTGGTTGTGTAGATTTCGAAACCATTACGATATTAAAAAATATTATAAGTTTCGCACACAATCGTGTATTAAATATGCACCATAATAAGAACACCTACATAAGTGGGATATATTACAAGCATCGAACTTTTTCACACTCCATAAACTATTAAATAATTTTCATTTCAGATATTGATATTTTAAATTTAATCACTTTCATACAGTCTTATCCAAAACAGTCAAATATCCACCGCTAATTATTGCATTCTCTGAGCTTTCTTTGGTATTAGTTTCTACTCTCTAAGTTAACATTATAAATTCTATATAATTAATACTAATAAAACTCTTTTCCCTTTATCTATTTCCAGGTAAGTGGGGACTCATAAAGCTTTAAACTCCCTATAGTAAGTAAGTGAATAGGGACCAACACTTAATCTCTATTCATCGTCCAGCATTTTGCTTATCTACATAGTACAAATAAAAAGATTAGCATTTATTTTATTAAGGTCAGTTATCCGTCGTACACCAAAGGTATTTCTCAAATAACAGTGTACAGAATATAAGATGAAGAAAAAAAAACAAATAGAATACAAAAATAAAATACATCCGACTGATGTCTCTCAAGAAAATCCATCTACACAAAACATAATGCGAGGAAAACTCGTTCTCAAGGATCTGCACATTCTTATATCTATCTATCCACTGTACAACAATCCGGGATGATACCATGAATAAACTTCAAGTATTATCAGCCATGAATTTAAATTCTTTTCGGGCAATAACAGTATAAAAATGGCGATGTCGGCGACAAGGATGACGGTATTCGCCCTCGTTTTCTTGGTAGTCTATAATATCCTGTGCGATGTTATTTTTTTATTCATTTTTCCGTCTCGTTACTTCACTTAAAAAAAAGTCGGAAATCATTCAAATATAAGCAAAGTAAGTGTTCAGATTATACGTACATACATATGTGTGAATGTGTACACATATAGCAAAACATCCTCAATACAGTGCGATATTTCTTAGATTTTAATCAGTGTCCTTTAAATATTATGAAGATATATTCTCCCTGAAAATCAATCCATGATGAATTGCCACTACCAGTACTCGCAACGGGGAGTATTTGTTTACTATAAAGCATTGTCTCAATTGCACCAAAGGGGGTATAATACCACTTTGTTATAAATGTATGGTTATATGAAGAAAGCTAAGTGGTCATACATAACCCCATGCATCGCTACTTATATGACCGGAATGTCTTCCATTAGCATAAATTTGTTTTGTCGTTTGTTCTCTTGAAGAGTTCAGAGATAACGTATTTATGCTCATATGTATATTTGCTGTAAGGATAATCTTTGTTCTCCCCCTTTGTAATGGCCAGGGCATGTCCTGCAGGCTTCTTTTCAATCTACTCACTAGTTTCGAAAGAGTTGAGAGCGTTGTCAACTTCTTCTTAAACTAAGACGCTTTCTTATCATCTCAGTAATTCCATTAGACCGGCAATAGTAAACGTTCGTTCTTATATGTATATTCGCTCACATATGAGACGTAAACGTGTGTACTACCTTTATATACAGATTTTAGTCAGACAGCAGACTGGAACGATTTTTCACTTGCACGATGTGAGTACATGACTGCAATCATCACTCAGCTTGACGCTGAAGGATTGTTTTTTTTCTTTAAAGAGAGTACATACCACCCCTTAAATGATATAATTTGCGGAGATGTGAAACACATAATTGGGATATCCCTTTACAGAAAGGTTTTTTTTAAATAATTGCTATATATTTTTAGTATACTTGATTACGAGAGGGAAACAAGAATAAATCATATATTTGAGATCAGAATGTTTTATGTGTGCCCTCTATAGACTCCCAATACACTGAACCGATTTGCAAAACTTTTTTTGTTATTAATAAAGTACAAGAATAGTCTATAACTCGGGAATCCCTGAACGCATTTTGAAACGACAGAAACGAAAAAATGTGCCCACAATTCATTTGAGCGCTGCCCTTACAAAAATAAACCCATAAAATCACCCCCATCACTGGAGCCCCTGATCAACCGATACGCAGCAGTGGAAAAAAATTACGTACCTATGTACATAGTTAGCGTGCGCGGTAATATCGTACGCATGCACGAATATGAATACAGTGCGAATGATTTGTTTTTGCAGAAATATGTAATAGTATATTTGAATAATTGGGGGAGGGTCGGAATCGGTGGGGTAGGCACCGTTTTTTTTTCCAGAAGTGGAAAATAGTCTGGTCTCTGGACTGATCCAAGTGAAATGTTATCAGTATCAACGAGATCTATGTATAAATGAGTACAATAAATAAGGTAAAAAAGAATCCAAGATTATTGTGCACTACATTGTCGATTTCCATGATATGGTGTTCATCAGGTGTTGTTTAACATGTATGTCAGTGACAGTAATACTAAAAGTAAAATTTCACCCTATTTTGTAGCACATATATATTGGATGTAGATAAGTAGGGTTCTTTCAAGAATTCAGACGGCTGTCTAAACACACTATCGACTGTAAAGCCGCATATGACAGCATTTATCGTAAGTAACTATTCGAAGCTATGCCCGATTCCGGCAAAATTGTTCCATGCAGTTCGGTTCGAGGACTTCCGAGCCGTTTGAAACCTGCACCGGATTTCGGCAAGGGGATATCAATCTCGTACTGTAAACTTAAGGCACTTTCAAGTCTTCTACAAGTCATTCATACAATTTATAACTTGGGTTACGCAGATGGCATTGACATTGACATTGTTGCGCGTTCCCAAAATGTCGTAGTAAATGCATTTGGGTGATTGAAAAACAAGCGTAACGAGGTGGCGAAGTAATTAATTAAAATCCTCTAGAAAACGGCGAATCTGTAAAATCCACATTTCCCAAATTTTGTCAATATTTTTGTCGTGGCTCGGTATAAGACATAAAAACACAAGTGCATACTCGTCCCTGCCGTTCAGCTGGAAATATCGCCGCTATATGGGAAAGCATTAAAGAAGATCAACATTTGTGAATTGGGCGGCGTTCACAGTGATCTGCAACCACACCAGTTTACATAAAGATTTGGCTCTTAAACCTCACAGGGCTTAGTTATAGCAAGAGTTGAAGCCAGGCGACCATCAGCAACGTCGAAAATACATTAAGTTGTTCAAGTCATTTACTCAGACGAAGCTCATTTTCATTTGGGTAAACCAACGAAATTGTCTTATATTGGCATTGGAAAATCAATACCAATATGTTGAGAAACCTTTACATTCCTCTACTGTCACCAGCGCCGGCCCGAGACAAATGCGTGCCACGTGCAATCCTTACGTTTAGTGCCCCATTCTGCAGCCTGGGCTGTTCTATTTAGGAAGTCAGTTTGGCCGAAGTTTTAGCAAATTTTGTGTAATATCCTTGGAACTCAAATCCTTCTGTAATCGATTTTGATCTAATTTGAAATAAATAAGAAGAAATATGAAATCATTATTTCGATCCTTCTTCAGATATCTTTCTCTTCTTGCTTGACAATAACGATATACCTACATTATTCATTCTCTTTTTCAAACAAATATGTCAAATGAGTAGATCTCATATATGCAGAAATATATTCTGCACATTCCGCCCAAATAATTTCATACGTATTGAGAAGGAGTTTATTATTTTGAGATGTTTTCCCATGGAAATTTGTGAGCCAAACAAAATTCAGCGACTTGGTGGGATTTTTTATTAATTGTGGTTTTTTTCGAACTAAATTCTTGTGTTTGAGTGGAAATGCATACTTAGGATATGTTTATTTGGTCTTCACAATGTCCCCCAAGCGCTGAGCCCCCTGTGCATTTGCACATTCTGCACATATGGTGGAGCCGACCCTGCCTGTCACTGTCACTTATTTGATTTCTACTGATTGAGTCAAATATTGCTGGAGGGAATTAACTCGCAACTACAACTTGAAGGTCATTTGCCTGCCATCCTCAATAATCACCTTTTTCTTTGCTATAATGTCTTTACATTAACTATATGTTTCATGCCGAATCCAGACGAATATGATTGAACCTTTTCAAATGTAATGTGTGTATAAAACTAGCACCACAGGAGAGATGGCGTCATGAAACTAAAAGTTGGTACTTATTCTGGCGAATCTGGAACTGGGATTATCTCTACATATATATCTCTAAAGGGTTGCTTGTGAAATTAGTTTATTCCGTTCTGCCAAACATTTGTAAGAGCTGTATTGTTTATTCTACATTAACTTCTGCACTCTAAGGCCAAGATCTTGTGGTTTCATTTGAATTGGGATCTGACGTATTAATTAAAATGGTATTATTGTAGTGCATTTTCTAAAGGTCAACCAAAATCACAATGAAATGTTGGTCCTCCTGTGTGCAAGGCATATCTGAACGATGCCATTTGTGTATGGGATTATTCTCGTCTCTGAATCTGCAATGTGGTGTCCACGTTGAAATGTTTTCCTTGTTGAATGCCATTCTTGCAGGAAAAAAGATAACTCATAAAAAAAATAAATAATTAAAATTTACTTAAATGTTACAAATTTTAAAACTACGATTCGAGTAATAAAAAAATGTCTGGACCCACAGTCCTTGCATAACCAGTTTTAGTAGTTCATTTCCACAATTTTTATTTCGTTTCAAAACATTCGAAAACTTTACATTTTATTAACATTAGAAGAAATTGTGTATATAATGATGCATGGGGAAGAAAGTGTAATAAAATGTTTTGGTAGTTTTTCTGATTTTAATGCCAATACTCGTATATCATTCAACCGTCCTTTACAGCTCTTAGCTTATATCGGGGATGATTTTTAAGTTCGCTGATTTTTAATGCCAGTGATTATGTATTCAACGAGCCTAGTAATTGATTTAACCAACATGTCACAAGGAACGAGCCATGATTGTACATTTTATATTGTTTTTTATTCAAAAAGTCAGCGACTTATCAAACTGCAATTGTAACAAAGAAATTGATTTCATTCTCTAAAATCTTTTAGCATCATCATTGAATGACACTTATGCTAGACAAGAAAATAATCGGAAAGTACAATACATTGAATTGAAAAACATGTGTAGATATTCTCATACGTAGTTGTATCTCATTTAACAGGTATTTTATCTAGAGACATGTACGAATTGAATTTAAATCTACTGATTTTTTTCCAAAGATGTTCAAATGCATCAATTCATTCGCATACATTGCTTGACATTAAGCGACATAGCTGCCGTGTCATGATACCATCATCAGATAGTCGAGACACTCAATTCAACGTGTATCCAGGATAAACATTGATGAATCTATGTAAATGCATATAACATTATCAAAAGAAGTTTGCGTCCTTTGTCGGGAAGTCTTCGTGCACGTTTAGACGAATTTCATTTGCAAAGGAACGTTAAGCTATCAGAATGCACGAAAAAAGAAAACAGTGTCCCTTTATCCTTTGATGTTACCTTTTTTCTGTTAAACGGCGTTAGCACACAAAAAAAAACGTAAAGGAAGTTGCGAAATTGACAAAATAAATTCCTTGAACCTGCTGGATTACCAGTTGAGATAGCAATGTACACATAGTCGATGACGTTACTGCAGATTGTACAATTTCAAATGAAAAAATTATCTGATTTGATGAATATTTTCTACCATTTCATCATGTGAAAGCACCAGTTCACACCGAAGTTCCCAAAGTTTGAATACCAATTGACTGCTGAGCTCATATCATTAATTAAGATATTGTAAACAGTTTCACTTCACTGTGATGGCAGAATTTTACGGTATATTAAATGAAACAGCATTTTAATAACTCAATGTTGAGAATTTATATTTTGCGGAAAAAGGAGCTCACTAAGCTTATTTAGATACATATAGACATCTTCAGACTGTAACATGACTTGTGGAGGATCGTCTTAATTAAATTATAGTGTGTTCAGTCATTTGACAACGTAAATTAATTATTGGGATTTTATTACTGTCACCAGCAAGGTGCATGATTTGATGAATCATTCCAATCCTGGTAAATCATGAATATTCTAACCTTCACCCTGTATGATTCACGCTTAAAGAGATTGAATCTTTGAACTTGTTGACATACAGAGTATGTAAATATTTTAACTAAAGAAATGTGTATATGTACATACCAATGTCTATGTGGCAAATTAATAATTCAAACGTGGATGACAACCTTAGGAAGTGATTAAGGATGAGTTAGAGGTAAAAAGCAAGATGGATCAATAAGGGCTCTAAACAAACACCTTTTGCTTTTGAGCGGCCTAAGAGCAGTCTATGAATATTTAACTAGTTAATTGGATTTATGTTAGGACTGCAGGAGAAAAAGAAATCTAAAAACTTTGATCTATAACCTTACGTAATTTATGAAATTCACCACTTGGGAGTTTCTGAGGCTGAGAAGCAATCTTTTGCAATTAAATTGCTGACTTTGAACCCATTTTGACTACTTTGTTCTACCATATGGTGCACATATACAAAAATGAATTACATATTTAACGTTTATGTGGTTTTCCATGCAAGATTATGCTTACAAATCTCAATGGTATCGAGGTGACAGGCTGTATCAGTGTAAACGATGACGGCTTACACATTTATATATTATAATAGCATAGTCTCTAGTTATGAAGTTGATATTAGCACTCTCGTGGAGTTCTCTAGTATCTAGTCTCCCGATTACCATGGAAGTTTTGGCAATACAAAACAATAGTTTGGATGATTGTATGAGACCTAATTTATTTTCCCTAATTTTAGCTTGTCGTCTTAAACTAAAACCAAATATTTGCAGTGCTCTGTAATTTAGTGTTATTTGGAAGAAATCCTGATTTTCTACGTTTGGCGAAACAATCAGATTGTGTTTTTAAGACGTCACGCTCGGCCTTCCATTGATAACAATATTTCTTGAATGGTCGCTTATAGTACAATATTATACCAATATGGATATAGAAGCAGAAAATACATGGGAGGAAAACCACATATTTTGCGAACTATCAATCAATGGAGAACATTGTGTCGCCGGAATAAAAAAAAGTTCGTTTGCAGAGAAAAACAACGTGCATACCATTCGTCAATTGATTGAAATTTATATTTGAATAAATTTAAATTCCAGTCGTCTCAGACTGAGCCCTAATTTACCTACAATTTACATCTTAAGAAGTGTTTTACTTTGTACTTTTTCCACGTCAGCAACGTAACTAGACCCATATACGCACACTCGCATGTGTGCATACGCATATATGTTTAAATTCTATGAGAATAAAGCTTTCTCTTTTTCAATTTCTTTGTATCCTGTTAATTTTGCCACATGCACGAAATGTTAACCGACAGTCCCGAGTGTTACCCCTGAAACTGATTAACATAATTGGAAAAACTTCCCCCTTGGCACCTATAAAATGCAAACCGATTTTCCCCGTAGCCAGAACCGAAATGGCTATAAAGGATATAAAAACAAATGAAATGTCCTCACACAATGGCTTCATTCAAAGCGAGTGAACGAAAAAGCGTAGCGCTCAGTTGGTACTTAAAACAAATCACGTTCTCATCCATTCACCTTTAGAATCGATGATGCGACACTGGAAGACAGTGGGGATACATCCACTTACTCGTATTCGGTGATAGGGATGTACAATCTCGAGACGAGGGATAGAATAAAGGATGCTACCACGGTCACCGTCCGCCCATTTGAATTAGATATTCAAAGGATCGTTTTTAATCGGCATCCAATCGTATTCATGTCTTCATTTTACATGGCAGCCATCAAAGGTTGGAAATGGGATGCATGTCGAACGATTTCTTTCTGCCACTCGTCCTAGAAACACAGCACTGTAGAAAGGCATTGGAGGAAATTTTTACTTGGAGCGTTTCGTTTCGGTTTATTTGTGTAACGAGCAGTGAACCATTCTCTAAGATGTTTTTCTTTTCTCTTCGGGATTTCCTTTTAATATTTTTATTTTGCTTACGTACTTGTATTGGTGTGTCCCGTCTGAAGAAGAAAAGGAAGTTAAGCTGCTGATTCGTTGTTTATTTTTCGTTTCTTCTACTACCGCCTGTGTTCCCCTCTAAATGATTGCAGTTCGAATTTCTTGAAGGGCGGACGGTAAATGAATAGAACAAGAATTTCGCATGAAGGACAAAGTGAAAAAAAAAAAAATAACGAAAAAATGAAACCGGAGAAACGAGAGAAAACAATGGCTATCTTGTACCTACGATGTTTTTATCGATTCTAACACAAAACACTTTCCTCGTGCTGCCCTACCTTCTAAGTATGTTTTGTTAGTCCTTATTTTCGTTTTAGTGGCTTCTGTTTTCCTCTTCATTCACTCTTATTAGTTCGACAGAAGCCGTCAATTCACTTTTATAGATCACCTTAAGCATGGGTTTCATTAATCCCGAAGTTGGCGAGTTCGTGAGCAAGGATAAACGAATTAAATTGGTTGAAGCTCTTGGTGCTCGTTATAAGGTGGAGGTTGGCTTGTGTGAATGAAACGTGCTACTCGTGTTTTATAGGTATGGGTGCTCATAAGAGTGTTTGCTTGTGTGTATCGTGATTCGTTGGCTCGGTTGAGGCAATTGATGAACGACATGGATTTGGTAATCGGCGGCGCGTCGGTCGGCGTTGCTGGTTATTCGCATCCGTACTAATGAAGTTTTTCACTTCCTGGGATCCGGCTTTTATCGTCGACGTGCCATTGTCTTGGAAGGAAGGCTGTTGTTCGCTGCAAATGAACAAAGAGGGCAGAATTTTTATGGTACATTCGTAGTTAATTAATTTGATTTCTGAGTGTAACAAGAGGGCGGTGCACAACCTGTACACATGTACCGGCAAATTGTGCAGACAAATTGAGGGGTGAAGCTATTCACTGGTTTATCAAGGAGTAAACCGGGTGGTGGGATTACTCAATGAAATGAATTTTAATTTTTCCATCAACAAACGAGACGAAGTGGAAATAGTTGAAGTTGTCCCTAAAATTTGTTCCTCCTGCTCGTGAGGGTTATTATTTCAACAGTCGGTAGTTTTTCGAACTTCAAATAAATCCGAAATAATTTATTAATGATATGATTGTATATTAATATGTACGTTCAAAGGCGAATGTCTTATTATGCCATTAAATGTGTTTAACTGTCGTGGGGTTGTTAAATTGTTCCTGTCTCATCGTCTAAATATTTGTTTATAACAAAATCATTTCCAATTGAGAATGGAACACCAAGTCTAGACTGTAAATACACCCTGTATGATTGTACTCGATTCCCATCCGATTCACTTTACAGTCAATGCCTGTAGCATAAAAAGGATTCAAGCGAACGAATTCGATTTCCCAGTTCACTGAGTTCAGCCTACACCAAAGGATCATTTCCCGACTTTCTCGTTGTAGTTCGCGTTTTGCATCATTCTCCTTTCGTTCTGCCAGTAGTAGAACAACTTTACACAAAAGAATGAAAAAAGGGATATCTCGCAGTTTCTTACCAGCTAACTAACTCAATTGTACGTGTAAAACTCAATTGGAATGTATTCCACAATCGACCACCTCCTAGTCGAGCAGCCAATGGACACTTTTTCCTTCTGGTGACCGCACATCACAAAAACGATCCCAGTCACGTTTTACATTTCGATTACACTTTGGAATTAGATTGGTTTCTTATACTCGTACCGCTGTGACATCATGCTAACACTAGGCGGATGTCCTATCGCACATGAGACTTTCAGATATTGAGTGTGAATGCTCCTTTTTAAGGACACCTTCTCGTCTGCCTTCGTCATTGAGCTAGATAACAAGCAAATGAAAGTATCGGTGATAAAGTGCAAAATCTAAATTCTTCGTGGAATATCCTTGTGAACATGTGGTACGTACTTTCTTTGATTATTCGAGAGTGTAGTACATTTCGAACGATATAAAAAAAAATGTTGCCAACGATTCAATCTACCGGTAGCGTTAAGTGCACACATTCACACCCTGAGCGCTGCGCTGTGTTCTGCTGTGTAAAGGACTATGCTGTTCAGGGAAGTCTTGAAAGGACTTCAAATAAAATTTAACTTTATTCAATTTGGGTTCTTTTACGGTTTCGCCTGTATTTCTTTCTTTTCCTTCGATTTCTCGGAATTGGAATAGAATAAATGACACTGAAGACAGGAATAGGTCGGGAGGTAGGATTTCTTTATTCAATCAGCTTTAACTAGCTCATATACACATAGAGAGCTTGAGCATGGTGTTGAATCGCTACTTATGTGTGTCGATTTATTCCATTTTATGGTGGGTTGTATCGCATGTACTATATTGCTTTTTATGGAATAAAGATTTCGTCTCTTTGTCGGTGTCTCCATTTGTGTCCTAAACGAAATGGGACTCCTGCCGAAAGAAGGAAGGTAAAGGAAGAGATTGACAACTGTCAAATGCGTATTTTACATAGAAATGTGTCTTTTGCCAGTTTAGCGATAAAATATTGCATTGTTTCTTAATGATAGGCTCTTCGCTTTTTATGATTTCATTTACAGTAGGTGTTGAAGCAGCCTTAAATGTGGAATGGGATATTGTGATGAGACAGAAAATGGTGTTTAGGAAATTGTGGGAGTTGATGAGATAAGTGCCTACGCATAGCTGGGCAGTCTATGACGTTTATTAAAGTCTGTATACACAGTAATGGTATTGAATTATTTATTCAAAAACCACGTATTCAAAAAGTGTTCTTGAATGTGTACACCTTATAAGATACACCTACAAAAGTCGTTTATTTTTATGAATTGTAAAAACTCAATTCATCGTGTGAGCAACAATTTATTCTTCGAAATTCTTTCACAAATCTTTTTTGTATAACCTTGATAAGATTATAGAGATTATAGAGAGATTTCAAAAAAATCAACTAACGAAGTATATTGGTTGTTTTTTCATAGTGCTTTCTCGAGATTGTCATGCTGTCCAAACTCTGTTGGTCGTACGTTCAATAACCAATGGGGTATTACCTTCATAATATGGTAATATTATGTGGATATTCCCTCCGCTATATTTCCGTTATTTTATTGTTTTGTTATCTATGTATACATCGTTTTCAATGCACTTGTAACGGAATACTGTGATATTATACCGTCACTCAAAAAGGAATTCGGTCAAAGATCTTTGCAAACAAATGCAAATAAAACTTATTACAATAACTTAAAAGAATGATAATAATTCCTCAAATCAATAGCAAAAGAAAAACAATTAGTGCTGCTGTTTTACTGTCCTTTATTTGAAATCTAGGTACAACATTTATGGGATTCAAATCAGCGAGAATGTGGTGCAAGGAAATTAGGCCAGTTAAACATGTCCCATGCCATTTGACTTCGGATTCATCTCAGTATTTGCTTGCCTCCAAACACTGACTTTTTCATTGGATCCCAAGAAGTCATTTCTCTCAAGCTCTCATCCGCAAATGAAACAGTGTTCCAAAACTCTACTAGGCTATTTTGGTAAAGTTTAACAAACTCCAATTTGGATTTTCTGTACTAATGGCTTTTTTCCTAGCAATCAGTCCATCTTCTAAAGAATTTTCGGATTGTTTCGGGATTAGCACTTTTATTAAATTGTTTTCGTTTAAGGTTCAAGCCGTTCTGCTTATCGTCCAACTTCTATGGTGTAAAATATGGTTTGATCCTTTTCTGTGTGTGTGTATAAAACCAACTTCACTTCACCAACCGAAAACAAATCAGGGTAAGACCTTCTAACGAGCCTCCTTTAGGAAAGCTTGCATCATTAAGTGATAAAATTGCTTAGTATACGAAAGCAATTTTGTCACTTAATGAAAGCTTACTGTATTACTATTTGATATAATTAATGACTGTAAGTAGGTATCGAAAATCTACGAAAAAGTATCAACATGCAATTTTCGGTCGCCTCTTCATTTGTAAGAATAGTCAAGAGTTCTTTTTAGGCTTTATACGTTCGTTTGTGGAACCTATTTTGGTAGTTCCAAGAGCATTGTTTCTATATGTAACAACTTTTATGACGAAGCGTAGAATTAGAATAATTAAATACTTATCACATATTGCATAAAAACAATAATAAGAAATGTTATTTGTTTTTGAAATTGGCTGGGTAACGAGGCGCCAACAAATTTTCATAAATATCTATATTTGCTTACTTTTTCCTTTTAAATAATACATATACATTATGCGACTCGAATTACCCTATGTCTGTTAAATGTAATCGACACTTATTATTTTGACTCGAGACAACTAAAAAAAAACAAAAAAGTCAATTACTTTCCAAAAATACCACTATCACTATCAATACTGTTATCGATTACGTCTAGCCCTTATTCCCAAACATATTTCTCTCGATTTAAAGTCCAATGGTGTAACGAATCCAATCATCATCCGTATGTCATATCGGTAACAAGTGCAATTCAGTCAACCTTTAATCCCTAAATTCTGAGGATCTCATATTCAAATTAGCTGAAGAATGGCATGGTAGTAAAGAGATCCGTTTGGATACCCTTTTAAGGACACTTACACAGCCGTTGCCAATCACAGTGAATATTCGATAGCGATTCTCGTTTCTATTTGACAGCAAAATGAAAATAATTCCTTCTTCAAGTGGATTTGCCTCCATCTCCCAGTTTGGTTGGTCAAACATTTTTCTTTTCCTCTGGATAGGATATTGGATAACGACCCATGAGTGCAATTAGATGAATGCACTGAGAAGTGAATTGCTACGCTGTGTTGAAATCGTTTGAATGAAGACCATTCAATTCGACCCAGCCTGAGGTAATTGACACAAAAATCGTGCAAATGTGAACTGAAATATATTGTAAAAATATTTGTTTAAATATGTAGTGGAATACAAAGACAAGTAGCCCTGTCTCTGAACAAAAACAACTGCTTGTACTCTTGCGTTTATATTACAGATTCCTCACTGGATTTATTCTTAAAAAAATGTATTGCTTTACATGACTTTCCCACATTTCGGTTGAACTAATCTGCTGAGAAACATTTAAATAGTTTGATTCTATCAAAATAAACCAAGAATAAATATAATTGGAAAGAAATATTTCAATATATTTCCTATACTATGCATGTATCATGTACCATCACAAAGAAATGTTTATTTAAAGCGTTCAGAGGGATAGAGAACAACATCTACTTAAAAACACACTTTCTTAAAGTCGTATATTTCTTTCCTTGTCACTTTCTCTATCTGTACCTTGTGGACGTTTCAGGAAAAATCAATTAAAACAAAAATCAAGTTAGGAATAAGGGTGGCGGAAGGCAGGAAAATAAATTCCGGATGAAACCCCAAAGCCAGTATGGTTTCCTTGCATGTTCCGTCGATTCACCTTCTAAAATACATGCTATAGATGCATTCATCTTCCTTCCTGGCCTAGATTTTCTCGGTGAAACATGGATTTGCCTGTGCCTAGATACATACGTATGTGCACATATGGACAAGAAGTACAGGAGGACGATCAACTTACCACCAAACCAGTAGTCAGACTAGAAGACTTCCTTAAAAGTCTCTTTCGTTTTCTTTTTTCGTTACTCATGCGGTGGCCTATGTTACATTCAATTTCCCAAGCCAATTGAAATATGCTGCCTTGGACGAGGAAGCATAGCTCCGACCAAGCATTGAATTTCATGAGCGAAGGACGAGTAACTGGCTCACACACAAGTATCACTGGGTTATTCTGTTGGCCATGTCAGACTGTAAGATTGATTTTCGACTAGGAAAATTATTTCAACAATCTCAAAAAAAGAAAAACGAAATAAGAAACAACCACTCACTCATACCATATGGAAACGTACTGGACTACTACAAAGCTGAAAGGAATACTCTGCACTTTAATTTTTGGCCTAGAAAATTTATAGCTCAATAATTGGCATGGTTCCAAAACTCAGGGCAGGCATATCCCTTCGAATTCAATGGTTCAGTGAAATCAAGTAAAATATTGCTGAAGGAAATCAGTTTAGAACTCAGGACTAAGAATTTAATAGGTAAACCCAAATGCATGCAGCAACATACACATGTGTTTCATGTGTGGATACTGGATGGCTGTATTGAATGGTTGCAGGAGCCAATAGCAGTTGCAATGGAGAGTGATTTTGACTTTGTCGAGTGAGTAGTGCATTGACAAGAGGCTGTGCCCACCTTTTAGCCATTTGATATACTAAGTGGATTTATTAAGAGTGATCATGTAACGCGATGTCAAGTGGACCGGATGGCTTTAATTAAAACCCATTAGTAGTGATTGGATGGCAGTTGAGACAGAGAATAACGATATGTGGCCTAGATATGTCAAATCAGTGATTAAGATAGACATGTTGACATGATTTTATCGCTAAATGGATGCTGATAACTTTTCATGCGATTCTGTTTAATGAAACTAATTGGGTTCATTCACCAGTTTAAATTAATCATCATTAGGGACGTTGAAAAATCAGTCATTTCTGCATTTCATTGAAGAACAAATTCAATGCAAAGCTTGTACACTGCATAGTTCCTATGGATATTGATTACTGTATGTCCTTAAGTGAGGGTTGTGTTTAAGTATCAGTTGTTCAATTGGTTTGTGCATTATTTAATTAGCCGCGTTACAAAATACAAGGGGGTCGCATACGTTTTCGTTGAGGGTCTTCTATTATCGATATATTACAATTATTATACACTGTATATAGCTGGGGTATATGGAATTTGGAGTTTTGTACATTTTGCTAAGGATATTTGCATAAAAATTAGGCTAAATTTATGAATTCAAACATAAATATACAATACAAAAATTTAAAAATAATAAATCTAACAAAGAGACCACAATGCTCAATATCATTCTAAAACTAGAACATTACCGATTTTAATACTATTTGCCATACTTAACCAAATGTGAGATGAACCGAATTTTTGGAGTTCTTGATGTGAACGTTTGTGGAAAAAAGTTGTCGCTTTTATTTCGTCTTCTTTCAAATGCCAATGTTTTAATTTCTGTTTTGGTGGAACATGAAGCAGTTTTAAAAACCAAGTGTAAATCCAAGTTGTAATCGTTTGAAAAGCGCCGTCAGTTAATTCACATTTGATAAGTAAAGGGTGATTTTTTAGCTATTATCTTTCAGCTGACGCACGTTTCGGTTTTGTTTCACTGTCAAACATCTTCAGTTTGGTCTACCATTTAACCATGAATCGTCTTACAAACAAACAACGCTTGCAAATTATTGAATTTTATTATCAAAATGCGCGCTCTTTTAAGAAAGTTCATCGCGCGCTTCTTCTATTTTATGGTCAGTTCATTTTTGGCTCAATGGATAAGCAGAATTGTCGATTTTGGAGTGAATATCAGCCAGAAGCATTGCAAGAGCTACCAATGCATCCAGAAAAAGTCACAGTCTGGTGCGGTTTATGGGCTGGTGGCATCATTGGACCGTACATCTTCAAAGATGATGCGAATCGTAACGTAACTGTGAATGGTGAGCGCTACCGTGAGATGATATCCAATTTTTTTTGCCCAAAATGCAAGGGCTTGACTTGCATGACATGTGGTTTCAACAAGACGGTGCCACATGCCACACAGCACGCGCAACAATGGACTTGTTGAGGGGCGAGTTCGGTGAACACTTTATTTCACGTTCGGGATGAAATAATCTTCAAACATTAATTTATATGGACCGTACTAAATAATAATTCAAATAAGGATTTCATGCATTTTTCTGAATTTTATGTTTTTTTTTTGAAAAACTTCTATAGCTTTTAAAAAATCACCCTTTAGTATTCACTTGTAGTTTGGTCAGCTTCAAGAAGTTTATTTGTGACAATATTTGCTGGAACAGGATTTTCGTTTGATGTACAACATTTAATTATAAAATGTAAATCAGGCAACGAATCAAATTTAATTTAAAAAAACTATATTTGCCAATTTTAAGAACACTCGTCCTTTGAAAAGCAAAAAACGCAGTGATCGCACAAAGAAACTAAATTGCAGTCAGTTGCAGTAAATATATGTACAAAATTAGGGAATACGATATGTGAAACGTAAACTTCGCTTACAGTTTTTGGCCAAACCTTTCTCGAAACGAGTTTAATTTTCTTATGAATCTAAATGTAACATTGGATATGGTGGTGCAAAGTTATGAAATGATGATTATAATTTTGCTAATGTAAATTCTAAAAATTCTGTTTGTAGTTTGCTTTTGCCGCTTGTAAGTTTTAGTTGAGGTTATTTGTATTTATTGTTATTATATTATTATATTATTTTATTATTATTATTGTTATTATAAGATCAGAAAGTGTCCTATCAGGTAGGTGAGAAATACGGCAGAACTCGACGAACATAATGTTGAGCAGCTGCTTCTTTGAACAGAAATGCCTCGATGGTTTGGTCATGGGGCACGAATGTCTCCATCATCACGACTTCCGAGGCATGCCATGAATGCCATGTTTTTTGGTAGAAAATCGCTCGTAAGTTTCTCCTGATAAGTTAGAGCCAATGGTAGAGGATCAAGTGGTCTGGATATCTCTCGTGCATGTATTGCACCCGCGACCTCTTTAGAGGATCGCCCTGCATGAAGATGAGATAATCATGATCAAAATTTAATTTATATCCAAGACAAACTTACTGTCTGCTTTTCAAAAATGTCACACATCTACTTTCAAAAAAATGTTTTACTTTCATTTAGTTATATACGAGTATATATATTATATATATATGTATGTATAACGTGCACCGAGGACACAGATAACACGGACGGCGATACTGATTCGAGTGGATCCCAAAAATTTATTTATGTTGTGATCTTTTTCAAGTCATATAAACGTATTGGGGCAATCTAGGGACTAATATCCAGAACAGAATTACTCTGCTTTTCGAGTTTCATAAGAATCCGAACATCAAATCTTTCTATTTTACAATATTAATATGATTAAAACGTGACTATAACATTCGAAATGATTGGATGTCATAAGAGTAATTGTCAACGGAGCACTGTGGAAGTTTATTTGTTAAATCAAGTAAAATATGACTAAACCATTCCAGCCACAATAATTTAAAATCAACAACAAAGCTTAGGATTCTATTCGTCGCATCAGAAGGATGAAAATTGAGCAGCATCTACACACATCAGATTCGAATATGTTCTTGTAAAAGTATGATGTGCAACCACTGGCGCAAAGGACTGTAGTGAGATACCTGGGGATCTGGCTAGATCATTATCTATATTTTAACAAACATGTAGATGCTGCTCTAGCCCGAGCCCGAGGCGCTTTCGCTCTTACAAAGAGACTGTTTTACAACAGCCAACTCGATGCGAGGGTGAAGGTAATCTGCTACATGGCCCTCATCCGGCCAATGCTCACCTATGGCTGTCCCGTATGGTTCAACGTGAGTGCAAGCTTGATGGAAAAGATTCGGGTGTTTGAGAGGGCTTGTCTTAGGGCTTGCCTTCGCCTTTACAGAACACCAGAGTCCGAGTACAGAAAATTCTACTCTAATGAGGTTTTATACAACGGGGCGAACCTGAAACGAGTGGACAATCTCCTGTTGAAATTGATTCGAGGCCATACTGCTAGAGCGATGAACTGAGCCAATAACCTGATCTCTGGGGCTTGCTACCCCAATGCTCAGTACCACGAAAGGGTACGTCATAACGGCTTCGTCCCCCCAGAAGCATTCCTCCATTTGGACAAAAACGTTCTGATACAAAATGAAAATGCTGTACCGCTCCTCTTCCACATCGCCCGTTCGACTGTGGATGGGCGACTCAACCACGACCGTTCCGTCGCACAACGAGCTGAGGAGGGTCTCCTCCGGTTCAGTACGGCGGTATCAAGGCGAGATGTTCGGGATGTTGCAATGCAACACCGAAAATTCTGGTGGCTGGAAACTCCCTCATCGAACCCTTTAGACCCAGGTTAGAAAGAGAAAGGGTAGTAAATCCCCTTATGGTGCGCAGTCGGTTTCTGTCTTGCAGCGGATTAGTTCAGCTGCAATCTATGGCCGACCCACGTATCCTAGGTAGTTTTTAAGGTAGTTTGTAAGCTGTAAATATGTAAAAAAAATAATCCGTATACACATTTGTACAATATTGTGTGTACTTTTGTGTATACGCTGTAAATAGTTTAAGTATATATATATATATATGTGCGTATAGCATTATATATACATGTATATATGTATGTATGTTTAGTTTAAGGTAGTTAAAGTTATTTTAAAGTAGTATTTAAGTCAGCATATAGGTTTTAAAATAAAATAGTTCTGTTATTAATTGTAAAGTCATGCATTTTAAACATATGCATATTCATTGTTAGGTTAAGTCGAAAGACATATTTTAAGATTAAGTTTAGCTTAGAGTGCCCGCCTAGGGCCAGTAAGTTAGAAGTAACACTGTTCGTTCAACTAGTTTTAAGCATTTTTGTCTAGTATTGAAGTTATGTTATAAATTTATAGTAATAAAAAGGAATTGAAAATGATTCTAATATGTTCTTGTAAAAGTATGATGTGATAAATAGGATTTAACCTCTTATGCTGAAAAGTCATATTTAAGTATCTTGCACTGCTTTTAAACGCACGTTCGTCTATTCTATCGTAAACCCCGTTCAATCACTGCCACCATGCTACGATCACATAAAATGCAATCACCTGAAGTATGAAAAAAGTCACCATAATTTCAACTTAAAATGTTCTTTCATAAGTCCTCCATTTCTGCAGTCTCAGCGTACTGTTATACATTCTTATGGTCAACAGTTTGGTGTCCGTTCTCCACTTACTCATCCATCCGAACTGCAGGACAAAATTAAATTTCGTCACGTTCTTGATTTCTCTTTGAAAATTTATTACCTCTATTCTGCAGCGTGCAGAGGAAAAGACTAGGACCTCGCAAAAACCCTGCTGCCACCCAGATGTAGTCGTCAAACGTTGCGAACAATCATCGTCCTTTGAATCCATATTTTTTCTGCTTTCGCCTTCTGGCCGAAACCCTTGGAAAGTCACACAATCGCTGTAAATCAATGGATCATTGTGACATAAAGAGTGGGTGGACAAAAGACATTGCAACAGTGAAAGACTCGTAAGAGGAAGGCAAACGATGCTTTTTTGCATGTGTATACGTACATATGCGGCATAACCACATTAGAATTATACCCACTGTATTGCAAAATGAAGAAGGGATAGAAGATAGGGAACGGATTTTCTCAAGAACGAAACGGATAAGCAACCATCGATTATAATGAATTATATGACCGAACATTTTATTTTATTCTCGGATTCTCGCAAAGCATGATAAACGTACACATTTGTTCAGCCTGAAACCTGAAACCCATCCTTTATGCTGACAGGAAACGAATAACAGGATGTGGGTTTTGATGGTTGTATTGGAAAGTCGTAAATTTTAATACCACAAATTAATGTAGAAAGTTATTTCGTTGCTGAAGTTTCATCTGCAGTCAATATGTCTGCACACTGTAATCAAAACCATCCAATCGACGGCCTTTGATTATGACTTACGCGTTGTATTGTCTGTTTGGCACTGGTCCTTATCATCGGTAATAATTGTCCGAAATAAATTCCAATGCTGATGATGATGTGATCTCTGTGGCAGGCTATCACTGTTAAACTCAATTCCTGTGTGCAAAGGGGATATTTATATGTCTGCTAATAAAAATATCCTTTGCAGGACAATAACGAAAGCAACAAAAACAAAGGCATAACAATAAAATTTCCCTTATCAACAGTGCGGCAAGTAAAACTGGAACTCTCTTCTCCGGTGAGGCAACTGAAACAATAAACATAAATGGGTATTCCATTGTGGATTCCCGGAAAAGAGGAAACGTAGAGACAACATTCCGCAGGACATTTGCAATTACACATACATAGATATGGATGTATGCGTATATCTTTCGTATTCGTTTTTTGCTTCCGGGTTTCATTCGGAAGCGCATTCGGTTGAAGCTGTTTCTATATCCACCCCCATGCAAGATACGTATGTATCCATCACGGTTCTGCTAAATTTGGGAGAAATGTTATGAAGAAATGCAGATGTGCATGCAAATTTGCATATATTCGTTAATATGTAAATAAACGCATACTTTAGATTGCGACAAGATTAATATATCGTTAACACTCATTTACATATGTCAATACTGGATAAAGTGTACATAATCACCTATGCATCCACAGTATAAATGGACAAAATGCATCTGTTCTTGATAGTTACACTCACAGAGCATTGTCAGTGACTTGGAAGAGCTGGTATTGCGAATGTGATGTTGCACGGAAGATCTGTCACTAAAAATACCATGTTTTACCACAGTTCTTCGACTTATTCCATTTATATGAGTACAATTGTTAGTAAAATCCTTCATTGGGCATTTTCAGTAGGTATGTGTGTGTCAACTGAGATGAGTCTTCTTTTAGGATATGTTAAGTTGGATGACTGCCAACAGGCTGCCCATTGAGTTATCCTGATCTAGTCGGATCTACTCCGCAAACTAGCTAGTGTTTTTAACAAAGCGCTGAAGTTGGGTGGGACTAATGTTTCGTAGTTCGTTTCTGTAAATTATGTCGAAGTGCAATTTCCAAGACTAAATCTGAAGGCGTGAGCTCTAATCGCGCATCGCACATTGATAACGCATGTCCATAATTGTTTCGGATCACATGGTGCCATCATACAATCTAATATTAGAGATGTTTTGGAGCAGCGATAGGCATGGGTGGTATGGGTGGATTTCCACCTGGAAATATTGATGATCTAGTGTCCTTCCTAACGAGTTCCTCAGCTTCATAATGGTATAGAATGTCACTGTTTCACGGAAACTTTAAGAGATACGTGGCAGTTCAGTGAAGCCCTCGAGTTAAAAATGTCTGCACCCAGAGACCAGATCTCCGCCTTGCTGTCAGTACATGTGATGATATGTGTCTTTGATGTCACAATGTTCTTTAACCGAGACAGAGATTCCTTGATTGTTATAATTTTTGCATGAAATATACAACTGTGCTTCTGCAATGGAAATTATATATTTGCATCCTTAGTAAATGTATCTTCCATCCAGTTGTGAGTGTTCTCATAGGACCACCCAGCGTCTGGTAGTCAGCCTTCCTGTAACATTTGAAGTGGATGCTGGTTGAGAAGTTCTTCTCGAAGAGGATATATGGTATGAATTTCCAATAGGCTGTTATAACCTAGACCTTTGCGACTTCCGAGCATTTGGAGTGCTGAGGGTTGATGTTATTGAAAGCTCCCTCTATGTTTGAGGAATTTGTCTACTGTACCATCAAGCGACATTAAGTGTCATCTCTAAGGAAGTTTACCATGTGCATATGTCCAATATGTTGGTCAATAAACGCCTCTTTAGTTTTTTTTTAAAGAAAGGAGGATAGACTGATGGGTTTCCAATCCATTAGTTTTAAGTCCGAGCATTTCTCTGCTCGGGGTGTGAAGGCAACCGCGGGCCTTCTGACAGGGTTTTGGTACGTGCCATAGATCTAGAAAACCCCAGAATGTTATGATCAGTAATACAGTAATAATATGGTGTGAGATTATTTGAAGATCTACAGGGAAGATTGGGAAGATGTCCCGCGATTTTGTTTATGTAATTTAATTTTTTTCAAATGTATATCAGTTGCGCTATCGTAAATATCCTACATCCTCTGGAAATAAATTATGGATGCATATGGCCAGTATTGTTTAGCATTGGGTGTTAAATTAAGTGCGCAAATGGGTTAACCATACTCGCAAGTTCATTCAGGATCTGCAAACAATTCTTTAAATAATCGAATATAAGTACAAACATATAATATATACACATAAGTCATTTTTGTACTTTCTTGGATTAAGAATATTTTATATTTGATGCTGGACTTTTTTTACCTTTCCCCGAAACCCTGATACCTGATGTGGACTACTTATGTATAACCTAACGCTGTGATACCAATTAACCTCATACCGTTTGTCACATCTGGATATAATGTTCACAAGGAAAACTAGCCAACACCGGCTGGCTCAATTGGCAAAAAAGAATAACGACCAAGTCCAATGTATGCATTCATGTACGTATATGTTTATGTGTGGATGGATGGGAATGGATACATATAGAATGGGGCGACACATTGGCAGAGTAATTGGGAAAAGTAATTTCATTACAACCTTTCGACACTTCTGCGAATATGATAAATCAGCACCGGAAATTTGAAACCATTTCCATTCGTTTCACTGGCTCCACTCCACGGCATGTCCATGACACACCAGACGTTTAAAAATACCTCACCACCGCATCTCCCTTTACTAGGTATCCCAACGCTTATACGATGTCGACGAATGGGACAATGGCACATATTACAACACACATCCTGGCCATACTGGCTAACCAAGAGACGGTCTGACCATCTCCATGTCACCCAACTTCCTCCTTTAAATTGTTTTTCATTGCCCACAACAACGAACATCGGTGCATGTTGTTGTGTGCCGATGATTTCTCTTGGAGTACACAATGCACAAAAAGAGCGAGAAGGCAATAAAAGCCTTTTGGCCAAATAAGCACTAGGGTCAGACATGTACACAAAATACCCCTGTCGCATGAACGTTGTATGTGTGATAACGTGCTTTATTGCCGACGTTAAAAAAGAAAGGAAAAACGAAATCAAATTTAACCCTGTAGGGTAAAACAACGGAATTAACTCATTGCGACGATGGTTTACATGGACGCACATGTACATATATATACAAAGCCGAATAGCCATGAGATCCTTATGGCCGGAACGATGTTATTACCTGCGAGACAGTATGTATAGACAAGAGTACAGAATAAATCGCACCCTTGCAACCTCAATCAAATGCTTGGGTTGAGAGAAGCAATTTTTCGAATGGCCTCAAGTATGAAATTAGCATGATACGGCCGTCCCTATCTCATACTAAAGCTTGGCCCTGACGATGCTTTAGATCCTAGTTTGAAGTTGGTTTATATTTCGCAGTGCTGGAAGAAAGGGATGGGAGAAATAAAAAATATAATCGTTTTCGATTTTTTCTCCTCCCAGAGGCAGACTTTTGGAATCAGCTTTGCTTTAGAGGCGGCTGTCCTACGGTTAATGCATTCTGTTCCGAATACGAGTTCCGCAGGACAGTCTTCCAATAGTTTGTAGCTGGCTTGTGATAACTCACATACATATTCTTTTCGTCTTCGTTTAGTTAATTGGTTTACAGAATCGATTTTTAATGAGGCTGAGTGAACTTCATACTCATGGACTGCTGGTGTCGTATGTGTATCTAATGGATATTATTTGTAATGCAATTAGTAATTCATAGTTTTTAGTTTTGCTAAATTGTTGTAAAATATTGGTACTTGATTTTGTTTTATTTATGTACATTTTCTTTGCCTCCTCTGTTCTGGAGATTTTGTGGATTATTTATTGCAAATCAAAGGAATTTCTTATCACTTTGATGTATGTAACATATTTATGTATATAATCGTGGCATGTGCTGTCACTGAATCAGTGTCTCCGTTTTCATGTAATATACACTCTTAGGGGGATAAGTGAGAGCAAAGACAACCGCCACCGCTGCCTTAACTTTGATAAAAATAACTCAAAAATCTAAAAAAATTTCGAGCTGGGAGAGCAAGGCGTATGTAGTCGCAGCTAATATCAATAAGACTAGATGACAGGATCGTTTTTTTAGATTTCAAAGGTACAAATGTTAATAAAAAGCGGGTAATAATAACAGTTCTCGTAATAGGTATTAAAAGCAAAATATGTCGCTTGGCAGACCTAGGACGAGATGGTTGGACCAAGTCCAAAAATTCGTCTGGTTGCGCTTGGGCATAACGCCTGATAAGTTAGAGTCGATGGCGGAGGATCGACTGGCTTGAAGATCTCTCGTGCATGCATTACCTCCCGCGACCCCTGTAGTGGAGCAAGATGATGATGATGATGATGATATTTTGAAAAACTTTATACATAACTGAAATTTAAACTCGTAGTAGATAAGTAGTAGAAAAAACAACACACAATATTTTCATATATATAACCCATAACTTAAAAAATAAATAAAAAAAATCAATCAAATCAAGAACCTTTTTTCATGGACAAAATTATGTCCAGTAAAATATCTCCCCGCTGGGGGCTTGCATATGCCTTTGCACTTGTGTAAATTTGCCTCACCAGCATTGTTTTTGTTTATTTATTTAAACTATTTTTTCATAGAAAAAGTACGAGTAAGTATAATGCAATTCCAAATAAGCTAGGGAATAAAATCTTCAGTTGAAATACTTCGGGACATTCTGCTGTCAGAAGAGCAAGATTTGAATGCACCATCAACAATAAAAATGAATAAACATAATATAATAGAAGATGGGGAATGTATATAGAGTATAATTAAGATTTGAAGTAGATATTTTAAAAGAAATTAAATAGAATCGGGATATTACAATACTGGACTAATAAGGTGTTCAATATTATGATGATTAAAAGATAAAAGCCAAATCCGAACATCCTTTAAAAATTGATTCGTTCTTTTCGCATTTAAGTCTAAACGGGAAGCTGACACTAAATAAAATTTCGAGAAGAGTGTTAATTGTGGGTACTCTTACAAAATTTGGGTTATTGACACGAAGATTATTGCTGCCATATAATCTGGCAGCAGAATACCGGATTTCTGAAAAAATAACTTAAGAACTTAAAAAAATATAGATACCGTAAAGGAAGAATTTTAAACATATACATATGAACATTTTTGGAATATATGAGAAATATGATTGGGCCCTCCTGCTGTTCGACGCAAGACTGCTGCTGACAGACACAAACTCACAAACTGTAAACTGTAACAGTGACCATTGCAGAAATCAAGATTCTCAACGATATTGCGGAATTAGGAGAGTTTGTTCAAACGTATCGCTACAATTACAGTATGACACGCTGGACTCGCTTCTCTAGACAAATGACGAGAGCAGTTTCCTCAAATGCGCTCCACATACCGTCCAATAGAAACTTGTCAAACGAGAAGATCGACATGTATCTAATACAATTGGACGAGACTATAAAACGAACGATGGACAGTACGGTGCCAGGGTATACACGAACAAACACCGAAAATTTGTACCGCAATGCTACAATTGACGCACTACATCAACGGAAAAGTAGACTCCTGTCAAGATTAAAAACCTTGTACAGGCGGTTTACTGACAGACGAGATGAGGAAATTAGGACACTGAAATCGCTCATTAAGAACATTCAAACACTAATTGTCCAAAATTACAAAGTTTCTGTTAACTTGTATTGGAACAATAAGATTCGTTCTGTTAGATCCAACAACCCGAGCATGTGCCCGCAAATAAACAAATTCTTTCGCAGTAAGCATTGCGGTCTTAAACGTATTAAGCTCCCCAGAACGACGGACAATGAACAAATACTGACTACAGCAGGTATTGATCCAGATAACGCCGTACTCGACGATATCTTCTTTGTGATCGAAGACCGGCAAGAAAAAATGGAGGTACTAGGCGCGGTCTTTCAGGAAGTGTATAAGGTGAATGAGAGTGTTCGCCCAAACCACAACCTGGAGAACTGCGTACAATCTAGTAACTCGCAACTTCGAGAAGACATGCAACAATGGCGATCTGAGAACATCGGCTTTGTCGTGTTCAATGACGATAACATGGCAGATAATGTCATCGCCGACGAAGGGGTTCTTGACGGGATCTCGAACATTGTGCTAAGACATCTCCCCCTAGATGTGGTTAATATGTACACTATCCTGTTTAACAATGCACATTATCCGGAGCATTGGAAAACTGCGATTGTGCAACCCATATCCAAGCGAGGAAAAGATTCTTCGAATCCGTGCAACCTCCTGTCAATTAGTCTCCTTCCAAACATCAGCAAGGTATTCGAGAAGGTGATAAATAGAGCTCTGATCACCTGGATAGAGGACAAACATATAATTCCGGATAACCAATTCGGTTTCAAAGCGGGGCATGACACTATTCATGCCGCGTCGAAACTAGTGTCGGAGATCCAATGGAACAAGAGGCAGGAACAATGTACGGGTGTCTGCCTGCTTGACTTGGCGAGGGCCTTCGACACCGTATGGTTAGAAGGACTTTTTTACAAGCTCAATGGGCTAGGCATTAGTAAACCACTCCTGTACCTACTGTGTAACATGCTTACTGGTAGATGGGTCGTTGTCAAGAATGGCAATGTGACCTCTTCAGGTATATTTGAAGTAAAAAATGGTCTCCAACAGGGTGCCGTTAATTCGCCGATCCTGTTCAACATTTTCTTGAGCGATCTGATAAGTTCTCTTCATCACGTAATTGCGTACGCCGACGACTTGATCGTGTACAGATCAGGCAAAAAGATCGAGGACTACTCTCGCGCAAGGTGACTTCGACCCATTCATGAGAAGTTGCGATGACTGGGAGTTGAATATCAACTTTCAGAAGTCGGAAACCATACTGTTCAGGACCCCGTTGTATAAGGCTTCGGCGGATACGAAAAAGAATTGGCGATAGTTCTCAATTGTTGGGCGACACGGGCAACCACTGGCCCAAAGGACTGTAGTGAGATACCTAAGGATCTGGCTGGATCAATATCTATATTTTAACAAACATGTAGATGCTGCTCTAGCCCGAGCCCGAGGCGCTTTCGCTCTTACAAAGAGACTGTTTTACAACAGCCAACTCGATGCGAGGGTGAAGGTAATCTGCTACATGGCCCTCATCCGGCCAATGCTCACCTATGGCTGTCCCGTGTGGTTCAACGTGAGTGCAAGCTTGATGGAAAAGATTCGGGTGTTTGAGAGGGCTTGTCCTAGGGCTTGCCTTCGCCTTTACAGAACACCAGAGTCCCAGTACAGAAAATTCTACTCCAATGAGGTTTTATACAACAGGGCGAATCTGATACGAGTGGACAATTTCCTGTTGAAATTGATTCGAGGCCATACTGCCAGAGCGATGAACTCAGCCAATAACCTGATCTCTGGGGCTTGCTATCCCAATGCTCAGTACCACGAAAGGGTACGTCATAACGGCTTAGTCCCCCCAGAAGCATTCCTCCATTTGGACAAACACGGTCTGATTCAAAATGAAAATGCGGTACCGCTCCTCTTCCACATCGCCCGTTGGACTGTGCAGAGCATTCAGCTTTTGAGAGAGCATCAGTGTTTAGTTTTTGCAGTTTGATGATTTCACTGTACAGTGTCTGAAGTATAGCATCGGCGGTGGAGGCGGACGTCAGATGGAATGACGTCAATGAAGCGGACGCATTCCCCAAAGAAGCTTCCCCCATGAAGTACCATTTCTAATGCCCTGCAAATCGCAATTGCTAACGGATGTTACAATTGTCCGCTCTTCTCGGACACTGAGGTTTCTTTTCTTTGCGAATATTCCACAGTACCATAACAATCTGGATCTTCTAAAGATATTGACAATAACTCGATGACTTCAATAGAATCTCACATGTGATCTATCAATTTGTTCTTCAATTCAGATCAGTAAATTGTATTAAATAAACAAAAATGGATTTTTCCACGGCATGGACTGACTCAACTTTATATCAAATGGAATGAAATTAAACCGCTCAACCTGTGCGAGGAGAGCATCCTTGGCATCAATAAAATCAATTTTGAATGTACACACGTTTTGTTTACTCCCTTACGCTTCAGAATTACACTTGCCTTGACCGTATAACCTACATGTACAACACACTCCTTGATGAATGTTTTATGAATTTGTGGTCATGTGTGTTGATGTCATTGGCTCTTTTAAGCGCATTCTGCTTAAACAGCGGGCACTGAAAAGCTTCCCCACCATCCTGCAGGATGTACACATTTATTATTTAACATTTCCTTTCATGTGGCGTATTTTTCTGTGTAAGTATATTTTCGTCCGAAATTTAATTCAATTTAACCTATAATTTTCCTCTAAAAGTCCTTTGGCGCTTTATCCTTTCCTCTTAACATTGCATGGTTTCGCCATTTATCAACAGGTTGGTTCTTCTGGTAAAAGTCATGGAATGGCAGCAATTTCGGAAAGAAGTACCCCACCCAGCATATATTTCCGTGCAAGACATTAGGATAATTTGCAGACATTCAACAAATCTCGAATACTTACCCTACCTACCCTTGTGCAGCATTCGCAGGAAATGAGCCACGTTTAGAATTCACATGGGTGTACACCAATGCATACATAAATACACACATAGGTACTTACACCAACAAAGTTTCCAAGTTGAAATGTTGTCTTACGTCATGCGATCTGTCAATCTGTCAGCACATCCATTTACACCTGACGTCTCCCTGTACAGGGAAGCGACTACGATGAACAAAGTTTTCCGTAACTTCGGGTTTTCTGCCTGCTGACATGCATTATGTCATGTCGCCGGAGGGGCATTGCGAAGAGTGCACTAGGAGGGGGTTTGGTTGAACTGCATGGGTAAGTGGATCAGTTGCATTAAGATGCAACAATTTCCTTTAAATGTCCTGCACTATAGGACGCCCTCAACCCAGGTTTTTATGACGTGAATAGAAGGTTGCTTAGGTGTTTTATTTCTGCCCGCCCTTACCCGGCTAAAGTATGCAAATTTTGTTGCATACGTTTTTGCATTAAATGGGGTGGCATGGTGCATTTATTTCTTCCTGAAGCGGGTGGCGAAGTTTCGTTGAACTGTGTTTAGTGGCACTTTCCCATAAGGAGTTGATAAATCTTTTAACACTTCTTCTGAGTGTTGAGCTGGTGTCAGGCGAATCCTTTTTTCACACTGAATAAAAAGCCTTCGACTGTAGGTGCAGTTACCAACAAATGTATGACCTAACATGACTTCCACTTAACGCTGAGTGACATCGGGGGCCCTCACATCTGGTGAATTCTTCAGCAGATATCTTTAGGTGCAAACAATAGTAAAATTGGAGGAAGACTCTTAGAGACCCCGCGAGAAAAAAATGCTCAGTCAAGGTGACTTTTGTTTTGTGAAAACACATACTTATGTATGTACAAAAATATTGCTTATATCAGCTGCAATCTATGGCCGACTTTCATAACTTAGGGTAGTTTTTTTAAGTTGTAGGTATGGCCATGGAAAAGAAAAAGTTTACATGAATGCAAGAAGATACTGTATGCAAGTAGTGGTGGGCCAATCATTTTCAACTAGAATAACAAGATAACTAAATAATGATTTTTTTTAGTAAAATAGAAATAGGAATAGAGGGTGGTTAAATTTTAAGGGCCGATGTTGATTTTGAATAGAACACAAATTATTTGTGAAATTATTGTCATTTGTTTTTATTATGATAATATTGGTATGGTTCAATTATATATGGAACAACATATCGGCCAAATGGCCGCCGCGACCTAGGCGGCATACCTCCATCCGATGGTCCAAATTTTCGATGACGCTGAAGCATAATTGAGGTTCTATGCCGTTAATGTTCCGAATTATCTCATCCTTTAGCTCTTGAATTGTTGCTGGCTTATCGACGTACACCTTTTCTTTCAAATAACCCCAAAGAAAAAAATCCAATGGTGTCAAATCACATGATCGTGGCGGCCAATTGACATCGCCACCACGTGAGATAACACGGCCATTGAATTTGTCGCGCAAAAGAGCCATTGTTTCGTTAGCTGTGTGGCAAGCGGCACCGTCCTGTTGAAACCACATATCGTCCACATTCATATCTTCGAATTCGGGCCATAAAAAGTTCGGTATCATTTCACATGACCGGCCTCATTTTGGAAAAAATACGGCCCGATGATGCCGCCAACCCATAAACCGCACCAAACAGTCACTCTTTGTGGGTGCATTGGTTTTTCGACAATCACTCTTGGATTATCATACGCCCAAATGCGGCAATTCTGCTTATTGACGAATCCACTGAGGTGAAAATGTGCCTCATCACTGAAGATGATTTTCTTCGAAAATGCACGATATGCATTTTGATTTGAGCGCCCATTCTCATAATAAGCCTGAATAACTTTAACGCGTTGCTCGATTGTGTATCTTGAAATTGAAATTGAAATTGAGAAATGTCAAATGAAATGCAGAAAAAAACTTGACGTTTAGGTGTGGTTCACATTCAACATCGGCCCTTAAAATTTAACCATCCTTTATAAGACAATTTTTGAAAAGTGGTTCAAAATTGATAAGAATACTTGCAAATACTAAAAAAGAATTTATTGTTATGTTTATATAATACAATTTTTTAATATTTATTTTGGGTATTGATTTTGGATATTTATTTTTGACTGAGCAGTTCTCCTATTCCTCTATAATCAAAAAAAACCTTAAATTAAATTGCGCAGCTTTTACTCTTTAAGTATTGTATTGTAATTGACTCGAAAGAGGTGAAGTCGAGAATTATGAAAGTTGGTAAATTCGGAGAACAAAGCTGGCACCCCGGGTCGGCGTTTGTCGTACCCCAACCCACTACGCCGAGGCGACCGGCTTTTGGAATGTTTATTAAAGGGGTTTGTAAGTCAAAGTGTTTCAAAATGACAATAAGGCATTTGAGGTATGCCTATGGTCAATGATAGGTAATACTACACTCCAAACACCCAAGCATGAGTTCTAATGTACTGGACATAGTTTATTTGCAATATCACGAATAAGTAAATTATTGCATTAATTACTTAGTACTCGTTAGTGAAAGAAAAAACTTCAACGGCAGTGGTGGATACATCGCTCTTTAATATGCACTATAGTTTAAAGATACACAAGCACATATCCTATTTTATAGCCGCTTGAAAGGCTTTTCGAGTACGTCTCTCCTTGAAATATGCACTCGCACAGTTGGTTGCATTGCATCACATGCCTTTTTCCACTCTGTCGATTCTGACATAAAATAATAATCGCTTCCATCCACTTCTGTTCCATATTCGACCACGTAGACATCCTTGAACAATTCGAGCATCGCTCCGTCGTCGTTGTACTTAAATTTTTATTGTTTTTGATTCCTGGCTGCGACGATGATGACTCAATTCAGACTCATAGTCGACAGGCAATTCTGTCGGGTTCCTTTTGCTCGGCATTTTACTAACGTTCGCTGTGGACTACGGTGGCTGAACTCAATTCGTTCTGCGTTTTCAATTCTCTGCTCTAGGTTTATGAAAGTAAATTGCGTTGATTGCAGCCATATTTTCCCACTCTTTCCTTTTGTGCAATGCATCAAATCCGGTCTCATACAACTTCACATTCATTGAATAAAAGTCATCGTCGTTGCCTATTAGCAATTGAGTAGTGCATGCAATATCCAGACAGTTTGCACTATCCACTTCACTTTCGAGGGAAATAATACCCTACGGATGGTGGTGATATCTATAGTTCTTTTTTCACAACAGTCGAATATGCTACGTATTGTCTCTCATTTTTCTATGTATACTTAAAGTTTACTGAAAAAAATATTTGAACTACCCAATTTTTTTTTCGATTCATCGATGTCTCTATTTAAGGTGTATTTATCCGTATTTAATTTATGAATGCTGATATGATTATAAATCCTTTAATTAATGATTTTGAGTAATTATTTTCGCATACTTGAAAAATTTCAAATTACCTACCAGATAGTAACCATTAGCCAGTAGATTGTACATATTTGTTATTGACGATGAAAAGGGGATTTAGTTAGGCAATGCTAAGCGAAGATAATCTTTGGTGGACTTGGGACAACCATCAACCGCGAAATCAGTACGGTATATCCACAAAATGAAGGTTAAGCTGTGTATTTAGTGAGACTAGGAGGGTGTACTATTAACTGTTAACTGATTACTGAGAATCACTAATCACAAGAAATAAGATTATCTAACTACAGTACCACCACAATCCCATCCGCAGAAAAATCTTCGCGGAGAACATAAACTTCGAAATCAAAAGCTGCTATTACTGTTCCCATACCAGCATTCTCAGGGAGCGTTCCGACCCCGTTTTCCGAACCCAACAGATGGATACCCAGTTTAAAAGAACGAGTACAAGACTAATAATACAAAAATGATGGGGTAGTGCTCTAAAACGATTTAGTGTACCTAAGATGGAGTCATCTGCAGTAGTCTCCGTCTCATCTTTGTATTTTATTCTTTCTCTTTATATCTTCTTTCCTGGGTTACGTTCCATATAAATACTGTGCTCTTGTTCAGTGGAAGCTCAAGAATTCATATCAATATAACTTTTTATTATGCAAAACGTTTGTTAAATGAAAAGTGGTAAATTGTAAACTGGAAAATTCTATAATCATTTTTGTTGAGATGTATGTATTAATAATTTGTACTCACCACTGTAGCCTCATTTTCTACCATGTCCACTAATGTCACATCTAACCTCATTGTAACTATACACTTGTCATTCTGAATCTCTTAATAAACATTCTCTTCTTGACAAACCATTGACGGATTAAGACGTGTTTTTGATAAGCTCAGCAATTGTGAATTGTATGAATGTCAAAGTGTAAAGTATATTGTTAATGTAGCATGGAAACTATACGACGTTGATGCTGACCTGAACTCAACTATAATTTCTATAAAGAAGTGAAAAATTGCCCTAATGGAGGTTTCACCAAAAAGCACGAACTGCGCTATTATTATGGAATACTACCATTTGCAAGAAAAAAATCAAAAATGCATAATTAACCGTGGTCAACACTTAATTGTTGTGCCCACCTTGGTGTTGTGGGTTTGTGCGTCGACGCTAGGTTCAATCCCCGAATTAGGCAAAAAAAAGCTTCTCAAACGTCTGCGTTCGGAGTCCCCTCACAAGAGAAAAACAGCACGCACAAAAAGTGTCTACTGTAGAAGCTAGGCCCAGATCCACATCGGAATGTCACGTTACCTATATTATCATTAATACCTAATTGTTGAATTTATTCACATCATCTTGCGTAAATAAGTGCGTTAATAAGTGAGTTAATCTTACAAGTGCATGGGTCCGCTTGATTTAATCACAATCCATCTATTTATAAACTGAGAACTAAGGAGTACGGCTGATGAAATTAAAAATCCAGTACATATAAAGTAAATTATCATCAAAATTATTTTAACCCGCCATTGGGATGACTTTGGTCAATGGTGACGCTGGTTTTTGAAGATTTTTCGAAACGTGTTACTAATAGTTTATATTTCTTTTTAAATATATGCTCTTTGACAATAAAACTAAGATATTTAATCAATATAAGCTCTTTTATTTCAATATTAAAATTGATTTTGATTTGATTTATTTTTATTAGAGCATTAAAAATAGCAACGTTTTCATATTCATAAAGGAAAATAACGTTTTTTGGTCTTTCGGATTTAGGAATTTTTACAAAATAAACAAAAGTTCCCAGCAAAAAATACATCTCAAAAACTATATTTCTCCAGGTAAGCAACTGCTGTACTACATTTATGGGAAGAGTACATGGTTTTTCTGTTTGGAAACTACATGAACACATGTAAGTGAATTCAACAGAATAAAACAATAAAAAAATACAATAAACTAGGTAAAATACGCTAATAATAAAAAAATAATCCTTGATTATTTTACACACACTCGATTTATAAAAAAACACACAACGTATGCTTACTAACTGAACTCATGGTGGGCGATGTGCAATGCGGCAGCTACTTGAAATTGCAACCAAAAACAATAGCGCAGAATAAAGTTATACGAATTTTCACAGACCAATAAGTCAATATTTACGGGTTAAAAGTGATATCCCATGCGTGCTGTAAATTACTATGTACCTATTTCTGTTTATAATGTACTTTTCATGTTTTTAGATTGCATACATTCCTCAATTCCTATTTTATTTTTTCGCAATATTTTTAATCACCAATGCACTTTGGCAACGCGACTTTTTCCTGAAATATGTGCACAAGAAGAACATGTTCTATACCAGAGTATAGTACAACAGTTCACAATCAACTTAGCCCCAAGGTATCACTCTGTAGCCACAATCATGCCCCACTGAAAGTGCGATACGAAATGAACGATGTACTACATCTACACATCAGATGATACATTCACAATTTGCACAGCAATGTGCATAACTATGCAAATTCAACATACCAATTTCAGCGATATCACAAAATGTGCATCTTAAATCACAAAATTTACTGCTTAATCCCCTCGATGCATTATCCATCAATACATATTCATCCTAGTGTCGGAATATATTGTAAAGTATTCAGCATAGATCGTAGTTGCCTTTTCTGAGAAAATGTTCGGTTCAATTGTCCAAGTATTGATGAAAAATTCCCCGGGGCAAATATTTATGGCAATAAAAGCACTTATCCTTGTACCTTTAGCACTGAGCTTGCACAACACTCAAAGCATCAACACAGAAAAACGGAGACTCGAAACCATCACAGGCACTCTGGGAGTGTAAACACAAGGCTTCTTGTGTGCGGCAATGTTACTCCTTCAGCAAACGGTGAATGAGAAAGGGCGAACTTGAAAGCAAATGCCCCTGGATGAATATTAATTACCATTTGAAAGGTTGTCATGCTGGTGTGTATTTATCAATGCATAGACGCATGCAAACACCCATCTATTTGTTCATGGGTGTATAAAAGGTGTTCAACGAGAAGGTCTGCAATGGAGAAATTTATTGACCATCACTCACATCACACGGATTACCCTATACGTTGTATGGGGCTGTAAGAAACGTTGCATCAGGAGAACAATTAGTATACAAAATTTCGAAGCCAGAAATACATCACAGACAACGTCTATGGCGCACTGGTGGGATGGTCTTCAAAAATGATCTCTTCCAGATGCGGCGTCATATCTTTGGCGAAAGCAGAGGCCGCACAAAGGGTGTGCAACATAAAAGCTATTTTATGACCATCGTTGCCTCCTACCTATGTTGAGAAATTTTATGGTGTAACAGGATGTCTGATGATTGTGTTGATATGGGATAATGATGATTAGGTTAATGTCCTCGAGGCATTGGTTACGATGTCGACGATGGGCTAAGGTCCATGTTTGTGTGCTTGTAAACATACATGTGTATTTGAAAACAAAATGGGCAACGCTATATATATACATACATATATATGGGGTATTCGGGAGAATGAGACATTTCTCTTTGCCAAGGCTATTCAGTCTTTCAAACATCCCCAGAGGGTATTTAATCGATTTCCAATGGGCCTTTATGGGGAGTGAGAAAATTGTATGTACGTAAATGCTCAAATGCAAACCCAACGAAATGAAACGGTTGCCTCAAATATCCTTCGGGGGATATGTTAGCTGCGGATGTTGTTTATAATTGTAATGAAATTTTTATCAAAGTTGCGGTGGAGGTAATATATCTTGAATGGCCGCAAAGGAGTCATTCGATTTTAAGGAACAAATGCCGAGTTAGACGATTTAGTTCTATATTGTATAGCACGACAACGTCCTCGAGGGTATGTGATTTGATGGCCGTGACTGACAGTAGCGGAATTTATGTTTTAATTGCTATTTGGAGGATTATTTTAAATATAAATTACTAATTACGCAAATTCGTTCGTATTGCCCAATTCGACCTTGTCTTTCTTCTTCTTCTGATGGTACTATAGTCCGGGGAGGACATAGACCTCAACCAAAAAGTCTATCCAGCTGTAATCCGAGGTGTTGAATCCGTATAAGCCTGGTCACATTTATACATAACAAATTAATTACTTAAATGAATGCTTGACCGTAATGTATTTATTTCGTTCCTTAATGTAATTTCATTGACTTCGTGCATCTGGTTTGAGATATTCTTTAAACCTAACTAACTATTATTCATAATGATACTTAACCTACTATACATTTATCGTATCAGTTACACAGGAGATCGTTTATTATTTCTATATTTATTGAGGAAGTGACTAAACGGTCATGTGTTTGAAAAGGATAGCGACAATCGCATGTGCGTTATATTATTATCGTACTAGTAGAAGAGGCTGTGGTACGACAGGAAGAATTTCATACGTGTTCATATAATAATTTGTATTAATTGCAAAAATAATTCGTCGGAATACAGAACATGAAATGTTTATTCAAACAAAAAAAACAAGTATTATTGTCTGCACATAAAAAGGATAATAGCTACAGATTTGAACACAGAACCTGTAAAGACTGAGCAACGCACCAACACAGTCGGCCAAAGGACACGTTAGGTGAGGTGATGTGGCTGCCATTATAAGCGATGGATTCACTTAGACACAAGGGTCCAGTGTGTTGCTCCTGTAACCATTTTGTTTTTTGGACGAACGCCCAGATTGATTTGACACCCTTTTCTGATATGTCCGTTAGTTCGCTAATAGCAGAGCAGTTGCAGAGTAAAATTGAGGATTTTTCCTCTTCTTTATCCATGCATCTTCTAGAGAAGTCGTTGTATCGTAATCCTAGTGCGGCTTGTCTACCCATTTCGCAGTGTCCTCTAAGGACTCCAACTAGGGTACTCAGATTTTTCATGCCTAGACTCAAGATAGCCGTGGTTCTTTGTATGTAGGCACGTGTTAAGTTTATTTCATCTTTTACGGGCTCTGCCGATCGCATCCATCTTAGCCGGTGGATTTATATTGTAGGAAGTGTGTATAGCCCATTTGAGCATCTTATTGCTCCTTAGTACTTCCATAGAAGTGTTTGATTGGAACGGACACGATAATTTGTAAGTTTCTTTTTCGTTCACATTCAGTATAGGTGTATTGTAACATACACACATTCATAGCGCTCTCTCTATCAGCTAGACTGATGTTGCCATGCATCCCATACAGTTCGGAATATTCTTCTCCACGCGTCATATACTTCGGAAAACAGAGTATGAAATGTTTATTCATACAACACAAAAAAAAAGTTGTATTACCTACACAAAAAAAAATAATAACCTTAGCCAGATTTGAACACAAAACCTGCAAAAAGCGTTAGCTACGCACTGTCGAAATTTTTTTTGTTCGTTTATGTGACATACTTACATAGCGCTTTATTATTACTAGATAATTCCTTAACAATTTAATTCCGCGTTGACTTTTTGAATATGGCAATGTATTATAATGATTTCGAATGATATTTTCCGAATTCGAACATCAAATTCGGTACGTTACAGCCAAGCCTTGGCGATTCCAGCAGATTGTGTTATTAGGTGTAGTAATAAGAGTCCATGGGCATGTAGGGCAAAGTTGTTGATTGCTCTCAACTTGGTGAGATGCCAGCAACGATCTCTGAAATCGGATCGGATACCGATGACCCTACTGTTGACGTCCATGGAAAAGGAAATCAGGACAAGAATTTTCGGTTATGCACGTGGAATGTGAGGTCCCTTAACAGACCACGCCATTCCACGCAATCCTCATCCATTAATTTTCAATTCATTTTTATTACTATAAATTTATAACATAAATACTAGACGAAAATGCTTAAAACTAGTTGAACGAACAGTGTTACTACTTCTAACCTACTGGCCCTAGGCTTTCGACTTAACCTAACAATGAATATGCATATGTTTAAAATGCATGACTTTAAAAATTAAGAAAACTTTAAAAAAACTTAATAACAGAACTATTTTATTTTAAAACCTATATGCTAACTTAAATACTACCTTAAACTAACTTAAACTACCTTAAACTAAACATACATACATATACAGATGTATATATATAATGCTATACGCACATATATATATATATATATATACTTAAACTATTTACAGGGTTTTTTCTTTTTTTTCCTTTTTTTTTTTTTACATATTTACAGCTTACAAACTACCTTAAAAACTACCTAAGATACGTGGGTCGGCCATAGGTTGCAGCTGAACTAATCCGCTGCAAGACAGAGACCGACTGCGCCCCATAAGGGGATCTGTACTACCCTTTCTCTTTCTAACCTGGGTCTAAAGGGTTCGATGAGGGAGTTCCCTCACTGCACAGCCACCAGAATTTTCGGTGTTGCATTGCAACGTCCCGAACATCTCGCCTTGATACCGCCGTACTGAACCGGAGGAGACCCTCCTCAGCTCGTTGTGCGACGGAACGGTCGTGGTTGAGTCGCCCATCCACAGTCGAACGGGCGATGTGGAAGAGGAGCGGTACCGCATTTTCATTTTGTAACAGACCGCGTTTGTCTAAATGGAGGAATGCTTCTGGGGGGACGAAGCCGTTATGACGTACCCTTTCGTGGTACTGAGCATTGGGATAGGAAGCCCCAGAGATCAGGTTATTGGCTGAGTTCATCGCTCTGGCAGTATGGCCTCGAATCAATTTCAACAGGAGATTGTCCACTCGTTTTAGGTTAGCCCCGTTGTATAAAACCTCATTAGAGTAGAATTTTCTGTACTGGGACTCTGGTGTTCTGTAAAGGCGAAGGCAAGCCCTAAGACAAGCCCTCTCAAACACCCGAGTCTTTTCCATTAAGCTTGCACTCACGTTGAACCACACGGGACAGCCATAGGTGAGCATTGGCCGGATGAGGGCCATGTAGCAGATTACCTTCACCCTCGCATCGAGTTGGCTGTTGTAAAACAGTCTCTTTGTAAGAGCGAAAGCGCCTCGGGCTCGGGCTAGAGCAGCATCTACATGTTTGTTAAAATATAGATAATGATCTAGCCAGATCCCCAGGTATCTGACTACAGTCCTTTGCGCCAGTGGTTGCCCGTGACGCCCAACAATTGAGAACTTTCGCCAATTCTTTTTTGTATCCGCCGAAGCCTTATACAACGGGGTCCGGAACAGTATGGTTTCCGACTTCTGAAAGATGATATTCAACTTCCAGTCATCGCAACTTCTCATGAATGAGTCGAAGTCACCCTGCGCGAGAGTAGTCCTCGATCTTTTTGCCTGATCTGTACACGATCAAGTCGTCGGCGTACGCAATTACGTGAGGAAGAGAACTTATCAGATCGCTCAAGAAAAAGGATCGGCGAACTAACGGCAACCTGTTGGAGACCATTTTTTACTTCAAATATACCTGAAGAGGTCACATTGCCATTCTTGACGACTAACCATCTACCAGTAAGCATGTTACACAGTAGGTACAGGAGTGGTTTACTAATGCCTAGCCCATTGGCACCATACGGTGTCGAAGGCCTTCGCCAGGTCAAGCAGGCAGACACCCGTACATTGTTCCTGCCTCTTGTTCCATTGGATATCCGACACAAGTTTCGACGCGGCATGAATAGTGTCATGCCCCGCTTTGAAACCGAATTGGTTATCCGGAATAATATGTTTGTCCTCTATCCAGGTGATCAGAGCTCTATTTATCACCTTCTCGAATACCTTGCTGATGTTTGGAAGGAGACTAATTGACCGGAGATTGCACGAATCGAAGAATCTTTTCCTCGCTTGGATATGGGTTGCACAATCGCAGTTTTCCAATGCTCCGGATAATGTGCATTATTCAGAGCATTGTTAAACGGGATAGTGTACATATTAACCACATCTAGAGGAAGATGTCGTAGCACAATGTTCGAGATCCCGTCGATTCCAACTGACTTTTTCTTCTTTAGTGATTCGAAGACCGCTTGGAGCTCTGTCTTTGCTTTGAACGGGGATCGCAGATATCCTCTTCAGTATTTTATTCTGGGCGGAGATCTCTGATGTGGAGATCTCTTATTCCATCAAACACAATCGGTTTATATTTACTTCCGAGCAATTTATTTCAACCCAGTCGTTAACACTTTAATCTCTACACGTTTGCTTAAATTGCCGGCTAAAGTACACATGGCTGCCAGTTAAAAAAGGCCTCCATTTAGTATAGGACGGTTTACATGGGCGCAACTATTTTCACTCGCCCTGGTACAGACTCTGTTAATCTCGGTCGCGTTTTTATGCAGATGATGATTAATTCTGTACTATAACGACTACAATTCAGTTTACGGAATGTCCTTCTGTTGTAGAATTGTCTTTCCTGTAAACTGTCTATAACCGAATATAATGCACTCTTATGTGCATCAATATTATGGATACTCAGTTGCATGGATATACATACACATACATTCATTCAAAGGTACGAGCTTTCGCCAGATGAACACAATTACATACCACCCATTTTAATGAACCTCAAAATGCCGAACTTAAGACGGTGAAGAAACGGAAATGAATATTTTTGCACGGACTCATCCTTTGATTTTCTGCATCAGGAGCAAATAGAAGTTGAAAACTCCTCTCTCGATTGTTGCTTGTAAATATTTCATGAATCGACTCTGAATTCCTTGGCAGGTTCATGACTAACAGAGAAGCGTGACGGGCATGAAGGACGATCATTAGCATTTATTCTTTGTGTGCAGCATGGCAGTCGTCTTTTTGTGACAAAATGATCCCTTAGTTCTCCTTCAAGTTGTTTTTATGTGACGCCATATCAATTGATGGGATCTTGATGGGTTTTTAGATGATTTATTTGAGGGTAGCGGGCATTTATACTGTTTCCTATGTTGACCTGGTTTAGATCCTTCTTGTGGTGAATAAAATTTATACGATGCCTTGCAGAGCAAATGGCACATAGCGTATTATTTATCGCTAAAAATGCCATTGGGCAGTTGGATTTGGTTGCCTTTGAGTGGGTGCACCATTTGCTTTTTGTTGGTAATCACGCTTGCCCGAATCGCTCCTGTCATTTTGGGATAAATTTATTGCTTCTGCCTTTTGGTGTTTGCTTATTTGGTCACAATGTCCTTAAAGTTTGGAATTTCTCTTAAGCATGTGATTTGATGGTACAAATTGACTTACTAATACGTTGGATAAATTGAATGTAATCATGGTTTTTACAATGTGTTGCATGCTTTCGACTCGGTATGCAAGTTAAAGTAACCATTTACTACGGTTTATCTTCCCTCATTTTATAGTACACATATTAATACCCTTTGGTATTATATTTCAATATTTCAAACCTTCCTAGATAAGAAACATGAATATGAATCTTAATGATGAGATGTAATTTAAAGATCAAATTAACGGTGAAGTAGGTATTTCATATTCTTAAAATGAAGATATCTTTACCTAGTCGCTACCAGAATCAGAATAACTTTACATATCTCGAACGAACATCACCTTTTATTCAGATGCAAAATTTAAAAGAAAAAGGAAAGGACAATTTTAGTTGTACACAATAGTGCGTTGTTGCTACCGATTTCGAGTTACGGAGGGTAGTCTTTCAGACATATGTACTTTGAAATGAAAATCTAAATCTAACTGCTGTTTTCATTTGGCAAATGTCACTTGACATACAAAAAACTGAACACAGCTCACGACGTAGATCTAGAATTATAGTATGTGTAGCAGAAAAGTATACTATGTCTTTAAATAGAGTATTCAATATTTTCTTATGTATTAAAATGATACTGATAAAAACGCCGGCTATTACAATTACATTTATTTTATATCGCCATACGGCCGAAACTTTTCAAGTTGCCTACATTCCTAAATTCAATGACTTCCTGTCTATATATAACTAAGGCATATTGGACCAAACAATCACTTTTTGCGAATTTGTTAACGTTGATCCAAAAATTGGTGCCGTCACAGAAGACGCTTCATCCCAAAACTGACCTAATTCTGTTTTATAGAAAGCTGAAAGTGACATGTACTTAAATGGGGAAATGCGAACATTGCTAAAGAAAATATGAATGCAATCAACTGGGGACACAATTCTCTCATCATTCCTTTACACATTTAAAGCTAATAAATGTTTATTACCGCTCTTTAAATTGGCGCATATTATATAATAAGACAAAATGTATATATATATATATATATCAAAAATATAATAAAAATAAATCAGATTTATTTTTTTTGTGTGTTTATACATTATGCACATATATTACTGTAAGTAAGGTTGACATGAAACAGTCGCCATCAATCTCTTGTCACCAGAAATCGACATATAATCTTCAATAAATCGAATCTGAAGTTCTCCCAGCCTGCTTTCGTTTCGATAAGTAGGAATCACCAGCACACGCCAGGTATTTATCAGTCTTTTGACCCAAATTTCCTTCCGCAACAGAGCCCTGAACTCAATGAACTGAGAAACAAATGAAAAATGTATAGTCTAAAATTTGTGTATGTATGTATGTACATTGCAGCCCTCCGTTGATCGCTAAACAAATGATTATTTAATATTTGCTTTATGATTTTATTACTACCAGTTGATTTACTCCATTATTGTATAGCATGCATGTGTGGGTATCGTTCAACTTGGAGGGAGTGTGCTCGGGAATTCGATTATTCCGCTTGGAAGGTGAATCTATAAATGAATGAATGAAGGGCACTGATGTTGTGTTGCGTATCCTTGCGTTAGTAGCTACTAACAGGGGAAGGACTGTCTCATATTGTGTCATCTACCAAAGCAGTTTCATATTTCATTTTATCGTGTTTTTTAAGGGATTTACTCGATGAAGAACATAGGACGGAGGCAGAGAAATAATGCACGCTTAACTGACTCCTATTTAAGTCGTTAGGTGGGCTGTGACCTGAATGATAAGATATATATTTTGATTGAACAAACGTGAGTGGCAACTTGGATGTGTGATTATTGCTTGTAGAAGACATATTATTGATTATATTTTATAATGGTTTCATTTCATTTGATGATGGGATTCCAAATATTACACTTAATTGGATTTTTATTTGAAATGGAGTGTGAGTTTTTGATTTCTCGATTATACATCAGGGGCGATATATATTTTTTTTTAAGCAAACGCATCTGGTCTGTGGGCATTTAGTATATACGAATGAAATGTAACTTCATACTGATATGTGTGTACATATATCAAACTACCACAATAATCATAAAGTAGTACAATAAATGTTTTTTCTGTGTTTGATGGCCAAACAAATTATTGTCCTTGACTCGGTGACTGAACCTTCAAAATGTGATATTGAATTGAAATTGGAATGGAAAAACCGAGGTGATAAAGATTGAGGCTTACCACGTGTTACAAATATGGGTCGCTCTGCCAGCTCTCGATTGTGATTCTGCCATTACATGATGGATTACATTCTCGAGACTTTCTGATACCTCGCGGTCTTAATTATTTTGAAAAGATGGCGCGTACCAATCATGCGCGATGGATAATTTAAGATTGGGCGAACGTTTTTACAATGAATGCAGTTATTATGTTCGTTAAACGGAATATAACTATTTAAATCAATGTACAATGCATTATACCCACAATACATTTTCAATGGAAATTCTCTTGATACTACCGCTGAAACAATCTGATTGAAGTACTGTGAATCAATATTAAAGTCTTTCGCCATTTCTGGCAGGAAGTTTCCTTCTATGCGATGATATTCATTAATCACGAAATGTTCACAGTTTTCAAGTCCTTTTTCTCGAAGGTCCAGTAAAAAATACAATGTGTCTAAGTACACTCATCAAGGTACTAGAACAATGAAAGGTTAAATGTCTTATTATACCGCCATATTTTCCAGTAGTCACATTTGTAACATCACGGTAGATTGCCATAAGATGCTGTTGCCAAATTCCTTCATCTGATAAAAAGCCACTTATTGCAGATTCTACCACTTCCACTGAACCAACGCTAGGAGCTACGTATCCCTTGAAGTAATGAGTTGTGCCTCAGCAGTTATAGTACTGGAATATTTACCATCCATTTTAATTTTTGTTTTTCACTCAAAGTAAATGCAAAGATCGCTCGATATAGTGAGCAATTTATTATAGTGACACGTAATTTTTTATAACGACTATTCTAAATAGTGAACAAAAAAATGTCGATATAGTTAACCCTTGTTTTTTTTTTATTTCTTTGAACCTTATGCTTAAGTACGCATAAGTTAACATCGCCTAAATAATCGACGATTATCCATTTTTTTATTTTCAACTCATTTGCATTAACAGAAATTCATAACAAACATTCAAGTGTTTAGACAAAAATGCTTAAAACTAGTTGAACGAACAGGGTTACTACTTCTAACTTACTTCTAATAACAGTACACTTTATTTAAAACTTATATACTAAATTACACACTACCTTAAAATAACTTTAAGTAAACAATATAAAAATATATGTGTATATACGCTATATATGCATATGTATTTAAACTTGCTTGTATATGAAGTGGTGATCCATGCATATTTTGCTTATTGACGAGCCCATTGAGCCAAAAATGAGCTCGTCACTGAAGATGATTTTGCGATGAAATTCATCTTCTCCAGAATACAATCGGAGAACGTATGTACGTCGCTTCAAATCGTCCATTGGCTTCAATTCTTGAGTCAGATTAATCTTGTATGAGTGTAAACCAAGATACTTACGCAAAATACGCCATAATGGGGCCTGAGCGATGCCTAAATCTTGAGAACGCCGTGGAATTGACTGATTTGGATGGACTCCTGAACGGCAGCTATATTTTTGACACTTCGATCAACCCGTTGTCTCACTGACACGGCAACATCCAACAACGAATATGTGGACTAAAATTGTTGCACTAAACTTGTTATTGCCTGTCTACTAGGGCGAGAACTACGACAAAAATTGGAGTTAGCTCTCTTAAAGTTGCGATCAACGACTCCGAATTTCGGTAGAAATTTTTTGTCGTTCGTGTACGTTACCATGATGGAAATATTGAGTTTACTGAATAAATTGACAGTGACAGTTTGATGATTAGTGATATAGTGCGATCACAAATTAATTTCAAAGTTTTCATAGTTTTTAAATTCATTTATTTTGTTTATATATGTACATATGTACATATATGCAAGACACCGACCCATAAGGGGATCCGTACTACCCTTGCTTTACCTGGGGTGTAAAGGGTTCGAGGCTGGGTTTCCTCGCTCCCCAGCCACCAGAACACCTATTATCTATGGTCACTTCAACAAGGGCCGATGCACCGCTACGTGAATCCATAACTCAACATCAGCAAATTTCAGTCATTGCGAAATGCTGCAAAACGTCCATTCGTTTGAAGAAGACCCGAAAGACGCTTTTGGGGATGAAGATGAAATACCTGTCAGTATTCTTCGCAACAATTGAGCATTAGAAGAAGTTATGGACCTTCTGAACCATATAACAGGACTGGCACATATGTCGGCAGTATATTTCAGATATTGAAGAAGACGAAAACGAAGGCGAAAAGGAACAACAACCGGACGTAGATCATCCGATTTGTTCAGTGTCTTCTAGAGATGCTGTGCAATTATTTGAGAAAGCACATGAATGGGCAACTAACAATAAATGTTTCAAGAAAAGGCGACATCAATTGATATAAGTTCAAAGAAAACGCAAATGAAAATTACAAACTATTTTAGTACAGGTTAAGTTTAGTTTTGTTTTTTAAGTCCATAGAATGTATTATTTTTGTTGTGTTTTACTTGATTTTACGGATGAGTTGTCTTTGTTGAAAATAAAATATTCATACAGTCTGTATCTATCAGATGCCTTCGACACTTGAGTTATTTTACTTTTATTCTCAAGAATGCATTCTTTCATAATGTTTATGGCGTTATCTATACTTCTACATTACATATGTATATACATTTTTTCAATTCAAGTTAATTTTAGCAATTCAGAACAAATTGACATACTAGACAAAAATGCTTGAAACTTAATGGACGAACAATGTTACTATTAAAAACTTACTGGCATTCGGCGGGCACTCTAAGCTAAACTTAATCTTAACATATGTCCTCCGACTTAACAACGTATTTAAAGGGTAGGTACTTGAACCTTTGAATTTAATTTGTGAACGCACTCTTTCACTAATCATCAAACTGTCACTGTCAATTTATTCAGTAAACTCAACACTTTCATCATAGTAAAGTACACGAACAAGCAACATCTATAAATTATAAAAAATTTCTACCGAAATTGTAGTCGGTGATCGCAACTTTAAGAGCGTTAACTCCAATTTTCACTTTTACTCATTTTTGGCTCAATGGGTTCGTCAATAAACAAAATATGTGTTATTTCCCGGGTGGAAATCTACATGTTTCACCTTTCATGAATCATAAATCACCGCTTCATCCAGCCGCGTTATTGGGCCATATTTTTTCGTCGACGAAAACGATCGTCAAGTTACTGTGCATGGTCAGCGTAATCGCTCCATGATTACCGATTAATTTGCGAGGCCGACTTTTTTCTGTGAGGCTAATTTAAGTCATTGGTTTATACCAACAAGCCGACGACGTTGGAAGAGCTTAGAGCCAGCATTGAACGCGAAATAGCGGACGTATCGGCCGTGGCCGAGTCGTTGGAAATTGTGTCCAACGAATCGACCGCTGAAAACGTGCCATCTGAACGAAGTCGAGTTCCATACATAAATGTTTTGATTGTACTTCAAGCTGATAATAAAGTTTTTGAAATATCTCACATGGTTTGTGTTTTATTTAAAAAAAAGTTGTCAAGTCCTTATTGGAAAACCCTTTATATGTTTAAAACTAAATGAACTTAACTGTGAAAATTGATATTAAGAAAATTTTCAAAACTTCGTAGCGGATCTTTTCTTACTACGAACTTTTATACAAACTTGCATACTACCTTAAAATAACTTAAACTACCTTAAACCAAACATACAATCCTATATATGTATATATGTATTTATAATATTATGCTCATATATAAAAATTAACATTTACATATCCATATGTATGCACTTGGCCTATATACATTTGTAAAACTATTTGTACTTATATGTATACATATACATATCTGCATAGAGCAAGTGTATTTCTACAGTCAAACACAAGGCTATTTTTTCATCTATATTAGACGAACCTATTTGTTTGTATATGCTTTTATTCTTGCTATAGAGAATCCCATTTAATATCTTTTCCCATCTGTCCTCCTTCCTCTCTCAATCTCATCATCATTACATCAAACAGACCGGCAGTGTCAAAAGACATGTCAGGGTGACATGATGAGATGCTAACATACACAGTGGGAGTCGTATTTTATATTCTCGCATGAATTTGACTGACAGAAGACATACCTGATATCGATACCTTAGCAAACAGATGTCACATACGTCTCCAATGTGTCAGTATGCCACTTTTCTCAGCATAAATTCACACGAGTAATATTCCAAAAATAACATTGATACCGGTGACAGATTCCTTGAAAGCGTGTGTGATGGAATTATTAAATCGTTGATACTCTGTGTTTGACAATTCATACAGTAAGCGTGCATGTCAACGATGGAGGTGGCAATTCACGATACCTAACGCGATGTAATAATTACAAGTACTTCATACATTTTATGAAGTCTCTTAATTACACGCGTCTTTAGCATAATAGTAAGCATGCCTTATTCCCAGTCGTCCCATTCTCGATGATTATCCTTCTTGTTGCCTTTGTGTGTTGTAAAGCATTCTCACGCTACACATATGTATATACATTATACATGTACTTACCTGGCATGGGTGTGTGAGATTGGCGAAAGGAATGCTTCGTGCATCGCTTTGTGAGCTAGCGACAAATGATTTGAATTCTTAATTGCTGGGGTTGCCGGGTGAGCTTCAGGTGTTTGCGTGTTAGAATGCTGGTGTTGTGGAATTTTTATTTTTATACCTGAATTAAGTTATTGTTTCAAACATACATAGTCAGAGAGATAAAAAAAAGGTGTCAACGCCAAAAATGGTAAGGGTAAGGATAAGCAGCAAAATGGTTAATTAATATTATGTAAGGACAAATAATATTCCAACTTCCATAACATATATGTATTTGTGAGAACATAAATTTAGTATGTGTAGTAATATGCCACGAACATAGCTTAGCTAATTACGTGGTTAAATGGTGTTAAGTGTCCTTCAATCATACTTCCACCGTATGTTAATGGATGGTGTTCATGTTTAAGGTTGATGGTAAGCTTAGCATAACTGGGTTCAATAGATTCGAAGTCTTCCATGTCTTAATAGCTTGACCGATCGTTGAAACAGTGGCCATTGTACAGACATATGTCCAGTTTCACAATGAAGGTTTTATCTGTCTCCCTCCCCTTCTCTCCTTTACAAACCTATTTATTATAATTCCCGATCAAGTATAACAGCATTCATACGACCTATTATTACTTGTCATCGTATCATATACATCATTAGATATGCATATATGTATTTAATGTCTATTACTATATAACCTTCGATGCTAATTTTATCTTAATTTCTTGTTTTCTTATTTCTAGGTATACAAACAACCAATCAACAAAATATCACCACAGCTTTGCAACAACAGCTGCGGCAGCAAGTTCCTGCTCAAAAACCCGACGTCAGCACAACACAAAACGACCAATTACATTACAGATCGTCACACAGACCAGGTGATACTAAGCCAACTACCAGCGAGCGTAAATCTACGTCAAGTGCTGGTAAAAACTCTTTACATTCATGTGCCAAATGCTTGCGTGGCGAATTACGTCCACAACTTCAAGAGAGTCATCTGCAAATATTAGCCAGAAGACAAAATCTGAAAACACAAATAAGATCATCACCCCCATTGCTTCCAATCTCTTCCTTAAATAAAACGGCGGCAATGATAGCACAGATGCTTTCAGTGTCAATTAATCCTTCCACAAATTTAAATTCAGATAATTCATCAAATATAAGAACAACCACGACAACCAATCGATTGCAACAAGAGTCTTTGCAGTCATATCTTGATGAACAGGGTCCATCTAGTGAGGATGCCGCTCAAGAATCGCTTGAACAACAACAAAAGGAGTACAGTCGAAGGTTCAAGCGTGAAGCGACGAAATCACTTGATCTCTCGCTCACGAGCAGCGGTGTGCTTAGTAGTGAGGAATTCACCATCGATGATAACAACAAGTTACTCAGTTCAAGTGATATTAGAAAAAGTGATATTAGAATAAACAAGACTAAAATATCTTCTCCGGCTTCTTCAGCTGATTCATCTTCTTCTTCTTCATCTTCTCCATCTTCCTCGGCGGCGGAAACATCATTGTCCTCCTTGTCTCCATCGAAAACACCATCGGATGAATCATTATTAGCTTCCGCACCAGCGTTGTCCGACAACGCTTTACTCTATTCCCAACCTTATCTATCACAAGAATCTCTATCGTCATCAATTGAGGACGAGAGGACTTCTAGTAGCCGTAGCAGCAGCAGCCGTAGTAGAGGTAGTAGCAGTAGATTAAGTAGTAGCATCCTGCCATTGGTGACTCCATTACAAATGGATGTGGCCAACAAAAGTCGTAGCGACAGTAGAGTGAAACAGAAATCGGTACGCGCTGTAAAAAAGAAAGAACCGATAATTATAATTGACGATGCCGAGGAGTTCGATAGTGGTGGTGGCGATAGCGGCAGCATGATCGGCAGCAGAGGAAGTGACCTATCTGCACTTGGGGTAGGAAACGATGATGAAACTGAATATTACTCAAATAGCAAGCCGGTTGCGATGCCATTACGACCAATTATTCGTGGTCCGTATGATGATGAACACGATGAGGAGATGTCGGTGGTGTATGCTGAACAACATACAGAGGTGCGATTAGTTTGTGAGGTTGACTTGGATATTGCCCTGAGTTCGTGGTACAAAAATGGACTGGTAAGTACTTATTCTCATAAATTCTGTATTATAGGAATTTGTTGAATTTGTAATTGATATTTGTATATTGCTATCCGTAAGCTCTCATTGACTGCATATTATGTGTGAACATCCGTCTGAACGTACATATATCTAATAACACATGATCGCGGATCACATACGCACGTTCTCACCAACCACACAGTGCATTATACTGAAAACGACGTGGTTAGAATGAAATTTGATTTCTATTTCATTGGATCAGAGGTGGCATTTAAAAGCCATGACGCAATTTAAACCCCCAACTAACACTTGCTCCTTTTGGTAAGAATATATTGAATCCGCAAGTCTTATCGTGACTGCAATTATTTAAAAGAACCAACGTGAATTGTCCATGTTTTTTAGTGTCCTTTTCATGAAATATGGTCGTTTGGTGAATTGTCCATGTTTTTTAGTGTCCTTTTCATGAAATATGGTCGTTTGGTGCTACTTCTCTACATTTAAGTTGGTGTCCTACTTCAGACGTAATGGATAACGCTGTAGGCAAGCATAAGTATTGGTTGTGTATTATTACATCAATAATGCAAGAGATTTATTTGTTTACAAGGCAAAGTGAGCAAAGTAGATAGTAAATTCTGAATGAAGGAAGCTGTCCCACTGCACAGTATGTTGTGACAATTATAGTTTTAGAAATGATGTACAGAAGTACACCTTTCTGCTGTTCTGATTCAAATGAAGAAACCTTTAGGTTATATAACAGTTATGGAATGATAAATTAGTTCATTCATCACATTAACATGGATAGCACACACAATCTATTGTAGAATTCGATTGAGCAAATATCAGTTTCGTAAAAGAATGGCTCAATAAAAACATTTCCTAAATTTAATCTCATGAAATACTTACGAATTCATTATCCATCAGGCACACTGACTAAATGGGAATTTATAAGGGAATTTTTTTTCCGAGATATTTTCTAATTTAAATTCCGCTATTTGAAAAAAATTCTCATTTAGACATTTGTGTGCGGTAATTCGCAAGAACTGAATGCATCTAACCCTCCTTCGTCGTTGACACTCACAGAGCAGCTGTTATCCAACATCGGAATTTTTAAATGAAACCCAAAACCCTTCCAACAAGTCGCTAGACACAGCCAAATGGAAGATAAAAGAGAGAAAAGATAAAAAAATCAAAACCTCAATGAGAATGAAAAGAAAGGGACCCACACAAGAAAACAGAAACAACCCCCCGGAAAGCCGTGATGCGCGGTATACGTACTTATCCGAAAAATGTCTTAGTAATGAAATAAATTGAACGTTTTTCCTTGTTTTACATTTGAGTGACACTAATGCGATTTGCAGTGTTCTAATCGATTTCTTCCTTTTTCCGTACCCAACCGAGAGCACATGATAATACAAAATACTAAAGCCGAAAATAAAAAATAGACATACAAACGAGCGTTTAAAAAACAAATCTCTTGGTATATTGCCTAGAACTGCTGCATTGAATGTTGGTCATACAATTGCAAATCATCTATGAAGTTCACATATTCATCAACTCCAAGCTAAATACAGCGAAAAATAAATAGTTAATACTCGTAACATCAAGTTTCAAAAACGACTACTACCAGTCAGCGTGCTTATTGTTGATGACTGATAATCGTTCATAAACAAATTTAGCATGTCTCCTTCATTTTGTACATAACATTCTTGACTTAGCCAATTTTTAAGGCATAAATTATTCTTTTTGCTTGCATAACGCAGACATACTAACTAAACGAAATTACATTAACACCGCTATAATCGTGTAACAATGTAAAACTTAAGAGAAATCCTTTTCATATCACCCATTTCGTGCAAATCGTTGACTCAACCAAAGTAAAATATTTATACAAACTTCTATCAGCTTGTTTTCCTGTTTCCAGTATTGTTTGCGGTTTATGGTGCTTATACGTTGGCGGTATGATGTCCTTGTTGATATTATTCTCTGAAAAATGTACACTTCCAGCCAAGTAAATTGGAAAATAATGCATGACACCATGCCGGAGTAATCGTTGTTGACGACGACTGCGATGGCGTGGAAAAGTTCTGAGCTTGTAAACTTTGAGCCTAATAATTCGCGGTACGCGAGTCGAAAATTATTTTTACATTTATATACACGTACATAAACATATATACAAAATCCGTTCGGGAACTAAAGAATCTTCCGCAGTGCCGGAGAAACTTTATTATTAATGCACTGTCAACGCTTTAAGATGAAATGCCAGCCAGGTGTAGACTCCAACCGTAGGTAGATGACTATTATTGCATATACTCCACTGGTTAGACAAAATGATGTGCCCTCATGCCTGTCGTACCTATCCGCGGAGTTCTTGTCATCATAAAATAAATAAATTGTTATTCAACAAGGATTTATGCCCACAAATTTGTGAGATGAAATTTCCTTTAAGAAGATAGTACGGGAAACAGAGGGTTGGGCGATTTTGCTTGGCATCATGCTCCGGATGGGAGGTTAGTTTACGTTAAGGACATCCGGTTGTAATTTTGTACAAGCACTTTTTAATGTAGTTGTTGTTCTTACTGAAAGAAGAGTAGTTACTAGGTGTAACAGCAAAATACGAATTTGTTATTTTGTAAATATGTAATAATTTTATTCTAATTATATTAAACTCAACAGTGCTGATAGTATATAGTAAGTTTTTGGTCAAAACAACATTAGACCAATAACAAGCGTATAATAGACGTACTCAATTGAATATGATATTAAAAAAGGTGTAAATGCAACAAAACTTACTGGAAGAATCAACATTTTTTTATTACACAAAAATCAAACATTTTATTAGTGCCAAAATTAAAATCAATTAATGAAAACCAAACTTCTGTCAAAAAAATGTTTTAATGTAGTGAACAAAATGTATGTTTAGATATTAATCGAATCGCGGTGAATAAATATATAACGTCAATTTTCCCATCGATTGCAGTAATTGATATATGTAATTTCGGATTTAACAGTATGTATGTATGTCATATGTGTCTCCTAGAATCAACGTATTCTACTTTTTCTAGTTCTGAAATATAAATATTAAATGATTCAAAAAAGCCTAAGGAGTACGTTGTTCTAACCCCTTATATTCACATCATTATATCTCTGGAATTTGTACACTTTTGAAAGTTTCGAATACAGTGAATTGTAAATATTGAAGTAAATGAAAAAAAAGAAAATTAAACTTCATCTTGATCTATTTTTTTCGAAAAGTGCAACACATTGCTTTTGATTCTAGAAGTCTTTTGATTTCTAGTTCCCTTAATTCTTCGACGTACAGAGTGGTTCAGGTCCTATTAAAGTCGGCAATTTCATTGGCTTCTATCCCTGTATGGCCAGGTTTCCAGCAGAGTCTTACTCTATTTCTCCTGTGGACCAAATACTCCTGCCCTTGTTCATTCATCAGTTGATCCAGCTGTGTACCATTTGATCTTGTTACTGCTCGCTCTGTAGGCTATGGATTCACTGCTCCAGTCCTTTTTGGTGTTTATCTTGATGGTGAACTTCTTTTGGAAATTGAATATCCTAATCACATCATCCTTCGGAATGGCCAGAAGGGGTATCTTTTGGACTTGTCCACCGAATTGTTTCGATGTAATGCACCTGTCTTGTCCTATCCCCTCATTTACCATTCTCATGATTGTTTTATTTGCACATTCTGCAACCACCAGATGCAATGGAGTCAGCTCCAATAGCACCTCCATAGCAGCAGTTGGACATTGGACGTATATATCATATATACCTACATACATATCTCTATCTGAATGGATGTTTGTATGTTAATACGAGTAAATTATATTGTCAAATTGTCTGTGCATAAACTCAATCAGACATGACGAAGCTATTCAAAATACGCTGGATATTGACTATAATTACTACTATTAACCCTACTCGTTCGTAGTTTAGTTTGGTTCAGTTGCGACCCACGAATAAGGCTTTTGTTGTCGATAATCTTCGTTTTACATATGCATGTATGCATTGCATTCATTCGAAGTCATTTTCTTACCTTCTATCTCACAATTCTCCTCATTTACTTATCAATTTTCTCCTTCAGAAAATTCGACAGCCGGAATGTACATTGCTCTATTCAGTTGAGCTTAATCGTTGTTGAGTAGACAAAACTGCAGTGCTGTTTCTATTTTCTGTCGCTAGCATCTACTGTGTGCAACTTTGAGCGAACCTTCATCCATACATATAAAGTTACGCTCAAAGGGGAATTGCCAATTCTCCCATCCGTATCATAAGATGGATTATCGTCCCGATGGTAGTTGAAAAGAATCTCTCTGTGTGTCTTCAACTCGCTCTCTGGGATTGTCGTCATTGCCGCAGCGACGTTGTCGCCGGCGTTGTTGTCGCTGTCGTTGTTGTCTGTCAATGAGGTACAGTTTTCATGTTCCTTAAAGAAATCTTTCCCAAGGGCGTACTTCATGGAATTCCCCAGAAACGGCAACCGAACGCGACAACATGATTTGTTGATAATATTGACAGGTATTGAAGTATCCAGGACTACTACCCTCTTATGGGGCTATAGAATGTAGTTGCCACTTTAGATGGTGAGCAATCACAAAGATTTATTGCAACCTAGGGTGTAGGTAATATACTATTGAGCATGCACATAGAAAATTCATACATACATATGTAAGATATAGGGTTAGGGATAGGGTGGCTTTAAAGAATCAAAGTAACTGTTCCAATAAATTTCCTGATAACTGTGATATGACATCATGAGTCAGTGCTCACTGTGGTGTAAAATAAGCGAAATAGATCAACTGAAGACGGGAAGGCAACGAAAGATTGAAGAAATTGATGTGTGATTTTCACCGTAAAATGTACGAGGATATAAATTGCCCTGCAAATTGCTAATCAAAAATTTATTTGCTGTCAAATTGCATCCGATACAAGTAGAGGAAATCAATGCCAGGTCGATGTTGTTTGGGAACGGTTGTGACGAGACATAAATTGGAATTATATCGAACAGTTGGTTGCAGTTTTCTGCACTTGATACTTGAGTCTGATATAATGTCTATGTCAAAATAATTTAAAAGTAATGGTTGATTGATTTGTCTTGAGAGCTTTAGTGAAATTCAAAGACATAACGATATACGGGGAACGTTTTTATGTGTTACAATTTTAGAAATAGCCCATAAACTTAAATGCATACCCGATACCAGAAAGTCCTAACTAAATAACTTGGTTTCAAATGAGTCTATCTTCCGATAACTCATTTACAAATTCTGTAGACATTGGAATAACCAGCATTTTGATTAACTACATCAGGCATTCGCCTATTTTCTTGTAAGTGCCGAACAATTACATGAATTCTCAGAACTTTTTTATTATTACTCTTCCTTGTGCGAAGGATGCACAACGACCAACTGGTAGTCCTTTTCATGGAACCTCGTGCGGAGTGTTTGTATTATCTTATAGCTGTGGTTGTGACCGCATCCGTTAAGCCTAATAGATGTGGGATTCCCTGTCGAATACATGCATGTATATACGATACAGTATACTCCAGGAAAAGACCAAAGCTTGGATGAATGCCAAATATACTAGGTCGTACATGTCGAAATAGCTTCTTCAAAATGGGTGCGTTCTAGGTACCTCCAGTTAACTCCAGCTCTGGAGGTCATCATTTGGCAATCAGTCATCTCGTCGCCACCAGCCTAGCCCATCGAAGCATAGTCCTTTCCGTTCGAAAAAGCAGCTTCACCCATTAGTTAGACTTCGATGCTTTTTATATGAAATTACTTGAACTTTGAACATTTCTCATACCTTTTACGGTAAAATTAAGTTTTAATGGGTTAATGAAAGGATAAACCGAAGCGGGTCTTAAGAATATCGGTAGAAATTTCAGATGTATATTAATGATTTATTTTGTATACATATCATTTATGCGCTAAAGACGCTAAGCTCGAAGCCAAAAACATTAAAAAATTATATTTAATAAAGTAGCTACGACCTTAGTTTTTATGGATGCGAATAAAGTCTTAGTGGATCGTAATTTTAGGGCGAGTATTTGTAGTTTACTAGGCGACCTCATGAGTAATAATATGAATGTGCATAACATCAGAATTTCCTCAAAACAGAGACAGTGTCACGCGGAAGGTGACACCCTGCATTATACAAGTGGTTCGTGTCGGGAATTCATTCAAAACACCCAACGTAGGATTCAACCTTTGACTGTAAGGTTATGACAAACATCATACATAAATAAAGGCATATGGACTCTGTGGCTTTTTTCCGATGTTATGGTGTTTCGATAAGTGATTGAGTTTCTCGAATTGAACCATGTTTTTCAAAACAAATTTGAATAATTTTTAAACGGTAATCCGCCATTGGTCTTTTCATGATGAATTGCCAAACCAAACAAATCGAAACAACTGAGAATTGTAAAGCTTTCGCATCAAACAATGTTGTATACTTAAAGTTCTCAGCCTCCAAAAAAAAATAATACCCTTTTGTGGAGTCGATTGATTTCGCTCCAGCTAATCATATGTTTTGTTTAAATTATATCAATTTTAAACAGCTCCCAGGTACTGATTAAATAAAGATAACACTAATAAGTACTCGTAGCTATGAATCTAATTCATCAGCAATGAAATAACTTCTTATGTGGTGTACCAAAGAGCGGCGAACTTTGCCTATGATTGGTTGCATAATAATATTACCAATACAAATAAAATGAATTAAATTGCATATACAAAAATTATATTTATTTGTAGGGAACGTCACTTCACATCTATTTATTTACTTCACCTATTATATATATACGCAACCCCAAACGTGTAGATGCTCTATTAGGTGTTCTTAGAATGTCTAATCATGACTGATATGATAAACGTGTATACCACCTCAACATTATTCTTACTATGGATACATATGCATATTAAAAGTTTCTGTGTGCATCCCCTCACTTCGATTATTACCCCTTTCGCATAATCAACTTCTTGTTTCTCTATAGAAAATACAATGTAACGTGTGCAGTTTGAAAGTTTCACCATGCTCGTCATCTTCATATCTTAGATGATACAACATTAATTTGTTGAACTTAAGATTTTCGTGAACAGATACAAAGTAAGTAAATTCACTTCACGAAATGCGAAACTATCCTACGTGGGCAATGCCTTGACTGCCTTCATATACTAGTGAGTACGTGTGTTTGGGTGGATAACTGTGTCCGCCTTTTGGTGGTTGTTGTTGCGCTTTTAAATTAGATACGTGCGCTAGCAAGACAGTGTTGTTAACTACGCCATACCACACGGAGTATGATCGATTTTTTTATTCTGTTGCATGGAACAGCAGGATGCACCAAATAAAATACCTCGAAAAGGCGAAGATGTTCTCACGAAGTTGTATCCTACGGATTTAATGCGAAAACAGATCTTCAACCGCGCCCCTTAACAAAGCGTAGTCTAAGTAAACTCCATAAAGCCACATCCTGTGAAGTTGAATGAATTATTGTTGCTTCATTCATCAAACATACGTGTGTACTCGTCCATGCAAATGTTTATGCGTCTAAAACCGTCTCAGTTCTGTTTAACTACGCTCCTATGAATGAAAATGAATGGACACAGTGCTTGCAGACAGTCATGTTGAAATTCATGGAGTTTGCGTTAGTGTACGCAATAATTATTTTAACTGTACAAATCGATTTATTAAAAATTTCAACTTTTAAGTTTATTGATTGAGAAAGGGTTTAGTCGTTTAGAATGGAAGCTACAAAAATATTTGAGGGTTAAGGTTCTGTACTTCATTCACAAAGTCTATTAGAGAAAATACGCCATATCTGAACTACATTTAAAAGTTATTAGTGTCCACTAGACTACAAAAGCTCGAGAAAAGGAGATTCACTCTTTACAGCAGCTTTCCAATTACTTGTTCACACATGCAAACATGTATGTTACTATTCATAACCTGTGTCGGTGTGTGTGTGAATGACTCCACGTCTACTCGAATTACAATACTGTTGTTAATTTTATTATTGAAAAACTGTTTTTAAACAATTTGTTCAACGAAAAAAGTTTTGTTTTCTACCGTATACCACATTTAGCTTAAATTTTAGGGATGAATGAAATTGTACAATGGCAACAAATGCGGGAATTTGTTCCTTTTACTTCCGAATAGTGGGAAAGTTGAGTCAGATCCCGTCTATATGTTCGCACCGGAAGGCAACTATTAAAAAACATTATCGTTCCATAACGAAGAACGAAAAAGTTTGGGGTGTGGTTGATTTTGTTTTTACTCATTTGTCTCCCCTTCTGATTTTTATTCATTTAAAGTGGCATTGGCTGTTGAATTAGTGCAAAGCAAAGAAAAAATTATCTCGGTTAAATGAATGGGTGATGCCACATGTATTTAGTACACATAACAAACTAACGAATGTAATCTGTCAGGGAATATACATATGACATATAGTATAATGTTATTAAACAATTAACATGGAACGGGTATTTGTTGCAGAAACTAGACCGATGACTACCTCGGATTGTATCGCTATCCAAGATCCAGAAGAATACGTTTCACTACATTTGGATTTAGAATTGGTAGAACCTGAAATTGCATATGTGTAACTAACATTGCCTTGACACAAAGTCCAGTAACATCAGAAGTGCATTCAAGACACCAAAAGGATTGCAATAATACCACCAAGCCGGACGCCTTCTCTGCTTACAAATAAATAACGTACGGCCAAGGCAGTACCATTCAGCGTTTATGTGAGTAAACAATGCGGACAGCAGACACTTGCATCAAAGCTGAATTAATGATATAGTGTTGCTATGACAAGAATCTCATCATAAGGAAAGGAAATTAGTAGATTCACATTCAATACCGTTACTCATTTTCGCAAACGAAATTCCAGTGAAAATGCATTATTAAATCGAACGATGATAGCCGAGAATTGGAGGTAAATTTTTTTTCCCGACTTTCCTAAATACTACCATCATTTCCATTTGCCAGCAGGACAACAAAACTATATTTTGACGCCGTATACCAAAAACTGCACAAGCCATTAGAATTTGTATTCAAAAAGCACATTTGTGGAATGCAGCATAACACACTTAAAAACATCTCTTTTTTCATTATCAAACAAGCTTTTCTGCACACGAAAAACCTTTCGATGTGCGAATTTGTAAAGTTAAATAATTTGCACAAGCATTCCGCCATTTAGAATAATAACAAATGCTGCTGCTGAAAAGTAGCACACACAAGCCACTAGTAGTACTCTAATCATTATCGTCCTGCCACAACTTCTACTTCAGAACTAAAATTAAACAATTAAAACTTTCGCAACGTCACACAGACTCGTTCAAAATTGTGCGAACATGAAGCACAGAAGTTTTGAACCTAAATTTTGTTTCACATCATAGTCACATTATCCGGAATATGGTTTCGTTCGTCCGGTGGGATATGTTTTTAGAAAACTTAATTAAGAATATGCACATGTTTCAGAGCTGTATTTTAGAGGTAGATATTCACTTGTGCTTAAAAAAAAACTATAAACATTATAAATTGATGCATGAGCACATTTTCGAGATGAAAACTCAAATGCTTGTGGTCAACTTGTTGTGTCTACTTGTGTACGTATTTACGTGTGCCCAAGTCAAAATTGCTGAAAAAGGAAAATTGAAAAAATTTAACTTACGTAAGCCCTTTGTGTGTTCACACTAAGTGCACGTTCAACTATCATTGTTAAAAACATTTTAAATTAAAAGAGATCGTTGAATCATCACAAAAAAACATCAAAATGAATTAAGGCATTTTCAAGAAAACATTGTATTCGTTCAGTGAACTATGCGCCACAAGGGTCTAGGTAAGTAGGTTTTGTTGGTAGAGCGGAAATAATTGCATTTTCATAAAGTAATTCAAGACTTAGGTTCTGTTATAAACAATTTAGAGATTTTACCCATGCATCGTTAATAAGACTTTTATTGAAATTCCTTCTAATGCCGTGAATAAATTGCTTGTGAAATGTGTTACTTTGAATGCATTACAAATTAAACTAGTTCAAACATTTTTTAACGATAATGAGCTTTGACTATGATATCGATGTGACCGGACGTCCTCTTCTTGTTTCAGGTTGCACCACTTGGGGTAGCCACATTTGACGCGGAGGTCTTTTGTTGCATTGTCCTACTAAAGCTTAGTTGTCCATGTTCAGCCACCTTAGACGTTGGATCCTGGCTAGGGTCATGTCGCTGTACAGCCCATACAGATCAATTACTCAATTCTTTATTGAGCCCAAAGAAACACCGGTTGGCAAGAGTTATTCTGCGTTTGATCTCGGTTCTGGTGCGTTTTGTTCTGTTTACGACGAAGCAGATGTAGCCGAAGTCCGTAACTACCTCGAAGTTATGGCTGCCCATGTTGATGCTCTGTCCAAGTAGTCGAAATACTTAAAAATAGCTTAACTAACTTAACAATAGTGTTCTTACATTCAACCTTCTGACCCTATACGGATACACTAAGCTATTCAGATCTTAATTTAAGTATGCCGTTCGGCGTAGTCTGTTGTCTTTCTTTCTGTCTTCATGAACAATTTTTATTTGTTATCTGCACAAATTGTTAAAAAAAACTTGGCTTAATGTATCTATCTTAACGTACCTTAAACTAACTTAACCTAAAATAAAAACTTACAAATTATCATAACTATGTCCGTAACAGAACGGACACGTGCACCAAGCCGTATATGTTATGTATATGCCTAACATACATAATTTATACGCCATGGTGCACCTTTTTCTACTTATTGTTTTATATCTTTTTTTGAATTTTTAGTTTTACAACCCACTTGCCATTTTAGCTTTCGTCAGAGCAATATCTATATGGTTGTCAAAATACAGATATTGATCCAATCAAATGCCAAGATACCTTACTACACTCACATATAACGGCAGTTTCTTAGGGTCAGCTATGTCGAACTTACGCCAGTTTGTGCGCGTATCCCATGATGCCACGAACAGCGCGGTCCTGAAAAGGATATTTTCGCATTTCAGGAAGTTGATAATCAACTTCCAGTCCTCGCAAAATCGCTGAATTTCTTCCAATTCGAGTTGCAACAAGGTATTTATTACTTCGAGATCGTCGAACCAACCGCTCCCTGTTGCACACCATTTTTGATGACCATGGTAGAAGTTACTTCGCCACTTTTCACGACGAACTTTCTACCTGTTATCATTCCTGTCTACCTGCCATAGATCATGTATAACAATGGTTTCCTTATGCCGAGTTTGAGGAAGAGGCCCCTCTAACCAAACGGTGTCGAGCGCTTTCTACAAGTCAATCAGACAAGCACCCGTGCACTGCTTTTTGTCTTTGTTCCACTGTATGTCGGATACCGGTTTGGACCCCGCCCTAAGTCCGAACTGTTTGTCCGGTTTGATTTTATTTTCCTCAACCCATTGTTCAGAACTCGAATGACTTTATTTTCAAAAACCTTGCTTATGCAAGGAAGAAGACTGATGGACCGAAAATTTGTCGGGATTGATTTGTCTTTGTCACTCTTAGGGATTGGTTGTACCACAGCTGTTTTCCAATGTGCCGGGTAGTGAGCATTACCCAGTGCATTGTCACCCCTATTCACGCTGTCATATGCGACCGACGCACAGTGTGCAATTTGGAGCATTTAGGAATTTTTGTTTGGAAAACATTGAGCCCTGTGGCTTTAGCTGTCGTTTGGTATCAACATTTTGTCGTTCGGACGACTTTGATTTTTGAATAAAGTTCCGCTAGATTCGGAAAATTGCACACTGTGCAACGTTACATATGTATATTGACTCACCATAGATTTGGCCTTGGAAAGCGATTCAACTATCTTCGAATCTTGTCAACTATTGTCATACATGTATGCTAAAAAATGAATATAAATACATATGTTGCTGTTGTGTTTCATAATTTATTCACAAATTTATCATATTTGACAAAATACAAAGAGCTCTCATTTTAATCATTTTTTAGCCTTAAGGTTATCTTTGCTCTATATGCATAAGAAAGCTATATAAGAATTCTTTCGAAAAGTCATTATAACCGTAAAACGTAAAGAGATATTCAAATGTATGGCCTGTGCTCATTTACTTCATAAATTATTTTTATCCACCCGAGGGATGTATCCTTCTTGGGTCTCTGCCTCATACATCCCTTTGCCAGTTGTCTTTGCTTTTCATTTCAGTTGTTTACTCACTACAAACATAACTTCTTGTTTTCATCATCGTTCCTTGATCCTTTTTTCCACAAGGTATTCTGGAATATATATATAAAGGTATTGTATGTACATGTACATATGTATGTATATATTTCATACCAAATACCATCGCCACAATAACATTCCACAAGGTTAGACTAAATGCCGACCTCATTTAGCTTAATTAAACTATGACCATTTGTACTAACTTACAGGCAATGTCTTTTAGCTACAGAACTCTGAAGACGTGCAGTCAAACAACCTATAGAGAACCGTTAAACATTTCTTTTTATTTCACTTTTGTCGTACGACGATCCTCTCTTCAGCGATTCACTCTACTCCATCGAATATACGTGAGTATATAACTATGTCCTTCCGGTTATTTGCTCCATCTCCTTCACTACTTCACTTAATGTCAGCTTCAACTAAGATACCTCGTTCACCATAAGAGATACACTGATTGAACTTCTGACTGCGACAGTATGGTGTTGCTGAGTTTTTTTCTGCGTCGACCTCGGATCATATAACACATACCATTTGCTGGAGAAATGTCCTACTGGGAGATAATTTGATTGTATCGAATTGAAAGAAAGTTTAGTAGGGAATTATATTTTGTGGTTTTATTTCTTTCAAGCTAACACGATTTGCTATATGGCTGTAAACAATATCGTATGCGAATTGGACTTTGTATGCACTTTTATTGGTACACGTTACATCAATTTTAAACACTAGACTTAATTAATTTGATTAGTGTGTATTGCCCATATAACAGCACGGTGCCTATGAAACATACTAAGGATTTTCTGCCCGAACCCTATCTCAACCGAACAGCTTCATCAGAGGACGCGCCAGGGACCTATAGGCAACACTATTCAAATACAAATTCAAATGGCAGTGGGTTGGTCACACCCTTCGAAAAGGCGACATAGAAAAACATGCAATGCAGTGGAACCCGCTAAATCAAGACGGTAGAATAACGGATTGGCCGAGAAGTACCTGACGCAGAACAGAGGAGGAACAGCTGGGGAAGAGTTGGAGAGAGCTGAAACTCATTGCGAGAAATCGTACACAATGGCACTAGGCGGAGTAAAGACCCTAGGACCAGCAAGGGGATACAGGATCTAAGTACTGTGTACTTTCCAGCCTTTCGCGGGCGCTTAAAAAAATATGTCTTTCATCATCATGTGTCCCACTCAGTAGTTCATGTCGTATTTTGTCGCAGCAATCTGCATCATTATGTGGCTGACATTTTTCATTTTTGGGTTTTGCGGATCGCTCTTCACGCTGACCAGATGAGAACGAAATTAAATAATATAACAGCGTTGGGAAAAACATCACTAAAATAGCCGATACGGCTTCGCTGGCAGTGACTCAAGCGTTATCGATGATTCGGCCTAAAAAATAAAGAAAATATATGTATGTACATGTATCTAACATTTTGTCTATAGCGTGACACCAACCTTTTCTGTATGTATTTACTCTCAAAAGCAAATTCTCTTTCACAGCTTTAATTAATTTTTGTCTGGGCTGGCCCATATTCAACTCGTGTTCTAGTGCCACCTGTTTAACGGTGAGACTCTTTTTCCTCAACGACGATAACAAAGGTTCATGTATCTTGACCGTAGTGAAGTGGATGAACTCGGTTCATGTACCAATTCACCAACCATTTTGAGAAAATTGTTTAACTATCTCACCACGGATGGGGGCTAGCTACAATGAAACGTGTTGATTGACACTTGAAAGATGCAATATATTTTTTTTATTATCTACAAGCTACTTACGTACTAACAGATTATGAAAAAGAAATATTAAGCACATAATTAACAAAAACTTAAAAAGTAAATAGGCTTAATAACTGTATTTTGGAATGCATTCTAGTATCAGATAATTCCAGATTTTGTGAGAACTCGTTGAAAACCCTAATTACTCTTGTAAGTGGCTCATTTCTTCCGTATTCAGTGTTATGAAAATGTTCAAATAGTAAATGCCGAGTACGGAGTGGCCTATTGGGCAAATAGAATTGAAGTAATTACAAAAGATATGGACATTTTATATGATTGGATAAAATATCCCTAACAAACATTACTTCATTAACAGTACGTCTAGTTTTTAAGGATTTTATACCAAGCAATTGACATCACTCTATATAATTTGGATGAAAATTCCATTGCATTTTGGAAAAAATAAAATTTGTAAATCTTTTTTGGACCTTTTTAATGCGCTCAGTGTACGTGACAAAACTATAATTCCATACAACTACCGCATATTCAAGAAGGGGCCTGACCAAAGAGAAGTACAGAGATAATAAAGCGAATGGATTAGTGAAACCTTTTGTGTTACGCTTAATGAAGCCAACTGCAGAATTCGCTTTGGATATTATATAATTTATATGTGTGTTCAGTGAAAAAGAAGAGTTCAGCAGTACTCCTAGGTCTTTAACACTTTTAACTTTAGAAATATTAGCAAATCCAATGGAGTAGTTATATTCAATGGCAGTCATTAACACCTTTAATACTCTTATATATTTTCATATCATCGGCGAATAATAAGCATTGACTGTGTTTAATTGATCAAATAATGTCGTCAATGAAGATTATAAAAAGTAAGGGGCCTAAATGACTTCCCTGCGGAACCCCTGAGTAACACTTTATTAGTTTGGATAAAGAATTTCCAATATTTACTCTCAGTGTACGATTAGTATGAAAAGATGAGACCCAACGGAGAAACTCTGAGTGGAATCCAACGTTTCAAGCTCATTATTTAACACTGAATGGTTAACAGAATCGAAAACTTTGCTAAAATCAGTATAGATTGCATCAACTTGCTTGTTATTTTCCATCTCATTTATCACCCTGCACCTACTAGATAGAATCCAAAAGCCAGCGATAAAACTTATAGGAGACAACAATGTCGCAAAGTCATCAGACTCGCTCGAACATCGACGTACCGTTTCTTCTTTGTCCGTATTTTATCGCTATTTCAACAAACGATGCTCAAGTGAGCTAGCCAACTGCATTCCTCCTCTCCATGAATTCACCCGCAATACTCGTCTCGCCAGGAATGCAAATCAGTTTACCCTTAAGCCTACTTTCGGACGCACAGTTAAATTTAGAGACTCGTTCTTCAGCCGTACTACGCGAATTTGGAATGCTCTTCCCAGCCCTATATTTCCCACAGACTACAACCCGCAGATATTTAAGACCAATGTGCACAGGTACCTCCTCTCCCTTTCTCCCTCTATACCTTCGGCCCGTGCTGTGTCTTGACCCCGGACACTTAAGGGTATTAGCAATCCCTTGAGCGCGCGCAAATTATAAAAAAAAAAAAAAAAAATCACGAAGGATGTGTAGATTGACAGATTTGTTGACGTAGAACGCCCAGATATAAAGCCATGTTGAGCATCCGAAATGTGTTCTTTAATTATGAAATCTAGTTTTCTCGTCACCATACTCTCAAACAATTTTGGAATCGCTGAAAGTTTGCAGATTCCTCTATAGTTTTCAACTTTGTTTTTAGAGCCCGATTTATGAATCGGAACTAGAAAAGCTTTTCTCCATTCATCAAGAAAAACTCCTTCTGAAAGAGAACGGTTGAAAATAAGTAATAGAGGATAGGAGAGAGAGTCAGCACAGTATTTGAGTATGACTGATGGTATTCCGTCCTCGCCACAATTAAAGCTTGGCTTTAAGTTTGTAAGAGAATGAATGACATCAGTCGAATATAACGATACCGATCCAATTAGAAAATCTACTAAATTAGAAATACTATTGCTTGTAACATAACATATTTATGCAAAAAATATTGCGGACTGCACATTAATTTGGGTGTTCGAGTGGAGGGCGAACTTTATTGTTCGGCCACAATAAGAGAAGAGGGTGCAAAACAATTATTAGTCTTATTTATAATGACGCCTAACCTGATAACGTTGTCAGATGTTTGGGCATGCCGCGGCGAACTGCAACATGTAGACTCACTGCGTCAAATGCACAGAAACCCACATTCAAGGGGGGTTACCCTAAAGTCCAAGAGATAACAAGCATAGAGGCGAAAACAAAAATTATACAATAGAAGCGAGGCTAGTGCCTCAACGCAGCTGACAACACTGCCTTCAAACGCAGCTTCATTTCAGAACTCGATACTCTATTCACTAGCCTTCGACTGAGCTCGGAAGAGAACTACCATATCATGGCCGAGAATTTGAACTCAAAGCATATATGTGAAATAGGGCAATATAGTGCATAACTACAGGAGAACTTCAATGTATAACTGGTTGACAGGGCACAATATTGAGTTCAAGCTAGATTTGCTTGCAACCTATAAGCCGTTTCCCAAAAGCGGGTCCTATCTGGATCTCTCGTTATATTACACATGGAAAGACACACACAGAACTGTTTAACTATGGTGGAGTACAAAAGTGATCACTGCGGACTCTTCGCGGCTATTCAGCTCCCGAACAAGGTGGAAAAACTGGAAGAGTATGTGCAGAGGAACCCCTATAATTACAATAAGGCCCGTTAGCCACGCTTCTCCAAGGACTTTATCCACAACAAACAGAAACCTGACCAACGATGAGGTTGACAAGTACCTCATACAAATGGACTACGTAATTAAACGAACCATGGTCCACAAGCGAACCGCATGCTCCACTCTAGGCGTCACGAGGGTAATGCACGCACGGGAGATCTCCATGCCACTCGATCCTCCGCCATCGACTCTAACTCATCAAGAGTTATGCCCAAGCGCAACCAGGCGAGTTTTTGGACTTGGTCCAACAACCTCGTCCTGGATCTGCTAAACGGTCGCCTACCTGATGGAATCGCATTCAAGGCACACCTCGGAAGTCGTGATGATGGGGACATTCGTGCCACGTGACCAAACCACCGAAGCATATCCCTTTCCGTTCGAAGAAGCAGCTGCTCAATGTTGAGTTACTCGCGCACTGCCGTGTTTCTCACCCTATCCCGGCGAGTAACTCCCACAACAGAACGAAGAAATCTCATTTCGCAGTTTGTATTCGCGATCTTATTCTTTTGGTCCTTACCCAAATAGGTGAGAATTGGAACAAATACTGAATTGACAACCGCAAACTTGGCTTTGACACCAAGCTCGGCCTTTCTGATTACAGAACTACCAAGCTGTGTCAAAACTGACCCAGCTTGACCAATCCTACAGGAAAGGTCAGCATTACTCCTTCCATCACTCGCGAAAAAGACCCCGAGATACTTAAACTTCTCCACCTGCTTCAATGGGACTCCACTAACATGCAGAGTGCATTGAACAGGCGTTCTGGAATGACCATAACCTCCGATTTGTCCAAGTTCACCTTCATTCCAGCATCAGCACATACAGCAACAAACCCGTCGAGTGCGCGCTAGAGTTCCGTCTGGGAGGATGTGAGGATAACTAAGTCACCTGCAAAAAGAAGATGACTTACCCTCAACTATCCCAATGTGAAACATTCCTCATCTCGGCTGCGCTGCAACGTCTAGTCCATATATGCAATGAAAAGGAGAGGTGACAAGACACACCCTTGGCGAAGTCCAACGCCCACGGTGAAAGGTGTTGCTTTAGCACCGTACTTTACCCGAACACGGCTACTACAGTTTGTGTATAGAGACTGAATGGCCCTCAGAAGAGGACCATCAATCCCATACTCCTGCAGGACACTCCAGAGTTTACCTCGAAGGACTCGATCATATGCCTTTTCCAAATCTACAAAACAACTATAGATGGTTTTGGCATACTCCCAAGCCTTCTCAAGTACCAGTCTTAGAGAAGCTGGTCGGTTGTACTTCTGCCGGGACGAAAGCCTCACTGTTCATCCTCCATCCTGGGCTCGACCATAGCTCTGGAACGCGCTTCCAACACATTAACATAGACTTTTCCGGGGATACTTAAAAGAGATATGCCCCTGTAGTCGGAGCAATCCCTTTTGTCCCCCTTCTTGAAAAGTGGGACAATCATCCCAGTTTGTCACCCCAGGTGTCTCACCGCGTTCACAGGCTACTTTAATGACTCGAGAGAGCCATAAAACTCCCTCTTTACCCATTGCCTTAAGCATTTCTGGACGGATTTCATCCACACTGGCGGATTTTCCAATTTTTAGCGATTCAATCGCCAAGATGATTTCCTCCACAAAATTCAGTGATGTTGCAACGACTGGAAGTTGATTATCAACTTACTGAAGTGTGAAACTATTCATTTCAGGACCCCGCTGTACATGTCGTCATGGGAAACGCGCACGCACTTGCGTAAGTTCGGCATAGATAACCCAGCAGGGACGGCCGTTAGATGTGTAGTATCTGTAGGATCAATATCTGTATTTTGACTAATATATAGATATTTCTGACGAAAGCTAAATAGGCCTTTGCTGTGGCAAGGGGGGTTGTTTTACAGCAGCAAACTTGATACCAGGGTGAAGGTAATCTGCTACATGGCCCTCATCCGGCCAGTTATGGCCTACCGTTGTCCACTGTGGTTCAATGTGAGTCCTTCCCAGATGGAAAAGATAAGGTTGTATCGTACACCCGAGTCCGAGTACTAGAAGTTATATCCCAACGAGGTCCTGTACAACGAGGCAAACTTGAACAGGATAGATAGTTTCTTTAAGCTGTTCATAGGCATATTGCACGAGGTATGATGTCTTCCAACAATCGGATCTTTAGGATTTACTACCTCAATGTTATGTATTTTGAAAGAGTGCGCCTCACCGGCTTTATTCCTCCTAAAGCATTCCTCTATCTCGACACATTGGCTTAATACATGATCCACAAGTATGTCCTGTCGTCACATTGGACAGGCGACTCGTTTGTTGCGTTTGTTAAGATAGTTACGCTATTATTAAGTATTTTTGTCTAGCAAAATGAATTGAAAAATAAAACAAAAACGATGAATGAATGTCTACCAAAAAGATAAAAATAATAATGTACAAAAGTCAAGAACACTGAATATTTACGTCCCAAGAGATGTGTGAAGAGTTGAGTTTTTTTTCCAATCTTTGATCCATGTTTCATAATAATTAACAATCGCCATGGGATTTTTTCCTGCTGAACACATTGTAAACGAATTCGGAAAATAATATGCAATTTCCACTTTTGCTATAGGAAATGACACTGGGTTGACTGCACAGGATCAGTTTAAAGTTATAAATTGCGCATCGTTGCGTAATAAAGGCTTGATGATTCAAAATAAAAATATGATAAAAAAAAGAAAAACAATAAAAAAACGATATTTCTCCCGCAGGATATGGAAATTCACGATTGCATTATTATGATGCAGTTATTTTCCCCCATGCCTTTGTTGAAATGTCCTCCGATTGCAGTGTACGTCTCCAAGTATACCAGAGAATGCATGAATGTTTTTCCATACTCAACTGGACCATTTTCATCTCATAATCCCCGAATTGAATTCACAATTCCATTTAATCCTTTAATGTCCTTATAAAAGCTACCCGCTTCAGGCTACAGGTGATAATGTTTTTTCTGTTCTAGCATGCATCATTCTTTCTTTTCATCTACATGCAGACGCATATATGTATCTGCACTTAAAACGGCATTGCATTTTCGTATATGTTTGCTCATATTTATGTTGCATTCCTCATGTGAATTGTGGGCGGGTGGTTGGTTATCGATTAACGATTTCCGTTTATTATTCTTTGTTTTCCAAATAACATTCAACAAACAAACGTATGTAGGTGGATGGACGCCATTGCAAGTGCACTGTAATTGAGTTAATGAAGTGATTTTTTGTTTGTTTTCTGATGCATACGTGCTTACGTACATACATATATTAATGATATACGCAGATCCAAACAACCTAAAATATATTCATACGCAATTGCATTGCATTCAAACTTTGATTCCACTTTGGATTGTTGCTAGGATAATTGAGTTTCCTTTTTTACGACATCCGGAAGGATTGTGTAATCATGCGTTTTCTTTTTGATTTGAAAATATAAAAAATACTACTATGTGTATTTCAGAAATACGTAATTCATTATGTATTTATGTATTTTATACGAGTAAAAGTTGAAATAAGCATGCAAGATATCGTCTTACTTATGAATGTTATAGGCGACACTGCGACGTTACCACATGTTTGTACATATGTACATACAAACCTTGTCATTGCATTTCAAATGCATTACTAATCGGCTGAACCAAGTTGCAAATAATCGTGTTGTTACATATATCTAAGTATACATCACCATACTTTGGTTGGACATATACTTTTCTTAGCAAACCCACTAAAGCTGGCCTACGACCATTAATTAATCTTAAATTACTCCATAAGACAGGGTTATACTACTCAAATGCTGTTGAAACGCACAACGAGTGATAAAATCTTATCGAGCTGATTATCCGATTAACGGGTTACTAGTTAGTCAGACGTTATGACTGTCGCATGTACAAGAACCTCATTCAAGCTATATGCGCTTAGTAGTCAAAGTCTGCTTCCAATGCGTCTCAGGTTACAGAAATGCATTGTCACTTTAAAAAATATATGCAAGATACAACTGTTTATCCTATTTTTGGCGGATACATTAGATCTTGCATCGCTGATTGCAGTAAAGCCAAACATGTGTGGATAAATTTCTTCAACCTAGTCACACACATCGCCCATTATATTAACCTAATTACAAATGTTTTGTATTTAATATATACCCACCACCGAAAAATATTCTTCTATTTTACAGAGCGTTCACGCTATAGAAAGATCTTCACGGATAACTGATTATCGTTTCGTGAAGGAGATCAACGGAGCACTAACAATAACAAATGTGATGCTGGAAGATGATGGAAAATGGCAATGTGAGGCGGAGAATGCAAATGCGTATATTGAAAATGCGCGACCTGTAAAATTAGTAGTATTAGGTAAGTACGAGTTTAACAAAAAAAAACAATTATTTATTATTATAAATACACATAGTTTTCAGACAGCTTATATACGCAACTACATACTAACCTTTTCAAACAGTATAAATGAAAGCACGTTTTAACTACACGTATCGATTTCATATTAATTACTGATGTTTTTATGTGTCAAAAACATGTGTTTATGTACAAATAAACTCCCATCCACATTTTTGGTCAATAATGCACAAAAGTGTCCAATAACTAATTAAAGTTTTCGAACCGATTCATAAGATTTCCGAAAATGGTTACTTACCCACTCAACCAAACTCTGGTTGTGACACTTCACAAATTGACAAAGTTATCCGGTTAAATTGGGAAGTTTGTGGACAAATTGGACAGAACTTCCGATTACATGTTCCTAGCACAGAATCAATCTTAAAACTTTACAATATCAAGTCAAACACGAATCTTGTTATAATTAACTATATCTCTTATCACATCCTCTTTGCTTTCACTTTCAGACCGTCCAAAACCCCCTTATTTACTAATAGACTCACGTCGCTTAGATGCGGGAAACATTTTCGTACCTGTGAAAGAGAACTCTGAGCTCAATTTGGCGTGCATCAGTGAGGGTGGTAACCCAAAACCCACCCTTACGTGGGAGGTCCTCTTAAGTCCCGGTGTTGACCGACACGCGCAGAAAGTCGCCGCAGAAGTTCTTGAACTGGAGGAGATCAAAAAGGACAAAGTGAGTACATACAGTGATTTGTGTCATATTGTTGTTCTGATTAGAATGATAACCGCAATGGCGTCATTGCTTGCATCAGTGTTAGTAATATACAATGATAATCACGACGCTTCAATTTGTTGAAAAGCACTTCGAACTTGAATGAATTGTTGATTGGTAAGAAAAAATAAGTTTGTACAAAAAAGAACCGCATCCCATTGTAACAACCATAATGAAGTTGTGGTGTAGGATGGTGTCCTATTTGAGGGTGTGTACAGACGATATCAGTTGCTTTGTCTATTTTGAAACCACAAATTCAACAGTTTAGTGGCTTTCGACATTGTTGCGACCGTGTGACAATGGGGGGTTCTGTGGCATCCTCTTTGATTGCGGCCAATGTAAAATACAGATAGCCATCGCATATATCCTTGTAGGGGTTCTGTCCACCAAACTGAGTGCATTTCAGATGCCACTAAGATATGGACAATTTAGTATAATTAACCCAATAAATTCTTGCCAAATGTTGGCTGTAGAAGTGGTCCTCTATTGTCCACACAATATAACGGACACCGTTAGGGGATTTACGACATTCGTACAACTGTGAATAATACATTGGAAACAAAGATAACTTTATTTGGGTATGTCTATTAACCTTGCATTATTTTTAAATTCTAATTTTAGGAAAAACTTCCATATAAGATGAATTCGGGAGCAAAGAGTGAGGCGCGCTTACCTGCGGTCTACAGGGCGCATCACAATGCACGGATTCTTTGTGTTATGGAGCACCCAACTCTGAAGATTAGACAAAATGCTTCATTATTACTGGATGTGCAATGTAAGTCGATTGAAGTTTATTGTATTTGAGAACTATTTTTTTATTAGTAGTAAAAAATAAATGGAAGATATAAGTGTGTGTGAATGGTAACACAGTTTGTAAAGGTCACGTTTATCACTTGCAACCAATGATCCCTTATAGGATTATGGCAGATCAATGGACAAGGGATATATTATTAACCTATTATTTACTGTCTAAATTGTCATAACCTGTTTTTTCCCGAGATCCATATGCAGGTCTAGGTAGGTAGTCAAATGGGATGTCAAAGTACAAGAATATTGTGGCCATTTAGAATGTTGTTAGGTGCTAAAAACGCAATTTCTCGTTTTCTATGACCCAACCATAGAATTTGATGATTTATAGCAATACCACAAGCGGTATGGCGTAGAGCCACCCCATTTCATTAATAGATCTACTTAGCTGCACTTGATAAACTTACTTCCATACTTACTTCTCCGACGGACGCCCGACGACCTTTCATCGATGACGGTCCTGGGCACGCTGATGACTTGGCCTTTGTATCTACTGGAGGTTCGGCCTGCATCTCCTTCTCGAACCAGGAGGCTTGGATTACAAGACCCGCTTTGCTGGAGCTTTGGTGTACATGCGCTCAATATTGCCGATCCAGTGCAGTCGTCGCTTTTTTGCCTTCCGGACCACATCCACATCTTTGAACGGCTCTTAGAGTTCGCGGTTGTGTCTTCTTCTCCATTCATCTTCTTCGCAGACGGGACCATATATCAAACGTAGAATTTTTCTTTCGAATTCACCAAGAATAAGATCTGCTGCTTTGCTCAACGTCCAAATTTCGACTCCATATAACAGGACTGGTGAAATAAGGGTTTTGTAGCGCAAGATTTTGGTCCATCGAGTCAGGAGTTTTGACCCGAGTTGTATCCATAAACCGAAGTAACCGATTCTACGTCGGTTCTTAACTAAGATGTCATTTCTGGAGTTCACGTTTGCCTCGAGGTTGACAAACTCCTTCACTACCTCAAAAGTGTAGCTGTCGATTGTTTTGTTTTGCCCCAGGTGGTTTGTGGCGGAACGTTTCTTGGTCGACAGCATATATTTCGTATTATCCTCATTGACCTTAGGACCAGCTCGTTTCACCTCTTCTTCAATCGCCATAAAAGTTTCCACTACGGCACTATGGCAACGCGTGCTAATTTCGATGTCATCTGCGTAGCCCAACAGTTGGACTGACTTACAGAAGATAGTACCTTCCGTGTTTACAGCTGCCCGCCTCACTATCTTCTCCAGTACCAGATTGAAGAAATCACTGACAGCGCATCTCTTTGCCGATATCCGGAGCAGATTTCGAATGGTTCAGAGGTTCTTCAACCGAACTGCACGGTGCAACCCGGGATCCCGAATTCGGCCTATGCAAATGTGATGTGTATCGATTTGAAACTCGCTGGTCTTCTCCAGGATTTGCCTTAGTGTGAAAATGTGGTCAATAGTCGATTTGCCGGGCCGGAAGCCACGCTGATACGTGCCGATTAGTGCGATGCCAAACGACTTTAGACATTCACATATACTGGACAGGATCTTGCTGGTGACATCGAGCAGGGATTCAGCCTTGTAGTTGGTGGGAATGCTTTCGTCTTCCCAAATTCGGCAGATGATCTGGTGTATGCTGCCTACCAGAACATCGCCACCGGTCTTGAAGAGCTCTGATGGTAAAGCATATGAGCCTGCGGCTTTTGTTGTTCTTCACCTTTTTAATGGCTGTGCTGAATTCTGGAAGGTGGGAGGACTACTTAATCGACTGGAGTTGGGATCTCTTGACACCCTACAACTCTCTTCTGGTCAGCCCCAATAAGCAGCTGTTGGAAGTGCTACTTAAATACATCCACTATAGCCTGCGGGTCAGTTACATGATCATCCTCACAATTTTGAAGGGCGTGGTTGCCGTTCTTTCAGCCTTTAGTCAGGCTTTTAACATTTTTATAAAAGGCCCGTATTTATTATTTGTCTCTCGACTCTTTGATATAATTGAGCGTCTGCTAAACTATCGAAGTTGCATTCGCCAAGTAGCGATTTTCTAGTCTTAGAAGTCAGTGTAAGTTTGTTTGTTTGACATATACCTATATATATATATCCTATACCTTCGTCCGAGAGTTGTGATAATTATTTTCCACAATGTCTGTATGCCTCGAGATATTCGCATTGTGGATTATTGCACTATATTCCTTTATTGACGTGAGCTTTCTTAGGACGTAGATTTAATTAGATCTCTCTCGCGGTAATTAAGATGCTTTCTGTAAATCTACATATATCTGCAATACAACATTTCTCAGCTCATATTTGCTTACATCCAAAAGGCAAAATTATAAACTGTATGAGCGTGTTTTTCTATTGACCCTAGATTAAAAATTGTATTGTTTATTGAAGTAATCTGTGAGATGCAAAATCGGTAGAGGATCATTAGCACAACTACCATCTCTGGTGTAAAGTGATACTGAGGTCATACACTAAGAGAACATACTGTTTTGGGTGTGCCCTGTGATGCAACAACAAAATATTGCCAAAGATCCAAATTCTTCTTATATCTGAAGGTTTTTACCTGTTATATTTCCTAGCACTAAATGCACTTTTTTTTACCAAAACATCGCATTGATACAAATGTGATTTGATCATTTCTCGAGACTAATTGGAGTAATGAACAAGAAAACACAGTCATCGTAGTGGCCAGTATCAAAGAAGAAATCACCAAAGACATATTTGATTTGATTGCATATTAATTTAATTTAATTTTGTTAAACAAATCCCCAAGCATCCACAACACACAAGTGTTCGATTAAACATCAATGCATTCGCAAAGATTAACTGTTTGGTGCGGTTTATGGTACAAGCCAACCACCTTGGCCAACATTCGAGACAGCTTGAAGGATACCGAGCGAAGCCGAGGCGGCCATTTGAATGATGTGCTATTGCTTAGTTATTGGCATGAATTAAGCTTCAAAATGTAGCCAGAATTATTTGTATATCCCACTCTGTTGTTTAATTTCAATTTTTTCCCTATATCACCGTAGCTCAACACACAAGGCGTATTTAACAGTGTTTTACTTTATTAAACATTTAGAACTCCACCCAATTCTGACAGGATTTGAAGATGAAGGCTACACAAAGTTTTGTAAACTTATATGCAAATAACATATAACTCAAGCCTCTTAGCGGTCTGATTTGTCAGCTAATTCGAAATATTATGTGGAAGGTATGCTCTGCAATGTATTTATTTATACAATATTGATGACATAGACATACACTATGTGCATATCTATCAGATGAATCTATTTAGGAGAGCATGCACTTGCCCCTAATTTGAAGCAAACGCTTGCATTTATTATTTTCATTGTGTTCTATTACGCGCCCTTAATTTTGTATATTCTTATGTCAGTGTAAACAAGACTTAATGCAGTCCTTCTGCTCAATCTGACACTATTTTTAAAATGCATTTATTCAAGGATCTGTATGATTTCATAATCGTTTCTGCCTCCCTTTCACACTTGCTTACACTCTTCATGTTTCGCATAAGTTGATATTAAAGTGTACTACTTGTGACGTAGTGTACAGCTCGTTTGAAAGTTCTTACTTCTCACGAAAGCAAGTATCACTGGAGCACGTTGATGTAAATGAGTGAGTGCTCTTCTCATTCTCTATTTTGAGGGCATGCAAAAAGCTATACATGTGCAATGGGACTCTTACAAAACAAACAAAAAAACATATTCACATAACAATAAATATAATGTAATATTTCAGTTCAGTTAGATTTTGATATTGACCTAGTACAAACTACATGTAATAAGGTATGTAATTTTAAAAGTTCTTCCAGAGCTACTCTTAAACTGTAACATGACATTTAAGTCTAATGACTGAGGAGGCATCTGTAGTAGAATAGGAAAGTTATAAATCAGCTATGACCAACGAAAGCTATTTGACATGTACATTACGGATAAGGATATTAGGAATTGAAAATGTATGACACGGTGTATAAAATCAATACATTATGGTATATATATATATCTACTCTGGATACCTGTCTGGTATCTCTAAAGCGAACCCTTAGCTAGTAGCCAGTATACATGAATAGCGCTAATATCAAGAAGACTGTCGGAAGACTATCCATCTCCTGTGTATATGTATCAACACAATACTTATAAGAAACGGTCATTATTCGAGGTCCCAAAAAGTGCTGCGAAGATTTCCTGAATCGATTTAAGATATATTTAAACCCCTCTAATTTGACTGAAATTCATAATGATACAGATCCGCCCTAAGCGTGAGTATAATGATCATGTCCGGTCTAGTCCCCCACCACCTTGTACTAACATGATAGAATCCAAAAGCGGGCGATTAAACTCACAGGAGACAACAATGTCGCAAAGTCTCTTGTTGTTGATAGTTTTAAAGAAAATGTTTTTTTTATTCATCTATTATCATTCTTAATAATTTCAAAACAAATATGCATTCTGGGTTTGTAGGAAATTAAGAATATCGTGACACCTAACACGGAGAAATTTGAATATGGAAAAGAGTTTATACAGCCCAAGCAAAAGCAAAACAAAACAAGTCTGTCAACTGCAGAACTTCTACATTCATAGAAGCAAAACAGTGTAAAGTGGAATGTTAGTTCTATTGAGATTATTATATATAAAACATCCTCAAATCTGGTGTTAGATGCGCGTTGCATATCTAAAAACATCACAGCGCGTTCTGACAAACAAAGTCATCTGTTTCTGAAAACGTTGCAAAACATCTTTTATGTCTAGGATCTTGTTTTTAATTTTTTCGTACGTTTTTGTCTCATATTTTGCATCTGTTACATGCCGGGATGGCGAACCAATGGAAACAGATTATGGATGTGTAAATGGGGGTAACTGTGCACCTTACGGTCGAATTAAACTTGTTTTTATTTTCATGTGCACCACACCGTGATTTAGTCATATTCCTTTTCATCCAGGAGTTGTTGTTTAACAAAGTCGTGATGACAAATACAAAAAAGGATTCCCAGATAAAATGGGATATGGCGGGCAAAAATAGCAAAAAACTAAATCGTAGCTTGGGCATAGAATATTAAAGTCTGCCGTCGTCTCTTCTCGCCAGGACGAACTTTGGTTCTTGATCCTGGTACAATTTTTCCATGATTTCCGTCAGAGCGAGTCCTTGGTACAAAATCATAGACGTTGAACATACGGTGAAATGAAATTCTTGCATGGGTATGAGGCTTAAACCAGTGTGTGTTGGAACAAAATTTTCTGCAGTAGAATTCCGCGGTAGTATAAAATCACAGACACATGCTCCAAAGGAGTGTGGATCTGAACATGTTCAATATGGTGTCTGAAAAGCAGAACTGAACATTCGAGGGTCATGCACACATGCAGCAAAATTTCGTTTTGTGTTGATTTCTCCTGTCTCTGTCTCCTTCCTATTCACATATAGGTAGACTGTGTAGACTGTTCGCCAGTGTGACACTGCTTGAACTCTGCAACTACACTTGGAAGGAATGATGCTCCTTTTTCCTATTCGCCCATTCCCTATCATGTGTTATATTTCACCCGAGACAAGGGTGAATTACGTGATTTTGTGGTAAAGATATTTTTTTTTCAGTAATTTTACCGTCGAACAGCAGCCAGATAGTTAGCCATCGATGTCTACGCCCACGTAGACTCCCTAAGAGGATATGGAGGAATTCTAAATCCTAAATCCTGGTTGATTTTTGTCTTATCGTTCTTTTGCCAACCTCTGAAAAAACGTGATTTGGTGTTTTAAAAAGATCCAACCACTCGGGCGCTCCTTTTGGCACAGCATGGGCTAACAGAGAACTTTTTTTTTTCAAATTTCAATGAATTCACAACGCGTGCTACTGCAAAAGTTGACATGGGCAACTATTTATTCCATGCGTGGAAGTTGAATTTTGGAGACGATATTTGAAGATTTACTAACAAGCAGCGATGAATGCAAAATTATCATGTCTAACGACAATTTAATGATTCCTGCAATTTGACAAAATACCTTTGCAAGAACGTGAAAGTCACCCAATAATGTGGATAAAAATGTGAATCAGTGTGTGTACTTGGATGTGGCTTTTTAATGAACTTGATGAAATAAGGAACACATGACAGGATATAATGGCGTTTGAATGCTTTTTACCCTGCACTAGTTGGTAGCAGGTCTAATCAATGAACATACGGTAATTATCCAGATATGAATGTTGTGTTTATTCATTAAACTTAAACTAAAACCAGCGCAAATCGAAACCAAATGAAGTAGAAATGGAATGAATTAGTCAATAAGAAATCTATGATATCTTTTCCTAGTCTTCTTGACCTTTTCCAATAACCCCAATATCAGCATTTCTTTGTATACTTTTATACTTGTATATTTAAATAGATAGGAGTGTGTGAGTATAGGTCACATATATCGTTGTGAGGTAAATTTAAAAATATCTGTTATACACTTGAATTAATTTTCCTAACGTCAATGAAGTAATGATTTGTTGTCCGTATTACTGCTTTTGAATAGAGTTCAGTTGTTGAAAAGAGTACGATCATTTTAGCGCCAAGAACTAATGACTTCTTTTTATAGCTTATTACTCCTAAACGGGGTGCATTAGACCCCTCCCCCTCTTGTAGCAAAAAAGCTTTTCGTGACCGCTCTAAAAAAAAAAAAATTTTGGCACCAAAATTATTGTACTCGTGCCTAATTGTTATACGTATATACCAACTACATTCCATTTGAAAATATGAATAAATCCTATTTGTCTAATTTCAGATACACCATCCTTTGCCATTTCACGAACTCCAGGATTCGGTTATCCTCTACGAGAAGGTATTGAAGTTTCTTTAAAATGTGATGTAGACTCAAACCCACCGAGTACTCCTAGATGGCAAAAAGATGATGGTGATACTCCTGTAAGTACTGATTTATCACTATAACATATTACACTTTTTTCAGTGAGTATTTTATGTTACTTTATATTAATTATGCTAGGATTGCCATACTTATACACATTAGGCACTTTTTTTTAGAAGCTGAACAGTATTCCTGACAAAAGCTGTGTCTCACTACACGCTCTCTTTTTTTATGCAATACAATTGCAATTGGTTGGCTATAGCATTGATTACTTTTGAATCGAGGCTGTGCACTTTGATATTTCCATATAAGCCACTTAAGTTTGAGCAGCAGATTAAGCCTCATTGATTGATGATTTTACCCTACCAATCGCAATCATACCACCAACCATGCCAAAAGCGTTGAGCATTAAGTTTTGCACAATTAACTTAAGTTCAGTGTTGAATTAAGCTGATGACATTGTGTGATCTTTCCCAAAAACTGACTTTACATTGAAGGACATTGCTAGTTTGCTACCGCTATATATAACAGTTCAAAATTTTGACATTGACAAGAATTTTTGTCTAAGGAATTTTAAGATTGTCGGCAAATAATTTCAGTAAAAATTACACTCAGGTGTGGATAATGGGGCTCTTCTTAATAATCGACAGGCAGCTGATATTGAGATTCCATTCATCGTACATGTTCTAGACAACTTAACAGACAATGTTCTTCTGGCGCAATCTTAAGCCAGATGCCTCCAATTCGGCCGAGGTACATCTCCACTTGTGTGTGCACTTGTCTTCGTGGTTGTCCTCTATTGCGTTGTCACACTGGTACGGAGTCGAAGACTCTTAGGGCTGGCAATGTTGTCCATGCGCTCTACATGGCCTAGCCATCTTATGAGTTGAATCTGTATACACCTAGACTAGACTCATGTCGCTGTACAGTTCGTGGTTCAATCTGCTTCTCCAAAAACCATCAACGTAAGCACAAAAGATTGAACGTGGAACTATTTTATCTAAAATTCCAAGGGCTTCATAAGCTCTACATTTCTGCATTTGTCCTTTCGTTCTTCCGATCATATCTCAAAAACGAGTTGGTGCATGAGCCTTATCAGCTTATCTTTAGCTACCTTATCGAGTTCAGAAGACAATCCGCACAAGCAACTTTATTCGACTTTAGTCTCGAAATATCTATATTAACTTCGTCTATGATGTGAATTCTCTTCCATCATCGTCTATTGTGTGAAGTGTGAGATTCTGCCTGGCAATGGTATTGGTGTCTTCCTCGCAGTTTAACAGTCTAGAGAAATGATCATTCCAGATTCTCAGTATCGACTGCGACTCTACTATGTTGCCGCTCTTCCCGACAGGCAGGAGTTTATACCCATAGGATACTTGTTTTATCTTTTGGTTGAACCTTCTCATTTCTCGTGCTCTTTGCGTTTCCTTTAGAGAAGCCGGTGCTCTTCCCTTCTTTTAAGTTCGCACAGCTCACGAACTATTGTCGTCAATCTGTGCAGCATCGCCTGATATGCTGCCGTTTTAAAACCCAGCACTTTTCAATTTGCGTGAATTGCATCGCCTGGTAAGGTTGGTCTTTCTGATAGCTTGAAAGAGACTCGATCGGCAAAGTTACTAGCGATCTCTACTCCGTTATCCATATCGACATCCGCGTTTTTGTTGGCTACAACAAGGAAATTATCCGAGCCGATGTTGGATCCTCGGAATGTTCTGACATGGGAAATAATGAAGGTGTGTCTGAAGTCACCCACAATGTTTTGAATGTGGTTGATGGTTGATTGTTCAGGTGACCGCCAAGTCCATTTGTGAATGTTGAGGTGAGGGAACAGCGTACGGGCTACCGACAGGATTCGCTCCCGCCTCGAAATCCAACAGTGTTGTCATGCCGGCTGTGCTTTCCAATGAAATCTCCTAGAGCGATCTTGGTGTTTTAGGTGGGACATTGATCGTATGTCCTTTCTAGCAGACCTTACCTTCGAAGTCATCCTAGCTATGAGCGTGCTTATACTCCATTGGGGCGTGGGCGCAGTTAAGTCTAATACTGACGAATGTGGCCTAAATGCGAATTGCTTTGAGGCGCTCGCTTAAATATTTAAGGCCTTCTTTTAAGACTTCTTACCTCGAACAACAATCCCGCACCCGAAAAAGTATAGCTTTTGCTCTCTGTAGTAATCGCCGTAGTAAATGTCGCAGATGTTCATCCTCTTTTTGGCCGGTACCTTCTGGATGCCGCTAATGTCTGACTTCTGCAGTTCTCCTTTTTGGGGTGAGGTTCCAGAACTTAACTGACAACTTCGTTGGCATTTTTTCTAAAGTTCTTTCCAAGTTCCTTGATTGTGTCCGCAGTGTAGAACGTGTTTAGTCTTCCTCTGAACAATAGTGTTGGTTCGATACCCTTAAATCACCATGTCTTTTAGTTGGCATTTGTTTTTTAGCATACACACATTTTATAGTCTGCTTTCATAGCCATTCATTTTTAATTCTGTATCTTGAGGTATCAGCGATTACTGCAAACTTTTCAAAGCTGTCGCCTTTTATTCTACATATTCTTTAATGTTAAGAAAATATCCAGCCGTCGTAATATAATAAAATAATGTACCTTATATACATATGTACATATAATATGTCTATAAAAGTCGTATGTGCAATATATCCGATAAACTGCAATTCAGTTGCAATTCTACTAACTTTTTTCCGATACAATGTTTCGCAGCGCAAGTCCTTATTCCACGGCTTCTTAAATATCAGATGGAAAATGCAATTTCCTCAAGTCTAACAGAGTTAAGTGCAAGAGTAAACACATTATAAACATTACAGCAAGGATAACAACCAACAAATTTATATCCTTTCACCCTTCACATGCCCAAGGATGCATACTTAGCTGTACTGATGTAGGATCAGTACACAAATTTTCATACATACTTACGTATGCTTGTTTTTCTATCTCTGTTTGACTCGGTCTCAATTTTATTTTTGATATCTTCCACAGGTACCGCAAACGGGTGATGGCTTTCTCAACTTTACATCGATACGCAGGGAGCACTCCGGATGGTATAAGTGTACTTCCCGCCATTTGAATTTCCAATACTCCAGCATTGGATACTATTTAAGTGTAAGGTGTAAGTACTCTCCGACTTGTTTTCAGGTACATTTGCATGCATAGATTACGTATGGTGTGAAGTAATGTAATTATATACACACATACATATGATTCCCAAATGTATCCATACTCACATGAAAATATAGGTAGTACTAGGTATTCGATAGGTGTATATTGTTGGATAGAAGAGGGTTTCAAATTCTCTTCATACCGTTGTGGGGAGATTTTTTTTCTGCGTTGAGCGTTCTAAGGGTATAACACCAGATAAGTGTGTAATTCAACGCTAGATACATTTTCAGCCTTCGAAGGGCGAAAAATTGGAATTTTGGATATTTACATTAGGGGTAGTGTTAGCACGCAAAACGACCAACACGGCGTAAATAAGATCTAGGGTCGCGCCACAGGACGGATGGCAATAAGTACTCACGGATGCAAAGTACCTGAGTGGTTGGTTACCATATACAACATGGTGTGCAAAGGAATGGCTGGTTTGCTTGTATGGGGCGCTTTAGACTGATGGTGGTACGGCGGATTTCGGTTTAGGTAGCGGGTTTTTGAAAACTTATTTCGTGTCTCGTTAAGCACTTGAGTACTGAATCGAATTTAAACATTGGATGGGACACGGATTAACACCTAACTCCTCTCTGACGTTCATCGTCCGTGTGTTGGAGTATATAAAGGAAACGTTATATTATTAGACATAAATGGCTTCGGAATCGGATACGTTCTTACAATTTGTATTCCCTTAACAAAAATGTTCTGGTGAAACAAGGTCGTTATAGTTTTAAGACCGTTTCAAATTGTTGTTATGTTGGGTGTCCGATGTTAGGAATACCCATCTTAGTGTAACCTACACACTAACATAAAAGATCTTGTAACGTTCGTAGAACTAATGTATTGCCGATGAGTGAAGCAAATTGGAAATATTTTCGAATGGAATAATCTAATAAAAAATGTATTTCTGATAAATATAAACACATAATCTGGAGACACTCATTAGTGGCTTTTGTGTCAGTATTTGTTCATTTAATAATACCAATATGAGTGACCCTACAATCCTAGGTGGACCTGAGGCTAACTTCTACAGCTATCACTCATGCACATTTCGAACGGCGATGTTTGAGAAGTGTCGGGGATTGAGCCGAGAACATTCAGAGTAGGAGACTCGACGCATCCAATCCCTACGTCATAGCAGCCATATTTTTATACATTCACCTCTTTCGAATTCCGAAGATGTTTGCATTTTTTCAGGAAAGTATTTTCGAGAACTGACAAGCGGCAAAATTATGTCCTGAGCATTAGTTATCTAATACAGATTACATTCCCACATCTTCGGTTACAGATGCACCATAAAGCAATTCAATCCTTTCCTCCAAATTCGCAGATCAAGCGTGATATATTCTAAGAAAATGATAAAATGTACACCCCCCAAATATTATAAATCACATCCCTTGCCTTTTTATCCGGTCCTCTGCCTCTTACAGAAAATTTCACACCTAATTGCAGAGAGAGCTTCAAATTACCCCTTTTAAATATTTTTCACGTACACACATGCACTCATCGCCCCTTATAGAAATTCTGTCACCCTTATAAATATTTGGCAACACAACAACCATATCAAATTGTTACATTAGTCCAATCATAGCGTTTGAGTATGGATGAATATACATACATAAAACATAGAATTATAGATACATCCAGTGTTTATCTTGAGGGTGAAAATTACATCGATTCGTCGTTTTTTTTTATATGTGCTAACAACGTCGGTACAAAATTGCAGACAGATATTGGCACAGGGGTGGAAAATCGAAATCGGAACATACGCACCATCATACATTTTTCAAATAGAAACTTTTCCTATTTTGTATTTCTCTTTTTTCCCTTATTTTGTTGTTTTATTTTAGGGGGGAATTTCTGTGAAGTGTACTCGAGCATACGCATATGTCGACAGAAAATCAAGCATCCCCTTGAAGTTTGGATTAGGAGCAAATATAAAGTTCCTGCCTTTTCTCAATAGATGCAAATGATAAATATTTTCGTTGTGTACCTGTCAGGTTTGAAATATTAAAATACAAATTCCGCATATATTCCATATATATCGACGGTCTTTCAAAAATGTTGGAATATTAGAAATTTCGTATTGTTCTTCAAATTCAATTGAATTATCAAATTATTGATAGTTGGGGTGAAACACATTTTATTTCAAATGCCCCACATTTTTTGTTGGTATCCCGAAACTATGATAGTGACCCGCGTCAATTCCTACGCATTGAACATTCGGTATCTTGGTTCGAATCCCAGTACGACACAAATAATTTTGACGGCCCCACCTCAATCACTGACAATGCTCAAAGAGTATAACTGTTTTAAAAAAAGCTGCTCAAACTTGGCCGTTCGGAGTCGATAGAAAACTGTAATTTTTTCTTTATATGAGAAAAGACAACATGTATGTACCCACATATGTATGTGTGCAATATGTCCTTACCAGTCATTACAAGCTTGCTGGTTTAGCTATGCGCGAAATTTATTTGTGTCCCAATGTTGCTTTTCAGAAAGTCCTGAGTTTGTTATTTTTAAAAGTATGTATGTACATATATGATACATTTTCCTTAAATCATTATGTATTATCCTCTATCGCCCAGGGTCCTGTACAGACTGCTTATCTAGCTCAGGTTGACTCAGGCCATATTTTCCTCGATGTTGGACAGCTTGTCAGTCTGACTCATCTGAGGTATGCTATTTCAAGGAAGTCCGTACAGATTTTGACTGCTTCTAGTGGCATGGGCACCTGCTCAGTAAGCGAATAATGAAAGATCCATTTCCTAGCCACTTCATAGGTCTTCTGATTTCCTGGGATGTCACTGTGACATGGAGACCTGATAAGGCACATTTTGAGCTGACCTTCTAAGGCCGGTGGCTCAGCCCGGCATTACTATACCAGCTTTCAATATAAAATGAAGGAGGCTGCTTGGGTAGCAACGTATATGGCAACCTTCTGCTTTGACAAATAGTCAAATATATAGGATTTTAAATAAACGACACACTTCCCGAAAGACAAATAGTTCAGACTAGAACACACTGGAATTAGTAGACAGAAATAAGATTAAACATTAAACGGTAATCATCGAAAAAAATGTTTTCATATTAGTATTGTTTATATATTTGTGCATTCATTTCTTCATACATAAATATCCATTAATGCATGTACAAAGCACTTGTCTATTTCCTTTGTCAGATCCGGGTGTGAACAACTGATTGCCTTATGATTTTATTATTTCCAATTGAAAAACATCAATCGTCAATCAAATTCTTTATGTCAAGACTTGACTCTTCGATCGTTCGTCATCTACCAATTATACGTAAGCAACGTAAACACCTATTATCCGCCTTTGTCTGCCCACTGTTTCAATTGTCGAAAAAAAGACAACCTACCATTCATGATTGATAGTCCTTTCAAAAGAGAAACAAAAAAAAAAAACGACGAAAGACGAAAAATATTGCAAAACTTATCTAATTGCCAATATCCAGTCGACATAAATCAATTTGTTCGCCATGTTTCGATTTGAAAAGTACGATTTTTTTCACTTTTCTTCTAGTCCTCATCACTCTAGTCTTGCAATGATGGGTCGTCAAGCATTTTCTTATGCCTGAAACAAAGTTGGAAGGCGGTTGATTAAAGGAAGAAAGGAAATACGGAGGGGAACTGGAAACTGGCAAATTACAGAAACAAAACCTTGAAAATTCTTGAATAGCAATAGAAGTGGATTCAGTGAATTGATATCAATTTCATATATAGATATCTATGTAATCTCACATACTGGCATGAGTATAGGTGTCCTTGTTGGCATGTTCCCTGAAAGTTTCTTCGCAATTGACAAAGTGTGGTGCGCTGGATATATAAGTCCAATTAAATTTGGATTTTTCATCGTTATCATCGAACTTGCTTTCTACCGTTGTTACTTCGAGATGTACAATGTACATACAGTGTATGTGTGTTTTTAAGCGGAATCATGCTGTGATGATGTTTACATGAGAAGATGTTACAATGGATAGCAGGCAGCAGAAAATGTATCTCTCGGCCTAGTCCGAAAACAAAGTGGAGCGAGGTGAAAAAAACATGTCAGACATCACTCATCACAGTGGACATCTACTGATTGGCAATTGTTATATTCCTCTTGATGGCAGTTTGTGACCGAAGTTTCTTCCCTTTTACTTCACTAATTTCCTACTGTTCATGTTTCAAAAGAAGAATTCGATTTTCTGAGCAAGAGTGAAGGGATATTACCAGAAGTAACTTCTTTTACGGTTCATCTAGTATCAATTGTATTAATGAGGTACGACACAGGAATTCTGGTTGAGAACACGTGTCAGGTCTTGAAGAGTGTGGCTAAAAGGTTTGCCGAAATGATGAGGTATACAAAAACTTACGTAAAGAATAAGTTAATAAATATATTCGTGCAAATCCACATAGTTGTATGTTCTCATGTATGTAGGTATGTACTTTCAAGAATTCTTGTAAATGTTTCTGTACAGCCTCTACACAAGTGTTTGATTGGTTTGATTATTGTTTATCTCCTGGGATAGAGAAAACACTCAATTGATGAGTACTACTTGTATACAAATTACAAACAAATCAAACAAAAATGTATATTTGTTCATATTTGGGTATGTATGTAGGGGAATCTACATGGTGCATAGATTTGTTGCTGGTCAATTACGATCGCAAACTGCGACAGCTTTGAGTATGTACGTCAACGATCATCAAATAGGTGGAGAGAAAGGTTCGTTGGCCGCATGGATTACTACCAAGCTATTTTACTCATTAATTTTCATTCACAAATCATTTGAAGCATTTTATGAAACAGCTAATGGATAGCAGTCACAGGTATTTTTTTTTGCAGAATTGAGTCTCAAATTCCTTGCTTCCCAACGAGAATTTGTCCGAATCAGAGATCATTAGTAATACAAAGGCGAAGGCGTATAATATGTATAATCTAAGACAAGAACTTTTTTGAAACATTTTTTTGCAAATATGGTGGTGCAGTTAAACGGACTCCACTGTACTCATATTTTGTCTAATGCGTGTAAAATATGCAGCGAAAGAAGGTAACATTTCTTTCATAAAACATTAGTTTTTTATACATCTTCTATCAATTTCCCTACTACTTGTTAGGTAATTTCAAAAATATTCTCATCCGAAGTGAATAAAAATCAACCCCACACATGCCAATGGCAGAAGCACGATGACATTATGTGGGTACATCTTATTTATGAATCCAGGATGTCTGGATTATAGCACGACCTTTCTCATGAAATTCACGAGGACAAAAGAAACATTTTCAACAAAAAAAGTGAATGTTTACCGAAGATGATGGCATCGTCTAGACGCTGCCATACACATGTCCTTTCTCGTCGCTGCCTTTTGTCGCAACCTTTCATAAAAGTATAAAAATATGTATGCGAGTAAGAATCACTTTCAGCCCATTCTCGGGAAATATGATTGAAAATGGATAATTCCATAATACCCGTCATTCAATGCTTTGAATCAAAAATTGTTAATAATTTATTTGCCAACAAGTCACCTGCCTTGGAAATGAAAACCATAAAAATATCCCTTCAACGCATAATTACCCTCGCCGAGGCTTAGAACCTGACACCACACCTTGAATTTTAAATTTGAATTGCTAGGATATGGTGGGCCTGTTCCAACCCTTTTTTCAAACTCGTTCCTTTATCGATAAGGATCTCAGTCGCAATTCCAATTAAGAGCTCATGCATCCCTTGCATGGTTATGTAATGGGCATAGATGAAATTGCTTTGATGGGTAATTTTTGTGAATATACCCAGATGAATAGGATTGCGGTGATTATAACTGCGTTTGTTTGGAGCCCTGTCATTACTCATAAAAATATATTCTCCGTTGGCAGGCTATTTTTAAATAACTCTGCAAGAGTAAGTATTAATCATAGGGTAAAATCGTTTCGGGCGATACGGTCCTGCGTTCCGTTAATATTTAAGTTCCTTATTATTACTTTGACTAGAGGCGATGTTAATAAACAGCCATCTGCCCTGAAATTTGAGATCTGCGATGCAGAAATAATGTCAAAATGTGAAGCCATTCGATTTCTTTATCTAAATTGCTTCGAAAGTGAATTAGTGAAAACGGAATTTTAAAATAACTGGAATTACTAGATTTCTGGAAGATTATGTAAAGACAAGATGGATGAAAACGCCTTGGGGATTTCATTCGGACACAAGTGAACCGAATGATTGTACTAATGAATGCTGGGTACATTTCGCAATCTTTGATGCGTAAGACAACGTTTTGAGGACCTTGATACAATTTGCAATAGGCTTGACCTAAAGCGCTTATACATATGTATATATGACATTTTTACTGAGAGCAGTGATTCGAGAAGAGATGCCGTGATGTATTTAAGATATTATCATAAATTCAAGCAAGACCCAGAAGTGAAACCCACCACCGCCATTCTCTCTGCTTCAATTTATTCTACATTTATCCTACGTTTTTATATTCTGGTTTCACTTTGTTGTGAACAAATTCATCCAAAATATGTTTAAAGATTTTATCCGAAATTTAAGGTGTTACAATTTTATGCATCTATTTCACTCCAATGGATATAATTTGCTAAAGCTTATACATGTACAATGTAGATATATAAAGTGTTTGAACCTAAGTTCGGTTAGGTAAGTGGGTATAGGTAAAGGGGGAAAGCCACGATTCACTTGGATGCAGGTGATGGCCAATGATTATACTTTGTCTCACATCATTTAGGTTTTGCTGTGTTGTTCAGCCATCCTAATCCTAATAAACATACAAAAAGATTTTAGAGGGATATTTTTTAGATCCCGGAGATCTTGGATGAAATGTTTTCTCAGTGTTCTATGTCTCAACTGGTAGTGGCAGAGGTAGTGTGGACCGTACTCTTTTTATTCCACGTCACCGTAGTCTCTGCATATAAAGTCGTCCCACATTTATTTCATGGTATGTACTTATGGCGTGTTAGTGCTCCAACTACCATCGCTAACAACTTGTTTTCGCATTGAAGGAATTTGTCAATTATTGCACTGTTCAACTTGGACCATAACATCCGAGTGGTCAGAGAGTTCCTCTATGATCATTTCATATACTTTATTCTTGACATCGGGAGGAGGTGGTTTGATACATAGAATTCCCATGTACGGATCGATTTCGGCACCTATGTATGGATATGTACCTGTGACCTGGGATCCAGCAGAGAATAATCGAATGCTGTACGCTGAGGACCTTGAGCTCTTCCTATGATTGAAGCTATCTTTAAATCCATTACCATTTCTAATTTCTTAATGCACGGCGGCCACCACGCCATTGCTTAGTGGGATCGAGTGTCGACTTCTATGCTGGGGGTGCCAGGTTTGATCCCGGAATTTACCAACATTCACAGCTGTTTTGAGTCACTGAAAATGCGCAAAGAGTATTCCTGTCTAGAAAAAGCATCTTAATCTTCGCCGTTCGGAGTCGTCATAAAACTGTAGACCCCATTCGCTATTTATAGAACAATTGCACGCACAACATTTTTTTGTTTAATTCATTTTTATTTCAAAAATTCATAACAACCTTTCTTAGAAGACAAAAATGCAAAAATGCGTAAACAGTGTTAATACTTTTAACTTACTGTCCCTCGGCGGGCACTCTTAGCCAAACTTAATCTTATTCTATGCCTTTCGACCTAACCCTGACAAAGACAACTTATAACTATTTTAAAAACTGCACCAGGCTACGGAAGTCTGCCATAGGTTGCGGCTGATAGATTGCAATCTAATCCCCTGCAATACAGAGACCGACTGCGCCCCATACGACGTGATTTCGTAGACCCCGCCAATTTAATTGCAAAAATATTTACATCATATGTATGTGTCCCAGACCGTTCTCGTGTTGCGCTCACCACGCAATGAGTCAATTGCAAAAAGTCAAATCTCCTGACATTTCAGTCAATTTAATCGATAAAAGTCAAGCGTAATTCGAATCCCAATCTGTCTGGTTGGATAATCAGGCGAACGTAATCCAAGAAAAAGAAACGATTCGACTATTGTATGTCGGTGGAACTTTTCTTCCAGAAGAATTGAAAAATAATATTTCTCCGTAATCATGCTTAAATATTATTCGCATTTTTTGCTAGATTTCCTCCAACCGAATACCTTCAATGGCAAAAATGGTTTTAATATGAAAAATTATGGCAAAAGTTTCGCTTTAAACTTTATTCCTTAAATGTAAATGAGCCGTATTTCGCCTTCAATATCTTATCGTATCATCGGCCAAGATAAGTAAAACAAAAAAGTATTCGTGAAAAACCCTCAACCGGATAAATTTTATTGCTTTAACCCACACATTTTCAGATTCAGGTCCATTTCTATTGGGTGATTTTCTTCGTTCTTCGCCAAAAATGTCTTTTCCTTTCCCTTTCCAGGCAATCTGACAATGAAAGTCGCAGCCGCAAGAAAAAGGACTTTTGAGTTTATTATCACCGTCATCATGGGTTATATGGCACCAGTCTTAAATGTTAGTCTAGGATAATAGCTTTCGAAAAGGTTTCTTTACAGTTTTGCAATGGGACTTGGCGGTTTTGGTTATTTTCTTTATCTGTAACTTGTATAAAAAAGCCGAACTGTTTCCGAAACCACATCGTAAAATATTGCAAGAACGTTACATAGGGATAACATGAAAATTAAGGCTTATTGAAAAAACATTCCAACGCACAATCTAGAGCAGATGGAATGATAGAACCATGGAGTGGATATATTGATTTTTTTCTGCGTCTGCCCGGTGATGCCTGTTTTTTTCTCTTTCGCCTCATTAGGCGTAACAATTGAAAAGCGAATGTACCAATTATGGAGCTATCAAAATTGTCTAAGGATCCAGTATTTCAAGTACGTTTACTTATCTCAGTGAATTGCATTCCTCTTGAAAAGGAATAAATTGATCTACCTCAGCTTTGGATTCAAATATGATTTGAATTAACTGCTGGTTAGTGTATGGGCTTAGGGAACATTTTTCTGAGCAGGGTGCATAATATTCGATGCTTACGTTACAAAAAAATATCAAGGGATGAACTTTATAGCGCAATGCGTCGGTTTGGTCGACATTTTGTTTGTCATTTTGTATCCCTTGTTTCCACTGTTATAAAGATTGTTAGAAGTGACTACAATTTGTGAGTAACATACTGAGGATCAATCCTTATCTGTCAAAAACAACGACACTTTTCACTATATTCGCCTGAAAGACGTGCCAACAGTAAACACAAAATACGATGATATTTATAGGTTAAAAGCATAGAGTGCTTTGAATGCGACCCAGGACGAAATGGTTGGATCAAGTCCTTGCCTGGTTGCGCTTGGGCATAACGCCTGATGAGTTCGAGTTGATAGCAGAGGATCAAGTGGCCTGGAGATCTGTCGTGCGTGCATTATCCCCGCGACTTCTGTAGTGGATCATACGGGTCAGGAGATGATAATGATGCTGAAGCATAGAGGTTTTCTGGAGTTCTACTGAGACCCTGCGTAACGTCATCGCGGGTCTTTGTATGGCAACAGTAACTTAAAGGCGAAAAGAAATAAACATTTTTTACACATTTGAAAACATCTAGAGCTCGTTTTTTAGCGGGATCCCTATAAATGAATTTACATTCACTGCAAGGATCCTATAAGTACACTCCGTCTGCGCAGCCATCAGGACTGGTAATATGTTTGGTTCTGCAGGAGCGTCAGAATTTGGCCTACCTGCTCCTCTAATCGATCCATACGCCTTTCAATGGAGAATTTCATTCTCGAAGTCATTAAACGACAAGATTTTCTGTGCTACTTCGGACAGTATTTCTGATTTGTTTGTGGTTAAGATTCATAGTTTTCCTCTAAATGTACATTAAGCTTTACCAAACTACAAAAGTTTGCATACAAATACGTATTTTCAGTTGTAAAATGAATGTAGACTACCAGTTGTAACAGGCGCGCGTTTCTACGTATGTATATTAAAAAATAAGTCTGCACGAAATAAAAAAAAAATTACCGAAACCTTTTTCACAGAATTCTGAACAAAGTTGTCAAAGACGTCAGTGATCTATTTCTTACCATTTAAGAGTCTATAAAGGACGAACAAACAAACACTGATTTTTATATAAAAACCATATCCCATATATGACTAAAGGAAATATTGTACTACGAAAGAATAAATAAAATATCTATCTATGTATCAATTACGTTCATATCGGGCGTCTGAGTTGGCGTCTTCAGTTTAAGATAGTGTCTTCTTCTTATATTTATCCGAATCTAATTCAAATATATATTCCATATATATATTCCAATGCTCCACCATTTTAGACACGCACTCTTGGAACTAAAAGTTTGTCCAACAAAAATAGTTCAAACTGCGGGCGAATAATTTGATTGTGTTCAGTATGCACTGGGTGCCGCTTGAATCCAACTGCATTTGAAAGCTTGGAATGCCGATGAGTCTGCACCGGACGCACTTTTTTTGTAAATTTTTGCACATGAATATTTCTGGTAAATCGTTCGAATCCTACATCGAAAAAATTATTTCCTGGCTCATTATTGTGTCTAGTAAGTGATGCAAGTGTTCAAAATCCTTTTTTGGGATTTTTAGTTCTTGCACAAAATGGGACGCTGGGCACTTAGGCCATAAAATATTTTATCTGTGAGATAATATAAGGACAGCGTATCTATGGTTAGATCTTTAATGACCAATAAAACGTCGAAGCTCCGAATCGGGACCGGAAACATTGTGGAATAAACAAACGCACCGTCGTTATTTGCAACGCTGCCCTCTTTTACAAAGATGTAGCGTAGGTTATCTGTAAGCTAGAGTGAATATAGTTTGGAGTTGTCCCTCGCCGATGATAAATCGCATTCCAAAGTGCAAGTTTCCCCAAAAGTTCGACAACCTTGGTGATAGCATTGATTATGTGGCTTCGTACTACGGCATCGATGTTTCAACAGTCGCATGGAACGACAACAAAGTTGTGAATATGGCTTCCACTATGGCTGGAATCAAGGCATATTTATGGTTCGATGAAACGGCAGCGACAACAGCTCCAGCTGTTCATTCGTTTCAACAAAAAAGTCGACAGTTGAGTGCCCCAACTTTATATACGAATACAAGAGAGCCGTCGATCTAATGGACGCGTGTTTAGGTCGACGTTGCATCAACATCAAATCACTCAAATGGACACAACGCCTTTTCTATCCCTTGTGCGATATGGCCATCATCAGGATGTTATATCGACGCCACTTCGATTGTACATTACAAGCTACAAAGCCACAATTGTACGAATTTATCATGGAAGTACAAAATCTGCCATACTGTTGACATGAAAATCTGGTCGCCCATAGAATTTGGAATCGGAGATCGCAGCCAAGCGGGGTCGAATGAATGTTGCTTATTTGCCACCGAAGGATGTCCGTCTAGACACAATCGGACACTTGCCGAAGCAAGATACAACTCGACATTGATGCAATAATCTTGGATGCATCTTAAGAACTCGATTTGTTTGCTGTCAAACTTATATATGCCTTACCAGTGGAAGGAACTGTTTCATGGAATTTAATATAACCTGAGATACGCCGCCGATGCTTTTTGGTCCAACTTTCGATGTTTAAAATCATTTTCATGCTATTTTTTTTCGTTTATATGCAATACAAATTTGTTTCCATACAAACACAACTTTTAAATTTTTTGTCGGTAAGGCCTAGAGTGCTCAATTGGGCACGCACTACCTGAAGTCACCTATTACATACACAGTTCAGAATCGCCTCATCTACAACATTTTTCCCAAAAAACAAACTTGAAACAGATCAACGTTGTTATTTTTTCAATAACATTTACTATAAGTAAATGTATTATAAATTCACAGAACATCTTCTCTAATCAAACACACAGAATTGCCGTTTCAGAGAATTTCAAATTTCTTGTTTCCAAAACGTAATAGTTTAGTTAGAACGTATTCCCTGCATTTGATTTTTAGGAGAGGTATCAACATTCACTTACTTTGGAGCTTAATATCTCCGAAGTGGAGTACTGATTCCTTATTTGAAAAAAAATGTTGCAATTTTAATCTCATCATCACGAATATGGGAGCTGCCTTCAAATATATTCCCATTTGAAATATGAATGCATATAAATTGATATCTAGGCCACATAGTTCCTTAATCCAAAATTTCATGTAAATTGCTTTATAAAAGAAGAAGCTGGATAAGTCTCACCGATAGGTCGGTCGGATGGATGGGCACACCAAAATTATAAAGGTTCGAGCCCCAAAAAGATCAAAACATTGAAGAAATGTGAACACTAATATTTTTACGAACTGTAGGTGGTTGCAAACAGTATTCTCATTCGACTTTAAAACATTGGCGTTGGTAACAAATTTAATCAAGGTATACTTTTTTGGATTTCACCAGAGAGGCAATTCAAAAATGAATGTTGGAAAATATTTGCATTTATTATTTTTGGAATTATATAATTCGAGTAAATAACCATTTTCTTAGTTTGAGCGAATAATGTTATTACGCAAAAACGTGACAATTCAAAATAATTTCAATTTATAAGAAAAGCAGTGTATGTCATTTTCGAAGCTCGAACATTGAAAAGCTTGTAGAAATAGGTTGGCGTTTGTAATTGTGTCAGTACACCGCAAAAGCTGTATGTAGATATACACATTCCAGTCACTTGTGTGAGCTTTAATATTACTGTTTATGAGCATTCAAAGACATTTTTGCTTGCCTTCTCGGGCCTGTCTTGAGTGCACTTACGGCACAAGCACACAGGCCATAATTTATTTTGTATTTAGGATGAAAAAAATATAGGTAAATGTATTTTCATAACAAATTATGGGAATGTATGGGGCAATGAAGACCAAGGATAACACCCTCTTTTATTTGCGTTACTGTTTTGCCGTTGTTGTTGATAATAAGATAATAAGAAAGAGGAAAGGGCCACCTTACTGGGTTTCCCAATTTGATTCTATGTATGTACTCGAAAATGGAAATGCTCTGTGTGTGCGTAAGCTACTTGTCACCTTTTATACTTGTCGCATAGCGGCATTTCCTTGGAATGAAAGTGACAACGATTCGCTAAGTAGATTCGGTTATTTGTGGGTGAAATTCCGAGGCCATGATGAGGTTTGATAATGGAACGATAGAATGTGGGTGGCAGTAGACGTTCCGCAGCACTCCAGGGGAATTTTACGCGACGTAAATTTCGCAAGGCTTTACAGGTTATTAAAGTGTTTTGTATTACAAAACATCGGTCTGATCGTTATTGCAAGAAACTTTGTTTACGTCGAAGAGAAGATACCAGATTACCGAATATAATCATAGTAGCTGCATGTAATTAGGGAAAAGTCGCTAATCGAAGTTATTCGTTTTTTATCTAGGCAAGTACAAATGTATTCAACTTATTAGGTTTCTGTAATTGAAATTCAAATTAAACCAGTAAAATCTTAAAAGACATTATTGTTACCTTTAGTCTTACAATAAGCATTAGCGAAAGTCTAGTATCCATATCCACGAAAATGAATCATCTTTGAGAATGGGCAATCTTCCAAAATAGTACATATGTATGTACATAGATGAATGGGAATATTTCGCGAAACCACTACATTCGCTGCAATGTCGAGGGGTACATATTACATTTGGAAATTAGTTCATTTTTTATAGCCTTAGCTGTCTTCGTAGAGCTGAAAGAATGAAAGTGATTTCAAGGCTTACCTTCCTTTCTTCATTTCTAGATGTACACACATCCGAAAATATATGTATTTATCATAAGGAAATTGTGTCACTTGGCTCAGACACCCCTCTACAATATTTTTCTTACCCCACTGAATGTGGTTCAAATTAATCTTGGTTGACTGATTGGATTATTTTGAATGTTAGATCATCAAGGGTAAGCAAGGTATCTACTAGTGGTACAGGTGTTGTGCAAAACGCGAAACAGGGAATGTAACGAATGTTGCTGTCATATTTGTTTTTTATGCTTATTCTCATTTTTTTCTTATATGTGCATATCAGGGTAGCTACAAATTGAAGGAAAAAGGAGGCCTTAGCATGTGGCAACAGAGAAAAATCTGCGAATGTTTCTTGAGAGTATGTGATCATTGGTTGAGATATTTTATTGTGTCTTAAGGACTTTGTCAGTCTGAATATATTGCGCAATTTTTCATTTTTGTGATGATTTATTATAAGAGGTGCTGGGCAATTGCTATTATTTATGTGAAGTGGAACTGTTTGCTCATTTTTTTGTAGACGACTCAGTTGATGTGACTTCGGAACCAGATGATCAGGACGTATCTGTAGCAGCATCTCATAATCCAAATAAGGGCCAATTAGAAGTTCAACTAGGTGGCGCAGTTACCCTACAATGTCCACAAGGTAAGTAATACCGTTACCGTTGATTTTTTTATAATTTTCTTCATATTAAGTAATATTTTTCTTAAATTGCCCCTACCTCCTTAACGGGGCGATAGACCCCCTTCCCATAGTAAAAAAATGCTCGTTTTGGACCCCTCTACCAAAAACAGTTATCCATTTTTGAGGCCAAAGTTATCAAACTCGTGCCCATTATTTGGAATTAAGGTTTTTTTAATGAAGAAAACGGATTTATTTGTTGCAAAGTTTATTGTTTTCTTCTCTTGGAGTCCCCTATAACACCCTCCTCATTATATCATACGTAAAATGAAGACGTTGCTCCTGACTTCTATATATGATATCGAACCTATCTAAGATCTTGTACAGTAGTTGTTTCAAAACTATTAGGTCATTATATTGTCATTGCCTTAACCCATTCTACTAATTTATTAAGTGTGTATTTTGTTAGAACAAATGGAATTAAAATTATTAAAATTAGTGGTGGCCCGTGGCGTTGTGGGTATGTGCGCCGACTCCTACGCACTTGGACCTACCTGTCTAGGTTCGATTCCTGGTACGACAAGAAATACTCATGGCAACACCTCTTTCGAGTCACTGACAATGCTCAAAGAGTATACAAAAAAGCTAGGCTGTGGCCCTCTACGGACTATATTATTATTATTATATATAAATTAGTGGCTGTGGATGCGTTTATCGTAAGGCGAACGTTTTTTTTTTTTTGTGAGAAGAATCAACATCGTCATAAGTTTGTCTTTGGCGAACTATCATAATCTAGAGATATGAGATATCTAGTCGATTTTTTCCAGGTTCCATGTTTTGGTGGAATAATATATGTAAAGAGTAACAATGGTATATTTAATTTTGTCATAAGTGATGCTAAAAGAGCAGGACTCAGAAGGTCAGCCTCAGTCGATCGGGTGTTTTATTACATTACAACCTTACGCTCATATTTGCTTAACATCGCGCAGGCAATTTTTATACTGTTTATCTCTAAAGTCTCCTACCTTTTTAGATAAGCTTTAAACCTAGTACAGAGAATGTTGGTCCGCTTTAGTTTGAACTGAAATAAATCTCAAAATTGATTTTTTAACCAGCAAGAATATACATAATTGTATTATATTTCAAACGTGCAACAATTCATCCCTTTCTTGTATATCATTTAAGCAGCTTTAATTGCAAAAAGTGAAAATGTATGTCAATTTTAAGATTTAAAATGACTTGTCTAAAGTTCCTGTACTATTAAAAGAACAGTGATGAAGGAGAACAAAACCTTCACCCACGACAGTATCAAACTTTATTGTTTTTATATTCAAATATATATATGTATAAATGTTTTACAGAAGCACTTGAGACCAAATACAACTTATACCACACGATGATGAAGAAGTTTCAAAAACAGTTTTACTGGTGACCATAATAAATGTCTTACCACCCTGTATGAATATTAATTAGAAATTAATAGGTGTATTCCACTTTAGCTTTTCCAATTTTCCTAGATGGTAATATTTTCGGAAAAAAAATATTTTATGACAAAAACGGACACGACTTGCTTCGGTAATTGCAATTAGAGTTCCTGCCCCTCTTTCACTCTCGAACTCATTATCTTCAAGCAATTTACTTATCGGAATTAAACACGCGTTCAAGTGAAACGGACGTTCAGAAAAAGTTCACCCAGAAGGAGAAACCGAAAAGTAAAATGGAATATCTATAAATAAATCGCAAATATGTACAATTCCATTTTGAAAACTTGAACAATTCCTTTGGGGCAATTAGCAAAATTAATTTTCCACTACAACTCCATTTATTGAATAAAGTCGCACACACACGCGTACGCGTGCAAATGAAAAGGCAGATGAACGGAAAATAATTATGTACATCCCGAAAGAAAAAGAAATGAAATAATTCACTGCTACTATGATATTTGTTATTAATCTAATTTTCATCTCTGCTTTGTCTTTCGATTTCAGGATCCCTTGGTTGTTGGTCACATCTCGACCCAGTCACAGCTCGATTACATGGCTTGGGTCACGGCTTGTCAACACCGACTGGACAGTTTTCACTAAAGGATGTTGTTTACCAAGATGCTGGCACATACAAGTGTATTGGACAGTCACCAACCAACAAGAAGAAATTGGAAGTCCTTCAGACAGTCGGAGTACTTGTGAAAGGTAAGTTATATTATTGCCTGATTTTCAGTAAAATGTTGTTTGTCGGGATGTGTGCGCAAACTTGTTGTGTACGTATCTTACACTTTATCATATGCACAGTATGCATTATTATTATTTTCCTACAACACTTATTTTCAGCATGTTGACAAAGTTCTAGTATCCTTGTCGAATGTCCTTTCCATTCACCGCCCAATGTATGGTAGACTGGTCTCTCCCATCTGCAGTTGTTGGATGCCTACATTAAAAGTGTTTGCATTTGAACCTGTCATAAGCAAGAACGCTTCGAAGTGGAAGCAGTGGATGAGATGGCACGTTTATGGATGAGGAATGATTTGAGCACACGGGCACATACGTTGTTGCATAACAACAGTCCAACACCTGATTTTCTCCCAGTATTATGCCATGTACATGTGTACAATACCCATAAATGAATGATTGCATTTTAAAGAGATACAACTGGTATACATATAATGTACGTCCTGCATGCAGAACTTGCTAAGGGAGGTACGAAAAACTATAAAATATCCTCTTTACCGCAGCGACAGCAAACTTGTCCTTCCGTTTTCTGCCGTTCAACATCTGTTTCTTCGACTGTGAGATGAGTATACATTCATACATAGCACAAAAGACCAACGTTTGTAGATATTGAATAAGGGGGAAAGAAAAACATAACAAATGTTTTTTAATATTGAAATACGGCAAAGAGACAAATTGTGGCGACGATTGTCGTTGACTGCATCATAGGTTGGGTGGAATATCCTTTGCAGATGCTTCTGGTGAGGAAAGGACACACCTGCGTAGGTATTCGTTGCATTGCATTGCATATTTAAATAAAGAGCGCCTTATGCTGTTGTCTTCCGTGCAAAATGCGAATAATAACGTGCTTCATGAAACTTCTTAGGTTCGTATTCAGAAGCTTTAGTTTAGTGAATTATGGTATAGAAATTATTTAAAGAACATAGCAACACACACAGGCTTATTCATTGTTTGATGAAAATTCGTATAGGTGCGACATAACGAACTATTCTATTCTTACAATAAGTATCCAATCATTTGGTTTACAAAATATGCATATTTTATATAGAAGAATTATTTCTCGTGCTGAAATTCATAGTGCTGGCGAGAGGTTTAATACATATGAACTGCAATGTTGAAAGCCTCAACTTGATCTATGTATTTCCAATTAGCATTATTTTATCTAAAAGTGCAATAAGTACTTGAGCCAGTCGACGTTTCGAATAATAGTATTACCCCTTTATTTGAACACACTAGCCAAACGAATTCAATTTTCTTTTCAAGTAGTACAATTTCCTGATGTGCTCATACATAAATAAAATAAAGAGCATAACAATAATTTTTTACCACCCACCGATTTAATGCCCAATCTGGACAATGACGTGACAGTCAAGTACCAATATAATAACCACCCGCAGTCTACAAAGTTCAACGGAAGCGTACGTCAAGCAGTTAACAAATTGCATTATCAATTGCACAGGGCTCTACATATGAAGTAATAGGCTGATCGAGTAGCGAAACGAGTTTACTTTGCTGGTGTCCTTATGGACGACCGAGACATGTGGTAGCCTTAGGGGGCATTTTCTGGTTAACGACACCATTGAAGAAACTACAGAACTTGTCTGGTAGTGGGGTAGGACACATGTACAAAAATACTGGCTATGACCTCTCGTTCTACGCCTACTTCGTAATTGTGTAAGTGCGCCCTTGGACAAAATAACACGGTTCGTGCACTTAATCTTAGTGAGGGTAAATCAGAGACACACAAGTTCCAGTATGTACATATGTACACATAAAAGAGTAGCTTGAACTCAAATTTATTTAATTTGATTGAGTTGAGTTGTTATTTCTGGAAAAAAATATGAAAATCAATTCTCGAAAGATACTTCTTGTTATGCAATTTTGATGGCACGAATTATTATGTTTTAGTGGAGAGTAATTTTTAGAAAATGTTGACGACGGATTTCGAGAAGGGTTAAATAGGAAAGTCCGATTACATATTAATAAAGGAAAATGGTAATACACTGCATCAGACGGTTAATTTGATAAAAATACAATTATGTTATGTGAAGCTTTATCCAGTTGACTGAAGAGAGGTATAGTCGAAAATTATAAAAATCGTTCGTTGTTTCAGGAATTGAACACCCAGCGCAGCAGTCGACGCACACACCCATCTATTCCACGATGGCGACATAATTTGATTATAGTGATTTCTTGAAATTAAATGAAAAATCTTTTAAACTATATAAAACACAGAATAAGTAAACATTTAAGTACGTTATTATTTTTGTCGATTAATTTTACAAACAGTGAATATTGAAATTTAATGAAAAACAATCGAAAACTCTCATGAAGTGACATTTGCAGTCTCTCGGGTCAAAAAAACCCTTCTTGGAGGCAAAAAACGAAGATCATTAAGTTGACAGGAAGCGTCAGACGAAAACTATTGGCTGCATTTTGTGTCCTTAATGAAGTTGCCAAGAGGGGTTGAAATAAGCACAATGATTATGATGGCGACGAGGATTATGATGATGACAAGGAAGTTGTCAACAGCGTAAGTGGTTTGAGGTGGTGGTGATGATTATTAAAAGTGAAGTGTAGCATGTCATGGCTTGAGTTCTCAGTGTCGTCTCTACTTGGACGAACTCTCAACTTACTTTTAAGTGAGCATTAGGTAAACGACAAGCAGAGACTAGTTTAACTGAAGTTGTGGGAGTAGGCTGCGAAGAGACGATTTTTTTTTCTTATTATTCTTACGATCCTCTTTGTGCTACTTTTACTTTCAAACTTTGGCCTCTTAAATCTGTCGTTTGCTATTAGGTACACAAAGAACGGAAGAGGGAAGGGAGGGCGACAACAGATGCAAATTATGTGCCTGTGTTGAGTAATAGGAAAAAATTAATCACCAGCTGAAGTGGAATATGGAAAGAATGTCGTGATTATTAATTTCTTGCCGTTTCCTTTTTCTTATTTGTTCCTTTGTATCCATTGTTTTTGATTAAGGAGATAATGAGACAAATGTGTTCTATTTGCTCCACTTTGCGGATAAGATTAGGTGTGGTAGAGACTGTCCGGTTATAATTATTCTTTTAAAGACTAACGGATATAATAAAGTGAAGGCAAAATAAACATCTGAAAACAAATGAATTATGGATTTTATTATTGGTACGCTAAGTTTGGTGCTAAATTTAGAACGGGTTCTTTAGAGTGGTCAAAAACAATCATTTTTTATTTGGGAGTGGGACTCTATCTCAGTCTGTTCATGTGTAAAGGGCAATTTTAGAAAAAAATTACTTAAAATGGAAAGAAAAATATGAACAAATAACGACAGCACTTACAATGAAGTTATATACCTGGTTCAAAATCCAGAAACATGCTATTTAATCGTAAATTTAGATTAAATTATTTACGTCAATAGTTTTTGAAAAATTAAATTAAATTTATAATTGAAGAACAGGTTTTTGGCTTTCAAAACGGATATATAATTATTGCCGTTATGTCTTCATATTTTTTTTTAATTTTACCACAACTCTTAAACAGGGCGAGATTGACCCCGCTCCCATAGCAAACCAATTGTTGTTTTTGACCCCTTTAAAAACACCGCTATATAGTACTCGTGCAATTAATTGCATTTAATGAATGTAGGGATTAAATTACTCTTTAATACCCATATCCAAGATTTATAGGATTCGTACAGCTCCGAATCGAGAAACTGAGATGAATATTTATTGAATATTATTGAAATATTAATAAAAGTACAATAAATTTACTTGCGTATTCACGTATGTGAATCTTCGAAGAAGCAAATACATACATACATATGTATAGACTATTGTAAATATTTCACTTAGTGAAATCCTGGTTAAAGGACAAACTTTAGAACCCTTTGCGTTTAGCAACGGTTGCGGTGTTAAATTTGTTAACAAATGATCGTAGATCTCTATGTGGCAGCAAAAAGCGTACCCAAACGATGAAATATATTTTTCCCAACAGTGTACGGCAAATAAAGACCAAATGTTGCAGAAAACTATAAAAAACAAAGGAACCGCGTACACTGAGCTATGTAAACTAGTGTGTGTCCCATAAAAGGATGCGAAAGTTCGCTTGTTCCTTTAGAAGGATGTGTATTTTTGATATCTACTTATGTATGTATGTTGATATACTTTTTATAATATCCCAGACCAATTTTCATCCTGGGAAGAGACCAGCTACGATGTGACTGTTAGGTGTTGTTTTATGCCTCCATTTGAGACATCAACACAGCTATTCGCAATGTGTGCGTGTGTGTGTGGGGGGCGAGGAGGGAGGGGTGGTAATGGACTATTAATTTTTATCGAGCTATAAGTAGGTAATACTTTTTTCTTTCGATACAATCGATAATCAAGGACGTGCAATGTCCGTACATAAACAATTTTCGAAACTCAAATTGAACTGAAGGGTGAATTCTTCTTCTTTTTAATGGAAGGACATTGATTTAATGACTCTAAGGACAAGATTGAATGGTATTCACTTATTGTTAGAGAATATTGTGGATCGTCTATGTGCAGATATGTGCTTATAGGATGCATTATCGTAAAATGGAATTCACATACGAGTGTTATTTTCATTTGCCACATAGCTACATTTGCTAATGTGTCACGACGGAACAATGTCTGCGCCAAAATTTATGTTCTTTCTCTGCAAATGCAATGCAACGTGGGTTTTCTTTTAAATGACACTGTTAACAGAAAAGCATTAGAACGTATGCCATCACAAAACAGCTTTCAATGTTCGATTTAATGATGTACTCAATGTGATGAATCGTGTGTTCCGTGGTATCTGCTTGGAGGTACACTAAACGAAAGAGCATTTCTTTGGCAATACACGTTCGTACAATGGGTTCCATTAAGGAATATTGTATTGCATTCAGCTCGTTCAGTAGTTAAAATTAGACGCTTATTAGAAATGTTAAGGCATATACATATACATATGTATGCATGCAAGCATATTACATGTCCATGTGTAGATTTTTATGAAATTATGAATTAAAGAACCCACCACATTTCAATCATAAAACTATCCCAACATTTATTCCTTCAAAGCGAAAAAGACCTGAATTCCTCTCTTTATCATCGGCCCGAATAACCAATCTAAACTGCTTTTTCTGCCTCTGTACTGCCATAAAACAAACACCGCCAGCAAAACAATTTCTGTGTATGTATGTCTGTTTCTTGTTTTTTTCTTCTCTTTTACTCGCTTGGTTATTTTTCCTTAAGCAAAACAACCCAAATATATATATATATGTCTATACATATATATGTACTTATAAAAAATAAAACTAAAAAACAAATCTGAACAACTAAAGAAAAACTATTTAAACCGCTCTATAAACACTCCGATAGATACATTCATTACCCCTTTCGCATCTACGTAAACACCCATCGCGCTGTGAAATGCTGAGAGCACTGAGACCACCCGTTTGTTTGGTATTCAAGCACGTATATCCTTTGACCAAATAAACAGAACCTAATTTCAACCCTCCCCTACCGCAAAACTATAAAAAATGTTAATGGTAAACACAGCGGAAGGATGTGCCAGAGGAGGTTTTCGCCCTCATCTGTGGCCATAGTGTCCCTAGCGAACTCAAAGCGAAATGTTGTAGCTACACATGTACATAAAAATATTTTGCTGTTGCTGATGGCCTCGTTGGGAACGTCTCGTATCCTTTGGTGTTGAGGGGAGATATATTTAAAATAACAAAACGAAAAATAAAGCAGAAAAACAAAATTCATCAAGGGAAAAGAACGAGTAAGCGGGTAGTTGTTGGTTTTCAAATCACCTCCATTAAGTGGCCCATTTAATTTTTCCAATTTCATTCCCTAACGCATCACCGAAAATTTAGGTTATTTTCGCATTTTAAATGATGGGGTAAAATAGATATATTTTGTATATACATATACTATAATCGGCGATGACCATGGGCACGCAAAGGAATTCTAACGATACCAAGAATTCTCTGGATTCCATTGTTCTCCATATTTTTTTAAGGTCTGCTATTCTATTGTGTTTTTTTGTTTTTTTTTTTTTTTTGAAACCACTATGTTAATTCGAGAGGAAAGAATCACCCAATCTATACACATTTAAATGATTTTTTTCTTTCTTCTACGCACACATTCAAAAAGGGCCTGCATATTTTGCTCTTTTCATTTAGTGGGCACAGGTTTTGCAATTTTTATTTTTTTTAGTACAGAAGTATTGCTCGTAAACTTTCACTGAGGTACCCAGGCTCCTATGCCAATTCTATCACGTTACGATACACCTGCGTACTTTTAAAGCATTGTTCATTATGATGTCATTTATAACAATAAGGTCTAGGTCTGACCTCGCACCCTAAACAAAAAATGTAAAAAAAAATCATGTCACTTACAGGTTTAGTGCTTCTGTTAGTTAAAACAAGTACACTAACAGTAGACTGCAATTTTTGGTGCAGTTCATTTCATGAAATGGTGGGAATAGGGAATAGTCAGGACAGCTTTTGTGTAAGTACACATTATAATGAACCAACGAACCATTATTGACATCAATATGATCAATAGACTAGATTTCTTAAAAACTCAACTGAAGCAGTCATCTTTCCATATACTTACATATTAGTTTTTTTTTGTATTTTTGGTTTCGTTGCGTACGATATTATTTGTTTTTAGTGTCTCCCGAACATAATCCTGAATAATTCATCACTAACCTAAACGAACAAACTATCTTTCTGAGTAATCAAAAAGACGGCTCTGTGGCTTAAGGAAACAGGGACATAACCCTACACCGAACCTACACCGTTCTCTAGGTATCTAGGTATTCGAAAAATTAGTACAGACTAGCAAAAGCTCATAACCCGAGCTCGATCGGAAATTCTCAATTCTGAATCTTATCAAGAAACCACCGAACAAATCATACCGAAAATCACAACAATCATTTTAACGTCGCTTTAGCTCACCTAGTATCTTTTTGCTTTAAAAGCAGCGGAAAACCTCATGGGTGTAAGAACTCGCACATAAATATCTTTGTAGATAATAAACCAAGCTGCGTTAAAGGGTTTGCAAAGCCATGTCACCAAATCAACGCGTAATCTAATCAGTTAATAAATCAGCTCACTTCAAAGTCATCAGGTGTACAGGATAGTAATAGCTAAGCAACCTAATAATCTCTAGTTGGCTTTTCCGTTTTCAGAGAGTTTGTGGGGACAGTTTGTGGTGCATAAACCTGTTGGTTTATGTGAGCCCGCCAGTCTCCCTTAATTTGACTTTTCTACAATCGAGTATATTACCATTTAATGCATGCTCGAACTTCTTTTTGGTGGGAGTAACTTTCGAGCGCTCTCAATTCATATGAGTTCATATTATACCCTCATAGGTGACATTGATTAATAAGTATCGACATTGTGGAATGTGAACCATGTGGAATTCGCAAATAATTCGCTCGTAATTTAGAATATGAAAAAAAACATATATCTACTCATTGTGAACTCGGGTAAAATCCTATAACGTTAAAACAAAATAGCAGATTGCTACAACGTAAATGCTCCCTTAACCATCGCAGTCTCGTTATCAATCCGATACATTCCTTTCATTCTGAACATTTATTCATAAAGTGTGCACAAACACACAAGTGCAAATATAAATTCATACATATATGTACGCACAGCGGTTGCACTCAGGATTTTACGGAGGGCTCACATAATTTTTGGTTCGGACATAGATATTGTGGGCGCCCCAGTTGGTTGGGGTCAAATCCCCTATGTACCGTCTGCGGTTGTCCCTTTTGTCGTGACCTCAGTCGCGACGGGTACTCGTATTATGATGTGAATCTACCATTTGTGCCATTCTGCTGAAACAATATGTGAACTCTTGTGAAAATCAATGAGTGCTATTGGGGAATCTTTTCAGAGTAGCATGAGAGGGAATGAGGGTGTCCCTGGGCAAAATTGTGCATTATGCATTCGTATTATATTCTAAGGACACTTCTTCCAAGCTAATGACAGTTTTATTAGATATTGGGGAGAATATTTTAGCAAGGCTTATGGAAGTGTGTTTTAGTTAATCAGTATGGTCATATCCTTCTCTCCAAATATGATATATCGTTTTCATGCGTATTTCGATAAATTACACACATATGCTTGATAAATGCCCAGCTTGAACCGAGTTTTGATATTTGCATTATATCTTACAACTGAAAAATGTATTGATTAATTGTATACCATTCACAATTTGCGAAGTGCATTTGAAAAACTATGTTAAAAATCATTCATTTAGTATGTTTTCTAATTTAATTCAAAATAGATTGATAGATGAAAGGAAACGGCTTAAAATCTAATGTAATTGCCAGATATGCACAGGAATATGAATGTGAAAAATAAGTGTACCTATAAATATGTATGTACATATAAAAATAAATTAATTAAATAGTCATTAAAGGAAAGACCCATTGTGATGAGCATAAACAACATAAGAAATGTCCCTAAAGTTATTTTTTTCAATTTGGGGATCGTCACAGATTTAATTAAGAATCTCACCAGGATCATCAGCTCAATCTTTCATCTTGCCATGATATATGTATGTAGGTTAGAGGGCGAAGGTGAAACAAACCCTGCTTTGTATGTATTCCAACTTTCAGTGACTTTATCCGTTAAATACAGCCTTTAATATGTAAACATTTTACTGCCCGCAAGGTGTCCCTAATCACTTACTGTGATTCAAATCCTAGTCATGCACACGTGTCCTTTTTGAAAGCAGAACCATATTGTCACCACTACTACAAAACGGATTCCTTCAATTGTTAGTTTCTTAGTTCCTTGGCACTTTGTAGTCAGATTCTGGTAACTGCACCACGCCAGAAAGGGTATTTAAACGGTCCGCAGGGCACTTCCTTCACAGTGCAACAAAACCTAAAGTACTACCCTCCTATCTCACTTCGATACCCGAACAGTTGGTTGAAAACCCCATTGTACTACGAACCCACCTTTATTTATGAAGTCGGTCCACCAACACACAGTGTTTATTCACCCTGCAGGTATACTCAAGCAAGTTGGCGGCGTGCATTGTGAATTTTGAATTGCTCTTGGGTGTAAAATCCTTTACGCTCCGAATTCCGGTTAATAATTAATAAGTGTTTACATTGTGTTCGACAAACAGGGATTACGTGACGGTTTTCCTCTGTGGTATGATAATCATAAAGCTAAAGTGATTTTGTACTTTATTTTGAAGCATTTTATGTGAACAAAGTTTGTGAAGTGTCCTTTAAATGCGGAGAACAGTCGTCCTGACCTAAATGCTTTGATGACACAAGGGCTCGTAATTATGCCTAGTGCCTTTGTATTCATTCCTCCATAAAGACAGAAATGTTGAGAAGGGGCTTCATTCTTAATAAAGTCTTTATACGCATAGTCGTATCTAATCTTGTATATAGAACTTTGCCAAAGGCAAGGAGCAATTTTATTGGGACAACGTTCATAGTTTTTCTGTTTACGAAGCTAAACATACATACATAAGTGTTCCTATAAGCGTCTTCTTATGAATTAAACAATTCATATTGGCCATTGACAATGCGGCGGGATATCATATATAGCCCATACATAATATATACGTCTGTTTCTGCGAACGAATATATTCTCCAAGACTACCTGAAATTATGAATAGCTCATATTTCAACCAACTTCATCATCTACTTGACTTTGTTTTCTACAGTTTCAAAGAGTCTCTCTCGGCAAAGAGGCTTAACGTAGTTGAAGACGACGTTGATGACAACGTAGAAAATTGCCGGATCAGAGTATAAATATATTATGTGAGTTAATCTCCTTGCATTCTGACTGCAATCCTTTTGCAAACATATGTACTTAAACCAGTAGAAATTAATCGCGCAATTAGTACTCTGTGGCAGTTCTACTTTTTGTGTCATTGTTGGGGTTTCCACGTCTACATAACTCCATGTGAAGTAATATGATACCTGCATGGGAACGATTTGAAAATATATATATTTCGATATTCGGCAAATCACAATGTCTTTAAAAAATATATAATTTTTCAGTAATATTTATTCGAGATTTAAAAATAAAACACAAAAAGGTATGAATCTGTTTGACTGTACTCACCTACATAATTCACAGATTTGCTTCTTGAAAAATGACAGAGAATGGATGTGACAAAACTGGACGAGTATCTAAATATTGTATATGCTTTTGAAATTCAACCATCCTTTATATTCACTAATTTCTCCATGGAATTATGTTTTTTTTTTGTCTGAGGTGTTTTTAACGCTAGACTGGAGCACTCAGACTCAAAACTGGTCCATTGTACTACCTGCAGCAACCTCGGTAGGTAGGTAAGTGGGCTGTCAGCGAAATCGCCAGCACACTCTTGTGATACCTATAGTCAGACTACTACCACTGATCGACAACTCCAGTCATAGTGCCGTTAATTTGATCACAACGGCAAATGGTGACAGACCAGATTTGAAGACCGGATAAAAGTTTTGCTTTCAATGTTGCAACACGTCATGGAATTATGTTACTGTCCGTATTAAAATACAACTTAAAGTCTTGCGATTTACTTCCCGAATTGTGCAAACCGGTAAATCAATTTTAACTTGCTACGTATAGAGCCCTTAAATATCCTTATTTCGTCCGTGTTGAAGGTTCGATTGAAAATATTTTAATAATAACTTATCATATATCATTACTTCGTAATAAAACTTAACCCATGATACATTTATGTTGTGGCATTTGCACAAGTTGACTTCTGAAACCCCAGTAAACATTAAGATAAATCTTGTCTACAAAAGCATTGGTTAGGTTCCCTCCACAAAGCTGACTAATTTCGTCATAAAGAATTCAGAATTCGCAAATCTCGCGTAGTCTAGCTTTTGTTGAATTATATCTAGATGTCTCTTGTGTACGATTTACATGCAACAGTCCATCGAAATACGGAGTTCTATAATGATGTTGAAAAAACCAAGAAAAATGAAAACCCGCAGTTCGTGCACGTGCACAATCATCCACACCATTAAAAATCGAATGTTCATGCTGTTTATTTCATTGAATTCGTGGATCCTTCATGGACTTCCACCGCAGATGATGATAAGTCTAGTTGCAAAGTCAACATTAACCTCAAACTATCAACCTCCTTTTCAAGTTGCTCGAAAGTAAGTAAATAATTAAAAAAAAAACGAAAAATACGATTACAAATAGAATGGAAAAATATACATACATATATATACACACTCAAATACGAATGTAACGTGTTGAAACTAAATGCATAACACCAACTGCAGGTGTACCAATTAAAAGTTTTCATCTGTAATTTTTCCCACTCTCAAACCCACTTCGTGCAACCCTTTCCCTAAGCACTGCTTGTAACCACAACATGTCCCTCTTTATTCTAATTCCACAATTCTGTGCACTTGTTGAGAACAGAGAAGAATTACAGCAACAAGCTGCACACAACAGAGAAAACAGAAAAAAATTAAATACAAATAAAGAGTATGAAATAAATATAAATAAATATGAATGCAGACGTCTCTATACACATACAGGAAGTTTCCAATTCAGAATCATATTATGACTGAGGAAAGTTGGCCCAGAGAACGTGCCTTGGGCATGATGCAATAGCTTGCCATGGACGAGAAAGCAGTACACAACTCTAGTTAAGTCCATGCACTCATTTCCTGGTACCGGAAAAGTGTAAATTGGAAACGTTTGGTGAAAGAATCGTATTAAATACACAACAACGTGAAATGATACAAATAGACAACCGTATGAACCCGAAGCTAAGCCTTTGGAATATTTTGCCCCACGTTTTTGTGACGAAACTTTAATTATTAGTTATAATATAATTGTGTGATGAAATTAAAGTACATATATCCCTTTGTCTAGTGAACTAGCAAATTTATGCGATTCGGCGATCCATGTCATAAGTATATACTCAATACGATCCACTGTATGTATGCAGAATCAGTGCATTAAATTTCAAGACCAATTCACGACCGAAACTAATTTTAACAGTTAGTGAACACTTTATACACACTTATATACATACGTACATCATATACTCATATATCATCCGACTGTTTTTTCTTCTGGAAGATTTTTTCAGAAAATTTCCGTAATAATTTCCAATTAAATATCACTGCAATAACCATCCTCTCATATTTGCCTTATTTTAATTTGAATAATGTATTCTGCTTTGCGAAGATAAACATGAGTGGAAAACATCGAAAGGATGTAACAGACTACATTACCAAAACTATCCGCTTTATCCCCCTGTGTATAGGTATTATCCACTTATGCTTCCTTGACTAGAATGAAATTTCAATCTCCATTATTAATCTCCTTAAACTTTCATTTGAAGGTTCATGTAACGAGAAGATATTATCTCCCTTCATATTTGAGATACAAATTGAACTTTTTACGTTATGCTGCTAGTTATTTTTTGTATCCTATGGCATGTTGTGTATTATAAAATAATAATTGAATTGTTACATCACATAACATTGGCTCCCTAGCGCCCACTTCCACAAGCTGTCCTTTGCATTCATTTAGAATCAAATGAAGTGAAAGCAAAACGGTGAATGCTTCCTACAGACCAATTGTGAAGTCATTAAACACAATATCAAATTGTGAAGTTATTACCCAAACCAAAAGATACACGTCATCCCCTATTTTCTGGAGTATGTTGTACTCCATTGCAAATTCAGTCTGTTCCATTTCTCCTTTGGGACGGTTTGTGTTTTTTGGTGCGCTTTACAATAATTTTACACGAAGAACTGGCACATGGTTGGCAAGCAACAGAGGATTTACTTGTTTCAGTTTTCAAATGGAATATGCATGAGCACGAAACAATTCTTGTTTCGCTGGCGTGCCTTCTATTCAACGTATCTAGCATGATGATATGAGACTGATTCTTTATATACTGCTCTCATTAAGGTGAACTCTTACACTTGCCAGGAGGAAATGTTCTAGGTGAGAAAACTGTGGGTGTAATAGAATACGTTTTGACATCTAGACCATAGTGTTGTTTTGACGTTGCCCTAGGGGCAAAGTGAATGAGAAATGAATGCATTTCCAGTGACTGACAAGGCGATCTAATTGGAACTGGGACTTGTCTAAACTTGTACTGCGGGATGTGGGCAATATGAATCTTTTTTCACCAATAAACTTTCAAAGCAAATAGAACTTAATTGCATAGGAATGTATTTAGATAGATATGTGTGTACACACAAATATACATATCACATGCCCTGGATGGATAAATTCGAACAAATATAAAATTCAATTATATACTCATCAGTGTACGGACACTCAATCAAAACTTTGTACGTCTAAACCCTAAAATGTCGACAATCACCAAAAACAAAATGTCGTCGAAAATATTACGTAGGAAGCAAACACCCTCAGAAAATGTTGGATGTTTAGCTACTGAACCGTCATTTTATTTAGACTTTTGGTTGAAACATGACTACAGAGGGGATTTTATTCAATTAAATATCAGACGTACCGTGTCCGTAGGGGAAGTGGGAAATTATGGAAAAATTCAAATTTTGCCCCTGAACGATGACCGTCGATTGGTTGTGACAAGAACACGAAACGATTCGTCGTGAGGAAAGTGGGGTCAAATATGTACATATAATACTATTCTACTTACAATATTTTGGTTCAGCCATTTTCTAATTTAGTAAAAAAAGCGGTATGGTCATAAAATACATATAACCAATCATGCGTTGCAATTCTAACAAAATTGACAATTGTTTAAAAATATCAGTTGATTACCCAAAGTAGAACTGAATACCCAACATGTAGAGTATAGATGTCCATTTAGTGTTATTTTTATTTACGTATATTTTGGAGTTTCATTCTACTTCTGTATAATTCCACGGAAAAAACTCGTAGAAAAATTTTCATAATATATCTATGTACATTATCTATTATCTTCTGACTCATTGCATGGGGTTACGAAAGTCGTCACGAATAAAAGCATCCAGAAAACTAAGATACAAAAACGTAATAGTTTCTCCTTCTTGAAATTAGATAAAAGTATTAAGAAGTTGCTGAGATTTTCCGAAGGATTTAATTTCGTACGGAAACGTAATTCGCTTGGCAAAATGTTGTAAAAAAATCGTTTTACTTACAGTTACTCTACCATTTAACTATTTTGCAAGCGCTCTAAGAATTGAACGCAAATCCATTCTTGTTGCTGCTGATTCTGCTTTCGTTAAATACCATTTCAAAACTTAATTATGAAAATGTGTCACCAGGAAGTTTTCATCGTTCTTCTTTCAGAATTCTCTGTGGATTTCAGCAATTGGACTTACACAGAATGTCGTCAGCGAAGTTACTACGGTTTAAAACATTGTGCTACCGTTGCTGAACATTCAAAGCTACCACATTTCTAACAGCGGATTAGCCAACTATAACATTTAAGACTGACATTTTGCCAAATACACTTGCGAAATACGTGCTGAAAACAGCCCCTACTATTTTCGGTTTGTGTAAAGAATACACTCATCGGCTATATCACTCATCTTTAAATAACATTAAATGCTGAGAGAATATTCCCACTTAGCCAATGGACCTATTAATCGTATGCAGGATCTGTCAGAATCAGAGGAGCATAATAAAATGAAGATTAAAATTATAAAAATGCCTATCTAGCTCTCAGGTTATGAACGAAGGAAGGCGTTTTTCGTTCGCTGTAATCATCATAATTTTATGGCGGGACAGATGTCGCATGAATGCGAATGCCCTTTTCGATGATTTCTTGTTGGTTACTGCATTTCGGTGTCTTTCCGGCGGGTGATTATATTGGAATTACAAGGGGATATGAAGTAGGATGGAGTGCACTTAACTGCTTTCCACTTATTTCTGTTGAGTGCTGCATCATTAGCAGTGTGGTTGAGGTCACAAAACGAATTGAATTCACCAACAACAACGCTACCATTGGGTGTCTCCTCTACTGCGTTTCATTTTTATGGAAATTTCAACCGATGAATGGATATGAAGTGTGCGGATTATGACACTCAATCTGAAAATGCCGAGTCACTTTTGGACATGTTGACTGTCGTTTTCAGATATGACCAGCTCTCTGTTAACTGAGGAGGCTTTTGCCAGAGGACATGCACTTTTCGCATTTAAATGGACGAATTTGAATGAATAAAATCCTGTTCGTCCAGAGAGCTTCTCTGTCCTTTTGCATTTATTACGTCTTTGTTGTCGGGAAGGTCCACAGGAGTGCCATGGTTCTTTTATTATTACATTTTCGATGTGGCCGTTTTATGTTATTCTTTCATTGCAAAGCATAACATCTTCTATACTATTCTATACCATTTTTTTAGGTCAATAATAAATAATCAATAAATATTTTGTTTAGTAGATATTAAAAAATAATATAAAATAAATGTTTTTTTTTTGTATTTAAAGGCATGCCTACAGTTACTGCTCGGAATGCAACACCAGTCGCTTACCCAGGATCGCCCCTACATTTAGCAGTCGAATTTTGCGCAAATCCACCAGCGCATGCTGCCCGCTGGCTTCACGGGGATAGAGTTTTTACTCCAGGCAACCAGTACGGAAGCACAGTTCTTGCTTATGGTGTCACGGTAAGTTTGCAATAATCTTGGTGTTATCCTCCCGAGGTAAGACATGATTGTTCTGTGTTTTTGTAAATTTTGAGAAAATGAATGGTTTAATACTGAAGTTGTATCTGTCAAATGATTTCATTTTTACATCGTTCTTTACCTCAATTTAAGGATCTTCCAACACCATACTGCAAAGAAGCTCGCCTAACCTATGTCAGCATGCATGAGAGGGTTCCTAGAACATTCTACTTCATAGTCTCCTCACCTGCTGGTGTCGCCGAAGCTGTTTTTAAAGTCAATTTCACCATGCGATATCGAACAATGTCCAATAGCGTTGATGATGAAGAGGAAGAACTGAGTGAACCCGAAGAGATACAGTTTCCTGTATTTGGATCCGGAGCAGTACAACAGTATAACTGTCTGTCATTGTTTATAGTTTTAAATCAAATATTTTTACTATTCTCACTGCAAGCTGTTTTTGTGTAGATAAAAGCTGTGTAATTTTTTTGTTCAACAATTTGAGTTCTCCAATTCCATTTTAGTCCTTCAATTCCAAGCTAACATTTCTACCTTGATTTGAGCGAAATTCGTTAAAATTGTTTTGTTCTCGTGTAAAATAAAACTAAATTTCCAATGCAATGTATGGTATATTCTATGCACATCGGTGTTGTAAAAATGTAATTAAAAAGAATGTGCATTTAAAATTTAAGTTATATAAATATACAAAAGCGCAAACATGTTTTAGGACGTTAAGCATATGTTAGCCAATGTGACATGGGAAATAATAATTTTTTATACGTGGATTTTTAAAAACAAACATATATATTAATATATAAACAAATGAATAACAAAAACAGCTATTTAGATTATTAAGAACAGATGAAGAACATATTAAATGATAAAGCATTTAAGCAAATAACTTCATAAACTGGCAACATTACTATGCAATTTATTCTACCAAAAAGTTGTGTATCACTTCGTATAGGGGCGAACAATTTCAGCTATAATATTCATTCATCAATTAATATCTGTCATTGGCCTCTGATATATCCTGTGATTAATCATGAACTAGATTGAATAAATTTCTATTGCGGGTTATTTCACGAGTAAAATTAAGGAGTTCATCTCTCCGTAGCTCATTACAAAAAGCAACGCGCAAATTTGGATGTCGATTGGAAAAAACACAGTTTTACAATTTTTTTCATATTATTTTATGTATTTTGATTTCTATCAACCACATTGTTATAATTTATTTCTTATGTTGATACATGAAAATACTTTGAACATGTTTAATCTTAAAGTATTGAAGAATAATTGCCGTCCTTCTAAAACGATTTCTCTAAATTAAAGTAATTTGTGTTTGTTTCACATGTATATTTTCGGCTCCTAACATAACCTCTAATTTTGGATTGTGTCTATTGATCATCAACGCATAGTGCATTTATAGTAGGAAAAATCAAAAACCCATTAACAATATTTATCGACCTTTTACAAAAGTTTTGAACAAAAAAGTTAACTGTGCTGCAGTAGCACCTAAATTAGTAGATGATGCCTAGTTATGAGTGTTGCAGTACGAGCATAATTCTATACTTCGGAAAAAAATCGAAAGACTTTTCTTCAAGCAAGTTAAATAAGTGACACATGCTGTTATTCCTTGTTGCCATACATTATTGAAACACAAATTATTAAATAGTATTAAGACATAAGAAAAATACATATTTATATATATATATATATAGATGCCCAGAAAATTATTATTTTTTGTATAAAAAACAAAAATACGATTAAGTTAAAATTAAAAGTCAACAAGAAAATATTTATTAATGAACTGCTTAAATAAACGATGAAGAAGAAGTTCTAAACAAATAAGGAAAGATTCAAAGAAAATAAACGCAAAAAAAATAATTTTGAAGTTGAATTGTGGTACACTAGTCATACGTTAACTACTATTATTCATACATACATACAATTAAGGAATTATATACACAAATATATATATATATACTTATACATGTATAAACTAGCTCTTTATAATTAAAAACCAAACAAACAAATATGTGTTAATTACTACTTACGAAAAACGACAAAAGGGAAATTTTAAAGTAGAAAACGTCGAAACTAAAATCAAACAAATGACAAAATGAGAAAAAAATCGGATAATAAATTGTAAATTTTATCATTAGGGATGTCATGACATTGAAAAAGTATCACAGAATATGAAATGAAATCAAGTTAAAAGAAAATTGTAAACACGATGAACAAATTATTGAAGTGAAACAAATAAAACTGAAAATAGCCAATTTAGAGTAAAAATACAAACAAATGTGGTTTTATTAATTATTTAACGAAATGCGCCAACATGTTTGTTATAGGAATTAATAGGAATTTATTTTTATGCAATGGTTGCATGGATAAGGCATGAGGAACAAAACAAAGTATATGATTCATATAAGTTGCATTGGAACACTCAACATACAGTTCTTTATGTGAGAAGCAATCCGTATCTAAATTTAAACCAACTTAGATACGGAACTTTTCTATCAGCTTCAAATATTGAAATAATCCCATATTGAAAGAGTTTATGGATTGTGATATAATGCAGTGTCAACTGTGAAAAGGGTACAGTATATTTTTAAAAGTCTATGGAACTAAAGCTGACTTACATCCTTAATGCTCTGCCTCTAGTCAACAAGACCAAGTTGTCTTGAGTCTACCCACATTAACGCGGCCAGCGTTACACGCTCCAAAACATGTACACACCTCTTTAATGAATCAACAAATTTTACTAGAAATTCCGGACAAAGACGAACCGATTTAAGAAAACATCCGAAGATGCCAAATTATCTCTCCAGGTAAAGAGTCTCTTGTTGGCAGTCACGTGGTTGCATCATATCCGGAACCCATGTCATTCCCTCAAATCGAATTGAAAATAAATCCGTACCAAATACGGCAATCTGGCCCAAACCATGCCATGCTTGGTATATTCCTATATTTTTGGGAATATGGCGATATTCCAATCATCGAGTATTTGCTCTTTCTTCCAGAGGCTTGCGGAACTTAATATTAAAACAGATCAAATCAAGAACACTGGATATTAATTACAGTCTTTGAAAAAAGGTTCAAAACTATATGATTTTTTTCAAAGAATAACAACACCGCATTCAACTAAAGAACGATTGTTTGTTTGAGTATTGTCATAGCATCAGTTTAAAACGCTCACATGATTGCTACAATATCAAATACCCTAGGTCAGCACAAAGGCCCCAATGCACCGCCACACGAATACCTTAAGCAACTTTGAATCCGCCGGACGCCGACATCCGCTGCTGACTTGTACCTCGCCGCAGCGGCTGAATGGCGTTTCGTCGAACGCCGAATCATCGCCGAAATGCAATTATATATACACGCATCGATTTAGTTTTCGCATAAGGTTAAGATTTATTTGTAGTCCAGTTGTAATTTGGAAGTTGGTCAATAAAGAATGTTTTTTTTAATAAACCTTTGTTCGCATTTACTAACTCATCCAAGCACATTTAGGGATCTCAACTTACACATTTGAACTAAAGAAGAAAATTGTATTGGTAATATGTTCGCCATTATATTCTGGCGATCTCCGGCTAGATGCCAGACCCTTCCGTACACCAAGTTGTTTGAAGCCTCATCCATTTGTGAGAATTTACGAGCATCATGTGCTGTGTTGTCTTACAGGCTCAGAATCGAAGACTTTTAGGGCCGGCACATGGTGCTTACGTGGCCGAAACACGTTAGATTCGTAGAAGTCAGGTTAAATTGATGTTCTAAGTACTGTTCTGAGGAGCCGTAGACAAAGTTTCTGACTACCTCGAAGCTATGCTGCCCTTTTGAAGTTCTGTCCAAGACGTCGTTATTGTCAGTGATAGAAAGATAGAAATTCCAATTGTTAGGTTTAAAAACTAGAAACAACGACCCGGGTGAAAACTTAGGCACAGATGAATAATATCCTGTTAAGAACGAAATTGCGAAATTTAATAAAAGCGCTTAATGTGTTTTATTTTAAAAAAGCTTTAAACAGTGAACGGTTTAGCCATCAGATTTATCCTTTTCATACTATCTGACGTTTTGATATACTAATGAAACCATTTAATAAATGCTCATAAACTGATTTCAATGCAAACTGCATGTGGAGAAAAATTACCTCCCGAATATGGGAGACGGACAATATTCATACATATGTATATAAGCGTCGCACATACAATTGTATGGCCTTGCTTATATGCTACATTTACATAATAAACTATCGTTCAGCTTCAGATAGCAACAACATAAAGTAGATAGCACGGTGCATCACCCTTAGTAGAGGTATAAAATAGAATGCATGAATTCATTGCGAATCTGAGAGCCCGAGAGCCTCATGTGAATGTGTAGATCCGTGCAGCAACGTTGCACTCATTGTCCAAGGAATGTCCGGTTGACAAAATGCAATTGAAATTTATATGAATCTGTGGGATGCTTGTTGTTTAGCTGGTATTGTACGCCTCCGCAGAGTCACTGTATAAGGTATTGTTTTTTGAATGAAAATCTACGAAACACAAGGGTGGAATCATCCGGTCACATCATTTTTGTTAGTGCATCCGGTTGTACTGTATGGCAACGTTTGCTTTCACGAATTCACTAAATATATTGGCTAACCGTCCTGGGAGGGAGAATATTTTAATTGACCACTATTTACTATTGACTTGGAGTATCATTGGTTTAAACTTTAAAGAAGCATTTGTGTCACACATGCTTTTTATTGAATTTAGTTTTTAGGCTTTTGATTTTTAAATATATTTGTATTTCTCATTTTATTGTGACATAAATTGTAGGTAATTTTTCAGAACTTCTGTCACTTCTGGGCACAGTTTCTCTTGCAGCGGCTCGTGTTGCGTGTGACAATAAGAGGGTGCAACATGTACCCAAATTTATGCCGGTGAAGTTTGGAAATCTTTTGCTAGACTGTTATTGACACTAAGCCAATTGATTGTCTCAATAATACCGAAAAATATGTATTTATGTACGTAGTTGCTGTCGACTGTTATTATTCGTGCTTCATTATCAAAATAATTGTCACATCACCTGTCACAGACAACAATGTTGCTGATTTAAAACGTTCCGTTCTATGAACAAGCATTCGTGAGGTCTGATCAATCCTTTTAAAAATAGTTAAACGAGATTCAAAAGAGACGGGCTGTTGAGAGTGAAATTAAGCGTAATTTTGTGGGTCCGATGGCATAAACCTTGCGTGTAAGATTTAGCTGAAAGAGAAATATTATATTGGCGTGGCGTTAGCTTGCCCGCTTACTCATACGCCACCCATTCCCAAACAACAAAATCTTAGCTAGCAATAGCAATAGCTAGCAATAGCCACGATTTTTTTTGCAAATAAGAGATATACGAAAATGACCTCCTAAATTCGACGACCAGGGTCGTGCAACACGAAGCGTTCCGCCATCATCCTCCTAGTAGCCTGCTGCAATAATATCTGAAAATAATAATGCATCGTTAAATTTTGCAGTCAAACATAAAAACTAGAATTTTAGTTTCACCTTTTTATATTAAAAGTGGTATCTTGTTCTTGAAACCATTAATATTAACAGGTTTACCTTCCTTGTTTTACTTGTGTAAACCTCCAGTTTTCAGAAGCGTTATCAAAAGTGATTACACTCGCATTTTGAATTTTCGACCTTTACTCGACTGGTAATGGAGAAAGTTGCGAATTCCGATCAAGCGACTGCACAATAAGTAATGCTGTCACAGATCTATTTATTAGAGAAGGTATCGACTTCATATTTGTATCACCTTCCCAGTACAATGGTCCCCTTCCTTGACATAGAGAGTGCCTTTAATAATGTCAAGTCCGAAGCAATAATCAATGCCCAAGTCAGACTAAAAATTACAGAGAGTAATCGAGAATGGATTAGGAATGTCTTATCCTGTAGAACTATCCATTCCGAACTAAAACACCATAGTATAACCTGGAGAGTATTCGGAGGAACCCCACAAAGAAGTGTACTCTCCAAACTCCTCTGGATACTGGTATCAGACGAAATCCTTATGGAACTCAGTAATGTCGGCTGCCAGCTAATAGCCTACGCGGACGACATAGCCCTAGTCGTAAACGGTAAATTTGTTCGCACCATTAGAGATATTATGGAAACTGCGCTAAAAATTTGGAAAAGATAAGCAGAATCCTCAGATCTGCATCATGGGAGCACTTCGTTCCACACCTTTAGTCGCCATGGAAACAATGCCACAGCTGATTCCCATGGACATATACGAGAAGCTGACAGCTACCAAGCAGCGATTAGGTTGAGGGAGAGCTAGAACAGAACACATGGAAATAATCAAAAATGCGAGAATTCCAAAGCATACAGACTTTATCGCACACTTTTTAGACTTCGGACTGGGCAGAAGATATAATCAGGAAATATGTACTGGACACACCATCAAGCAAAGCGAAAATGTGGTTAGATGCAACCAGGCAATGAAAGAGCCGATGAGCTAGCTAGAACAGGAGTGAACCTACCACTGGCAATTATTTAGAAGACCTTTATTAAAGTACCCCCTCAATTAAAGTAATAAATTCCATGTTACTTACAGATGCCATCAATATCACCACTCGGAGATGGATGTGGTTTGGACACTTGCAGGACTTCGAGGCAATTAATATAATAATAATATCTGTGGCGCTACAACCCGTAGAGGGCTAGGGCCTAGCTTCTCAGCAACCACTCGTGTTGTGCGTGCTATTGTTCTATAACGAGTGGAAGGGACCTAAAGTTTTATGCCGACTCCGAACGGCCAATTTTGAGAAGCTTTTTCTAGACAGTTATACTCTTTGAGCATTGTCAGTGACTAGAAAGAGGTGGGGCCGTGAAAAGTATTTCTTGTCGTACCAGGAATCGAACCAGGCAGGTCCAAGTGCGAAGCACATACCCACAACGCCACGGGCCACGTCTTTTAATTAATCCGAAAAAGACAAGTAAACTCCTAATCCTCAGTACAAATATAATCAGTAAGGTCATAGGGATCATCGTAGGATCACTTTATCTGCAGAGATGAGGAAGAAGTATAAACCACGCTACACTACCTCGGCCAGCCTTTGCAATAACAAGGAAAAGTACGCTAGGCAACAGCAGCCTTAAAGAAATGTCAAATAAAAAATTCAGAACATAGACAAATTCATCAGAAAAACAAATCTTTGAAGAGACCACTTGGTACTTTTTAGGTGTCAGTTAGTTCCCCTGGCTAACGAGAAATCGGTGTATCAATCACCGGTTAGTGATAGCAAAATGGATCCAAACAGGATCTAATTGGGTCACAACTATTTCAACTGTGACAATCACTATTACCTAACCTAACCCAAAATAATTCTGTCACAAGCGGTTATAGAGAACTTAAGAAGCGTTTTATCCGTTCATACGTTTTTATGTGGAAGGAAGAGACACTTCGTAAACATTTGGAAAAACAAGTTAACGAAGTCCTTCTTACATCAGGGGAAATGTCTATCTTAAAGCAATAGAATATATCCAAATTAATAACGCCTTTATAATGTTTTGCTTATTCTGTAGTAGAGACTACATTTAATTCTAACAACATGTGTGAAAACATCGCAGATAATGCGCAATATGCTATGCATAACATACAAGTAGCTCTTGAAACCTATCGAACAAGGTCCATGAAAGTAAAAGGGTTTCCAAAAGATGCTAATTCACTACCCACCCGTGGGCGTGTGCTTTCCTCGAGACAAGAACCAGAATATGCAAGTGGATCAAAAACATTCAACATGGCAAATAATGAAGATGTATCGGTAAATACCATTATAGTCAAAAATACCAGTAGGCAGTGAGCTAAAATCCTGTCATGAAGCAATGTTCCCTGAATTCGAACATGTATCCTTCCAATGCATAAATGATGCATAAACATGCTCAAGGACTGCTACTCGACTAGCACTTCTTCTGACTGCTATGACAGTAAATCGTTTGGATTTATGATTTACATGAACACATAGGCCTGTACTGATATCGAACCGAAAGAAGAATATGGTAATCAGTTTGAATCGTCCATAGTTATGAAAATATAGAAATGCTTTAAGAATATGATTTTTTTCTGAGTACATATTATATCTTCGGTGAGTATAGTAGTAGTTTTGGAGCAATGATTAATTTCGTAAGGGCTGTCCTTTAACTAATTTGTCTAACTAACCTTAATCCATAGTTGAGGTGCCATGTTTTTCTAATTTCAAATATTGTTTAGCTGCCTTTTTTTACTAAAAGTGCGTGAGCTTACACCCATTGTCTTACTGAGACAAATGTGCTCTCCAAGCCAAATTTTCTTGCGTTTACATACAAATTACTTGTATAAATTAAACTATTTCGCGTTAGCTTTGCTTAAAAAAATAATTTTATTTTTCATCTGTTTGCCTTCTCGGCTGACTTATAACTAACTGACACAAATATTTCATATCTCAAAACTAAGTGCATGTCCCATGCAGCCAGACGACAGGTCAGCATATCCGTTGGTGGCTCAGGTGTCCGTTCGTTGTCGATGCCTCGTGTGTCCGGTGGAAAGACGATTCGCTGCATTCCATCACGTACGGAACATGTTGTTGCTCGTAGGAACTGTATCATGCATTGTTCGCATGATGAAATGTTTCTGGTGTTAACTTATAAAATATACCAACAAGAAATACCGGCGAATTAAATTATTTTTATCATAGTTTTCGTTTCGTGTAAAATATATACGCTTCGAACAGCTTATAATCTTCTACAAAACAAAAACCGATCACACTAATAGGATGAATTCGAAAATTTATTGGTATATATGGCTTGTTATTTAAATGTTATCTTGGATATCGATGTTTCAGCACGAAACAACTTTGGAGCTGTATCGGAATGAGTTATTCAGAGTTCAGTTTTGAAAAATTGAATAAAGAAAGGACCATTGAGATATTGTTTAGTAATATTCCTTATTTCTATATTAATTCAATAGAATTTATATTTTATATTTTATTTATTGTAATTTATAGTAAACAAAATGATGGTATTATTACCATAAAGCAAAGAGGCGAAAAGGAAACAGTAAAGTAAGTATCTCGGGGTCTTTTCACGAGTAATACCGAGCTTTCCTGTAGGATTGGCCAAGTTTGGTCAAAGCCAAGTTAGCGGTTTTCAATTATTTATTCTATCTCTCACCCACGGTCGTGGAATGTGGGTAATGACCGAAATAAGAAGATCGCGAATACAAGCTAATCGCCACTATAGGCTGAAAAACACGCCAGTACGTGAGCTTCTTCGGAAAAGGATATGCTTCGATGGTTTGTTCACGTGGCACGAATGTCCCCATCATCACGACTTCACATGCGTGCATTAAATGCGATTCCAATAGATCGGCGACTGCTGGGCAGACCCAGAACGAGGTGGTTGGACCAAGTACGCTTGGGCAGAACTCCTGATGAGTTAGAGTCAGAGGATCGAGTGAAATGCAGATCTTTCGTGCGTGATTCACCCCCACGACCCCTTCCGTGGATCATGCGGGTCAGAAGATGATGATGTTTTATGTTAGGTTAGGTAAATACCAAATGGGTAGACGCGTAAGCCACGTCTCACTGCAATTTTGCAATTTGCAATTTTTCCTCTTAACACCTCGTACCCGTCATTTCAGTCTATTGCACAGCCATCATTACATCTTAAGCCCACAAATAGAGGTTAGAGCATTTTTTTAGACCCGGGAGGTCTTAGGAGAACTCCTCTCCAAGTAATCTGTTAGTCACATTTTCATTTCATTGTAAATGATAATGGCCAGTAAGCTAGTATCGGTAGAAACTTTTTCGCACTGAAGGAGTTTGTCGGTTTTTGCACTTTTAAACTTGGGCCATATCATCCGAGCGGTTAGGGAGTGCCACCTTCTATTTGCTAAATCTATGATATGATTGATTTCACCTTACTTCTTCATTAAGATATTCGCGGCAGCCTACAATCGGCTTGCACTTGATCTCTATAACCCAAATTACTTTGATGGCCGCTTGAATGTCAGTTAAGATGGAAATATCAAGTATTTCCAACCATGACTGCAAGGACCTCTTGGCTCTGTCATTAACATTAAGTTTTCAATTAACTTTCCCGTCTACGATAATACCAAGATATTTCGCGGTATCCGTTAGGGTGAGGGTTGTACCCTAAATTTTTGGTAAGATGTAGAATAGGACAGGGTTGATACCTACCCCACTAGATTTCACCCATCTGAGAGCGGCTTTTACCAAAAATATCGGTTCCTCTGTTGTTAGAAGTCAAGCTTCCCCAGACTGTGTTTGCATGTATATGTATGTGTCTGTGTGCCTGTATTCCCATTCCATATCCATATCCATACCGGGTTATATACCATATTATGGTTCCCGGGTAATACCCAAACGCGCGGATATCAAGAGCCCTAGTAAAAACAGGTTTATTTTTTTTTCTAGTTACAAAGACAGTTCCTATCCTACTGACGTTACAGTTACTTGTGTACCCCAAAAGTAGGAGACCACAGATTGACATTGCTGCTTTGGATATTAATTTGTACCACCCTGATGACGATCAGCGGTTTCTTTTCTATTCTTGCCGGCCTTTGTTTCCAAGATTCTCAGCCTGCAGCGGGTAGTTCCCACTCGGACTTTGAAATACTGTTGCCCAACAGATGACTGGATTTTGTCTTTTGGAGGTACCTGGATCGACTCGTCGAGACATCCTTATTTCGTTCGAAAAAATCGATTTTTCTCTTCTCCATCTTAGCATATTTAACATTTTGCATATGGTACAGGCTTTGCCGACGCAAAAGCAGTAGTAACCGTGGTCAAACACGTTCACGAAGTGAAAGCCTCCACAAGTGAAGCGATCACCACAATCAAAGACTGTCTGGAATCTATCAACCTAGAACTAGCTGACCACAAGACCGAACCTATCTTAGTAACCAGCCGAAAGACTGTGGAATACGTGAACTTCCGTGTTGGTTCCTAGATAATCAAATCAAAAAAAGCATTGAAATACCTGGGGGTAATGCTCAACAACAGTCTAAGCTTCAAGATTCACATCGAGTACTGCAGCAAGGATGCAGACAACACTTTCCGGAATCCTGCCGAAAATAGGAGAGCCTAAGTACGCGAGAAGGATCCTGCTTTCAAGAGTGGTAAGCTCAATCCTTCTGTACGGTGCACCAGTAAGGGCAGGAGCTCTCACCACCAAGGATGCAACAAAGAAGCTTTCGCCAGCATACAGACTCTGCGCGGTAAGAGCAATCAGCGGATTCCGAACAAACTCGAACGAAGCAGCCTGCGTAATTGCGGGTATAATCCGTATCGACATTCTAGAGTCCACCTAAGGCGAACTGCAAATCACTCGGAGACTAGCACAAGACGCCTGAAGACAGAAAAAAGGGCAACATCTGTGGCACAGTGGCAAGGCAGATGGACTCATAAACTGATACCCGCGATAGAAGCCTGAACATCGAGAGCTCAAGGGAACTGCAACTACCATCTCACGCAGTTCTTGTCAGGCCACAGAAGTTATCGTAAATACCTCCACAGATTTGGTCACTATAGCTCACCCTTCTATCCAGAATGCGAACATGCAGAGCAAGCAATTCAGCACACAGCAGTCATACTTAGGCCAGAGTAGGCCCGTTGTGATACCACGCGGATCTAAAACTCTATTCAGCAAACCAGCTAGCGCTTTCGGTAAAGCAGAGGAGGTGACTGATAATGATGTTGTTTAGTTCTGTCAAGTTGTTGAGTAGAAGGCGTACAAATGTGTGGAGAGAGGATTGCAATTAAATAGGAGATGTGTAATGGTATCTACCATACCAGCGCCCACGCTTCAAAATAGACTCTGATGCGTACTCTTCATTCGGATTTCTTATTTGAAAACTTTGAACTACAATTTTTGCTGGAACACTTTGTGGAAGAAAAGTTTGACGTGATATTTCTGATTGAATCAATATTCCTCCTAATTCTTCCAGAAAAATCCCTCGCTTGAAATGTTTGGCTGCTTGGTTAAAAACATACGTTGGGCAATTTTGACCCACGTATACAACATACGCAACTTTTGCAAAATCGCTTAATATATTTTTTGAAAACAAAAATGTATCTCACTATGTATCTTTCTCGTATACTAAAATAAGTAATTGTCAAGAAATTTCATAAAAAAATATAACGAAATATGAGACATATGTTATATGAAAGGTGTTGTTGGGCAATTTTGACAATGTGTACAGGATAAGGGTTACAAACAAAAACCAAAATAAGGTGCACCACTATATGTACATGTAAATTAGGCATATACATCACATATACGCAGTGCTGCAAGTGTCTGTACTGTTCCGGACATAGTTATGATAGATATTTAAGTTGTATATTAGGGTAAGTAAGTTTAAGGTAGTTTAAGATGGAAAAAAGAAAAACTAAAAGATTGTCAGGAACTGAAAAATATATTAGATTAGCTTAGAGCAACCGCATAGAGTCAGTAGGTTAGAATTAAAAACAATTTCTAGATAATTAAGGTAGTTTTAAGCGTTTTTGTATAGTAACTAAGCAACAAATCAAAGTGCCTTATATTGTTTATACTTTCAATTCAACAAAATTAAAACAAATGATTGAAAGGTATGTATTGAAAATAAGAGAAAGATTACTGTTAACATTCGTAGAATATCCTAAGATGTTGCACACAATTTCATTAATATTGTTCAATTCGACTTCAAGGTACATACATATATCGGCTACATGTATAGAGATACATTACAGGTCATAGTCGTATACAACTCTAGGTTGCACGCACAAACTCAAATGCCCGCTCGTTTTTGGCTTACTTTCTTGTTGTGTCCTTGACAAGACATTACGGTCGTGTACTACCATATTTTAAAGGACGGCATACAAAGATTCACTGATTCGGTAGGATAATCACTAAAAATAGATGTACGCCCACTTATAAATTTGTTGAAGTTCCGAAATGCAAGTGCAATATATATTTTTACAAGACGCAATACACTTTGTTTCTCTACTTTATAATTAACGTCATTGATTTGGAATGCTATCATACAACTTCTCTAACATTTCCTTTAATAAAAGCACCATGAGCCAACATGAAAATAATTTATTGGAGAACGTGGCAAAATAATTGGCGAGTGCAACAAAAACAAATCACTTAATTTTACGTTCGTGTGCAAGTTATTCCATTTCTTTGGTCTTTAGCTGTATGTCTGCAACGACATATTACTCCTTAAAAGTGCGCCAAGTTGTTTTGGTTGTGCCGATAGTGATCCGAAACAAACCCAGACAGCATAGCCAAGACATTATTTATAAGGACATTCTGTTTAAGTCAATCAGAGATCACCCAATGGAATTTAATGATAAACGCCTCGTAGGCCAATGTACTTATTAACAAAATCGCACTCAACGTGGAGGCAGATATAAGTAACCGGTTACTTGAATGGTGGAAGAGGCTATGAAATATATATCGTGCCTGGAACGCGCGTTAAATGTGGCCTTTCCCTTTCGTTGGCCTTGTGTGCAGAGAAATGCAACTTTTACTTAATTCGTTTGGTGCGCAAAAACGGGTTTGAACAAAAGGAGATCTTTGTGCTGCTGTTTTACTTTTTCCTGTCCGGAACGGTGTTTCCCTGAATGTGTAGTGTAATAAATAAAAGCAATCTTTAAAGTGTAGGTAGTCCGGAAAATTGAGATAATTTTAAATTGGCGAAAACTATACTTTGTTTGGTTAATGTATTAATGTACTTACTGATTTATGACTGAAATAATTATTATTAAAAAGAAAATATTGCCATAGCAAGCAATTAGTGAAACAAAAAAGATTTGCACACACCACTGGGTCATTCAACGTGAGGTGGCATTTTGAGTCTGGCATTGTTGAAGTTGTGTTGAATTTTTGACAAATAGGAACTTATAAAATAATGTACAATATTTTTCCTATTTTTTTTTCTCTGGGTTCTAATAATTTTGAAGATTGACTGATATTTTTTGTAATGAAAATGACAAAGAAAAAGTAAACAAGCACACCGTACTGTGATATGCGAAGTAAAATCACATAACTACATATTAAGAGCGAGATTATATTATTTTATAAAATTGTTATTATTAAAATTAAAAGATGTAGTCATCCGTAACATGACTGAAGATCTCCCCGGCTGGAGGCATTTAAAATAAATGCAGATGTAAACAATACCGACCGACGGAAGATACGCCGTTTGTCGTTCTCTCTCAAGATTCGATTTCGAAAGAAATAGGAAATAATTCTTCTCCGAGCTCGAGTTAAGTAGCATTGATCAGAAATGCTAAACAAACGATTTTGAGCTCGGTTTGGATTATTTATTGTCTCATATTATTTAAGCAACGATGTGCAGAAATCTGTATAGGAATGCCAGGAACAGCTGCTGAAATGTGTCATCATTGGACAAACTGACAGGCGTTACCGTTTCGCTTTGTCTGATTATTATCTAGATTTAATCTAACATTTAGTAATTTATTGTGAAAGAAAGTAGACTATTTAATTTGCTTGAAATATCGTACAAACGTATAAATGGATACATCGTAAATATTAGCTTTGCTTTCAAATTAATTAAAGCAGCTATGAAATCACAGGAACTGGTAGCTGTGTCGCTGATATTAAAAAAAAATGTAATGAATATATAATAATTAAAATGACTACGGAAAAAAAGATTTAATTCATAATTCCATTTTTCTTAGGCGAAGTCATTTTCAACTTTCCAGCCAGTTATGCTGAAAACTCCAACAGCTTCTGGGACTGCCTATAATAAACCTAATCCTCTAAAGCCTAGAGCTCTAGCAATAAACAAACAAATTATTTGTTCTATTTACAAATTGAATGCTCAATTATACTCAACTGATTCGACGTCTTGGACAATATGCGAATTCCAAGAAATTCTCTCGATGCAACAAAAAGTTTCTGGCAATATCTATAATAGTTAGAGCACTTATCGATTCCAAACTTTTGAAGTATCACACAATATAAATGAGGCTTACCAATGACAGTAGATGCAGTGATTTCGACGATGATGATGGACTAGGTGTCACTGCCTCAGTTGATGCCGCTTGAATTCTGGAATGGTATTTCTCCCATAAACTTTATAGAATATAAAAGCGGATACTTAACGTATAGTTTGTGGTAAGTATTCCTGCTTCACATTTGTCTACAAGTATTGTGTACATATATATTTCATGGTTTTAAGCTTCTGATGACTTCTCATGTCCACAGCACACATATATCATAAAGCTGCATTATTGCAAAATTTTTGTCATTCCAGATGTCTTTAGGATGCTGCATATGGGGATATTATTAATCACATGCATTGCTGTTCCATTTTCTCATACAAATAAAATAAAATAAGCAATGAAATCTAAATTTTGATTTCACATTTGGTGTGCATTACTTGCATGATTGAATCGTAAACTCGTTTTGATAATTCAATTTGAGAATATTGAATGGTAAAATTGCCCTAAAATAATTCCAAGCAAATTGTTGTTCCCTTTGAATATCTCGATTCAATGCATCGCAAACGTCGATGGGACTATATCATACCTAATTGAGTAAATGAATTATTTTTGAAAGGTAAAAAATATCTACAATCATAACCAATGCTGTTGACTCATGGGCGATACATGCATGTATATATTGATCAGTGCAGCTATGAACACTATGAACGAGGAGGATATGTAGCAAAACATTAAAAAAAATAATTTTCATTTTTAAATTTACAATTTTAATAAAAATAAAGTTGATTTTGGTACTCAGTCCCAATTATGGTCACAAAATTATTTAATGATTGCCGATCACAGATAGTTATGGAAATTATGTATGAATGACATTAAATACGCCACAATATTTAGGTACATCTGAGTATAAGTCTCGTCTTTTTTTTAACATGTCCTACTGATACACAAATAAAAAAATTTCGATTCCGCAAATAAAATCCTCGTCGCTAGTAGTATTATTTTGTCTACATATCCATATATCGGTAAAAGACAATATAGATGCGGTGAAAGCATCGATTACGTTTATTTTTAGTTCCTCTGTAGAATAAATCCCGAGCACGGTGGTATTTGGTGTGCCACTTAATGCAACATCTAGATTTAAAATATCTATCATTTATTCCTCAAGTGCCATGTGAGGCGTATATTGTATATTGAATTCTGAATTTTTTTTCTTTATTTGGCCTTCTCATTTTGTCCAAAGTTTTCTGAGAGCATTAACAAAAGATGAGCTTCGCGGCCGCTTCTAACGATAGACTATGAGAAGTATGTAATGACTTTATAGAGTAATAAAGATTGAGAAAACTGTTATCGGAACGTGAGAAACGTAGAAGCAGATAGATCTTAGAAGCACAGGTGCGACCGTAAATGCTACCTGTAGACTGTAGAAAATCGAATCAATGATCATCACACACAGAATACCACAGCAACAACAACAGAAGGGAAACACCAACGACTGCAAGCTTGCATTGCAATATAAAGTCCTTTTTAGATCCTATATATGTATTTATCCTTTTACATCCACACCTGGGATCCGGCAGGGTTTATAAAATAGTCGCGTCTATCATCAAATAAAGTGGTATAGGTGATTGAGTTGTGACACATTCAAAGTTAGTTTGCTAAGTTCTGTTCCGGATATCTTGGAAAACCAGACACAGTAATTAGCACATTATTTTGAAAACAACAATAAAATCAATCGGTGTGGGACACTGCACAGAACATGCGAAATCAAAGCTAGCTTTTTTCATACTCGCACTTAAAACACGTACATTTAATTGTAACATTTCTTCGAGTAGAATTTCGTAATTAGGTACGTTTGTTATCCAGTATAACGAATGATATAATGTCCAGGCGTATTTGTTAAATCGAAAAATTCGTAATATTGAATATATTTTATTCGTGTGCATCGAATGTATTTTTCGTGCGTTATATAGAGATACAAAAGAAGTTGAAGAAAAAGTGTACGTAATATAGGCATTTGTTATACTGGACCACCAATGTAATTGAAATATAAAATATACAATACATATACAAAATAGTAAAAAGATCTTCAAAACCATTGAATATTCAGAGGTACTTAGTAAATTAATGTAATAAATAAAAGTAAAATCTGAGACTACTGGGAGTTACAAGGGAAAACATACACAATTTACTATAGTAAAGTAAACATTTAATTTGAAATTCGGCCAATGTTCATTTCTATTCTGCCTGTAATGTCCAAATGCAATCAGTACCCAAATGCGTGTACAAGAACACACTTTACAATTGCAATTTGAATTTGAATTTATTGCAGCAAGTTAATGTGATGCGTATTACGTTGTTCACTGCCTCTTTTAAGGTTAAACAGTTACCAGAGTGCATGCATGGTCATGAATAGAAACATTTTCTCACCGGATATACAGAAATTGTTCCACAATAGTTACTGAGAGATATAACATCAAGGTGCATACATTCGAATTGTATGCACATAGGAGTGTGTAGCTGTTAGAAGCCTGCTATACTGGGTAGGAAGAGCTAGGCAGAAATGAATTGTCAAGGGAACGAACCTAAAAACTGTTAATTGTATGTCCAAATCATGAATTTCGATGTCATTCAAAGATTAGGTTCAAATCTAATTGTCCGTTTTAATTGTGAATGCTAATTGGGATTTTAGAATGTGTAAGAGGGCGTATGACAACTACCCAGTCGACATTAGTTATAATTTATATATATTTAGTCAAAGTTGCTGCCAATAATAAGGTTTTTTCCGGTTCACAACATGGAGATGAAAGTAAATTAGCTACGAAATTCAATTTTATCGAATATAATTTGAAATTGCCAATTGGATATGTAGGAAAATTGAGTGAAAATTATGCACCAGTCATCATTTATTGCCATCGGAGCAAAATAAAATTAGAGTCGCTGGTAGATATCCAATTATCGGTGCATGCTCTTGATCGAATTAATATGTAAATTGAAGTTGTTTAATATATTTGCGCATGCTAACGTTTGTATGTTTACTGTATGCATTCATTTGTACATGTACATACATTTATTAAAGTAAATCGAATAACATGGGTATTAATTAAAACGTTCCAAAATCGAATAAAAATGTTCGCACACAGTTATAAATATTTGCCAAAAGTTAAAAAATGCTATTAAAGACTAACTTATAATCTCAATTGTTATTTTGTACATTTTATATATATTAGTATTATTATTATTTATTATATAATCATAAGTGCATAATTGTAGAAATCAGGTTGCGTTCGCTATATATTATTATGTATTATTTCAAAAGTAGTAAGTAACTTTAATCTTAATCAGAAATTGAATATGCATAATAACTTAAAGACGAGAATTATGCCCCCGGCAGCTGACGTGACCTCCTCAGTCATGTTACGGCAACAGGTTTGGGGTGTACGAGTTTATTCTCATACAGCCCAAACCTGGCTAACGAAGCGCAACCCCCCCCCTCATGACACGCAGAACAAGATTGGCCTCGGAAAATGCCTACCCTGGTGTGCCTGGGCCCCATTTGGAGCCAGGCCTGAATGGTGGCAGCATGCGAGCGTCTGGTGGCCGGCCTGTCCCTCTCGGCAGCCGATCGGGCTCAGCCCGAAGGAATTACGAGCACCCCATCAGTGGCCTCGTGAGCCGCTATTGTGGTGGGGGGAAGTCACGCCATGCACTAACCAGTGCGTGCGATTGGCAGAAGGCAACGGACAACGGCATCGACTTAGGATAGGCACATGGAACGTCTCATCGCTCACAGGAAAGGATCTCGAGCTAGTTGAGGAAGCTGCCAGGTATCGTTTGGATATCGTGGGTATCCCTTCGACGAAGCAAAGGGGATCTAGAACTGTGGACCTTTTGGACGGGTGGAAACTCTTCTTGTCGGAAGTTGCACCTCAAATGTCTGCACAGGCGGTAGTGGGGATCCTCACAAGTCACAGGCTGGCAGCGGTATTGGAGAGGATACCATTAGGAGGGAGAGTCGCGATCCTAAAGCTCAAGCTTGAAAGGTCAACTCTGGCTCTGGTGCAGGTGTATGCACCGAATTTAGAGTCAGAGTACGCGGCTTTCCTTGATGAAGTTGATGCTGCCCTTGAAAGGATAGCGGAGATGGATTCCTATATCCTGATGGGTGATTTCAATGCTCATGTGGGTGTGGACGTAACGACCTGGGGGAGTGTGATTGGTAGGAACGGTGATCCTCATCATAACGCGAACGGAGAAAATTTATTGGACTTTTGCTGTGCAAATGGGATGTCCATAATGAACACCTTCTTTCCACACACAGGCATCCATAAATACACGTAGCGCCGTCAGAGTCTTCAACAGAAATCGTTGATAAATCTCTTTGTGTGTGAAACGGATGAAACGGATGGTTTGTGACGTTCGTGTGATGAGGGGGGCGTAACTGTCAACTGATCATCAGCTTGTGTTGTGTACGCTGTACCTCACTGATAAAGTACCTTTTCTGCCACGGCGGAAACCAAGAGTGGTTAAACGCATACGGTGGGAGAAACTACAAGACTACAGAAACTACAGAGCGACTTCCAACTGTTTCATCGCATGTAGAGGAAGAATGGCGACTGTTTTCAACAGCAGTCATTGCCTCTGCACGGGATGTTTGTGGAGTGAAAAGAACTGCGTGGTTTAAAACACCCGGAGTTCAAGAAGCCATCAGAGAGAAGAAGAAGACCTACAAAGACTGGATTCTCTTGGGGCACTCTGCTTCTCGTGACCGGTATACTGAAGCGCGAAGAACTTGCAAATTAGCTGTGCGAGCAGCTAAAGAGCAGTCTTGGAAAGAGTTCGGCTAGAAGCTGGAAAGCGACCATAGATCTGCGAAAAAGATGTTCTGGTAAACCATTTGCCGACTCAGAGGGGAAATTCAACATCATCCAAGGAGTCAAATCCAAAGAAGGGGTGTTGCTTTCCAATGAGGCGGACATCTTGGGCAGATGGAGCGAGCACTTTTCGGAGCTGCTCATTCCCGAACAGGGCACTGAGGATGACAGACCCGTAGTCTTGAGTGGAGGAAATCATTTTGGCGATTGAATCGCTAAAAATTGGCAAATCCGATGGTGTGGATGAAATCCGACCAGAAATGCTTAAGGCAATGGGTAAAAAGGGAGTTTTATGGCTCTCTCGTGTCATTAAAGTGGCCTTGGAACGCGGTGAGACACCTGGCGATTGGCAAACTGGGGTGATTGTCCCACTTTTCAAGAAGGGGGATAAAAGAGATTGTTGCAACTACAGGGGCATATCGCTTTTAAGTATTCCCGGGAAAGTCTATGCTAAGGTGTTGGAAGCTCGTTCTAGAGCTATGGTCGAGCTCAGGATGGGGGATAAACAGTGCGGCTTTCGTCTCGGCAGAATTACAACCGACCAGCTTTTCACTCTAAAAATGGTACTTGCGAAGGCTTGGGAGTATGCCAAACCCATCTACAAATGTTTTGTAGATTTGGAAAAGGCATATGACCGAGTCCCTCGAGGTAAACTCTGGTGTGTCCTGCAGGAGTATGGGTCCTCTTCTGAGAGCCATTCAGTCTCTATACACAAACTGTAGCAGCTGTGTTCGGGTAAACGGTGCTAAATCAACACCTTTCACCGTGGGCGTTGGACTTCGCCAAGTGTGTGTCTTGTCACCTCTCCTTTTCATTGTATATATGGACTGGATGTTGCAGCGCAGCCGAGGTGAGGAATGTTTCGCATTGGGAGAGTTGAAGGTAAGTCATCTTCTTTTTGCAGAGATTCTCACATCCTTCCAGACGGAACTCCATCGCGCACTCGATAGGTTTGTGGCCGTATGAGCTGATGCTGGAATGAGGGTTAACGTGGACAAATCGGAGGTTATGGTCATTTCCAGAACGCCTGTTCAATGCACTCTGCATGTTAGTGGAGTCCCATTGAAGCAGGTGGAGATGTTTAAGTATCACGGGGTCTTTTTCACGAGTGATGGAAGGAGTAATGCTGCGCTTTCCGGTAGGATTGGTCAAGCTGGGTCAGTTTTGACACAGCTTGGTAGTTCTGTAATCAGAAAGGCCGAGCTTGGTGTCAAAGCCAAGTTATCGGTTGTCAATTCAGTATTTGTTCCAATTCTCACCTATGGTCATGAAATTAGGGTAATGACCGAAAGAATAAGATCGCGAATACAAACTGCGAAATCAGATTTCTTCTTGCTGTTGTGAGAGTTACTCGCCGGGATAGGGTGAGAAACACGGCAATACGCGAGTAATTCAATGTAGAGCTTCTTCGAACGGAAAGGGCTATGCTTCGATGATTTGGTCATCATCACGACTTCCGAGGCGTACCTTGAATGCGATTCCATCAGGTAGGCGACCGCTTAGCAGACCCAGGACGAAGTGGTTGGACCAAGTCCAAAAACTCACCTGGTTGCGCTTGGACATAACTCTTGATGAGTTAGAGTCGATGGCGGAGGATCGAGTGGCATGGAGATCTCTCGTGCGTGGTTTACCCCCGCGACCCCTTTAGTGGATCATGCGGGTCAGAAGATGATGATGATGATGATGAGGAAAAGTATTTGAGCAGCAATTCAATACATCATCTTTCTTGACCCATTATTTCATCTGCTGTGAATAGAAGATCTTCATTATTGGGCTTCGAGCCTGTATCCGAGAGGATGTCGAGGTCCTAGAGTATTCTCTTATCCAAATTTATTTTTGTCAATTTTGAGTCCGATTTTAAGAATTGAATGAAATTGTTATGTATTGTACATATTACATATCTAGTATTAGTTTTTAAGTATGTTTAATAATTAACAAATTGAAATCCTAACTCTCTACGCACATACTACAGATAATCTAAAATCATGTAAGGCGCTATGTTTACGATATTCGTAGATGTGTGCACAACACTGCTTTCTTTAGGGACTTGATTAGGTGCAGTCTTTATTAATACATCAACACTAGGAACTGTATTTTTCTTTACAAAACATTTTTAACATTTAACAGGCTACCTTTGACCTGTTTTAAAAAACTTCATTCCTTATCGCAATAATTTCATACATTCGTCACGATAATTTTTTATGCACACTATACAACTGTGGAACTCTTTACCTTCACTTTTAAAATCCATTTTTAATCACAGAGATTTACAAAGGGAAATTATCCCTCAATTCTACACACTCCTTCTATCATTTATTTTTAAGGGATATGTCCGCTAATTCTTTGTTAGTTTGGAGTTTAATTACTTAGTACCAAACAAGATATAAAACCTATATGGACATACCACTTATGTACGTAAAATAAATAAATGAAATGAAATGAAAAATATACATTTGATTGAAAAATAACAGATACAAAGTTTGATAATAATAAACACACAAACTTAACATTCTTGCATAGTTTAATAATACACCAATGTTTGATATTCCAAAATTCACTTAATGTCAATGTAAAAATGGTTTGTTTGCTTGTAGGATGATGAAAAGCCCTTAAACCACTGGAATCGAAATACGTGATATTTTACTTCAAAAATGTTTGTATTAGCATGATGTTATACTAAAAACCATGTACTTATATTCATTCGTTCGTTTATCTGAAAAGCTTTAACAGCCGATGAAATACATAAACCTTTGTTTTATTAATTAATATGAATTTTTTCTTCAGTATTTTTTGTGTTCTTGTCTTATTTACTTGAAACATAAAAAATATCGAAAACAATTCAATCGGCATTTTTTTTACAAAATCAACTTCTGTTCGGTATATGCGGTCTATGAACCGAGATTTCTTTAAATTAAATTTGGTAACTTGTAAACAGAGAAGGAACTGCAAATACCTGGCGTAGGCAGCCGTAATCAATTTCAGTTTCACACTTTTCCTTTTGCTGAACTGCCTACAACATCTCCCAACTGTAGTTCAACGCATAAACAAGTTTTACGCAGCATAAACGAGAGTGAAAGCCCTTCTGTTACTCTTTCACCACTACCTGGTGTATGTAACTTAAGTATACACTACTTCCAGCAGACATTGACACCTGATTCAATTTGTGATGTTCTTCGGTGTATCTCGGATTAAGTTCATTATAGTTTTTCCTTCACCAAAGCGTGTGCCACCTGCTTAAAAGACTTTGATGAGGAAAAATTCCACAAAAGGAAAAGATGCTGTGTTACCAGTGACGGCGTGTGCGCGGCAGTTGTTTATCAAGAGCGCAGCCGTGCAATTCCATGGTCGCTGTTTTTAGTGCTAAGGGGAAAGTGCCTTATAACGTGACTCAGGTACGAAGTAAGATTTCAGTTTATTTGTAACAGTCTGTCGGTGTGGTGATCTTAATTTGATTTCTTATGAGTAAATCCTTTCTTCTTACGGTGATCAAAAAATCATAAATCGGTGATATTATTTTAGTCAAAATGAAGTGATTCATAAAACTAGTGAATAGAAAATACTGTGAGAAAGAAACTATGCAAAATTGTGGAAACTTCGAAAACCACATATATATGCATATATATTAATTTAACTGAATGCATTCGTATGTATACTTCTACGATTTTTATTAATGTTAATACGATTATCTATCGAAAGTTATAGAGAATATATCATTCCCCATTACCCCGAGCATGTTCGAATACTTGCTTTTTGTTCGCTGAATATATTGACGTTTATATTCGCCCCGAATAACTTTTTAAGGAGTGACCTTTTCCATTTTTAATTCTAAAAAAAGCACGGGGTAGCACGAAATATGTAATATTTATGTATATTTGAATTGATGAAACTCAAATGATTTTTCTTCAGCTTTTCTAAAGCTTATTAATTAATTCAATAATTACTTACTGATGTTCGGGTGTACGTCTTTCCATGTTACAAATTAAGCATGACTACATTTGGCACATGTTAAGAATCACGTGGGAACTGTCAAAAAATAGAAGACTTAAAAAAGCAAACATCAACAAAATAACAAATATATTTTCAATCCAAGGTACGAAAAACGTTTATAATAGACCGAGTTCCTAACATAAATTAAAATTTGGAGATAAATTCCAGGAAGAGACTCGGTTCTTCTTCTTTTAAACGTGTATTCTTAAACGAGTATCTTATATATATATTTCTTATATACGTACAGTACATTACATTGATTTAACTTCATTTTAAACAGATGTATACACATGATTTAGATATTCTAGCTCATTCTGTAATATTTACATTTGTGAATATTCTCTTCTCACATCTGTCTCAATGAAACAAATGCATTAAAAGAGGGAAGATATCGTGGTTGTTGACGAAACTTTCTACTCACTGTACATAACTTAAGCTTAATGAAACTGTCCGCTTTTGTGAGCAACAGGAATTTTGTTAAATATGCTAGATTAATTAATAGACACGTACAAAAAATAAATTATCATATATTACTTTTTGCTAAAATATTGTATTTTTTATTTTTCTAGAAGTGCAATGATACCAAAATTCATTATTCTATTGTTGTTGGCCATTGAACACATTTTATCGGAAGAGACAATTGCAGAAACGAGAAGTTTGACCCCATTTTCATCTTCCATTGGTGTCACAACCCAACGAGCATCAAGGATTGCCGAGGAAAGAGTACATAAGCACCCTTTGCATTTCCTTCTCTCCTCTATTTAACATATTGCAAAAACACAGAAATAAAATCCTATTTAATCCGTAACAACTCTGCATTTTGAACTGACAAAGAATCCTGACAATTGTGTCTGTTATTTCTTTTATTCTTTCTGCTCACACCAACAGAGTGCGTCGTTCAAATTTGCCACCGACTACTCTATAACAACCTTAAATGGGTCCTCATACCAATTGCAATCACGCAATGGTGACCAGACACACAGCGATTATATTTCTCAATCGCCCGAAGAAGAAATCAACCCTCCGCAGCATGACACGGTCGATGATCTCGACTACCATCCGGTTGTCAGGTACGAAGTATTAGTGAAAAAAATCCATCCATTCCAGTTATATTCACGTTATGTTGTTTGCAGGTACGAGACGCAGAACAATCACAGTCAAGTGCGGGGACAGTTTGTGCTAGGTAACAGTGGAGTAGAGTCACGGCGGGAAAATACACAGCAACAGTCAAGCAATAAAACGAGAGGCAAATCGAAGGGATTTATCGAATTTGAATTTGATATTGATGGTGGTGGCGGTAGAAGAGAAAATAACGATGACACAATTGAAGGTACAAACACTGCTACATCTTCGTTGAAGCAGATTCTTTCGAGTATACTTCCTCAAGGTATAGCAGACATGTTTCGCTTCAGCTATGTAGCTGAGCCCCCACAGACCAAAGCACGTCTTGGACGCAAAGGCTATAAAATAACAAAACCAAAGGAAAACAATCAGTACGAGCACGAAATTGCAACTATGTCGTCTTTAATACAACAAAATTCCGAACTACCACTGCCACAATTACCTCAACCCTCGCCGTCAGTTGCACCATCAACCGTAGACGATACAAAAATTAACAATTCCAGCGTAGTTACTAACGAGGATGTTCGAAATATTAATGATGCCGTCGAAAAGGATTGGGGTAAGCATGAAATAGTGACCTCAACACTATTTTCTGAAAACTTGGATCAAAACTACTCGCGACTGGTGTCTCCTTTCGGCGAAGCCATAAATGCGGACAGTCCCACTGATTCGGACTATGAGGATCATAACCTTAATTTGGATGAAGACAATCTCATAGCCCCTTCCCTAATTTCTGCCAATCAGCTCTTTTATCCCCATCCAAGAGACATACAAGTAGGTTCTGAACGAGGCAACTCAAATCAGCAGAAAAACCTTCTATCTGGAATTGAAAAACAAATTAACGTACAAATAATTCAGGACAGTTTAGGAGGCTATGGTCAGAAAATAGCACCATCTCATACGAGGCATCTTGATGATTTTCAAGAAGAAGTTGAGAAACAATTCAGTCCGAATGATATTAGAACCGATTCCGAAGCGGCCTCAAGAAAGTTCTTAAGAAGCTTCAAGGAAAAGATAAGTAATAAGAATCAGTTGAAGGGACAACCAAGGTCTGTTCAGCCAGAGAGTCTGCTTCACACATATATATATTCATCGGATACCAGTAATGATTCCCTTACAAATGGTTTGCCTGAAGAAAGAAAATCATATGAAGCACCACCAGCAGGCAGTCTCCTTCAGGATGTACCTTCAACTTTGAATCCGCCCAGCAGTTATAGAGGCATTTATCAAAACTCAAATACTGTCAGTGATGATTTGGATGCCCCCAAAGATCTGGCTCCACTCAAAGACACGCAAGCAGAAGAAAACAGAGAAGCTAAGGAAATATCTTCTCTTCACACTGATGTTTTCCTTCGAAATCCCCAGAACCAGAACCCCCAAACGATTTTCGTTACTCGTAGCCCGAAAAATGAAATTGATGGTTTCATAGAATCGACCACGCCTTACCCGAGATATAACTTTAAACCGCCTACTATAGTCGAAATTCAAAAATCAGTGAATATTCACAACAAGTTCATAACTGAAAAAAATGGAAATTTGATAGAACAACATGAAATTTACTCTAGACCTGGACATTCAAATAATTCCCCAGGGTATCTTCAATCACCTGAACCCAGTACTCAGCCCTCTCTTTCAGAGCGTCCAATAAGAGTAGCCCAACTCCAAGAAGAGTCTCTACAAAGTGAAACTGTTGTTCATCCAGAAAATGAATTACGCTACCATCAAATTCCAAGTAGTCAAGAACAAACACAGCAAGAAGATGTTCAAGAACCCTATGAACAAAATGCACATGATCAGAATGTGCACTATCAGCAGTTACCATCTGATGAGCAAACTGTCCAACAACAACAATATTCAGAGGAAGTTAAAGATCAACACGGGCAACATCAATACCTCAAACAACAACAAGAACAAGACAAAAAATATAAGCAGCTTCATGATGAAGACCAAATCTATCAGCAACTTCAACAAAAACAGCAACAAGAGCAGCAATATCAGAGAGCACAAGAGGAAAAATATCAACAGCAACAGCAGCAATATCAGCAAGTCCAAGAGCAGCAATATCAAATTCAACATGATCAAAAGGCCCAACAACAAAATCAAAAAGATCGACGATATCAACAACTCCAACAGAAGCAAGAACAAGAGCAACAGCAACGGCAACAGCAGCAGTTACAATTTCAACAGCAACAAGACCAAAACCAACGCATGAGGGATGATAAACTTCAAGAACAGTACGACTTCGAATATGCGAACTATGATCAACATCAACCAAAGCAACAGAATCATTATGAGCCCCAATTGAAAAACCAACATCAGGAATTAATGTACACCAAGAAGCAGCTAATTGAAAAGCTCATTCCGTACCCTGTTGCGGTAGATAGAATTGTACCACACCCGTATCCGGTAGAAAAAATAGTTGAGAAGTTCATTGACCGGCCTGTACCTGTAGAGCGTATAGTTGAAAAGCAAGTCAATGTTCCATATCCTGTACGGGAAGTTGTAGAAAAAGTCATTGATCGTCCGGTACCTGTTGAGAAGATAATCGAGAGGCCAGTCCATATACCGTATCCTGTTCAGGTTGATCATTTCATAGATCGACCGTATCCGGTTCAAGTTCCTGTCGCTGTTGCAGTTCCAGTTCCCGTACATCGTTTCATTGATCGTCCATATCCAGTAGAAAAGATTATTGAAAAACCAATACATGTCCCTTACCCGGTCGAGAGGATTGTTGAAAAGATTGTAGAAAAGCACGTCCCCGTTGAAGTCGAGAGAATAGTTGAAAAGCCTGTTGAAAAAATCGTCCATAAACATGTGGATCGGCCTGTACCAGTTAAAGAGTTCGTCGCTCGACCAGTACCAGTTCCAATTCCAGTACCGTTTGGTGTACCAGTGGCTATTAGTTTGACCAAACAAAAAGATAAGAAGAACAAGCAGCAGGACACTGTGGAAGATTTTCTCGAGTTGGTACCTCCGCCCTTACCATCAGCCGCTGGAATCAGTGAATATAAAACAATCCCTGAAAATATGGAATTCCTTCTTGTAGATGACTATAATAGGCCCGTGACATATGACCACCAGTTGGTCCAATGGAATCACCCAGTCAAACGGGGTATCAAGACACGCAATATCAAGAGAAGCCCTGATTTTGGGCGACATTTAAGGGTAGAGTACGGCTTCAAACCGCCATTAGTACCGTCACTAGAAATAGATGATCAAGGATTGCCCATATCAAATAGAAAAGCTGGTGAATGATCCGTCAGAAATTATAATTTCAATCCCATGTGCCAAAACATTATTTTTAATTATTTAATCATTACTTTTACAATATACAATACATATCAGAAACAAAATATGGTTGCATGTCTTTTATTTACCTCTCACGTTTAGCCAACGCCCCTGCTTGGCCATCATTCACCAAAATGTTAAGCGAAACTAAAATCCTTTTTCAAATAATGTCGTCCCATTTGGTACATTCCCCACCTACGTTCACAGAAAAGTCAAAGCAGGAAGAATTTATTGCCTTAGTGGGATACGAGGAAGGAAATGAACAGAAAAGGGTATAAACGAAAACGAAAGCCGTCAGTTTCGCTGATATTCCTTCTTAGCGATTGTGGTGGTATGGAGGCCGACTCTTATCTAGATGACCTCTCTTTTGGCAAAAAGCCTACAATTTCTGTGTTCTCCTTTAGCACGCTTTGTATCTTATCGACAAGGCAAGCTCTTAGCTATCATGTTGGTTGTGCTTAGATATGTACCATGTGCTTGTCCTGTATATGTGTTCGTATGTAAAAGCACAGTTTAGCTCCAATAAAGAAAATAAAAATCAACCAGTGGGGTCCTTTTCTAGTGTTTAGCACAATAAAAGGCAGAGCATGATTTATATGACAGGTGATAAATTTTATTCGCACGCGAGTACCACACAATGCAAAGCAACAAATAAAAGTATACAAGAATGAGGGTCGAGATGAAAATGCGAAAGGCCTCTGCAGAGCCAAAAATTGGGAGGACGTATCTTCGTATCACGTTTTTAGTATTATTACGTCGATAACGAAACTAAGAATAGCACAAAGATGTTAAGCATTGCTTTATCTGACGACTTCAAACGTGTGAAGTAATTAACTATATTGTAGTACCTTTGGCGTGTATAATGTGAGAATCTAAATGGCGTTTGCTGTTAAACAGAGTTGTAATATGACGCTGGAGATATAAATAATGTCCTTCAATCATGATATAAGACTGTAAGGGTTCTTTTGTTGTACCGATACATGGTTATTTTGAAATTTGAAACAATTACATTTCGCAATGGAGAAACTTAATATGGAATACCATATTGCCTATGTGGGCAATATGTAATCATGGCGAGTAGCACAAATCCAAACAAACAGAATCACACCATATCTGACGAACGACTAATCTCAAAGAGTGATAGCATTAGCAAAATATTGATGTTACCAAAAATGATGTTAGTTTAATTTAACCCTCTCGAACCCAACTCGAAATAGTGAAATTAGTTTGTTGAGGAAAAACTACTTTGAAATGAGTTTACCAAACAAAGCAGATAGTTATTTTGTTAAAAACCTCTCTTACTGACTGTTCAGGACTAAAAGCCAAAAAGAACACATGAAGTTTGGGAATAGTGACAAAAACTTCTCTTTACTTTTGTCGACACCTTAATTTTAATTACAAAAGATAGCTACAAAAAGTTTATATTACAATAACCTCCACCAAGACTCTGGTGACAAAATACATATTTCTCAAACTGCTATTGAACTTAGTTGATATGGAAACACCTGACCAATGCATTAGTAAAAAGTGATAGTGGACATGTTGCAGCAGTATACACACTAACAACTAAAAGTACTGCATTTTTAAATTGTTATTGATAAATGCACAAAAGGACAGACTCGGAAAATTATGCGGAAGAAAATCGTAATACTAACAATGCCATCAGAAAACTAATTGTTTTTTTTCATTAATTTTAATTTTATTTTAATTCATTTCACCGCTTCCTTGCAACATTTACTTACGGTTTTTTGATTTTTTCATAATTTTGTTACCACCTTAAGTCTATGTAAGTTTGACTGTCATGGTCAAACTACCGCGCCAGTTTGAAAAGCCAGCGTCGGCGGGGACTGGTGTTGGTGTAACCATCAGTAAAATTGCAGTTCTTTGGCAGACTCTTTCCAGTCTCCAGCAAAGATCGCTCTATTCTACCGGAGCAGATCCTCGTGACTGCGAGCGACATCCCGTTCGTCCACTGTTCGGGGTACGACATGGAAGATGACAGGAAATCCTTGTGGATCCTGTATTAGGCAAATTGTGTCGAGATAGAGGAACTCTTCAGAAGGAATAAAGCCAGTAAGTCACACTTTCTCACGGTACATAACAATGTAACAATATTATGTACCGTGAGAGAGTGTCACTTACCGGCTTTATTCCTTCTGAAGAGTTCCTCTATCTAAAAATATTGGTGTCACGATGATATAAAACGGAGGAAATCCCATCATTGATCTACATGTATCGGGTTATCCAATAGGTAATTGACAATTACTTTTTTAAGTAAAAATAATTATTGGATTGAACTACAATCTAAACATATATGTATGGAATTCGACTTCGTTCACAACGTTCATGTTTGCAGCTGTCGATTCGTTGTATACAATTTTCGATGACTCGGCCACATAGCGGTTATGTCTCGTTCAATATTCGCTCTGAGCTTCTCTAATGCGCCAGCTTGTTGGCATACACCAATAATTTAACGTATCCCCATAAAAAAGCTTAGAAGTGTTAAATCACACGATCTAGGCAGCCAATCACCAGGACCATTGCTCCATTAAACACGTTTATCGAATTGATTTCAATAAGTCGATTGTTACACCCACTGTGTGGTCAGTGACACCGTCTTGTTGCAACCATGCATCATTAATGTCTAGTCCATTAAATTGACCAAAGAAATAACGCCGCAAAATGTCTCTGTAGCGAATGCAACGTGACTTCCACAATGACTTTGTGGATAAAGTGGTATATCTTGAAGTGGGATGAAATTGTTAATTTTCTCCAACATTTTTAGAGCCAATTCCGAGAATGTATGTGGTTTTAGTTCTTTGATTAACTGTAACTGGAACACAGAACAGAGATCAAGTAGACTGAAATTTATATAGTAGGCTATGAATTGTTCTTTGTTCCTGAACTTCACCATGACGAAAATGTTATTTTCACTGAATGTCTTGACATATGTTTATAATTTGTAAGTTGAAATTTATGTGTACGAATATAGCCTCAGTAAACAGGATTCGCCAGATTTGTATCTATTTGTATAATCTAATGAAAACGGAATAATTCCCCCCCCCATCTCTGTAAATTTTCTTAAATCTTTGGAATTGTTTGATAAAGAAAGATTGCCACGTTCCGACAGTGCCCAGACATATTACATAGGAAAAAAGATTCACTCATAATCAGATGGCTGAGCCTTAAGCTGTGACACTGTGACTTTGTAATTGACCAGTATAATTACAAAGTCGATGACTGCATTGGTGTGGTACAACCTCACCTTTCACATCATAAGGAGACCCACCTTTTATGCTTCACGCTAACGCCCACCAACTAAATCAATCAACCGAAGGCAGCACGTCCCTTAAATCAACACCCAATCTCAAAAGGACATTTTGTCCGCTCAGACTAAGACTAAATGGAAAGTCAGGACTCTGATCGGCGTCATAACAAAGTACTGTGCAATTGCACACGATCACGCTGGATGTTAATCTCGTAAATGACATCTGCAGAATCTGGATCGAAGAAGATGATTAGAATACGACGTACTCCTTCCATCTAGTTACTTTTTTAGTAACTTGAGCGAACTGAACAACAGCATAAGTCAACTAAGCCGCCTTCTTGCAAGTGCCAATTGGTTCCACGTATAGAACTAAGTCAATCCGCGTGGGTTGAAAAGAATGGGTTTAATCATTTCACTTAATTATGTGAGATCTATTGTTTCGTTACGTTACAGGCGTAATTGGTCAAATTTCACCCGCAGGCGATACTAGTGTATACAATAATCTGATTTCAAAGATTTGAATATTATCTTATCATATTTAAATAACCTATTCCATGGAGTCGCTTTAGGCAAGCTTAATTGACTGCATGATTTTGAACACCTTTAATTTAATTTAAAGCCAACTGCATAATTAACATGCTTTCCACCTATGCGTCCAGTCGATGTCCCTCAAATAAAATGTTACTCCAAAGGAATCGTAATTTACCAAGCCCGAGTTGTGTTGTCGCTACAATGCACCAAATTATTTTTCGCCAAAAACTTGTACTCAATTAAAATTGCAATTTACGTTTTAATTGCTCGCACCTGGTATATTTGTACTGCAATCAATTACACCGAAAAATGGACTTCAATCACACAGACCTACCTGCCCTATCCATTGGCCATAGAGCAAACAGGCAACCCCGGCTACAATTCAGAAGGGTAAATTACAGTTGTCAACTGCACACGTTAAAGGAAAAATACAATATTCATTGCACACACCTTTCGCATACTCTCTCAATTGGGAAGACTATCGATTTGAAATATTCAAGTTCTATGCGTTTAGAATTTAACACACTAGAAAAAGCATACACGAACAACGAAGCTCTACAATGCATTTCCAATCTGTCACACTTGTCTGACACCACATGGTGAATAGGTACACTTTAGGTAGACAATTGCGATTTTACACACCCTTCCACAAACGATGCATGGCTATCAGTTAGTTTCAGAATGAAATGAAATTTCCTTCTATCTCATCTGTCACCTCCAGGAGCCTGTTTTGTGTTTGCTTGAAAGTAGAATTCAGCCCAACGCCAATTCAAATGGACGATTTCAGGTCAGAGACCCACTCGAAACTGAAAAGCGAAAAAGCAAGAAAAAAGTGTAGCATATACCATGCAAGTGCAAAGTTACAATGATACTGGAGCAGTGACAGCGATGTTAACGGGATTTTGAGGTTTTTTTTTGTTTGAAACAGTAATTGGGGCTAAAAGTGCTTCCCGAAGAGATGGACATGAAGATGTCCTGTGGATTCAAGTATGCGTTACGGGATGTCCACATATCTGAATAGATTGTGAACAAAAATTTATTTTGCGGTACACTGTGTGTGAAAAGAACATTTCCTACGGATCTACAGTATCAAATGCTGCAGTAAACGGACATGTGTCCAGCTATAATAGAAGCGTGTCGATCTTAAATTGTCTAGTCTTCCCCAGCACTCGCTTTAGTGTGAGTATTTTACCTATTGTCAAATTGGACCTACGCACTCGTACGCACCGACTACTGCAGTGCAAAAACACTTTAGACGTTCCCTGAACGGGATCTTATAGGCAGGGATATAGCTCTTTAGTTGTTAGGAGAGGTAGGGTCACCTTTGCTCCATCTAAGGCAAATTAAGCTGATTTCGCTTAATTCGCCAAGGATGATTTATCCGGTGCATAAACTATACCAGAACATCGAAACCGGATTTGAAGAGGTCTCATGGTAAACCATCTCAGCCTGTGGCTTGAGAAACCACCTTCAACTTTCTAATGGCTGACCTCATCCCAACTATGGCTATGTCCCTTAATCAACTGTTCTGTGATACTGCTTGTGATCGTGATGACTCAATCACTTTCAATGGGAATTTAGCAAATTACGATACTTTAGTTTTATATTGACCATTAGTGTAAGCCCTGTGTCAAGAGACATTTTGTTTCTCAAATCATGAAGCGACTAGCGAAGCATTCTTGCAAATATACTACTATTAATTGTTAAAAAAATTGAATTGGAACTTATTTGGAATGCAAATTGGTTTATTTTATTTTGATTTTACGAGGAATTTCTCATCACCTACTAAAGTGGATCTCATCTAAGTAATCCGCTCTTCAAATACGATTGTAATCATTTTCGTTTTTAAAGAAAATTAATATCAGGTCGTTCTCCTTCTGAACGTTTTACAAAATACACTTTTAAACTAGTGCCAAGTGTGGAGGAGATTGAATTACTTATAGTGACAATTACTTGACCTAATGTGACAAATCCTTGAATGCCGTTGTAGGAGAAGGAAAAAACAATTGGGGAGGTCAGTAGAGTATTTTGTTTGATTCGTGTGGGTTGAAGTACACCGGGTGTAATTTTCTGTCTTCTGTCTATGTGTGTGTCTTCAGAATCCTTGAGAGTGAGAAGTGAATTTATGTCCCTGTTCTATATTCACCGGAATTCATTTTTCTTTTGCATGGGACAAGCGTACATGGAGACATGGCTGTAAGCCAAATCGAAATCCAACAAAATCGTTGCCAAAACGAGCTGTGACCAAGAGGTTCGCCTTCTCCCGACAAGTTGGTTGGTGAAAGATGGAAAATATTCAGTTGGCAAAGAATTTGAATATGAAAAGAACGTTGAACTATGAACACCATTAAGTAACCGCTCCTTCCTATTTCAACGTCATACACAGGATACAGATATGTATTTATTGCACGACAGAGGTCTCCTCCTTATAACGTAAAGATGAAGAAATGAAAGCGAATCAAAGCACAGAGATTGAAAATAAACTCGTCAAGGCGCTTAGTTTCACTTTCATTGATTTGACCAAGACCGGTCTTCGCACATTGGACAAATCATTTATGCATGGATGTGTGCATTGTTGTGTGATATGTTGTGTATAATGTTTATACGTGAACTGAACACAGCAGCGAGTTTCATTATGCCTTCGGGTAACTCTTTCGCTTATTTGGTTTTATTACAATGACAGACATACTTATATTTTGTCATTTTGTTAAAATCCAAGTGCATAGCACACATGTATTAGATATAATTGTCTAATTGTCGTTTCAATATGAAAGCAATCAGCATTATTTTATTTTAATTTGTTCATATTAGGTTGCACAGATTATCATGTCACTATTTACGTGTGAATACACGACTCCCTAATCTATATCCCTAAAAATCCTAAAAATCTTTGTTCACAGCTATGACTTCTTATTGTCAAACAATTCCAAATATCGCTAAAACAATGCGATTTGCAAGGTATGTCGCAGCAAAGAGGTATTTCATCACAATTCAATCTATACCACCGCACGGCACTATTAAGAGCATATTACAGAAATTCAATCTATGCCATCACACCTTAGTTAAGGTGCACATTATGGTGCCCAAAACTGCTGACAGATGGGGATACGGCGGGTATTGAGAACCTTATGGCAAAAATATACGGAAAATACATCAAAAGCTGCTGCAAAAACGTAAGCGAGTGAACTTTTAGAAGGACGCTGCGTTCAGTCGGGCTGGTAATGGCTATAAAAACGAAAAAATTAACGTTTATTAAGTCCTGGCTAAAGTTTAGCAAAGAACATAAAACCTGGACTTGCGGAAGACTGGAAAGTAGTCCTTCGGTCTGATGAAAATAAAATCTACAGGCTCTAGTCCGACGAAAAGGATTACTCTTGGTTCCACCAAACGAAAATCAAATCAAACTTAATGGTCAAAAATTTCCAACGAAATCATTCATAATTTGGTGGAAATCATGCCAAAAACGTATAAATAGTGTCCTAAAACTAAAGGTTTAACCAAATACCAAATCAGCCTATTGGCAAAAGTTTTTGCAAACATGTGAATCGGGATACGTGGAACCCGCATACATTTGATTAACCTTTTTCATTGTACGATTTCTTCTATTATCAATTATATAAGCAATCAGCTACAAAATTCCGTCATAGGGTAATCTTTGACGAAAAGGCACAAAACCTGTAATAATCCAGTATCTAGTTTTGCAAATTTGGGATTACGTACGAAGTTCATCTCCCAATTGTCCACCTTATAGTCTGGACTTAACACCAAGTGATTACCACCTATTCCTGTCCATGGCGAACGATTTCGCTGGTGATGACAAATAACTAATATTCATAACAGATTTTTAAGGCATTTATTTTAAACTATATTCTTTGAGATAGATCAGAGTGACTCAACAATTTGTTGGACTAATGATGTTCAGTATTCAATGATTTTCTCACCAAACAACCAAAACCATCAGGCCATTATAAGTATATCTTATTCCTATCCGTACTATGTCCGCAACAAGGATTACTTCGTAGTTACACATTCATTATAAAATGAAGGGAGACACAACTTTCTCTGATTAAAACTGCGAAAATGTTTCGAAAACTTCTCTGATTGACACGACAACTTTCTCCTTGATTGAAATTGCGAAAAAGTTTTAAAATCTCCCTATTTTGATGAGCGGAAAACAGATCCCATTCGGCGAGTTATTGAAACTTCAACAAAGGCGGATAGGGCTGATATACATATAGTATTGTATTGTATTATAGTTGTGCCTGCTTTTCAATATAATATTATTATACTACTATCTAAGTACACTTTTTGGTGTCAAATAACTAGAGAATAGATGACGTACATAATTACAACTGCAGATGTTCTTTTCGACGGCAAATGTGTAAGCCTTTGTACATTAACTTCTCCCTATCTACGCTGTCTTGAAGTCTATTTTGTTGATATTGTTTAAATCCAGTTCTAATACGGATATGATGACGTTTGAAGTCATTCATACTATTTATACAATCACGTATGTACGTATTAAAGAGACATTACCAAACATAATTTTGTGCGTAATCAGATAACTCTATAACAAACTTTATCAAAATCTTCTGTAGAAACATTAAAATTAACAGACTCAAGAACCACACACATCGGAAATGGGATAAGAATTCCGAACATAGTGCCTAAATAGATAAAAATTAAGGAAAAAGTACTGAAGTACTGCCTTAATAGTTCATAGTATTGGGAATATAACCTAATTCGTGCGTTTTTTTTTTTAATTTGATCATTTATTTAAGAAAAATATGTACAATAGTATTATTCAAAGTATTGCCCATCTGAAGCTATGCCATTTTCCCATCTTTCTGGCAATTTGTAGATCCCATCCCAAAAGAACAGCGCCTGCTTGGCAGCCAAGAATGAATCTAGCCAATTTTTGATATTCTGCTCTGATGTGAACCGTATTTCAGTGAGGGAGTTCTGCATCGACCGGAACACATGGTAATCAGAAGGGGTAAGGTCTGGGCTATAAGGCGGTGGGGTAAAACTTCCCATCCACTGTTTTCCAAATAGTTCTTAACCGGAATAGCAAGGTGGGGCCGAGCGTTGTCATGATGGTAAATTATAATTGCGTTCGGTAGCGTTGTACATTGATGGTTTTACCCGGTTTTAGCAGCTCATAATACAGCACACTCTTCTGATCCCACCACTTTTGGCACGTTCGCTCAGCTACCGCATGTTCAACATAAACTTCTACCAAAATACGATGACTTTCGGCAGCAGTATTCTTCATATTAAAGTAATGAAGAAGAACTCCCCGCAAAACCATTTTTTCAGGCACAAAGTTGACATATTTTAGTAAAAACCTTTAAATGAATGACATTTACTGAAATGACGTACAATATCAATAGCTTTCCAACTCATGTTCCAATGGAATAATACAAGTTACGCCACCTCTTAGCAAACCGCACGAATTAAGTTATACGCCCAATATATAAATTGTGATTAAAAAAACGCTTCCACGTTAACAATTACAAAAAACGAGATATAAATAAAATTAACTAATTTACATATGACCCGATTTATCGGCGTCCCTCATTAATACATTCTCTAGTTTATCAAATATTATTGAATTGTTGAGGAGCGTGGCAAATATAGAAAGTAGTCTCTTACATGTATTTGCTTAGTCGGTACGCATAGCTCGAACACCGCCGCCACTACAAGAGCGTCTTTAAACCACTACCAACTAAATGGTTTTGTGATTTCACCTTCTAAGTGAAATTTTCCTTTTTCTACCATACCCACCAACACACTCTGTAACAAAGCCGGAAAAATTATTAATCTTGTTAGAAGCCAAACGTGTCTCATTAACTGTAGAATTGCCACACCTACTATGGTCAATACCTATTTGCGACGATATTAAGATGATTACCATACTTCCTTGTAACAGTAAAAGCAATAATTGCAAACCAATACATCGGACAACATACGCACGGAAGCGATTTGGAACTCGCCGACTTTCGCTCAAATCTATATAGGATATAGAACAACAAATCTTAGTTTCAGTCCAGTATTGCCATGGTATAGCTCACACATTGCTACATACCGACCATTTACTTTCAACGCCTACATAATATATGGAATTTATTTAAATGAGGGCTGCGTGAAGGGCTTTTGGTGTCGCCGATTACATCGTTACAATAAAAAACTATGGACATTTTTCCTACTTGAGTTCTTTTCACTAGGCTGTCACCAACAAATAACAAATAAGTTGTAACACATATATCCAGGAAAGTGTTTTATCCTCTTTGCTTTCTTGCCACTAAAATTGTAGCCCATTTACATTCAACCATTCTCAATGGACGACTGATAAAAGGACATGGATAAGCTTTTCGTGAAGAACCATTACTGACGCAGATCAGATATATGGGATGGTATAAATTTGTACACCCATCCAAAATTGCTGAAATGGGGTCAGGAAAGAAGATTCTCTTATAAACAAATGCAAAAAAGTCACTCTTGTTAAATTGAATCCACAAAAGGAATAACATAGATAAAATTTACGACTAATATATTGTTCTCGTACAGTCGCATGATTTTAGAAGTGTTTGTTGTATCAGCATGTTTATACATTAATACAAGGAACTGGTGAACATTATTGGTGGGTACGTCATTTGAATTACGTTTGTTCTACTTCTCTATGTTTGATTTGTGAGATTTAGCAGCTCTCTAATGTAATATACTGGAGTGTGTAAATAAAGACAAAAACACATCTATATACTATTAGATGTTGCTCGCATTGTTTACTTTACAGATATGAGCATCGTTGGTGCATATACGGATCGATCGTTCGATAGCTGGGTACGTGTTAAAATTATGAAAACTTACTACAAATGTGCAGTGAGTCTGTAGTAGGTAAGTTCTGGGCATTACGAGATCATCGTCCATCTGAGTCTCACCATCATCATCTTAGGACTCGATCCTTCGCTATCGACACACCAGAAGCTATGCCCAAGCGCAACCAGACGAACTTGGTTCAACTACACCATACTGGGTCTTCAATCGATTGCCTACCTTATGCAATCGCAATCACGCATATCCCCATCTTAAGTCGTTAAGATGGGGATATTCGAGGCACGTGACCGAAACATCGAAGCGATAGATCATAAAAATGCACATTCTCCAAAACATATGGTTGACGTTAGATAAAGAAGAGTCTGAGCCTCAGCAATAAATGCCTTCCATCGTCGACGGTACTGGGCGCGTAGCTTCCAGCCACCAAGACTAAGTTGTGTTGCGTCCGCAATGACTTTCCTTCTCTTTCTCTTTATCATCTCCTTCTCTAATCAAGAGATTCGGTTTCGAAGAAACTCTTAGATGTAGTATTGGTTCCCACGCATTCGATTTGGCAGTGCAGTTGGCGAATTTGTGACGTCCGGACTACATTCACATCTTGGTACAGCTCGTTGAGTTCCTCCATTCACCATTCCATTTTAAAGCACTGCTGCTGTTGCTGTTCTATACTATACTATACAGGAGGTATGTCAAAATCGCGGCCCGCGAGCATCTACATGATTATTTGCGGGCCCGTAAGACTTTTCCACAGCTATACTGATTACCTTAAAAAAATTTAAAAAAATATCATAGTCAAATATTAATTTTTATTAAAAAAAGTAGATGGGGCCCGCATGGACAATTCAATTTCAATTCAATTTAAGAAGATTTTGGCTTGCACACTAAAACGAGTTCAACAATGTCATCTTCGTAACCCAACAGTTGGTCTGACTTCCGTGTTACAGCAGCCCGCGGCACTTTCTTCTCCAGTACCAGACTGAAGAAATCTCCTTGCCGATTTCAAACGGCTTGGCAGTCCATGAACCGAACTGCGCGGTGCATATGGTGTATTCCGCGACACAAACGGAATAGTTTCTTGCTATGAATGCTGTCAAATGCAGCTTTGAAATCGATAAAAAGGTGGTGTGCAACGATTTCAAACTCGCTAGTATTCTGCAGGAATTGACTTAGTGTAAATATTTGGTATGTCACACTGGTACGCACTGGCAAAATGGCTTTAAACGTTCACACAGTACCCTAAACGAGATAATATTGTTATGTTCAGCAGGATATACATCTATAGATATTGCAAGAGGTATATCTCGATCCTATAGGATCTCCTTTTGTATGGATGGGACATATGTAGCTGATATTCCGGTCGTCGAGCATGCTTTCGTCTTGCCGTCTTCTGCAGACGCTCTGAGCCTCTGATGCATGTTTCCTCCGAAACCAACTGAGCCTGCGACATTGTTGTTCTTCAACTGTTTAATGGTTGTGCATAGCTGGACTTTTTCAAAGCTAAGTGGGAGGACTACTTCATCGACTGGAGTTGGGATTTCCTGATGTCATATCACTCTCTGCTGGTCAGGCTTCTTGAGCTTGGAAGTTGCAAATGCTGCTTAAATGCTTAAATATGCTATTCCCTGCGGATCAGACAAGATAACACTCACAATTTCGAAGAGCCTGGGTGCCTTTCCTAACGACTATAATGAACTCAGGAAGCGTCAGGAACAACTTCGATACCGTCAGTGAATTTTATTTCTTTTATTTTCAGCCTCCTTTTAAATATCCATAGAGAGATTGAAATTAATACAGGATAATGGAGGAAAACATTGAATACCAATGATTGTACATGCCTATATTAAAGTGACGTGAAGAATTATGAAAATCAGATTTCTGTTGTGGCTTCTATTCGAAATACAATGATGATCAACATTATAAGCACTCATTTTATGACAATGATTAAAATGTGAAAATCTCTCTGGCAGCGCAGTAGTAAAAATATAGACCACAAGGATGCCAGAGCGTTCAATTAATATGACTGCAATTGTATTTGCGTTGTAATCGCACTTTGCAATTACATGTGTGCATGTGTACGTACTTGCCGTAATTGCATACAAGAAATTAATAATAACAGAATGATGTTATATACAGCCTCATTAACATATTTATGTACACACAAAGTTGCATAATTATTCACACAGATCTATTTATTTTTGTGTGACTGCCAACAAGTGTGGTGAGAAAATTCAATAAAACTATACGTTGTATGTGCACATTCTCTGTTGTATAGCTTTTACTTTTGCTATCGAACGATTAATGGCAAATATTTTAAATTACCATATTTAATGGCTTTCTATGATCTGACGTCCATAAAGAATTCGACCACAATCAAATTGACGGCTTTACATGGATGCAATTAGCTCATTCACAGGCCAGTTTTCGAAAAATGTATCACATCAGAATTTAAAATTGAACTTTTAAAAGTAAATAATTGATTAATGCAATTCAATGGAGTAAACTGACCATTTTTTAGAGAGACATGTCTTTGTCGGATTTTCTCATAGTTGTTTTCCGTCATCTATGTATTATTTGTGTGTTGCATACAGAAACCTGGGACAGGTTTAACCTTGAGGAGTAGGATGGCAGAAAGCTTGTGGATGGACGGCTTAGCTCGTTGAACTGGTTGCTGTTTGTGAACACTTGTCGAACGACCCTAGAGCATTTGCCACTTTTGTCTAAGATTTCAACGACTGTTTGAACGCCCAGAAGAAACAAAATTATGTCCAAGTTATTATAAAGAATTTTGGTTTGATTTCTTTGAAAAATACTGTAGATTCATTTTCAAACGTGTTTCTTGAACTAGACCCCTCTCTACGGACCCATTCGCCAGAGGTTCCCAAGCTTGAAAATTGCTACCGCGGTACTCGGCCAAACGATTAATGTGTACAATCCTTCATGTGGTTCTTGGCTTTTTTTAATTTGAAGTGTCACATCGGTAATTTCATCCATATTACAGTAAGTGCCCTTCCAGTTGGCTGGGTGTAGTGGGAATCGGGTAGGCACTGATTAGCGTCAACCTGGTGATGCGCAGTGTTGTAACTTTTCCTAGACATCAATTGTGCTTATTTTACCTCCAAGTGGTAGCCACCGGGTACTGGTTGTAGTTCGAAGTCAACTTGCCAAACTTATAAGTGCGACCTCTTGTCCTAGGGGTTACAAAAAAAGAATTGGTCCTCCAGTTTGGTGGTCATGCATCGGGGTAACTGCCCGGCCACATAAAAAAGTACATAGTTACGAAGCAACAAGCCTCGAAAACGGACGGGATTACTTATGACGAACCCTGCAAACAAAATAAGGACAACGATCTTCGGATATGTACGTGGAATGTATGGTCCCTTTATAGGCCACGTGCAGCCGAACAATTAGCGGAAGCCCTAGACTACTATAAAGCAGATATAACCACCATCCAAGAAGTGTGATGAGATGAACCGGGCAAAAAGGGGATTCAAAACTGTGATATATACTACGGTGATTGCTACAGACAACAAAAGCAGCGCTTGTTAGAGTCAGACTTAGGCAAGAAGTTTTATCGTTCAGGTCTGTTAACGAACGCCTCACGACAATTCGCACATACACACATGCCTCCATAGAGGAGGAAGATGACGACATCAAAGACAGCTTCTATGAGCTCTTGGACAAAACATGCGAGCAATGCCTAGGCGATTTTAACGCAAAGCTAGGAAGAGAGAGCGTCTTTGGTAACACGGTCGGGAAGTACAGCATACACGACACGACCTCCGATAACGGATTTGGGCTGATAGACTTTTGCCGCGGGCGATATATTGTAAAGGGTGGTTAAATTTTAAGGCCCGATGTTGATTTTGAATAAAACACACAAATTATTTAGGAAATTATTGTCATTTCTTTTTATTATGATAATATTGGTATGGTTCAATTATGTATGGAAGAACATATCTGCTGCACACCTCCATCCGATGGTCCAAATTTTCGATGACGCTGAAGCATAATTGAGGTGCTATGCCGTTAATGTGCCGAATTATCTCATCCTTTAGCTCTTGAATTGTTACTGACTTATCGACGTACACCTTTTCTTTCAAATAACCCCAAAGAAAAAATCCAATGGCAAGTGGAACCGTCCTGTTAAAACCACATATCGTCCACATTCATATCTTCCAATTCGGGCCATACAAAGTTCGTTATCATTTCACGATAGCGAACACCATTCACAGTAACTGCCTGACCGGCCTCATTTTAGAAAAAATACGGCCCGATGATGCCGCCATCCCATAAACGGCACCAAACAGTCACTCTTTGTGGGTGCATTGGATTTTCGACAATCACTCTTGGATTATCATTCGCCCAAATGCGGCAATTCTGCTTATTGACGAATCCACTGAGGTGAAAATGTGCCTCATCACTGAAGATGATTTTCATTCGAAGTGCACGATATGCATTTTGATTTGAACGTCCATTTTCATAATAAGCCTGAATAACTTTAACGCGTTGCTCGATTGCATATGCTTCCATGGTTGAAATTGAGTTAGTCTGAATTTGAGAAATGTCAAATGATATACAGAAAAAAACTTGACGTTTAGGTGTGGTTCACATTCAACATCGGCTCTTAAAGTTTAATAAGGTATCTTAACTGAAATCCAACAAAGCTGCTGGAACTGATGGCCTAGCGGCCGAGCTTTTCAAAGCGGCAGGCGATGACTTGGTAAGGTGAATGCACCAACTCATCCATAAAATATGGTCGGATGAAAGCATGTCCGATGAATGAAACCTCAGCATTGTTTGCCCGATCCACAAAAAAAGGTGACTCTCTGAACTGCGCCAATTATAGAAACATCAATCTTCTGAACATCGCGTACAAAATCTTATCCCCCATGCTGTGTGATCGCCTAAAGCATTTCGTCAACAACATTGTCAGTCCATACCAGTGTGGCTTTAGGACAGGAAAATCGACCATCTGTAAAATATTCACACTACTCCAAGTTTTGGAAAAAAACCCAGTAGCAACAGATCAATACCACCACCTTTTCATCGATTTGAAAGCCGCGTATGACATCATCTATAGAGGCGAGCTATACAGAGCAATGTCTAGTTTTGGCATCAGTACCAAATTCGTCCGTTTATGTAGGATGACGATGGAGAATGCACACATCAAGGTCGGTAAAGACCTAACCGAGACCTTTGATGTCAAAAAAGGATTCAGACAATGCGACGCGCTGTCAAACGACTTCTCCAACATCATTCTTGAAAGAATTGTTCAAAACTCGCACCCCAACGCCAGAAGAACAATCTATCAAAAGTCCGTCCAACTACTAGTATATACCAATGATATAGACATTATCGGAAGAACGCAGCGTGATGTCAATGGCACTTTTGGGAGTATAGTGACGGAGACCGCAAAGAAGGGTCTCTCCAGCCAGCACGATATTTCGCCAGCTGCCCCAATTGCGCACACCAGGTCCTTCTCCACTTGTGTGCGCCATATCGTTCGAGGACGTCCTCTGTCGCGTTGTCCCAATGGATCAGCAGCTGTGGTGTCCATCCCACTTAACTGAGTGCATGCAACTGTACAGCCCGTACAGTTCGTGGTTGAATCTCTTCCTCCAGGCGCCATCAACGCAAACAGGACCAATGATCGCACTTAGAACTTTTCTCTCAAAACGACCAGGAGCTTCTTAATTCGCTTTCTCTGCGCTATAGAGCAGGACAGTGATGATCAGAGTGATATATAAAATCAGCTTGGTTCTTCGAGAGATGGCTCTGTTACTCAATTGCATCTTGAGGCCAAAGAAACAGCGATTGGCAAGAGTAATTCTGCGCTTGATGTCGGTGCTGGTGTTATTGCCCCTGTTTACTGCAGAACCGAGGTAAACGAAGTCCTTGACTTCATACCTCAAAGCTTCTGCTACCCACTATAACGTTCTGTCCGAGATGTTGATGTTGTGCGTTCTGCCGTGATAACGGAATGTACTTTGTTTTGCTATGATTTACTGCCAGACCCATTTTATCCGCTTCCACTTCAATGCCAGCAATCGCCTCATTGACGGCTCTCTGTGTTCGTCCAATCACGTCAATGTCGTCCACGTAAGCAAGCAGTTGAACGGACTTTTGGAAGATCGTGCCTCTGGTGTTGAAGTTTGAGTTTCGTACGATTTTCTCAAGTATGGTGAGACCGAGAAATCTGCAGGCAATCAATCAATCCTCCGCCATCGACTTTAGCTCATCAGAAGTGCTCAAGCGCAACCTGGCGAGTTTTTGGACTTGGTCCAACCGCCTCGTCCGAGGTCCACCAAGCAGTCGCCTATCTGATGGAATGGCATTCAAAGCACGCCTCGGAAGACGTGATGCTGGAGACATTCGTGCCACATGACTAAACTATCGAAGCATACCACTTTCCGGTCGAAGAAGGAGCTACTCAACGTTGAGTTCCTAGCATATTGCCGCAGCAACACGAGACGAGATATTTATCTCGCCAAATTGAATTCGCAATCTTATTCCTTCGGTAATTATACAAATTTGATGACCATAGATGAGAATTGTAATAAGAACTTGGCTAAAACAGTTTAGAACTGTTGTTTATGTTTACGAAGTGTGTATGTTTTTATTTTTAAGAAATTACATATGGCTTGACAATGTTAGTCTAATCATTTTTATTTTGTTGTTCGCATAAAGGCTGATATTAACAAAATGTGGCAAAGGAGTTGAAGGAATGTATGAAGGCTAGTATTGCATATTAATTTGAACAAAAATCGAACACTAGTTAGTTATAAGATTAGAGAAGTTCTACAAAAAAATTGGAATCGTGTCTTGTCGATTCTGTTTGCAACCATACACACGGTATTAATCAATCAGAGCTATTGATAACCGATCGTCGTTTGAGGTTAGCATATACATAGCCGTTGGAAATCGAATCCTACCCACAAGAGTGAGATTGATGACGCTAGTTTAGCACAGGCGGTAGAGCTTACCGAATAAAAATAAGAAGAAGAACACGATTGTGAACATGATTCGACTGCTAGAAACGAACTCATATTAAATTAATAACAACAGGCGCATCGAGGACTTACCCGAAACAATCACTACTATTTTCTAGATACCTTTCAGTATATTTAATTGGAATAATCTGCTCTTCTTATCTAACAACTACTTCTACCTTTCTTCTCAAACTACGAAAGTCAAATAGATTGCATTGCACAATATCTATCAGGCTTTCCTGTTGTTGACAGCATAAACTATTGCTCACTCCACACTTTCCGGAAGAGTCTGCAAAGTCGTGGAATAATCAAAATTACACTATTCGTTCGTTCATAGCAATGCATTGCTGGGACTTGATCAGCACCAATAAGACGCATCTTCCGTCACCCCAACCCAATACTCACTTCTTTTACTGTACACTTGCTGCTGGTTTCTTGCCAATCTAATAAAGTCAACAAAATCCCAGCGCTTGCCTTTTCTTCGGTTCAGTTTAGATAAAGACGTTCGGCGGTACAGATCATTCATTTTCAAGTAGACGGTGAAAACACACAATTTTCCATTAGTTTACACTCCTTCTGCCTTCCCATAAAGAAATCTCTGCAAAAGGCATCATTAACCAGTGCCATAATAGTACTACAGGACTCCTTCACCACACCGAAGCGTCGACGGAGGGGAGAGAAAAAGTCGCGTTCGTTCGTCCATCTCACCTGTGAACAGCTTCAAGGTGAAGGTGAAGATCGTTCGTTTTATACGTATGTTGATAGTGGCAGTGAACTTTTGTCTACTGATCCGTGTGGCAATAGCCTGCTAGTGGAGCATTAAATCATTTCCCGCTTCGGTGTTGAACCACCGTACTGCAGAGCAAGTTTTGGGAAAGTTTACCAAAGATAAAAAAAAAACGAGTTATACTCGTAAGTAGTGAACGTGTGTTTTCACCAGCCATTCCCACAGCACGACAGACGTACCCATCATGAAGCATTGCAGACCAAAGATTGTGATCAGTTTTGTAAGTAATTTGCATTGTTTACACTCATGTGTAAGTGCGTATAATTTATGATCATACATATATTTTCTTGGGATTTCTTTAAACGGCAGCCTCTTGTGTTTGAAAATGTTTCTCAAGTACTTGCATTTACTATTCGTTCCATCGTTTAGGGTCGTGTGTGATCTGAAAGTCAGCAAACAATAGGGCTTTTATTGTTGACTATGAATGATGGTATAAGTAACGCTGGCAGTTGGAAAGTGCTACCTTGGAGTAGGATTTTAATTTACACTGCATGTATATTTCTATAAATTCGTGTTTACAAAGTTTTCCTTGACATTCAATTAAGGAGGTATTAAGTTTAGTTTGATATATTCAGTCTCACGATAAAGGTTAGAATGTTTTTTACATGTGCATTCTTCAAATCCATTTTTTTAGGCTTAAAGCTTGTGCCTGTCAGTAAATCTTTTAAAATTCCAAGAACTGAGTGAAAGGCATGAAGGATATGATATGATATAATATGAGACTTCAATTAATTATAATTTGAGTACTGCAGCCAACGTCATTATTTATTTAAGTGAATCACAACATATTTACATATGTGTACATTAGTAAAAGATATAACTATAATTGATTGTGCCAAGAAAGTAATGAAATATTAATTTGGAAAATATTCTCATCTATTCGGATGATAACTTGAATAAAATACATATTACAGCGGTGGATGATACATGACAAATAAGCAACGAGATATGGATATATGTATGTAGATATGTATCAGAAAAAGTCATGCGAAAAATCAGTCAAAGAAAAAGAAAATGCTATTAAAAAACATTCAATATCCCCCAAGAGAAGAAGAATCAAGCTAGCAGTTGGCAGATACCACGCAACTCATTCATTTGTTTCTGGCTACAATACGATATGATTGTTACACATGGGGATTTATTTTATAACTAAAGCTGACATTAAACGTGTTTTCTCTTTAAAAAAAGTTGACTTATGACTTGTGTATAATGTTCATTGATAGTTAATATAAGATTAATGTTCAGATATTTAAACATTTTTGAGGCGATATTGAGGTATTAATGATATGCTTAACATATTTCATACGGCGACATTAGCACACTAAGTATGGGCTCCATTAAAGTTCGTCTGCCATAATTTCTCTATATTTTTCACTTCATTCAGAAAGATAGACGACACTGTTGAAGGAAACCAAAATCAACGTATTCAAAATGATATGATAGCCACAAATGATGTTGATTGTGGCTTCAATCTTCCATTGCTCATATTCATATATTTTAGAGAACGAATAATTGTTCTATATGTCACAGTATTGTATGACTTCTGGAACTGGAAGTGCACATGCATACACATAAACAATCTACCTTTTTATTGCAAAGGAGATACGAGGAACATATTAATTTCAACAAAACCAGTATTAATGAACTTAAAAAAATGCGTTTTCTTATCCTTTTATGCTTAAACGAGTTTTCTAAATGCGATGACGAAATAACTGATGATGCTCATCAGTTAAGCCTTTCAAAAGAAAGTGAAATTGATGATATAATAATGACCGCGCGAACGTGGCTGTAGTGATTTGGGTGTAAAGGATACATATGTGGTACTCCGTTAAATAACGCAAAGAACTGGTTTTCTCTCGTCTTCCTCATTATCGCAAAACAAGTTGCCAATTGGGAATGGATTCACCCGTTCATTGAACGCATTCATGTAGTCAACTGTCGGTGCTTCATCCGGTGTAATACTCGTAGCAGTAAAAGTGAAAGTTCTTACAGAAATGAGATGCGGAAGTTATATGAACAGGTGTCTCCAACCCAGTGGACCGTCCGCTTGGATAATTATGAAATTTATTTATTTCCTTTTTCAGACGATTGTAGTTTGGTCAATTTTCCTACTCCAAAATTCACAAACTATTGAAAATCAAGATACAACAGGGAAATGGTTAGGACCACCATCTATGGACGCATTCGAAAATTATGAGGTGAATTATACGTTATGTTTGTTCCTGATTTCTAAGTACAAATTTCATTTCAGTATTTGCATGAATATTATACCGATACGAATGCCGAAACCAAGAATCAAAATTTTGTAGCTGATAGTTTCATAGATGCTTCGAATTATCATGGCAAGAGTTCAGGAAGAGTTTTGGTGAAAAGGGAGACAAATGTGGATTTGAGTCCAAAAATTTTTAAATTCGGTGTTGAAGATGCAAGGGAACCAGATGAAGCTACCAAGGAACTGATTCGTAAGCATCGTGCACGCGAATTTCAGGAAACGGATAAAAAAGCGAAAAGAACAAAACGCCGTGCTCCCAAAACAGAACCAAGGTTAATTAAATTTGACATTTCGGATGCTAGGGAACCAGATGAAATTACAAAGGAGCTTATACGACAAAGCAGAGCTAGAGAATTAAAAATTACTTCTAATCGCCCACCTGGTACAACAACTCACTCTCCACAAACATCGACTAAAAAAATAATTCATAAACGAAAGAGGACAAAAAGGTCTGCTCAAATGACTAAACCACAATTTATCAGATTCGAGTTAGCAGATGCTAAAGAGCCAAATCAAAACATGCGTGGAATGATCCAAAATATGCGATCGTATGAATCAAGGCATAGATCAATGAACCAAGTTTCCCACAATGATTCAAATGAGACCGGAAACACTAAAGATTCTGTAACAGACGAAAGTAAAAAAATATTTTTTTATCAACCAGTGCCGTCGAAGTCAAAACGCATTTCCAATACATTGCCAATTGAAGTTAAAAAAATTATCGATCTTATGATAAGAGACAGTAAAGTTCAAGCATACTATAAGTATGTTAATACCAATCAAGAGGCAAAACTAAAAGCTTTAGACAAGGTTAGACCAGCTTACGCCACTGGCATACCCTCACAACATCCCGCTGCGAACAATTTAGTAAATATTTATCCGGAACCAGCGTATGTTCAAAAATTGGTGCCGATTCCTATTCCCGTCCAAACAATTTCAGTAAATTCCTTGCCACCACCATCTCAACAACATCCTACAGGCCCAGCTCCACATCCTGCAATAGTCCCTGCCCCAGCAAACAGTCAAGAGTTTTATCACTCGGTTGCACCAATCCAAACTCAAACACAACCAGGAACAGCAATATACCACCAGCCACCAACATATATTAAAGTCATTCCAGCAATGACGCAAGTTTTTAAGGAAATACCAACTGCACCGGCTCTTCACCATCAACAAATACTACCACAGTTTTCACCAAATTCAGTTGTTGGCAATGAGATAACAAAACCATATCCATATGGAAAATTAATTCCGCTAGATGCGTCATATCGTTACGGAAAAAAGTTACATTTCTACCCGAAAGTTGAAATTCAGCCGACAATCCTCACTAACGAACAAGGTAGTCACAGTGGTTTTGAAGGGGATCCAAACAATCAATCCCAACAAAAGTTACTCAGCCAAAATGACATTAACAAAGAACAACAGCAAATCGCATTGAAGAACAATCAAGAGTTTCAGGATTTGTCTTCATTAATTGGAAAGTCACCCACCGATCAAATTCACGGTCTCGCATATTTGTTAGCAAAGGAGATGCAACGAAATAAGCGTCTAAAGGAGCAACGACCTCAGGATAATACGTCTCCAATTCTCTTTCATCCAGAAAAAAATATTGGTGTTAACAATGCAGTTAGTCAAGAATCGGGAGAAGTACCGACCCAACCGGAATTGCCTCCACATCCCGTTCCTGAACCATTACCACAGACTTATCCTCCGGCGACACAGCATGACTTGCCCGTGAATCATGTTACCCAGGACAATCCCGGAACAATTGCGGCACCTCCCCCACCACCACCTCCGCCAACGTCTTATAACGTCGTGAAGAACTTAGGACTTTCACCAAACTACGAGGGAATTGATCAATTCGACGAGGCACCTAAAGTACAGCCTGATGTCGAAGATGGTCTTGGGGTAGGTACATTATGTTATAAACTTGAATACATCAACTGTTCTTTAGACGGGAAAAAAATACGTTTTGCAATTCCCAAAAGTACACTGGCGTGTTTTTGACACTCAATAGAAATTCGCACATTATTGTTGACGAAGTTCGTTGCGAACATTTAATCAAATTAACAGTGAAAATAGACAACTTCCTGAAAAGTTGAATAGCTGCAGGGTAAACTTTAGATATGGGATAATAGATGTGCTTTTATAGCTAAACTGATCCGGAATCTATGTTAAGTGAATTTCAATCATTTCGTTTCATTACATATACAAATTTGTATTAACGCAGACCTATGTATTTGTAGGTATGCTCGAATTTACTTCTAACAAATGTACACACATCGGTTTGAAAACACAAACAACAGGTTTGGAAATTTAACTACTGCTCAGGCGGTTAAATGGACGCTATATATTTTTCAGTTTATATTGAATTTATACATTTTTGTGACTGAATTCTACGACCTTTATCATAACTAGACGCTATTTATACAGCATGTTTATTTTTATTTTTAAAATTTCATTTTAATATTCTGGGAGGTAATGCAATTTCCCACTACGCCATGGCAGCAGCCACAACTACTTATGTAACATATTTAGTCATCCATACTACAGTCATACATTTGATGACGTCACCCACCTTAAAACTTAGAAATAAAACTTCTCAAATATCAATACTAGGAAATTCAAAGTTTGCGATCATCTGTAGTGACTAGAGGAATATGCTCTCAGGCGCATATGGGAACACGAGAGAGCCTTACAAGAGTATCGAAGGTTAGCCTGGCAAGAAGATTCAATCAGTTGTTTGTTATTGTTACTATAACTCTGATCAAAAAGTTCAGGTATTCAGTTGTTCTAGCAGGTGTGCTTAATTATACTCAGGTTGGGCAAGATACCACCGCCGGAATTGCTATTTTCAATTACCGCAACATTTCTGGTAAAGCTTTCTAATAACCGCTGACTCTGTAAACCCATCTCTAACAATAAATGGACATACATACATGTATGTACATAAGTTATTAGAACACACATTTAGGGAACAAAAACATTTCATTTTGTAATTAAATCAAGACTAAAGCTTCACACCACTCTCCTTTGTTCTATGAAATAGCACATTGCACAGACTGCTTTTGGGACAAGTCTGCAAACTATGTGCCTAAGAGATAAAAAATGCAATCATTTATCCTTCAAGAAATATGAAGCGCTACACATCAGAATTCTCAAATGGCTTGAGCATATTTTTTGATTGATTGCTTTTCGTTCGTTCAATCTGAATTTAATTCTTTTTTTTTAAATTTGTTTTTATGGTTTCTTTCATCCTTTCAGCTGCAGTACGCCTCAAAGTATGCATTTGGCTATAGAGTACGTGACTTTTACAGCGGAAATGATTTCGGCCACAAACAAAACCGAGATCTCGATGGAGTGACCCGTGGCCAATATCATATTTTATTACCAGACGGTCGTGTGCAAAACGTCATTTATCATGCAGATGATACAGGATTTCATGCGGATGTCAGTTTTGAGACAGGACATCACTGATTGTGAGGTGAACCAGTTACAACAAAACGATGAAGCACATAATTGTTTTCTTTTTTTGCTGTTGTGTTTATTTTGCAATATTATATAACTATTTCTTTTTCGATACATTTAGCAAATCCATTCCAATTTGAAAATTATTTATGTATCGCTTGCCGGAACAAGTGCTATGAGTTTAATTTTTCTATAATTAATATTTTACGGAAGTTCGTACATTCAGGGTTTCCTTAGGAAATTGATTCCATTGTGAAATATGATTTTGAAATGATAATATGTGAGAAAAAGTATACATACATATATTTTGTGTGCATTTATACGAAATTAAATTATGTAAACCTAATTCAACCATAAGAAGATTGTAAATTGATTTGTCAAAAGCGGTCTTTCTTATGATTTTAGTATGTACATTTCAAACAGCTGTATTGTGCAATATAAGATAATAAATTATTTAACGTGTAAAGAATCTAGGGAGACGTTTTTTTTTAAATTAAAATATTAATGTTGTCTTTGAGTCCTTCAAGCGCCAGGTGACATAGCCACATTATTTCCATAGCCGCAAAAAAACATACGGCATACGAGTCCATTATTGAGGATTGTTATCGGTAAAGGCAATGGAAAATGTCAAATGGGGTAGATATGGCTAATGCACAAGGATCTTGCACTTTTAATTTCCATTTAATATGCTTTTTAACTGTTTAAACATAATAGAATAAATCATGTGTTTCTAATCAAGGACCTGGCGATCACTGCGGCTCAGAAGATAATGATGATGATGCTGATTGAATAAGTCAATACTTTCTCAAACAGTGATGAGTGATTGATGTGGAAAACAATGAAATTTACTAATAAGTTAAAATTAACGATTTCAATACCAATCACTAAATTCCACAAATACTACGGTCTGACCAAATAAGAAATTTAACTAAAACAACTATTTATATGTAGCTTCATTCATGCCATTATATATGGAGTAGCACATCATTCAACTAGCCGCATCTACTTCGCTGGCAGTTTCTCTACCACTCTATGAAATTGTTCGCTTTATTCCGGCAATTGCCTCTCGAATGTTGGTCTCGAGATCGCCAATGTGGTTGGCTTGTTAGTGTAGACTAAGGACTTGACGTAGCTCTAGAGAAAATAATCATGTGGTGGCAAGTCACATTATCGCGGCGGTCACACATAACGTATACAGAAGTAATCTTGGTTACTATCTTGACAGCCTCGACCGTAGAATGTGTCTATCAAAGCCCATACTTGTGGTTGACAGGTCTTCATTCTCCTGCGACTGTCGTATATTATGCGCTCAAAGATCTTTCGCATTGTATTTAGTAGACATATTGGGCACTATGAATATGACTCTGTGGTTAGTGTCTTATCTTTGATTAGAAGTGCTCAATTTTTGCAACTTCAATGATTCTGAGAACACTTCTTCTTTTATGCTCTATTGCAGCGTTGCGAAGAACAAATATAAACTGAGTTGCAGCTGAATATTTGAACCTTAGGCTGCAGCAAATGTGAAAAGTAATAATTGAAACTTAATTCTTGAAAGCACAAACCAATTTCCCGCTTATCTCAACCGGCACAACTTTCAACAGATTCTTGTCTTTGCTACACCCCATACTAAGCTTTATACCGGTTCGTATTTCGCTGATCACAGAACTAAAGCTTTGTGAGCTTTTCAAAAATAAACGTGTAAGAAAACCATGAACGCATCACCAGCCACACTCTATTTTGTTTACTGTTTGTGTAGATGTTGCTGTTCTGTAACAGCACTGCTGTTAGATTTATATCGACGTATAACCAAATCACTGATTATCACATAAAAGTATATCTTAACTAAGTATTATTCATCTGGTTGCTATTGCAGATTTCAACTTAGGGAGAGTCCACTGTATTTTAGTAATCATAGGAGAACATTTTCAATGCTTTTTATTAATTGTTTTCTTAAAAGGGAAAACATTTACGCACAGGACAGCCTGGCTAGTCCAGATACTCGCCAGTCCTGACTCTTCAGTAGTTCGGACTAGAGTTCATGATTTTAGCAGGATAAAATCCAAATAATAAATTATCCGGGTACCCGGGTAAATATACCGTGCAAGTAGTGAGCAAGTTGACGGGTACCCGGTATTGTCTGCTATTGTTTACCCAGGAATACCGGGTAGCGGGTAGCCAAAAGCAACAAATACTTTGATGGAATTCATCGTACTTCATGCGTGAAAGGCTATTACCAAAACGTGCTGCTGTTACTGCAGTAAGATAGAACTAAACCATTTTCAGTATTTGCGTTGAAACTTGAAGTGAGCAAAAGAGAATGCGATCAAATTGAAGCTTTGCTTAGAATCTTGAAGCCATTCCAAGTTGCAACCATAATACTTTGAGAAGAAATCGCAACAGTTTTCATTCTACAATCGATTATCTCTGGCCTCATTAATAAACATTTAAATTAATATGTCAGAGATGATGAAAGTATTGTTATATTAATGGAAATGATGGAGCTTGCAAGGCAGGTTCTACATTGGTAACCCGGAATCAGAGAAGATCTTACGGAATAAGTTCGGACAAGTCCTTTATGCATCCAAGACATACAAATTTGACAGTTGAGGCTGAAGAAGGGAGAGTACTTGTTATATCTGAAAGTTTATAGAAAACGCAATGACCATAATATACATATTTTATTAGAATGTTCCTGAACCATTAGAATGTTGGTAAAATAATAAGTTAAGTATCCAAACCTGGACATGCAATATTTATGCATGCCAGGGACACCATCTTCATCAGAACGTTGCTTTTTCGCAGCAGGAATTATTGTGACTTGTTGACATTTTTGATGAGGAATCAAAAATTGTTATAATCAAGTATTACATACATACATATATGTGTTATTTATTGAACGAAAGTAGCCTTGCTTTTTTGCGAAAAGATTTATTATTTCTTGATATCGTTGTAAAATTTGTGTTAATCGTTAAGTTTTTTCTATGAAATAATTTTATGTTGGTCTGTCTTTCTTGATTTACAAGAAATATCGCGGGATAATAGGTACTCAATGGAATAGCAAGCTCGATAGCTTGCGGTTAACCTACATTATGCTTCCGGGTTAATACCCGAAAATTCGAGAACTCGGGAATTATCCTGGGTAACCGTTTTCAGTTGCAGTTGCAGTTACCGTTACCGTCTTCTTAGATTGTTGATTGGTTCAAGCATCATTTTATTCCAAGCGCGAAAAAGTTCGTTACAGAGAATAAAAAGTCATTGAAAGCGCCTTTTGGTTTTTGATAATGCTCCATCTCGTCGTCAAAAAAGCAATGGACATGATCTCAAAATATCTTTAAAAAATTCAATTGATAGGTTAAATTGTTAGCGTCTGCTTGGTAATAAATCCCAGAAAGAAAAATATTAAAAAGAGTTTTTCATTATTATGCCCAAGATTTGTATCCCAATGGGACAAATTCTCAAAATAAATGGTTGAAATGGAGATAAATGGACTACATTGCTTTTAAGCTTTTCAAATTATTTACTACGAATTAATGCTTTGTTTAAATGAGATGAAGTATGGCGTTATTTAACAAGAACAACATTTTTAACGCAATTGGCACATGGCCAAAAGTTACACTTCACGCAATATACCTACATGGAATAAAATATTCAAGTATAACACGTAGGACTTTCGAAAGACCTAGCACCACCATATAAAGTTGTATACATGTGCCTTAATGTTATCAGAAATCAAATCAATTGTATACAAAGGGATGTATAATAATAGAGTATGTATTCATAAACGTAGGATGAAATGACTAATTAGTTCAAGGGCAAACAGGTTATAATATATAAGCTAATGAGATGCGTCTCCATATGATTGATTTCTGATAATATTCAACCTCGAAGATGACAATTATTCTTGTTTATTCATGTAATACTAGTGCTTTACAGGTTTATTTCTATGCCCTTTAATAAAAGTGTGTTTGCATTAATATAAAAATATATATTTACCAATTTTTAAATATTTTCACTTAAGAAAGGAAAAACAGAAATTGTTTCAAGGACTAGTACGATTTTTCAACTGCAAGTGGTAACATCAGTACCATAATGATCGCGCTAAATGACGAACATTTCTTAGACGGTTGTCATTTTATAATCAGTTCATCTGCCATTTAAAGGTTACCGTTACGCTGTGACAGACACACAGAGCATCGAAACCATCTCAAAAGCCTACAACAGCTCGCCCTTTAGCACTCCATTTACGAATATGATAAATTGGTTCTTTCTTCCCTTTAGCTTACTCGATTTCCATCATGGGATCAGACCCATATTTACGTTCTCCTTTTTGCCGTACAGCTGCACGTTGGCATTCAAACCTACTGCCCCACAATGCAGTTGCACAGGTATTTTTCTATACGGGCCAAACCCAAAGTTAAGTCAAAGATTTTTCATGATTGACTCGCCCGCATCGATTTAAATGCACATGGGTATTCCAGTTGATACAAACGTGTGTGTGTTGATATGCTTGCCAATGAATACATGTGTGTAGCGTATAACACCGATTTGGCCCCAGATTTATTGCCAATGCCGTAAAATTGATAAGGAATGCTGCGTGCCATTGGTAAAGGCCGCCCAAAGCCATCTCGTGCAATAGTGAAAGATTTAGAAGTTCATCGTCGTCATCATCATGAACGATGATGTCGTCGTTATGCTGTTCAGTCGTCGTCACAGCATGAAATGTCAAATAGCGAATTAGTTACATGCGAAAGGGGAACCCGAGCGCATTGTTGCAATAAATGAAACGTGATCGCATACACCTGCAATTTGCTGCAGCTATGTAGCTATGTTTGCGTCCATACTTTGGGATATATTTGGTTTGGACAAAAATGCTCATCTAGATTACATTGAGGGTAGATTCATTTCAGGCTATACCATATGACCTCCGATTTGTTTTTGCTAAGAACTAAGAAATTCTAATGCCCAGTTTAGCAGTTGAAGTTAAAACTTAAGATCAGCTGAACCTTAAACCGAGTTAACATTTTGGTATAATTCGTCCGGTTTCACAGTGAAATCTGATTTTTTGAGATGAAATCTGTTTGCGTAATGTGATCAAAAAATTTGGCAACACTTACCATTTTCAGAATCTACATCACTATTTATATGGTTTTTTTCTATAAATTATAAAAATAATTAGGGAATGAATCGCTGTGCAAAAAAAGGAACAAATGACATCATTAATCAGATGTCAAAAATAAGTCGAAAAACCGATCATCAGGTGTCTAGAGAACAAAATACGAAAAGAGGAAAATAAAATGGAGCTGAGGTACAAGTGCAGTGTAGTCTCGTTTAACTTAGCTACAAATGGAACTCAGTTCAAAGCTTAAACGAAACTGTGAAATCAAATAAATCGTTGAACTGAAGTTTAATCCAAAAGTGGAGCTTAAACTTCCACTGTGAAACTGATCATAAGACTATGTGGTGCTGTCGATTTTAGCGAGAAATTCTTAAGTGAAAAATAAATTCGAAATGTTCTATATCTCGGAAACATCTAAGAGATACATATGTTGATACTTAATGATTCTTAACGTACACATCGAGATCTACAAAATTCTTAATTCGTATGGAATCATTTGGGCGAAATGTACAGAATTTAAAAATGCATTGTTGAAAACAGAATCGCCGATCGAAAAATCGAAACTCTATTGAAAACTTGCGGGCGCATCTAAGCAAACATATAGCAATTTGTTCAAAAAACTTGGAATGAAATACCAGTAGTCATGTCAAGCCTTGGTAAGCATTATGCCTAAGAGAATGGCCAAAAACGTACTGCAAAAGGGTAATTTCACAGGGTATTAGTGTAATTGGGTTCTCAACTGAAAAATAGAAGAATATAACAATGTATGTATTTTTCTTTATCATGCGATTTTTATGCACTTGCACAATCCTAAAAAAAAATTATTTACATTAATATTGAAAAGTTTTATGTTTTTAAGAAGTAAATAGAATACTGATAGCTTTTTTTACGAACTCCAACCATTTCTTTCATTTTGTTACGCTAAAGACAAAGAATGTAAGGTGTATCGAATTGTATAAATATGTATTTTTTTGATGAACAATGTCATGTCATGCCATCGCTGATTTTTTTTGGCGAAGTCCTAATTAATATGTTTTCCTATTTCAAAAGAATAAGGTCACTTTGATCGATCGGATTTCATCGCATCAAATACTTCCATCTATATGGGGGTTCACATGGTCCCGTTTTGTTTGATGTGATTCGCCCTTTTATTAGTTTTAAAAAAAGAAATCTGAGTGTCACAAATGGGAATATTGGCCTATATTGAGTAATAAATATAACTTCTTAGCACTTTAGGTTGGTAATGGGAAGTGAATACATATTAATGCATTTTGGTGTTTGATGACTAATTTATTTTAAAAGTTAAGTTTTTGATAACTTATACACATATTTTACATATTAGATAAACGACATAATAAGCTACAATACATAAAACAGATTATTTGAGCTTCTGTGAAGCAACCACCAAAAAGGCTTACGCGAACGGAGTACATACTTATATTTACAAACAACAATAAATAAGTCTATATACCAGATCTTTTCACATTGTCAAAATATCAAAACATGACGGTCCGCGACTCTCATATTTAACTGTTTTAATTACGAACTCTGTATTTAGCTTTCGTTTAATTTCCTCAATGAATATACATATTCCACTAGTTTCCATTAGTATCCTTGAATTGAAACAACACGAACGAAAAGATGAATGATTAACAAAATAAAACGAGCACATCTAATGATCGTCCTTACTGGTGCGAAGCAAATAATTAGAACAGAATCATATTAAATGAGAAACTGGCCAAAGAAAATGCTACGAACAAACTGAAATTAGAGAGATATCATCAGCAAATTGCGTCCGCAAGGCTGGGAACGGATTTTCAATTTATTCCAAAAAGATGAAATGGTATAATCTCCATTTTAAGGTCCTTCGTTGTATTGCTTTATTTTGCTCGTTATTGCATTTGGTATCTCATCTTAATAATTAAATTTTCCTTAGAAGAATAGAATGGGACATTGGGTGCAGAAAAATGCAGATCGCCTCTGGTTGGTTATCCTAATTTAGAATCGTATATCCAAAGATATGTGCTTGTTATTAGAAGACAAAGCATCGGATTGTCGTTGTACCATATACCAAAGCATTCAGCATCCTTGGACCAGAAACGCAAAAGGACACAATCTCTTTACCATTGCTTAGCTATACTGCAATACAATGCATGTTTCATTATCAATGGTATGCTGACACAGAGGAGAAGAATAACTAAAAGGATATTAAAATTGATGCATTTCACAAAAAAATATTTAATTAGTTGCAACCAATTTTCGTTTGTGTAATTGTCTCACAGACTTCGCATTACAGTGAGATGGATGGTTGATGGAGGCTTCAAGAACATTTGCGCGCTACACTAATTTCAATTCATCATGATGAAGCTGAGCAATATTCTCTGTTAGTTATTGTTTTCCTTTGTCCACTAGCTTTTGCAGATGTGTATGATATAGCGTACATTGCGATTTTTGTGATTTTTGAGAAACTCGGGCTCATTATTTTTTTTCCAAAAGTTGTATCCTTTTTGGCTCCCTACGATTTTATTTTATTTGTTTGTCTTTACTTATATTTGCTACAAAGAATAGACAATTCATAAAACAGCATTTCAGCCAAAAGGTAATTATGTCGGTTTGCATACGTTGCAGTTCTTCGAAAAGGGACACTTTAAGATAGGAATATTGAAATATTAAATGGTTTTATTTACCTCCTTGAAACAGGCATTGGACGCTAGTCGTGCAGGGATATAAGAGGGAATAAAAGTTTTCGTATTTCCTATTTGTTTTACTATTTTCGGTCCCACGAGAAAGGTGGAAAGAGAAGTCACAGTGTACTCACCCTCTGTATACAATGAAGGGGACATGTGTTGATAGTTCACAACTGGAATTTCTTGTTTTATCAAGTTATTCAACTCTAGATCCACCATATTCAGTTGAAGCGGGGGCACATCGTGCAGGATGTGACTGTGAATAGTTCGCTTTAGGAAAATATCCACTAAAGTCCAATACCGACCTGAACAGCAAATCCTTATCCCAAATTAACGTTTTCTAGATTAGGATTGTGTTCACTTTGTTGCAGTCTAGTAACATCGGTAGTTGATCAGATGATTGTGAAATGATAAGATATGTACTATTCCCTCAACACACCAAAAATTGTTGTTCTATGCACGTATATATGTACTCATTGTTTCTTAGAGAGGATCAACAGAAAAATTAAATTGAATTTCACCACCATGGCTTTTTTACACAGTAATATAACAATAACGCCCCGAATGTTGACTTCCAAGTCCTATTGTTGCACGAAATATATTTATGTAGGTACAAATGATATTTATCTTTCCATGACTGATGTTGTAATGCTTTGATAAATCCATGATGGGGTCGTGGAATAGTGGAATAAATGAGACCGACATTAAAATACATATGTGTATGCTAAGTTATAAAATACATTATTAAGGTTTAAATCAATATTAATTAATTGACATAAACTAAAGTACTTGCTCCAGCTGAAAAAATATTTAAACTTTGTTGAAGACTAAAATAACGATATACTCAATAGGTATTGAGTTATTTAATTTTAAATTCGTAATTATATATATATATATAAATATATAAATATATTGATCCCGAATTAGAACAATTGCTTTTACTCACGCTATGTGTACCTAACAATACTATATTGTCAGTTCACATGATTACCAGATTTTGTCCAAGCCCTGACAATTTCATTGCTAGATGGTGAACCTGGAAACGTTGTTAGTTCATCGGTTGGCGGATCCGTTATTAGAAATGTTCAGACAAATTAAAAGTTTACGTAGATAGACACATGGGACGTCCCACAGGCAATGATCTCGATGGGAGGAGTAATGTTGAGCTTTCATGGCAGACCCTGGACGAGGTGGTTGGACCAAGCAGCGAATTCACAACATCTTATCAAAAGTTTTCTTCGCCATTTTCTTGAGTCTGTTTTAAATTTTCGAAAACTGTGAAACTTCAACCACGGAAATTATGGATAGTTTTATCTTCACAAAGAAATGCAACTCGAAAATATAAAATATATCACCGAAACTTCGTTTAGCTCATTCAAATATGAGAAGTAATTATTCATATTATCCTATTATTGTCTAATTGAATTTCCTTAGTTAGTTTGTTCAGACATTCATGCCAATAACAGACAATGAATTACGTGGCCCAAATCTAAAGCACAGGAGGTAGAAGTTGAGCATATTTTAAAAAAAATGTACATTTTTAATAATTAAAGTCAGAGGGTGTAAAATAAAATAAAATCTTTTTGCGGATATGATTTAGGCTATTAATGGGAGTAAGGAGGCTTTAAATCTATGTGGGTACCATGGGGTAGTCAGTAGGTCCATATACCATTCTCTGGGTCCACAGTTTTACTCCCGTAAATTCTATATGGCAATGCTCTAACTCTTTCGAGTCACTGATACATGTGTTTCAAAATGATCAAAATGTTTTCCTGTCTAGAAAAAGAGTGCAATAGCACGCACAGCACGAGTGGATGCTGTGGAGCAGACAAGTCCAAGACTATGTTTTCCTTAAAAAATCTAAAAAAATTCAAAAGTAAAACTCTAATTTTTGTTTAAGAAAGTAGATACAGCCCGCAGATGCCCGGAAGGACCAGAATTTTTCCATGTGTGGTATATATATATGCCACTACAAACATTTCGTTTTTCCAAATATCTTTTTTAAACAGGATTACATTACCCTTCGTATTACTTGATCCTACATCTGTTATAAGCACGTATTCCATTTACTGCAAAATAAGACAATATAATCAACACTCTATATTCGCTATAAAATGATTAAAGGTAAAAATATGCACGTCTCTGAAATCTTTCGAACATTTCATACATGTGGTTGCCACAATACCAAAATTCGAAGTTCAAATGTACACATATATATGTACGCTTGCATATGAATGTAGATATTTGATAGGTACATGTGTATGTTTGTATTTCGTAACAACCTGGCTGTCATTTAGAACAGCTTGTTCTATTGGTTTCATCTTTTTTCAAAGAACATGTCCGCCTTACTTCGCATCCTTGGTCTTTCCTCCACAGAACGTGGTTAAATTCATAAACCTTCTTCAGCATTTGGGGGTAGCGCAAAACTCTCACAATCATATTACATTTGAATTCGGAGTTCCAAAGTTGGCGCCGGAATAAAAGGGGGAAGGGGACTAAGAATTGCGATTGCCCGATGCACACAAACAAAAATGGTAAAGGAAAAGCTAACAAGAAATGACGTCTTCAAATAGAAGCTTCCCCATCGTGTATGACATCAACACGTACCACATCATCATTATCAGCAGCACTGCCTCCACTACATCCAGCTGTCCTGTCAGCAAAGAAAACACAAACTCTGGATGAAGATCACGTCAAATATTGAATTTGTTTGCTTGTTGAAAATTTCGTCCGACGACACGATGATGGCACTGAAGGTGAAAACCATTCAATACACACTTCTTTTAAGGGAGTTTCGATGAAAGTAGTATGATTCTACGCATCTGTTTCGGAAGCCCAAAGAGACCAAGTTTTGATTAGAAATATATATTTCTGTATGCACCTATATACATACATATTTATTTATATTTTTAACGTGGGTATGTTTGAATTTTATATACACGGATTTCAAAACCATCCAAACCTAAGTATTTTAGAAATTACAACATGGAACGTGGTGTCCCCGAATCGATTGTAGCAGGATAAGGAACAATTTGCATTATATGGATCCAAACAATAATGATGACGAATGACCAAGCAATATAAAACACAGTGTATGATATTATTTAAAGAAATGCTAATAAAAGTAACTACAAATTGGCCCGTAACCAAATAGCGACCAATTTTGTCGTGAGACGAGTCGAAAGATGTATTTTTCTGTCGAAGACAACGCATCAGAAATAGAATGCACGCAATGTGACAAGGACTATTAAGTATGAGGAGCTAAAGGGTTTTCTGATGTTCTGATTTTTATGTTTTCTTACGTACACAAAGAGATTAGGTAGGTTAGGTAAGACTCTGCAGATAAGGCAGGTTGTGCATTCTAGCCATATCTCTTGCTTTAATCGTATGAATCTTAAGAATCTTAAGATGTATAGATAGACTGCAGCGAGAGATCTCGTCCTGGCATGAGAAAGATGTTATACCACATCTAATAACGGGTTCATCGGCTTTGCAATTACCCGGTATTTCACAGTGTCTCGGCACCATTGTCCAGGAACTGGCTGTGTGAACATATGTCTCTTTTATCGCATAGTTTCCGCCTGCAAAACGTTACAGTTTTCAGGGAATTTCAAAGGCAGGATACTATTTAGGACTTTAGAGCAAGCTCCTACATCCCTCATACGTCTTCAGTCCGCCTGTGTATTCGCAGGGGATTGCCAGCGTCTGAATTTCGGACATCCAATCCGATCTGTTAGATCATGTCGTTGGGAACGAAGTTGAATTCATTAAGAATAGCTGAATATAGTGAGTTCAGGCCACACTCAAAGTGTCTTCGTTCTTAGGACTGTGTACTGTTTGCCGAATAACTCAAGGGAAGGAAGGTGGAGGAGGAGGAGTAAGTTAAATGCATTAGGCGGAGTGCTTCTCAATGCTGTGCCGATACAGATGCAAGCATGAGTTCATGCCAGCTTTGTTTCGGTCGTCTATCGTTTGGTCTGTCTGTCGTCGTGGATAACCAGTGAGCAATGCGTGACTGTAGTCCCCATTTGCATCATATAGCGTGCAAAATAAGGCAAAAAAGGCTTCCTGACTCTTTCCTGGATATTGGATTTCTAGCTAAAAGAGGTGTAAAAGTATTAACATTTTTATCCACACGTAGAATTCTGACTATTTCTTTATTCAAAGAACTTTAGCGGCTTATCTTTCTAATGGATAGTCTTCACTTTTTTACTTACATACTACTTAGTAAGCGTAGTTTAGCTGCAAAAAAATTGTTTCTAGAGAGAATGTAAAATTTTTTACAATGATTGAAATATTGCGATGAAATATTATATACGTACGTTACGTTTTTCTGGTCTACAGTTATGGATGAATAAATGATTAATTCATCAGTAAAAGTGTAGTTTTGAATGGTGCATAAATACAGGTGATGACAGAAACATTTCACTGCAAAAATATATTCTCAAAAAATTGCCTTGAAATTGTTGTGTAGGTAACTTTAATGTTTTTTTTTTTAAACTTTATTGTGCATTAATAATGAAAATCCATACACGGATATGCTCTACAACAAATATTATAAGCCCCCTTCAGACTTTTTTTCCTGACGGATATTGACTTGACATGAAGATTCGAGTAGCTTCAATGCTTATTCACTGGCGTGTCTCTTTGAAGTCATACACGTTCCGCAAGCTGATTTCCTTCCTTCACATATTCCGTGTATTCCCATGAGGTCATGTTCAAAATAGTAAATCAGAACTTATGCAAACCTTCAAATCAATATCCAATTATATCAGCACTACGAAGCTCCCATTTAAAGTACTTAACATTGTTAGTGGCTAGCTTTTACATATGTACATCCGTATGGCTGTATGTACTTGATGTGCCTACCGATTCTCAAGAGCCATCAATACAGGTTTTGGAGATACAAATTAAGAAAATGAATAAAAACCGCACTTAACAATGAAAAACAATGCCAAAACTTGATCGCCTTATGAACTGATTGGGTGTTAAGTTTTTTTTCTTTTCTGTAATGGAAGGGAAACTGTATGTCATGTTATCATGTTATGTTCTACAATATATGGAAGTAGAAGTTCATGTGCCATCTGAAGTGATGATTTGATGAAAATAATGACGATTATCTCCCACTCAAGAATTTAATGCACATGTGGGTACACAAGTATCATACATGTGGCATAGGAATCTTATTAAATCACGGAAGTTAGTTCAGTTGGAAGATAGCAATGTAAAAATAATATTTCAAGTTAATACTTTGCATCTTGTAGTCATTCCAACGGAATGAAAAGGGAATATAAATATAATTATAATACTATAGTAGGCTGTGTTTCGGTATATATGTAAAATATCTAAGTAAAAAACAAGTTTTCCTTTCAACTGCCATATCTGGCAGCTGCTAGTCCATAGGTATGAGAAGTGCGTTCCAGTGGCGGTCTTACATTCATGCAACACGCTGGCAATTACCACACCACAATAGATTCAACAATGAAGCACTATATAAATTCATGTATGAAATTGAAAATCAATTTTCAATCTGACAATTATATCCGATTCGATGACCTTCTGTGTAAATTAATAAAATTTCTGCCAATCTTCATCCGAAATGTTTACAGAAGAGTAGCGAGTTGAATGGCATTTGACGGTAATTGGTAATTAGAGTCATAGAGAGATTTAATTTTGCGGATAATTAAGATGAAGTTCGTTTGGAGCACACTGGCGAAATTGGCACTGCTGAAGGTAAAGTGGAGCGGTGAAGCAATGATTTGTATAAAGAGAATCGTTTGTCAAGGTGACGAAGGTGTTGATGATACATTTATGTATGTATAGCACTTGTCCGACGCTTGCTAAGTGCCTGTTCGGTAACAGGAAATCCAGAGTTATTGTGCCCCCCAGGATTATTTGTTTTTAATATAAATTTTATTCTCGAATTCACTGAGCTTAAAGAAGCAGATATTTGCAATTCGTTACCTCTTAAGCTTTACTGTTGAGACTTCTATTTTTGCTGGCGATTTGTATAAATTGCTTCATATTTCCATGGAAATCTTAATATTTAAAATAGGATGTTAAAAAAAGGAAGATAAGAAAACAATATTTTCGTATTTTATAAATATACACCCCAGTTCAACTTCAGGTTTGAGATTAAATTGTAATTAAAATACACCCTGAAGCAAAAGTAAGAATTGTAGGCGTTGTTTATGTACACACAATGTACAATAGTAATGATATATCTTGTTCATCTATTGCTTTTGATATTCAGCCGGGCTACAATGTTACTCAGTAAAGACCTTTTTTACTAATCTAGCTAAGGTGATTCTTCATCAATAGAATGCTGTTAAGATAGCGGTATGAATATAGTATAACTGGAAATATACACTTATATAATCAGGATACATGGTATCGCAGGACACATAATAATATGTTTATATGTTAGTAGTATGTAGCTTTCTGCTTTTCTACTGAGCCGACTACTCGTTCTCTGAAATGGGAAGGAAACGCAGCAAAGACCAATTATTTTCAACTGCGTTTCTTGTTTACACCCCTTTGCCTGCCATTTTTTAAAACTCGTTGTATTATTTTTATTTTAACACAGTTGTTTTTTACATTGTGATGTTGTATAAGCTGGTTTCATTAATTATACTACACAAATGAGCACTCATTATAATTTCATGTAATTCTTAAATGTGTAGAATTATTATTTATTATAGTTATTAGTACATCAATAACATCAAGCAACATCAAGCAATTTTTACTTCGAACACCCTTACCATATCCTTACCCTACAACACTCAGTTTTTCCCAAACCTGCTAATACACACACTACTGTCATCTGACTACTCAAGAACATTAAACAATGAAATTCAACTAAACCCGATGGCGGCAGAAGGAAGAGGTTCAAAGGCTCTTGAGCAAAAGTAAAAGTTGTTTTAATAGAAACGAGTTTCAAATCGATACGCACCACCTTTTCATCGATTTTAAGCCGCATACGACAGCATTCATCGCAAGGAATCGCGGGAAAATTTACCCGGTTGTGTCACACCACGCTACACATAAGCGATGCACCGTGCAATTCGGTTCAAAAAATCTGAGCCGCTTTGAAACCTGCATCGAATTCGGCAAGGAGACACGCTGTCGTGTGATTTCTGCAATCTAGTACTGGAGAAGATAATGCAGCGGACAGTTCGTGGTCGAAGGACCAAAATCATGCTCTACAAAACCCTTATTTTGCCAGTCCTGTTATATGGGGCCGAAATATGGACGTTAAGCTAAATAGCAGAACTGATTCTTGGTGCTGTCGAAAGAAAAATTCGTCGTCTCGTCTGCGAGCAAGGTGAATGGAGGAGAAGACATAACCGCGAACTCTACGAGCTGTGCCAAGATGTGGATGTAGTCCAGAAGGCAAAAAGCCATCGACTGCACTGTCTTGGCCACATCGAACGCATGAACACCAATGCTCCAGCTAAGAGGGTCTTCGAATCTCAGCCTCCTGGTTCAAGAAGGAGAGGTCCGGTACAAGGACCAAGTCATAGCGGACGTTAGACAGCTTGGACTTAATGACTGGAAGCAGCGTGACCAGGACCGTTATCAAAGGAAGGCTGCTATTGATCAGGCTCAGACCCTCCATGCGGACAAATACACTTTCCATTCAAAGACTTTCCTTTAATGTCGACTGTCTCTTGATGAAAATACGAAATAATGCACACCTTATGTAGGTGGACATTCTGAGATACCAAGTAATAGTGGAACTGATGAATTCGACCACATCACTCTGACACATAGAAAGCCCAGCCTATGTGCCTCTCGCTTCAGCTACACATCTTCTTAAGATACGTAAATGCAGGATAACCAATCGCAAATGGTTGGAAATCAATACGTGCCACAGAATTGGCCAACACTTATCTAGCAGTTCAATTTGAATCAGGTTCAAAGCATTACACTTCGAGATTGGTACGATAAATATCTGAAAGAGAAGGAAAAAATATACATATGTATATGTATGTATATTTTGAGCACAAATTTTAAGCGATGCAATTAAAACCATGCAATGGCACACTTATAATTTATAGAAGGCGTTATACAAAACAATCAACTGAGGCCTTTTTGTGTCTTTTTCTTTGATTTTCTTTATAAAACGTGTTAAAACGAAATCGTCTAGCGTGTGTACTGTATAGAACAACTGTATAAATCAATACCGAAATCCGGATTCAAATATAAAGTAATTAAAGTTGTTTTCACTAAACTGAAAAAAATCACTAAAAAGCATTGAATTAATAAAAGAATTTCACTTCTAAGCTTTGAAGGACGAGATACGCACTAAAATATTAATATCCTTGATTAAGTTTCTTAGCAAAAATTTCGAGCAGATTTTATGTCTTCTTAAATGTCCATGAGTCATAGAGCACGTAACTGAATGTATATATTCCACTATCCATAGAAATCTGACTTTTCTTTCGTTTTCATTTTAAAAGTTATCGCCAAACTTAAATTGGATTTGCTCGTTTTTGTCAACAGCAGAATAAGAAGGAGGAAGTGTGGTAGAAAAGCATGTTAGCATCACAGTGAGTGAGATACATAAACAGCCAATGGGGTACGGTAAATCCTATATTTTTTTCAATTTCTTCTGTTTTTTTTAGGTTAAACTTTCATCAGATCCATCTTCGGTAATAATATAAGTAAAATACGTTTCTTATATTATTACAAGAATCAGTTTTTTCGTAATTTGCAACTGCTCTGAGACTAGTTAAACCGCTTTAATGACTTAAACTGCAAAGCTTATTATGAATACATATTTACAAATATATGAAAATATAAATATTTCTGTACAATGACGTATTTCATTTACCTTTTAGGCTGCAATAAAAAGGTTACGATTTATATAGTATAAAACAAACGAATTTACCAGATAAATCAATACACATATAATTACGTATACTAAAACCAACAGAGTCAGCAATTGAGTAGTATTTTGAATGGTACTATACTCCAACATCCGGATACCTATGTGTACCCACATTTAGCGCAGTTTATTATAATATAATAATAATATGGGTGGCGCTACAACCCGCAGGCGGGTCAGGACGTAGGTTCTCAGTAACCACTCGTGTTGTGCGTGCTGTTGTTTTTTCACGAGTGGAAGTTTTTCATGCTGACTCCGAACGGCCAAGTTTTAGAAGCTTTTTCTAGACATTAATACTCTTTGAGGATTGTCAGTGACTCGAAAGGGGGAAAATTATTTTGGTCACACGGAAATTCGAACCTAGACGGTTCAAGTGCGTAGGAGTCGACGCACATACCCACAACGTCACGGCCGCCACACAGTTTATTTAGAATAGTTTATTATAGTCTACTATAAATATTTCTTATATTTCTTATATTTCTCCTGCTTCTTTAGCTGGCACTAAAGTCCAGGATGGACCTGGTCCTCAAACAGTATGTCTCTTCATCCAGAACCGTCTTTTTCTAGTTGCTTAAGAATGCGCACGTTAATCTGAGTTCCGTTCGTGTATGCCACTGGTGGTCTTCCTTTACTACGTTCGGGTTGGAGTCGAAAACTTTGTTTTGGTGTACATTCGCTCTACATGATTTAGCTGTCTGAGATGAAAGACTCAAACTAATTTGACCAAATCGATGTCGCTGTACAGTACCTACAGTTTGTTGTTCAGTCTCCTCCTGCAAACACCATCAAAACATATGGGACCAAAGATAATAGGAAGTGTAAGACTTTCTTCTCGAAACGACCAAGAATTTCTACGTCCGCTTTTGGTAGTATTCATGCTCCAGCGTGAAACAGAATTGGGACTATAAAGGATATCCTGGTTCTTCGAGAGAGGACCTCAATTGACCTCTAACGTCACAGACATAGCGATTGGAGAGTGGATCCTTCGTTTTATCTCCGCTGTGGTGTCATTGATTGAATTAATTTCTTACATTTACTGCATTATTTAAAATGAATTCAGTTTTCCGGAAACAGTTTGTGAAACCAAATGTTTGCCACAATTTTGGCACTCGTTTTAATATTTCATACCACATAGTTTTACATAACCCATTAAGTATGGGAAAACAAACAAACTTTTTACGAACGTTTTAAGCCAATAGAAAGGAGTCCTCGACTTAAACAAAGTCTTAGTTGCAACATTGCTAAATTTTTTGCTAGGCTTGCATTTCGGAGTATACCTATCACATAATTGTCATAATTGGCAGCTATAAGATCGCTTTAGTCAATATTGGCGGAGTGACAACGTTAAAAATGAGGATAAAGAGGCTCTATAGGCTATGACTATGAAAAGTTCCACTGTACACCCCTGCTACTGAAATTGTATGGTATTTTTTTTCGGATAAAAGCTGTGTTATTCTTTTGAAATATATTTAACAAAATAACGTAAGATGGAATTGTGGTGAACTGAATACATGAACAACTTTTACAAATAATTAAACCAAAATTCCGAGTCGGTGACGGCAACTTGTAAACAAACAGAATATGCTCTATGATCCAAGAAACATTACTGCATGGTTTTCATGCCAGTGGTGTATTTCACCATTTTTTCCAGACAATGCAGATCGTTATTTGTATCTTTGGTCAACGCAATAGCCCAGGCCAAGAAGGCGGTGTAGGTAGAAGTGCAAATAATGAACAAGAGATAGCTTCCGTTTCCGCCGTAATATGTGAGTCATCGAAAATATAGGGTCAACGAATCGCCGCGCTGTCTGCAAATGTGCCCGTGGTAGAAATATGAACGTCGTCGAATTAAATGTTTTGATCGTACTTTAATCAAATCATAAAATTGTCGAAATATCTGAAATGCTCAAAACCGATTTAAAGGTTTCAGCGTACAGTACTCAATATACTCAGATATATCAGTTACATATTTTTTTGTTGTGTACATTGTGAGTGAAACTTATTTTCCAGCAGGAAAGAAGCAAAAACAAAAGTCATTACCTTGCGCAAAATAGTTGCGTTTATCTTTTGTCTATCAATTAATCTTGTATATACGTTCACCAAATTTTAATGAACGCTCTTGATCCTCATCACAAAGAAATGGCCTTTATAAATTGAGCAAAATGAAATAATAATGCCTCATATGCGCATATTTCCACATTTTGTCATAAATCATGTCAGTACATGCCATAACTGACCTTTTACTTTACTTGGATATATGCTCAAATGATCTTTCTACAAACTAAGGTATTGCAATTCATTAGTCTCACATCGGCTTCATTCACATTTGAATCTTAGGCCCCCATATATGTATTTAACTTCATATGATATGAATTGATCTTCAAATGGTCCAAATGTCAAGTCAAGTAGACACACTTGCCGCTAGGAATGTAACCAAGACACTCGTCTAGTGAAACGCATTCATGGCATCATAGGCAGTTTCAATCCTGGGTTATCCAATAAAAGAACTTTTCAAAACCGTTAATAAAAGGCAATCTCTTTGCAGCTGGTCAGCTAATGGAAACGAACACAATGGAAAAGGCCAAGAGGCCACCACTCATAAAGAAAACCTTTTTTTGCAAATATTTCAATGCCAAGCACAATCAGAAATACAATATAGTACGTCCACCTGAGATTCATCGATTCATCTGTCACTTACATATATCAGCAGATTGGGAGATCTTCTAGCCATAATTGAAATCAGGGAATAACGCATTAGGTCATAGGAGAATCGAAAATCTGCCGAGATGGCTTATGTCACTTCTTCGGCAGAGTTAGGCAATTAAAATTGTGCTTAAGTACGGTTTTTGGTCGTAATTTGCTTCGCCTTCAAGTTTGTACCTGACTATTAATTATGACCGACTTAATTGGATTGCGGTCGATTGCTCCAATAGTCTGACGGATGAATAAGTTGACATACATAATATGTGTGTGCCGTATGTATGCGCACATTGTTTATTGCACTTCAATGGATGAACTTTTCCACTCACTTATCGACATTTATTGAGAGCAAGAGTCCGAGATTTGAGTGGGGCTTACCATGCATCAACAGCGTATATTGGCTGCGATTGCGCTGTGAGATGTTAACAAACGAATATTACTTTGGGAAAAAGTTATACTTTCGTTACTGGGCCAAGGGTTAAGGCCTTAATAGGATTGAACGACATTACATCAACGCGTCAAATGCTTAAGTGTGGAAGTATTCATTTTAGATGCGATTTGATTTTCGCCTATTCATTCGTAATACCGTGACAATATTGACTGTTACACAAATAAAATTTGAAATCAAGTTCAACTATACTTGGGCTTAGGCGGCGTATTTGAAATGGTATTTTGCGCAAACGTTGTCGATATGCCAAAAATAATAGAGCTTAATACACTTTCCTTGATATTTAGGTTTGAGGAATCCAGTATGTTTTTGTTCATCATAGATGTCAATTTTATTAATTAATCATGATGAATGAAACCTGCAGGATATAAAAGTTATCCATTTTATTTTAGTAACTCAATTTGATTCTTAAACATTATTATATACATAAATCACTATAAATGTCTAAACAAAACATTGAACTAGAAATATCTAAATCTAAGTTGAATATATATCTTACTTCTCCTTGTTGGTTTGGTTCTTTAATCTTGATATTGTTAAATCCGCCCTTGAACTTAATCTCCCTAAGATATGAAAGCTTCAGGAAGGTACACATTGGTTTTACCAGTAGGAGTTATCCATGTTGTATCACTTTGTCCTCGGTGCAACTGTTTTCTACAGTGTAAATATTCTTCACTCACTTGTTTGTATGACTTTGACTAACCTTAACTTCTCTATAATACGCGTTAATTTCCTTAAATTATTTTTTTAATTAGTTTGTTTATAGTCAGATCAGATCTCCAATTTTATGTTGAAAATGTTTTTAAGAAAATCAATCGTTAAGATTTTCCAATTGTACTTTTGATATATGAGCGGTGCCCAGCCATTCAGATGGTAGGATAAATATTGGATGAATATACAGCCAGACGATATTTGCTTTTTCTTGAAGCCCACGGTAAAAGTATTTCAGTATATCAAGCTATCTATGTATTCTAACAGGTTCTTGGTGTGCGAAATAATACCACCATATGTCTTAACTAGTGTCTTAAAAGTATGATTACCCATGTAAATTACTTAACTAACTGAAACCACAAGCCTTGCCGATAATGATTACGCTCATTCAGTTGAGTGTACACTCATAAAAAAACTAAAATCGTTTCACATATTATCTTCATAGTAAAATTACATATTATATTACATACATATATATTCCTACATTTATTTGGCATTAAACCTTGGCATAGTAATATTATTTCAGGAAGAAACAAATGAGAAACTATGCTTTGAAAATTGTTTAAAAATATAAAACTGTATAATGAAAACTGTTTAATAGCAAGTTACCTTAAACATTTATAGACGTGTTTAACAGTGTGTGACAAATTATAATTTATCAAATATTGAACTTGAAAACGAATAAACATATACAACCAACCGAAAATTGAATATGAAAGCATTAATCGCCAAAGATAAATGGGTAATCATACTGGTAGGGTATTTCCTTAGGGAACTAAACTTCGATTTCACATTGGCTTTACGTATAGATTGGATAACGTGATGGAAAATGCATCTTTACTCGAAAAGCTGGCAAGACATCTTCAGCGAAAATTGAATTATTCATTCCTTATTCCTTTATTTATTTATGTTTACAATATAAACATGTACACATGCGAGGGAAAAACCCCTCAGCCCGTTCTACATGTTTGTACTGCAAGTATAAGCGCATTCATTATAAATTATTGTAAAATGAAAATGTATACATTTCCCTTGTCGCATTAAACAGAACAACACAAATTGTTCACCAATCCCCTTCATTTATAATGCTAAAGATCACATCCTTCTCTTATGTTCCACCTTATTTCTGTCCTCATCTGTACTTGATGTGACACGTAATACTACTAATGACTGCCTTACAATTTCATAACCTGAACTCGTTATAAGAATGCTTGTAATTAATTCTACGACAGAACTGCGCAAAGAAAACAATAAAAAAAAAAACCTGTTCAATCTAAATACCAAGCAATCACATCCACGATTTTCTTCAATATAGCTCTCGGCATGAAGGAAAAGGTTGAAGATGCCCCCTTTCGCACCTCTTCTTTCAATAAAAACAATCTCTATACAATTAATTATTATATAAGTATAATAGAGCACGGCACAATACACACCGATAATCGACATTAAAATGCAGTCTCGCGAAGTTGCGGAGCAAATTCCACACTATAGTTGAGATCTGCCTTCCAAAGATTTAGACGTCTTACATATAGTTCCGATTATACGGGAAAAAAACATCAGACAGAAGAAAGAACCACAAATGCAAACGTTTTGCACATTTCAGCGCAATGCAAAACCATGCGATCGAGTACGAAGAAAAATTGGAACGACGACGAAGCGCAAATAATAGACGCGCATGCAAACTACCGGCGCATTGCGGGCGCAGCAAAATCGATTGTGATTTCTGTTCGAATTTAAAAGTACACGAAATAAATTCCTGTGTTATAAAAATTTCAGTATAAACTGCAGCAAATTTGCATTCTCAGCTGACTGGGTGGGCCATATAGTTTTTGTCTGATTATCTCGTTGTTGAAAGCGTTAAAATTCTTACAGAAGAAACAAAAATACAGGTTATATTAAGATTATCCATAGAGATATTGTTAGCCATCTTAAAACAATCATTACGGACATTTAAGTTCAAGAATGGACGTTTTTTGTCGCCCCGTAATCGAAGTATCGGACTGTTTTGGAACATTTATTTCATTCTTCCTGCAACCATAGCTGGATAGCTACTTCTAATTGAATTGTTTTTAAACTATGTGGGCACTCCACATTTCAAAATATAGTCACATTTACTCGGCACAGTCATATATTCGTACAAAATACATACAGTCGTATTACTTTACCTATACATTCCGAAATTTATCACATTTTCCCCTTTAAGTTATAAATCGTTGCAATTGGTCTTCTCCGAACTTAGCTTTTGCTAAATTGACAATGACAGCGAACCTGCAACGCCAGCTATTGTACCGCATTTGATCCAAAAGACATTTATTTGAATTTACGTGTAAGAGCAACACCAACAGTTGTATAAGCCGTAATTGTTAGAAGTCAAATGCAATTGAATTCGATTCGACATGCCGTGCGGCGTGCGACTGTCATCAGAGCCGTGCCGGCTTGAAAAAATCTAATTAAGTTTCTATGTACACAGGCATATTATATGTGTGTACATATATGTATAGACGTATGCATCGTATTTGACAGGCAGGTTGATTTGGTATGGAATCAGATATCTCTACCTAAATTATATTGACTACTAATGTAAATACAATATTATATTCAAAATCATATAGACAACATAGAAATTCAAACTAACAATGTCTTGTATAGGAATTCGAGCATTCCTAGCAACACCTTTGCCTTTTTCTTTGTATGGACTTAAATAAAATGTATACCTTGGTAATAGTATACTCGTTTCATAAAACTGAATGTGAGTCTAGGTCAAAATTCACAACGGAACTGTTTTAAGACCTTGAACATCGCAAAAGATTGTGGGTGATCATTCTTTTCCATTGTTATGCAATTTGCAAATACACCTATCAGAAACAAACCATTCGATTTTTAACGCAAAGTCTTAAAGTATATACACATGGTGAGTATAGTGAAAGTACTTGATACCACCTGCAATATACTGACCAGGAAATAAATAAGATGATAACTGATAAAATAATAATGATCTCAAGTAAATTGTCTAGTATTGATAAAATAGTACATACAAGTAAATTCTACAAACTATAAAAAAAATTGGATTTTCATTTGGGTATGTATTTTACTCAAGAGTTATAAGTTCACTAAGTGTACGGATCTAAACGAATTTCATTGCAATAAAATAAGGCGCATACTTATTCTTATTTAGTATTCCTTCATTAATGTGGTAGCACACACAAAGTTCATATCAATCACATTCAATCATCCCATTGAATTGAGTTGAACTTGCTAATGTTATGTCTATGAATCCCACCGACGCCCACACGAGAATAATATGCACATTTAATCTTGCATAACAATGTGTTGAAAAATCCAATCCAATCCAATCCGTGGGACAATTGAGATATTTTAGTTACACTCCCAGAAAGTTTGTTTTGTTAATCTGTGTGATTGGTAATTAGTTTTCTCTGAAGACGTTAACAAAGGTGTGTTCGACAAGACTGGTAGTTGAACAAAACTATTTTGCCTGTAAAACATAATATATTTAAATATTTATTTATAGGATCCCTTAAAAAACAATTTTTGTATTTACTATGAATGCACATGTATGTTGAATAAATATATACTATGCACCAATTGTAAAATCATTTCCTTTTTTTACATTTAGCATAGATTTAAAGTGATGAAGAATGATTCGCAATGATTGAACACGAAGTAGTACTATGACAGCTGCAACTGCAGAACTCTTTAATAACATAAATGTTTGACTTTTTTTCTAATCTCAGAATATCAAATCCCCATTAACAAATCATTTTTTTAGTCATGCTTTTCCCGCAAATTAGTCCACATCAATGATGTGCACCTGGTCCCAGTGATTGTTTATATATTACATATGTCTCGAGAAAGTGGGATAAGAATATATCAGGCAAAGTAGATAGTATCAAAACGGACCCTTGTTTCGGGGAAGAGATATGAAGGGAATGGTCAAACTAGGAAGAAACTTCAAACATGTCTATTGTCCTATCCATTATTGTAAAATGTATTACAAGAAGGATGCAATAAAATAAAAGTCGAATATGTATAGCAGATCAGGTTTTGTTGTATTTTTTAAGAGCTACTAAATGTATTTAATGTTCATATTAAACCATTGTGACATATAATAAATATTACACTTCTAGCAAAAATATATAATAGTTCCATTCAAATTATTCAAATAATTATAACATGTTTGAAATCCAATCAGATTGTATTAATTTAGTATCGTACCAAAAAATTAAATATGTTTCCGATTTTGTAAAATTATTACATATATCTACCGCTTTCGAAACATTGGTTAATCTTCCCACTTAATACGTCGCTAAAAATAAAACGTAATGCCAAAAAATTAAATATGTTTCCGATTTTGTAAAATTATTACATATATCTACCGCTTTCGAAACATTGGTTAATCTTCCCACTTAATACGTCGCTAAAAATAAAACGTAATGCATCTTTAAAAGGGAAGATGTCAAACAGAAATATTCAATGTAAAATATAGACGACGATTAGAAAATTAAGTAACCACCTAACAGTTTAAATCTGATCCATCCAACATTCCATTTTTATTAAAATAAATAAAGCCACAGAAATAAATTTAGGATTTGTGATAACTAATAGCATACAATTCGAATGAAAGCTCTCCGTAATTAAAAGTTATACAAGCTTATTTTTTAAATGCATGTTTATTCTAGGCGTACTTAATATTGTAGAAGCAACTTCCGCTTCACCGGTCTATTGAGATCTATTTGGTGAAAGTGCAGACAATTTGAGATAAATCTCCAAAAATGGGGCAAATCGAATATTAATAAAAATCTCTAAAACAGCGCCACCTATCGGGTCAAAAAATAGTAACCCTTGCATCGTAATTATCTACGTTTCTGATCTACTGATCGACGACTCCAGTGATAGTGCCGTTAAGTTGATCGCAAAGCCAAATCGTGAACAGATTTGAAAACCGAGTAAAACGTGTTAACTTTGCTTTTACTAGCCAGGCACTCAACCAACTGCGCCATCCAGCCGTTATTCACCTTATATATTATAATGGAACATTTCCTCTTAAAGTTACGTGAGATTTGGCACATATATATATTCTTAAGTACATACAAACAACTTTGCATTTATTTTATATTTTACAAGCCTTATTTATGATTCAGAGCTATATATACATGTACATTCCAAAACATTTCCCCCAAATTATCACCCACTCTTTTTAACTCAATCTCATTACATCGCATATGATAAATATAAAAATCAAATCGTTTGAATAACTATCAATATGCGGAAGTTGCACTTATGAAGGCAATCTAGACATCATCCGTCTCTTCATTATTATACATTACCCATTTTTCAAGTGCAAATCCAAAAAAAAAAAAAAAATGTACGGCCTCGAAAAAAATATTAGTAAAAGAACAAATATTTTCGCAACAGGTTACCAATTACTTTGATAATACAATGTCAAATAGAGCATTATCTAACAGCAACAGCACGTTATTGGCCATTATGAAGAAGTGCAAGATACCACCCACGTTGAACAGTTATCTAAAGGCCAACGTGTCCGGAATTGCTTGCAGATCGTGAACAATCATGGCTAAAAGTTCTCTCCAATCATCGCCATAAGTATCAACATACACAATATTATTTAAAGCTCAAGTGAAGCGTATGTTTGAAACTAAAAAAACAACCTTCCATGAAGTCTGACTTCCGATCTCTTTTTAGCTCTTTAAGTTAAGGGAGAACCGCACTTCAAATCGGAGAATGTTTTATGTCACTAAAACCACACAAAACTTCAGATTACGATAAAAAACAACAATTACTTCAAGCAATTACATCGTTTTATCTGAAATATTCAAGTGGCCTAAGTGAGGATAGCATCATTGTGAATTTTCATTTATATCATAAATCGCAATGAATCGTCTAATCATCATATAGACACAATATCCTCTCCATGTGCTTACTTGACCAAATTTCAAGTTTAATACTCTCCTTTGTCATGTAACGACATTTTACCACCTGCCGTACACAAATTTAATCAATTCACCACAAGTATGTGGTGGTGAGAAAGTTTGTAACTTCAGCAACATTTAAACAACAAATTTCTCGTGCTCAGTGTGAATCTTTAAGAGCATTTTTGTATTAGTTAATTATGTATAACTATGTACTTGTTCTCTTTCTCTCTGAAATTGCTCATTTCAGTGTTACCGTCTGTCCTCCCACTATGGAACATCAAAGACTTGACTTTATAGGTGCAATATTCATGCTTACAATTAGCGCACCAATACAATACAAAAAAAAGAATCTTGATGATGATCGCTATTCTCATCGTTACTAACAAGGTGTCTATGAAACTTCGATAAGTATGTACACCTACAGTATTCAGAAATAATGCTATGATGATTATGAAGGCAATGATGAGCTAGATCATCATTATATCTATCATCATGACGAGATGGGTACCTTGTCCCGAAACAATCGCATTGCAATTGTGTGATCTCTTGTGATCATTCGAGTATTGTTTGCGACTTCATATAGATACTCTTATTTCTCTCAATTTCATACACCAGTGTGCGCTCATCTCAATCGTTGCTGTAGAGATCGATATAAAAAGACTTGCACGGCGTTATTGAACCCTAATTCAAATCGTGATTCGGAATAAATCGTTGTACCTAATATTTTTGTGAAAACGGTTTGGTAAACCAAACGAAAAAATACATATTTTTTAATTTATTTTTGGCAGAGGAAATTCCAGCCAGTGTGTGTAAAGTGATCTCAAAGGATACCCACATCACAAGTGAATTAAGAATATAAATATAAAGCAGGACCTGTGATTTACAGTTTTATAAAAAAAACCAGCAATCCAAAATGATGTCTTTTAAATTGATTGCATCTGTCGTGAGTACATTCATATTTGTTTATATTTTTTTTTAAATAGAGGTGAATAAAACAATTATATTTTCGTTACTTCTTCGAAAAATTCCCAAGCACACAAATTCTAAATGAAACCGTCCTTTTGAAATATTTAAATTTGTGCTTCTTCTTTGGAAAAACAATATTTAATTTATAAAACTAATAACAAGACAATGTCATGTACGACTTCAGTCATCCTAGTGGATACAAAATACACAAATCACATTGCAGTTGATGTAGAATCATATAATAATCATAGAACAAAAAATCACACTCAAGAAAGGACACGAAACAGAGTTGTCCTTATGAAGTCATATTTTGTGTACATATCGCTATTGTTGTCGCAATATTCGTTTCTGTGCATTGCACTCATAATATTATAGTGGATTTGATCAAGAAATATGAATGCATGACTTTTCCTCTTCTAAAATGTTGGAAGCAGATTTATTTGTTTATTATGTAGCCTAAATTCTCTAAGTCCATCAAGCTGTCACGTAAGTTTGATACAGCATCTTTCTATTGTTTGGTTTTTAGAGTGAAGCAAATACTTATTCTTTTATAACCGTTGCTCAAATATTTAGTTGTGTAGTCACTTCATAGGAGTACGAGTATATCTTTAACTATTTATTAAAGTCCTCAAGAAGGGAGTGCGAATGACACAATGGCTTGCTGAATGGTGCGGGTGTAAATCTTACACAAAAGTACAATAGAAATATTCCTGAAAAAACAAAAGGACAATTTTATGTATATATACGTATGTGGATACTGTTACATATAATCGAGTGCTAAAAGTTCTACCATATGTATGTTGATATGTAGATACTTAACTATACATATATAAAGACAGATATACTTGGAGGAATCATTTTTGTGAACAAAGACTTGTTTGTTTTCATATCTTTTTGCTGGACAATGTTGAAACGACATTAGCAGTACCACTTGATTCCAAATCTATTATATTTAAGATGTTATTTTGACAGAGTCACCAGGATAATGATCCTCTGTTTGTCTTCTATAAATGTGTGCGAATAAGTATATTCCATACGTCTTCAGTAAAACGCGTGATGAAATAATGTGACAGTAAACATCCCCTCTCGGGATGGAAAAGACGTGTTATTTTCTTCCCAGCTTTTATGATGCCTATGCTGTTTGAAGTTATTTAACTTCAATTTAGTCCTTATAGAGAAAGCATTAATACTCGTAAATACGATCATTTGTTCCTAAAGTTTTCTTTGAACAAATATGTGACAAACTATAACATTTGAGCACAGTAATGTTAATACTGATACTGAAATTACAAATCTCAAGTGCTTCGTTTTCTTTATTGGGTTAAACGTATTTTGAAATACAAATTGATTGTGAGTAGAAACCTATTCTTCTCACTGCACTGAATAACCCCGATTGTAATTAGACAATGTTGCAATGCTAGTCATGGATGCAATGGCAGAAGGTGCACCATTTAATGAGAAGCAATAGCAATTCAACCAAACGCATTTGGGCTTAGTGAATATAACACAACGGATTTAAACTCCAATTGGCGTTGAAATAGCAACTTCAACGTTTTCATAAAAAATAATCCAATCATCCTTTCTTCTGCAATATGAGGATCAGATAAGGAAAAACATTTTACTGAGTTCGATATACTGACACTAATGTATCCACCCTCCCAGATAGCCAGGTAACTGAATCGGAAATATGTAATTTTTACGCAGCAACTTTATATTTAAAAGAAGACTTATTTGTACAGCATACTGAATACAGCATTCATAGTACATAAACAGGATAATCTCGCTGTTAATAGACTTTTCTGCGGCATTTTTTTATAATCTTTTCAACTACAGTAAAGTTTTAAGATTTGTGTTTTTCTGTCCCAGAACTTAGTTAATAGGTTGAGTTGTAGATAGTTGTATACATATGTTTATAATAAGTTATACAATATTGCGGACTGGTTAGCTAAAATACCGTTGAAATATTTAATACCTTGTATCTCGTAATACTATTCAATCTTAATTTATTTTTGAGTAGAATTTCCTAATCAAAAACTACACCATGTCAAGTCTTAATGAATATGTATAAAGTTAAGATAAATAGAAAATCCAGCGAATTCAATGCAAACTGAAGTTCTAGTTCTCACAGTTAATCTGTTAAGTACCAAAAAACACCTGATATCAACAAAATATGTGCCAGCTCATAAGCCGCAATAAGATCTTAAAGCAATAACCGCTCATCAACTAACGATCCTTAACAAGTTGCGTACATTAATAGTCGACGTCATACTTTTGGTACAATCGCTATTGCGATCTTCAAAGTTTGATCATGTAATGAATCATTAAGCCCTCAATATGTCGTCAGAAAGAATTTATAAACTCCTACATACGTTCATGTTGTGTTACTAAAGAATGGTTTTCATTATACAGTATTGCAAGAAGTACGAAGATTAAATCTTTTGTTATGAGTGTAGGTGGAAGAGAATACATCAAATTCGTTGCATCAAATCTGGTTTAAAGATCATGCGAATGTACCGCTCCATAATACAGGTACTAGTCAGAAGCTGGAGAACATACGGCCGACATCAAAATGTATAATTTCAATTCTGCTATGTGCAACTGATTAAGTATGCAACTGGAATACGATTACGTGCAGAGTATTAGCACATGTAATGGTGAATTTCAAAGTTGGGTTATTAATTATTGTGTTAATACTGATTTTATTATTAGCGATTTTTTTCTAGAAGTGACAATAAAGAGCAATACGGTTTCATAGAAAATATGTAAATATCTTTCGAAAACGATTACACACACTATGACACATACGTACGTGTTGTATGGGAATGTGTATTCAATAAATAAACACAGCACACAAAACATAAGTGTTATACTAAAGTAAAATTTATTTTATTTCGATTACTACATTATTCCGATATTTTCTAATATTATTCTTCTATTATGCCATTTTTTCTTAAAAATATGGCATCACATTTGTTCGGTGTCTATTGCTTATGAATGAATTAAGCCACATGATAAATAATTATTTATGCACAGATATGCTGTCAGCGTACGTATAAACTCATTCTACGGGACCCCTCAACAAAATAATGTGTTTACTATTAATGCTAATTACAATTGTGATACCAATCGTCATGAAATTGTGTTATTAATGCTTCTCATTGAACAAAATACATAAAAGATGGAAAAAAATGTAGAGATACATGTTTAGAAGAATTCTTAAGGATTTCCGTGCAGTAGTGCCTTTGACCTCAAACTGAGATCGTTTGCAAGTTCTAGGTAAACTATTAGAAATTATGTGATGATGTGCTGATATTAATTGACATGAGCAGAAGATTAATGTTTTCACAGATAGCACTTCAAAAATTGCACCAGAGTTCAATGCAATAGCAATTAGCACAAGCTAGTATTACTGCTGATGTGCTTTAGATTTCTTCTTGAAATTGACATTTAAATGCATATTGCACTATTTAAAATACGATATACAAACATATTTGATTCAATAAATTATATCTATAATATTGAAGTATTAACTCAAATTTATATTGTTCGCTGTCATAATCAGTACGGAAAAATAAGTTTTTCTGCGGAACAATGTCACGGATTTCGTTCGTACATATATTTGGGCAGAAGAGCGCAGTTAGCTCAGTGCTTTCCATTTGAACACGATTTTCTCCAAACTGGTGGTTATCGAACTGTGCCCGTACTCATCCAATGTAGAGATATGCATGGATTATTGCAAAAGCAACAACATACACATTTGATTAAAGGTTAAGAATTTTTATATGAAAAACCAGTTTCATTGCACATTAATTATCCTTTCGAATTCATGGTAAGCAGTTGACACCACTAGCTCACCGTTAGACCGTACTAAATTACTCACAGCTATGCAATTCTTGTTGAATATTCATCTAAAAGTTTGTATGTTTGAACAGTAACTAAGCTCAGAAAAGCACTGATTTATATTCAAGTTAAGTTATGAAATCATCTGTTAAGATCTATACAAAGGATCTGCCGATTACTTGGTAATGGTAAGGCTTGCGTCATATGTGGCGTCAGCTGATATAAGTTAATGCCAGCAGATCACATGATTACACTTTACATGATTACTAAATTACTTACTCGCAAACAGACATACCTGTCGATTCTCCATCGACCCCTGCTGCGTCCATTGAGTGTGAAATTATTATATTGTATTATGTGATATTACCCATTCCATGGGAGATACTGGTATGTCTATATATTTCAATGATATCCTCTTCCCCAAACGAGTCGTGTTCTTTTGATATAACAGAGCTCTACCACATGTGAATGATCGTGTGCCATGATTAGTATAGTACACATTAAACTGTAGTATACACAGCAGGTGAGCGAGCCCCTGTAATGTATCTTATAGATTTTATTCGCGGTTTGTTATTGCACAAATAACCGAATAGATTTCAGTGAATCTGAAATGAATTGTCAACGATGGCATATGAATGACAAAGATGCGGATTATATGTAAGCAATTTGTTATCCTTCAAGATATGTTTATAATTATCAAGGGATATAATTGATTTTGCTGTTGTATGTTTTATTTTAATGGCATACTTTAAATCCACCTGTTATAGTCATTTTAAGCAAATATTAATATTTTAATTTTTGGCATTATATTTCATATTATTATTACCAGCAGATTGATCAAGAAAATAAATGATAATTTATTGTAGGTAATGAATAATATTACACAAACAAAAATATACAAGCAACATTTTAATAATTTCATTAACTGGCATTTTCTCTCATTTGTTAAATTGCCAAAAATGCACAATTTTTCCTTAATTCTTATTTCTTGTCATTTTCCTCACAATCCAATTATGGTTAGGTATGGCTTGATTTTATAGCTTAATAGCAACTTCAATTGACGAAAGTAAGAAAATATTTAGCACCGATGTAAGATATATATACTATGTAACACAAATAGATTTCAATTTTGTTTAATTAAATTTTTTATTCTTCAATTCTATCCTGTTAAATGACAATAAATGTCATTTCGCATTTCACACACGCAACACTTCCAGGCTATGTGCGACTTATCAATTTAAAGTCAATACACAAATAATGGACACATATATACAAGTTATCATTAATATGCTATATTATTAAGCTTAAATCCTACAATTTTATTTAGTTTATTTTATACCTGATTTAACATTTACCAATAACCCATTTAAGTGCCCCAGTTTGTTAGCGTGCATGTCACGTTAACATTTTATAACAGAAGCATAAGATCATATTCTTACCATCGAAATGCCATGAGATACTCGTTCACGGAGCAAAAAGATAATACTTCCTTTTAACAGCCAACAGCATCGAATTATAGCAATCTGTGCACTTGCAAATGCACAGTCTGCATCAATACCAAGTTGTTTGCAAATATTTCATTTGCATCCATAGGCTATGAGATGAATTGAAACACTATCGAACCATAAAAAGGCACCTTAATGCGAGATCACAATCACCTCTACCTCTCAATAGGGGATGCAAAAAGGTCATTCGTTTATACTGTCGTGTAGTGCATTGAAATATTATTCAAGCATATACAATGCGCACATATTTGTATAGTGGCAGATCAAGTGATTCTTGCTGAATTATTAGTCGTATTTTTAAAGCCTTTCAGCGAAATAATTAGGGAATCCACAAACTGATTTACATAATAATTGGAATCACAGCATCAACTGAATGTGAACAACAGACCGACAACGGAGCGCGTAATTTGCAAGTCCACAAATTGCACTAACTATAACTCTCAAATAAATATTCCTTATAGAAGAGGAATTGTCAATTTTGAGTGGCATCGAAGCCTATAGACAACTGGCTTTAGGGGCTACCGCTGCGACATTTCCCATGATCATTGTGAATGTTATCCGTCACTCTAGTTCAAACTCTGAGCTTGATATCGATAAATCCATTTCGTCATTAGTGGATATTTGTTGCTACAATTTTTTAGTGAAAACTTGCTTAGGTATGCAGTGCATGATAGCAGTCACCTCTGGGATTGAATGTAGGAAGCATCCACAATAATAAATTCATCTCTTACAATTTCATTTTAGGCGTAAGTATGTATAACATAACATTTTTACTGTTCACTTCCTCGCCATACAGTTGCTTATGCCTTGAGGGATGTTTTGGGAAATGCGATTAAGTCGATAGATAGACACGCTAGAACCGCATTCAATGCAAAAATCATCACATCGCATCTTTATAGAATTATTTCTCACAAAATAACAGGTGAATCTCTGTTCGATATAATGATGCGATGTCATGAACATAATCAGAAATATGTGAATATCAATTATAAGCATTAGATTCCAATGTGGAATGTTCTCACTTTCCTGTCATGCAAATAGTAGTTTTTAATTAAATATTCGAATTATTATAAGGATACTTGCACTTAATAAACGTACGCAAGATACAAAATACTATTGATTTTATTCCAGATTTTCATAATATTTTTATTTCATTGAACTCCTTTAGACCATAACACTCAGCCTGTTTTCACACATCTACGCACAACTTGCGCCTGGGTCAAATACATACCTGCCCCCAACGACCAATGGATACTCGTACCCAGAACCAAACAAACCATTTACTGTGAGTATTTTATTAAATTGTACGCATGTATGTTTTGCAATAAACGTTCCGAATTATGTAGTCAAGTATTGAATTGAGGACCTCTTATATCGTTCAAATTTCAAAAGATACTTGACCCTAAAATCGAAATTATATTATGGTAGCTATTGTTTAACTTCCTCATTAATGTTACTTCATACGAGACCAACCATTGCAACGGATTCTGCTTTAAATATACAATTGTTCACACTGCAGACAGCAAACAGTCAAGACTTCAGATTTGAATACACACGCGCATACATACACATAAGTATAAATGTATGCTAATAGTCACATAAAACTTTGCCGTCATGTGCAAAGAGCTATTTGAGTTAACAAAGAGAGCGGTGAGCCAGTGCCCTATTGAGTTGATCACGTGTACGAGAGGTTCATTCACTGTTTCTTCCCCTTATGTCTTCGCCTTATGTGCGGTAGCTCTAGTTAACCCAAAAAGTATCTTCAGCAAGTACAATAAATAGGTAACAGAAGTTGTTAGTAACAACTTGTGGGACTGGATTTACAACGCCGAACTCGGCGCCACTCTCTCGGTTCGCTCTCCTACCACAACGATAACTTGGTTTGACTTTACTTCTAACTTACCATTGTATAGAGCAACACGACACAACACTTGAACTTTAAATCGAAGCAATGGGTCTAACGTAAGAAGGAATGACACTTAAGATGGGCAAAACTGCACCTTTCGTTGAGTGCATTATATTGTCTCGCCATATTGCATTTTTAAGAGAGCAACAGCCTATTCATTGTTGTCAATTCCATAATTATCTCTTTCCCTTTTTGCAGCAAAAGCCAAGGCTACCTGGAACAGGCCCAAAGACAGTTCCCCGCCCAGGCCCAGGTCCTCAACAACCAGGTGATGTAAGTATCGATATGATTTACGAAAAAGGTTAACTGTGTTCTCTGACGTCATATATACTCGTTCTATAGGATCACGTCCACGTACCTGGTATGCCATACGACTTTGAGTATGCTGTCAATGATGTAGAGACTGCCAATGATTACTCACATAAGGCGAGTAGCGATGGTGATGTTGTGAATGGTGAATACCGAGTTGCCTTACCAGATGGCCGCACACAAATTGTACGGTATACCGCTGATTGGAAGACTGGATTCCATGCGGATGTTAGTTACGAAGGCGAACCATCTTATCCACAAGGGCCAAGTGGTAAAACTCAGGGCGGATACAAGTACTAAACCTTTTGAAACAACAAATATTTTTTTTCTATTATTAATGTAAAATTAAAAAAAAAAAAACTGTCAAAAAGCAGAATCTCCTAGAGACATTTTTGAAAACAGCCTAAAAGTAAACCAAATTCGTTGTAATTTAAAGGAAAAATGATATATTACCCTGCTATGTTCTTCTATTTTCACATCATAAATACTTTAACTGACAAATAGCTACTTGCCTTCAAGACAAGTTATTTATATGCTGTCAGCAACAAATCAAAGAAGACGTTGAATTGTAATTAAATTTAATGATTTTTCTCACACAATCACTGCCTTATTGTATGTACATATGTATCTCTTCACTCTTTTGAATGTGTTTCTCATATATTTTTTTTTTAATTTTGTACTCAAAATCATAATTCTCTTTCATGTAAATAAAAACAAATTTTATAAATGAGTATTTATGAATCTACTTTCTACAAAGCAAATAATGCAGTGTACTTAAGGCTGGCGGACCAAAAGCAAGTGGAGACTAAAGACCTTATTATGGTTCGCAATTATCAATTATATGATTACTACTTATCAATTGGTTCAGGGTATACCAACATATTCCGTTTGTTAGTTATCAATTGTGTTGACTGTAACTGAAATGATTGGTATTTTTGGTACTATGATACGTGGTTGATAGAAAACCAAAGATATCATCTTTGTTGTTCTTCCTAATAAGATAATTAACATAACTACCTCAGTTCAAGTGAAATCCATTTTTACATCAGAATCAAACCAGAAGAAGATTGCACGAACGCAGATATCAATATCAATAGATCTGCATATATGTACAGACATACGTTATTTAAAGTTCTAAGTTGCAAAAATTTGTTGCCAGAATATGATAATCTTACAGCTAACACATACATACCTAATTTTGTTCACAGATAATAACACCTACAAAATAATACAGGGTGACCAGATAAGAACGAGAGGAGACGGTGTGGGATATACAAATTAAAAACTACAACTACAGACATTAAAGCCATAATGTTTGGAATAACACACCGTTCAAATGCCCACATCCGTTTCGCTGGGAGTGCTACACGAGGTCGGTTTCATTATTGAAGATTCGGTCTGATATGTGGGGCGTTATTCCGGCAATAGTGAATGTTTGCGTCGAGCTCATCGAAAGTCATTGGCTTGTTAGCGTAGAATAGAGACTTGACATAGCCCCAGTTAAAATAATCGAGTCAGATGGCGATGTCCCTAAATTTCTCCTTCACAGCTTCTAGCGTTCGGTCGCTTATGTGGCATTTAGTCTTCCTGGAATTTCGGAAGAAACGTGAATTGTCTTCACACCAATAACAACAACTTTGCTTGCTGACATAGTGCTGCACCCACAGTTAGTCTTCGTTTGATAATATAGAGGAATTTAATATTTGTTGACCAAAATGACAATGCCCAGGTCAGGTCGGTCCCGAAACTTTAGTGACAACGAAAAAATATGTGTGTCGTAAGATTTGCCCAAAAAAAAGCCAAAATATCATCTTACATCGCTGCTTAACTTAAGAGACATTTTGACAAAACGTCAACAAATTACCAAAATATACCAACTTCAGAAAGTGGTTGTATTTACAGAGCCATGGGACCTACCTACCTCCCTTGTCCCTTCAAATTTGTTGACTACAATTTATCGGACCATTTATGTGATTTCGTGATTCGGCGAACTGTCAAGAAATCCCTCAAGACGGATATTTGTTTAAAAGTTGAATTCCGGTTACAATATTCACCAATAAGAACCGCAACTGACGCAAGCAAATTAAATTTAAGGAGTAACAAAATGCGATGGTTTACTTTTTGTAAAATGTAATTTTAGGTTTGATGCCTTTAAAAACTTTTAAAAAAATGGATCTGCAATATGTCAGGGTGTCATAAACTCTATTCATTCCTTTGTTGATTTCAATATGTTTCCATCTGAACTTGAGAGCGTTTATTTCACCATGGGACAAATCCACCTTCGCACTTGAACAGTTGCAAGAGTACCTAAAGGTCTCGACGTGCACAAATCCACTGCCCCGAATGTTATTCCCCCTATACTTCTGAACAGGAGTTCTTCTGCGCTGGCAAAACCATTGCGTAAGCTTTTTCATCTATCCTACTCTTAGGTCTCTTTCCGAGCAGATGCAAAACAGCATTTGTACAGCCCGTCCCTAAAAAGGGCAAATCTTCGTCACCCACCTCGTACCGACCCATAGCACTTATTCTTTCTAAAGTCATGGAAACGCTGATAAATCGTCAGCCCATGAAATATCTTCAATCGCGGACCGGCAGTACGGTTTCCGCAGCAACAGGTCCACTGCTGATCTAATAGCTTATCTCAAAAGTGGAACCAATCTTTGCACATTACAGGCGAAAACAAGATCGTTGCGCTTGATATTTCTAAGGCATTTGACAGAGTTTGGCATCAAACTCTTTTGTCGAAAATGCGTGCATATGGTTTCGATGAATCTCTTTTTTTAAGGCTTAGTAATTACCTTTCGAACCGTTCAATGCAAGTTGATTTGGATCGGTTCAAGTCTGATATCTACCAAATAAAATAATGCTGGAGTGCCCCAAGACTCAGTTCTGTCTCCGACACTCTTTCTCATTTTTATTAATGATCTCTTGTCTGCTACTTCTAATCCAATCCATTCATTCGCTGATGATAGCACCTCAGTTTTTCGTATTCGTTCCAAGACTCACGACTCCACCCTTCGGCAGTGTTTATTTTTTGCACATTGAATTCCGATCTTGACAGCGTAATTAACTGGGGAAACAAAAACCGAGTGGAATTCAATGCTTCAAAAACTCAATGCTGATGTCACTCAAGCGAACCCTTGATAATCAGCAATTATTCATGAATGGTGCCTGTGTCGATAAAACCGGAAAGCTATCTATCCTTGGTATGTGTATCAACACAACACTTGGTTGGAACGATCACATTTGAGGTCGCCAAAAATGCTGCGAAATGTTTAGGTCTCCCTAATCGATGCAAGAAATATTTCACTCCCTCTGATTTGGCTTTCAGTTATAAGGCGTATATCCGCCCAAAGCTTGAGTACAATGCTCATATCTGATCTGGTGCCGCCAAGACCACCCTGCACCTACTAGATAGAATCAAAAGGCAAACCATAAAGCTTATAGGAGACAATAATACCGCAAAGTCATCAGACTCGCTCGAACATCGACGTACCGTCTATTCTTCGTCCGTATTTTATCGCTATTTTAACAAAAGATGCTCAAGTGAGCTAGCCAACTGCATTCTTTCTCTCCATGAATTCACATGCAATACTCGTCTCGCCAGAAATGCTCATCGGTTTACTTAGATGCTCGTTAAATTTAGATGCTCGTTCTTCAGCCGCACTACGCGTATATGGAATGCTCTTCCCAGCCCAATATTTTCCACAGACTACAACCCGCAGATATGTAAGTCCAACGTGCACAGGTACCTCCTCTCTCTTTCTCCCTCTATACCTTCGGCCGAGCTGTGTCTTGACCCCGGATATTTAAAGGTGGTACCAATACCTTGAGCGAGCGAAAAATGGATAAAAAAAATATCCAGATTTGATGTCAAAAGTTCAGTAAGTACATATTCAGACAATTGTTCAGTCTTCATTATGATAGTTTACTTTTCAAATGAAGTAAAAATTGGTTATATCAGTACCTGATATGACGATTAACTAGATATAACAATATATTTCTAAAGCCCTGGCAAAATTAGTTACTCAATAAACCAGAAATTAGAGTGTTTACACGATGTGATAAATCGCTCATTAAGCTTGGCTATCCGATTTGATACGTTATCAGTGTGGAAAAGTGCCGTAGCATTTTCAAGATAATTTTGAGGACTTTGTTCCCGCTTCTCTAAATGACAATTTGAACAGTTGGCCCAAAACAGTTGCGGCGAACTTGACTTCACTTGCAGTCATGGATAGTTGCTACATTTGCACAGACCAGAAAAAGAAGCAACGTAAAACTAGAGCAGGTGCACTCAACCGATTTATGAACATTTGATTACTCAATCGCAATGTAATTCGTGCCTCCAAAATCATGAATCCTTATAAAAGAAAATGTTGCTCAATAAATAGTATAACACAAAATTTTTGATTTTGTTTTCTCAATTTTCTAGTCAAAAAATACAAATATGGTTTGCTCACATTCGCTTAATTTAAGCGGCTTAAATCAAATAGATACATTGTCACACGGTTTCGTCCTATAAGTGTAAATTAGTCACCAGAGCTGGTCTGTATTGGTAGGTTAAATTGTATTGTAGCTAGTAATAAAATCTACAATATTAAACAAAATACACCTACCAATCGTTCTTAATGTGGTTCTCTACAATGACTTCTATGCGGTCACAAGGTGTTCTCTCATTATATTTCCTAACATGTAATCAGCACAGTAACCAATTTCAATAAAATAGTCGCATCCCTGCAAAGATTATAGCCACAATTACATTCAGTGGCGTCAGATTTTCAGGCCATTTTCCTAGCTGACACCGATTCGAAGTCAATTGTTTGAGTCTCGATAATGCGCTTTGAGATTCACAGTACTTTTAAATCCGAGGGGTTCGGGGATTACAAAATCCTTCTTTGGAGTTTAACAGAGGCTTGCACTTGCTGTAGTTATTTTTTCCGTAAATATAACTGTATAGTTCCTCTATACAAAATTCACTTCTCGATCCTAAAAAAGAAAAACCAGTGAAAGCAATCTGCGATCCGTCAGATTTTAGTATAGCAGTGTATAATTTTCAATTACTTCAATCAAATCCAATCGGGATGCTCCTTGCATCTATATCTAGATCATCAGCGACCACCGAACAGCATTTAGTCTGTTCCTAAAAGCTAACTAACATGACATTGTCTAAGTTAGCCAAACCCGTCTAACGAACAAATTTTACATTTACATTTGATTTCCCTTTTTTTTTATCAGACTGCACCAATGGGAGCCGCTCTCATCAATAAGACAATCAACTGTACTAAGGTCGTGGTTCCGAATCTATAGGTATTTGAGGCCATCGGAGTCTTAATCCTTCTGACTCCAACGGAGACATTAAAGTAGTGCTCACATATGTCAGGATCTCGAAGTGCTTAATACGCTCTTATCAAGACAGTACCTAAAAGCTGAATCAAATGGGACTCCCCTCTAACCTCATCAAAATAGTCTTTAGCTTTCTGGATTCCAGAAGATTCTACGTTGAAGTGAAAGGCAGCCAATGAACTGAGTACCAAGACGGGAGTTGCGGAAGCGTCGAAGCTGGGACCGATGCTGTGCAACATCTACACGGCAGACCAACTGCAACACAGTGAGCTTTTGTCTGTTCGCAGATGACACACTGACTTAGTCCAGTTCGAAGTCACCACTGATCGCCACACAAAGGGTCGAAATTCAGACAGCGAACAAATGTGGTTACTACACCAAATGAGGTATTCGTATAAATGCTGAAAAATAGGCACTTACATATGTGTTTAAGGAGACCATCCCGAGCTGCATGTCGGAGCATAAAAATAGTGCTCCCTAACGGTACGGAGATATCAACAGACAAAGAGGTGAAGTATTTTGGGGTTAACTTCACGGAAAGTTTGAAGCTCAACAGATGCTCGAAACTGACACTTAAGAAGGGCAACTTCGGAATCCATCGCATCTATCCTTTGACGCGTAAGCTAAATGGATTAAGTCAAAGTCGGCTTATTCGGCCGATCTTAACGTACGACTTCCGAATATGGCACACCGTTTCTAAGACCAGCATGGAGAAGCTCGCAATTTTCGAAAGGAAAGAATTGCGTATATGTTAGCACGCATCATCCCTTTGCCACAGTACATGGTAAAACTCTTCAAATCTGCAGAACTTCCCAACGACATCTAACAACGAGCTGCATGGATTCTACCAGAGCAGCGATAGCATTCGAAGCTAAATCGGCTACCACACCACTACCCCATCCCATAATGACCAACTTGGACACACGGATTTGAACAACTCGATGTAAGCACTGGACCATGTAGGACATACAGAAATTAACACTAAATCGGCATTGTAATACCAAATATCAACAATGCTAACCATTAGTTTTAAGTCTCGTTGTAATTTCACAGAAGTTAACACCTACGTCAATGCACTTGAGAACCCATCTGCGCCAGACGCCATCTTCAACGAAATAATCGAGCTGACGAGCGATAGGAAACGAAGACCTCACAACGGCCGAAGGAATCACGGGAATTATTCAACGTAGCACAACGAGGAAGGCAGCCAGGGCCGGCAAATCTCGAATTTCGTCCTGAAGCCAATGCCACTAACGGTGATGATACTTCTTACCATCATGATGAACAATTGTATCAATAATTGCTCCTTTCCTAGCAAGTGTAAAGTAGATAAAATTGTTGCAATACCAAAAACGGGGAACGCTGCTAGTGTTTCAGGGTACCGTTCTATATCGCTCTTGAGCAATATAAGCAAGATCCTGGAGTACCTGGTAGCGCAGAATCTAAAGCGGTGGTTCAGTGACCTAAATACCATCCCGACTACGTAGAAGATATTCCGGGAAAAAACACCATCTAATGAAGTCACCAAAATGGAGTACTCGTATCAATGCGGGACAATCGATACTTATGTTCTTAAGGAGACAACCAAGAGGTGGATGCAGATCAGCAGCTAAATGTCAAAGCATAACGATAGTGCTTCCTAACGTTACGGAAATAACAACAGACAAGGAGGTGAAGTATCTTGGCGTTAACTTCACGGAAAGCCTGAAGGACAAAGCTGCTACTCTACAAGTAGCTAATATGGCCGATCTTAACGTACGGCTATTTCTAAAACCAGCATGGAGAAGCTTGCAATTTTAATTAAAAATACTCCGAATATGTATCGGTCTCACTTTTGACCGGGACCGTCGAAAGCACCACAGCAACAAGAAGCTTTACGACGAAGCACGCATCATTCCCTTACAACAGTACATGGTGACACTGTTCGGAAAACTAAATATCAACAATCATCCTAACAAGGCAATCAGGAACCTGAGAAAACCATCTCCGGAAAACGCTACCTCACTTAACGCGCTAAATCTGCTAAGCGACAAACTTCCCAAAGACATCTAACAACGAGATGCATAGCTTCTACCAAAGCAGTCATCATCGAGGTTAAATCGGCTATCGCACCACCACCCCATCCCAAAAGGACCAACATGGATTTGAACAAACCGATGTAAGCACTGGACAATGGCGGATATACAAAAATAAATGCTAAACCGATATTTTAATACCAAAAGTTCAATTAAACAGTGTACATATGTACATACATCAGTTTGGCTTCAATTGTTGAGCCAACACCCTAACCCTTAGTATTAAGCATAGCTGTAATCCCAAATTTTAAAAACTATTTTTTTGTTCACAATCAATTTTGTAAATCGCTTTTAAATCGCTAGTTGTAATTTCAAGTTGTAAAAAAATAACTTCTGTTCAGAATAATTTCTTTTAAATCGATATAAAGACAGCGACTTCTTAAACATGTCATTCCTCTTCAATTAGTTGACAATTTAGTAAGAGCTTTCTGAACGCCTTATCCCGCGAAATAAAATCTTGATTAGCCATTTCTACATCGAGCTTTCGTAGTACACAATTATACTTAAGTTCCGAACCCAATGAGAACGCCTCACATTATATTGCATAAACTTAGGAGTACATTTTTATGTGAATTGAATGTTGGAGATTTTTATTAACTGAAGAAGAATATTCAAGTTGTTTATAATTGTACAGTTTTTAATTTATTTAAAAACACAGCGGACAATGGTTTTAAAGTTAAACTGGTGGTCGTCTAAACGTATATTGTGAACGTCCCAATAGTACTGTATTTTATACCACATTATCCTATTCCCCTACAGATGGCGCCAAAAAAATATGGTATTTGCAAAAAATTCGGGTAGAGGGCGTACGAACATTTTTAAATATTTTCGTGTTAACTGCAACATCGGAATTTATAAAGATAATTTTTAACATAATTATATCCGATAATCTTATGTTTTAGGTATGGCTTAATTAATGGAAAACAATGCCACGATTTTAACAATGTTTTACGTACTTAGGTAGGTATTTAAGTGGAGAGTTCTATGAATAAGTGCTTTCCTAGAAGCTGTCTTCATTTAGTTGCTACGGCAGATGGTGTGTGTTTCCTCATCTTTGCAGTTTCTGCAAAGTACAAATGCGGTATGTTCAGTTCAAGAATGGGTCTACAGGGAAGGAGGGCAGCACTTATTTGGATGTCGAGTTGTTGTTCGAGGCAGATTTAAGCAGAAAGTGTTAATCTATATGTAAGTATGTAAGCGAGCGCGTCATAACAATCCGCATCAAAGCTAAACTCGGAGACATCAGCCTTATTTGCGCCCACGCCCCAACAGAGGAGAAGGACAACGATATCAAGGATGACTCAGATGACCCGGCTATTACACCAAGATCGTTCTAAGAGATTTCAACGCAAGGCTTGGCAAGGAAGAAATTTTTACTAGAGTTATCGGAAAACACAGCATGCAGGACAACACATCCGAAAAAGGACTCAGTCTGGTGGATTTCGCCTCGGAGCGCAACCTCGCTGTGGCTAGCACGCGGTTCCCACACGTCAGCATTCATAAGGGAACATGGCGGTCTCCTGATCAATCAACCGTTAACCAGATTGATCACATTGCGATCGACGTCAGACACTCCACCAGTATTCTCGATATCCGAACGTACCGAGGAGCAAAAATTGGAAAAATCACTTCTGCAGCCTGTTAAACGGCGACGAGCACACAAATCCCGCTGTCATGCTGAATGATCCACTTAATGTGGACGAGGATGAACAAGAATTCCGTCCCCACTACTTAAACGAGGTCAAGATAGTGATATCGAGACTGAAGTCGAAGAAATCTGTTGGAGTGGACGGACAGTCCGCGGAACTGTTTGAAGCAGCTGTAGATAATCTGGTTCGGCGCATGCACCAGCTCTTCTAGAATATATGGTCGAAGGAAAGCATGCCCGATGAGTGGAATCTCAGTGTCATTTCTCCGGTCCACAAGAAATGAGACCCATTGGACTTCGCCAGCTATAGAGAGATCAGTTTTCTTAACATACGAGATCCTCTCTGCAGTTTTGTGTGAACGCCTGAAATCGTTCGTCAATAATCTGATAGGTCCCTATCAGTGTGGTTTCAGGACAGGAAAGAACCAAATGTTCAACAGGAAACCAACAGGAAACCAACAGGAGACCAAATTTTCACATTTCAACGTACTCACTGAGACCTTCAATGTCAAAAAAGGTTTTAGGCAAGGTGACTCGATATCATGTGATTTTATTGCCAACATAAAAGACACGATCTTCCAAAAGTCCGTACAATTGCTAGCATACGCGAAACTGAGGCGGCAAAAATGCAATGAGTGAGGGCAAAACGAGGTATATGCTGTCATCGAGAAACGCCGCACAACATCAACGAACCGTAGGCAGCTATAACTTCGAGGTAGTTAAGGACTTCGTCTACCTCGGCTTCCAAGTAAACAGTACGAACAACATCAGTAACGACATTAAACGCAGAATAACTCCTGCCAATCGCTGTTTCTTTGAGCTCAAGAGGCAATTGAGTAGTAGATCACTCTCTCTCTCTCTCTCGAAGGATCAAGCTTATTTTATATAAGACCTTGATCATCCCTGTCCTGCTATATGGCGCGGAGTCCTGGGCTTTAATCGCGTAAGGCGACTATCGTCCCTCGCTAGCGTGTCGACGATAGTTTCCCTCATGTAAGCATAAAAAAACGATAGCGCCTGAAAGATATCATTTTGCCTGCTTCACTTAAACTGTAAAGTGTCAGTTTGGAGACTGATTTTTGGCGATAGCTATTTCAGTATCATTTTAATACAAAATGAGAATAATTAGGGATACATATCTTGTTTTTCAGTTTTGTGACGTTTTCAGAGTGATAGGACGCATATGTATTAGTTTTGTGCGCAAGCTGAAAGGAAAATGTGTTGGTGAAATTTGAGAGCAATCAGAGCACAGATGTCATTTGTATGTGAGGGATATTGTTCTCCGAGCCCTCAAACTGTATACAAAATAAGCGATAGGCGAGACGATAATGATGGTCATACATGAAGCAAATCATCGACGATATCACTAAAGAGAATCGGGTGGACGATAGTCGTCTGAAAAATAAAAATTACGCGATTAGAACTCTGGGCAATCTCAAGAGCATATGAAGAAGCCCTTGGTCTTTTCGAGAGAAAAGTGCCGCGTTCAATCTTTGGGCCTGTTAGCGTTGGTGTTTGGAATAGAAGATTCAACCATGAACTGTACATCGACATGAGCCTAGCTAGGTGTCTACGGATTCCACGCCTAAAACGGCTAGGCCATGTAAAGCGCATGGAAAACAGTGCTTCAGTCCGAAGGGTCTTGGACGCCGAACCAGTGGGACAACGCAATAGAGGACGCCCACGGAACCGATGGGGCACACAAGTGGAGAAGGACAAAGTAGAACGAGAAATAGACGAAATCGGATGCAGCTGACTAAAGATCGTGCCAGCTGTACAGGATTGTTAGCTGAGACACAGGTTCACACCGGACTGTAAGGCCATTAGTAGAAGAAGAAGCTGTGCGATAGTTCAGTGGAAAAAAGGGAATACCAGAATTCACAACCACAAGGCTCTGTTGTCCTCAGTGGACTGTAAATTAGTGAAATAATAAAAATGCTTCTCGTCATCGTATCAGTCCTCAAGCTCATCTATCAGATGTAGCTTTTGCACGTGTTCACTGACGACCGTAACCGCTATCCAACGCACTAATCGGGTGTGGTTTTCGTATGTGCTCCTTTTAAACATTGCTCCGCGATAGTCGTGCACAATCGTAGACGGCTCTCGTCTGGCTCCTTTGTGTTTTTGGTGTCGGCTACCATTAGCTGATGTCGTGGCGTGATTTCACGTGTTGTTGTCTGGCTAGCAGACGCCTGTCCTGAACAAAATCCAATCAATTGTGTTTGAAAACCAACTCTGAAATTATTATAATATTTAACATTTAAATAGTTGCTGAGAAAATAGGCCCCGGGCCTTTATGGGTTGTAGCGCCACGTATATTATTATGATTATAACATTTAAATACGAGCAATTCTTGACCATCGACCATCAATTCATTGGGGAAACTGCTGTCTCACATTTTAAAAAAGATAACAAAGTTGAGTTTTAATAAACTACGAGCGAAATTAAAATATTCACGGGATCACAGATCCGCCCTCATATACGTAGGGAGCTATTATACAACTGCAAGTTGTTTTATTTGCTGAATAATTTAATGCTGGGCATAAGCCCCCATTCACAATCCCAGTATGCTCATACAAAGTTCCTTGCAAAATAACATTACTTTGCGCTTCAACTCGTTTTATATTAGTTACCTTTTATGAATTACCTTCGCATCATGAATAATTGCTTTCGTGCGGGAAGTTCATAATTTCATTACTCTAGTGAATGTATGTATGCATGCACTGGAAAAGTTTTTTTTTTTCAATATGCATGTATGTATGTAGGCGTTGATGAGACAGATAAACTTGTCGAGCGTGCGCCCTTAGTACTTAATCAGTCAGTGAGACTAATGCAAATTTCTATGTATGTATGTATCTGCGCATGAGTTAATAAATTTGAACAATTAAATCACAAATCATTTTGCTGGAGCGGCAGTATAGCATCAGCAGTCTCAAGACGCTTCGCAAGCCTTACGCAATCCAAACATCACAGCGTGCAACATGATGCACAGACGTGAGACGTGAGACTACGTTGTGCGATGGACCCTCAGTACGGCAGTAATTGGTTCGAATATGCGCCTCTGTAAGATTTTAACAATCATTGTGCAATATGATGCTGCCACCATGTCGTGCACAGTGCCGGCTCATCGCATACGAACTTAGATACAATATGTAGGTGAGAGAAGAATCTTCAAATTAGATTGTTCCCAACTGCAAGTAAAAACAGTGTGGTAGGGCATTGTCAAAATCTATTTCTGTAATTTTTTTATGTTTCATACGAGAGTCGTGATTTGTGAGGGCGGGATTCCATTTGATTGACGGATGACTCTTTATGCGAAAAGATCATTAAAGGTACTCGCTGACTTATCAAGTTAACGTGTGACAATACATACACATGTAAGTGGGCCTTGAATGAACACACAATTTGAATTGTTTTCTTTTCGTTCTCGTGATCGCATAGAAGGGAACAATGTGGTAATTAATATACGGCACTATTGAAAAGGAATATTCGGTTTCATTTTCAAATCTGACGGACTACAGAAGTAGGATTATGTGAGTCTGAGATCCGTGTGAATCAGCTAAATAGAAGTGTAACTTTGAAATATGTTGCAACTCGTAATGAAAAACCAAATTAGCATAAATATCACATTTAATCAGTAATTTTTAGTGCGGGTGTTATTTGCATCTGTTGTTATAGATTTCTCCATTCGCATGGGAACAATATCGCACACAACCTGCATTGTACGACATAGTATATATGTATGTCCTCTATACATTTTAAATATCTATAATGATACGCACTAGACAGTAGACACTCAGTGTTTTACTACTGTGTGCTTTCAAGATCATGAGTACGTGTCACTGATATACAGTATTGAGTCAATGGAATAAATGTTGATTGTTATACTATTTATATTTCAGACACCGGTTATTGGAGTGGCGACAGAAAATGAAGAACACAAAAAGGAAATAACCGCTAATTGATGTATCAGTGGTTCCTTTAGAATTACGGTTTGGTTTTTATTGTTGTATTATTTTCTTGTACGATTTGTCAATTCCTGAACTGCTATAATTTCATATTTATGTTAATTTTACTTTAAGATTTGAATTGACTTTTGTTGTATGTAATAAACCGTGCATTTATGCTCATATAAATTCATGTTGGCTTTTAAAAAGACTCCCATATTTTCTCATATTAGTGGCGGCCGTGGCGTTGTGAGTATGTGCGTCGACTCCTACGCACTTGAACCTCGGTGTCTAGGTTTGAATCCCATTACGACAAATATGATTATCACGGTTCCCCCTCTTTCAAATCACCGATAATGTTAAAAGAGTATTCTTTTCTATAAACAGCTTCTCAAACTTGGCCGTTCGGAGTCGACATTAAACTGTAGGTCCCTTCCACTCGTGAGAGAAGAATAGCACGCACAACACGAGTGGTTGCTGAGAAGCTAGACATTGACCCTCTAAGGGCTGTACCGCCAACCATATTATTATTATATTTATTTTTTTGTATGAATCATATATTGTAGTTACTTTTTACATGGTTGAGGAATAGGAAACCAATCCCCTTTTTTCTATGTACTTCATGTCATTTTTTTCACGTTTTTTTCTGGAACGTATCTTCCGTGTAAAATCAAAATTAGGTGTACGTTTTTAGTTCCAAGGTCATCGATTATCTGAACATCAAAATATTTAATATCACGAATACTAACAGCTCTTCATCCGTCGAGCAATGACCATATGGTTCCTAACAGGGTAACCAACAGCCACAGATAAAAATCCTTACAACTAGGTGGGTGGTCAATTGTGAATTCCAGCATGCCTACAAAGACAAACCGGGCCAATTTCATACTCAGTAACCAGCGAGTACCGGGAGTTACCATACGATGTCTGAATACTACCACTATTATATATTCTATTTTACCATTATATCAGTCACCACTGAAGTGCCTTATCAAATTTATCATGCATCTGTCAGTCTTCTACTTAATCGAAATAACCAACTTTATCTACTATTAATTTTGAAATATAATTTTGTATTTAGAAGTTCATTGATGGAAATAAATAGTTAAATATAAGAATGTGTCGTATATAATAGCTGTGATGAAGAAAAACAAGATTCTGGAGTTTGGGACCGCAGTTACAGGAAAAAATGTTTGTAATCTTCGCAACTATTTACTGCCACTAATGGACACTTCTCATCGTTGGGGAATTTAACAATTAAGAGACATTTATTTTGATCTATCAAAATATTCACTGTCAAAATTTAACTGAATATACTAAAAGAATTGGAAACATTATATTCTAACTAGAAAAATTAAATTCGTTGCTCAATAAGTATTCCAGACAGGGACATTGGAGTATTTGCGAATTCAAGCAAAATCGCTCTGTCTCTACGACTTACAAATTCTATTTTACATTCTACATACAGACCGATACCTCCAATTTCCAACATTTAAAAACATATTACAGATATTATTACAACTGTTAATCATAGACGGAACGATTGCAAACAAAGCTCTCCTATCTATTAATAGGAAAAATTATTAGCAGAATTACTGGTTTATTACCGTTCATCGCTTAAGAGTCAAACGTGGAGAATGTGAATTCCACGCAACCATTTCTGTAGCTGATGTATAAATGAGGAAGAGGCTATCTACCAATGCCTCGAAGCATATCCATTCCTCGCAACAACCATAAAAATTGCAGAACTTGCTGATTTATTAATAATAAGGAATAAGGTGTATAGCTGCAAGTTTTACTGAAGCGTTAACAGCATTGTGTTACTGTTACTTGTAACCAATTCTGTGACCACGGCAGGTGCCAAACGGTAATTTTAAAAATTAAGATGTATAAAATCTTTTATGGGAAATTTTATCCTCAAAAATTTCATGACCCGAAATTTGAACAAAAACGCATTCAAATTTTAATATGTAATCAATTAAAATGATTACTAAAAATGAAATTGTTTGTATTATTCTAGTGACTTATTAAACAGCAATGAAGTATATCGGCTGAGTCCTTTTTGTATTGAGGGAGAGCCCCATTTGATGGTGTATTTACGCCACTGCGTGATAGTACATTAATTAAATCATGTTCCACATTGTAATCGTGTTGTCAGAGGTGAAACATCTCCGCGGTTAACTTACAGAATCCTCCGATCAGACAGATTTCCTTTCCGGCGATGGAGCCGATTTCGGTGCAGGGGTCACGGATATGTTCAACTAATACAAAGCTAGCAGAAACAATGTTACCTTACTGATAAGGTTGGCTAAAATCAATGTGACTAAGGTTTATTAACGCGACCTAACGCTGATCGCATAAATCCTGAAGATTTAAATATTCGTTTCAATTCTGTCTCCTCCGTAGCCCCTCTTAACAAATAACACCTCGAATAAATGGTTTTGAAGGAAGTGTGGACAACTCAGTCGGTTGTACAATGATTTTAATCAAGCTGTTTCATATAAATCATTTTATGTTGTTCGCAATGGTGAAGCCCAGGGTGCTATTCTCGATCCATTATTATTCTCAATGTTCATTAATGATTCTACAAAAGTGTTGTCCCTTTGCTTAATGCTTAAAAGTACTAAGTTTTCCACTTGGTATGATTGAAGATTCAGTTGCTATATTACACGAGAATTTGGACTCAATTACTAAGTGGCCTAAAGAAGGAGTTCTCATGGTAAATCATGACAAAACCACAGAACTAAACACTGTTTCCGTGAAATATGTAACATTAACTAAAAATCTTGGAATAATATGTTATAGTGAACAAACATTTAATGATCATATAGATTATGTACAGACGGTGTAGTGTCCAAGGCATATAGTAAAACTCAAAAGGAATGCACATAATTTTATTTTCAAACTTCAGTCGTAACAAGCAAGGCAAAGTAACGCATGATACTCATCGAGATGTGCAAGAATGCGTTTACTCACCATTTTTGCATCAAAGCAAATGTGACCTGTTATTGTATGCACAAGTGCAAAGCGCTCTCGCTCGCCTCTACCACCAGCTGTGCAGGTACATACATATCTACATATCTCCATCTATGGCTATCGGTATAAATACACTGACGATATTATTTTGGCTACAGTAACACTGGGGGAGAACTGAAAAGGATTTGATTTTATATAAGTGTACGCTTATGAATGAATTGAATATCTTGGCTTTTCAGTCACTTCGTAAACGATGACCATTGAACATTTTTGAAGATCTATAAAGAATGAATGAATGTTTATTTAGGGACAGTGGAGCACAATGAGTTAACAATAAGTTCAGAAACCATTAACTGAATTAAGCCGCGAAAGGAACATATTTTAGATGACCTCTCCACGTGAAAAAATGTTTAACATAATGGAAAATATGTTTATAAATATCCCGGTTTTGCCGTACATCAACCCATTAAAAGAGACAGGGCTACGTTGTGATGCTAGCTCTTTGGGTTTCGGTACAGCTTTTAGGATGGATCCTTTAGTCTCAGTCAATCAAAGGTTATGATTCAGACATGCTATTAGTTAAAAATACGCTACAACAACGGTTATTTATACTGCTATCGTCCAATCCTACCTACCTATATACAGTATCAGCAAACTGAGTATTTTTAGATTATTTTGATATTTCCGATTAATCGCGATATCACTGATCTATTAATATTGATTCTATACTTATGGCGGATTTTATGTCCCAACAGACCTGCATTAAAATCACTAATCATTTTTAATTTTTGGGAATCTTCATTAAAATTTTTCCTTATTCGTTTACGTTTAAAAAATAAGGAAAAAATATAATATCTCTAAGTAATGCCTCCTCGAAAATCTCAACGAGAAGAGGTACACCTCAAGGAGGTGAATACACTTTTACTAATACTGGAAGAGACGGGCTGCAAAACGATTGCCAATGCGGATGATGTTGCCATTACCTTCTCGGGAAAATATCCACAAGTACTGAAAGATTTAAGACAATATAGTCTCACACTACTCAATAATTGGGCGACTGAAAATGGCTTGAGCATAAACGCACAGAAGACTGAACTCATTAGAAAGTACAAAATACCTCATATTGACCCTCCCACCATAAACGGCACTAGTCTACAATTCTCAAATAAGGCGAAATACCTTAGCCTTAAGAGCCTTAACAGCTGAAAGAGGAAGAAAGGTCACTACGTCACTATATATCAGCAAAACAGCCATTGGGTACAAATGGCGTCTTCCACTTAACATGACACACTGGCTTTTCACCGCGGTGATCAAGCCCATCCTCCTTCACGGTGTAGCATTATGGTGGCCCAAACTCAACGTCGGTACTCATCTTTACGTACTAAGGAAGGTACACATGCCAGCCTGCATCTGTATAAGTGGAGCTTTAAGAATCACTCCCACTGATGCACTTGAAACCCTAGATATATTTGGTAAACAAATAGCAACCAACTATGCAATTCGACTGGAGGCATGCTCTCAATGGTGTGATTACACTGTCGGCCATTCAACAATTCTCAAATATCAACACCTTACCACCACCAACCTATATAAACCCCTATATAAACTCTAAAGTAGTCATTAATTGTCGTGAATCGGCACTCCTGAGGATTACGAATTCAATTGAATAAAAATGACTGTCGCCTGCTTGTCACATATGTATGTTAATGTACATAGTCCGACCGACTTTAGATCAACTGACGGATGCACTGACTGGAAACTTCTCGGAAGGACTATTAGGTGCGATTCCAATTTGGCTTTCAAATGCATGAGTTACATTCAGGCCAGTCAGTGATCATATGTAACGTACTACTTGTGATAGCTCATGAGTGTTTCGTGACATTGTGCCAATGTCAAACATCGCCAATTAGCATAGTAATTTCATCATGGAGAGACTTACACTGGAACAAAGCTTACTCTATGTGAAATGTCTGCAGAGACGCAGTTGTGAAAAATGATCTTCACCGACGAAGCTTATTTCTGGTTGGAGATGTGGGTATGTTAATACAACAAAACTTCAGTATTTGGTCGGACGACCCACCTCAGGCAATACAAAAGCTGTCTGCTGTTAACCGATGGACCAACTGAGAAATGAGTTCGGTGAGCAATTTATCTTCCAGTTTGGACCGGTGAATTCGTCGGCTACATCTTTATTTTCTATTTTTCTATTTTTTATGAAGACGCCTCAAATCATAACCTTGAAAGACAAAATAACAAATATTACTAGCCAGACACCAGGTTATATGTCCGAAGTGACTCAAAAGTGTGTGACAATCAGTGTGGACCATTTAAAAGTCATGGTCAACATTTTTATGAAATAATCTTTAAAATGTAAATGATAACCACTCAAAAAAAAGAAAGCAAGTTTAAGATCTAGTGAGGCGTATGCTAGGAATTTAGGATTAATTAAGTGAAATGTTTCACCTGAGTATTTTATACCTATAAGCATTTCACCGTGTCTATCTGAAGTCTTTGAAAAGCTTGTTGCTAAGCAGGTTCTTCAATATCTATCTAATGAATGCTTATAGTATAGGTAACAATCTGGTTTCAGACACCACCACAACTGTTCTACAGCTATGATTAAAATAATAGAAGATACTAGAGAGATATATGATAATGGACAAATTACGCTTCTCTTATGCGCACGAAGGATTTTGACAAAGTGAACCACAATTCGTGGAAACTTAGACAAAAATTTGTTTTTTCTTAAACAGCTGTTAAGCTTCTTGACAGCTTTCTTTCAGATAGGTGTTAAAGAGTAGTAGAACGAGATACTTCCTCCACTGTATCTCAGGGACCAATTATTGTTCCCATTATATTTTCACGTTTACGCAGGGAAAACTCTCTAATTCTGCAAAGAAAACGAAGAGGTGGGACGAATATAGGCTCGCTCTCACAAAATACAACTCGGAATTGAGAAGATCCAAACGGACTACGTATAGGAAATGCTACGAAATCACTGCTGACATGGCGGTAGCCGCACGAATCCACAAAGATCTCGTAAATGATCGGCTAAACAGTGTAAGATTGTTAAAGAAACAATACGGACCGATAAGATACACTTAGAACTTTGCTTCAGGTACACTTCCCTGGTTCGTCTTTTTACACATCCAATGTTGAATGCGTTGTAGGCACCTTCGAACATTTCAAAGCCCCAGGGGGTGACGGCCTCTTTCCAGCACTTCTGCAGAAATCCATTGACCTCATCCTACCGGAAATGACAGCTTAATGTAGAGCCAATTACTATTGGGGACTACAGGTGCCCTTCTTTATCTCGCTATAAAGGTAGAAAGGGCACTCGACTGTAATGAGATTGTCCTGTGTGCATTCCTCGATATCGAGGGATGATTCGATAACACCGGTTACGATTCGATCGCAAGGACGATCAGCAGTCGGGGTATCAAAGAATCGACCAACCGATGGATTAGAGCCATGCTGGAAAGTCGTTCAATCACCTTCTCTTCTGGAGGAGTGTCGGTTTCTGTCACTGCGGCAAAAGGCTTTCACCCTACTATGGTCTTACACAACTATAGGTTATGCTGATGACCTGCAGCTATAATTATACACCAGGTAAATAGGTCACCTCAGCATACTCTACTCAATCCCCAATAGAGACATGTTTTGTACAATGCCGGCAGGCAACACTGTTTCGGGAGGCTTTTCGAAGTTGAGCAGGAGTTTCAAGCGGAAATCCACTCCATCGAGATCTGCACCAGACAAAACCTCCACAAAGGCATTAAGGGCGCTAATATACTGATATTTTGAGACTATCAAGCAACACTAAAGGCACTCTCGTCTAACCTTTTGGGCTCCAAAACAGTCAAATGTTGCTATGACGCTCTATAATCCTTTGTCAGACACAACAAAGTGAAACTTGGCTGGGTTCCTGGACACAGGGGGATTGCAGGTAACTTATCCGCAGATGAGCTCTCGAGGGCTGGCTCGGAATCTGCATTCATCGGTCCTGAACCGTACTGTAATGTCAATTCGCAAACAGCCATAACTCTGATTAACGAATGGGAAAACAAATTTCACCTAGACCAGTGGACACATGGTCGTTTAATCAGGCCTTATTCATATAAGAACATGCTCATTCCTAACAAAGAAAACATAAGATTGCTAACAAGCTTTTTTACCGGCCATTGTGGCCTGAACTACCACCTTAAAAATTTAAACATGTGTCAAGACAAGATATGTCGGCTCTGCCTCGAAGAGGATGAAACTTCTGAGCACATTTTGTGCGGATGCCCTTCGCTAATATGGTTAAGGAAACGTATCTTCAATAGGGAGATACTCACTTCAGTGGTCTTCAAATCTCCACTACTAAAGATGTACTAACTTTCATGAGGGAAGTAGTAGGTCTTCTGAGATAACTCCAACCCTCCGATACAATAGATCTATCCTGGTCGCGGTGTCACGGCATGGGTTGTACAAGAGGAAAAAAAGGCGGTATGATATAGTCTTACCATTGTTGACTCAGTAATTGCAACTCCTCGAAAAAGAAGTGACTCGATAAAAGCAACTATTATTTCATAAACTCTTTTTTCGTTCGCTATTTGTATATTTTCCTTCTTGTTTATTTTTGCTATGTCTGGGCAGTTATTTTACAGCTATTCGTTGTACTTTTTATGCAGATGTTTGTTAGACGATGTTTGCGTTTTGTATGACAGGCGTAGTTTTTCGTGCCTTTTACTCTGTAGTCGTTAGTGTCGTTAGTCGGATTACTGTGTACTATTAGTTATGGCTATTGTAAAAAGTGTCCCTAAGCTTTCTATAAAGCAAAAAAGCGAAATTCTAGATCAAATTAATAAGGGTGTAACTGCTAAATCGCTTTCTGAGAAATATAAAGTAAACAAGTTTACCATAAGTAGAATTAAGAGGAGACAAGGAGCGCTAACAAAATTTGTTGTGAATTCAGAATGTGGACCGGGAAAACGAGTAACTTTAAGAACGTGTGAGTTTCCACGTATGGAGAAAGCCTCGTATAAATGGTTTTTGGAAAATCGACATCGAAACGTACCAATTTCCATAGAAGTTTTAAAGGCAAAGGCAAGTAAACTGCACGACAGAATCAATGGAAAACCAGGATCCTTCAATGCAAGCAATGGCTGGTTTTCAAATTTTAAAAAAAGACAACCTTAAAATTTGTGGAGCAAAGCTGTCAAATAAAACGAAACTCGTTGAACCGTTTGTGGTTAAGTTCAAAAATACAATTAAGGAGCTCGGTCTGTCACCAAATCAAATTTACAACGCCGACGAGTCCGGCTTATTTTTTAAGCTTATGCCAAATAAAACCTTGGTAGCTTTAAGGAAGCAACCGCTCCAGTTCGGAAGACAAGCAAAAAGAGAATAACGTTTCTTGCTTGCACGAACGCATCTGGGATTCACAAAATAAAATTATTCGTTATCGGGAAAGCTCTAAATCCTAGAGCACTTACATTTTTTTAAAATAAAACCTGTCATTTATAAGGGCAATAAAAATGCGTGGATGACGTTGTTTAAAGAATGGTTTCCTATTGACTATCCCCTATTGACTGTGCCGAGGACATAAATGATTGGATTGCCGAAAATGAAACCAATCTGGAACCGACTTGCAGCAACTTGGGAGACGAAGAAATTGAAAGTGATGACGAAAATGCAGTTAAAGAATCCCAACTGCCAAAAATCAAAGCAGGGTCTGCAATCCAACACTAAATATTTGCCTTCAATGGGCTGAAGAAAATGATGCTTCACTGAATAATATTATAGCTCTGCAAAACTTACGAGAGTCAGCTGTGGAAAAGAATTCAAGGTCTAAAAAGACTCAATCAAAAATTTCTCAATTTCTTAAATACAAGTAAAATATTAATTTTTTTTATTTTTAATATGAATTAAAAAATTTGTTTTGGTCTGTTTACCAGTGCAAGACACGTTTTTTTTACTATTTTGGAGGAGTTTAACTTTTTGTCTCATTTTCGGCACCTTCCATTTTTTGACTCGATTATTGCAACAAACTCAGTAAAAACAACTTCCCAAATTTCTATTAGTTGCTTTTATTGAGATCGCACTGTATTAACAAATTAAATTGAAATTAAACAATTCTAGGTTACAGTATACATATGCATATAATGTACATTTCAATAATATTTTATTTTACATTCACCAGGCACGATTCCGTTTCCATTACTTCGGGGACCATTCCAAAAGGTTGATAATCTATGTATGTACAATACATTTCACTTAATCCACAACACACTCATATCCCGTAGTGACACTTTCTAATTAATTTATTTTTCCGTTGTTAGCCTAACAAATTCTCTACATTGTGCAATGTGAATTGAATAGTGCACTCCATTCAGATAGTTTTTTTTTTATTTCATTACATCACGAGCACATAAACTTCCAATGCAAGAGTATGCATCACCTTCGCGTCATGACTTTCTTGTAACACGCCTTTTGCTATCACCCAGGCACTAGGTGATGCATCAGCTCAAAGATGTGCATGCTGAAATGTTAATTTGTGGAAACAGACGACACTAAAGTTCGACTGCTGATGACAAGACATTCACAAAACGCCTGACTGCACGCGCGAGAGCTTGTCACATTTTGAAATATGTATATTGTTAAGTAACGAAAAAACGCTTTTATTTGCCGATAGATATACATATAAGGATATATGAGATCAGGCATGACGACTTTCAAAAGATCTCTCGTATTAAATAAAAACTAAGTTGTTAGATCATGTATTGTGCTGCATAAACTAACGTTCCATTCTACTTTTATGAAGATTTTACAAAATACCATATTTTAAATATTGTGGATGTTGAGTAACTTTCGTGCATTCGTAAACTAAGATGTTGACCATATTTAAAAAGGGTCAGCAATTTACAACCCGTACAATGTAAGATACAGTATTCAGCTCGAAGATGAACGGAGGAGCTCCTACCATGCGTGTTGTTAGTTTAGATTCGGATAAGTTGGAGTGGCTGACAGCAGAGGGTAGTCACACTTAGGAGCATTGTAATACCACGTAGATTAACTTCTCCTAACATCGGAACCAGTTGGTGCTTATAGTAAAACGATTTAGCTGGCCTGTACTGGCGCTATTTTAGGTCGTTGAGATTATTGAAATAGTAGGCCCAAATAGTATCTGTGGTTTCTACTCCTCTTCATCCATATCCATGCAGCTTCTGCAGAAATAATTATATGGGACACCAATCCACGAGCAGAATGCCAATTACACAGTGCCCGGTTATGACTCTGATGAGAGTCTGCTGAGCCTAAGCAGACTGAGTGACCATTTTAGGTTAAGTGATGGTCAAATTTCCTTTGTTTTAAGACAGGTGTTGCCTTCTAGCCATTTGTTGTTGGTGGTTTTAATAGTGTGTGTCTTCAGGAGATGGTATGCCATAGCGATCGGCATTGAAGGTGGTACCCCCCCTATTGATAGGAAAGAGGTTTTCCCACACCTGGCGAGTTCATCGGCTTTGCAGTTGACCGGTATGTCACAATGTCCCGGCATCCACATGAGGTGTATGTTGAAATGCTCAGCCATCTCGTTAAGAGTTAGCCTGCAATTAAGGGATGTTTTTGATTTAAACATGACATTGTACAGGGATTTCAATACGTCCTGACTGTCCGAACGGATGGTGATATATTTTTTAGATATCACGTTGTTTTTGACCCATGACAACTCCTCTTGAATCGCAATGGTTTCTGCCTGAAAGACGCTCTGATCAGAAAGCTTTAAAGAGATAGCCATTGGGAAGAAGCTGAATTCGTTAAGCTACCATTTGGTTTTGAGTCTCAAGGCTGTGCTGGCTGCTATTCGTGTTGTACTCATATCCCATTTTCCAGTGCACGTAATATTTCACAGAGTGCTACTAGGTCTAAGATATTGTATAATCACGCATCGATTATCTGCTAAGGTAGGCTGTTTTGCATTCATCCACTCTATGAAGTAAGGTTTGTGGGCAGCGGCGACAGTCCGAGGTTGGTTTTGGCCTAGGTTCTACAGCACCCACTCAGCATGTGCGTGGTTATTGTTCTATCACGAGTGGATGGAACCTACAGTTTTATGCCGACTCTGAACGCTTCAGTTTGAAGAGCTTTTTCTAGACGAAAATACTCTTGCTTTTTGACATGGCTGCATTTTTCTTTGCTTGGTACCGAAATAAATACAGTCCACGGTACAGATAATGCACATATACACGTAGTTTGCATACAGACAGTGCACAATGCTTTGCAAAGTAATTGTTGTCTCTATCCGAAGAATGACAGTCTTCTTTCTGTCAAGCTAGATTAAAAATGCGGAAAAAGGTAGTGTCATACGGGCTTCATTTCATTTTGTGTGATAGAAGCTCTTTTCATTATTTGCCCTGTTTCTAATTAGTTGTCCACCACTGTATACATATGTTGGAAGTTATATTATGAGGTCACCCTTCATAGCATAGCAATTATAGTTTTTTAGTTTTTCGAATTTTTACATTTCAGCAGCTGTCAAAGTTACATATGACATCTTACTTGCTTACTTTACAGGCCTGCGATCCATAGATGGTCTGTGCCTGAGCAGTAACAGTCCTCCATCGCTGATGGTGCTCGGCAGGCTAGCTTCAAGTCAATACGAAGCTCTCCTGCGTCTACAATCACTTGGTCTTTATATTGGAGGTTTGACCTTCCTCTCCTTCTCGAAGCATGAGGGTCGAATTCGAAAACCCTCTTATCTGCAGCATTGTTATCCATGCGCTCAATGTGGTCAAGCTAGCCTTAACAATCACATCTATCTGAAAATATTTTATAACGTTCGCCATTTAATCATGGATCGTCAGTAAATACGTAACGTAAATTTCGTCGTGGGGTCTGTCATCATTGCTTTAGTGTGAAGACAATTCGTTGCACCACGAAAAAGTTTGAGCGGGAGTACACTCTTTTAAACCTTAAGCCACCAACCAGACTGCGAAATGCGAAAAATCAGCCGTAGTGGCCAGTATCGAAGAAAGCTTAGAAATGTCGATTGGCGCCGATTAGCGGAACTGGGCATCGCCAGAGAGTCAACCCGGTTTATTTTGGGCTTGGATTTGAGCCTACCTCCGTATAAGTTTGTGCTGATGTAAACATTGAAGCCAGACTACCATAGAGAACACCGTGAGTTCTCTTATTGGGCTGTATAAATATTGGCCGTATTCTGGCAAAAAAAAACTATCTTCTCGAACGAGTCCCATTTTGGCCTCAATAGCTATATCAACAAGCAAAAATGCGGCGCTACATGTCATATAAGCGACGAAGTTGTAAAAGAGAAATATGGCAATTCAGTCATCTCACGACGAGCGTTCATCAATTGTCAACCGCGATCATGCGACTTGGCACCACTCGATTACTTTTACTGGGACTACGTAAAGTCCCTAGTCCACGCTCAAAGTGAATAAGGACCGATTGAAGCACTACCATCAGCCGGAATTACCCTAAAGCCGGAATCAATTTTATGTCTCACACCTTTGTTGGTCTATTTGCATTTATTTTCCCTTCGTTCATATCTTATCTTCATGGGATTATTTTTCTTTCAAATTAAAGTAGATTTCATTAATAAAATGTCTGCAATCCCAATATTAATTCTTGACAAATAATTTAAATTTCTTGATGTGAAACAATCATTGTTAAGTACCTAACCAAATATTATGAAATTTTTTTTTTAATTTAATAATGTACGACATTATATGATAGGAAGCTACGACATAACAAGAACTACTCCATTGAAATAGCAACACAAAATGTTTCTACATCAATTCGATAACTAAGAACAGTTTTAACCAATTATACGAACTTATACACACACGAAAAGAGGTTTTTATTTCAACCACAAAATATTGGCGATCATTATATTCCCAGCCTTTTTAATTTTTAATGTTTACTTACTAATTGCCTCCAAATGCCAATCCAAAAAAAAAGCCATGATAGAAAGGCTCATTACAACAAATACGCACCTTGTACATACATACATGTCGCTATTCCATTCGCAGTCAAGTCGTGTTGAAGATTCTCCATTGCTTTGCCGATCATGATCATCATTGTCTGATAGAGAGGATAAGATCTTCGATTTTGGCCAAAAATAGTTATGCGGCATCGTTACCAAGTAACACAAATCATTTGACGAAGCTGCAGACGGCAGAGAGATAATCCAGTTGATGGAGCATAGTACAGAGCCACTAAAAACAGCTGCACAGATCATTTCCTAAGACCCGGCAGGCAATATAAAATATGTATGTGCTGTGTGCCTGTAAGTGTGGAAATCAAAGAATGGAGAATATCTTTGCAAAAGAGTGAAAGTGATTCATGTGCTTCCATGTGTTCATATTAAACAATCGTTGTTGTAATCGAATTGCAGTGTCACTTCATTTTGACTGCACTCTACCGCTGCCTTCTTAGTGTAGGACAGCTACCTTCACGAAGCCATTATTGAGACTGTGAGCAATAAATCGATGAATTACTTTCAAGGTCGAATGGTACATCATGTTCAGCTCAAGATACGTCTGAAATCTTCATTGCTGTGTTCTCTTCAAATGCATCATCTTTATCCATCATCGGCATTGCACTCATCGGCAACAGATGAAATATCACTTACCGTCGTACCGTATACGTGATATTATTTTAGAATAGATGTGTGCACATTAGAGTGTGTATGCATAGCCGAATGCATGTTTTGCGTTGTACTTATCGGTTCAATGGTACATATGTGCAATAATTTATTTTTGCTGAGTTTTAGGAATTTTATTATAATTGGAAATCTAGTTTCCAATGATTTTAATACTACAGATTTGAAATATGTGCAATTTAATATAGCCTTGAAAGTTTTGCCCTACTTAGTTAAAAATTAGAATGAACGGCATGGCTTTAAAATTATTTTCCATGTGCTCTGTTGTTAAGATCTGTTAACGTTGAAATTAAAAATAGAAAATTTGACTTCAAAAAAAATTATCCATCTGCATTTATCTTCTGGTGGCGGTACAGTCCGAGGTGATCTTCGAGAGGATCGAATAAGCACAGTCTTATACCGAGTTCGAACGGCGAAGCTTGAGTAACTTTAATGAGGTTATCCGAAATTCTATTAACCTCGGTGTCATGCCCATAAGCCACGCCTCAATAATACCGATATAAGTATACACCTAGCAATGAATAATCAAAACATAGGATACGTAGACGTTATTATGTGCATCGACTACTACGACCTTGAACATTTGTATCTAGGACTGGGTAACTGAAAGTGCTGAAATAGGATAACTGTCCAGAAAAAGCTTCTCAAACTTTGCCGCTCGGAGTCGGCATACAAACCGTAGGTCGGAAGTACGAGTGGTTGTGCTAGAAGCTAGACCCTACGGCCTGACCCTCTATTTAGCTGTAGGGAAAGCGATGTGCACTCGACAGCTTCGCTCATCTCGAGAATTTCCATGGGAACAGAAATTTAAAGGTGGAAACAAATGATACATTTTTTGTGCGCACTTATAGGTCCCGCAAACCTTTCACTGTACTTTGTATTATTTTCTAAATAATATCATTAATAAATTACATAATAATACCAATTTTAATCTGCAATTCAATCGTATTTGTTGACATTTAAGAAAGTGAATTGTATGTTTGCTTTAGAAACACATCTGCCCACTATCAAAATCGGATGCTGAATGATAGCAAGATACAAACCATGTTTTTCTTACACAATGCCTCTTATATGACATTTTTTAAAAGCCTAACATCATCGCTATTGTGTCAACGAAAGAAAAGTATCGAGAGTCACATACTTTAAAACTTATGATTTCGTGATTACTGAGAAAAAAATAACACATTCGAACTGTGCATATATGTTGTGACACTGAGACAATGTCTACCAACCATAACATGAATCTTGGTGCCAAATTGAAAATTGTGTACGACAAATAACTCATTTATAAAGTACTAGCTGTACAAGGCGCGCGTTGTTGGGCATGTTAAAAAATGTAGTCCAGCAAGAAAGCAATAAAAAAGATTGTGTACCAAGACCTTATTCACAGAATTCTGAAAAAAAGTTGCTCAATGTCAGTGCTTTTACTATTTTAGAGTCCGTAAAGGACAAACATTGACTTTTATATTTATAGAAAATGATTAGATCTAGAAAAAACCTAAATCGAATAGGATCAAAACACGCTAAGTATTTCATACAAATGTCTGAATAATTGTTAAATATCTTGACATTGCTTAACTCCATTAGAACTGACAGTAATATGTATACAAACATACACATGTAAATATAAATGACTCGTACAAGAATTAACAACGAACATACTTTCAGATTTGGTATGTTGCTTTCGTTGTGAAACCAACGTATTAAGTTTTTTTATTTATTCGGAAAACCTCCTCCACACAAAACTATAATTAGCTCACACACAAATTAAAGTGCAATCTGAAATTCAAATGAATCGTTGGTGCCGTAGAAAAACAGAAGCATTCCACCTCGTAGCTGACCTCCATGCACCAAGAGGTCGGACTGCACAAATTAACCTCGAGCAAGACGCGTACTTCTTACTGAAACAACACACGCGTATGTAAAAATCCTTCAGCTTACATAATATCACATGCATAACTGTATCCTTTATGTCTGTCGCTAAGCAGACAAACCGTCACTTGAATTTGGAGTAATGGGCCAACTTTCAGAGAAGACCAACAAATATATTTGGCGAATGGGTTGTGAAGGTGAGAAAATGATGACGCTTACGATGATGATAATAATGGTACGATAGGTAATGATTGCAGATGCACCACAGTAGTCCGTTTACCCATGGATCTCTATTGCGAAGCAACCACCAACATCCCAGCTGTGCACGATTTTTCTCAGATTCTCTTTCTCCTCAAACATACGACGCGGCGTTCATTTGTTTCGTTCATCATCGTCATGAAGCTGAAACTAAAGCTCAAGTTAGGTTGAATCCGAAGCATCGCGTTATTTTTCCTCTCTCTTACGAACATATGCGCTAACATCTTCACAAGAAGAGAATCGTGAAAAGTGGATAAGATGAAAAACAAAAAAAAAAAGGTAAAAAGAAACAGAAACACCAACGGTGCAATACACCAAATGCACGTTATAGCCGAAAAAATACAACTAGGTCTCATATAAATAGCTGTTGGTTTGAATCTGGAAATCAGTCAGAATTTGGATCTCGATCTTGCTCATTCAATTAGAAAATCCTGGTCCTAAAGAGCAGCGAATCCTGAAGAAAAAGGAATACACTCAGAACAATCCAGACAATTTAAAGGACACCAGTTTTGTTCTCCATCGTAGTTCGCATTCTGGTTTAAAATGCTAAAGGTTTGTGTGTCTGGCGAATTACTATAAAAGTGTTTTGTATTAATAGTGTACTTACCTTTCTCTTAAGATTGTGTGTCTTATGCTGATAGCGTCAACGGTTTTAGCCCGCCCTGAACCGCCAGTGAACTCATATCTCCCGCCTTCGGATTCATATGGACCGCCTGGAAGAGGTGATGGAGGAAACGGTAATGGAAATGGTCAACGGCCTTCATCTAATTATGGAGCTCCAGGACTTGGGAGAAACGGTGGCAGTTCGAATGGTGCTGGAGTACCATCTGACACATACGGAGCCCCTGGACAAAATGGAAATGGAGGACGACCATCATCATCTTATGGAGTACCTGGTCAAAATGGCAATGGCGCAAATGGAAATGGTGGAAGCCGACCATCATCTACCTATGGAGCTCCTTCTCAAAATGGCAATGGAGGCTCCCGTCCATCATCGACATATGGAACACCAAGTCAGAATGGTAAAAATGGAAACGGCGGAAAACCTTCATCCACATACGGTGCTCCAGGTCAAAACGGAAATGGTGGAAATGGCGGATCAGCTGGTGGCAGACCCTCTAGCACTTATGGAGCTCCCAGTAATGGAAACGGTGGCTCCCAACAACCATCTGGTAGCTATGGACCTCCCTCAGACAGCTATGGACCTCCTGCATCTGGAAACGGGCGTGCACCTAGCTCAGAATACTTACCACCCAACCAGGGTCGTAATGGAGGTGGTAATGGGCGTCGGAATGGCGGAAATGGTAATGGTAGTAATGGTAATGGTAGTAATGGTAATGGCGGACGAGGCGGAGATGATGGATACGATTACTCACAAGGAGGTAGCAACGGCGGCGGATCTGGGTACGATGATGGCAACAACGTAAGTTTTGAAACTTTTCTTTTAACTTGACTTTCTGCGCCTAACTCTCTTTTAGGGTAGTTAATTTAGTCAGAACGATTTAATATTGCCGTAGTGTGTAAAACATAAACAAACATTGAAACCAAAGCTATATACTTACATCTCTATCTTACTTGGCTCCTTCCACTCTCATGCTTCAGAAACAGAACAGTACATCCAAGATACACTTTTATTTACCTAAATCAAAATAATTTATATGTATTTTGTGCGAAACTATAAACAACAAAAATCAAACGTCATACCGTTTTCTACATATAGGAACCGGCTAAATATGAATTTAGCTATGAGGTTGAGGATGCTCCAAGTGGTTTATCGTTTGGCCATTCGGAGATGCGTGATGGTGATTTTACCACTGGCCAATACAATGTTTTATTGCCAGATGGAAGGAAGCAAGTAAGAAAAGATGGTGTAACCCCCTTAAGCGTAAATGGTAACATGTTATGTATTGCTCCAATTTGCGTTTTCTTTCAAATTTCTATAGATTGTTGAATACGAAGCTGACCAAGGTGGATACCGACCACAAGTCCGATATGAAGGCGATGCCATTGAAGGCGGAGCATCAGGTGGTGCTAATGGACGTGGTGGTGCAGGAGGTGCTGATGGCTATGATTATAATCAATCTGGTGGTGGTAATGGCAATGGACAAACATTAGGTGCTGATGGATACTCAAATGGAAGACCAAATGGCAGCAATGGCAATGGACGCAACGGTGGTGGCTCTAATGGACAGTCTTTGGGAACTAATGGCTATTCAGGTGGACGGCCAAGTGGACAAGACCTTGGTACAAATGGATACTCCAGTGGACAGCCAGGAGGTGGTCAAAATGGCAATGGCCAAGGGTATCCTAGCGGACAAGACAATAATGGCAATGGATACTCAAGTGGCCGCCCTAATGGTAATGGAAACGGAAATGGACGCAATGGTAATGGTAATGGCAATGGCAATGGCAATGGAAACGGTAAACGCAACGGAAACGGTGGAGCTCGTAACGGCAGCGGAAATGGCAACGGTAACGGTAACGGAAATGGCAACGGAAACGGTTACTCATACGAGCAGGGTTCAGGGAATGGCTTTGGAGCTGGTGGACAAAATGGTGAAAATGATGGAAGTGGCTACCAATACTGAAGACTTGGAAGCCTGATATAATCTAGTTTGACATTTCAATCGCATTCGCCCTGCATACATTTATTTTTTTTTTATTCTAGTTTCATTACTTTTTCTTTTAATTTCATTTAAGTTTCATTTTTTACATACATATACATTTATTTTAATTTTAAAGTACATACAAGCTCTCTCCTATTATAAATGAACAAGAAAATGATAAAAAAAGAATTTAAGAAAATGCCATCAAATAAAGTTAACATTTTAAAAATATATTTACGTTTTCTTATATTGATCCCCCAACATCGAAATCACCAAAATTTGTCCACGTATTATCCCAAAAACGAGGATCTGCGCGATGATCCCTGGGCTTATTACTTGGAGCTATAGCAGTGACATTATATGCATCCAGTTCAATCAGTAAGGCTTTCAAAATATTTGGATATCTGTAAGAAAAAACATTTTAGATGAGAAATAAATAATGCATATAGCTTCATCTTCCATTCCCACTTTTTAACAGTACATAACAGACGCTTTGATGTCTTTTTACTAGATATTATTAGATTTATTAAATATTAGAATACAAATGTGCACTATAAATGTCTCTTTTGTGTTCGTTTCTGCTTCGTGTGTCCGTTATTATGGGTAAAACTGCGATTAAATTAATATCCGTGTCCGGAATAGAGTGGATGCTATGTAAATGGATTGAAATACATACACGAATAGCTTTATATATCGGGACCATGGCGAGTTATCCGTAAAGAGAGTTTCACTGTAGTATTAAAAATAGAGTTTAATACTTTCGGTAATCTAATGTCGGACAGACAGGCTTTTTAGAACCTTAACATCCATTCTTCTAAAAGTCACAGAAACAAAAGTGTCGTCCCGGAAACAATTTGAGTGGAAATTGTAACAAGGCAGACTTCATGTCTGGCATTATGATGTCTTAGTAGGTACTGACTTTGAATTTAAACCTTTTCACAAAAAAGTCAAAGTATGTACTAAATTATTCAATTGAAAAAATTCAAGAGTTATCAAGTAACATCATGAAAAAGTTGAACGGAATCCATGAGGAATTTCATTGAATGGATACATTTTGAATGATATTCAGCGTACTACCGTTAACTGTTTCCAAATTATGGTTTTTACGATCACTGGAACAATATATTAAAACAACTAATATCGATGCAAAAAACTAAACAAAACAATAGTAATCCACAACTATTTAATAACTATACAATACCAAACAATGATTTTGCGATTTCCAAAAGATAGATATAATAATAATATGGGTGGCGCTACAGCCCGTAGAGGGCCAGGGCCTAGCTTCTCAGCAACCACTCGTGTTGTGCGTGCTATTGTTCTATCACGAGTGGAAGGGTCCTACAGTCTTATGCCGACTCCGAACGGCCAAGTTTGAGAAGCCTTTTCTAGACAGTTATACTCTTTGAGCATTGTCAGTGACTCGAAAGAGGTGGTGTCGTGAAAAGTATTCCTTGTCGTACCAGGAATCGAACCTAGACAGATTGGTCCAAGAGCGTAGGAGTCGACGCACATACCCACAACGCCACGGGCCACCAAAAGATAGATAGAGGATTTAAATTCGTGCGTAAACTTAAAATGTGTTAACACTCCAACAGATCCAATTAAAAACCAAATATTTAGTACTAACCGCTAGCCAAACAAATAACTCGTTTGTTGATGTTGACAAACATTGTAACACTTCTGTCATATATGTACTTAACTCAAATGAATTGCGAAACAAAAGAATATTATTACATGTATGGTAAGTACATATGTTTCACTAACCTCTGAGCCACATTGAATTCCTCGCATTGATCTTCAGCAATGTTAAACAAACACGGCGCCACGAATGGCTTACAAGATTTTCCATTCTTTGAGTATGCCTTGCCAACTGTGCAGTTAATCGATGCCGATTGTCGTAAGTCAAAAATTTTATCTTGCGTTGGCATCATTTTAATAGCTGTCAGAGCTTGTCCCGCTAAACTATTGTACACTCCACTATAATCGTATGCACTTTCATCTCTGTTGCCTGCCGGACCGTACCATCCATCCCAAACTCCATTATAATTTGTTCCTTTGTGCAGTTTCCAATCTCCAACAGTAATTGAAGCACTGCCCCAAATATCATCAATGTTATGGAGAATAGTTTTCCGTTTGGATAACTCGTCGTTGGATAGCTCATTCCAAATGCTAATACCGTCAAGTTTTCTAGTACTGTTCCTAAAATTTAGATAAAAAATGGTTGTTAATAAATGAATTTTTTGAATATTTTCGAGTGTTAATAATTTCAATTACATTATGCCACATTATATTCCAATAACAAGGGCATATGTGGTATTGCAATAATGAAAAAAATAATTAATTGGCTACACACTAAGTATATTATTGAGCTCCAGTTTGTATTAATATGTTCAGTCCCTTTAATGATGATAAACTACTTTTAGATTTAAGCCTTAGAAAATTATGTTGAACGGTCATCAAAGTCTAAATGCCTTAATAACTCCCTTTTCTATTGATATTATAGATAAACCTACCAATATTTAAAATCTTGATAAATTTCTGCGCACATAAATCTTTAATATCTCTAAAAGCTAAAACGCCTGCAAATTAAGGCAAGAGGCAGGAAATTACAATTCTTCAAACATAGGCTTATGTTATAAAAAAAATTAAAATGTGTTATATGCTTCAAACTGCTCTAACTAAAGCTAAAGTAGTCTCGTTTGGTCGACGTAAGGAAGATGCTTCTGGAAATTTAGATGGTATTTCAAGACTACTAGCAATACGCTCAGTTAATTGAACATATTCATTAAATGTATGTTTAATACTTTCTAAAACCTCAACGCTTGCTGACAAACGGACGGACAAAAAACAATTAATTTGATAATAGTTACTGGTTATGTTTATTGACTCTAGAATCAAATCAATCAATAAGCAATAAAATTATAACTCAAAATAAGACTCAGTATTATTTTTGACTTGAGAACTTCCTCTCTCAGATATTTTTCTAATCTAGCGTCATCCAGTCGAAACGAAACTCCACATGTCCTCCTCATTCTCTTTCGAATGATTAGAATTGATTTTATTATTTTAAGACTTTTTCCTATGAATATTTTTGAGTGGAACGTTTCTTATTATTTTTCTTGACCAAACTAAGCTAGTAGAAGTTTGTATATTAAGACTAAAAAAAATGTTGGTTAATCCGAAAGGCACATATGAATATCGTTCGAATTCGATTAGTCCGGTAGTGAAGGAGTTAGTCAACCTCGGGCAAACGTGATCCTCCACAAACGACATGCTAGTCCACTAGATCCGACGTAGAATCGCCTTTGGCCACCGCTGCTATTTCAAAACAAATGGGTTCAAAAATCCTGACTCGAAGGCCAAGATCATGCTCTACAAAGTTCTTATTTTGTCTGTTTACGCTAAAAAAAATGTCCCATCAACTGAATATGCCGATTCCAGCACAAGCAACGATGACCCATTTAATAATAATTGCCGCTTCAGCAAGAGCTGCCGATTGAGGCACGGGCGACTGATTACTACTTTCAATATTTACGTTCAAGAGAGTAGTTTTACTTGAAACAAGTGCTTCAATAAACAGTGCCTTTGAAAGAAAAATTCTACATCGGGTATAGTTCCGTCTGTCAGGAAAGTGAATGCTGGAGAAGATCTCTACTAGACGTACCAAGATATGAATGTAGTCCGAAAGGCATAAATTTGTCGACTGCACTGGCTTGGTCACATCAAGCGCATGAGCACCAATGCTCCAGCTAAGAGGGTCTTCAAATCGAAGAATCTTGGTTCGAGAAGAAGAGTGAGACCGAAACTCCGGTAAGATGACCAAGTTATCGCGGATGCAAGGCAGTTTTGTCTTGATGAGTGAAAGCAGCGTGCGTGCCCAAGGCCGTCAATCCTGATAGTTAAGTAGGTAAGTACGAATTAAAAGGGAAATATTTTCACTACAACTGAGTGCAGTAAGTGCAAAACAGCAATTCGAGGTGAAACGGCCATCCGCTGCGCAGTAGTGTGCAACAAAGCATTTCACTAAACGCCAAAATGCTCAGACACCACCGGATTTAAAAGTGGATCTTGTGCATCAAATTCAACAAGAATCACAGTATATAAGAAATCAGTTGAAGTTGGGAAATTTGATTTTTAGCTTGCATAATAAAATATTTGTGGCGGCCGTGGCGTTGTACCCAGCCCGCATGATAGCGAAAGACTATACGAAGATCTATCGTATAGTTAAAAGTTTGGTTAGGTTAGATAATATGGCTGCCATCATAAGCGATAGATTAGACCTAAGGGTCCATTTTGTTGCCACTGAGCCGGTTACCGTCCGTTACTCATGGAACCATTTTTTTGGGCGGCCCAGATATGTTCTGGATCGTTTTCGGATATGTTCGTAAATTCGTTTAGATAGTATTCTCCCAGAATTTGTTTCCTAATGGAGGCCAGTGCATTATTGTTGCGAGTGGCATATTTGCTGCTTGGCTGTCGGTGTAAATGATTCGATATCGTTCTCATCAACAGCCATTCACCGGCTTAACGAATAGCCGTTATTTCTGCCTGGAAAACAGTATCTAGTATCTGGTAGTGTAGAAGACCGACTGATCTGGAGATGTTCCGAGTAAATCCCCGCTCCCACTCCACTACCGATTTTAGATCCATCTGTGTAGATTTCCTTGGCGTTGTTATTGTATTGTTCAGTTCGTCTCCCATAGTTGTCTACTTAGTATTCTTGTTTTATGTTTAATATTGAAGACTACGATCGGGGAAATGTAGTTCGTAGATTCTTTGGTAAAAAGGTGTTAATTGAAAATACTGGTGTGACCTGTACGTTGATTACACCATTTTGAGAGTGTTTTTAGTCTTAGTGCCGATTTTTCTGCAAATTCTTTGCCACAAATGTCCACAGGAGTGATGTGTAATATCGCCTCTAGCGCTACGTTTGGTAATGTGCGCATTGTGCCTGTGATTAATATACACGCATTGGGCACTGTTTAACATCTTTGTGTAGTTAGTTTTTTTCAACGCCGGCCACCATACCACGACACCATATAACCATACTTAGGCTTATCACGGCGGTGTAAAGCCATCTCATTATCTTGAGGCTGATTCCCCAATTCTTACATAAAGCCCTTTTGCACGCAGAAAGTGCGGTGGTTGCTTTCTTGATCATTTTTAATGTTTAATGTTTTGGTTCCAATTGAGTTTTCTGTTTAGTATAACGGCCAAATACTGGGCCTAATCCGAGAAAGTGAGTGGAGTTCCATTGAGTTTTCGTGGTGTAATTAGGGAAGTCTGCTGTTTTCTCGAAAAGAATACCATTTCAGGTTTTACTGGATTCACATCCAATAGCCCATAGTTAAAATAACTTTAATTAAAATCTAACCGGTTAGGTAGCTTACACATGACTGCAAGTTCTGTATTTTAGAAAATTTAAATTGTAACCTTAATATTATATTTAAAAATAAAATATTTACTATGAATAAACATATCAGTGTAAAAGGCTCTTACCCAATGGGAGCTCCAATGGCTGTCATCAAGGTTGGTAACCAGTCAACAATATGCATTCTTTGTTCAGCTACGCGATTTAGCTTTTTCAGTCTTGGTGACCAGATTAATCCTGCACCACGTACTCCTCCCTCCCAGAGAGTATTCTTTACACCGCGCAGAGGCCAATTCGAAGCATGATTAAGATTGAAACCTTCTGCAGGACCGCCGTTATCTGTACTAAAGATTATTATCGAATTTTTTAGCATGTCACGCTTGTATAGTGCGTCTATTACTGCCCCCACTGAATCGTCTAGTTTGGACATCATTGCTAAATAAATGTAAAAAAATAACACATTTCTAACTTTTAATTTCTTTTTAAAATGTGTCCTCTTAAATTATATAATAGTAGTTTCATTTAAAAGGCTCATTGATACCATCGGATACTTTTGACACCAAAACAAAAGAGAATCTGAATGTAATTAAAATAATGTTCAAACGTATTATACATACATGTACATACATGCAGCGCAGGAATCGGTTGCAAAGATTCAATAGCTTATCGTGTTTGGAATTTTGAATCGTAAAACAGAGAGGAAGTGACGTTCCAATGGTTGTTCAATACCAAGTTCGTTTTATAATTTAGAACGTAGTACATATTGCTATATTATGGTATCAACAACTACAACCACTCTCATTCTCGCTTAATATCATAAAACTAATTTGAGAAAATGAAAACATAACTACATACGTGCTCAATAATAAAGCTTTGAAACTTCTTCAGGCCAGGCAACTATACGTTTCAAAGTTACTAAATATAACGGCGAAACAACTATAGTTACTTTATTAAGGTCACTAGTAGAATAGCCAGTCGAACGTCAGGAAGAATGGCAAACTCATCTATGCCATATGGTACATTTTGTTTTTACGACAAATTTCATTAGGCATATTCATTGCACATACTTCGGAAAACGGAATATTAAATGTTTATTCATACAAAATAAAACAAAACGTGGCATTGCCTAAAAACGGTTACATAGCCAGATTTGGGATGGCTGAGTGCTGTGGGAATCGGGTAGGCACTGACTGGCGTCAACCTGGCCATGCCCAGTGACGTAACTTTTTCTACACACCAATTGTGCTTATTTTACCTCCAAGTGGTAGCCATCGGGTACTGGTTGTAGTTCACCCGAGCTCAACTTGCCAAACTTATAAGTGCGACCTCTTGTCCTAGGGGTTACAAAAAAAGGAACTGGCCCTCCAGGTTGGGGGTTGTGCCGCCGAGTTAACTGCCCGGCCACACAAAAAAAAAATTGCTAGTTACGAAGCAACAACAAGCCTCGGAAACGGATGATTTTACTGATGACGACCCCTGCAAACGATATACGGACAACGATCTTCGGATTTGTACGTGGAATGTAAAGTCCCTTTATAGGCCACGTGCAGCCGAACAACTAGCGGAAGCTCTAGACTGCTGCAAAGCAGATATAACCGCCATCCAAGAAGTGCGATGGGATAGACCGGGCAAAAGAAGGATGAAAAACTGTGATATATATTACGGTGATTGCTACAAACAACAAAAACAGCGCCTATTTGGATGTGGATTTGTCGTTAGAGGCAGACTTAGGCAAGAAGTCCTATCGTTCAGGTCCGTGAACGAGCGCCTCACGACAATTCGCAGCCAGGCTAAATTTGCCAACATAAGCCTTATATGCGCACAGAGGAGAAAGATGATGACACCAAAGACAGGTTCTATGAGCTCCTGGACAAAACGTATGAGCAATGCCCTAGCTACGACTTTAAAATTGTCCTTGGCGATTTTAACGCAAAGCTAGGAAGAGAGAACATCTTTGGTAGTACGGTCGGGAAGCACAGCCTACACGACACCACATCCGATAACGGATTTAGGCTGATCGATTTTGCTGCGGGGCGAAATGTTGTAGTAGCCAGTACAAGATTCCCACATCCCGATATTCACAAAGGAACATGGCGATCTCCTGATCAATTAACCGTCAATCAGATTGACCATATTGCGATAGACGCAAGGCACTCCTCCAGTATCATAGATTTCCGAACGTTCCGAGGCGCCAACATTGATTCGGACCACCACTTTGTTGTAGCCAAGGTAAGGCTGCGGATATGCCGAACACCGCCAAAACAAAGAAATACTGTGAGGAAGTTCAACGTCAGCCGGCTACAATCGCAAGAGATTGCCAAATCCTTTTCCGATCGTGTCTCCCTTCCCTCCTACGCCGCCAACATCAAGTATTGAAGACCAGTGGCAGCATTGCCAAAAAGCCATCAGAGATGCCGCCTCTGATGTGCTGGGTTTCAATCCGCCACCACAACGAAACCCCTGGTTTGACAACGAGTGTCGGTAGGCAAATGCAGCCAAGCAATAAGCATACAAAGCGACACTGCAGAGAAGGACAAGAGCTGCTCGGGAGCTCTACGAGCAGAAGAGGAGAGACAAACACCGGCTTCTCAGGAGAAAAAAGAAGGAGCATGAGAAGCGCGCGATCGGCAGAATAGAGGGATATTACTGCAGGAATGAGGTGAGGAAGTTTTACCAAAGGGTAAAGTTAACCAGTCAAGGTTATAAAGTCCGAACCGAAGCCTGTAAGGATGATCAAGGGAACATCGTAGTAGAGTCACAGTCGATGCTGAGGATATGGAAAAACCATTTCTGCAGACTGTATAACGGCGACGAAGAACCAAATCCCGCTGTCAGGCAGAACGAACCATTCAACCCCAATGAAAGGGACGACGAAGATCAACAATTCCGTCCACCCGCCCCGGATGAAGTGAGGATTGCCATATCTAAACTGAAATCCAACAAGGCTGCGGGAGCTGACGGCCTACCCGCCGAGCTTTTTAAAGCCGCAGGCGATGATTTGGTAAGGAGCATGCACCAACTCATCTGTAAAATATGGTCGGAGGAAAACATGCCCGATGAATGGAACCTCAGCATTGTTTGCCCGATCCATAAAAAAGGAGACCCTTTGAACTGCGCCAACTACAGAGGCATCAGTCTCCTAAGTATCGCATATAAAATCTTATCTGCCGTACTGTGTGAACGCCTAAAGCCATTCGTCAACAACCTGGTCGGTCCATACCAGTGTGGCTTTAGGACAGGAAAATCCACCATCGACCAAATATTCACACTACGGAAGATTTTGGAGAAAACCCAGGAGCAACAAATCGATACCCACCACCTTTTCATCGATCTTAAGGCCGCGTATGATAGCATCTATAGAGACGAGCTATACAGAGCAATGTCTAGTTTTGGCATCCCTACCAAACTCGTCCGTTTGTGTAGGATGACGATGGAGAATGCACGCTGCTCCATCAAGGTCGGTAAAGACCTAACCGAGACCTTTGATGTCAAAAAAGGATTCAGACAAGGCGACGCGCTGTCATGCGACTTTTTCAACATCGTTCTTGAACGAATTGTTCAAAACTCGAACGCCAACACCAGAGGAACAATCTTTCAGAAGTCCGTCCAACTACTCGCATATGCCGACGATATTGACATTATTGGAAGAACGCAGCGTGATGTCAATGGCGCTTTTGTGGGTATTGCAACGGAGGCCGCGAAGCTGGGTTTAGCGGTAAACGAGGATAAGACCAAGTATATGCTGTCAACGAGAAAGGGCACCCAACACCGACATCTCGGTCAGAACATCACAGCAGACAGATATAACTTTGAGGTCGTCAAAAACTTTGTCTACCTAGGCACCGCTATCAATTCAGACAATGACACCAGCGCTGAAATCAAACGAAGAATAACCCTTGCCAATCGCTGCTTCTTTGGGCTAAGAAAGCAACTGGTAAACAAAGCCCTCTCTCGAACAACCAAGATAATGCTTTACAAGACCTTAATCGTCCCAGTCCTGCTATATGGCGCGGAGGCATGGACTTTGTCAAAAGCGGATGAAGCTGCTCTTGGTTGCTTCGAGAGGAAAATTCTTCGTGTGATTTTCGGTCCCGTCTGCATAGACGGTGAGTGGAGGAGGAGATATAATGACGAACTATACGGGCTGTTCAGCGACATCGACTTAGCCAGAAGAGTGAAGATCCAAAGACTGAGATGGCTAGGTCATGTAGAGCGGATGGAAACCAATACTCCGGCCCGAAAAGTCTTCGAATCCACCCCGAGGGACGGCGCAGTAGAGGAAGACCGCGACTCAGGTGGCGCACGCAAGTGGAAAGGGACCTCAACCAACTATGCGTGCGAAACTGGAGACAGATAGCTAAAGATCGAGCTGGCTGGAGACGCTTGTTGGTTGAGGCCCAGGTCCACACCGGACTGTAGCGCCACCTTAAGTAAGTATAGCCAGATTTGGACACAGAACCTGCAAAAGTAGCAACGTACTAACCCACGCCGGTAATGGAACCGATATCTTCGAGGGTTTTTTTCTTTTACAAATTATTGAACGTTGTGAAAGATTGGACAACTACAGAGGAAACTGAAGTATATTTTAAAAACAAAAGTATTCCTGAGTGAAAGTCATTATGTGTCGATCTAGGCATGTTAGAAATATGGGAAGTGGAATAAGAACTGTTTCGAATTCTATTAACAACTCATTCAGTCAATGCCGGAATATTATAATACGAAATCCTCATTGCTTTAAAACCAATAAACTCAATAATAAATTTCCTTTGTGTTTAGTTGTATGCGAACTCTGAAGATAAACACCAACCACAATTGGCTTAAGTGAACCATGTTTATGTCAGAACCGAACTAAAAGTAGCCAGAAGCGTCATCAAATTGTATAGTGTCCATTGGAACGTACGTTATATCCCAACACTAACCGAAACTATTATTTCGTGTGGCTACGGTGTATAAGCAATCGCGCGGGTAAGTTGACTTAAGTCTTCTTACATTCATAGTGGGCGTTTAGATACGTTCAATGTGGCATTTACATTCCCGAACCATTATCAGGCATGAAAAGACGTTCGTTCTTTTAACATAAATTTTCATAAAGTATTCCTCTCTGGACAATATGCTTAAGTAAATATAATAATCAGGATTTTGCTCTTACCTGCAAACTTTCGTCGGTTAAAATCGGAAATATTTTGTATTTTTGCAACTGTTTCGTCAGGTGCTGGTAACGGATTATATGGATTGCCTGAGTGTACTGCAACATGCGCCACATACAAGAATAGCGGCGTTGTGTTATTGTGGTTTTTAATTACCCGTAACGCTTCCTCGGTAATTACATCAGTGCTGTATTTTCCATGTAAATCGTATGCAACATCTAAGCCTGTAAATGAGAAAACAAAGGTAGTAAAATATATCAACTCGACTTTTGATCAATTCTATGTATTACATCATTGTATATCAACTTTACTTTTTATTTACCCATTCTTCCGAGGGAGTTGTATGTCAATACAATTTTGCTAAAATATTGACTGTACGAATACAGTCATCCTATACATACCTCTCCGCATGTCTAGTCCCCACGAAGGGTTTTCTACTGCTGTGTGATCGAAATAGTCATGGTGTCCAGTCAAACATCCTACATGACTCTTAAAGCCCCTATAAAGTGGCGTATACACTCGCTTGTAATGACCCAAGTGCCATTTGCCTGCAATATGTGACGAATACCTTAAGAAAACTTTATGCAATCTGTGCTTGCCAATCAATGCATCTGCAGTTAAGGCGGTTAATTTTACCCTTGTTCATTAAAGTACTCTGGCATTAGTTTCTCTGTGAGAGGAAGTCCACGGGGTTCGGCACCATAGAGTACGGTATGTTGCATTCCTTTTTAATATAAAACAGTTTTTTTAATATTTCACATACATTTTGAATGATAATAATTTACCGGTATGAATGGGATATTTTCCAGTCATTAAAGCAGATCGCGACGGTGTACAAATAGGATTTACATAGTAATGGTTCAAGATAAGCCCGGAATAAGCTAATGCATCAATATTGGGTGTTGGTATTTGAGAAGATCCATGAAACCCTACATCGTTAAAGCCCTGAACATAAAAGAAAAACTAATTTGTTATCAAGAGCAATGATGGTATTTTAAGTCTCGTGGTCGCTGATAAAGGTAAAAAACACATAACCGAACAAACTCGTTTGCCCAGTTTCACAGTAAAGGTTTTAGCTTAAGTTCAGCTGATCCAATATGCAAAAATAAACTCTTATATATTCTATTTTCTTATGTTCATTAAATTTACCAAATCGTCAGCCAAGATAAAGATAATATTTGGCTTGATCCCACCTCCACACGTAAGTCGTATTCGAATAAACAATATAGCGGTAATTAAAAGAAGAAGCGAAGTTTTCCAATATTTCATCATTATTCCAAGAATATCCTGAAAAGAAAGCTGTAATATGTAACATAACCCATATTCTGATGCTTTTATCATATATCATAGCATATATCTTTCCGATTAGCTAACTATCTTAATCAAACGTTTACACATACAAAACTCAACTGTCATTTTTTTAAACGTTTAGTTTTTAAACTGGAGGATGTTACATGTACGTAACAGTCTCTTTTGCTGATCAAAATACCAACGACTATGTTAGTGGGTTTGAGATTTGTATATAAACAATGATAAAGATTCAAACAAAAAAAATATTGTGCCCAAGTATATAATTACCTAGCCTAAGTTATATTTGATTGCATCCGCAATGTACATACACACATATTTCAGAATCCTAGTAGTCTACTTCTTAGCTAAATAGATTTGTAGGTAGTAAATTTTCAATATAAGTGTGTATGCATACTTAACGCTCATAAAAACTACCATTTACATAAAACACGCGCAAATATTTTACATAAAATTGCTGCACCAATTTACAACTCTTCCTCAAATCATTTGATTGTCAATGTCATGTCAATGATGTAGTCAATTCTTAGCAATTAAATTGTGTTGTAATTAACGAATGACATTTGTACTCAAATTGAATTATCAAAGATACGGAAAGAAATCAACTAGCTATGAATAAGACATTCAATTCTTGTACAATTTTGAGAGTATCAAATCAATATCAAATCGTGTTTTACATTCACATACATACGTACATTATTCTAGTTTCACTTTTTCAATAGAAACTCAACAAAAGTGAAATGAAGAACGTAGGTGATAATTTTATTTGCATGTCACATGAGTTCATGTGTACAGTAGACACAATATTGTATACAAACGAAGATAAAAGAAACGAAAAAGAAAGTAAATGTTTGACTCTTGGAGGGCGTACACTGTACAGCTTGTGGTATATTTTATATTATCGCATAAACATCACATCCAAGAGAGTATACATGATTAGATGTATGTACACAAATTTGATTACTTATTTAGATGGTTATCAAATTTTGTAAGCAAAGAAAAAAATGTAAAGGAACTTGAAATAATTGTTTACTGCAGGACCAAGGTCAGGATTGGAGTACAAGAGTCAAGGTTAAAGTAAGTTCTAATAACTGCATAAGTGCTCAATGATCAAATGCATAAATGCTGAACAACTGTATTATAAACTGAACTTGTACTGACATCGACGTCACGGTATATGTGTGTATAATTATTAGACGTTTTAAAGCAACCGTGGTTTCAAATAGCACCCTTTCTGCACCACTCACTCACAATTAACTAAAAATGCCTAATGCTTCTCTGAATAGAACGAACTTTTAAAATGCACATTTAACTTGTCACCACATGTGTGCGATCTGTTTTGTATTTCCATTAACGACCAATTAGTTTCCATACATTGGTTTTTTATTTGCTTTTTAAATTCACACAGAGTCTAAGTCTATATATAGTCTGTACAACCATACATGCATACATATTTGTGAATGATTTATCAAAACTACAAATTTGTCCGATAAATACAAGTAAACATGACATTTTGAAAATTCGGATCAAAAACAATAAACCCGCTGTTAAGCAATGTGCGTGATATTGCCATAGTTTTTAAATACCGAAAACGTGCAGCAGTTTGAATATTTTATTTAGAATTTATAACAAGTAATGCTGATTCAATAATTTAAATTATGATTCACAATTATTGGAATAGGACTGTGACCTCCAAGGAGAATGCATTACCAGTGATAAAAATAAATAACAGTCTCAATTACACAAAAACAAAAACGAAAGTCCCCGATGAGCACCGATCACGACAATGTGAAACCAACAACTGCGGGCGGACCACAGCCAATGGCGCACCCATAAAATTGGCGTTGTATATACTATACAAAATAATGAAGTCAATATGCACTTGTATCTAGAATAAATTTGATTATTTAAAAAAAATTATATGCATATACATAACGAAAATAAAACTGACACAAAAGAAAGCCTGACCCGATTATCGTTCTGTTCGTACAAACAAAAAGCAGAAGAGCCCTACGGCAACACTCAGCATGGTCAACTGTAGCTTAATTATGCATGCTTCTGCTAAATTTTTGCTGTCTTCATATTCACGGATTTATTTCAAGCAAACTATTTGTAGGGACAACATTGTTACTGTCGATACTGACATTTCTGTGGATTTAATTAAGCTATCATTTATACATATACTCAGATGCATACATAAAGTCACGGCGATGCATTTATAATTAATTCAACTTAATTTTTTTTTAATTTGTATTTTATTTCACAAACTAGAACTCACAATGTTCTGGATGTTATATTATATGTGCATACGTACATATATCAATCCGTGATTTGTGTATAATCATCGAAGGGGGCCATGTTCATCATTGGAATTCATCAGCAATTGGAAGCGAAAATATGCGATTACTAGAAGTTAGATCGGTAGGTATTTAGCGGTGGCTGGCCAGATGCACTACAACCTGCCATGATCCATTGTGGTAACACGTTGGATTACTCTAGAATTCAAATCTATGACAAGCAGACTATTGATGAAGATTTTACTTATGTCCGTAAGTCAAATCATATATCTCTATCTTCCCCTTGTTCATACAGCTTCTTCATAAATCGACGGCAAGAGCGCCACTAGACACAGAATACTAACATTCGATATATTTAGGGATAGCAACTACTGGAAACGTTTGGTGTCTAAGTCTGGTTGGATTATGTCATAGAAACATTATGGCCTCCATCATGGAATTTATGAAACAACTTCCGTCTGTATAAGCGCCCTACATAAGCCCTACACTTAGCGCCCAATTCTTCAGTTTTGGCAGTTCAATTTTGGAAGCTAACTTTTCTGGTCTATGCTTTAGTAACTTTTGTGTTGTCTGTGTATCCTTCAAGCTGCTCAAACCTTTCTATAATTGATTGAATCTGATAGTATGGGAACATTCCTCAGCATAAAGCATTTTTGACCGACGGGATTGTGAGAATCTAGAAATTGAGATGGTATTTTAAGACTACTAGCAATACGCTTAATGAATTGAACATTATCATTAAATGATTTATCTGAACGCATTTCCACCAAAATATGTTGAGTATTTTCGAAAATATTAACACTTGCTGACAAATTAACGGACGGACTTTGCAAATATTTACTAGTTATGTTTATTTTTCCTAGAATATCAAACCAAATCATAAGCCAAATAGTATATTTAAATGTAAAATCAAACATTTTATTTCCCGCCGGTTCAACAATGGTTTTACCTTCAAGAATGCCTCCTTGCGATATTTTTCTCTTCTAGCCTGTTTGTGTACAAATATGTGAAATGGGCAAATCTCATGTGCAGAAATAAATTCTGCACATTTCACTCAAATGATTCCATACGAATTGAGAACTGAGTTTATTATTTTGAGATGTTTTCATATGGACATGAGCGAAACCTGGCAATCTCAAAAACTTGGTGGAATTTTCTGGTTGCGTCTTTTGTGCGAACGGATGAAATCATGTATGGAATTTGTATTATTAGAAAATAATTGAGCTCATACAGCGTTTAGAAATGCATACATAGGTAGCGTATATAGCATAAGTTTATTTATACTTCACAATGCGCCCCTTAACGCTCTGCGCCCTGTGCATTTCCACATCCTTCACATATGGTGAGTCTGGCCCTGCATGAGAGAGTAAATAAATTACTATGATATCCTCTGCAAACTCACTGCAATGGCGTTTTTTGAAGTCAAAATATTATATTATCATAGACGACACCACTGTTAGATCTGTAGAGTTGCTGAATAACTCGCCCAAGAACAGACATTCCGGGATCCGCAGGATATTCTTTAGATATATATGTATCTATGTTGGAAGTTAAAATGTATGATTACAATATGTTTAAGGAATGTGAAACATTGATGGGAAGGACGAACCTAGTTAAAATAATATATGAGTATGTTGTTTGAAGAGTCCATTACCATTCTTGGGATAGATATACACGATACAAGTCTTCTACAAGCTTGATTTGGTGAACGGAAAGGTTCTCTTGGCTACGTCGTAGCAGAGTCGCCTTTCAACTGTATTGCGGACAAGGTATAAAATAATAGGATATCTTTTTAGTTCTGTTGGTCTTTCTCCTGACAACAAGAAGATGCACATTGCCCTTGTACAAGAGCTATTGCTTTTCCGAGGTTGCGGACAGAATCTGAACAACAGAGAATTGATCACCTACTATATAACTCGATGCCATCAGCAGCGGGGTGTTATTCTGGCGCCCGAATTTGACTGTGATTTGGTCGTCGTCAGTTACTATTTGGAATCGAAAAGTAGGTGGTCAATCTTCTATTATTCAGCCCTTGTACGACCTTGTACAAACCATGGCTCTTGAACAAGGGCGATGTCCATCTTTCCCGTTGTAAGAAGGAAGACTAAGTTGGCACTGGCCGCATTGCTGTGGTGGAGATTAATCTGGACCACTTTCATGGCGGTGTTCTGGAGGTAATGTAAGGAGGTAATTCCGACTATTACTTTGAAGTCCTGTTGGCGCAACAGCTGCAGCGACTTATGGCTCAGGAGTATGTCAACACCCATGTCATTCTCCATATATTCACCCATCTCAATTACTTTCTAGTCATGGCTGTGCAGTTCCAGATTGAGATGCTGAAGGTTACGCAAGGGTATTAGCAAACCCTTGAGCGCGCGCAAATTATAAAAAAAAAAAAATGTCCTTCGGGTGGCATGGTTCCTAGAAGTGGATGAAACCTTTAGACCTTGTTATATTCTGGATTTCTCCCTTATCTACTACTCGTAGGTCGGCATTTGACCAGGGGCTACCGTTTTGGCTATGAGCTTTTCAAGCCATTCAAGGGTTCCTTATTGTCGCATTCAATGAGGTTGTCAACCCCGTTTTGAGGACCTTTCACTCACTACAGAATGAGAGATTCCGGGTTGCTATCTTTTAATCTACTAACGAGCTTTTTTGCATTGGCGCTTTGCTTGCGGAGGTTTTTCGGCACCGGGTTGTGGACATAGGTATAACCGTGTAAGCACTGCCCAGTGTGGAGTTTGCTTCCCCAGGTGATGTAGTGAGAGAGTCCATTTTGTCCGGTTAGCGAGAGGAGATGTGCAGATTGCTAACAACACTGGAACTGCCTGGAAGCGTCCTCAACGGTTGGCTTGGGTGCCTTATCCTTGACTTCATCCTGTGTCGAATTGCTTCAGCCACAAGAGGAAATGGTCCCATTAGTGCTTCATCGCACCTGACTTTCTGCGGGCAGTCTTTGGGCAGATAGCTAGCTGACCTGTTCCCTCCGACGATTCCTTCGGATTGTCCAGCTCATGCGGCATATACTAACGCAATGGCATTCATTTTTATGCCCGGTAGTTCACACCTGGAATTGCAGGTTTGATCGAGTTATTTCCCTCTAGATCCGATATATTTAGTAGAAACAGGGGCACTTCCGGCAGGATGTGACAGACGATTACAGACACTGCATTACAGAGGATTACAGACAGTGGATTACAGGATTACAGACAGACAGGCTGTTCGAAGTCTCCACTGATCGCCAGGCGAAGGGTCGAAATCCAGACAGCGAACAAATGTGGCTACCACGCCAAATGGGGTATTCGTATCAATGCTAGAAAATCGATACTTATGCGCTTAAGGAGACAATCCCGTTGTGATTGCATAGCAGCAGCTAAATGTCAGAGCATAAAGATAGTGCTCCCTAACGGAAATAACAACAGACAAAGAGGTCAAGTATCTTGGCGTTAACTTCACGGAAAGGCTGAAGTTCAACAGCCACTCGAAACTGACCTTTAAAAAGGCCAATCTAGGCTACCAATGCATCTATCCTTTGATGCGTAAACAAAATACACTAAGCCAGAGGACAAAGCTATTACTCTATAAGCAGCTGTATTAACGTACGGCTTCCCAATGTGGTACACCATATCCAAGACCAGCACAAAGAAGCTAGAATATATACAGGTCTCACCTTCGACAGGAACCGAAGAAGCACCACAGCAACAAGAAGCACGCATCATCCCCTTACAAGAGTACATGGTGACACAGTTCAGAAAGCAGCTCTAAACATCAACAATCATCCTAACGAGGCCATCACGAACCTGAGAAACACAATCCCCGGACAACGCTACCTCAATTCGCAAAATCTGCAGAACTTCCCAACGACTTCTAACAACGAACTGCATGGCTTCTACCAGAGCAGTCATCATCGAGGTTAAATTGGCTACCACACCACCAACCCATCCCAAAATATCCAACATAGACACACGGTTTTGAACAACCCGAAATAAATACTAATCTGATATTTTAATACTAAATGTTGAATTAAACAATATACACCTTTGGGCTCCTATTGTTGAGCCAACACCCTAACCCTTAATATTAAGCACAGTTGTAATCTCAAATTGGAAAAAAAATATTTTTCAAATCGCTTTAAATTGATGGATTACATTTCAAATGAAAAAAGGCAACGCAATATCATTTTTGAAAAATAAGAAAAATTTTGATTTGAAATTTGACAACCCTCACAATCCAATAAGAGAAAGTTACTCAAATTGTTATCTCGTTGTAGTTTTAACACTTAACGGAAACCTATCAACAGCAAATTTAGATTTTAAGACAATCATCCTGATTACGAAAATCGTTTAACGACTTGTGTCGAAACGTCTCTGTGATGTCGGTATTACGATAAAGTAGTCGTTTTACGCCATAAAATGACTTCTGGCGATACGCTTATGTGGAACGTAATTTTTGTGTGACACTTGTCGTGTATCGGTATTCCGAAAGTCGATTTACTAGACAAAAACGACGAGTAACACGACAAAAGAAGGCGGTTTGAATTTTGCGAACGACTCTAATGGAAAAACAAGTAAAAACGTGAGTTTTCTTTGTGTTTTAACTGGAATGGTGTAAAATGTATTTAGTGCTAATTATTTATATTTTAAGGGTCAAAATTTCCAGTCCAAAACAAATAAAGCGACTGGTTGAACTAGTGGAGGAAAATATGAATTTAGCAACAAATTTCAAGAGAGGCTTTTCTCAAACGGATGGAAACAAATTTATCACAATCGTACAATGCATATATCTTTCTTAGCATTTGGTAAATTAAATGGATTGCATATTAATCGAATAATTCTTCTGATGTTAATTAATTCTCCTTTTTGCAATTCTTGATAGTCGTTTTCTTCACTAATCCAATAAATAGAATAATTTTTTAGGCAAACATCTCAAAATAACAATTTAAAAATGTGTATTCCGGTAGAATTTATGAAAACTACCCTATTTAACGAATTGAGCTGTCAAATTGACAGTAAGCTTTAGAGTGGCAGTTTTGGAATGTGTGTGGAACAAAAGCTCGAGTTGATTAGGGTTCGTAATACCGATGCTTAAACGCCTGTAAAGTGACTCGACTGTCAAAACACCTTGTCGTTCAAGTGAAACGACTATCGTAAATTTGACACAGTGACATTTCTGAGTGACACGATTAAGCGATGAGGCCTTAAGCTCAATTTTTACAATATTGTTATCAGTTTGTAAATAAATAAATAAATAAAAGCGATTAGGCCATAGGGGTGATCACCGCAGGTTGCTTGATTATTAATTATCATCTTTCGCAGGTCGCCACAAGTACCCAGTGTAAAGATTTGGTCGATGGTGAACTTCCCCGGCTTGAAAGCAGACTGATAAGTTCCTATTAGACTGTGTACGAATGATCTTATAGGCGATATTATAGCGCAGTTGAAAGTCTTTTTTTGTATATCACTGTTACTTCAACGTACTTATTAACTTACTTTTCTTAATTAAACATGCCCCAATATATTCTTTTCACATCCAATTGTAAATTGTTTTGAGCTTGAATTGAAATATCAGTTATTTTCATTTTCACACCATCTACTAAGGGGGATGCATATTTATAAAATCAAATAATATAAATAACAACACAAACAAAACTTTATTGATAATACGCTTTTGTAACGGCTAAAACAGAAAACTTAAACGCATAACTTTGACGACTTGAATGTTAAAGATTAGAGTTATTCATAGGTCTGCTTCGATTTTTTCTTTGGTACTTGATCTGACTTCTCTGTCAAAACTCTACGCTTCTTTGATGCTGTATTCACTGCTTCTTTTTCCTCTTTCTTCTCTTGCTCCAGAAGTTCACGTTCAACGAGTTTAATCAATGTAAGACAACGACGTTCGACATCCAAGGCTGATTTATATTTGATGGCCCAATTCGAAGAAGAATAATTGGGCATAGATCTGGAAAAAATTTCTAGCATCAATTATGTGAAAAATTATGTAATTATATTGAAAAAATATTATCGCCATTTGGTAAAGATAATTCCGAAAGGATTAAGGTTTTTTTTTAGTCAGGCTGAATAACGGGTTTATATTCATCGATACTCTTTTTATCGTACCACATTTAACTAAAATGCGAATAGATACAATATTTTTATAGGAATTTTGTCCGTTATTTCATAAAACTGACATGCAAAAAATGTGACAAAACATTGGGTTGCATTGTTAGTTTTTACATTTTAAATGAACTATTATAATAATTATTTGAATTCAAGGTGATCAACACTGGAGTTCCTCAAGAGAGTGTCCAACAGTCCCAGATTTTTCTCTAAACTGAAAGTATTCGCGAAGGATGCGGCTTCTCTGGTCGAATTGGAAGGCAAAATTGTGTCTGCGAATAGTTGGTTGACATTGAAATTTTCCTATAGCGATTTTCGATGGTGGGAAGAACAACTTGTTGAAGAAGGTTTTTAATAAACTAATTAATAATTTAATAATAAAAGTAACAATAATAAATCATTACAAAGAACCAACACAATCAAAATATCGTAGTTCTCTAGAAAATTAAAATATATATTTTATCTAGAAAAACCAATAATAGCTACAACTACTGATAAACATGCAAAAACCGTTCACTAATATTTACCGAATCGCATCAAGAATTTTCTCGTAAACATTCTCGTTGCCATACCCAAGCTTATGTAACGTACAAATCAAGAAACGGTCTTCGCTTTCAGAATGCTCGTTCTCCTTATTATTAACGTAATGTAAACGCAACTGTTTGAATGGTAAGCGATAGCACGCAATCTTAAACAAATAAATTAAATTAATTTTGTTTATGTAAAATTCAACAAGTCTTACCTTTTGATCCAATGTTTTGTTGACAGATGATATTCTTTGTAATCTAGCTTCGCCTCTTTCAATTTGCCTAATAATTCGCTCAATTCCTTGAACTTCATGGCATCGTTTCCAAAACACTTTACTGTATTCAATGACTTCGTCCAGAGTTTTGGTTTCCATATATTTTGCAATACTTTCTATATTATCTCTGCCATACATTCCATTTGCTTTGATAAATTGATTGAAATCGAGTTTAGTCCATTTAATAAAACCTTGTTGCAACAAAATTTGCTTTTCAGCCAACTCTTCTTTTGTTAATGGTACAGCACGATCGATCATTTTTTGTTCTTCATATTGAACTCGGGCAGCATCTGAGCCTAATTCTGATTTTTTTTTAACTTTGTATTTTATCGTTTGACGATAGTAACACATCTCTCGGTCACGCAGCTCATAAATCTTTGGTGGCAAGAATTGAAAATCGTGAATAATATGTCTGGGAGGCCGAGTGATCTTAACTAATGTGGAGTTTATCATCTCCATAGCTTTTTCATAATGGTCAATCTTTCGTTCACGTTTTGGAAGCTCAATCGAGGAGCCAAATCCGCTTAGTTTTTGCTTTTCTCGATAATCTTCACCTTCGAATTGATAGAGAGATGTGGAAGCAAATTCACCATTATTATCCACAGTAAAATTGCGTAGTGAACATTCTCCAATTTGATCGTATTTTGCGTTCTCTTGTAGTGTTTTAGCTTCACCGCGCTCAAGAATTGTATCAATATCCTCGTCTGTGAGTTCAGAGTCTTTGGAAGCGAATACATGATTTGCACCAAAACGAATAATGTTCAACATTTCCTCATTATTAAGCTGGGTGGTGCGATTATCTGACAAACGACCTTGTTGAATAATCAGTTGATCCAATCGTAGCTTTATTTCTGCCCGTTCAACAATTTTTTCATCAACAGTATTTTCTGTGATTAATCGAAACACACGCACTTGTTTCTTTTGTCCAATACGATGTGCACGATCTATGGCTTGCAAGTCCAACTGGGGATTCCAGTCTGAATCATATATTATTACCACATCCGCAGAAGCCAAGTTTATGCCAAGGCCTCCAGCACGTGTGGATATCAGGAAAATGAATTTTGAGCTGTTGTCAGCATTGTATTCTTCAATTTGGATATGTCGATCCTCATGCGGTGTATTACCATCCAAACGACAGTATTGATATCCTCGCCAGACACAGTAGTCTTCCAATATGTTTAGCATACGCGTCATTTGACTAAAAATTAAAACTCTGGATCCTTCTTTCTGTAACTTTGGTAATAGCTTATCCAAAATAGTCATTTTTCCAGAGTTCAAAACTAAGTGCTCATCAGTTGTGTATGGTGGCCCAGGTTCGGCACCTTCGAACAAATATGGGTGATTGGTACACTTCCGTAGTTGCATTAAAATATTTAGCAAACGCATTTTTTCAACTCGACCTGCACCAGTTACAATGTCAATATCATTCATTAACACTTTTGTATACCATTGACGTTGCAACTTCGAAAGGCCTACAACGATCTTGGTATTCTTCTTTGGCTTTAGACTGGTCTCTACTTCGGACTTGATACGACGAAGCAAAAATGGTTTGAGTACAGCACGAATTCGTTCAGTTAATGTAATATCACCGAAGCAGGAATTTGTATTAAACCACGCATCAAAATCATCCGAACTGTTAAAAACATCGGGTAACAAGAAATTCAACAAAGACCACAACTCGTGAAGATTGTTCTGAAGTGGAGTACCAGTAAGCAGCAATCGGTTTCTGACTTTTATTTCGCGTACAATTTTAGAAAGCTTTGCTTTTTCGTTTTTAATGCGATGCGCTTCGTCAATAACCATATATTGCCAGTTGAATTTCTTAAGTGAACTCTTATCACGCATGCATATTTCATAAGAAGTCACACAAACATCCCATTCTCCTGGAATGAAAACATCGCGAATAAATATTCTTCGAATTGATAAATCCCCCATTAAGCAGATAACCCTTAATGATGGGCACCACTTATCAAACTCATTTAGCCAGTTCTGTAGAGTTGACTTTGGTACAATAACAATATGGGGTCCGGCTTGGTTTCTGAAATAGTTCATAAAATTTTCTATTGTTATACTGTGGTTTCAACATCTCTCACAACTAGCTTATTTACACAATAATATATTAATTTAACATCTTCATGAAATATTTATTATCAGGAACTTCGGGATCGACCAAATGCAACGCATAACAGATGTAGTGAAAAGAGCCATCGAATTTTCCCAAGTCTTTGACAAAGTTTGACACGAGAGCTTGAAACGAACTACAACTAACAAAATATACGATCCGCAGTTACAATTTCGAGATAGTAAGGGAGTGTGCCTACCCTAAGAGAAACGTGAACAGAGAAAAACCGATTTCGAAAGACAAATTCTGTGTCGGATATCTGAACCTGACTGATATGTGGCACCATCCGTCGCATACACTGATTCGACTGCATGAGCACCAATGACGCAAGACATCTTGGTCTTGATGATTGGAAGCAGCGTGGCTAAGATCCTGTTGGAAGGCAGCTATTTCTCAGGTTCAGATCCTGGCCTGATTGCTGGCTCGGATTAGTTGAGACATTATTAGCGAATAAAAAAATGCTTGAGTATCATAAATGAATTATGTGAACCAACATCGTACTCCCAAAGACAAAAGGGGCATAAAACCAAATTTTGCGTACTAGCTGCTCTTATCCGGTTCTTAGTACTTATAATTTATATATCTAATGATATTGTTTCTTCATCTTCTCAGTAGACACTGCAGTCCAGGGTAGACATCCTATTATCTTACACTTAGTACTACTGTTATTTTCTACTTTGTGAGTACTGTTATGGAGGTCCCAATTAACCGCATGCGGCTATAACTTTAATCAATTATAGTTAGAGACAGAGTTTATTTCCAAATAATATCATAAGATATTTCACATATTTTATTGTTCCATTGCAAAAAAAATAATGGCAAAGTAAGCGATAATCAGTTATAAGCGATTTATTTCGGTTAAACTCTCAAAATTCGTATTTTAAAAGCGGTTAATACAGTTATCGGTCAATATTAGATTCCGTTTACTTAGTTTTTCGTATTGAGTGTTTGGAAAATCTCCAAGAAAAAAGGCGGCAAAATATACATTGGAATACAGGTCGCTGGCAGTGGAGTGATCAAATAAATTGCGACTATATTTTAAAATAACTGAAATATTTATATAAGAACGAATTATGTTATTTTAATTTGTTTATAGCTTCCGAAAATGACTTGTGAAAGCTCCTGGGAATATGCAATTTTATTTAACACATAAAACCACGAAAAATATATCCGAAACAACTTTTGTAAGCTTTTGTTTGTAGAATGTATAGTAATTTGTAATTTGTAGTATGTATTAGTTGATTTCTGGTTTGAACTACTGGATCAGCGTAATTATCACGCAACTAAAAAGTACTCACTTGAAATGTTTTAAGTAACCTAAGAAAGAAATGGTTTGCAACGTCTTTCCTAGACCCATTTCGTCTGCCAATATTCCATTGATACCATTTTCATGCAGCGATATCATCCAGTTTAGACCACGTACTTGGTAATCGCGCATTTCACCGTTTTTAATATAAGATGGTGAAGAGTCAAAGCAGAACACATCCTTGCATTGTAAATCTGCTTTCAGCAATTCTTTATCTTCACTTTTTTCTGTTTTTTGATAGCGATGACTAAAACAATATATGTACCAATAAGAAACAATTTTATCAACTTTGATTAAGATGTTACCCTGATCCTTCCTTAACGTCTTTATGAGCATTCTTCGCAAAAGAATTTCCGTTTTTGTCCATCTTTAAAAGATTCTTCTTAGATTTTTCTGGAGTTTCTGTAACACTATTTGTGATGAAGTGCGTAAAAATCTCCGTTTGCCGTAGTAAATAATCAAATCTGTTTGAGCGGTCATCATTATTGTCAAATTCTCTGTTTTCCACTGCACCATGCGTTTCCTCGTAGGCATTATTATTCTGTCCATTTAAAAAGATATAAAGAAAAGCATATTACTTGATTACTAGTCCATAATACCGAAAATAAGTCAATTTATTACCGATTCTCTCGTTAATGCGAGCACTTTATCAGTCTTTTTTCTTTTCGACATTATAATAACCACATGTAAAATTCAAAAATAATACTCTTGCGGAATTAAACGGCAAAATTGCTATGCAATAATTGTTGTCACAAACAAAACAGAACAGACCAAGCATATTTAATAGTGGAGATAGTAGATACTCGAAAGAATTACCCCTTGTCCATGAGCAAAATTATTACTGTACAGAGAGTGCAGACGACCAATGAGAGAAGAGAAGATTAGCTTACCCCTGCATTTCTCACACACTTTCACAAAGTTCGTCAATCCACCACGAAAATGTCGGAACTTAACCCCTATTAGGGGTGTTCACATGGACAAATATACCGGATAGACCTGGTTTGACAGACTCAGATTTCATCGTGTGAACTCAAGCGACGGCCTGACAGACATGTCAGATAGGTTTGAAAATGGTGAAATTTTGTTGTTTGGACAGGCAAAATTCAATTCCGAAAGCTTTTCAAGATGTGAGTGTTCGCGGACGATTTGTAGGGCACAACAGAGACATGCAATTATCAAAGTGAAGAATTCAAAAATAAAAACGTAACAGTTTTTGATACCTTCTTTTTCTGGAGTCTTGCCTATTACAAGCGATGCAAGATGTGAAGTCCAAAGTCAAGTCTGACAACATTTATTTGTATTACATTTTTTAAATAAATTATGTATATGCGTGATATAAAATAAATGACGATAAATTCAATTTCCGGGTGTACTTATTTCGTTTCGATATATTGTACCACATAGTTGCTGATATGTTTTTAATGCAGCATAAATGTGCAACGTGTTATGCTCAACTATAACGCGCATGAGCAAGCATGAGCGAGCATGAAGTGGTGTCAAATTTGAACGAACTGTTTCGTCATGTTTGCTAAACAAACATGAGTAACTATAATGCGCGCATAGCCTACTGTCAGAAATTCTTCCGTTGCATGTTTTTTTTTATTATTTAATTATGATATATTATGAATTCCTCTGTTTTCACTTACGAATTCCAATTCAATATCAGCTGATTTGTTCATTTTTCAAATTTGTTACTTTTTTGTTTTTCATCTGTCACATTCGCATATGCACGGTGCGATTCATTTCGCACTAGGTCATGCTCATGCAATCCGTCATAAACGACATTATAGGTTGGCTCATGGGGATGGGTGTATTCGCTCACACTAATATCACATTATAGTTGAGCCTTAATGCTTGCTAAAATGCGTCTCTGAAAGGTAAGTAAGTTGCACCCTTGAACAACCCGCATTTTCAGCACAATGCTTTCAATATTGCCCAATTTTCAGTACAAAAGTAACTTTTTCTAGTATTTGCGTGACGTCACACACACGACCAATGAAGAAAAATAGAAGGTGTGTATTATGTGCATCATGGGTATAATGAATAGCGTACCACTATTTTTTAATGTTGAATAATCGACTGTCTTAGGTTTAAATGAGACAATTCTAATCAATAATGAAAATTTATTTTATAGTTTTTAATGAAGGTTTTTCTGTAGCCCCTTCTAAAGTTTGTAACTGTGTTATCATTTCTCACAATTTATAATACGTTTTTCAGTAGTAAGATAGTCTATACCTATCACATCTCTGTAAATTGGTCAATGTTATTTTTAAGAAAATGTAATTTATTGCTACAATAAAGAAACTAATTAAAACTAAAATTGACATATATATGTACTTACTTGTAAAACAATTGGGTTCTCGACAGTAAGGTTTTTATTATATAACCGTATCTCCGTGCAAGATGAGCAAACTATACTATAATTGTAAAATCATTGATACTATGCATGAAATAAAAATCTATCTATTTTATGGTTTCAGTAATAATTCATCCAATTCACTCGCTATCTAGGTTATCGAAAGAGGCATTGTGGGAACAAGTAACTGGGAATGAATTTAATGCCAATATTTCAATATTTCCAAAAAGGACATTTTTAAAAATTTAAAAACAATAGATTTTCTGGCGTGCTTCTGTGTTGTTTAACTTTTTGCCAACCTCCACAATCGCGCAATGGAGGATCGAAGCTACCGAATTTTTGTCTATACCATTTTCCAAAAATTTGTACATAATCTCATTTTCTCTAACTTCGACAAAAAATTACACTAATTAGCCACCCCCCACCACTCCCCGTTTAGTAAAAAGAAAAATGGTACAATTTAATACGAACAAGTTATATTTATTTTATTAAAAATAGGCAATTAAACAAAAAAGAACTAATTATTGTTATAATCCAGGTACATAGCAAATAAGTATTAGTTATCGTAGTAATTATATGTCACCATCTTCATCATCAGAAGATTCGTACATTTCTGAACTATTTATTTGCTTGAGATGTTTTGTGTTATTTAACAAAACGTCATAAAATGTATTGCAGCTTAGGTCCCTTAAGTTGTAGACCACAATCAAGATGGATTTTACTGTTCCTATTTTTAACCGATTTCTTTCTTTTGAAAAAACGCGCTCAACATTGGCATTTTGGCCCGGAATGTAAAAGAAAAATTGACACAATGGAAGAAGCTCTGAATAGTATTCACCATTTTTTAAGCTCCGAAATAATTTACCCATTTGTCAACAGAAATACTATCTTTAAATGAGTCATAATTTAATTTGTTCGTTAGAAAATTTTGCAAATTGCAAATCTGGTCAAATAGTTTTGAATAGGGTAGGTAAGTTAACTCCTTTTGAAGTTAAGTAGGTGACCGTTGTTTCAACATCAGACCAAATTGGAACCTCGTTTAAATTCATCCAATCAAATGCATTCAACTCTTCAAATTGGACTGTCCATTTATCTAAATATTCATAGCACTTTCTATAACATTTGAAGCAGGCATGTCTAAAAGACTCCACTTCGCATTGAAAACCACGCCGACGTGCATCCGACAGAATTTGTGGTAAGGAGACAACTGTTGGTCCAATCTACTTTTAATTAAAGTTTTAAGAGATTGCAATGTAGCTGATACTTCCATAAGTGAGCTTACTCTTTTTCCATTTCTTTCGTTTTTTCAAAAAAACAATGCGCAAAAAACAAGAAAGCTTCTGCCAAAGTTTAATCAAAAAAAGTTATCAAAAGAACTGGACAGTTTTCGTTGAACGTACCCTTAATAGCAGGGTATAATGACAACCAACGATTTGTGCAATGCCGAAGCAAATCCTTAAACTCCAAATCCAATGTTATGCAAAAATTTGTCACCTTCTCAGTTCTCACAGTATATATAGAAAATTAGTTGTATATTTTTATAATGATTTCGATATCTGTTGGAAAAGAATCAAAACCGAATTTGACTGCATTTGAAATTATATGAACTGGACAATCTATTCCTATCAGTTCTCCATCGATACTCGATTTGGGTCTATGGAAAACGTTATTAAGCCCTGTCCTATTCACTTCTCCGAAGTTCGTGTTACAATTGTCCTCTGAAAACGCTATGCATATGTTATGAAGTTATAGCATATTTATGTGCATAAATATTTCAAAATAAAATTTATTGTCGGAAGTTTCGTTTTGTAAATTGCCTAAATGTATCAACTTTGTTTGAATTCCTACGTCTTTATAAGTATTGAACTAATATAGGAAACATTTGAATGTTACCGTGGTTACTGCCATCGGTAGAGATTGATAAGAACGGAGTCAAACAGAATTGAAAATCATTTCATGCAAAAAAGATCCAGATGGAAAAAGAGTACATATACGATCAACGGCAAAAAGGAGGACATGTCCTCTTTAAAAGAGATACTCTGGAAACGCTATTTTAGCATATAGTATTGCAAACTTTCTTACCTTGAGGAAATAGTTATCAAAATGTTAGATTTGAAGAAATTGATGGAGTGAGATGTAGCTTCTTTACATAGTACCGATTAGAAGTAGAATCGCAAAGGACTGTTTAATCCATGTTTATGGTTTTCTAATAGCAATATAAAGATAGGGGTCAAGCTGTGCATGGTTGGGATTATGAAATGAAGGGTTCCAATTTTGGTTGGTGTAGTCAATGTTCTATGTCTATGTCTAGTTTTGTAGAATAATTGAGTGGTAGCAGTCGAAGAGCAGTACGCCCTGCATCTTTTTTTAGCAAAAATATTCAAAAAGGCTCTGAGGAGTTTACAGTTTACTAAGGTACGTACTTAATGTTTCAGAACTTTTACTCGTTCATTTGAGGGAGTATAGAGAATCTACATATGTATGTACATATGTCGTATAAGGTCTAATAGGAGAGTTGATAGGATGTCTCCCCTAGTTATCTTAGTAGTATTTTTTTTCGATTATGCATTTATGACTACTACAGAGATGAGCCTAGATGTAGAACCGTGAAAGTGAAGGAGATGAGTGTAGCAGATATAAAAAGAAGTATAAACAAAAAATATCTGCTTAAAAATTCCTCGCCTACTACCGTAGGTGTCCTCAGGGGACCGCCAAATGTTCAAAAAGTCCTCACCTACTACCGCAGGTGTACTCACGTGACCACCAAATGTTCAAAATTTAAATCAAAAAATCCTCGCCTACTACAGGACAAAATTAATCAATATAATGCATCTTAAATTGAATTAAGAAGATATCTTAAACGAAGTAGAAATAAGTTGTTTCGTAGCAGATGCATGATCCCCTATTACATACATATGTACATTAAGATATACGGGTTTTTCGATAATGTATACATTTTCCTTTCAGTACGCATGCTGAGATGTTGATAACTCGATCGATTATATGTTGCACCGAAGATGAGTGTCAATGCGTTTTTCGAATATTTTAAGGGGTCTGGCGTATTCCCGCTTCATTCTGCTTTAAGTGGTGTAACCACTTTCTCATGTTTCGATTTCAGCCAAATGTGACACTATTTATTTCTTAAAATGGTACCCAACCAGGTGAACTTATAATTTTTTAAATTAAATGAATTTATAATTTATTTCGGAGCATCACAAAGATCCTTTAAGTGGTATAGTTTGAGCAGAAGATTTCTCAGCAGAGCTCTTCTAGGCTGCTGAAAATCTTCTGGTAAGAAGCATGTTGCCTTCAACAGATCATCGATGACTAGAATATCAGCTATGAATGCCCTATCCATAAATAATGAATATAATTATAGAGTGTAACTATAGATATCATAATGTAATAAGAGAAATTTGAGTAATTTAAATTATTTATTATAATTATAGTAAAACACTTTAGCATCTATACGGAACAGAATTAGTATCGGAGGTAGAGTAGACAAAGATTATAGAAAGTACTTAACCGAATAAATAATTTATAGTATCTCTAGATCACAGTGGCGCAGCTCAGGAAACTTTTTCTAAATAAACAGAAGTAAATATTAAATTTATCGATATCATAAATTCAAACAAAATTACCCGCAGCTTCATTTCGATTCTATCTATCTCGCCACCCATCAAATCAACGATATTTTCACCATGTGTTAATATAAAGAGCTCCAATTCTTCCACAGTTTGGAATGACTTCACAGCCTGAAAAATAATCAGCAAAATGTTTTTACCTCTTACTTAGTTAAAACAAAATAGAAGAAACGTAAATGTCCTATTAGTCCTAACAGACATCGGATGAAGAAAGGCGGATAAGCTTTCAACAGAAATTATTGTTATTGCTATTTATCTATTGTGAAATACAATTTTTTATGGGAATCGATTCTAGAACCTTACTACTATAATGTTACACAATTGTTAAGAATTGTTTCAAAGGATTTTAAAGTAGTACGGGAGAGTAAGTTCCCGTTTAAAACTCAGTTCTGCTCCATTTTTGTTTCTCTCGCTCTTTTTTCAAGGTTTCGTATTTTATTCTCTCTGATGTGTGATTTTCGGTAATAAGGTCCATTCTTTGTATTAAAATCATTCGCAATGGATTCCCTTATCGCAGCTTTTCCTTCCTTGTTTGATTATCAAATTGTTCAAATGTTCGAAATCGAAAGCCCTTACAAATTGTAGCCACACATGGGCCAAATGGAAACAACAATCAAGGTTGAACTGAACTGAAGTTCAGATTTCACTGTGAAACCGGATGAAATAAACCAAACATTTCAACAGGTTCAGATGAACTTAAGTTTAAACCTTCACTGTGTAACTGGGCATACGATTTAGATTCGACCTTTCGTATACACTGTATATTCACAAAGAAACAAATATTTTGTAGATTCAGCAGATCATTACCTTTAAAAGATCATTTAATTCTTGTTTATCTAGGTAGGACCTAGTCAGTTCACGTCCATCAAAATCAATTTCGGCCTGAAGAAAAATGTTGTGTATGTTAGTTATTTGTAACAAAAGAAAATTGGTTCACCATCTTACCTTATATCTAACAAGCGAATTTCCCATATCAATTCCTTTAACATCATGTATGGCTCTTATCATTACGTCAGCCTCGAGTTCTGAATTTATTTTGTTTAATTGATCTTGTGAAATGGATCTAACAAAAAAAGAAATTATACACACATACAGTATTCTGTACATTCGCTTCAAGCATCAGATACTCAAAGATCTTTCGTTTTACTAAACTTCAAATTCTCTGCTAGAATTACTCGAATGAAAATACATATATATTTGATTGGCTATAGAGAAATAATAAAGGATGAAATTAATTTTTCTTCGACATGTACTATTGTATTAATCCTGTAATGAAACTAATATCTATGACAATAGTAGAAATAAATCGTAATTTAAGTCGTTTGAACATGTATTGTCAATGTTCATCGAAGAGAAGTAAATCGATCTATCTCCATACAAATTACTTGTGAAAGATTATTATTAAAAAAACATTGTTCCTGCGCTGTGCAGACTAAATTAGGACCACAGTGGTATAGAGTTGTAATTATTTTTTATATTTTTTTTAGAGTTTAGCTCTCAGGCTTTATGGTGAATCTTACTTAGAACACAAGGCAGCCATCAAAAAGTATGCACAATTTTCAACATTTAATTCAAATTTCAAAAAAATAAATAACCGCATAAATAATTATATTCGAAGGGAACTAGGGATCGCAACCGAGCCGACGAAAGAAACTTCGTACGTAAACTACACATTCGATTGCATCGTTATTGCAAACATGCAATACTCCAAACATTGGACATGAAAAACTTCGCACAACGAGTAATAACCATACAACAATTCTTGGAGGAGCTTTAGTTGAAATCCTCACTACCTGACGAGAATAATTTTAAAGCTGAATCTACTTGTTAAGAAAAGTTCTTATGGATTCGAAATTTACCACCGTCAATAGGGATGTAAAGCTTTAGGTATTTATTTCATACTCACTTTCCTACTAGTGCTGCAACATTGGTATATATTATAAAGGACGCAACTCCACCTAAAATCCCACCAATAAGAAGAGATCCGACAGCATCGGGCACATGTGAACCGGTTACTAATGACCAGGTCATGCAAACACCAGCAACACCAATACTAGCCACTGCTGCCGCATCCTCTGTTAGAACAACATTCACACAGGGGTCTTTCCCCCGTAAAACTAAAGAAATTATACATACATACATCATATAATAAAATCCTACATTTTCTAATATTTTCACTGATTACCATATTCCTTAAATGTCATTCCACAGTTCATAGCTGCTTGCCTTGTTTGGTTTACAGCTACAAAAAAAGTTAGACCCTCAGAAGCTAATGATCCACCCAAAGTACAAAGTGGCCAAAAATAGTCTAGTACCGGCTCAGGATGCATGAGTCCCGTAAAACCATGATAGAATGACAATCCTGTTCCAACACAGAAAATTCCTACGCCAGATATCAAAGAGGATACATATTTCATGTTCGTATACCCATACGGATGATCCGTATCAGCCAGCTAAATTTTAAATAGAAACAAATTCATTAAGTTTCAAGTCATTATGCTTTTAATTGGATATATACTTCACCTGAGTAGATTTGTGAATACCATATGCTAGAATTAACTGGTTGATGGTATCAGCAAGTGAATGAACAGCTTCGGCAAACATACTATGTGATCCACTATAAAGCCAAGCAATTGTCTTGGCAACAAAATTTCCAGCATTGCTATAGGGGAAAAAACTATTAATATATTTTTTAAACAAAAAAAAATGTAGTAATCCTACATTGCAATAGCCAAAAGCACCACGCGTGCAGATTTCCCCCTCAAACCTGGTTCATCCTCCATAACAACAGTTCTGCTGCCGATTTCTCTTCGATAGTCCCTTAAACGTCTTTTCACCGTAAATATGTCTGAAATAAATTTTATCATTTATTTTCATCAGATAAAATTATAACGAACATATTTACTTTGCTGGTGTTTTTTTCGTTCGATTTCTCGTTTCAAACATTCACGCAATAAATTTTCTTTTGAACCCCAAACATCTATTGCTTTTGCCTCGACATCTTTCCTCCAAAACACGGTGATTGGAGGCTCTTGCTCGTAAGGAGATCGACGTTTTATCTTTGGCAAGGTTTCCAAGTCATCCGGTTTAAGCAAGAAGTCCGTCATTGCTCGAGCGGGTGTAATAAAATTTCTCTCCAGAGAAGAACGATTGCTGTCAAATCGGATTCGCTTTTCAAAGTTAAAATAAAAATATGAGATCTGTTAGTATATACATACATCTAGGTGATTCAAAGATGTACTTGTTGTAAAAATAACATCATTTTAAGTTGTATAATTATTATTGTACATTTATATGTGTATACCTGGTGCATTTATATAGTGCATTTATAATTTAAGCTTAAGGTTTCAAGTGACTGGCAAAAACGTAACAGAAACTTATTGTTCCTTCTACAGTCCAAATCGTAACTTACTTTTTTTGTTAAGTCATCAGGTACAACTTTAGAAACAACATTAGATACTGCTTCTGCAACAATATTCACTGCATTTTTGGATGGTTCTATTGGTTTTTTTATTTCTTTTTCAAAAACGACTTCATTTAACTTCGAGTCCTCGATTGTAGTGGTGACGGACAATATTCCTTTTTTCGTCTTTATTTCCAATTTCGCCGTTTGTACGTTGGGATCGTTTAGTCCTTGAGTAGATTCTTTTTTTTTCTTAACTACCGCAGCTAATGCGCCTTCGATTCCATTTGGGGAAGAAATTGGAGAATTCTTTAAGGTAAAAAATTAGAAACAAATTTGTCTTGTATCTAAAATTAAGCGGCATGAGTATACCTCTGATTCACCAGTTCCAATTGAATTTGACGTTAGAATCAATGTCGTTTTAACTTGTGTGTTTTTAAATCGGTATTCCGAGAGGAGAGTAGATGCATGACGTTTAACCTGTAAATAATTATCCGATGAACATTCGTATGAAGATGTAAGTCGATATGTTAAGAAATCAAATTACATTTTCATTTCTCCTTCCGCAGTACAGCATTGGATGAAATCTCAAAACCCGTATAACATCCAGACTCCTATGTAGCATCTTACAGCGTCGAATATGCAACAGAATACTATTATTTATGTGTACTATAGCAGAAAGCGTAGCACCTTCACTATAAACCTGATTGAACTTCTTGACGTATTTTTCTAATTTCAGAACATTAGAAAGTTTCCTATTGTTATTCTTTCAAAAATAGTGTAATATTTGTTTTTTTTTTATACTAATTGACCCTGCATTTTATTGTCTTTGATTATTGTAAATATGTTGAGAAGCTACACGCTTACAAAAATTCACTTATTGTTTTAAATTTGTATTCTTAAAAAACAATTAGAACAATTTCAATGCTAAAGTACCGTCTTGGAAAATGACACAAATGACATATGACACAACATAAACAGAAAGTTCAAGGTATGCCAACTTAAGTTTGACAACTGCCCTGACGTCATAGAATGTCTTAACTGCTGTTAGACCGCATGAAATAGGGTGATCGAACTTTTCGATTATTATTTATTATACGATTTGTAATTACAAATGTACATATAAAATCTATTTTAGTGGAGAGCTACATGCGTATTATTTTTATTGTAAGACTACGATTAACGGGCTGCAAAGATTTGACAACGCCATTTCTTAGAACTCGACGAAATAAGCACAAGATATGATGACCAACAAAATTGATTTATCGCTTAGTTTAGTAGATGTCGAGGTTTGAATATTAGTTTTTTCCTATGAAAATTCCATTGAAATAAACAAATACATAGTTAGTTTCCGTACAAGAAGAGTGTGGCATACTTCTAAAAGTGAATACCTTGCAAACACACAAACAATGCATACTTATTGGTGGTACGACTACAGCCTGGAGCTAATTTCACTGTTATCTTCATAGGAATTAATGATTTGTGAATTAAACGAAATAGTCTGTAGAATTAAAGTATCAGCCCCTAGAAAAATACACAATTTTTCATTCATATATATTTTAAGTCATGCCCGCTAAGAGTATGCATTGTTTTTGTGTTTGGAAAGACATGTATGCCACACTCTTTTTGCACGGAACTAAAATATTTTGTCTATTTCAATGGGATTTTCATATGAAAAAAACCAATATTAAAACTTCGATATCTCCTAACCTAAGCGATAAATCAAATTTTTTGGTCATCTACAAAATCTTGGCTTATTATATAATTTTTATACCGATAATGAAAATGTGAACAACATGTACTGTTTCATAGTCTTAGGCGTCTTTCTAAAACTATTTTTTTTTATCTTAGGATACTTTAAATTACACTTGTTAGTTAGTTAACAGGTACCTACCATACTAGAGAATAAAAATCCTAAGAGAATACAAATTTGTCACGGCACATGATGAGATTTACTTACTCCTATTCTCTTAGTCGTATCACCCAAAACTATACTATAGGTATAGTGAGGTGAGGCAGAATGTGAATGATTCTTTCACTTGCTTTTTTTTTGTGACACCGAACGACGGAGGATAATTATGCTTTTTAGAATCTAAGTTTGTTGTTGATAGGTTCCCGTTAAGTGTTCAAACTACAAGGAGACATCAATTTGAGTACTTGGCCTTCTTAATGGACGGCTTTAGTCATTTCAAAAGGTTTTAATCGTTTAAGAAAAATTAAATTGAAAATTTTCAGAAAAAGGTCGAAGAAAAATTATTCAGCTTCGGTCCTCCATTGCGCAACTGTGAGGGTTTTGTAAAAAGTTCTACACATCCAATGGAATTTTGATTGCCTTTTTACTGCTCTCATTTGAAATGTACAAACAAATTACAAAATGAAATGTACAAATGTAATTCATCTGGGACACTTTTCTGTTTCTAGAATTTGTACTACTTCGATTAAATTTTTGGAAAATGTTGGCATTAATATCAATCCCAGTTACTTGTCGGAGTCGGAGTGGCTAATTCGATAGCCTGAAATAGCTTTACACCTAGGTCGTAATTTCATCGAATATGAACCAATAAAAAACTAGCAAGAAAGCATTCTAAAACAACAAATATTAGCGAAGACATCGAAAAACCTTACAAATGTTGCAAGTGTTAACCAAATACACAAACCGAATGGGCAATGATACTACTTGACTGAATCTTGTTGGGGTGAGTATTAGTATGGATTTTTGTCACCTCACTTGCATTCAAGATTTCATTTTGATGTCATGTGACAGAAATATGTGACGTGACAATTTGTCACTTCGCCTAAGAGAATAGGGGTGAATGCGAGGTATGAGTTTTGTAATATACAACATGTTGTAATATATCATGTATGGCTATGTGATTTTTAGTGGAAAATTTCGTTGTCTCCAAATGCACTCCAGTGTGTCTGATTTGATTGATACACATGAGAAGACACTAGAGGTGCACAGAAGTCGTAGGTAGGCCATATTGGGCCGCTATGGCAGTTGGAAGAAGAACGAAGAAAAATCTGAAATTTGACCATGCCGGCTATATGATTATTAGTGGAAAATTTCGATGCCTTCAAATGCACTCCAGAGCGTCTGATTCGATGGATACACGTGAGAGAATATAACCAGAGGTGTACGTAGTCGTAGCTAGGTCATAATGGGCCGCTATGGCAGTTGGAAGATGAACGAGGAAAAACCTGAAATTTGACCATGCCGGCTATACGATTTTTAGTGGAAAATTTCGATGGCTTCAAATGCACTCCAGAGTGTCTGATTCGATAGATACACGTGAGAGAACATCACCAGAGGTGTACATAGGTCGTAGCTAGGTCATAATGGGCCGCTATGGCAGTTGGAAGATGAACGAGGAAAATCTGCAATTTTTACTATGCCGGCTCCACGATTTTTAGTGGAAAATTTCGATGGCTTCAAATGCACTCCAGAGTATCTGATTCCATAGATGCACGTGAGAGAACATCACCAGAGGTGTACAGATGTCGTAGGCACGTTATATTTTACCGCTATGGCAGTTAAAAGATGAACGAGAAAAATTTCACTATTTTTAGTGGAAAATTTCGATGGCTTCAAATGCACTAAATGCGGATTGGGATTATGTCTGGGAAACCTCATTTAGTTTCTTTAGAAAGCATTTAGTTTCTGGACACTAGCCGGTGTCTAAATGCGGTTTGCCAGACCCAATCCGCCTTTAGTTTCTAGACAATATTCAGGTGTCCATGTCGACTGCCGAAGTCGACTGCATAAGTACCTTATGTGGTAGTCCCACTTAAAGTTGCAGTCTACTTCCACGCCGAGATATCGATACACGTTAACTGCATCAATATATTCTGCGCAGTCATCTGTCTCAGGTGCTTGATGAGACCTGTGCAGGCACTCGAAACTATGGAACTTTATTTTTATTGGTGTTCTTATTATGTGATGTGGACAATGTGGTTTTCTTCGAGTTTATAACAAGACCATTATCGTGACACCATCGCAGAATATTATCGAACTCTGATTGCATTGTTTGAGTGGCAATGTTAATATCTTTGTGGCTCACAATTATGGCCGTATCATCAGCATATTGAAAACAGACGCTCTTTTTCAACACAGACAGCATATCGTTTACATATATGATGAATAGGAGAGGTCCTAGAATCGACCCTTGAGGTACACCAAATTCAACATTTCGCAAATTACTATAGCTGTTCGATATTTTAACTCTGAAATCTCTATTCCGAAGATAACTCGCAAACCAATCCAATGTTCGACCACGAATTCCTATCTTCTCCAGCATTTTGATGATGAGGTGTGTCAAAAGCTTTCTTGAAGTCTAGAATGATCACCAGCGAGTGGAAGTTCTTATTGAGATTGCTATTGGCAATATAATCTTGCAACTTTCTCGCCATTACTTCTTCCAACACTTTATCAATCGCTGGTAGTATTGATATAGGACGGTAGTTCGAGACATCGGATTTTGTCCCGGACTTATAGATAGGTCGTACAATGGCTGTTTTAAGTTTCTTTGGAAATTGACTTTCCTCCGAAGACTTAGTCACCAATTGCTTGACTGTGGGTGCTAAGACATTCGAGTTGTGTTTCAAGTCCTTAGCCCTGATATTATCTACGCCGGGAGACTTATTTGCGTTCATGTTAGTCATAATGTTCGTTATCTCTGTTTGCGATACGTGACCAAAGAACATTGACTGGGTTGTAGTCGACTCTCTACCATTATATGTTTTTATGTTGCATTTGTGAATAATCGACTTGATTTCATCAGTGAATTGTGAAGCAAATTTGTTGGCTATGTCTGTTGCATTGCAAGCCGATGGGAAATTTCTGCTGATAGTTTCATCGATGTTGTTGGTGGTTTTTCCAAGTAAATTGTTTATTAGTCGCCAGGTACTCCTCTTTGCATCCTTTCTATACTCTGCAAATTTGTTTTTGTAATACTCCGATTTTATAGTTTTAATCCTTTTATTAACATAATTTCGGAAATATTTGTAATGATTTTCGTAACTTTGGCACTGTCTGGTACTTTTCCATTTATTGTACAGATTATATCTTGTCTTACACAGATCTAGAATTTCCGCTGTTATCCATGGATTTGGTTTTTCTCTTTCCTTTACTTCAATATTTACATAGGATTTTTCGTTCTGCTAACTTATCATACATATCATCAACATTAGTTTCATTATTCAGAAGGCTCCAGTTAACTTTCGACAATTGTTTACGTACTCTGCTTAGCACTGATTTTGTCGTTGCTTTGCTCTGTGTTTTTGAAATTTTGGGTATTCCAAACATTAGCGTGTAATGATATATTTGATTCTACAGTAGCTGCATATATTGTTTTAAGCTCACAACGTATCAAGCAATGGTCGATTGTTGTACTGGAGTCTCTGTTTAAGTCCACTCTGGTGTTTGATTCAACAATATTCTGGAGGCCTTTACCACTTATCATTTCAAGGTATCTTGCCGCATCAATATCGTGGTCCTTGTTAACATCTATATTCATGTCTCCCATTAATACTAAATTTTATTGATAACCGAATTTAGATGGTTTTCAAGTTCTTCTATGAAATTATATGCCGATAATCTTGGTGGTCTGTAAATCGCCAGAAATATAAATTCTTTGTTGTTTACTTTTGCTTGTATCTGTAGGTTTTCATAATTCACAGTTCTGTACACGGTTCTTTCATAACGAATGTCTTTTCTCCCAAATATAGCAATTCCACCACCACTTCTATAAGGTCTATTTAGAAATTCCGAATTAAAACCGTCTAGTTGATGTAGGGAATTTTCTTCATCGTAGATGTTTGTTTCCACCAGTATGGTTATTTTAATACATTTAATTATATTATTTTTGCTACACACAAAATTATTCCAATGTTTTCTGAACGACCTGACAAACAATTTGTCGTTCTGATGTTTGTTTACTGTGTTTGACATGTGAAATAAATGTGTTTTATATTATTCTGTTTATATCTTCAAGATCAGTAATTCTTAATACTGTTGCTCCTTCGTCTTTGCGTATTTTACAGTCAGTAACCCATACATATTTCCAACCGGCAGTTCTGGCCTTTATTTTCGTTTGCCGCCGTTAGTTGGCTATTCATATATATTTTGCTGTTTAATAGTTCAGTTTTCGTACTTTCTGTGATTTTGGGCATATTGATACTTTTTACAACATTTATAGCTTTTAACGGACCTCGTGATTTGGCAGATTTCAAGATCTTTTGCTTGCAGGTGGAATTAGTAAAAGATATCACTAACTTCGGTGATTCTGAGGTTTGTCGTGTGTTAATACGATATACACTTTCAACGTCAGTTTCTCTGATTTCAGAACCTACCGCAGAAGCAATATCCTTCAACAGGTCCAGCAAGTTTTCATCTTTATTGCAAGGATTGTTTGAGATTTCTATATTGTTCTTGATTGTCTCTTGTTCCAATTTGTTTATTTGTTTTTGCATGCCTGTAATAATCGTGTCTTTCTGTTGACATTGTGTTTTTAGATCGTTGATCTGTCCCATCAGTGCATGTAAGAGCTCATTATTTTTCCGTATTGTCTCTCACGTCATCATATCGCATTTAGTTTCTGGACACTAGCCGGTGTCCAGAAACTAAATGCAGTTTCCTAGACTCAATCCGCATTTAGTTTCTGGACACTATCCGGTGTCCAGAAATTAAATGCGGTTTCCTAGACCCAATCTAAATGCGGTTTCCCAGATCCGAGCCGCATTTAGTTTCTGGACACTAGCCGGTGTCCAGAAACTAAATGCGATTTCCCAGACCCAAAACTAAATGCGGTTTCCCTGACCCAATCCGAATTTAGCTTCTGGACACTAGACACTAGACGGTGTCCCGAAACTAAATGCGGTTTCCTAAATCCGATCCGCATTTAGTATCTGGACACTAGCCGGTGTCCAGAAACTAAATGCGGTTTCTCTGACCCGAACCGCGTTTATTTTCTGGACACTAGACGGTGTCCAGAAATTAAATGCGGTTTCTCTGATCCGAACCGCATTTAGTTTCTGGACACTAGACACTAGACGGTGTCCCGAAACTAAATGCGGTTTTCTAAATCCGATCCACATTAAGTTTCTGGACACTAGTCGGTTTGGGTTCGGTCTAGTGTCCAGAAACTAAATGCTGTTCGGGTCTTGGAAACCGCATTTAGTTTCTGGACACCGACTAGTGTCCAGGAACTAAATGCGGTTCGGGTCTTGGAAACCGCATTTAGTTTCTGGACACCGGCTAGTGTCGTTGCGGGCTAGTGAAACTATTGCGGGCCAAGCAATTTGTGGACAGCGACCATTGCCCAGAAACTGTTGCGGCCGAAGCAATTTGTGGACAGCGGCCAGTGTCCAGAAACTATTGCAATTTGTGGACAGCAGCCAGTGTCTAGAAACTATTGCTGGTGAAGCAATTTGTGGACAGTGACCATTGCCCAGAAGCTATTGAGTTCGAAGCAATTTGTGGACAGCGGCCACTGTCCAGAAACTATTGCGGGCGAAGCAACTTGTGGACAGGGACCAGTGTCCAGAAACTATTGCGGGCGAAGCAATTTGTGGACAGCAACAAAGGTGTATAGAAGTCGTATGTAGGTTATATAGGGCCGCTGTTGCAGTTCTAAGATGAACCAGGAAAAACCTAAAATTTGACCATGCTGGCAATGTGATTTTTAGTGAAAATTTCGATGTTGTTAAATGCGGTGTATCTGATTCGATTGATACAAGTAAGAAAACATCACCAAATGTGTATAGAAGTCGTAGGGAGGACATATAGGACCGCTGTGGCAGTTGGACGATAAACCAGGAAAAACGTAAAATGTAACTGAGCTGGCTTTATTCAGTTATCGGTTTATTTATTCCAATACTTCATATACACACTCCTTACCTCCTTACTTGTGGTGTCTTTAGTAACAAATTTTGAATGAAATGCAATATACATGCCCCCGGCAGCTGATCTCCTTGGGGTGGGCGGCAGTTAACTGATTTGGGGTGTATGAAAGTGTCGTAAATGCGATTGCATCAGGTAGGCGACCGCTTGGTAGACCCAGGACGAGGTGATTGAACCAAATCTGAAAACTCGCCTGGTTACGCCTGGGACATTAAAATGTATGTTCTACCAATTAACAAAGGATATGTTTTAGTTGCACCCAAGTGAAATCGACCATTCAACTCAGTCTTTGCAATTTATCACTAAATGATGAAAAATAAGAAGTCCTTATACCTACGACGACTCATTGCTCAATGCAAAGCTCATTGCAAAGCTTAATGTTTCCACAATTTCTCGAATATTACAAACTAAATATCTGTAGGTTATTGGAGTGCTAAGTCTGTATCAAATTATGAGTTCCAGTTTACTTTATTTCTCGAGTTTAGTTATGCATATGTTAACATGACAAATACATTACCTTACTTTAATAATTGAAAGTGTTACTGTATGACAATGCCGAAATATTACAAGCTAGACTTACCGTCCGGTAATTACAATAAAAAACAAGATGCTATGGACTAAAATTCTGTCTTAAATCTAAGAATAATTACTCTCGACGGCTTATGTGTCAATGATGTTTGGATAAAAAAAGAATAAACGTCCTTTTGTTAAACGATGGAAATGACGGCCTACTTTTTCTTTTTCTTTGATGCTTTCTCTGTGGACATAACTTCAGCCTTGCGTTTCTGACTTGATTTCGATGCACTTGGAGCTTGTTGGGGAGTGCCTTGACCTTTGCCTGCTTTCTTCTTCTTCTCTTGCCTCTCCTTCTCCTCCAATTCAAGATTCTCACGTTCAATAAGCGTGATTAATGTATTACAACGTCGTTGAAGTTCTAATGCAGTTCTCGATTTTATAAACCAATCAAAGCGAAACTGTGGCGAAGATCTAGAAAAATAAATTTGTATTATCAATTAGTTGTGTGCTAAAGCTATACTCTATTTCTATAAAATAAAAATAATTATTCAATGATGTAATCAATAATTTAATGATACCTGTTACATTTGGGTTAAAATAATGTCAATCATTTTCATTGATTGTATTGCATATAATGTACAAACTCGATTTACGCAACTAACAGAAATTAAGGCTGTTGCAATAACCGAGGTTTTTTTTATATAAGACAATGTGATTATAAGAACACATTTATGAAACAAAACCAAATCGATATTCTTGAACAAATAAATTTGTTTAAGCTCAGAAAACGAAATGTTAGGCCTTATACAGTTAATTACCCCTATTCTCTTAGGCGAAGTGACAAATAGTCACGTCACAATTTTTTGTCACCTCACATCAAAATTTGTATTCTTTAATGCAAAATCCATACTAATTCTCACCCCAAGAAAATTCAGTCAAGTTCAGTTATCACTGTCCATTCGGTTTGTGTATTTGGTTAACACTTACAACATTTGTAAGGTTTTTCGATGTTTTCGCTAATATTTGTTGTTTTAGAATGCTTTGTTGTATGCTCTTTGGTATAATTGATTGTCTTTAGTTTTTTATTGGTTCATATTCGATGAAGAATAGATAGATTGATAATCGCACTACACAAGCGAAAGAAGATCCCTTCCCTCCCAATCCAGGTTTAAAGCAACCCATACACAATTCAATTCGATTGTAAACTGAGTTGTCAACTGAATTGATACTTGGCCACACACTACATCAACTGAATTGAAAGACTGCGTCTACTGTATAATTTTTTGGTACGATGCGGCGTGCATTTCTCGAAATGAGTGAGCATTAATGATAATTGTGAATTTTTAATGACCGACTGAGTTGACAACTGAGTTGAATCGTGTATGGAGTGCTTAAGGCTGCATATGTACATACATACACATATATTTCAGGTATTCTGGAAACAAGCAATTTCAAATGACAGAAGAAAAACCGCAGTGCAAAATTTGAAAAATATGAAAATAAAAAAAAAGATATATTTCCGGGTGTGATTGGATGTGTTGAACTTTTTACCAACCCTCACAATTGCGCAATGAAGGGCCGAAGCCGACCAATTTTTCCTCGGCTTTTTTACAAAAATGTTCAATTTTATTTTTCTCTAACGATTAAGACCCTTTGCATTGGCAAAATTTGTAAATTGATGAGGCCAGGTACTCAAATTGTTGTCTCGTTGTAGTTTTAATCCTTAACGGGAAGCTATCAACAACAAATTTAGATTCTAAATAACATACATAATTATTCTTCGTCCTTCAGTGTCACCCACAAAAATGCAAGTGACAAAATCACTCACATTCTATCTCACTTTTTTTTCCAAAATGTGACTAAGAGAATACACAAGATCATCGGGTGGGTGACAAATGTCACATAAAGTGACTAAGAGAAAACAAATTTGTGACAATGACATATTGGGTGACACGACTAACAGAATAGGGGTGAACATGGTGGAAGGAATATAAGATGTGCTGGACAGCTTGTCAAAACCACCATCATTTTGTTTTGGTGACGTCACTCAGGGTCCGTTTTGACACTGGACAGATGTATTGCTTAAGCTTATATGTATCACAATTCAATATCATTTTCGTATATTAAAAAATGAAGAATGAAAAACAGGAATTGAATTGCGAATTGCTGTAAGATGAAAGGATTTACTTCATAACGAGTAGGAAAGTGTTGAAAAGAAGCCCGTTCTTTGTGTTTATGTTTTTTCCACCTTTATGTTTCGGTTGACATACAAATTCCCACGAGGACGTCACGCAGGGTCTCAATAGAGCTGTCCAGCGCACCTTATATTCCTTAAGCACTCCATACACGATTCAACTCAGTTGTCAACTCAATCGGTTTTTCCCCAAATCAACTCGTGTGTGGCCTTGTCATTTGACCGATTTGACGGTTGACGATTTGGTTGATGAAAAATCAAAAGATTTTGATTTTTTGAAGTTGACTAGCAAGTCTTTCAACTTGATTGAATCGTGTGTGGGCAAGTCGATTGACAAGCTAAGTCTAAATAGGCAGCTGTGGATAGAGTTGTTTGATCTGCTGATAGCAGAACTCAAGCACTTGTTGAATTTTAACTCCTGTGGAGATATTTCGGTGCATGAATATGGCTTCATTATGTGCTCCTTCAGTGGAAAAGCGTCATCCGCTACGAAAACATACAGCAGCTTTTCACCGCCTACATTGAGTTCTTCTGCATTTTGAATATTAAGGGAATTATTCTCCAACATTCTAGCAATTGTTGTATCCAAAAACTCCGCCATCGGAAATTCGTCCATTCTTCCCAACATCAACCATTAAAAATTCACAATTATCATTAAAGCTAATAATTTTCTTTTCTCACTCATTTCTAAAAATGCACGCCGCATCGTACCACTTCAGAAAATAATAATAATATTTTTGACAGTAGAAGCAGTCTTTCAATTCAGTTGATGTGGTTGTGGCCAAGTATCAATTCAGTTGACAACTCAGTTTACAATCGAATTGAATTGTGTATGGGCTGCTACACCATGAGGGGTGAATACAGTCAAATTATAACGCGTTTTTGGATACTTCGACACAGCTCTTCCATATTTTTTTAAACTGCCAACTATTTTATTTTTTTAGAGTTAAAATGTCTTCTAGGGGAATATTATTCTCTTCGGTCGGCCCATTGCATGAGTTTGTTGAAGGATCGAACTGTAAATTTACTTTTAACTTTTGATAAAGGGTTCACCTTCACTTTTATTTCTGCTCTCAGTTCCAATCGGGTCCTCAAAATTTGCAATGCTTAAATTTTTTTTATAAAGTTTGAACTAACGAACACACAATTCGAGAAAATAACCCGATTTTGTCATTAAGCAATGTTTTGACTTCTATGGGTAACAGTGGTCCAAGATGTTTGTTCAAAAACTTATAATTATCACGTATTAAGAGACGTGTACATGCGACGCTGCCTTAGAAAAAACGGTTAAAAAAAGCATATTCATACAAAACAACGAGTAGACAACATATCATCAGGATTCATTCGTTTCGCAAGTTAAATCCGTAGATGTGACAACGTTATGTCCACATCTGTTTACTTGTAACACAGATAACTTCGATGATTAATTAATGGACGTAAGAAAGAAGTGTTAACTTCAGCGATCTAGAACTTATTATACAAGTATATGTTTATAATCGCATGCATATACTATACTTTTATATATAACTATTATGAGGCTTGTGTTTGAATCCAAAATAATTTACCTTATTGCAGCTCGAAGTTCCTCATAAACATTCTCCTTGTCAAAACCTAGTTTATGAAGCATGCAAACCAAAAAACGATCCTCGTTCTCAGAGTAATTCTTTCCTTTGTTATTGCCGTATTGCAAACGCAATTGGTGGAATGGTGCACGATAACGGGCCATCTGTGAAAACAAAACATAATTTGTATTTTTTGTTATCAAACTTTTTTTTGTACACACAAATAACCTTTTGATCCAAAGCTTTCTTTATAGATAATCTCCTTTGTATTTTAGCTTCACCTCTTTCAATTTGCCCCATAATTCGCTCGATGTCTTGAAGCTCGTGGCACCTTTCCCAAAATACCGCATTGTATTCAATTACCTCTTCGGGTGTTTTGCCTTCAACATCTTTTGCTATATTTTCAATATCGTCCCTGCCGTACTTTTCGTTTGCTTTTATGAACTGATTAAAATCACGTTTAGTCCACGTAGTGAAGCCTTGCGTTAAAAGGGCTTCTTTTTCAGCTATCTCTTCTTCAGATAGCTGCTCAGCTTCATCAATTTTCCTCTGTTCTTCTCGTTGAGCTTTGGCGGCTTCTGAACCTAGTTCTGGGTTCTTTGGAACTTTATAGTTCAATGACTTACGATAGAAATAAATTTCTTGATCGAGTAGTTCGAAAAGCCTTGGTGGAAAGAATTGAAAATCTTGAACAATAGGTTGTTTCGGTGGCCGCGGGGCTTTTGGAGCTTTGGGCTCCGAAACCCTGAGAGCCTCGCGAAAATATGCATCGACAGCATAATTAGCCTTTCTTTCACGTTTTGGCGGTTCAATCCAAGCGCCTAATGCATTTAATTTTTGCTTCTCTCGATAATCTTCACCTTCAAATTGATAAACGGAACTAGAAGCACCTTCTCCATTATTGTCCACAGTAAAATTGCGTAGTGAACTTTCTCCCATTTCATCATAGTGAGCCTTCTGTTGCATTGTCTTAGCTTCACCACGTTCAAGAATTGTGTCAATGTCCTCGTCTGTCAGTTCAGAATCTTTAGAAGCGAATACATGATTCGCACCAAAACGAATAATGTTCAACATTTCGTCTTTATTAAGTTGTGTGGTGCGATTATCGACTAAACGGCCTTGCTGAATAACCAATTTATCCAATCGGAGCTTTACTTCTGCCCTTTCAACTATTTTTTCTTCGACAGTATTTTCTGTGATGAAGCGGAACACACGTACTTGTTTCTTTTGTCCAATACGATGTGCACGATCCATAGCTTGCAAGTCCATTTGTGGATTCCAGTCGGAATCATAAATTATTACCACATCGGCAGTAGCTAAATTTATACCAAGGCCTCCAGCACGGGTAGACAACATGAACACGAATTTCGAGCTGTTGTCAGCATTGAATTCTTGAATTTGTCTATTTCGATCCTCATGAGGTGTTTGACCATCCAAACGACAGTATTGGTATGCTCGCCACAGACAATAGTCTTCCAATATGTCTAACATACGCGTCATTTGACTAAAAATTAGAACTCTGGATCCTTGTTCCTGTAATTTTGGCAATAACTTGTCCAAAATTACCATTTTCCCAGAGTTAAAGACTAAATGCTCATCAGTTGTGTACGGTGGACCTGGTTCGGCGCCGTCGAATAAGTAAGGATGATTAGTGCACTTGCGTAGTTGCATCAAAATGTTTTGCAAACGCATTTTCTCCACTTTTCCTGCACCATTTACTACATCGATATCTTTCATCAACACTTTTGTGTACCATTCGCGTTGCATTTTTGAAAGTCCAACAAAGATTTTAATCTCCTTCTTCGGTTTAAGTCGCTTCTCTACCTCAGACTTGAGACGTCGGAGCAAAAATGGTTTCAATACAGCATGAAGCCGCTCAATCAACGCATTGTCACCGAAGAATGTATTCGTATTGAACCATGCATCAAAATCTTCTGAACTGTTAAAGACATCGGGCAGCAAGAAATTCAACAAAGCCCATAACTCGTGAAGATTGTTCTGTAGTGGAGTACCGGTAATAAGCAGTCGGTTCGCTGTTTTAAATTCACGTAGAATTTCAGATAGCTTTGATTTTTCATTTTTTATACGATGTGCTTCATCAATAACCATATACCGCCAGTTGAACTTTTTAAATACCGACTTCTCGCGAATACACATTTCGTAAGAAGTCACACAAACGTCCCATTCACCAGGCATGAGAATGTCACGAATAAAAATATTTCGAGCTTCTTGATCACCAATTAAGCAAACAGCATGGAGTGACGGGCACCACTTCTTGAATTCATTTACCCAATTTTGTAAAGTAGATTTTGGTACGACAACAATATGGGGTCCGGCTTGATTTCTGAAATTTGGTTTTTTGAGATGAGTATAGAACAATTTCTTAATTATTAAAACAAAATAAAATTGGTATTAAGTGCACAAAAATTTAGTTCGAAATTTAGTTAAATTGTGCGAGTACAAATATAGGCTATTTACACCAAAAATCATGAAAATTAATAGAACATCATATTCATACATTGGATCATTACGAATCATCCGAAGGATGATGGCCAAGGTTTTCTAAATGCTTTCTCTTACAATCCGAGTTGGACATAGGCCTTGCTTAGCAAATACTAGTGTTCTGCGTGCTTTTGTTCTCTCACGAGTAGAGAGCCTACAGTTGTACGAAGCTTTTTCTATGGAAACATTTGGATTGCAGAATATAATAAAATATATAAAATTTCTTTGCAAGTGTATAGTTAACCCTATTTCTTTTAATATTTGGTGTGCAACTGGTTACATGCGATTAAACGTAATTAGTCACACATTCCTATTCCAAATTTAACCACGTGAACACAAACTTCAAAAGCAATCCACACTACTCACTTGAAATGCTTTAGATAACCCAATAAAGAGATTGTCTGCAATGTTTTGCCAAGACCCATTTCGTCAGCCAGTATCCCATTGATGCCATTTTCGTATAACGATATCATCCAGTTGAGACCTCTCACTTGATAATCACGCATTTCTCCATTTTTGATATATGTCGGTGAAGACTCAAAACGAAACACATCTTTAGAATGTGAATCCTCCGCAAGTAATTCCTCATCTTCTTCTTGTTCTGTTTTTCTATGTCTGTGACTAAAACAAAACAATCATTATAGACACATTCATCAAATCTATTGTTATTGTATTACTCTGCCCCTTCCTTGTCTTCCTTCTTTGAGCCACAACTGTCAGTCGGTTCCTTTTCCTTTTCCTTGGGCTTAACATTTGGATCTTTTACTTTTTTTGGACGACCGGCTTTTGATTTTTGTGGACTTTTTGTCGCACTGTTTGTCATGAAATGTGTAAATATCTCCGTTTGTTTGAGCAAGAAATCAAATCGTTTGCTGCGGTCTGTCTCAATTTTATTATCGAATTCAACTTCTTTCTCGGCAGATGAATTAGTTTCTTCAGAGGTAGTTTCATTCTATTTAAACAATATATAATGTTAACACATTGAATTTGATGTGACGCCAATCCTACGATAGACTTGGTATAACAATAATGACTATTTACCGAGTTTTCATTAGCTTCGACCACATCGGCGACATCATCTTCGTTAGACATTGTCAAAAGTTTATAGAATTTACGATTCTCACAAATAACAATTCACAACTTTACTCCCAAATTTCTAACAAATACTATAAGTAACGCAATTTCTTACACCTCGAAGCGGTAAAATTGTCTGTATTGAAGCAAAATATGGCTGGTGAAGTTATCGCCGGTTCGGATAATGGTGGAGTTCAAGGAAATAAACAAGTTTCGTCTCGTTCCACACGTCTCAATTAATTGAAAATATTTACACGAAATTTGATTTCATGAAGCCAGCTATTTTGTACGCATGAGCAAATCGAATTTTTCGTGTTTATCGTAACTACTCGTCAAATGTTCAAAAATGTATTGACGTAGTGCGAGCAAGTCGGTCGGTAGCATTATCTTCACGTTGGCAGCCTCTCTTTCGTGGGCAACAAATAGAATTCTATGACTGAGTTATGAAATTAATGTTATTCTATGAGCTATCATTTTGAGTGTTGTGGGGGAATTAATCATTAATCAAATCATTTAAATACTTTTCGGCAATTATAGAGAATTGTTTATGTAATTTTTTGTGTTCTGTTTTTCTTATTCGAGCCTTTGAATTAATTCAACGAGAAAATATTGAAAAATGCTCCAAATTGGTAGAATTTTTCCAGACATCTTGTGAAGGATCTTCCGCTTATTGTCTTGCACTTCCAAGATTACGAGACATTTGCGTTTTAATAATCTGCTGTGTACTCAGCAATCCGGTTATAGAGCTACGATTAGGACAGCTCATGCAGATTGTGAAACCCATTCAAAGCGCTTTTGGGATGGACTGACTCCACTATAGTGCTCGCTTGGATACGAGAACATTCCGGAAAATGGTGTACATTTGTGAACAATCGTTTCGCAAATCCAACAATCTATTCCTGCTACAAATTCGTTTCATGTGCAGTCAGCACAATACCCACCTGACTGTGCTACGAGAGGTGTGTTACCAGATTGTTTGGCTGATCATGCAGCTCTTCTTCAGCCATTGTTGCGACTACAACCACTTTCTCTGGGGGATAGAACTGAAACTGTTGCGCAAATTACGCAAATCACTTCTTTGAAAGAAGCAGATAAAAACTGTTTTTAATTTTCAAACAATTTATTATAAAACTATTTTAGGTGATGGAATTTCTTAAGTTTTCTCTGGGTGCGTGCTGCCTCTTTCAAAGATATTTGAAAGTATCTCCAAGATATAAAGATACTGCCTTTTTTTCTAATACTTTCAAAAAAGTCCCCAGCTTCTCGAACATAGTTGGTGTGGTAAATTAGGACACTTTCAGGTTTCTTGCAAGGCTGGGAAATTTGATGTATATTGGCCGCATTGCCAACAGCCATAGTAAACCTGTTAGAAGAATTTTGTATTCTTTCTATGTCTGCTAGACTTCTCAAAGGCTTTTGTTAAAAAAAACATAAATTGGTTTTTCTACAGTTTTTCGCAGAGCGGGTGAGGATTGTTCATCTTATCGTGGTGTGAACACTTGAAGCCTTATGCGGGGTGTGCGACTTTCCGTATATTTGCGTCTGTATTCATAACTTGTACTTGTGCATTATATAGTTTAATTAAATTGACTATGCAGTGCAGTCTCGATATTTGCAACCAATATTTTAGAGTATTACATCATCATATTTTGAACCGCATGATCCACTACAGGGGTCGCGCGGGTAATGTACGCACGAGAAATCTCCAGACCACTCCATCCTCCGCCATCGACTCTTACTTATCAATCAACAGGAGTTATGCCCAAGTGTAACTAGGCGAGTTTTTGGACTTGGTCCAACCATCTCGTCCGGGGTTTGCAAGCGGTCGCCTACCTGTTGGAATCGCATTCAAGGCACGCTTCGGAAGTTGTGATGATGAGGAGATTCGTGTTTTACATATGTAAATGAATTAGTTTTTTTTATAAAATATTTATTCACGATATTTTATTTATAGATTAAATAGTATATTGTGTAAGCTTTTATAAAGTGTTTTAAATATCTGTTCGATTATTGCAACAGGCCGTGTTTTCATTAGCTGCACAAATCGAAATTACACTGTATATACAAATATATGTATGTAATATTAGACGTAAGCAACATGTGGACAATATGACTGTACCATTGTGAGTGCCGAAGTGCGATATTAAAGCTATTTAAAAATATTATTGACAACAAAAATGTTTACATAATTTTTAATTGCAAACTTAGATTTAGGGTTATAGTATTGGCTCAACAATGGGGACCCATCGGATGTATATTGTTTAATTTAACATGTTTGATATTTCTCGCATATCCTACAATGTGCACTGCTTGCATCGGGTTGTTCTTCTTCCTTGTCGAAGATGTCCGAAATGGACCTGGGCCTAGTACTAGCTGCTTGTAAAGTAGCAGCTTTTTCTTATAGCTTAATCCATTCTGCTTACGCAACAAGGTATAGATGCGATGAGAGCCAAGGCTGGGCTTTTTGAGGAAAACTGAATTGCAAAATCTAAAGCCTGGGTAACTGATGGCGATGGAAATTAGGTGTGTACAAGATATCAAGGCAATGATAGCATAGTACCTGTAGTTAGTGTGAAAATGCAAATGGTAAATATCAGAGAGCTGGGCAAAATTTGTGTCCTTTGTCGCCAAGCGTTGAAGCCTCCCTTTCTTCAAAGGAAAAATGCCAAACAAATGATAATGTAGTGTAAAAACTAACATCTTTATACTGCCAATATCATTCGCAGAACCCTAAAAGGAAGTTTTTGTAAGGCAACTTCACAGTCCAGTAGGTACATACATATATCCGTTGTGCACATATGTCGGATTGGATCAGTAAATAAATTTTGTAGCATACGTATATTTATTATGTTATGGGAAATGAAATAATGTCTCCAGCAAATGCAAGAGAACTACACGATTAATGTAACGCTGGCTTTTCTTAGTAATTTTAATTATAAATAATGTTTTCAAATAAATAAATAAGTAGATATGACGCTATAGACCAAGTGTAACTAGCAGCTATTGATCATAACAACGAACTCATACGAGGACTCACAGGGTGGAAGTATGAGAAATTAAGAATAGCGAGGTCCACTAAATGTAGTTGCTACGTTATTGCATAATTTGTTTGGTATTTTGGATCAAGACTATGCTCAACGCATACAAGAGCAAATATCTAATATACGTGCACACGTGCGTCGTACGCTGAATTTGCCTAAACAGCAAAGTTGTATTGCAGATTCGACTACAATCATGCTAAGCCATACCACCAATGAAATAAACCATCAATTTCAGGCGTTTCGTATATATTTAAAGAACACTGAACTTGAACAAATGCTACCTTCTTCAACTTCCTATCTTATACTGATAGTTACAATCCAATCGTATTTAAAGTATCGATTCCACTTACAAATGCTAAGGAATTCTAGCTTTTCTACTTGTTACCAGTTCCTATAATTCATAAAAATCATCACTATATTGGGCAGTCTCATTAACAAGAGACCAGTTTTTTCCAGTGACTGAATTAGAATTTAGAACATGCAGCTCCCTTTTATCGAGAAATTACCTTTGTAGCGAAATACATCCAACTCATATACAAAGAAGCACGTCTAACATGACAATGGCGCTCTATCTGAATGCTATCTCAACAAGATACCACTTCCAGATTATTAGTGGTCCCTTATTATCTTTGGATTTTCAGTAGTTTTCAATATAACAGGGCACCCTCTATCTGTGGTGATACTACAAAAATAGACGAACTTGCAAGTTGTGGTCTGCTCGAGTTTCAAACATCTTGAATGTTAAACACTACAGTTCCATTCGAACGTCATTCACTCCGCGAGTTATCTCAGAATGTGAGGTGTTGGTACGAAGTGGCGATCCTTGTACAACTCCAGCCTTGATGCTTCGCTCCATTGACTGGTTGTCTTCTACTTAGACGTAATATCTTCTGGATGGCAGAACTATGTGAATTATTTTATTTAGGTTGGAAGGGAATCCCATCTGAATACCAGTGTGCAAATATCGTTTTTAAGTTTTTTTATACATACATATATGAAATGAAATTGTTATACATGCTTAAGAAATTTATTTATCCAATCGAATGAGTTCGCAAAGTAAAAAGATTGTGGATTCAATAGTCCATCCAGCACACCTTGTTTTCCTTGCACCATGATACAGTTCGCTGGGCCAAACATTTCTTACTAAATAGAACACGTCGTGCAGAAGTTGTTTCTTAGCGTGAGAAATTGCCATTAATGATTAATCGCACACCCTTGCATTCAACAACCCGATAACGATGATAAATCAGCAAGCATATGTATATTGCCAATAAATTGTACATATGATTGAAACACAGATACTTGACTTTCAGTATCACCGTAGGCATAGTCATGGCGGGACGTTTATATATTATTAATGATAAAGAAAAACGCGATTTTACCGAAAATGATGTAATCGACTTGAGAGATGCGTTCGAAACATTTGGCACAATTGTCGAGGAAATTGATACATCCGAGATACACAAAACAAATTTTTACAAAAAATGTAAGTCTGTGTGTGCACATAATACATACAGCAGAACGGCTATAATCCGTCATCTTTTTGGACTGGCGGTATGGTCGAAACAGTAAAAGGTCGTTAATTCGTAATGGTTGGGGGGAAGGTCCGATCAAATTTATTTTCCGTGTTAATGAGACAATCTGCGGTTTCTGTGGCCCCAAGTTTTATTTTATATGTATATCTAGACGAAATAAGCACAAAATATAATGCGACAAAAAAAAATTGATTAATCGTTTAGTTTACATCGATGTTTAAATATTAACGTTTTCCTATGAAAATTCCAGCGTCTCCTTTTCGATTGTTGGTCATCGCTCATTGATAAAGAATATATAAAATTATAAACTAAAGTTCATAATACACGTTTGGAGTGAAATTAAACTGCAGTGGAGTGGAGTTAAAAGAAATGTTATAATGCGATCAATTGTATATGATATACAAGTGTAGTTAATATTTTATTATATTAATTAATATTTTTTTTTACAATGCAAATTAGTTTTTTTTTATAAATACAAGAAGATACGGATACCGGCTTCGTCATGTTTTTTTCCGTTTTTGGACTACTTCAAACGATAAAGCAGTTAAACAAATGTGGTTAAGAATCCAAAGAAGTGGGTACCCGCGTACGGCTCATTAGTGTTATTTGCCGATTCATAAATAAATGTATGACTGCTCTAGTTTGTTTTTAGCTCTATATCAAAGGCTGCTCAAAGAGCTCGGAACTATTCAGAATAGCAAGTTTCATTGATCTCTCTCGAAGAGGATTTCTTCAGTTTTCTGTTTTATCACCTGGTTATCCTTTCACGAATACTTGTAGTATACTGAAAGTTCTGATTATAATATACATATGTAAATTGTTTTTTTTGTTGGTTCGTTTTTCTTTTAGTGGAGATGTCCAATTTCTCCGACGTTGCTTTTGTGGCAGTTGCAGTTATGGCCCACGGATGGGATAACGATCACGCTAAAATAATGGGGAAAACCGTTGAAATTCAAAAATCGTTTCTGATTCCAATGTGCTCCAATAAAACATTAAGTGAAAAATTAAAATTATTAATACTGCAGACCTGCAGAGGGCGATTTGATTTTATGAAAGACACTACCGAAGGTCCACCTAAAGTAATGTACCCAAAATATTATGCAAAATTATTTGCTTCATCCGAGGGTAAGTGCGATGATATTGATTTTAATAATTATAGTAATATTATGTTATTTTTAGGGTGTAAGAGTTACCGGGTAATCGAGTCTTCTAGGAGCATTTTTATTGAACGTCTTTGCAATCAAATTCGGTCTTCATATAAAGATACTGACTTGATGTCAATCATGGAGAGGACAAGTAATGAAGTAAAGGAATTCACACAAACCAAATATAAAATTGTACAAATTCCATCCTCCGAAAGTAATTTAGGGGACATGAAATTCAACTTCCCAAAGTAACTTCATTTTGTAAAAAAAAAGAAATAAAGACTTATGTTCTTAAAGACGATGTATACCAATTTCAGCGTTTATTTATTCTATTCTACTCTATATTACTCTCAAGAGTTAAAGTATTTTTTACAATTAATTAGTTTTTATCAAATTTTAACGATTGTAATGTTAAACAACGAGCGGACAACAAGCAAAAAGGCGGCACGCTTAGAAGAATACATTTAAGCATTTTGATTGACAAACAGTGGGGTGGAATCGGCTAAGGCGATAGTTGACCGTCGTTTTTTTTAATAGTCAGTCGAATATGACTATTACTCATCTATCAACTATACCCGGTTCTGAGGAATGCTATCGCAAAAAATATGCCTCAAAATGGCATCACTTCCACTTGGTGGTTTTATTTCCTACATTTTATATCCAAGTTTCTTTGTAATATTGTTGGACGCCTTCGCTATGGGTGCACGCCTCGCGTTGCATTTGTCTCAAATGCAAATATTGAACAAAAATACACGTAAACGACACCTATTTAGCTGTCACATGAAATCGGTCGCAAATGAACGACTCTTAAATTGACAATCATAATACGCAGAGCAAAAAGCGACAATTGCGATAATCAACTATCGCAAATCGCCTTAAATTCGCTTAAATCGCCGAATCCACCCCTGATTTCTGATAGATTCATTCAGACAATCAAAAACTTAAGAATCATAAAGCTCTCGATATAATAACCGAACCGCAATGGACAAATCATCACAAAATACAAACACTAATAAAACCTCTGTATCAAGCTAAACAGGACAACCATATAGCAGCATGGATTGTGAGATTTTTTTGTATCGAATGATTCTAATTCGAGTGCTGGGCTTGAATTTTTTATTGCTGTCCAAGGTCCAAGGAGATCATTTTATATCTCCTGACCATCATTTGTGGGTTGACTGCGATGCCGCATGCTTTTATTCATGTATCAAGTGTGAAAAGGATCTCAGAGCGATGTCAGGGCCGATGCCGTACATATGTATCTAGACGCCATTTCTCGACATGCGATTTGATTCTTAGTTACAACTTCCAGTTGGGGAACCTTCCATAACTTTAACAGTATGGTTCGGGGGAAAGTCGGTCCGAATAAACGAATTTTCCGAATTAATGAGAGATTTTTTATGCACTATCGCGTTCCTATTGATGGAAAAATGCAAGAACTTAATATGAAACATTTTTTTTACTCCCCCAAAAAACATTTCTATAATTTGGTCCGATCTATTTTCTACCTATACGTGTTCAATCATTGCGTTATTTAATCTACACTAATTTAATTAAATTTTCACATAAAAAATTTAAAACCGGCTCGCATGTATTCGGGACAACATTTTTTCCGGAAAATCGAGTTTTCCGGATTAAGGAATTTCTAATTAAAGTGCTTTTACTGTATTATAAAATAACAGTGAAACATATCAGGGAGACATGATTTCTACCTGTCTTAGATCATCATATTTCACGTTTTTTTGTTTATTTATCAAAATGAAATACACCATTCTCATAGAATTCGCATTATTTGCATTTTCAAGATGAGCTACATCAGAATTTGGTACTGTTTGCAAAGCGAAAATGGAAATCAACTTGCGCTTAAAAAATTGTGTCTTGCACTTAAATATTTATAAACAACTAAAAATTGCACTTAAGATGTAAGTCAATGATGTTTATCTTAGACCGGAGAACTTAAATTGCTTTCTGTGATACACACAAAAACAACAGACAACGATGGTCAATACAGAGACAAGATAACTATCTATTTCGTGCAACGCTTGAACTTGGAAGCCAGAATTCGATGCGTTATTGTAGAAACATTGTCTTATGTACTGCAAAGAGTATGTATAAATTGGACCTACAGATTACGTCTTGAGTGCGCTAATTGCATGCCATCAAATTATCTGTCATATAAATTCAATTTCATGGATTGAATGGATTGAATTGGAATTTTTTTTTGTTTTATCACAATTTAAAGTTCTCCGCATATAAAACCTTTTACAAATTTACCAGCTTTGTTTAAGCGAGCCTTAATACATGAAATGTGCCACAAGTAAAATCTACACATCAAAACCAAAGCTCTTATCGTATCAACATAATTTTGTGAGGGACTGTAAGATTTACAACCACTTTGTACACGTAATTTTGTTCAACAACCAAGTTATCGTATGTCAGGGTTTCTGTTTGCTTTTCGCATGAACTGTATATGTAGTATTGTTATGATTTTATGCATAACTTTCTTATCTCTTCCACACTCTGAAAACTTTATCAAAAGTGGTTTCATTGTAAACACATTTTATATTACGAATCAGATGACATTGGACATCGTTAGTTATTTATTTACTTAATTAAAGGTGACCATTTACTTGCGTTTTCAGGGTTGTCATGTATTATTAAATTGCATTGTAAGGATATTGTACATACGTACATACATACATTATCGCTGAACAATGTTATCAGGTGAGAAGTATTACGAATATTATATTTCCGTTATGAAATTACTTTCAATTTCTTTTGTATCAATGCCGGTTCGTATACTTTGCGAAACGGAAAGTTAATAAATCCTGTTCACTACGCAAAATTCACGTGGATTTCTCACAGAAAATGTATACTTCTGTGCTTATCTGCAGGAAGCTTTCTTATAAGAATCGTATGCACAGCAATTCAATTAATATCCTATGCAACTATGCAACTATGTGCAACAATTTTCTATTGTTTTAATTCTGCAAAATATTTTTGTGTTTCACGTTCAAACAAAGACGGAACAGACCATGAAATGTAAACGTGGAAAAGTAATAATATTTAACATGGAAATCCAAAGGGATGGTTCCCAGAGAGATGCTGAATTGATATCAACAACCTTTCAAGGTATGAATGCCGAAGTTGAAAACTGCAGAAGCTTTAGCAAATCCGAAATCAAGAGAAAAATGGATAATGGTAATTACACAAGGCTTAATTTTTGTAAAATCTCTTATAATTCTCTACGCTTCCAAAAATTTTATTAAAAACATAAATAAATATCAGAACATTTGAAAACAGCTCATAACAGTTTAAACATCTTTCAATTGGAGAAATAGTTCGCGAGGCTCAAACGGACAAATATATGCTCTAAACGGCCCAACCGATTTAATGCATTTTTTTTCATTTAAAGCTACTTACGCTTTTGCTTGCACAATCCATTTTATTTCGCTTCCATAATCTAATGCAAAAATGATAAAAACAATAGAACTTATAATTGCTCCAGTTTTCAAATCAATAAAGAACGGTAAATATTGGCACACATTAATCATTTGCTTGAAGAGATATTCTCTACAGACTGTGTCCAGAACATAAGCAATTGGATTGCCGAAATGGATGTCTGAGGAACCACTACTGACAAAAATCAGAGCAGAAGCCGTAGTTCAGGCAATTAAAAATGCCATCAATTTTGTACGGAATAGTGTACAAATAATATACTTAACACAGAAGCAACATTAGTCATTCAATTCAAGCAAACATATTTTGCAAAATAAAAAAGTTGACGCAGAAAAAATTTAATTTTAAAAACACCGCAATAATTCCCCTATTAATGATGCAAAGACCTGCATTTCGGACTGCATTGTGTACGCTAAACTACCATTCGTATCCATTTCACTTAGCCTTTGAAAAATTCACAAACAGAGCACAATTTTTTAAATGCACAAAATGTTTAAATGCAATTATTGCTATATAGACACAAATAAACGATGTTGTACGAATATATACATATATAGCAATAATATAAGATTAAAAACCCATTTCCTCAATAATATTTATTGTATTGAAATGTGTTCTTACAGTAAAAAATACCGATTTCAGTAATTATGATTACTTAGTCATAATATTAGGAGCACATGGATCTGAAGATGCCATATCACAAACAGCAAATCAAGAATATATATATTTGCATAGGACATTGTTGGTACCAATGTGTAGAAACAAGACGCTTTCCAAAAAATTAAAATGGATCATAACACAAACATGCCGGGGTCACCTAGAACTGGAAGGTATTTTCAGCTTTCATGATGATGAATATCACGATCCAAAATATTATTTAATATCATATAGTACAACAGAAGGTAAATCCGAGTACATATTATATTTCTGATATAAATGATTCCCAATATTATATGTTCCCAGGATTCGTTTCAATGCGTTCTCCGGAATATGGATCAATATTTATAAGAAGTTTATGCAAAGAAATTCAGAAGCATTATAAACATTCCGATATTCTTACCATATTGAAAAGAGTTAGTGGTGTGGTAGAATCTAAAGTTAATGCAATCGCACATATGAGGTATTTACTTACATTTTACTATGATTTATGATTACTAATTTATTTATTTATATGTCTGACAGCCAAAAGCCGAGTAACGAAGACAATTTCGGCGATACATTCTCATTTAATTTTTGTAGTTAAACGCGGGCAAACAAAAAATATAAATTGCAGAGCAGATAACAAAAAATGTAATGTTCATGAGGCGATATTGCATCTTATTGTATTTTCTATTTTTATATCAAAAGTTTTTTTTGCCCATTTTCAAATAAATCCGGAAGTCTTCAGCAAAATTTTGTGGTTGCGTGTTTAGGCGATAAAATTAATGTTTTTTAATTAATTTCATAATAAATTTCAAAGCAGTTCAACAAAACTTCGTTTTAAGTGATCTAATATCTACACAACTATAAGTACTCTCTAAAGCCGTTTTTGGAAATTTCTGGCACATTGGCTTACAAACTGGAGAGAGGGACACTCTTATCCACTTATTATCTCCGAAATGGAACATTAAATCAAAAAGGTTAATAAAGATACAAAAAAATAGAATGAAAATAGTTTCTCTTATTACACATTTTGAGGACATCGAAATAAAACACAAAATAGTAATCCCACGACAGTTAAATGGGACGGCGGTAACTTCCGTAACCCGGCTGTAATGGAATACTACTCAGACGGTTCCAAATCGGAGAAAGGTACCAATTCCGGGGTATACGCTAGATCGCCAGAGATTTCATTGGGTCTCCGTCTTCTGATGTGTATTCCAAGCAGAAGTAACAGCTGTTCAAGAGCCAGCCCTCTAACTATCAATGAGTCCTATATACGGTAGATCTATACTATCAATCTGCCATTGGCACATAATCAACCCCCACTGAAAGCAACACAAACATTACTACTGACAAACGCCATAAAAAACACCAATCGTAGATGGGCGGAAATATTTAGATACTTTGTGGGACGTCGAAAACGATGTGACATACACAAAATTCAATCAAAACTAAAGCTTCTTAGAGTTACCAGTAACCAAATTAGCAAACAAGTAGGCGTGATAACTAAACACTGCCTCATAATCAATTTAGCCAAAAGACTTGGAGCGCCATATAATTACTTCTGTAGAAACTGCATTGATGAGGAGGAAAAGGAAGATGTACTGCACTACCTCGATGCCTACCCCGTTGCAGAGAAAAGAAGATTACCATGTACATAGTTATTCCTTCAACAACCTTGAAGACATGACAAACACAAATATCAAGGACATCTTAAGATACCTCAAAGCCCCCAATTGGTTGTAAGATGGTCAAAAAATAAAAAAAAATGAAAATTACAATAATCCCTAAAACAATGGAACTGCAGAAAGTTCAATGAGGAATCAGTGCAAAAAGCCGAAAGCGACAGCACAAAGGACCTTAAAGGTCTAAATGAAGCATAATTTTTACAGTAAACATGTTTACTTAGGTAGCTAATGGTGAATATCAGCCCTAAAACTTGATTTTCAATGGTGAGAAAATTTGTTGTACCTATTATTCCCCATTAGTTGATACATTGATATAGCAATATTAGCTAGATTTTTATTTCACCTCCGATGAATGACCTTAACTATTCCTTTCCAGATTTAAGAAAGCGATCATTTTCAGTCTGTTTAGAGAAGAATTTTACTTGAATTTCAGCAAGTGCTCAGCAAGTTCCGGTCACGACATTTTAACTAACTAATTGAATTAATCATTGATTTCATATCGCCGCTATCTATTGTTTTGTAGACAATCATTTGCAAAATTGCGTTTTTTGGATAAATGAAGTACAAATGTGACACCATACTCACCAGACACTCCTCGTACTTATTTTTTGATATAGTAGTCACTGGCTGGACCAGGATTTCACGAGAAGTTCGGTTTTTTGGAGTTCATTACGTCGGACCTTCTTTTTCGGAGGTCTGTACCAACAAATTTTAATACTGTTGCAAAAATTACTGATAATGGTTCGAATTTTATTAAAGCATTTATAAAAAGCATATGGGCATTAATATATACATACTGTTAAATTGAAAAGATGTTTTTATTAAAAATAATCGAACAAGTATTATATAAAAAAAAACAAATTTGGATCAAAAAGCATCGGCGGCGCGTCTCTTTTTGTGTGAAATTCCACACACTAGTGAGGCACAGATGAACATTGACATTTCCGGCAAACAAATCAAGTTCGTGAGTCGCATCCACGTTTTTTTCATCGTTGTCGAGTTGTATCGTGTTCCGCCAAGTGGACGATTGTGTCTAGCCGTGCAACCCTTGAGTTACATGTGTCCCTCAACATTACTGCCATGCAACAGCGGGAACATGTATGAGCTTGGAGACAAACATGTTTACCCTAAACCAAATTTAGCAATGGGAGCAAGGGTCCCAATAAAGTACCATAGCATTGGTAAACAAGTTGTTGGCCAGTCGATCCGATATCCCCATGCTACCTCGCAAGACAGCATGGTAACAGAAGACACTCCAATACTGTGAGTGAATGTTATCAGCCTCATGCATGTTGCTCACCAGCTATGGTACAGTCGCAACCTGCAACCACTAGTCTACATGCTATACCAGCTTGGCTTGGCTTGATGTTCTGTGCTTATCTTATTTTCGTGTCTCTCTTTTGTTCTCTGTTCGCTTTCTGTTTGTGTGCTGTAATATTTTTCTGTACAACGTATGTTAGATGTTAGCTAGAATAAGTTTGTGTCTTCACTTGTACCTCGGCACTTGAAAATAAAACACGTATGTACGAAAGAAAAGTTGAGTTTAAATTTGTTTGATTTTGGGATGGAATAATACATTATTCTTGGTGGCAAATGGGCAACATTTATTCGTCCCCGAATGGCTGCGATCTCCGAAACAGTATGCCGGAATTTGTAAGACAAGTGCCCACATCCATGATAAATCCGTACAATTTTAATGACTTCGTTGTTTGTACTGTATAATCGAAGTGGCGTCGATATAACATTCAAGCGTTGATGATGGCCATATCGCACATGTGGTAGAAAAGGCGTTGTGTGCATTTGCTTGATTTGATGCGGATGCGATATCGACCCAAGCACGCGTCCATTAGATCGACGCCGTCCCTGCATTACAAACATATTTAGTCTTTTTGTCGCTGCCGTTTCATCCGTCGATAAATATGGTTTGATTCCAGCCATCATGGGAGCCATATGCACAACTTTGTTGTCGTACCATCCGACTGTGGAAACACCGATGCAGCAGTACGAAGCCACATATTCATCGGCGACGGCCAACTCCAAACTAGATTGTTAACTCTTTTCTAGCTTACAGATAATCTACGCTACATATTTGTGAAGAGTGCAGCGTTGCAAATAACGGCGGTGTGTTTTGTTTATTGCACAATGATTCCAGTCCCGATTTCGTTTGATTGATCATTGATGATCTGGCCATAGATACGCTGTCCTTATGCTATCTCCCAGATAACATATTTTATGGCGTAAATGCCCAGCTTCATTTTCTAGAGACAAAAATGAATACGGAAATAAGCGTCCGGCGCAGACTCAACTGGATTCCAAGCTTTCAAATGCAGTTGGATTCAAGCGGCACCCGGTGCATACTGTTTAGCTATTCGCAGTTTGGAATATCTTTGTTGAACAAACTTTTTGTTCAGAGTGCGTGCCCAAAATGGATCAGTGGGCATTAAAGGCTTAATTTGTACAGTCAAATGTATATATATATATTTAAACATTTGCATTGTTAGGTTAATTCGAAAGATATAGTTTAGGATTAAGCTTAGAGTGCACGCCGAGGGCTAGTAAGTTAGAAGTAGTAACACTGTTCGTCCAACTAGATTTAAGCATTTTTGTCTAATATTTAAGTATTTGGTATTAATTACGGAAGTAAAAATGAATTGAATTGAATTGATAGGGTGGAATTGGGATGTTCCAGGAATGTTTGAATAAACGCTTCAAGTCATATTTTTAATTATAAACGGAATTAATCAGAAGAACAAAAACACCAAAACCTAAATCTAGGTGGAGACACCACCAACGTGTAAATTATAGATTAATTGTTTGGTAGAGATACAATTGAAAATTAAATCTGTTTTGACTCCGTTGAAGGTTTCTTACAGTTTTAAGATATGGCCTTATTACGATTGTCAATTGATTGATAACTAATCATGGATAAACTTTATCAGCCATCAATAAATACCGGTATTAAATGGCTTCATAATCAAAGAAGTATACAATTGTATTGCATTGTACTCTTGGAACTGTATGTATGTATTACACCGATAGTGCCTGAAAAATAAATGTAAATAAAACGAAATCAATTACTATATACACATACATATTGTACGTTTTTATTTGCTTTTATATAAATATTTTACATATGATACAGCGACAGAAATTACGACGAAGGTGATCTACTTCTTCGAATGGAAGTTGTTGTGGTTGGTGTTACAATTGTTCCACTAGTCATTGCTGTCGCCACCGAAGTACCGGCTACTCCAGATTGCAATTGCGAAACAGTGGTTGTTATAACGCCAGACGTTTTCGCAGTTGGAACCAGATTTACGACCTTGCGTACTGTTAAATTTCTATGAAGTATCTGCGGTTTAAGGTGTCCCGGTAACTGCTTTATACTCCCGGGTTTGATAACTATTGTATTCTTGGGAGATGGCGATGAATCAGCAGATAGTGTAGTTCCGGTTATCGCTGTACTTGGTTTTATTAACTTGTGCTTTTCAGGGTCCATATTAACAATATGAAATTGTTTTACATTCAGGACCGTTGGAGCCGCGTTGGGCGTGGGGCTACCGGATGGTGTCGATGTCTTCAATGAATGTAAATTTAATTGCTTGATAACCTTCTCCGATGGTTTAAAGATTTGTTGTTGCGATGGTCTAGGTACAAGCGTTGCACCTGCTGTTTTCGGATTAACTACTACCTTAGTGTATTTCTGCAGTTGCGGCACATTGTTGGAACGGGAGATTATATTGGGACATGGTTTCATCGTATTTCGATTTATGAAAACAACTTTGTTCGGTTTTGGTTTTTGCTGTTGCTGTTGTTGCTGCTGCTGTAGAGTAGATGTATTGATGACATATGTTCCCCCTTTGGTGGGTGCAGTTGAATTAGATGTCAGAATGACTGGAGACGTTGTTGTAGGTGCCTTAGCAATTGATACTGTTTCAGTGAGATTTCCTTCATTGTCGGCGAAAATAATTGGCATATCGAATATATTCGATAAATCAGCAGTTCCGCCGACGTTGCTTGTCATAGATGCAGTCGCAGCTGAAGTTTTAATTGGAGAAGTTTTAAGAATGGTGAACTTCTGCTGTTTGCCTACAGTCACTATTTGTGGTTGATTGTTTGTCAAATTAGGTTTAATCGTAAAAATTTGACTTCCGGGAACTGTGGGTGATGTTGTATTGGTTGATGATACTATTGATGTTGGTTTTATTGTGTAAATCTTTGTTTGACTTTGCATTGGTGGCTTTAGATGTACAAATTGATTGGATGGAATCATTTTTATTTTAGTACCTGTTCCGGTTCCGAGTGATAAGGGTTGACCACTTGTTCGTAGACCAGAACTTATAATCGTTTTAATATTTCCTTTCGGTTGAGTGATTATTTCATAATTGGTAACATCGGTGCGAACGTCCTCGTTTACTTTTGTAGGAGTGTCTCCATCGCCCAAGATTGATTGTATCGCTAGATTAAGGTCATCATTTGAAGGTTGGGGTATAACTTGTTTCAACTGTGGCTTAATTGGTGTAGACTGAGGTACAGCAGCTACTTCTGGAAGAGGTCTGGTGCGAGGTCTTCCAACTAAAATCAAAACAAAAATGATACAGAACAACTTTTAAACTAAATGTTTACCTTTTCGTTTTATTTGAATGGAATCGATAGGACGCTTGTTTTGTCTTTCGTATTCTTTTGAGATGTTCGCAAGCACACACACGCACGCACACACAACAAAATAGGTCATTCAAATCGGAAAACGCAATTTATACAAATATACTTACTTTGAAGTGAGTTACCACTATTACCCACAATTGAACCTTTAACTGCAGACTTGAGCTTGGGTGCTGTTGGACCATTATCAGCTGACAGCTGCTTTCTCTTCCGTTGCGGAATTTGTATATCAACGGGGGCTTTCTTTGTGGTAGTTGATATTGCATTGTTTATAGTTGGCGTACGTGGCCCAGGTGGATTTATTATTATTTTTTTAACAAATTCATAAATCTCATCCTTATAGTTAAAAGAAAAGAGAAAACAAAATTTGATTAGGAATATATTTAAAATATTTAATTTAAAACAAATACTTACAATAACCATAGTGTCGATCATGTTTTGAGTTACATTTTCAATCTTCCGTTTACTCTTCGGAACACGCAAAGCATCGTCAGCGCAGCCAACAATAACTAAACCTGTATCTGATTGCATTTTTTCTCGAAGAGATTCTACTTCCTCCTGACTGTAAAAAAAAAGTTGGTTATTTCCATATATTATATTACAAGTTCGATTTCCAAATATAACAGGACCAGATAGGTTTGAGACAGTTTTTTGTGTTATCAAGGACTAGGAAATAATATATATTGTCCACCATCGGATATGAATGCATTGCTATGCGTCGCATACATGGACGTAGAATAATTCTTATATTTCACAAGAAAACATTACCTATACCTAATTTTTGTTTACCATATGCTTAGGTTAGGTTAGGTAGAGTGGGCTGCCAGCGAAATCGGCAGAACACTTTAACTATGTTGGTCCACGGTGATAGTGCCGTTAATTTGATCCCAACGGCAAATGGTCACCGGACCAGATATGAAAACCGGATAATAGCGTATTGATTTTGCTTTAACCGGGAATCGAACCGGGGACACCTCTAGTCAGGGGCAGACACTCAACCAACGGCGCCATCCAGCTGATTTATATATGCTTACTAATTGGCTATCAAAACTTGTGAAATTCGAATAAAATGTGAATACAAGTACGAGTTGCAGAATAGGTGCTTTCGGGATTGGTTTCATCGAAATAATAAAACGACTATAGATCATTGGTTGCTCTACTGCTCTATTGTTCTATTGTTAAAATATATCCTCAAACGAACCTCATTACTGATTCAATGTTAAGAGCATACCTTGGTTGTAGACATTGTTGAAAAAAAAAACACTGCATTTGTATCGAAATTTTTTTGAGTTGATACTATCAATTTGAAAGCTCTTGTTGTGTAACAAATTGGGGATCAAATCTTGTTAATGACTCCGTTTGAAGGTACCATAAGAAGAAGGTTCTCAAGATACTGTCTTATTACGACTGTCAGTTTGTTTATATACGAATCGGAAATAGAATGAACAATTTTTCATTTGATGTGCAAATTTTATGCAGTTTACTGACTGATTAAATCCATGATGAGTCAATGATTACATAGTGTTGGCATGAGATAAATAAAGAATTTTCAATACACACCTTGATCTGGCTGAATTTTGTCCAATCACAAACAATATAGGCGCTTTGATGTCCAATATCCGATCATCAGGTGTACCACGTACTCCTCCCAATGTATTAAAAGCAAAACCCATGCACACAACACTACTTATGGATTCGACCATTGCAACTTGAAGTGCTAACGATGCTCCGGCATTGAAACCTACTAATATAATGTTCCTGTTTGGCTGTTCATTGCGTAGTTCCTGTATTTTAAGCCGCGTTAACGAGACGATTTGCTCTGCTATGTTTTCCAACGGTTGTTTAGACATAGAACTTCCTAAAAATAAATATGTTAATAAAAAGAAACTATCCTTTGCAAAATACTCTTACCCGATGGTAAAGTCACTTGAACTATCTGAGTAATGGTAGCCAAGTGTTGATACCACTTTTGTATACGATTTGGCACAGATCCACTTACCGGCAATGAAGGGAGTGCAATAATTACCGCCGCTTGCGGTAGTTTACGTGTTTTTTGTTGAGCCATTATTACAGGTTCCCATTGTTTTTTCAAGACGGGCGCAAGTAGATCCTGGCTAATGTTCATTGGTCGTCCAAATAGCATTTTGTCAATCAAACTTGGAAGTTTCGATTTAAGCGTTTGAAGAATGTCCAAATATGAGGCCATGTATGATGGTGGTAGAGATTCCATTAACAAGCCGTGTAGCCATTGTGTTAGCCGTGGTTCCCATGATACTGATGCAACGGCTTTTCTGAACCTCTGTGCAGACTTATCAATGACCACACGCCGTTGAATTGGCTCATGTTGACGCCCAGTATTCGCTAAACGTCCCAATTGATCCATATCAAGAACCCGCACAACTTTGGAAAAAAGTTTTTCTTGCATTGGTGTCCATCCATTTCTGTTGGATAGTCGCGGATAGATATTTATTAGACTACATCAACTAATTTCACTTCCAAAAAAACTTACTGAGAAACCCGCTCTTCCCAGCTCTGATCTTCAGGATTTAAATTCTTTACATTTTTTGCTATCCGCGAACACTCATTCATTAAATCCTTTGCAACAGTTTCATTGTATGTTGGAATAATTGGTTGATTTGCATCGTCCATATCACTGTTTTCATCCGTAGGATGAGCATGGCAAGACGGACATTGAGGTGGTCGACGGACTAAAAGAGTACGAGCAGGTGTCAGGCCTGTAAGCGCTGTTAAGGGCCGCACATCACGCGTATAACTATGCTCCATGCTTGATGTATGAAGATCCAATTGTGTCTGATTGTTTAAATGTTTCAAAGAAAAATTATTGTGAACTTGCTGTGACACTTAATATGCGGCAGAATTAAGTTATGCAGTATTTATTGATTTTTTTACGAATTTTGTATGGAAGATAAATAATTTTAAGCAAGATATTGTTTAATTTATTAACTGATTTTCTATTTAATATCTAATTTTCATTTATGAAAGCACAATGCACTCAATGTCATAATAAATTACAAATCAAAGCAGATATGTCTAATATATTTAAGATTTAAAAATTTATAAATTATTAATATAGTATTCGGTACAATTAAAATTATGTATGTACAATTAGCGAATAAACAAAAAAGTAGTAATTTTTTCTCGTTTTGTTCACATTTCGTTCTTTAATGGACATGAATGAAACATGGCGTCGATCAATCAATGTGGTGAAAATCCGCTATGGTAAAATAACTAAACATAACAGGGTTGTTATTTGTAAATTCCACGTAAATCAGTAAATTGCCTTGTGTTCCTATTTATAAACTTAACGGAACTTAAATTTGTGCATATTTTGATATCTTCAAGACATGCATTTTCGTAAAAAGTAAAAGTTTTATGACGGACCAGAGTACGCAATAGAAAAGATTTAAAAGAGAATGTGTACGTTGTAATTTTTGTGAATTCTAGAAAAAATCTAATTCCTTACATACATACATATGAGTTGATAATTAATAGATAGATATTAAAGTTTTACCTGCTCTGAAGCTACATAACATGTGTACACCCTTGGCTAATTTTTTTTACAAAAATGTAGTACAATAGCTAATGTATATTGTAGATATAGAGAATTTAATTTGGCTAGTTATCCTATGTATACATTTCTAACGAAATTGACACAAGGTTTAAATCAAACAGTTTTTGCTTATCAGAATCCTGTTTAGTACTTTGTTTCCGCACATAGAAAATGTAATAGATTGATTGAATCAAGTTGACATACATAATTATAAACAAGTACGAGATGAAATGAAGTAAAACTAAAATAGCGCGGTACTACAAAGAAATTATTGGTACATAACATGCAGGCATACTTAAATTCTCCTTTAGATAAACAATAATTAGATTAGGTTTACTTTAATAGCACTTACGTCCTCTGAAGGAGTAGTCATTTCCTTTGCCCTGTCAGCTCCGCTGTTCGATGGGTACTCCGACGACAGCGGCTCATCTATTTTCTCACAATCGGAGACTACACTTTTCCTTTGAAGGAATTCTTGATACAATTTCATGTAGGAAGATGAAGACATGGTCATTGTTATAGAAATGTTTCGCTTTACATAGACTACGACGATATGTATGTATTTAACACAACTGCTTGTGCGTAGATTATTTAGAATTGGATATATAGCTGATGCCTTATTTGTAATACAAATAGATTAGCTTCGGAGAACGTATTCATCCTTCGCACAAGAAGGCCTCATATATGCCTGCACTTTTCGACACAAGACACTGCGATATAAAACAGATCAAACATTTGTAAATGAATTGCACAAAACTATTTAAGAATCTTTTAGATAGAAAACCAAAATAGTTATGTTGATAACAAATGATACAGCGGCCGTTGAATGTTGTCCATGAGAGTTTTAGAATGACATGTTGAAACGTCAAATAAGAAAAGCTGTCAAAAATAAACAAATACAAAATTATGCCCATGGGGACATATTTTGGGACATTTCTGCAGGGTGTATACAAACTGCTTGTGAAATAATCAAGCCATACCACATACATTCAAGTTCTCGCAATTGGTCTTATTCATGGCACCACCCGCGATGTTTTAAACAAATCAGCGATTCACAGGTATGTTGTTTATTTATGTAAACTTATCGTATTCCACCGCCTGCTTGCAAGTTGATAAATACAGATTTAGTAGAATCCAATTAATAAACATACATGCCTGTGTTTCTATTCTAACAACACTTAAATTACACGATTTATTACTCGAACTGTTAAATTGTTATTGCTGTTTTTATTTAGCTTGTTTCAAATTAGTTTCTCGGCTTTACGTGGTTTTCGCTGGGGTCAGACTTCCTCCGGCGAAGGTCCCATACATACATCCGCTCTGGCTGAGATTTTGAGATTAAGATTCCATGTCCTTGGAAGAATCCTTTTAAACCCGAATTCCGAAATTGTCGGAGTGCGCACCAGGTAGCTTCGGCTAAATGAAGTTCTGGACGCCGTTGTTGGTCAATCAACGAAGTCGAAATGGACTGCTTTGGCCAACGATGCGTGATAATAACGAACCAGAACTGTTTTTTTTTCAACAAATTAGTAACAACCAATTAAAAAATAAGACATTTTTTAAAATAAAAATGTCCGTGCTTGTCCCACTGTGCGGCGCCCGACGCGTGTTGAGTGCCCCAAACGGTGGCCAAGCCAGAATTGACGGCCTGGAAGGTTTGGTGGGATTGGCAGGGAATTATCTACTATGGCTGATCTCCTTTGGCTAATGTCTTAATTCGGACCTGTATTGTCAACAATTGGACCGTCTGAAAGAAACAATCGCTCACAATTCGGCAATTCGTCATTTTGGGTTTGAAAGGGCTGTGGTTTCCATTATATATATATTTTTTTACAGTTGACTTGTTCTTGATGATTTTGAATGCTATTTTATTATTATGAATGCTGATATTTATTGCATAACTAACATGAATTTGCTTACCTTTGCTTATCTTATTGACCCTGTACGCGGCTCCTAGCTAATAAAATCTTAATTTAAGCTTACACTGAACAATATTTTTATTTTTTTTTCGGGCCAGGACCTTTTGTAATTTTTATATTCCTAATCCTAATTTAAACTAACTTATCCTAACATATAGCTTAAGGCTACCACAGTCTAACAAAACTGACGCATGCACCAGGTCGTATACGTCATATATGTATATGATAAGCATATGTAATGTATAAGTACACATCGCGGCGCACAGTGGGTTGGTTTGTATGGGAGAACGGAAGAAGTGTGTTAGATCGAAACCAGTGTATTACATTTGTTATTTATATTTATTTTTATTGAAATTTGGAGCATATTGCAAATGGAGTTCGTTGGAGAAGAGATCGTTTCAAGGTGGAAACATTTTTACAAAAAAGATGATCGTAAAATATCTTTCTAATCTCATCTTTGATGTTAAATTAAGTTTAACATACATTGAGCATTTATTATTCAATTAAAATATTTCATTTATTTTATTTTATATTATTTAGTCTGATTCTGATTGGATTTGGATTGGAGTCTGATTAGCCTGCGCTCCATTGCTTAATGTATGTAAATATTTCGTTTTTGGTTTAGGCCTTAAATTTGTAACCCAATTTATCAACGAAAATCCTTTGAATGTGTTCAGAACCCAAACCCAATCTTGGTGATTAGAAACTAACATCCGATCCCGAAAATCATAAATCCAGTAAAATAGTAATTACAACCCAATTAGCCATTTTTTATGTTCATTGTCATGTGAGGATCGAACATAACTTTTATAAAACCATAATAAACAACAGATAAAACATGTCCATTAAATTGTACATCAATATAATCCCTCTGGAGCTCTAATACAAAATTTTGCATTTGCATCTATGTGGTTTACAGCACAGATCAGCATATTGCTTCAGTTAAAAATTTCTTGCGGCCAAAGTTGTCTGTAGCTTGGCCTTAGGCTATATGAAAGGGACTCAGAATCTTCAAAATTGTAGGGGCAATCTTGTTACCGATCCGCAATGAATAGTGGATTTATATAATCAGGACTTAATTTGTGCAAAATTTTGTTGAGATTTTTCTCTATAAAAAAATTCGAAAATGAAATGTGCAACTTTTGGCATAGGCGGGAGTTACACAAAGGTCGAAGCTGGAACCGATGCTCAAGAAGCTCACTGACATAAGCCAGCTCGAAGTCACCACTGATCGCCAAGCGAAGGGTTGAAATCCAGACACCAAGAAAACTTGGATACTACACCAAATGTGGTATTCGTATCAATGCTAGAAAATCGGTACTTATGTGTCGAAGGAGACCATCCCGAGGGGGATGCAGATCAGCAGGCAAATGTCGGAGCATAAAGATAGTGCTCCCAAACGGTACGGAAATAACAACAGACAAAGAGGTATCTTGTCGTTAACTTCACGGAAAGGTTGAAGTTCAACAGCCACTCGAAACTGACCCTTAAGACGGCTTCCATCGCATCTATTCTTTGATGTGTAAGCAAAATGTATTAAGTCAGAGGACAAAGCTGCTGCTCTACAAGCAGCTAATACAGCCGATCTTAACGTAAGGCTTCCCAATATGGCACACCATTCTAAGCCCAGCATGGAAAAGCTCGCAATTTTCTGAAAATTCGAAGTCGCAATAGGCGACTTCAAATGCGGAAATACCACAAAATGTATAAAAAAAAGGACAGAAAACAATTTGAATGCCATACTAAGTCTGATGCACTCGTCAATAATACCCACTTTGTAATTTGTATGACAAATTTTGTTCTACGGAATCATATTTGATAATAGATCTATTCCCTTAAATGTCGTAAACAGTACAAACCAACGAAGATTTTATAAAAGCAATGGATAAAAAGCCATTGTGTGAGCATTTCGCATTTTGTTTTTATTTTTTAACCAAGTCAAGTGGGAACCCGGCTATGCTTATGCTATAATGCATACCCGGCTTCAAGAACCCATGAGCAATGGTGTTTGCATTGAGGAAATGAGGCGGAGACCATGAAAGCGAAAATTTCATGCAAGTAGAATATTATGCTTTATGCATTAAACTTGAATGCGAAATTCCTATAGATGTATACGAGTATGTGGCACATAATAGCTTATTACTTTTTTAGTTTACGTACATATTAGTATATATAGTATATAAATATTTGACACCTAAAATTTAACAGATTACAATAGTAAACAATTTAAATTTGGTTGTCTATTAATGTTTAAAAAGTTGTGCCCAGTAAAATCTCATTCATTACTTGAAGCTTAACCACTTTAATTAAATTTTAGATGTGGGCTAATGGAAAGTAGGTTTTTATATGCTTGTATTTTACAAATGGCATGAAACGAAAAAACACAAATGTGCCTATGTGCTTAATTAAAGTAAAAGCAAATGTATTTCCAAGAATCAGGCTATATCGACATGACCCAAATCGTTGTCGGTTCGGTCTAACGTGCACTCATACCGAAGGTCAAGATCCTCTTATCTGCATGCAGCAGAAAACTGCACATGCATACATACATATATCAAAACAAAAACCCAAGTCCTAGCAAACTAAACCTACCCCAAATTCACATAAAGCCTTTCATATTTTGCGGCACGCATCGCGGATGATTTTGACGGAAACAAGGATATACAATAAAGTGTATGACAATTACACTGCGCTCAGCTGACCCGCAATATTGATTTGTAGATTGTGTATTTTCTTCTCATGAGCTGAGAGAGACTGTTGTGTTGAGTTTTCCAACATTCACATATACACACATAAAAGTAAAAGAGAGCTTACTGAATTTTCCTCAGTTGAGTCCGAGTTTTTGCATAAGGCGCACGTTTTGCAAAAGGACTTTTTAAATTTAATATTTTTTACTATTCTATAAAGTACACAAAAACATAACTTCGAAAGCATTCTTGATACTCTCTTTACCACCTCATACAGTTCAATTATTTTAAGTAATCAGAATAAATAAAGTGCGACAAATATTAAGAAGGAATACACGAAAAAATCCGCACTGAGTTTTCTCGTGTTGGAACATACAAATACCCATTCTCGACGAATATCGAGGTCCGTTCTTCATATAACGTGTGCCAATTTAGACTAAATTCATATAAAAAGATTTTCAAACATATAAAATTAGTTGTTCAATCCAAGTTGTTTCTAATCACGGCGAATTTGTTAAACGAATAATTTTCAATTGATTTTATACTTGGAAGCATTGCGCAAATTCATACCACATACACATAATAAATCTGTGGAAAATTTACACCCCAACTAGCATTGGAGTGTGGTACTCACCACACAATAATAAATAACACACAAACGCGCATGTAATATACGGAAACGGAAGCTCTTCTCTTTTTCTCTTTCAACTCTTTCACCCGTGTTCCGGTTTCAATTTTTTTAAGAATATATAATACGTGTTATAACTCAATTGAACCTCATTTAGGTTTTATTTCCATTTAAGATTTTAGTGGTTATAAATTGATAGTACCAACAAATATATTTTGTTGGCTTCTTGTTGGACGCGATTTTGTTGTTGTTTAAAAGAATTGTGGTAGTAGAAGGGTTCAGAAATTAAGAAGTGTCACTATTTAAGGGAAAACCTAAAAGAAGAGTTAAACCAATGCATTTAGGTTTTAAACGACAAAAAATACGAAAATTCTCGAACAGTAAAAAATGTCTTTACCCCGAGAATGGAACTTACAGGTAAGTTTGAATTATGTGCAAAATAAAATTAAAATTAGTTAAAGCATGTATATATATGTACGTATTTTTTAATGTTCGAAACAATTTTACGACATGCAATTTTATATTATTTCAATCTAATGACGTCACAACTCATTTCTTTTAGTTATCTATATATTAAGTGAACAAATATTCAATGAAATTCTAATATATATCTCTTATGACAAAAGTTATTTGTTTCGACACTTTCAATAGTGCAGATGTTGCAAATGTTTTCCTCATTTCAAAATACACTTACTCTCGCCAATCGCCAATATTTAATGTGATAATGAATATCGGTTTTCAAAGCTTAACCGGTTTGGCTATTTTAATTACCCAAAAATGAATCCCTCTAAAAAGACCCGCACAGCTTTGGAATACGTCATTGACAAAGGAACGTAACATGGAATTGAAAGAGCTCATACATTACATTTCTTTGTGACAGTAGTAGGAGGTAGAATGATGGTTTAGCCTTTAAGTTTCAGTCCGAATAAACAGTGGAGTTTCAGAACCGAACAATGCAGATGTATATAGATGAATTTGTTAGATCGATTCAAAAAAAATCAAGGCCATCACTTTAAAGAAGTCTACATGCATGGCACAATAAACAGCAGCTGTTTATGTTCATTACATTAGGTTAAATTTAATTTATTGATCAATGCGTTTTTGTGATTCAATGCACTTCCCTTTGGCTTTCAATGAATAATTAAGACTAACTAATGAATGAAATTGATTGGAAGATTAAAGCCAAATAGTTTTTTTATTTTGCTAAAAGATGAGCGAATATCATACGAAATTAACAGATTAATTTGTGTAAAAGTATAAATAATATATGTACACTACTAGAATTGTTTCGCCAGCCAGACGTTAACGCCGGAAATCAGTATCAGTTTGAAGCGAATCATTTTCTTTGGACCGGCAAATATATAAATTCCGTTCGCATAAGTACCTTGCCGAATGTTAAGGATATATTTAAAAATTGGGAATATATTTAAATTTGACAAACAACGATTTATAATCAACTTTAAACCAAAGGAATTACTTTTTAATGATATTTTCCTTAAGAACAATGTAATTTTGTTCATGCCGGTTCAATGGTATTCTGTTTTCGTTGGTATCCAGAGATTCTAGGACATTATTATTTTTATTATTTTTCCTGACTATAAAGCTTGACTTCAGTTGAATGCTCTCCTGGATGTTATTAAATACCTTATCCATACGTATTTTTAAAACAAAACACAATTTCTTGCATATGGGGATATAGGCTGCAAAGAAAGCTTGGGATAGGATGAATAATCGGAGCATAACTAGAAATCTTTGTAAATCTTTTATGTTGGTGGGGGCTTCTAGTACTCCCATTCTCACTCTTTTAGATCTATTGTGCATCCTTTTGCTACCTTTGCTCCCTTACGAGTTCCCCTCACATACAGTTCTTCTCAGGAGATTATGGACTGCTGTTGTACTGTGTACATAGGCGGAAGACATTTATTCTAGAGTATTCTCTTTAAACCAGTTTCTTTTAGGAGTCTGAGAATGATAGACGGTTCTAGCGAATTCATTTCTTACACTGATAGTAGGTGCTTGGCCGACATCTTTGTCTTTTGTTGGCTAATGCCTCACAAATCCCACTACATGTTCTGTAATTTCACTAGATTCTCCACATTCACCTGTAGAGACCCCCCTGTAGAGACCCTCCCCCCAGTTTGCTTAGGTGCTCCCTGAGCCTGGAGTGCCGTGTTAAGATGCGGATATTTGTTTTTGTTTTGATACATGGCTCAAACATCTTCCTGCTGAGATTTACTCTGCTTCTCCTACTCAATTCTTTGAGCTTCTGTATGCATTTTCAGACATTCCCACATGAGCCTGGATTTGATGATATAGGATTGTAGTGCCAGGATATAGTTCCTGTCAAGATTGATATGAGCGCATCTGTCTGTGGCATAGACTTCTGCTTTAAAGATGATGCTGGTGCTTTGTTCGAAGTGCTTTGTGCGGAGTCCAAATACCCTTAACCCAGTTCCTTCATCAGTTCTTCATCCATCTGTATGTATTCAGTCCTTTTTTGTGCTGAGCTTAATAGTAAACTTCTTTTGGTAATTGAATTTCCTAATCGCGTCATCCTTCGGAATGGCCAATAGTGGTAGCTTTTTGACTAGTGCATCGAATTGTCTCGATGTAATGCACTTGTCTTTTTTTCCTATCCCTTCGTTAACGAAGTATTTACTGAGTTCATTTACACTTCGTTTCCATTCCAATGCGTGGTTAATCTCTGCTAAATAATAAGTCTATTCATTTGACAAATACTTTCTCTTTCCAACACGTTTTGGTCATATAAACGACTTATTACATCTTTTTAATTAATTTGCTACAAATAACTGCTATATATAATACTCACGTCTTATCCAAAAGCAAACAAATAAATAATATAAAATAAATGGATGGTTAGAACTTTCTGAAACTGTATCGGTCATATGGCTCGTAATATTCACCATACCATTGTAGCCCGTTGAGCGGTCATTTTATTAGTTGCTTATTCTTGCTTGATAGAATAATGGAGAATAATTGATTGATAGAATAATGGCTGAGAAAAGCGGTAATCGCACAGTACACCACCATTCGGTCTCCACACCAACTAAGAATAACTCGGTGGGACAAGTAGATACATCAAATAATCGAGTCTATTTTAATTTTGTCATGGTATTACCTACCACCCCCTATGCACATTTCATACCAGGCAGTATGTATTTCTACAATAACAAGAACTCAAGAAATCATCAACGAAATGATAAATAATTTTTCATTCTAGGATTCACGGGGATCACTATACTGCCCGAGTGAACCGGACCCAACTAGTAGAGTCCAGTACCAGCCGGGAGGGTTCATTCGCACACCCATTTCAATACCGGAAGCGGCCAGCTCCCAACCTGCAGCACCATCACTTCTTACTGAATGCCAACAGTCTGGGTCGCTTTTCTCCATTCATTCAGCGCCACCAGTTCCAAACACAGAATTCACTTCTCAACCAGAAAGTAGTTTTCAAGCATTCGCATGCGACGGCGTTTCAACATTATCCAGCATTGCGGTCACTGGAGGCGTCGGATGTGAAAGTAACACAAACAGCCAGGTTTTCCACGAATCGCAAAAAGTGCTTGCCTCGGCAGCAATTGAAACAACCCCTCGACGACCTGCATCATTGGCGATTGAGACGACTTGTTATCCAGCGCGAACACTACACGCCAGCTTATTGGAACACCAGATATCTGAAATCGAGGAAGATGACAATGAAAACTTGTTGACTGTATCCAGTATTACGGCTAGGCCATTGATAGCGAAATCTCATGAGTTGAGATCTAATCGACAAGCCGATAAAAGGCACAAGAAAAGTTGCAGCAAAACAGGAAGTCGCGGGAGTAACAATAAGGCTGTCCGAATTGGTACGACCAACAAGGACATAAATGAAGCTGCATCGTCTCGGTCATCATTATCCGCCGATCCACCAGATGGTGGTTATGGATGGTTTATTGTGTTTGGGGCATTTTCAGTCCAATTTTGGGTTGCCGGACTTGTAAAATCATATGGAGTACTTTATGTGGAAATTATGGAAACGTTTCCCAGTACCACGGCAACTGTGGCCTCCTGGATACCAGCTATTTTGTCAGCATTATGTTTGGCCTTAGCCCCCCTTTCTAGTGCCCTCTGCCAGAAATTCTCTTGCAGATCTGTTGTATTTACTGGTGGTGTTTTTTGTGCTCTGGGCATGACATTAAGTTATTTTGCTACGAGTCTTTTGCATCTGCTTTTTACATTTGGCATTTTGACTGGTAAGTTAATTTTGAGATACTTGCATTCAAATATACATATGTGTACATAATTCTTTTGCAGGTATTGGCGGAGGTCTTTCTACCACACCAGGTATAGTTATTGTGTCGCAGTACTTCGATAAGCATCGAGCTCTAGCGAATGGAATATGCGTATCTGGAACAGCAGCAGGAAGTTTCATTTTGCCTGTGCTTATTAAACACTTGGCGGATAAATTCGGTTTTCATGGTACAATACTAATTCTGGGCGGTTGCATGCTCCATGTTTGTGTATCCGCCACTCTCTACAGACCTTTGGAAGATAACATCAACATGGATCCCAAAAATATCGAGAGTTCACAACCGTTGACTGATATAAATCCTAGCAATGCTGGATTGTTGACCAACTCAACATATTTAGACTCCTGTGATGAGTCGGCAGCTTCAAATAAAAAGTTTATTGAACATCTGTTTTTAGAAGAGTCAAAGAATCGAAGAAATGATTTCTATAACACCAACAAACTGGGTGAGTTTTGTCAGCACTATTCAATTTAGAAGTTCATGAAAATATCTACAAGAATCAGAAATTTTATAAAAGGGGAAATTGAGACCCGAAATGGTACCTGAATATGGTATAAGTAAGGTAACCGAAATATAGACTAAATATGGCAAAATACAGAGTGACCAGATAAGAGCGATAAGAAAATAGATTTAAATTAAACAACAGCAGTGTGAGATATAAAATTCTTTCTGGCTTTATTTGAAGCTCCATTATTGTCATTATGTATGAAATAGAACACCATTGAAATGACTATCAGAGACGCGATCGATCCAAGTTCAATTTGGTTGGCTTATAGACTAATGTCTTGACGTAGCCCCAATTGATGAACGCTTGCCAGTCTTCAAATTTCTCCTTCACAACTTCAAGCGTTGTGTCGCTTGGTATGTAGACATGCATACATATATGTTATCGAGCTCTGGCCACTAAATGTCGGTTAATATCGCTCTATGGAACAGCGTCTCCTTCTTCGTTTCGAATGAAATAAGGTCTGAGGATACCGCGGTGCCATAAATCGCCCCAAACGGTCAATTGTTGTTGATGCATTGATTCTTGGTCGAATACTACTGGATTGCTTACGTTCCAATAACGGCAATGTTGCTTTTTGACATAGACGGTGGCTTTAAAATGGGTCTCGTCCGTGGAACACTTTTTTAGTGGACCAGTGATTTGCATGTAGTTAGTGTGACTGAGAGAGTTGGTCGACGGATTTTTGTTATTCTGATTATGGGCTCAACCTTGTATATTTCGTAAGGCTTGCTGTTATGCGTTTATCCTTATCATCATGCTATTGAGCTAGCAAGACTGGCTAAACAGGAGCTTTCTATGATATTCTTGGTCCATCGATATTTATGAACTATACTGAACATTGACTATCCCTCTGTGCAATGCAACACATCTGGATCCAGTTTTACTGGATTCGAATTAAAATGTTCTTTACAAAGATGGATAAGATGGATTTAGTGTATGTATATCGATTCCACTTTCTGTCTAACCTTTCTCAAAAAAGGGTTATGACAACTAAACAAAATGAGGACTTCCGGATTTATGACAGTAAACTTGATTTTGGAATTCAAATATGCAAATCACAGCTCATTACGTTCACCGTACATACATAAATGCATACAATTAATATCTTGTTTCTTGTTTCAATCTTACGTTTTCAGTTAGTAACAATGATAAATATCAACACGACAGTGATGATGAGTATAAGGACACCATTGGTGAAACTACTTTTATGAAGCCTATGAAAAGTGTACGAAGCTCAGGAATACTGCATTCAGTTGAAGATCTTAGTACAGACTCTACCTGGGTTTATCGAAAGCATTCTGGCAGTGATTCGAATAGAGGCAGTAGACGGCGACGCAATGTGTTTGCAAACGATGAGCTCATATCAAAGATTCAGGCGCACTTGGATAAACCGATTCCAACACCAACTTCTACAAAACGTGGTCTCAGTAAAAGTATGGAGATTCCAACTCCAGTAAGTAAATTGGCGGAACTTAAAAATCAGAAAAATGAAGAAGATGAGGACTATGATGAAGAGCCAGCGCGAACCTGTTGCGATCGCATACAGACATATTTAGACATAAGTTTACTCAAGGATCCAACTTTCATATTAATGTGTTTATCTGTAACTTTGATGTCAGTGGGTTGTCCTTATATGCTTTACTATTTGCCAGCTCATGTCATCTCAATTGGTATGTTTCAATCATTACTTTCATTTCGTACTTACTTTAAGTTTATTATTCTATTCATCAGGTTATAGTAAAAGTGAAGCCGGTTATTTAGTCGCTGTGAGTGCCGCATTGGATCTTATTGGTCGCCTGGGTCTTGGCTGGCTATCAGACTTACAACTTTTTGATCGAAAGAAGACTTACATTATTTGGTAAATTTAAAAAAAAAGTTTTCAGAACATTATTATTACTGAGTAAATTGTTTTTAGCATTTTGGGTGCGGGGATTGCAGTTCTCACTATACCGTCGGTGCAATCGTTTTATCTCATTGGGTCTTCTGCTGCCATATATGGATTTTGTCTCGGGTGTTGGTATCTATTAATGCCAGTACTACTGGCAGATATATTTGGTACTGATCGTATAAGCTCAAGTTACGGATTAGTAAGGATGTTTCAAAGTATCGGTGCAATCTCTGTGCCACCTTTAGCTGGATTTTTGCGTGATCTCTCGGGAAGTTATAATATATGTTTCTATTGTATGGGTTCCTGTATGATAATGGGTTGTATTCCATTGCTGGTATGGGCTGTGCTTGATTGCCAAAGTAAACGTTTATTTTCGATTAAAAATGACGACAGTGAAGATAACTCCACTGTATCTTAATATTAGACTCTGTTATAGAAAAAAGTATTAGTGTGCGAGATTTGTTTAATGTTTTGAATTGCCAAACGGTCAGCATACGTTTTTCTTAGAAATATTGTTTCATATACATATGTATGTCATTATTAAATATGTACATTCTTCGTTCATTTATGTTTTTAAGGCGAGTACTGCTAAGCCACGTATTTAGGGATGATAAAATAATTATTATTATCATATGCGAGGAAGTCCAACAACTTTATTATGTCAAAAATATTTGTATTACATTTGTTGCCTGGTTCTAACAAATTAACCAATAAGCGTAACTTGCTATTTCTCGTTGCGGGGAATCTTGTCAACTTTTACAAATGTAGTTCTTGATTCAAATTAACTTGAAGTATTATTTCTGAAACTGCAGTTTTTGCATGTTTCCTATGGTGAAATGTTAGATACTGTTCACTTCAGGTTCAAATCCCAGTACAATGAATAACTTCATAATTCGCCACTTCTCTCGAGCCACGAACAATGCTCCGCATATATAGTTATACTTACAAAACTTCCTAAACTTTACCGTTGCGAGCCGGCATAAATCTGCCTACAACGATCTACACTCGTGAGAGAACAATTGAACGCACAAACCTAGTGGTTAAGGTAGAATCAGTTAGTTGGCCCAGTTCCACCACTCTCTGTAGCACCACAAAAATTATTACTATACGAATAGTTAATTTAATTATCAAGCCAACGCCAAAGGTGGTTAGACCAAATAGACTGATATTCCGACCACAGTGAACTACATGTTGCACATGCTCCACGACCCGCAAACATTTGACATCTTGACATTCCATTTACATGGAATTTTAGAAAATTGCAGTTAGCTGTGGTTTGATTTGTCTACCGAAATTAGAGATTTTATTCTTTATAAATATCGGAGAATAAAATGTTGATCTTAAAAAATGATATATACTGAGAAGTAGTTATTTTAAAGTATGAGACACACAATACCCAACATAAATTTGTACGTCAATTGGCTAGATGTACCTGTTGAGGCCCCGGTGCACACTTTAACTATATGACTTTACAAAAAAATACGGTAATATTATGCGCGAACCCAGGAGGCAACTCTCTAGTGAAATATACACGACGTATTTTTTTTGTTATTTTATTTGATTATATTACAAAGTCATTATAAATTGTGTATTTAAATCCAATTAAAGATATTGTACAACAATTAAATGATCAACCGCACAAGTTATTATTAGGACTGAAATGTTAAAGCTTAATAGCATATGACAGTATTTATTTTGTTTAGTAAAATACATATTATTGTTACTGTTATGGCCGGATTTGGTAATTCAAATGACATATGTATGAAGATAATTTTAATATGTATCTGTATATCGGTAATAGCCACCACCGATAAAAACAAACCTTATAATTAGTTTTAACCAAATTAAATATTCCACCATATCTAAAAAAAATGTTTGAATTATTAATTTCCCATGTGACTGATGTAAACGATAAAAACGATAAAAAGAAATAAACAAATCACACTATCTATAAATTATAATTTATATGTTGAACAAATACAGATAAGTAATTTGTATAGTCATAGAATCTAAAAAAAATACACCCTGCAACTGTTTGTGTTCTTAATGAATTTATTTTTGAAAAATTATTAAACATATAAAAATCAAATGTTATGCCTTTGCTGATGGTGTCAAGGTGCTTAGAAATAACGATTAACAAATACAATTATTTTCAAAATAATAAATATTTGGCTTATTGTGAATTTAATGGTAATCCAGTAACAAAACCAATAAAAAATAATTATATGTATAAACCAGCGTATAAAATGCCGTTCAATAAACGTTGCAGAAAGAACTGAGTTAAAATGAATAAAACCTTAAGGTATATACTATTTAAACTATGTAACTGTAAGAACCCTACCGGATAGACATACATAAATGTTGATATTAAATATTCAGCTAATAAAACATAAGTTTATGAACATTTTAAATCAAAAGCGAACAAAAAATTAACAAAAATAAAAAAATAATCATAGAAAATAACGACGATTATTTCTTTTTAAAGTTTTTAAATCAGAGCCTGGTTGATTTAACGCACACTCACGATGGACTACTAAATTATTGAATCCTTATCCTTAAGATCCTTCTGAAGACCTGACACATACCCCATCAAATTAGCTTTTTATTCGATTGGTCAATCGTTAAGACTAGCTTGTTATAACTTGGAAAATCCATGCTGTTCTCACAGGCAGCCATACATGTTAATAAAACATGAACCGATAAATAAATTTCGTTCACTTAATTCTGTGATGAATTACAATTACATATGTTAAAGCACAGACAAGTAATACACAAAAAATATGGTATGAAAATGAAATCGGCCTAAATAAAAAGCTGTTTGAAAAGCTTCAATGCACACAAACTGTGGTCTGGTCTAAGGTCTGTTTTACTAATATTTCAGGAAATCAGCTTAAAGTTTTTGACAAAAGCGTAAGGTTACGTAAAAGTGACTTAAGCTGTTATGTTCTTTTGAAATTATGGCCACATTTTTAAAGATAGAAAGATGAACATAATTTACAAAATACATAGATTTGAGTACGTTGAATATGAAAATCTTAATTTCTTCTAAAGCCGACTATACCGGTTATGGTTTGCGGCCACAGCAGTTTCGTATGTCTCTTCCCGCATCTTCTATGCATCGTGCTTGGATTTCATTTTCATAATTTTTTCTAACTTCTGAACGACTGGATGGATTTTGATGAAGCTTGGTGTATACTTGGTATAGATTAATGCACATAATCTAATTAATTAATTAATAATTTCACGAAGTATTCAATTCACACTTCCATTCGCCTATCCTAAGTCGTATGGATGAGATCAGACTAGAAATGCTTAAGGCAATGGGTAAAGAGGGAGTTTTATGATTCTATCGTGTCTTTAGATAGACTGGTAACGTAGTGAGACACCTGGCTATTGGCAAAGTGGGGTGATTGTTATTCTTTTCAGAAAAAGGGGGCAAAGAGAGCCCTAACTACAGGAGTATCTAGTCTTTAGTTTTTAGTCTTAAGTTTTTAGTCTCAGGGAAAGTCTACGCTAAGGTGTTGGAGGCGAATCTATGATCGAGTCCAGGACAGGGGATCAACAGTGCGGCTTTCGTCCCTGCAGAAGCACAATCGATAGGATTTTCACTTGACTAGGGCTGGGTACTCGAGAAGGTTTACGAGTATGTCAAGCCGATCTACAGCTGTTTTCTAGATTTGGAAAAGACGTACGATCGAGTTCCTCGATGTATTGATGGTCATGTTTTGAGGGTCATTCAGTATACATTCTATATAGAAATTGTAACAGCTGTGCTGAATCAAAACCTTTCACCGTGGCCGTTAGACTTCGACAAGGGTGCGTCTTGTCACCTCTCTAAAATGTGGACTGGATGTTGCAGCGCAGCCATGGCGAGGAATGTTTTACATTGGGAGAATTGAGGGTAGGTCATCATATTTCTGTGATTAATTTTTTCTAGCAATACCCCAGTATTCAACAGCCGCGGGATCGAAGTACTTTTCAGTATGAAATACATGGAACTCATGTTGGGTTCACTTCAGCATATGAGTAAGGTCTCCACGTATTACATAAAGACGGCAATATGTGAAGAAGGCGATCAGTGGTGACTTCGAGCTGGCATAAGCCAGTGAGGTTTCTGCGAATAAATAACAGCTCACTGTGTTGGTTAGAGCCGGTTGATCTGCCGTGTTCGTCCCAGCTCTTGCGCAACTCCTGCCTTGGTGCTCCTTGAACGTAGAGTCTTCCCATCTCATCTCCTCAGCTTGTAGATGAGTCCCTCTATCCAGACCATTTCGAAGGCCTATTCCACGTCCATGAAGCAGGCAATGGTGACTTCGTGTTTGTTCAGTGCAGCTACAACATCGTGGGGGGACTTCGTTAGAGAGATTTCAAAGTCTCATCGCTTTTGTCTCTACTCAGAGGAAAGATTCTTTGTGTCATCCTGTTTGATTTTCAGTTGATACGATTCTTTTGCTGACCCTACGAAACCTTAAAATCTGATCGAACTATCTTCCGATATTTTTGATACGCTTTTTTGTTTTAAAATGCTTTTGTGCACCCCTTGTGAACCTTTGTAGCACGTCTTTCAAATGTCAACCAAAGAAGGAAAAAGCTGCGGTGTGGGTATCCATTCCAAATGATTTCAAAACAAGGAATAGATCGCATTACCGAACATCCGATCTCAAAGAGAATAAAATACGTAAGCTCGAAAAAAGAGCGAGAGAAGCATAATGGCGTAGAACTCAGGTTTAAACGGCAGTGTACTCAACTTTAACTTTAACTAGAAATTTAACTCAGTTCAAGGTTTAATCGAAACTGGGAAACCGAACAAATCATTGAACTGAAGTTTAAACCAAAAGTGGAGTTTTGGTTCACAGTTCACAGTTGGACCACTGTGAAACTGGGCATAAGATGTGTGAATATATTACTGGCCAGTTGGCGCCACTGGAATTTGGAACTCACCTAGAAATTTACCTCTTCAATAATCTGGCCGAACTAAGCTACATTGGTGTAGGTCATGTTCTTCGCTTCGCCGAAAGCACCAACTGCGGAATTGAATTTTGCGTGGCAACACATCAGTCAGCCACTTTAAACTAACCTAACATTAAACAAGCCTTTTCTACGAATTTTTTTTATAAATTTATAAATTAACTATTTTTTATATTATTTAATTACATATTATATTATTTACTAACATTGAAGTGCCATGTATTTTCTTATTAGTATTTGCAAATTCAGTTTTGTATGTATGTACATAGCACGCATTTTTTTGGTGTAGTTTATTATGTAGTAGTACAGTTTTTTAAGGAATAATAAAATCAAATAAATATATAAGAAAATCATCGGCAGTCATGTTTGTTTTCTTCGTTTACATTCATTCAATTTTCAATTTTAACTTATTATACGGTTTATAGACTTTTTTTGGACTTAGCTAAAATCACAGTAATTAAGAATTACTAGTTAATACTATTTAAATATAATCTCCAAAGATGTAGGGCTCCGTTAAGGTAGTTTCGTATGATGGGATTTGTTTGTTTCTGTAATTATAGAAATAAGTTTAAAAAAATTGAGTAAGGTCAAGAAACCTATTGCAAATATGGCTTCGAACCTACCCCGAAGTTATTTTCACACGTTTTATAACGAGATCCATAATGTCTTTGATGCTTTTCGTCTTGCCATGTTCCTCCAAAAGCTCACATAAAGATTTGATAAAAAATGTACCTTTGTCTGTTCGATAAGCAACATATCCTATGAAAAATTTAAGTATGTTGTTAGGAAATGATTGTAGTGCAGGATGTTATATTTGGTTACATACCCTCAAAAGTACTGTAACACTTTAATATTTCTTCGGGAACTCCGCTTGGCTGCATAGCATCTTTGTGGAAGTGGCCAGGTTCCATACTTCCTTTGCAGGCTTGAATAAAAAACAGTTTCGGCTTCGATCTTAATGAACTATTCCTCAAAATTGGGAAAAGCACATTGTCGTCTATAGAATAGCTACCATCTCTGGCAGCAACAGTTCCATATCGAGTTCCGTGAGTGAGAATAACAATCACTATACAAGAATAACTTCCAAAGTCCTTTTTCTCAACTACGTAGAAAATTATAAAATAAATAAGTTTAGTTATTTTAGCATCATATTAAATATAATTCGTTATTCTAATCGCATTATTGCATGGAACATATAGGAAGAGAAACATATACGTATACAGGAGAAATAAAGCTAGTCGAAAGATCCTGAAATACATTTACTAAACATTTTCAGAGAAAAATAAGGTGTACCGACAACTAACGTAGGAGAAAGCTCACTCGACTTCGCAGCTACATCAAAAGACCGAGGTCCTATAAATACATGAGCAACCAACATACATTTATCCATGCATGCATAGTAAATGCATATAATTCTTAAACACTCAATATTCAATTTCTCGAAATTAGCATGTCTATGAATGTTTTACTGTTTTTGGAAATAACTCGAAAACTAGAATACTTTAATTTGAACTAAATGTCAGCATTTTTGTTGAGATTTTTCTGAATATACGGCATTTCATTCGGAAGGGTTACGCCGCTTATAAATCAAGATCTTTTCTTTCATTTTGTATGAAACACCTTTTTGATGATATCTCAAGAACGGATTGACTGATTTCGACTCGGCCTCGAACGACACTTTCAATCGAGAATTGGAACATGGCCGTGAATACAATCAATATGCACTGAGCCAATCTGCTGGAATCTATGTACCAATGTTGAACCTCCTACAACAGACCGAATGAAGGCCCGGTGGAGCTGGGAAGACATTCCTCATGTCATTGACTTTGACCACTGTTCGTACGAGATCCGAAATTGCTGTAGTAGTTGCTTCTTCTGGCCACGGTGAAATTGTCGTTAAACCTTTAAACGAATGACGAATGACGAACCGACATGTAACAAAACTGAGGAATGGCAAAAGTTTTGGTAGCAAGTGAAATCAACATCTGGTATGATTGAACTATCAAAGACCTGTGCAATGAGCCGTCGAATCGAACAGATTGATTTGATATTTCCGCCGAATTTTTGCAATTTTATCTCTCAACGAAGTACTGGTTCATCAACAAAGTGTCACCGCACATCAGTACTATCAACAAAAATCACAATTGGTTGAGTGAACGAGCAATTCCTGTGCAAGGAACAAATCTGGAGGTCACTTGAACTTTACAATCGTTGATCCGCTGCTTTCATTAAAATCGATCGACTATATCACAAACGACGATTTTTGAACTCATTGGATCTGTCTGGCTTGCTTTATAATTGAAGGTTGACTCCGTAGTCATCATGCTTCGTAATCTGGACCAACCAAAACTATGTAACGGAACGCGTGAGAAATCGTATGTGCAATGTGAATCATGCGACGATACTCAAAGGGAAGTTCATATGTAAGGAAGTTCTCATTCCGAGAATTACGATGATCCGAACCGCCATATGCAATTGAAGATGGAGATCAGCAAACCACAAGGCCAATCCTTAAGTGTTTGTGACCTGAATCTAGACAATTAATGTTTCGTCCACGGTCAATTGCACGTAGCATGTTCAGGTGTCAGCAAACCATCCGCTTTATTTGTTGTCGAATCTGACAACAAAACAAAAAAAGTGATATCACAAAGTGTGTTAATGATGGGAATCTATCCAAGTGTAACACATCCAGCAAATAGTTTAACAGAAAGTAATATTGTTCTCTGAAATGGATCTCCGAATCAAAACGTTGGAAATAGAGCAAGGAGTATTAGGTCGCTGCAATTAGAAAATTACCGTGTTGCGTTTAAATTTACTTCGAGAAAAAAGTTTCACTTTGCCTTAATGTCAACTTAGACTTAAAAATACATCTGTTAAATATCCAAAAAGAACAGCCCCATCTATCAGATTGTAAGTGATAACAATTTGTTTAAAAAGCCACTTTTCATTAATTAGAAACAAATGATCATGTATTATTAGGAAAAAAACAAACGTATATATTGTTATACAAACATCGTCTAATACGAAACAATGAAAAACTAAAGAAAAGAAACAATAATAAATACACGCAGCTATATTCCAAAGGATTGCCCAAAAGGCATCCAAAAACTACAACTGAAAACAAATACCTCGAAAGCCAGACGTGTCATAGTACATATTTTCTTCGATCACATTACTCTAACTGATGTATAATTGACAGCAAAAGTGCCACTAAAAAGGAACAATTCACGTGTATCACACTGATTAGTCATGTCTTTGTTGATATACTTTCACGAAATTATTCGTTTTGTTCCAAATACAGAATTCGGTAAGTGTATGATTATATGCATGAGTATATAAGATTAACATGAATTTACTAATTGAATGAATCCCAAGCCACCAAGCCACAAAAGGAGATACAATAAAGGCATTCTCAGAAAAATGAAAATTATTACTTTTCATTTAAAGAAAGTATGAGGATATTTTGAACAAAAGGAAATCAACTTACTCTTTTGTACAGCATTATTCACCTCTTTCACTGTTAAGTTTTCATATGCATTAATTGACATTTTAAAGTTTTGAAAGGTTTTCTTCAACAATCGAACATCTACAGCACTGCCCTCACGAAATTCTTTATCAGGGCTATCAAATTTATCATTATGAAATATATAAACAACACCTGGAGATTGCTTGCGCTTAGGTTTAATCGCCAAAGCCTCGGGTGGTTTTTGATTCACAACCAAACTTGATGTCTTCGGGGTTATGGAACTATTATTATTCCAACTACTTGTAACTGGTTTTGAACTTATAATTGACGTCATTGGATTCCATATTTTTGTAGTCGTTGGATTAATTGTGGTTTTCAAGTTAGTTGATACTGGGGTTCGATTAACAGATACAAGTGGGGTCTTTTTATTCTCTACGGCAGATATTTGGCTTGCATTACGATAAGGTGATTGATAACTACTTGTAAATGTTTTGCCTCCAGATGAAAGTAAGGCCGGAGTATTAATTGTATGAATGTTAGAAGTTTTATAAGGTGATACATAGGGTGTAACGAATGGAACAGCGTCCCTTGACGCTGGATTTATAGTTGCCCGCGTGGAAATGCTTTTCTGCATTTGTGTGGACTTATATGAAGACGTGGTGGATTTTGAGGAGCTCATAACTGGCAACATCGGAGCCTGATCAAGTTGCCTTAATATAGTTAAACCTTGTTCTTGTGATATGCTTTTATTGGTTGTAACTGTGATCGTAGTTTTGCTCGATGAACCTTTTGAGTTCGATTTGTATTTCGATTTGTATGAAGTAATAGCACTTCCCGCAGATGTTGTAGCCCCATCAGTTGAGAAAAATAATGTTGATGTTTTTGAATCACTTTTTGACTTATTTGGCTCTTTATCTTTAGATTTTCTTGAAAACATATTCCAAAATGCACTCATTCACTACACACTACTTGCGCGAAAAAAAATCACAAAACTATAACACAGTACACAGTAGAATATTTCGTTATGCGATAAGATAAAATTAAATTATAGGTACGGTTGTTATCTCCAATATGGAATACTCTTATAAAATGACCACCAATAGCTTGTATTCACCTCGTGAGCGTGCCGATTAAACTGTTTGAGCAAACGAGAAACCGAAAATAACAACAGAACTGTGGAAAGCCCATTCACAAAAGGTGTGAATCACTTGAGAGAAAGAGATACAACCGAATACAAAAGCAAAATTATTATGATGCGTTGAACTGATGAAATTCGAGGAACTTAACTAAATAACAATAACTTCTACAATACAAGTGTTATGTCTGAATATGTATGCATATACTACTTTCTTTCTATAACTTATCTTCTACACCGAGCTTTTGATATACTGTGCGATAAATGTTAATATACGCATGTACATATGTATGTATATCATGTAAGAATACATGACTTAAACCATTTACGCACATCTCCTCACATTGCGCCTATGCTTACTTATATATATTACGCGGCATTAAGATCACTTGTTCTTTTTTGGACGTTTATTTTTAGCGAGTACTAGAGTTGATACAAATGGCTGTGATATACATACATACATACATGCATGTAGGAAATATGTACGTATATCAGATAATTCCCATAGCTTCCACAAGGCATATAGAATCTATTATGTAATTTGTTGCATATAGTTAAATATTTATTTCTGCCATTATCTATGACAAGCAAATTAATATAACTCGGTATAAGAAGTAGCCGGAAACGTGACTCAATTCATCATAAGCTACTTTCTTATTAAAAAAAATAAATAAACGAACACATGCGATAGTATTATCAGGCAAATATGCAGTTTTAGATAAAGATGATATGAATATATTCATTTATAGATCATAATTGACTTTACTAATGTGGAGTTATTTACCATAAGAACTCGTATCAAAATGTGTATATAACAAATAAAATAAAACTGTTCTCTCTTTTTCACAAAGGCTAATTTAGCAGAGATGCCAGGCATACAGAAATATAATTTTTTAATTTAAAAATTAGTATTAAAAATGAATTGCTGAATAACAGAGATGTTTACAACCGTTTTCATAGTATCAATAAATATGCACAAATGGAGTAATTTACTAATGAGGAGCATTATTCTGTCTGTGCAATTCTAACACACATGTCGATGCATTTATCATTTATCCCGAAATATACATCTTAGTAAGAGCTTTTCGGGAATAGTCTACCAAGATCAACATAAAACTGGTTATCAGTTTGAATCTTGCCTTTTGTACTGAAAACTTGATTTAAAGCTACTTATTCAAGAAACTGTGTACACTATTTATAATAAAACTTGTTATCTTCAAAATGGATCCGAAAAATTGGCAAAAATACATTTATTATTAGAAAGTATAATTGAAGTAATTGCGGGTGAGATACCGCGTCGGTATAGAGCTGATTTACACGTTCAAATTCCGTCGGCCTTACCTCGGCCAATTTTCTTTTATAGTCTTGCTATGCTCTGGCTAGTTAATATAATAAATTTTTGAAATCATAATTGATAACAGTTTGCACCGAATACTTAAAGCAGAGAACAGGTTTAAGTTAATTGATTTTCATCTACAGGTGACATACGGCATAACATCTATAGGAACCATTCATGTAGAGAGAGTCAACAGTTTTTGTCGACACAGAAGGTCAATGAGGTTTATACTTTGTGAGTATCCGGGAAAAATAAATTGTCGGGAGTAGTCCGGTTAATTGAAAGTTGGTTTGATTATCCGATCTCGAATTTTCGGTGTGGGAGTCGAAACTGAAGATTCTGGTAAGATCTATGTATTAGCCCATACGATAAAAATGTAATGTAACTGTCGCACTGCATATTATAACCCAGATATAAAGAGTTGCACATTGACTTAAATTCTCCACTTTTCCTAGAGCATATTGATTTTCGCAACTATTAAAATGTTTGTTAATTAAAACTTCTTGTTAATCAACTAAAATTACCACTCCATTCTGCAACAACACCTCTATCATCGACAACAGTTCAACAAATTTACAATTATTTGTCTTTGGAGCCGTTCAAATGTTCGATCTCTGGATCTCTGGATTGTGACAAACAAATACTAGTTACTCCCTTAACATCACGTCCACTTTTAATTCTTACTATTTTAATGACAGAGGCAGACTTTATCAACACGTTTACTAAACTGCCTGACAACTTTTTCTATACTGAACTGCTTCGACCGTAGCGCACCGTTGTTGTGTGGGTTGGTGTTCTGCTAACTCTTCTGATCTTATTCACACCATACACATATATCCAACTTCATAGTTTTTTCATTCGATCATTTGGCTACTGCATGTGTGTGTTTCAAAGCCTCGATTTAATTTTTTTACAATTTGAGATTACAACTATGAATAATACTAAGGATTAGGGTGTTGGCTCAACAATAGGGGCCAAACTGATGTACCCTCTTTAACTCAGCATTTGGTATTATAATATCAATTTAGTGTTTATTTTTCATATCCTGCAATGTCCGGAGCTTACATCGGGTTGTTCAAATCTGTTTGTCCAAGTCGGTCCTTTTGGGATGGGGTGATGGTGTGGTAGCCGATTTTCGTTGGGAAGTTCTGCTTGCTTAGCAGATTTTATCGCTTTGAGGTAACATTTACCGGGGACGATGTTTCTCAGGTTCCTGATTGCCTCGTTAGGATGATTGTTAATGTCTAGAAGCTGCTTTCTGAACAGTGTCACCATGTACTGTTGTAAGAGGATGATGCGTGCTTCGTCGTAAGCTTCTTGTTGCTGTGGTGCTTTCGAGAGTCCCTGTCTAAGGTGAGACCGGTACATACCGGAAAATTGCGAGCTTTTCCATGCTGGGCTTAGAATAGTGTGCCATATTGGGAAGCCTTACGTTAAGATCGGCTGTATTAGCTGCTTGTAGAGCAGCAGCTTTGTCCTCTGACTTAATACATTTTGCTTACACATCAAAGGATAGATGCGATGAAAGCCTAGGTTGGCCGTCTAAGGGTTAGTTTCGAGTGGCTTTTGAACTTCAGCCTTTCCGTGAAGTTAACGTCAAGATACTTGAGCTATTTGCCTGTTGTTATTTCCGTACCGTTAGGGAGTACTATCTTTATTCTCCGACATTTAGCTGCTGATCTGCATCCCCTTCGGGATGGTCTCCTTAAGCACATAAGTATCGATTTTCCTGCATCGATACGAATACCCCATTTGGTGTAGTAGCCACATTTTTTCCTGACGATCAGTGGTAACTTCGAGCTGGCTTAAGTCAGTGAATCATCTGCGAATAAACAACAGCTCACTGTGTTGGTTGATCTGCCGTGTAGTTAAAGAGCTGTTAAAGAGCATCTTGGTGTCATCCTGTTAGATTTTTAGTTGATACGACTCTTTTGGTACCCTAGCATGGGTCGAAACCTTAAAATCTAATCGAACTATCTTCCGATGTGTTTCCTGTGCTTTTTAGTTGTACAATTCTTTTGTACATCCCTTTTGTAATATCCATTCCAAAATTATTTCAATACAAGGAATCGATCGCATTACCGAACATCAGATCTAAGAGAAAATAAAATACGAATGCTTAAAAAATGAGGGAGAGAAGCAAAATGGGGTAGAACTCTGGTTTAAACGGAAGTGTAATTTCTGATGTATTGATGCGGATTTCTATGAGAAGTTCATTTACATAGCTTAAGACTTTGTCCATAATCTGTCTTAAAGGAATATAAGATATCCACAGAATCCTTGGAATCGTCAAAGTCCAAGATAGCCTTTTTTGTTGTAAGCATAAGCGACGAGCTTGGACGAGTAAATTCTGAAGTACTTCCTATTTTTGATAAAAGAATTGTCTTACGACGTCTTCAGTCGGACTGAGGCCCTTGACCTAGCCGCGTGTAATTGTGGTGTTGGTAGGAACTGTCAGTGGAGATTCGCCTGCCAATATAAAATGTGAAATGAGAACTGCTAGATACCAATATGCAATTTAAAAAATAAATAATTAGAATGGTACGAATGGTACTCATAGTGTCTTATCAAGATTTTCACCTACGTTCGTGAAAAGAAGTAAGTCGCAATGTTAGCCAATATAAATGTTTATATTGTCGTCTACTAAACGAATCGAAACTAATCACCATAGGTTTAAACTTTAAGTGCGTAGTATTCGCCGTACATACCCACAACGCCTAGGCCACCACAATAACAATTTGTACATCCCACTAAATTCTTAATTTCTTAATTACTTAACTAATTAAATAATGTAATTATTTAGCTCCATGTCCTTTTTAAAGCCATTCTGAATATCTATATCAAAACAGACATTTACAAATTGTTCATTCACCTACACTAAATAGGCTTTAGACGACAAATACCCATCTTTCATTTAATGTACTCAGTATATTATTGATTATAAGTAGTGAACTCGTTTTGTTTTTTTCGAGTACCCGAAAAATGAAATGAAAACAAATAGAGTAATCGTTTTGATATCGGGTATTCGAAACTATGAATACTCGTTTTCTAAGTTAGTGTACTCACATTTAGAGTACTCGCCTTCGGAAAATTGAAATGAATAGAGTACAATGAAGTACTATACTCGTCCATAGAGCGCCAATGAATGTATTCATGCACACCTCTAATATGTATTGTAAAATAGAATAAAGTTTTTGTCGAAAGTGTCCACATTTCTTATCATTGATAAAGGCAATACATATTATCGTGTCTATTGTATATCATATCAGCTGTCAAAAGTGGTAAGTCGAGTTTTTTTTAAAAAAAAATATTTAATTTTGTGAGTATACATATCTTTTTATCGCTTCGTTAAGCTCAAATATATGTTACATCCTTAAGGTTGATTAACAGTTATATTTCTTATAATTGCTGTATGTGCTCATTATAATACAATATTATTGCTGACATGGCTTTATGTGTTTTCCAATAACAAACTAGTGCCGCATAATTCCGATAAAATCTGATTATTTCGCTTGACCATCATTGCTCAGAACTGAAACGCAGAACAGATTTGATTATTACATGAAACACATTGTTTTTGAAGAGTTTTAATTTTCTTTACAGAGAACTATGAAATAAAGGAAACGATTTACTCCTGTAAATAAATTTCTTATTGAACGCTATGGCAAGTGAGTATCCAAAAATATAAACAAATTATAAAATCAAGAGAAACCAAAATAATATTATTTACATCTTTATCAAATTATCTTAAGTGCTGATGGGATTAAGTGATATAGATGAATTTAATTTAGAAAATTCTTACTTCCATAAGTTTAAGTAAAAATGTCGGAGTGCGACTTCAAATAGAAAGCCATGAGTAATGTTTCAATGTGTTAAGCCGTCATACTACCCGGTGCATCGACAGCGCCGCATAGACCGAAAAGCTGTAGATAGTAAAATCTAAAAGCTCTTGCGACGGTCAATCAGATCGGTGCTATGGTATTTCAACATGTTGAACTTTTCGAACGGCAAGTGGCTGTGTGTACACTTGTCGAACGACCGCAGAGCATTTTTTTTCATTTCTTTTATAATTTCAACGAGTAGACGCTAGAAAGAATATTACATCTATTCCTGATAAAGATTTTTGCTTTGATTTCATTGAAACGTATCACGGATTAAGATTGCAGTAAAGGTTCATGAGGACGTACTGGATGGCGCAGATGGTTGAGTGCCTGTCCTTGGTTGGAATCCCAGTTAAAGCAACGCTTTTATCCGGTTTTCAAATCTGGTCCAATCACCATTTGCCGTTGGGATCAAATTAACGGCACTATCACTGGAGTTGTCAATCAGTGATAGTAGTCTGACAATAGGTATCAGAGGTATGCTGACAATTTCGCTGACAGCCCACTTGCCTATCTACCGAGGTTGTTGCTGGTATTACAATGGACCAGTTTTGAGGCTGAGTGCTCCAGTCTAGCGGTCAAAACACATCACAAAATAAAAGATGAGGCTCTTAGATTTGTATTTTCTCCTTTTACATTGGGTTGGAAATAAGTAAGGAACATTTCCAGAAACTTTCGTTTGATTCTCTTGATAGGTAGACATATGAAAATGTATTTCGTTTCTCAAATCACCACATTAGTTTTATGTACTATAGTGCTAGGTGTGGGAACAATTCTTTCCTGCGATGGCGGTGAATTTTTGCAGCTAAAAAAAGAATAGGTCACAAATGCTGCTCAAAAAATATTTAGTAATCGCTCAGGGTTCAGGTTTTTGATTCCGACATTGTTTCTAATATATCATTATTCAAAACCGTACTGCGCTTTCGAATTCAACCAATAGTGATTCAAATTTACACAATAACATTTATGAAATATTAGTTTATTTTTGAAGCAGTACATCGAAAACTACTCCGTAATAAATGTTTTTCGGCTTGTGTCGTGTTGCTTCCTCAGTAGCAATATGTAAATAACATTTATTTTTTTTCTTTTAAGATAAAAAATCATTAGGCATTATTGTATACAATAACGACATCTTTGATACGAAAGTTGTACAAACCACAAAAATGAGTTTTTATAGAGCGGGAATGAGAGTATGCATCCTGTGGAATAAACCATCTGAATATCTGAAAAGGGTCGTGAGTAAGAGTTAAGTACAAAATGAATATAAACATAAATGTAAACTAATAATAATCGTATTAATATTTTTCAGTATGTTCTGAAGGAATTAACGTAAAGGATATTGTGTTCGTCATAATTTCTACAAAAGTATCAGCTAACAGATTATTTGAAACTTTAGACGGAGAATTGGACCTGTATGTGCACTTTCTGCATCCCTTAATGAATGTTGAAGATTCTGGAAATAATAAAATATGTATCATAAACGGCAATGTTGGCGAAATTAAAACGGATAGTGCTTATGAGCCAGAAGACAATTTAAAGCCAGACAAAAATAAGAAGCAAGCTGGCAGAAATACTAGTATCGTGATATCACATGAAATTAATTTCATAGAGAAGTTTATTCCGATTATATTTGAGTGCAATGGGATCATTAGCAAATCTGTAGCACAATACCAGTATGAAATACGCTATATAATGTAGTATAATATTGTAAACTGAAATAGTATTATATTTTATAGGGAGACGCTTTCACACAAAATCACTTATATTACTACAGATCCAGAAATGCAACTTAGTCTCATTTGAAGAGAAAATGTAGACAATATGGAAGAACGAAACCGACATAAGAAACAACTGTTTTAAAAATGTTTAAAATAATTTAAATTACTGTAAAATTCAATTCAATTTCATTTAGTAGATATGATTATGTACTCTATTGAAACAAGTTAAATTACGATTTTCACAGAAATTCACTCCCTCACTGACACCAGAAATGCTTAATATGAACCATAAAACGAAGTTCATACAAAACCAACATGACAATAACAATCATACCGATATAAAATTCAAAGCCAAAATGTCAACACAAAATTCACATTTATTGTTACACCAAGAATACTGAACCTGCCTATTCCCTGCGAAAAATGGCAAGTAACTTCAAACTGCGTTTTTGACATCAGAAAAATATACAAAAATTAGAAAAAAAATTCACCAAGGCATATTCATTATATTTGTATGTTAAGGCAAATATAAGTTAACGTAAAACTATATTAGTTATATAGTCAGTATATAACTATATTCCACAATTTGACATGCCAACAACTAACGTCCAACTCTGTAATCGATCCCCAAAACGTGCCCAAATAATAATAATTTAGTATCTAATTGTCGGCCCACCGGCATTTGACCTCCTCGTGGTAGAAGGACATCCTCTCATATGACAAAAAGAAACTGACAAGCCTCGGATACCGGCTACGCTGGTGTGGCAGGGCCCCATTTGGAGCCAGACCTGAATGGTGGCAGTACGCGAGCCTCTGGTGACCGGCCCGTTCTGCTATTTCGGGAAGCTGACAGGTATCATTTAGATATATCTTCGATCAAGCGAAGAGGATCTGGAACTGGACCTTTTGGACGTTTGAAAACTCTTCCTGTCGGTAGTTGCACCTCAAATGACAGCACATGCGGGAGTGGAGATACTCATAAGTCCCAGGCTGACAAACTGCCGGACAGGGTATTGGAGTGGATACCGGTAGGAGGGAGATTAGGGATCTGAAAGCTCAAGCTCGAAAAGTCAACTCTCTATTGCAACTTGCTCTATTGCAGGTAATAATAATAACAATACAATAATATGGGTGGCGCTACAGCCCGTGGAGGGCCAGACCCTAGCTTCTCATTGTCAGTGATTCGAAAGAGGTGGGGCCATGAAAAGTATTTCTTGTCGTACCACGAATCTAAACTAGACACTTAGGTTCAAGTGCGTAGGAGTCGCACATACCCACAACGCCACGGGCCGCCAATGCCATAATAATAATAATATGGGTGGCGTTGCAGCCCGTAGAGGGCCAGGGCCTATCACGAGTGGGATCGACCTGCAGTTTTATGCCGACTCCGAACCGCTAAGTTTGCGAAGCTTTTTCTAGACAGTTAGCTGCCATTCATTCTTACTACCCAGAGACGGGAGAGGGCACACAGTAATAATATGCCGAGAAGTTATGTCAGAGCAACATATTTGTGTTGCTGTTGAAGATATCCGAAGATATCGTCCAGTTGGAAATTAGGCTCGAATCATTCTAGTTGTGCTGTTTGTAAATTCATTAAAACTTTTCGTTAATACAGTCTATAAATTTACAGAAGTTCTGGGTGCAACTTCGTTAATAATTAAGCAAACCATTAGAGACATTGCTTTTTAGCTAAAGAATATGGAAAAATAAATCAAACATCTCAAAACAGAAACTGAAATCAACAAATTTTTGTCTGATATTGGGAGAACTTGACTGGATGTGGGAAGAATATAGAATGAGTTAATTTAAAAAAAACATGTTGATTTGCCCAATCGCCGAAAAAGGATATCAACAAGGAACTGGTAGTTTTGAAGCTATCTTCTAGTTCGCCGGGTAGATCAGGGTCAAGTGGATCAGGTGGAGGAGGAACTAGAGCGACACGAACAAAAATGAGATAAGTGCATGAGCAAAGTCTGCACGATTACGAACAAGGGATATCTGCTATAGTTTGTGAATCTAGGAGGATGTGATACATTTTGTCACTCTGCGCAATCGCGTACAGACATGAATGAAGGAATAAAATCAATCGAAAACTGAGGACACTTACTTATCTGCCAGAGCTTAATATATTAATAGAGGTTTTCCTTATTAAATAGGGTGCTGGTAGAGAGATTAAACAGCATGGACATTTACAACTCCGTATTCCAAGCAGAGATATTTGCAATCGAACTCTGCCTCAGAGAAAATATAGACAGAGCTGTCACTAACAAGCACATCTATATTTTCTCTGACAGTAAAGCTGCTCAGAACTAGTATGGTACTGCCAATAACTGTTACGCCAGCTGACCAATACAAACAAAGTCCACCTCATTTGGATACCAAGTCACAGCGGTCACACAGGAAATGAAAAAGCACACCAAATAGTCAGAGAAGGATCCGCATCACCGTTCATGATGCCACGACCTAAGAGCCATATAAATAATTGACCAATCATTACAGGACGCACACGGATGATAAACGGCAGACCATTTAAATCAATCACTACGCCTTGTCTGTCGTTTATTTTGTATACGGTTTGAGTTCTCGCGTCAATCGGATGCAAAATGTAGGGTTGTTCGGTTGATAATGCAGTCATTTATCTAGATTTTGCTAGTGGATAAGTTTGCTTAGTACTTAACCGCAGAGGGTCTCTGGACGGTAAATAAATATAATAACTGGATTGCTCAAGGTTAACAGAGAGAATTTCATGTAATGGTATGCATTAGATGAAATTATTAGATAACAAGATAATTCATAAAATAACCTGTAACCTGTTATCACACTACAAACTAAAAAGCACCGGGTGATTGACATCAATTGGCTGCCTATTTTTAAAATTTGGGTTAGCATAAATATATGCAAAAACCACACGCTTTTTGTATAATGAAATGTTCCTTGTTTATCTTGTATTTTTTGTCAGTTCAGCTTACAAATGACATGGGGACACAATTTTACCCACTTTGGGCTTAATTATCTGATGTGGCCCTCTGGAAACATCAACTTTATTTGAAAATGCCTATCGGTTGATACATATAACAAGTGTATACACTAAGTAGGTAGCACAAGTAAAATCAGTGCAGCAGTGGAGAAAAAATTTCAACAAAAAAGAAGTTGACCGTGATTAAAGCCATCGCAAATTCGAAAAAGGCTTACTGTTTGTTTAAGGCTCAGATTTACCTTCGTAAACAAATTAAAAATAGCCAATAAAATCAGTAAAGATTCACATACTTAACATATCCATAAATTTTACTTCTAATATAAGATTTATTCAATCACGAATCAAAGGAATTGGAAATCAATTAACTTTCTACCACAACATAAAAACTAGAAGTCGTTAGTAATATGCGAAACTAAAGTGTACTCATGACAAACGAAGCGAAGAGACTCATACAGATTAAGTTCGAGAAGCTCTTATCGATAAATGTAACTTTCTCTGAGAACTAGCATGTTTATACACATATAAGAAAAGAATCGAATAATAGTGATATATCCAGAGCAAAACGCAAGTCTCTGATTTCAGTTTTGACTCAAAGTGCCTTGGCTTCAGTCGGATAGTAAAACGCTGAAAAATACTTACATGTGCACAAAACAATTGCGCCCAACTTATATCCACAATGCAATCAGAAGTAAATATGCATAACATAAATGTAGATTTTCAAGTTCAATAATTATTTTCACTTTCGTCTCAAGTGTGACTGGAGTGTTAAAATAAATTTGTGTTTTATTTAATGACAACACAATCAACATACCTATGATAACAAGCGATAATCGGAAACAGTATGGATTAATCTGTGTATAAAATTCTATTTCTATTTGACAAACATATGTACATGTGTACATTGATTTGAAACAATTAAATCTGTGTTCTAACAAATTGAAATTATTGATTGCAACATGTGTATACTCCCAGCATAATAAATTCATATTTAACTATCACTTTTAAAATTATCACTTGACGAGATTATAATAGGATTTTCGTACGTAAAGAAATTGTTAAAATTCGATTAACAAAAAATTATTTTATGTGCGCGAAAAATTAAATTCTCGTATGTGCGTGTAGAATTAATTCTGATCAAATTTTTATGATGTGTAGGATGTTTGTGTGGAACCGTTTCAAGACATTGTTCATATATAGATGCAATATCGGTTACAGTTCAATAGGATCAATTCATAAACAGAAAATATATTTAATGACAGATGTGATAATAAAATGATGATGCATTTAATCATAACAAAAGTTTCCCATAAACCCCAAAATGAGTCCGCTTATAAAATAATATGGGTGGCGCGACAGTCCGACTTGGACCAGGGCCCTAGCTTCTACAGCAACCACTCCTGTTGTGCGTGCTGTTGTTCATTACAAGTGGATGACTTTTTCTAAACAGGAATACTCATTGAGCATTGTCAGTGGCTCGAAAGAGGTGTAGCTATGAATTATAAAAGTTGGTTAATTAGGGGATTAAGCCTGGCACTCCCAGCGTAGGAGTCGACGTACCAACCAACAGCGTCACGGCGACCACTTAAAGTTTGAATTACAAATTGAAATAGTGGTTTTGTTAATATTATTCAAGTATTTGCCACCAATGAGGCACATAAACCAGTCTTGTTAAATGCTCTGTATAATAAAATGTATGCGCTTGTTTTTTTTTTCATATCGAAGAAGAACTAATCGTCTGTAACGCATATTAATGCGTTTGATGTGTTTGATTTCATAAATTGTATGAGCTACCAAGAGATTAACTGGTGAACAAACTACCGGTTAGTTTCATAAATATCGACACAATCAGGATTCTAATAGATCACTATCTTTATTTTCATAAAATGTATAATGTTTTGTTCTTGTATTATAATCTATATATATATATATATATACAAATAAGTGGCAAAATGCGTATGTTTCCTTCCTTCCCTCTACCGCTCGTTAATTTCAAAAAATTTAGTTTTTTTTTAAATGTAGATAATAACGGTACAAAGGCGATAGGCTTTTCATTAATTTTCCATTTTTCCCTATTTTTTGGTGATTTATCTCAATTTCTCTCCACTCCCACGAAACAGATCTAAATTGCCTGGTGAAGCGGGCGGGGTTAAAGCTAGGAGAATATAAATACTTACAAGATAATACATGTTTCATATTCTTACATTTTATTTATATTTATTGCAACATACTCATACACACATACATACTCCTACATCATTCCTACATTAAACGTATTAGAACATAAAACTATTTGTTAAGTAGTTAATATTATATACTTGATTATGACTAAGTAAACATCAGTTGGTAGTTTCGTATTGCAAAACATTTGTGTTCTTCCCTAAACCAGCTGGTGTAACCATAAAAATGGATATGAATGACATTTTAATAGTTCTTACTAATGTACAATATTACCAATATGCCATTGTTACTTTCAAGTTTATTAAATGTACACATGTAAACATTTCAGATTTGTGCGTATTTTGTTAGTTTTGTTATTTTCACTTGGATTGCATGTAAAAAAATGTTTACTCTCTTAATGCCGACGAACATCAAACTCAATTAAAATACAATTGAATTCAACAAGAAAATTCATTTTCATTTATCATCATCTGTTATTAAGACTGACAACAGTTTAGATGCACGCTTTACACTTCATGTCGGCAAATAAAAATAAACAATAATTAACCTGACACCTTGACTTTATATAAACGTCAAAAGAAGTTAAAAGTGAGTGAATAGTACATAATCTAATGTAAGCAATGAAGTCAGCATACAATAACGTACTATTGTATGATTTAGATTTCAACAAATAGTGCTTTAACTAATATTTGTTTCATTTTGACGAAAGTTCTTTCGGTCATTGAAAACAACAAGTATTTTCTTGATAATTCATGTTGATATTTACTTTGTTATGTGACATCCTTTCGGCTGTTGTTATTTTACAATTAACTCATTGCCTGCTTTTGAATAACGATATAAAGATTGTGCTATGAAACGATTACGATGCTTTTACGTTATTGAATATTTTTTCCACTGTATTATCTTTATAATGGGCAATCTTTCGTTCAAAATATAAATAAGAAATGCCAAAATGCGTCATTCTCCGTAGGGTATTGATCCCAGAAAAAAACTGATATCCTCATTATGCACCTATTTTGAATTTCGAAACCGATAGTAAACGCTTAGCATTACCTCTTTGGGGTTGATGGCAATTTGACGGCATTTAAAAATCATACCAAACGAGATATTGTCTAAGAGGTGATAACGACTTTACACAAATTGAACGAACTGCTCATAGAGTTCACTTTTCAATCCAGGTAGTAATATCTGAATCCATTTTACTGGTTCTAATTAATTTAGCATCGAGCTGGTCATCCATCGCTATTAACAAAGCGTGAACAAAAACGTGTAGTTTAGTCAGTACGCCTCAATCCAAGGATGACTGCCCACCATATGAAACTTGAAAGTTAGGAAAAGGTTAGTTCATATACTTGTAAGCAAACATCAACTCCAAGAACGACATTCAGATAAACTAGAGCAGAAAATTATCCTGGTATTGTGTATCAAGAATCCTAGAAAATGAATGGAAAACCCAAACTGGAATAAAGTCAGCGACAAGTAGTTATATTATTCTTAGCCAATTTGTTAGAGTATTATTCCAAGTAACTTACTCATTCGGACAGAATTCTCACATTCTCTCTCAATCTCTTGGCCAGTACTCAATAAAAGCTTTAAGAAGTCAGTGTTTGTTTATACAGACAATTGTAAAGTTCTCAAGAGATGCAAAAGTACTACTGACATATGTATGAATATAGGAAGTCAGCCTGTAAATACATTAAATTCTTTTGAACTCGTATGGATAGGATTTTATTAAAAGAGTAGAGCTTTAAAATAGAACTCGAAGAGAGAGATCATCAACCGAAAGATGTTCCCAAAAATACTTGTATTGAAATATACTAATACATATATGTTTCAATCGTACATCATCATATTATTAGAGAAGTGCATTTAAAGAGAGACACTCTTTCAAAGTTTTCTCATTTTCCAGTGCGTGCAATGTGTTTCCAAGAAATTTATTTCAGATATTCCATAATATCGTAATCTACTAAACAGTCGGTTCTATCTTTCTACTGTCACTAAATTGTGAGCGTCTCTTTCAGAATTGAATACTTAATCTTTTCTCTTTACTTATTTTTCTCTTATGTACATTATTTATACAGAAAATGGACTTCGACCAAATTCTCACAGAAATTGGTGAATTTGGGCGATATCAAAAAACAATTTATTTGCTTCTATGTTTACCGGTAATGTTTGGCGCAGCTAATAGTCTGTCATACGTGTTCACTGCAGGTACACCAAACTATAGGTAAGAAATGTGTAACCATATTCATCAACCATACAATTGAAAGCGAATAACATTTTCAGGTGCTTAGTACCAGAATGTGAGAGCCCTTTAACCTCTGAATTATACCCAACTTGGATTAAGAATGCTACACCGGGTACAGTGAAGAATGGAAAGTTTATACCAGAAAAGTGTTATCGATATGAAGCGAATGAATCTGTTGACCTGTCGGAAACTTGTTCGGCTGAAACATTTCATTCGGATAAGAAAATGCGTTGCAATGAATGGGTATTTGATTCTGAAGAATACACTATAGTTCAAGAGGTAAATAGCTTTAAACTGTATGAAAATGTTACAGGTTCGTTATTGATTCGACATAAAATATGTTAATTGTGTATTGGATCTAATATAATGGTTACCGTGATTTTTGTCTGAAAACTGAAAGCTTAATACCGACCTTGTAGTTACATTTCAAAGTACACAAGTAATTCAGACGCGCGCAAATAATGACGGTACGTGGGTTTGTGAATACATCATAAACGCAAAAAAGTGTACTAAAATGCCTAGAAAAATCAAAACAAAATAACATTATTGTTTGAATTTTTTGAATTTTCAGTGGACATTAACGTGCTCTGAAAATGCTTGGAAACTAGCTATTGTCGGAACTTTACACTTTGCTGGTTTGGTAATTGGAACATTTGTCTCAGGCTTTTTTGCCGATAGGTACGATTTTTTTCTTTAACTTTAACTTAATTACCAATTTAAATACAAATTTTGATTTTTAATTAGATACGGGAGAAAATTAATTTTCATAATCTGCATAATTTTCATGGCTCTCACAGGAATTCTTCAAGGCTTAGCATGGGACTACACCAGTTTTCTGGTGTTCGCGTTTTTGAATGCGGTCGGCACATCGGGTGTTTATCCTTTAGCCTTTATAATAAGTGTCGAAATGGTTGGCCCAAAGCATAGGGAAATGTCATCAATTGTCTTGAACTACTTTTATGCTTTTGGGGAAGCTTCCGTAGGGTTAGCTGCATGGCTTCTTCATGATTGGCAGCTATTACAATTCGGATTATCAGTACCCCCACTCCTTTTCATAATTTACTATTGGCTCGTCCCGGAATCTGTTCGTTGGTTATTAGCTCGAAATGAACACGAACGGGCCGAAAAGATCATCAAAAAAGCGGCAAGAGTAAATAAAAAAGTATTATCCATCAGCTTGACTTCCACTTTTCAAAAGAAAGTTGAGACAAATCAAAATACAATCACAAGGCAGGTTCCGAAAGGTAAAAGTGAAATTCTAATCGCCGTGAAAGATGTTTTTAAATCCAAAACGCTTTGCCTTCGATACTTGATGTTGCTGTATATATGGTAAGAATATTGTAACTTCATATCAGTTCTATGCAATGTGGTACTTATAACTCAAATTTTAGGGCAGTCAATGCAACTGTATATTATGGCCTATCACTTAGCTCCACTAACTTAAGTGGTAATAAGTATATTAATTTCGCATTAGTATGCCTTGTTGAAGTTCCCGGATATACGTTAGCCTGGGTAAATTATTCCTACTACTCAAAACTTCTTTTTAAAACTGCATATATGATTTTTGTTGCCTTCAAATATTTTGCATTTTATCGGAGCTGTTGGAGACTTCTCGTACATACATACACTTATTTTGTAGGTAGCTTTAAACAAATTCGGAAGAAGATGGTCCCTTTCTGGATCAATGATTCTTTGCTCAGTGACACTCGCGTTTGGCGGATTTGTTGCGAGGAGTAAGTATATTGTATATATTGATAAAATAGTATGGATATTCGTATTTATTATTAACGGTTTTTTATTCAATAGCAATTAATCCCATTATGAAGGAAAATATCTAAGCTGTGAATCTAAAGACCCAAACGTATCACGTACATATGTACACTGTATCATTATAACGGAACCGTAAAGTGGAACTAGGTGTACTTACTTATTTGAGCCATCTTCTATCGTTGACCGTCACGGGTTCATTGTTTCCAGTCATCAAGGCCAAGCTGTCGTAGGTCTGCAACAACTTGGTCTTCATACTGGGTATTCGATATTCCTCTCCTCGAACCAGGAGGCTTCCATACAATACCGATTACTTCCACATACGCTGCATCACTTCTCCTCGATACACCCTTCTTGCAGACCATGTATCCGACACAATGTTTTTCTTTCGAAGGCACAAGGAATTTGTTTTCTATTTCTCTGCCGTTTTGCTTACCGTTCAGCTTTCGACTTCAGATAGCAGATCTAGCGAAATAAGAATCTTTTATAGGAAGATTTTGGTCCTTCGAGCAGGATTGTTTCAAACGGAAGCAACAACTCCTCTACTACTAAAAATGAAGCTATTCGTAGTAATGTGTTGTGCCAGCCGATGTGTAATGGACCGAATCTTGCTCGGAAGCATATATTCTGTTTTGTCCTTATTGACAATAATACGGCATGCTTCCTAAATTCTACAGATCATCTGGTACATGCTTCCTGTTAGAACTTCTTCTGGTTATAAACCATCTGAGGCTGCGGCTTTGTTATTCTTCATAGATGTGCCGACTTCTTCAAAACTAGTTGGGAGGATTGCATTATCGACTAGAGTTTGGTAGTTTTTCGTTCTCTACACTCCTGATCAAGTCCGTTAAGCAGTTGTGTTGTTTAAATACATCCACTATTCCATGCGGGTCGGTAGTAAAATTACAACATATAGCCACAAATCGTTGGCCTTTGTTTTCGAAATAGGTATACCTGAGAGTCTCTCACTCTGTTGCTCTTCGCAGGCTCAGTGCGCTAAAATCCGCCTTGTACTGCATAAAGATCGTTTCCATTTGATAAGCAGAGAAAATAAATAATGAAGTAAAGAGAGTCAACTTCTCAGCTCAGCTTGCCCCTTGATTTAATCTGACAGCGTTTTTTATAACATCTTCACAGACAAGGTCTTGTGAATGCGAGTGATCTAAGAGCAACATGGCGCTGCTCTAAGCCCTTAAGCAGTGTGCGTGAAAATAAAGTAGGATGTGTGACTTTAGAGCAAAATCTGTGATAGGCAAGGGGGTTTTTGAGTAAGGAGTTGATTAACTCGGCGTGTATGATTTCTCGTGACCAGCTCCCGAGTATTGACTATTCTCACATTACAGGAGCACACTCGTAAATCATTGTCCTGTTTTTGTGCCGTGTCGTGTAGGGCTGTCAGTTGCTCCGAGGCAGACCGCCTCTTCCTAACAAAGGTTTTTTAAGCAGGCGCATTCTAAGCATTCCGCACAACCGCATGAATGATGTAATGCCCTCTTGCTTAATAGGTTCACTGCATACATTGATTTACTTTCTGACAAGTGTTGTGGGGGCCATCCACAGAGCACCTCTGGCTTCGTTACTGGTATCTCACAAGGTTGGAAGCAATCAACAAATTTGCACTGAATGCACATTATCTCCTCTTTTTTTTACACATTTTTACACAAATTTGTATCAGAACAATTAGAATGTTAAGAATTTGTCTAGGTTAATCAGATAGGTGGATTTAGTGCTGCATCAATGTGGTTCACGACTCTCATACTTCAGTACAACCTTGATATAAAGGACGTCAATATAACGATTTCCTCGATTTAACGAATTTTTCTAAACCCTCTAGAAGTACCCGTAAGAGATAATGCAAAATACCTACATTTGTTAAAAACCTCATTATAATGATTTCTCATTTTCACTCTATTTAACGAATTTTGTGAACTTATAACCTTTACTTAACGAATCTTATCGATTATTCAAACTCAATTCTTCAATAATTCATCTGTCAACCGGTTCGGACATGCTAAATTGTTCGCAAGACAGTCGTTATTGTTTCATGCTTAGTAATGTTACATTACACAGCTGTTTGTTACTGTTGTTCGTTTTGAAGTTCTAATGGTTGGAAATTGTTCGCTGTAACTGGGTACCTACGTGGCTTTGAAATTACTACACATGTTTTTCAACCTTATTAAAATGAATCATTGTCCAACCCAAGCTCTATATAACAAACCTCATTGTAACGAATTACTTGGTGTAACTAATATTTTCGTAAGGTTCGTTATATCGAGTTAACACTGTATCAGAAATAAGAATAATTTTCCAACTTAAAACATTAATTTTTGCATGAACCAATGCTTTTGGCTATGAATAGTAAATCCGTGTCTTGAATCATTGAACATAGCTGATATTACAAGGTGTCGATTATATGTACAGTCTCTGACAATCTCCGTACACATGTACATAGAAACAAACGACAATCGTGAATTATAATTTGATCGAACATCAAAGTTGTTGTTGTTCGCACTACCGGACAGGGTTCTAGAACATTTGAGTTTGAATTTCTAATCAATCCTGTTTATTTATATTTATTTCTTTACCATTATTTATTTACTTTTATAGATATTGAATGGGCAGTTATTACACTATTTCTTATTGGGAAACTTGGAATAACATCTTCATTTGCTGTAATATACACATACACTGCCGAGATGATGCCTACTGCAAGTTGAATCTATTTTCATAAGATTCTTTTCAGTAATTCATGTTTATTATTATAGGTGATAAGAAGCGGCGGTGTTGGTTGCATGTCCACATTCGCCCGATTCGGAGCTATGATAGCACCATTCGTCCCACTTTTGGTAATAAACAAAGTGTATTCATTTTAGCATATTATTTCATGGAAAATTATATTTTTTAAGGGAGTGTATTTTGAAACGTTACCCATGCTAGTATTTGCAATAATGTCTTTGTCAGCAGGGCTGCTGGGCTTGTTGTTACCAGAAACGTTTGGAAAGAAATTACCCGACACGGTATTGCCCTTCATATTCTAAAAATACATTTCCACATAACACTAATAATCAAATTTTTCTTATCCGTAGATAAAGGAAGCTAAAGCAATTGGAAATAAAACATAGAATTAAGGAAATGACTGTCAATATATATATACTTATATACTTATTGTATGTTAGTAGTTGATTGTTTGCAAATACATCTCATTCTTTTGACTAAATTCATTCACAATTTTAGATTTATTTAGGAAATCAAAAGGATTAAAGTGTGACCAGATAGCAATGGTAGATTTTCCATTGGTGATGTTTTAGCAGCCGTCTAAGTTACTAATGATGCTAAATTATCAAAATACTCAGTAAGGCTTGCCATATTATCTGGCATGCTTGCCGAACCTAAACAAACAAAAATGTGTATTTCGTCGAGATGTCGGTCGTCAGCATGGCTTAAAAGTGCAGGCAATTCATCGCATAGTGGAAAAGGTCAAACGTTAGTACACTCTTTTGCGCCTTAACCCACCAGACACCAGACAGAGCTTGGTGCGAAATGAAAAAAAACATGCCAGTTTCGTAGAAGACGCAGAAATGTCGATTGGGCGCGGGTCAACTGAATTGAGCATTGCCCCAGTGAACCTAGCAACCGACACAAGTATTAAAGTCATAAAGCTGTGAGTTCTCTAATTAAACCAAGCATCAAAGCATCCGCAAGTATTGACTGTTTCATGCGGATTATGGCATGGCGACATATTCGGACCTTATTTTTTTCGCAATGAGGAAGAAGACCCCGCTACCGTCAATGATATCAGCTAAAGAGCGATGTTAGACGACTTTCTGTGGCGATAGTTCGGCAACATCGGTATATCCGCGCTACATGCCATACAGGCGACGCAACGCTTGAGATTTTGAAGTACACATTTGGGTCTTACAGCGAGCGATCATCAATTAGCGGCTGCGCTCTTGCTTGACACTATTCGATAAATTCCTCTGTGGCCACGTCAAGTTCTTCGTCTATGCCAACAAGCCAACTACGTTGGACGAGCTCGAGGCGGTGTAACGCCGTTGAATCGATAACATGAAGCGTTAGCAGTGAAGGCGAGGTAGCCACTCAAACGACCCCCATACAAAATAATATGAATGTAGCTTCAAAATAAACCCACAATCAACCAATTTTGTATCTGACACCGTCTTTATTTTATTTTAATGTTAATAAAAAATTGTAATATTATTTTCGAAACTTTAACTTTAACTAAATGAGCTTCACTTCGCTTTCGACATTGGGTATATTCACCCATCACAATTCATACTCTGACAGTCCTACATATATGCCTACACCAATAAACTCAAAAAGCATAGTAAGTATCACGTTAAAATATAAGTTATTCTGGTTGATCAGTAATCGCCTTGTAGGAGGTTGGAGTAATTTATACAGAAAAACCTGGTAATAACATATACAGTTCCAATTTTATAGTACACTCAAACTACAAACTAACATGTACAAGAAACCCCATTAGCATTTGAATAAGCCTTATTCATAAGCACAGATATGTTATATGTCCATGTATTTATATAATTCGCACAAAGCGACGATCGTGAAGCAATGAGAAATAGAAATAATATCGTATCTGTGGTGTGCCACTGGTCACCAGACGAAAAATAGTCACCATACATATGTGAATACGTCATAGATGTTAGAAGAGCTTTTACGCATGATTTTCCTACTACAACTTCAATGATCAATCGCAACTGCCCGGGCCTCAGAGCTTTAATTTCGAGAAGAACAACATTATTGGACATCATGTTAGTATTATATTTTCAATCTAGAACTCTGTATCTTAGTAATTACACTCTATAACTATTTCAAAGTTAGTTCGCGAAAATACATTTTCCTTATTATTGTAAATTTATTGCAGGCACACTGTTTATTTATAGATCGAAATTAATTTCCGAAAATACCGCGTCTTTACATACACATGTCGCATATTTTATTTTGTTGATTTTTTCTACCCTTGTTCTCTTAGTCTCTCTTTAACGAATAGTTTAAATCAGCTTGGTCGTGTCTGTGGTTGCAAATTAGTTGACAATGGGTGATCAGTAACTTTTTTTTTCGGGATTAATGCAAAATATAGGATTATATTGCGTAATTTTGAAAATAATTACTAAAAGCTCATAGAAACTACATACATACATACATAAGTATTTAAATATCAAGATGTCAATGACAGATTTGGGGGTAAGCGTAGGCTTTATGATAGGTTGCTGCGCTGCTTCCCATATAACTCGCAAATTAACATGCAACGTTTTTAATGATGGTATGATACCGATTCTAATAAAAGAAGCTATTGCTGCTGCAGAACTTTGTGCTTGTGGTTTTGAATTGGGCATAGGTACGTATCTAGACAGTATATAATTTATATATTTTTAAATAAATTTCATAATTCACATCCATACACACACTCAATGTGTATTATTATTACAGTTGCAGAGCATTTTGGACTTGCAGCCTATGCAGTTTGCCTATTTGCCCTATCTATTTGGTGGAATCAAACCTGGACCGATGTATCAGCTTGTCCGTATACTCATATGGAAGAATGGGTCGATGGATGTATGTCACTGCGAGAAGTCTTCTTAAGAACATGGGCTGAGTTGATGGGTGGATGCTGTGTATATAGAATTGTCCAAGTTTTTTGGTATCTAGAGTTGGCGGACACGCATAAGGACAAAGCATTTGAAGAATGTTCAGCTGATCTTAAGGTAAACATTTTATAATTGAAATCGATTATAAATCGCATTATCGTCTAACAGGCAGGTTTGCTTCTGGAAATTGAGAGCATAGTGTTGCATGATTTTCAATCGACCCAACTGATGAGTCTGTTTGGGAAACTAATCTGCCGCTATATTTACAAAAGCAACCTCTCTCCCTGTCTGCACTGAACACAAAATTCTCATTTAGTCATTGAATACAATTATCTATTAATAAATAATGTTTATTAGTTTGATAAATGTGCTTACATCGTCCCTTAAATTATGAAAGCAGTTGAATTGAAACAAATTTTACAACTGTTTCTATATACATGAATATATCGTTTTAATTGTAGCTATAAAAACAGAAATTGAATAATAACTTACATATAACAATGTAAGCACAATTTACAAGAGAAAATATGAATCATTTTTGATTTAAGGTGGATCCCTATGTTGGAGCTGCCATTGAAGGAATTGCAACGCTTCTATGTCGAATAACGACAAAAACGCTTAGTGAAAAAAATGCAAGACATGGCAATATTATTGATTGTTTTATTGCTACAGGCCTAGTTGTTGCCGGTATGTAATTGCATGATTGTGATATTCAGTAGATTAGTATTTGCTGCCCTTTCATAAAACCTCTATGAGACAATCCTCAAAATAGTTTACTCTTTAAATTATTTCCTGTTTTTAGCGGCCAATCATTCAGGTGGTTACTTCAATCCAGTACTAGCGACCGCTCTCAAGTGGGGTTGCACAGGTCACACAAATATGGAACATATAATTGTTTACTGGATAGGAGCGTGCACTGGAGCATTGCTTTCGGTTCCACTATACCGTACAAAATTCGTTCAGAATTACGTGGCTAAAATCAAAACGGATTAACGCAGACAATAAATGCAATTACTAATGTACATTGAAAAAATCAAAAACGTATATTCAATTTTGGTTGATTTATTTATTTTCAGGTTTTAATATACATATGTATACGTACATAGAAATTTAGTTAATCATTATTATTACCCTTAGACGCATATTATAACTCATATATGGTACAAACTATTAATATTTCAATATTTTAGCTTGGAGGCATTATGTCGGTACAAATGCATGACGTGTCAAATCAAGCACATGCCATGGATGCATTAATTGTACAGATATCTTTTTGTTAGTGCAAATCAATTTAAGTAAACATCGTCTCACGCGGTTATTTTGTATAGTTAACCATAATACAAATATTTTTAGTATAGTCTTACTGAATCAGTGAATAAATTTAGTAAGTTTTTATCAGGTTTTCTGACGATTGTTTATTTGTGCCATATATAGCACATTATGCATTGGCATTGGTGGTGATCGACAAAAAATCTACTAAATTTGTATATCAAAATTCGTCCAGTGATTGAAGTTTTCAAAAGTAAGTGCCTATCAATTCCTATGGAGGAAAAGTTTATGTCGATCAACAATTCTGTTGACATCTAAAGCCAAACATCATTTGAAGCAGCACCTTCTTGCCACTGAAGCTTCATAAATGGTGGTACAAAATGTTCGTTTTATGTGGCGTCCCTGGTTTTGCATACAATTTTGAAGTTTACACTTGTATAGAAAATAATGTTGCTGAACCTGTATTACACAAAGAGCCAAACTTGGGACGTGTATTGCACAAAGAGTGAATTACACTTATGTCGACATGAAACTTCAAGTGCCCCGCACATGCAACTTCAAGGTTTATTTTGACAAGTTTTATACATCCCTTTAGTTTCAATATTATTTGGAAAACTTGGAATTCTTTCCTTGGGAACAGTGAGGCGAAATAAGATTCAAAATACAAGCTACCAAGCGATAATGAAATGAAAATCACAGCTAGGTGCTGATTTTGAAGGAATATCAATTTATAATTTGACATGGAAGGATAACAAATGCGCCAACATGTTACCAACCTTTGTTGGAATTAAACCTGTGGCAGATTCTGCGATTTATCTGTTATAAATGCATGGCGCCTCTATAAACGAACTTCGGCTTACAAGGACATAAATTTGGTTCGCTTTACAATCGAATGAGGAAAATCCCTGTTCGATATTGGTACCAGCTCATAGTCTTTCTTAACACGTGGAACACCTTCGGGAATTTAAACTGGTTCTTCAATTCAGGGTGAACAAAATAAGGGGACCAGCTACACCCACACCTTCAACAGATGTGAGACAGGATGGAGACCATATGCCGGATTGGGGAACTGATCGTCAGAAGTGTAAGTTTCCATAATGCAAATTGAAAACATTTTTAAAATGACGCAAGTGTGAGTGTGTTCTATGCTTGAACAAAGACAACAGCTGTTTTCCAAAACTTCTATTTTGATAGTTAGATCATCTAATGTACGTAAGCGTACATATTATAATAAATATTACGGAAAAATAAAATTTGAGTTATTTTTTTAACTATAAATGCATGATGTACCATGTTTGGCACAAACTATATTTTAGCAATTATTAAGAAACTAAAAATTAATGATGGGGAAGTGTTTCTAGAGCCAATACTTAATCAGGATAAGTTTTAATCCAAATTTGGAAAATCATGCAGCTGAGGAATTAATCTTCGATGTCACAGAATCTGAAGCGAAAATATGTACATATTTAAATACGTTTGTGAGTAGTTTATTTAAAAAAAATTCGTACAATGTGTTTCAATATTTCCGAGGCAACACGTTCTTAAATTATATATTCTTCTATATACACAAAATAGTTAGATAGTATATCTAGATATAGCAAGTGAATTTCGAGGAGTTATTTGCATTTATAGATTATATCTACACGATACTCATTCTGACATTGAAGAGAAAACGAGTGAATCAAATGAAACAAACAAATCAGCTGTTGAAGGTGAGAATGTGGATCCATTGCTCATTTCGAAAAACGGTATTGTGTGACAACCACAACCATTTCAACATCAAAGTAGCAGATTGCGTAATGAAAATGTGATTTCTCTTCATCCTGGAATAACAAGATATGCAAAACTCGTGTTAGTGATATCGAATATGCTTTTTTGCTTTTCTTTCCGCCACATATTGACAGTATTATTTTGAAACATTCTAATGCGTACATATTTACAAGTTAGATACGGTAAGGACCACAAACCAATCGATTCGAATATGTTGCAAGCACATATTATTGTTTTGATTTTAACTGGTGTTTATTGGTAAGTCGTTATTGTATTCTCTTTCATTTCAAATGATATTTGACATACATACTTGTTTTTAGATCGAAAAACGAAATTACAATTGATTTATTTGATGGTGAAAGAGGTCGTCCCGTGCTCAGAGTAATAATGTCGAAGAAAACATTTGAATATATGAACCGAGTTATTCGTTTTTATGATGTTAGAAGTAGAAGACAGCAACGATCTTCAGACATTTTTGCACCAATTCGTGATATATTTGACAAATGGTGTAACTTACAACTTACAATCCACATGCTTGTGTTTGAGAGGGCTTGACTCGCCTTTACAAGACACTAGAGTCCCAGTACAAAAAATTCTACTCGAATGAGGCATTATACAACAAGGCGAACCTGATACCAGTGGAATTTTCCTGGTGTAGATGATTCGAGACCATACTGTCAGAGCGATGAACTCGCTCAATAACATGATCTCTGGGGCTTATTACCCCAATCCATAATACCACGAAAGGGTACGTCACAGTGGCTTCGTCCCCCATAAGCATTTCTCCATATAGACAAGTACGGCCTGATACAAGACATAAACGCGGTACCGCTCATCTACCACATAGCCCGTTCAACTGTGGATGGGCACAACGAGCTGAGGAGGGTCGCCTCCGGTTCAGTACGGCGGTATCAAGACGGGATGTTGGGGATGTTGCTACGCAGCACCAAAACTTCTGGTAGTTGGGAAGCGAGAGAACTCCGTCGTCGAATCCTTTAGACCCCGGGTAGAAAAGAAAGAGAAACAGATTGGTGGTTGGGAAGCGAGAGAACTCCTTTAGACCTCGGGTAGAAAAGAAAGAGAAACAGATTGGTGGTTGGGAAGCGAGAGAACTCCGTCGTCGAATCCTTTAGACCCCGGGTAGAAAGGAAAGAGAAACAGATTCCCCATGGGGAGTAGTTGGTCTCTGTATATATAAGTAATATATAAGGTTTACACAAAACCGTTCAGATAATAAGTGTTTTTTTTTCTTCCATTTTTCTTATTATACATTTCTAAAGTTAATATTCTATTAAGGTATTCGTTGTAAGGTTAAGTCGAAAGACATATTTTAAGATTAAGTTTACTTTAAGTGCCCGCCGAGGGCAGTAAATTAGAAGTAGTAATATTCTAGTATGTAAGATTGTTATGAATTGCTAAAATAAAAATGAATTAAAAAACACGAGCAAATACTTTGTTTTCGTGGACGATACAAATGTCGTCAATAGGTATATGCTATCGAAAGCAGCAAAATATGGACTAAAGTTCTGGTTGATGGTATGTTCTCATTCATGTTATGTTTGGAAGATACACCCATATTTGGGTGCCAGCTCGTGTGAAGAAAGGCAAGTCGAACGTGTTGTTTTGGATATCATTTGAATGGTCACAACATAACAATGGATAACTTATTTTCTTCGTATGATCGTGGTCGAAAATTGTTGTCAAAAGGCATTACAATGGTTGGTACAATAAGAAAAAATGAAAGAAGCATTCCATCAAAGCTTCTTGAACGCAAAAGGAGGAATGCATTGGGAGGAAAAACATATGTACTGTATTGCAAAGTGCAATGCATAACTTTAATGAAATTGGATCTGGTTAAGCAAAGTTGCCATAGATTATAGAGTATTACAATAAAACGAAAGGTTTGTTTATACACATTGCATCTTCAAATTGCAAGTCCTCTAATGATTTTTGTTTTCAGTCGATATAAGCGGTGCAGATACAGATACAGGTGGTTGCCCGTGGTGTTGCGGTTATGTGCGTCGACTCCTACGCTCTTGGACCAATCTGTGTAGATTCGATTCCTGGAAAGACAAGAAGTACTTTTCACGACCACACCTCTTTCGAGTAACTGACAATGCTCAAAGAGTATAACTGTCTAGAAAAAGCTTCTTAAACTTGGCCGTTTGGAGTCGGCATAAAAGTGTAGGTCCCTTCCACACGTGAGAGAACAATAGCACGCACAACACGAGTGGTTGCTGAGAAGCTAGGCCCTGGCCCTCTACGGGCTGTAGCGCCACCCATATTATTATTGTTATTATATTAGATACAGTTGATAAAACGTTATCTTGCTACAGGTCTAAAAAAAAACCAATAAATTGTCAATGACTGCATTTGCAAACATTTCTGCATACATTAAATATTTTCAAAGAAGTGAACCCGAATTGGCAAACATCACAGGCAACATCTACTTGAACTTGAATTTTCACTTACAAAACCATATGTAGCAGCTAGAAGTGGTAAATGATCGGGATCGTCAGTACCTTTACTTGCAACTGTTGCAGGAGAAAGCTTACCAGCACAAGGTTAGGTTAGGTTAGGTTGTAGTGACTGCCAGAGTAGGCCCATTGTAATACCACTCGGATTGACTTTTCCTACCATCCGAACCAGTTGGTGCTTGTAGTGAAGCGAGCTGTTTTACTCATTGAGCTTATAGAAATAGTAGGCCCCTAGGTGTAGGAACCTACGATTAGCCAGAGCGCTGCACGAGCAGAGGAGGTGATGAGTGTTTTCTACCTTCTGTTCATCCATGCAGCTTCTGCAGAAATCATTGTATGGGGCACCCATCCTGCGAGCATTAGTGCCAATTGCACAGTGCCCGGTTATGACTCATATGAGTAACCAGCACAATCATTTGAGAATTTATCTGCATCATCTTCAATCATCAAATCTACCAAAGCGATCAAGAAGGGCCAGATGTCACGTTCGCTATGAAGAAAAGTCCGCCACCATTATGAGAGGATTAGTTGTTTTCTCAAAAAAGGTGCTTGTAGATACCAACATAATCGAAACGTTGTCAAAATTCAAGAAAAAATGATTTGAACATATTTACTCATGTTGCTTTAAAATAAAATTATAAAGAATAAAATAAAAAATCATGAAAAGCACACTAAAATCCCACGATTATCCGGTTTGTCGACAGAATCTCCATCAAACTTCTAAAACTCATAATTATGACAAATAATTAAAACACAAGAATATTTTAAAATTAAATGTATTTACATAAATATTACATTACTATTATTACAAATTTATAAGTACTAGAGAGTGTAATCTCACGGAAACAAAAATAAGTGAAACTACCACTTAGAATTCAATAGACAGTGTTATGAATAAATACTTAGCAACTGAATTCACTTGATTTACCAGGATTGCCACAGGACGATCTTAAATTGAAAATTGGTACTCCTTCAGTTGCAGTTCTTTGAACACTTCGAACCCAACTACTATAAATGGTAAGCTTCAAGGAAAGAATATGCTACTTCCGCACGTACCAATGATAACAAGATACATGCCTTTCGAAAGCGTTTACAATTTAGACTCGTTTTTGCAATGTTAATCAGAACAGAAGGCCAATCAACACGTTTTGTGGATTCAATTTAGAAAATCAATACTTCGCACTCGGGCAGTTCTCGCGTTGGGAAATTATCAAATATATGTACATATTATGTATGCACCTGCAGATGGAAAAACTAAATTACAATACATACTACATTGTGCATCTGAACGCAGTACAATCGTTTTTTTTTCACATTATTTCCGAAACAATTTGATTCTATCTAATTTATTTACTTTCAAACATACAATTTCAATTATTTACATTTAACTTTGTTGATTTCCATAAAATCTTCGGAAATTAACAAAAAAATTAGTTTTTAATTTAGAAAAAAGTCCCATACCATGGGTAGGCTAGTGCACACATAATATATATATATATTTATGGCGACAATATTATGTAAATTATATACAATATTGTATAAAATTGTTAAACTGTGGCTACTGCTATTTTCGTACGTTTCTTGCACTTCTTTCGTGTTACAAATACATTCGCAACATGGGCACCAACAGTTTCAATAACATAGTCATTTGAACCAACAGACATCTTCCTGGACGATGATGACGTGTCGCACTGCGACTTTTCACTCTTGTTGAATGTTTCATTTATAGTATGATCTAGGATTATGTCATTAGCCCCCGGCGTTAGTGTATCGCATTTGGGATCAATGACATTTTCCATTATAGGCGACTTATAAGTAGGAGAATGAAATATTGAATGTAATCGGTTCTCGATTTCTCGATATTGAACATCATTATCATTACAAATTACGGGTAAACTTCTGTCCTCTGGACAGCCATCATTAGAGAATATATTATGGTGTATGAGGTCGGAATTTAGTTCGGATATTATAGGTCTTTCTGGCGAAGTAGAAGATTTTTTATTTTTGTTTCTCGTGGGTTTGATCTGCTTTCTACTATTAGAAGATAATACTTTTAACTTATTAGGAGATTTCGTTTCTATTTTCTTAGATTTTTTAGTTTTTAAAGCAATTTCTTCTTCTGTCTCTTCTAATGTATCTGATGATAGTTTTCGCTTTATTTTTTTGTCCTTCGGTGTGTTAATTATTTTTGTTCTTCGTTTTAAGTACAGTACATTACGGTCTTCGTTTATCACGGGACTTTCATTTAAGTTTGGACTATCAGCGATATTCGACTTTAGATTTTCCTTGCAATTATTCATTGCTTTTTCATTTTTCACAAAGCTTCGACTGGAAATTTCATTACTTTGCTCTTTACTAATATCCTTCGGTGGGTCCGTACAGGAAGAGTCTAAAGACTGATTTAAATGAGTATTCCCTGATTTAGGCACAATCGGATCACCCGTATTTACATTTGAAACAAGAGACACGATCGAATCTTTATGAATACTAGTTTTCGGATTATTCGAGACTTGTTTGTGCTTTTCTTCATTTTTATGCGACTTTAAAACCTTTCTACAGTTTGCAGTTTCTGGTTCAGTCGCAGACGACCGTTTGCGTTTTTCGCACTGAATAGTATGTGTGGTATTTTCGTCTTTGAATTTATCACAGTTTTGTAATGGATTGTTCTTGCACGATGTATTTGAGGGGGGTGGTACTTCAATAGGTTCTTTACAGACTGGCACTTCCAGATCTGTTTTTTTCGAGGTTAGATCATGATTAGGAGTTTCTGTAATATCCGTATTCTTACACATCAATTTCTCCGAATCAGCATTGTGATTGTTATTATTACATTGAGTTGTTGATGAATTTGCTTTTGTGTCACAGGACGTAATGATGGAAGAATCACACTGAAGTGTTTTTTCCATAATTTTATTAGAATTTTCATACTTTAGTAAAATCTTTTTTTTATATCTTTCCTTGCCATCACATTTTTCAGTCGATTCTTTTGTAGACTGGCCACTAGATGCTCCTGCAACATGCAACAATTGGGAATCAAGTGGGTTGGAATCTAAACCTGTCTTACTGCTTTCTAATTTATCAACTGTCTTTCCTTGCGATGGAATTGACTGTTGACTAATTGAGTCATGATTTGAACTTAATATGCACACCATACTAACTTCAGATTCAATGCTTGATTTCTGCTTAACCTGTTCAGCAGTTCTTGAGTTTTGAAGCATCCTCTTTTTGTGGTGAATTCTATTCTCTGTTGCAATATTTGGCAGAACTATATCTATAGTTTCAGGATTCGATTTTAGTGCACTGATTTTTTCTCCCGAAGCCACATCTTCAGGTTCTTCTTCGACCAGTAGAGATGGCATTTCAATGTGTTCATTTTCATCTATATCACTTTCAAGAATTGGTACTTTGTAAGGTGTATTTGTATCGAGTTTATTTTCCACTTTATTTTGAACATCATTCTCAACGTTCATTTCCATCTGTTGCTTAATCGAAACATTCGATTTTTTTGATGTATTCGTTTCATGTGAAGCAGTTCCATTATCATTTTCCATAATTGAATCTGTGCGACTTTCATTGGCTTGATTCAATTTCAAATCACTTTGTCTGAGATTTTCATCACAGTGTGGCTCAGGCACAATTTCCGGTATTGTCGATTGATTCGTTCCCAATTGATCCAGTTTCTCGATCTCACCATTTACCTTACTATCTTGTATTATTTGTCCTATAGGTTCAGAAACTACTTCACAGTTCAAATTGATAGATGTACATACATCCTTAGAAGAACTGATCAGACTTTTGTTTGAGCTCACGCCGTCTTTTTCACATTCTGTTTTTGTATTATTGAATGTGGTATTACTATCGGTGTTCTTAAGTAAGTGTTCTGTTCTAGTTTGTTGCTTGACCTTAGCAACGTTCTTAGACTCGTCTCGTGGACTCGTGGAAATCATATCGGAATTACTTGTCAGTTTTTGTGTTTGTAATTCATTGATATCACCTGGTAACTTATTAGACAACACTGATTCTGTGCTAGATGCATTATCTTTCTTTTCTTCATGATGTTGATTCGTTGTTGCTGTAGCCTCAACGTTGTTACATTTTTCACTACGTTTTTTTTCTGTTTTTTTGAGAGCATTATGCAATGGTTTGTGGACTTCTTTGATATTATTATCTTTTATTTCATTCTTTGGGCATTTGTCAGTGTTCGTTTCTATAAGATCGTCTTGCTTGATTATACTCTCTCGGGAAGCATCACCTGTTATTTTCTCAAAAGCTTCCTTGCTGTCTACTGACTGATTGTTGATTGTTATCTCTTCAAATGAAGGCGGCTTGATTTCTTGTGAAGCAACATTGAGCCCTTCATTTTTCTCTAGGGTCACATATTCATTCAAATTGTTGGGTTTAAGATCGTGTTCATTTTTTAATGGGCTCTTACGTTTATTGTTTTTTTCACTCCCAGAACTTACGTTTCTAACTGATGCTTTTGAGGAGCGGCCCTCACGACTTTCGCGTTCATGTTTATGCAATTTTGAACGTGAAAGGCTTTCAGAATGCTTAGATCGGTTACTGTGTCTTAAGGAATCCTTCTTTGCAGCTTTGGTATCCGTGTGTTCTGATGTATGCTTCCGCGATGTTATATTCTTTTCCTCCTTTAGATCTATATAAAAGGAACCACAATTATATTGGATACATATAGATATATAAATATAAATTATTATGGAAAAAAGCAGAAAACATGTCAACACTGCTTCAAAAACTAGTACACACATGCAACTGAATTAAATAAAAATGTACCTTTGTATTTAGATTCTCCGCTTCCGTGACTGGTTGATGTACTTTCAATTTTATTAACGCTTTTTGAATGTAGATTTTTGTTACGTTTACTCCTACTTTCAACCTTTTTGTCTGCATCATCTCCAACTGTTTCTTCATTTGATTCTTTCATATTCCTTTTTCCGTTTTCGTTGTCCCTGTCGTCATCACTTGAATAAAAGCTTGAGTCTAGCTCAGCAAATTTGAAAGGTGTTGATTTGTTGCTTGAGTTTAATTCATTTTTTAACGTTGTTTTAGTAATATCGTTTTGTTCCACAGCAGGATCATTGCAATCACTCACTATATTCAAAGTACCTACTACTTGTTTCTTCGGTGATGAGTTATGCTTTTTCTCAAATTCGATTATACATTTTTTGTCCATTTCATTTGAATTCACTTGTTCAGTACCGAGTTCCTTACGCCCATCAGGGGATGCCTCAAATAGATTATCCAAATTTTTTTTTGTATTTAAGATTTTTGGCGTAACCGCTTTCATTCCAGCACTAGAATTCTCTTCATCTCGTATTTTCTGTTTGTTCGTCTCTGGTTCAGCAATTATTTCAGCTTCAATATCACTATAGATCTCTTTTGAATTCTCTTTCTCCATAGCCAAATCATCAAACAATGCGTCAAAGAAGATATTTGATTTCTCATTTGAAGTTGTAATTGCTATTTCCTCAGACTCTGAATCCTTCATCACATCACATTGTTTCCTTTTTTTAAATGCCTTTAAATCATTTAGTATGTCTGCTTCCATTATTTTTTCGGCACTTTCACTTTCTTTAGTGCAACCATATTCTGTTTTAGCTTGCACAGAAGCAACGTTGTCGCTATTCAACGCTTTCGCGTTATTTTGTATGTCATCGGTGTGGTTAGTTTTTCTCTCTTTTAAATTTTCCTGTTTTAATACATTACGCGTATTTAATGGAGCCACTGAATCTAGATCCCCATGATGAGACAAATGTTGATGCTTAGTACTATTTCTCCCTTTGTAGTTTTTATCTCCAGAATTACCTAATCTGAAATTTTCAAAGAAGTTAATTTCATAACATACAGAACATTCAAAATTGATATGGATTTTACATAAGATGCTATATAATGTAATATTAGCCCTTCGCTTTTAGAAACATTCAGATAAAGTCAGTTAAATGTTAATGACTCAAATAACGTCTGCTAGTGGTCTCCCGAAATGCATTGTGTGAAACTGCGCTATGGGTCTTTTGTGCACTTTTGAGCACAAACAGATTATGGAAGCAGATTATAACCATCTACTACAGGAGGGTGATATCGAAACAGGTTACTTAACAACAGCATGTTCGTTTCGATAAAGCCATAGATGTACATAAAACTGTACGATTTACCCAACAATGATGAAAAAAAATATGCTCAGACTGTTTATCGGTGATGAACGCAGCAACTCCAGGCAAGTATATTATATGTTGATAGCTACATGTGTATATCGTTTAATGTTCACTTTAGTTTCTTTTTGATGTTGAACAATAACTACATATAAATCCATTGTGTTCAGGCAGAATAAATACAACCAGAAGATAATAATAATAATTGGGTGGCGCTACAGCCCGTAGAGGGCCAGGGCCTAGCTTCTCAGCAACCACTCGTGTTGTGCGTGCTATTGTTCTATCACGAGTGGAAGGGACCTACAGTTTTATGCCGACTCCGAAGGGCCAAGTTTAAGAAGCTTTTTCTAGACAGTTATACTCTTCGAGCAATGTCAGAGACTCGAAAGAGGTGGGACCGTGATAAGCATTTTTTGTATCAGGAATCGAACCTAGACATGTAGGTCCGAATGCGTAAAAATCCGTTTACTAAAAAACCGACTTATTTTCTACATAAAAATATGCAGATTTACCTACCTCCCGGATGATTCACCTTGGAATGGATTGCGCCTTTGTCCACTGCATTCAGATAAATTTCCTTTATTCTCTTCCACATTTTTCAAAAAGGATTTTGTGTAACCAGCACCTACTCCTTGATCAGCGTTGTCGTTTCTTGAGCTAGGCGGCATTACATCGTGATGCGAATGCTTTCCTCCTGGACGTACAACCCGGCGAAAACATAGATCATCTTTTCTGTTACGATTTGTGAAATAATGTAAATACACATGTACATATGTACGTTATTGATTTGCTTACTCTCTTCTCAATTCACTTATTTGATTATCTTTTCTTTTGATTTCCGTCCGAGCAGTTTCAAGGAGACTTGAAAAATTTGTTTCCAGTAATTTGATTTTCTTGCTTAGCTCTTTTTTTTCTGTCTGTAGTTTTTCGATTGTCCCAAGTGCAACATGGTATTTTTCTTTCCACTGGGAATCTTCCTCTGCTTTCTGTAAAAAAAATGAATTTGTATTAAAAAGATACATTCATAAGAATATGTTAATTTACTTACTTGTTTTCCTTGTTCTTGAAGTAATTGCAAGTCGTCATATATATCGAAGTCATCCATTTCATTAATTATATTTTCATCACTAAACAAAATCGAAATATTGTCCTTCTGTTTTCGTACATTCAAATCTGTATTACTTTGTGCAATTTACTTCTTGTCAACGAGCGCCAAAAATCGCTGTCAGTTTACTATAATTTTTGTAATTTCGTATACAGTTTGAACAAAAACAATGTTACCATTTCGTATAATTAAACTCATGACATTGCCCGTATTCAGGTACCACACAATGGTTGTCCTGAAACGCCAACGCTGGTTGTTACCATCCCTTAAATCAATTTGTCATTTGTTTATTGTGTTGGATGTACATAACCAATAATATTTTTCTTATCAAAGTGTACGTGAAATTTGCTATAATACAACATAATACAGTAATGTCAGATTTCGATGTCAACAACCAGTACGACTTACGAGGCGCGAAAATATCAGTAGAAGGATTTAAAACAATTGCGAAGCGCTGATCATTTTCCATTTATTTCCCTGATATTGCCAATGGATCCTACAATATCTGTTTCTAAAGTACGACTTTCATTTACACAAAAAAACATGTTCAACAGTTAATTTGATATATTTTTATTATTGAAAGGGTTGCTTTGTGTTCAAAAATGGTGCAACCCGTGCAGAAAGCAATACGAAAAAATCCAAAAAGGTAAATTCTAAAAGTGCTCCGCTTTTAGGAAAGGATGTAACTGAACAACCATTCTATAAAGCTTACTCCCAAGCATGGGAGCAATTTTCAAAAGATATTGAAGGCCTTCAACGAGAATGCTATTCAAAAACTCTTAAAGAGCTAATAGATCACATCGAAAAGGCTTATGATAATGAGGATTCGCCGGCAAATATCTTGCCAGCAGTGGCTTTGCTAACTGGTGAGTTTATACAAAAAGAATAAAACGCACAAGCAATTCAATAAAAGGGAACAATTTTCAGGCATTAATCAACCAGATCATTATGAACAGTTTAACGCCTTGTCCGAATGTATCACGGAGAAACTATCATCTTGTGTTTGTGTGATACAATCTCGTGATTGTTCCAATATAAAGACAGCTATTGAAACCATGGTATATGGATTTGTTGAAGCACCTTTCGAGAATGAAGACAGAGAGCATAAACGCCTGCGTCGATCTCAATGCACAATGCAAGTGCTTAGCGCATGGTATAAAAGTTCGAATGAAAAGAACAATCTTGTGGTAATTCTTCCAGATTTTGAATGCTTTAATGGAGAAATACTACAGAATTTAATATTAATTCTAAGTTCATATTGTGCGAAAATACCAATAGTATTAGTTTTGGGCGTTGCAACTTCAGAATCTGCGTTACATAGCACCCTGCCATATCATGTAACGAGCAAAATAAGACTTAAAATTTTCCAAACACAGCCTGCACCCATTGGATTAAACGATGTATGCGCTATTTCAAATAAACATAAACATTTTTGTAATAATATTCTCTCTGTAGATATTGGAGAAAGTTCTTCTCTCACCGAAACATTCAGTTCACTTGTCGGGCAAATCATTTAAGTTCCTTACACACATATTTCTCTTCTATGATTTCTCAATAAATGGATTCATTCAAGGGTTCAAGGTAAACATTTATTTCGTTGAAATACAAATATTGACATTTATCTTTCAGTATTGCTTGATGGAGCACTTTCTTCGGGGTAATGCGTATTCTCTTTGCACTGACTACGGATCTTCTCTTAAGATGATAAAACAACTAACTCATGAAGATATGGAATGTATTCGGCGATTCCTATCTTTTCGTCCCTATGTAGAAAGCTTGAATGACTGCAAGAAAGTAATATCAATTTTAACAGATGATGGATATCTGAAGAAGAAATTACCTCAGCTTCTTCGAGATTGTCACTTGCACTTTATATACTTTCGTATTTTCATTGAATTTCTTACAACCCTCGTACACGACCTACCTAAAGCTCCTTTGGGTAAATTTCAAAGAGAGGTTTATGCCAATTGCCTGATGAAAGATATAACAGAAACGAGCGAATTTAAAGAAGCTTGGCAGATGCTTTCTTTTATGTCAAAGGATGAGTTTGTCGCAAAGATATCAAATTCGATCACAGCTACGATTGATTTTGTTAAGCTTGAAGTTGATGACCTAAGTCTAGCAGACGCGTGCAGGCCTACAATAGACGAGGTGAGCAAGATTTTGTGAATTTAATTTATTTGAATGCATCTAATGTCATTAATTTCATTTAGAAAATAAATGCAATCAAAGAATTGCTCACAGCAGTTGTGATGGCTGGTATGGAAGCGAAACAAAAAAATATTTCAAACACTGATATGTCGCATACATTAAAGCAAGTTAGTCGGCACGATTTAAAGGAAAAACTTTTAGAAATGTCCAAAAAGGACATAACAATATCAGATTTTACGAAGTCTGTGAATGAAACATTGGAATTCATAAAGAATAAAGTTGTGATGGAATTTCTTAGACCTCTAAGTAAAGCGCCACCCTTACATGAGATATTTGTATTTTCTGATATTCAAGCAGTTAAAAGAAATATCATTGGTGCACCACGTGCTGCACTGCATATGGCTTTAAATAATCCAAAGTATTATTTACAGTGCAAATGTTGCGACTTGGAGAATATTTCCGACATAACGGTTACGCTACCTGACGTTTCGGTTGCCTATAAATTACACCTCGAATGTGGAAGGATGATCAATTTGTTTGATTGGTTACAGGCTTTTCGTTCGGTAGTTGATTGCAACGAGGATGATCAAGATCAAGTAGATCCCAAAATTCAGTAAGTGTGCTAATGTACATTAATGAGGTTATGCATATGCTGTCGGATCAATAAGTCGGTAACTTTTTGAACTTGATTCAAGCTCCGTCCTTGATCCGACCGCTTATATGTATACCTGTTAAAGAGTACCATTTTAATCATCACTATGAAAAATCTTACTTTTCAGAGCCCGATTCACGCGTGCTGTCGCTGAGTTACAGTTTCTCGGGTATATCAAAACATCCAAACGAAAAACTGATCACGTTACAAGATTAACGTGGTAAAATGGAAAAAAAAAGTTCAAACATTTTCTCATATTAATTTATTTTTTTCTTTTAATAAATGCACTACTTTATGTTTTGTTGTTAATAGTTTAAGTGCGAATATAGCCGTGGAATAGAAATAAACTATTTTTTCACATTCATATCATTACGGTTTTATAATGTAATCTCATTTAGATTTGTGTTCTACATAAGCTTTAAGGTCTGAATAGCTTCAGTAATTCTTTGAATTTCATTAGAAGACTCTTCCAGTTTCTCTGTATTCGTCGTTTGAACATCTGCCGGCACCTTTATCTGGTAATCAGTCGCAGACATAGCTTGATTCAATTTTGTTACAGTCTGCTCAAGCTGTTTTCGCTTCTTCTCTAGTTTCATTATTTCCTTATCAGCTTCAATTAGACCCTTTAATAACAGGTGCACCTCGCATTGTCCTGATATTGTCAGTATGGCACAACCTTGAGGTGGCGTCATTTCAAACTCTACTTTCGAACAATACGCAATCGTGGCTAAGTCGTTCGCATATTTTTTCAGTACTTCATTTGGTTGGGGGTCGGTACAAACTATAAATGCTTCAGTTTTCGTTTTGTTTGGAAGATTGTAATCGCTACGAGCAGAACGGATAATACGAGCTGTTTTCTGCATGAATTCAACTTCGCGCTCGACCTCCTCACTTCTCCAGGTTGTGTTCTCTATAAAAACAAACAATAAAGTCAGAAAAATCACTTATAGAAATATCTTAAAGCATACCAGGATATGCAGCCACACAAATGCTCGGTGTTTCATCCAATCTCGGTAAACGTTGATATAATTCCTCCGAAATAAAAGGCATAAAAGGCGACAGTATTCTTAAGCCCATATCGAGACATGTAAAGAGCACTTTTCGAGCGTTAGCCTTTTGAGTTTCGCTTCCATTTTGGAAGATGGGCTTTAGACATTCTAAGTACACATCACAAAGATCATAAAGCCAGAAACTGTAACAAGCACTTGTAGCAGCAGCAAAATCGTAGTTGTCGAATCCAGTATTACATGCATCTATAGCTGCAGCTAGACGAGACAAAATCCAGTGGTCCATATTATTTTCATTTCCACTTAGACTTATGTCCGAAGAATACTTTTCATCACCGCCAAAGTACATCAGAGCAAATTTAGTTGCATTCCACAGTTTATTACAGAAAAACCGATAGCCTTGAACACGGTTGATGTCCAAGTTAATATCGCGAGCTTGTGTAATGTAAGCACATAATGCAAAACGCAGAGCATCAGTTCCACACTCTGGGATACCATTGGGAAAATCTTGTGCCTGTCCTGCTTTAGCTTTCTCTATTTCTTTGGGATCTAAATTTGAGTCAAGTAATTGATTATGCAATTCCTCAAGACTTATTCCCCGAATCACGTCCACAGGATCTATAACGTTGCCCAAGCTTTTCGACATTTTTCGGCCGTGAGCGTCACGTACCATAGGATGTAAGTAAACTTCCTTAAATGGCAATTTGCCAAGTAGTTTTTGCCCGAAAAACACCATTCTTGCCACCCAGAAAAAAAGAATATCATGACCTGTCTCAAGTAACGATGTCGGGTAGAATGTTTTCATGTCATTGGTATTGTCTGGCCAACCAAATACAGAAAATGGGAATAAGCCTGAACTAAACCAAGTGTCCAAAACATCTTCGTCTTGTTTCAAAATTATTTTGCTTGAATCGACGTTGAACTTTGATGTTGCTTTAACCAATGCTTCTTCTTTACTACGCGCCACAATCCAATAGTCTTCATCGTCACTCTGTAAGATGTCGATAACACATTATTTTTTTAAATAAATATTATTCTTTATATATTACACAAGTAAACATCTTTTGTTATTCGACAATTCATATTAAAACCTTGACTCACCGATCCACTTTTGATGGTTGCATCATTGAAAGTTACAAAGTATGCCGGGATACGGTGACCCCACCAAAGTTGCCTCGAAACGCACCAATCTCGAATACCGTCCATCCAGTGGTACCATATTTTTGTATGGTTTTCTGGGGTGATTTTCAACTCTCCAGATTTGACTGCTTCTGTGGCTGATGCTGCCATGTCATCACATTTAACATACCTTAACGGAGAAAAAGTATTACAAGACAATGCCTCTAAAATATAAACTGTAAGTTACCATTGTGGTTTTATCATAGGCTCTACAACATCCTTAGAACGGCTGCAAAACGGCACTACCATAGGATTATTTACTGTCTCCCTATACAATCCTAGTTCTTTCAATTTTTCGATAATCGTTTTACGACAGTCAAAACGTTTCATGCCTGTAAACTCTCCATAATCGCCAATTATGTAACCATCATCATTAAAAATTGTAATAAATGGTAGTTTTTTTCTCTTTCCGACCTCGTAGTCATTAGGATCATGAGCAGGAGTAATTTTTACAGCCCCTGTGCCAAAGTGCATCTCCACAAAATCATCACACACTATTGGCAGTCTTCGATCGCAAAAGGGATGTTTAACAAACTTCCCATGCAAGTGTTTATAACGTTCATCGTCGGGGTGAACAGCAACTGCTGTATCTCCTAACATAGTCTCTATACGAGTTGTTGCGACAATTATTTCTTCATCAGTGCCTTCAATTTGATAAGCAAACTTTATTAAAACACCGAACTCCACCTTTTCTTGATAACCAGGAATGCTAAACAGTGTTCGTCCTGGTATATCGATTTTATCAACTTCTATGTCTGAGATTGCAGAACGTAAGGCACAGGACCAGTTAACCAACCTCGAACTCCTGTATATGCTTCCGTCTTCATGAAGGCGGACAAAAGCTTCAGTCACTGCGCGACATAATTTCTCATCCATAGTAAACGCCACCCGACTCCAATCATAAGATGAACCCAGCAATTTCAATTGGTCATATATCCTATCACCCTTTTCCCTTCGCCAATCCCATATTTTTTCAATAAATTTCTCTCGGCCTAAGTCATGCCGACTCAATTGTTCTTCACGCCATAACTTTTTTTCAACCACGACTTGAGTCGCTATTCCAGCATGATCACATCCTGGAACCCAAAGCGTGGTAAATCCTTTCATTCGATGATATCGTGTAATTGCATCTTCAATTGCATTAGTTAGAGCATGTCCTAAGTGCAATGAACCAGTTACATTTGGTGGTGGAATAACCATGACGAACTTTCCTTTTGGATTTTCATCAGCTTGATTTCCCTGCTTGAAAATATGAATCATTTTACTCTGCATGACGTAATATATGTGTAAGCATTACCCTATACTCGGGTTTGAAAAACCCTTCCTTCTCCCACCAGCTATACCAAGCAGCTTCAACATAACGTGGACTATATGCATCAGGTAAAGTATCTGAGATACTTTTTTTCTCACCAGGGACTGTACTGGCGGTATACACCGCAGTCTCTTTCACTTCTTTCGTTTTTTTCTGTCATTTAAGGGTTACAATTTACAACTATAGACAACACTGTCTCAAATGAGAGCCACTTACCTCCGGTTTTTCTTTTGTTACAACTGGAGTAGTGGATTTCTTATCCAATTTTTCCTGTAGTTTTGCCAACTTTGCAGCTTTTTTTGCTTCCTTTTCCAACTGCTTCGCAGTTTTCGGTGGTTCCTCACCATCGGCAAGAGGCTTAGCTGTTTCTTCAGGCATTTTTCCTATTAAAGTTATTATTTAAGAATTTAATGAAATTGCCACGACAACAAAAATAACAACAGAAAGTAAATGGCAACTTTACCAATCAAACAATCCCTTATAAAATGGATAAGTCAGAAGTGAGAAATCGTTGACAAATCATACACAGATCAGCAACGTGCGAAACCAATTGTCAACCTGCTGTCAACATTGACAAATTGAAACGATGGTAATGCTGTATTCTGCTTTCGAATATGGGTATTAGCACAATAATCAGGAGAACTATTTACATATATATTTATATTATACTATAACTGTGTTAATTTTTTTTATGCAGCTCCAGAGTATTTCAAATCATGAGTATCGAAAATAATTATAGCGGCGTAAACACTCCACATTTTGTCGATACAATTTGCTGAAAAAAACTCAAACTGCCTTGTCCACCGTACTACGAGTCTGCTAACTTTGTAGTGACAAGCGTTCACACTTTTGGCTCTTCAAGCCCTTGCTGAGTGTGAACGCCGATTCGAAAATAATAAAAATGATGCACTCTGATTTACAATTATTTCTTTCTTATGTCGAGTCGAAATTTTTTACTAACACAGTAACTAACGTAGTCAACACTAATTATCTGAGACTTTTTTCATTTCACTGACTGTTGTTGACAGGACTTAGTTGTCATTTCTTTGTATCAAATATGTACTAGTCGATTTTTCCACAACATCGGGATTGAAATTTATTTAAAAATTATATTTCATATTATAATAGTTTTATAAAGTTAGTCATCTTCTCAGAAATGGATGAAGATCTACCGAGTACATTTGATTTAATAGTCGTGGGGACAGGTTAGAAATTGCTAAGATGTATTGGCTGAATATGATATGTATTTCTTTGTATGCAGGATTTGTTGAATCAGCCATCGCAGCCGCAGCTAGTCGTATTGGAAAAAGTGTCCTCCACATCGATCCGAATGATTTTTATGGAAGCTACTGGGCTTCGTTTAGTCTAGAAAACTTTCAAACGTTTCTGTCATCCTCTTCTGAGGACAATGACATATTGTTTGCCAAGCAGAAGTGGAATGTTCCAATTGATGTTGAGGCTGACTGTAATGAAACCGAATGGACGCAAACGAGATTGTTGAAATGTTCAAGGAAATTTAACATCGATCTAGCACCAAAATTAATATTTTCAGCAGGAAAACTAGTAGATCTTTTAGTTTCCTCTAACATATGTCGATATGCAGAGTTCCGAGCAGTTGATAAAATATTTACTTTATTTGATGGTGATTTTCTTAACGTGCCTTGTTCTCGTACAGATATATTTAACACGAAGGACCTATCGATTGTTGAGAAACGTCTTTTGATGAAGCTTCTTACTAATTGCATTAGTTATGAAATGAAGGCAGAAGAATCTACAAAATACGAAAGTAAAACATTCCTAGAATATTTGGAGGAAAATAAGCTTTCCAAAAAAATTATACATTGTGTGATAAATTCAATTGCAATGTGCGATGTCCATACGCCAATGAACATAGGTATGGAAAGAATGAGAATGTATCTTCAAAGTTTAGGCAAATACGGTAATAGCCCGTTTTTATACCCAATGTACGGTTGTGGAGAAATTCCGCAGTGTTTCTGCCGGTTGTGTGCTGTTTTTGGAGGCATTTATTGCCTAAAGAGAGAAATTAATCTAATACGCAAAGAAGATGAAAAACTTACCCTAGAAATTAATGGAAACGCAATTAACACCAGCTATTTGGTTGCATCCAATGCATGGACTAATAAAAAAAATTTGACAACAAACATGTATACGAGAAAGCATCGCTGCGGAAATTTAGCTAGAGGGGTACTTATTACCTCTACCCCAATTGGAAATGAAGAACAAAATTCGGGCGGAGGAGGCGTAAATGTTATTCGGTTAATGGAAGGATCTGATCCTGGAAGAGCTGCTATATTCCTTCAATTATCACATTACTCTGGAACATGCCCTAAAGGATTGTGTAAGTACTCACAATAGATTTAAGCACAGTGTTACTTACTTACTTACTTACTTAAGGTGGCGCTACAGTCCGGGGTGGACCTGGGCCTCAACCAACAAGCGTCTCCAGCCAGCTCGATCTTTAGCTAGCTGTCTCCAGTTTCGCACGCATAGTTGGTTGAGGTCCCTTTCCACTTGCGTGCGCCACCTGAGTCGCGGTCTTCCTCTACTGCGCCGTCCCTCGGGGGTGGATTCGAAGACTTTTCGGGCCGGAGTATTGGTTTCCATCCGCTCTACATGACCTAGCCATCTCAGTCTTTGGATCTTCACTCTTCTGGCTAAGTCGATGTCGCTGAACAGCCCGTATAGTTCGTCATTATATCTCCTCCTCCACTCACCGTCTATGCAGACGGGACCGAAAATCACACGAAGAATTTTCCTCTCGAAGCAACCAAGGGCAGCTTCATCCGCTTTTGACAAAGTCCATGCCTCCGCGCCATATAGCAGGACTGGGACGATTAAGGTCTTGTAGAGCGTTATCTTGGTTGTTCGAGAGAGGGCTTTGTTTACCAGTTGCTTTCTTAGCCCAAAGAAGCAGCGATTGGCAAGGGTTATTCTTCGTTTGATTTCAGCGCTGGTGTCATTGTCTGAGTTTATAGCGGTGCCTAGGTAGACAAAGTTTTTGACCACCTCAAAGTTATATCTGTCTGCTGTGACGTTCTGACCGAGACGTCGGTGTTGGGTGTCCTTTCTCGTTGACAGCATATACTTGGTCTTACCCTCGTTTACCGCTAAACCCATCTTCGCGGCCTCCGTTGCAATACCCACAAAAGCGCCATTGACATCACGCTGCGTTCTTCCAATAATGTCAATATCGTCGGCATATGCGAGTAGTTGGACGGACTTCTGAAAGATTGTTCCTCTGGTGTTGGCGTTCGAGTTTTGAACAATTCTTTCAAGAACGATGTTGAAAAAGTCGCATGACAGCGCGTCGCCTTGTCTGAATCCTTTTTTGACATCAAAGGTCTCGGTTAGGTCTTTACCGACCTTGATGGAGCAGCGTGCATTCTCCATCGTCATCCTACACAAACGGACGAGTTTGGTAGGGATGCCAAAACTAGACATTGCTCTGTATAGCTCGTCTCTATAGATGCTATCATACGCGGCCTTAAAATCGATGAAAAGGTGGTGGGTATCGATTTGTTGCTCCTGGGTTTTCTCCAAAATCTGCCGTAGTGTGAATATTTGGTCGATGGTGGATTTTCCTGTCCTAAAACCACACTGGTATGGACCGACCAGGTTGTTGACGAATGGCTTTAGGCGTTCACACAGTATGGCAGATAAGATTTTATATGCGATACTTAGGAGACTGATGCCTCTGTAGTTGGCGCAGTTCAAAGGGTCTCCTTTTTTATGGATCGGGCAACAAAGCACAGTGTTAGCATATTTAATTAAAACGGTATGAAGTTTATTGTCGGTCGTAGCGTTGTGAGTCTGTGCGCCGACTCCTAAGCACTTGAACCTCGGTGTCTAGGTTCGAATCCCAGTACGACAAAAATGCTTTTCACGACCCCACTTCTTTCGAGTCATTGACAATGCGCAAAGAGTATAACTGCCGTTCGGATTCCGCATGATACTAGTTCATTTCCACTCGTGAGAGAACAATAGCACCGCACAACACGAGTGGTTGCTGAAAAACTTAGGCCCCTATCGAAGTTGTTAAAAAACTCTCGATTATGTCAAACGATCGGCATCTCTGTGATGAACACATACCATATAAACAATACTTATATACTTCTACGTATGCTATGAGTTTTAGTTAAAATTACTATAAAATATAATAAGGCTTAAGTTTACATCTAACTTGAAAATAATTTGAATCTCAAGGTTGTTACTGTCATATGACCATGGTTTCGCATTACAGTGTTTCTTTCCCAATCAAGAGAGTAAAATATTAGAATTGTATCTTATTTTGTTTTGGTATTACATATAATCGTTAAGAAGAAACCAATGTTCAAACACTCGTGTGTCTTATGTGAGCTACCTACATGTTGTTCAATGTTGTCCCTTCAATATTCGTTGCTTGGGCCAAACATTGCATACAGTATGTGTTTTAAGTAGTAAACATTATGCAGAATATTCTCTATTGTAAGAACTATACAAATGTATTGATCATTTCTTAAAAATATATTTTTAATAGGAAATATTTTATTTTTTTAGATCTCATCCATATTACGTCGGACTCCGTTTCTAGCGACCCGGAAAGTGATCTAGAGCCTTTTATCAAACAAATATGTGATCAAAGCAAAACCGATGTCCCAAGAATATTGTATTCTGCATTCTTCTTAATAGCCCAATGCAAGCAATGTCGGGTAGAAAATTTGTCGTCTGAGTCCCATCCGCAAAGGGAGCGAATATTTTCTACATGTGGACCTTTATTTGGTATTGATTACGATAATTCTATAGAAAATGCGCGGGATATATTCAATAGCATCTACCCTGACGAGTTCTTTCTACCAAGAGCACCAGATCCAGAAGAAATTATTATAGGCGATGAAGACCCAATAGCATTGACTGAACATTCCTTGCCAGACGATCTTAAAGCGCAAATACCTAACATTGAACAAAGTATGGAATCGATGGAGTTAACTGAAAACGATACAACTTAACTTTCATAAGTTTTGTCATTCTTGACAACCGTAATATTCACTTATAGTTTAAGAATAATTAGCAAAAAGCCTTTAATATTTTACGAAATATTATATATTTTGATTTCTAAATAAATCTATTACTGCACAAAATAATTCACGTGTACTATGTCTTTGACTAATAACATAATTTGAGAAGTTTGTCACCACCGCTGCAACAGCGGGCCCTCACTTCAATCAGTATTTGCATGCTCAGAAAGGCATGTGCCATAAGGACAAGCAGTGAAATCCATAGCTCACCGACCTTATTATAACGTTTATTATAAGTGTTATGTTATGTTATGTATACATTTATTTACACAAAAAATAATTTCGATTAAGCTTCTTATAAATACTATATCTAAAAACAAAATGAATAATTTATATTATATACATACAGTGGACTCTCGAATTGTTTGCCATATTTTAGCATTCCCCTCAATTTTCCATACAAAAACACTCTCTATAGGTCAAACCCTCTCTCGTACAAATTCTCTCGATTCTTGGCCTGAATTTTCACCCTTTAAGTTCAAGTGAGAGATAATTTCGACTTAGGGAGAGTCCACTGCATATGGATCATTGGCCACAATAAAATACACCTATTATCTTCACTGCAAGAAGCTTCAGTGTTTGCCAGAAATGAATGAGTAAATAATAAATAATAAGTAAAAAGAAATATAATATTACTATATATTATATTAAAAAAATAATATTACTCATTCATTTCTGGTGTTTGCGCCACGAACTACCCCCACAAATGAAGTCGATCAACTGCACAGTACAATGTGAACGCAAAGCATTTTTTGGTCGTTAGACCGGATCGTATCACATGTGGTACAGTGTTTATCCCGCTAATGTATCTTTTCTATTTTCTTCTAAGTGCAAGATGTTTCTCTTATTGTTAAAACACACATCTCGACAGTCGTGATACAAGAAATTCATAGCTCAATTCTCCACTTGTAATGCGCACCTAACGATATCTGTTGGCGAGTGGCGCTTGTTTGCCACATTCATTCTTATATTCATAGGTCCATTCTCCACTAGATGACGCTGCCCATGCAAAAGACGGGTGAATGAACCTGTTGTTATGGTTGCATGCGAAAACAAAAAACCAAAACAAACTACAAACCGGAAAAAATTCACCAGACAAGTGCATCTTCAATCGACGTGCAATATATGCGATTATATTGTATCTGGATATGCCTTTTGATAAAGTACTATATAAGCATGATGATCCGCACGGACCTGGCGATGTTTATTTTATGTGGCAAAAAGGTGCTTCCGGTTCACTCCTAGCATCCACTGGTTCGGATGGAACAGTTGCAATTTTTAACAGACAGGGCCAATTGATTGAACGCATTTTGCTACAGGGGTAAGAATATACAAACATACATATTATGTTTTTGCTCTAGAAATACATGCCTATGTGCATAATTACATTTGTTTACAGTCTATGTTCGGGATTTTCATGGGACAGTTGTGGCGATTTACTGGGAATAATAACATCCAGCTCGTCGCAGATATTACTTTGGGATTCCAATTCACAACGAAAGCAGATAATTGACTCTGGTTTGCGTGACCCACTCAGTTGCATTGTGTGGTCAAAAGATCGGCAAATACTAGCGGTTGGAACAACACGCGGTAATTTGGCTATCTATAACCATCAAACGTCGAAGCGAATTCCAATTTTGGGTAAACATTCAAAGAGGATAACATGCGGAGCATGGTCAGAGCATAATATGCTGGCCCTTGGCAGCGATGATAAGAGTTTCACTTTATCTAATGAAGAAGGTGATTCTTTACGTGTTGTGCAATTGCGGGATGTGCCCAGCGATATGTATTTTGCTGAAATGTCAAATGATGATAAAGTTTCTGGAGAAAATGCTATCAGTATGATCATTGGAAAACGAACGTTATTTTTGTACTATCTTCCGGAACCAGATTCTCCTACCGAACTTGGGTTTCAGAGTCGGTATGGGTCCTTACTGCAGCACAAATGGTTTGGTGATGGATATATTTTATTGGGATTTTCAAACGGACACGTTGTGGCCATATCAACAAATCCAAAGGACGTTGGTCAGGAACTTTGGCAAGTAAAGAATCATAAGGAGATATTAACTGGGTTAGCTCATTGTCCAGCTTTAGATATAGTTGCATCGTGTGGAGATGACACGTAAGTAGTTTAGTATGTACATATGTATACGATATCTGATAATATATTCCAAAGGGTAAAAATACATTCTATATCAAATCTTCAAGAAACGGAAAAAATTATTACGCTCCCTGACCACTCCAGCGTACAGATGATAGACTGGAGTAGCGATGGTCAACTATTAGCGGTGACAACGAGTCATGGATCTATTTGCGCATTTGTCACCAAATTGCAGACAATGTTTGCTGTATCCCCTCCACGAATCGCAATGTTAAGTAGTTTAGCGGAGGTCTCAATATTTGTCTACACTCCAGATAAGGTAGTTGTCTTATAATACGTCTGACTCTTGTGTTGACTTAATTTAACCTTAGTCAAAGCCAATACCTATCAAGTTGACTCTTGAAATCGAGCCTTCATTTCTTGGAATTGGTCCTTATCACCTAGTTGCCGGAATGAATAATCATGCGTGGTTTTATGATCTTGGAAAAACGTTGGGTGATGCACCAATGCTGTTGGGAGATCGAGAATTCATATCAGAAATAAAGGACGTTAAAATGAATTCAGACTTCTGTTCCGTTTTATGCGGATCACATTTAGTCCTGCAATCAATTGAATCGGAAAATCCCAATACAAAAGAGAAAACAACGCAAACCTTTCCTGCAGCTGTATCTGGTCTAAGTGATGTGGTGATCACTTGTCATCTCCTAACAAATGAATTTCTCATATTTGCCACCGATGTAAGTTTAACACCATACGTATGACTGACGTTCAGAGATCGGCGCCAAAGATTTGCGTTAACCAATATTTAATGCATTTTTTTTTTTAATTCACAGCTTGGTCATTTGATTTATTTTTCTTTGGAGAAGTGGACCGTTAGTACAAAGTACAAACATAATATGGGTATTAAAGATCTTTATGGCGATGCTGAAGGTACGAAACTGGCATATTTCGACGACCATCAACAGGGTTTCATTTTCTTACCGGTTTGTTACAGTGCTTCGTAATCAACATACATATGTAAATATTTATATTTTTACTTTTTCAGACGTCTGAAGAGAGTTTGCTGATATCAGATTTGCCAAAGAAGTATAATGGAGTTTTATGGGATCTATCTCAAACGAATGTATTTTCAGTATTCGACTCAAATGTATGTTCAACTCATGTATTTCAAAGATATTCAACAGAAGGTATGTAATGAAACGTGTAAATCATTATTTAGAATATTTGCATAAAAGCAGTAAGTTTAGGAGTCGCCGTTGGCTTTATGGTAATTTATAGTATACGAATGTTATGGACTACGTTTCAGTTAATTTTGTTTTGTCTTTATTTAATTCGTTTATAAGGTTTATGAATGTTTTCATCAATTAAAAATATATAACTAACCCCCTTGTAAGGTTCCTCAAGCCTTCTGACTTGATTGCCAATTAGACAATGGCCAGTGATTACGCCTACTACTTTAATAATTTTCCTCATGTTATTGATGGACCTAGTATAGGCCACATCGTTTTCGATGAACTACAGTTGTCCAATTCCGCCCATATACGATTGGTTTTGATTATGGCGTCTGTCAGTAGTAATAGATTTTAACACTTTCTTTGGGTCTCTGGTGTCTCCCGATTTCGTGCCAATGGTATCAACTTTTCGTTGAAGAGTCTCATTATACGTTGACCAGTCAGCTTTCCTAAGTTTTTCTGAATCTTCTTCCTTTGATACCAACCATTTATTTACCGTAATTTCTAGACTGTTTGTCACCAGCGTGACGTCTAGAACTTCCTGTCTTAATTTGTTTACAAAAGTTGGCTCTTAGCCGACATTACACACCCAGAGACTAGAATCAACTATGTATTCAAAGAGTTTCGCACCTCTTCTGTTGATGTCCGCACTTCCCCAGAGTGTGTGGTGAGCATTAGTGTCAGCACCTATCAGCAGGGCTATGTTGGTATTATGTGCTGCTGCAATTGCCTTGCGTAAGGTTTCCGTGGTGAATTGTTCCTTCGTCGTCGTAAAGCATGTAAGCCGAGGACACACTTACTCTACTAGTGGTGAATTCCAGGCACGTGAGGCTTTTAGAACATTTTTAGCAAGAATGAAAGTTCATAGTCATATTCATATATGAAAGTCCTTGAGTAGACGGAGAGTGAGGTTGGCAGATGCTGCCTTTGAGTGTCATGACATGACAGTAGGTTTTCCCTTATAGTGACGTAGCCATCAGAGTCTGACGATTCTGTAACGTCACTGTATTTCTCAGCAAGGAGCGCATCTTCCTCCTCCCTCCCTTCTGTATTAGTATGAGGTTTGGAGTAGTTATCCTTCGCTTGGTCCTCAGTGATTAGGTCGAGTTTAACAAGCGAGGAGGCCATTCCCGGGATAATCGCTTCGTCTGTGTCTTGTACCTTAAAGGTGGCTTGCGTCATACCGTGGTTCAATTCGGACTTTCTTTCTTTAAGAATCGGAATCGATCCTGGTTTATAAGGAAATAGATAAGCAAACCCCTTTCTTCCGGTTTAACGGCCTTGATAATTTTCCAGTTGTCCGTAGGGAACCCTGGATTCTGCTCTTTAAGCAGCCTCGGAATTTTGTCTGAGTTGGGTGGCTTGGACCTGGTGGCATCCATGCTCTTCCACGAGGTCTCACAGGAATCTGTGAGCAGTGGTTGAAAGCCAGCTAGCCATTTTGACATTAGGCTTGTTCCGTCCTTGTTAGCCGGCCTTCTAAAGGCGTAGCCAGTACTTTGTCCATCTGGGCGCCAGTCGGTCCGGTTCGATCTGCTGAAATCGGTTGATCTTTGAGTGTTGTTTTTAGCTTTCTCGTTGGAAGAGTTTATTGTAGGTCGCTCGAGTAAACCGGTGAAAACGTCTACTATGACGACAGCCAACACTTACGACAGGCACGAATATAGACGACGATACTTTTCAGTTGGCTTTGTAAAAAAATATGCTTTTTGGCCAAGGAGTAATCTAATGAACGTATGGTTATAGTTTCTTTATTGTAGCTAATAATAAATTACATTTTCTTAAAAAACAAAAAAAACAACGTTGCACAATTTACAGAGATGTGGTATAGACAACCTTACTACTGAAAAACTTAATATAAATTCTAAGAAATTATATGGCAGTTAACATTTTAAAAGACTTTAGATTCCTGCCAGATTCCAATATGTCTCCACCTGTACTTGAGAGCGTAGATTTCACCATGGGACAAATCCACTTCCGCACTCGTACAGTTGCAAAAGTACTTAAAGATCTCGGCGTGCACAAATCCGCTGGCTCGGATGGTATTTCCCCTATTCTTCTGCGCTGGCAAAACCATTGCGTAAGCTTTTTCATTCATCCTACTCTTTCCGAGCAGATGTAAAACAGCATTTGTCCAGCCCGTCCCTAAAAAGGGCGAATCTTCGTCACCCACCTCGTACCGACGCATAGCACTTACGTCCCTTCTTTCAAAGGTCATGAAAACACTAACAAATCGTCAGCTTATGAAATATCTTGAATCGGGGAAGCTTCTTTATGACCGTTTCCGTAGCAACAGGTCCACTTGTGATCTGATAGCGTATCTCACCGAAAAGTGGAACAAATCGTTGCATAATGCAGGCGAAAACAAGATCGTTGCACTTGATATTTCTAAGGCATTTGCAGAGTTTGGCATCAAGCTCTTTTGTCGAAAATGTGTGCATATGGTATCGATGAATCTCTTCTTCTATGGATTAGAAATTAGATATCAAGTCTGATATCCACCAAATAAATGCTGGTGTACCCCAAGGCTCTGTTCAGTCTCCGACACTCTTTCTCATTTTTATTAATGATCTCTTGCCTGCTACTTCTAATCCAATCCATTCCTTCGCTGATGACAGCACCCTCAGCTTTTCATATTCGTTCCGAGACTCACGACCCTGCCCTTCGGCCGTAGAATTGGAACGGCAGCGTATGTTAAGCACATTGAATTCCGATCTTGACAGCATAATTAACTGGGGAAACAACAACAGAGTGGAATTCAATGCTTCCAAAACTCAATGCTGACTGCTGTCACTCAAGCGAACCCTTGGTAATCAGCCATTATCCAAGAATGGCGCTTGTGTCGATGAAACCGGAAAGCTTTCCATCCTTAGTATGTGTATCAACACAACACTTAGTTGGAACGATCACATATTTGAGGTCGCCAAAAATGCTGCGAAATGTTTAGGTTTCCTTAATCGATGCAAGAAATATTTCACCCCCTCTGATTTGGCTTTCATTTTTAAGGCGTATATCCGCCCCAAGCTTGAGTACAACGCTAATATCTGGTCTGGTGCTCCAAAGACCACCCTGCACCTACTAGATAGAATCCAAAAGCGAGCGATAAAACTTATAGGAGACAACAAAGTCGCAAAGTCGTCGCTTGAATCCACATAGATCAGAAATCCAATTGATCTACAACTTGTTTGAGGTTGTCATGACGCAGCAACTCGTAACCTTTAGGTTGGAGAAAATAGTTATAAATAAGTCTTAGAATAATCCTTTTAAACTTGTCCTAATATATCGGGATAGCTCTGTCTACGGGATTGGGTCAATAATTGTATACAAATTGGTCATATAACCTCATATGATATTTAAGAAAGCAGAAGATAGTGTTTTTGTCATCTGGATTAGCTTTACGTAATCTTAATTAAACATTCATTTAGAAATACGACAGTAAATTCATATCTGTGTTCTTATATTTGCTTAGGAAAGCACAGCTTTAAAGTGGGAGAGACAAAACTTTTATCCACCCATATCCCTCTCATGCTCTATGATGGTGAAATTGCACTTTGCGTTGATGGAGGTCAATTATCTACACTGACTTTAAATACACATCTTGTGAGCCCTGGAGCTAAACCCACGGAAAGTCTCAGAAATCTAATTTTTCTTCGAAAATATGAAGAAGCGTACAAAATATGTGAGAAAATACAATTAAAATCTTCATGGTTGGAACTAGGTCAGCAGGCAATTTCTGATTTGGAAACGGAATTTGGTTTGTAGAAATAATTGTTTCTCACGATTTGTATGTCTGCTAATTTACCATTTAGCTCTCAAGGTATATCGCAACATTGGAGATGCATCGATGGTCTCAGCATTAGAGGAAATACGGTATTTTGAGGATATAAATACGCTTTGTGGTTTTTGTTGTCTCCTTTTGGAAAAGTCAGAAGAAGCTAAAGATTACTTTGCAAAAAGTTCAAATACAAAAGAAGCATTAGATATTTGCAGAGACTTATTGCAGTGGGAACAAGCTATGATGCTGGCTGGAAAACATGACCCGGACCAGGTTCCATTCATTGCACGAGAATATGCTCATCAACTAGAATTCACGTAAATTTGATACATACATATCTTACATGTACTATATTTTTATTCTCTTCACTAATTTTTTAGAGGGAACTATGCAGAAGCACTTTATCATTATGAAAGAGGTTATAAGGAGGATTTGATCAATGGGAATAGAGATATTTTATTGAACGCATCATTGGCATTCGAAGAACATGTAAAACTTTGCAAAGCTGGAATTGCAAGAAGTTCCATAAGAACTGGAGACTTTAGACGTGGGGTAATGAAATATTACAAGTAGCAATCAATTAATCAGCTGATAAAATCCTAATATATCTTATGGACAGATACAATATGCTGTAGAATTGGACGATAAGCAACTTCTCTATGATTGTGCAGAGTCGTTAGCAACAGTTGGTCACATTACGGAAGCAGCTGGTCTTTACGAACGTGGACAATATTATGATGAAGCTTGTACCCACTATATTTCGGTCAAGATGTGGAATAAAGTAAATCAAATCTTACCGCACGTGACCAGCACAAAATTACATGCGGCTTTCGCAAAAGCTAAGGAAGCTGAAGGACAATTCCAGGACGCCATATCAAGCTATCGAATTGCTGGAGACTTAGACGCAGTTGTGCGCATTTATCTTGACCAATTGCAAGACCCACATTCTGCTTCTGAAGTAGTACTCGAATCAAGGTCTGTAGACGGTGCCAAGATGTTGGCGAAATTTTTTCAAAAAATTGGTGATATTGAACAAGCGTTGCAATTTCTTGTCATCTGTGGATGTGTCCAAGAAGCATTCTCTTTAGCACAGAGGCATAATAAACTTCGTCATCACGGAGAACTATTGGAACGATACGAAAATGCAAAATCAGCTGATTACTTGGTTCTAGCGCACTTTTTTGAGAGCGAAAAACATACATTATTGGCTGGCAAGTATTATTTTCTTGCCAGAGAATTTTCGAAAGCTCTTAAGTTCTTTATAAAGGCCACCTCCTTTTCCGGTGAAGAATCGCAAGCGTTATCCATGGCTATAGATTGTGTAGCATCTTCAAATAGCGATCAATTGGCCAATCAATTAATTGAGTTTTTGTTAGGAGAGGTCGACGGATCTCCGAAAGACCCAAGGTATCTCTTTCGACTGTACATGGCAAGAAAACACTATAAGGATGCCGCTAAAACAGCAGTTGTTATCGCAAGTCAAGAACAAATTGCTGGTAATTACAAGGCATCAAGAGATCTTTTATTTTCCATGTATCAGGAATTACGTCGTAATAATTTATCCGTTATGGCTGACATGCGACACAATTTGGTATTACTTCATCGGTACACTTTAGTCCGAATACATGTGAAACTAGGAAATCATTATTTGGCCGCAAGATTATTGATTGAAGTAGCAGCAAATATATCCCAATTCCCAGAACGTGAGTATATGTATATTCCATTGCATTGATACGATTCATGTGCAGCATAATCTAGGGGATGCTTTTAAGCGATTCCTAGGCGATCTTTCAACATTATTCTTACACATTATCCTTACAGATATAATTCCAATTTTAACATCGACAGTCATCGAATGTCACCGCGCAGGGTTAAAGAAATTTGCATTTACGTACGCCTCAATGTTAATGCGCCCCGATTATAGGAATCAAATAGACCAAAGATATACAAAAAAGATAGAATCAATTGTAAGAAAGGCACCAAAAGGTATAAAAGACTACAAGAATGATTTCGACTCCGAGACAATGGAATGTCCGGTATGTGATGCCAATTTACCCAATATGGAGGTAACGTGTTACAATTGTAAAACAACACTACCCATATGTATTGCAACTGTAAGATTCACATAATTTTTGATCTCTTCAGCATTAATCAAGTTTCCTTGCAGGGGCAGCACATTATTAAAAGCAATATGACATCATGTCCTGAATGCGATTTCCTTTGCTTCAGATCAGAAATGGAAAAGTAAATTTACAATATCTATTCTCCAACATTTTTGATTTGCTTAAGATAAACATGTTTTTCAGAATCGTTTCGGAAACAAATGAATGCCCGATGTGTGGTGAAAGCTTGGATGGTAGTCGTTTGCATGATGTTGAAGATATTCGACCATATATTCTATCAGTCTCCTAAATAAGTTCAATATGTGTATGTCCTATATATATTATTTATTTATTCCAATCTTATAATACACATAAATGTAAGAAGTGGTGTGTTATAATTATTTTGGTGACTAGATTTTAGAGAGTAGATTTGACACTGCTTTTTCAAAGCAATTAAGGTCACTACAACCCAAGCTGAAAAATTAATAAAATAATAAAATAATAAGAGGGGGGTATTTGAATGAGTAATTTTATATATACATAGTGGTGTTGTCGGTATGTGCGTCGACTGCACTACGCACTTGAACCTCGGCGTCTAGGTTCGAGTCCCAGTACGTCTAGGTTCAAGGCCCCAGCTCTTTCAAGTCACTGGCAATGCTCAAATAGTATAACTGTCTATAAAAAGCTCCTCAAACTTGGCCGTTCGGAGTCGGCATAAAACTGTAGGTACCTTCCACTCGTGAGAGAACAAAATAGCATGCACAACACAAGTAGTTGCTGAGAAGCTAGGCCCTGGCCCTATACGGGCTGTAGCGTCACCCATATTATATTACCAGTTGGTGAACCCCTCACAAATCCATGTTGGTTTTTTGTTGTTTAATCTTCGATCGAAGAGAAAATGGACTCTCCCTGCGATATTAATTTCGGTACAGCAGAAAGTTTTCTTTCGGGCTCGAGGGTTCCGACCAGGTATACGTACCCACCGTGGAAAAATGTTTAGTCTACAGACGACACAACTCGTATACCTCGTATTTTCGGTTCTGCACTGGAGTGTGAGGTCCTTTAACAGACCTCGTGCAGTCGATGAATTTACGGAGGCCCAAGAAGCCTAGAAGGCAGACATTAAAAGTACGAGAAATATACGAAAACGGACATCAGTCTGAGTCTGAGCATTTTGTGGCAGAGCGAAAGCTCCTTTGCAGCCAGTACACGTTTCCATCACCTCATCACTCACAAAGGGACCTTGTGATTATCTGATCAATCAACCGTCAACCAGCTCACCTTGATCGACGTCAAACGCTCAACCCTTAAGAAATTTGAGGCAGGAATGATGTCCGAAAGCCCTTTCGGGACGAAACGGACAACACAAAGTAGAACCGCAGTCTATACTGAGAATCTGAAATATCACTTGTGTAGACTATTAAACGCCAAGACTGCACTTAAGATTCTTAATTAGAACATGTAAATTAACGATGGGAACGCCAGAAAAGATCTATACAAAAGTTAATTTAAATATCCTAATAAAGAATTTAAAATTTGTTCAATTATTCTCTTGGCGACGTGTTAATCGACTTGGATATCGCCATACAGCCTTTATTAGGTTCCACGGGAATTTTTATTTATTTTTTTTTTGTACGGAATGGCTTTAATTTCTCTGTACTTTAGCATCGGTTATCCTATTCAATGATGTTTTTTAAATGCAGAGTTTCTAAAAGTTGACACACCACCGTACAAGTGTTTTTATGTCTTTGATAGAGCAGATACCAGATAGAGCGATCTCTAAAAGCTGCAAACACAAGATCGGAGTGTAAGACACTTGGGAACAGAGCCAAGTTGCCTTTACTTAAGTACACTCAAACAGGAACAAAAATCGCACGGAGAACTTTCTTCTCGAAGAAGGTGGACATGGGGTAGCCCAGGTATAGAGACGAACTGTACTCTGCTACGCCTAGTCATATATTCCTGGCTACCTCGTTAGATTGTATAGGATGATGATGGATAACTCGGTGGGTTCGATACTGATCTTGATGAAGTATGCTAACTTCCCACCGATTAAATGTTAAAAAGTAATATATTCAACGCAACGCCATATCATGTTGTTATACAAAACAATTCTGTAGATTAAGATTGTAGATTAACATACAACATCGACAATTTGTGCAGGTCACAATGTGCATTTCTAATTTCGAGTTCGGAAATTACACAATTCTCAATTCTCACAATTCTTGAAAATTGCAGTTCGTTAGGGCTTGAGAAAATTACGTAATAGTGATGGGCAAGCTGGCATTATCCAAACATTGATCATTTTAATTTTGCTCCACGGTGCAGAAATCACGCCAAAGGCGAATGGTGAAGCCTTTTAAAGAGAACATTTCTGAGCACCATTTTGGTTTGATTCTGCTTTGAAAGAAGATTCAAACAGGAACTTCTCGTGCTGTACAGCGACCTAAGACGAGACCTGACGTCTAAGGAACCAAACATTGAATACAAATCGTAATTAAATGGTAAACAATTTAATTAGATACAGATTTTAATAAGTTATATGTGTATATTCATATGAATAATACATCTATTTGGTTAAATATAACAAATTATGACTAAACGTACTTCCTCACTCTTCAGTAGTAATGGAGCATCCGGACAATTTAGCCCTTAATGCAGAGACGACGGCATTCAAATTATTAACCGAAAGTAAGTCAAACAATACGAGATTTTTCAGACTTATTAAATGTTTCAGCACATCCAGTCCGTCGTCATCTATATTATAACAAGATGAAATTTGCAAAAACTTAAGCGTATTTTTTACATGAGTTAAACCCTCCAAGCCATCACTTTCCAAATGCTTGCAACGATGAAGTACTATTCGGTCGATGTGACTGCATGATTTCAAGTGCTCAAATCCCAATTTCATTATTGAAGAATCTGTAGCGTCTATTTCCTTGATTTGTAGTGACTTGTTCTCAGGTGGAAGCGAGTTGTAGTCTCTCAAAAAAAGGCCAGGTGATTGAACAAAAGATACTGCGCCACCATTCTTGAGAACCCACTCAGCGCAAAGTCTATCTGGTCCAACTAGTTTCAAACGATTATGGTCTATCTTATTAAAAGCAATAGCAACGTAACTCCATAATTCTCGATAATTTAGATTTGGTGAATTTATGAGTCTACTTTGAAAAACACGCTGTACTTGCAACATCTTTTAAAATAAATTTAAAAATACGCCGCAGAAGAAAAATCTCATTAAAACACCGGGAGTGTGAATTGTCAATGAATCATATGTCAATTTGACTGGGCTGAAAAATACCAGCTCTGTTCGGGTAATTTAGGTCTGTTTGCTTAGATTCTTAGAAATTTTGTAGTAAGTTATTTTACGGAATGGTGAAAAACAAAGGAATGTCAAAAAATTGCAAAATAAACAAATAAAAAAATATAAACACGTTGAACACTTTAAATTACTGCGTCCGATCCCGTTGCCTAACGCCGCAGACAGCAGAAATCATCTAATATTATTAGTTGATTTCTGACAGACAGTTTACGTGGCAACGAACGAAGAATGGCGTGACCACATTAATGTACTTGGGTTCGTGGGAACATTCTCTGGGTGCCAGAGCCAAAAAGTTTGACAATGATATGATTTGCGTTGATCGAAAATTACAAAACAGTTTAATCCATTTGACTTTTTTGTATTGTGCAGCCTTAGTTGCCGAAAAGGAAATGCAGAAAATAAGCAGTGTTGCTTTATTTCCCTGAACCAATTATATAGATATATATACTTTCCAAAAGTTTTAATATATTCTGTTCACAAGTATAACAACAATTTATTGTGATATAAATCTTCTTCTAATTGTAATATCAAACATACCTGTGTCTATAAAATAATTTCCCTCCTATAAAACGGACTCTTGTGAAAACTGTACCAAAAGCATGATATAAAAAAACAAATGTCAAAAAATAGTAGTAAAGGAAACAAAGAAAATTAATAAAAATATTGAGAACTAATCGCCAATCCTCTTTTGTTTTTCTTTTTGTATGTTTAAAAGGCATCTTTATTTATAAGTCGCAAAAAAATTTATAACAATCTAAAGTCAAAGTTGTTATGTGAAAGATATTCTGTTGAAACAGATAGAAAAACAATTTAAATTCGAAGTATTAAGAAAAATGTCTGAGACCTACGGTAGAACAGCTTTATTCCCTACTCTTACCAAATATATTTAACTTTTCGTCTTCTGCAGATTATTTATTCAAGTTTCTAATAATTGGAAGTGCTGGTAGTGGAAAAAGTTGTTTGCTCCATCATTTTACAGAGAGCAAGTGTAAGTTTACTGAAATAAAACATTTCAATTATATTTGGAAGGCAGTATGAAGTGAAATATACATACATTATATCCCTTACGTAGGTGCATGTAACAGATGTAACAAAATTATAGTTTCAGGAAAGAGTAGTATTTGTAATGAGTAAAAGAATTTTACTGAACATGAAAAAAAATGAATACCTCACCAAGTGATGCGGAACAAACTTTATGACAACATTGATTTTAAAATAATATAATGATGAACGCACCAAAAATAATTTAACATTGTTTAAAACTTGGTTTGGTGTGAAAATTAGTTTTTTTAATCCTACTGATATCAAATTAATTTATTTACAGTTAAAGATGATAGCTCTCATACGATTGGCGTTGAATTTGGTTCCCGCATTGTTAATGTTGGTGGAAAAGCGGTGAAACTTCAGATATGGGATACAGCAGGTCAAGAGCGTTTTCGGTCTGTAACTCGATCTTATTACCGTGGGGCAGCAGGTGCATTGTTGGTATATGATACTACATCTCGGGATTCATTCAATGCACTTTCAAACTGGCTGAACGATGCACGTACATTAGCCAGTCCTAACATAGTAATATTGCTTGTGGGTAATAAAAAGGATCTTGAAGAAGCTAGGGACGTAACATTTCTTGAAGCCAGTTCATTTGCACAGGAGAATGGTATTTGTGATTACTAAAAGTAGATTTTTCGTTATTTATGTACATATTTTTCCTTAGAATTGATTTTCCTTGAAACTAGTGCTAAAACAGGTGAAAATGTTGAAGAGGCCTTTCTTAAATGCTCCAAAACGATTTTGGCAAAAATTGAAACTGGCGAATTAGATCCAGAGCGCATTGGCAGTGGCATACAGTATGGAGGTGCCGCTCTCCGGAATCTCGAAAATAGACAACGAAATGTTAACAAACCTGAATGTGGGTGCCGCTTATAAGTAAAGCGTCGTTAAACTATTTGAATATATGTTCTGTTTTATTATTACATTTTAGTGATATTTTGATATTATGTATGTATCTCGCCCGAATATTCACATTCCTATTGTAAATTTGCTTCTAAATATTTATTTTACAAATTATTTGCTCTACAATTTTAACCATACGTCAAGTAAGTAACAAATTTTTTTTAATGTGTACATGATGTAAGATCTTGTTTATATTTTTCATCTGTTTTTAATTTTGGTATGAAATTCTATTTTATACGATCTTGGACCGTTTTCGAGAATAATTTCAGAAGGGCGAATTTATCCCCGAGAAAAAAATTTATATAAAAAATTACATATTACTCCAAATAAAGAATGATTAATCTAAGAAAATGGACAAAATAAATATATTACTCATTTTGTATATAAAGTTTATATTTTTCTTTTGACGGAAAAAAGGAAATGTTATTATTAATAATAATAAATAAAAATTAAAAAAATTCTAATCTATCGTCTTACATGTTATTTCTTTCAGTTTTCTAATAGGTATATATTTATTCGTAAACTTAAATTATAATTGTGTTCATTTTGTTTGCGACTGTAGTCAAATTGTCAGGGATACGTAATCTCGTATCGAATTGAAATTTCTATTCCATGTCAATCATATAAAATTAGCGCATTTTATATACTTTCCGTATTATTATTGGGTGACAAAACTCCATATCCAATTATCCTTCTATTTTTGAAACGGCTTCGTTTCGCAGGAATCAATTATGGACGTATCGCCGTATGCATTACACTCGAATCTTTTCCATATGCTCATCAACTGAATTAGTTGCACCAAATTCACTTTCTTCGAACTATTGCACACTTGCTCTAATAAAAATTAAAATGTGTATGAGATTTATGAGATACTATTCGAATTCAGCAAGCATTTTCAGGATTTTAATAATTGTCAGAAATATGTGTCCATAGGCCGCCGGGAACTAGTAGGTGTGTACGTCGAGAAGGTAGAAAAATGTTTTCAAACTTCGCCTTCACTCGTGAACTGCACAGAACAACAATACGCACAACACGTGTGGTTTTTGTAGAATCTATACCCAGGTCCACATCGAATTGTAGCGCCACACATATTGTCATTATATGAGGCCCAGTTTTGATTCCTTCTGTAGCACCACCCATTTATATTATTATTAACGAAAATGAAGCAATTTAAAGTTATTTACAAATACACTTTATTATTTATTTTTCCATACATAAAACAAACACAGACTACTAGTACATATACTCGTATTCTCAAATCAAAGATAAATGGTTATAACAATGCATAGCCTCGATGCATTTGAGAAAAGTACCTTATTTACAATTATATTAAGAAAATAAAAAACAAAAAAACATGATTTTGTTTTCATGTATCGGCGTTTACGTTTGAAGACATTTTGAACTTACGTTCAAAATAATGAAAAAGGAGTTTCAATTTTGGGATCAGTCAAGTTAGAATTTAAAAAATGTCTGGGTGTCCTCATAAACGCAGTCATATCCGGATGCGATAGCTTGACCGCACGTCTGCTTTCTATCTGCGAATCAAATACACATTTTTCCTGCTCATATCTGAGAGTCGTTTTCGTAAGATGACAGTGAAAATGTCACTGTGGATATTATTATAAAAGAAATACTGCGAAATGACTACAATGAATCGTAATGTTCTACAATCTACACATATGTATGTATTATACCATTTCCATGTAACATCGAATTGCGCTTCATGCCACAAATTTCATCACAGTACTGTTTGTTCTTTATTTCTAAATCCACAGCCAATTTGGTCGCAATTAACGATATCACATGATCGAAATACGTTATTTTTTTTAAATCACCACCAAAAAACATCACACATGTATATACTCTCTCTTAATTCAAATTTGAATTTGAGTTCAATTACACAAGGCTGATTTTTGTTAGTCTCACGATTACGAAGACACCCTCTGTCCGTAGGAGTATTTGTAACTCCATAGATAACGGATCACCTTCATCCAAAATTACAATTGTATATAATATCTAACACTACTTAATTTAAATTTTGATCTAAGTAGCTTAAATTTAAAAGTATTACCTAAAATTTCGGTGTCAGTAGGGCAGCAAGGGTGAAGGAAATACAAAATATATTCGACTCGGTAGGTATTTACTTAATAAATATTAGGTATAATTAGATGTTTAACTCGAGTGCAATAACGAACCCATGACGAGTGATATCGGGCTGAATTACGAGCACTAACACGTTTTGCTCGATGAAGAATAAATCCTATTAGCAGCAAGACGCTAATCAAAGGGGGCCATGAAAATTTGATGAAGAGTGGCGTCAAAAAGCTTGATAGAGCTAAAATTTCCCCCGCATAATTTGGCTGCCTTACTCGACCCCAGAAACTACCAAGCAACAAACGGCGTCCTTGAAAAGTGTGCACGGTTTCTGTTCCATTAAACATTGCAAGATTTGGGTTAATGCGATATTTATATTTAATTCTACAACTTAAACGTTTAATAATAAGTCCTAATAAAAATACAATTATCATCAGAATTAGTAACCAAGGTGGCATAGTCAAAGGTTTGTGATCAAATATGAATTTTGGAACAATGCTTAAAATGAATGGAGTTGCAGCATAGCGGAAGAGAAGCAAGGCACCGACTCCTTCGTGTTGTAGTTCAAAAGATGATGCTAAATGATGTTCAAACACAATCCCGTCAATTGCATAAATCAGAAGCATTGTTGACAGTATTAGAGATGTTTCATCAAAACTTACATTGTCGATAAAAAATTTCGTTAAAAATATCAATTTTCCAACTGAGTTTTGTGCTCCTTCTTCAGTCAGTGTTAATAATGGTACTTGAACAGTCTTTACAATATAAGCCTCAGCAATTAAAAGTGTAAATAATAGTGAAATCTTATAATAGACCTGTTTGATTTCTACCCTACCAAACCATTTTGGATTAATATGTTTCCCTAAACTAAAATCGATAATGAAATTTCCAGACCTTGCGTAGGGATTAATCTGCAGGTCTCGTGCGATATCATAAAATGACCGAGTGTAACACCAGATGGATATAAAAAGTGCATTAAGCAACGAAAATAAGCAGAACCGTAGATAATTCTTTAATATAAAATCCGCTACAGAGTATTTCATGTACTCTCCCACAGCAAACAAAATGGTTGCTATTACTGCAATCGGCAACGCATTGAAATGATGTCCTGAACCAATACGATCACTGGGTAAGCGTACGAATCTTCCAAACAAAGCTGCAGATAGTACAAATACCCCACTATTGAAAGCGATATAGGTTCCTACAGCTTGGCTATCAAAAACTTTCTCTATATACTTTAAATCTGCAAGCACAGTGAAATTCGGTTTTTGAAATGCACAAACTGTCTTCTTGCAACACCATGGTAAATAGTAACCCAATATAGGCAAAGTTATCAACAATATACTAGCACCTAGTAATCCTCCGAATTCTTTGGGTACTTCCAGTTTACGACACAATGATGCCGATTTTTCAATTAGAGGTGTGTATGACAATTTCGTGGTCATGTTTACGCTTTTGAAATTTTCCTCCTCACTATCTGAGAATTCCATTTTTGTATAATTATCTCCATCATCATAAACACTTTGACTAACCGAACGGCTTACGTGTGACGTATGTGTGGATGGTGTTTGCGAAACCTCCCTCTGTGATGTGCTAAACGTTTTTGACACCGATCGGCGGATGAAATCTGTAAGTTTGGCAACTTCTGAATCTCCAGATGTATTTTTACTTGAACCAATCTCAGCGGTTTTTTGAGTAGAGATGCTAAATGAGCTATGAACTGATGAGGTCGTTGTTGTAGTTGATATAAAAACGGCAGGTTGTGGCGTTTCGGTTACCACATTTTTGTGTGCACTCAATCTATCTAATTTCACTTTTGGTGAAATATTTTGCTGAAAATAAATAAAGTAGGAATTAATATAGAGTTTATTTAATTATAACTAATAAGTTTAGTTTTTGAAATTGACTGTCTTGCGGTAGGTAATGCTACATAGATACATTTGCGTATATGAAAGGAGTACTCATTTGTTGTACTACATTACTATGCGCAATTAGTTATTATAGTTTGTCCATGTTAACCCACAGAGGACTACATTTTGTCAGAAAAAAAATGCATTATTGTTGTTAGCAACTATTTTTTCATAAATTTGAAAAAAGCAAATACTTTTGAGAAATTGTGAACTTGCTGATAGTCACCAGGATAGTTGCAAGCCTTAGGTGTTACAATATTAAATAAATTATTACTATACTAAACACATACTTTTATTTGGTTAATGGGAAATAATTAAACGTTTACTTAAGTTAAGAGTGATCATATACATATGTGTGTAATATGTATTTTAGTTTTATGGCACGAACTTTGGTCAGAAATGTATACATACATGCATGTATGACCATGGGTATATCAGAAATAGTTTTTTCCTTGGTGCTGATAAACTAATTCCTAATATATTCTTTTAGTAGTACCAAAAATAGACTATTTGGGAAGAGTTGAAAAAAAAAATAGTCTTTGTTGGACCAACGCCAAGATAAGACATTATTTGCTTTGGAAATACTTCGAGTTGACCAAAAAGATTAGCGAAATATTTTGTTTGGCAACGGATTAGTTCAAATATGTATATATAAAAAAAAGCAATACTAACCTCTTTCTTTTCTTTAATCGGCGATGGTCGAACGACGGGAATCGGAGTTACAACAGCGGCGCTTCGTTGGCGGGAAGAGCGTGTGCTCGTTGTCGATGGTGGGCGCGGAGTGGGTGAAGTTCGACGGGAAGGAGACGCTTTTCTTCCTGGTGAGCCACGTCGTGATGGAGATTTTCTATTAGGCTGAGGTGAGCTCTTACGGGAGAGGGACGCTCGGCGACTTGGTGATGAGCGTAGTGAATTTTTTTTAACTTCCACCTTTTTTACATCTTTTTGTCTTCCTCTTGTTAACGTGCGTCGATTATCCATTTTTCTCAAATGTAAAATTCACTAAAAAAATAGTTTAAATTATTAAAAAAAAAATTAAAACTCACTAAAGAAAAATAGCTGAGATTATAAGAAATGATAAAGGCGTCGCGCGGGAAAATAATGAAGGCGCGTCACTTGTAAGAAACGAATTAGATACCACTTAATGCTGAAGGCATTCGGTTACTTACCTCAATAACAATTATGTCTAATATGTAACACTACAGATACAATAAATAGCAAACGATAACTTTTTTTACGACTTCACATAAACATTGAAATATTTTGTTATTTTTTGTATTGACAACCGACGCCGGATTGTTTAAATGGCCGACGGTAGCCCTTTTTGCTTTTCTGTTTTCTGTCATGAATTAAAGAATTCGAGGCGAGGTGGAAAGTTTTTCGAACAGATTTGGAAATAAGTGGGAAATTTAATGTAGACTGCGAATTTCGAAAAAAAACGCATGGGAGATTTGGCTTGGGTTATTTTCTTAGTTGTAAGTAGTTCTTGAGTTCAAATGGAGATGGCGCTGATAAGCTGTTATTTTAAATATTGTGATTGATGTTCGAAATGTTTTGATTATTCTGCTAAATTATTATTCTAATTTTTGTTTTCTGAATCTTTCTCATTCGCTCGAAATTTAGTTATTAAATATTAAATTTCGTAATAGTTTTCCATGTTTCCATAATGGTTTAGTTACTTAGTGGGTGAGACGGGATAGCCGGCTTTTACACTCGCTGAATTCGTCGCAAGATTTCTTAGTAGCGGCGTTCACACTCAACAATTTGTGGATACGATTTGCAGCTACTAAGAAATCGCGGGTAGAATTCAGCGCGTGAGTATGAACGCCGCTAATGTGTTGGAAAAGGAAGTGAGATGTGCTAGGGGTAGACCGTTGCGACATTTTTTTTGCAGCCCATCAAGCATTGAAATGGCCTGCTCAAAAGATTACTTTAATTAAAAGCCTGGTCTAAAAATGGTAAGTAATACTGTTGATGCAGTTTGAAGACCAAATGCATGCCCTTTAAAACAAATATAATTTTAGGTTCCTAAGTACCTAATTTTACGAAATATTCAACATCAAATTTGTTTAAAAAATACGTCTATTTTAGTAAACTTCAAAATTTCAACTTTGAGATTACAGTACAACGAAACGGATAATCAGAAGCTAACAAACGTTTTTTTCTCATATTTGAAGAATCGAAAAACCTATACCACGCATAAAAAAATATGTCACTTTTGGTATTTTTTTCCTTTTACCTCTCATCGTTTTTTTCGAATTGCTTTATTCTTGTCTTCTCAGTGTTGGGTTTTGGAAGCGTGCTACAAGCGTCGTTCAGATTGTACCACAGGTGGTTCAACCCGTTCGCATCGTACTGCGTGGTTCCGAGACTTCATTTGGGAGAGCAGTTTCGTGGTACCAAAATAGCGGCGCGCGCCCTTCTTACAGTAATAATGATGATAATATTTGAAATATTGTAGAATGAACAAAAACTGAATATGAAACGTAATAAATTTTCATCTAAACGAAAAGGTTGATGCCGGAGCGTCAAGATAGTGCTTCCCAATGGTTCGCGATAACTCCAATAGAGAAGTTGAAGTTTAAAATTAAACAACCACATGAAGTTAACTCTCCAAAGAACCAGCTTTGGATTTCATCGTATCTTACCGCTAAAGCGAAAACAAAACGGACTAAACCAGAAGACTATAAGCAACTCATTCGCCCAATCATAGCGTATGGGTTCCCTATAAGGCATTCCATTTACAAGACTAGCATAGAAAAGTATTCGATCTTCGAGGGGACATAGTCCGAATATGCACCGATTTCACCTTTAACAGAGACCATCAGAAGTACCCTAGCAACAGGAGACTTTACGAAGAAGCCCGCATCATCACCTAGCAATACTTGGTGACACTGTTCCCGAGGCAATTGCTCGACATCGCAAACCATCCAAACATGGCTATCAGGAATCTGAGAAGTTCGACGCCCGGAAAACAATACCCCAATGCGTTGAATCTAATAAATCAGCAGACATTCCCAAGAACATCAACCAATGGACTGTAGTTTAGCAGGATTTGATCATAGAAGTCATGCGCAACAGATTTTCTAGCATTTCCTAAAATTGCAACAGTTTTTAAAAAATAGTATAAAGCACTTTGAAAAACGTCAATTTAGTACATTCTGCACCATTTCATTTACTGACTACTGAAATATATTTAGACGTTAATGTGGCGAGGCCGTATAGCGTTTTTAATGATGAATTTACATCGTTATAATAATATAATAATAATATGGGTGGCGCTACAGCCCGTGGAGGGACAGGGCGTTGCTTCTCAGGAACCTTGTTCTCTCATGAGTGGAAGGGACCTACAGTTTATAGCCGATTCCGAACGTCCAAGTTTGAGAAGCATTGTCAGTGACTCGAAAGAGGTGAAGCCGTGAAAGTTATATTTGGTCGTATTGGGTATAGAACGCACATACCTAGGTTCATATGCGGGGAAGTCGACGCGCAGACACACAACGCCACAATTTAAATCGCTAGGAAACATTATTCAAATGTTCCTACAGTGCATCAGATCTTTTGGCATCGGGTTTTCATGAGATTTAACAATGAGATTCAGTCAGTTGAAACATTTTGGGGAAATATTAGCAAAATAGATGCTTAGTAACAATATGTAAATTGAGAGTTTCTGAAAGTAAAAGCTGTTACAACGTTATTTCTACAGAATGTTCTTTATAGAGATTCCGAATAATTTCATTCAATAAGTTTGCACAAATCTAAAATGTAAATTTAGAAATGTCCTTAACCCATCTATGACAATAATTATTTATCACCAATAACAAATGTACATATATCTACTTAATATGTGTATGCATTTTTTAAAAACAAATATCTAATATGAATTCAAAATATTCTTCTAAAATTAGACTAATAATAAAAACACGTATTTTTCAATGATTTTTTTAGCATTTTTTACGTTTTTGTTTAGCAGTTTTTCCTGCTAGCTTTAGCAGGATTGAATAAAATAATCTGGTAACGTTACTCACTTCTTTAAAAGTGATGATAGCAGTCACCATCGCGGCTAAATAGACCACTCCATCCCGATGTAGATCATCATGACTCAAAATAAACCAATTCAATAATTATAATAACAACACTGTAAACTTGATAAGCATTGTACATCTGTAGGGCCCCTATTGTTCAGCATGTAAGATCAGATGTATAGTTTTTGTAAAAATAAACTTGAATTGAAAGGAAAAGCACATACTCTTTCCATCTGGCCTCGCTGCACTTATAATTTATATAGGCAAGGGCCAGGAATTTTTCTGTTCAAAAGTTGGATCTTTACTAATACATTTCTGGTCCCCAAGTAAAATCTTTAGTGAAGATGTGGCTTTAGCACATATCTCCCAGTCGGGCGGTCGAAATAATTACGTGTGAAAAGCGTCTTTAGCAAATAATGGCAGATTCGATGAACACCACTTTTGCATATAAATTAAGGTTTCGATTAATTAAGTTTTTCCTTTAAACCATTTTATTCTTCAGTTTCATTTAATTTAATGAAATCAAAAATTGACTTTCTATAAACGTAACCGTAACTTTAGCGCATGTACTCTATCAGTAATATATATATTGCTTAGCTTAATGGAATTGAAACACTCCTGAAAGAAGAAGAGAAAACGAACACAAAGGCCGACGAAATCTTAAGAGAACTTGTTGATACAATTCAATACAATTTTAGGCACAACTGCTTGATATCTCATAACAGTGAAAATATGTTTTCGCCTGTTTTACATATACGGTTAGTCAGTAAAATAAAGTCTTTCGGTCGGGTGTTGATGTAGTCCGCGCTCCATTGTGTTTTTGGAGTGTTTTCGCAAGAAATTAAATCGCATAAAAACAAAAATGTAAACAACGGGACCAACAAAGAATAACCCGAGACTGATCCATTTGAGGAACCAAAAGCATTTTAATTGTATTTTTCATTTAAAAGTGTATCAGTTATTTTATACAAAAGTTGGTTTTTAAGCTTTGATATTTTTGTAATAAAAACTTAGGATAAACAATTATTAGCTGAGACGATAAAATGGCATTGCTGCGATTTGCTAGGTGAGTAAATAAAGAAATTATGGAGAACAAAACGTTTCACGTCCCAATCTTTTGTGATGGATTTGTTCGGACGACAGACGGACACGCAAGCAAATCACAACGAGGAATAGTAATTAAGTTTATTTTTCCTATCGGATTGGTTTATATTTATGAATATACATAGATGTATGTACGCATCAAGAGAACGCATACAGACGTATTTCTTTTCGTGTTGATTGTTTGTTTACGAATTAAGTATAAAAAGTAGAAAACAAGTGAAAGTAAAATACATGGCACAGATACTTAAGACAGAAATCGATTGCAGATTATTATGACAATTCAGAACAAATTGCGAAAAAAGGATAATAGTGTTCTTTGATGCTTAATATTTTCATATTATACATATATATATATTATATATCAAACATTTCAATTCGGATAAGTGCAATAAAAAAGTGCAAGTGCAAAACAATAATTAAAGGGAGTGTGGTGATATGGTGTCTAGTTTCTGCTGCTGCCAGTCTAACAAATTTGAGAGTTACTTTGCAAGTCCTTTGTTCTAAATGAAATAAAATGGGTGTGCCGTACGGAAACCAGAAAAAGAGCAATTTGCATTGCTGTCAATTACAGCATGAGTGTTAAGAAGGCAATGACCTTTTGTTCGTAAGTGAGAACGCATTTTGAGGTTGATGTTTTGCTTGGCTGCTAAATGTTAAAATATAAAATAGAATCCCATATTTAAATATTGCATAAATTACGTCGGTTTTTCCTTTTGTTTGTTTTTATCATATGCCTATAACTTATGATAAATATGTAATAATTTGGTTAAGAACACTTGTCCCGCGCCCTTTATACAAGTTCTTAGTTGACTCCTAAATTCTTACACATGTGTAGATATTTATAAGTAAGCTATTGGAATTATGGTTATTAATGGGGCTTCGATTTAACATAAGCTCGATAATTTGTTGCTCTAAATTAGTTTCTGTTTTTCGTTAGAGTGCAAGTTTTATCAAATGTACATATATTTTCAAGTTGGTAACTCCTTAACTAGTCTCCTTTTGAACTTTTGAGTTTCTTGTTGTTTTCTTCTGTGCTTTGTTTCGGATTTTTGTAAAGCGTCAAATGACACATTAGCCCAAATAAAAAAGCAAAATTCATTTCCGATTGAAAACAAAAACTTCGAATTCTGAGGGGGGTACCAAATATTAACCTGTTCGATCGTTGACATTCACGGATAAGCTATTTTCTGTTTAAGACCACGTTGTTCTTTCATTCGCGTTCACATGGCCTTTATATCGAAGCTTCGCCTTTGATACCTCGAACAAACCTAAAACTGGGATTCAAAGTTTGTCTTAGGCGGTGCATTTGTGGTCATGATAGGATGTAGGAGGCTTACTGTTCTTACTTGAGCTTACTGGATTCGAGATTATGTTTTCTGTTGTATCTGGCTCAAAGTGTACATCTGCAGAAACGTCACAATATTTTGTCTGTTATAACATTGAAGACAGATGGTTGGGATTATGCAGGATTCGAAACTAAGGGTTAAACCAAACTGGAAGCTATGAGTTCAGCTGCTATGTTATGATTCGCATAATTGTGCTTAGTAAGCCAAGGTTCGCATTTAACAGCCAATCGAATTAGCTCTTTCACTCGTTCATTCAGAAATATGAGAGGAACATCTCACGATCTAGGGCGGAACAATTTTCCTGCCTCGTCTGGTTAGAAATATTGTTTGTGAACTTTTAGTACTCGAAGAAGTGGAGGTGGAATACAAATACAAACGTACATAATACGTTAATATAATAACAAATTAATAAATTTCTTAATAAAACTCATTCTATGAATTATTGTTTTAAATACATGTAAACATTTAATTTTTCTTTTCACATTTCATATGTACATACGAGTATGCTATGAAGATCTTATCTCGCTCCAACGTTTCATTACTTAGATAATATATGACAATTTCTCTGTAAGATAATTCTCAAGCAGGTATTCACATTATCGTGCATTTAAATATACTTAAAGATTATAAATACATTTTATAAATAGCACAAACCTGTACATCCATGGTTTTAATCTTGATTTCGTTATAAATATTTATACATATGTATATTGTACCTTTTCGTAGTCTTGTTGATTATTATTGTGTAGTGATATGTCATAAATATTTATTGTTATTGTAATCTTTCAACTGCTGTAAAACGGTAGATATGTGTGTAGCTACACTATGAGATACAGTGATTCGAAATGGTTCCGGTAGATAAAGAATCGCATGTTAAAATGAATTTGAACACAATTTTTATTGTATTTTATGTTGCACTTTTGTTTCTGAAAATAAGTATAGTTATCCAAAATAAATCAAAAGAAAAGGTGTTACTACTGCCCACACCATGATCCATAAAGAAAAAAAAAGTAATAAATACCATTTTTGTCTTATATTTTAACTAATTAAGAGACTAAAACAAAAAACATATATTTCAACATTTTATTAAAAATTATTAATTTTTGTCATATATGGCTGCTAGTGCAGTTACACACAAAGCAAAAATGTTATGCCGACAAATTGTTCCATTTCACTGCCAGTAATGTTAGCTGGCTTATTTATGTTATTTTGCAGTGTTTTTCTATTGGATTCCTCAACGATCATGTCGAACAGCTCCTCCGTGAAAAGAAATGAAAAAAAAATCAGCGTAGGTCTCAAGAGAGGACATCTCCTCCGGAAAATCTCTAGTCCCTAAGGGTGTTTTTCCATTACGGGACTTGTTTTTCCATGTTATGTTTTTCTCCTTCATATACTTTGATTTCAATGAGAGCAATGGTTTTTCTTCTTCTGAATCGTACTCACTTTCAACGGTTTCAGGCACCTCCAGGTGTTCTATTCTTCCCATCTCCATATCCTGCTCATTCTCCGATTCTAGGATTTTATCCTCACTTTGAAATCCTTCACCAGTTATAGCACGGCTTCTTTTTCGATAAAACGAATTTCTTGAGATCATTGTTTCTCACTGCAAAAAAACGAAAAGTATGAATATTCATATTTTCGTAAATGGATAAGGAGCCATATATGGACGTTGACAAAAACGCGCCGTATCTTGGAGTCCACAACTATAATTGAACATCTAACACTTCCATTTTACTTACCAATATCGAATCTCACTACAAAAAAATATAACACGGCTTTTTTTTCTTTTTTAACCAAAGAATAAATAAATCTTTTTTTTTTGTTTTTGCACTGCACTCTGGAGGCACGCACTTGTGAAATTGAACTACGATTTTTCGCGACCACAAAGAAAAATAAAACAAAATACATAAAAACACATACAGAAAAAATGTTTCAAAACTGTGAAAACTGTACTTTTCCCATGGCAACTGGAAAATCATAGTAGTCGGCGTTCAAATATGAAAAGCCATGTATGGCTGCTTGTGTAGTAGAGAGTTAAAAACATTTTGTTTGCGCTACCATTGAACAAAATAAAACATAATCAATATTAAAGTATGCATGCTACGTACCTCAACAGAATGTTTAAACGCTATTAGGTTGAACCACTTCAACAAATGGTTTGCGCTACCATTGAACAAAATAAAACATAATCAATATTAAAGTATGCATGCTACGTACCTCAACAGAATGTTTAAACGCTATTAGGTTGAACCACTTCATACCTATCTAAAATATTAAGAAAATTAAAAAACTAAAATAATTTTCAGTTTCCTTATTTAGCATTGCTTTTAACGCGGTCAGTAATATAACAGATTCCATAAAGTTGAACACTCACTCTATGAAGACGACTTCACAATGTTTTCTAAAAATAATGATCTCCACGAATTGTTCAATATTTTTTCATTAATTATAGATGCCCTTTTCCAATGGGGCAATTACTCGGGCTCAATAATCAGAGTTGTTACATAGGGATATGTAAAGAATTGTACAAATTGAGCCATATGCTCAACCACTAGGCAACCATCCGAATTATACCATAAAACTATGCACCAAAAAAAAAAAAACAAAAAATACAAAAATCTCGTAATTGGTATATCAGATAAATTAGGTGTATACGAAATTTAAAGCTGTATTTACCATAGTAAAAATGGCCCAATTTAGACCAAATATGCGCCGTTTAGTTGGATTCTTTGTTGCTATTTATTTGCTTTATTGCCCTCGTACAAGCCCCCGTACAGATGCTAAAGCAGATAACTACACATCTTTTACTGTTGTGGACTAGGCTGGTTCAGTTGTTTACAAAAGACTACATGTACTCAACATTTCTGATGCAATTGCTATTTATAAAGTGATGTTATACTACGAAAACTATTATACATTTTGACAGACTTTCACTAAAAAGCCCATCCATTAACATTTCCAAACCTTTCGACATAATAGAAACAATACGAGACCATCTCAATTTGAACTCCAAACCTTTAGGAATTGTATAGAATCCCGGACACGCAGATACTAGTGTCACCGAGGCTGCTCATGCGGAAGCCAGATTAGCCATAAAGAACCAACTTTAAAATCTTTTTCCAGCATAATAAAAAATATTTTGAGCTACGTATGTATCTACTTGTAAACTGGAAGTATTCTCAATCCTGACGGTAACAGAGCAATCTATCCCAGCAACATGTCTACATAAAAACTAAATATATACACGAGTCTCAGGCTAGGTCACTCATAAATCACACATAAACGTATTTAATAAGGACGTAAGGAGCTACTCCCTCCTTACCACCTCCGTGAAGATGGCAATGCAACTCAATTCTATTTCTTGTTATAGAATTTGTAATTTATTTACTGTTTAATTAAATTAATAATAATATCTTCTTCTGACAAAATTACCCTTGATTGGGAAAAACTTGATAAGTCGTTGGCATTATTAGTAGAGTACTAGCAAAAGCGGACGAATGTGAATACGCTTTTTCACCTGAGACTTAACATAGTCATGATATACGATTGGACTGTTATTCTTTGCCAATGTGGGTTGAGTTGCATATCAATTTTCAGTATACATATTTATTAGTTGAGTAGGAGAAATAAAAAGTATATCAATTCTTCCGATGTACTTCATATTTTCACCGTAATCTTTTGCGGTTGAGCACCGGGCTTAGATGCATCTTTTAAGTTTTCGTTTTTCTAGTATCTAAACATATCGAGACGTTTTTGCATTTCTCATACAACAAACATTCAGCGAAAAGAGAACTTGATACAGACTATAGAACTACAATAGTTTTGTATTTATTGCAACTATTTGACTAACAATTACAACCAAACCTGAAAAGTGAACAAGGCTATACATTTTTCAACCAACCGCCTATTATTGCTCTGATATCGCAATCTGTGTCATAACTCGTTTACACACTATCTGCTCTACATACTGCAGAATAATTCAATTATCAATCAACCCTTGACTTGGTAGTACATATTTTAAGTGTAATTAAATTTCGCATTCTAAAACGGTGTTTAATAACCGAACTCTTCATTTCATTGGTAGAACAACAAAGCAAACAGGGCATATATTTTTATATTTTGGTTGGCGTTAAATTAATGACGGGTTATTGTTACCAATTTTCTATTTAATCGGATAGTTCTACACATAATCAATACTTGGCTATGTGTTGGTAGGTTGCATTGTCATACCAATATTTTACGGAACTATTTATTTAAGTTGGCGTGTAATGTACATATATTTTTGAAGTGCAATTAGAAAAAAGAGGCATCAGGAATTTTAGTATTTATAAAACATGAAAAATACAGCCGAGATACATACATATCTCTGTCGTATTACGATTTGTGTGGAATCATCCAATTTGTTAACTATTTTTGTTTGTAATAATATGTGTAACGGATACAGCCTATAGAGGGCCAGGCCATAGTTTCACAGCAACCACTCGTGTTGTTGTTCTCTCACGAGTGAAAGGGTCCTATAGTTTTATGCCGACTACGAACGACTAAGAAAAGCTTTTTCTAGACAGTTATACTCTTTGAACATTGTCAACAACTCGAAAAAGGGTGGGACGGTGAAACTTATTTTTGTCGTACTGGGATTCGAACCTAGACGTATGAGTCGACGCACAAACCCATAACACCTAGAGAGAGAGAGGGTTTTTGCATTACACAGAAAATAACATTTCACAGGAAATAATATTACACATTTGTTTTGAACTCTGAAATAACTCAAACTTCCAATGTGCAACATATACCTATGGACAAATTGGTAAGGATATTCACCAAGGCGGTTGCGGTTAAAATCTTAACTGAGGACATCAACCTGATTTTATGAAATATTTTAAGACAATGTTTTAATAAAGTCAAGCGAATTTTTTAACTAAACACGTCGGATAGAAAGTATATTGGTTTCCTTGATACAAGCCAAAAAAATGTTTATATGCATTATATTTTAGCCTTTTATTCATTGCGTATACCTATGTACGTAACATTCATTTTAAGTTACATAGCTATGCAGGTAAGCTGCACATGGCGTGGAAACAACAATGTACATAATTAATATCGATATGCGCGCAATTCATTTATGTTCCGTATTATAAGTATGTATTTATATTTTTGTGAATAAAAACTGAATACATTGTTGCTAGAATGAAACGTTATCATTGATTTTTAATTTTTTTTTAACGTCTATTCGCTGAACACGTTATTTCATTTTAAACAGATAATTAACTGACATATAATTCCGTATATCAGTATTTGGTACACACATCGTTATACGTATATGACAAATAATAACATAATATTTACCAACAGGTATTGTTTTTTTTTCGCTTTGTGTAAACCCGTTCGGAAATTAGGTTGCTTCAACCGGTTTTCAGTACAAATTTCATTAATGTTAGCCTTTTCTGTTGAATTACCGTGTCAACTGATAGCAGGAATAACATGATTGAATAATGTATTATTATACTTATACTTGTATCTATATAGCTGTGCCCCACAAAAGTTTACATACGGCGTAGGAATTTGGCAGAAAATATCTCTTATTTCCAAACCATAAGCGATAATATTTTTTTAAAGATATATTTCAATAAGACGCTTAAACTTTCAGATTCCAAAAAAATAAATTTATTAGTATCACTCATTTACGAAACAAACAAATAAAATGAAAAATAGCATACAGCTGGTAACATTCCTTCATTAAACGCTGTTTAAATAGTTACGGTAAATAGTCAACCAAGCAAGGATGCACATTGTGTTTGTTTATTCGAAGTTGACGTGTGAAAAAAGCAGTTGGTTTTTTTGATATTGTGTAAAAAGGACGATAACAACGGCAAAAAAAGTGTTAAGTTTGAGTGAGATGCAGGATATAATTGATTTGTGGGTGGCAGACAAAATGTCATACGGTGCAATTGCAAAACTGCTTTCACTCAGTTAAAGACCATGGGAGCCGAAGTCACACTACATGATCCGGCCACCTTGGGCGTTGGCGTGTCACTTTATAGCGGCTAACAGCTTGTCTCTATGCACGCTTTTTCCAGGATCCAGGATGGCGAAGTGTAAAGATCAGATTTATTGCGGACTTTCTGGCCTGAAGCTGCACTGTTAACGTATCCAGATTGTTTAAACAGCCTCAAGCGGGCATATAAAACACCAGAGAACATCTTGCACGTGATATTCAGAATATTTATACTCTTATAGTTGGCGCAGTCAACTGATGATGCATGCGCCCAACCAGATAATCTTAAACAGACCGTCCGCAACAGAAGCTTTATTAAACAGCAGTATCAATATTGATATCTGGGTCAAGTCTATGGCGGGGGTTGGAGAGTGGACGTCTATCATTGTTCAGATTAAATGTGGTGTTAAGGTAATAAACAGCGGTTTATCCTCTGTAGGTGTTAGAGCGCAAATCAAGCTGATGCCAAATTAAGTCTTGTGGTGGATTGTTATGAGACGTTTCGGCTCGAACATGATTCACATCCAAATAAGTGCCTTTCGTTATTGCCATCACCGTAATACTTTCCATTCGCATTTTCTTCCACTATTATGTAAAATCTGAATATACTGATCGAAGTGATTTTTGCAAATTCTTAAAATGGTGAAGTCATTCTTTTTTCTTTCAATCAATCACGAATTGTTAAAAATGGCACTAGCTATTTGTACATAAATAGGTATAACATTTTATTTGTACTAGCAATAGTATGGTACGCTGTTAATTATATCTCATTCGCACCAAAAGTATTATGTCGTTTTTTTTGCTGTCTTGTTTGTCTGTACACAAAGCAAAAATTGACATGTTGGTACAATTTCGAATATTTGGGTTAGTCACTCAACGTGTGTACATAAATGGTTATTTTAGAAGACTCTGCATTTATACACAATTTATTTGAATATATTAATGGCCCAATTGTAAATATTTGTTATACAATTTTATATCAATCACGAGGGGTTAACATTCGAATTCATGAACTGGTACGAAAATGGGTGGTGTGTTTGAATTGGTAATATAGTAATTAGAAACACATGTGTATGATGTGATATTAACTTGTGGTTATATGTATACTCGTACATAGAGAGCACGTGAATATCTGAACTAAAAATAGGATTTGTTTTTTTTTTTTTCGATAAACACTTTCAAAATGACACGGTGTAGCCGTAGTAGTATCCGATTTTTACTTACTTTCCCAACTTCTAATTTACTACAACTAATTTTCCTTTACAAGTAGTCTTAGTTTCTAAAATTGAACTAAAGGTAGTATATTATTAGTAAAATACCGCTAGTCTACCGACCTACCGTCGTTGCATGCAGTTATTACTCATAACGCTTAATCGGACGGTTTCCCTTTTTGAAATTGGTGCACGTGGTTTTTGATGCGCAAAGAGAGTTTACGAGCAACATATGTTATTTCGTCGTCTACAGTCTCTTTGAATACCTAATCTTTAAGATACTAAGAAGATTTGTACATCCTAAGTAATATAGGTTTAACCAATACCTATATGACTTTTCCGCGTTCAACGTTAATAAAGTCGAGTGAGTAGATTGTCTATTTTATTTAAAGGGATGTTAATATGCGTGCAAAAAAAACAATACACCAACGTTTTGACTATAGCTCGTAGTTTTGAATTGCGGATGCGATTAAACTTTACTTTGACCAAAAAGTCATGTCATCCATGAAGTTAGTCGAATAGCAATAGCTTTCAATTAAAAAGTTATGTTTTCAGATTTTTGATTTAAAATCGGATTTCAGAAACATGTACGATAATTCAAATCATTCTACACTTCAATCCCATAATTGATGTTGAGATTTTGAGTCGACGTACTAGTCTACTGCCACACTAAATAAATATTTCACCTTATCTCGTTAATTTGGAACAGATACTAATGCCAATGAACGTGACGTGAAACTTAAGTTCAACAAACTGCAAGAGCAAGTGCTTAAGCCTATATCATACGGCAAATCTACAGCTCTTTCCCAAAGGATCCAAGAATAGATTAAAAGCATGGTACATTTGGTTTAAAAGTACGAAACGCTACAGCCGCCACTATGACTATTGCCTATTTCATACATCATTTAATATATGAGATTTCCTTTTTCAAAATTTTTTTTCCGTGTGTGCGTGGAATCTTCAACAAGACTATGGCGAACGTTCGACCATAGAAGTGTGAGATTTTTACTCACTAAAACCACCTCTCTTTAAATGTTATGTTTAACTACAACTAAGTGAAGCACTTATCCAGTGGTTTGTATTTCTTGATTTAGATACGTTTGACAGGTAACTCTCCAATGAATGTTCCTGATAACACCGCAACCATGAGCGGGTTTAGGCTATCGCACGAGATCAAGGGGTTTATTCCTTTGAAGTCGGCGCAAGACGTTAGTTTCCTCAAGGATCGAATAAACTGCAGAGTTTGTATGCTCTTTCAGGCGGCGCTTATGTTTGTAAGCGATTTTTTTGATTTCATTTTGGACTGGTAAAATTTCATGATCTCTTTGGATATCGTCGTTTCTGATATACCATGGTGTATTAACAATAGTTCTAAGCGCCTTGTTTTGAAAAGTCTGTATAATATTCATATTGCTTGCTTTGGTACAACCCCAAAGTTGTGTGCCATACGTCCAAATAGGTTATAGGATTTGCTTGTATGCCAGCAATTTGTTCTTAATACTTACTTGGAGTGCTTACCAATAAGCCAGTACATATCTTCGTATTTTTTGTCAAGTTCTGCACGTTTCTTTTTAACGTGTTCTTTCTACTTGAGTTTTACGTCAATTACAGTCATCCCTAGATAATTCGCTTCATTACCAAAAGGTATTTGGACGCGATTTAGAAAGACTGGCAAGTTATTAACGTGCCTATAAGTAAAATTGCTATGAACGGATTTGCCTTCGTTAGGGACAATCCGCCAGAAGTTCATCCATTTGTGTATCTGATCTTGTGCGCGTTGTAATTTTGATGTAGACTCTTCTACCGTTTTGGCTGTTACCAAAATGGCGGTGTCGTCATCAAATGTGCCCAGAACAGTGTGTTCTTCTTGTGGTAAATCACTCTTATATGCAGCAGATATAGCAGATGGCCAAGAACGCTCGCTTTAAAGGCAGACTATTCATTTCCATGTTTTACTCGGAAGAGTCTATCAGAGAGATAGTTCTGCGGTTAAGTTTATATTTCAGGCCTTCGTGCCAAACTTTGTCAAAGGCTTTTTCTAAATGATTTTATTTCTTTCTTCTAAATGAGTTGTGTGTGTGGAACACTAGCGAAAATCAGAATGGACTAAATATAATTATAAAAGCATTGCACATCCGCTTTACGACAAAACGTTTACTCTGTCACGTGATCATTTCTTCTACTAGCAATCAATTAATAAAATCACCTTGCACAGACGTACTATGTATATTTTCGTGAAGTAATTCAGGTAATAATGTTTATTCAAGTACGTGGATATAATTGTAACTGAGGTCAACGAATCCATAAAAAAATGTGTTCTATTGTACTGGTGGTTGGTTTCGAGAATATCTGGAGTATGTATGTATGCATGAATCGTCAGAATAACGTATGCCAATTAATACTTGAAGCAAGGCACTATAAATGCTGTCCATACATAGAAAACTGTTACATGTTGAGAATTAAGGTAAAGGGGTAACAGTTCGTGAAAATTGCATAAATTTTCGCATACCTAAAGTTGGTAGTAGAGAACTGGTGAAATATGTAAATGCCGCATTCAATTCTGGAATTCCCAGGAGAATCAATAAGACCCTTTAATCTGAAAAAAAACCTGACCTAAAGTCCGTATGACACTACCTTGTTTCTGCATTTTTAATGCAACTTGGTAGAAAAGACACGTCAAGTCTTTTTTGGAAAGAGACAGCAATTATTTTGCAAAGGATCATACACAGTCTGTATGCAGTGTTACCGCGGAAAAAAAAAGTTTCGGAAGCAAAGTCGACTACATTTCCCTTAATTTAAGGTAGCGATTAAATGAACAAATAATTCTTAATCTAAGGGATATCACCATCTGTTCGGTCGTATCAGGCCGTAATCAAATCCCTGGACAATGCTATGTTCAACTAAAAAACATCCCTTAATTGGAGGCTGTCTCTTAACGAGATCGCTGAGCATTTCAACATACACGGGACTTTGTGATATACCAGGCAACGGCAAAACCGATAAACTCGCCAGGTGTGGTACAACCACCTCCCTATCAATAACAGGGGTACCACCTTCTATGCCGATCGCTACAGCCTACAATCTTTTGAAGATACATACGTACAATAAAAACCACCAATAACAAATGGCTAGAAGGCACCACCTGCCTTAAAAAAACAGAAATTAGGCCATCACTTAACTTAAAACGGCCACTCAGTCTACTTAGGGTCAGCACCTAAGACCGTCATTAAGTACTCATAGGAGTGCGGGCACTGTGCAATTGGCACTCATGCTCGCAGGATAGCTGTCCCATATAATTTCTGCAGAAGCTGCGTGATTGAAGAGGATGTAGGAAACCAACTCTGCTCGTGCAGCGCTCTGGCTAGTCGTATGTTCCTACATTTAGGGGCCTACTATTTCAATAATCTCAATGAGATGAACAGCGTCTTGTCTTAAAGTTCTTCAGTATTTGTAAATCCACAGTTCCTAACAGCTTTCATTCAGTGCAAAACTGCACGCGAAATGCAATGTACCGTTGTGTCTGTTTCTTAGTTTCTTACATAATAGTCAGTAGTCAGTAATGAAAATGTAGTATATTCACCAGTTCAGATAGTAGGGAAATTTTTTAGAAATGTAGTTAACTAATTCATATGTAGCACAACGGTAACGCTGGATGTTAGGTACATGTGCTCTATCTGTACAGTGTGGTCTGTATGCATTTGGTTTTCAAACAGGAAATGCGGAGATGTCAAACAATAAGCTGCTAGCGGCTGAAAAATGTAGTTGGGTTGCATTTGGGTGCAAGAGTGAAGAAAGCGGCCTGTGCCATATATGTAGCTGAGTCACAGGATATCCGGCAAAAATTGGGACCTAAACCCTAAATATTACTGTACACACCGATTGTCAGAAGAATCTTGTCGTAATTTTACAGCATATTATTGACTACAAATTGAACAATTTGAAAGCGTCTACATATACTACTCCGTTCCTTGAGTTGGAAATACTCCTCCGGTGTTATTTCCCAACAAAGTAGGAGAGAAATACATATGAACCAATAATTCGTTTATTATATACGTACGGATCGAAGATGCACAGGCGCTGCCATTTTTTTCCAAATTGTTAAACATGCACTGGTTAGTCAGAGTCCACTTCTTCCAACACCTAGGATCTAACAAGTTTGATAAAAAAACTCGATAATTAAATGACCCATGGAACTGGCATAGCTGCATTTCCATTTGTGGGACATTGGTTATTTCTGAAAATTCGCTGTCACAAACCGTCATCATATGTGTATATGTAAACTTTTGTGAATACATCAGTGCACTAAATAAATGCTATTCTCTGATTGGTCAGTGGAAATTCTATAAAGAGCACTGAAAGAGATTTAAGGTGCAAGAGAGGTGAAAGTCGGCTATCTCTATAAAACTTGGGGGCCAGAGCCTACGACATTGATACAAAATCAAGAAAGGAGACCGTTGACCGTTGCACACATTGTATTGCCTTTATTAAAGGTAATGCTCATCTTACCTATATTTACAACTATATAATGTATAGGGATTTTCTATAAATTTGGTCATACACAGATATCAGCACTGGTGCATTATTGTCCTTCAATTTGGTAGCCCAGCTTCATTAAGATGGTAGTCTCGTTGGGTGGCGTATACAAAGTATCTGGTAGCGAGTTTTATACTTCCATATTCTTGCAATCAACTGTGATTAATTGCCTTATCATAGCAATGCATCAGGTTTTATTTGGTTAGAACTAGCGAGCGATTTTAATAATCGAGACTCTAGTATTCGAGATATTTTAATAATCGGATTACTCGAGTTATAACTACTAACAGATTGTAAGGGGCGCATTCGAATGATCATTCGAGTGATAATCGATTAGTAAAACATCTCGACTCTCAAAATCATTCGAATGGCTACTAACTACTAACACAAGAGAAATCTACCAATGTTTCATTTGAGTGCGAGAGCAAGTAACAAAAAGTAGTAGAGATATACTAACCAGGAACATAACCAGAGTGACAGAAGAACGCACAGGAAAATAACTGAAATATTACTCCACTTCTGGGTTCATTGATAAAAAAATATAAGCAAAAAACAATCCTGTCCACCATACACAAGCATAACTCAAACACAATTCACTCAGAAGAAGGCATAGTGCGAAATTTGTTTTGATTAGTGCGAATAAGTGATGTAAAAATAAATAGATGTACATGAGTACTTCTCTTTTTGCAAAATTAATTATAACCTTAAAACGTTTTATTGGATCGAAACGGTTTATATCTCAATTGAAAGTCTTCAAGTGCTTTAATTTGAGACACAGTTTACTTATGTACATACGCCTTACCGTTTAGAAGATACATATATGAATCTTCTTTTTTAAGGATTTTCGTCCTTTGCCGTGGTATGGGCTACGACCCGCCTTGGATTTAACCTTCATATCTGGTAGACTTCATCCAAACATATGTAGGTGGAACTGTGGTTATGTTCTTTCGCCCTCGAAAGTTGAGGTTTTTAGAAGCGTCTTCTAGATTGATACACTCTGAGCATTGGCAATGACTATTGAGAGAGGTGGAGTCGTAAATAATGAAAGTTGTGAGGATGTGAATCCTGACACCAGCGTGTAGGATAATAAATAAATTAATATTGTTTACAAATCTTTTTTCCACAACAATTCGAGTTAAAGGGACCTGGTTAAAGTTTCGGCCCCTAGTCACATTTAGTTCATTTGTTTGACTGTACCTATTCAAAATGCTTTCATGACACCTACAAACTTGTATGTAAAACGCACATTCCACGTCGAAATCTATTTATAGCCAGTGACGTATTTTTCTTGTTTTTCTTACACAAAGAAAATATAGTCTTTGTGTGATTCATGATTACTGTAGGTAAATTACAGATGGGTCCATAGGCACGTGTAGAGTATTTTACGTATTATCTTGCGTATAATCAAGAGTAACCGTAAACATTCCTCAAATCCTCTTTACATATTAAGGTATAAATTTGTTATAGGTTTAATACATATGCACAGAATAAACCCAATGAGTAATTATTAGCATACATTTTTGGTTTTTAATTTTAGTTAAAAAAGGTGTATTCTCGACACATATTCCAATCAGGTATACCGGAAGACAACTTTGAATATCACCAACTCCTACTTGATTTCATTGTGGGACAGTTTTAAACAAATTCAATTAATTTTGTTTGTATTGAATGTAGATTCGGTTTGAGAATGTGTTCTCTTGGATGAACACAAGTGCATAATTATGTTGTATTATGGTGTTGTGTGTGAAAAACGTTATATCATAGATACATACATATAACATGTATATCATAAATGACGTTATACGGGGATTCACGGCTACTTGTACTCATAAAATTAGCTAATTATTGAATATTTAATGTACCAATAATAAGTTCTGTAGAGAACTAAAGCGTTGTCACTCAGAAACAATGAATATCAATGTTGGTGCGTTAATTTTACTCTTTCAATTGTTATCACTTATAAATTAGTAATGTACACACATTCATATGTATATAGGTATCCCGCGAACTTGTGTTTGAACGTAGCTTAAGTTAAATTGGGCTTAGAGTTTTTTTTCAATGAAACATAATACAGAGCATAAAACTATAATGTTTGTGTATTTTTTAGAGAGCTCATGACACTACTTCACCGTTCAGCTGGCTCTGTGGAGTGACTATGAAGTGCAGCCACACAGGGTAATATGTAAATATATTCATACGCAGTATAAACGAGTGTATTTATACCCACATCCATGCATACACATGTTTGTATGTCCTTGATATATGTATATATATCTATTTAAATGTGATTTAAGCAGTTTGTTTCAATTGAATATCAGCTTGGAAAAATGCATTTTCCTATGTACATGCATACAACTTTATTGAAAAAAAAATCTGGATTCATCTTGATGGATGATGGAGCAACAAAGTTGATCTTACGTTTTTTGCACAGCTCGAAGCGGTGTTTTCCAGTTTTTGGCAGAATGATACAGATCTGAAGAAGCGGCGCATTAAAAATTCATTCTCTATCGCACGCGCTTGTTTATAGAGTGGAATATTCCTTTCTATTTGGTTGTGTTTTTGTTTTCCATCAGTATTGTTGACATTTTGTATTCATTGTGAACGGAATTGATATAAAACATTATTTATTGAAATCGAGAGTTAGAGATATGATTGCATTGGGTTGTTGAAGTTGATTTAATCGTTAAGTCTTCTAATTTGAAGAATTTTTAGAAAGATATCCATTATGCCAGTCATTGTCAACAAAAACCTATTGAAAAAAACAAGTCTAAATGAATCACTCCTTATTTTATGGAACAGTTCCCTTCCGCATTATAGTATCTTCAACCATAGTGTCATCGTTTCATACAGTCATTTCCATAATAATTGCACATTGTAGGTATAATGTATTCTGTGTTCGCTGTCATACTCAGCGTATTTGTATTCTCAGAGAGTTAAGGCCGTTAGTTAGAAGCGTTAGTGGCAGTTTAGCGCTCTCGTACGCTCTCGTACAGACATTGGCACGCGTTAGATCTAGCATACGAGAAATGTACATACTCTTGTTTTTTTAAGCATTTAAAACATGTAAAAATATAGGTATTAAGCAAAAGTACAATACAACTGTCAAAAAGTCGGGGTAGTGGAGAGCACATATCACTATGTCAAACTTTGTGCTCGTGCTTACGATATTACGGTTCAACGCAGATAAATGCTGTATAAAGACTTCGGACGGACGTTGGAATTTCATATATGTACATTGCAAATGAAAAAGTAAACTATACATTTATTTAATAAAACACAAAAACGTAGAATGAGAAACATACATAATTATAAGTATGTACATATGTACTTATGTATCCCGATATTACTAAACTGTTTGGTTTTTAAGTGAGGTCATCATCTTTTTGTCTCAAAAATCTTCGGACAAATTTTGGAGGACGGCAACCCTGTTCGCATATATCATATATGAACATGTGTATGTATATATATTGATTAGAATGCTCTCTTAAGTTCTCTTTGACTTGATTGCATTGCGTTCCTAGCAAATAATTGATGAGAAACAGATGGAATGAAACAGTTTGCAACTGACAAGTGACAAGCCGACAGTCAGATAGTTTCTTTGTTTTTTTTGACGAAAGTAAAAAATATATTTTGTGTTCTGTTTATTAACTATTGCCATGAATAACAAGGTTCTGATAGTGAAGAATCTACCAGATTCAGTAAAGAATTTAAAAGATATATTTGCTTCATACAATGTTGTTTCGGTGAAAAGTTTCGGACGGAGGAGAGCACTTTTAACATTTGCCGATCCACAGTGTGCTTATTTTGTGTTGCATAAATTACATCAGACTGTTTTTGGCGGTAGAATTATATCTGTTGAATATCACAAAATTGGAAAAGAACCTGCGAATTTGAAGTCAAATCTAGATAACGTATTTAGTATTTCTGACTATTATAGGAAGCTGAATGGAATGAATGAGTGCCTACGGTTAAATCAACCTCCTCCTCCGTATTTGAACTATTGTTATCCAAAAATAAATTTAGATATTGTGCATGGTATATCGGCAGCTCTTATGAGCAACTCGGTTTTTTATACTCAAGTACTGCATTTAATGAATCGAATGAACTTGGACCCACCCTTTGGGCCAAAGAGACGTGATATTAATTCTTCGCAAAACAACAAGGAAGTTGGTGTACAAACAGATCCAATTAATTTTGCATCCGATGGGGAGTCTGAGCTTGGGTCAGATCAGGAGGAGAAGCTAAACATCAATCGACGTTATAGGAAAAGAAAACTTGAGGCAAAAAACGAACTCTTTATGCGTAAAGCGAAGAAAATTCTTCACGTGACCGCAAAAATTAGCAAACAGGCTTCCAAAAGACGAAGAGAAAACTTAGATGATTTTTTCGATTTAAACAAATCCGTTTCAGATCCAAAAATTGTGTTGAATGTAGAGAAAGTACAAGTTTCCGATGCTAATTATACTGAAGTTGCAGAAATAAATCATACTGATGTAAATAATGAAGTCCCACAAGAGTTGAAAACAAATAGAATTCCCGAAAATCAATTATTAGTCTTACCCGTTTTCAAAAACTATTGCAAAGGTGACTGCTACAGTAAACTCTATATTAAAAATCTGCATAAGGATGTAACAGAAAGTGATCTACGAGACATATACTCAAAATTTTACAATCATTTAGATATAAGAGTGATGCAACAAGGCCGCATGAAAGGTCAGGCATTTGTTTCGTTTATTGATTTGAAGGAAAGTCAACTTATTATAGTGGAGAATGCTTTGACCGAAACAAATGGCTTAGTTTTAAAGAACAAACCCATGGTAGTGTGTTATGGAAAAAAATAGGCATGTGTAGTTTAAAATTTGAAAACAAAAAAAAAATAAACGAAAACATTAATTTGAATTTTTTCTTATTGCAGACAACTTGGTCTACTTGAGACTATTTATGTTGATCCAGTTGGAGCACAAAATTCCACAAAACGACAAAAAATGCAGAAACTTGCAGTTCAACCATACGACTATGTGATAGCTGTAGATTTTGAAGCGACCTGCTGGGAGAATATAGCACCACCTAAGTGGCGTGAATCAGAAATTATTGGTAAGATATCTTTTTGATGCAAGTCGTACAATTTGTTATAAATAAATCTGCAATCTTAATACTTATTGAAATAATTCTTTGACGTTAGGCAATTATGTCTTAAGTCAGAAACTGGTCACAAACACTTCAATAAACTCAAGACGTTATTACCAAACCAAACATGTTTCTCACTTACTGTTTAAGACTAAATTACTACGATGGGAAGTAGTTGTGCTAAATTCAAGTCAGTAATAAAAAACGAAAGAAAACAAAAATTGAGTTTAAAAAATGTAATTTTTTGACTTATGACCTTATTGCCTACTCAAAGAATTACGCAACACAAAAAAGTTCGTAAAAAGGGAACTTGTCCACCAATCGGTAAAATGTTGTTATAGTTACAGTTTTTACTACACCGTTTAACGAAGTACATACAGAAAAGGAGCCGTGTTATGCCACTCTTATTACAGAATTTTTTCATTATTATTTACTAAATACTAAAAACATGTGTACATACTTCATATGTATGTAATCTTCGTGTACAAAATTAAAGTCTGCCGAAATTCAACCTGAATTTGGTTTCCGATACATACTATATAAAGTATGTACATGAGGTTGTCAGAGACAAATTTGCAAATAAGCGATTAAAGTATGTACAATATTTTATGGAAAAGTGATTCAGGAATTGCTTAGTCTAAATGGAGAATTGTACCGTACACAGAGATTAAGATAATAAATTAAAATTTGCTGTTAACACTAACAAAAACCCAATCAAAAAGAAAACATATTTTTTTAGTGTTATAGTTTCATAGAACAAGATGTCCTTAACTTTCCTATATGCACTTTGAATTGATTTACACGATGAACAGATCAACTCAATACACTGTTGCATTCATTATGAATTCAGTGTATTGTCTAATACGGTTATTTTGGAACGTGTCTACCGTGTAAATCAAAGCAAAATTATTCATATTTTTAATTTGTTTTATACATTTCGTTTTAAAAAAAATGTTTTCTTTCTAGAATTTCCTGCTATTCTAATCAATTTGAAAACGGGTAAAATCGAAGCCGAATTTCACAAATACATTATGCCTATTGAGTCACCCAAACTAAGTGCTTTCTGTACAGAACTAACTGGAATAACACAGAAAACAGTTGACACTGGTATACCTCTGCAAACTGCCTTAATGATGTTCCAAGAGTGGCTGCGCAAGGAGCTACGTGCCCGTAATCTATTCCTGCCGAAAATGACAAAGGACAACAAAATTGGTAATTGTGCATTCGTAACGTGGTCTGATTGGGACTTCGGAATTTGCCTAGCAAAGGAATGTCAACGGAAACGCTTAAAAAAACCACAATTTTTCAATCAGTGGATTGATTTAAGAGCTATATTTCGAGAATGGTACAACTATAAACCTTTGAATTTTGGTGATGCCATTTCACATGTTGGGTTAGAATTTGAGGGAAGGCAACACTCTGGAATAGATGATGCAAAAAATTTAGCGTCACTAGCATGTAAAATGGTTAAAGACGGTGCATCATTGGCAATTACAAAAGATTTAACACCGTTTCAACTAAATATGAATTTTGGTGTCTAAGTGTGTTGTTTGAACAAACCATTGAGAAGACTTAAATTTTTATGTTTTGTTTACCATCAATCAACTTTTTGTATCTTAATCTTAAACATTTAAAAAAGTGAAGCCTCTATAGGAGCGTATTGTAATTTATACAAACATTTATACACGTAAACATTTAATCAACATGTTTTTCTTTTAAATTGTAATGAAAACTCAATTTCTTGTTTATATGTTTTTATACATAAATCTATCTTAGAAATAAATATACATTTTAAGAATCACACTCCATTTTTGAAGAACACGACGTTTGAAGAAAAAATAAGTCAATTTTATGTTTAAAAAAATATTGAAAAGTAAATACATTTATACAATTCCTAAAATAAAAAGAAAAACAAATTAGTACATACATTACTAGTGTTTTAGATGAATGTACATTTTTATACTCGCTTTTATACTTTTTTGTGAACGATATCTAAGTAATTGAAACAATGAAAACGAAAATATTATCCTTCCAATTGAAAGTTTGTTGTTTTATTCGCATTAATGTATGTCATTAATGACATACCCTTCTGACGGATTGGTGAACGATGAAATTAATTTCAGCCTCAGCCTTTTGCAAACAAAAATGTATTATAAAATATTAAAAAGAAATGTGTTTGCCTGTGTTTTTATTCAATCCTTACATGGTAACAAAAATTGCTTAAAACTAGCTTAATTATCGATCTTTCATATAAAATACTGACTTAGTCCATATGTATTTAAATTCCAGGAATAATTTAATTGAGCAAACACCTCAAAACAACAATTTAAAAATGTGTATTCCGGTAGAATTTATGAAAACTACCCCATTTAACGAATTGATCTGTCAAATTGACAGTAAGCTTTTGAGTGTCAGTTTTGGAATGTGTGGAATAAAAGTCGATTAAGGTTCGTAATACCGATGCTTAAATGCCTGTAAAGTGAGTCGACTCTCAAAACGCTTTATATCGTATCGTTCAAGTGTTCAGCTTAATCTGGTTTTTCTTAAGTCTAAATTAAACTAAATAACTAACATGTAGAATCCACATTTGACAAGAGGGAGATACACCCCACTTTTGGTTTCGGCCTTTGCATGAGAGTTACTTTATCAGGTACAGTGTACACGACAACAGGTGATGATCAGTTGACAGTTAAGCTCCTTTCATCACACGAACGTCACAAACCATCCGCTTCACACACGATAGTAGCAAAAAGGTGTTCATTCGTACAGCAAAAAGCCAACAACTCCATTTTGCATGGTCTCCGTTCGTTTTCGATGATTCAAGTCACCCATCAGGATATAAGAACCCATCGCAGCTACCCTATCAAAGGCAGCATTAATTTCAACTAGCAAAGCCACGTACTCTGACTGCACCGGAGTCTAGGTTCACATTTCAAGCTTAATCTTTAAGATCCCGGATACTCTTACATGCACCAACTCATCTGTAAGATATGGTCGGACGAAAGCATGTCCAATGAGTGGAACCTTATTAACATTTGCCCGATCCACAAAAAAGGAAACCCCTTTCACTGCGCCAACTACCGAGGGATAAATCTCCTAAACATCGTTTACAAGATCTTCTCTGCCGAATTGTCGGAGCGCCTGAAACCATTCGTGAATAACCTGATAGGTCCTTGCGGTTTCAGGCAGGGGAAGTCCACCATCGGCCAAATCTTCACACTACGCCAAATCCTGGAAAAAAAACCCTAGAGATGCAGATCGACACCCACCACCTACTCGTCGATTTCAAGGCCGCATTTGACAGCGTGCATAGAGACGAGCTATACAACGCAATGTCTAGCTTTGACATTCCTGCCAAACTCGTCAGGTTGTGCAGGATGACGATGGAGGACTCTCGCTGTTCCATCAAGGTCGGAAATGAACTCAGCGAGACCTTTAATGTTAACAAAGGTTTTAGGCAAGGCGACGCGCTGTCATGTGATTATTTCAAGATCATACTTGAGAAGGTGGTGCAAAACTCACTCGCCAATACAAGACACGACTCGCCAAAAAAGCGGACGTTGGTAATCCGAGAATACGATAATTTTGTATCGCTATTTAGGGCCCAAGTATATTTATTTTTTATGTATCTCAATTTTCTCTCGAAGCGGGAGGGGTAAGCTATTTTATGTAATATCAGTATTTTGTTGCATATAGTTGCAGTTATTGATGGAATAATTATTCTAATTGACCAACGTGGTCATTCCTACCAGGCTTCGTAACAGGGCACTGTTAACTCAGGAAGCACCTAAGGAAAATAGGAGTATAAGAAGAAGGAAGAAGTAGGAAAATTCTGCGGAGAATCTAATGAAAGTCCAGAACATATACTGCGATTTTGTGCGACGCTAGCCCACAAAAGACAAAGATATCTGGGAAAAACACCTAATATCAGAGTGAATTCTTCGTCACTAGAAACAACTCTCATTCTCAGATTCCTAAACGCAACTGGCTTAGAGAGAATACTCTAGGATAAATCTCTTCCACCTTCGCGCAATAGGAGAAAATAACCCTCAATACAACTATGAACATGGAAGGGGAGCTCTTAATAAAGCAAAAGTATGAATAGGTCGCGGTGCAATTTACCCTCAACAATAATAATAATAATAAACGTGGTCATAGCTTACTTCTATCTAGATACGACAAGAATGTTGCTGTCTGTGTTATGCATGAATTTATTAAAGCATTGAAAATTCTCATTATGTCCATGAAAACACGGTTGTAAGTAGGAATAATCCAATTTATGCTATAGTGTTGAAGCGGGTTTAAGTTTATGTGCTGTCTCGATGTGGGCTCAGTAAGAGTACAATTTCTTGGCAATTTTTATTTTACATTGATGGAAGCAAATTAATAAATACTATCAAACATTTTGAAATGATTCCTTATATCTGGGCTTAAAAGTAGAGCCATTCTTTAATCTGTATATTTCGAAGAATACAATAACTATTGGCATGTGCACACATTTATACACCTAGGTGTATCAAGAAAGAGATCGATAATATTTTCCCTTTTCTGCTGATGATTAATGACATCCTACAGAACGATGAGTATGAATATCTTATGAATGATGTGCATATGTGTTGCTAAATTTCCAGAGCAGTTTATTTAAACATTTGCTAAACGATCATACATAGGGTAATATCTAACCCCATTATCTATGCCACAATATACAAATTTAACCAAATTAATATCGGTTTGGAAAATATGTAAAACATACACAAGTTTTCTACAAAAAACACAAAATATTCTAATAGAAACCTGAGTATTTTGTTAGCTCACATCAAAGTACATTCTTTGTACGTAAAAAAGTCCATAAATAAGATCGTTCATTCAATACCTGCAGTGCAGCGGTATGTAATTCTTTAATGTGTAGCCCATGTTCCACGAGAGCGCATCATTTGTTAATGTCACAACGAAGCATATCTGTGGGGAAATATATACTTTTGTGTGCGTATTGTTTATCTTTTGTTGCATGGGAGTTAAAAGCAAAACGTTGTTTGGAATGATACTTCAACTAGCGTGCAGTTTAAGGGTATATAGTAGAGTCTAACATATGTCTATAAGTAGTTACTAATGGTTGAGACATATTCTATGACGTCCTACGATCCTAGTGGTTGGGATTGCCGTACACTTGCAGCAAAACTATCTACATCAATGTAATGTACCTTTTTTTTGTAGTACAAGTCCGAAGGCCGAAATCGGCCCTCCAAGACATAATACAGCAACATTCTAGAAAATTTCCATTTAGTTCAATGACATCTGGGGCGAGATCGAGGTTGCATTGTGGATTAATTATATGATGTATGCATGAGTGAATAATGGGCATCGAAAAATTAGGGAATGAACTCATCTGTATTCCTGCTAAGAAATTATGTATTAGGTAAATTAATATGAGTGACGAAAGCATGTCTGACGACTAAATATCAGTTAAATCCAAACAAAATGGCGATCCACCTGTTATGAGAACTATTGAGGTATATCCCTCCTGAAAGTCGCCAAAATCCTGTCCATCTAATGTGTGAGCGTCTAAAGCCGATTGCACTAATCTGCACGTAGCAATGTGGCCTCCAGCCGACAAATTGACCATTGATATAATATGGCACCGCTAAATCAATGAAAAAAATATAATAATATGGGTGGCGCTGCAGACCGTAGAGGGCCAGGGCCTAGTTTCTCAGCAACCACTCATGTTGTGCGTGTGTCCGTGGTCGGATTCGAAGACTCTCTTTGCTTGAGCATTAGTATCCATGCGCACGATGTGGCCGAGCCAGTGCAATCGACGGATTTTTGAATTCCGGACTTCATCCTCATCTTGGTACAGCTGTTAAAGTTCGCGGTTATGTCTTCCCCCCACTCACCTTCCTCCGACGTAGATTTTTTTCTTTCGAAGGCACCAAGAACTAGTTTCTTTAATCGCCCAGCTTTCGGCTCCATATACCAGTACTGGCAAAATAATGTCCTTCCAGTCTATAGTTTTGCCCCAGTTGTTTTAACATACCGAACTATCGAAGTAGCAGTGGCTGCCAAGGTCGATTCTACGTCGGATCTCCACTAAGATGTCATTCGGGAATTCACGTTTACCCCGAGGTAGACAAACTTCTTCACTACCTCAGGTGTCGATTGTTATGTTTTGGCGGAACGTGTCTTGGTCGACAGCTTGTATTTCGTCTTATCCTCATTGGCGTCATTTTGAAGATAGTGCATGCCGTGTTTACAGCTGCAATCTTCTCCAGTACCAGATTGAAGAAATCACACTACAGAGAACCGAACTGCACGGTGCATGTTAGGATAAATTTCCCGGGATCCCGAATTCGGCCATCGCATCAAATAGCTCCTTGCGATGAATACCATCGTATGTTGCTTTAAAATCGATGAAAGGGTGATGCGAATCGATTTGAAACTAGCTTTCCTTCTCCAGAATTATCCTTAATCTATATCTAGTCGATTTGCCGTGGAAATAGATACCTGTAGGTCATCGAAAACTTTGTGACGGCGAAGAACTAAAGCTCTTTTATATAGAATTGGACAGGCAGCAAATTACCAAGATGGGGGCACAATAACTGAGCACTGCGCCATAGTCAATCATTCCATAAGAATTGGAATGCTCTACAATGACTTCTGTAGAAGCTGCAGTTATAAAGTTATAAGATGCGCTTACAGATGAAAGAATGGAAGAATTTACAAACGTCAATATAAAGGAAATCCCCGGTAAAGTCTACGCTAAGATGTTGGAGGCATGTTCTAGAGCTATGGTCGAGTCCAGGATGTGCGGTGAACAGCGCGGCTATCGTCCCTACCGATCAGCTTTTCACTCTAAGAATGGTATTCGAGAAGGCTTGGACGTATGCCAAACCGATCTATAGCTGTTTTGTAGATTTGGAAAAGGCAAACGACAGAGTTCCTCGAGGTAAACTCTGGAACAACTCAATGTAGAGCAGCTGCTTCTTCGAACGGAAAGGGCTATTCTTCGATGGTTTGGGCACGAATGTCCTCATCATCACGATTTCCGAGGCGTGCCTTTAATGCGATTTCATCAGGTAGGCGACCGCTTGGCAGACCCAGGGCGAGATGGTTGGACCATGTCCAAAAACTAGCCTGGTTGCGCTTGGGCATAACTCCTGATGATTTAGAGTCGATGGTGGAGGACCGAGTGACCTCTCTCGTGCGTGCACCTCGCGACCCCTGTAGTGGATCCTGCGGGTCAGAAGATGATGATGATGATGAAAATTAACAAAATATCAACGAGGAGCCAGTTTCCAGTGAAGCATGGTTCTTAGTAACCCTGAATTCTCAATTATACAAGTTCCCTTCAAAAACAGGTAATACGTGCACTTTGGAAATAAATCAAATGCATTACTTCTTATAAGTAATACAAATAAATTTATTTTGAGGTTGGTTTGGATTGGCAATTCGTCATGAATAAATTTATGACAGCGCAACGCTCGCAAATTTATTAAACTTATTTTAAAAAACATGATTCAATTCGAGAAATTCAACTAAAGTGAAACACTATTACTTCCAGTAAAAGTCACCGTTTGGTGTGCTTTATGGGCCCCGGTAGAATATTTGTTATTTTGTCTGATGATAGTCAACACTTTACAGCCAATTGTAAGCGATGTAAAGGCATGATTGCTAACTTTTTCTTGCAACACTGCAAAACTAAAACAAACTGGGACGGTATTGGGCGCAGCGTTGACATAAACTATACTTGTGGAGCGGATATTAAGACATCTTCTGCAAATGACTGGTTTTAAGAAGTTTTCCTTTGACGTTCTTTTCTCTGAGTATTTCCAGTGATAAGAGCAAATTGGTATCGTGAAAATGGAATCTGCGATCGAGAGCGTTGTCTGTGACTTGAAAGGGGGGACAGTGAAAATAACCTTTTGTCGTAACGGGCATCGAATCTATTGACCGTAGGTTAAAGTGCGGTGGAGTCACACTTCAATGCAAGTTGAAACTTGAAATGTGTAACCGATATTTTGAAACTAATTTGTTTTTAAGGGAGTAAAGTTTGTTTACTCCCGTAGTGCAATCTTAAAAAATGAATTATTTTCAGCAATGGAAATTATTCTTCAGGTTCTTTCTTTGAGTTTAGGAACCTCGAATTGGTACATAACGTGTACTTACGAAACCAATATTACGTTGGCTGATAATTAACTTATAAAATACTGTATACATATACATATATATTTTAATTTTTTGTTTTTATATTTAATTTAGTTTATGCGAACTTTCTTCATTACACTTCAAGCGCTTTAGGGAGGCCTATGATAACTTTTAATGTAGAATTACTAATTGAATAGAGCTTTATGCTACTTACAAAGAGTCTTACAAGCTCTACGGCAATGGTTGGCTAAAAATTATAACCATGGAAGTTGTTTTTAAATGTTATTAATAAATCATCTCCATATCAATTTCCGTACTGGAAATCAATCATTTTTAGTTGCATTAGAGAACAATTTGTATCATAATCAGTCACCACCTAGAAACTAATTATAAATGTATAAAAATACATTATTATATTTGGTTAAGTGTATAATAATTAAAGCGACGCATATTAATTTATCTAAAATAGCAAACAAATCGACGTACGCATGTATTCCATATTTTAGTTTATACTTGTCTTCAATCCGATATAATATAAACCGATATAATATGCGCATACAATATGGATTTATTCGATTATGACTTCTTTAACTTTCATTATTCACCTTCACCTTATTCTCTATCAAGTGGAGATTCTATATCTTCCAAATATACATATGCGTACTAGTATCATACCCGATTCGATACTTTTCTCTAACCGTACACAAGATATGTATATTTTGTATCAGCCACAGCACAACCTTGTTGTTGCATTTATTTCAAACAAGGTCTTCTGAGAGTTTTCAATTTACCAAGTTAGTACCCTACCGTTGTTCGTTTGATATATGCTCTGCTGTTGGGTGTCGAATTGATAATAACATGGACTACCATATCGGATGTTGAATACATAGTCGGAGGTTATATATTGTATATACACATTACTTGATGCTCTGCATCAGATACAATTACTGTAATTATCTGTGGCTTAATTGATAAGTTTCACAAAAGCATGAAAATCGTGTATATTACACACATTGAGGGAGTAATTATGATTTATTTGAGTATTTGAAAGTAATGTTCGCCTTACATCACACATCACACATTCAGATGAAGTAATTATTATTTGATTAAGTAGACGAAAGTAATCTATTCCTGTACAAAATATCAGTTAATTAACTTAATTGTACAGAGAAATGCATTTACCTCAATTAATGAAATGGAATTAAGCTGTGTTTCAACAATATGAGAAGTTATTATTGAACTGTACAAAAGTCTGTTTCTTTCAGAGGAGATATTGTGCCTACTATTGTTAAATGCTTCTTGCAATAAAAGCTCTTTAACAAGATTTCATTCTCTTTTACATTTCTAAGAGAAAATCGTTAAGCTTTTATCATCCAAGAAAGAGTAGTGAAATACGTATAACTTAACGTTACGATAACATTTCGATTGCATTCGATAACCGTAAGATGAAAGAAATATTCCAAGGCAAGTCAGAAACAAGATACAAAACAACGCAATACTTGTTTGGTTTACAGGTCTGCAGGTAAAGGTAACCACCAGCTGAGTGAGTTGTGGATTAACACCTGAACAAGTTGAGTGTGGGGGTTCACAGAGACCTCGTCAACAGCACCTTGGTTCAGTTTGGTTCCAACCGTGATTACGGGCAGAGACATATTCCTTCAGTCGTGTGTTGAATGTATGCGTGTAAGTGAAGAGAAAATTAGTTTATTTTTTTCATGGTGAACGCAAGCTCCTTCGCCGGCAAGTGTCGTTGTCGTGATCATTAGTTTTCTTGCATGACCCCCATTTCGTCCATAGATTTTCTTTCTTCGTCTTACTCTTTTACCTCTTGAAGAAGCATTTATATATATATATTTATTTTGTTAGTGCGGTGGCGTGGCACGCGTGAGTAACATACTTAATTCGACATCGAAACGAATTTACAGTCTTTATGTTTAACAAAAATAATATTTACACTGTTCATAGAAAACAAGAACAAAATAATACTTGCACAACTGTAGTGACCTTTAAAGAAATTCAGTTTAACTCCATCAAACAAATATCAATCAATACAATAGTTCCCAATATCTGCGGATTTTCTTCGCTAGCTTGATGAAATGTGTGACGAATCTGTGAGCTTTTATTGGTAATTTCGCAAAAAATGTCGTTGCTGTGAACATACATATACGTCTGTACGTATGTATCTGCAGTATCTTAGCTTCAGGGTCGAAATAAATACAAGTACCCATGTTCAGCCACATACTTTCGCTTGAAAAAAAGGTTTGTGATCTCCAGCCATGTTGAAAATAATAATGTAAAGAAGTTCAAAGTTTGTAAAAGTGTTAAGCAAGAAAAAGAAAAGTGATTAAAACGTTTGACCTTTTGCGATATATGTATGCATGCAAAATACATATACATGTGTAATGGAATGATTCCGAGATTTAACTTCTGATTTTGGCTTTGGATTACACAATCAGATTATTGCATAAAATGGAATATTCAATACCTATTCGAAAGAGTATCATACTCTGGATACTTCTGGGAGTAGTCAAATGTCAAGGTAAGTTGACAACGGTTAGATGTAAATAATATATTGATTTAATTTCAATTTAAAATATAAAAAATAATTATGCCCGGTTGTACTTTTTAAGGACTATTTCAACTAAGACATTGTAGGTATAATAACCACGCATATGTCTCAGAAAGTATGATTGAGAATAAAAGCATAATGTGCACTATACTATGCACTATTGATATGACTTTTTACAACTGAGATCGTGTTGGTGATTTCTGTCCTAAGGAAGGACAAAGTACGCCATTAACGTTGGGTTTAATTTACAAACTGCACACAAGATATTTTATAGATAGAAAATAGAATTTTTGAGCGTTTTTTCAACTATGTTTTGGTTAAATTGCGTAAGCCTTTCAGAACAAAAAATGTGTGAACAGAATCATGGATACATTTAGTCCAAAAAAAATGCCATGGTCCTATATTTGTATTAAAACGATGAGTTAATATTACCTATCATACAATCTATAAAAGCGCACTTTTTTATTGTCCGAAATGGAAAATTATTTTTACTAGAGTAGGACATAAAATACCAACTAGAAAAGCCACAAAATTATATAATCAAAACTGGAAAAAAATAAATGCAACTTCGTCTACTTTCTTTCTTTTCACTGTATTGATTGACCCATGCAACAAATCGTATTCTTCTTTAGTTAATAATAAAAAGAAACTTCAATCACTTCTACACTTCAGCATGGCTCATGGATGAGAAGACTATAAGAAAACTCAATAAATCGCATTTGATATACCTCACGTAACAGTTGAAGAAAGAAAAATGTAAAAAGAAAGAAATTTATGCCTATTGCTTTTCGTCATAACCACCTGCTTTCGTTTATTTTTCATTGAACCTATACACAATTTTTATTTATTTCATTTTATTTGCTATGAATTTTTGTTGTAAGAAATTATATTTAACTTTGTCGATAATACTACCAACGACATGAATGGGGCATTTTATTTAAAATCTCCTTTTTTGGTTTAATATTTTGTGGATAGAAGACAAATTTATCAGTACGAACCATTCCCAACTAAAGTATAGCCGTTATATGTTATTTATGACGAAGAAAATTGGGTACCAAGGGAATATGATGATTTTTTTTATTGTAAAACGAACACTTAAAAGATATTCGGAGAGCGCGGTAAGTAGATATATGAATATGTCTAAGTGCAGCTGTTTAAAGAAACAAATTAAGCCAAACGGTTTGCAACACAAAGTAAATTTAATATGAACATATGTATATACAGTCAGAATTTGATATGAAATTAAAATTTGGTTTCCTATTGTTGTTTCTACAAACAAATAAATATATAACCTTAAAAGACATTGCGCTCAAATAGTAGAATGTCTTGAGTAATATCTGATACAATGTGGATATAAACGAAAGAGTTGAACTGCGAACCAGTTAGTCCTACGAATCAATCAGTTTAAAAGCGAAAGTCTTTTACTTCCTCTCCATCACATTTTAAGCTTATGGATGTGGGTCATGCAATATGATATTCAGTAGGCACACGCATCGCCAAAACCAGTTAAATAGCTCCCAACTATCACCTGCTCTTAGGTTAAGTTGGTTCGCTTTTAGATAGTTGCATATATATTCGTACGTAATTTTAGTTGAATTATAGCAATGAGATAAATACATACATATGTATATGCATGTATATGTGCACAAACACCTCTACATTTTTAACGTAGAGTTAATATAACACTCCGCTCCGGTCTGCATTTTGTATTGATGTATATGTTTCAGGTGTGTGTTTGAATATGTGGTACCATTTGGACAACTTTGTAAAACTTGCAATGCAAGTCCAGATTTGTTCGAGGTGAACACAAACAATTGTTACTCTGCAATACAGACATGCTAGCAGGCTTGTCTTTTGTCTTTTTTCCGCATTTAGCAGTTCTCGCAAATTCAGTTTGTATTATCGTGGGGTAGCATAAACAAATGAATATATTTTTATAAATACAAATCATTCATCTACGATTGTTTTACTTTTTGTTTTGAAAATTAGTTTCGCTTTTTCTGGTTTAGAGCTGGCTCATTACCAAATACATAGGTTTTATTGACAACAAATTACTTTCATTTGTTTACATCCGTTAGCGGGCTCTTGATTCTACTTATGAGCTTTTGATAAGAAAATAAAGAAAAAACCTGTTGGTTATAAACGAAAAACTTATTTTTTCCTAAACTTACGTATATGGGTTCAATAAAAGATTATTTCTGTTTCTATAGGGAATGAATGTTTTGTGAAAGTTATAACAATATTGTGACATCGAACTGTTTGAGTGTTTAACGATGTGTATTATTGATTGCAGTACTGATGGTATTTGTACTATTTACTGAGGAAAAATATAATAATTCAAATCCGTGACTACACCGAAGTTTTAGTCACTTCAGCTTTAATGTAAAAACATTAATGGTCGATTTTGGAATCACTGAATCAGACCTAAATACATGTCAATCTGCATGCATCTCAGAAACGGAATTTGTTTTTCTTAATAATGTCTAACATGCCCGTGGAAACCGTGACAAGATAACCTTCTTTCGGTTTACTTGTATGAGTCTCCGGATTTTGAACTATTTGCAAATTTATTTATTTGTACTTTGATATTTTTCTCAAGCGTCCCACAATTTTTCACTATTTATTCTACTCTATCACTACTACTATACTAATCGATTCACATCAAATCATGCTCCCTATTACTGGAAAATTACTATTAAGTCTGAATTATGAAACATTTTTGTCTCGTGAAAACAAATTCTTGACCAAACTTGCTAAGGCTGTTTTGGACAGCGCCATTGTCAAAATCTAGGCCGTATTGGCGAATTCTTGGTATGTAAACCCCCTCAAGTACTCAGCTCTCAGATTACCCCACGACGAGGTGAAAAAAAAAACAAATAGCTTCACGCTCAGACGTTAGTGTCGCGTATATCAGTAAAATCCCCAAACAGATCTATTAATCTCTAAAAAATGCTGATACTAATTGTAATTTAACGCAAACATATGTGAAGCTCTATTCCATTGCTTACCCCGTAAAGAGAGCATCTGATAAAATACAATAATTCATTTTGTTTAGTTTACAGCTGAATTTTGGTATGGTTTTTGAATTTCTTAACAAAGCACAGCAAATTGAATTAAGGTACATATTACTCAATGCTCAACACGTGTGCTTAATACAAATGGAGCAAATTGATTATGAGGATGTTTTATTGTGTTTTGCCTTTTTCTTCCATTTTTCGGAACAAATTGTCGGGGTGTGAAAACTTAATTCTCTATCGGTATTTTTTGATTTATTATTTAGCAACATACTGAGTCAACATACTCACGGGTTGCTCAACAACTGAGGAATATGTGCTCATATAATAATGGCAGCCAATAATGACGCATCTTCAATGCAAGTAAATGTCAATCAATATCTACTCAAATATCTTTGTTGAGAGGATTGGGTACAAAGAAAAAGCTTATAAAGATACATCTGCAATCAGATTGCATTATAGATAACAAAAAGAGCCACCTCCAACTTTCACTATCAAAAAAACCGCTGGAATAATTACAGGTATGCCATTTAAAAACCATTAAGTTATTTTGCAATTTCAGATAAATTTGTTAATATTTCTGAATACTGTTCGATAATGAGACAGAGATAAATGCCGTCTTGATTGGATATATGCCTTATAACTGTGTATTACTCTATGTAAAGTTGGACTTGATACTTCTGTGTCCCAGAGCGAAATTTGTTTAATGCAGATTGTAATCATATAGATAAATCCGTATTGCAGTGCTGGGGGTATTACGCACATAACATCTGACCTCATCTGGCAGTAGTTCATATGTTTTTTCTCCTGCACTTAATGAACAACGTATTATGAGGTATATTTTAATATTATTGCAAATTTGATTTTAAGTGGAGAAGATTAAAAATGCACTGTTAACGCGCATAATTGCATACTGCATCTAAAAAAAACGGTGCATCACTCATCTACGGACGAAACCGCCCATTGCATCTAAGAATGGAAGAGCTTTGCTTCCGACTGCAGATTTAGTATTTCCATCAACCCTATTTAGGACTATATCTCTGAGAACACAATTCGCCAGATTAATAGAAAAATTCTATCACTTAATATTGAAGAAATGTATTGTCAAATAAATATTATTATAGTGAAGGAATGTTAGTAACATTGAGTGACAAAGTAACACCTATCGGTTAAAATAATGGTATCATATCACACATGAGTATCATATTATATAAATGCTTCTTAAAATTATTCAGTTTCATTGTATAATAACTACTTTTAAGTGTCTGTTTGTATCCCCTGCCAACATAAGTAGCATAACTTCTACTCGATTTAGATTTTGAGAATACTGCTCATTCAACCTTGAATTAAGTTATCCAAATTTCCTAGACCGGTTTACTAAAATATCACGAGGGTACAAAACGTGGATGATGGAATTTACATAAATACCATATCCAGTTCCCACTACGCATACATTTCAACTTTCTTCTTGAAAGTCGTTTACAAATTTGCCAATCAACCTTATGATCTATTTTCTACACCTGCCGTGTTCAGTTAATCTTGAATAAAAGTAAGTGCAAAAAAAAAAGAAAGTATAGACTTAGTCTTTGCACCGATTGACTGACTTTATAGCGATCTGTCATAGCACGAGCGTGTTCACTCTATTTCTCATTTATTGGCTTGTGTCTCTTTGTATCTTGTATGTGCTCTTAATCGCTTTTACTTTTACTATAGTTCAGATATTTACGTACGCAATAGAGGAACAATAAGAAGGGGACGAACAAAAACCAACATTCATACCGACCCCACTTTTATCAAAGAACTTGATACATTTTTCTTTTAAAAAAAAAAACAAGCTAACATAGTTTCATAATCAGACTACTGCATAGTGGATAGCAAAGTTATCTTGGTGTATGTATAGCAACTCTTAACTACCAATACTTGCAAACTCAATGTAGAATTGGATCACTTAAAACCGCATCTTGTGCAGCTAGGTTTGGCTTGTTGTGGAAATTCATCTGGAAATGTTGGTTGAGTACGCATTGCTGTTTGGATTTCAGCAATCAACAGCATTGTAGGTGGGAATTTGTATGCATTTGGAAGTCTGCACACCGGTTATTCCACTTTAAATATGGTGTGGAAAACTGAAACCCAAAGCAGTGGCTGCAGACACCTTGTTTTGTTGATTTTCTTTTTTACTCATTTCAGGCTTAGCAACTTGTGATTGTTTCATCACCATTGATCGTGGGGTGAAGCATGTCATAGTATTTCTCATGAAAACTGTGACTGTAGATCTGTACAGATTTGCACAGTCAATGTTTTATTAACTTAATTTATTTCATTATAACATAATAAAATCAAATAGAGTATCAACAGCATCTTGAATTTGAATCCGAATCCCTTTTTTTCTGAACCGCCAGACCTATAAAAGATCAAGTATATGTAATTTAATTTCACATTTCAATAACCTCTGTAAATTGGATCCAAATGAATAAGTGTATCTAAATTAAACATATTTTAATATATACTAAATGTCTCCATCATTCACTATTCTTCGATCGCGAAAGCGTGACGAATGTATTATGATATATATTATATACCATATAATAGTGAGAGGACTGTCCACACACTATTTGCTACATGTGTTGTGTGTGCAATGCTTTGTATTGTCATACCACCCCTCCAGCAAGATATTTCATTTTGATCAGTACAAACATAAAGTAATTGTAAGAAAAATATTTGCTGTTGGATAATTAACAAAGAGATTATACGTCACGTATGTATTTCTATGGTAAATGTGTGTACGTACTTGAATGAATTAGTTAGATTTGATTGAGTATTTGTTAAAAATTACAGACATATCTTACGGTAGAGTAATTAGTTTAATTTGACCTCAATATGATATTATGCTTTGCCCATCTTAGGAAAGATGTAACCTGTTATAGAAGATCATAGACAAATTGGGTGGGGATTGTTTAGGTGGAATTGGTTGAACTATTTGGCGTATATGTTTCGTATTTATTTGCAAGTACATGTAAGTGTATTGTTACATTTTTATCGCAACTAAAGGAAATGCAATTTTTCTAGATATATATGTTTCTTTTGTATCAAGGAAACCAAGTTCTGCTGCACAGCTTTCACTGCAGATTGGGACATTTTCCTACATAACACCATTCATAATTTATTTAAATCCTTTCAACTTTGATCAATTTGCCATTCTATTTGTGTCTTTTGTTTCTCACTTTCTTGTATACAAAATTGAATTTTGACGTAAGCTTTATCTGTCCAGTGTCAAAAATGAACCCTGAATGAGGTCACAAAAAAAAGATTGCTATTTCGACAAGCAGCAGACCTTGTTTTCCTTACACCATGCATCAAGACAAATGTAGATATTTGTCCTGCGTTTAGTGCCACATTGTTCAGTTTTGACTACTCTCCAATGCTTTGTTTCAGTTTGGATTAATTGTCACGATCTAAAATTTTGAAATGTGAAATATACTATCTCTTGATTTCGAATAAATCAGCCAACTTTTCAGAACTTGTCATTTGCTGGAGTTCGTTGATAACCGTTAGTTGTAAATCTCATGTTATGTTATTAGTTTTTTTTACAAATGAATGATCCTGAACTTAAATTGGACCCTTTGACTTTATTCGAACAATGTACTCGTACGTATGTAGTTTCTTGTGTGTGAATGGTATTTTGTGTGAACAGATGAAGAGGTATAATTTATGTTAGGTCCGCGCGAGGTTGAGCATGTCGCTAGTAAAAAAATAATTGCGTTCAAGCAGGTTTTAGAAATGGTAGCTGATTGGACGAACCAAACATTTAAATAATAACAGTATGTCGATGAATCTTATTTGTTTTATCTTATCGAAATACTTTATTAAAATATAGGAGCGGGAAAAATACATTTTTGTTTTCTCGAAAAAAATATTTGAAAATAAAACCCAACATCAAAGCACAAATAATTAAGATTTAGATTTCGATACGAATATTCGTTTTCAAAGCGTCAAGAGTTTGCGGATTGTGTACATAAATACGTTTCACACGATTTTGGTGGTCAATTAAAAGCCATTCAGAAAAGTTGTTTTGCAATAATATCGTATTGTGTGATATATGCCGCAAACTTGTGAAAATATGTTTTCCAAATCCATTCAAAAAAATTCGATTAACATTTGGGTAGAGAGTGAAAATTGACCATGGAGATTAGGTTAGGTTAGGTCACTGGGCGCCAGAGCACGCCTCTTGGCAGAATTTTAACACGTTGTTCATTTACATAGTGGAAGGAATATAAGGTGTGCTGGACATCTTGTCAAAGCCGCCATCTTATTGTTTTTGACACCGGATAGATGTATTACTTAAGCTTACATCACAATTCAATTTCGTATATTAAAAAATGAAAAACAGGAATTGTATTGCAAATTGATGTAAGATAATTACTTCATTTGTGATTGGTATTATATAGGTAAATTGAGCAATGTGCAATAAAAGGTTGGGAAAACCATAATGAGTATGAAAATGTTGAAAAGAAATCCGTTTTTGTTTTTATGTGCATGGAAAAAGTTTATGTTTTTGTTGACATACAAATTCCGTCACGCAGGGCCTCGATAGAACTGTCCAGCACACCTTATACACCTTACACCATGGTTCATTTATATAGTCTCGGATGACAGTTCAGTTTTATGTTTTTTACTACTGTGATTTGAAATCAAGTACTATTTATTATTATTATTATTATTTAGGTGTACGTCGAGAGGTAGAAGTCGTCTATCTCAATAATACATAAGATTTGACTGTGATAAAGAAATAAGGTAAACTTTTAATTTCAAATTCTGGCAAATATTTTTTTGTCCGTACAGTCACTGATATCCATTTCAAATTTCTGCATTTTGTCGAGCAAAGAAATTACTTTACATTTTGTTTAGGTATTGCGAAGATTTCACAATTAGTGACCGCCAATATTGTTAAGATATCATTTGGCTTGCCCAGAACATTTTGAGAGATGCTTAAAAATTCTTCGGATTTCGAACAGTGTGACTTCTGAGTTCAGATACAGCTCTGAGGAAAAATCACTACGCGCTTTGAAGGCATTGCGGAAATTGGCTTTGACAATTGTTTCGGGGATTGGAAAATCCATATCGGGAGATGGGTGTTGAATTTAGGTATGAGTTAAAATGTCTAGGTAGGAATGTAGGTAGAGCTGCGATTGAAAGAGGGATATTCAAAAATTATTGTTGAAAGGCTTCATTGCAGTTACGGTATGGTATTTGGTGTTTTATGGTATTTCAATTTCTCTACATATGTATGCACATATGTCGTATTTTCAATTCGTCTATAACCAGTCATTCTAATCTTAAACTCAAATCATACTACAAGACAAAATACATTCGTTTGCAAATACATATCATAACTATTTATAATGTTCACAAAAGACTGGTGAACGAGTTTATAAACTCTAAAAAGAAACCTGATAGACTGGACAGGATAATTAAAAATGTTCAAGATATAAGTGACCACGATCGTTATACATAAACAAAAGTACTGTTTTCTACTTTACTACCACTGAACACAATTGAGTGAGTGAGGCAAATTGAAATTACAGTTCAACCTCATGTATGTATATGTATATATATGTATATATATATATATATATATATATATAACATAATGTCTAGATACTTACAAAATTCGGCAATGCTAAACGATTTATTCAATTAAGTTTTCGAGGTAGTCAAATGGTTGGATTTTAAGAAAAGTGAAGAAGCAATTAAAATTAGTGTTTATGAACCTTCTAATAATAAGTTTAACATTTTTTTTTAAATAAGCGTGTTTAGAAATTTAACGAGTTTCATACACTGCTTTTCTGTTAACGGTGTAAAGATAATACCATATAGACTAATTGTTGATTGTTAATTAAACAACCAGAATAAATGTCATCTAATTGATAAACAAATTGCAATGAAGTATAACTGTTGAATGACTTAGCTATACTGCACTGCCTTTAATTCCAATATCGACCAACTAACCTAGTGAAATGCTAAAATTAGGTTCAGAAACCTAAAACAGTTTCCGTTCTACTAACTGACCAGAACAAAATGAGTGAAAACAATCGGACACCATTACATGTTTTCAAGCATAACGCACGTGCGGCAATTATCCATCAACCATGTACTCGACCAATGCGAAGAAGACCTTCAGTATAAAAGTATTATTCCACCGAAGAACAAGTCTGAGTAGTTAAGCTCATTAAGGGGCAGAGAAACGATAAAATAATTTTGTGGACGGCCTCTTTGCTATGTTCTGTAGTTTTCACCGTCGAAATAAACGGTGCGACCTTACACGATTGGTTAGGTGAAATTGTGTCATTGTCTAAATGAATCGCTATCAGCACCACTGAAACATTTAAAATATTTACAGTTCCAGTTACTATCCAAAAATTGTTAAACTTCAAATGACAATTAGTCACTGCAAGTGTTATAGGAATAGGTACAGTCAACCAATAGGAATGTGTCGCCCAGATGACTGTATTTAGGTCCGCAAACATGTTTCTCGAGGTTGCATATATTATCTCAGAGGGACTGCAAAACCTTAATTAAATGCATATAATCATCCGTGTATCAATTCTTCCGGATTGGCTTTCGAATGTAAGTCTAAAGAGTCGTTTGCGTCATCCTGTATACAAGAACAATCTTAAGGCAATAACTTGTTAGATGTAAGTAGTAGCACACACCCTGAAAAGTTAGAATTTCAATGTCATTCTTTATGATGTAGAAAACGCCACAGGGTAGAAGTAGACCGGTTGCCGTTGTGCGGAAAATTAAATTACTCCGATTTAAATACCCACAAAAGGAGCGAAAAAGAAAAAAAATGTAAATAGTCCACCTACAGAGACCTGTCTTGTCTCTAGTTTATGTTGTTTTCCGTACCATTGCTTGTATTTAACCCGTCGACCTTCAATATTTTCATACTTCTGTCAACTTAATGCCATTTGTTTTTTTCCATTGATACACTGTAAAGTGTGGATAAAATATGTTTCGTTATAAAAAAGTACGATTAAAAAGATATTAAGCAAGTATTATTATATGTACATGGTCTCATAAGAAGTTGTCAATTTGATAAAAGTATTAAATCTTTAATATAATGTTGAACCATTGATTTATTGTATTATATTTATCATCATCATCATCTTCTAACCCTCATGATCCACTACAGGGGTCGCGGGGTAATGTACACAAGTAAGATTTCCAGACCACTCGATCCTCCGCCATCGACTCTAACTCATCAGTCATCAGGAGTTATGCCCAGGCGCAACCAGGTGAGTTTTTGGACTTGGTACAACCACCTCGCCCCGGGGTCTGCCATGCAGTCGCCTACTTGATGGAATCGCATTCAAGGCGTGCCGCGGAAGTCCTGATGATGAGGATATTCGTGCCACGTGACCAAACCATCGTAGCATAGCCCTTTCCGTTCGAAGGACCAGCTGCTCTACATTGAGTTCCTCGCTTATATATATAATAATAATATATGGGTGGCGCTACAGCCCGTAGAGGGCCAAGGGTTAGATTCTCAGTAACAACTCGTTTTGAGCGTGCTATTGTTGTCTCACGAGTGGAATGGACCCCCTCCAGTTTTATGCCGACTCCGAACGGACAAATTTGAGAAGCTTTTTCTTGACTGTTATGCTCTTTAAGTATTGTCAGTAAGTCGAAAGAGGTGGGCCGTGCACATTATTTTTGCCGTACTGGGATTCGCACCGACGTACAGAGCCACAACGCCACGACCCGCACATATTGATTATTTAAATGATTTAAAATTATAATATAATATATCAAAACATAAAATTAGTATCTTTGATAGTGAAAAATCACCACAAACAAAAATAACACAAGCGATATCTCGAAACAATTTTAGAAATCGGTACTTCTATATTTCTTATTTCCAAATGTACATCCAGATCTATACAACTATCTAACTAAGAGGGCTAGAATGATCGCGGTAATGCATATCAATTGATTTTGGTGTTATTATTATTCCAAAAAGTCATATAAATTTCTTGTTAAATGTAGCAGCTGTGAAAGTGTGGTGACGCATGGACAGACCGAAATTATTATGGTTCAGTATATACGTTCGTATATAAAATATGATATATATATACAATTCAAATTATAGACTGTCTGAGATTACAATTAATTTTCGTATGCAGCGTTTGTTTTATGCATTCTGAGCCATTCTTCGCACAAATGAAACATTTCGACTGTCGAATCATTGCATGAAATCTGTGGGTAAAGCAACTTGCGCAATACAAAATGTTTCTCTTTTAACTGCCGTCAACATTCGCACTGGCGAAATTTACTTGAAAGTTTTGACATTTCTATTTTTCCATTGTAGTTTTTTTTCTTTAAAATAAATACTAATTAGTGTTCAACTCACGTAAATGCTTTTTACCTGCAAAAAATAGAACTTCATGTGAAGATTCTGATATTTGTGGCAAAGATAGAAATATATTTACATTTGGTTTTGTGTATGTAATAAAAAATTCCATAAAGAATATGTCGGGAAAAAATTACACAATAAATTAAAGTGATGGTATCACACGCTTGACCAGTCTTGTAGCACACACTACCCGGTGGCTATTTCCAGAGAAAGTATTCTGCTGTTATTTATGATTACTGGTTGGTACTCAGTTTCTACTTGTGAAGTGAGTTCTCTTTCATTTTGGTTCGTTCCCAATTTCTCAGAGCAGCTATTCAAGTCGCATCAATGGTTAAGTGGGCACTGAAGCTAAAGCGAAGAAAAAGAAAAAAAAGCAGAAACTGCTAATAGATCCTATGAAGACTTGTTATTGAAAGTTTACTTTTTTCACTTTTGTTTTCGAGGTTGACTGGTTTTTAGATTTTGTTTTCAATTAGCGGGCTATGCAGCTTATTGAAACTATTCGACATTCAATGTGTTGATATATCTTACACATATATTCTAATTCACGGAATATCACCTTAATTATACAATAGGATGTGTGCAAATCATTTCCAATGTTTATTATTTATTGTATAGTGGTTACAAATTCACAGTACTGTTTTATAATTAGTCTAAGTCTTTGTACTACTAACGTTTTATTTGAAATTGGAAACGTATAACTCTGTAATTAATTGCGAAAATAACTTCCTTTGAAGAAGCCGGATCTACTTGAATTTGAAAAGCTAATAATGTTAAACGGAGAATAAAATTTGAATATGATTAGTCATATCTGTTTGCGATTGTCGTTTCATTTTCATTATTCAAATATGTTGTCAAACTTGTTTTCAGTTGTTCGTTGCTGTTCATTTTAAATAACTTAAGTAGTAGGGGATGACAAGCTCTAGGAAATAGTTTCCAGCACACATAGTCATTTCAATCTAAATTTCTTTTTTAAAACTGACCCTAGAAATATGTATCATAACTCAATGTTTCCAATTAGTAAAATGCCACTGTTCGACTAGCATTCAAAACATATGCATTTCCTTAAGATCTACTTTCTCAAAAAAAATCTGTGTTTATTTTTTCATTTAATAAATTTTAATTTATAGTGAGAGTTAAGAGTATCAGGATTATATAATTTTTCTTGGAGTAGCATAAAGGTGTGGAATTATTTCTGAAAAGAAAGTGAAACGAATGACTTAACATTGAATTCTGTCGGGTTTTTATTTGTATCTCGCGTAGGTATGTTCGTATATACCTAAGTATGGACGCGAATGAATGAACTTATACTGGAGTGAAACTGGAAAATATTTTCTTTATGTTGTAGAATAATTAATTTGTTTGATAGCTTCAGATACTTATATACATTTTTGAATATGCTAAGCTGCTACATTTTTTTTTTCTTTATTCGAATCTAATTTATATTTGATCAGGCAGTTCGTATGTAGTCGGAAATATTATGCAAAGGCGTATTGCAAATTCAGATGATCTCCAACTTCTCAGGTAAAACATGTTCTAGCTCACTAGCTCAAATGAATTCCTAAATATTGCCATAGTTTATAGATAAGTTTAAATTAACTGATTCAATGGCACAAAATGTTCGATATCTGAATAATTTAGAGAGATGCATACATGTTTTAAGTCAAGTAAATATATAGATTCTACTCTCTCATACTTCAAATGATCGGTTAATTAGTTAAATATAGAGTTTTTGATTTTCAGGGAGCCACGTTTTCATATTGTGTATAAAAACTTATTCAGATTATCAGAGAATAGCAGCGAAATTATTTTATGCAACGCGCAACAAGAAAATTGCTACTTTTATTATTTTTATAATACATACCTATAAGCATTGCGTAATATTTGCAGTTCTGTTGTAACCCAATATTGTTTTGTTATGACCATATAAGTCGTCGCTTTGTGTGCATTGTTTTTGTATCTTTTGTCTTTCTCTGTAACGGTATTTGTTCTTCAATTAGCTTCATGCGCAACGGTTTTTCCTGTATGTCCATTGCAAGACATTTTCCAATGTAAAGTTGTTTGATGGCTATATTTAGTGTGATAGTCTAGAAAGGCGTGTGCACAGCACCGCAAAACTATTTTATTATTATTATTATTACCATTATCGGTCTCCTTTTTCATGTAATTGTATCGTGAGTTATATTTTCCATTTGTACTCTACTCGCTTTTGTTGCTGTCGGACACGGAATGCCGAAATGAGATCAGTTGGGATGGTATCTATAGACTTACTGAAAGTTACAGAAGGAAGGGAGGCAGCGAAATGCCTTTGGGCTACGTAATTCATGACGCACATACTAGTTTTGCGGGCCAATGGTCATGCAAACTCACTTGACTTTTGATCGGGTGAGTGAGGAGGAAAATAATAATGTTGTGGTATCGGCCACTGCGCTTGGTTGAGTTGATCCCTCGAGGGACCCAGACCTTATTGAGTCACACTCCGTGGCGCATACGAAATGTTAACCTTTCAACTTAAGGTTATGGAATACATCATAGTATGTGAATCGATCGTGTTTTAATAAGCACTCCAGGGTATCCAAATTGTTTTGTTTAAGAAAATGGAGTAATTCTTGCCTAAGAAATGTATCCTTCGAATTTGTACACATTTATAACTTTAGTTATCTATCAAAAAACGTATGTATGAGGTGAATCAGTGTCCAGCTTCTACACCAACCACTCATGGTGCGTGATATTGAAGCTAAGATACGACCTAAGTATATAGGTCTCTGAGCCTTGACAGTAAGGGAGCCGTAAATTATGAAAGTTGGTGTCGACTCAAGATGCTACAGCTTCTAAATTAATAATTATTGAATTGCAATATGAAGGTAGGATATTGAAAATAAAATTATAGTGTTCAAAACCACAAAGTGAATGTGAATGTTTTTATTATTTATTATGAACTATCGCTTGTCGCATAGCTTTGGCAGTGTTCAATGTTATTTTGGGGAAAAATAAATACAGGCATATATATAAAATCAAATGAATAATATTTCTTGTGTCTTTAAATCCATCATGGAAAACTTTTCGTGCAACAACAGATGCAATATGTGAAATATATTTAATGGATTCTTTTAAATATATGTTCATCTAAGAATTTAAAACATTTTGTGCTTAAGACTAACACAATTGTAGTTGAAAGACAAGATAATTTTAAAGATTATCATCATCAGTTTAAACAAATCAAATATGCATAACCATCCAGGTTCAGAGATTCGAAGAAATGGTGTCTTGTTCTTACGAGAGGACATACACAGAAGAGCTGTTGCAGTAACCTAACGATAATAACCAGAGTGCTGTAATCCGTGTACTGATGTTGCTTTTTCTGATTGTAATGGTGTTTTGACCTACGCTTTAGTTTGATTTCTCGAATTAACAAATTTGATTATTTTAATTAAGTTTACTAAATGATATCATATCAACAAAAAAGTGGGCCAGGACCTAGTTTCTCAGCAACCAGTCGTGTTGTGCCTGCTATGGTTCTCTTAGGAGTGGAGTGGGACCTACAATTTTATGCGAATCCGAACGGCCAAATTTGAGAAGCTTTTCCTAGACAAATATACTCTTTGGGCATTGACAGTGGACTCGGAGGAGGTGGAACCGTGAAAATGAATTTTATCGTCTGGATGTTCAAGCGCGTAGGAGTCATCACATAGACCGACAACGCCACGGCTAGACATATGTAAGTGCTATTTTTTGGTACACAATTTTGTAAGGCAATTTGTCTCCACGCAAAGAGAAACGACACAAAAGCTCTTCACTCGCATGTCACATTCCCTGCATCCCAATCTTTGCGAAAAATGCCGTCCATAAGGATTCGCATGGCTTCGATGTTCCCGTAACGTTTCTTTGAAATAAAAGTAAATTGTCTATGGAATTGGCCCCGACTTTATACAGTTTCCAAGCATTCAGTACTGTAAGACTTAGATGCTGATCGCCATCACTTTTTTCCTCAAACTTTTGTTTTTATATACATACGTTGACTAACTGCGCCAATCTGTCGTCAAAATGTCAAAAAACAATAAGAATGCAGACATCATCAAAACATATTACAGTTTATTGAATGGTAAAAGGATAAAGTTGATGCATTTTTTGTACGCGGGTAAGGTTCAGTGAAAATAGACTATTCACTATGCAACGCCAAATAAAATTAACATCAAGATAAACGAGGACCGTGAAATCAGCTGTCACAGAAATCAATGTCGTTAATTTAAACATTTAAGAATTTCTTGGTTTCAGGAACAAGTCTATAATAGTAATAAAGGCAAACATTCCTTAAACGCGGTTGAATAATACACTTTTATATATATACATATGTTATATATATTCATACAGATGTTCCTCTCATTGAAGTGGACTTAAAGTCTGCAGCAATGTTGTTTGTATGCGTTTCATTACATGCATTCTTTACAATGCTGTTCCCATAAAGTTTTGAGAAAATACCTGTAATCAAACATCTGATTTTTTTTGGTGAAATTAAGAAAAAAATGTTTACCGGTTTCTTCAATTTCATATATTTATGTAACACTTTTTCAGTCCATAACTTGACCACAATTTCATTTTATTTGGACTCTACCAACACATATATTGTGTATACGCTTCAACAGTTAGCGACTGTCGATAATGAGTCAGTAATATGACATTCCTTATGACAAATGCAGATTAACCTGTTTTAACAAACAAAGGAGACTGCCTGATATTTAATAATATCACAAATGCCCCGGAAATACCGGCAGTGACTTTCGATAAATTCGCCAAATTAAGAATGACAGGAATGACGAGAGAGTAAGACAAAATAGAAAAGAAAACAGAACTTGAGTCAAGTCTTTAAGGTCATTAAATCCACAAAGGTTGTTGGCTTGCTGATTTCTGTTAAGCATTTTTTTTCTTTCATCTAAATGACATCATCGCTCTGAAGTTAGACTGTGAGATGTATTCAGTTTATTCACCTATGTATAATCCAATTGTCTTATCAGATCAAACTCATGCGCGCTCATGAGGTAAAACAAGAGCTGAACATGGTGCGAAGGACATTTGAAAATTCTAACTGTAATACCTGACCAGAATCAAATATCTCTTTGTGGGTTGGTAATCAAAACTGAAAATATCTATACTTTATTCTGTAAGGAATGATCATGTGTACAGTGAACAACATATATTTTTGGAAGTTCTTAATATATTGCAAATACGAGGTAAACCATGCAGAATCGTAAACATTTTTTTTATATTTTGAGCGCGCAACTGTTTACAAATACAAATACCCTTACCGAGGTCAAGATACACCGCGGGCCGAACATGAATTCCATACATAGAGATTTATATTTTCTCAGTGACTTAGAATTTTTATTTCTTCGAGTATATGACGAATATGCAGAGGCTGGCAATGATTTTTGTGGTTTAACTTTAAAGATAAAACTTAATTTCTGCACTTAGGAATCAGTCAATAATCGTTCATAATCATAGTAGGATATCACATAAAATAACTTTACGTGAATATTGCGATCTGTGCATGTTTTGTATTAATTGTTCAAAATTCAACAATAATTTGTTATTTGTAAAATAAGTTGTATCGAACATGTGTGCCACACAGAGTTACACAAGCAAAAAAACTTGCATTTGTACACAGTGCTGTTGCAGCTGACTTGGTGTGTTTGTACTTTTTTCTTGCAATTTAGCGAGTCATGTTTCAAAGACATAATACTAAGGTATGGCTGATGCATTGTCTAAAGTGCAAATGTCAAGCTATAAATGTCGAATAACGAGACATGAAATTCCTTAGCGATGTGAGTATTTTCTTCAGTGAGTTGTTTCGTTTTCTTTCTCTTAAAATGATTACTGGTTGCGCCTCAAACGAGTATTCTCTCGTATTTAACGGACATTAATTTAAAAGTATAATCTTAGCGGTGAAAAAGACGATTTGTATCCATACATGTACAAGTGCACATATTTTAGCGTGTAATTGCATATATTTCAGGAAATTAATTGTTGTAATGACAATCGTTGTTTATTAAATAGAAGGCATTTATTTTTACTCCTCGAGGACGTTTTATTTTTTTTAGTGTGTTTTAATGTTTAGATCTAGGCGCAAGTAAATCGTTAGCCTTGACCTAGCTATAAATTTGATAAAGTAGTACTGCAGTAAGAATGAGTTTGTGGGAAACGCTACAATGATAAGTAAGTAATGAGAACACATCAAATCAAAACAATTAAACGTCTTAAGGTGCTTCAACCTTAATCATCATCTGTATTTTAATCAATAAAAATAATTTGTAACCTGTTTGTTTGAAACACGTTTCCATTTCAAACATCCCACATCCCATCCATGCAGTCTTTGCTCATTCGTTGTATGAATCTAAATTAGTTTACAGCATTCTTCGCCATAGATTTTGTGTGTATATGTGGATACTGTATATATTTAAATATTTCCATACTTACAAACCAGTTTTACTAATACTTCTTCTTTTACGTACTACCAACATCTTAAAATATACATTACCATATATAAAGTGCTGTGATCAGATGTATATGCATTTGGGTAAATGCAATGGTGTCTGTCAAAAGCTTAACACACACATATATATTTGGCATTACTTAAGGTGGAATTCACGCTCTTATAGCCAAATCATACTGGCGAAGGAAATGTAAAAACAAAAATAATGAAACCATGTAAATGATCTTATGACTCAGATTACTCTGTCAGGAGAACAGAAGTAGTAACGGTTTGAATGTGGATTAATTGTTTCAGTTATTATTCGAAAGTCAACGAACGACCTTCACATATATGTACAAAAGTGTATCTGCTGGGTATTGAAATGATAGCAGCATTGATTATACCGACAGTGCTTTTTGTTTGCATTTTGATTTGTTTGGAGTTCTTATATGAATGACATGTAACTTTTAATTTGAATTATTCACAGTATATGCAATGTTCCATTTTTCCTTATGATTTAAAATAGTTGATATTTGGTTTCTAAGAATCTGCATTAAGAGTATGAGTACTTGAGGTGACTACAGACAATAATATTTTAGTCAAGAAGAATTAAAAATTAAATTATCAAATCAAATTAAAAATCATTGCATTTGAGTATGCTTGAACAGATGCTTATGCTTGCTCTAATTACTACGTGTGCCTTCTAAACAAAAATAGAAATGTAACATGAGAATATTATCAAAAATATATGTAATATGCGTACAGTAGATCAAGAAGTTATTGAATAGGAACGAATGATTTAATGTCAATTAACTGTATTTGATTAAAGTGTCAGTTATGCTGGTTTAATCAGTTTGTTAATAAATTATTAATATATCCATCATCCTTTTCTATACATCTATTTCACTCATTGATTTAAACAGTGATTGCACTGCATTCCAAAAAACAAGACGAAAAACGAACATGCATCGAAATTATTTACAATTTCAATCACGTACCACTCACGCTGTGGTATATGTAAATGGACTCAACATGGGAACAAGCAGAGTCTCCGGTTTCTGGTGATAGTTGTTTCCCTTTGTCCGCCATTTGTATTGGTATTTCTACATGTATTGTGCCTGCTTTTTGGTAAGACAATGCCACATACGGACATTTATAAGAAAAATACGATTATTCCACAGAGCACTTATTGATACTGGTCTTTAGCATTGTTGGTGAATGTTTACCGGTAAAATAGGCTACTTGATTCGGTTATATGGAAAATTGAGATACATACATATACGCGTACGTTGTCATAAATTCACACTTCTAAAGGGTGTCACGAAATGCACGCTGCAGTCAAATTTTGCGCTAATTATGCGCTGCCCCCAAGGAAGAACAAAATTAATGTAATTGATGACATTTTAATGTTATAAAGAATCCAACACTAAATGAAGAACAAAACGTTTTCGTTGCTAAGCCATGTAAGAGTAAACTACATGTGGTAATTTTCACATAAGTTTGTTGCCGTATGTGCAGATGCTGCTATGAAGGTTAACGTGGACAAATCAGGGATATGGTCATTTCCAGAACGCCTGTACATGTTAGTGGAGTCCCATTGAAACAGGTGGAGAAGTTCAAGTATCTCGGGCTATTTTTCAAGAGCGATGGGAGGAGTAATGCTGAACTTTCCTGTAGGATTGGCCAAACTTACTCAATTTTGAAGATCTGTAATCAAGAAGGCCGACCATGGTGTCAAAGCCAAGTTAGTGATTTTATATTCATTATTTGTTCCAATTCTCACCTATGATTTAAAATAGTTGATATAATGAGCGAAAGAATAAGATCGATAATAGAAGCTGCCGAAATGGGATCATTCATGCAGTTATAGGAGTTACTCGGAGGAAAAGGGTAGAAAACAAGGCAGTACGCAAGGAACTCAACGTAGAGCAGCTGCTTCTTCGAACGGAGAGAGCTATGCTTCGATGGTTTGATCACTAGGAAGCGCGCTCAAAACGGAAAGTCATGAGTGAATAAAAAAAATGGTTGAACAATTGTCAAAAACCTTCAGTGAGTTGATAGTTGGTTCAGTTAGAACAATGTGCTCAGACTTACGAGTTACGACATTACGGTCTGTGAAATATCACCACGCGAGCACTGTATTGTATTGAGGGCACAAAAGCGCGTGTATAGAATCTGAAGTCCCTGTTCAAATCAAAACAACTCCAAAGGTAGTTATACGACGGGGGAATCAATGTCCATTACCAATTCATATTTTGTTTTTAAAAAATAGATTTAATATCCACTAGTTGTTTTTTCTTCAAACTACTTGGTTTTTACGCATTTCAAAGTAAATTCTGCTACATTCGCCCATAATTTATTTTTACTGTAAAAATGTTTTCTTTGACTATGAATCGACAAATTCTCTAATGAATTGAAGCCGAGAAACTGTAATGGACATTGGAGGACTGAAAACAAACATTCCTCATTTTCCACAGGTCCGAAACGTAAGCCTATTGGTATATTCTGACCTCTTAAAAATGCAATGTAGAACCAGAGAGTACATCCTCTTACCATTTTTAAAACGCAACTTTAGTTGCCATCAAATTTGATCAGGGAATTTGTCACCTCCGGTAGCGGCATAAGCTTACATACTTCTCCACAAGAGAAAAACGTATTTCATTGTTATTTTATCATAGCTGAATCAAATGTTGTTATCGTTATACTTTTCGTTACCCATTTCGTGAATACGTATGTACTTCCGTCTACGGACAATGAATACTTCCGATTTAAATTCCATTCACTTTTAATAGTTACATAAATTAAAGATATCTCATTAGCTTGATTGTGTACTGTAGGGATTCGCAATGCTTTCATTAACCATACGCTTTAATTGATTACAATTAAAATTACGTAGCTTCTTATTTAAATAGATCGGCACATCTTATAGTATATGTATGCACATACATACATATGTATGTACATTTCTTCGTCAATGAAAGAGTTCAATCTTATTCATTACTTTCTGCGAATGAGGCTCGTATTAGTGGAAATAGTTTTAATTCATTGACAATTTCGTTACACAATATGAATCGTCATCAGCTCTTCTGTCTCATTTGACGTGTCTTGAGAAAGAATAACGCCTTGTTGGAGACTTGTGTTGCCCAATTGAATTGACGTTGTTTTCTTTTTTAAACTTAATTGAAATAAACGTAATAACATCTTCGAAACTCTGTACTAGCCATTAAATAAATAACGACAGAGCAAAAAAAGAAAGCAATATATGTACTATCTAGCATAATGACATAAGGAACACGCACGTGTAGTCAAGTTTTATTAATGAATTCAGAAAAAAACAAAAAAAAGTGTATTCTCTTGCATTTTGTACGGGACCTAGGAAAACCACTGTAATTTGGTAGTCACAGGTACGGCGTAGCGAGAGAACGATTCACTCTACCTTCTTTGATTAAAGTCTTCCACTGAAATGAAACAGAAAACTTTTGCCAAACGAAGAAGGAAAATTTAGAAATACATTTTTTATTTGCGGGATTCGAACCAGCGTGCTTGCGGCCCGAAGCAAGCGACTGCCGCGCAGACACACAGCGCCGCGACACTATAAAAAGATAGGTTCTTTATCTCAGTTGAGTGTGTTGAAATTTCAGCGTATAGTGTTATAAATGCGTTGTGTTATAATGGTTTTGAACACGACTATTATTATTTGAAGTTGATACTATTATATTTTAGTTTGTGACCTATTCTTGCTTTTCGAAATATGTGTGATAGGTGTTTTAATTTAATTAACATAATATGTAAATTATAATATGTGCATGCAATGCGTGTACTGTAATGTTTTTTTTGATTCTGATTTAGAACGCTGTTGTGCATTTTTAATGCACATATGAGTCTTCACGGACAAAATGTATAACAATTATACTTTCATGTGTGTTATCAATATTCTTTTGTCATTGGCTTTTAATAGTACAAAAGGCAAATAGAAAATGCGCGTTATTTTAAAATAAATAAAATATAATGTACATACATATTATGCATATATATATATGTATGTTTGTATGTAGATGAGCTGATCATTCGATTTTTATTATTTGAGAAACTAAACGGAGGAGTTTGATAACAAAAGAAAAATATGATTGGGGTTTCCAATTTGTATGGGTTTTATTTATCATTCTGGAGGCTTGCATGTCGACCTTTCATGCGTCTGGTGTTGGTCAGTTGGGTTGCGGATTGGCGTAGAAACAATTTACACGTAAGAGTGCATCCTACATTATTATGTTCAAGTGAGAGAGACCATTTTGTTTTTTCGTCCAAGTTCGTCCATTTCACAGTATATGTACGGCTACTAGCTTGGAGTATAGTCGCATTAGTCCTTGACTACTCTTGTAAATTCTCACAAATTTCTATAATCTCAGCTTGAACCACACTAGTAGGATCAATTTTTAGAAGTTACAGGATGAACGTTATTATGCTAACTAACTAATTTGCTCACATTGCATTGAATGTACATACTATAGCTTTTCTGCTTATGCCAACGAACAACGAAAGGGCGAATTAGGGAAACTCAACATATTAAAACGCACTGCCAATGCCGACAAATTGCCACTACACACTTACATGTTTTGTTTATAGACGTGGATATATATGGATATGTATAAATATATATGTATGAAGTAGTTACTGGCAACTAAGGTAAGGCCGAAGAAATAATGGTGTTTCCATTATGATGTCAGAAGATAATAAACTTAAGTTGAATATTTTGCCCAGTAGATTGCAGATTATATGTTGAAACCGAGCAACAAAAAGGATCTAGAAATGTAAAGGGTATCTTATCGCAATCATTTTTCAAGAACTTTCAAGAAAGAAGAGAAGTAAACATATCAACTTTAAATTTACGGTACCACAAAGAAATAAATTGCGCGCAGTTAGTGCGCATGAATAAATCTAACTCGCGTAATTTACGTGTCAGTTATTTGCAATATGAATATAGCAAACGTAATGTGAAAAATATTTACCTTATCAAAAATAACCTCATCGAATATACTTAAACTCCATATTTTGGAGAACACTGGCCAGATAAATTATCTTTTGTTTCTCGCTTTCATATGTATATAGCATATGTATATAGCATTTTAGAAATATTCAGATTAAATGATATAAGACTAAATTAATAGAATATGTGCCCTTGAGTTCAGAAAATTGAATTTATACTTTTAGTAATTAACGAATATGTACATCTCAATTATTTAATAACACATATTTACATTTAAAAAAAAAATCTTTATATATTTATTCATTTTTTCTTCTAGATCCCCAGAACTATTTTTTTACACCGTCCAGTCCAGCACAAGGTCGATTTGTGCCATCCTTTGGTAACACTCGAACATCCCCCTTCCTGAGTGGTTCACGAAATTCACTTACCAACCCAGCGTCATCTTATCCTGATCAACTAATATTTATTAGCAACGATGCACCATCAGCTCCCCAATCACCGCAGCTTACAACCGGATTTGCACAATTTCCGCAACATCTTCCGGTATGTAAAATTGTTCAAAAGTCTAAATCTATTCGTCTTTAAATACAATATATATACAGAAAATGCATGGAATTATTTCAAAATTAGCATAAGAAACAAAACATATTTATGTTGTTTAAATTAAAAAAATCGCACCAATTTTAATCATTACCGACTTTATATCTATTAAAAGCACCTTAAAATTTAATTAGCACTCATATAACGTGCACGAATTCAACATATATGAAGTCAGATTGAACTCGTTTACATTCAAACATTATTGACAATAAATTAAATTTATACAAAAGGTTAACATTTTCATCAGCCATTGTTTGCCACTAGCGGAGTTTCTTCCGGAGTTATTCGTTCAGCATCGATGGGTATTGAGTTGAATTGCCACTTTGATCTGCATATTCAAGAGTACTTTGAGGCTTTGAGGTGTTCAACATCAATTGATGAATATACTAAGCAGAATACCATGACCTTTGTGAGGTTGAAATTATGGTGAATTTATTACTTCCTGCTATACTCAAAAACAGAAAAGTGTTGTAGAAATTGTGGTCTGGTTTCCGTAGATTCTTAGATTATTTCATGTAAATGTTGACCACGACTATGTTTTAAGCGGCTCTGAGAGTCCAACTTAAAGTCACTTTATATCGCTGACATTACGTGTGTATGGTGTTTCTTAGTTTTGAAATTAAAATTCTCGCGACGATGCCACGCATCGCCCCGCAAAAATTGTTTTCCTCACACCACGCGTTATAATATACTTATGTGCGAAATAGTAGTAATTTGCATGTTTTTTTTTTTTTGAAGAAGCAGTTTTGTCTCTCTTTTTTATTGGTAGTCTATTTTCAATATGTATAAATCAATATTTGTATTTGTAATTTGCAAATATGAAAAACATAGAAACAAGACAGTGAAAGACATAAAATCTTAAATCCGATGCGATTTGTTTAAAAAAAGCTGCAATTGCTATTGTAATTTTTATTTTTAAAGCGACTATATGTTGCCTGTAAGCTGGATAAATCCTATCGGTATCCCAATTTGTAACTTAAAAATATCCTCGATTACGAATCATAACGTCAATTAAACCGGACTCTCATCTCAAATGAAATCATCTTGATGTAGTGAAGGCATCGGCATAACATTTTTTTAATTTATAATTGATATAAAACGCTTTAGAAAATCAAGTATGTTAAAGATGTTATAACTATAAATTACTCTTAACTGAACCATAATTTTAGGAGTGACTGTAGCAATCATAGCACTGCGACCACGATAAATCTATTGTGCCCCCTTTTTTGAGACGTTTGATAATCTCTCTAGACGGACTCAGAGATATCCTGATAGTCTGTTTCTGTCAATGCGATCCCGTTCGTTACTTTAAATCTGCTTAATGTTAGATTTGGACACCCGACGAGTAGATGTTCCATGGTTTCCTTTGATTGCCTACAGTTCTGTAGGTGCTGTGCTCCATTTTATGCAGGTATGGAAGTGGTATATTTTTTGAGAAGTGGCCAGTAAGTGCGCCACATAGCATAATTTTGTCAGGCTGTTCAGATTTAGGACGTCCTTAATTTTCCTGAAATCGATCCTCATGCATTTTTTGGCGTGTGCCAGAATTGTTTTTCTTTATCAGCGTGTTAAGTGATTAGTTGCATTCCCAGTACAGCATGGCTATTTGAGAATATCGATATTTTTAAATTGAGTACATTTCTATGGTTGATGCAATGTACTGCTTCATTTAGGGCGAAAAGCTCAGCTTGGAAGATTTTGGATGTGCCTGCTCTTACTCCACTTTCTGACTTCGACCAGTCTGTGTACCATCTTTGGGCTTCGCTACCATCACAGCTGGGCTGATGTCCATTCTTCTCTTTTAGGTACTGACCTTGGTTAGTTCATTAACGTAATCGACTTCTCTCAGAATCTCTAGGTGTTCCGTTAGATTACTTTCTTTAAAGTTATAGGATCTATATAGGACTACAGCTTGTCTTGCAGCTTCTGCCTGGACAGCAATATGTAGCTGAGATAGGCTTAATAGAATTTCCAAACCTGCCATTGTTCCTATTGTATAGATGCTGGCTAGCGTTTTTAGTTGGTTTAATTTGCTTATAGTCTGTCTTTGTTCGAATTTTGTTCATAAAAACGCAGCACTATATAATATGGTTGGTTTAATATCCAAAAGCTCCTTTTTTTAGGTTTTTAGGTTAAGACCTAAAGATAGGTTTTTTCCCACAAGCTGGTTTAGAAACCAAAGCACATTAGTAGCTTTTTGCATATTGTTTTAATATGAGCGTTTCAGGAGAGTAGTATTTAAAGAATTTTGAGAGTCTGAAGCTTATTTATTACTCATTTGGAAAATCTAAATCATATGTTGGTTTTGATAGGGTTTAGAGATATACTTGCATCATCACACGATCTCCAGGTTATTTTGAAGGCCTTTTGCATGAGATTGCCGACGACATTCTTATACTTTCTCCTCACTGCGTCAGTTAAATAATCTTCATGTCCAAACGATGTTAAGCCGTTTGCATTAAGAACATCAAGAATTTTGGTCAGTGATGCCAGCGTTGTCAAATTATATGCGAATTATAGATTGTGGAATGGTTTTGCTAATGCTGTTGTTCTTATTTCGACTTCTAAAATTTGCTCAGTCATCTTTAAAAGTACAGGTCTGTAAGATTTGGTCAGGTGGTTTATTCCACCCATTAGGGTGTTTTCATATCCACATAGATCTCCATCTTTTTGTATGCACTTTCATAGTAAGCGATGTTTAATAATTTTGACTAGTTATGCATTTAGTTTCAGGGTTTAGTAGAAAGACAACAAATATTCCATCTGGTGCAGGAGACTTGAATGACTTAAAGCTTCGAAGTGCCCACTCCGCTTTTTCGAAGCTTATGTATTTTTGTATGTATTACTGTACACAGAGACAGCTGGTTCATCTTTCACAACACATTCCGGAAAGTGTGTTTTCAGTAGTAATTCAACTGAATTTTTTAAAATTGTGAATCTCGTATTTTTTCTAAAGTCAGTTATGACCAATGTAAATTTATATTACTTCACCATTGCATTTGAACATAATGGTTTCATACAGTATTTCGCTGTAGTCTGGTGAGAACAATATTAGCAGCATATAAATGTATCCATTTTATACATATTTATGTATATGTCGTACAACTCGAAAAAACTTGTATTCATTTTTAACTATGACGACAATAAATTTAACTATTTTTTGCGTAGTAAGCTAAGCTGCTATATCCCATAGAATCTAATATTGGAAAAATGAATATTTTGCACTACAATATGTATACAGTATACGCAATGGTTATATGCACGCTAACCCACCGCGTGTAATAATAAAAGCATGGCGATGGCAAATGAATAAGTAGTTACAAATGTTGCAATCAATTTAATTATTCCTTTTCGCTGAGAAGGTGATGGAACGAAGTTAAATCAAATAGATAAAAAAAACTCTTTTATTATATACCGGCAAAGCAAAGCGAACCCAGTTCATTATGAGGTAACTTGGGGTTACAGTGTGGCTTGACTAATTGTAAGCATTAATGGTATACTGGTGAATTGTTTTCAGTCCATTTATATTTTGCTGTACAACCGCTATTGGCCGGCGATTCGCCTTTGTTCTAACAATTAAACACGTCTGAACGACCTGAGAACATTAACATTTATTATCTAATAAAATGTTAAAACACATTGACCTCACCCATTAAGCACTTTCTCCCAACAAATTCGTTCCCATCTCCTCTATTTCGGTTATGATTTCACTCACTCAACGAGATGAACTATGTGAGAACTATTTAAACCCAAATGTCTGACCTAGACCTGGTTAGTCAGTTTGAGCTATCCATCAAACAATTTATATTTTTTTTTTCGGTAAGGTTAAAGGTATCTGGAGCTTGGAGCTTTTCATAGAGCTGAGATTTGAAGATGGTGCGAACATCGGAAATGAGTTTATTCCTATTCGCAACATTTTTCATTCGTGTATTCTGTCTGTATATACACAATAAAATATCTGAAATACATCAGAAATAAGCATTGTATTTAAATTTACATGGGAAAACATTAATGCATTTAACTTTTATCTTTGCAATGCCAGACAGTCAATTCACCTACGCAATTTAATATAAGTCTGCGTATTGTATCTGCAGAAACCTTGAAAATGATTGCATACGAATCAAGTACAATCCATGTTCAAAGAAATACATTTTTTGTATTAAAATAAAAGCGATTCCCTTGAAAATCAGAAACACGTAGCAATTTTTTGGTTACGTCTTTTATACAACGTGAGTGTAATTTTGTCTTGCTTTCAGCCAAACATTAACACAAATTCAGTTAGTAGTTGTGTTTCACCTACAAAACACAATTATATTTTTTTTGTGTAAAAGGTACAATTGAAAAATGTTTGACCCCAATACCATGCAAACATTATTGACAAACCTGTTTATGCGAAAGTAAAATGTGCTCCCAAAGTAAGACGTTTAGTGTTTACATTTCAGTTTTAGATTTTCAGAAGTCGGCCAGAATATTCCAGTAAATGCTATGGTTGAAAAAAATTAAAATTTTGTGAAAGTGCAGTGAACTATCAATATGTTAGCGATCGAATTTGAATTGAGTGCAAAATAAGCAGTGACACATATTTATTTAATTTATTTATTACAATTTATTTCACAGAAATTGCGAGGAGAAATTGATAAATAGCAAATTAGAATTAAAGAACGATTACTATGACCTTACCTTAAATAGTTAAAGTTATAAAAAGGTGTGTAAAATGTATATAGTCATATATTGTATATATGCCTGCACTAATTGAACCATGCAAATGCATACACATATGTATTGTATTCTTAAAATATAAAATGTACGAATGTATTGCACAACCATTTGTAATAACGAAGCATAAACCAATAAACAAAATGCAATGGAAGAAAATTACGTTAAATATTTATACTCAATTACTTATAAATTATAGGTTCATTGATGTTAAAATGCCATCACATAAAACAAATAGTGTCATTACTTTGAAGTAGAAAGTTATGTCAAGTAGCTGGCGCATTATCCTTTTATAGAAATCGAAATTCCACTGCGTCTTAACCCAGTTATATTATTTATAATTAAACTTTCGCTGCTCACTTTTATCGTGTGAGAGCTAGGCGCAATTAACCAATTTGTACACGACCTTAACCATTCCGCTAAGCTTTGTTATTTAAACAAGCTATACTTATTCATTTGTTAAATCGAGTCTCATAGCAGTATTCGCTCTAAGCTCATTGCAACTGCATTTAAATAACCGAGACGCAAGGGTGAAGTATGCTGGTGATTACTTTAGAAAATGAAACTGAAAATTCGATACATGGCTTTTTTAGAAATTGTAGCTATTTTTTGGGAGACGTAAAATCCAACCAATCAACAAATACCATTTTCTTAATAATCTTTCTGACTAAAATATTGGTGAAATTAACCAGACTTTATACAGCGCAATATGATGTCTATTGTTGTAATAAACACACTCAATTTTGATATAGCTAATACTGAAATTTGAGAAAATACTGTACGTCTCCATTCGTAATGGAAATATGCCATTGGTGATTAAGTAGCAGATTTTAGGTGCTAATATGTTGGTTTGTTTATCTTAGATGAATGCAAAGGGCAGCCTGAAGAAAAACTGATCGAATGCTTTCATTTCATTTAATTTCTTTAAACATTTAGTTTTGACTAAATGCTGCAAGACACTGGGTTCTTTTAAGAGCAAGAGTTAAGTTGACAAATTGAAATTAAATTACGAAAAAGAGATAACAAATAATAATAGTAATTTCCCTTCGTAATAACAAACCTTTCTGCTGTATCGGGACTGTCAATAAATTGAAACGAAAATGTCAATAAATTGAAAAAATATTAGATAATCATCTGTAGGAAAACTTATCTTCATAATATTTATTCCGTAATAAGAAATTTTTGATGCAGTATTTTTATCTTCTTGTGATTATTTACAGCTTCAGCAGACGACAAGAAATCCAGACTATTACGACATTTCGCCAAGACCATTTGGAGTACCAACAGGTTCGCAAAGCTTTACTAGACCGAAAGCGCTTCGACCCAATACCAGTGGAACAGGCTTTGGATCTTTAGGTACACAGCAAACTCGAACGAACGTTCCTCATCAGCAAACACAGTTTTTAGCTCATTTTAACGAACAAGTAAGCAATCAAATTTATTAAATATATACTTGTAAATGTACATATATGTATATACTCGTTTAACACTTAAATACAATCGACTTGTGAACCTTATAGATCGAATTTTAGTTAATTAAATATGTAAAATTTATAAGTACCATCTTGAAAATATGTCCATTTGCTTCCATCCGGGATATGTGATAAAGATGATTGCTCTTAAAGGCCATTCATACGAGCTCTGACACTTCATTCATATGGCGATTTCTCGTTCGCAGAGAACTACGAGTACAATTGAATTGAAACTAACACTTCATTGCGTATTTTTGGTCGTTAATTTGTGAATCGCGTTTGCCTCTTTGTGTATTGCGTTCTCGGCTTCACAGTTCGCAAAGAGAATGATTGATTCGCAATGAAACTATTTCAACCCAACTAAACAATCAGAGAATGCCATTAAAGTTGTACTCAAGTAACGAGAGTTCTGTACTGTATTATGTTTCAATATTTCAATATATACAGCAATGATTTAATATTATTTCAGTTGACTGTTAGCTTAAATCCAAATCACATGATTCAGATACTTATGTATCTGATTCCAAATGTATTCCACGTAAGCAAATTTCTCCAATAACCTTTGGGTCACGCAATCACTAATCATGCCAATTGTGTGTTAGCTCGTCTTGTGCGTTTATGTTTCGAAATTAGTGTTAAGGAACCAGATTTCAACGACGCGTTGATCATTCAAACATGTGCATTGACATATTTTTACATGACATATTTACTGACACCCAACAAAACTGATTCTACCAATCACAAAATTGTCCGTAAGGTTTTTATTACCAAATCTTATCTTTCTAACGGCTCTTTTCTAATTACTAAAGCCATGTGTTGGGAAAATTATAGATTTCTTTTTACTACAATAAATATAATCAGAATAAAGTCTTGGTAAAACTGAATATCACCTACAAATATTTTGAATTCAATTTGCTGTGCTTTCGTCACTGTGCAAAAGTAAACAAATAACACATCATGTTTGAATTCACAGTATATATTTATTGTACTACTCTATGATGGTATGCCGACATGCGAACAGGCAATGTACAATGGTCAATGAGACAATACTGTATCCTACAAATTCCCAAAGACAGGCCCAGCGCCTTATTTATATCTTATGGGAATTGCAAAGGCAACGCGCACTGGAAATTGTACACGTTTGAATTCAAACAACAAATCGGATCGTATCATTGGAATGCGCGAAATCAAAACGTCTTCACCTTGGAATTTTCCAATCAAAAAATATTGACCATTACCTTTCTCACAGCAATTTTCACAAGTTTTGGTTGATTGATATTACGAATCATATTAGTGGTGACACCAACCTTCAATTTTTGATTATGCGGCGGCAATCCAGGTAAATCCAATGAATTCAGAAATTCTCCTCTTCTTCATTGATAACGGTATCAACGGACTTATAAGAAACCAATTCGCCAGTTATTGTGGGTTGTATAGCGAGATTCGATCTATTAACATCTTTATTCTTGGCTGCCAAAATTGTTCTTTCGCTCAACCAACTCAATTTGTATACTGCGCCACGTCGGGGAATATACCGTCAATCAATTCGTCTTTCGACAAAAAAGGGGGCAATTTAATCAATGTAATTTCATCAACTGGCATTGCACCATTTCCAATCGTCAAATGCTTTGCAAATTCATCAGCTGATACATCATTTTGCAAATGAACACAAATATTTATTGTAAGAGAAAATATCTTCACATGCCTCCACGATGGCTTCCAGCAAGCATGGATTTCATCTGCGGGAGTTGATCCTGGTATAACAGGGAAAGTTTGTCGAAAATCTCCTGACAACAAAATCAAGGCCCCACCAAACAAATCGGAATTATCTCGAAAATCTTTCAGCGTTCTTTCCAAAACTTCAACTGATTTTTTATGAGCCCACACAATAAGAGTAGCACATTGAAAAACTTTGGCCATCACATATCTTTTTGATATATTGCAGGTTGGTGTTTCATTGGTTTGCATATTCAACGGCAGTTCAATGCAATATGCCCAGTTCGACCACCTTCTAGCAATGTTGTTGCAATACCAGAAGATGCCAGCACTAGTGCAATTCTATTTTGAGTGTCTAGTGTTGCTAAAAGCAGTAATATTAAAAAAGTTGTGCTTGTTTTTGGGTAATTTAGAGATTCGAGAGAGGCCATGTTGTTACACACCTTTTCTATTTGGTGAACGCCCCCCCGGCGTGTAAAGTGTTCTTATATTCAAATCGTAGTTATTTTCGTGCTGTGTCGTTGTTGTTTGTCCGCCCGTTGATCCAAGGATGTTTGGTCATTCATAACAAGAGATTTGTGGGTTTTCCAACCTCTGCCAAGGATGTTCGCTGCGCACATTGGTTAGTCTTACAACGGGGGCTATATATTTACAGCGCGCCGCGGGGAGCATTAACGCAAATAGCGGCTGGCATCCCACCAGGTTTGAAGCAATCAGCAACTTTGCCCTGCATGCACAGACTCTGCCCTCCGTCATGTAAGCATACGAAGTTGAAAAGATGTATTGTTGATATATAATACAGAAAAGGATGAAGAAATGGAGACAGTATCCTTATTATTTATTATCGAAAGAGTTTTGACTTCAAAACAAAAACAGTTCACCGGATTATATTTTCATCCTTTCGACTTGTATTTTACTTGGAATGTCACCATTGACTCTACTTACCATAAATTATCTACCTCATGATTTATTTGCAGCATCGTAGTATGTTTTTTTTATGTATACACTTCTGTAGTGCACATAAAATGAAGTATCTATAAATATCTTTAATAATAAATATTACCACTTCTTTCATTTAAAGAACACTCCGATCAGCAGCTCTTTAGCAGCCACATCGAACTTCCAATCGAATCGAATTAATGGAGGAGGCCGTCCCATCGCCAGTGGTAGTGGAAGCACTAACAGTGCCTTTAGCAGGAATCGTCCATTTGCAAGTAATACATTCAATCGTCAACAGCAAAATAAACAACCGACAAATTTTAATGATGAGGTAGTAACACCGGTGCAACAACAACTACCATTTAGAAATACACGCAGTCGATTTCTACCAGCCTCGTCTAAGTCTCCCACGACTTCGTCTACAACAACAACATCTACTACCTCAAAGCCATCTCGATATAATCGTTTCGGACCGGGAAGGTCGCCAACAACAAGTGCAGAAAATCGCCAATCGACAACCACGGCGTCGTCGAGAGTGCGACATCCAGTTGCGTCTGTCAACAAGACTCTGTTTCAACCACGTCGCCCAGTAATCATCAGTCGCGAGGTTAATCGTCCATTTGGAGCCGGCGGTGGGCGAATTTCAATTAATCACAACGGGAGCGATAAGAATACACAAAGCAACGTCAACGAACAGGATGACGATGACCTCGATGGGTCTAATGAAGAAGACATTGTCGCTGAGGAAATTCGTGAACAGAACCATGTTAACGAATCTGAGTCCAAAGAGAAGGTCTTTGAAAAATTGAGCTTGCACGAGGCTGGAGCATCAATACCAACATCATCCTCGGCAGAACCACCGTTGTCTTCATCGGGGGCGATGCCACCTACTGTTGCCACCAGCGAAAAAGGTCAAGATGACCATACAGTCATTCTTACTTCCAATTTCTATTTGCCTGGATCATTTGAAGATGATGGGGAAGACGTTGATGGAGACGATGAAGGCGTTGAAGCAGAAGGGGAACCAACAAGCAAGGAGATTGAAGATGATAAGGACACAAGTGTGACTACACAACAGCCGGCCGATTATGACTATGAATATGAAGATGTCGTCACGACAATATCGCCGCAAACACAAAGTGCGGACACTGATTCTACGGAATATGCAACAGAAATCGAACCCGAAGTTGAGACAAAGTCAGAAGTGCAGACAGATCAGCCTAAACCTGTCAATGAAAAACTTGTAACTGAAGATCCACCGCCAGCTGAAGTAACGACTTTACCGCAAGAAACTAGTGCTGAATACGACGAGAATGAAGAATATGAAGACGGTCCTGGGTCTGGGTCTGGATCAGACGGATCGGGAGACTATGTAGAAAGTAATACTGAAAAGATACCGGTTAACCAGGTTGTTGGACGTGAAGTTGTTTCAGTAGTTACTACAAAGAGTGTCATTAACGGATCGACGGCTTTACCACAGCCTATAACGCCAAGCACGACGACAGTAAAAGAAGAACAAATATACAACGAAAATAAGCTTGATCCCGCTAAGGAGTCCTCCGAGGTAGATACAGAATCTGAGGTTGAGGATCCACAGGAAGAATCGGCCGAAGAGCAGAATGTTAACAACACAACGGAGAGTTATGTTGTTATAGCTTCTATTCAAACAAGTCGAAGCATCAATGGAGCAAGATTTCTACCTTTCCCAGCGATTGAACAGGAAGAAACTAAACAAACCTTATCGGAATTGGAGAGAAAGATTCACGGAAAGAATAGTCGTAAAAAGGTTAATCAATCTAATAATGAGAGCAATGAAACTGTCTCCAGTAATGAGTTGCAAATTGATACATATCCATTGAATATGACTGCTTCTATCACTACTGAAAGGTCATCGACCGTGCATGAAACAACAACACAGGCAACTACTTCAACTACTGTTTCCAGATTTGCGCCGAATATAAGAAAGTTTATGCCCAAAACTTCTCCCAAACCAAAAATCAATATCGATGACATTCCAATGGATGATCTTACTGGTCTTTTGCCAGCAGGGTTCAAACCTCGTCCTTCCTACAAAAACAAAAAAATAACCAAAATAACTTCTACTACAACTGAGTCTTCACAAGTAGAGGAACAAACAAAACCTCAAAGGAATTCTACTATAAGTCGCTCCTACAAAAATTCTCCGAATGCGGCGCAGGATGTTGCCTTGGCTGGTCTTCTTCCCAAAGGATATAGAACAACACATGCACCCTCCTCGTCCACTACTGAAACACAAACAAGGAAATTGGAGGACATTCTGAGCAAGATTAAATTTGAGGAAAATCCGGATAAACTTATTCCAGCTGATTACAAAGAAAAAATAACAACACCAAAACCAGTAATTCCCGTCGTGGAAGACATTTCCAAATTCTTGCCACCAGGCTTTAAATTACCAATTCCAACTACTTCAAATAAACCAATAATAAAAGTCCAAGATGATATCAGCAAATTCCTTCCACCAGGTTTTAAGCCTCCAGCAGGAGATAAACCAGAAATTAAAATTTCTGTAGTAGAAGATCTGAGCAAATTGTTGCCGCCAGGGTTTAAGCTAGAATCTGCACCTAAAGCGGAACCCATTGATATTTCCAAGCTCTTACCGAAAGACTTCCAACCAGCAGAAAAACAAGATGACAAAGAAAATATTTTCAAGAAAATTGAGTTTAAGGATGTATCGGGACTACTCCCACCTGGATTTACGGAAAGCTCGTCTGCTGAAGTTACTACAACACAGAGTCCTCCTCCCCCAACAACCACAGCTTCATCCGGCTTTAAGCTGGTATTTCCAAAAGGGCTTAACAAACGGCCAGGACACCGACTAACAACACCTAGAACAGGGTCCGCTGAATCTAATGGGCCAACTTCAACGTCCATCGTAATTAAAAAAGGACCACCCATGCGGATAACGACGGAGTTTACAGGATGGCCAACACCTTCCACAACTCCCATTTCTATAGAAAAACTTTTGGAGCAGTCTCGAACAGCCACAATCGATATATCTGAACTTCTGCCACAAACCTCTACGACTTCAACATCAACAACCACAACGACAACTACAACACCGGAACCACCAAGACCCACCAAACCAGGTCACTGCAGGTCAGATTGCGATCTCGCTGGAACTATCAAAATCATAGATGGTGTTGCCTGGAAACCAGAACTTCTTGACCACAACACAGCAGAATGGAAGAATTTGGCTCGGGAAGTTGAGGCACAGGCATGTATTATATAATATTATATTTATTCTATTTATTCGCTAAATATGTACTTTAATTATTTCAGCTTAACGAAGTTTACAGTAATGCTCCACGTCTAAGCCGTTGGTACAAGAAAGTTCGTATTGACAGCTTTAGCAAAGGCAGTGTTCTCGTTGATTATTTCGTCGAACTAGCCAATATAACGCAAGATGTGAACACCTTAGAGATTAAAAAAATGTTCCACCAAGCTTTAACACAACCACCATTGCCAGTGGTTCCTTTGCAAGCAGAGATGGATAACGAAACCGACAGCGATGACGATGAAGATTTCAAGGCGGGCGAGAAACTAGTCAAAGAAACATACTTAATGGGTAGATTCGTGGTTGACCCGGCGTCAACAGATTTCATTGGTAAGATGACAGTTAATAGTTCAACCTTTTGTGAATTTATTGAGCCAAACATTTTTATAGTTATACCAAAATCACTCTCGCCAACCGTGGAATTTGCTGAGGATGATGCATTAATACCCCACTGGGCCATCGTCTTGATTGTCATTGGTATAGGTTCACTTTGCTTCGTTGTAATATTTGGAGTTACTGTGGTAAGTTAATTGTGTTTTTTTTTTAATTTTCAAAGCACTTCAGCCTTCATTTGAATTAATTGCTTTAATAAGTTCACTATCTCAGCATTCGATTAAAAATGTTAAACAAAATTGTAAACAATGGTACTACGGTAAGGCCTTACATTGGGATTACCACGTATAATGTCGTTATAATGATGTTACGTGTATGTAACATTGATGGGTAACACATTTTGTTTTCTTCGAACGATTACGACGTTATGTTAAGATTAAATTAAGTAAATGTGAGAGAATGGACTAATTTCGCAGATGTGCAAATGAATTTGCTTTTTTAATAGTAACAAGAGATAATAATTAAGAAAACACAGACGTGGATATGTATCAAAAAAAGTTACAGAGTTGTGGATTTTATACGAATTCTAATACCAAGGATAAGGAAAAATTCATTTACTAAAATGTGTTTTCGGTCGAAATATAACTCAAGTATATAAATGAAAAATTTAAAAAGAATTATGTATGTTTTCAGTTGCTGAACCGACAGAAACGAGCGAAGAAAACTCCGATTCCATTAACAGCAGACATGATGAACGACTTAAAAGTCAACCACATGGGTGGTTCAGACAATTACGGTGTTGATGATTTCTACAACATTGACGATGCTTGGAATGACACCAAACAGCCAATAAAACCAAAGGTAGACGGACAAAGATGTTCTTAATTTTCGAAATACAATAACATGTTTCTATTTAGCGCTTCACCAACTCAATGCACGGTAGTAGTGGGTCAAACATTTATGACAGTTGGCGTTCGACAAGGCATGGGGACTACTATTATGATTCGCACAACTACACACCGCATGCTAAAAGTGAACAATATCCTCCAGATGCATTCGCCGATGTTCACCAAATGTACACCTACAATCATCCCAGATCAAGATATCAACGGGATTATGATCCTGATTTTTAGTAGTTCAGTTAAGTTGCAAAACTGTTTGTTGTTTTTAAGGATATAGGTGTTATTAAACTGATATCTTTGAAATGTTCATTTTTATGAATTCCCCAAAATGGACATACATTGTAAATTTGTTATTTTGACGCGTGCAGTGTAACACACAAGTGATCACAAACGTAAAGCAAATTTTATGTGGGAGAAATCACAGATGATTGAAATTAGTTTTTTTTAACTAAATCCTTAATTGAGTACTAAACAAAAATTACTGCCGCATCGAGTGTATTTACACGATATTTTTTGTTACTAGTGCCTTAAATAATACTCCAATATTTACATAAACATTCACAAACTCCAATAAGAATGATTGTAAAGGTGATAGACATTAGGAAGAGAAGTTTGTATTAATACTTTAAAAACATTTATTAAGTTATAATTTATGGAAAAAATTGAGTTAATTTAAAAAATGTATGTCAAATTAAGATGTTTCTATTTTTAGTAGTCTGTAACATTAGGATTTGTATAAGTGAATAAATAAATTGATTTTACAAGAAAATAAATACCGTCTCATAAATTGGTGCAAACTAGTTATAGCGGTTTCTGTAGAAGCAACGCCGTGGTTCATCTCGGAATTATTGTGTCTGTCTCTCCATGTGTCACATTACCACCAGTTTCTATCTCCTAAGGATACGATATAGATTTATATGCATGACAATTGAAAACTGTCGTGGCTGTGAGCGCCATTACGACAATAGGACATCCTTGCAGATAAAAGCAGATAACAGGACATCCTTGCAGATAAAAGCAGATAATAGGACAACCTTGTTTTTTCTGTTATAAGTTTAGAACTAAGATTACACAAAAATTAAAAATAGAAGACAAAAAATAATTTTGGAAAAAATAGGTTAAAAAATAACTTTGAGTAAATATTCATTCTTATAGTAATATAGTTCTGGTATACAAAGAGTATCAAAATGCCTTTATTAAGATTTAGAACTGATCCCACAATAATTTCCTCTCAATAGAAGGACCAGAATCGCCAATAACGTTCAAGTAACTCCAACAATTACAAGTGTCAACAGTAAGTTTTAAATGGGTTACACTCCTAACAACAAGCCACAAGATAATGCCAATTCATCATCTACCAATTATATCCTTAAAAAATGTCAAATCAACCTCTAACTTTAATCGTCCTATTTCATCAAACTTGTCCGAATTCTCAAAGTCGATAGAAGGGGTTCGATACAAAACTTACTGAACCGAAACAGTCGATCAAACATGCATTTATACAGATAATCCTGCTCACAGTAAAAATTAATTTACCAACGCAGTAATGAGTAACGAAGCAAATCCTTTTATGTTTCGACTAAATTAAGCAATCGATTAGTGTCGGATGGAGGTTCTGTTTGAACTGTTCCTTAATAATCTGCTTCATTAAAGTAAATTGTTATTGTCCAATTATAATATTTCATTAGGCTATCTTTAGTCCACGAACATTACTTTTATAACAAATCAGTTAACAAGGCACAACACCGCGTGGTTGAAGAAAATTAATTTTGAGTGCAGTAATATAGTTGAGTTTAAACAAATGTCGCTAAGAGATTTCTTATTCAAGTTCGCGCTCATAACATTTTACTACGTTACCGTAGCAGCTGGATACGCTGTGTTTTCGCTTGATTTCAAGAATAATTTGATAAAATGTACAAAAAAAGTTCACTACTACACAAAAATATTTAATTGCTTTAACGCTCTTCACTCGATCGGTTTTCTGATAAGCGTGACAATTGCTATGCAAAAAGTATTTTCAGAAAAAGAATTAGGTATAGAAATGCATATACCATCTTACTTATGGGCGTGTGGAGCATGTTTGATGTACCAGGTCCTATGTCATATGCAAGTGAAAAAATGTACAAAACTGAGACAGATATTTCAACGTCTTCAAAATCTTTACCGTGATGTGAAAAGTTTAAAATGTGAACAAGATATGATTAGGGGAATGCATCTGTATTTCATTACTTATTTTATTTTCGATAAAATGATTAATTTTGGGTTAAATATATTAACTTCGGTAATAGACATTCAAGAATATGATTGTTCGTATTTTTACTATGCATACTTAGCACTGATCCATAACGTAATGATTCGATCATTCGAAGTTGGGCATATAATAAGTGCCGTTCTATTCGACATGATAGGTAAACGTATAATTAATGTACTTAACCATAATGTTAGCACATGGAACATGGGCAGAGTTCTCATAGATCAGGATAGGTACAACACAATATTAAAATGCCGATTGTATTTATTAGAGTTACACAAATTGAAAACAGAATTCAATAAGATGTTTTCCAAATGCATATTTTTATATTACTCACTAACATTCATTGATATCCTTGCGGCTTTTTATTTCCAATTTGATAAGACCTATAGTTCGACACAGCACCCCAGTGGGTACATAGTCTTCGTTTTGTTACTTATAAAAACACATCTATTTGCATACACAATCGAAGCTTCAGCTAAAAGTTATCATCGAGCTGTTGATTGTGTATATTCCATTTCAACTAAACATAAAAGCCGATTCATGGTATGTTCATTTTGTAGAGTTTCTCTTTTGAATAAATGATTTGATTTCTCATTATAGATTGAGGAGTATGTGCTCCAAATGTTTGATAAATTCCAGTGCTACAGGGATTATTTTGGTGTATTTGAAATAAACCGGTCTCTTACGTTTTCAATGTTTGCTGTCATTTTCTCTTATATTATTGTACTACTCCAATTTAATATTTCAAACAAGGCTTAATATTTCACGGGTTGAGTGCAATGATTGAATATTAACTTATAACAATAGTAATGCAACAAATTGAGTGTATATAAAATAAAAAAAAATGAAACTCCATATATCGTATTATTTCATTACGTTCGAAATTCTTGCTAAACTGCCGCCATGGGGTTGCTAGTGGAGCTGACTCCACTGCATCTGGTGGTCGCAGAATGTACAAGTAAAACAATTATGAGAATGGCAAAAGGAGGGATAGGAAAAGACAGGTACATTACATCGAGACAATTCGATGCACTAGTAAAAAAATTACCACTCCTGGCTATTCCAAGGGATGACGCGATTAGGAAATTCAATTTCCAGAAGGTGTTTACCATTAAGCTCAGCACCAAAAAAGACTGGAGCAATGAATCCATAGTGCACATACTGATGAAGGAACAGCGGCAGGAGCATTTGGATCACGGACAAAGTACTACGAACCCACGAGCAAATGCACCAGTATCTTCCAAGCAGAAGTCTATGCCATAGATAGATGCGCTGAGATCAATCTTGACAGGGACTTTACCAACTGTGACATAGCACTAATGTCGGACAGTCGTGCCGCTATCCTGGCACTTGACTCATCTATCATCAAATCCAGGCTCGTGTGGGAATGTCTACAGAAGTTTAAGAAGCTGAGTAGAAGTAACAGAGTAAAACTCTGCTGGATACCTGGCCATACAGGGATAGAAGGCAATGAAATGGCCGACTCCCTGGCTAGCAAAGGAGCATCGAAACATTTTATAGACCCCGAACCATTCTGCGCTGTAGGAGATCACGTCCCCAGGGAAGAGTTCAGGGAACTAGAAAGAAGGTACCGGGCAGATACATGGAACAACGCTCATGGTATGAAGCAGGTCAAGAAACTCTTGGGTCAACATAACCGCAAGAGATTTGAAGCATGTATCAGAATGAGCAAAAACAGATTTCCTAACCAGGCACTGTAAACTCAGGGAGCACCTAAGGAGAATCTAATGAAATTCCAGAACATATACTGGGATTTTGTGCGGCGCTAACCCACATATCTGGGCAAACACCTTATATCAGAGGAAGAATTGAAGTCACTGGAACCAGCTCTCATTCTCAGATTTCTAAAGGAAACTGGGTTAGGGAGAATACTCTAAGACAAATCTCTAAGAAAGCAAAGGCATGAATAGGGGGCACAATAGATCTTAAGTTCGCGGTGCAATTTACCTTCAGCAATTTCAAAATTTAAACCTTAATTAACTCGATAAATTATTCAAAGAAAATCAAAATTGTTAAATTTATTTAGTCCTAGATCAACTTCTAGTTTCTCGAGTGTATTACATATCGGACGTGTATCTGGGTTCTACAGAAACTACACCTGGCGGTCGATGGCGGGGAGAGTACGATAACTTTGGCGCCAAAAATTTATGAATGTTTCTTATATAGGGGTCAAGAGCAGGCAGTTTTTACTACGGGAGGCAATTCAATTTTCAATTTTCTCAAAAACTAGATGACATAACGCCATTCGTTTTTTTGCGTTCAATCCGAATTGATATAAGCATAAGCCACAAAAATCCAATTCAACGCTTCACTACACAATTTTAAAAAAAAATTGGTATAAACACTGTTTTTTTCATTGTTTGTATCAACATTTTGAGTTTGCATTCGAATTTTTCAAAAACTATTGACAAAAATTATTTAACTTAAATTTATGATTAAAGAAGAGGTTTTTGGCCGGTACCGTACGTAGTTGTAAGTGTTGCCGTTTTTTGTTTTCTATTTTAAGTATTTTGTTTTAAAATTGCCCATGACTACTAAACGGGGCAGGATAGACACCCCCCAAAGTAAAAAAATATTGTTTTTGACTCCTCTAAAAAAAACCCCCTTAATTTTGTGGCGCCAGTTATCGGACTCGTGCCTAGATGTCCTTCTAGTCTATAATAAAATTCGTTTAGCGACTTGTCACAAACAACAGAGTAGAATCGGTGTTACAGTTGTAGTTTAAGTAGTCAATAGAAGTCATTAAGACTACAAATATTTCCCTCAGAATTCTCGATAGGTCTGATAGAAAGTGTAGATGTTTTTTTTTTTTTTTCTGTATTCAATAAAAGTTTTAAATGTGAATCTGATGGAATTATTTGAACTGTCTAGTGTCTATTAACGGTGACACCTGATTCCAAAAATACCTTAGGTTTTTCTGTTATAAAAAGCATTGGGTTTATATGTGCCCATCGAACAGCAGAAGTTGAAATATTTGCTAAGTACATGATTTGAACTGTAATACAACGATGGATTTTCCGTTGTGAGACATAGGTGGCGCTGACTTCATCTGGAAACAGTTCCCCTTAACTGTTCACTATCTGATACAACAGCCCTGAAGTGGTTGGGTTATTGGGCAAGAATATATTTCAGCTATTTTCTAAATGGTTATCTATCAACAATACTGAAATATTTCTAATCACAACTGGAGACTATGGAGTCATTAAGCAATTACACACACAAATGCAGAAAAAGCTAGAGCTACGTGTTTTTTCTGTAATCAACGCATGATTTTATCCAAGCATCGCTGCTAAATTTTTGATTTTATAGACAACCTTCGCTATAAAGGAAACTTAACTAAAAGTTATTTAAGTTACTGTTTTTAAACATAGATGGCACACCATACAGTTTAAAATAGTCTCCACGCAATGTGTTCTATGTTTGCATACGTGACTTTAATTGTTATCAGGGTGGTTTCGCCGTCTGGAGTTGTTTAAGATTTATGTGATTGAAGAAGTTTATGTAAACAAAAGGAAAGGTACTACACTCGTCCCACACAGATGAGGAAAACAAGGAAGAGCTCATTAGTAAGGGAATACCGGTAATCAAGGTATCTGCCTTCAAATCCTCCAAATCCAACCAAATTCAACTGCCACGTGGTTGAAACCGGGAAATCGATGTCCGTCACAAAAGTCTCGACGAAAATTCTGCTACTCAACCAGCGGGTCAACTGGGAGCACCTAAAAGCCAAGGACATCGTGCAATGCAGGAACTGCCAACGTTTCGGACACATCGCATCCAATCGTGTGTGTCATGTGCGAAGCAAAGCACCAGCCCGGGAAATACCCGAGGAAAGAAAGCACAGGATCCGAGATATTCTTTGCTAATTGCAAATAGCCCGGTAATTTAGCCAGCTACAAAGGCTGTCCCTTGTACAAGGAAAATATAGCAGGAAAGGCTAAGGCCGTAGCGGTTAAAAAAGCACACCAAGAGTCTGACTGACCTGACTAACGATGAGTTTCGCGACATATCGAAACTCAATACAACTCCTAAACCACCAGTAACCAAGGCCCCTAGCTGCACCACAACTACGGAGCGTCCAAACCAAAACCCCCAAACCAAGAACGCGGGAACCATAGCATAACATCAACCTTAACGATGAGGTCCAACGTTCGGGGCGTTCGGGGCCAACCTTACTACCATACTAGGCAAAGCTCGCAGTGCTATACCATCCGGGTACAGAATGCTGAGCGAGACTGAAAAGTGCGAGGCCTTACCCACGTTCATATGCAACATCTAAAACGACTGCGCGTAATCAGGTTCAATGTTAACTCATTGTACAGTATAGTCAGACGAACAGCGTTTGTTAACATCTGTGTTAACATCTGTTCCTAAAAGCTAATCAACCTGACATTGTCTTAGTTAGCGAAACCCGTCTGACGAACAAAAATAATATTTATTTAAAGGATTTCTCTATTTTCAGATCAGACGGTACCAATGGGAATCGGGGTACAGCCGCTCTCATCACGAATACTATCAACTGCACCAAGGTCGTGGTTCCGAATCTAATGGTATTTGAGGCTATCGGAGTCGTAATCCAAATGACTCCAACGGCGACTCGATACTACGATTGAAGGACTCGAGTACTCAATGAACAACGCTTTAGACCAGCAGAAAAGGACGAAGACAAGCAGAGACAGGTATAGTCACTTAGCGTGCATATTCAAAAACTTTATCACCACAGGCAATATTCACTAACAAATCCTAGATAGGAAACTAAATTAATACCTCAATTGACTGGAAACTGCCAATAAAGCGGCCTGATATTCGACAAAAAACCTCAAAACAGTCCTATCTTGGCATATGGCAGCGTAGTATGGTGGCAAGTTTGAAATCCACCAACTTAAAGCTGTTAACAAGAATACACAGACTTGCATTCCTAGGTGTCGGAGGAGCATATATCTTATCAGACCACAGACGGCTGGCTTAGAATTCTTATCAGACATCTGCATGCAGACGACTGGTGCAAAAAGCGCCATTAGGATCAGCTAATCAAACTCTACTGGGCATGCAAACAAGTTGAAAGCGACTACTCTCTCCCATTCTTCGACTTCGAAATACCCTTCCGGGGTTATTTCCCGATTAGGGAGGAGACGATCATCCACGTCTAGACAAATGATTCGAAGATGATGAAAGGCACAGGCGTGAACTTTTTCTTCGAATTGTTAAACATCAGAATCCCCGATTTCGGCGGTGTTTTTCAAGCGGAGATCCGGCAGTCATAAATCAAGTATCGGCAATAGAAATCAAGTACAAGCTGGTCGCATGCTCCTGCGATGAGCTCAACCTGGGTCCCAGGTCACAGGGAATTTGCCAGGAAAGGGGTTGAAACAAACCCATTCCATCCCAGACAGTCAAGAAGAATATGGATGACAAAATCATAGAGCTAGCAGATAAAAGGTGTGAGACCAATGATGGTTCTTACTATGGGTCTTACCCATGACTTCACATGCAGAAGCTGTGGTGACGTAGAAGAAAAAGAGGATACTCCTCACTATCTCATCCATTGCCCTAGTCTCTACCAGTTGAGGGACAGAACATTGGGAGAACACTTTTGCCAAGACCTGCAGGAACTGACTAAAATTCCCTTAAGTTATATTTTTAGGATTATTAGGATTTCAGGATGATGGGTGCGAACTTGTGGATTATCAATTTCCGGACTTGGTTGTATTTTGTGAAGCAGTTTATTGTGTCGAAAAACGCAGTCCTTTAGTCCACATATTTGGTTCGACTTTCATTGTGTATTTTCATGGGAGCGAAGACATGTTCTGCACAATTTGTGATGCTTTATTGTGTTCCACTTATGTATCGTTATATTAATAAACTTTGTATATTTACTATACTACTACAATTACCTTTACAGATCCAGCAAAACTTTGTTGTGTCCAAGACATCGATAAACGATTGGTGTCTTGAAGAGCCGATGGAGGTGCCTGTTAAGGGCCTGTGAATTACATTATACTAAAAAAAAACTACATATATATGTACGCAAATTACCAATATTTGTTTAGCTTTACATACATATGTAATTAGACTTATCGGCAATTCCGAGGAAAACCACGGATTCAATTTTATTCCCAGGAGAAGATTACTCTTATCACCAAAAGGAATTTCCCCAGAAATAATTTTGAACTAATTTCCAGATATTTTGAGAAAAATTAAAAATTATAATTTCTGAAATGACTTAAATGTCAACGTTTATCGGCAACACTTTTGATATTTGCAAGTGGAACTTGATTTTTAAGTTGCAAAAATGCAAACGATAAGAGGAAGAGAACGAGTTACTAAATAAGCAGAACTCAATAAGCTGAAATTTAAGAGATTGTTGCGTTCGCACTCAACAATTTGTCGAAACGTCGATTCTTTAAAAGAAAAAATAAATGTTCTTCGCGTCGCGTCTTGCCAATTATTTGGGCTGGCCTGTTTGTTTTTTAAATCCTAATCGAGCTTCATCCCTGAACCGTCTTATTATGCCACCGTCCACAATTTCATTGAAAGCTTAACCTTTTATGCTTTATCTGTGCGTTTGATTTAAACTGCGAAAGAAATGCAAGATAAATAACCGAATCCGAATATTAATTAGAGTAGTTTTTTCATTGTTTTTATGTAAATTAAATGTGGTAATAGTATGCGATTTTTATGCAATAAAATTAATAATTTTAAAGAAAATTGTAAACAATCGTCTGCACGTGTGTGCAAACAAATGACGCGTTGGTTAAAGAAAAACGCTTCAAATTATAGAGAGTAGGAAAGCCTGACTTCCACTTGTTAAATGTCGGTGGTTAAGATACTAAATTGTATTCCTTCAGAGTGTATTTATTCAACCGAGGAGACCAATTAATGTTGAGTTTATTAAAATTGTCGTTATTTTATAAAGGGACCGGATAAAAAATAATCAAATTGTCCAGAGTAGACTGTATTCGTTGTTTGTTGCTGCAACAGAATTTTGTCCTCTAAAAGTGATATTAACTCCTCCTTAATTATTTCTTCAATTGAAATCAGTGCAGGTGTTAATGTGGACGGCAGTCGAAAAAACTAAGATCTGTGGTATATCTCAAACTATTTCTTTTGTTGCAATTAAGTTGTAAATTGTTTCTTCTGTGGAAGAAAGCTTAATTCCTTCGTTAGGAACCACTACCAGTTCCATTTTGATTTTTCAAATTGGTAGTCACTTTATTTCGAAAATTGTTTATCGATCCATATCTACATAAATAAGTCAAATCGAATCTTCAAAATATCAATTGAAAACAAAAGTTGTTACCTAAAGAATTATTCTCCATTGTATTTATTTTCCTTTGTTTAAGTACATTGTTGACCTTAGTATACATTTATTATACCTAAAATAAGAACAAATCTTAAGTGCATAAAAGGAATGTAAAATTACATCTTGACAATCTTCCAAAAAAATAAAGGGGCATTTTTCGGGAGAAATGCCAAAAATACATACTTACATGTACATATATGAGCAATGCCTAGGTACTTTATTCCCTCGAATAGTTGTTCATAGCCTGAAATGTTTCCTTGTTCGAAGAATTACAAATAGCATGTTGGCTGCCAGTGTTGCACCGGAGATCACAATAAAATTCACCCCTCAGAAGCCAGTGTACCACCGGTGATCACATCAAAAATTGTTCCCCAGGGGGCAAGCAGGAATAAGCATGTTATGATGAGTTGGTGACTGAGATCTTCTGCACGGACAATAGTGGATGGATCTGTCAGGACATGTTGAGCATTATTTCATATATTGATTAATTTTTTTATCGCACGATTTTTATGCATTCAACATTTTCAAGAATTGCATTAAGTTGCACAAAGCCTGATTTGCATACCACTTTTTTATGAATAAAATGTTTTGTTTAATTATATTTTCTTTAAATACTATGAATAGATTATTTTATTTTATATGCATAAAAATATATTTACACAATTTAAAAATGTACATAAGATTAACTTAACTTTTATGGTACAATCGATATTCTGGAGGTCTATTAGTGTGATCACCGGTGATACACTGGCTTCTGGAGGTGAAATTGATTGTGATCACCGGTGATACAATGGCAGCCAACGTGTTAAATATGAATCTGATAATGATGAACCAGAGTCGCTAGCTTCGAACACGAACCGACTATGAAAGTTCGAAGACGAACACCCTTTTAGAACATTATTGTTTCTTTTTAATAAAAATGTATTATCTTAATTTGTGCAGAATCAATGTTGTAATAAACACATATTTTAAATCACATACATTTTTTTCAGTTTGCTGTTGATCGTTTCGTAGTTTGTTTCTTTAATATAAGTTTTAAAGTCCTGTCTTGTTGCTTACCCTTAACATTAACTTTATACATTCTTTTCATCTTTACACACGTAATAAAACTTTTCCTAGTGTATTCTTCGATATTTTTGCAACTACGAGTACATGTATTTTTTGAGGCATAATATCATTATACATAATATGAAAATGTTCTACTTAAACTTTAAGCAACATAAGCCTATCGTCATTAACTTCAAATTCTCTATTATATTTTGATATGGCGTTTTCTTCCATTTGTGTTGGCTTTTGCTTTGGTTATCCCGGGATTTATGTTTAAATCGGCTCGTCCGTCGTCGAAATTCGACGATTATCATGCTTATTATGAATTCCGGTGTAATTTCTTGTCGCACTGAACTTTTCTCTTCCCGTCAGTTTCCATCGGATTTTTTTCCGCGCGGAAAAGTCATATTCGAAGTTATTTATTATATGTATATTCGAAACATGTTTCTTATTGAAACTATGCATTCGATGTCAGACTGAAGATTGTTCATAATGTCGGGTTTCCCAATTAGGGTAAAAACTCGGGGGAATTTTTATTCATAATAGGCATGAGAGGCTAATCCATATGAAAAAACGGATAGATGGATACGTCACTTTTATTTCGTTTTTAAAAGCTCCTTGTTTTCATAAAGTAACTTAATTTTGTGCATGAGTTTACCAAGGTTTTAGCCAACCGTTCATCAAAATATTGTGCACATTTAAGCGAAATTATCTATCCAATGACAAAAATGGGCAGCACGTACTTATATATAGATAATGATATCACACTATCTCTCTGTATGAGTGAATGGATGCAGTTTGATGGGTTCACTACTGGTTGGTTGCAATTCCAATATTTGTCTTCTCCCAATCAAGAACTAGAGGTTCGTGACTATTTAAGTCAAGTGCTATATACTTCCAGCTTTGTCTAGCTCGAGTTTTTCGTACAGAATCGTCTGTCGATGTTTGGATTTGACTCTATATGAAACTATCTATCTTCTATAGAAACTGATTTATTTAATTCAAAGTCATACGCAAAAATTGTATATTACAATAAAACAAATAGTTTTTGAACTTGTCCTGTTTTTGCACCGATTTTGGTGAGAATTGAAGAAGGCCCTCGTTGTCATCTTCGTAGTCTGAGTTTTCAGCTTCTGGAACAGACTGAATTATTGAAAAAAAGGCATTGTGCCAAGTTTATGACATCATCATATGTCTTGGGGTTGAGGGAAAGATTATTTGTATATATTACAGTTTTGGCTTAAAGGGTCCTTGTGGGACACAGTTTTCTTGTAAAACGAAGCCAAGCTGGCCTTATTGCTTTGCGAAGATGGAGCGAGTACTTTTCGGAGCTGCTCAATCCCGAACATGGAACCGAGAATAGCTTATCCGTAGTCTTGAGTAGGGCGGAGAATAGTCCAACGGTGGAGGAAGTCGTTTTGGCAATTGAATCGCTAAAAGTTGGCAAATCCGCTGGTGTGGATGAAATCCGGCCAGAAATGCTTAAGGCATCCTGGGAACGCGGTGAGACACCTGGAAACTGGGGCGATTGTCCGTTTTCTCAAAAAGGGGGACAAAAGAGATTGCTCCTATTACCTTGGCATATCTCTTTTAAGTCTCCCCGGGAAAGTCTACGCTAAGGTGTTGGAGGCGCGTTCTGGAGCTATGGTCGAGTCCAGGATGGGGGATGAACAGTGCGGCTTTCGTCACGGCAGAAGTACAACCGACCAGCTTTTCACTCTAAGAATGGTACTCGAGAAGGCTTGGAAGTATGCCAAACCGATCTACAGCTGATGGTCCTCTTTTGAGGGCTACTCATTCTCTATACACAAACTGTAGCAACTGTGTTCGGGTTATCGGTGCTAAATCAACACCTTTCATCGTGGGCGTTAGACTTAGCCAGAGTGCGTTTTGTCACCTCTCCTTTTCATTATATATATATGGACTGAATGTTTCACATTAGGAGGGTCGAGGGTAAGTCATCTTCTTTATGCAGATGACTTAGTTATCCTCACATCCTCCCAGACGGAATTCCAGCGCGCACTCGATAGGTTTGTTGCAGTGTGTGCAGATGCGGGGATGAAGGTTAATGTGGACAAATCAGAGGTTATGGTTATCCAGAACGCCTTATCAATGCTCCCTACATGATAGTGGAGTCCCATTGAAGCAGCTGAAGATGTTCAAGTATCTCGGCGTCTTTTTCACGAGTGATGGAAGGAGTAATACTGAACTTTCATGTAGGATTGGCCAAGCTGGATCAATTTTGAAACAGCTTGGAAGATTTGTAACCAGGAAGGCCGAGCTTGGTGTGAAAGCCAAGTTAGCGGTTTTCAATTCAGTATTCCAACTCCAACTCTCACCTATGGTCATGGAATTTGGGTATAGACCGAAAGAATAAGAACGCGAATACAATCTGCAGAAATGATATTTCTTCGTGCTGAGTTACTTAGCGGGATAGGCTGAGAATCACGGCAATACGCGAGGAAATCAATGATAGATCACCTGCTGACCAAAATCATGCTCCACAAAACCCTTATTTCGCCAGTCCTACTACAATATGGACCCGAAAGTTGGGTATTAAGCAAAACAGCAGAGCTGATTCTTGGTGGCTTCGAAAGAAACATTCTATGTCGGCGTCTAGCTTTAAGTATCACCCCCTAGAATGGTCTAGTCAAAACTTTATTCACCACTATATCAAAGAAAGATTCAATAACATGGTATAGGTTTTCCAACAGACTACGAACCTTTTCTGACTTAGGATCCAACTGCACTGATATATGGCCAAACCGGCTTCAGACTGGGTCTTTGATGACAGTGAAAACATCTTAAACAAAATAGTGGGAATATTGGTAAACGCCATAAAAGAAAGCGGATGTCTTATGTTTTGAGTGATTCAAAGAAAGCTTAAGGTAGCGGATATATGTATGAGTGGACTGAGTGGAAATCACACATTTATCGAAGAAACTGGTTTCTCAAAAGTGAAAAGTAAGAGCACGAGAAGTATTGTAAAAGATAATTTAAGTGTGATGAAGGAATAGCTATGAATTTGTGACACTAAATATGAACAATTTTTTCTAATAGTTAAATAGTATCTTGCGATACAAGATAAAATTAGATCTCGACTTATAACATCACAAATAACATTGATATCTTTGGGTGGTGACATACGCACAACATATGATGCCTAATTTAAAGACAGACACTAACCCTTAGAACGTCGTTTTAAATTGAATTTACTTAAAAAACGCACTGTTTCTTGTCCATAAATTTACACAAATGTGTTAACACATACATATTCAGTAGAAGATTTTTTTTATTTTTATTTGTTCATAATATTATACTATCTACATATGTACATACCCTTTCTTTAAGTGTAAATTATGCATCGAATCAGTTCTATCTTCTTCAATTCAAATTATATATTACAAAGTACATATTCTGTATATTTATGTACTTATGTATGATAGACCAGAAACAATGTGATCAACAGATGGGCGATTTCTTCAAGTACTTTATTTCAAATATTTCATTACAATGCAGTAAATTCACCCAAGCTTATGTCTGTTTAAAGGCTCAGATTTGGTGACTTGAACTTTCATTTTCGCCGCGGTCAAGAATCACCCTCGCATTCATACACACACATAGGTGGCTGAAACATCTCATGTACGACAATAAATAAAATCCATATGATTTGTAAATCTCAGAACGCACCAAAAGGCATTAGTCATACATATACATTTCTAACATTTGTCGCCTACGTACAAATTCAATTCAAGAAAACCATTATAACTGGTATATGAGTGTGCTTGGACTAAAGTAACCACAAGATGAGATACGTAAACTTAATTACCGCATGGAACATTTAACTCCACGTTACCCTACATTTCTATATTATCCTGAAACCAGCGTATCCATCCTACTTGCAGTTCGCCTTTGATTCTTCTGCTATATAAATAGTTTAAGTTCCTTTGTACCGTCACTTTAATACGTGCAGTCGTTCGTTGTAGACGTTGTAAACAATCCTTCGCGAGTTGTACGTACGAGTGTTTGAACTTCTTATTCTGATTGCGATTTTTAATCAAAATAAAAAAAATGAAGCTGGCATATTGTATTCTTGTTTGCACTTTTTTCAAAGTAGTGTTTTGCTTACAGGTAAATAAAAACAGTTGGTTTATTCAGAATTGGTTACTTAATTTCGTACTTTTTCAGAAACAAGATAATATAGTTGACGAAGACAGTTATTTTGATGTTCAAAAGGGTAAGTTTTCGTCCTTCACTGCGACCATATGGATCAAATATTTTAAATAAACCTAGTCAGAAACGTTTGTAGTGTATAGGCTGATTTGTGATTGAAGTATATCTGTATATTATCTGTATATAATCTGATTCAAATATCACTAAGGTAAATAGCGATATTTGAATCAGATTATATTGTTTAAAAAAATGTAACATATTTTTTGAATATTTGTTTTTAAATTTGATTAAATAATTTTCGTTTACTCTAAACCACCACAGACATTATGATTTTTAGTGATACCAGTTAAAAATTGTGTATTCTGATTTGAAAACCATTTTTTTCTTTGCAATTACATATCTATTAACATTGATTGACTTTTACTTTTATCATTTTAGTGCAAGCTAGTTATGCTGGAGCAGAAAAGAACTATCTAAGGTATATACCGTATGCATGTGATCAATCTTTTAAACACTTATTTTTACAATAATCTTATCTTTTTCAGAATACTTGCTCTTACAGAACGTAATATTGTTCAGTGTCTGTATTGTAACTTTATGCTTCTAAACAAATACTCAATTGGAAGAAGCTACTTCACAAAGGATCGGCTACAGTGTTCATATTATTCGCCTGAGAGATGTCTTGGATACTTCGAAAACTATTTAAATGAAAGTGATGTTGACAAGACAAACAAACATAAGAGGCATTTCGATGAAATTGATAAAACCGATGCCCAATTCAGTACACTGAACCAGATTCATTGAATTACAACGTTAAACCACTCAACGTACTCGAATTACTGAAAATCAATTTTAATGTACACTAATTATTATATTATTATTGAGTTCAAAGTCCAATGAAGTATTAGTAATAAAATTTAATAAAGTTTACACAGATGCTTGTGCCTAAGTAAAAGTCGTTTTAAAAAAAAAAATATTACAATGATAGGAATAGTTATATGAATCTTGAAATTAAGAGAATTGAGACACTCACAAACATCTAAAGGAAAACTGCCATTCTTCAGCAGAATAATTCCTGCATATCTTTAATTTCGGCATATGATTGTATAATACGCAGAGCGACGACACTTGTCGCGATTGTTGGACTTCGATTTTAATGAACATTTTTCTCGTAAAACTTATCTCCTCTTCATCCGCTTATCATATGCCTCTGCGCCATGGAACAGGACTGCGAAGATCAGTATCTTGGCTTACGGGAAATGGTTTTACTACTGAATGCCGTCTCGATAATGAATTGCAAGAGTTAGAGACATTCTCAAAATTGATGCTGAAGAAATCACATGACATGATTAGTCCTTTCACAAGAAGTAAGTACGAAATGACTTGAACTACCACAGGGCTTTTATCGGATTTAGAAATTTACGTTTAGGATATAAACATGAACTTAGTCTTTCCAAACATTGTAGTCAATTCGTCAAATCGGCTCTTTCGTGGTATAATATCAACGTTGTATCCAAAACGGGCATCGACACATATTCGGACTGACAGGTTACAATTAAATGATTGGACTCGGTCACAATTTATTTACCCACTTTCTTTAATTGCTGCATGTACCTAGACGCTTGGATACTGCGTCATTCCGTGGTACAGCATTAGACGTGGTACAGCCTCATCACTCATTCACTCCATCTATGTATGTTGCCACAGCGAAACATCGTCTGCAGCGGGATCAATTTTAATCCACTAATCGCTGACGGTATATTATGACATATTATGGCCTCTTTATTCATAGGAAAGCCGACTTACGAGTATGGGCATACTATATTGACAATTAAATGGTTAATGTTTCAATGGTTTCAATGGGATTTTTGATAAAGATGAAAATGAATGACTTGATATGCTATGAATGGGAAAGCGATTGAGAACTACTGAATCGTCGGAGCAGTGGGTATATGCGGCTATGAGCTGCTGAGCATACTCAAGGAATGCTTTGCCAAACTTTTGAAACGAAAAAAATCCGCTTTTATGTCTGCAAATTAAAATGTTGTTAATAACATTTTTATTTTCCGCTGGACCCGATTATTCCTATTTGGCAAACCAATTACCGATTTTGATAAAACAAAAGGGATGACTGATCATAATGCTACATTGTTCTGTCAGGTTGTTGAAATAGTAGGCGAATGGTGACGAGAGAGCACTGCAGTTACATGGAAGATGTGCAACAGTTTCTTCCTACTCTCCAGCTCCGCCACCTCCCCCAGAAGTCGTTACAAGGGAGCCCTAATACGGAAGCATCTGTTACAATAGCACAATGTCCGGTTATGATGCCGATAATGGTTCTGGGGTTATGACTACTCATTCTGATCAGGTTACGTGAGCGTTTTGGATCGATAGTAGGCTATTTTATAACGAGAACACTATCTACGATTTGTGTGAGTAAGGGTTTCAAGCTTCATGGTGGGTCTCCATCCTGAAAGTGTACGGAGGTAGTATCCTTTCTAGCGAGTTCGCCCCCTAGCTCCAGAATTCTCTGGGATGTCACAGTGTATCGACACCCACACAAGAATTTTAATGCTAAAATACTTGGTTATCTCGTTGAGAGATAGTCTGCTATTCAGGGAAGTCTTTGAGTTAAAATGACTGCGTTCAGAGATTTGATTGTTGCGTGACTGTCAGAACAGATGCCAGTACAGAACTTCATTAATCGCTATAGTTTCTGCCTGAAAAACTCTACAGTGTATTGGTAATTGAATGTTTAGCTGATTTAGAATAGACACCCGCTCCCACACATTTCCCCATCTTCGATACATCCGTGAAAATACGCAGGTGACCGTCCAGCGTCTGATGTTCAGACCTCCAGTACTAGCTAGAAGGGTTTGCTAGTTGAGAAGTTCTTCTCGAAGAGTAGCATGGGTATCGATGTGGTCGATGTTTTCAGATAAGGATACATATATGCTCGTGATAGAACAATAGCACGTACAACACGAGTGGTTGCTGAGAAGCTAGGCCCTGGCCTTCTACGGACTGTAGCACCACCCATATTATTATTATTATATATATCTGCCAAGAATAGTAGAGTGCCCGGAATGGACCTCATATGAAACTTGGTACATAAATTGCTTATAAACAGTTGTATGAAATCGGCCGCTGTATAAATAGATGTAAGAAGATTGACTGACACAACAAAATAATGTTAATTTGTATTTTAATGAAAAGGTTTATTGCCTTTGAAAAGGTCTTGAAATACGCATTTTCAAAACATTAAAATATCATGGATTTTTTTAAATGTTAATCCTTATTTACGGATTTAAAGATGTCAGAAGGTTTACATAGTATTGTATACAACAAATATCCCTCTGTACGATTAGATGTCTTAAACGACGCAATGGGTCTTAATGCGGTTTTCACCAACAGATAGGGTGATTCAAGAGGAAGGTTTTATTGTTTAATTTTTGGAAATATAACGATAATGGTTCATGATGTCGGCAGAAATCTAACCGCCTGAGAGCTTTCATCCAAAACTTCTGTCTTAGATAAGTTCAGGGGGCTCTCGTGACCCGGCGGCGCACAAACCGTATGAGCTTTCCGATTTTTTCTCTGTTTTTTGTATTGTTATTCTCAGCTTTGGGTTTCGAACGCATGTGTCAGTAAGAAACAACGTATGTGTGGGAAAAGAGAGAGAAGCAAAAAAATCTGCTACCGAAATTCGATAATTTAACCGTGTCAAAGCATGGTACAATTTTTTCCGATAAATTACCCCTATTTGATGTGACGAAATCTGATCGCGTAAAAGCGACCTAATTCTTTTGAAATATCTATAACAAAATAATCTATGACGGAATTGTTCCTCTTTTTAGGACTAAGTACTAGAAAAAAGTCTGCGATGTCGTGTCTATATTATTCGAAAAGGCTTCTATAACCATTTTAATGTTAAAAAAATCTATGCAAATTATGTGAAGTTTGGAAAGCTATTCAGACGGATACGATATTGGTCCTTAGCAAATTAAATCCTTTAGTTACCTTAAGCATTTCATGCACTTTATAATAACGCATTTGAAATGACCTCTTTCAAAAGTGCTCTAAGTTATAGAGAGGGGTTTTATGCCTAGATCTAACATTTAATGCCGAGTGTATCATTGAGCTGGGAATTTGCAAACAATTTCGGCCCGATTACTATAAATTTCTGCAAGCCTATGTTATCTCAGATCCAGAAACACAGGCATCAAAGGGGTGTTCAAATTTCGCCGGCTAATTTATAGTGACGTAGTTTGATCAGAGTAGCCTGGAATTTGAGGCTACTCATGCCAAAAATCTATTCTACTGTGCGGCGAAAACAATTCCAGTAATTTTGTTGGTTTTTGTTGAAAGATATTATAGTATGAAGACTGTTTTCACCACGTGTCTGGACCTATAGACAAAGGTTCAGTCTGCTCGACCACGACTTGTATTAGTACACGCACATAATCTCTATCAATCGAGATTCAAATGTCTAACAATGTATTATTTCCTTGATAATAACATTTCACATCTAAACTCCAAGCAAAGATAATACAACTGTGAAAAGCAAGGAAATATTATTATATTTCAGAAATTGATATGCCTTAATGTTGCCTCAGAACACTCTCACGCCATTAAAACTTCTAAAGGTAACCATAAAACTTTCAGAACCAATTTTACCCCATCCACTTAAACACGAAACATCAGCAACTAACCTTCAGGCGTTTGGCCAGGTTGTTATACACAAGCCATTCGCACCAATATCAATTTCATAAATTCATAAAACTTTCTAATATAATCAAAAAGCGAAAAATTGGTTTCTACCAATCTTTCATAACGGATGGTCTTATTTTGATTATGGTCCTTTTCCACATCAATTAACTTATCGTCAAACCGGGAATGAAAAATCACTAGACCCTTTTCATTTAAAATGAGTTAATAACTATATAAGTAAATTGACTATTAACAACTCCATCATAAAATATCAAGAGCTGTCCCAAAGTTATGTAATTTGGCAGCATAAAAAGGTAAGAAAGAAGGGTGATAAAAAAAAGTTTTAATTTCGTTAAAACGGTTCTAGAGCAGTGGTATTGATTACCAGGTGAATGGCAAGAACAAGTCTTACAGATTTTTCACACATCTCCATTTCGAAACCGTTGATGCGCTGGAGGCAAAGTTTTCCTAGAGATGTAAAAGCTTGTATGAATACATATATGCAGGTATGCATGTCGATAAGAACTCGATTGGTTAAGTTAGGTATGTGGTAGACGAGGGTCCCGTCTCACTGAGATCAAGTTGAGCCCATCTGATGATTATTGCGGGAATGTAACCTCTTTGTTCCTACTTCGTTCTACTTCCTACGGATGTTTATGTGTTGCTCAACTACGTCCTGCTATCCTAATAAACCTGACAAGAGATTTCAGAGGGATATTTGTTAGATCCTGCAGGTCCTGGAAGAAAGGTTTTCCCAATGTTATTTGTCTCAACTGGCATTAACAGAGGTAGTGAGAAGTCTCCTCTTTCTTCTCCACGTCACCGCTGTCTCTGCATGTATAGTCGTTGGTTAGTTCCATTTTCAACTACCATCGCTAGAAACTTTTTGTCGCATTGACGGAGTTTGTCGGATTTTGCAATGTTCAACTTGGGCCACAGCATCCGAGTGGTCTTACATGTGGTGAGAGACTTTTTATTAGCCTCCTTTATGATGGTCCTTCCTTCTTGACATCTTGTCGGTTTCAGCCACTTTCCTGGGAAGTTCATCCCCTGTCTCTTTACCGGCTATGTCCCTATAACCGGAACCCAGCAGAGAGTAATTGAGTGCTCCGCGAACCTTTCTTGGACTTGAATTCTATCACCGAAATTGCTTTAATGGCCGCTTGGCTATCAATTAGAATGGTATCAGTTGGTGGTATTCCCCACATTGATGTCATTCTGGCCACTTCCTTGGCTGCCAGGACCTCTGATTGAAAAAAACACTGCCATAATGAGGGGTTTTGATTTAAATTCGTAAACAACGTCAGCGCCCGTACTTTTTAACATCTTCGATCCATCTGCATAAATGTGGATGGTCGTATTGTTGATATGTTCATTTGTATTCCACTTGTTGGAGGGAGGCAACACTAGAAAACTATTTCGAAATCAAGGACCCGAGGCGTAGAAAAAGACAAAGGAAACGAAAGCAAAGCCAAATAGAATAAAAGAAATAAAATAAAACCTCAACACTGAAACTTCGCTGCATTGTAACGGTGTGGTACTGTAAACCTTGTCGTAGTGCGAAGGCTTACTAAAGGTCAATTACTCTTGGGAATACAATCTCTATGAGGCGCCATGAAGCTAAGAGCTGCAGCCATCCACTACCTCCCCATGGTTTCTGTCCTACCGTCATCTCATCCGGTGGGCTAGATCAATGTGTCATACGGATCATGCTGATGACCGGTTTTGGATGGGGGCCTTTTTAAAAACTAACTCAATCACGAACGGTGTGTCAGTGCTACCTGTCGACCCTCCGTGCTGCCCATTGCGGATCCTGGGCAGCCTGACCTTTCTTCACTACTCGTGGGCCCAACATGTCTTCCAGCCAAACTGAAGAGTGACCTCACTTATGCTGTTATCGATAGAAGCAACGAATACTGTATCTCTTCCGCTTACTGGAAGAAGACAGGACATAGATCAAGCATAATTCGCTTTTATTTAGGATTGATGCTAGAATATGATGGCTGGGCACCCGTCGCTTTTGACGGTGGTTGAAATCAAGGGTGGGTAAAGCTGGTGTCTTTCAAGGACCTCTTAAAAAAATCCATAAGCATACTAGGGAAAAACAACTCGAAGTTGGCATGAATAGAAATATCCCTCAAGCATAAGGAATTCACATTTACTGCATTTGTGAACTATTTGAGGTGAACTATTTTAGTTCATCATACTTTGTTCAAAATAATGGTGGATGTCCAAATGCTGTTATGGAGAATAGGCTAGTTCAGTTTGCTACGCATTTGGAAGGCATCTTCTGAGGGCATGAACAGTCCTGAAGTCACTACCTATTCATACCGCTTACATACATATAAGACTTATGGAAGCACTGCTTTTTACAAATTGAACTTAGATCTGAATTGGGGTTCTTAGTAGATTTTCCAAAACAAAATAGAGGAAATACAAAACACGCCAACATGACTCAGCAAAAACCTCTAACATAATAGGCTTAGGCCCGAAATTGCCAGAACGTTTTTCAATTGTTTTAAATACATTAACTTCAGGTTAGAACATACTATTTGGACACGGTAAAATTATTTCTTTCCAAATATAGTTCATAAGCTTCTGTTGTACGGTACTGACGTCATTGAAAGTTCCAATCACTATCGAACAGCTTCCAGAAGATATCTAAGAAGCTCGTCAAAAAGCTTACCAAATTGTTGGACCTGGGTGAAATAAGATTTCCCGAACCGCAACAAATACTGATGTGATCCACAACAGGTTGATTTCTGCTGATCCAAAAATAAGCGATTTGCGACATTTACCAACCCGATATCACTAATCATGAGGACCCCCTGAAGTTATGGCAATTATTTTAAGTTGATTTTAAACATCAAAGCCATAATAGCTTAATTCCGGGGCATTTAATAATCATCTTCATATTTGATTGCTTTAATGCTAGATACTTCCATCAGTTCCGCGAGGGCTTTACATGTGCCGAGACCAAATAAGATGGATCTGAAAGCATTGTCATCCTAAATTACTTGGTTAACAATATTTATTTTTGACGGACTTTTTCAAAAGCATTATATTTTGGATTTCTGTGATCATTATTCATTTGCGGTTACCAAGATTTCAAATAAATTTGCCATAACGACTTGTTTATATGGTTTCATTGTTTTTACTATCGGATATCTACTACTAATATTCATTCATTCATTCATTTGTTTATTTATGTAGCGTGACAAATAGTGTTTACATTTGTAAGAATATTTATAATTAGAGGTTTAGGACAACTGTCCTTTACAACTATGATTTTAATAAAGAGTGGAGTGAGTGAGATACAACAAAAATATTTAGATATTAATTTAAGGGAAAGCTACAAGAAAAAACCCTTATTTAACTCTTAAAATCTAATATTGCAATGTCCCCTAGTCAAATATGTTTATTTAACTATTTTACATATTTCTTGTTAAGCGTTTGATTTTACAATGATATGCATTTGATAAGTTCATTATTTGAAATATAACAATTATCATAGAATCTTTGCGTTACATTTTCTATAAGAGAGTGTAAAAAGTTGATATTGCTTTGGCTGTGAAGTCTGCGGGTTGAATAATAACGTGGTATATTAAGCATAATTTTAATGATTTTATTTTGGCATATTTGAAGTTTAAGTTTGTGAGTTCTAGCGCAGTCGTACCAAACAGGAGCCCCGTACAGTAGAATAGATTGAAAGACAGACTTATACAAAATAAGTTTATTGTCAGTACTAAGTTTCGATTTTCTATTTATAATGGGGTAGAGAATTTTGATGTATTTGTTAATTTTATCTACAGTGACAGAAATATGTTTCTGAAAAGTTAGTTTCTTATCAATCATAATTCCGAGATATCTGCAGTGCTCAGACCAGTCAATATCGATAGAACCCATTTGAAGTTTTACGTTGTTTGGAATAAAACATTCTTTTCGTCTACGTGTAAACCAAACTGCTTTCGTTTTCGAAGCATTACTTTAATTTTCCATTTGTAAAGGAATTTTTCTAATTTAGAAAGTGCCATTTGCAGCACATTATAGACGTCCGTATAGTATGTACCAGATGCAAATATTGCTGTATCATCAGCAAACATAGCAATATTCACATCATTGCCACGATCTGGAATGTCAGAGACAAATATATTGAAAAGTGTTGGGGCAAGTACAGTACCTTGAGGTAATCCATATGTAATATTTTGTACTGCGGATTTAACATTTTGTACTTTTACTATACATTTTCTTTTATCTAAAAAACTCTGGATGATTTTAACAGTTTCCACAGGAAAGTTTAATGTAATAAGTTTGTACATATATTAAAGCATCATGCCAAACCGTATCAAAGGCTTTTTCAATATCTAATAATACTAAACCAGTGGACTCTTTGGATTGAAATTTATGTTTTACATGTTTCTTAATCCTAATGATTTGATGGTACGTATTGTGAGAACGCCGAATCCCAAATTGATAGTCGGGGAGTATATTATTCACAGTTAAGTGATTGTCAATATTTTCTTTTATTATCTTTTCTAATAGCTTGCTTAAACTGCTTAGTAAGCTTATTGGCCTATAACTGTTGACGTCGTCTTTTGGTTTACCAGGCTTGCCAATTGGAATTACCAAAGCTGTTTTCCAACAATCAGGGAAGTAGCTGAGTTTAAGGCATGCATTAAGAATTGCAGTTAAATACCGTAAGCCTGTGAGAGGAAGTGCCTTTAAAAGCTAACCATCTAAGCCAGGACTTTTTTTAGCTTTAAGGTTTTTGATCAAGGATCTTACTTTACTAGTGTTAAGTATACTTAAATCCGATAATTCAACATTTGCTTGTGAGAAACTGTCAATTGTGTCGGACACTTCTGTGGAAGTGGCAGGATCACTAAAATGGGCAGTAATCAGGTGATTTTTAGAGAAAGTGTCTGCAAGTAGATTGGCTTTATCGCTTGGAGAAATATAAAGCTGTCTTTGCACCTTTAGAGGTGGAATACTCAAACCTCTTTTTTTAATAATTTTTGACTCTTTCCAAAATGGTTTACTACATTTATCAAAGCTATAAAGTAGGTTATCCCAACGCTTATTTTTAAACTCATTAATTTCTTTTGCAATGGCTTTGCTTAACATTTTCGTGCTATAAAGAAAGCAGTCATAGCGATAACGTATCCATTTTCTTCTTTCTGAGTTTCTCAGCCGTATTAGTAGCAAAATATTAATAGGAAGTGGAATTGCAGTACTATCATTCCTAGGGTACTTAGGTATTGCGAAATCGGCAGCGCAGTTTAATAATGAAGTAAAATGCATACACATTGAATCAATTTGGGTAGTCGTAGTTACAGGCAAAGAAATAACATTATTCTGATTGCAGTTGGTATTGATAAATGAAGCAAAATGGTTCCAATTGGCTGCGGAATATTTATAATATAACGAAGGTCGATTGACTTCAACTACGAGATTCAAGTTGATACTGACAGGAAGATGATCCGACCCCAAATTGTCATAGATGAACGGCATGGAACAGTACGTTGAAATATTAGTCATAAAAAAGTCTAGAGTGGAAGGACTACTACTAATAACTTGATGTGCCTAGATCTTATTTCAGAGTATGTAATTTTCAACGACTCTCTTCGGTCTACTTGTACTGTTTCTTGTTGATCTGTCATCTTATCATTACTCCAGGTTGAGTTTTTGAGCAGGGGTAATGACAGTATAATGATACCATTTTAAAGCAATTCTGCTGCCAAGTAAGTCCCAAATCCTGTAACACAAATGGAATTATGTTCTTCGTTAAAGATTGTCACCACAACGAAAGTGGTGAATACCAACACTGGGTTAGAGTCTCTAAATGCCTAGTCCTCTGCGTTTTTTGATCCAAATATGATATGTCTAATTCGGCCATGCTAGTTCAAAACTATTTTATGGGAGTAGCGGACAGTGGTTAATGAGGATTGAACTTTATTCTAAATCATTGTCACACCAAAAGTGAGAAGTGTTCTTTTGGTTACGCTTGGTACAATTACAACTTCATCTAAATTTTAAGTCTCAATTCGGAGACAGTCTCTTTCAAAATTATTGCACGTGCAGGTTCAAAGTGTTTTTTTCAATTAGCCCTGCCTGCGTCGCTAGTGCCCTTGATCTATGGTCTATGGTCTATGGTCTCGTCGGGAATGCTCATAAGTTCACTGTATTTGGAATAACTGAATCTACAGACATTTAAGAAAAAAGTGTACAGATAACTCCTTTCCACTTGTCATTAGATTCTTACAAGCTATTTCTTAAAGTGAAGTTTTTCGTTGCACCATACCTTTCCTGTTTTGAAATTTAAGAAGAAACGTATTGATACTCCCTCGACAGATGACTTCATATCCCTGATCACCCATATTCAAACTGATTCACTTCAATTTACCTTCCCAGCAAGACGAAATCTTCTTTTCTGTTCGAATATTTTACAAACAGATCTTGTCTTTCGATCACATTTGGTGTCTGATTTCCTGCATATGTTCTCGAAGGTGTCGTATTTTGACTTTAAACAGGGTTTGTAGTTAGTTGTAAACTAGTTTTATGTATTTTTTGCACCATGGAAATTTATCTATATATATATATCATATATATATTACATTTTATATCAACAATAATATTTATTATACACAACTATTAATTTTTCCTTTTCTTTTGTTCCATAGCCTTACCTACTTTTACCAATCAATGATCTTCGTAAATTGAACTCGATATATGACTTTATTTTCTAGCCCCAGGGAATCTGACATCTACCTTCGACGAGGTTGCAGGCTGTGATGGCCAATTCCAAGGATACTTTCTCAGATTATTCGGATTGCAATGCGCTTATTATTTTTTTTATATAAAAGCAAATAAAATGTTTGCCTTTAATTATTTGTAGTGCACAATTCCACTGGTCACAACTGATGTATGATTATTCATTTGCAATTGTATCCACAAAAATATATTCCTACTATAGGCACTTGTTCAGTTCCATTCATCATCAACCACAGAAATATATCAGTAACTACTCATAACTAGTAACTTACTAATTCATTTCTGATCAACGACATCAAGGCATTACCATGTTACTAAGAGGATGTTTTCACTTACCCATCATCGCCTTCCTTAGGGTACATGTGTACATCTGCTAACAGGAAAGACCACAGAAGCTGATACCCATGTGAAGCATATAGATCTGTGCATATAGACCCATTAACACACAGAGTGGCGAGCAAAACTGGATACATTTCATTTTTTTGTGGCTTTTCATCAAAACAATTTTTCTGCTTACGACAGATTTGATTAAAATTTTCAGTTCACATCGGACTGAAATCTGTTTAATTTTAACTCATTTCCAATATTCTGCAGTCCAGTTTTTATATCCTTTGTAGAACTTTAGTCGGTCCTTATAATTTTTGTTCAGCCAATTCTATGCAGCTTCCTTTGAAAAGTCCAGTCGCGTATATTTTTGGAGCTGTTTTGGTGTCATGATTTGCCATAACGTTCTCTATCCCCATCTGTCAACAGACATGGGCACCATCTCAATTTATTTTCCCTTTTTGTACCATATGTGCGATGTGGAAGTATGGTCCGATGCTGTGTTCCGAATCATTTCTGTGCTATCTCTCTTAATTAGAAACCCTGTTTAGAAAGCGTCTAGAATGTCGATGCTACCATAATCAGAATGACGAAATATACAAAATATGATAAGCCATGTTTAGACTTAACGGTACATACAAACAAAAAAAAAATAAAGATAAAATAAAATGTGCAAAACTGGAGAGATGATATGCACATGTTTTTTTCTTTTATGACAGACCATGTAATTGTACGATTTTTCATTTTCATTGGTGTCTCTGTCTATTAGTAATTAAATAAGCAATTGGAACCAAATCCGTAGTATGAAAAAAAATCTTGATGAAAACCTACAAAAACTGAAATGATGTATCCAGTTTTGCTCGCCACTGTATATTTTTGTATGGATGTCCATATCCATGCGAAATTACATTTTCGTAATGAGACAATAACTTGTTCATCGATGTACACCATCGAATTCATTTTTTTCTTAAATATAACCAGTAGCAATGTGACGAAGTGATGTGATGTGACTTGATGTTATTTTGACAATATTTAATTCATATTTGTGTATGTTTTTTGTTTGCTGTCTACAAATCCAGTATTTTAATGTTAACTTCAACTGAAACTGAAAGCGTCTGACAATTCTGTTTCGTATTGATTTGTATGTATGTAAATACATACATTTTATTTTTGCTCAGTGAATTAAAAAGGGGTCATATATTTTGCAGACAGCGGCCAATGTTGCGTGTCGATGCCATTGCGAATTGTTTTCATGCCTCATCGCTGAATTATTCAAAAAATATGCACACAGATATTGGTATTAAATTTATTACAATCCACTGGGTCAGATGTCCAATACGTACATTATCAATGGGTGTCTTGATGAATTGGCAATGATATTACAAAAGCAAACAGCAGCGGTTGAATGAGAACTAATATTTTTAACGCTTCAGGAAAAAAACACGTTTTGTAATTCAATTTTTTAGATTTTCTCTTTATATCAATAAATTTAGTGGTCTTATTCTATAACATGCACAGTTGTATATTCCTACATTTGCTGTTTTCTTTGTATAGTAATTTTGTTGTATACTACAGAAGTCAATGCTTTTGCCGTAATCTCCTTTTTTTATTATGTGATTTACATATTTTAAATATTGTTGTTTTAGAATTTCAATAACAAACTCCTGTATATATTGGTGTTGGTGTTGACGTTACATTCATGTTCTGTTCTTAGAATTAAATCTTATTGGAAGTCCTATTGAACTCTTTAAATTACAAACTAAACTTTTTCTAACTACACCACTTATTGCTTAATAATTCTCCTCCAATTTTTGAAGAACACTTTACATAAGTACGCGTAATAAAGTATAATCTATTTGTTCTACATAACTTCACACATTTATCATAATATGTTGTTTGAAAGTGGGAAACTTTTTTCCAACTTGCGATTGAATGTGTGCTTAGTTTTCCTGTCTAACTGCCCTAGAAACAATAAGGAAGTAACTCCTTATTCCCGTGCAAAAATGTTACACACAGTTTTTGTTGTTAAATTAATAGTGTGTTATATGGAATCTGAATTTATTTGCATTGATATACAAGTTCTGGAGTATATATTAATCGCTACAAAATGTGTATGTACAACGGAAAAAAGTGACACTAAGGATGAAAACAAGGCATTGACATAGAGAGACGTTGTAATTGACACACACATTTTCATTGATAAAAATTGCAATCGTTTCGAGAATAAGACAAATAAATAAATAAATATGCATATAATTTATACAAATATTCGTATACATATAGGATATCTTCCACGAAAAAATAATTTTACGATGGAACATAAAAATGAATCAAGATGGGGGTGGTTTTATTCTGCCCGGATATACCAATGAAAATATATAAGCACACACATTTGATATCAACCTACATTATACGATATCTATTCAGTAAACAATAAAACGTTTTAGTTTCATAATCGATTTTTTTGTTGTATTATAATCTTAAACACCGGTTGATACATTTATTATTTCATTTCTTCTATACAGCTAATGCTAATGAGAATATGAATGAAATCACCATATACTGTACTCATACATACATACATACATACATATATATTTCCAGTTTTAAAACGTACATTCTCGATGTTTGACCTAAGTTCTTGATAACATCGTAATTCATGTGGTCCCTGTTAACACACCCCATGTTACAAACATGCTAGTAATATATGAGTGCACATTCAAATAAAGGGAAGTTATGAAAATGTTAACCACAGAGCTGCGAAAAATTCGGAATCGCATTTGTTTAGTTTCTACAACATTTATATGTACAAACATTTACGAGGTGGATTAATTTTAATGATTCATTTATATTAGGCATACGAAAATGGTAACGCACTCATATACATGCCTAACATTTACAAAAAAAATAACCTAATAATTAATGTTAACATTATTAATCATTAGTCTATGTATAAGTGCCTAGTGCAACTCAATATACTTGTACGTGTGTACTTATAATAATAAATTCAGTTTTCTTACAGAAAAACCTAAAATTCTTTAATCGTTCGCTCACAAATACAAAGAACAACCAATCTATTATTTTTTACTTCTTCATTTGACTCTTAGCCAAAATGACATCCTCCGCGTACTATATGTCGGGTATGCTCCTCACCGTGGGATGATGTGTGTTTTGACAACTACCATTGCCATTTGTAATCGTTGACACTGTTGCCGCCGGAATGGCTACAGCTTTGTTTTTGGCACAGCTTGCATCGTGGTAAATGTGTTCACATAGCTTGGGTTCAGAGCTGGAAAATTTATCCAAAATACTACCACTACTGCCATCATTTTCGCCATTCTCGCAGATCGTTAGATTCAAATCACTGTTCTTGCTGAACGATGTCGTTACGTGATGTGGTTGATGTGGAGAAGAAAATGATTTTTGCATGGCATGTAAGCTCCCGGAGCTTACCGTGCGTTCCAGTATCTCACCCCAGTATTTCTCTGAAAGTCCTTCAATATCCGGCTTTTGCACTCCATGTTGAGAATGGTGGTGGTGGTGCTGATGGCTGCGCAGGGAAAGTGAATGCATACGCGGTGTGATACGGCCAACACCAATGCCACTACCACCACTTTGTGGCGGCCGAGAAGTAGGTGGTTCAGGAGGCATTGGTAATGTTGTTACGTCACATTCTGAGTTCATGTGACAACAGGGGGACTTACGATCGGGTGTGTCTTCAACGGGACACCACTGTAAAGAAATGATAATTAAATCTGTTAATGCTTTTAGGTTCTGTAAAAATACTTATAATAATGAAAGCATGTTTTACTCTTGAGTGCAAAAATACGAACATCCTTTTAAAAAAATGTTTATAATAAAAAGGTTAAAATTGAATTGCTTAGGGTTTAGCACCCGTATTCTTGGGTGGAATACAAATCTTAAACAAATAAAAGGGTTCGCTTTTGCTATTCAAAGTAGGCATTTTCTGGGGTTAAATAAGTGGGTACTGTTGTTCAGTTCTTAATATGTTTTAGTGTGCTTGGATGTATATGTATATGACTGATGTTCTGTCGATATCAATATGAATGGCTGGTGGCTAGTAAACGAAACTTGTTCACATCTTATATGTACAGCGTGTTCTAGTTGTCATGACCATACGAAAGATGGTTCTTTCGTTTCCGAGAACAAAATATGAGTGTGAGGAGTAGGTTCGGAAATTGCTCCCTTTCTCGCTACAGTCGATTAACTCTACAACAAAAAGACATCGTTTGTAAGGGGTCGTAGCTGGCGAAAAATCGGACATCATCCTGAGCATGTTGTTAGATACTGAAATAGGCAGTGATTTGTAAATCCCCAAAACACATTTTTATTACTTGAATAAGACCTTTTAATTTTAATCAAAAGCAACCTGTTAAACTGACCCTTGTAATTATGTTTGGTTTCATGTCATACGTAGAAAGCTTATCTTTAGTTTAGTTTCTTCAGATAACTCATTGGTTTCACAGTTCCATTTCATAAAGCAGTATCCAAATGCTGTGCCCTTTCTGCTCTTATTATTGTTTAGTCTATACAGCAGATTACGCTATCTTAGACCTTTAGCTTCTCCAATGCATTGGCTATAATTCATGGTTCAATGTTCCTCCTCTTTAATGTTCTCTACCTCCAGCCTTTAGGAATTGTATGCAAACTAAAAATACTGCACAGAGTTGTCTCTCTAAACTATACTTCACATTGAACTAGATGGAGTCGGCATGAAACTGTAATTAGAGCGAGAATGGTATGACGAACTCCAAGTGTGGTCATTTCATAGTGCAACCAAAACCCAAACCAAACTGTATTTAAACAGCAAAAATTAAATTAATTATAAATACAGACACAGGCATGGACAAGTGGATCTGATCAACAAGATGTAACCACTGATAAATGCGAAATTAATTAATGTAGATAGGCGAGCAGAGGATGCTACAATTACAGAGAAGGTGCGCAATAGTTTCTTCCTCCGTTTTCATAATATAACAACAAATACTAACTGAAGTTGAATGTTGACGTTGTGGGAAAATCAACAAACTCTTAAGCATGATTGGTTGACCTCAAAGAGTTATCGTTTCGATGTGGCAATGCCCTCGGTTAATAACCTGGTTAATAAAAACTTTATATGAACAGATAGCGATATCATATTACATTATTATTACATGCAGGGGCAATGCTTAAGCGCTACCAAGAAATTTGACGGATTTGGTCCAACCAACTCATTCTGGGCTTACCTAGTAGTCGCCAACGCGATAGAATCGCAATCAAGGCCCGGGTAGTCGTGATGATGGGGACATTCGTGCCACGTGAGAAAACAATCCGTTTGGAGAAGTAGTTGCTCAACATTGAGTTCCTCGCACACTGCTTTGTCACCTAGCTGGGGCTTTCTAATTACAGATCTTCCACGCTGTTTGGAAATTGATCAGCCTTGGCAGGAAAGCTTAACATTACTATTCCCATCATGCGTAAAAAACTAAGAAATAACTATCACCTCTGATTTGCCTACTCTATCATCACAGACCTGACGTATGATATGAAGTCCAACGCCCACGATGAATGATTTTGATTTAGCACTGCTACTACAGATTTTGTATTGATTTTAAATACTTATTTCACTACAGTGCAACCCCACAAATACATTGATGATAATTCTAGCAATGATAAAAATATCTTAGAATACTTTAGATTGTTAAGCTGTTTAGATTTATGTATACAAAAATATTAATTCGAAAAGCCAGTGTAGTCAATATATTTCACACAGATTTTTTGTTGTCATTTTGCAACAAATTTGATGGCGTTCTATAATAAATGATATGTAACTGTATGAATATTTGTTAAAGACATGAGCGTTTGTTACGAAGCAGATAAGTAAAGCATCAAATTAATCTAAACCAACCATAAAATAGAGCTATCATAAACTCCACATAGCGAGTGTGCAAAACCTAATGCAGAACCAGGTTAATGGCTAGGGTAAAAACGAATTATTTCAAGGGTAAGGAAGACATGCTTTCGTAAAACATGTGCTTATATATATATGTACATAGAAATCTCCGCAAGAATTCGGTCATGTTAAGAAGTACATATACGAAATCAGTTATATGACACATTTTTATTGGTCTCTGTTAGTTCTTTAAGTTTATTCTCTTTTTATTACGTTAGCTGAAATTACAAATAAATGTGTAAGAAAAGGATTTCGTGAAAATGTTTCGGTTTTATCTACCACAAAAAATTCACGACAATTCAAACAGAGAGTAAAGTTGCGATAAGCCTGTGGTGTAAACAGGCCGAAAATGTGTCAAATAAAAAATGGCCAAGTGGTTGGGGTGTGGAAAATATGATAAAGAGCGGTAAAATAGATTTGACGGCAAAACAACATATGTACGCCGCAAATAGTTGAAGTAGATGACATGTGTGAAGACGTGTTTATTGAAAATTATGATATGGAATAATAGAACGGTCATATTCGCATAGTTAATGTAAAGACAAAAACAAAGAGTACAAGAGGTAAGAATAATAAATTATTTTCAAAATTCTTCCCGCAGTAAGAATGACATTGGCTTATAATTAATTATTTAAAAGATATTTGAAAATATTATTTCGGGCCCACATCCTGATAAGGATTCTTTAACATTTGATTTGTTAATGTGCCGTATTTGTATGAATAACTTTTTGACCCCGGAATGACTTAGAGCCACATAACTGTGTAACCAATTATATGTTAAGCCTAACGAAGGTTAGTAAAGCACAGTTTTCGTGAAAATTTGAATTACCAATATAGCCTATGCTATTTACAATAATGAGCAATAATGAGACATGATATAAATCAGATATAAAGTAGTAAAAAGATCTACCTCTCTTGCCCCTTGATTTCATCTGACAGCGTTTTTTATAAAATGTTGACAAACAGTGTTTGTGAATACGATTGATCAGAGAGTAACTACACGCTGCTCTAAAGCTTTAAGAAGTGTGCGTGCAAATAAAGTAGTATGCGTGCCTTTAGAGCAAATCAGAGATATGCGAGGGGTTTTTTTAGTAAAGACGTAAATCGAGTTGGACATCTCTTTACTACTTCATCTCTGATATAAATGAAGGGTGTCCCAAAATTAACGCAAGATTTGAATTTTCCGTCGTTTGTGCAGTAAATTGTTGGCAACACTGAAAAGGAAAAACAATTTGACAGTTGATAGTTTAGTGTTAATAAAAATGGAGCCTCACATGATACAACGTCGTGTTTTCATTATTGAGCAATATCTCAAAAATAATGTAAGTTTGGCGGCCACAATTCGAAAATTTCATACAAAATATGATCGGAATAGTCTTCGTCAACTGTGATGAGGTTAATTGAAAACACACTGGTCGTCCAAAATAAAACCATTCAAATTTTAATTTCGAAGCTGCCCATGAGAATGCTGGTGAAACTCCGGGGACATCAATTCGGCGTGTTGGACAAGCAATATAAGTTTCTCATAAAAGAGCTATGTGCTTAATCTTAAGCATCAACTTATTCCAATTTGAGGAGTAGTGAATCCACATGGTAACACTATGGGCCTACTGGATTAAGTCTGACTGCCTTCTGCAATTAGCCATTCCAAACTAATCTAACCTAAATGTTTCATGCTTACAAATTTCAATGAGTACAATATGAAGCCTAGTTAAAAATGAAATTAAACGCTTCATCAATGAAATTAAGCTACATTTATGTGTGTGCTCCAGTACGTGTGTGTCAGCAAAGCCATGGAGGCCATTTGCCAGTTCTGTTACTCCATAAATAATATTATCCAATGTACTTTATGATTCAATAAAAAAATACAATCTAAAGATACATATTTCTAATTAAAATCTTCTTTCTCTCAGCACTATTGTCATATCATTGTGCATTCGAAGATACAGAAACATAATGTTTTAAGTGCATTCATACAATTTTTTCACTTACCCGATTTGGCAGTAAATGGCGACTGAGCCTTCGGAATTGAGAATTGAGTAACCAATACAAAAAAGGGTTCCAGAAACTATTACTAAGCGCAGTCCATGTAACAATGAAATCTAAAAATGGCGGTAACTGTAATAGATATATATATTTTAAAGAAAAGTAATTTAAAATTTAAATTTTATTGTGGATGTATGAAGATATTTGTAAGAATTTAATAAGCAGAGATACAATTGAAAAATAACATATACATATATTCCTATACATATGTACATACCTTCGAGCCGGTACACGCAGTTACAATTTCCTGTATTGTCCAGGGTGTAACCATGACAATGAAACCTAACGATATAGCAGCCATTGATCTGGATGTCGACCCGTTGTTTGATTGCCTTTCCTGTATAGGAACAATCTGCCAAAGAGAGAAGGCGAGGAATTGAATACTTCCGTCAAATAGAGGGGAAATCATTATGATGGCCATTTGATAAAAGACCATATCAACCCGAACAAATTCAATATATTACCTTTTTCGTTATCGTGTTCGACGGCCCACCCAAACCGCCCAAGCCTATACTCATAGCCATGCTGAGATTCATGACGGGTGTGTTTGGTAAAGTTGTCGATGCCGTCAATGGATGATGTGGATGGTTCGCCACAGTCGGAAGCGATGGATCGTTGAGTCTAAAACGACTCATATGAAAGCTTGAACCGTAACAGTACATGAGGACCATCGTGGTGGGGAAATAAAGTGCACAAGTTGCTAAAATTCTATATGATGGCTTACTGTAGAAGGGTTCACATGCCATTAAGCCAGTGTTGTTGAAGTAATATCCTGTATCATGAAATTTTGGTGAAATACTGTATGTTGAGGTACAAAGGATCTTACCTTTAGGTAGAACCATAAAACCAAAAACGGTAAGGCTTATAATCCATGTAAGGCTAAGTATGGCCACACAGCCCTGAAAGAAGATAATTGTAATTTATAAACATATGTAACAAGTTTCCATTTATAATAAATGTTTTTTGAGGACTGGATTGAAAATGATATTTGACTAGATTGACATGCAATTGAAATCATCATCATATACTGATTAAACACCTTTTTTTTCTAGTTCGATATTTAATCACGGATATACTATAAAAGCAACCAGAAAATATAAACACTCCTTTGGCATTCCACTCAATTATCCTTATTTATCTTTCATGCACATCCGTCAATCATCAAAGTCTGTGAGAGAGTAAAAGCTTATGGATTCTTCGGCCTCCATTTCAGCAGCAATAACACTGGCATATTGATAACCCCATCTACAATGATGGCACCGTTATTGACGGCACGTCCTTGGTATTCTATCCATACTTGCTACAGACAAATCTGATTTTGTCAACCATAAGCAGAGGCATCACGTTCCGATTTAATTACACATTGCTCCTTTCGTTTTTGTTGTGTATGTGATTTTGTTCGTAGAATTCATAAGCATATGTATGTACATATAACCACATATATATGTATATATATACATACGAAAGTACCCAATTTTCGTCTTCAAAAAGATTTTGTCTGGCTTTGATTCTTAGATGTTTGCGTTATGTATTCATATATGTATTCACTTGTATGGACTTGGCTTGTTATTTAACCATCCCTATGATTACTTCATACAAGTGATTCTTTTGTGGGTGGTGTAGTAGTGCAAATCGTTTGTTGGCTGATATCTAATTTATGCTAAGGTATTCAGTAGAATTGAAGTGCCTATTTAACGTAGCGCTTATTTGTTTTGGGATGACTGTCTAAGTTGAAACAACTGCAGAATAGCTGAAAGTTGTATGTTTTTTAAAAACTTTACGTAAAAATCCGTCCGTCAACAATTCACCAGAAATCAATAATTATTGCTTTGAAGTAAGACGAATATAAAGCCAAATGGCTGACGATATCCTGTCTGGTTAGAGGATTTTAAAATTGGAGAAATTAATTAAGAAAAGTATTAATCGCACAATTTCTTGCAAATGTTGTTAATACCAAACACCACCTTTTTTCGATTTTAAAGCCGCTTACGTCAGCATTCATCGCAAGAAGCTATTCGACGCGATGGCCGAATTCGGGAGTCAGACAAAACTTATCCGATTGTATAGCACCACGCTAATACATACGCGATACACCTTTCAGATCGGCCCGAGGTCTTTGAAACCTGCACCGTATGATCGTATGATTTCTTAAATCTGATACCTACTGGGGAGCTGTAAACACGGAAGGCACTATCTTCTACGAGTCAGTCCAACTGTTGGGCTACGCAGATGACATTGACATAGTTGCGCGTTCCCTACGTGCCGTAGCGGAAACTTTTACGGCGATTGAAGAACAGCCTCACCGAGCTGGTCTTAAGGTTAATGAGGAAAAGACGAAGTAGAATCGATTCATCATACACCAACTGGAACTAAACATCACAATCGAGAGCTAAAAGTTTGTCTACTTCGGGGCAAACGTGAACTCCACGAATGACATGCAGATCCGACGTAGAATCGCTCTTGGGAATCGGTGCTACTTCGGTTTGTCATAACAATTGGGTTTAAAGCTCTTGACTCGATGGACTAAAATCATCCTCTGTGAAACTGTTATTTTGCCAGTCCTATCCTGTATGCCGACATTTTAAGCTAATGTTATTCTTCTCCTTTTGTTAGAACATACAAGTGGACTTTTAGACACCTTTTATGACAGACATTCGCTACCTTTGGCATTCACTCTCACTAAACGTTCACTATCTCAACACCGTGCAAACGGCCCTCCACTCTTTGGTACGCACTATTGGGCAATCACTAAGCTTCTAGGAATATACCATGGTTGCTTTCCTTGACATAGAATGAGCTCTTAACAACATCTACCCGCATACAATTGTACAGTCACTGGGAGAACTAGGAATACCCCAACTACTTACGAGTAGAGTAATTAATGCTACTCTGGGAAACGCCTCTACAAAAAGCACAACCAGAAGAGGTACAACTCAAGAAGGAGTACTCTAAAATTCTACACGAACAAAATCTTACTTCAATTCACTCAGATTACATGTTTAGAAATCAACTTCGAAAACATAATTCCGGACAGAGGCATGTGGTATGGCGGCACATCCCTTCTACACATATGAATCCAAGACGGATGATGGAGTAGGAAGCGGCGTTTTCTCGGAGGGTCTACACCTGAACAAATTCGTTCGTCTGCCCAATCACTGGAGCGTCTTCCAAGCGGAATTAATGGCGATTAGCGAAGCCCTGTCCTGGCTAAGATGGAACGTGATATTCGCCCGCGATATCTGCATTTCCACTGATAGGCAGGCAGCAATTAAATCCATGGCATCGTTCTCTATAAACTCTAAATTAGTAATCGACTTTCGCGCATCTCTTAACGAGATATCCGAACAGTTCAACATTCGCCTGTGCTGGGTGTCAGAACAGTGAGATATCCCGGGAAACTGCAAAGCTGATTAACTCTCTAAACGCGCCACTAGACTGCCCATTGATAGCTTCTCTTGTAACATAGGTACCCCTGTTTCTTCAAGTTACAGCACAATAATCTCTACGCAAAGAAAATCAATGCCAGATGGTTGACAGGTATAACATGGCGAATCTGAAAACAAATCTGGCCCAATCTTGATTCTAAAAGATCAAGCGATCTTATCTCCCTAAAGACATCTAGAATGAGCACTTAATGAACACTAGGCCTTCACGCAAACTAGGCCTTCACGCAAAAATCCTAGGTCTGCCTGGACGAAAAAGAGGAGGAAAGCACCCAAGACCTCCTTTGGAATTGACCTGCTCTTGCCTCAATCAGACTGTCTAAACGACCTCAGCAAAATACCAGTCAAAGGAGCTAGTCAAATTTGCTGAGGAAACCAACATGCTGTCATAATCCCTCTTTATCTTATTTTTGCCTGAACACCCACGTGGCGGTACGAGGGGCCTACTTCGGCCTAAGTGCATTAATACCACTACATACCTACCTACCATACATATCGTTCCCTTACCGGAAGAATATGAAACAATATGATGGCTTCAAATGTATTTCAGAATACTTTTACATGTTTACAAAAAAATCAATTTCAATCAACAATCATCAATCAAATTCAACCAGCCTTACAGTAAGATTGTCGACAAAACTATGGCATTGTTTTATAAACTGACCTACGTTTTTTGTTACTCTAACAAAATAATCTTCGCTAATAAAGACTAATAGAAGCTACTGTAAAATCATAATTTCAATTAAAGAAATCCTTGCTAATTTTTTCCTTCATTTGAAGAACAACAAAAGGAAAAAAAGCTGATGACTCTTGGTTGAAAGGAAACAAATTAAAGCAACTGCCATAGAGCTGCACGCTCAACTTACAAGCTCTTAAATCGCCATTTGAGTTGGTATTATCATTATGGCCATTTTTACGTCTTTTAGACCCATTTCATTTTGTCGTCTATCGAGAATAGTGAGTGGGGCCGAGGAAGTTTTTTTTGTTATCCTATTGTGCAAGGATGGCAGGTTGGTGAAGTACTAGTAGACCTCATCTGACTGACACTTTGCGTTCCTAATTGCAATGCCAGATTCATTATGCCGATTACGTAAATGTGGGCAACATAAATATTCAGCAAATCAACTCAAGCCCATATGTACGTACATTGTACATAGCTACATGTGCAATTAAAATATGTTAGGGATAGTATTCATTTGCAGCAAAATGAAAGGCCAGTGTTGTGCTTTTCTCAGGAGCAAGCGGATAATTTCTTGTTGTTAACTATTTGAGTATAATGAGGTTGATTTGGATTGCTTTATATGGATTTTCCGTAAAATGTCTTAGTATGAAAGACTCTAACCTAAACTCATTAATCTAATTAATGTCTGCACTAGAGTGGTGGAATGAAAGACTGGTTAAATGCGAGTAACACTCACATTCCGAAGTAAGTACTTTACAAATGGGTAAAATAATCAATTCTGAATATGAATTTATTACTACTTAAAATTTCAGCCTATAATCAACATATGTAATAGATTACGATTAGAGACAGTAGTTCAAACTTCATACAAAGTACGAGAAATCTGCAAGAGCCACACCCAACTACCTCACTTTATGCAGTGGTATCTTAACTAGCTTAAAATATCGTTTTAATTGTAAATAAATAAAATGTAATGTGGATCGCATGAGCGTTTGCTAACATATCGGGCCAATAATACGTATAAGTACTCAGATTAAAAGATTCAGAGGCGATTGGTTGCCCCATGGAAATACATGGCAATTGTGCTGATGAAAAACTGATCTGTCCTATGTACGTATTGCTCATAATATTGTCATGAACCTTGCCGCTCATACCGCTAAGACAGCAATGTCACAGAACACTCCTTCTAAAATATACCGACTTAATTAACCCATAACCTTCGTCGTTTATGTAGGATAATAACTCAAGCAATAATTTTTAATATTTAAGCAATTTTCGCTTAAAAAAGCTTATTTGCGTATATAGAGAAGAATGTACTACATGGTCGTATATAGATACATATTAATTACACTTCTTTAACCACACTGTGAGTAGTTAAAGGTATTTAAAGGTCTTGTTCTTGAATAATAACGATGAAATACCTTTCTACTTATCGTAAATAGAACTGACATGATACAGGTTAATATGAGCATATTGAAAGAATTTGAATATCTATAATTGCTTTACCTTTTTACTTGAATGCTGATAATATCGCCTTGGGTGCAATGCACACATGTACCTATCGACCGCCATGCATACCAGGATAACAGCACTCTGTTGTGAAAGCGCACCCCGAAGTAATGCCTGCAAGATTTAATTTTACTTTCCACCTATTATAAATTATATGGTAAAAAACATTTTTTATCAGTAAGGATGGAGGACGGACCACTGGTGTAGTATGTTAGGGGTAGGGGCTCAAGCATGAGTATGTATAAAAGTCCTTGTTTCCTTTATATGTAAGAATGGGGAAAAATGAAAGGATATGTGGTGTATGAGGAGGAAATCATGCTACTGCGGGTGGTGCTAGATAGAAGGACAAGTGCAACGATTGCCTTGAATGTTGGATCTCCTTTTATCTGGTGTTTAAGTGGAGCAATGGGTGTTGGTTGCAAGAGCAAAACATGGTGGAATTACTATGAGACTGGTAATCCATTATTCTGCAGATAAAGCGCCCTTTGACTGAGGTGTGGTTCGTTGACTTTATGAGAAGAGTATAAAATATTAACTTACCTGAATTTGGCAGAAAATCTCACCATATGGCCAACAGTGAAACAATGCTGGCAATAATCCAAACGGTGTGATGAGCAAACCAATTGTTAGATCGTTTAAAGCTAAAGATGTTAGTAGATATCGTGGCTGTAATTAGGACAAAGGTTTTATTTATAATCAGTATTTCATTTTCTTTTTGTTTAAGTGAGAGGAATATTTTTACAGAAAGAGGGAAATTAGAGAACTTATAGCTCTTACAATATATATATGGTTTTTCAGCAACGAATTCGTGTATGCAAAAATAGTACTTATAAACCATTGCCTTTTCATTATACATGTAACTACTTGTTATGTGAAATTTATTGAATCCATAACAATATTTAATGTTACCATTTTCTTCAGCTGAAATATTATACTAATTTTTTCTTAGCACTACTTTTTTTCTCTCAAGTGCACCGTGCGATTCTGGGAGTGTACCACATGTACCACCATTAGCTCTTCCATGATATGTGCAGACTCTATGTTAATTTGACTTGGAAACTCACAACGAACTTTTCTAGGATGCCATTCTGTATGCGTTTGAGTTATTTCTGCCCGAAAGAAAGAACATTTAAGATATACATATGTACTTAGTGTGTGGATTGCTATCGGGAATAGGAAGTAGTCTTCTTATTGACGTTTTCACGACATGACGTTTTAAAATACAAATATAGCATAAAGTGAAGCAGTTTATTGCCAAAAAAACGCAATTCACAGAGTTGCGTCGTCTGCGTGAGTTAACTTTCGTATTCTTTGGGATTCGTTGCTTTTTGTTGGGTTTGCAGAACGATCTTCAGCAGGTTGTCCGAAAATCTGCTCTACAAGCGACAATTTCATTATCAAACCGATGAACCTCAGTATATGAATCTATATGAAGAAACTACACTGCCATCGAATGTACGTACTATCGTATATTTCTAAGTATTCCCATGTTGTCGCATTGCGATCCAGGGGTGGAATCGTCTAAGACGATTTGCGATAGTTGATTATCGCAAACGTGCTTTTTGGTCTGCGTATTGTGATTGCCAATTTAACAGTCGCATATTTGCGACCGATTTCATGTGACAGCTAAATAGGTGTCGTTTTCATGTATTTTTGTTCAATTTTTGTATTTGGGACAAATTCAATGCAAACAAGACCGAAAAAGTATATATTGTACACAATGGTATGCAACAACACTTAGTTATTATAAATTAAATCATATTTTTCATCGAATTCGATCCAAAGGAAAACTCAATAAGGCATGAACCAACATAGGCAAGGCGTGCAAAATATTCCAAAGTTAATCAAAAAAACCGATTTGGATATAAAATGTAGCAAATTAATCCACCAAGTAGAAGTGATGCCACTTTGAGGTATATTTTTGCGATAGCTTTACTCAGAGCGGGGTATAGTTGATAGTTGAATGTGACTATTGAAAATATGACTGTCAACTACCGCCTTAGTCGATTCCACCACAGTTGTCTGTTTCGCAGTTTAAGATCTGTACTTCCAAACGAAATATATGTAATTTCGGTCTATCCGTTCGTCCGTCATGTCTGTAACATTCTCACAGCTTCTACATTTATGAACCGTAGACATAAATTTATTAAAAGTTTAATTAAATTTTGCTGCTACACCATCGAATTATCATTCGACCGCAACACCATCGAATTACCAATCAACCCCTAGACCTTTCCAAAAAAAAGTTAAAGCTCCATTTACAACTTTTGGAGCGCTCCATTTAGGACATATTGACCTAATAAGTTGTTGGGAATGTATCCACCTTCCCATTTCTTAACAGAAAGGCATTTACTTTAATTTGGTTTTGGAGATAAAAGTCAGTTTTATAGATTCTGATGAGTACATAGGGAAACAATAATTGTCAAAGAATGAATTTATTAGAAATTTCCAAAATATATCGCAGATTTAAAATTTAGTTTTCTTTCGTATCAGGTTCAGTTGTGTGGCACATATTTATTTCGTCTCCAACTCACACACAGTGGGAAGGTGTAGAGATTGATTGAATCAGTTGTTTAGAACTTCCCACCTTACCGTTCCCGTTCTTGTACTTGTACGTTCAGTTTTGTACGCTCGAGATCGTTTGTGCTGGTTTTGCTGCTAGCTGTTAATTTTTTAAATGAACTTGCAGTAAAGGCTCTGGCTCATAGACTCCGTTGCATGCGTTGTGTTCTGTCACGATACAGTACATTGACAGTTCATAAGCCCTAATCAGAGGGAAAGAGACAGCAAATGGGGATTGTAAACGCAACGCATTAAATGGATCTGTGTTTTACGTCGTGTGAAGAAAATTTGTTGTGGGATCTAAATGCACGCACTCAACGGATTCTATAGGCTTTACATTTTCAAGTAAATGACTTTTTTTGTTTTTTATTTTGCGGTTTTTGAAAGTCTCTGACGGTTTCATTATTGATCCTAACACAGTGACAACACATTTGTCACCCACCCGACGATATTGTTGCATCTGTGAAACGTGAGTGGCTTATGGAACAGCTGAAAATCTTTCCCTTCGGAAAAAGCGGTGAACTATTTTTTTGAAAAGTTCGTTATTTGAGCTCAGAAACACTGATTGTGCTCAGAAGGTACGTTCTGATTATTGACACATTACATTTGAATTGAAATATTTGCCGTTAAATTATTAGAAAATGCTGAAGCAAAAAAGATATTATTTTGGAGTTAAATTGAAGTTGTAAGGAATCATTCACAATCTATATGTAATGTCGATGAAATAGAAATTCTGAAAATCCACACACAGAGTCATGTCTTTTCTTTAGTGTTATAAAGGTACACAACTTTATAGAATACAACATAATTCTCTTGAATTATTTCGTATTGTCATTTTAATTAATGCGAATAAATGGTGTCGCAACCGAAGCCATTAATTGAAGCATTTTAGTTATGGACTGGTATACGTACAAATTGTGCAGCAAGATTTGCAAATTTTTCCTATATTTCCAATACACGCAGTTCTTAAAACTTTTCTTTAAATTTAAAATACAACTAATTAAAAGAAACTTTTTCTTCTCATGCTATACTAATTACTTTGCTAATATTGAAGAACATAGGAACTCGTGAAGTGTTTCCAGATGTGGCACTATTACGGGCAAACATTTATATGGATTGGTGAACAGCTGATTAAAATACACTACTTGAGAAAGTGTGCGTAAGATATAGCTTCCAAATAAGGAAGTATGCGTGTTCGGTAGGTCAGGGTATTTTTAGCTGGAAAGTTGAATATCTCTCCTGGTTCCCGTTTAGGGCTTAAACTACAACAAGACAGCAATTCGAGAACCTGGTCTCCTTAATGGGGGAATTTAGCCATTGGCTTTAATCGTTTGAAAAAAAAATGAAATTGAAATTTTTTGGAAAAAGGCCGAGATAAAATTGATCAGCTTTGGTCCTCTTTTGGGTTGGTAAAAAGTTCATCACATCCAATCTCATCCGGAAATCTATTTTTTTATTTTGAAAAATTAAGATTTGCATTGCCTTTTTTCTTCTGTCATTTGAAATGTAATAAATCTGCGACAATTTTGTTAAGGAATTTACAACACTTCGATTAAAATTTTGGAAAATTTCATTCCCAGTTGATTGTTCCCAGAAGCCTCAATCGTGTTCCCAGGAAATAAAGAATAAACAAAATAATTCAAACAATTTATCAATTATTCGACAACCAGCATGTGTTGCCAATTAGTTCGGGATGAGATTTTGGATGGTTTTTTGTAACTTCACTTGTATTATAGAAAACCCATTTTGATTTGAGGTGACAGAAATATGTGAGGTGACAAGAGAAAAAGGTTTATTACCTCAAATATAATATAGATCAACTCCATTTGTACTACGTTTCATTGAATTGGCATATTAATCATTTGTATATTAAAAATCTCTTATCATCAACCGTCTTCCAGTCCCAGAGCTTTTTTAATGATTAGTGAAGATATACGTCGGGTTTCTCCTATAACTCATCGAACTTGCGTGTCCATACAAAACAAATTTAATTTTCTAGGCTTAAGGAAAAACGTCTTGTACGCTCAAAATTGAAATAAGAAATGTAAGACTGCAACTGAAAAATTACTTAAAAAAAAAATCCGTAATCGTAGCATAGAACATAAACACTGATTAAAACGCGTTTCGGTTTCTTCGATATCAGAAGTGTTTTTTTTTTTTTAAACTAATGATGAATATTCAATAATATTGCCTGCGGAGTTAAAACACTTCCCTCATATTACTCGTAATGAAATTGACACACTCGAAAAAGTTTTTGAAAATTGTAATTCAATGCGACATTCTTTTTTTATACAGATTATACTGCGATTTGCGTAACCCATTTATTTAATGGCATTTCGTTTTATTGGAAACGATGTTTAACCATATGTATATTATGTATATTTCAATATTTGTCGAGTACAAGCACATTTTCTATTGCTTTCCTACTGTGATCTTCTGCGAGAGTCGTTCCGAAAAACTTCTTTTGGTAACCCATATCGTAATTTACGGCTGCTCTTCTTTCGAGTCACTGAGAATGCTCAAACAGTATCTATTCCTGTTTAGAAAAAAATTTCGAAATTTCCGTTCGGAGTCGGCATAAAAATGTAGGTCCTTATTCAGTCTTGACAGAACAATAGCAAGCACAGCACGAGTGGATGCTGCAGAAGTTAAGCCCAGACCACCCTCGGACTGTAGCGCCGCCCATATTATATTATTATAATATTTGTTTACCTGTACCTGTTGCTATTGTTATAAATAAATTCATTGTCTTTCCAAATATTTAGAAATTTCGAAAGTACTCACTTGTTGATGTATATAAGGTGAATAGCGACGATTATTAATAACAAATACCACTAGTGCATTAGCTCCGATTACACCCAATGTTAAGAATAATATTAATAAAGCTTCGATTGTTTCCGCTATTCCAATATGTACAATAAAACCATGACCTGAATATCGAGGATGTGAACAACTTGAGTTTTTTACGGTAGGCGGCACTAAGAGTGTACCGGATTTAAGGTCCATTGCAGGTCTGAAAATGCAAAAAAAAAATTTTAATGTTAATCTGCAAATATTTATTTAAAAATATTTAAATCAACTAACTATGAAGCTTTGCTTAACTTAAGCTTATGGATAAAATTCGCTCTTCTCTTTTGATTCCCAACACATCATTGTATACGGAATATCATGCGGCGATTATACGTTCTCTGATGTTGTACAGATGCGTGTATACAAACTTATTTCGCATTTTCTTCAACATTAAATTTCTTCTTCATACACTAACATTATATTACTCAACTTATTTTTTTAACTCTAGTAATTCCTGAACTATACATGGCTGAACAATTCGCGTTAAGTTTGCTAAATAAGTGCTAATGAAAAGATCCTATCCAACCAAATATAATACTCATAAATAAAGGACAAAATTCAACCAAATGCCCATCTTCTATGGAGATATTTAAAAAGTTTTTATCGATATAAACAAAGGGATGGTCTTTCTCCATGACCTCTCCGTGATTGGAATAACTTTTGTTGCTCTTTGATAATTAGTCTGTCGTTGTCGCGGTCATGGTCTATTTTGCCCTCAGTTGATTATTATTACAAAGAAGTGGAAGCTGGAAGAAACATAGTATATTTATATAGATGAACACTGCGTAAATGACGGCAATTGTAGCCTATTGATTATTTTACTTTATACTGCAGTAATGCCTGATGAAGAACAGCGTAAACTTATTTAACCCTTTAATACAAAATTCATTCCGCCGCTGTGTAATTTGCATTTTAATTTTATGTCTTTGTGGTGGTCTTGCTTTGTTGGGCGGAAGTTAAATGCAATGAGGAAATAAGCGAAGGAGAGCTAAAAAGTATTCTTTATCACTCCCTAATTCTGGAATTGTGGGTTGTTTCAGAAATTCCCTAATTTGGTTAAGAATAAATATAAATATAAAGACGGAGGAGAAGGAGAAGTCGCATAATTTGTAATTACAGCTACACCTTAAATCGTATCTATTTTCCGGGGTAACGGTATTATATAAAATATAAAATGAAATATAGCATACATTTCTAATACGAATATCAAAACTTACTACTATATATAGTAACACATATTAGATTGGCGAGTGCACTTAAACAAGATGATAACTACGTTAATTGCTCTATGTAAAATCTCCTGTACAGTTTCACCGATTCTTCAATAATTCAGTATTTTCATAATAGCCCGGTATTATAACTATGTTACTGAACATGTTGTCTTAATGCCTGAACGGATGATATATTCGCACTTGTATTGTTATGAAGTGAAACTAAATCAAATTGATTGTTTCTTTTCTGATTCCATTGCGAGGATGGTTAATCTTCATAGTCATGTCTGTACTTAAGAGCGTTTCGCTACACAGTGTTATCGATTTTAACGGGATCAAGAATTTGTATCAAATATGTAAATCTGCCGTGAATTGTGTCGGAATCCTGTTAAAACAAAAAAAACAATTGATTAGAGCGGCGTATCCTTTTAAATCTTTAAGTAACTGAAGTTTGTAAACTTTCAGGGTACCCGCAGAAAAGCCTGAGAATATTACCGCTGTACCCCAGCAGGCACAAACAAAGTAAATCTACCTGTTATTAAGGGTCTTCCAATAGGAATTTCTGAACAGTTAATAGAGGCGATATTGATGAAGCTAAATCTGTCGAATTGTCTGATTTCAGTCTGTCTTGCCAAATCACTATAAGCGGACACAACGCGTGGACATTGGGGAACATTCTTTTCTTCGAAAAATTATTGTCAGCAATGAGACCCATTTCTGGGTGAATGGGTACGTGTCAACAAGCAAAATTGCCGAATTTGGACGTTACCAACTTACATGAGATCCAAGAACGAGATCCAAGTTACTTTTTGATGTGGATTTTGGGCTGGCGGCGTTATCTGTCCATATTTCTTTGAGAGCGACTGTGATCCTTACCTTCTTTTAGCCTGATTCTTAACTTCTTTTAGCCTGAATTGGATGATATGGACACCAACGACATGTGGTTTGAACAGACGGCACTAAGCATCATACCGCTAATGCCACATTAGAAATTCTGCACGAGCGATTCGAGGGCATGGTCGGTCATCTCAGGTGGAGGTGATGTGAACAGGTCACGGAGACGTAGGATTTGACTCCGTTTGACTTTTTCTTGTGGGGATTTGTGCAGTTATAGGTCTATCCGAAATAGCCACAAGACACAGCGGCCCGCAAGCCAACATAACCTATGCCAGAGTCATGGAAAATCTGTCATTTTGGATTCGCGCTGCCCAGTGAATCCACGCCGGACATTTGAACAATGTTATATTCCTTTCATACGGCGTTTCAAACGAATAAAAGATGCCGATGATACACTTTGTTTTATTTAACTTTAACGATGGGAAGGGCATTATAGACACTTTACTGGACTATTGTAAAACTACGATTGAGTACGGTTCTAGATGAAATCAAAATTTTTTTCTTGACGTGGTGTGGACAACAGTTGAAATTAGCATGGAAGTGGGGTGGGACTTTTCCGTGACATTTCATCCCTCCAAGACTTGGAGTAGATGGTAGATACATCAACTCCTACGACGATTATCCATGTATCCGATCAGCTTTCATTTTCACAGCATCACCACCCTCAATTGACTGATAATGATTCAGACAGTTTTTTCACCATTCAGAATTAAATTGAGAATGATATTTGTATATAATTAAATGCTTGAGTTTATATGTATGTAGTTTCCTTATCATTGGCTAAACATTTGTGTGTATTCTTATTCGCTTGTTTACGAAGCAAATCTTCACACGGCATTTTATTGTATGTTATTGCAAAATAGAATCGTTTTAATGCAGTAAGACTTGATATTCAGCAGATATCTGAATATCACAAATTTTCACTCATTTGACAAATTTCGCAAATTGCTCGCATACAATTAATTGATGAAGCGGAAATTGCAATGCATCCGATGATAGTAATCATGACTGCGCAATTGACAATATGCATAAATCAACGAGCATCGTATATTTGACACACCAGAGGGGGGAACGGCAATCGGTTTATATTGTGTGTGGTCTCTTTGCCACAATTTGACCATTGCCCAATAAGTAATGTAATTAATCATCAAAAAATATGCAGGCGCCATGGATATATGCATGCATCTATATTGGGGCCAATAGTTCATGTAGGTGCATAGATATTATGTATATCCAAATAAAGTCCTCTTTCCAAAATGTTGAAAAAAATGATGCTAGTCTGAAATGAGAAACTAAAATATGCACACATACTTGAATAATTAAAATAGTGTGGTTCTAAACACCGGAATTTCTAAAACCGGATTTGTGACTCATTAAATTCTGAACTAAGTACCAACGCGTATGAAAGCAACGATGCTATTGAAGGGATGAATGGCCGCAAATTAAATGAAATATCCGATTAGATCCAGGTCCTAATAATGCGACAATGGGTTTGATTGGAAGGATAAATACTTTGGCATTGGGAGCACAACACCAATTCCGATATAATTGCACTCATACCCGAAATTGGTCTAACCGCCCATTAGCGATTCTTTTCATAGGGCTTAGATGGAATAAACTGAAAGCCATTGAGAAATGCGGAGGAAAACATGTTCTGACTTCATCTGGAAATACGATTGGGTTATCGGTGAACGAATTAATTGCATTCTTAATTGAGGGTAACTTTAACGGACATATTAATGTCGCCTGAGATATATGAAAGTCATTGACATACATTTCAATACGTTTCAGTTGAGTGTCAATTTGAATATCTTAATCACTATACACAGAGTTACACTTTAAAAACAATGTCAAATTATTTGAATTTAACTTTTATGAAATAATTTCTATAAGAACCTACTTTTTACCGGAATCAACACCTCACTGATTGATCCTTGATACAAAACAATTAATCATAATTAGTGAACATGTAACAAAACATTTCGGACTTGTTAGACTACAATACATAGCGCTAAAATTATATTTTACAAACAAGGAAGAGTTTCTTTAACAAATGTTTATTTTGTACTGCACTTTTGAGTGCATGGCATCTTGTTTTCATCGTTTTAATTCTTCATTATCCATAGTGTCTGTAAAACCCACACTGGCTATACAAACGATAATCTTTCCTCGGATCCCACTCTAATTACTTATTGTTCGGAGTTTCAACACAGAAGTATCAATCGATGGGCTAAAACAGTCACGAACATTGTTGACGCCGACCGGATTTAAAAACCATTGAAACAACTTCATTGCATTGTATTTGTAGATGGTGCTTCTCGTCGTAGCATCTGATGCTATCTTTGTACTTCCTTCACTCTCCAAAGAATGAAATAGCCCAAAGTGTGGGGCATCTGAATCGGAAGAAAAAAAAACCATTTTGAAATACGTGGTTGGCAAACAGTGTCCGTCTATTCAAAGGCCGTCTCAGTAGGAAAGCAGTGGGTGGACGATATGCGAAGAAATAACTTGGTAAAACCTGACGTGCTTTCGTGGAGATATGATTTTTGAATTGAAAATTTCAATTTTCTTTGGGGCAAATAATTGTGGGCAGACTGTTTGTCTATCCTACAAACAAGCATTGAGAAAGTTCTTAGTAATCTCGAGCATGTTGAAAGCGTGGTGAAAGGAGTTGATTTGTTGTCGGCTTTACTTTTGGTAAAAAGTTAGTTTGGAACGAAATGAAATGTGTTTTTTTTGAGACACACGAGTATATAGATAGATAATGCATGCTTGTACAGCAGACAGATTTAGAAACATGATGGCATTGTACACATACGGACGGTCTATAAGCTGGTTACATAAATAAGTAAGCGTTAAGGCGTGGAATAAGCTTTAATTTTGGTCAAATAAACGTTGTGGTTGGGAGTAAATTATATAAATTAAATTATTTATACTTGATCTGCACCATGAGGCCTCCATCGACTCGACTGAGCTGCAAACCCTGCAGCTTATAACTATTTTAAAAACTAAAGCTTTGAGGAATAATCATCGAGTTCAATTCTGAACTGGGCCCAAGATTGTGTTAGAATTAAGTGATTGCCATATTTAAAAGGGTTTTGTTAATATAAACACAGCTAAGTGCCTTTAAGTGGAACTCTGAACCTATTAACTGGTTGCATTTTGAGTGTGTCACTATATACAGCTTACGATTGAAATAGGTGCAGGATATATAGTGCACAGGATCGTCAGCCATTATTCAAGCTCAGACTATCCATGGGACTCTGCACTAAAAATGTAAGGCAAAAAGGTAACTTTACTTACTACATTAAAGTTCATAGGTATGTAGGGAATCATTGTTTTCAATTATCTCTCTTGTCCAGTCAGTGAAATCGGCTATAACGTGATTTTGTTAGTAGAATGAAGAAATGCATTATGTTTTCTTCATATATTGCATATGCATACTTTTGAAAGTATTGGTATTGGTTTTGTGGACTATTCTGTTTCTACTATTTATTAAGACGTTATTGCTTAAGTCTTCTCCGGTGATTTGTTATCAAGACTCCTGTGATTGTTTCATGAATACTTCTTTCATGTTATCGTTAATAATCTTTTCCTGTTCGTTGCTATAACAACTTGTCATATTTTATAATAGAAAAATAATATGATTTTTGTTTGGTAACGGAATATTCAGTTTAATTATATTGTTGGGCTGCTCGCAGCGTAATCTTTAGGTCATATAAAATATTTAATTCTTGTTTCAAAATATCCTGTTTTATGATTATTGAATGTGCACTCTTTGCATGTCGTACTATGACGAGAATCAATATAATACATTTAAACGACACAATAAAGACCTAAATTGTTAAGTGCTCAGACCTGGTTCATTTTCAAGAGTTTGACTTGGTTTGAGGGAATGATTGTAATAACTCTAAGCCTTTTTTCCATTCAGATAAATTTTATTCATGAAATTTTTTATTACGATACATGTTGCAGAGTTCAAATTTTTAATACTTACATACATACATAGTATTTTGTAATTTGGTTTGCTTTTAACACGGACGTGAACACACAAAAATTCATCATTGTCGTTAACATTACGACCGAATCATTCGATAAGCACGAATGGGCTTCACATACAAGAAATTAAACGATCTACCCGTTTTCATTAGCTCTGTACAAAATACCGTTCCCAAGTGATGTAAAATATCGGAACGTCAAGTGGAAACCGATAATAAAGGTGAGTTGAAATATTAAATAATGTATAACTTCTGGTTTTGTTTCTTACAAACTATCAATATCACTTTAGAACAATGTTGTAAGGACAATCGAGATTTCTCCCTGACATTGACCTCCATGATGATTGCAATCATGCCATACCTCATGGTTTAACTCTTTGAAGTAGTGTTTTACTTATTAAAATATCTCTTCTTATCCGTCTCTTCAATTTCACATGGTTTTAGAAAATGGGGAACATTGGAAGCGTAACACTCCCGTTTTTTTTTGTTTGCAAGGAGTTATTGGATGCCATCTCAGCGTATGGTTTTCCCGGTCCCGGGCTATTGATTAGCTTACAGTAGACTCACGATAACGTGGGCAACAATATTTGCTACAGGCTAACAGTAAACTGTTTGAGCAAACTGTAATTTATCTTGAAATTCCTTATTCTTCTGGTCGGTTTGTTGTACGTCAGTTCGTGTCAGTTTGTTCCTCGTTGTTCTTTACAATAATTATTTGTTTTCATCAAATTGTCATCATAAGAAGTTTCGTTACGGTTTTTGGTCTTTTAGCTCTTTGCGTCAACATGTCCTCAAAGAAACTCAAAGTTATGTCACTTAAGGATAAATGCGCGAGAATTGAGCAATTGCGTAGTGGTTCCAGTGTAACACATTTGGCGAAAAATACGACGTTGCAAAGTCAAATGTGTGCCAAGCATATTCGGGGCCAAGGAAAACAAAAACACTTCGATCATCGGAAAGGGCGCTCTACCGGTGGTATCTCGATCAACATGAACAAAATTATCCGATTAATGGCCTGATGTCAGTGCATTCACAAATTAAAGAGAACCAAAGCAGCTTCAATGCTAGCGAAGGGTGGATGCAGATAACATGCCATGACATTTTAACTCATACGTTCTCATGCAATACATTTTTGTTAAAAATTAAATATACTGTTACGTAACAGAAAAAATGATTATTTTTATTTTGTTAAAGATAAGACGTTTTAAAATGCAAATCTACAGGGGAATTGCCGCAAACATTAACTCAATTGGTTTTTAATTGTTCACGTTATAGAGAGTCTACTGTATTTATATTTGCTTGTGTCTAAAGTTTACGCAAGCAGTATGAGACTAAGATTATGTTTGCAATTTTTTACTTAAAACTACTTAAATTATATAATTTTCTGTCATCTTGTTAATAAGATCAAAAGTGTTTTAGTTTCCATTTGTTACCCGTAACATTAGCGACGTATGTAGGTTCGCTATGTCCGTAATATTTGTACGATGGAACTTGCGATGGAAGAGAGGGACTACTCTCAGAGAACGGGGATTGGTGTTGAATTATCTTTTGGACCGACGCAGAATCATCAATGATGACCGCTAATTACTGATGTGTAATTAATAGTACATCGACCACTTTCCTACGATTATCAAGTGAGTGCATATTCAACAAGCTCAACCGATTCATATTAGGGGGTAAATTATATACATTTGTTGGAGCATGGTAGTCAACAGAAAGGAAACCGAAGAAATCACATTTCGAAACAAACGATTCGATATGTCTGTGTGCTTGATTTGTGAGACCAGACTTGACTAGTGCATTCAAGAATAGGTCTAACAGTGACTTAACGGTCCGGAAATTCGTTCGACTAGCGTTTCTCGAAACGAACAAGAATTATCTGTACACATTGGTTAATAATATGAACATCATTCTTTTTACCTTTTGAACGTTATTTTCTGGCACATCTGTATGAGTTCATCACTATACCACGAAATTATTGATACATCATCATCAATTCACTTACTTCTATATAAGAAAGGTCAGATTCGTTGTATATATGTATCTGCCCCGAAATTTCCGAATTAACCCAAGGGATTTGAGTGAAGTTTTCTCCTATAGATGCAGAATTCTGTTGCGGAGTTTTTCCTATACCACATATTAAGTTTTTTTTGAACAATGGTTTATCTCTATTTTTCCAAACGCCAAACAGTAGTAAATTTAATTTACATATCTATGTAAAACTTTCAATGACAAATCAATTATTTAGAGAAAAGTTATTAAAAAAACATTAATTCAGCACAAAACATATATTTATTATTTGCATTTTATTGCGAATACGGTAAGTGGAGACCATTTCTACTATCGGTGCCCAAGCTTGTTTATACGTGTTCATTCTGTGGGTATGTATGTATACATATTACATATAGGGACGAGTGTATTCATATTACATGAGCTATTCTATACTTGATCCATTCAGTCAATTTTTCAACAGAGTTTTTAAATTCTACGAAGCCAGCAGATCTACTAAAGCACTTAATTTTTTAAAAGCAGGAGTGCGAATGATTTTGCTGTGAAACGTATGTCCTCCAAAGCTGTACAATGGAACAAGGTTACTGGTTAAAGCTTTAACACCTAATGTAATTGAAGGGATTTTTATAACAGGACCTGGCAGAGATGAGTATGTATTTATTCCACGAATACCGATGATACTTTCGGACTACACACTTCTTTTTAAAAGTCTGCAGTTTCCAATTAAATTATGTTTTGCTATGACTATCAATAAGGCTCAATGTCAAACTGCTAAATTTACCGGCATTGATTTAAGTACTGAATGCTTTTCGCATGGATAGCTTTACGTGGCCTGGTCACGAGTAAATAAGCAGGAAAATTTGCATTTATTAACCCTGCATCGTACAACAGCTAATGTTGCATACAAATAAATATTTTAACTGCCAAAACAATTATTATGTTGGTACGTATTATTGAAGTACACAAATGCATACATAACTTACTAATTTTTACTCACAGGTATGAACATACACATGTAGGTAATAGCAATGATACTAGTCTAAATATTACATATCACTGATCAAGGATTTTGATTTACGTTTAATGGATATATATTTATAATATATATAAATATATTAATAATTAAATTATGTAAAGAAGAATGTTTGTATGTATGTTTGCCTTACTAAATGTAGTGATATTTTGCATACTAAAATCTTACAGCATGAGAAAAATAGCTACAAAAAAATGTTGTCAATGCCAATACAGTGGTGGTCCAGTATAATGAATGCCTATATAACAAATGGTCGATATAACGTACCCTTTTTCCGAAAGCATTTGAGAGTTGACACTCGATATAACGAATTTGTTTGTTGCCTTAGAGAAGAAGGACACAAAGCAACTCCCTCTGCTGTGGATATATGCATTTTATTTGTCTGCTGTAAAACTGGTAGATACTTCAACTTTTTGTTACCGTGCAGAAACAATTTTTTAACGTGTCGTAAAAGGAAAATTTGCTCGATATTACGAATTTTTCGATTTAAGGCGGGCGAACAAGGCAAGCATTGGTCAGCTAGTTAATGATAATGTAATGTTTCCGCCAATTTGCCAAATATTAGAATAATCTCATGGATGTTCTTCACGAGACTTATATTTTGTGTTTCAAGCCAATCTTAAACAATTATGTTTTGATAGCAAATGTTATAATTATTTATGACAATTCTTTAAATTCAACCATGTTCTTAATGGTTTTACCAATTGTTTGTTAAACTCATTAACATAAAATACATTTTGAATATTCAATGAAGAATTAAAATGTAATTCGTGTGATAATCCTTTCGAAAATATGCTATTATAAGCCATATTATAAGCTAAAACATCAAATATGCACAATTTAATTTTCACCCATAATGTATGTATGTCATAGTTTCGATATTACCAATTAAATTGTATTATGTATATATATGATCAAATTAATCAAGCAAAATGGATTGGGTGGCAGAATTTTTTGGCTCCGATGATAATATTTTGTTTATTTTTGTTCCCAAATAAAATGTATTTTTTAAGTGTTCACTCAAGAGGCAAGAGGACTTTGCACTAAGGAAATTGAATAGAAATGTCATTAAACATCCTCAAGATTGCGACAGTAGCCTGTGGACAGAAGATTTTCACTTTGAGAAGAGTTCTTTTTATTTGTCCATACCCAAGACTGTAACATGGTTCGTGTTATTTTGACATTTAATATTTATTATCAATACTAGCAACAGTGTTGAAATTTTGTGCTTTGCATGCTCCGTGTTTTCTATGACTGACAAATAGATGTGACTGAGATTATTTCAAATACCATCTCCAGTCTCGTTTACGATCCTTTTGACGTTGGTCAGTTAATATCCGTATCGCGGTTCAAATTTTTAGAGCAATCAGTATTATTCATGAATATCCATCCCAATTTTTTTGTTTCCATTCCATTTTATTTCTCAAATACAATTAATATGTATTGTTTTCCGCCGTGTTGCTGTACTTTCCAGTGTTTTTTGTAATCCATAATGTAACCAAACAACAGTGACATCTAGACCAATGATCATGTCGACCACCATCAGCTAATTGGAAATAGTTTACCCCTACCTGTTGCTATGTAAGTAGGCGCTCAAAACCAAACCGGATTTAAGTCCCTATGATCCAACATTTTTCCTCATTTTGAATGTCTCTTTTGGAAAGAGAGTGCAATTATTTTGCAAAGGATCATACAGCGTCTGAATACGAGGTGCATGCATATGTGTATAATCAGTACCATGGGCTGTATGTTTTTGGTTTTCAAGCTGAAAAATGTAGTTGGGTTACATTTTTAGTGCATTGTTTTTGACATTTTCACATTTATGAGGCTAGTGCGTGCACATTCACACTTATTTGAATATTTTCACCCTATGTACCTACTCTTAAGCATTCTAAATTGACCACGTACAATTTTTATTGAGACGCAGGGTAAAATGGGGCTATTAGGAACTGAGACATGAGGCTGTGTTTCCAAACCAATGTTTTGGTCATATGAAGCCCAACTGCACATTCGCGCCAAAATGCGTGAAATACCCATGTAGCAAAATCACGCACCAAATGGAAAGAGTTGCCAACTTTTTTGTCTATCGCATTTCACAAACGAATTTCAACTGAAGCTCAGATTTCACTGTGAAACCGAGCACATTAAACCAAAACTTTGAACTCGTTGTAAGGTTCAGCTGAATTTAAGTTCCAATTGAGACTGAAAAAAATTCTCTTTCGCCTACAACGACTGAGGGTTGAACTGAATAAGATATTACATGAATTTGATCAGCCACGGCCACGGAAACAAGCCACACATTCATACAGACTTTGCATTCACAGTCATGCATTCGAATTAAATCTCGGTATAATGACTTAGCTGACGTTGGTGTCATTGGTATAGACTTTCAAAGGAAATATCACCTTGAAATTAACTCACCTTGGTTTCAAGTGACTTTCTTTTTCTAAATGATGCTGTGTGCATGATTATTGACTCAACTACATATTCTTTCGTTTGATTTTATCTCACCTTACAATAGAGAATGAATTTTTTCCCTATTCGCAGGCCCAAGTGCATTCTCAATAAAAAAAAAAAATAATGACGTAGCAACAAAGTACTTAAGCCCACTGCAGACGTCGAGTCAATTACGAGGTCGCACAGAAAAGTATCAGGGGCGGAATGCAAGCAAGCTTCAATTATGTGAACTGGAAGTACATAATCTCCATTCATATCTCACTGTAGAAGACCGAGAACTTCATTCCACGCTGACTCCTCTGCTTCTTCTGCTTGTATACCTTCCGCGGTAGAAGTACGATAGTATTTGAATAGAAACAAATTCTAAAAGAAGAGTATCTCAGCTATTCCCCAAAATAGGCAGAGGGATATTCATATAAACAGAAACACCCAATAGAAAAGAGTTAGTTCCGCGAAACATCCTCTCAACGATTTGACCTGAATTTTCTCAATCCTTCGTTACGTATTCTGCGAAACTCGTAAGAGACCAATTAATCTATATCACTATCATCTATGACTTCTGCAAATTTAAGTGAATAGCGGTAGGGTGTATTTATGTGGTGTACATAGAGCAAAGCGTTGATCCTAATTCATTTGAGAAATGTAAAGGGTAGTTAAATCGCAACTGGGTATAGTAAGCGTTTTGAATTAATGCATTTATTCGAGGTGAGGTTCTTGACTCTTGAAAAAGGATTATACGTTTACAAGTTAATTAAGAAAGTTACAATAATTGATTGTCTTATCCCTGATACAAGTAAACTCATAATTAAAAAAAATTATGTTTGCATTTATTATTGCACTCTTAATATTATATCTTAAATATCATAAATTACGTACATAAGGTACGTGTCAACAATTGGAAATAAGTTTTAACTTCGACATTTCATAAATATTAATGTAATGATGAACAAAATAAAATGTACTCCAATTTTTACGAGTTACGAGAAAGTGTACTACTGAATTGATTCTCTTATTCATATGATCTATTTCATATGATCTTCCGGATGGTTTTCTATTAACGTTTGACACTTAAGCTTTATAATAATTATAGGTTATATCCCTGTATTTTTATTAAAACCCTCATTATAAATAAACGAAAAACAATTGGGTCTAGTTACATCTGATTTTTACTTCGAGCAGGTGAAAGACATTCCTTCTGACTTGATACCATACCAATGTATATGAAGACGTTAAGCTACTCTCATGTGTTCACTTAAGTAATTGAGTAATTTGACAAAATTCACTGGCCCACTGTTCGTGAACAAAATTATAAGCTTGAACTAGTATAAGCATATGTTTTGACTTCTAAACAAGCTAATAGCATTTCACGCAAATTACAAGTCAAATTAACTGCTATATCGTACATACCAACATATCTATATAACCAACCGATAGAGGAAGGGAAAACACCCTGATTGGACCTGGATCATTAAATAACATGCATTTCATGCTGTCTAATTGAAATGATTCCAAAATGTAACCTTACGAGTGATAACTAGCTCCATTTCTTAAAGGAGTACGAATGATAATTGTCTATCTAATCAAGGCGGGCAATTCAGGAGCAGTACCATTTTTCCAGATTGTAACTTAGATTGTAACATTTATCACGTTCTCATTGATAAATACCAGTTAATTGATAGTAGTTTTTCGCGTACGTCGTGTTTTATTATTTTGTATGAAATTAAATACAAATTAAATCTTTAAATTACTAAAAATGTAACGCTAGGTAGTCTGTAGTGGAGTAGTCAAATTTTATGAATGGTTTTATCAGTTAAGAACGTATTGTTATCACGTTTTAATCAACGATAGAGGTCAAGGCGTTACACAATATTAATTATAGAGAATGGATTAAAAGAATGTTTTAGATAAGCTTTTTTAAAAAAAAAACGTGATGACTGAATGATCTACATATTATTGTTGCTGATAAAATAAAATCTATTCGTAGTTGCATTTCCAGTCCTGGAGAACTTTAGGTTTTATAATTCAAACACAATTACCCATTCATGCGCCTTTTTTTGGAAATAAGATTATATATTTTGTTGGAGACAATTCTGTACAACTTTTGTTCAACGACTTTTCATATAACTCACCTGGGTATGTGACACGTAACTTCAAGAAGTGCGTGCCCATGTGTTTGTATGAACATTTTTTTTTATTGAAATTTTATTGATAATAGAAAATCTTGGTATGACCTGGTTCTGATGCCTAATTCGATGGACCAGACTATCGTAACAACAGTGTGCCGGATTTTGTAAGACAAGTGGCCAATTCCATGATAAATTCGTACAATTTTAGTTATTTCGTAGTTTGAACTGTACAATCGAAGTGGCGTCGATATAACATCCACGAGCTGATGATGGTCATATCGCAGATGTGGTAGAAAAGGCGTGGTGTTCATTATCGTGATTTCATGCGAATGCGACATCGATACAAGCACGCGTCCATTAGATCGACGCCGCCCATGTATTTGTTGTATTCGTGTATGAAGTTGGGGCACTCAACTGATTTCGGATTGGATTTTTTGTTAAAACGCTGAACAGCTAGAGCTGTTGTCGCTGCCGTTTCATCGGAGGATAAATATGGTTTGATTCCAGTCATTGTGTAAGCCATATTCACAACTTTGTTGTCATTCCATGCGACTGTGGAAACATCGATGCCGTAGTACGAATCCACATATTCAAGGAAGTTTGTACTTAGGAATCGCATCGGCGACAACTCCAAACTAGATTCTTAACTCTTTTCTAGCTTACAGATAACCTACGCGACATTTTTGTGAAGAGTGCAGCATTGCAAATAACGACTGTGCGTTTGTTTATTTTTGTTGGGCAAACTTTTTGTGCAAAGAGTGCGTACACAAAATGGACCAATGGGCATTAAAGGGTTAAGCAAATATTCAATGTCATATTATAAAAAAGCAGCATCTTGGTCACAATATATTTCCATTATATACGTGCGCTGTTTCCCTTATATATGTACGTATACGTTGGGGGTGGCGTGACGTTGGTCTGTGCGTCGACTCCTACGAACTTAAACCTCTGCGTTTAGGTTCGAATCCAGTGCCAGTGCGGCACCAGCTCTTTCGAGTCACTGACAAAGCTCAAAGAGCCGTTCGGAGTCGGTCTTCTGGTCATTTTTAACCATTCCAAAATGGCTTTGTCAATTTTCGTAAGTTGGTTTTTTAAGTCTCTTAGCAATTCCACTTACACCACCACCAGATAACAGTGACATGTTTCTTTATTTTTTTTAAATTGTACTTTCCGGAACACCACACTTCACAGCCATGTGATTCTTTTTCCATCCACTTTCCCCCTCTTTTGTAAGTTTAAATTGTTCAAAAGGAGATAATGTTTTTAACTTAAGTGTTACCAATATATCAACGTTAAAAAATAATCAACTTTTACTTAGCAATACTGCACATCTTCACTCTGTGTGCTTTGTCTTCCTCTTTGTGTTTTTTAGCGCCTACTATTTTATTCAAAAATACAAACTAAGATTGAAGTTCGTATCGACAAATATACCAACCTACGTAGTAATGTGTGTTGTTACTGTTTTTACTTACAGCTACCCGAAATATATGCTCAAGTCAAGCTTCTCCTGACACAGAAAATTGCCAATACAGTAGGTGGTAATATATTGTTAACACCGAACAGAAGGTTATGATGGAGGCTCAGTGTTGGTTGGCAACTTTGTATATATAGCCTGTTCTTACCAATGAAATAACTGTACTGGCTCTTAAGTAATACACTGGTTATAATATACAGGAATGTACAGAATGCAGAAATGGGTCCATCAGTAGCATTGCCACTAGGATCACTAACCACAATATATTCATAACAGTCATAACGCTTGAAACTGTTCCCGTTTGGCAAAGAGGATTTATTTACCAAGTGTAGGTACAATCAGAACGTGGGATTATGAGATGTGTAATCCGAGATTTGATTGATTGGATCTGATAGCCGAAGCCAAGCACAAAAGATTCAGCTCGGATCTATGCAAAAGAATACTAATTTTGATTGTTCGTTTGTACGTATGTATACTTTTTCAATCGTCTCCATACCCATGAGGTGTGTATTGCTGCATGAAGTGTGTGGATGAATCAAAATTCTACCAAATTCAAACTTCAACAATTGAAACACAGACGATCAAAAGCGCCCGTAAGGAGTTTAATCAACATACCAGCATTCATATACAAATTTATTAATACCCCTGCAGGAAATCGAGCGTTTCTTAGGAAAATAATTAGTGTTAGTTTCAAAGTGACTTAAAATGCCATTTATCAGTGAAAACATATTTGCCTGAGCGGAAATGCCCTGTATTGATTAATGACTTCGTCAAGTAAAGCAAATCCTCCGTGAAGAACGAAGAGCCCACCATACCATCAGTAGATTGTAATACAAAATATTTAAAACAATATATAAACTATTAGACACTACGAACCGTATTCTACTCTTATCAAAGTAAATATGCAACTAAAGTCAATTTTTGCAAACATTTAGTCGTCAAGCTGAATTTAAGAATAAAGTTAATCTATTGTAATTGGAATGGGAGAAGACTTGTGCGATTACTCTATGCTGGGTCACAGGACATAGGGAGATAACCCGGAATTAGGTAGCAGATGAGCTTAACAGGAAAGAGGCCGAAGCCGATCCATACCATCCATCTATGCATTGATACACCTCTGGAAGAAAGTGGACGAAAAAATCATGGAGCTAGCTAATGAAAGGTGGAACTCGTTAACCACTTGTGAGGCTACCCGAATGCTATTGCCGAGGTTCAACCGTGCCAGGGACCGACAAACTCCTCACATGCAGTAAAGAGTTGCTGCGTATGGTAGTTAGCGTGCTAACCGGTCATAATCATTTGAGACATCATGAAAACAAAATAGGACTTACCCAGGATGCCATATGCAGGGGCTGCGGGGACGAAGAGTAAATAAAAGACACTACTCACTACCTTTGTTAATGCCCCAGCCTCTGCTTATTGAGATGTAGAACACTACGAGAATTCAGGTACTCTGGATCAAATTCCCCCCCTTTGGGCATCACAATGGATCCAGTCGGACCTAAGTGAGTCGTGGCTCCAGCGCGTCTACTCACTTACCTAACCTAACCCAGTGACGTTTTGTCATAGGTGCGTAGGTTTGCACCAGACACCCTACCAAAATCTTTATTTTGCATATACATTTACAAAATACCTAGAGAATTCCTGTTCATTTTCATTTTACTTGCTGGGGTGCGTCTGCACCACATACATATGTATGAATACCACGTTGCGGATACAGGCATATACGCAAAGAAAGAGGCAGTAAAGATAGCTTATATGTATATTCATTTCTCGCCCTTGGTGATAATAGATCGTAACTAAAAGACAAAATTTAAAGTAGCAGTTAGTGAACACCTTACTGGAAGCACCACGACACGTCACTGACCTAACCCTACATGTACATGTACGTCAAGTATCCGAAGAGATCGCCGTCTAACGTAGTTTTGAGCTTTATTCTAAAGATGTGCCAATAAAGCGAAATTCTTCATAGAACCCTTAATCCTCATGTCACACTATGAAAAATTCCATTTTTGTTCACAAGCTCATTAAATATCCTTTTCATTGAAAGGATTCGTGGTTGAGGATGAGATAACCACCATGAGATAATATTATATCTTACATTTGTAAGACATAGAGGAGCTGAATAGCCTGTATACGTTAATGCCTGATGTGATTAACACCGCAAATGCATTAAGAGTGAACGTGTCTCATAATTATGTTGTAATTGTATGGCCGGAGATAGTCGGAATGAATGATTTAAATACATATATATAGATATGTGCATTATGAGTCATCGAAGTTAAGTGGTTCACCCTCGTCAACCGATAGTGTTTCACTTCAATGGCCATTTGGTATGTGAATAGTTCATATGTTGCTGGTTGAATCTGTTACGTAATGTACGTATTTCTCCAACAGCTAATACATATTGTATCTATGTATATCTATGCTTGCAAGGATGTGATTGTCAAGTCCTTTATTAATCAATGCTAAATTATGTTACTCCAAGTTTCCAATAAAGTTTTCGTGTTCTCTAATTAGTGTTGACACTTTGGGTGGGTGATGTTTTGCTGTGGAAGGATATTTTAGCAGACACTTATTACTTTCGAAACTAACGTTAACAAAGGCAAACAAATATAATTTTATTTTGTCAATTGTGAATTGACGTGAAATTATTTGTCTGCTATCAATTAATGGTAATTCGATTTCGTTGACCGAACAAAGAACATTAAATGATTCTTTATCTGTGGTTGGAATATTTGGTCAATAAAAAGACACTTTATATTTGTTATACAAATATACAAGCAATATTATTCACAACTTTTAAATAATCTGTAATGAAACTTTAGAGATAGCGAAGAGCTCTCTTTCATATATATCCACCAGACCTACAAAGTATCTATGTAATTATAACACAAACAAAACAAATACAACATTTTCCATCCCACATAACATCCATACGTTTGTCTTTCTTTAATTATATTCTAGATTATCATAAGCCTTTTTAAGATAAGTTATTCGGGATTATGTCTTTACTTTGTATCCTCACTAAACTCGTAGTGAAATCATTATCTGCCGTGTAGAAATAATGAATGTTAATGCACTGACTATTTATAGCGGTGGTGACTATTGACAAGAAAACTATTAAAGCCTGTATTACAGGTGCTATGGTACTAAACAAACGACAGCACTGGAAACCCTGCTACACATTCTTCCTCTGTACTTAGCAAGGAAACCGCAACTAAATCGGTAATATGCAATCTATAAATATTCAATATCAAAACATTAAAGTGTTTTCAAAGTATTTCAAATATTCGATAAGACTGATGTCTGGATAGTCAGCAAACATTTAATTGAATTCGGTTTATTAAATATAGTCGACATTTAGAGAACACTTTAAGTATGGTTTTTTATTTAAATCAATTGAATTGAATGATCCAAACAGGATACCCGTACGTCAAAATTACTTGAGCGATTTTAGTCCATGTATTAATAAAACCCATCTAAAAAATAAGCCTTAACTTTTTTTAAATTTGGTATATACATACATGCGTTCACTAAAATTACGTTCTGGCTCTCGAGATACCTTACGAACCCAATACCAAAAATACAGATTTAATCGTTTGGTTTTGAAAAACAGACTTTCTTTTTCTAATAAAAACACTATACATGTAGACTCACCGTTGACTACAACTTTAAATGGAGTTACCACGTAAGAGAACTTAAATCAAAATTGTGTCAATCTGCTTAAGCACTCTTCCACCTAAAAAATGTCTGCACACCCGAAATAATTAAACAATGCTACTTTGGTTTAGTCGAATCACATCTGCGGTATGGTATATTGGCGTGGGGACGAGCGCCCCAAATGCAATCACTACAGAAAACGCACGTGCGACTGCAAAGGATGGTACTAAACCGAAGAATCAACCCTGTCCAAAACCTGAATAATATTTTGAATATCGAACAGATATACAATTTAGAAATTCTTGCGCACTTCTACAACGACGATACATACACAACGCTGTCGCAACAGACAGTAAATACAAGAAGAAGACAACAGCAGGTCTAGGAAGTCCCGAGATTTTGGAACGAGTACGGAAGAAGGACGCTTAATGTTGCAGTTCCTAACGAAAAATTAAGTTTTAAAACAAGTTAAAGAAAGCTATCTTGCTCCCAGAATATAACCTACTTGTTTTTTTATTGTAACGTACATTTTTATTTTTTTTCTCTTTTTATTGTATAATTGTAACATGTATGACCGAAACTTAACGTAACATAATGTTTGTAATTGCAGCCAGTCTTCTGCAGATAAGCCCTCCCGGCTTTGCAGATAACAAAACAATGTTAACAAAAAAAATATGATAAATAAAAAAATGAATTGAATTAAAAAAAAAATATTCTCAGCATTATATACTTTATTTTCCGTTTATTGCTCCTCTCAACATTAAAACTGAACTCATGCGACGTGCGAAATCAATTATTAAGGCTTTAATATGTGAATTGTAAATAGTAATTAGCCGCTGAATTAGTGTTATTTCGTTTTGTTGTGTTCGTTTCCAGACTCTTCTTCAAAAACCCGTTAATAAACAATTTCTTTCATTAAAATTCTAAAAACTGACAGATATTTCAATTGATGTTGATTGTCTCAGATTGTTAATAATTCACTGTGTATTATTTCGCATTGCGGTGGGTTCCTGGGCATAATTATATTTTAGACATCTGCGAAGTGTATGTTCTAGCCACGAAAAGCGCTGAAATACTACTCTCTGTTACTGATATAACACCTTAACTAATTATAATTAAAATACAATCTTTTGTTGAAGGAAGTATATTGTTAATCAAAACCTGAAGTTTTAGAAAAACGCTCACATGGCCATGGCCTCTGGCGTAAAAAAAATGCGTTGACACCTACAACGTACAATTTTCATAATTCACACTTCTCTCGATTCAGAATACGCGAGATTATAACTGCGTAGAAAAAGATTATCAAACTTCGCCGTTTGGAGTCGGTATAAAACTGTAGGTCTCATCCACTTGTGCTAGAACAATAGCGCGCACAGCTCGAATGGGTGCTGAAGAAGCTAGGCCCCATGTCCATTACCGGCTGTAGACACTAGGACGATCTAAACAATGAACCGAGGGGAAATGTAGACAATACATATAAATCATTTTTTTATTCAAAAAGTAAAGCTGTACCTTATTTTTCTAGAAAGTGTACCATCAAAACGTAGTTAAACTACTCTAATCAGTTACATGCAAATTACCGCTGTTTTGAAAACTGATTTGTATTAATGTTTCTCAATTACAATTTATCATACGGCGAGTTTTGTATATGGCAATATTCCATTACTGTGATAAATTAATATTTCCACACATATATGTAAGTACATATTTTTAAAAGTCCACTACTCCACATGTCGTGATTTTTAATTTATTGCCCAGGTAATGGGTGAATAAAATAAGTGTACATATCCATATGCATTTTTGGCCACAAGCGACATCGGCAATCGTTAAAAAGCGCAAATAACCAATGACAGAGCGGGTTACTTGGAAACATTCATTTTTAATTCCTTATTAATTTCAATTGCATCACAACTCATGTATGCGTGTGTTCACAGTATGCAGTATTGCAGAGCAGACCTTACAAATCACAAGGATGATTAATGATAATGAATTAACTCAATGGAAAATACTTCAGCAGTCTTGTAATTAGTTTGTAATCGATTGATTAAATACATCCAATTGAATTCGAAGAAATTCAATATTCATATCATCCTCGTGATTCATAATATTGCGTTTTTCTTACATTGCCTATGTTGATGGTTGTCTTCAGTATTTGAAGAAAAGCAGGAATATTACATCACGTTCCTGAGGTCAGCGAGCAATTAATGCGCCAACAAATCATTTTATTCTGTAATATGACCGATAATCAGTTTGTCTCTAAGTCCATTACAGAATATGAAAAGTGATATGTTTTTGTAAACAAAATCCTACGATTCTATTTGAATAAAAAGGCTTAACGACTTTATTATTAATACGACATATTTTTATTCAATGAGCAATTATTATTTCCGAACATCACCACTTTAAAAATGAAGTATGATAGACCCTGGAACGAAATTCGTTGCACGGCATTACATCTAGACATCAATAGACTATGGAATCGTGTGTATTGTATGATAATTGCACGGTTACCATATTATAATTTTAGTTCTTGAGTATGGAAACTCTGGACTCTGACGGTCAAGAAGGCGAAAACTTCAAACAGTCAAATGAGTACCTTATAGACATTAAGACAGAAATAAGACAACACATTTAGTCTTCAACACATACATATAGTGTAGTACCTGATTGCCGTACCCCTTTCAGAGAGGTTACATAATTTCTAGAAGCCTACCTTAACATTTGCTTTGCAGGCAAACTGACAGCATTGGGTTGACTTTTAGCAAATATCCTTTCCCCGCCTTATTTTGGCGGGGCAGAAATGTATGAAGCATGTGTCTATATTCTCCATAGATCCATAGATTAACATGGTCCTGGTTTTGTAGTCCCAATAGACAAACACCGCATCGCCCTCCCACGCTTTGAAGTACGTGTGTGCGTCTGGGAAAGTTAGTTGGGAAAATTATAAACATCAACAACCAGAGGACAGACTCAAGCAAAGTTTTGCACTGGATTTTATCTGACAACCGCCAGCGGCCAACGTTCGTATCAAATCATGTCGCAGTCATCCGAAGCCTATCAAAAATACACAGGTGGCGACAAGCAGTAAACAGAATCCTGCTGACCTGATTTTCACAGAAAGTACCTCACAGGAACTTAATAACAACAACATGTATGATAGATACAGACGTAAGTTCGAAATATGTGGCGGAGAAATTGAAGAAGCTATTCAGTGTATTTTATTGGCGATACAACAACAATTTTAAGAAGTATGTTGACGACAATGGGCACTTCTTTTACACACGAAATAACACAACAAAATAATATACACAAAGCCACTCTCCAACCATTTGGAGAAAAACCAGATTAAGTTTAATCAGACTAGAAATGACTGCACTGCATTATTCAGACATGTGAAATTGTCTTATGCGCAAAGGTTCAGATACAGATATTTAGTTACTTCTCAGCCCTGCCACCAATGCAGGATCTGAGTCTTCTATCGTTGACGGCCCTGGGCACACTGCTTTCAATCATCAAGACCTAATTGTCTTGCGTCCGCGATGACGCGGTTTTAAAACTGAAAGTTCGGAGACGCGAATTGGAAGACTCTCTTGTTCTATGCGTTCGACTAGGCTAAGACATTGGTTTCGATGGATTTTTGCCTTTCGCACTACATGCCAAGGATAGCAAACACTTTGCTTCATTTGTCAAAAATTTAAAGAATTGCACCTCAATTTCCACCTTAATTTAAAATGGAATTCCACCTGTCAGCTCTTTATACAAATTAATACTTCTGAAGAGGCGTTATTTTTCGTTGGCAAAACCTCCGTAAGCTTTTCATACTAAAAGTATCTCTTTTCGAGTGGTGAAAGACAGCCTTTGTCCAGGCCGTATCGCCTGCCAGGGCGTATCTTTATTACCCACGTCGTTAATATCATGACGCTGATAAATCATGAGTGTATTAAATATCTTAAAATAGTATAAGCTTCTTAATGACAATGTAGGTATATTTCAATACAGTCTGCTGTCATTGAAACGAAGCCTTTATAATCAGCCATTGTGCATGAATTTCGTTGTAACCGAAAGGCTTTCCATTCTTGGTATATGCATCAATGTAATTTATCCGAAATTCACCCACAGGCTCATATCCTCCCAAAATTGAGCGATAAAATCCACAGGAGACAACAAGATCGAGACGTCAATAGACTCGCTTGAACACGGACGTACTGTGTCTTCCTGTACCAGTTTTATCGATATTTTAACAAACGAAATTTAAGTGAGCTCGCAAATGTTAATGTAACTCTTTTTTCAATCGTATATTACAAAAATAACAAAATAGGCATCTGGTACCATTTATGGAGCACGTTCGCCAGCTCATTCGTCCAATGTTTCAATTGTTTCTTCAAACGCAAACGCGTCATCCATCTTGCTGACAATTGTTTCATGGCTAACTGGTTAGCAGGATTGGAATGAGTACCATTTTACCACGAACATTGAGCCAACGTTCGTCCAACATAATATATTGAATGTTACAGATACAGCAAAGACTCGAAAAAGTTAAGACACGCAAAAGTTAAGTATACGGAAAAGTTATGTAGGTTGCAGTCTCCATGGGTGTCTCTAAAAAGTTAAGTCTTGTCATAACTTTTTCAAGTCATTGTTTTTTTTTTAGCTTATTTTTCCATTTTCGCTATATCATATGTACGTATGTGGAGCAAAAGAAAACCATTAAACACAAATGCAAACGACATTTACCCTTATGAATTTCTTCCAAATACGTATGTATAAGAGGATTGCAGTGTTTCTGAATCTCCAGAGTTTGTTTCTTCCAACGATGTAATATGCACTAGGAGTACTTTGATCAAGTACAATACGAAGTTCTCCGATAAACATATCGAATAGCTTCTCGGACATTATAACATGGCACTTTGATAAGAGTCTTCATCGAAAGACGGTTACTGATTATTTCACTTGGACAAATACCAATGAAACCTACATATGCAATGAAATTCATTGGATGAAACGTGTATATAAAAGGTTTTAACATTACAAAATGAATAATTTAATTTGTTTGAATTAATTAATTTAAACATGAATTTTTCTTATTTTACGAACATACAACACACATTTGTAAATACTATTACATTTGGATCAGTGCACCAAAAACAAACTGCTTAACATTTTCGAGTTACTACTGTACTTCTAAGAAAATTTAAAAAAGGTATATCACATCGTTTGAGATTGCGTCTAACCGCTATCTGCAATGGTGGTAATCTGAGGCGCCATGACTTGACTCACCCTTTAAAAAGAATTAAGCCATAGATGATTTTTATTTTTAAAATGTTAGCTGAACTTGCAAATAAGTGCCAAAGTATACATGTATACGTATCCGCATGTAAATATATATATGAGCGTATATCGCTGTATTGTCCCTTTTGAAATGTTTGACATGATGAATGAATGACAAAATTTAAATGCGAAGGAGATCATTCTCGAAAGATACTGTTCGTACTTGCAGTGACTGAACGACACCGTGCGCATGTTGTAATATCTGAGTGATGGAATTTTCTATCTCGATAAGGCTTTTCCCGTTTATCTATCTTGTTGAACTTTTCTGTCTAAGAAAATAATCGCATGATAAGATGGAAGCCGACGTAATCGACAGTGTGAATGAGCCCATTACTGACACAGCACAAGTCAATCGAATTTTTTCTACACAATTTCACAGTGTGGTGCGCTTCGTTTATATTATACACGCATATGTACATATCTATGTACATACTTTTTCGTGGATTGGGACTTGTTCTTTGTTTTTGTGAGAGGTCCTTGTGCCTGTAAGCGAGATTGGTTATTGGGAATGGTGCCATGATTTCAAAGAGATATAAGGTTTTTTGGCATAAAACAAATTCTCTTTCCTCCATTCCTTTTCAAATCCTGCACAACATAAGTCCAATTATATATACATATGTATACATTCTTTCAACAATTTTATGTTATCTTGTTTTCGTATTTTATTTATTATTCCGTATTGAACGGAATTAAGTATTGATACTTACGTACATGTATTCATTGATTGCGATTGCTGTCGTAGTTCAATGATTTGGAACTTGATTTTTTATAAATGTACGTGCATGTGCATGAGCATCCCAAGCATTTAGCTGCACCAGAAAACATGATTTTTCTTTTCAGTAAGTGCTCTCTTATAATCAATAATATATATTTTTTTGATTTATGTAAACTTTCAATAAAGCTCTACTTTTTTCAAATCCAAATTTATGGGTATATCTAAAATCCGAACACATAATAATTTATTATCGGTCCTACCTTAAGTAATCAGTATTCATGTCATTTTAATTTCATGTCCATTTCACAATTACATTGCTTTTAGTGAGATGTACAAAATATCTGGTATTTCTTCGAAAATCATAATTGCTTATATTTCTTACGAAGTAAGTACCTTAGGCTCTTGATGCTCTGGCTACTATGCTACCCTATAATTTTTGATTATATTGTAGCTATTAAATAAATAAATAAATAAGTACCTTATTTTTGATAGCGTATTTTTAAATTTTTATAAATGTAAGGTAACCTACTACTTAACGAGGAGGTGAACAAGGATATTATTATTGTGATCACTGATTGGATTCACCAATCTGCTATCTTAGTCAGGTAAAATAGAAAGTATTGAAGAACATAATACACCTTATTATTCCTATATTATTTTATAGTCTTGGTGTAGGCTACCGCGGAAAAGAGTCCCCCCCAGCCTTTAAGGATAAGAGAATGACTGACGAAGTATGTTGTCTATGGGAAGGTGCTAAGCTTTAAAAATTTCGTTGTAGCCAACCAATTAAATTATTTCATACGATTTATAGTAATGAGAATCCAATAAATAAAGGACCACACACGAAGAATAATTATTCTGTTAGACCTGATGTTGGATCTTTTCGAGGAATTTCACGATGATTTCGGAAAAGCATGATACACCTATTATACAAGCTGGCGACGCAAATGTCCATCATAAAATAAGGATAAATTAAAAGGATAAGTCCTTGTTATCATTCGTATACTAGTCCTGTTTATAACAGAGCCATTAGGGAATCACAAGGAATGTACAGGCGGTGATTGATTCTAACTCGTCCTGTGCTTCGATTAATTGTATATCTGTTTCTAACTAGTCACAAACCTAATCACAATTTCCATAAAATCCTTTCGGGAACCTAAGAGAATGAGAACCAACGCAGCGATCTCAATGAAAGTAAATAGCAAACTGAATTTTCGGTAGGCTGTGAATTGGTCTCTACTCAAGGGCATTTCATTAAGCGTTGACTAAATTTAAATTTAAATAAAACAATGTGTGTGTGGGATGTAACCGACATTTCGATGCCATGTATGGAATATTGGTTAGGTAGATAGGCTCCCAGCGAAATGGCTAGCACACTTAGACCATGTTGGTCCATTGTAATACCCATAGTCAGACAATTCTAGTGATAGTGCCGTTAACTTGATCCTAACTTCAAATGGTGACTGCACCAGATTTCAAAACCAACTGTGCCATCCAGGTCTTATGTATGGAATATAACATCGGTCAAATGTTGGCCGTGGCTTCTCTGGGTGGCGCGCATCCGAAATGTCCAATTTCCCATGACTCTAGCGCATAAATCAGGCCAAGCCAACATAGGCTTTGAGAACTACGGTGGTCTGTAGCTTATTCGCATAGACCCACGACTTCAGGAATCCAGTAAGAAAAGTTTATGAGGGTGAAATCGCACGATCTCGGTGGGCAATTTGACTTCAACAATATGGCCGCTATCAACTGTCAAGGTTCGGCAGTCCCTATTGGAAGGTAAATTCTATAAATCAGCTGACCTGGGTGGCATCCACTCAATATAAATGCAACATGCCTTTCGCATTTCAGAAGCATAGATATTGACGATATGATTTTAGCTTTATGTATAAAGCGTCTGTTCCCCCCAAAAACAGCAAATATTTTAGAGTATTGAATCATTTTAGCGTTTATCAAGCTTCACTTATAGCTATTATCGAAACGGCAAGATGACTACTAATGAGACCTACGTACAGGTGGAACATCATTTATGCAATTAAATCATTGATGCCGCACTCTTTAAGCGAGGTATTGAGTATACACAATCCGGAGTTGGACCTGGACGTAGTTATATCCGTGCACATGTGAAGCAGTCGAACTAGCCAGAAAGGACACTGCAATGGCTAATTTCTTCATCACAAATACAACCCTGGTGTCGCTCGAAGCTCTCAAAATGAGAATTTCGAAAGAGGAATTTACATACCTGTACCTATACGAGCCTAATTTGGAAAAATTATATAATGGCAATGGTTAGGAGACCATGCTGCACGATTGATAGCACGATGCACCGATATATCTGCTCAATGTAAACCACCACTACATCAAAATTGTTTGAATTTTAACAATTTTTTTGGCCACAATCTATTGAATTGTTTACTTCTGAAAAATTCGTTCGAAATTGTTTTTATTTTCATTTAAATTAGTTTTATCATTTTTTTCTAAGAACCATTTACATTCTCAATTGTACATTTTAATGCGTCAAAGATTTTCAAAAATAGTCACAAGCTAGAAACCGATAATGACTAATAACGCTAAATGCATAAAAATGACTATAGTTCTTCAAAATAAATCTAGCTACATATCATTATTCATACTACATACATTATTTTCCATTGAACAATAGAATTTATTTTGCTTACAAGAGAGAAAAACAAACATGAATCTTTCCAAACAAGCTATATTTATTCATGCGTTAAATACATAAACAAAATTCGGATGCATTTATGCGTGACACAATTAATCGCATACAATAATACCATACCCATGCAGATGTGTAATTTTCTAAATGAACCATAATATATAAGTACATATGTCGATAGGGACTTAAGTCAACTTTTTTAATGACTTCAATTTGTGAGTATTATATTATAAATGTAGGTTTAATATATTTAGGTGAAGTGTATAACATATTTTATTGATATATACTACATATGTATGCACTTTAACAGTATGTATGGAGTAGGGCACGTGACTCGTCGTTTTTCTAAATTTTGTCCACTAAAGTTGAAATAGTACTGAAGATTCGAGTCTGTTGCCAACATTTAACGTACTAGAGCTCCTTGAGAAGTAAATGTTGGCATATTGCTAATATCTAAAGCAACAATATCCTATGAATTTAAAAACCGAGTCCATCATCTTATCGTATATGTAAATGGATTTTAAAAAATATGTATAAGAGATATTGCTGGTATTCTGGACTAGGATATCCTTCCTTATTCTTTGAAGTTAGAGTTCAACGCCACAATTCAAAGCAACGTATGAGATTGATAATAACCTTTTTTTTACTTACTTATTTTACTGACCTATCCGTGAGGAAATGGTTTTTCTACACACAGATGACAGAGATTGAAATTAATTCAAAACAGTGGAGGTTTACGACTGTGCGGATAGGTTATGGAAACGGAAACCTGTACATGTATATAATAATAGAAGGAAAAAGCTAAAAAATTTAAAGGTTCGTATGGATTTTGCTGGTGATAGTCATATCTCATTTGGCGTTGTGTGCGATTTGGCGTTGTGTGTTGGTACGTTGACTCCTGTGCTGGGGGTTCTAGGTTCTATAGGTAGGTTCTATTCATAATTGACGGCTCCCCCAAATTTCGAAGTCTAAATAAAAGACAACTTTGGGTATTATTCTGAAAAAAATAGCATGGTACGGCAAGCTCAATGGATTTTTTTAATTCACCCAGTTGTGCTTTGCAATTTAATTTACATACTTAGGTGTTTTCACATAGGAATTTTATTGAATATACAGAATCGTCTTGGTTAATACAACATTAATTTGAATAAGTAGCACAAAATCAATACCTAAACATTATTTTAAACTGTGACAAATATTAAATATGTTGTATTGTATTTTATTATTCTATTTTAAATACCAATCTTCAAAATTAAATATCATTAAACTACCGATAGCCAGGAAATTGAAAATAAAAAGGAAATTCAAGAGGAGAATAACGATACATGTATGTATCCGAATGACGACTACCAGATAACAGTAAAATCGTTCCTCTACAACTGGAGCCATCATGGATAACACTTTATCCGTCGAATGGCACTGCTCATCACCATATTCACACAATGCCACCGGAACACTCATACTGAGTTTGTATGTACTTGTATTAAGCTGAGTGAGTCGCAATCGAAACCGGAATTAAAAATTGAATTTAATATAGTATATACATACACGAGTCTATTTAATTTGCTGAATTTTACTATGAAATTTGTCCCTTCTGTACAGTGTATTCTGTAATCAGGGTGGTCACATGCTGTGTCGGATTCCATTCTTCTTCTATACGAGAGCTATCAGGGGTTTTATTATATGCGCTTGAGCCCGTGGTAAACGAAATGCATACACACTGGGCACTCTTGCATCAAATTACATACAAGAATGTAAAAATTAAAAAATGAACAGCGATGATGAAATCGACACTGAGAAATATTCTCTTTTGATTTTAATTGTCCTTAACTGCAATCTCTGTATTGAAAGATTCTTAATTTTTCTTACAGCCAAGTTAATTTCGGCGTATGCCGACGGTTTTACGATAATGCCTCAAGAGTCAAGATATGATATGTTTAGAGTAAGGTACATGTACGACTTTGCAAGGCTTGTTACTGTTGACTTTGCACATTTGCAGCAAACACTCGTGCTACTATTGTTCGCTGACGAAAGGAAGAGGCCAATAGTTCGAAAATCTTTCCTTGACATTAAAAGTGTTTGACACATCTTATTCATAATGGTTCACTCAAGAAAGAAAAAAATAGTTGATGGGGTTAGAAATCACTTCTTGCCTGCTACAGACGATTGTCGATTAAAGGTCAACAATTCATAGAGAGATGAAGTGCATAGTGAGAATGATGGCACTTCTAGGAATACTATGCACTTTATGTATTAATAAACCCTATTCTCTTAGACAAAGTGGCAAATCGTCACCTCGCATTAAAATGTGTATTCTTGAATACAAATGAAGTGATAAAAAGCCATCAAAATTCTCATCCCAAAACCATTCAACTAGTTGGCAACACATGCTGGTTGTTAAGTAATTGATAAATAGTATGAATATTATTTCGTGGAATCACAAAGTTAGTTTTAAAGTTAACAGAGTTTAAAACATTTTGAAATCTTTTGGGATAAATTCCCCCATTAAGGAGAATGTAGTTGTACTCAAAACGGAAACCAGAAATCAACTAATAGATACCTACCGCAAAACACGCGTGCTTCTATATTTGGAAGCTATATTTTACGCATACTTTCTCAAGTGGCGTATTTTGATCAGCTGTTCACACCTCCAAATCAATTTTTGCCCGGAATAGTGTCACATACATTTCCAATGTGTCTAACTTGCACGGCCAACGAGTTGCACATTCCACGGGTTCCTATGTTCGTCAATTTTAGCAGAGTAAATAGTATTATAACATGCGAAGAAAATGTTTGTTTTAAGTAGTTGCAATTAAAAATTATAACAACGTATGAACTTCGCATAATGTTCTATAAATACAAATTTTGCTACACAGTTTGTACGTGATACCAATCCGAAACGAAAATGCTTCAATTAATGACTTCTGTTGCGACACCATTTACTTAATTAATGGAAATAACAATACGAAATAATTCAAGAGAATTATGTTGTATTCTATAAAGTTGTATACCTTTATAACACCAAAAGACAGGGCCAAGAAACGAGAAAGTTGGATATCTCTATTAGTTGATTTCTGACGGGAACCTATCTCCAACAAAATTTGGATTCTAAGTAACATATTTATTCTGCGTCCTTCAGTGTCACCCACAAAAATGCAAGTGACAAGATTCTCACATTATGGTGGAAAGACTATAAGATCTGCTGGACAGATTGTCAACACCGCCATCTTTTTGTTTTGTGACGTCACTCAGGGTCCATTTTTGACACTGGACAGATGTGTTGCTTAAGTTTGCATCACAATTCAATTTCGTATATTAAAGAAATTGAGAATGAAAAAGCAGGAATTAGTTCCCAATTGATGTAAGATGACATAATTTAATTCATTTATAAATGGTATTATATAGGAAAATGAAACGATGTGCAGTGAAAGGTTGCAGAAACTATAATGAGTAGGGAAATGTTGAAGAGAAATAGGTTTTATGTTTTTAGGTGTGTAAAAAATGCTCATTTGTTTTCGCCTTTAAGTTTCTATTGACATACAATTTTCCCCGATGACGTCACGCAGGGCGCTAGTAGAACTGCCCAGCAAACCTTACACCATGCTTTCTCATTCTATGCCAGTTTGTCATAAAATGTGACTAAGAGAATAGAAAATTGTCACACTGACATATACTTTTGGGTGACGCAACTAAGAGAATACGCGTGAATGATACAAAATGGATAAACAAATTAATCTCATTTTCACAAAACTATTTCTTAAAATGAAGACTGATATAAAAACTGTAGCAACCAATGGTTTCAAAAGAAGAAATGAAAAATGTATGACATAAAGTCATAATTTTCATGTTTGCTGGAACAATGTAATAATAGTTAAGATAAGGTTCTAATGGGTTATGTAAAGGGCTATAGGAAAGTTTTTAAAAGAAAAAAAATTCAGAAAAATGCATGAAATCTTTATTTGAATCGATAGTACGGTCCATATAATTTAATGTTTGAAGATTATTTCATGCAAATGTTGACACTGACTGTGCCTCAAATGGTCCAACCGCTTAGTCCAATTTTGGCATACTCTTTCCAACATTTCGGCCGGTATCTCATGAATAAATGCTTCAATGTTGTCTTCCAATGCGTCAATTGAAGCGGGCTTGTCTGTATAGACATGAGCTTTAACATAGCCTCACAAAAAATAGTCTAAAGGCGTTAAATCGCACGATCTAGGCGGCCAATTGACGTGATATAAATTTGACGTGGTCCCGAACGTGATATAAAATGTTCACCGAACTCGCCCCTCAATAAGTCCATTGTTGCACGTGCTGTGTGGCATGTGGCACCGTCTTGTTGAAACCACATGTCATAGAAGTCAAGCTCTTGCATTTTGGGCAAAAAAAAGTTGGATATCATCTCACGGTAGAGCTCACCATTCACAGTTACGTTACGATTCGCATCATCTTTGAAGAAGTACGGACCAATGATGCCACCAGCCACATCGACAATTCTGCTTATTTACGCCAGAAATGAGCTGACCATAAAATGGAAGAAGCGCGCGATGGGCTTTCTTAACAGAGCACGCATTTTGATAATAAAATTCAATAATTTGCAAGCGTTGTTCGTTTGTAAGACGACTCATGGTTAAATTATAGGCCAAACTGAAGCTGTTTAAACCAGTGTTGCCAAAAAGATAATAGCTAAAAAATCACCCTTTATATTCATAGTCAGTCACTCAAAAATTTATACTAAGTTAGACTCTTTGTTCATGTTTCCAAAGGTCAGCGTGTATAAAAGAATGAAATTTCAAAGTATACATCGCGCTAGTAATATATTCTAAAGTCAACATAATATTGGGTACCAAAAATCCGATGCAAAATGTAGCAAAGCGAGTCATATCAAACATCAGTTGGTGCTGTTACAGCAAGATTAGAACGCACAATTTTATACTTGAATAACTTTGAATAACAGTTGCTATCGTCTATGTGCTTAAATCTCACATTCATTCTACCATATCTACGTACTGTATTCGTGAGATTAAGGCTGAACTGATCTTCTGCATATATTTTGCTGGATATATGTCCACCCACATATCTAGAATATTTAGCAACAGGAATATGACTTGAGCACACGAGTACGATAACTTTGGCGCCAACAATTTATAACGTTTCTTTAGAGGGTTCAAAAGCAATCATTTTTTACTATGGGAGCGTGTATCTTTCTTATTAAAAAGTAGTCCTAGTAATTTTCAATTTTCAATTTTCTCAGAAACTAGAAGACATCGATTTAGAATTAATATAAGCCTAAAGCACAAAAAGCCAATTCAGAACTTTATTTCACAATTATTGAAAATTATAAAAAATTGGTATAACATTTTATATTTTTTTTTTAAAATACTCAAAAATTGCTACTAATCGCTTACTGATCTCCCTTTTCCAAATGTTCAAGTTAATCTTATCTTCTCAAAACTTATAAAAATTAAAATAACACATCCAATACAATAATTGACGCATAATGTTTTGAAAAGTGTGGTAACGACTTTTTGAAACTGAACACAGAAAAACTTACCATTTATGTCGTAATCACTCATCAAATGAAGCTAGGACACTTTTTTGGAAGCCTGTAGATATGGATGGCAATAAGCCGAGACGACCATGATTAACAACGTAAATGAATATAAATATCTGCAAAATATAACAATAATCACGCTGTTGAAAATGTATGACATTTCATAAACTTAGCTTCAACCAAAATATGGACAATGAAATATGTATGTATGTATATATTTACGAAACTACAGTATGCAGTTGAACCAGCCAATAAATAGGTACATAGCCTCTGAACATTTTTCGAAGTACACCACACAACTGTTTGCTTGCATTGGGTGTGGGAAAGCAAAGGTGATGGTAGAAGAACACACCTAATTCATTTTCCCGAGGAAGAGGGTACAATGGATGAAGAAAATCGATCAGAAGTTTTACCAGTTCGGTTAGCAAAAGGAAAAAGAAGTTTCAGAAAGATAAAGTAATACAGGTTTTAAGTACCACTTGAACGCGTTGCAATAATTGTAGTACGGTATTCTGCAACCAGCGATCAGGGCAACAAGTACGTCGTTTACTTCAGAAAGTCTTGTGCCGATGATTTTTTCAATGCCTGAGTATGGCTTTTTCTGATTCTTTGACGGAAACTGAGATACCTGGTGCTTGTTGAATGTTACATAAGTACGTAAGTAGTTACAAAAATATATGCAAGTAGATTTGTAAGTAGTTAAGTATTCTTTTTGTAGTGGGGCTTCAGTCAACAAGCATCCAGATGCCTCCAATTTCGCGCGCCAAGTTGGTTGAGGTCCTTCTCCACTTGTGTGCGCCATCGGTTTCGTGGGCATTATCTATTGCGTTGTCCCACTGGTTCGGAGTCGAAGACTGTTCGGGCTGGAGCAGTGTTCTCCATGCGCTCTACATGACCTGGCCATCTTGGCCGTTAAATCCGGTGACGTACTGGCCGAGTCGTCGATGTTGTGCGTCCTTTCTCCATGACAGCATGTACTCCGTTTCGTCCTCATTCACTCCTAAACCCATTTTCGCCGTCTCCGTTTCAATAACAGCAAACGCTTCATTGACGGCTCGCTGTGTTCGACCAATCAAGTCAATGTCGTCCGCGTACGGACTTTTGGAAGATCGCGTCTCTTATGTTGGCGAGTGAGTTTTGCACGACTTTCTCAAGTATGATGTTAAAATAATTACATGACAGCGCGCCGCCTTGCCTAAAACCTTTTTTGACATTAAAGGTCTCAGTGAGTTCATTTCCGACCTTGATGGAACAGCGAGAGTTCTCCATCGTCATCCTGCACAACCTGGCGAGTTTGGCAGAAATGTCAAAACTAGACACGGCGTTGTATAGCTCGTCTCTATGCACGCCGTCATATGCGGCCTTGAAATCGACGAATATGTTGTGGTTGTCTATCTGCATCTCTTGGGTTTTTTCCAGGATCTGCCGTAGTGTAAAGATTTTGTCGATGGTCTGGAACCGCACTGATGAGGACCTATCAGGTTATTCACAAATGCTAAAATAAGGTTAAAGATAAGAAAAGTGGTGGCCCGTGGCGTTGTGGGTATGTGCGTCGACTCCTACGCACTTGAACCTACCTGTCTAGGTTCGATTCCTGGTACGACAAGAAATACTTTTCACGGCTCCACCTCTTTCGAGACACTGACAATGCTCAAAGAGTATAACTGTCTAGAAAAAGCTTCTCAAACTTGGCCGTTCGGGTCGGCATAAAATTGTAGGTCCCTTTCACTCGTGATAGAACAATAGCACTCACAACACGAGTGGTTGCTGGCCCTTTACGGGCTGTAGCGCCACCCATAGTATTATTATATTATTATTATAAAGATAAATTCCATATTCACTTAGTCGATATTTAATAATCACTTAGTTACCATTCGAATTGCAATCAATTAATCACCCAGATATTCATATTCGCAAATTGATGCAAGCTTATAATAATTATCTAAACATTGAATGCTGCGAGTAGTCTACTAAATATTTGATTGAAGATCGACAGCGCACGGTGGTACACCATTTTAATGGCAAATTCTGACCCAAGATATCAAAAACATTCGACATACGTACATATGTAAAAAAAACTCCTACATTTACAAAAATATCGGATGAACATAGATATCGTCTTTTGAGTGATTGATGATTTTGGAAAACAATCCATTACTAACACTCTGATGAGGAAAGTTTCATAAAATATCAGTTACACTAAAAACTATCGGAAATGAGAATAAAATCATTTGTACATTTAATTTTTAATGATATAATGGACTATTTTTCATTATAACTGAACGGTTTAAATGCAAACATATTTGTTTGTTGTATTACTGAAGCCTTACTCTGTATGTAGAAAGATTCCCAGAATCTGGACGTAGTTCGGGGTAATGAAATTCGTACATTCATACATATCCTACCAATGTAGATATGTAGACCATTAAAAAGATATTATTTCGCTTGACTAAAAGGACAGAATATTGTGTTGGTTTTACTTATTCATTCATGCAATTATAATAATTTATGCAAAATGATTATCTTTGTTAAAAAAAAGAGAATTTTGTATGACATCTTTAGCAACACAATTGCGATACTCTGCTATTTTAGTACGATATACATTTATACGAATTTTCATAATAGAATCCCTATTTCAAATATTCTTTCAATCAAATAAAGGTATTTTTTAAAGGTGGATATCCTCAAATATGCAGCATTGTTTTATTTGACTGCTCATTTGGCAGTTCCCGCTTGTATTGAGGTTCGTTTTTGCATTGGAGTGATTGGTCCATATGATGATGGTCAAAGCGTTCCACACAATGCTTACAAACACTTTAACTTCAAAGCCAACATTCGACGCGTTATTGCCGAAATACTGCTGGACGTATTGCCAAGATTATGTGCATATTAGTCCTGCAGATTATGCCATGTACGCAACAGCCGCGTCACCGCGCCTTTCTTATGTCCGAATTCGTGCCATACAATTACCTAGTTTATTTAACAGATAATTGTGTGGACATTCTAATCAATTTTCTGTATTTACACACACATATTATGTAAAACACTTGACCGGGCATGAAATGCATTACCGCCCTGTGGTATATTATAAGGCAATACTCAATTTAATTGTAAAAAATAAATCAAATTACACATAACATAACATATTTTACCAAGATTCAAATAAGTGCTAACCCTCTCTTAGTGAGTTAAAAATATGCCTTTCGTTTTCGTATATATTTGCCTTATTCGAATTTGTAATTCGTTGAACATATCTAGATCGGAAATCATCCAGAATTGTGATTGATTAGTGACTGACTTGCTTCACCCGCCTTAAATCGAAAAACTCGTAATATCGAGCAAATTTTCCTTGTACGAAAAGTTAAATATCTATACGAATATTGTTTCTGCACAGTCACAAAAAGTTGAAGTATCTGCCAGATTTACAACAGACTCATAAAATGCATTCTTCACAGTCAAGGGAGTTGCTTTGTGTCCTTCTTCTCTAAGGCAACAAACAAATTCGTTATATCGAGTGTCAACTTTTTTTTCGTACGTTATATAGAGACACTAATGCATTTGGAAAATGTGTACGTTATATCTATCATTCATTATATAGGCATTCGTTATACTGGACCACCACCGTATTTGCACTGAATTTCTTTCTATGTAGGCAGCGATTTTTCTCATTCTTTGAACTGTTAGTGTGCAAAATTTCATTACAATTAGTTTAAAACGGATGTGAATAAAAGGCAAACATCATTACAAACATTCTTCCTTACATAAATTTATTATTATTACTACATATTAAATACACACATCCATATTGGATGTAAATATGTTTTATTAAATGTATTTCAAAATCCTTGATCAATGATATGTAATATTTAGACTATTATCTGTGCTATTTACATACGTATGTTCATACCTGCGAAAAAATTAGTAACTTATGTATGCATTTGTGTACTTCAATAATACGTACCAATGACATTTTGCAGCTTAAATAGTTCTTTGTATACAATATTTGCGGTTGTAGGATGTATGGTTAAAAATTGCAAAATTTCCTGCCTATTTACTGCCTATTTACTGCCTATTCCCACGCGAAAAGCATTCATCACTTACATCAATGCCGGTAAATTTAGCATTCTGACATTGAGCCTTATTGATAGTCATAGCAAAACATAATTTAATTGGAAACTGTAGCATTTTAAAAAGAAATGGATTTTCCGAGGGTATCATCGGTATTCGTGGAATAAATACGTTCTCACCTGTGACTGGTCCTGTTATAACAATCGCTTCAATTACATTATGTCTTAAAGCTTTAACCAGTAACGTTGTTCCAGTGCACAGCTTTGGAGGACATATATTTCGAAAAAAATCATTGTTACTCCTACTTTTAAAACAAATCAAGTGCCATCGTACCTGTACCTGCTAGATTCGTAGAATTTAAAAATTCTGTTGAAAAATTTACTGATCCGTTCGAGTATAGAATAGCTCAAGTAGTATTAATACACTCGTAGATGTGTATACACACAGAGTGAAGCATACACACGAATGCCGCTTGAGCACCGATAGTGGCAATGGTCTCCACACATCGTATTCGCAATACAATGCAAATAATATATGTATTGTACCGCAATAATGTTATAACTTTTCTCTAAGATAACGTAAAGATAATAGAGATAATATACACATCAATAGATTTGTCAATGAAAGTTCGAGATATGTAGATATGTAAATTAAATTTAGTTCTGTTTGGTGAGAGTAAAGAAAAATAAAAAAGAAAAATAAACCACGAACAAATTAGGAAAAAAATCAAATTAAATATTTCTTTTGTTTATTTCAGGTGTTTGTTAAAAGAAACCTAATATGTGGTATAGGAAAAACTCCGCAGCAGAAATCTGAATCTATAGGAGAAAACTGCACTTAAATCAGTTATGTAGATTCGGAAATTTTGTGACAGATACGTCGAATCTGATTTCTCTTTTATAGAAGTATGTGATGATGATTAATTTCTGATGCCGATCGAACAAGTTGCTAGTGGCAACAATTGCTGTAGTGAATGTCGCAGTTTTTCATCCTCTTTTGGCCCGGCCTATCTCATTTGGTGTAATAACTTCTATATTGGTGTAATATCTGTCTACAGACGTTCTCCACAAGCTCATGTACATGGTTTGTTAAAGGACCTCACATTTAAAAAAGAAAGAGGACAAGTTTTTGCCACAATCAAGATAGATGTTACTGTTCCTATTTTTAACCGATTTCTTTTATTTGTCCAATGTGAACCAACGAGTGAAAAAACGCGCTCATCATTGGCATTTTGGCCCGGAATGCAAAAGAAAAATTGACAGAATCGAAGAAGCTCTGAATAGACGTCATAATTTAATTTGTTCGTTAAAAAATTTTGCAAATTACAAATCTGGTCAAAAAGTTTTGAATCGTCTAACTTAACTCCTTTTAAAGTTAGGTAGTTGATCGTTTTTTCAACATCAGACCAAATTGGAACCTCGTTTAAATTCATCCAATCAAATGCATTGAACTCTTCAAATTGGACTGTCCATTTATCTAAATACTCATAGTACTTTCTATAACATTTGAATCAGGCATGTCTAAAAGACTCCACGCCGACGTGCATCCGACAGAAAGGATTTTGTGGTAAGGGGTAAAAACTGTTGGTCCAATCCAACAGTCCAAGAGGACATGTCCTCTTTAAAAGAGATGCTCTGGAAACGCTACCCTTCATCATCTATCAAATTGATTTTTTTTTTGTTCAGTTTTGCCAAACATTTAAATTTTGCGTAATTATATAATAATTTCTGGCCGTTTCCGAAATTGATTAATATTTTGAAGTTTACGTCTAATAATTCGAGCTGGGGTAGATGTCCAGATATGGGCGAATAATGGGCACATTATGCATACTCTTTCTCATACAAACACTAAATACGCATCTCTGATATGCAAAATATCAAGCAGATAAACATAACATTTTAAGAGACATACTAACATCGGTTAAGAGTCCGAGGTAAAGGGGTGGGTTGTTTCTGCACAATGGGCAGTTTCCTTACCGGACGGAGTGTCCCATTTGATTCAATTGATTTTATTTTAACTTTTTAAATTAAACATTGTATGAATATGTGTAAGTATAACTTGTATTTACTGTTTCTATTGAACTCACGTATTTTTGGAAGTAAGTGTGGAGATATCGTTAGATCTTGATGTTTTTTTTTCAAATGCACCCACCTATTATTTGTATGGTTTACTTGCACAATTTAATTGTATTTCGTAATTTTAGTAATTTTAATTCGTCATTCTTGTAGAAACTTAGACAGTCGAGAGATAATGTATAATAACTATACTCCTCTAAAGCCTACATTTTGTTTACATTTTTAATGCAGATTGACAGAAAGAGACGGCAAGTTTTTTTTTCAAAGAGAAAACAATTATTCTTGTTCTTAATATTCTGTGCCCGTGGCGTAGTGGACAGAAATCGTGTGGACGTCAACCGATAATCTAAACTGTGCTCTTACTGCCTCAAATTCAAATCAAATGGAATCGTAGTTTTTGCCTTTTTGAAAAGGCGTTATGTTTGGTTTGTTTCTCTTACACTTAGACCGAGAAGTTTAATAAAAATTAATGAATATTTGGCACCTTTTAACTATTTTGTATGCTTTTTTTTTGACGGATTAAGTGATCACAACGAAGAATAATTCTTAATAAGCAAACAAGTTTTACTTGTCTTGATAATCTGAGCCGGTCCCAACAATCTAGACAGAAGTTTCTTCGCTTTCTTTCAGATTAATTTACTAACGAAATTTAAGCGAATGACATATAACGTCATTAAAGAACTTTCAGAATTTTTAATTGTCTTGGCTGATGCAACATTTTGTCTGACTTTTAATTTATGGTTGCGTCAACTCCTAGCCACTTGGAGCTACCGTCTCCAGATTCGATTCCTGGTACGACAAACAAAATAATTTTCACGGCCCCACCCCTTTCCAGTCCCTGACAATGCTCAAAGAGTATAACTGAAAGAAAAAAGCTTCTCAAACTTGGCCGTTCGGAGTCGGCATAAAACTGTAGGTCCCTTCCACTCGTGAGAGGACAATAGCACACACAACACGAGTGGTTGCTGAGAAGCTAGGCCCTGGCCCTCTACGGGCTGTAGCGCCACCCATGTTATTATATTTTTACATATGCAAGATTAATTGAAATGTGTATGTGTATACACATACACATACACATTTCAATAAACCGTGGTCTGAATGGATTTGGTTTTCAAACAGAGGATAATGCAGAAATGTCAAAAAACCAGTTACAGTTCTAATGCATTTTTTGACGTTTTCACATTTATTGGGTTAGCATGTACGCTTAATGAAACCAGTTACAGTTCTAATGCATTTTTTTGACGTTTTCACATTTATTGGGTTAGCATGTACGCTTAATGGCAATTTCAATAAGGAATTCGTACTGCTCTAATTTCAGTTTCAATGTATGAACATCCTTCTTTACTTCATAGTAACATAATAATAATGAGCCCGAAGTCAGTCTTTGACTACCGAAACCGCAAAAGGGCTACGCTGTCTCTATTTCCATTTAAGAGAAGAAGGGAATGAAAGCTATATCAACCGTTTCTCATACAGCATGTGTGGGAGAGAAGACAAAAAAATTGACTGCGAAAGCATTCACATTGTGTAGTCTTAAAATTAGAACATGACAAGGATTTGCTTCTGGGATGTGTTTTTTTGTTTTGCTTCATGCTGGAGTATAATACATATTGGTTAAAGTTCTGGACATCAGTTACCTGATATGGGAAACGAGTAGACACAAGCATTTACCAATTAGTCTCTGTACACGTCACGTAATTTTTTTGTGCAGGAGCAAATGCAACATCCTTTCATTTGGGCGTGGTTTTCGATGTTTTTTTTTAATTGACGTGGCAAAATGGGGGGGGGTGGTCTTTAACGGAAATAGATATCTAACCCACGTGAACATGAAAAGAGTCTACCAATACTTACATCTATTTAAGAAAGTGCACCAAAGGACTTGACAATCTTATTGGCCATAAGTGCGCTCCAGCAAACATGAAATACCTGGTGTACAATTCTAATAGGTCCATAAATGCGCACGAAAACTTAAAGATTTCGCATACAGCAGTGCCCCTTTGCCAGGGATTCAGTGTTGTTTTAGGTTTCATGGTTTTGGGAGAGTCACAGTAGACCGATTTTTATACTGCACCAGATCTTAAAAAATACCTGTGAAATGCAGATCGATGGAGACCACCCATTTGTCTATTTGAGGGCATCATGTATTGAGATGAGTTATACACCGACTTATCTATGTTTGTGTAGAACGTTTTTTTGCGATTGAAAATACTCTTTACTCCAGCAAGCCACTCAATGTAAAAAAAAACCACATTGGTATTTAGAACACAAAAATACGGTGATTGCTGGCGTTTAGACGGAAGAGCTTAACATGGGTCTGGCCTTTAACGAGAGCAAAATGAAGAATAAGCGGTCTTTAATAAAATAACTCAAAATCGGCATTTTAAGCATAACGTTACATTAAGCAGATATCTATAACTTGGAATTAATCAGGGACTTGGAATTAATCAGGGACTTTAATTGATGAACAAACAACATCTGTACGTAGAACAAACCTGGACTATTTTTTATTAGTCGGATTTTGTTTAGAACTTATTGTAGACACTAATCATTTTAGTCACGATATACAGAGCAGAGGCTTGGGCAGTACCAAAACCATTCGACCAACAGACAACTTTCTAATAATATCCGATGAAAACAAATAAGTTCATTATAGCCACAAAATTGCATACCGTTTTATGAGCTGTGAGGAACCTTATTAGTTGGGCAATACGCTCCTTTATAATGAATTCCTACCTTGCAGCGCTGTTATAAGCTGCAATAACTCCAGAATTTTCGTTTCCTAAAATATTATTTCAATATAAACCTTTCGATGGACGAGATCGCCGCAGGCGATAAACTATTTTAATTAAGACCAACCTGGGAAAAAGCATCACAAGGCGAAACAGAGAGTTGTTCTTGTTTTGATATGTACACAAGAGACGGGAAATGGATTTAAGGAGAGTAACATTCAAACAACGAAGTCACAAAAGACCACTATCCGCATCTTAATGTAACAAATATTACCACCTTGAACTTATCTAATGTAAAAATATGCTGATCAAGTTTTTTCGCACTTGATTTTGAAACAAAATCATTTTCCCTTAAATGATTTCAACAAAAAGAAATCCCACAATCCCCCACTGAAACACGCGCTAAATAAACGGAAGAAAGCTATGCATTGAACAAAAAGTCCAAAAAAGAAAACCGAGCTCCGGGGTATGTTCTCGTTTTCAAATCATCCAAGAGGAACACAAGGATGATGATGTTGTGTGTAACAAAGGAACATCTTCGGTGAAAATGTCGGTGATAAAGATGATGATATTTACAGCAATATGTTCTGCATCACAACGCCAAGATGCAAACACTTACTAGGAAAAATGAAAGTATATACATATGTACATATATGTATATTCAAATATACATACATATGTACATATTTCATAAAAACGTAGTTTAGAAGCTCTATTCATTAAAAGAATACAAAAAGGATGCATCAACATGAAATAAAAAATACCAAGGAAGCAACCACCCAAGAAAAATATCTCGAGGGCACTCCGCTCACGCTCATCACTAACTCACCCACGTTCTTTATTCATTCTCAATGCATTCGAAAGTAAACACATCTTATACTTCTTGTACCACACTACCCTTTCTATTTTGGATAAGTTTAATGGGAGTTCATTCGCTAGAGGCCGAAGGTCGTGAATGCATGACCAGAGTTAACAAAATCCAGTAGAACTTACAACCGAATTTAATATTCATCATATTCGCCGTTTACTTCACTATTTCCTGTACGTCTATAGACCAACTATGATCCCAAAGGATATTTTGAGAGAATTCCTTTTATTTTTCTTTAATCACTTTTCTTTTTCTTCCTGTTTTTACTTTTTCTTTCAGTTCTAGCAATAGAAAACTACAATATGTGAGCTTAGGATTCGCTTACAACTTCTGTCCTATTAGAACCATCATTCATGAACCACGTGCACATGTCCACATGTCTGAATTTGGCGAACTTAATTCTCGTGAATGGAAAACTATTATGGAACGGTAAACAAATAAAGGCATTCAGAAAAATATTCAAAACTTTGTTTTTTTCTTTAACGATAAGGCAAGACTCAAAAGAAAGACTTTTTCTAATCACAAAAGTATTCTCCACCTCTCAACAGTGATATGGTCATTCTGTGAAATTGAGTTCTCATGATTAATTATAATAAAAAAACTAAACAAGATCCACAAACTAGGTTACCCGACAGAGAATATTCTTCCCTAATTTTCATAAACCTTTTTGATCGTTTTATTAATTTATGAAAAGGTATTTGAAATGTGTAAGCAAAGTGAAACGAAGGAAAAGCGATTAGTTTCTACTAACCGATGATTCTCATTGGATGCATATCATCATCGTTTGCATTTTTCTTTTCTGCAGTTATACGGCCCTTAATGACCGATTGCGTTCACTTTAATTTCGCTCTTCATATTGCTCTAGAGCATTGAGTGTCGGCCTGGAATGCGAAGAATCGGAATGCAACCTGTTGCCCAGTTTCACAGTGAAGGTGTCAATTTACCTGAACCTTAAACCAAGTTCAAATTTTAGGTAATTCCACCGGTTTCACATAGAAACCGAACATCAATTCAGTTGAATATCGTTTGTGTAAATAGACCGAACAAACAAAAATATGGCAACACTCTCCATTTTGTGCGTGTTTTGGCTACGGTTTGTAATAGTTTCCGATATTATATATATTTGCTATTTCTTGTAGTAAATATGTAATGCGTTTAGTGTATTCATTCCTCCAACAAAGATTTTGATAATCAACCATCACAAACCACTTTATGTTATGTGACGCAAATGTAGGTTGCTGCCTGGTAGTACAAAGGGACCCGTTTTAAGTCTGCTGCGTTAAAAACCACAAAAAAAATACACTTTAGGCAATGCTACGCCTAAATTTAGCCAATGAAAGAAAAATAACAAAAATAAAAATTGAAAAAAATCTTAACTAGACGTTGTGGAAAAAGGGAACAAATAACTTGTCATGAAATACCTTTTTCAGAACCCTGCTGTACATTGCACCGCAGGATACGCGCCTGAAGTTCGGCACAGTTGACCCGCAGAGACGGCCGTTAGCTGTGAATAGTGTAGTATAGTATGATATCTTTGTATTTTGACAAATTCATATATACACAGATACTGCTCTAACGTCGAGGAGATTGACATGTATATTAAACAAGTGGACGAGACAAACGAACCATGGACAGTACGATACCACGGTATACACGAACAAACATTTAAAACTTGTACCGAAATGCGACAATTCACGCACTCCACCAACAGAAAAGTAGACTCCTGTCACGATTGAAAACCCTGTACAGACGGTTTACTGACAGACGTGATGTTGAAATTAGGACACTGGCAATCGCTCATCAAAAACATTCAAATATTAATTGTTCAGAACTAAAGACTTTCTGTTAACATGCATTGGAACAATAAGATTCGGGCTGTAAGATCCAACAACCCGAGCATGTTCCCGCAGATAAATAAATTCTTTCGTAGTAAGTATAGCGATCTTACGTGTTTAAGCTCTCCAGAACGAGGGACAACGAACAAATACTGACTACAGCAGGTATTGATCCAGATAACGCCGTACTCGACGACAACTTCTTTGTGGTCGAAGACCCGCAAGAAAAAATGGAGGTACTATGCGCGGTCTTTTAGCAAGTGCGTAAGGGGAATGAGAGTGTTCGCCTGAACCATGACCTGGAGAATTTTGCGTACAATCTAGCAACTCGCAACTTCGAGAAGACATGCAACAATGGCGATCTGAGAACATCGATGGAGATAACATGGCAGATAATGTCATCGCCGACGAAGGGGTTCATCCCCCGTTCATATCGAAGACAGAGCTCCAAGCGGTCTTCGAATCACGGATCTCGACGGGATCTTGAACATTGTGCTAAGACATCTCCTGTTTAACAATGCTCCAAATAATGCGATTGTGCAACCCATATCCAAGCGAGGTAAAGATTCTTCGAATCCGTGCACCGTCCGGTCAATTAGTCTCCTTCCCAACATCAGCAAGGTATTTGAGAAAGTGATAAATAGAGCTCTGACCAACTGGACAGAGGACAAACATATAATTCCGGATAACCAATTCGGTTTCAAAGCGGGGGAGGACACTATTCATGCCGCGTCGAAACTGGTGTCGGATATCCAATGGAACAAGAGCCAGAAACAATTTACGGGTGCCTTCCTGATTGACCTGGAGAAGGCCTTCGACACCGTATGGTTAGAAGGACTTTTTTACAAGCTCAATGGACTAGGCATTAGTAAGCCACTGCTGTACCTACTGTGTAACATGCTTACTGGTAGAAGGTTCGTCGTCAAGAATGGCAATGTGACCTCTGCAGGTATATTTGAAGTAAATAATGGTCTCCAACAGGGTGCCGTTAATTCGCCGATCCTGTTCAAAATTTTCTTGAGCGATCTGATAAGTTCTCTTCCTCACGTAATTGCGTACGCCGACGACTTGATTGTGTACAGATCAGGTAAAAAGTTCGAGGACATCACTACTCTTGCGCAGGGTGACTTCGACTCATTCATGAGAAGTTGCGATGACTGGAAGTTGAATATCAACTTTCAGAAGTCGGAAACCATACTGTTCAGGATCCCGTTGTATAAGGCTTCGGCGGATACTGAAAAGAATTGGTGAAAGTTCTCAATTGTTGAGTGTCACAGGCAACCACTGGCGCAAAGGACTGTAGTCAGATACCTGGGGATCTGTCTAGATCAATATCTATATTTTAACAAACATGTAGATGCTGCTCTAGCCCTTTGTAAGAGCGCTCTAGCCCGAGCACAAGACGCTCTTACGAAGATACTGTTTTAATTGATTTGGTGGTTGGGAAGCGAGAGAACTCCATCGTCGAATCCGTTACACCCCGGGTAGAAAGGGTAGTTCAGATCTCCTCATGGGGAGTAGTCGGCTCCTGTATTGCAGCGGATTCGATGCATATCTATAAGCTGTAACGTATGGCCGACTTACATGGCTTAGGGTAGAGTATAAGTTAGAATAAGCTGCAAAAAAAAGAAATATATTTATATATTTGTCCGTATCCAGGACTATATGGACGTATATCTAATGTATATAGTTACATATATGTACATACTCATTTGTATATGGCTATATACATTTACGTATGTGTATGTATATACATGCAGTTTAGATAATAAGTTAGTTTGCAAGTGTAGTTTAGTTTTATTTTTAGGTAGAATATAAGTTAGTATATAAGTTTTACACAAAACCTTTCAGATAATAAGTTTTTTTCACTTTTTCTTATTATACATTTCTGAAGTTAATAATCTAGTATTAAAATATTCATTGTTAGGTTAAGTCGAAAGACATATTTTAAGATTAAGTTTAGCTTAGAGTGCCCGCCGAGAGCCAGTAAGTTAGAAATAGTAATATTGTTCGTCCAACTAGTTTTAAATATTTTTGTCTAGTATGTAAGCTATTTATGAAAAGTTAAAATAAAAGTGAACTAGGAGAAAAAAATACTGCTCTAACGAAAGTCATAAAGGGCTTTGCTGCGGCGAGGTGTTTTTTCAGCACCTTTTCACATGGCCCTGATCCTAATAGTCTACGGTTGTCCACTGTGGTTCAATGTGAGCCCTTCCCAGATGAAAAAGATGACGTTGTTCGAGAGGCAGTGTCCCGGAGTGACCGGAGCTATATCCGGTTGTATCCTACACCCAAGTCTGAGTACAACAAATTGTACCCTAATAGTCCTGTATAACGAGGCAAACTTGAACAGGATAGATAATTTTATTATCAAACTGATCAGAAGACACATTACACCAGCTATGATTTAGTCCATCCCATCTGATCTTTGGGGCTTAATACGGCAATAATATGTGCGTCTTAACGGCTTTATTCCCCGTGAAGCATTCCTCTATTTCGGCACCATTGGCCTAAAATAGTACGGAACGATGTCATGTTATCTTCCATTTTGTACGCCGAACAGTGGGCAGGCGATTCCAATATGAAAGGGATGTCGTTCGCAGCCGCGAGTATCTCCACCAGTTCAGTAGAGCGAACTCTGCTCGCGACAGAAGAGACTATGCCAAACAGCGACACTTTAACTGGTGGTTGCACCACAACAGTTCTCGGATGCTGCTGGCTGACCGAAATGATGAGATGGTTGACCATGGTGACCAACTTACTTTGGTCTTAAGTCAGTTTTTTAAGACGAAAAAACAAAAAATCCAAAAATTGGATCAAGTCAAGAAAGAAACATAAATTAAATCAACAAACAAACAATTAAATAAACAATAAAATTTGCTAATCTTTTATTTACGTTTTACTTACAAATGATGAATGTGATGATGGACATTTAATGGTTAGTTTCATAAAAATTTGTTTTTTGAAATTGGATTGTCTGAATTGTTTATTTATTTGTAGCAAAACAGTGCTTACATGATTGTTAAGACCAATCCAAATGTACATAGATAAGATATTTTTGTTTAACTTTCTTATGAAAAAAGAGTATAATAAATGCAAGTTAGTAAATGCAAGTCTAATATATGAATTAGTTAGTTGAAGGAAAAGCTACATAAAAAAACCTTCACCCAAAAGAACAAAAATAAAAAACACGTAGTTTAAGTATATATTAATTAGATTAGCTTAGAGTACCCGAAGAGCGTCAGTAGGTTAATATTAATTACAATAAGTTATTGTTAAGATTGTTCAGCTAGTTTTAAGTATTTTTGTCTAGCAAGTTTCATTTAAATAAAAAAATTATACCGATAAAAATACCAGAAAGCTACCAAAATTCGATGAGTACCACTATTCCAACCACTAAGATTACATGAAGTTATCTAAAAAATAAAACAGCTGAAAGATTTTCATACAATGTTATATTGTAAGCCCAGAACTTTAAAAGAATAGAATATGCTTAATGTACAGAGATACTATGAAATAAACAAATGAAAAAAAAAAAGAAATGAAAGATGAGTCCCTGCCCTTGGTTAGAGGGGTCCCATGTTCGAATCTCATTGAAAGCAAAGTTAACACGCTTTATCCGGTCTTCAAATCTGGTCCAGTTACCATTTGCCGTTGGGAACAAATTCACAGCACTTTTACTGGAGTTGTCGAACAGTAGTCTAACCGTTCTGGTGATTTCGCCCTACATACCTACCTATTAACAAATTGCCTGGTATATTGTAGTTTAAAGAAATTTTTTCATTTCGTTTGTTGTTCAGGCACATACTATTTTACAATGCCTCAGTCAATAATAAACTCTGGTCTTTTCTTTAAAATTCGGTTACATAAGTTGTCGCTAATGCTATAATGCATTCCAACAATAAATTCTGGTATAATTTATATGTGTACACATTCAATAATATGATGTCTGCTAGTAATCGCAATATGTATCTCCGATCACCCTCCCATATGTCCGCAAGGATATCCAGTTGGATGAGCTATGTAGTTCAATTTAATATACGTTTTAATAACCTTTTTTCCCAGAAACACATTTTACCATCCCGAAGGACAAAACTTTTTTAGGGACCAAAATGTCCTTTAGGGGCTTTTTAGTTAATTTGTTTCAATTTTACAATTTGGTGCACATACATAGAAAAGCTTACAACACCAACTACACAGATGAACGCACTAATCCACATGCGACTCACATAAATTAAAATGATTCACTTACGGACATTAAGAGTTCATGAATGATTTAGTGCAATTTCGGCTACCGCAAACATTAGAACACCTAACATTTGCCACAGTATAATGAACATATGCATGCTCTTGTATATTTTCATGCTGTTGTGAATAAGGACACATACATATTATGTATAAATGGAAAACTCAACTACCCAATAATAATGGTTAGTGTTGTAGCTGTAACTGGCTGGCTTTATCTAGGAGCTACCAAAATTCGCGGACGAATGATTTCAATTAAATTCTTCGTGCGCGAAAGAATTTTTCCTGTACACAGTCCATCTGTGTATGTATGTTCATTCACCCCAAACAGGCAACGCACGTCTGGCGAAATGACAATCACTTTAACCATTTTGTGAAGTCAGTGGTGGGTTAAGTGGGGACTAGCTAAAATGAAAAAGGCGCAAAGGTATGGAATAATAGATTTCGCGGTAGCTTGGGTCTTGCATTTAATTTTGCACAATCGCGGTATAACGCGCAAATTTCAATTAAGTCACCAGAGAGACGTATGTTTTTTTGATTTGCTTGTGAAGTTCATTAAAACCATCACTGGCAATAATCCATTTTTCACGTAGAACTTTCATTATTCACAATTCGAGGCGTGTGCAACAATTTAAATGAATAATTGCCGATGAATCTCAATGTAGAAGCAGAGAACTAAAGCAGAAGTACCAATTGCCGTTAGTAGAAGTTAAATTGAATTTAAGTTGATAGCATTTCCAAATCAGTATATTGTGTGTATCAAATATCCGAATGGGCTGTGTTATTGTACATGTGAATTCTGCCTACTATTATATAATCGAGACCTTTACTTGTGAATATTGGGATACAAGTCCTAAAACACAGCTTGTGGCATTAAAATCGAAAAGGGGTACGTACGAGTTTTATGACGGGCTCGTGCTTTATCTTCAATGTTCTCCTGCTCCACACAACAATAAAATGTCGGTCTGTGCTGAATTTAGACAAGTGTTAATTTGTGTATTTTGTTTGATGTTTGACTCCTAGTTAAGGGAAAGGCAAAAATAAGAGTACGACAAGAACTTTAACATGGCCCTCATTAAAACGAGTATAATTAGAGAAAGGGATAATAACGGACACAAAAAGTTAAAGTATTTATACAGAGCTATGGAGTTTTGCTGAATAAAAATGTTCCTAATTTTTTTTTAATCCGTTGTCAATATATATTCATATGTGAAAAGAAAATGGTTGTACTTATCAATAATTAAAAAATAACGATATAATGAAAATTATATATTAAAAAAAGGTAGACAGATAAATATCCGTATATGTACTTTTCAAATATCATGTATTTTTAACTTATTTCAAACATTTGCTTTTCCATTTTTTGTCAATGCCGAAGTAAATGCGAGTATTTTATTAATCTAGTTTCGACAGATACCAGAAAGTTCCTTCTGACCATATTATTCTGCGTAGTTTATTCATATGATGTTTTGAAAACAGGTCCTTTAAAACCTACTAATATTATAAATTAAAATGTTTGGATGGTGGGAAGCTTCTGAAACCCGGTATACATACATATCCGGGTTAGTTCAAAGGATCGTTCGATGTCTGAATTACAGTGAATTACAGTGCATAGTGAACACATTCTTACTTGAGTGATGGTATACATTTCTTTGTGCCTCTTTCACCGTTTAGAGTAGTCAAATCCAATTTCACTTCAGGAGTACGATACAAATCTAGCTTCAATTCAGTATTGCACTGAATACGTCACAACATCAAAAGAAAGAAAAACATGTGCAGTAACACAAGCTTTTCGTGAGTGAATTAAGGGAAGGAAAACGTCAAAATTTGAATTCTCGAAAGCATGATAAACAATTCCTAGAAAAAATAACTGCAGTTGCAACGAACTCTAAAAGTCTCACACGTCAAACAATCATACGAGTACAATTAACTGAGTGAATGACATTTCATATGGTACGATCCTATATTTTCAGATTTTTTAAATGGTAGTTAATTCCGCCTGGTTGCGTATAGACTTGTCACCAACAATTTCACATTATTTTTCAAAATAAAAAAATATTGAACTATAAATTTCCTAATTCCTTACTTACACATATGTATGGATCTAAATATTATCAGCCTACAACATGTTAATTCAAAATCAGTTAAACGGTGTACTTGGTAACCGAGCATTAAACATAAACAACATCCGAATAGAACAATTTTATTATCCTTATTTTTTCTCTGTCCATATGTACGTAAGTAGTTATAACTATTATCATGATTGTAATCAGATAATTCAGGAAATAATAAAGATTTTATTGTGCGAGTGGTCCTTTTTTGTGCGTAAACGGAAGAAATTACTTTTCGATTGTTGTTTTGTAACATGCGCAATCACTTTAGTACTTTTAGAGTCTCTAGGGACTTCTTGCAGAATATGCCATTATAACATTTGTGTTTTTTTTATTGTTTTAGTTGATATTGAGGAAAATATCCACCGGTGGTTGGAACAAAATCTGTCAGACGACGAAAATATACTCACGATGAATGCCGATGTTGGAATGAGTGAGATGAAAAGAGACAAATGAAGTGAAAAATAACGAAATGCCTGAAATGCTCACACAAACTGTGCTTTCGCTGACGGGAGGTCTTGTAATTTCATTTAACTTTAGTTTGTACTGATAATTTGTATTTATGTATGTTTTTCGATTACTAAATATTTCAAAAAAACAAAGAGGTGCCTACTTTATGTGATTATAATATTTGATATAATTTTCCAAAAGTATAAAATATAAAATGTTAGCTAATAATTGAGACTTAAAACAAAAATGTTGATTTTCCTATTCTAATACATAATTTAAAATGTTTATGTGTTACTCATCTTAAGTAAAACAAAAAGTGAATTCACAAAATTAAATCACGCGAATAACTTTGTTCCGGGGTCTCACATGCGTATGTTAGGTGGTAATATGACAACAACGTATGTATGTTGTTCAGGGTTAACCGTCAACAAGATTGATCATTGACTGGTATTCGTGGTGAACATGAAGTTTCATTGGAGCCAGCGTAACATGGATTGCCTGTATCGAGTCTGACGTCTAGGCTATTAGCTTAGAGTATACTAGAGTGTTATCATTACAGGTTGAATAAAGATAATATTGAAGTAGAACAGTGGTCTGCAATGAAATGAATTGAAATGAATTTCCAAACATTCGCTTTATTTCGAGTACACTCATTACTGTATTCACAATTTGAAATACCAATCGAATGAAACACCTAATAATTGTTTTCCAAGTAGGTATTTCACCCATTGACAACAAAACGTATGAATAGAGTACTCATACAAAATGGGTATTCGAAAACGAAAACCTACTCTAAATACAGTCATTTGACTGCGATGAGAATACTTACCAATTAAAATATTTTATTAATATATTTTAGATGGGTGTGAGTGGCTGTTAGAAAACATTTACAGAATAGTACTTTAGTGGGTATCTAATATTTACATATACGGAATATTCTCCTTCTTCGTACAGCGCTACAGTCCCTCTATCCTGTTCGTAAAGCTAGCGAGCAGCTCTCTTCGTTCGATGCATAGCCTTGATGGGATTTCCAACCAGTTCCAGTTAACGTACCGGAAGTGTAAAAAAACATGAATCTGACTTAAAATGAGGTCTCGAAAGCGGCGGCGTCAACTAAATCAACAAGTGTTCTTCGTTCGATTTATTTGACAGTATTAATAAAATGCGGATATGTCATATTATTATATTCCCTAAAGTACCTGCTGTTTGTTAAGTTTTTAGGCATGTTGAATTGGAGTTACTTGGAACCATCTTCCAAATAACAGGGCGAGACAAAATGACACTGTTTACCATTCATGTAGAACTTATATTATTACGTTTTACACGAATATAAATGCACTTAACCTTAATTCAAGCCAATGGTTAATCACTGGATTGTGACAAAATAAACCACAATGCTTCTATTATTTACTATATACCAATTAATTAGCAAATACTAGTTGCTCTCTGACAGTTGTATCAGAGCATTAGCTGATTGTGGTTGGTGTTGTGGTGGTTACTGTCCTAAGCTCCCTTTGTTACCCTATTCACGCCACAATATATTTATTAAATCCCCAGATATTTTGATATGTTGCAAATTTAGGCACATTATAATACAAAAAAGTGCAACCAGCGAGTGCGACTTGGTCCAACCACCTCCTCTTGGATCTGCCAAGCGGTCGCCTACCTGATGGTATCGTATTCAAGATATGCCTCGGAAGTCGTGATGATGAGGACATTCGTGCCTCATGAACAAACCATCAAATCATAGCCGTTTCCGTTCGAAGAAGCAGCTTCTCTACATTGAGTTCCTCGCGTACTGCCGTGTTTCTCCCCCTTTCATACCGAGTAACTCCCACAACAGCACGAAGAAATCTCATCTCGGCAGCTTGTATTCGCGGTCTTATTCTTTCGGTCATTATCCAAATTTAATGACCATAGGTGAGAGTTGGAACAAGAACTGAATTGGAAACCGCTAACTTGGCTCTGACACCAAGATCGGCCTTCCTGCTTACAGATCTTCCAAGCTGTTTTAAAATTGAGCTTGGCCAATCCTACAGAAAAGTTCAGCATTAATCCCCCCATCACTCGTGAAAAAGACCACAACACACTTGAACCTCTCCACCCGCTTCCATGGGACTCCACTAACATGTAGAGTGCATTAAACCGGAGTTCTGGAAAAGACCACCTCTGATTTATCCACGTTAACCTTCATTCCCGCATCTGCACCCACGGCAACAAACCTAGCGAGTGCGCGCTGGAGTTCCGTCTGGGAGGATGTGAGGATAACTAAGTCATCTGATATGACTTACCTTCAACTTTCAAAAAACTAATGTGAAACATTCAGTCCATATATATAATGAAAAGGAGAGGTCCTAAGTCCAACGCCCACGGTGAAAGGTGTTGATTTAGCACAGTTAACCAGAACACAGCTGCTACAGTTTGTGAATGGCCCTCAAAAGATTAACATCAATCCCATACTCCTGCAAAACACTCCAGAGTTTACCTGGAGGAACTCGGTCGTATGCGTTTCCAAATCTACAAAACAACTGTAGGTCAGTTTGGCATACTCCCAAGACTTATCGAGTACCACTCGTAGAATGAAAATCTGGTCGGTTGTACTTCTGCCGGGACGAAAGCCACACTCCTGGACTCGGCCATGGCTGTAAAACGCGCCTACAACACCTTAGCGTAGACTTTCCAAGGGATATGCTCCTGTAGTTGGAGTAATCTATCGGTTGAAATATCATTCAATTGGGTCAAAACAAATCATTTTCAAAAGTTTAACGGATCCGGAAAAATTCAAAAAATTAGCACAACTTTATATTCCAATTTTTGAAATTTCCTGCTCTCCTATCTAATTCCAAAATTTCATAGCAATCACAATTACAGATATTCTAAAATCTCCTGCACGAATGAAAATCTAGTGTGTGAATAACAAACCTTCTGATACTGGATTCCAAAACACTATTTGGGAGATATTGTAAACCAGAACGTTGCTATCTAACCTTTAAAAAATACACAGAACACTACTGAAAGTTAATGCTTTGCTTTTACTCATTCCTATTTGTTATAGTCAATAAGAAAGGAGATTCAAAGCATAGTAATATGATCATAACTTAATTTATAAATAAAAAAACTTAAATTCGTTATTGGCGCAGCAAGCAAGATGTCTTTTCTGAGATCAGGGAAAGTTGGGACAAAAATATACATACTATATGTAAACGGCGGAAAAAAAAATCATTAAATCAATACAAGTAAAAGCATATCGTTTTTAATTTTTAAGTTCCACAACTATTTTGATGGCAAAATTCGTTTTTTAGAATCCGAACTCAAAATAAATGTCCAAATACAGAGCCATTTACCTACTGATTTTGAGTTTGGTAATATTTACATCTAACCAATGCAAATAAATGGTTATCTGAAAATAGAAAATACGAGTAGGTGTCCAGAATTGATATTCTCATAAGAGGTTATGAATACTGAGTTAGCATAAATATTCGTAGTCCAACAACCAATTAAAGTCTAGTCTAACTCTGTCCATAAATAACAGATAAAACTCAGGGAACATTCAAACATCTGTCAATTACTTCGTACTAGGAGCATAAAAGTAAGTAATGCTGTAACTTTAACGATTCAAATGTTAAAACAAAAAAGGTCATAATATTATTCCAGCATATATCAAATCTGATTGCTATCCCTATGTGCACAAAACAGAAATATGAAAACCAATTAGAGTTATGCTTGGACAGGTTGTTATTCATTTCACCATCTCTCCTTGGCCATCTCTAATGGGGTTAATGCCAAAAAAAGATATCAATACAGAAAGAAAAAGTGCAATATGCACTATAAATGGTAAGACGTTGAACAATAAATTCCCTGTACAAAGTTGACAATCTTTATAATTTATAATCAGACTTTAGGAACCAAATTGAGGTGTATAGAAGACAGCATCGCACTAATCGGCATGTACCTGTGCCGCTTAATGCCGCCAAATCGACTATAGACCAAATATTCACACTAAGGCAAATCCTGGAGAGAGACTCATCCGTCAGCATTCATCGCAAAAGACTATTCTATGCGATGGTCGAAAGCTGTTGGGTTATGCAGATGACATTGATAAAGTCGCGCGCTCTCAACGTGCCGTAGTGGATGTTTTCATCGAGGAAGAGGCGATGTGAGGTGGCCTTAAGACCAATGAGGACAACACAAAATATCGGTCGACAGAACAAAAGTATTCTTCCAAAAAATACAATGCCGCCGAAAGTTAGGCGATAAGCAAAACAGTGAAACTGATTCTTGGTGCCTTCGATAGAAAAAAATTAAGTCGAATATATGATCCTGTCTGCAAGGAAGGTGAGTGTGGGGAGAAGACTTAACTGCGATCTTTAACAGCTATACCAAGATGGGGATGGAGTCCGTCGCCATCCAATCCGTCGACTGCACTGGCTTGGCCACATCGAATGCATGGGACTCAATGTTACAGCTAAGAGAGTCTACGAGTCCGAGCCTCCTGGTTGGAGAAGGAGATGAAGACCGAACTTTCCGCATGAATACCAAGCCACCGCGGACCCAAGACTGATCTTGATGACTTTAAGCAGCATGCCCAGGACCATCATCGATGGTAGCTTGCTACTGCTCAGGCTCAGAACTTCCATTGGTAAGTAGGTAAGTAACAGAATAAGAACAGAAACAAAAACAGAAGAATTGCTGTTGGTTCTTTTGTTTATTTTATTTTATTTATTTTCATTGGTTATATTTAAATATGTGTTAGAACTCCGTAGTTTTATAACATTTATAGATAATATCCTAGGCCTAGGCCTAACGACGACAATTTCTGATGGTCGATAACAACCTGCAACTGCTAAAGGGCGCGGGACTGTTGATATCGAAGAAATTTCTGGGATTTTATGAGAATTGGCTATGTCGATTCGCATGGTGTAACAGCGAATTAAAGTGAACAGTTTGAGAGAGCATTATTAAAGTTTTGAATGAACTGTCAGGTCTACCGTCTACTACTTGAAAGTCTACAACAGTCAAAGTCATAAAATAGCTCCATCCGTTTCTTTCGAAAGAAACTGCGAATAGTTTAAGAGGGATATATATATATACTTATAAAATACAAAGTTATCATTTAATATTTACAACATGTTATGGGCCCAGAGTACTGAAAATACTGGACAGTATTGCATTTTTGATGGAAATCAATAATCGTTGCTGCAAACCTCAAACCTAGAGTTAATGAAGGCCCTTTAGTGGCTTTTCCTTCAAATTATTGTTTTATTGTACATATGTGATATATTATATAAGAACTTATATTAATATTTTAGTAGTAAGGCAATTACACCAAATCTCTGTAAATAAGTAATGTATAACCATCGTGCAACGGTGGCCACAATAAATAAATAATAACATACTACACTCCTCGTGGAAAACTCAAATAGAAGCAGTGTTATACAAAACGCGGCTAATTGGTTATATTAATGGAACGATTTCGAGACCAGCGACGGTTAGCGAGTTGGAAGTAAAAGGAAATGGACATTAATTCTATCAATGGACCCCACTATTAATTGTCTCGTAAAAGGCAAATAATCTTCTCAAGAAGTCTGGAGGTTCTTAGAAGATACTTACGACCGAAAAGGACCAAGGCAAAAGGCGTAAGAGTTCAGACGCCTTATAAATACCATAAGGGAAGTAAAGGAATTGAAAGATACGATAACAGGTGACAAGAACTTGACAAATATCAAATTGTGGCAATCCTTCTAGACGGATTATCCTTACAATGAGTCGTGTTTGCCTCGCAATGCGATTTCCCAGATTTCGACATCGTTTGCACCAGACTTCTTGAGGTAAGTGATCGGAAGAAGGTCCCCAACACGATAACAAGTCTTTTCTATTTAATTATCGTTGTTGTGGCAAAAAGGGCACATGGTGAAAGACTGCAATCACAAGGGAAGTACGAAAGCAGTACAATCGGATAATAATGACCAAATGGATTATAGTTTCACAATATCGGAGAAGCGCACATTCAGAGTTTCAGGTGATGTAACAATTTGGTGTATTGATTCTTGAACCACGTCTCATATGAGATCAGATCATTCCTTATTTAAGGATCTGGATGAATGCGTGGAAGATTGCTACGGTCAAAATAGCAGGAATACCAATACTTTATAAAACTCTCTTAATTCCTGATTTAAAATAAAATCTGATTACAGTGAGCAAGGCAAGAAACATAAAGTCGTATTTAATTCAACCATGCCAAGATTTACACGAAAGGAATGCTGCTGTGAACTAGACTTGTGTAGTGAAAACGGAAACTATTACATTTTTGAATCAAAATCTCAGTTTAACAAAAAATCAAATGAACCCTGAACCAGTAAGCCTTAAGAAACTCCAGGACATGACTGACAGTGATGAATAGTACCATGCCATGCAAGAAGTGTAATAAATGCTGGGTTTTAGTAGATCGTCCCACTGACAGGCAAGTAATTCAATCAAAATGTGTTTTCTGAGCGAAATATAAATAAAAATAGAAATATAAACTCGAATTTATGCCTGAAACACAATAGGGCTTTGCTGCTGGCGTCTTTCGCGTTACCAGTCTAGAGTTTCAAACGCGCTTTGAAATGTCAACTCAATTTATCAGCTGTTTTCAATTCACAAATCCCCCATGAAATATATTGTGTTCTTACTACTCCATTAATTTCAAATCACTTTACCCGTTAAATTATCCTCAGTCAGCTGTTGCGACTGGGCGAAGATCTCTCAATTTGTAAGGGAGTGTGAGTGAAAGCGCCAACATGTCGAAAAATCCTTTCGTGAAACTGCCATCGTACGTTTTATGACATTCCTCTCATTTCGCTCCAAAAAAGCGAGAATCTGTATTCTGTGCATTGCATATGAATTACCTGTGTTGGAAGACAACGCCAGCAGCAAAGTCCTATTGTCTTTCAGCCATTATATCATAAGCGTAGGATACTAATATTTACTATAAGACAAATGGAAAAAGTATCAGAATTACAACAGTATACGTCGATGATCTGCTATTATCAATGAAACGATGTCAAGAAGTATTCAGAGTGTGCAAAGCTATCAAAAAAATTTGACATTAGAAACCAAGGTGAGTCTGAATTACTTGTAGGACTTGAAATCACCCGAATATTTAAGCTGGAGCAAAACTTCCAAAAGAGAAATGGTATCAGTTGACAAGACCGCTTGTCTCCAACTAATCGGACGACTTTACCTGTCAAATTTCCATCTCAACAGGATTGCAGCTCAACAAGTTATAAAATATATGATTGGCACAAGGACATCAACCATCAACTACAAGAAGACGATTCAACAATTGCAAGCATTCTCAGAATCGAATTACTTAGGCTGCTGACCTGAACCACAAGAAATCGCAATATGATTTTTTGGGGGCTGGATAATCCACTGGGGTTCTAGAAAAAAATAGTAACCACATCCAGTACTGAAGCTGAATATATGACTTTATCATCCGTGGCAAAAGACGCAGCAAATTTACATAACATCATGTTAGAGTTGGGGTTACAGAGGTTACAAAGATACGCAATTTCATTCATTATCTGCATAAACTTTTTTTTAAATTAGAAGACATGATAACTGCTACTCTCGCAAAGTCATGTCAGAAATGTGTGCTTGACATTTACAAAGTTGAGGCGGGTGTTGAATGATTTGACAGAACTACAACATGAAATGCCAAAGTAATATAAAGGCGCCATTTTCTTCTCTCTTTGAAAAATCAGCTATTGTTTCAAGTATACATAAATAATTTTATAAAGTACGAAGTAATAATCTTCTATTTCCAACATAAAATTTATTTATTTATTTATTTTATCTACAAACTACATAGGTGTTAACAGATTTTTGAAGGACTGACAAAGCCACCTGTAACACCACAGTAGAGTTTTGTTAAATTTAAATGTAAATATTCCTATCATCACTGGATTCGGTGAGAGTGATTTAGATTCCGCTCCGACGCGAACTCATATGGACTAACCCTTGTTATTTCTCTATAAAATGATATTTTATTCATTTGTATGTATGCCTTTTTTTCAGTTTTCAAAAAAAATATCTCCAGTTTGAGGTATCATATGTATACACATCATACACCTGTTACGGGTTTGAATATATTTGGTTTTTCTGTTCCGTTTTCAGATTTTCCAAGCCATTTGCGCCTAAAGGGTTTAGAATTCATGTATGATTTCATGTGTTATGCTAACAGTAAAAATATATCCAACAAAAGTACTTTCGGCACTACGGCCTACATTTCGGTTTGTCGTTTTTAGGGACTGTTTTCATTATTAATTGAACTCCTCGTTATCGAATAGTCTCAGTTCGCCTATTTCAGTTTAGATGAGGAAAATCTGTATCAAATTGTGATTAGTTAAAAATTCCCCGCAAAACCTCATTCCGGGTTGCGTTACGCATGGAAAGTATGCATATTAGATATCACTTCAGCCCGGCTTCACATCATGCATGTGTACATTGTATAAATGTACATTCTAAATGCCCAACTCACGAGTCTCTCGTAGCTCATCTCACACAGTGTATCACATTCCTTCTATAGTTTGTTTGGTTATCCTAGATAATCCTCTTCATGTGCGGTTAACCAGTTGCCCTTAATTGATAAAGTTTCTCTTTCTTCATTTTTAATTTTTGAAACTGAGTTCTTCTGTCCATCCAATATATTTTTTAAAGTATACTTCTACGTTCGCATTCAAACAGTCGTGTGCATTATGTTTATGTATAAAATGAACAAGAAGTGGTTATGACTCTTTTGTATTTAGATTGCTCTTTTAACCCATTAATCTTTTCTTTTGCATGTATAAACTGTGAACTGTTTTTGTGTTTTGTGTGGCGCCTCTGTGTTCCTTTATAAGGAAGAGGAGCTGTATGTAGTATAATTTCATTGCACAAAACAAAATGTTATAGCTTAGTGTTTGCTTAAGTGCATTATGATATTTATTTTTTGCTCTTCCTTTGAACAATCGTCTGTGAGTATCGACAGTTTTTGCCTTCTGTTGTTGACATTTGAATAGTCTGTCTATGCATGCACACTGTGTATTTGGAAAAAAATGTAGTGTTTATGTACTGCGGTGCAGGCAATTTTAATTTAAATTTGCTCATAATAGAATCTTGTATGTTCAAAGAGATGATATTTCATTATTAAATGTTAATTTAATAACAGAAAAGTGATCACAACTGAAATTGATTACGTGTGAAGTGTTACAAAAATGTTGTCTTTGAGGAAACTATTGGTTTTCTTAGCTTTACACTTAACTGAACAAAACTTAACAGGGATACACCGCGCTACCTGCAACTTTTGGCTATGATGTAAAGTAACTGTACTAACAAATACGAGATGGCAAACAATACATAACACCTCACCAAACTGATCTCGCCCAAAATAAATCATATTTGATGTAAGCAACTGATCTCTCTCTGAATGGATCACTTGACACTGCCTCGTCACGCGATTGGGCGCTATCGCAAGCAACTTCTGCAGAAGCTACATTAATGATGAAGTAGTAGAAAGTGGGCATCTGCTTCTGCCCAACTTCAATATTTGCATCTGGTTCTGCCCAACATTGATACCTCGCAGGTACAAATTAAGCAATTTAAGCGGAAGATCCATCTCTAACTTACACCGCTTTAGCCACCCCAACCTACACACCCAAGTCAACCCATCATTATATGGTCGTACCTTCACTGACCACTGGATCGAAAATAATCTAAGCATTCTTCTTCTTTGCCACTGTGTATACTAGTTATTTCTGCGATCATTGGTTATTATCATAATTGAAAATCCGAATGCTACTATGATCTTGCGACTGATGAAAGTAAATTTTTTAAGTTTAGGTATGCAGTTAGTAGAATATAGAAACATTTAAAACTTGCACGATCTTCACATTTCTGAAGTAATTTCTACAGGAACATGTAACGTCACTAGTACATACTGATTAGCCAAGAACTTTCAACCGCTTCTCTCTAAAATATAAATTTCAATACAGACCTCATTGCGTGTGACAGATGCCAAAAATCCTAATCAATCCTATCACGGCATGAAATTGCAAATAATGCCAATGTCATCACGATAATAAATTCGGTTATCCTTTCATTTTTAAGTTCTCTGTCTGTAAACCCTCTATATAGAGAAACAGTAAATTAATTTAAGTTAGTGATATTTGCAAAAATTAGCATCATTATATTGCACACTTGTGAAAGTATAGCAACACTATGTAATTAGAGAATTTATTTTTTTAATTTGAAAATCGAATTATTACACATTTGATTTTGAATGACAACAAACAACAGATAATTTCCGTAAAATTTAATTTATGTTAAAGATATTTGTTTGTGTAATAGTAAAATAAAAGTTGATATTAAATATGTGGCATTAAAATAATAACGCAATGACATAGCTTTGGGAATAAAGAACTAATATATCAATGCGATCGTAGAAAATAACAATTTTTAGCACTTTGCAATTGAATCTAATTTTGCTTTATTATAGCTTATTTATATATGCATTTTATCATTTGTTAAACTCAAACTGACCCACATTTGTGCTATCCTTTTTCGATGCCAAAGATGATTACATTATGTGTATCCTTGATGATTCCAAGAGAATAATTGAAGTCATTATTAATTTAATGGGATTTATTTTGGGTTCTTCTTCCGAACTCTTAGACACAAACAACAGCACTTTTCAAACAACTAAACGAACTACTATATCTTATTTTTGAATGTAGTGAGAACTCTGTTTCATTATTTCAACAACTTATAATTCATCACTACTTGGTTGGAATAACCGACTGTGTTATATGTTGACACTGTGTGAACAAAATACGCGTGAAAGGAAATCACTCGAATAAACTTTCTTACTATGTGAACTAATTCGAAATGTCGACTGTAACCTGCCAAACACTTTCGTCAAGATAATACCGAAAACTGAATTGCGATATTACGTACCCTGTAGAAAAATAATACTAAATGAATAAGATATCTCTGAATCTAGCTGGAGTAAAGAGAAAATGGAATGAAACAAACGCATGCGTTCTACAATGAGCGCTCCGTATAACAGTTGATATAATATTGTTTAAACTGTGTACATTCAACATGTGGTTCTCGTGAAGATGTAGCTTGAAGGATAATTTCATAACTGACCAAATTACAAATATGAAAGTACATACACACGCATTTAACTGTGTACATATGTTCCTTAGGACTCGTCAGTAAATTTCGAAAGTTATCCTAAAGAATATGTATGTACCTCACTTGACAAGTTGAGTTTAAATATTAGCCTTATTCCAATAGTGTGCTTGCGTAATTAGTAAGTAGAGTATATGTATGCTTAAGAGCTGGTGTATGTATATTTTGTTATGTGTCTAATGTAATAATTTCTGCATTTTCGCTTAGTTTAATGTTTTAGATTAACAAAAAGTTTAAATCGAATTCATATATATACATCAAATATTCAATATATTGTTTACTTCAATCTAGAATCATTTGTTACAATAATTTTAAACAAATTATTAAGCTCAAACATACGTATACCATATGCAATTTGATTGCCACTGTCAACATGACTCAATGCAATTTTCCAATTCTCTACCCCAACAAAAAGCATTTCTATAATGTGTCTATCCGAAAACGATAAAAAAAATAATTTGGGACGACACGGTTTATTTTCTCTTTCAACCGAGGCGACCAGTTTCTTTTCAGATTTTATTTTTTAAAGTACTCTATTTCCTACACACAGCATATCCATACATACACTATATATCTGCAAGCGTATGGAGGTGGACAATTTAATAGATCTTTCGAACTATAGACATTTTAAAGTTATGCTATGGGAACTTACTCCTTTGCTAACAACATAAAATGGAAAATTGAGCCAAATACTAGAGCACCACAACAACGTCGACGACACAAGCATTAAGGTTTATTTAAGAGAGCTTTTACGGATTTCCCAGACAGGAATTACAATTTCATTAGGAAATGGGTCAAAAGTAAGAACGTGCTATGGTGATAGGAATTAAAAGATTACCTCTATGAATGTTATATATGATATATTCTTATGCAATATTATAAACTTAGTCGTAATATACCTAGATATATACATATAATTCTTATAGAAACCAATTCAGTGTAATTTATCAGCACAACACACTGAATTAATTGAACAATGAACCCAATATTTTCCAAATCGCGTATAACAAGCAGGTTCTTTTAACCAGTCGACCACCCTCTACATCCGATTGGTTGTGTTTTCCTATAGCCCGTACTACAAGCCGTAAAATTTTATTCACTCAATAGATTTTAGAGATTTTACACAAAGAGGCGAATCGACAACGGGCCAATTTTGCATACAATGTCTGCGGTGGACTACCACACGAAAGTCATTCCAAATCCTACAGAACAAGGTAATAATTTAACGCCCCCTACCCAGAAGCGAGAACTTCGTACGAAATTACAAGCAAAACTTCTATTACACTGGAGGAAGATCTTGTATGAGGAACAAAGAAAAAAAAGCGAACAAAGTTGGATAGAAAATTGTATTTGCTGAATTTTGATCATAGTCAGGTGCATATATCTACACCGTTTTTATACCTTTAGTCATGGTTTAATTTGGACCGACGTAGGGTCTACGTTATTAACGTAGATATTAAGGTTTAAAAACATTTATATTTTTTTATCATAGAAGAAAAAAATAAATGCATTCCGTCGGCATAATAAGCTTTGTGCCAAAAACAGGATGTGTGTTCAAATACACTGACAAGCAGTTCATGCTACTCCGGTCCTCCCGTTTGCTCGGCTGACTCTGCCGCTCTTCTTTCGGTTTCTATTCTCCGCAGCTCGGTCTGCACGGTTTTTACCAGTCCGCATATGGCTAGATAGCCAGTACTTCTCCGACTCCACCATTCTCTCAGTTACCTCTGCTGGGTCTGGTAGATCTGCTCTCCACTCCGCGAAGCGTACGCAAAAGAAAATTGCGTGCGTCACGCCCTCCTACTGGTTTGGACACTCGGACAAAAGGGGGAGTTATCATGTCCAAACCTGTACAGATACTTGGGGCATCCGCCGTGACCAGAGAAGAACTGCGTTGGGTGGTAGTTGCAGTTTCCTTGCGTCCTTAGTGCGCAGCTGACAGTTTCTTACATATTTCCTTTCTTCTCAGGATATCTGCCCAGACTGGTGCAGTGTATAGAATAACCGATCTGACCACTTTAGCTAGGAGGATCCTTTTTGTATATTTAGGTCCGGCAATATTCGGCAGTATTCTGGCGAGTGCTGCTTGCAGCGTTGACGCTTTCTTCCTCACGTAGTCCACATGTGCTTTGAACCGTAGCCGGTTGTCCAACATCACTCTAGAAGATATATTGGACGATATGACGATGGTTCTCCTATAGGTTTATTTCCTTTGGGTATTAGTACTAGGTGTGGCAATTTCCACGGCTCTGGGAACACTCCTTCCTCGAGAAATATTTGCAGTGTTGCAATGTAAAGTTGAGGTCATAACCATTCTCATCTCATCACTCCCGTCTTGTCTGTTTGAAGTTTTCTACGTGTTATTGGAAATCAACTCTCGCTCTAGACTTTTGGACTTTGCGTCTAGCTTTTAGACACTTTGATCTGAATGTTTTTATGTCTTCGGTTCACCAGTAGCATGGAGCGCCTCTTCGATTTGTTGTTTTCCTGGGCCTTGCCACATCACAAGCCGCTACGATATTTTCTGTAAGTTGAAATGTTTAGGCAGATCCGTTTGTATCTGTTGTAGAGCTATGCAACATCAACATCAACATCACACACTGGGCACTTTCCGCTGCCCGCTAAGTGTTTTGCGTTCTTCTGATAATTTTTCCTGCAGAACATGCATTACGGATCCTCGCTGAAACACAATTTTTTCCTATGTGTCCTTCTGTATCTGCATCTCCTACATAGTAAGGAGCGGTCGCCTAGGCTCACACATTTGCTTGCTGGGTGCCCGAATTCTAGGCACTTGAAGCACTTCTTTAGCATCACTTTTTGACGAACCTGGCAATTTACCCAGCCTTCCTTTAGTCTTCCTGCTTCTAGCATTATTTGCCAGTTCCTAAAGAAAGGCTAATTAGTGCATCTGTCGAAGCGATCTGATGTCGGCTATCGTTATCTGTTCGAATCCAAAGTGCTTTCTGATTGCTTCACAGATTTCCTCCTTTGAGGTAACTTCGTCCATGTCCTTGCACTCAATAGTAATCCATTGAGTAAGGGCTCGGATTTCTGCCTTTTGTCCTAGAACTTCGATTATTGCGGTTTTTATGTCCTCAGCTTTGCACTTCTTGAGTTGTTCTGTGTCCATCTGATTCTTGACACCGACTTACCAACTTAGTTTCTGCTTTTATGTTGCGGAGTTCCTCCTAGGCTTCTCCCTTGGACTTAATTACAATTGTGTCAGGTTTGGTTTTTTCGACGACTATTTTCTTCTTGGTATTATTTTTGGCTACCTTAGACCAGGCTGGCTTTTCGATGATGATTGCTTCATTTACTTGAGTATGCTCGGCACATTTCTTTGTGCCATCTCCTTTTTTTATTATGTCCGTTTCCTGTCGCGTATTTTTCGTGAATTTTTTCTTCTTCTTTTTGGCCGTTTTTTGGGGGAGTTTGTGAGGCCGTGTTCTTCATGATAACCTCTTTTGCCTTCCCATCCCGCATCTGTATGACTGAGAACTTATAGAAAGCGGGTATGTTTTCGATTACGTCAATCAACGGTTGATATATAGAACACCTTTTCCCGTCTTCCGACATGTCGACTAATTCCATTATTTGCTCTCCTAGTTTAATAAAAGTTGGTTAGCGTGGGGATTCGTCCATTTCTGTCCTAGCCATCACCGGTAGACCAACGCCTACTGGAGTATTGAATGTTGTCTTTTCAACCGGTGATCTTCGCATTATGGCACTTCTGTGAAACCGGTTTTCCAATTTGTTGACAGCATTTCACTCCAGCTTACTCGGGTAACAGAATACTACAAACGTCAGCCATCATAGCATCCAAAATCCAATTCGTTGTTTCCAGTATGAAATAATTAAGACATTACTGGACTCGGTCTTAATGCCTAGGTCATCGGTCCCTAAGGCGACGTGAAATGGTTGAGCCGCTAGACTTCGGAGCTACGGCTTCTACCTCCGGACCTTAGTCCGGACATGATGGACATTATACCGCCTCTACGGTCACCAGAGCCTCGTTAGTCTGAAGCAGGGTACACCACGTGCAGTTGAGAGTGGTATTTTGTGGGCGTTACACGTCCCGTTGGACTGATTCGGTTTTTTCCTTGAAAATGCTTTTGGAAATGCACTTACCTATCAACGGATTACCATATTGTGACATGAAGACATTTTTTATCACATTATTGGTGAATTGACGAAACAACAGAATGTTTTTTCCGTTTAGTGTATCTGGTATATTGCAGACTTGCCTGACCTGAAGCCGCACTGGTACGGACATATCAGATATTTTATAAACGGCGTCAGGCGACCACACAAACGGCAGAAAAGATGTCGTACGCGCTGTTAAGAAGGGCTCTCCTTTCTTGTGGATCCGGCGAACAATACTGAAATTCCACTCATAAGGCATGCTTTCTTCCGACCATATTTTACAAATGAGCTGATGCCTGTGCTCAACCTGCTTCTCTAGATTTTCGTTGCAACGTCGACTTCGCTGCATTTGCAATCATTATTCATAACCCAACATTGGAGATATCCCACCCACTTTCATTGGAATCACTTGTTGTTGTTAAATGATCTAATAAGACTTTAGAATAAGGTAATCACAACCTGGGGCTAGATATAGCATGTTACAAGTGCAGAACATTCTGGTTACCATCGTCTGAATATTCCACCGATTATACAGCCTATCACTTGTTAGGTGCGTTGCATTCAACTTTAGAGCAGAGCAATTCCATATGAATGGCTGTCATTTATGTCATTGCTTTTGTTTTCACATCAATCATAGCTTAACAACGTCCTATATTTAGCAGAACACCAACGAAATAATGAAATGTTACGAAAGAGTGAAGACATACCATAAGGAAATAAATGCTTTCTTTGTTGATGTACAAAAACTTCGATGACATGGGAACCAAAACACACACAAATAGAATAAACTGTTCACGAGAACTACAATCCAGTATCCTTTTGATATTGAAACAAACTTTTGCATATAAATTTATCTATCCAGTTGCATTTGCATGCATTCACTAAGCATGCAAAATTATATGTAGTACATGTGTACGAATGTGCATACTGATAAGAATTATAGAGGATACTCCCTTGGTTTCAGTGCACAAAGCCGTGTGAAAATTGTATGAATGGATTATTACTCCTCGTACGTAAACTGAATCTAGTAACGAGGAAAATTTACTATGAATGTTTGCACGGAAGTGAATTTCGTCGCATGTACATATGTATATAGAGGCAGTCGGTGTTCTAAATAGTAAAACCGCGATAATTTCAAAAAGTCGCCCTTTGGGGGACTTTAATGTGGCACACTTAATCACAATTTCCTCGTACATTGAGATACGTAGATATATTTAAATTTCAATGTGTGATAATATTAGTGGACCCTTAGATCATATATGTATATGACATATGTTAAGGTAACAATAGGTTTAGTCCATTTTGTTTAGTTCTCTTGGTAAAATTAAACAATAAAAGATTGTCTACAAATACTCAAAATAAATAGTACTCGTTCGACTTTGAATTACTTTACTTTCAGGATGGCGAGGAAGTGATTGACATTTAAGTACTTAGAGTCCCTCGTCATGCCTACCACAGAAATTAATATTTTTACAGCTTTGACGACCTTTCGTTTTACAAACGATTTCGACATAACCATGATTCTTCGTTATGTCCTTGGTTACAGCAGATAGAATTAAATTCAGAATTTCCTTTCAACAGGTTTTCCTTATTCATTTGGTAATGAACATTTTTAATAAACATACGTACATACATTTCTAAGAAATAAGTCGATTGGACCTACTTGTCACATTAAGGTTTTACGTCTCTGGAATTTATTCGCAGAGCATTGGATTTCGGAGGAATGCACGTTTCGACTGTCTAAATTGAAAACGCCAAGAAACATTTCTTTCGAATAGCTTAGTTTTCCTGTGTGATTAGCGCCATCTATGGAAACCACATTAAAAATCACATTATCGTAACATATTAAGAAAACGAACACGACATTTGAAATCGAAATGAACTTGGTTAAATTTAAAAAAAAAAAAAACCGTATCATATTTTAGTTCGATTTAAATATTTACGAGCAACGAAAATAAGTACAGTTGGACATAAGGTTTTAGTTTAAATTGGCTATGAAGTTTAGTATCAGATCAGATCAGATTTGAGTGTAGTATCAGCAATTAGTCTTCGTTTGAATCACTCTCATTTTGATACGGTTCCGGTAAGCGCTGTCTATCTTTAAAATAATGGATTAGAAGGATTGGAAGCAAATGCAAGTGCCATAGGAGATCTTCTCTTCCGAGCTCTTTCTCAATCTGCTATCTTTAAACAAGAAACTTTTGACGAAGTCTATGCAGAATGCATAGAATCGCACTCCAATTGTGAAAAATGAGCTACATCCATACATACAATGTATGTCCATACATAGCTTTCACTTGCTGAAAGACATTTCTGAAATCATTGTTGGCTAAGATTAGTTGTCTAACATCATGGAACGTATGCATACATGCGATCTAAATTTTACAATTTTTTTAAATTGAAATATTAAAGGAATGCGAGCAATATAGAGTAATACACTCTTATTGGAAAATAATGACTTATCCTTTAGGCGTTTCTTACGAGAAAAGTAAACAGTAAACAAATTATCAAGTACAGTCAAAACCGGTTATAACGAGCTTCAAGGGACTGGTGAATTTGGTCGTTATAACCGATATCAAGGCATGTGAACAAATCTGTTTTCAATTGGACATCTTGTTTCATTTTTTTTTTCATAATTTTCTTTATAATTTCTATATAATTTTCTTTGTGGTGGCCCGTAGCATTGTGGGTATGTGCGTCGACTCTAGGCACTTGGACCTACCTTGTCAAGGTTCAATTCCTGGTACTACAAACAAAATAATTTCCACGGCCCCACCTCTTTCGAGTCCCTGACAATGCTCAAGGAGTATAACTGTCTAGAAAAAGCTTCTCAAACTTGCCGTTCGGAGTCGGCATAAAACTGTAGGTCCCTTCCACTCGTGATAGAACAATAGCATGCACAACACGAGTGGTTGCTGAGAAGTTAGGCCCTGGCCCTCTACGGGCTGTAGCGCCACCCATATTATTATATTATTATTTCTTTATTTGATGCATACGCATTAAATATATACAAACAAGGATGATAGTGGATACAGTGGAATGTGAAACGCAATACTCTTTGGATACGTCTTTATTTTGCTCCTCAGCTTCCAACCTATACCCGCTTCCTCTACAATCGTGAAGATTTTTCGTTTTTGACCGACAGTGGGGTACAATTTTATGTCACCCGAATCAAGTTTAATTTCTACGACCACTCTAGAACTTGAAAAAATTGTTGGTCCAGCATAAGTAGCAGTGAAGCCAAATAACTTGCAGTAATAAAATAGCTAACTCACGAAAGAGGACCTCAAGCACGCCACTTGATACAATACATACTCAAATTATCTGTCTAATTATTTAATATGAAACAAAAACCAAGTGGCTTCACAGGTAATTACTTACTCTGGAAATCCATCAAAAGAATGAAGAAACCGAATGCTTAAACTAAGATTTCTATTGAAACGTACCCACAACCCATGATAAAGTGTTCCGAACAAGACACTTCAAAATTAATTACAGGTAATACCTATGAAATTAAAAAGGCCTTAGGGGAACAAGTTGCTTGCACTAGCACCCTCTGCACACATATTTTAAGCCTTCGACAAGTTTTCCCGTACAACTTTTATAAGATCTTTGAACCTTACACCAAAAACGGACATTACTCTAAACGTACTGTTCTTAGTTCGTCTCTATTCCGCTTGTACTTTAGCGATATCCCTAAAACTAAAGGAGTTGAGGCAATGGAAAGCTCAGTCGAATTAGCTATAGAAAAACTCCGAAGAGCTTTAAATAAAGTTTGCGTGCAAAACTTTGGGGTATTAACCTTTTTAAAACTAATATACATTTATTCGGTTCAAGTACTGTATGCAAATGGCTCTAAATATCTAGGGATGACCCTAAACGTGAAACACAAGTAGTATGCGTGTTTTGTGTTGAAAATTCGTGTTTATCTTGAAAATTCCCGTCGAGATATGTTTTGGTTACTTCAAAACTGCTGTTATGAACACGCTGATGGATTTAATCATGTTGAAACAAGACTTTTAAGGTTATAGTAAATGCTCCCTGCTGTGTCAGAAACAATGACATACGAGACATGTAGGGATCGCACCGTGGTTGATAAAATAACAACTTTCACTTACAAGTCTCGTACCTTTTCGACTTCATGGCCATCGAAACCTACCATGGATGGGGAAACTTCGTTATAGTAAACAAGAAAAAAATGGAAGAAAATTTTTAGTTAGCAAGAATCTGCCACTATTATCAGTACAGAGTGTCTCAAGAAAGAAAATATTTGCTGCGTATACCATACACAGCTATTAAAATAATATTCTTGGGCATTTTGTTGTGAACTATCTCAACCGAGTGGTCTTGTATTTCATAAATTTCTTTCAAGCTAGACAAGGAAACGAGATAAATGAATGATGAAGGGATACCCGAAAAGACCAGCAGAAAAAAACAAATGAAAACGGAATAGACTACGGAAACCAAACTGAATTCTCTCTAGCATGTGTACCAACCACTATCGCATATATGTATGTACTACATTTTCCTTTATTTTATGTGGAAATGGGACTACTTTGAGTAAACCCGTTTCCGCGAAACGCGGTCCTTTAATTTATGTTGTTTGATGTTATAAAAGTGTTCATATTCAGCATAAGAAAAGTTACAATTTAGTGAAAATACAATGACCATTGTGTCCAATTGAAGAAATCTACTCATTATGCTATTATCTACACATCGTACATGTGTGGGGGTATGCACTGACTTTCTATTCGAGATATCGAGATGTTGATCAGCTTAACAAATGACAATAGGTAAATCAATTAAATTTAATTTATGTAATATTATTATATGTTAGATTGTAAGCATGAAAAAGTGTATCTAAGCATGCTTGAATATAAGCCAAATGTACAGCCATCCCGTTTCCCTCTGTTATTTAAGCCTCTCTATTCTACACTGGTCCCACCCTCCGGTGGGCCGGATCAAGGTCATACGTACTGGCCGAGGATCAACATGGGTGGAGCTCCTCTAGAAAAACCAGTTCGGCTTGTAAGTAATGATTTAGATGAAGCTTTAACTCAGCACTCACACTCAAGAAAAACATCGAATGTTAGCATGTTGAATTGAACTGATGTTCGTAAAAAATAGAATTTTTTTGCAGGTTCTCTGTTCAAATCTGACTGGAGCTACATATGTATCCTTTTTTTATGGGCAATACCACTTTTTTTTTATTTGTTTGGTATGAATATACATACATTTCATATTATTAAGCTTTCTTGCACATTTGCAATGAATATAATGAAATTTTTCGTAGAAACAAAATATAACTACATTATGACATGATTAAATACGTAAATGCGTATGACATTCTTCCCGTCGTACGACAGGCTTTACTACTAGTTTATTATAAAATGTTTTTATACCTTCAAACATCTCCAATGCTGTGAATTTCGACCAACGGTTTCAGCTAGATGAATTGTGCATGTCTGCAGAGTCTCGGCTATGAGGCTCAAGACGATATGGTCCCAGTTGTAAGATAATACAGTTCGAAGATGAATTGGCGTGGGTATCTACCCCGATATTCTAGGCTTTTTTTAATCTCAAATTACGCCGACATCTTCCAAGCGGTAATCCTTGCCATTGGAGAGGCGTGCCTAAAAAACAACGGCAATGCAAACAATAGCAATTTTCGAAGACAGTCATTCTGTCATCAAGGCTGTTGAATCTTTCACCTAACCTCCAAATTATTACAGAAATGCCGCAATAAGCCTCCTGCAATAGAGGAAATTGTCAAAATTAACCTTATCTAGGTTCGAGGGTATTGAAATATATTCGGTAATGAGAAAGCGGATGGACTAGCCAAAGCTCCATTACTTGGCTGCTATTTAGCCCAGTTATGACACACAAAAGATAACATTTTTTTTTAAATAACTAGCTTTATATGGTAGAAAATGATAAGGATCTGATTAAAATTTAGGAAGACTATCACCCACAAACGATCTTCTAAAGAGGTCTCGCACGGATATAGAAAAAATAACAGCATTAAGTACGGGGCACTGTCCGATAGAGGATTACGTTGTTAGATTAAAAATGCATCTATACATACGGCCGTAGCTGACATGACAGAACCAGAAACCTTGACTTACTTCCGGTGCTCATGTCCAGTGCTTGCCTGAACATGGCAACGGATTTCAAGAAGACTATTCATTGAATCGAAAGGAACATTAAAGAATTAATAATATTACTGAACGCCGCACTATGGTTCTAAATAACGTGTGGTATCAATCAAAACGGCACTACGTGCTGATTAAGCTCAAACACAAACACAACCACGCACACTCTTCACACTTTTTTGGCAAAGCAATCTCTACTAATTCCATGTGTATAGTATTATGTGATAATTTTGAATAAATGTACTCACATGCTCTTTCAACTGTAAAGGTTTAATATGTCTTAACATGTGCATATGACATTTACTTTCCTATAAACTCCTTATAGTGTTACGAAATGAAATGCATTTTCCATAACACCACACTATATAGGTATATATAATAGATAGTAATACAAAAAGGACCATATAGAAAACGAAGTAGAAGAAAAAGTCAAGCAATTTCGTTTAACTTTATTTTCAATAAGAAAATCCTTGATGATTGTATGGTTGGAATGTAACTCGTAGTCGTCGCCATCGTCGTTGGCGTTGTCGGTTATGGATGTAAGAACGGAACCAGGAAATTGAACTTCCTTTCGGCAGAAAAGTCGGTCACTTTGAAATTACCTTCAAGGAATATCATCCTCGTTCTTTTCATTACACTCCGGTTCACTATGTAATCATCATCAGCATCATCTGGAATGTCATTATGTTAACATTATAGATAGATGTGTATACATATTACGTTAAGTAAAAAGCAGGGAAAATGCAAAATTGTCTTGCCAAATTGCTAATCTTATGTATAACTCCATTTTATTAAAATTTCAAGCTAATTTTAATGACGTGTATAACTGAATCGCAGAATGATGTTTTTCACTTATTTGGTTATGACGTTATTAGAAGTTGAAGTGTGAAGATTATTTACATAAATCTTCAGCGAACTTGTGTAATTTCTGTAAAATAAGAGTGGACTAAAGGGTAGAACCCTAAAATATGTGCTTTATTTTTAGATTGTTTTTAAAACTTATATGGGGACCGCTCGCTCCTCAAAATACTCCTACATATGAACCTATGAACGTTCAATGAGGTAAAGATCTGGGGATTGTGGTGAATGATTCAGCTATGTAATTGAGCGTCCTATACAGCATTCAATTTACATATAACCTCCTCGGCTGTTTGGTTTGTTTGTCTTGTCAAAACACCCAAGTGTGCTCAAAGGCAGCTATTCCCTTAAAGTGGATACGTAGTCTGTTTTACTCATTACAGTATCTGCCGTCATCCAGGCTCATTACTGCCAAATGCTAAATGTCGAATTTGCTTCCGTAAAAAAATTAAATATTTTCTAAAAATGAAAGATCTTTATTTTTCGTATTTTTTGCGCACATTCAAGGCGAAGTTTTTGATTTATTACTGATTCCTGTGGTTTTCAGGTATTCATCCATGTAACCTGGAACTTCAGAGGCTCTCACGAAATCTTCTGATATTTCATTTACTCTTACCACTTCCATGTGGATTCGTTCATAGTTCTCATACTATTACTCTAAAGTATGTAGTAGAAAGCTTGTTCGGTCTGTCCCTTCGGAATTATAAGTATAATATTTTATTGCCTATGTTCTCCTCTGAATGTATGAAGTACGACTCGCATTTGACCAGCTTGGTTAATCTACTTGGTACAGGTTGCACCTGGCATTTCTTCATTCTACTGTTGATTTCCAGAGCGAGTAATATGTATTTTATTCACACAAATATGTAAAATGTGTATAGTATTCCATGGATGATCGCCACCAAATGCTGATATCTGTCTTTTCCATTTATGTAGACGAAACGAGAATGATTGTTCAAAGAGATTAAAACACATCTCATCATCCTCAGATTCATATTCATGGTTCTTCAAGGAAAAAAGGAAAGTTAACTCTTTTATTGTGGTGCACGGGATTGTGGCAATATTTTGCGTGCATTTCCAGTTCTTATTACTTCAACTCAAATGTTTCATTTCTAACTCAAATGGTTTTTCAGTGAAATATTTAAAGAAATCTTTTTTAAAGGGCAGTTATCCCAGTTTGTTGCGTTGTTTGATAATGTAGGCACGACCTCTACGTCCATTAGTCGACTGGTCCGAAAAGACATCAAAACTAAATCTGAACAAATCCGTTCGTCTACCCAATCACTGCAGCGTCTTCCAAGCGGAAGTAATGGCGATTAGCGAAGCCCTGTCCTGGCTAAGGTGGAACGTGGTATCCCCACGTGATATCAGCATTTTTACTGATAGCCAAACAGCAATTAAATCCCTGGCAAATTAGTAATCGACTGCTGCGCATCTCTTAACGAAATATCGGAACAGTTCAACATCCGCTTGTGGTGGGTGCCAGGCCAAAGATACATCCGGTGAACGCTGATAAACTCGCTAGACGCGAACACTACACTACACAGCGAGTTGATAGTTCCTCTTGTAACATAGGTAGTCCTATAACTACCTTCAAGTTCAATCAGTGCCAGGTGGTCGATAAGCATCACTTGTCGAATCTCAAAACAAATCTTGCAAAATATCGATCCTAAAAGATCAAGCAATCTTATCTGCCTAAAGAGATCCAAAATTAGCATTGCAGTGGGAATAACTACCAGACACTGCTCACTAGGCCTTCACGCAAAAAGACTAGGCTTATTCTCCAACGACTACTGTAGAAGGTGCATGAGGATGAGGAAAACACCCAACACCTCCTCTGCAACCGTCCTGCTCTTGCCTCAATTAGTTGGATTTGATCTCGAAGCCCAAAAATTGTGAGATATCCAATCCATATCCAGTATTGAAATTCCTCCCAAACTGCCCATTATCTTGTGACGAGAAATAACGAGATATATATTGTCTCACTGAGAAGTTTTAACTTCGAGGTGGTCCGGGACTACGCCTTCCTCGGCTCCGTGGCGAATGGCTGGGTTGCACATTCGTTGTGGGAAAACAGTTCAGGTCGAAGGTCATCGACATTAAGTCGATAACTGATCGCCTGGCTGTGATCCACATCCAAGGCAGATTCTACAACAATAGCCTAATATGTGCACACGCCCCTACCGACGATGCTGAAGACTCTGTCAAAGAGGATAATTACGACCTCTTGGACGGTGTCTACGAGGCCTGTCCTGAGAACGATGTCAAAATCGTGCTCGGGGACTTCAATGCCAAAATTGGTAAGGAAAACATCTTTGGTGGAGTGTTCGGAAACAGCCTCCACGATACGACAACAGATAGCCGCGAGTACTTCCGACTCGCTGTAATATGTGACAGCATGTAATATGGTTATAAGTAGCACGTGGTTCCCTCGCAAAAGAAATCGCTAACCAAATCGAACATGTGCTCATTGACGCAATGTATGCGTCAAATATCCTGGATGTACGAACATTCAGGGTGGCAAACGTCGGCTATGATCAATTCCTCGTAGAAGGAAGATTCAAAACTCGACTGTCCAATTTCAGAAAGTTGCCCCAGCCAACAAAGAGGATCTTTGACATTGGACTCCTGAGCGGAGATTGCCAGAGCCTACGAAGAGCAATTGACAGAGGGACTCTCCGGTATGCCTACGTCGACGAGATGTGGTTGCACTGCAGCTCGGCCATCAAAGAGGCAGTGGAAACCACCTACCACTCCGACAAGAAACCCGTGGTATGATGGTAAGTGTGAGCAAAAGAAACGTTCAACCGACGAGGAGTACCAGTCTAGATGACGGGAGGAGAAACAACTTCTATGCCTGAAGAAAATGTCTCTTGCAACCTCCCAACTCAAGAGCGGCGTTTTTTTCTTAATTGAGGGGGTAATCTTGTTACTGACAGGCAGGGAATAGTAGATGTATTTAAACAGCACTTCCAACAGTCTCTTATTTGGCCTGACCAGGAGGGAGTGATAGGGAATGAATCTTCTACAAGTCAGCCCAACTGTTTGGTTACGCAAATGACATCGACACCGTTGCGTAGTGGATGCTTTTATAGTGATTGAGATAGCTAAGCTAAGCTAAGCAAAACAGCAGAACGGATTCTTGGTATCTTCGAAAGAAAAATTCTATGTCGGATATACGGTCCCGTCTGCGGCGAAGGTGAGTGGAGGAGAAGACACAACCGCGAACTCTACGAGTTGTACCGGGATGTGTATGCAGTCCGGAAGGCAATCTACACTGGCTTGGCCACATCGAGCGCATGGACAGCAAGCTCAGACCTGTGGACCTCCATGGACCGCTGGCCTGAGAAGTAAAGTAACTAAATAAAATGAGCAATGAGTTGTCACCACGTCGGCCTTGTGTCAATCGAATCATCCTCTGCTAGCTTCCTCGCTGGTCATCAACGGGGAAGTGATGACTTTAATTAATCGAAGGATTCGGATCTAAACCTAAGAACTAGATAAGATGGTGTGGAATTCTAAAGTAACAAGCGGAGTGGTGGATGTGGGTGGCATTTCGATCAATGCTGGGAAAACGTAACTCTGCTGAAATAGGTTCATATTGACCGTAAACAGTGCGGTGATGAGGAGAACTTATCTGAGAGAACAGACGTTAGTGTAGGGGACATTTTCCAATTTGACCAGTAAATTTTACCAGTTAAGAGCTGGTTAATTCTTATTGCATCATATATTAAAGGAATTCATATCATTTCGCATTATATCAGAGTCTGCAGGGGAGTGCGCGAATTTTTAATATTTTCTTCATCGTTAGCGTATCAAATCTCCTTTGTAGACATATACTTATACTCATTCTAAAACCCGATAAGACAATACCCATGAAAACTTCGATACTCTAATTACAATATTACCGATCGGAATCCTCAAAGTTAGAAACACCACCGTAAATTTGTTAAGGAATACTTGACACAGATCCCCACACAGAACCATGAAAATGCATTTAATACGTGTATGTAAGTTTCGAAGATAAGAAACGAAAACTGTCAACAGCTACTAGAGTTTACTACCCCTTCGTGATAATTTGGACGGTACTCTGTTCATTTGCAGATGCTTTGGACGCTCTTGATGACTTAATAATTCTGCCTTGGAGTACACTTAACGTATTGTGGGAGCTATTTGAGTAGTCCACTTAGAAGAAACTAAAATGTCCGTTCGAAATAAATTTCTTCTTTAGTTGCCGGTAGAGATAATTTGTGCAGTCATTTTAATTTCGTGCAGGATGTTTATATGTATGCCCGACTCAGATAAGTACTTTTGTGTTCCGGTGCTAGCCACACAGCTAAAAGGACGTTGCATCTGTAATAAAGCTGTACACATTAATACCAGTTTGAAATTGAAATGTTTCTCCTTCAACAGCAACGCGAATGGGACTGTGGTGCACTTGTACGACTAGTTAATATCCTTGTGTACCTTCTCAACGTATTTATTATTCCAGCATGCATTGTGATTAAAAGTTGGAAGAAAAATTAATTTGAGGCCATTTCGCAGACCGCACGTTAACGAGCCCTATGTTTTGCAAGTGGTATAGTAATTGTGTACCAACAACTTTAATGAAAACTTTTATTGAAAATCACTGCTAAGAAAATTATATTTCTCCATTGTTTTCTTATAGTTTGAATAAGTTTATTTGTATAAAATGGTGAGTGCAGCAATATTTGCACTGCGGTTGAAAAGAGTCCTTAGTCTAGCTTCTACAACAACCACTCGTATTGTGCGTGCTACTATTCTCTGACAAGTAGAGAGTACAAGGAGTCTATAGTTGCCGATTCCGAACCATGGTTGATAATGCCTTTCTAGACAGTTATACTCTTTAAACACTGTCAGTGACGCAAAAGTCCACCAAAATGACTATTTATCGCTCAAATAAAAAAATCTGTACGAAGCAGTGCTATTTCATTATCATAGGATATGTCTTCATCGCTAAAAAAGCAGGGGTAGATTTGGAGAATTTAACAACAACGCAAATGATGAGAAATAGAAAACAAGATTTTAAAAAAATACTTAAAGTACCTCTATTCTTATCTTCTAGCTTCCTCGTTTATTTCCCATGTGTCTACTGAGATCAGGTCTCTTAACCAAATCGGACATTCGTACCTGACTACTGTTACTCAAATTCAAAAGACAATTTTATTTTGTGTATGACTAACTCTTGTCTTGTTGCAAATTTAATGCATAGAAAAATACTGTAATGTAAGATAAAGCCCTACTTTACCTTTTACACAAAAAATGTTTAAGTGTAATATATATGTACATATTACATATACTCGTATATGAATATGTGTATTTATTCATCACTGTATTTATTAAAAAACTATAAAGGCTGGGGAACGTTGATGCCTACATCGGATTACACCAGTTAATATTTACGTATGTTAGAGGGATATCTATATATAGGTACTCTAAGATACTGAATTCCTTTCAAAATTTGCATTATATTAAGCATTTCGTATCTTCCGACACAGTATACGAAGCGAAAGCGCAACTCTCCTTCGTTTGGTATGGGAGACCTTTACGTCAAGAACCAGCAGGACTATGCAGTGAAAAATGTATATTAACATTGTTAAAGTGTCACTAGTGGAATCTCTAATATCCATACGATTTATTCAAAGGAGATTTGTTGTCCATTCTTAGCTTTATCGTTTGTGAAACCATATCAGAATTTATTACAACATGACAAGCCGAGGCGGAGAATTTAAATAACTGAAGAGCTGTATCCAATTGAAAATGATTAAAAATTTCCACCGTACATTACTGACCTCTTTGACAAACACCTTCACAGACGTTTGGCTTAGAAACTTAATTATAGAGCGAGAATAGAGAGTCATTGTGTGCGCATGCCAGAAACAAAGGGGAAGTTAAAAGTATAACAGTTGAAACAAGAAATTTGAAACACACGTGTTATCTCAGGAATGTAGTAATATAAATTTTAGTCAGTGCCATCGTACACAGTTCTAAGGTGGGATTTTTGTTTTGATAGATGCGACTTTATGTGATATACAATATATAAACTGATTGTAAGCTTATTAATTTGTCACACAGGGACTTACTATTTATATCAGTTGTACACATTTTTACTATACATAATGTACTTCTTTTTATCAGAAGAGAGCATTTTAAATTACGTTTTTAATTTGCAAATGCTATTCGAAATTGTAAGTTTCTATTGAACTGTATATTAGAAAGTAGAGTCCATATATGGACTTGTGTCGATAAAGGAGATGCCTCTATTAAAATATTTTCAAACGGAAAATAGTGCGTAACATGCATACATGTACCTATAGTACAGTAGTAGTGTGAAAGTGTCGACTCCTTCGGTGATGTTCTGTATTAAGTCCCCAACACATTCGACTCGAGTCACTGAAATTGCCGAAAAGAGCATATGTCTAGAAAAGGGGTCCCAATCACTGTCATTTGCAATTGGCAAAAACCGTCCCTTGTACTCGTTACAGAACAATAGTAAGCACAACACGCAAGAATAGTACTCAACAACACGGTTGCTGTATGATCCCGGCCAAGAACTAAAACTGACAATGCAACGTAATTAACGTATTATTACAATGTGTTCATTTGTATTCTATATATTATATATTCCCGTTATGCAGAACCTTATAGATAAGATGCGGTAATTATCAACCGCTTATCCATTATTGTAAAAATGTGAACATTTTATTAAAATCTTTTTTATTTGAATCTTATCGCCTAAGAACATAATCCATATAATCGTACATATGTTCATTAAAAATATGTCTTAAAGTTATTAAACTGATTTTTCACTGAACTTTAAAAAAATAAAAAAAATTAACAACGGAAAATCAATAAAAAGAAGAATCTAAACTAAATTGTCCCTCATCATGTACAGGGGGTTCGGTGAGTCGACATCTTCAAACACCATTTCTTCCTGGGCCTCCCATCTTACACTACGAACACTATCTTGCCTGGAAGAAGAGAAATAAAAATCATAAAATTTAATGTCTTTGACTACCGGTCACACAGGAGCAACCGTTGCCATGAACAGACCTGCTCATTGTAGGTTGGGAAGGTGGTGGTGGTGGCGCCGTTCTTGGTGGTGTACGTCGGGCACTATAGATAGAAAAGAATAGAACATTATTAGATATAATAGATGTGGCTTAGAATAACAAGTACGTGTGTACTCACTTCGAACCGGAAGTTCCCCAATTGCCTTGATCCGTAGTTCTGCTGCTCTCTGATGTTGCTCTAGTTATAAAACAATTAGAAATTAGTGTATGCTTTTGAATATATGTCTCTATTTTTTAAATAAATAAATGTATGCATGTAAGCGCAACGATAACAAAAACAAAGTTACTTGTACTTATTGGCACACATTTATCTCATATACTACTTAAGAAGTTTCAGAATATTGACAAATATATTCTACAGAGTCATTAATTGAGCATATCTTCCTAATTCCGACAAATTTAAGAAAATTGTATGTAAATAAAATTAAATAAAATCAGGAAATCTTAGCTTTCCTGTTGATAGTCAGTAAACATATTAGCATATTGTTAGGAATATTGAAAGAAAACAGAAAGATGGATGTAACTACAAGTACGAACACATTACGATACTATAGAGAATTATGAGTAAAAGCACTTAACAAGTCTTAATTTTATCATATCAATATCAAATCAGTGTTTTGTTATATTTAAAATTGAAGCAATAAAAATGTGGATAAGATCGAGTTTCATTTGTGCATTTGTTCACTAGAACCTCTATCATGCTATTTCTTCTTAATTCAGCACGTCAGCAGTGAGAGTATTAAGCCATTTCAGGGGCAAATGACCAGCAAAGTCTAAATGGAGCAGATCTCAGAAGATACAAAAATTCAACCATCTGATAAAATCGTGTAAGTTTTCATGCTCATGCTCCGCTAAATTTGCCCAATATGCTTTTTTGGGATTTTTGTGCAACATTACATTAGTCAAATTCATATGTTCACCACGGACACTTTTACAGCGGTCTATTCATTGAACCTAATTCGATCAGTCCACACATTTTCAAATTCTCCAATCATTGATAATTTTTGATTTCTATGTTCAATGCGGGCAAGTGGTTTTTTTACCTTATATGATGCTAATAGCATGGTTGGTAACGTTTGAAATTAATTATAGGTTAATGCGGATTGTTAGGATGCAAAGATGACACTTGGGACATATTAGGAGCAACATTTTAAATATTAACTTGGTTTATTATATACTCAAAATGGGTTTGGAAATCGAAGAAGCTACTTGTAGTTTTCTGTTCATATGCATCAAACAAATGTATTTATATTTCTATGTGTAGCAAAAACAAAAAGAAAATCTCAACCAATAGTCACAATTATTTTACTAAACATTAATATTTACGTAACACATACATACATATATTTCATATTGAAACATTTAGGATCAAATCGAAAGTTAAAAAAGCAGTATGAAGTTTAACAAAATAGAATGAATTACATCGGTATATTACAAGTATACCCATACAAGTGACTGCTCGTATTCCGCACACGACTGAACTCCTTTAGTTTATTGTGAAGTGAAAACATATTCAATCCAATCGGTACGCCAATGGACCACAAAAGTAAACATATGAAAATAAAGAACCACAGGGCGTTTAAGTAATCAATCGCATTACGACATAGAAAAATCCGATTCGCATCGAATATATCGAAGAGCGGTCTACATTGTGCTGTAGAATCACCCAGTTGCGACGACATTGTCGCTTTGTTGCTTGTAAGATACCCCTTAAGTCTGCAAGAAAAAAATGTATACATAAACGCACACAGAATTCGTATCTGCTACAGAATATTGAATATACAAAGTCACACCGACAGACCCTCTCATTAATTGCGGAAGGGACGGCACAACTCAAAGACGGAAGAGGAAAGGGAAGGTACCTTTTTGTGTAAATTCTTGTCTGATTGCGACAAATTTCCTCGGCTGTCTTCTCAAGATAATTCTGAATGTTCCGCAAGTGATTGAGTGTTTGATTGACCTGTTTTGCCCACGGATCCCTTTGTAGTTCCAATGCGGTCAGATGATAGAGAATTTCATTTTGCAATTGCTCCAAGGGCTGTAAAATTGATGCCTGCAAGCGTTTTGATCGACTTCCGAGTGTCGTCATCCGGGATGATGTTGCTACATCCTGAATCTATATTTTTTATTTGGGAATAACACCCATATAATCAGAAAGAAATAAGAAACAAAAATATTTCTTAATCTGTTTAAGAGTATTTTATAGAGAAAGTAGAAACAGACCTGTAAGGCAACTCTTTGCATTTGATCAATAAATGTCGCCAAGTCTTTCTCAGGCGTTGGTGTGCTCACGCTAGTCCGATAAGAAGTCAAATTGAAAGCGGAGGTCTTCAGCATGTTTTCCAATATACTCTGAATTGTCTGCGTGAGCGATAATAGTGTTCGTTCCGATACTCGAAAAGAACTTATTGCAGCATTCACTTTTGGGAATTGCCTTAAATCAGCCATCTGTGTTGTATTAACAAACTCATCCAATTGAAAGACATTGTAAGATGCTTGGTTTTGTTCGCAACTTCTATAAAAGGAAAAGAAAGAACCACGCTAACTTGATCACAATTAATAAAACAACGGCATATAAATATTTAAAATTAACTTTTAATAATATTAATTTTTTTTTAAATTAAATAAGTTAATAAATTGTTTTGTTATATTATACTTCTTGTATTTAAATGGCCTTATTTATACATGTTTACCTCCGATATAGGAACAGTAACAAGCACATCACAAGTGGTAAGAGCACAGTAACAAGCACATCACAAGTGGTTGCTGTAGAAGCTGGGCCCATATTTACCTCGGACTGTAATATTGTTATTATTTATACATACACGCATCAGTATATATGTATATGTAAATGCATACACGTTCATATGTTCACCACGGACACGTTTACAGTGGTCTATTCATTGAACCTAATTCGATCAGTCCACACATTTTGACGGAAAAGGCCGCTATTTCTCGTTCAATATTGGCTCTGAGCTAATTTAACGACGCCGGCTTGTTAGCATAAACCAATAATATTAGCCCCATAAACAAAGTCTAGAGATCTAGGGCATAATTTTTGTGGATAAATTTGGGTTTCTTGGGGAACATGACGGTTTTCACCTGACCAATAACGCATATTCTGTTTGTTGACGAACCTGTTTAGTGAAGAATGTGCTTCACCATGAAAAAATTGTTCGATGATATTGGTTCAAGTTGGCGTCACCAACTCCGACTGAGTTTTGGTAATAAATTTGAATTATTTTTAAACGTTATTCCTTCATGATCTCCACCGTAATGAAAATGTCGTTTTTACTGAATGTTACGTCATGTGGTGGCCCGTGTCGTTGCGGGTATGTCGACTCCTACGCACTTGGACCTACTTTTCACGGCCCCACCTCTTTCGAGTCACTGACAATGCTCAAAGAGTATATTTGTCTACACAAAGCTTCTCAAACCACTTGTGATAGTGACGCACAACACGAGTGGTTGCTGAGAAGCTATGCCCTGGCCCTCGACGGGCTGTAGCGCCATCCATATTATTATTATACGTCATTGGCAGTTTGATCATTGAGTAACTTTATGAGTAACTCAATATGAACATTTAGCTGGAAACCAATGGAATATAACACGTAATACGAATGAAACACATTATACATGGTATAGAGCGGAAATAACGTATTCCTGTAATATGGAAACAGATCTTAAGAACTAGTATACCTAGTAAATATGACACTTGTTAATTCTGTTAAACGAATGGTATAATTTCATCTGTACTTAATGCTAATATGCAAGAGAACAGTTAATATCTCTAGCTTAATATCACTTATTTAAATAAGGCTACATTCCTACTCACCTTAATGCATTCGCTAATGTGACATTTACGATTGAGCGGTTCACACCTTCTGGCCGTAGTAACTCTCCAATAATACCAGTTTGAGGTTCTTTTGCATACACATAGCCCGGTTTGTCGAATAATTTGCCTAGCATATCATATTCCATATCATCATATAATGGTCGGCACAAAAATACCTCGCCATTTCCGCCAACGGCAAGTGTTGCGATACCAAAGACCATTATTCCCAAACTACCAACACAGATTATAATTACACAGATAACCATTAGAACACCCGCCTTGGTGTTTGAATTACACAAAAGACAACAGAACGCCATCAACATGAAAATGAGTACCCATATAATGATCATGGCTAAAAACCATCCAATGGTCCAATATTGGTTCGACCACTCCTGTACCACTTCATACTGTGGTTGTATCATTTCCCAGGTGCCACTAAGCCGGTCTAACATCGCTACTATTGTTGTTGTCAACATATGGGCATTTGCTGTAGTTTTATCCTTTATACGCTCCAATTGCTCAAGTGTGTCTGTAAATGAATTAATAAACGGACTTAAGAAATTATTGCAAAATCTAACTGAATGAAATAATTTCGGGAAAACAAAATATTCCCTATTATTTTTCATCTAAGATACATAGCCTATTTAGATTTCAGTTGTATCCCATTGGGAAAAGTGCTATAATTCAAATACCCCTTTTAATTTAAAAGTTTTACATATTTATTTAAAATAAATCGAACCGTATTTAAAGTATTTTTGAAAACTATCACATATGTATATAGGCATGTTCGCCGCTGAAAACAATGAACCTAGTTCATACGATTCTCTCACATCATACATAAACAGTCAAATTTAAAATTCCTTTAGAATACATTTCAATTTTACATATTATCGACACCATTTAAAATTATTTATAAATTACATCTAATAATTGTAATAAGAAATATAAGTAATTGTTGACAAAAATTGTTATGAAATATTGTGCAAATAATAACAATGTCAACACAACGTTTAATTCTATAAAAGGATTTTGCTTACCATTTCTCTGATACACTGTATCACGTTTCACTTGGATCGGAAAATTTCCAAATATAGATCTTGAAACCGCAACCTCAGACGATAGATTCTTTACAGTCGAACCAAATTCCAATTCGCCTAAATAGCGCATTCTGAAAATAGTTTGGTCCTCTTGCAGCTGTCAGCAGTTGTAATGTATCGTGAAATTAGTACAGGATGGGTACGGCAGATGATGGTAGTTGATGTAATCAAAAAGGAAAATTGATGTTTAGGATGACAGATAGATAGCAACGAGGTGTAATGAATTACCGTTTTAAGAGAATCGATTATTCCATTCTCTTCAAAACTTCGAATCCTTAGTGTGTCACATAGTGGTCGATCACGAAAAGTGCATTGTCGTTGCAGAACAGATAGTTGTATTTGCAATTCTTCCATTCTTGCCGATGCTTCCTGCGATATTTTCAGTGCACGACCAACAGTCTCCTGCAGCATTAAGACACGATTTATTAACTCAGCGTTGGCTAAAATATTTTTATTGCTGAGTATCTTCTTTTTATTATTGAAACAGAAAGCATACCAATACTTATCCCATGTAACGAATCATAGGCCAATTCAATACCAGTATTTGCTGATACTTCCATGCGTATTGGCTCTCCCAACAGAACATCAACATCTTAATTGGCATCCATGGCATAGAATTGTACAAATTGAAGCGATTCTATATAAGGTATGCGAAAAAGCTAACCTTCAAGATCCTTAATTACTTTCTCTATTGCTGTGTGAAAGCCATTATCAAGTTTGTGTTTTATTTGTAAATGTGTATCCTTAAGGAAAACTTCCATGTCATGCACAGTGGATTTAACCATTTCGGGCGTCATTTCGACTGTTGTAGCTAATCGACTATTGGCGTAGAAAATGCAAAAATCACTTAATCTGTGGAAGAAATATTAATAATATAGTTAAATCTTGAGCAAGATATTTGAATATTTAAATATTTGTTTGTTCTTCTATAATATTATAGAACTAATAATGCTACAAAAATATTGGTACGTTATAAATTTATTCATTTAGTTATTTATTTAAGCTTAATTGAAAATAAGAACAAACTGTGTCATGTCATGGAATCCAGATAGTAAAAAGCGGTGAAGTTTGACACACCGATTCAATGTTGTAATCAAGAAAGAAACCATACATACGTTAAAATTACAAAAAAGATCAGCATAGTTAAAATAGATGCTCTTCGGCGACATATCAAAGTGTTCTCTATTGATTCATCTAGCGCCATCAACGGATCAACGCGGTTACTAAATTCTTCTGCAGATGAATTTCGCCCACAACACCATGCAACGGTTGCCCCAAACGGTATGAATGAAATTGCCACAAAAATGCTCATCAGCGCTATAAATCCAGATTCAATTTTTACAGCCTACGGCATGAAATAAATTGTGTTTAAGATATTTTCGACTACCTCCAACATATCACTTACGTTTGTAGTAAATTCAACTAGAGAGAGATTCGAATGAAGCGCATCCCTGACTAATTCTGAAAGTGAAATATATAAATGCATGAATGCAATTTTAAATTACTATTACTTGGTTTTCTCTTTCATAACTGATACTCACCGAGAGGTAAATCTTCCGGGGTGATAAACGATAAGAAGCCACTAACGTAGGTAAAAAGCGGTGGCCCTGGTGCTATGTCCATTCCTGGGATGCTATATGTGAAAGTAGTTGGGGTGGAAACGTTAAAGTCCATGTTCTCTGCACTTCTAAAGTTAGCTGGAGATGAAATAAACTGTAAAAAGATATAGAAAAAATTACACGAGTTGCATGTTTGAATAGATTTTGCATATACATAATAAAGGCATATACATGATAAAGGTAAGATATTATGTTTGTTTTACAATTCTATTCAAACAATTTTAAAAAACTGTGCAGTTTATTTGGGGTCCACTGAAACTAATGTCTGATAAATACTTGCGACGATATGGAAAACCAACATATGAAGTCAAACTTATACTTAAATAGAAATAAATATTTTCTGCTTTTGCTTTGTGCTCACTCACCTCCACGCCATCAAAATTACTCTTTTGAGACTTATTAACGACTTTAATATTACATTACATATTGTGGCGTCAATAGGGTGAACAAAAATAGCTTTCTGCATTCCAGAAGATTCTACGTTCGAGTGGAAGGGAACAAATTAACTGAGCGAATCACCAAGGCGCTCTTCAACATATACACGGCAGATCAACCGACTCCAACCAACACAGTGAACTGTTGTCTATTGGCAGATGAGTCGCTAATTTTTGCCAGTTCGAAGTCACCATTGATCGCCACGCGAATGTTCGAAATCCGGACAGTGAACTCACTTGACTACTGCACCAAATGGGATATTCGTATCAATGCTGGGAATCCGGTAAATATGGGTTTAAGGAGACCATCGCGAGGTGGAAGCAGATCAGCGGCCAAATGGATAAGCTCGCAATATATAAAAGGGCCACAGCTTGACTACATTTATTGCAGAATGTAAGAAAGATCTAAAGAAGTTATATTTCAAAAGCTGCTTACAAATTTAGGCAGAACAAGCATAGTCGATTAGTATCGAATCGACGTGGGGGTTACAAGACAGAATCGACAAGTACCAAGAAGAGTACCATTTACCAAAAGAAATATTGTCACAGAACTTGTGCAATAGATACAATGGAACAGCGTTATCTAACCATCGACAATTCCGTTGAGGTTCTAGTTAAAAAGAATGCTGACTTCTGGCTAAATAGACAAAAACTATGTCATTGTTGATCGAACAGAAAGAAAGTGGAGCGGGCGGTGATAGTCTCAATAACTTATTGAAATTTGTCGAACTATAGAAAATGGTACGATTGTTTAATGGATGTCAATACGATTTCGAATTGTTCGGCATTTCGTCTTTGCAACTTAGGAAATCATTCTAAGTAACACATATGTAGCTACTCTATTGAGCATCGGTACCTCTAAAAACGTTAATGATTCCATTTTGATATCATTTGAAGATCACGAAATTTGAAGTCCATGCGGCAACAAAGAGTTGGTACTTAGTATCTAACAAGGGTCTTTTTTCTCTATTTTCAGGGTTATTAGGAATTCAGGATGGCTGTCCGACTCACTCACATGCCGGGTACGAGGAAGGCGTTAAGAGAATAAATCCCCCTACGCACAATGGGTCCCTCAGCATCTTAGTGAGACGTGGCTTACGCGTCTAACCTAACCTAACCTATGAGTTGTTCAACCATAGACTTCATTTAATTTCTTTCTTTGTTAATATCTCTGTGCATTAAAAATATATTATTATTTTTAAAGTACAGCTTAAAATATAGCATTGTATGGATAAATAAATTGAAAGGGGCATACACGCATTTTCATAAATTCAAATTCGTTGCTCTCAAAGATCAAGGTCACCAAGATAACTTAAGTAAACACATATTTTTGGAGTTTAAACTATAAAATTCTGCAGTTTTCTTCAGTAGATTTGACTTTATTTTCAAGTGAGGTGACTTGACAATGATACCATTAGAGTTTGGACAATGCTCCTATTACATGTAGGACCATATTCAAGTCAATCGCCGAGTTTACTAACTTCCATAATTCACGGCTACACCTATTTTGAGTCACTGAGAATGGTCAAAGTGTACTCCTGGCATAAAACTGTAAGCCCACTCGTGGTAATAGAACAATGGCACGCACAACACGAGCTGTATGTCCACCGCAAACTGTCGCGACACGTCGAAATGATTTTGAAGCGTTGGGAGAAGGAGCAGGGAAATAATGTGGTTAAGAAGGATATAACCACAAGGCGCGTTCAAGGAATAGATTGGGCGACAGTACTTTTTTAAAACCAGATTCCGAAATTCGCATTATTTATAATTAAATATGTTAACATAGTTAGAATGTCGTAATGTGTTTATTTTTTCAATTTAAAAATGATACAACTTATATCACAAAATTACCTGAAGGTCATATGTTCTCCTTTTGCCTTTATAATTGTTTAATCCACTGGTTTCATTGAAAAGTTCAATCAATAAATGCGACATGTGTATTATGGAGCATTATCTTGAGTTCTGGTTCACTCTCATAATATGACAACACTTAATCGGTTACAATTGCATTGGATTTTATTGACACAACATTAAAAATTTATCAAAATGATCATATGCTCTCATGTATGGCTTAGACCTGTAAGAAAGAAAAAAATGTAATAAAGAGGAAGAATCCAAAAACAATCACTGTTCAAATAAGTTAATTTAAAACTAAGTAATACACCAATTACTAATATGAAAACTTTATTGACAGACAATTTTATTAAATAAGGCAATAAGTCAGTGATGAAAACATGGCAAATAATGTTTCCCCAATGATGGAAACAACATCACTTATCAACCTCTATGGATGGGTTTATACAACTCCTACAGCCGACGGGTCTTTTTAATCTTTATGGATGGGTTCACAGAACTCCTACAGCCTACGCGTCTTTCAATCTCTATAGATGAGTCCACAGAACTCCTACATAATACGCGTACTTTCAATCTCCGTGGATGGATCCACAGAACACCCACAATTTGTATAATAGGTTTAATTTGATCGGATCATATGTAATCTGCATCTGGACGAAATTATTTGCACAAACAAAATCATTATAAAGTTTCGATCGATTTGAAAAGTAAATTTTTTTATTTTAATATTTGGCATATTACTGGCCGACGCACGTTCTCAGCAATGCAACAATTAAATATGTTTTTTACGTCACATTGTGCACCTAGATTGAATAGATCGAATCGACTAAGTCTAATGCACATTTGTTGTCCCGACTTCTGTTAGAGTTCTGAAATTGACGACAAAGTCATAGACTACATGCGTCTGTTTATAATGTGTAAGGGTTTTCAGATAGCCAGTTAAGATGTTAAGAGAAGCTTTTGAGTAATGTTATTCGAAAATATCCAGCTATAACGAAGCTTAATTCCCATCTGACGCTCTTATTTTTGGCCATTTTGTTCATAATATTTACTAAGGTATGAACCTAATTTTGTGCTCCGATGTTTTTTTCTACTTTTATTTTTTTGCTAGGAGTGTTCTCTGCCTGTATCAATAATGGTCGATTGAACTTTGTAGATTTACATTTATTTACGTCGTGGTCTTTGAAGTGTATGGTTGAAAGTGATTTTTCGATATACTTTGTAAACTATATTTTTGGTAAGTCAATGCTTTTATTTTGTTGATATTGTGTGGTAGAAAATAGACGCAAATAATATATTCAATGTGAATTTAAATGATAAATGGTGAATAGTGACTATTACAGATCTTGAAATATTGATGTTGCATTGACGCAACACTGGTATATTAAATTGATTATTTATTTGTTAAGACAACAAAGGTTTCGCGTAAGAGCTTCAACGGTTGACAAAATAAAGATGTTGATGGATTTTAATTGGGATGATTCGGCAGTTGAAGCAGAAAACATGGACGACGATGATTTGTTGGATGAAATTATCCAGAAGGATACTGCAGAAGTTCTGACAAATCATACATACCAAGATCGATATAAATATAAATATTTAAAATAAAATATTGTATATGGTATTCCAAACTCCAACTGAACAAAATGTGGTTGCAATACACAAAAAAAATGTTTTATGGAATAAAGCTCTAAAGTATTTTGTGTGAAAGCAATAGTCGTATTTATATAGCATTTTCAAGAAAATTGTTGGTACACATAGTTGCCCATTGTTGCGTATACGCAACATTACCTCCTGTCCCACCCACTCCGAATATCGTACTCAAACTTTGCATTTATTTTTTTAGGCTCCTATTCAACTATTTTGACCAATAAATACTTTTTAAACTAACCGAAATAATTCAGGCGTCAAAGAGTTAAATAAGATTTAAAATGAAGTTAGGTTAAATTAAGTTAATTTCATCAGTTAGCAGAATCAACTTTAAATTTGATTTAAAATTAATAATTCATTTACTTACATAACAGAAAGTAAGTATATAATCAAAACAAAATTTAAAAATCCAAACAATTCAATTCAGCATACTCCGTCAATTTAAATCCAACGGGAAATATTAAATCCGCATCGTTTTCCCAGTAAATTATATGTTAAATTTGATTTGAATTTAATTGTGCCTCACAAGTTCAGCACTATCTTCAAGTTTGTACCTTACAAAATTTAATGGATTTGTGACTTTTAATATTTGAATAGGTATGCATCTACATACGTCCACTTTCACTAGTCACTATCACTCCTGCACACAAGCTATGAATTTAAATCCTCCTTTGTCTTTATAAGAAGAAACTCATATACTACTTATGCTGGTTAGGGTGGTGGAGATTACATTCAATATATCCTTGAAATTAGCATTGAAAAGCGATGGGTTTACACTGTTCACCACCACAAAAATCACCTTCATTTCGGATTCATAGTTGCACTTTTACTTTCACTAGAAGCCATTGAAGCCATACATGGCCTTAGATCAAAACATATCTGGAACAAACCAATTTGGTGTTTTAAAAGGAACGAACTAGGTCGCGTGGCATGACATCCAAACACAATCACTAAGGAACTTAGGACACGTATACATGGAGTTTTAACTATTTATGTGTGTAGATTTCTATTAAAACAATTGCTCTGTTCTAGGACGTAAATTTAAGATAAGGAATTCAAACTTGAAACGTAAATGAACACAAAGTACATATTTTATCTGCATATGTAGAATATTAAAAAGCTTATAGTTATTAATTGTTTTAAAATACTATGTTTTTAATTTCATATAACTTAAAGTTTTATTATTTTGAAATATTTTATTTTTAATGGAATAACGAAGTAACGAAGTAAAAAAATAGCAAAACACGTTTGAATCACAGATGCAGCGAATAAGCAACGTGAGCGCGACGACATCGATTCTGCAATGAATTACGGAAAAATAGTGAAAAATCGTAACGATTTTCTAGCGTCCTACTTCACAAATGGTAATTACTTTAAAAGAAAGAGGTGATGAAAATAGAAGAAGAGAGGAAACTAAAGACTTTAATAGTGAAATGAAGAATTGAAAAATAGGGGAAATCGCCCTTTTCAAAGGGTTGTTTAGAGTTCAAATCTTGCGTATAATGTCTAAAAGTATGCACACATCTACTTAAATCGTAATTGAGAGGTGTGCACCCGCATGTGTACTTTACTTACAAAAGACGACAAATAGTTGGCAAGGCGATTGAGTTCTCTTGTCTTATCTGTTTATTGCATATTATGTTGAATATTACAATTCTAGACACATCAACTACAATTAAATCTGAATTAAAATTGAGAAGTTAAGCATTATATTAAGTTACATTGTACTCATGACATATATATGTAAATGCACATTTATTCCATGTGCTTAGAAATATATGTATAACATGTAATATATGTATACATGTGATTGCATTCAAATATAATTCTAACTTTGATCTTGTATAAATAAGGGGAGAGTACACGATGCTCCTTCATTAGATACAGGTTGAAGGGGCAGCACTAACACCCAATATATGAATGTTGCATGCAACACGTACGTGTATTTCCCTAAAATAATGTATTTATATAGGCTATAACCGATTCATGATTACGTCAAAGTCAGCGTCAACATTTTATAATTATTTCTCGAATAGGAGGTTCAATCCCCGAACTTTCATAATTCACCGCTTCACCCCTTACAAGTAATTGAAAATACGGGATGACTGTAATTGCTGGAGAATACATACGAATATACAAGTTAACACCCAAAATGATCACATCCATATCAACCAGCAGTGATGCACGCGCTGAACAAGACGATAATGCATCATTCTCACGAAGTGTATTCTTAAGACCTTGGGTTCATAAGAATATTAACCAGACGTACAGCACTACAACAGCTATGCAAATACGCTAGGCAAATACGGAATCCACCTGCAATCACCTAGCTAGGCATATCGATGACGCGACGTCTGCACCTGATCCTCTCCACATTTTTCCAATGCCATTCCTACACGTTGAGTTTTGGTTTTAGGTAAGAACATTTGTAAAAAATAGTTGATCAATCAAATAGAGTGGTAAATAAATAATAGAAATACCTTTTTTTTAAAGACTTGCGTAAAAAGTCTGACTTGCACAAGATACAGAAAGTTGACAGTCTTGTTGACAGTCCAAGATGAAGTTAAGATTTAAAGCATAAGCCACGCTTGAAAAAGCATGTACAGTCGCTAAATAAAACCACCAATGGCGTCTCACAGCGGTTGAGTCAAAGTTCGAAGAGTAGAAAATCATGACAGTGAAGGATGATTATGCCTGCATAAATCACAATGTCACTTATACGAAATTTGATATACTCGTATGTTGTGTATCATTTCTTGTAAACATACACTTGGTCAGTGGCAAGATGTTTTCAGGATGAAGAAATCATATAAAGTGCGTCGCTTTGGCTAAAACATATATTGAACATTTTAGAAAATAGCTTGCTCATATTTTTGTCTATACTAATATTAAGCACTTGGTCAAACGTTAAACTGTCGAGTCGAGGTTTCCGTATTTTTTTTAGTTGACTCCAGTGGACTCCGTCTCTGGATTCCGAAGAAATGACGATCAATTTTCGTAGTTCATGTCTATACCTCTTCCGTATCACTGGCAATATTCAGAGAGTACGACTTGTGTAGAAAAAATAACAGTGCAACGCACGGTTGTTGTGGAAGCTGGGCTCAGGGTCACCTGAGATTATTATTAAACGCGATACTAAACGTTTTGCTTAAAATCCTAAATATTTCAGTTGCATTCTCAAGCTTTACTACAGTTTCTTCTTCTCCAGAGTTTTCCTAGGGCAAATGGTTGTGTTGCTGTAACCATTGAGTACGAAATGGGTGAATAATATGACGCTGCTGTAATTCGGGTTTAACTGTACATATTTTTAATATATATTTCCAATTTCGCAAATCAATGAAATAAAAGCCTGAAGGCATCCACATACAGAGGTATATGTGTTTTATATCAACAACCAAGGCCTTAAAGTCAGAATAGTTCACATATATAAAATGTAATGGTTATAACTCTTGTGATGTAAACATTTTATGGTTAGTTTACATGTGTCTTGTTTTCTTATAATTTTCTTTTTGGGACTTACATTTTACGAGTTTACATTGCACAGGGAACCACATGTGTAGTGTCCAATCTGCAGTGTGGGGATACTAAAAAGTTATTTAAGTTTTTCGGACCCGTTTTTAAGTTAATCCTCACTGTAAAGATAGTGCCTTTCTTATTCCAAAAGGATAAGAAATATATATGCTAACAACAAATATGTACTAAAAGCATAACTAATTATGAATTAATTAGCGTTCTAGTACCTCTAACATGCAGTCATAAAAATATAATATATATTCTTAAAAAAAATTCCTAATTTTCTCAATAAGATATAAACATAACATTTGTGTATACATATCCATAAATAGATTTCTCAAAATAATAATATTTAATTTGCCTATACCTAACTCTGACATATCTCAACTCGTAAGCTCTTTGTTCAGCAATTGTTTTCCTCACGTACATCAATTATCTTAAACTGTCAAGCCATTGAAACCCCTTAAACCTCTTAAGCTTTGATAAAATATCCACTGAAATATAGTACAAGGACAATGAAGAACTCATTGAATTTTCCTCTTATGGATGATACTACGTATAGTATTGGGTTTTCATTCACAGAATATGTCGTGTCAGCGATTTCAGTACGGGATAATATGTAAATACACACCATGGGTTCTGGCATACGAAATGATAAATGTGTCTCAACCACAAGTTTCGTTGCATTTTAAGGAACGAAGCAAATGTGTAACAATAAAGGTATGAAGTTAACATTTTGATTTAAGAAAAAAATTTTAATTATTCTTCCTGTAACTCACTTCTTTATGTTTCCTTCATCTCTCATCTACTTCTGTTTACTTTGGAAAAATATGTCATCAGCAAATTAAGTCGATTTAACTTTGCAAAAATATCAGATTGCGGAAGCTACACATTTTCCATTGTTTCCCGATTAGAGTTTCTACTATCTCTTGCAAACTGTTGTCTAACATTGCACCTACTATGTGTACATGTGTATATGGTACTTACAAAGTGAACCAGAAACACTATGTGCAGAAGCGGCTTGACACTAATGGAATTATATATCACAAAAAAGTCTACCTCTAAGTGCGAAAAAGTGCAGACTTCATTCGGGTATACATATGTATGTATATACCTACCTCCCACAGTTACGAGTACGTGGTTCATATACGATTTTCCGATATTTTGTGTTGCAGAGTTTTCTGTGGGTTTTGTAGACAAATTTCTAATTGAATTGGTAACGACATCGCAGTGTTGACTGTTGGGGTCAGTCATAAATTACACAGTAATATAATGTAGAGATTTTTGTTCGCTGTTTTCATTAATACTGGCATTGTGGAAACTTAGTCCACATAGTCGTTCATTCTATGTACCAGTTTTCTTCCGAGAATTTCTGAGATACATATGAGCTGGTGAAAGAATTTTGATAACACTAAACAGGCAGTTGACTGTTGATTAATTTTAATTATTGTACTTGATACAGCCCTAGGCGAGAGAGCGCAACGCTATCCCGACTAGGCTGGATGATATGCGAAAGGCCCACATAAATTTAAAAATGCGTTAAATGCCTACCAACGAAGGCTCGTTGTGGAAAAATGGTTAAGCTAGAAGGTCTTCAACCCAAAGCGAGAGGTCTTCGCCTGACTGTAACCGCACCGCATCTGCTGCTGTTCAAATCTCAATCCTGTTATCCTGTTAAGCCCAATAAAAAAAAAATGATTTGACTGTGTAATTTCTGAAAGATTACATTCTTTTGCAAGTCCCTTATGTGCAATTCTCAGTGTATTACTTACTTAGCAGACCTATGACCCACGGAGAGTCCGGGTCTGAGACATAGCTGCCTTTCATCGCTGACGGTCCTGGATACACTTCTTCTAGTCATCAAGGAGGAGTAGGTTCAGGCTTCCTCTCTTTCTGGAACAAGGCGGCTTAGATTCAAAGACCCTCTTCGCTGGAGCGTTGGTGTCCATTAAGCCAATGCAGTCGACGGATTTTTGGCTTCCGGACTACATCCATATCCTAGTACAGCTTGTATAGTTCGCGGTTGTATCCGCTCCTCCATTTACCGTCATCGCAGACGTAGAGTTTTTCTTCCGCAGGCAAAAAGGATCAGTCCTTCGAGTCAGGAGCTTTGAGCGCAGTTGTTTTGAAAATCGAAATAGTAGCGGTTGCCAAGTTATTTGTGGAGTTCACGTTTGCCCCGAGGTAGACAAGCTCCTTTACTACCTCGAAATTGTAGCTGTCGATCGTGGTCGAAGTTGTGTCCAAGGTGGTATGCGACGGAACGTTTTTTTAGTCGACAGCATATATTTTGTTATTTTTTTTTTGTTTTTGTTCTTCGCCTGTTCTTCAATCGCCGTAAAAGCTTCTACTATCCCAATTTTGGACTTATACATTGACAGTCAACCACACTATCTTCTCCAGTGCCAAATTCAATAAATCACACTTCAGCGCAATTCTTAACATGAATTTGTAAAAATAATGTTGACTGTAACTAATCTTAAATTGACTTCGGAAATAAGTCAAGGTAATCCGGTTGATATTATCTACTGTTTTCATTCTTAATCAGCGAAAGGTACCAACATGAAAAATTTCGCAATAATGTTTCGTATCTATGACCAGACATTATATTACAAACCAGGCAAAAATAATATAGGGGATGTTAAGATGCAACGCTATTGAGTTTTCTAAAGTGTATGTTATTAAAACGTTACATGTTGCATTTGGATTTGGATCTTTCTTTAGAATAAGCCTCGATTCTGTGATATCATTTATTATAGCAATTTAAAAACATGACAATCAAATAATCTGACTTTTAAGTACAACCTATTTATTCACATCGTTAATTTAATAAAATGTTTGGCATTATAATAAAATAATATTTAAATTCATTGAAAAGCAACAGAGATTGAAATTCATTTGATAACTTATTCTAATTTAACAAAAACAAGAATAGGACACTTCAACAGTTAGTTGAATTTACTAAACTGAGCTTATTCAGTACTTCGTATGGTCCCTTTTTGCTTCGATAATTCAGATAATCTCTTACCAAAACATTGACCAAACTTCAATGTTGGCTTAACGTGGCGATCGCTTGTTGGCTCACCAGGCTGTTTGTATTTGTATTTTATTCTAATTTAAGTAACACTGTGCAAGCATATCTTATAACTGGGATATATGTTTACAGTATGATTCAATGATAAAATTATTATGATAAAATAAATTTATTCGTTCCATCAAACCAACTTTGCCCAGTCGCTAACACAATATTTTAAGGATAACTTCTATGTATTAAACGAAATTCAAACTCAAATCATCTTATTATTTATTGCATGTGAACACGTTTGTTCGCTCTTAATGATCGGCAAGGAATTCCGCCGTCCATGGTGTTGTCAAAACCACCATATTTTTGTTACGTCACTCAGGGTCCATTTTTGATACTGGACAGATGTATTGCTTAAGCTTACATATCACTTCAATTTCGAATATTAAAAAATGAAAAAACAGGAATTGTCTGTTGATACTATCAAAGCTCCTCCATTGGGAGGAAACTGGATGAGCTGCACATATTCCTTGGCGAATTCTGCCGAGAGAAGGCGATATGAACTGGCCATTCGCAGAGGCGAAACCAGGGAAAAGGCCTTAACTTTTGCTAGAACCCTACAAAAGAAGTAAAGGTCAGAGGATCACACTTCCTTAGCACCAGCAGCCAAGGAAGCCAGGGCAACATCCACACCGAATGCTCCCACTTTTAGCCAAGTGGCCAACGCTGTTAGGTTGGATGTTGTCCCGGTGGACATAAGCAAAGAACCTTTGTCCACAGAGCGAATGGCTCTATTCCAAAAGTCTGTTACAGACGTCTTCATCGACCTGAATAACAAATTTGTTCAGGTTTTTCAGGTTCGATATTTTTCAGGTTCGACCCACAAGACGGGATGGCTCGTTTTCATCTATTCAAACAGTGCTACTGCTGAATGGATGAGAAACAACTTTGAGGCAATCAAAGTGAAAAGTGGACTTTTAACCTGTAGATTCCCTCCATAATATCTTTATGTCTATGAAATGAAAATTTTTCTTTGGTGGCAAATAACAGATAAATGAATAAAACAATGCATGTATTGAGATATGAAATCGATATCTTATACTGACTCTGAAGGGGATGTTTGAGAAGCATGACAACGACTTCTTTCCGTTCACAAACGTAATAGATGTCATTTCAAGATTCAAAGTTGACACTTTTATCGGTTGAGGAAGTTGGTTACCCCATGCAGAGTTCTGTTCAGTTGGTGACAGATCTAGATGCTGTCTGAGCATTGTCATTGACTCGAAAAAGATGTAGTCATAATTTATTATAATTATTGGCACAAATTTCAATAAAACGGATACATTCATTTGGGTTTTACAAAATTTTTTCCATCGCCTGAATACAAAGGATAACGTTGAGCAGAGTGGTGCCTTTTGTATGGTTGAAATCTATAAAATCGTGGCCAGATTTCAATTACAACATAAAAATAAGTTAAACAAATAATGCAGTTCGTTTTATGGTCCCTATATGCTTAAACAAATTACTGTTTTACTGAGAAAAATATCTATCTAATCTCATCTCTGTTGTTGAGTTTAGTCTTTCAATTGATAAATATAAATACATACACATAGCTTACATTTTATTTAAATTGTGTATTTATTTTTCAATAAAATTATTTTGTATATCAAATTTTATATTTCTTTAGATGTGAATGTTTCGTTTTTGGTTCAGGCCTTTGATTTGTAAATCTATCATAAGTTCACAAAAGGATATTTGTTACTATTATGAATTTCATTATACCTATAATCTTTGTTTCTACTTTCGTAGGCAATGCATCTGATAAAATAATTTCTGCTCCGTCGAACAAAATTATATGCACACTGGCCAGCAATGTAATACTAAGGATATCATTTAATAGCCAATGAAACTGTTTTTTTGGTAAACACTCCAAATTTCTCTGGATTGGTTGAAAAGTTACTACATATAGTTTACAAAATCACACTAAGCCTTTTGACAGGAACCACCCACGAAGTTTAGTTTTTAATAGAAGAAAAAATGTAATCAACGGCTGCAATATCGTCCTTTATTGCAATGCACACTTAAACACCAGGTTCAAGCACAATCGAACGAAAATAATTGCTTGTTCTGAACAAGTACATCGTAAATTACATCAATAATTTATGAGACAACACTCTTCACTACTTCCGTAATGTATGTATTCAGTACTATGCAACGATTCAGTTCAGGAGAGTAAAACAATTTAACCGAACTTTTGTCAAAGATAAGCTTATTTATGTCTCCTCATAATTCATGAGTTTCCTCCTTCTCAAAGTCAAAATTCTGTATATATGTAAATATTAGAACTACACCCACTGCTGTTTTGCATGAGAGTGGAACCGATACCCAATGAGTCACATCAAAGATATGTATGAATGTAAGTAATGAATAAAATCCGAGTGAACGACGCCTATAGCTTCTAGCGAAATATGGAGAATTACTTTTTTCAAATGCACATAAAAGCATTTATGAAACAAGGATACCAACATGAGAATTCCGTTCATCCGATTTGTTTAAATTATTCCTTCAAGAAGCCATTTTAAATGTATTAGTTAAGGCAATTTAAAATAAAATAAATATCACGAATAATTTGTTTATAATTCGTCACAAAATCTGCGCTGCGTTTATGAACGGAAAATGTCTTATAGAGGGTGGTTCTGAACCTTAACTTGCTTATGCATCCACCTTTTAGTTGCCCTTGTGGATTTCATGTCCTCGCACCCAAAACAACTTCAATTCAGGCTATATAACTTTGAAGTAATACGTGCAGTTCATGAGAGCTTTAAGTACTGCTTGGCTGTCAGGGAATATCGACAGTTTTTTGATATATAGTTTTCGTTTAAAAATGGAATGTACTGCTTCATTTAAGGCAAAAGCGGAATGTGTAACTGACTTCTACTTGCCCACTTTTAGATCTAGACCCATTTGTGTAACATTCTTGGTCTCTTATCCAATGCATTATTATATTTGTCTTTATTGGGAATTAAGATACTCTCTCTTGGAATTATGATATCACGTCATCGGATCAGCTTTTTCATATTCTTTAGATTCAATATAATAGCGTAAACACTCCAAGGGTCGTTTGCTTATGCTTATCTTAGTGATATCAGTTTCACTTAACGACTACCAAAAGGCATAATCAACAATCTTGGTCAGGTCCTCTGTTGTGTTACAGCAGGTAGAATCCACTTTCCTTTAAACAGGTTTTCCTAATTCATTTGCTAATGCAAATTTGTAATGAACATACAATTAATCCGAGAAATAATTCCAATGCACCTATCAATCAACTACTCATCACATTAAAGTCTTACGTGACTGGAACATATTTGCAGATCATTGCTGATTTCGTAGGGATTCACTTTTCGAGTGTATTCTAACTATCGAAATTGCAAATACCAAAAAACATTTCTTTCGAGTAGCTCCTTTTCGATCTGGGATTTGTGCCATCTATGGAACTCACATCAAAATTCACATTTCCACATACGCTCCTTCTATATCCATAACGACCCCAACCGCTATATCTTTCGATTTAGGACAAGCGAATGTTATTTCGTGAATTTTCCCGTTTGATAAGCAATTTATAATTTGATCCAAGAGCGAGAAATATCGAACAATTGGAAAGAGTATGCTCAACTTTAGAGGACCCGAGACACTTTTGAGTTTGGGCCTTCAACATTGTTCTTAAGAGGATCGGTGATCTCCTGCAAGTTCGTACAAGTGTTAACCTAAGCCTATCAATAGGGCGTTTGCTAGCACTGAGACGGAAGCGGCTAAGTAGAATTCGTTGGTCACTTCGGAGACAAGAGTTGTGCGTGCAATCTTGGTCTTGTTTGCGTTAATAGTATCTGCAAGAGAAGATTCAAACATCAACTTTACAGCGATATGACCTTAGCCAGGCGGGTCATGAACGCATGGACAACTTTTCTCCGTCCGAAGAATCTGCGACTCTGAACGCAACAAAGATCGGTGGCTCATCCAAGTGGTGAAGGACCTCAACACAAGCTGTGAAAAAGAATGAGCTTTTTATTATCTTTATATTATTTTTTTTATTGGTAGCCGGATTCCGGATATTCTGAAAAGATGGATGATGTTATGAGGAGTACTTTCATATTCACATACATTTGGGGAAATACGAATGATAAACATCGATACGGTACTTTCTATAGAAGTGCGAATATTATTACAATATCCTTCCATTCATTGCATATTACAAAACCATAAAAAGATGTCTAATCGCATTACATTTGCATGTTATAAATGTGTTATCGCGTTAGTAAATGCAAAGATGCATATTTTTTCTTTGAATGTACCAGCATACGTGAATTCAACCTGAAGAGAAAGTTGAAAAATCGCATATTACAACTACATAGGATGAAATTATAAATCTGGCACTGGCACCTAATCTTACTGAAGCTGTTCCCACCATTCAATTTGCAGTCATGACCTAACGAAGTAAACTACGTAAGCCATTTTATATGGAAACAGAGACAACTATATGTACATAAGTATATCTTTTGCTTTTACAATACTAAATACATTTACAAAGAAAAAGCTATAATGAACAGATGAATAAATGAAGTAATAGGTATACCAATATCGGCGAGTTTTTTATACCTAAAGTTTATTATCTTAAGTATTTACAAGACCCCAAAATTAAGGTAATTTAAAAAAAAAACAATCACCATTTCTTTTATTCTTTGACGCATTTTTATATTTACAAAATGAGTATAAACACAGCTCTTCTATCACCTACAATACGGATCGGGTGCACAAAGAAATTCAATCCAATCCTTCACTTATTTAAGACCTCGTTGGTACATGTTGCTTTTATTGTATATAACCATACGAATTACTTACTTACTTATTAGGCGACCCTTGGAGAGTCTGATCCTTAGTAATAGCTGACTTCCATAGCTGACGGTTCTAGGCAGGCTACTTCCAGTCATCAAGCTGTCTTGCTTCCGCGATAACTTGGTCTTTATACCACAGGTTCGGTCTTCCTCTCCTTCTGGAACCAGAAGACTCGATTCGAAGACCCTCTTAGCTGGAGCATTGATGTCCATGCGCTCGATGTGGCCAAGCCAGTACAATTGACGGATTTTTCGATTTCGGACTACATTCGCATCTTGGTACATCTCGTAGAGTTAGCGGTTGTGTCTTCTCCTCCATTCACCTTCCTTGCAGACGGGACCGCATATCCGACGCAGATTTTTTTCTTTCGAAAGCACCAGGTTTTGCACCAAGTTTTGCTTAAAGTCCAACTTTCGACTGCCAAAATAAGAGCTTTGAGCCCAGTTGCTTTGAAAACCGAAGTAGCAGCGGGGTCCAATGGCGATTCTACATCGGATCTCCACTCTGATGTTATTTGCGGAGTTCACGTTTGCCTCAAGGTAGACAAACTCCTTCACTACCTCGAAATTGTAGATGTCGATTGTTATGTTTTGCCCTAGGTGGTGTGTGGCGAAACGTTTCTTGGTCAACAGCATATTCTCATTGAGCTAGCTCGTATCACCTCTTCTTCAAACGCTGTAAAAGCTTCCACTGTGGCACGTTTCGAACGCGGGATGATGTCTATATCGTCTGCTTAACCCAACAGTGGGACTGACTTGTAGAAGATAGTTCCTCCCGTGTTTACAGCTGCTCTCTGAGCTTTCTTCTCCAGTACCAGAATTAAGAAATCACACGACATCGCATCCTTTCCGAAATCTGGTGCAGGTTTCAAACGGCTCACAGGTTCTTTAACCGATCTGTACTGTGCATCGCGTATGTGTTAGCGTGGTGCGAACCGGATCAGTTTTCCCGGGATCTCGAATTTGGCCATCACATCTATTAGCTCCTTGCGATTAATGCTGATGATAAAACGGATGTGCGTATCGATTTGAAACTCGCTGATCTTCTCCAGGATTTGCTTTAGAGTGCATGGCTATAGTCTATTTGCCCGGCCGAAAGCCGCACTGGTACGTGCCGATTAGTACGGTGAAAAACGGCTATAGACATTCACACAGTACGCTGTACCGGATCTTGTAGGCGAGATGTACCTCTGTAGATATTACAAGAGGTAGGATCGCATTTGTATACCCCATAGGAGTTGCTTTCGCCTTCCCAAATCCTGTTGATGATATGGTGCATGTTCCCTACCGGAACACCGCCACCGGCTTTAAAGAGCTCTGATGGTAAACCATATCTGGATGCCTTTCCTAAAACCTGAGACCACGCCTATGTCAGGCATGTTCGACGTAGGCATATCGTACTCATTTAATTTCTCCTGCAATCGCCGGTGTCCTCCTGTCCCCGAGAACGATTATTCTATCGTACTCCGGATAGGCTGCGTAGGCACCGCCCATGAGGTCGTAATAGTCCTCTTTGATAGAATCTTCACCCTCTTCGGTAGGGGCGTGTGCACATGAGGCTGATATTGTCAAGAAACTGTCATGCAAGCGGGTTACATACAGTCTTCACTTGTACTGCTTTGCTGTAGTATCCATGGGCCCCAAATTGTCAATGTGCTGCGTTTAATCAAATGCATCACAATCGTGCTTCTCGTTTGCGTTTTATGTCAGACACCCTAAAAGTATGCATTGTTTTTGTGTCTGAAAAGTGTTCACTTCTAGAAGTATCTCATACTCTTTTTGAACGGAAAATATTAATATTCAAAACCTCGATATCTCCTAAATTCAATGATTAATCTATTTTTTTTGGTCATTATATTTTGTGCTTATTTCGTCGAATTCTAAAAAATGGCGTATTCAAAACTTGGCGCCTCGGAAACCGTAGTCGTGCCGTCAACACATCACAACGTAATTGCCACAACAGAAATTTCAAAGGCTGAACGTGCTTTTACTGCTCTCCTTATAATCGATAACATATTGGATGCGGAATACAATGTGAGAAAACTCTTCATTTTTGATGTTGTACAATTCAACGACTTGATTTGTTGTAAGGTCGTTGAAATTTGGGATTTTGTTTATCAATAATAGAATGATAATAGTCAAGCTAATCGACCCGAGGAATCAGAGTGAACGCCAATATTTTATATATAGAAGAATTTGCGTTAAAATCACAAGATTAATTTTTGCGACGTATTTTTAAACGCATTTTGTTATTTGCTTGAAAAAGTAGTAGTTTTTCTGACAGATAAAGTTGTACAGTTTAAAAGGCACTCATGGCACAATATAAACAGACCATAAGCCATTAATTCATTAATTCTGACAGCACCCATAGAAACGTCAAGCTGTTTTAAAACTACTGCATTTTTTGAAAAGCAACGTTATCATTTTTGTGTGGGGCTGCGTTGTTTTCTTATTTTATCATTTAACTATTTAAATATAACCAAAGTAAAGTAATATAGTAAACAAAAAACTATGGGACTGAATGCTGTAGTTTTTGATTTTGGGATAGAAGGTGCAGATAAACTTTACTTATTAGAAAAAGATCGTTTGAAAAGTTTTAAGATGTGGCCGTTTGAATGTGACGCTCCATGCAGTATTCAAAAGGTTTGGAATCTCCATAATTATCCGCTATTTCAAAGTTAATATATTATTGTACAGATGGCTGAAGCCGGCTTTTATTGGTGTGGTAACGAACGGGAAAGCGACAGTGCTGCATGTTTTGTCTGTGATAAAATTTTAGATGGTTGGGAGGCATGTGATGATCCATGGGCAGAACACGCGAAACATGCACCACAATGCATGTTTGTAAAAACTGCAAAGCCTGAGAATGAGTACACGGTCAGTTAGAATTTATCTTTCTCTTAAAATGTATGATGTAAATATCGTAAATGGGAATAGCTTCGTGTTCGTGTGTATGTAAATATTAACTAATTAACTTTATTTTCTTCCAGGTAGAGGAGTTCATTGATCTATTCGGAAATGTTATTAAATCCCATTTAAAAAAGTCTGGCAATAATATTAAGAAACAAATTCGGCAGTTTGCTGAGAAACAAATGAACACGTTCTTGGACTCAGCTTAGCCAATGATTTATTAGAAAAAAATACTTTCTGTTCCATCACTCACATTTAATTTAATGTAAATTAGTTAATATATAAACAACAAATGCACTACTCTTATTGCGTATTCTTATCATTGCATTACATTTTGATTGCGTGTTCTCATAAAATTGAATTGCCGACTACTTTTTTGGGATATTTCTCTTCTCGTTAACTGTTTGTTTGGCTCACATGATAGGAGCCGAGGACTTCGGACCTTAAGAACTCAGCAAAACTACGTGTATAGGAGACACCAAGTAATTCTATATTACTCAATAATACCATCAGCACGAAGCAATTGTCTATAGTTTTTCTGTATTTGATCTTGGTACTGCTGCTAGTCCTATTCTCCACGAATTTAAGGTAGACGATGTCTGATAACTTAAAATGTACTTTTTAACGGCTTATCCAAGAATTTGTATGGCCCTTCTTGAAGATAGCACTACTGTCGTCCTTACGTCGTTCACCGCCACATGCACTACCCGTTTTCAGTGCTAGCACGTCAATCTCATCCACGTATGTTGAGCAGCTAAAGTGACTTCTAAAAAATTGTTTCTCTAGTTTTGGCAAGAGTGGTTTGCAGGGACTTCTTAAGAAGGGCAGTGAAGAAGTCACTTGACAGTGCGTCGGCTTGTCTAAAACCTTTCCTGATACTGAAGGTCTCGGGGGAATCGTTAACGACCCGAAGGAATCAACCGTGGATGTTTTTAAGATTTCAGTGGGCAACCCGTAGGCTTTGACTACAGTCCAGTTATTCCGCCTAGATCGGAGAACGGAATTCTGGTCCGAATTGAGTAGAACACTCTCCCTCGACTATGTGAAGTGATTCTTCCAAACTCTCATCGCCTACGATACGAATGCCCTATCAATTGTGTATTTTTTTCTTCCTTTTACAGTACCTCTTCATCTCATCGATCCCCCGTTTCACAGCTCACAAAAAACTCTCGTGAATGCATTCGGTGGCATACAAAAAACTTGACGAATCTATATATTAAATTTCACTTAGATTGTGTGACATGTCACTACATAATGTAAATACCTTTATCGCAGCCAGTGTATTGTACATGTGAATGTTGACACAAATTAATCTGAACCTTTCTTAAACCCTTTATTAAAATCGTCCTCAATACTAATGCTCTTAATCGTGATTGATCCTTTTTGAATGCACCACAACCCAATTACAAGGAACAAGGTTAAAATTATACTCAATGATAAATCGGGTTTATTGAACATATTTATTTTTAAAAGCGTGAAACAATTTAAAAAAATACAAATAGATGTGCAAATAGATTGGCGCTAACTTTCATTGCGAAACATCAAACTGTTATAATTTATTTTTGGTGACTAGATTAAAAAAATATACCTACTTATATAACTTATAAGGCATTGCGTTGCAAGAATATCAACTAAATCTTTCTTTTGGAATTAACATTAAATTTGTATAACGCTAAACCGAATTGATGAATAAGTGACGAAAATTGTCGACTCAAATAATGTAATGATAGCACATTGTCTTTTCCATAAATGGGTAGTGCTTCACAAACACCTTCTAAATCATCCTTAGCCGGATGCAAATCACATGGATGCATTCCGAATACATTGGGGAAAGCCTCGGTTGACAAATGAGGATAAAACACCTTTACAAGTTCGTACTCTATTGATGTTATATTAGCTTTATATATTATTTCATTCAGTTGATAAGATAAGCTTGCGGGAATAGCCAAGTACAAGCTATATTTTATATCGTTCGTTTGAAATTTTCTCTCGCAGTGGTTAAGAATTATTCTAAGTTTGAGTAGTACTTTGTCCAGACTCATGCTTCCATATTCGTACAAATAGAAATCTTTACTCTTGTGATACTTCTGTCCTGTGTCCTTGTTAGAATGAAGAATACTTGTGCTGGGGGTGTTTACAAATGTCACAGGCAGACTGTATGTATAGCTATTAATTAAGTGTATATTTTCATTCGGCGCCTTTGTTCGCATGGATGTTTCGAAATGCTGTGCTAGAGGAATCATTCCCGCTTGGTGAATGAAACCGTAAAATATAACCATTAGTATATTCACAGTATACCATGTCTTAAGAAGGTATTTCGAACTCACTTGACTACAAAGAAATTTCTTAAATATAAGTTTGAGAACAGTATGCTCATCTTTGAATGGATAAGAGGTGCAAAATCCAGTAACTAATTTGGGCGAATGTAACAAAATAATGGGGAATGTGAATGGAATTATAAATCGAGGCTCTTGATGATTTATAAGTGACAAAAAGAAAAGAGGGGCAAATATTGCCGCAGACATTAGCCCTACAATAGATTGAGCTCTTGGCAGTCCTTGGTACTCAGCTTTAAAAAACCGAAACATCTGCTGTCCAAACGATACCAATGCAATTATTCCCAATACGTTGTAAAGAAGTGGAATGTTTACAAGTAGATGAATGTATTTTGGATGTAGTCCATGTTGTGAAGTCTTATTCGGATCAATATTGTATTTAATGAAGTTCCATGGAGTGAATACGAAATTATTTATTCCAATATCTAGCATATGAAGTTCGCCCAATGTCAGGTACTTGTAGTAGAACGAGTCCACCAATGTAAAAAAGATTATCCCAGGAACTGATGATAAGCAAAATAGTATCATGCGCAGGTTAAATTCCTTGAAGGATACAGATTTTGTGCCCATACCGCGTAACATCCAATAGAATACCATCGGAGCACCGAACAAAAGAAATGTAGGCCGGTTAAATACACCTGCAACACATAGTGATGACATCAAGAGAAATCGATTATAATTATGCGATGGCAATGCATTCTTAAGTTTCCAGATTTTAACCCTCTCTACAATCGAATCAGCTCTATCGTATCTGTCTTCAAGGAATTCTTTTTTGTATATAACTGTATTAGAATGAATCATACACTCGGCTACCAGATATAATAGGACGGATGTTATAGCCATTTCAATAGAGTTGGAGAAGGTTCGAGTTCCAAAAATTAGCATGACGTGCGAGCTTCCCATTGCTAGTAGACGTATTTCATAACGCAGGCTGTATAGCTGACACACTTTGTACAGGCTCCAATCATTCGCGAACGATAATATACACATTATAAGTCGTGGATATACTAAATACGTATAACCACACATGATATCAATCCCAAATATATTGCGCAAGTAGATTGAAACGAATTCTAGCAAAGCTAGGGGGATTTTTAGCGTCAGATATGAGAGTCCTACACTGCGAAGCGGATACGTGCTATTAAACTCCCAGCTTCTTATGTATTCCAGTTGAAAATGCTCCCCTAGACAAAGAAAATAGAAACAATCATTAGGTTTGCAGGTATTAAGTTAAAGGATTATTAAGTTTAACTAACCAACAAATATCTCTGTTGACTGAAAAAACTCATCAGGATGCACGTAACCAAGCTGAGGTATGAAAACCAGGACTATACGTAGAACAACAAAGAACAGATATGTATACCAATGTTCATCTGCATTTTTGTTTTTACGTATAAGTGTTTCAAAGTACTTTGTGACCTTCATTCTAATTTGTCAAATATTGAGATCTTTAAAAATAAATAAGAAAACCCATGTTCCGCCCCTATATTACAAATCCTTTTACGTTACAATGAGGTAAACAAATGTCATCTGTGCGAACAGCGGCGTTTACAACAGAAAGCTGTCATCTCGCGATATCAAATTTTCCAGTGGAAAACACTTTACCTTCCAGGTAAATTGACAAACTATGAGTCACTTTGGGCAGTAAATTATGATCCTAAGCGCAGAACACATGGCCTGCGAACTGAAGAAATCGCAAATTCTGAGATATTTTTATATCACTAGGGCCAACACTTGTGCCAATTTTTGTTACTAGATGACTGTGGACAACTACATAAGAGAGTCCCTACTGTCAACATGCATATAGGGCTGGCAGATCAACAGAAACTGCACTCTATCAACTGACGGAAACTGTCGAAAGCGCCATTGAGGCGAAGGAAATAGTTACATGTGCTTTCTTGGATATTCAAGGAGCATTTGACAACACATTCCATGATGCGATTATTAAAGCTCTGGACAAGAAGGACGTAAACCGAACAGTATCGAAATGGATGTATGTGCACGAGGACAGCTGAGACTAATACATCAGAAGGCACGCTATGGTCATCATAGCCAAAGGCAGGATGGGGGAGACCTTGTGCGACATCTTCGAATGGAGACTAAAAATTACTAAGGATTGGTTGTCGGCTGGGCTAAATCTAAATTCACCATAGTACCTTTCCCAAAAAAACGTAAACCGAAACGACTAAAACCAATAAGTCTGTCGGGCACAACACTGGCTACAGTAAATGAAGTTAAATATGTGGGAATAATCTTGGACAGCAAACTAATGTGTACAAAACACACAGAAGAGGTAACCAGGAAAGCGACGCGAGCTCTAATGTCGGAGCTTGGCGGGCATATACTGGGGATGCAGTCCAGGCATCCTAACTATAATAATAGCTAATGTTAGGCCAACATTACATATAAGCGCAAGAGAGACACTCAATAAAGTAATGCCTCTGTACTTGCCCAAATGCTACCATGGAAGTGCTATTCGAACTGACTCCCTTGCATATATTGATTGAAGACTGTGACATACAAAACACTTATCAGAATAGCAAAAGAAGGAATAAGAAAAGAAGTACAAGTGCTAGACGACTACCTTTTTCCTTTATTATAGTTAAGAAACTAACGCTCAAGAATAATATTTACATAAAATGACACAAAGACCTAATTCGTTTTTTTTCAAAAAGTTATTTTGCTGATTACCCTATTTTGCATTTTCATCTTTGCCGTGCTTCGGTTACATATTTTAAACTCTCCCCATAGTCCAACAATGCTTCTGGAAACACGACGCGCACGACAACAAAAACAACACTCGCCCAAAGGGAGCGATTCGCTCATCGAGCTGAATGAGCAAAACTCAGTGAACATCGCAGACAAACTGTGGGTTCGCATTGAGAGCTGCTGGATGCGAAGCTTACTGTTCTAAATCCTAATCGCCTAAAATCCCAGATTACCCAAACAAAAGAGCTGCTGGAATGGCAAGTTGAGCAAAATAGAAGAAAACGGAGCTTCTTGTAGGTGACATGCAGAGGGAGAAATTATGCTCCGATACTGTCATCTTCGGTGTGCCTGAAACCCCGAACGAGAACCTGGAGACTCTCTTCAGCAACATTTCCTCCACCACAAATATACTGCCTCCTAAGCTGAAGAACATTTTTCAAACTAAGCCTCACTACCTGCAACACCACACAACCGTTTGACTAAGGACTGAGGACTGATGAATCCCATAGATTTATTATTTATATTTTATTTTAGGTCTGTTTATTGTAATGTTTAATTATAAATTGAATGCACCAAATTCAGTTCTATAGTTTTTTGTATTGTAAGGACATTATTTTGGTTCTCTTCTTTTATTACCTCTCTTTCTCTCTTTATTCCTAATCTGATCGAAAATACTCTGTACTTGATCTCTCACTCTGTTATTTCCTATAGACACAAGCAAAATAAATTATCAAAATTATAGCAGCATAAATGATAAAACAAATATATTAATAAATGCTTTATGTAAAAATCACATCAATCAATGAAACAGTCAAGTCAATTTTATGTCTTAGAAATCCTAATTGGAGAATATAAAACTGTTGTTGGAACTATATACATGCCGCCCGATGTTGCGAACCAATTGCCCAATTATGTCTGTGATATTATTGAAGAGGTTTCTTCGAATATCATCATTTGTGGAGACTTTAATTTGAACCTTCTTAACATGACACCAAACTCTCTTTTGAGTAGAACAATACGGTCTGTCAAATTAACCCACCCACTCATTTTAAGCCAAACAGCACGCCATAGTTGCTCTAAGTCATCTTAATCAATGATATGAGCTTAGCGAAATTGTAGAGTCAGCTTTCTGTGCCCTTATTTCTGTACCATGATCTTATGTTTGCCACATTTGACATTAGTGTTGTAAGAAATTGTTCGCTGTTTATACCGCTGTTGTAGAAATGTTGAGTGGAATACTCTATATATGTCGTCTGACGTTAATAAACAAATTGAGTTATTCAATACTAATATTAATTATCTCTTCGAAACCCATGTTCCACATCGTACACGTGTTGTCAGAAGTGTAATATCTCCGTGGTTAATTCACAGAATCCTCCTCGCAGTCAAAAAGAGACATTTTCTTTTCCGACTATGGAGACGCCGATTGAAAGCTTGGAGAAATCGCGTTACTCTGCTGGTACGGTCAGCTCAGAGTAATTATTACAAGGCAAAATTTAACAATGGCCGCCGACCTAACGATGATGGCGTAAACCTCGAAGATTTAAATATTCGATTCACCTCTTTGCCCTCTGAAAACCTCCTCAACGTGCCCTTGTCTTTGAGGAACAACACTCGTGAAGATGGAAGAGATTGGAAGTAAGAAGAGTAGATACATACTCAGTCGGTTCTCCATAAAGACACAGTCTGTTGGACTAATACGAATATTCACCACGACTTTGTAAAAGTGTTGTTTCCAATTATACTTCCTCACATCACGCATCTGAATATCGCCGAATTGCTATTCTTCCGCTCTTGTCGAAAGTATTCGAATATATTGTCAGTTGAGTGATTAAAGACACAATCTGTTAAATCCAATGCAATCTGGTTTCCGTAAAGGACATAGCTCTGTTACAGCCTTACTAAAAGTTACTGGCGACACACGAAAAGCTATTGACGAAGAATTTTCGAAAGCATGCGACACTGTTAACTAGTTAATACCTTGTCATGAACTGTCCACCCAATTTAACTTTTATGGTCCCACTAATAAGAGAATTTTCTCCTACCTTACTAACCGTGTACAAGCTGTTTTATATAACTCTAACCTGTCGTCTGTTAGTGATGTTCACAATTTGCTACCTCAAGGTAATATTCTCGGTCCGTTATATAATCTCCCTAAAGTTTTTCCTAATTGCAAATTCCATATACTCGTATATGCAGATGATGTACAAATCTACTTTAATTTTTCTCTAGGTATGATTGAGGATTCAGTTCCTAAATTAAACGAGGATCTGAGCTCAATAACGAAGTGGGCTGAAGAAAATGCTCTCAAGCTCAATCCTGACAAAACCAAAGTCATTCTATTTTCAAAACACCATCCATTCCTTTCAAACTGTTGTCCCTCCATAGAATTAAGTCACTCTATTGCCGTCGAATATGTAAGCTGTGTTAGAAATCTCGGTATTATGTGTAACAGTGAACTAACGTGGACTGACCATATAGACAGTGTGGCGTCAAATAAAATATACGTCTCTTAGAGGTTTGTCAATTACCAAATTTATACTTGCGAGAGCACTCATAGTTCCTCTCTTAACCTACAGTTGTGAATTGTTTGCAAAAAACTAAAAAAGGCTATTGGTGTTTATTCTAGCATTTGCTTAAATTTCAGCAACAGCTCATTCATAATTAATAACATATGATTGGGATTTGGAAGAGGTACATAAAATTGACAATTTTGTTCATATTTGATTCCAAATTGCTATACCTAAAGTTCATAAGAGACACACTGCCATAAAATTGTTAATTAGGACATTCAATCTAAAGTTTGTTGTCTTTTTTCTATAAATAAACTCGATAATTAAATGCGAAACTTTTGCATACCAAGAACCCTTAGATTATATTTGCTGGAATATGGTTTCGTGGCTCATGTGTACAGCACCTTATACCAACACATCTTTTATCTGACACATTTCCTTGTTGCTTAGGGCTTTCCACTGGAAGGTGGACAATATTGTCGTAGTTGATTTCAATTGTGTGCTGTTGTATTTTGTGTTGCATTTGTTTTGTCCGCATTTCGAAGCGTTTTATGAAGTGCAGTTTATATAGTTCATAAATATACATATATTTTATTTAGCGTAAGAACTATACTTTTTCCAGTTTTAGTATATTCGCGTCAAAGAAAAGACTGAAATAGAATAGAAATAGTTTTCAACCATGTTTTACATGGATTTGTTTTGTGTTTACACATGTTTCGCTATATTAGCATTGTGATTATATGTGGAAAATAGAGACGGGATTCTTGTGTTATTGTAATAAAAATTGGTTTTGCGTTCTTAACATTTTTAAAATGAATGAAAGTGATATGGCATTATATACGGCAAGCATCTCCTAGTCTTGCACATTGACTATATGACGTCCAAAAGTATTTACAACAAATCGGAGTAGTTTTAACAATAAATGTGTGGAGCGTTTGTGTGATAAAAAAAATTCTACTCACTGCATTGTGTATATTTTGTAACCTTGCACATTGATCGAATTATTGAGGGTCAGACAGTAAACATTTTGCTACACAGCATTATACACCTGCCTATAGGTGAGTGTACTATTGTGTTAGATTCTATTGTATTACGGGTGGTATGCTCGTGAATTTGATTAGAATATAAGAATATTTAAAGCTGCGAAAATAAATAAAGGGAATTGTTTTTCTGATGCGTGAACAATAATAATTTTTCAGATATAATCAAATATCGACAATTGTATAAAATAATAGACTTTAGTAAAGTAATTTGATGTACATACATATGTGTGTATATATTAAGAATTCCATAATAATCTAGTTGTTAACAAAAGAAATTATAATGTGAAATTGATATCTTGTGATATTCAGTGACTAATCTACTTGAACACGTATAAGTAATAATATAGTCTGACTTTTGATTACAAGGAACTTTTGATAAGGATCTTAGACACATTTTCGATAAAGTTTCGTTCGCGATTGTATACCTGAAACTCAAAGCAATATTACAATGGTTTCGCGTGGATCAAATCATCGTTTCATTTTCATTCTGCCAATTAGTTGGTAGGATTATACAAAATACTCGTCCATTATCCGGAAGACTTGGATGTACATTTCTAGCACATCTTGCTTTCGTGCATTTTCGGAATTAAATAGTTTTTTGACTTGAGCCAGGGTAAGTTAAGGTGGCTGACTGCCAACAAGCTTTTAATAAAGATATGCACTTTTGTTATGGAAAAATCGTTTCGTACGCAGCGGAATCTTCTTGGTTGCCTGACTAACCATAGTCTTTTTGGTACCACGACCCTTCTACATTCTGTTTCTGCTTTACGTTGCTTGAGTGTCTATACCTCCTGTTCCTCTGTGAAGATTTCTGACACTAATGTTGCCAGGTTGTCGCAGAAGTAAGCCACTGGGTGATTTTTCCTTAAGGATAAGAAGGCTCTGCAAATACAAAAATGCCTTGAATCGTGTACTTTCTACCGAGTTTGCAATTTTCTACAATATTACAGTCTCCCCTACAACATGAGACGACTACAAAAATACTCGGTTTAGAGTTAGGTGGCACTTCAGGGAAGTCTTCGAGGTAAATGTGACTGCATCCAGAGAGTTAATGGTGGCCTTGGGATCAGAATATATAAAAATATCTGTCCTTGATATCACATTGTTCTTTAGCCCATAAAAAGCTTCCTTGTCTGCCAGTTACGTCTCCATTTGCATCCTATTCCCTCATCACAGGAAAGCCGCTCGAACCACACAACCAAACATAACTGGCGCATTCGGGAAACAGTGATTAATAGTGCAGAAATTAATTGCAAAAAAATGAATTCAAATAAAGTGAAAAGTCAGATCAAGTATTCACCACTAATGTCCATTTTGACAGTGGAGGTTTAACCCTTTGTTCCCTAGTGGTTTCACAGTGAAACCACCCATTTAAATATTTTTCGAAGAATTTCAGATTTTTTTTGAAGAAATTCGATCGGATATCGGATGTGAGAGTGGTGGTGAAGAACCCGAAACAAATATTGAAAATCTGTTCGACGCAAATGCGATGGAAATCGTTTTTGTTGACGAGCCTCAAGAAGAACATGTCGAGGGATGGATTAGCGAAGATGATCTTCCTTTGACTGTTCTTTAACAAATGGCCTTGTGCCTTGGGCCAAGTGCCGCCTCCAGATGTTATTTATTACCTTCTATTGTTACGGACTATATACTTCCAGAATCCGTTGAAACATTTTGCGCTCAGCTGCGCACTCCATACAATTTTTTTTTATGAGTTAACATCGCTCATATAATTAACGATTATTTATCTATGTTACTTTTGACGTTGGTAGACGGAAAGGTTTGCAGTGCTTTGTCACAATATGTCTCTTCGCAAAAATGCTATATATGTGGAGCGACTCCCAAGGAAATGAACATCGACAGCTCTATTAAAAACAAAAAGCCAATTGAAAAAAATGTACAACTTTGGGATTTCTCCCTTGCATTCTTGGATTCTATCATTTGAATGTCTATTACACATTTCTTACAAGTTAGACATTAAGAAATGGCAAGCAAGATCAGAGGAAGAAAAAAGTTTAGTTACGAACAAGAAAAGCCAAATTCAAAACCGATTTCGGGATGAAATGGGACTGCTAGTTGACATGCCAAAGCAAGTTGCAGGCAATAAGAATGATGGTAACACAGCGCGAACATTTTTTAGAAACGTTGAGATGAGTGCGGATATAACAGGCATCAGCATTGTTCTGATCTACCATTTCCGAATTTTTCTCGAAGTAATATCGAGTGATGATATTTTATATATTATATATATTTATTTATATATTGATATGCAGACAAGTTTGCAAGCTATGCCAATCCACGTATAGCTATTTGTTTTAAAAACTTGATAGAATTACTTTTTTCCTTCAAGCGCAACAGGAAAAAAAAAAGTTCCGCTAGATGTCGAAAATAACACACTGTGCTCCGGGAACAAAGGGTTAAACTTAAGTTTAGTTGAACCTCAAAGTAAAGTACAATTTTTGGTTAAATCTGTCCGGTTGCACAGTGAAATTGACAATTTGAAAGGACTTTCGATGTATTTATATATATTATAAAAGTTCGTTAATTCGGAATGGTTGGGGGGAAGGTCATTCCGGAAAAACGATTTTTCCGAATTAATGAGAATTTATTTTAAGCAAAACCCGTTCCTATTTTTGGAAAAATTCAAGAACTTAAATCGAAAAATTATTTTACTAATCCAAACACCATATAAATGTGGATTACCAGGATTCCCCCAATACAATTTGTTTGTATGCTTTTTCCCGACTTCTAAATATGAAATGCCGGGACTGACCCAATAGACATTTCGATGATTTGTTCCGACATATTTGAGATCTATTTGTTGCGTGGTCAGTCATTCATTGCGTTACTTAATTTTTGCAAACTTAATTCAATTTTTACATACAAAATTGAAAACCGACTCCCATTTATTCGAAAAAAGCCTCTTTAATTCGGAAAATATTTTTTTTTCGAATAAACGAGCTTTCCGAATGAAAGGGTTTTTACTATGTAAAATCTCTTTTTGATGGCGGTTTTTGAACACTGCACTGCAGCACTCAGACTCAAAAACTGGTACATTGTACTACCAGGTGGCAACCTACATTTAATGAAATTTCATGCTATTCCGGATGAATCAGCAGGCGCTTTTGGGATGAGGAGCCTTCATCATCGGCTCTCACCTCATCAGCACCAAATAACTGCCATCTGATCCGAGCAAAAGCGGGAGAGTTGCAGAGGAAGTACTCTGCAGTGTCGTCGTCTTCCCCACAGGAGTCGCAGAGGGTTTCATCGCTTAGGCCTAGCACGTTGAGGTGTTTGGCGAAGGTGTAGTGGCCCCTTAGTAAGTCGGTAAGTCGTAAAGAGATGACAAGAATGCCGCGGATTTTTACACGTTTCTTACGACGTTTGGGAGCATGCGCATGGTTTGTCTACATCCTGGAGAGTCATGCCACCTCCGGTTGTGCTCCTGAGTAGCCCAGCCATCGATGAAAGCCCTAACCGAGGACGCGGGTAATCCCAACGCAGGTTCGGGTCCTAAGAGCATCTCCACTGATCCCTGTCTAGCAAGATCATCGGCGATCTCATTTCCCGTGATACCGTGGTGGCCCGGGATTCAGACAAGTCTTAGCGAATTGAACCTGCCGATACAATTTAGAGAAGACTTGCATTCTTGGACTATCTTGGAAGTGGTTAAAGGGTTGAGAAGGACCTTAAGCACACAGACAGGAATAGTTCGCCCCTTCCACCTGTTCTTCACAATATATTTCGTGGCTCGCAGGATCGTGGCTTCGTAGGATCGCATAAATTTCCGCTTGGAAGACCGAAGCAAATTTATCTAACGAGGTGTGCAGTCTATTGTTGTCGCTCTCCAAGAAAGCGTCCTTTCATTGCTCTTGAAGCCACCCGTAAAGATTCGACTACATTCTATTCTGGCCAGAGCCAGCCCTGAGTGCAGGGAAAGTCGACTTTGTATGGGCGTCGCAGCTAAATTGCTGGTGTCCTTGCGTCAGAAGGCATATCCAAGAGTCTGTGGTCAAAAGAAATATGGTGCGCAAGGTCATCGAAACTCCAGTGCGAGTGGTACCAAAGACCACTTCTTTTTTAACGAACCGCCTGCGCTTCTGAACAGCCGCTAAGACATTAGTCAGCCTGGGCTAAGACATTAGAGCTATTAAGGGTGTTAAGCAGAGAATCAACCAGCATGCAGAGGAGATAAGACGCCACCCTGAGGACAGCCTCTATTTACCCCCCGACATTTACATACTGGCTACAGTCCGCATCCGCAATTATAGTTCTATTCATTAGCATTGCTTCGATCCACAACACTAATGATTCCTCTACACCGTGTTCTCTGACCGAGTTACACATGCCATCAAAAGTTGCGTTGTCAAAAGCACCCTCTATATCGATGAAGATGCTCAACGCGTATTCTTTCCCATCGAGTGCACATTCAATTCTGACAACTAGATTTTGAAGTGCAGTCTAGCAAGATTTTCCGCACTGATATGCATGTTGCATCTGAGACAGAGGATGTATTTGTAAAGAAGTTTTGCGCACCTTAAGCCCAGCCATCCTTTCCATGCTTTTCAGCAGAAAGGAGGTTAAACTGATCGGTCTGAAACTCTTGGCGAGTGAGTAGTCGCCCTTACCGATTTTTGGTATGAAGGCTACCCTAACTGTGCGCCAGGGGGTCTGGATATGGGCCAGTGCTAGACTGGCAGTAAAATTTTTGTTCAGAACCTTTAGTAATGCGTTGATGCCCTTTTGCAGCAAAGCTGGATATATGCCATCGGTACCTGGAGACTTGAAACCATCAACGGACGCCACTGCGTACTTGATAGCCTCGTCTGTTACCACGAGTGATAAGGCTATTCGAATCGAATGTCAAATCCGTACTGCTGTATGCCTGTGAAATCTGGAAAGTCCCTACCTCCATCTCGAGAAGATTACAGGCATATGTAAACCGCTGTCTTCGATACATTCTTAAGATCCGATGGCCGCAAATTATATCGAACCAAGAATTGTGGCGCATTACGGGTCAAAAGCTTTTGGATGTCAAAATTAGGCAGCGGAAGTGGCGCTGGATTGGCCACACGTTGAGGAGACCAAACGACAACATCGCGAAGCAGTCCTTCGAATGGAATCCTCAAGGTACACGGCGAGTTGGTAGACCAAGAACCACCTGGAAGACAGTATTGGCCAAAGTAGCAACGCAGCGTAAAGCTTGGCCACAGCTAAAGTATCTGGCCGCAGATCGAGAAGGATGGAGGAAATTTGTCGCCGCCCTATGCCCCAACCGGGGTTGAAGGAATCATATATATATATATGGTCTGACATGGACACTTCCGACAGAACCTTCCAGTCCGTAATCTCCTTAAGGTATCCGTTGGATAGCGTTAAGTCGATTACTTCCTGTCTTCTAGTCGTAACAAAAGTTGCCTGGAAACCAACGTTTTTGATGTCCAAGTTAGACGATAGTATGAAGTCAAGAAGATTAGTCCCTCTCATGTTGCATTTGCTGCTGCCCCAGAAGAAATTCTGAGCATTAGCGTCGCAACAGATTACTAGGCCCATCTTTTTTGTGTCGTAGTACTCTACCAGTTCTGCTACCGCTTTTGGAGGTGGCGGGAAAACAGAATCGTAGGGGAAGTATGCTGAAGGAACAACGAAGTTATGCTATCCTTCGTTCACTTCATAGCTGATAACAGCAGCAAACAAATCTTGCCCACCGAACTGTCCAAGCTTTGTTGCTGAGAGCAGTTTCGGCACAATAAGACAAGTTATCGGTCTATCAGACCGCTCGTCATAGAGTAGTGAGAATCCCCGCAAACCACCAAGACCACAGATACGTTCTTTCCACACCCATGGTTCTTGAATAGATGTTATGTGAAGGTTTGTTTTCATCATGGAAAGTCTGCTACATAAGATTGCAGTAACATCCTTACAATGATGAATGTTGATTTTGGTAAACAACAGTATCTTAGTCAGGGGCTCCTCGGAGACTGCCTCGTTTGGAGCCCGGTCAACCTTTTCGGTTTCCGGAGTCATGCCATCAGAAGCAATACTCTGATCAGCCACCTGTCTTTGGGATTGGAGAGTAAGCGTAACAAGCAGAGCCTATCCGCTACTTTCTATATATTTTCAACACAAACCGAACGTATCGTACAGTGAGTGTCAGGAATCTTCGGCGATTCCTTGGTCAGCGCCGCTATGGGCGAGGGTAGTGGGGAGTATGATGGGTGGGGACTTTAGAATCCTTGCCCAAGCCGTAGTCGAGAAGACTGCGGGTGGATATTTGCTATCGCGACTGCCACCTGGAGTGATCGATAATTTTTGATTATCCGTCATACTAATTTTTGACTTTTTTAACGTCCAAGTAGAGAGGTTTCTGGCTTTTGGTTATGTAAAAATAAGTTAATGTCAAATGTCTCAAAAACCAAATGTATGTGTAATGTTTCACAAATCAATGTTCAAATAAACTATAGTGCTATTGAGTTTGTTGATATAATTAAATATTAGTGCCTAATTATGGTCAGTAAACTAAGGTTTAATGAACATATAGACTATTTATGTGGTAAAATAGCTAAGATCTTTTCTTTTTGAACAGAATAAGGAAATGTATTTAAAAAACTACAATTAAAATTTACAATTCTACCATTTTTTCCCCATTTTAACTATTGCTCATCAGTAATATACTTGTGCAGTAAACCGAAGAATTAAAAAATGGATTGTATCCTATTTATCTTGTAACTGATAATTGAGTTGAAGGCATTTAAGAAGATCTCCTACAAGATCTTATGAGAAAGTATTTGAAAGTATATGTTGCGATTTACTGTCTTCACGGCCATATATTTACCAAATTTAAAGACGTTTACATAAAGTAATTCTGTAAAAACAAATTGCTTCGCGTTATCATGTACCGCAAAATTTAGATAGGACGAACAGAAATTAGCGGGAGTAATTTTTAGAAACTTATAAACTGCTTAGCAACAGGGACGTAAACTAAACATATACTGAGATTAAACATATTTATTACGCACCAAAATTGAAAGACAGTATCCAAAACTTCACAAATAACTGCGAGGTCTGCAATAAATCAAATTACGAAAGGCAACCAAACAAAATCCTCTCTTAAAATATCCGAAACACCAAATCAACCGAACCAAATAAAATCTGCTAACATAAATCTTATGTATGTTACCATGATTGACAAGTTCACTAAACATGTCACAGTTCAGGAACTAAAGCATAGAACGTGGATAGCCATTTTAAAAGCTATAAAATGCAGGTTCGTTTACTTCGGGACTCCCTAGAAAATAGTGACAGATGGACAATCTGGCTTTACTTCAATCCTAATAACATAATTGCTTAAAGGAAACAAAGTAGAACTTCAGGTCACAACACCGTACCACAAGACAGGGAATTCGGATAGATTTCACTCGACTCTTAACGAGCATAGTCGAACATTAACAGCAGATGAAGAAATTAGGTAGGAATACGCCACACTTCGTGATGAAGTGTTACAAGCCGTAGCAATATATAATCAGACTATATATAATTAGACAAAACGCCAACCAATAGGCTTTATAAATGGAAATATTAGCAGCGAGGAATATCCTAAAATTGTCGAAATCGTTACTAAAAATAAAAAGGAGTATATAAACAAATACAATAAGGATAGGAAAGACATTGACATAACAAAAAAAAAAAAAAATTCTCCTGCCTCAAGAGCAGAAAGAATAATAAACTCAAGCTAATGCATAAGAAATCCGACTTTGAAGTCTTAGATAAAGATCATGTTATGGATAATAAAGGAAGAAAATTTCACAAAACTTAAGTGTACTCTTAAGTTGTACTCATACAATTAAGCCACTTTGAAGGTTATGGATTAATTGGTTAGAATATCACTTTTGTTATGATTACAAAAAAATGTATATACGTAAACAGTACTAATTATTGAACTTTATTGAAACTTAACTAATGTTTAATTCATAATTTATTTACTTAAAATAATTCAAAACATCAAATGTGGTAATTTTTGCCAAGTAGCCCTTGCTCATATAGTTAAGCCACTTGCGAAAAATTAAAATTATGAAAATAAAATTATGAAAAAAGTCATCGAAATCTTATTCTGTTACAACCCTTATTCTTAATAACTTCTCCACTCCTGCACCGCATAGATGACACCAGATCCGTGAAGATTAATGGGGGTATTTCCCCCCATTCCTCCTTTATAATCTCCAATAGTTTGGGTTTGCTCGAGGGTTTTCGGGCAACAAACGATTTTTTTATTATACCCCATAGATTTTCTATGGTTGACGGGACTTTGTGGTGGCCAGTGCAAAACCTTTATATTTTCACCTTACGACCCGCGAAGTGTGTTTAGGGTCATTGTCATGATGAAAGGTCCGAGCTAATGGCAAATCATCTACAAAATCACCTTTTAGATTCCTTTCTAAAAGGTTTTGTAAATTTCACCTGGCATTTTCCCAGTTATTTGTGTAATAGGACCTACACCAGATGATGTAAAATATCCCCATATTATAACTGAGCTCACCCCGTGCTCCACAGATTTTTTTTTGTGTACTTTGGGTCCAGTAGTTTACACGTATGGTTTTTCATCGTTACCAAATAAATTAAATTTCACCTCATCGCTCAAATCCCAGAATTGTTGATCTTTATTTAAATGCTCTTTGGCAAATTCAAACCGTTTCATTTGGTTTTTTTTTGACACGTTTGGCTTCCTTCTGCCAATGCGTCCATTTATTTTCTTATTTATTTTCTTTTAGACGTCTTTGCACGGTTTGTGATGACACTTTAACATCGTATGAACTTTCCATAACCTCCCTTATTTCTGCTGACGTCAAAAATAGATTAGTCTTGCTCAAACGGACAAGTACTCGATCTTCAGCAAGAGTAGTTTTACAAGGCTTATGTCTGGCATTTTGTAAAAATGTATTGAATTTCTTACTTTTCCGCGCGCTCGAAAAGCCCGAAAGTCACCTCTGCTATGGATTTATGCTTCAAGTATAAATTCCATACCATTTGTCTCTCGCATGAAGTATTAATATTAGATAACAAACATTTCAGTTGGCTTCAATGTGGCTCAAATGTATGAGCACAAGTGTATACTAGTACTGACATTTTACATTACTAACTTACAACGACTCGACGTACAAAACCTTAATGACGGACAGGGATACATTACCATAGGGGACGAACAACAAGTGATCGTAGGTACAAAAATTCTTCGTAGCATAAATTTAAGTTCTTGGACATATGAATTTAGACATGATTGAACCAAAATGTAGACAGCTCATTTTCAAAAATCTATATCCAACAATATTACATAGTTTCAAATTTTTTGTAGAAGACATAGAAAGCGATTATCATCATAGAGAAGGAAGAGGTTTAGTTAACGTTTTAGGAAAAGGTTTGAAATACTTAGGGAAATCTTAGAAATTAACGAAAAGAACAACAAAAACATTTGGAATTAAAAAATATTAATTTTCTAATTAATGTCACATTTTTAAATCATCACCACAACATTTTAAGACATATGAACATTTTAGGACATATGAACATTTTAGGACATATGAACATTTTAGGACATATGAACATTTTACGACATATGAACATTTTAGGACATATGAACATTTTAGTGCATATGGACATTTTAGGGCATGAACATTTTAGGACATATGAACATTTTAGGACATATGAACATTTTAGGGCATATGAACATTTTAGGGCATATGAACATTTTAGGGCATATGAACATTTTAGGACATATGAACATTCTAGGACATATGAACATTTTAGGACATATGAACATTTTAGGACATATGAACATTTTAGGACATATGAACATTTTAGGACATATGAACATTTTAGGAGATATGAACATTTTAGCACATATGAACATTTTGTAATAATAATAATAATAATAATAATAACAATAATAATATTAATAATAATATTAATAATAATAATAATAATAATAATAATAATAATAATAATAATAATAATAATAATATTAATAATATTAATAATAATAATAATAATATTAATATTAACAATATTAATATTAATATTAATAATAATAATAATAATAATAATAATAATAATAATAATAATAATAATAATAATAATAATAATAATAATAATAATAATAATAATAATGATAATAATAATATGGTGGCGCTACAGCCCGTAGAGGGCCAAGCTTCTCAGCAACCACTCGTATTGTGCGTGCTATTGTCCTATCACGAGTGAAATGCCGACTCCGAACGGCAAATTTACTCGAAAGAGGTGGGGCCGTGAATAGCCGAGATTCAAGTGCGTAGGGGTCGACGCACATAACCACAACGCCAAGGCCGCCACCTACCTAATTTTAATAATGTCAGTTAATCGCCTTGTAATGAACTCTTCCACGGAAGAAATTCACAGAAAATGTTTAGAGAGACGGAAATTGATTAAAGAAATCAAATCAAAATATATCGTGCATCAATACATTAATTCCGGAATCACATTCCTTTCAATCGGTATGGTAATTTTCATAATTTTAAAAACCCGCATTCGAGATAAGCAAACGTAAAAATTGAATTAAAAGCATTCGATTCTTCGGAGCAAAATCTTAATGGGGGAAGGAGGTTCATCGGCAACGTCACTTCCCTTTAGTAGGATTTGCTATACGCGCACCTCCTTAATTTGACAACTGCACAAACAAGTTGCTACGGGAGGCAACAACGATCCAGAGTCATCGGAAATAACCTGAAAAAGTACATACCTGTGACAAAGTTCAGTTTGACTATTTCAGTCTTTGTAGGCTTTCAACTTGGTCTACAAAAAGTTTCTTGAGCAAAATGTTAGCAAATTGAGCTCGTAAGAGCCTTCCGGTAGCCTATCGATCTTTTTTATTTGGTGACGAGTTTGTTCCCTCAACCTTACTGCTAGGTGTCTTTTGCGATAGGGAAATCAACTTTCGATAGCAAATCGAATATACCTACGTACTCGTACATACGTATGTAGTAGTAGCTACGTTCAAGCTCATTTCCGAAGGTTGATTGAGTGTCCGTTTTGTTTTACAGTGTCTGCTGTGTTCTTTGTTTTTTTCTTTCTTAATTTGTGGGTTTTTGTGAATTTAACGCAGCGACACTTCGTTCGCATGTCTGTACAGCAATTGGCTATTTATCTGGCACTAGCGATTAGAATATATTTACATAAAAGTATGTGCATATTTATGTCCATTTTTTATTTAACAGTTATTCCAAAATGAATATTGAAGTGGACGGTCTAACACTTCGAGATGTACTTCCCAAATGCTTTAAGAGTTTTTTAAAAGACTTCAGTGTGGACGATGTGAAAGATTCGTTAGGATACATTTTCAATAAAGATGACATGCAGAATATACTTGCTCAGGTAAACTATATATATATATATGTATAACTAGATCCACAGTAATTGAAATTTAAATATCTGTAATAAAGCGGACTGAAGAAAAACAAAATTTGCAACTTTTCTGGATTCTACAAGATAATGAGACCTTAATACCAAAATTTCTAAATCAAATTGATGAATGGTATCCGTGGCTTTCGCAACAAGTATATGATGAAGTCAATACATCAAAAGATAACGACCAATATTTTGATACACTACAACGACTACGTTTAAATTTTGAAAAGCACGTAGACTGGAATGTTCATCGGATGAAATTCGTAAGTATTAATAATGCATTATCGCATTTTCTTATTATGGAATGAGTGTAGTATATACAGTCAAACCTCTGTAAATCCAACATCATTAAGTCGAATTTTCTCTACATCGAACAAATGTTTCAGAACTTATACCCAAGACATACATTTTTTCCCATTTTTTACTCTCCATAAGTCGATTGTTTGTAAGTCGAAATCTTCCTTAAATCGAACTTTGCGACATGTTTATTCGTGTTACTTTTTGTAGAAAATCCTCCCCATATCTCAAAGCATGCAAAAACAAAAGAGAAAAGACGCACAATATGCGTAACTTCGTGTTTGTAGTTAAATACAAATCATAATATGTAAATGTATGGAGGAGTCGCATCTGCATGTTACAATTGAATTCTTTCGCGTCGTAGAATCATTCAAATAATCATTTTGTTAAACTACATAAACTACGTAGTCAGTAGAAATGAATGACTTAATCAAAGTGAGATATAAGTCTGAAAATACAAATCCTTATCAGTATGGTCTTTCAGCTTTGCATGCTTGGATCAGGTGTTCCACTTATCTCTTCCAAATATGACAGAAGGTGATGACAAATTAGTAAGAAGGTTTTATGTTATGCTGTAAACATTTTCATCAGGTATGGCTATCAATCGAATCCATCCATTTATATCAAGTATGAGAAAACCGATTGAGAAAGTTTCGAAAGAACTGTTGGAATAAGCTAAACTGCTCTTATATTGAATGCTCTTATTTCGTGTTTTATGCATTTGAGACGATAAACACTGTGTGGTCCCATTGTGACCCGTGCTGAATTATTTTAGCCTTTCTTGGAGTAGTCTTGTTTCTTGCTTAGAGAGGTAGTCAGAGAAATTATGTTGAATATGCACTATTCTCATAACATGAAAACTTCCGAAAAGAAATATATATTAAGTATAGAAAATATTTAACAATTTTTGATTTGATGTATTGAATAAAATAAAATATATAAGTAATAAATAATTTTCTTTTCAGTATTGGCCGGTCCGTTTAGCGTTATTGAAATTAAGACCGTATAATTTTCTTGTAGTAAGTGGCGAATTAGGTATCGGAAAGAAATGGATACTATTGGATGTTTGTTCTGAATATGAAGTTATGAAAACGATGGGATTCAACATATTTTGGTTGGATGTATATAATTGTAATTGTAGAGGAGATGACTTCAAAGCTTTGCAGCAGCTTCAACTCCTTATCGAGGAAACTGGATCTGTTTGGCGTCGCCCTAGTGAATTTGATGGCATAGAAAATAAAATTCTTCATCTACAACAGCGCATTCGTGAACGTTTGCAACAAGATAAATTTAAAAACTGTCTTCTGGTTTTATCCGGAGTTCAAAATTCAAAAAGTTGGAAAAACTTAAATCTTGGCTGTAAAATAGTGATTATTACAAGAAATCAAAAAATTTTTGAAAATATGTCAGAGTCATCGTCCAAACATATACACATCGGTTCTGGATTCACACCAACAGAGTGCTTTCAATATTTTGAAAAAGTGCTAAAACGAAATCGTAGCACTTTTCCTGAATTTACATTAGATATATTCTCATTGAGCCATGGACGACCACTTTTATTGAGCATTATTGCTAATAATTTGAAACTGAGTTCCGTGAGTCAAGTGTGGAGTGACTGGAAAACAAACCTCGAGAACGGAAAAAAGTAAGATTTCAATAGTTTTATGATGACACAACTTATTTTATATGTTCTTAGAATACCGGATAAGTTGACTATGTTTATAGAAATATCACTTAAAGGACTAAAACCGGAACTAATCATATTATACAAGAAACTTTCAATATTTCCACATTCTGTTAAAATTCCTCTAAAGGTAATACATAATAATTAATAACGAATGGTTTGCAGTAAAATTATATCTTTTGAAAATTTTAGCTCTTGGCATCATTTTGGAAAAAAACAGAACTTGAGTCAGAATGCATTCTTGGAACATTTTATAAATACTCCATTATAAATCGTAGTAATATGCCAGACGAAAGTGTTGCATATATTCTGCCTTACATATATAGCCTATACTTGAAAGCTATAGATCAGAACACGGACCAATCGAGTCTGCATAGCCGTATACTAGATTATTATAGGTAATAAATGCGTTACAGTACAAGCTCGATTTACGTAACTAAAAGAAAAAGAAACCGAGGTTGTTTGTTGCACTTACCGGAGCACATTTTTTAAAATAATAAATGATAGATCAAAATGTGATAAAAAAGACACATTTTTAAAAGGATATTAAGTGTAACGCATTTTCCTGATCCAGATTCAGCTCTAGTCACAAATTGTCTACGAGCGCTTATCTTTGCTTTAAGCCGACTTGTGAACATGTGAACTTGTGAACATTATACTTTTCACAACGTACGTTTACTGACACATCCTTATCCACTTCGGAAAAAATTTCACTGCACGAATCGAGGGTTGCGAAAATCGAGTGTGTACTATACATAAATATTTTATAAAAATGACAAATTTCTTAAATTAAGTAATTAATTTTGTTTCTTTGCAGAATCAATAAAATACCGGACAAAATGAGAGATAATGAAGTGTTCCCTTGCAACGACTATTATTTCTATCATTGCATTGGGTATCACTTGAAAGAGTCTAATAATTTGCATTTATTTCCGAAATTGTTTTTAGATTTTACATTTTTGGGGGACAAACTTCGCTATGATAGTTTTTCTAGTACTATAGGAGATTTGAAACATTTTGAGACGGAGATAACAGGTAAACGAAATTATTCAATCAAGCCATTACCAAGCTAGTATCATGTCGAATATTGTACTAGTTTATTTGTGATTTCTGAATGAATGTCTTCAATCATAACCAACAATCTTTAATATGCATTATCTGTGATTAATCATTTTCCTTTAATATATTAAATATGTACAGACGCTATATTCTGAAATTACGTCGGCATATGTTATTACTTAGTGCACACAATAGGTTTCATTGATTAGATTAAATTTAATTTATTAAAAAAAGGAACGACAACACCACTTAAGGCCATTTGCTGATACTTATCTTAGCGATTTCACTTAACAAGTTAAGTTGGACATACATTTTTGCACGATCCGAAAAGAAAAGGAAGTGTACAAGCTGATATGCACAATATCAGATTCAAAGGGGCGTAGAGGGTAAAAACGTACCTCCGAAGTACGCAATCAGGAAAGATTGAGCTAATCGGCTTTATGTCAACTGAAAAAAAAAAACAAAATGCTTCTCATACTTTGTGACCGTTGATCGACGTTATAAATTTGTATGTTGTATTTCCTCAGAACTCGTAGCTTTTTTTTTGTTTTATAATTTGCGCGCGCTAATACCCTTAAGTGTCCGTGGTCAAGATACAGCACGAGCCGAAGGTATAGAGGGAGAAAGGGAGAGGATGTACCTGTGCACATTGGTCTTAAATATCTTCAGGTTGTAGTCCGTGGGAAATATAGGGCTGGAAAGAGCATTCCAAATTCGCGTAGTACGGCTGAAGAACAAGTCTCTAAATTTAACTGTGCGTCCGAAAGTAGGCTTAATGGTAAACTGATGAGCATTCCTGGCGAGACGAGTATTGCGGGTGAATTCATGGAGAGGAGAAATGCAGTTGGCTAGCTCACTTGAACATCGTTTGTTGAAATAGCGAGAAAATACGGACAAAGAAGAAATGGTACGTCGATGTTCGAGCGAGTCTAATGACTTTGCGACATTGTTGTCTCCTGTAAGTTTTATCGCCCGCTTTCGGATTCTATCTAGTAGGTGCAGGGTGGTCTTTGGGCCACGGACCACATATGAGCGTTGTAATCAAGCTTGGGGCGGATATACGCCTTATAAATGAAAGCCAAATCAGAGGGGGTGAAATATTTCTTGCATCGATTAAGGAAACCTAAACATTTCGCAGAATTTTTGGCGACCTCAAATATGTGATCGTTCGTACCAAGGATGGAAAGCTTTCCGGTTTCATCGACACAAGCGCCATTCATGGATAATGGCTGATTAACAAGGGTTCGCTTGAGTGACAGCAGACAGCAGACAGCATTGAGTTTTTGAAGCATTGAATTCCACTCTGTTGTTGTTTCCCCAGTTAATTATGCTGTCAAGATCGGCATTCAATGTGCTTAACATACGCTGCCGTTCCAATTCTACGGCCGAAGGGCAGGGTCGTGAGTCTCGGAACGAATATAAAAAGCTGAGGGTGCTGTCATCAGCGAAGGAATGGATTGTATTAGAAGTAGCAGACAAGAGATCATAAAAAGAGTGTCGGAGACAGAACAGAGCCTTGGGGTACACCAGCATTTATTTGGTGGATATCAGACTGGAATCCATCCAAAACAACTTGAATTGAACGGTTCGAAAGGTAATTTCTAATCCATAGAAGAAGAGATTCATCGATACCAAATGCACGCATTTTCGACAAAAGAGCTTGATGCCAAACTCTGTCAAATGCCTTAGAAATATCAAGTGCAACGATCTTGTTTTCGCCTGCATTATGCAAAGATTTGTTCCACTTTTCGGTGAGATAAGCTTTCAGATCACCAGTGGACCTGTTGCTACGGAAACCTTACTGCCGGTCATTAAGAAGCTTCCGCGATTCAAGATATTTCATAAACTGACGATTTATCAGCGTTTCTATGACCTTAGAAAGAAGGGACGTAAGTGCTATGGGTCGGTACAAGATGGGTGACGAAGATTCGTCCTTTTTAGGGACGGGCTGGACAAATGCTGTTTTCCATCTGCTCGGAAAAGACCTAAAGAGTAGGATAGATGAAAAAGCTTACGCAATAATTTTGCCAGCGCAGAAGAACACCTCTTCAGAAGTCAGTTTACTACAGTCTACAATACGGAATGCTTGCTGGAATGGAATGGAAAGCGAAGGCAGGCAGGAAATTTTGATTGTGTTTAAACGGAGAAGAGCACATGAGATTGTGGGTAGTAGTAGCATATACTACATAACTAATAATTTTATTTACTTTTCTTTCTAAATGGTATATGGATTCTACATTTTTAATGTTCAGTCAAACAGAATTAAAATTTCTCAATATTTCATGGAAATGGCAATATTTCATTTTACTATTATCCTTACAGGAGGCGATTCGCATCGGGAAAAACTCCTGTCCGATATTTTGACATTTCTACCCCATGCAGACACTGTTAGTAGTGGTGCCAAAGACGCAAATCTTCTTCAGTATGCTCTAATGGCTGATGGACTTGTAAAAGAAGAAGCCTTAAGACAAGCGAGATTATTTGAACGTAGAACGTGGTTCGAAGACAAGTAAGAATTATATACATACATATATCTCACATTTATGATTTACAAATGTTTGTGAATATATTTTAGGGGTCACTTTCATCAACGACGACAGGTGGTACGATTGCCAGAAAAAGTGCATATGATAAAATCTGTGGAAGCTGATATTTGTGTCATTGCTCTCAAAAATAATAATGTCCTGTTAGTTGATTTGTCACTTGACTATAACAATGATCCAGTTTACTTAACGGGCAACCAATATCCAATTCTTCAAATGAACTTTGTTGTAAACGGCAATTACATCATAATGCTTGATATAAAAGGAAATTTGAATGTGTGGTCTATTATGGATGATCGTCGACGCAGTGCATGCTTGGAAAGAAAAGTGAACCCTCTTAATCTTATGAAAATACCAGAAATGCAAAAACGAGAGTGCAAACAATTTATTGGAACAAAAATCCGTGGCCCTATTAAGGCATTTCACATTGAAGCGCTATGCAATAATGAAGTTGATCTACATGTTGCATTCAAGAACGGTGATATTTGCATTTACTCATGGGACCCGCAATATGAAGAATTTAAAGTGAAGAGTTTGCCAACATTGCCGACAAAAGAGCATAATATATGCTATCTTTCAAAGATACTAAACAAGTACTACATGGTTTTAAATAAAGCCGGGGACGTATACTTTTTCAATATATGTGATAGTTCAAAGACTGCACATTCTTTTGAGTGGACACAACTTAGAAATCTAATTTACGTTGGAGAAAGTAGAAAAAAAGATATAAAGATCATAATATTTGTGTGTTCTGACAAAGTTTTGTTTTTGAGTTTTCCGCCACAAAAATTCGAATTCTTAAAGGGTGACCTAAAATTGGTATATAACATTGATGATCGCGATAATGATAATTCAATTAATTGCGCATGCGTGTCCCATGATGGGCGTTACTTAGTGCTCGGAACAAAATGCGGACTAATTGTGTTTAACATAGCGACACAATCAGAAGTACTAAGAGGTAACATCAGTGAATCAATAGCATGTATGGATGTATATCCTTTGGATGATCATTTGTATAAGTACTTAATACTTTGTGCATCAGATCAGTCAAATGTCCTCAGCTTGTTTGCTTTGAAAGAATTAGAAAATGATGTAATTGCATGGTCGTATCGTCCGAGTAATTTAACGGGAACAAATACTGGCGTGAATAACCCGCAATTGGAACCGGACGTCTGGTTGCAAGGGAACAAATTATTCGATTTTAATCGAGATTATTCATTTTTGGTCGCAGTTGATTCCAAAAATAGGGTACGTAGAATTATAGTAATAATAATTTAGTATACAATATTCTCTTTTGTTTAATCAACATTATATGGTTTGTTCTTCCTCATAGGAATAAAAACGTTAAGTTATGTTAGGTCGGACATTAATGAATACTAGGCTCGCCCGTCGTCGAAATTATTGTTCCCCGAATCTTTTTTTTTTTTCCGGGTAAAAGTCGTCAATTTCCATCGGAATTTTTTCCCCGCAGAGAATTATTATACATGTTTATACTCGAAGCATGTTTCTTATTGGAATTATGAATTGTGCCTTCGATGTCAGACTGAAAGTCGTTAATAATGCCCGGTAAAAGTTCGGGGGAAATTTGATTCATAATAGACATGAGAGACTTACCTGTATGAAATAAAGGGATAGATAGCAGAAATAAATGAGGAAAGCGATATTCAACTTCTGCCTCTCTAGCTCCTTGATTTCATCTGACAGCGTTTTTTATACGCTTGTTCGTCCCCTGTCTGTGAATGGGTGTGAGCTCTTACGAACAGCTGGTAAACAGCTGATACCCTTCCCCAACAGTAGTCGTGGGGTGAATTAGAGCTCTTATTTGAAAATTCGACCGTTACTTGAACTTTTCTAAAATTTCGGTGTTTAAATTTATTAAATTTTCAACACAGTAAGAGGGGTAAGCAAACGAACAAAGCGTATGTTCATGAAGTAGCTTTCTGAGAGTTACAGTCAGGGGTACTAGGACTAAATAATTTTGTCATTATTTACATTAATTCTTTATGCATTAATTATTAATGAGGAAGTAATTTTTGCATATCCATAATACCGAAAAAATGCATACACACGAAACATGTGTACTGGTAACTAATAATAGCAATATTAATGAAACATTTGCTTGAATCACTTAAAATAAACAGCTTCTGCTTCTGCTCATTTTACCTGTTTTACAGAAATAGGCATGAAAATTAATTGCAAATTTGTTTGAGTTAGGTATTGTTCTTGACAATTTAAGTAATTTAATTGCACAAGTTTTCACAATTCATGAATGAAGGATATAAAACTAAGTTCATTTGCCAGTCATGGCATATAAATCAGCTACATATTATTCTGAAGACTTTAATAGATGCAAAATATTGCTGCAAACAGAGCGTAGAATTATATTTTTATTCACGCAATCCCCCATTTTCGTGGTCAATCCGGGAATCTTGTAAAAGTATTTGTGAAATACAAGGGAATTCTTCCACTACACACTAATCCTTCACGGCCTACACTTCAAAATTTCCGCCATGGACTAGGGGTAAAAGTGGCCAAAGTTGAATATCTCTTTACTCATTTATTTCTGCAGGTTCTTACGCCACTTTGATTGCGCTTTGAAAAGCTCCTTGTTTTCATAGAATAACCTAATTGTGTACATGAGTTTACCAATGCTGATAAAATAAATAAAATACATTGTGCCCATCTATGCGAAATTACATTTCCAATGTTATCATGTCATTCGGTTGGGTAGAAGCGTGTTCGAAGAATGGGACCATTCTCGTATTTAGGAAAGAAAAAGAAAAACATTTAACAGTTGTATACCTTTAACATCTTTATAATACATTACACTTACATTTTCTTTATTGTAGTTAGTAAATTACATTTTCTAAAAAAAACAACATTGTACCCACAGTTTACAGAGATGAGAGATAACTCCCTTGCTACCGACAACTCATTATAAATTGGAGGCAAGGAATTATATCACAAATAACATTTTAAAAGACTTAAGAAGGACTTAGAAGGAATGCTACAGTGAAACCTTCATTATATATTACCATTATACATATATAAACCAAGACATTAGGGATGAGAGAAGGGGAGACGATGACCGACTGTGGAATTTCTATTGATTTCCATCACAATTGATTTTTATATTATATGGCACTATAGTGTTGCAGGATTAAGTAAAAAACAACAATTCGTATGGTTGTTTTTTTTTCTAATTTTTTCAATCCATAGATAGAGGGTAGATATAATTTCTCTAGTGGAGATAGGCACTCTATCTCATGTCATGATTGGATGTTATACGTATATCTCTCAGTAATTATATATGTCTTGGCAGATCTAACATGAAAATGGATACATGTTTTTGTGCGTTGTTTAGTTTAGTTTAGCTTAGTTTGACTTTTATTTTCAATAAATGTTTTACAATGTAAAGATTAACCTAAGTCATTTATGGTTTGCCCTATGGCCGTCTACCAGGTTGACAAAATATATACTTATATACTTAAGTTTTAATCATATAAAGCCTTCCATCCCTTTTCTCCATTTAAAATGCTCATTACTTCATCTTCGTCTAAATCATGTTTTCCGAAAATTGATAATCGAAATTTTTTTTTAGAATCGGACAAACACCAAGAAAATGTAGATGGCTTCTCTCTTCTTCATGTTGCATAGGTCACAAAGTATTGGTGAATTTGGTCTATGGGGTATAAAGTTTAACTGAACGAGTTCCCCTCTCAGTTTGAAAATGGTGCTTATTTTGTCAACTGCGTGACTGTCAAGGAAGTATGTTTTTTTCATTTAGAAAATGGTTTAGTTTGCTGTAATAGTTTCTAAACAGTGACGATTCAGCTTCTTCGACATATTGGTCATATGTATGTCTACCAAAATTCTCCAAAACCGAGTTAAATTTTTCTCTTAAAAGGTGAGAATGCTCGTTCACCTGAATAGCCAGATTTAATCCGCATTCAGAAGCTGTTTTCTTCCATTCCTCGCAAAGGCCTCCGTTTGTTCTAATTATACTTCTTAAAACTACGTTTGGTAATCTCCATTCGTTCATCTCTAGTATTTTTAGGATATAGTTGAAGTGCATTTTGAGCGTGTACAAGAACAAAGGAGGAGTTCCCGTTTCAAGATTTAACATATAGTTCGGGGTATTTTTTGGTAACTGTAAGATCTTCTTCAAAAAGCAGCGAAGAAATGTTTCCAAGGCATCGTAGCCTTTGTAACCCCATACCTGAGCTCCGTAAAGCATTATCGACGCTGCGGTTGAGTGGAACAAAGTTTGTTTTGCAGTGATACATATTTGTTTTTGAAGCAACGTTCTCAAATCGAACAGATAGCTCGTTTGGCAACAGCTATTTTTTCCTATCTGGATACAACCTCAATATCTTCCCCGTCTACCTTCCACTTTTCCAAATGTGAGAAACGTCCTCCTGCATTTCTGAATACCATCATTTTTGATTTACCAAGATTTATAGTGAGATTCCAACTTTTACAGAAAGCATTAATCCTGTTTATCATTATTTGCATACCTTGGATAGTGTCACACAGAAAGACTGTATCATCAGCATACATCAGCGCAGGAATTGATACATCGTTTAATCTTATTCCACCTTTGACATCATCTGTTATATCATTAATGTATAGTATAAAAAGCAGTGCGCTTAGAATACAGCCTTGTTTAACACCCATTGAAGTTTCAAACTCGTCAGAAATTATTTCTCCATCCCATACATGTGCAATATTATTCTCATACAAGGCTCTCAGGATTCGAATAATTTTACTTGATACACCGATTTTGGAAAGCTTGTAAAAGAGTGCTTCATGTGGTATTGAATCAAACGCTGCTCGAAAATCTACAAAGACGGCGTACAACTTTTTTGTCTTGGTCTTATATGTTTCAGCAATGTTTGTTAAGCAGAATATCTGGTCGATTGTAGAATAACCTTTCCTAAATCCAGCTTCGAATTATTTAAGGATGTTATGAAGCAAACAGTTTGGCTGAAGTGTTTAAAAATGTGTTGTTTTGCGTTGTATTTATGTCGTATTGTATTTTTTTTTATTTTATTAAATTGTCTTTTCATTGCGATGATTGTCTGTGGCGCGTCTTAAAAAAATGTATTCAAATGTAGTTATCTTAAAACCTAAAAGAAATACTTATTTCGCAAATATATATGTCTACAGCAAAAACTAGTGGATGGAATGATAGTATTATTATTATGATTAGACTGTACTACAGGATGTGTTTATATGTATACAACAGCGGTGTTTCGTCAGGGTGTGCAAAGTGTGCATTACACTCTAAAATCATTTTCTTTAATATTTAAATATCTCAGAACAAGAAAAAGTTGAATACGCCGTTTTCATTCTAGGAAACACATCCATACGTACATTGTAAGTGCGCATTATGTGGATATTCAAATCAAGGAAAAACAGTTGTAGGACTTCTAATGTAATGACCTCTTCTAAAGTTTAATTTGTTATTCTCAAGTTGATTCTAGGCTAAGTACTTTTTCTTAAGTATTGATGTATACATGTGCATTTACTAGTGGCCAGCTTTCTTAAAGTGTAGTCGTACCTCTGCTAAATATTTCGTATAATGTGAATAAATAACAATAGTAGTAGTTGTTAAATGTAATAATTGCAGGCAGCAGAAGTTTCAGCATTACCATTTAGAAGCATTTGAACGATTATCAAATAATGACATATTTTTATATATAACGTTCGTGTATGTGTTTAACTTTTTCAGATTCATCAAGTCCCAACAACAGATGAGGAAACATGGTCTATATCACTGCCGACAAAAGCAGTTAACAATAATTATAGTAAAATAACAGCAATTACTATGTACGATGAGACTAGATTATGCTCATACGATAATGGAAACATTTTTGACATAACAAAAAAGACAATTGTGCAATCATTTACCGATAAAAGTATTTCATATCTGGAGCTGATTAACGACAAAATATTTGTTGCGTCTTCAGAAATTGATCAAAAGAGTTCTATTCGACATTTGGAAAACGAAGCAACATCTCAACTGTTCGATGTGGACATTTTCAAATGTTTCACACTCTTTGAATCATATGCAGTTTTGATAAGTCCAAGGGGTAGATTTATTGTAAGTTTACTTGCGTAAAAAACAAATTAATCATGTACATGTTGAAATTTTTTACTTTCCACCATTTTTAGGTTACAGATCTATATAATAATTTTAAAGTATTGTACGATAAAAAGCACACCCGGGGTGGTGCAGTCTTAGGTGGATGTGATTTAAAAAATGATCAGTTGGTGCTTGTTACATCTGACTTTGTAGTTCTTGTGAGTATATTATTATAAATTTGTATATCCTATTTTATAAAATTCAGTTAATACAGAAGTATCCCGATAAAGGGTGTTTTTACAATCACAATCACACAATTTTATATCTTTTTATAATAATCCACATAAATAAGTTGCAATGAATTCTAAAATGTAGCCCCTAGCTTTTAGAATACAATTTGAAGTGAAATTGACTTTACACCTTTGCGAGCGATGCCCTAGTCGGCATTCATGGACAAATCAAATTATAACCATAATATTACCAAATCAAACCTTAAAACATTGACAAACAGTCTTAATGCCCTATTCTGGTTGCGATGTGGTTACAACTGACAATGTGCGAAAATTGTGATGCCTCTCTTGTGAAGTTTCTTGTGAGTAATCAATGGTTACGTATTCTGGCACAAAGCTCACAAGAATAGTTACCTCTGTGTGTTGATTCGCGTTTATGTCTTTTTATGTCTCTGACGTACACCTTACAACTGCCTTCTTCAATTATCCCTAGTTTACAAGTAACCTACTATTCATAACCGCTTTATTCATGAGTTTATGCGCACGATATAAAACGTTACGCACAAAAACAATGATGAGATAAAAACAATTAATCTATTATCAAATGTTGGTGTTCTTGTCAAGATTGCAACATGGTTGTAATCCGAGTATATGTATGTTGGCTTCTAAGTAGGTTAGGACATCGAGAATGTTGGAGATCGTAATGTAATCGATCTGGTTAACAGTTGATTGATCAGGGGAACTTCAAGTCGCTTTATGGACGTTGTTCGCTGACTCTGATTATTTTTCTTCCCAAAAGTTGATAAAGCAATCAACGCGACCGAACTGAATGTTCCTAACCCTCCCAGATTCGATTATGTCTCGCAGCAATTTCGCTTTCTCCCTGGATGTGAATTAGAAGCAGAAGAAACAGCCAAACTATCTTTGTGAAAAAGTTGTATTGCATGCTTTTTTATTTACCAATTCTATGAAACTTGTAATTGAAATGAAGAAAATGGGAAGTGACTACAATCACACAGCACTGCGACCACGATAGATCTACTGTGGCCCTTTCTTGATCTAGGACTTTAGAGCTAGATTGAGAAACTTGATAATGTCTCTAGATGGAATGTCCTGTCTGTCACTGTTGAGGTAAATCTGTTCGTTATTTTACATATGCTTTATATCAGATTTGGCTACTCGATGAGTAGGTTTCCTTTGATTGTCCACAGGTTCTAGAGTTTTCTGAGCATACATTTGTCCTAAAATTCTGGTATACATACTAGTATGGACGGTCTTTCTTTTCTATCGATTAAATTTTGAAAATCTTTTGACATTGAATTTAGTCTACTATATCTATGTATCGATATAAATAGATAGATATACAAATATCTGTATCTATGTCACTGCGATACTCAGAATTGCTTCTATCGAAACTTATTAAAGGCATGAATCATTCAAAACGCGTGTATAGCTCGCACATGACAAGGGGTTTTTTTTTGTAACAATGTTGATATTTATTCTTTCAGATTTACAAATTTGTTTTCAGCTACGGAAATTTGGAAATGAAATGTATTCAAAATGTAGAACTAAAAACGAATTCGGAATATACCGAAGTTACGAGTGTAGCGTGCTCATTTGATAACTCGTTATTGGCGCTTGGTATGCAAAATGGACTCATTGAGGTATATCTGTATATCACTTGATAAAATTACTTCGTTTTAAATATATTTTCTGTGTTTTGTAGGTCTATCGCATGGAGACAAATGCCATAAAATTCATATTCCATTTAGCATCACACGAATTGCAGATATATGACCTCAAGTTCTCGCCAAAATCCGAGGTGCTAGTAAGCTGCTCCGAGCAATTATGTTTTTGGCATGTGCCCTTTATGCTCAATAATCCATTTGATACCGGAACAAAACAAAAGCGTCGCAGTTCACGTTTTCAATCACCTTCCACTCCTGAGGAAGAGTCCGGAATATCGTTGCTTGGACCGATTTGCAATTCAGCTGGAAAACTGAATCCATGGTCAAATAAACTTGGTATAGCGGAAAAACCTGAATTGTTATCGTGTATAAAATTTTTTGGTAACAAAGCTGAAATCTTTTTTGCTAACGATGAGTTTACAAATTTCTATACAATCGATAACGAAGGCGTATATTATCACCTGTGCCTACTCGATATTAATAGAGAAACTAAAAAAACTACCCAATATTCCAACGGATGTATGGTGGAAAAAAGTTCAGAGAATGAGACTATTACCTGACATAAACCGTATCAATTTAAGGATAATTTCATATGGATAATAATATGCCATGTAGTAATTTATATTTGCTACTTAAATATTGTGTGTCATAGTGAAAATAATTAAGTAATAATCAAATTTGTGTTTAATTTTTAATTGGTACATACTTATGTACATTCGTACGGAAATGTACAATTTCTATTTGTTTCAAACAAGTTTCTTATTTGTATTTTGTAAAATATTATATTTCCTGAAATACATTGTTACAGCTAATAATCAGTAGCAATAAACGGCAATTGTCAGAAGAAAAATATGGTGATTCTGCTTTTTTTGTCCAGTCAGAAATTGTGTGCTCTTTAATTTACTATGTATTATTTTTTTTTCATTTAATGTTTAGTTGAATTATATATAGTTGATTTTATTTACTACTTGTAACATATTTCTAGTTATTGCCTCTAAAGTTCATTACTTTGTGTATTCTTTGTTGTTGTTATTGTATTTTTTAATCAATTTGTTTTCATTGAATAAAAATAACACCAAAAGTAGGTGCAATGAGGTGACTGAAGAAATAAAAAATTAAATTAAACAAGTATTAAACTATTAGTGTAATAGTAAATATGTACGTCCAAATTTTTTTCCATTGCCGTTTTTTTTCATTTACGTCAAAGCGGGTAAATAACTATTGTATACTTACTGATGTTAGCGCAATAAAAATATTCTTTAAATTTTTTGTTTTGAATTATTAGCTGTTGTCACAGCATAAACATGTGTAGGTATGCGAATGACAAAACGCAATCTAAACTATAAGATTAAGGATATACATACATTTTTTAAAGGCATTTACAAGACAGAGATTTTATTACTTTTTATACCGATTGCATATTAATAAAGAAATAATAAATAATAAATGTATGCTTTCAATTACTCCGCCTGTATGTAGAATTGAGGAACCTAGTTGAAGTCGATTGAATTTCGACACTACTTACCCAGTACCGAGGGAGTAGATCGAAAAGCTCAAATGGGGGATGAACTCATAATCATTTGGACAATTTAATGAGGATTGTGGGTTTTTGTGCACTCAATCCAGAAGCGAAAGTGTTTAATGTTTTCTTCATAATTTTGTTCATATCCACAACTTTGATTTTTGCACTGACAGTGTTAACAAATTGATGCTAGTCTTCCGGAAGTCTATTTATAATGATTTCATCAGCTTCTATTAACGTAACTGCGCGTCTTGTCGAAGAGAAGATTAATACACAAGGACGCTTAAAACCAAGGCACAGATGGGTAGCCTGCAATTGTTCTAAGAAAATGTCTATTTCACTAGGATGTTTTCCCCAACTGTCGAAGAATTCTTTTATTGTTCATACACAAGAAATGTCTGAAATCAGTAAAAACGACACTATTCGAAAGCATTGTGTACGACTCAATCATGCTTATCCTGGATTCCGGCGGAATTTTATTTCCCCCGAACTTTTCTCTTCCCAGGAAAAAATTCCTCCTATCATGAATGTTTTTTCCGGGGAAAATTCGAAATTATATTCGAAAATGTTTTCTTATTGGAATTAAGGATTGTGTCTTGAATTCCCGACAGAAACTTCAGATTTATTTCATCATTCAAATGCCGACAAGCAGGACAACACTACAAATACATACTACATATTTCCATCTTCTTCCAAATTTAATTTTGCTCCTTTCATCGCATAGAGAAGCCATTAGCGATATCTGACAAAAAACAAGTTAAAATTTCGGAGGAAATTCAGTGAAATTTTTCATTGGAAAGTTCTTCCTTTCGAACATTGTTTATGATACCGGGTTTCCCAATTAGGGAAACAGTTCGGGGGGAATTTTGTTCATGATAAGCACGAATGTTTTTTTCATTCCAAAGGATTAGTTTCACACCTTCTTGAACCTTACTGAATTTGTGTCTCAATCATTATGCACAGAGAATACGCAGTGGCGTTCAGATCGTCTGTCTCCAAAATCATTAAAGCCACATCGGGCGTACCACAAGGTAGCCATCACGGTAAATTTATTTTCTTACTTGCCATCAACGATGTTGACCGTGTTAACATGGACGCTCATCTGTCTGTTGACGCCGATGATATGAAAATCTATTTCTTCATCTCCTCTTCTCTGCTCCGATTTCTACTTTCTTCAAGATCACCTAAACAGATCATCTTCAACTTAACGTTAAGCGAATCCCAATCCATTACATACTTCAGCAAAGGATCACCACAACGACATAGAAACAATTTTTTCTGCAACGAACTTGTCTCTTCAGGCTCATCTTTAGGCGACTTAGGCGTAATCTGTGACCGTGAGCTCAACTTTCGTTCCCATATTGACAATATTATAAGTAGAGCTAATTTTGAGATTGGCTTTGCCAAGAGCTTGTAAAAAGAATTTTCGAATAGCTATGTCACAAAATCTCTATAAATCCCTTCGTCAAACGCATTCTCGAATTGAGCAGACAAGAAAGGTTACCTCATTTTGTGGTCTACATTCGTCGCACTGCGTAGGTTTCTACGTTTTGCTCGATCTTGCCTGGACTAATTTTCCTCCATACTCTGAGCTCCTTAAACTTGAGTCTCCCGAACACCTTCCTGCACCAACTAATTACTGGTAATATACACTGCCTCGAGCTTCCCAAATTGGTGTCTCTCCGCTACAATCTCAGGGCTTTAGCCTTCTTCCGCATTATACCACATCGGACTAATAACGGCTTCAACTCACCGGTGTCAAGAATGATATGCAATGGTGACTCTAGCTAGACTGTCGTTGATTATTATAACACCGATCTGTGTACCACGCCGCACAGTGTGTTATTTTGTGAATCTAGCTTAATTCAAAAATCAAAGTCGTCCGAATGACAAAAGTCTGGTATCAAACGACAGGTATAACACCAGGTATAACACCAGGTATTAACGTTCCACCAAACAAATTTCATGGAAACGATATTTACCGTAGTGTGATGACGGAACAGAAAAGAGCAAGAGAAATGTAAAACATTAGTTTGTTACTCAATATATATTTCTTGCCTGTTATTTAAAGAATCTTTTTGGTAAGTTTGAACCTTGTACGAGCTCAGCAAATGGTAGTAATTACCGATTTGCTTGAAGTTCTAAATACCAAACAAAGTAGCAGGCGAATGATGGTAACACTGCACGAATATTTTTTAGAAACGTTAAGATGAGCGCAGATGTGAAGGCCATCAGCATTGATCTGATCTACCATTTCCGAATTTTATCGAAGCAATATTGAGTGAATATGAAATTGATGCAGACAAGTTTGCAAACTATGCCAATGAAACAAAAAACATACAAATATCATGGCACCACATTTCTGCAAGCATACATAAACCTCTGATACACTCAAATAAGATAATTAAAGCCAGCTTACTGCCACTTGGTCAATTGTCCGAGGAAGCCCAAGAAGCGAGCAATAAGGAATACAAACGATTCCGAGAGCATTTTAGCCAGAAATCTTCCAGAAAAAATACGAATAGAGGTGTATTAAACAGGTTTTTAATATCATCAGATCCATATCTTTCGAATCGTAGTACAGCGCCCCATAGAAAAAGTAACCCACTTCCTCAAGAATATATTGCCCTGTTAAAGGCTCCCGAAGTACGAGTAGCACCACCTAGTAGCAGTTCCGATTAGGCGATGATGAGTGACTAACTACAAGTCAAAAAAAAAAACAAATTAAATCAGCAAAAATTGCCAATCTTTTATTTACGTTTTACTTACAAATGATGAATGTAATGATGGACGTATAATGTGTTAGTTTCATCAAAATATCATGGGACTTATTTGGGGTAATGGATTGGAATAAAATAAGTGATTTTTCTACTGTCTTTTCTGAACACATTGAACATTTGAACAAAATCGGTTCAGTGGTTCAGTAGTTAGAGACGTTTGTATCCACGAGGTTTATGGAGGATAGATGGATACGCCCCCTATCGGTGACCACATACGACTACAGGTTCAAAAAACTTGATAGAATTACTTTTTTTCCTTCACTGAATAGGAAAATCTATAGTTTAGCTATACCAACAGGAATAAAATTCCGCTAGATGTAGAAAATAACACACTGTGCGACGGTATCGCGCTAAACATTCAGGTGGGAATCGTTAAACCTTATCAGCTAGCATTACAAAAATGATGGCCAGACGAAATTGAAGTGTTATTGGTTAACTTACATTTGATTAGTTTTCGTATGGGCAATATTGCACCAATGAGTGGGTTTTTGTTCTGTACGGAATACGGATCACTGAACAAATTTATGATCTCAACATAATTTTTAGTGTTTGGATTTTAGTGGCTTTTGTATGCAAGACTTAATTTCTTTTCCACCGAGACAAGGTCATTCCACATGAAAGAATTTTTGTCCTCCGAACTTGTGAAAATCGGTATTGGAATGCATTGTTGTAGATCAAAAGCAAACGCCTTAATGTACTTCGAGTTCATTGCATCTTTTTGGTCCTTTCTTTGTGCACTCAGTATAATATAATTTTCCTCAACCCACTGTTTCAGGGATCTAGTGAATACATTTCAAAACACTTTGCTTATGCAAAAAATAAAATTGATCGACCGGATATTCGTCAAAATGGGTGTGTCCTTGTCCTATTTTACTATTTGTTGGAGAGTGGTATGTAAATCTGTACCGCTTCGGAGAAGGCAAAATATTCAATCGATTCCCACTGACTCTTCTTCTATAGTAAGTTAAAGATAGCCTGGAGATCTTTTTGAGAAATCAACGTTCAACGTGATTGCAATTGATGTTTCGATCACATAACACGCATTTTTCACTCTGGACAGGAATGGGTATGATAAATGGTCAGCCTTCACCTCCTCACAAAATTTTAGGTCCGTCTCTCCTAATTACGTGCCAATTTCTGTACATGAGCTGGCGCGTCTGATTTAGCTTAATTTCGCAAGTCCCTATGATACAGAGAGTGAGTTTGCGTTTGATCGTAGTCGTCGAACAGTGCATTTACTGCTCCATCCCAAATAATGACTCAAACTTAATGCACAACATCCCAAACATCCTTATCAAGCACATCTCAATCATAAAACTAATAATATAACGTTGATATTAGGGGCAATGAGAATACAGCAATGAGCATCTGCAAAATGTGTACACTATGAAATACCTTATGAATACATTAAAAAGAAAACACAATTAGAAGAGCAAAATGGTAGGGATCCAGTAAACCCCACACAAATGCATCGCGTCTACCCTGTAAATATAGAAAAAATACAAAATTGCGCTCGAATCAGACAATTCCTCAGAAATATACTGGGGGAGAAGATAGAACAGAAATATTTAAAAATAAAACTAAAATTAAATAAATCAATAACCTTTTTTTCGAAACTAGGATTTGATTGCGGCCTGACTGTCAGATGATGATATCCCTTTTAAATATCACGTTGTTCGGTTGGTTTCTGCTTTGATGGTTTCTGCCAGTAAGACGCTACTATAGCGTCAGGGAGCTTCAATGAGACAGAAATATTGAGATCTTTGGAATAGACACCTTCAACCAACCCTTCGTCGGTGTTCGATCCGTCTGTGAAAATACGCAGAGGATCATCCAGCGTCTGCTTGTCAAACATCCAAGATATCTGGAAGATACCCTGGGATAGTAGGCGGTCGGTGTCGTTAGGAAGGAAGTTGAATTCGTTATGAATGGTTGTGTGGTCAATGTTGAGTTCGAACTACAGTCGGAGTGTTTTGTGTCTCAAGGCTGTGTTGGCTGCTATTTGTTTGCCGAATATTTCCAGTGGTGGAAGGTGGATATTCTGTGCGTTTGACGGAGTACTTCTCTGCGCTCCGCTGATGGCACATGCAGGCCGGTCTCTGTACTCGATTGAGTACCTTGCACTTCTTGCGCAAATGGCTTATTTCCTGATTCCCCCAGGGACGTTTAAATTTGCTTCTTTGCCTGCTGATGGGACATGATATATAAAGGGTGATTTTTTAAAAGCTATAGGAAAGTTTTTCAAAAAAAAAAACACATAAAATTCAGAAAAATGCATGAAGTCTTTATTTGAATCGATAGTGCGGTGCATATAATTTAATGTTTGAAGATTATTTCATGGAAATGTTGACCTTGACTGCTCCTCAAATGGTCCATCCGCTTAGTCCAATTTTGGCATACTCTTTCCAACATTTCGGCCGGTATCTCACGAATATGTCATGCAAGTCAAGCTCTTGTATTTTGGGCAAAAAAAGTTGGATATCATCTCACGATAGTGCTCACCATTCACAGTTACGTTACGATTCGCATCAGTACGGTCCAATGATGCCACCAGCCCATAAACCGCACCAAACTGTGACTTTTTCTGGATGCATTGGTAGCTCTTGCAATGCTTTTTCTTTTTCGGTAAAAAAGTGGATCTTCGTCCAACTTTCCATGAGCCCATTTTAATAATAAAATTCAATAATTTGCAAGCGTTGTTCGTTTGTAAGACGATTCATGGTTAAATTATAGACCAAACTGAAGATGTTTGACAGTGAAACAAAACACGAAACGTGCTTTACAATAGCCATTGCGTAATTGAAAGTTTTTGTGAGGCTATCCACCGAGTGGTCAAGTTCAGTGGGATTGGTCGGGATGGAGATGGTGGTATTCGGCAATGCGGCCGGGACAATCTCTCTGTATCTGTCCCAGTTGATCATTATATGATTCCTAAAGACTCTCTCGGATGTGAGGGGACTCGTTATGCTGAACAATATATAGCGGTGATCAGAGTGTTCAGATGATACTCTCCAGTGGCTCTTTCTTACCGCTATATGGTCAGACACGAGTGTTATGCTTAGGACTTTTTGTCTGTTCCTAGTTATGAAAGTGGGTACATTACCCTGATTACACAAATCCAACTTGATACTTATAAGGTAATCAATAAGGTACCTCGTTGGTTGATGTCCGTGCTAACCCATATCGTGTAATGGACGTTTGCATCACACACCAGGACAAGCGCGGTTCTGGTTCTTTCCGCCTCAGTAATCGTCCTCCTCAGTGTCTCGGATGGAAATTCCACATGGTCGTGAGCCATGTATGTCGAGACTAACCATAGTTTGGTTCTGCCTACCTCCAGGCATACGGTGACTGAGTAGCGATCGCTGTAGTTGGAGAGAATATGAGTATTCAATGAGCTATTAAGAATGTAAGAATGTAAGAATACAGGCTCTAGGCTTACCTTCATTCCTTACATAGAAGAGGTTGAAGTGTTGAGTCCTGAGCCCACGAATTATATCGTTGACTACCCACGGTTCGTGAGCAAAGACGATATCCTATCCGATGTTGTCGGTTCGGTGATCAAGAGCGGCCGATGACGCGATAGAGTGGAGAGTAGACGGTAGAGGCTCGCTTGTACCAGGACGGTCTATCTCCTCCTCAGCTATAGCCTTCAATATATGATCGAAAGGTGGAGCAGTTGAGAGGGAGGGATGCTGTTTCGCATTCGCAGTTTCCTCCCCATCCATTTTATAAACCTTTAGGGTAATTGTCCCAAAGCCATAGTGGATGACAGCCAAGTGATTCCTTGTTTATCACAATCACGGCGGCCCTGGTTTTTCTCTTCAATTCTTCCAACTTTGCTACCTTAAAGTTGTGGGTGGGAAGATTCGGGTTGCAGAGTTGAACGCATTTTAAGATTATGGCGGGATCAGAGGGGTTCCGCGGAAGATAAGTGCAGGTCCTAGGTCTACTGGGGATTTGATCTTTGGTTACGACTTCGAGCCTCACACCCTTCCACAACCCCCCAGTCTGCTTATAGCTGTTTTGAAAAGGTCAGCAGAGGTTTGTTATGTGAAGGAGACAAACTTGATGTGGCTGTGGCCGCTACGCCCCACAGGTGCAAGGCCTCATACCGTGTAGATTGTTGATTAATATATAACTTCTATAGATTTGATGATTTGGATGCCATTAGAAATCTTACATCATCGATTCATAGGGCACTATAATAATAAATCTCACTCGTGGGAGAATAATAACACTTGATCGCTGCTGTAAGTCTGCCTTGTTATAAGCCGCTAACCGAATTTCTCTATAGCTCATCTTTGATTCGTCAAATGTGATTTGTTTTCTTTAATCTACCCTAATTCGATTTTGGTTTTTATTGCGAAATTACCGGTATCATTTTTCAAAAATCAAGTTATAAAATTACAGAATAACAGAATATTTGAGTTTACTCCTATTCTCAAAGACATCGGTCAGCTAAGCATCAATAAAATATTGTCTCAAAAAGATGAAAGTTCAGATTTCCTATTTGTGTAACATACTGTGTAACATACTTGACTGTTACATTAATATAATCTGTTTACATATCCTCAAATCGAAATAACACTGATAAAAATAAATTCTCCGCATTTTGCACGTTGAAGTATCCAATTCTAATTTTAATAAATGCATCGTAGAGCAACTTCTTCGATTACTATTGTATGATAATTAGAGTCAATAAATATTCCACGAAAATATAGATAAAATCATGATTATTCACATGCACCAAATCCATCTCTTGGCACAAACCAATTAGAGATCATTAAATGAATTTCCCTACTGAATCAGGACAGTGTATTCCGGCAATCTTGCATATAGACTTAGTCTACTCATTGATCCTTGTGATAAATGTTACTGCTTATATCGTGCGGTAAATCGTTTATTGATTTTCAACTCCAACTTTAAAATATTTGTTTTCTCAAAGTTGTTCAATGTTTATCTAAAATGTAAAATAATTGACTTAATTGATTCAAAACAATACTTTTCAATTAAATTTTTTCTACCCACATGTGTGCATTTTTGAGCGTACAAGGTCGAAATGAACTCTATAAAAGACTCAAACTGGTAACAATTTTATTAGGTTGTCTTGAAATATCCTTCGTTAAACATGTATTATAAGCCAGAAAGGGCAGATGGCACACAAGTATCCATTCCATGGCAAATAAGAACGTTGTATTACAATATGGCTTGGCCTCTAAAAGATAATCCAACAGTTTTGATTAAATACATCGACTATTTTCTTATTGCGATAGAAGCGTTTACATATCTCCTTGTAGATGAAGGTGAAATGTTATTTATTTTTCAAAACCTGAGCGACATAAGTCGTAGTATTCAAGGATTGGTGACATGCGTTGTCTTAAACGAAAGTATTTTAAGAATTTTCGATGCAACTTCAAAAAAAAGCCCTTGTAAAAATGTTTACAAGATTTTTTTCGAACAAATTTATATTGATGTGTGAGTAGATTATTAGTATTTGATATAAACATAAGTTCCTCTATATTTCCAGTGAAGAACATTCTACAATGTCGAAACAAATTCAGAAGAGTCTAGTCCCCACTACCGTCTACACATATTGTTACATCTTCACTTTGATTTCTTTTATCGTATCACCAATTATAAGACATCAATTTGAGTTACCGTATAAAATGATTCTACATTACAATTATGATAATATGTTTGTATATGGATTTACGATGATATATCTTTCATTGGTTGGCACCAGCATCATTTTTTTCTTTATTGGTGACGGGTATTTGTTAGCGTATTGTATTTTGCACCTTAATGGAAGATACAAAATCCTGCAGGAAGAGGTAGGACAGTGTTCATCGGTGGTCCTTTCAACAGAAACGAATTTTCAAATAGCAGCACAATTCCACAAGCAAATTCTTCGATTATACTTAAAAATTTGCGATTTGAATAATTTCTCTAAGTTATTAAATGAAATTTATAGTTTTCGAATTTTCGTCATGATTGCATTCTCCACGGTGCTACTTTGTGTCCTTTGTTTTCAAGTTGCCACGGTACGTGTGTGTGTGAAGTGTGAATCACAACCAATTAACGATTCTATATATGTAGTTGGGACTAACATCAGAAAATATTGGTTATGCCTCATGGATAATAGCTAAGATTTCGGAATTGCTTATTTTTGGTACACTTGGATCTACACTCATTGAGACCGTAAGTATGCTTATATTGATTTTCTAAAATCTTAAACATACAATACTTTATATGTATGCACACATTTTCTTATGAATTTGTATCACAGACGGACAAGTTGAGTTCAGTCTACTATTTGTCGAATTGGGAGCAAATTATATATCATTCAACAAACCGGAAGGAAAATGTTCTACTCATGAAAGACCTTCAGATCATAATGTCATTACACCGAAGTCCAATGCGCTTATCAGGTTATGGATTCTTCTATGTTTCAATTGATACAATGGTTAAGGTATGTATAATTGGGATATGCCATTGCAGATTGCATAACGTTCTTTTATTTATTTTCATAAAAATAAAGGTGTTACGGGGAGCATTCTCATATTTTACATGTCTCTATACTCTAAAACAAGCGTCATAATAAAATTATACATTTGAGAGCGATACAAAGGAAATATTTGTTGTCAGTGAAAATATGCAGTAGAAATCACTTCATTTAACGTTGTTATGTCAAAATATTTTTAAAACATATCAAAATAACATTGACTTGTTAATCACTTATTAAATTCTTTCTAATGGGGGCTGAGGGGTCAAAAGTCAGTATTTTAATTATACCAGCTTTAACATTAACCTATCAAGTGCTAACAGACGGTGCTAACAAAAGACTCGGATGAAGCACCTTCCTTATGTCACAGCCAACACCTGTAACAACCACAGTACCAATAGCAGACAAATTGTTAGCGAATTAAGGAATTATTGTTAAGAGTTGTTTTTAAGGACTAAGTAAAACACATCCGTATCATCTACAGTTTTATTAAGAGTGATTGCTACGAGTGGAAATGATATAGAAGTGCGTGAGAAAAATGAAAATAAGGGGATGACAAGAAAACACAAATATGGTGTGTTGTCAACTATTATTATCATTTATATTTAAACCTACTCAACACAGTAATATGTATATATGTATGTACATATGTTTAGAAATTATTACAAATGTAGCTGTCAGTACAATCCTTTTCCTATTTTTTATAGCGAATTTGGAATAGATCTTACCTTTAGTATGAACATAGTTCAATTTAATTTCATTATTTTCAAGCCTTCTGGTTCGAGAAAGAGAGGTAGACCAAACCTCCTCAAAACTGGAAGCAAAACAACTAGGCTAAAATCTAAGGGTTAGGGTGTTGACTCAACAATAGGGGCCCAACTGATGTATGTACATTGCGTAATTCAAAACGCAATTTGCTTTAGTAAGAAACAATCGTGTGCTTTATTACTTGATCAAACAGGAAGTGAAGTCGGTACAAACTGAAATAATGGACAAGACAAAACGTACTACTAACATTAAAAAAAGTGTTAGAAGATATTAGGGTGATTTCACAACGAAATTTGAAGCTGCAACATCCTCCCACCGGTGAGATATATATTTGACCATCATCTAATAATAAAGCACACAGCTTGCAGATGGACGTTTGTATTTCCCTCTGTCAGTCAGTACAGATACAACGCGAATCAGCCCGTCTCTCGCTGATTACGTCTTCGTCACCTTGCCGACGGACCACTTCAGGGGTGTCTGGTTATCATCTTTGATGGGCACGATGTCGTTGATTTTGACATTGTTTGCCGTTCAAGGCATTTAGGACGTCTACGCAATTGAGAAATTTACTCCTGTGACCATTTTTTGCAAAATCATTGTAAAAGCTGCTGGACATATTGCCATCGATCCCATGCTGACACCCTTTTGAAGAAGTCGTCATCTGGTACCGTCGGTAATGGCCTAGCGATAAGAAAATTCGCCAGTGTGAGATGATTCATATCTCCTTCGAAGCGAATGCAAAGTGGCATGGAGTTGGCGCAGGCCTCAGCTTGACACAGTAGCGTAGACAATTTCTCATAGGTTTACGAAGCCGTAATGAAATTCGGTCTTTACGCCGGCTTCCCAAATCCAGCCAAAATGCGGGGCATTGGGAGGAATGAAACACCAGGTTTGACCGCTCCCGTAACTGTTGGTGAGCTCCGACAAACTTTGTGCCATTATCGCTGTACAAGGCGTGACACTCAACACGTCTAGCCACAAACCGACGCACAGCAGCAATATCAGCTCGAGGTGCAAAGCCTTCGTAGACAAGCACACGAATAGAGACACATATGCCTTGTTCTTCTTTGCACCTCGCCCTCTCCAGGACCGTACGATGAAAGGCCCCGCATAATCAACACACCTGTATACTCAAAGGTGACTCCCGTTCCCAATTGCTCCCTGGTTAAGCTGACCATTTGCTGCTGAAATGGAACCGCTCGTTGGCTCGAAACAGATCGTTTTATGAAATGATGAATCCCAAGTATTGAAAAGAGAGACGATAAGTCATTTGACGAAAACCGGCATGCAAATTTGTTGAATGACAATCCTCGACTATCAACTTTGTTAGACAATGAGCCATGTGAAGGAGTATCGGATGCCTTTGATCAAACGGTAGACAAGCGTTGTCGAGTCTACCTCCAACACTTAATACGCCCTCCTGATCGATAAAAGGACTTACCATAAAATATTTGCTTTAGCTCGATACCGATTTTCCCCGTTCTAACTGAGCGTCGCCGAAGAATTATTGTTGGGAGAGCTTAACTAAGGCAACAGCTGAAATATCGATAGGCGACAAAAAGTGGAAGCGGGGCGTTTGAGACGGAGTTCGCGCAGTCACACGAAGGAGATGCGTCAGCTTAGAAAATCGCGAAAATATATCCCAGTTGTCGCATGAAGAATTTGTTAAGCAAATCATATCTGGTTCATCCCTCACTGCAACCTTATTAAACGGAAAATCGCAATGTGTTATCTTCCTCGATTGCAGAAATGGTGGACTGTTCCACCACAAGTCTATTGTTGACAGGTTTCTGGACACCGCGAGTCGCGCAATCTGCGGGGTTTCCAGCTGATGTTTCCAGCTCACGTCGTGCCAAGTAGATGCATGAAATAATGCGATGATCAGCGGTTGTTCACGAAAACATTACGAGAACGAGGATATCCCTGGATCCAATGCAATACGGTCGTAGAATCAGTGTTCGCATACACATTCAATGTCATGTATGGATAATAACGCTGTTTGAACGCCTATAGCTCCAACCACATGTGAATATACTGCATCCGAGTATGCTATGATGTGTCAGAAAAACCGTTCTGTTGTACCACATCCTTTCGGCTTGATTGTAGCCATTTCGGAATACTTAATGTTTCCAATGAAGATAAATCCAAACCCAAGTCGGACCACTCCTGATGAAACTCCATTGGAATAAACTCGTCTTAGCCAATGCCCTTGGCCCAAAAGTGCTTCATGAGAATCTTCATCACAACCGGCGAAGGCCAAACGAGAGGATAAAAGATGCGCGAAATATCAGATAATACTTCCCTATTGGTGGCATGTGAGCTAATAGCACCGACAGTTGATGAAAACTTAAAGCAATCGTTCCGTGTATCCCAGAGTAAGCCCAACGTTCGGACCCTTGTATTATCAATTGACAAATCGGTTGCTACTTCTCAATGCTTGTAGTCGATGGTAGTGAGAAATCAGGATGAATTTGAGGACCATTTCCGAAGGTTTTATGCCGGTAGCTTCTTCGATGGTTTCGAATCTTGTTGTATTGTCGTCAATATAAAAATCATTAATGAGGCTGTCCGAAGCCCGGAGATATGTCGCGATGTTATTAATGCCTATTTGATTAAGCCAAAAACGACACAGAAGCCGTCCCATATGTCAAAGCAAAGCAGTACGTAATCACGAGGCTTTTCTGTAACGTCTTTACTTCCCTTTATTGGAAATGAATGTCGTCGGTATTGACAAGATTCTGCCGATACATCTTAGCGATATCGGCTTTAACTGCTATTTTATATTTCTGAAACATTGTGGTTCTGGGGAAGAGGTCATTCTGAATCGTGGGTCCCACAATTAAATAGTCGTTGTAGCGCTGTTGGGCTTAAGAACCGCGTGAGGAGGCAGAAATCGATGCGCGATTTGGGTCATTTGGAGATACGAGTGCCATGTGACCTAACTGCTCGTACTCACGCATGAAGTCGGTAGATTCACGTATCGATTCCGAGTTCTTAGCAAATCAAAAATAATAAATAGAACATTCAAATCCGCAGTCGAATGCAGGATTCAACGACCTCCATAGGTCGCAGGCCAGATAAGTAAGTAAGTAAGTAACAACTCATGGCTACCATCATACCCACGTTCCCGAAGGATTGATTCTGGCTTTGGTGCACATTATTTATTTTAATTTGATTATTTAAAGGATTATTATATTAATGGTAGTTCGGTTCTTTATTTTCTTATTTTTGATACGGTTTTCATTTGAATTACGTTGAATGATGGTGTATTTTGGACTATTTACCAAACATAAAAGAATATATAAGAATTATTCTTGATTATCAGTTCCTGTTGCTCTTCAGATATCTCATTTTATTCGCATGTTATTCGCCAAAAACAGATATGTTGGACGTGCTTATAGATCAGTATTGCAATATATTTTTGATCAGGATTGATATTAAGTTGTAAAAAAACTCGGTTTTATGCCGTTCCAATCAATATCAGCTTACTTTCTTAAAAAAAAAACCAACTTTTCTTCAAAACTTTTTATTTGTTATGAGACATACGTATTATACTATATAGTCATACTATTACCCTAGTTCGAAATTTCCTGCTTTCTATTGTTGATGATTATATTCTTTCGAAACTGTAGCTAGAATTAAAAAACAAGAAAAAATTAAAATATGACTAATAATAATAAGAAAATATGAAATCAAATTCTATGTTATGTATTTATCTGTAAAAATGTAAAAATTCTACGTCGAATATATTGTCCCGTCTGATGGGAAGGTAAATGGAGGAGAAGACATAACCTCGAACTCTACGAGCTGTACCAGGATGTGGATGTAGTCCGAAAGGCAAAAATCCGTCGACTGCACTGGCACGGCCACATCGAGCGCATGCACAATGCTTCATCAAAGATGGTCTTCGAATGCGAGACTCCTGGTTGAAGAGGAAGACCGAATCTCCGATATAAAGACCAAGTAATCGCGGATGCAAGGCAGCTTGGTCTCTATGACAGGAAGCAGCATGCCCAGGACCGTCAACGATGGAAGGCAGTAATTGATTTTTCAAGTATCAAAGCTATCAGCTTATTAAAAAGTGGTTACACAGATTCTACAATCGAACATCTCTCTCTCTAATTAAAGTCACCACTTTTAACTTACATGAATTACAATAACTTTTATTTACAAAACACACTGTTGCTTTTTAGGCACCCATACATTTGAGCCTACGGCTTTGTTATTCTAGGAGGTGGGGAGAGTACTTTACCGACAAGGAAGACTCCTTTTTCTATTACTCTTTACTGGTCACATCGCTTAAGGTCAAATCAGCGTGCTGGTCAGTAAGAAGGTTACCGTCGCAATTTCGAAGAGCGTAGCAACCACTCTTCCTGAGCGTGATAGTTTTCTCTCACGAGTGGAAAGGACCTACATTTTTATGCCTAATCCGAACAAGAATACTTTTTGGGCATTGTCCGTGACTCGAAAGTCCTAGATTATGAAACTTTGCAAATTCGGGTTGAATCTGGCACTTACCCACTACAATACTTTTTAGGTTTTTAGCTTAATAATTAAATAAAAATACATAATTAATTAAAAATAATTAATTAAATACCCAAACTGGGAAAAGATCAAGAACAGCAAAATCTCAGAAAGCGAACTCTGACACAAAGGTACAGCACTATAAAAATGATGTCAGCAGGGAGCTGAAAAAATAAGGGCACTATTAAAATGTGATGCAAAACAAGTAGAATTCACAACAAACAAATACGACGATCTAAGCTATTGATTCCCAAAGGGGTTCAGGCGGACCCTCAGGGGCCCACGAACATTTATCTGGTTTCGGTAGTGAAGACAATATATTTCAGTTAGGCTGGCATATAGATCAGGTAGCCTCCTTTAACTTTTTGAGTAGTGTAGATCGATATCGACTGTTTAAACTTTTAAAAACTTAAGCATTGGATGTTTATTGCAACGCTTGTTCAGACGTGCAAAGGGACGAAATACGATTTGTGCTGTGCTTGCAAAGGAAGTAAAGATCCAGATTTAAAAGAAATCCTGATCAAATTGAAAGCAGACATCCCATATTTGACAGATCTGTTCAAAAATTTAATGATAATAACTTGCAGTGACAGCTTAAAGTTAACTCAAACACGGGGTGTTATTTCGGCTTTTCTTGGGTTTTTGATTTTTAAGAAGCAAAAGAAATCTCCCAGTTTCCAAGCTTATCACAGGCAGAATGTCTCGATGAGGATATTCAGGCATTCGTTCAGCATTTAAAAGCCCTTCAAGATGACTTCAAAAAACAGATATGATAAATCCATTTGATGAGACGGAAGTGTTGAATGTGGTATTACAAGAGGAGCGAACTTAGCACCAATGAGGAGCTGAAAGAGAAAGTTAAAAAAGGCTATCAAACATTTTGGCTGCAGGCTGAAATACCCGAAAAATATCCTGGAATGTGTGAAATTGCAAGAAAACTGTTGATAGCGTATCCCTCATCATACCTTGTCGAAAAAAGTTTTAGTGTCGTTACAAACTTATTAACAAAAAAACGACTAGAATGAACAGCAGAGAACGGGGAGATTTGCTGTTATTCCTTACAAAACAGAAACCAAATATTCGTAATTTGCTGTCAATCCATCAAGTACATTCCTCCCATTAAAATTATCACTTTTTTAGTTCTATGAAGTCTGTAATCGTATTATTTTACTATGTATTTTTCTCTTTATTTTTACCACTCCGAATTCAGGTTTGGAATTCAGCCGCGAAGCTACTTTTCATCGTTAGATCTAATGTTCAAATTTGTTGACGTGTTTTGGGAATATGGTGGTCTACGAGGAAAAAAATGTTTGGAAGCCCCTGATCTAAACAAGTTACTAGCAAAAATAGCACGCTGATGCAAACACTGATAAAGGAGTAATACGATTTGAAAATCAAATTGATACAAAAGCCGCTCCTATAATTGCATGCCTACAAAAATACGTCAGTACACTAGAACAAAAACGAATTGACAAAAATATAGAAGCAAAAAACAACATCCATTGCGAATACTAAAAATGCTTGCCATATTATTAAAGCTATATGTGAGAAGATAGACACCGCCATCACCGAAGACGTTATCGAGGAAATATAGTGTACACAGATAGGAAAAATAAGTTTCACAAGGAAACAGTAAAAAACCGCGTTCGTGGAGAAAACCCCAAAGAATCGGGTAAAGTCTTTGGTTAGGGAGGTTAGCAAGAGGTTAACGTGGACAAATATATACGAAATTAGAAAGTTCGATAAGTAGCGTTCTCACCACCACAAGAACCACCTCTGAACGTATTTTGATATGTGTACAATATATATATAGTTTTTTTTTTTATAAATTAATTGATGTATAGTGAACATTTGAAGTGCTGTGTTTTTATTTTGTTACAAGCCAGTTATCCTTAGGTGCAAAAGATTACAAAGACTCGTGAATAACGTTAAGAAATTATATAATTTATACTTACTCTTTGGTTACATTTTTTTCGGCGGATTTAATTATGCCCACATGATCTATGATCATTAGTCAAAATAAAACAGTCCCTATCATGCAAAATTTAGGTTCTCAGCCTGTGGTAGTAGTTAGATATTTACACCTGTCAAAATACAAACAGGCATTTGGAGTTTCCATGCTAAAGGAAATTTGTCTCCGTATACACCTTGTATAGCTCCGCTTTTCATGCTGATTATTATAAATTGTATCAGTATACTGCATACACCAAATGATGGTACCATATTTTTCCAATTCATTCAAAGTTTTTGAGAAATTTAAGTCAACTGACAATTTTTTTTTGTTTTGAATTTGATTCAAAACCAATAACCAGCAACAATCTGTCACTGACGTACATTAAGTTTAGTTTGCACAGTTAGTACAGTAACAAGGTGGAAATGAATTGACAACCTTGTAAAAATAGGGTAAACCAATTGTTGATTATACGCCTTAGGTAGCTGGGCCATGTAAAGTGCATTGACAACTCAGCCCCGGCCCGAAGAGTTTTCGACTCTGAACCTTAGCTGCAACGCAACACAGGCTACATGCCCGTAAACCAATGATCTGTATGGATCATGTGGGTATAATAAAAAACACAATTTTGACATTTTTTGCATCCTCATGATAATGTCGGAGGAATGCGAATTTCATATCTACAGTGTAATTTCGATTTTTGCAACTAATGAAAACATGACCTTTTGCAATAATCGAATAGATATTTTAGATACGCAATATAATATTTAATTATATAAAAAAATATTCTGAATACATAAATAATAATATGGGTTGTGGTACAGCCCGTAGAGGCCAGAGCCTAGCTTCTCAGCAACCACTCGTGCTGTTGTTCTATCACGGGTGGAAGGGACCTACAGTTTTATGCCGACTCCGAGCGGCCTAATTTGAGAAGCTTTTTCTAGACAGTTATACTATTTGAGGACTGCTAATGACTCGAAAGTGGTGGGCCCGTGAAAATCATTTTGGTCGTACTGAGACTCGAACTGGACGCCGAAGTCCAAGTGCCAGACCACATTCTGAATACATATTTTATAAAAAAATGTAAAGCTCTAAAACATTGCTTGCAAAAGTTGAAAGTTGCAATAACCAAGGGTGGACTATGTTACTACTTACCTATGTTTTATTGTTGCTGACATCCTTGGAAGAACACAAAATTAAAACGATTAGATATGATACTATATACATGTACATATTTTTTTCTTGACTTTATGTGATATATTTTTGTTCCACTAACATATTTACATGGAAACTATACAATTAGCTTAATACAATACAATTGGCTATAAATTACATATAGTATTTATAAGTAGGCAAATCGTGAAGTCCCAGAAAAATCTGAGTAAGATCATCAATAATTTGGAAATTTATGAATATTGTTTAATTAAGTTTATCATAAAAATAAAAATGATTTTGTACTTGTTGAAACATCTCACATCTATAAAAAAATGGTAGGGAAGGACTAAATGCTTTTTACATCTAGCCGATGCAGAATGGCAGCAGATCTAAATCAAAACTAATATCATCAGCTTTATTAAACGTACATATATCATATACTTCCGGCATTTGGTGACCCCATAAGCCTAAACGTCAGTATTAATGAATAATAATAACAAACAAATTTAAATATGCGAGAATTTTATTTGTTTGATTATATGAACGAGAATTCAGCGTTCTTATATACAGATATATTGTATTAAATCAATGATTGTTTGACAATAATATAAAATTGTATTTACAATCGATTTTAAGTTGTCGCAGTTCATTAAGAATGTTATCAAAATGTGTACATGCCTGCAATTCTTACATTATTACTGTAAACGTTCACACTTCACGGCCAACCTCTTGGGAGATGAATCTTTGCGAACATGCCATTGAGAACTTACATAGCGAAATCACTGCCTTAAAATGTATGAAATGAATAATGCTTGGTGCAGGATTTATCTAAAACACCATTTCATACGTAAAATATTGAACAACATCGTTGGAAGTATGGATAAGGAAGGATCTATTTTTTCGCGAATTGTGTGTTAATTTTCATTATTGACCGCTAGTAACTCTGTTTATTTTACTTTGTTTTACTGATGAAATTGTGTCTTGTATGTTTTGGATATGAGTTTGAGGATATTCCTACATTAAGTTTGTTTACTTGTATTATATTATTAAATGCATTGACTCCATCTTATGTTTAATATTATGTATTCCATCGACTAAATCAAGAAAAGGATTGAATTCCCAAAATCGCTTAGTCCCCTTTCGCCAGAAAAAAAAGTTCTTGCCTGTGCCAAGGAATCACTTCCGGACGCTATTGTGTAACCTTATTTATAAACCAATACAGCCATTATGCTATATCACTATACTTTACGTCACTTTAAAGCATTATGGAAACAGTTCCTCACCTTTTGTCACTTAAAATTATACTTTGCGTCGGGGACGAACCTCCGTTACTGTTTATGACGCTATGTTGCATTTGGAATGATTGTTGACGATGAAAGTCATTAGGATAATTATGGTATGCCGAAGAATTATTATTTATGTGGAGGGATGAACGATTACAGGTGGTTGAACGACGAGTAGACATAATGCTTGTATCAGGAGCCCCTGTCGTTGAATGTTGCCGATTCCGTTGTGAAGGCTTATAGCAAAAGCAACATAAATATCGATTGAAATGCTGACGAAATACTCCAGATACACAATATAATGCGACTGGATTTGCACATGAATTGAGAAAGCTGAAATGGAAAAATAAAAATATTATATTCATAATTATTTATGCAATCGACCCTAGTTGAATATAGCTTGAATAAATCGAGAACACAATTATATTTGTACTTCCATGGATTTAAGAACATCCGAGTCCATTGAACCAAAATACTGTAATTCCATTAGAATCCACCTTGTGTACCACTTCAGATGCCAACGGAAAGTTTTACAAATTTATTATTGACTTAAGCTATGTAGAACTTTGGAGCTTTCGAAAGTAATTACATTTTGGTAGCTAATTATGGATGCTTTCATGAAAATTTGCATCACTCTTTTGTGAAGTTTTAAGTGTGTATCGAATATTTTCACTTGAAACAAACACTGTAATCATGTCTAATGTTGTAGAATTGCAGCGATCTCAAGTATACTCACATAGATACTTGTATACTTCAAACATTATTGTTATAACACATCATATTTTCTTCACCCCATTTGATGATTTATCAAATAATGTGTCTTTTCAAATCAAGTAAAACAAAATTTTTATTAGAAACGGCGGTTATTATCTCTACTTTGGAGATATTAAGTTCCAAAATGGTATATGCAACAGAAAATGCAAAATTATGGAAGAACAAACTAGTTGACAAGAAGATGCGATATTTCAATGATTCGCAAGTTATTTTACATAATAGATCGATTAGTTTTTCTTACATAATGGCTAAACAAATTGCTATTGAAACACGAAAACTAATATTAAAATTAAAAACGGAAGGAACATTGTTACAGGCAATAGCAAAAGACATATAGAGAATAAAGGTGCCATAAGACAATGATTTCAGCAGCAGGAAGATGATGAATAGTGATTTCGCCGAATACCGAATATTCGGCTAGGCTCTCGACTTGCATCATTGAAGTATATGTCGTATCACAGCACCCATTATTTGTTTAATGTCCATATCCTAAAAAAATATGAATGTTCGCGAAAAACACTTTCAAGTGACGGCCAGCAAACACAAAACAATATCCAAACCTATCAGAATTTGCTAAGATTTATTTATCTCCCGGTAGAAGTGTATATAGTGAGCGGCTATTTTCGGAAGCAGGTATAATTTATGAGGAAAAGCGCAATCGTTTGGTATCAACAAATGCTGAAAAAATTGTTTTTATTCATCATAATTTACCACTAATAAATTTTAAGTCTTAAATCTGGTGATTTATTCTTTAAATAAAAATGTTTGTGCAGCTGAATGAGTTGCAATAGAATAGTAATAATGTAGCCGAATAGTATCTTGTGGAGACCATAAATCACCTCCTCCGCTTATTTAGCGCTCTGGCCAGTCGCAGGTATTAACATCTAGACGCCTTCTATTTCAATAGAAACGGCATAAGCTTTAGCCAGCTAAGCCGCTTTATTATAAGCACCAACTGGTACCAAGCTTAGGAGTATTCAATTCGCGTGGTATCACAACGGTCCTACTTTGGCCTAAGTGTAACTGCTTTCTGCGGTCAGCCACGCCAACCCAACCTTACCTACCATAATGTAAATGCAATGGACTATGTCGATAAGAGCTGCTTACCTCGTGCAAAATCCAACAATCCTCGTTGTATGCCAAAATTCATTGTACTCATCTAGGGATTGGGGGTAAAGCTGGAACCATAATGCAAACAAATGCGATGGAAAAAAACATACAAAAAATACTGAAAAGTTAAACGTTAGAGTGAGCCCTTGCTAATACCATTTTGAGATCATAGTACTTACCAACAACGAAAGCAACAACCATTCGTGCAACGTGGCGCCTAGCACGAGCCTGTGCTCTACTCTGCATTCCTAATGCTTCTCCGGGCATATCCCTTGCACTTATATGTAATCGGTTTGCCATAAGGATATAGAGCGCTCCAATTATAGATAAAGGAAGTACGTAATAGACAAGAGCTTTAGCCACAACAGTATACCTATAGAAAGAAACCCACATTACTATCATTTTAATATTATTCAAACGAATGTACATCTCTATAAATATGTACGTATATATATACAAATGCATTTTAAATTGTTTTTTTGTCGAAGGTTCAAGTTACTGTTTGGTTTTAAAATGGTTTGTTTACTTGGCACAATAATAAATCTAAAAATTACGTATGTATGTAAAAGAGCTCTCATCTCGTAATTATTCAAAATACTATAATCCAGTTGATTCACTTCAATTACATCGTCGATGACTTACTTCATGTAAATCCATCAGTATCGTCTCCTCTATCTTTTATTGTGTATATAGCATCTGTGATTTAACTCTTCTCAAATTTCACGAACCCATTCCCAAATCTCAATTCAGTTTGCACCCAATACTAATACAAATGCGGCCAAACACTTTGAAAACTCATCACAAATATGTAGAGCAACGTAGAGACAAATATGTATACAGAATTGTTCTAATTTAATATTCCTAGTATGTCATCATTTTCACAGGCGTTTTGAATTAAAGACGACACAACGTGTCTAAACATTATAGTAATTACTATTAGATTGATTCAACTAAGTGGGGAACGATAGTGAAATACCTATCATCTAAAATCCATCGTCCGGACGATTGTGACGAACATTTTTCAGGTTACGTTAAGAAGGCGATAGAGTTCAGTAAAAATGATAACTTCAGTGTCAGATGTCGTCATACTTTGTTAGAGCCCAGAACACTGTATCATTATTTTAAAATTAAACGAATATTGTGAAAATAATTATATTTGAAAATGGAAATGTTTTTGTGTGTAAAATGTATGTGGATACGCATATATTACATCTTTACCATTAACGCCAAAGAAGGCGTATATCTTTAATATTCAAAGACTCATAAAAATGCTTCCAATTTCGTCTGCTCACGGTACATTTTTTTATCTTGTATTGAATTTGTATTATTGTACCGCGATTTAAGGAAAACAAGAGGTCAGGCCTGTCAAAACCATCATATTTTTATGTAGTGATCAGTCAGGGCATTGGTGTTGTTTACATCGCAATGCAACGACGATCTATTGATCGTCTCAATAGAACTGTCACTACGGTTGTACACTTTCTTTTGGTTTGGTGCGGATTCTGAATCAAAAAGTGGCAAATGGAACTTTTACTTCAACTCCAAAGACAATTCTTTGTTGTTGATTAAGGTATAATATCTTCGATGTTATGAATGTACGGTCACTTGAAATCAATTGGTATTTGGAGCTGACAACCAAACTCAAGTTCCTTTGAATTTTGGTAAGCGTTGTAGAAAACAGAAAATAAGTTAATAACGAAGAATTAAGAAACAACTCCGGCAATATGTTCGAACAATGAAATAATAAAATACGGATGGATGACATATACAATAGAAAACAATACTGAAAACAACATTTATTAATTTTTTCTCCTAATGCCTTTCACAAATTATATTATCGTTTACATTTTGAGCATAGAATTTGTGGTCGCAAATATGCTATGATGAGCATATTATTATTTTAACAATAAATGTGTAGGCTTTGAATTACAAATCTCAATGAATATACTTACTTAGCATAAGATGAAAAAGTTGGATACTTTCCATAGGGAGAGCACACTCGTATAGTCATGTTCATTCCATCGAGAACTACAGGCTGGGTTTGTGAAACTACAGCAGGTGGAATTGCAAACAAAATAGCCAACAGCCATATCATGGTAGCTGTGAGAACTGTCAAAGGACGTGTCTATTAAAAAGGGGAAGATAAAATTTAATTAAAAATGATTTAGTTGGGTGTGGGGTGGCGTCACTTCAATACCTGCAATTTTCTCAACGGATTTACAATAGCACAATACCTTTCACCTGATAGAGCTGTCAAAGTAAATACGGACACTCCAATTGATATATCCTTCGCACATTCTGTGATGCGGCATATAGTATCACCCCATGGCCACGATTCCACAACGTAAGGGACAACAGAAGTTGGTACACAAATTATAATAACCAACAAGTCAGCCAATGCTAGTGAGAGTATATACCTGGAAACAAACAAATAATAGTAATATCTAATTGAAAATGTAAATATAAAAATTAACATCTAAAATGCGAATGTATACTGAAGTTTGAATTGCAACGAGTCACGCCTTGAGTTGACAAGTAAGTATTACAGTATTGAAAGCACTGGTAACGAGAAAATAAGTCAAAGGAATCACCGTGCGTGCGTGCATAAAAGTAAACAAAAAGTTGGGACAAATTCCGATAATCTCTACCGTCATCAAATACATATAAAATCTTGTAAACAACAACCCTATCAAAACTTACCTCAGACAAAAATTCAATCGAGAATTATGAAATTTGGCACATATGTGAAAGACGCCAGAACGAATTATATCAACTGGAGTCTGGATCTTATTCTAGAGTACGCGAATTAAGTAATTTATTAAAACTAAAAAGCAACTTGGATTGATAAAGGAAATGGTTTTATTGTTGCGATATTGGCTTTAAGGCTGACTTCTTAAATTTTCTTAACCTAACATGAAATAAGTAAATTAGGTAAAATATTTTTGATGATCGGGTGTTCTTTGTTATGTCAACAGCAGATGCCGTAACAATCAAACCATATAATATACCAACGGATGTTGTCGGCAAAATCGAACTAAATTTGTAATCTAATGTTTGCTTCGAAATTGGACACGGGAAAATTAAAACTTTCCGTATATTCATTTATTATCACGGACTTGTGTCTATAGAAAGTAGTAAAATGAATGGCAACTATGCAATTTACATATCCCCTTTTGAGAAATTAAAGCAGTAATCATCATATCCCAAAATTCCTTTACGATATGCGCAGGCTTAAAGCTCTTGTCTGGCTAATTCGCTGTACATGTCCCAGCCACCTTAGGCGGTGGAAATGCAGACGCCTAGATAGACTCATCTCGCTGCACAAATCGTACAGTAAGTGGTTGAATCTTCTCCTTCGGATGAAATTAACGCTACACGGCCAGGGATCACACACAGAACTCTTATCTCAAAGAAACTAACGACTTCTTCAGCCGCTTTTGAAATTAACTAGTATGAACAATGTTTTGTATGAGGTATACTTAATCTTTTGAGAGAGTGCCTGCCTTAAGTCCTAAAAAATATCGGTTGTCAAGTTGACAGTTTCCTTGGCATGTGAGGTTTTTAAGAACGATTTTAGAAAAGGCATGTAGCACTATGCCTTGCTTAAAACCTCAATGAGTTCGTTACTGACCTTTATGGAGCAGAGAGGATTAGACTGTCAAAACTAGATATGCCGATGTATGTCTTGTCTCAACAACTTCAACATATCATACTACGTTAGAATCCTTTCCATTAGGAGAGCGGCCCCTAGTCTTCTTACACTCCAGAGGAAGCCACTCATAAATCATTCTCCTTTCATATTTATGTAGTTGTCCATGCATATTTTCTTACGTGGGCGGGTTGTTATTCATCCGCTCACCCTTCAGACTCGATGCTGTGGAAATACGCCCTATTGTTCATGCCGTTCGCTGCATACCTGGGTTCAGCTCACAGTGGTTGCTGTGGAGGCTATCCAAGGGATGCCGGTGTGATACTTTATGTCATCTTGACCTGAGCATTAACAGGGATTGTTGCTGGCATCCCGCCAAGTTGGGAGCAGTCAACAGTTTTGCCCTGTCTGCACGAACCTTGCCCTCACTAATACTCACCACTTTTAATTCTATGCAATACTTTTATTTACTAATAATGCCTGTTGCTTATAAGGCGATCTACACTTTGTGAACACTTGTACTGCTTACACTTAGGCGAACTGTACGCTATGGAAACTTATGTATCCTGCACTATGCCTCCGCTCCTGCTATGGGCGGATAATTGTTATGTAAACACTTCCATATACTTTCATGTGTGTAGTTTTAGCGGTGGTGAGTTGTACTTTATCGAAAGTTGATTGGACGGCTGGCGGGTGTTCTGACAATTTTATTATTTCTTTGTTAACGGCAGGTGGTCCCCCACTTTGTAGAGAACATTCACGTCACACTACCAACCACCTAAACTTATTCGTCACGCATAAGATTCAAAACACCACCCTTGTACGGAGGAGGTCGATCCAGAAGGCCTTTTTTTATTTTATCTCTGCTGCTAGCGCTACATTGTATTCAGTAGACCATATCTACAATGTATGGTACCAATGTGCCTGCAACTTGGATGGCAGTCCGTTATTTCGTTGTGGAGTGTGAAGCAACACTAATTGTCACTCTTCAAGGCCTGGAGAAAAAGCTTTGATGTCTTAATCCGCCATCACCTTCTTATTATTGAGCTGTGTACGCTTAATGCACCTATTCCAGAACTTCAGAAGAAGGGCTCAGCGTTGTATTGCTTCAATTATCCTCTTGAATGAAGTCCCGTTGCCTATGTGCAATTGTCATATGCTTGGCTTCATTCCACAACTATCTGCTGGCATACGACCCAGTAGAACCTTTGTTGAATTGTCTCAACCGTCCGTGTGGTGACCAGATGTCCCCCACTTGATCATTTGTAATAGTCTCCAACATATTCTCCTGAGAGCCACAGTTACGAGAGGCGTTCAATATATTCTCGGTATCGGGGTGAAGCTGAAGCTTATTTATCAGGTAATATTATTATTTTAATGCATTCATGTAAAATTTCATATAAATGTGATAATTAATTCATTTGTAACATTCTTCAACATATTTTCCTTGGAGCCACAGTTAAGTCTCTCGATGCAAACAATCATTCTATATCTTTAGACATCGCCACTGAGCTCAGGACGCTTTGATGACAAGACTTTCGCATGCCATTTCCTCCTGCGTTGGTACGATTCCAAGTTCTCTGGCGAAGAAAAAATTATAGCAATAATCTTCTACAGTTGTGTCTTAGATGCGCCTTAAAGGAGATAAATGACTGAAACGAGTGGAGTCAATTTACAGCTTTCAACATTATTAACATCAATTTTTTCTGTAAGTGTGGACTCCAAGTCGTCACTCATTACAGAATTTATCTGTTTCTAATTCACTAATTTTCAGTCCCGTATTTGCATTGAACACGGAAGTGAAATTCTTCAGGACTTCCTTTGCAATCGGTGCTTTTGCTTTCATCAAGTTTTTCTCAATGTTCTTTACAACCGGCAACTCAATCATTCAAGTGCACATACAAAGGCAAATCTTCCAAAGACTAGACGTTTGAACTGGTCGGGCTCAGCCCGAAGGAATTACCAGCAACCCATCAATGGCCTCGTGAGCCGCAATGGGGGTGCGGAGGGGAAGACACGCCATGCACTAACCAGTGCGTGTGATTGGCAAAAGGCAATGGACAACGGCATCGACTTAGGATAGGCACATGGAACATCTCATCGCTCACAGGAAAGGATCTCGAGGTAGTTGAGGAAGCTGCCAGGTATCGTTTGGATATCGTGGGTATCTCTTCGACGAAGCAAAGGGGATCTAGAACTGTGGACGGGTGGAAACTCTTCCTGTCGGGAGTTGCACCTCAAATGTCTGCACAGGCGGGTGTGAGGATACTCACAAGTCCCAGACTGGCAGGCAGGGTATTGGAGGGTATACCATTAGGAGGGAGAGTCGCGATCTTAAAGCTCAAGCTTGAAAGGTCAACTTTGGATCTACTGCAGGTGTATGCAGCGAATTTAGAGTCAGAGTACGCGGCTTTCCTGGATGAAGTTGATGCTGCTCTTGATAGGATAGCGGAGATGGATTCCTATATCCTGATGGGTGATTTCAATGCTCATGTGGGTGTGGACGTAACGACCTGGGGGAGTGTGATTGGGAGGAACGGTGATCCTCATCAGAACGCGAACGGAGAGTTGGAGGAGTTGTTGGACTTTTGCTGTGCAAATAAATACACGTGGTACCGTCAGAGTCTTCAACAGAAATCGTTGATAGATCTTTTTGTGATACCATGGTGTGTGAAACGGATGGTTTGTGACGTTCGTGTGATGAGACGGGCTGAACTGTCAACTGATCATCACCTGGTGTTGTGTACGCTGTTCCTCGCTGATAAAGTACCTTTCCTGCCAAGGCGGAAACCAAGAGTGGTTACACGCATACGGTGGGAGAAACTACAGAACAGTGAGTTGCAGCTAAATTTTGCACGGTACATATCTGAAAGGTTTGATCGACTTCCAACTGTTCCATCGCATGTAGTGGAAGAATGGCGACTGTTTTCAACAGCAGTCATTGCCTCTGCACGGGATGTTTGTGGAATGAAGCGGCTTGGAGTGGCGGCTGGTGGTGAGAAAAGAACTGCGTGATTTAAAACACCCGGAGTTCAAGAAGCCATCTGAGAGAAGAAGAAGACCTACAGAGACTGGATTCTCTTGGGCGACTCTGCTTCTCATGACCGGTACACTGAGGCGCGAAGAACTTACAAATTAGCTGTGCGAGCAGCTAAAGAGCAGTCTTGGAAGGAGTTCGGCGAGAAGTTGGAAAGCGACCATAGATCTGCGAAAAAGATGTTCTGGCAAACCATTCGCCGACTCAGAGGAAGGAAATTCAACATCCTCGAAGGAGTCAAATCCAAAGATGGGGTGTTGCTTTCCACTTTCCACAATGAGGCGGACATCTTGGGCAGATGGAGCGAGCACTTTTCGGAGCTGCTCAATCCCGAACATGGCACTGAGGATGACAGACCCGTAGTATTGAGAGGGGCGGAGAATAGTCCATCGGTGGAGGAAGCCTTTTTGGCGATTGAATCGCTAAAAATTGGAAAATCCGCCGGTGTGGATGAAATCCTGTCAGAAATGCTTAAGGCAATGGGTAAAGAGGGAGTTTTATGGCTCTCTCGTGTCATTAAAGTGGTCTGGGAACGCGGTGAGACACCTGGCGATTGGCAAACTGGGGCGATTGTCCCACTTTTCAAGAAGGGGGACAAAAGAGATTGCTCCAACTACAGGGGCATATCTCTTTTAAGTATCCCCGGGAAAGTCTATGCTAAGGTGTTGGAAGCGAGTTCTAGAGCTATGGTCGAGCCCAGGATGGGGGATGAACAGTGCGGCTTTCGTCCCGGCAGAAGTACAACCGACCAGCTTTTCACTCTAACAATGGTACTTGAGAAGGCTTGGGAGTATGCCAAACCCATTTACAGTTGTTTTGTAGATTTGGAAAAGGCATATGACCGAGTCCCTCGAGGTAAACTCTGGAGTGCCCTGTAGGAGTATGGGATTGATGGTCCTCTTCTGAGGGCCATTCAGTCTCTATACACAAACTGTAGCAGCTGTGTTCGGGTAAACGGTGCTATTTCAACACCTTTCACCGTGGGCGTTGGACTTCGCCAAGGGTGTGTCTTGTCACCTCTCCTTTTCATTGTATATAAGGACTGGATGTTGTAGCGCAGCCGAGATGAGGAATGTTTCACATTGGGAGAGTTGAGGGTAAGTCATCTTCTTTTTGCAGATGACTTAGTTATCCTCACATCCTCCCAGACGGAACTCCAGCGCGCACTCGATAGGTTTGTGGCCGTATGTGCTGATGCTGGAATGAGGGTTAACGTGGACAAATCGGAGGTTATGATCATTTAAAGAACGCCTGTTCAAGGCACCCTGCATGTTAGTGGAGTCCCATTGAAGCAGGTGGAGAAGTTTAAGTATCGAACGGAAAGGGCTATGCTTCGGTGGTTTGGTCACGTGGCATGAATGTCCCCATCATCACGACTTCCGAAGCGGGCGTTGAAAAACCGCTTGATACGCGGATCAGAAGATGATGATAGTATGTATACAGATATTTTTTTTTGTTATAATTTGGTAAGAAGTCCGAATACTCTTTGGGCCGGAGTTTAGTTATCCATACTTTCTAAATGGCCCAGCCACCTAAGGCATTGGATCCATAGACGCTAGTTGAATCTTTTCCTCCAAATATCGTCAACAACTTTTCTCGTGAAGAGCCCGATCCAATTTTGAGATTGTCAACGCCTCCGCGCAGTACAGCAGGACCGGAATGATCAGTGCTTTCTATAAAGTCAGCATGGATAGACATAGACAAGACAACCGTCTCTGGAAGGACCATGCTGACTTTATACAAAACACTGATCATCCCACTCAATTGCCTCTTGAACCCGGAGAAGCAGCAGTTGGTAAGAGTTACTTTGCGTTTGATCTCGGCACTGATGTTGTTTGTACTGTTTACTGCGGGACCTAGACGATGTCCTCAACCACCTTGAATGCTGCGCATTATGACGCTCTGTTCAAGACGTCAATGTTTAGTGTCCTTTCTTGAGTACAGCATAACTTCCTTTTGCCCTCATTCACCGCCAGACTTATTTTAGTTGCTGCCGCCACAATGCTAGCAAACACCTCATTGACCTCTCTGTGCTCATGCTAACAGTTGTACGGAATTCTGAAAGATCCTGCATCTAGTTTTGGCGTGTGGGTTCTCCATGACGATGTTAAAGAAATCACATGACAGCGCTTTTCTGTGGACGGCTTCGTAAAAACCAGCACATTAGTGTCAGCTTCTTTGATGTCTTCTTGGCACGGCCTCCAATCTTCTTCGATTGTTTGTGTAGGTGGCGACGAACTTCTGGGAGACTCAATCGGTAAAGATCCTAGCAGCCTTTTGCGATTGTTGCCTGGCTACAACAAGGAAATTGTCTGAGTATATGTTTGATCCTTGGAACGTTCGAACATCAAGGATCCTGGAGGCTAGGTCGCTTTATGAATGGTGAGGTTTATGACTGTTGAGGCTAGCTGTAGAAAGAGACTGAGCCCGTTATCGGATGTGCAGTTGTGGAAGCTGTGTTTAAACGGATGTATTTAAACGGATTGTAACGGCTTATATCACAATTGAAAGTATTCCATTGTCGCTCTAGTTTGAAATATTGTTTGTTTATATACGCCTTACGGTTTAGAAAATATTGTTTTAAAGGATTTTCAATTTTGAAATTTCCTTTTCGTCCTTTCCATTGGTTTGCGCCATTGGATTTAACCTTCCTAAGTGGTAGTCTATGTATAAAAAAAATGTCAAGCCAATCGGAGTGCAGTACATTTCGGAACTTTATCCAATTATAGTGATGGTAATGAACGTATTTTAGTGGTCAGTGACATTAAGAATAATGTTGCTATGGAATAAGGTTTAATAAGCTAAAAATATTGGAATACTGCAGCGTTATTTGGTCTCATTTTTATCCGAAGTTATCAAACTGACATTTTCAAAAAATTAACATCATGCGGTCTGAAAAGTTCCCCAGATAAAGGTCTGGATGGACATTAATTGTTGTTAAATTCTTAAAAAGTCGTAGACAATCTCAGTGTTATTTTTATTAAGGACATACTCCATGGAACGATTCAGCAATTAGTTATATGTACCACTTTATGTACCTAAGAAATATAAACGTTCTCTTAATGTTGCCTTATCGTAAATGAACCTACAACCTGTTCTACTTCATTATTCATTATTCAATATAGAACCTCAAATAAACAGAAACATGTTTGAACAAATTGTACTAAATGTGTTTAATAATTTAAATAATAATTAATAGTTGTCAAGCAATGTAAAAATATTGTATTGATGAAATTAAAAAAATGGATAAAGGAAAAGAGTAAAGCAACGAACGCTAGGTATAAAGACGAAGAAATGCAGAAAAGAACTGTGTTAAATATCTCGTGTTCCTTTTTGTTGATTGTATCAAATTCATCGGTGGATACAAGCCTATCCAACCGAATTTGAATTGAAAGTTGGATCGGTAATCATAAATATAATACATAATAAGACATATAAATAAACCCCATCTTTCAAATAGTCCGCCGCTTGAGGTGCAGAAACTCGATGAACTGCGTCATCAAAGCAACAATCCTTAAAGGAAACTAAAACGATGTTTTTAGGTATCATTGGGATAGCATGAGTTTTAATGATTCCGTCTGACTAGTCATATTATGATTGTAAACCCTTATAGTTTCCGGCCGCTTGTGTTCGCAATAACCACAAGGAAATCCTAAAGCAGTCGTTTACAGTTTTTGGTATTAATCGTAAAAATTCATGCTTCTCTCATTTATTTTCCTGGTTCTGTGTCACAACATCATCAGCTTTATTTACTAACGCGCCAGACAACAAACAAATTTATTGAAATTTGAACGTCTGTTGGGTCAGCTATAAACATAAAAATGGCGAGAAAACACGTGGGCTGATTGTAAATAACCACGTTTCAAATACTTATATACGTAATGAATAATTATATTATTGAAAAATTCATTTCAACGTTCGCGTGTTTTCAATTTAATGTTTACTTACGTGTTCGGAATGTTACGCATAGCACGATGTCGAAAGAAAATGATTACCAGAGTTCCATTTCCCAAGACACCGACAATGAATATAACCATAAATACCGCAGGAACTATGTACGTCTCAATACGTTCGTTGTAGGGTACATAACTGGAATCGGAATCAGATAGCATCTCATTGATGTTTAAGGTCGCATTTAAGTCAAGAAGCATATTTTCCTCCATTGTTAGTTAATACGTCACAACTTTGCCCAATTCAATATTTTATGGCTTTGAAAGGTATATGCAGTATATACATATATAGATATAAGCATATGTCTTATTTTAATAGTATGAAAACCATGTAGTCTCTTTTATTTTGTTGCAGTTTTCGAAAATTGGTGAAATGTGTCTGAAAACGAACGAAAATTCAAGTTATACAATAAAATATGTAAAAATATATACGAATAGCGATATTTAATAATAGTAAATGCTACATAAATATTCTCTTGACATATTGTGCGTAATAACATATTCTTATCAATAAGTATTAAATGTAAAGTGTTGGAAGAAGTGACACCTACCTGGGGAGGGGAATCTAAGTGGCACATATGTTAATGCTTAAAGAAGACAATAACTGGGTATGTCAGAAACGTTTCAGGTCTCAGTCACCGACAATGAGGCGTCGATAAATTGACAGGAGTCGGTTTCGAGAGCCAAAAACTGTCTCCTAAATCCTTTTTTCCCACTCGAAAGGAATTGGAACAGTAGCACTGTCGATGGCATCGTTTGAGGAAACGGTTACCGGTTGCATTGGATACGGGAGCATGTATTGCGATCAAACGGAGTGAGCTTGGACAGTTAAACAAGGGCATGATAATAGGCGTATAATAGTTGGTTCTAGACGTGGACCTTATGACAAACACCGGAAAATTCTAAGTTGCAGGAATTTTGAGATAACACTGAATGTCGGGGAAGGTCTTTTCACAATTAACTCAGTCATCAACAAAAGGGCTCCCGAATTCAGAGTCAACATTGGACAACAAAGTGAGAACACTTATTGCCGAATGAAAGAATAGTCTGACATCGCTGGGGCTCCTCCGTGAAGATGATGCAAGGGTACAACGTCATTAAGCCAGACAAGTCCATGGATCTCGCCAGTGGTATTAGTCAAGAAGAAGGACGGCTGTGTTAACAAAGTAAGTCACGCTGCCAGGAGCGAAGTCTACATTGCACATCCAAAGAGCCTACTAGCTCAGAAAAAAAAGCGATCAGAAAAATACATCTTTAGTACGAGAAGGTTTTTGGGAATTTCTTGGAATGCCATTTGGACTGCGCAGCGACTTTCGTGCGGATAATAGAGAATGTACTCGGAGATTTACACTGGATAATGACATTTTCTCGATGACTTCTCCGTGATGGGTAAAGACTTATACGATCACCTATAAAACCTAGAAGTGATATTACCAAAATTTGGGTGAGGTGGAATTAAGCTCAGTTCGAAGAAGTGTTCACTGTTCAAGGGGGAAGTTAAATAACTTGGCTACCGGTTTACCGGATAATGTGTACACAGCGGTCACACAAATACCAGCGGAGTGTACATACTCGTACTTGTTTGGGCTTTCGTGTAAACTAAACAAAAATCACTCGAAGTGTGTGAAATAGTGACAGAGGCACAGTGGCACGGTTTGTAGTATCTTCGAAGGTTTTGGATTACGGAGACGTCTGTCATGTGACTATAAGCTGCCATTGGGTCAAACAATTTCGGGATGCAAAATTTAATAACCCGATCATGTAATTCGCATGTAATTCACATTTTCCGGAGAAAATACCAAAACGACATTCAGTGCGAGATTAGTAGGCTTAATCGAGACCTGAAGAATATAATCTTGATGAACTCTTCTATCATCGCAACGAGATAAGACAATGACCATCTGAGATCCCAGGTTTCCTCAGGTTCAGTGACGATGACATGGCAAATGAAGAGAATCACATTCGGCTTTCAGTCGCTGAAAAAGAATAAGCAAATTGATGGTAAAGTGATTATTGTACTTCGCCACCTTCCCCCCGAAGCGGTATATGTGTATTAACACAACACTCTTCAACAATAATACAGAATCCGCAAGGATGTCTTGATTTTCAATATCGTACGCCAAACACTTCTTGGGAAAAGTGCATGGCTGCTGCTTGGATCTTTTTTTTTAGCTAAACAGATATTTTAGTATATTTTAGTTTAAATACATCTTGATAGTAAAATAGTATTTCCTAGACTAACTTAGTAGATTCGGGGATTGCATTTTGTAATTCCAGCGAACTATGGTTTTAAAAATGATGGGGTGATTGCGTCGAGGTACAGTTTTATTGACTGTCTCTCAATGTACATGTTTTGGGCTCGATATTAATGTATTTCTTAAATATTGTACAGTTCTTGCTTTGCATAAAACTATACAAATTAAATTTCACTCGTTCTCAAAGAACCACCTCAACATACGTTTTTAAACACCGAAAGGCAATTTTTTTGTTCAAACTCACAAGTTCATGCTGTTGCAGCTTAATTGTGCAGAGTTACCACAATAAATAATTGAATTAAAATGAAAACGAAATTGTTAATTTGACTACGATTTGACTCGAGTTTTCTGGAACTCTATTGTAAAATTCGTTAAATTAAAATGCTATTATAAGGGTTTTAAAATCATCAGTTATCGAACCTTTTGCTGAATCTATAAGTATTGATTGTTGTTTTCGAGACTGCATTAAATTTATATTGGATCGACCCACATAATGGTCTTAAACAGTTCTTTTAAGTTATTTTAGTAGCTTGTAACCTTGGTTGGAAGTATGTAGATGAGTAACTCCGTTTCCATGTCACATGTCAGTTATCAGCTTAAGTGGTCAATGACTTTCTTAGCTTTTTCTTTAAAATATATGAGTAGTCTATGTTGAAGAAATGGTTGATTGTTGTGGCATGAAGGCGCCACAGTTTCAAGCGCACTTATAAATTCTTAAAGAGGGTAGTCATTCTTATCGTAAAAGGATGTCGCTCGTATTTTATCCGCCGCTAATGGGAACAAATGTCTTTGTGTCTGGTGATGCTTCATATTGTTTTTATTCAGCTGTCTCCTCTGCTGTGTCAAGATTTCGATTTAGATCAACAAATTTGTTCAAAAAATCACACTTCTAACTTTGTGGGTACTATTGATTTTAACTCATTTTCGTTTCTGGTTGTGACAACCACTCATACAACATCTGCTGATTGTTTCTTTATATTCTACATTTCAAAGTATCACTTTTGTACTATAGTTATCAATGTGCGAGGTAAGTAAGCGAATTAAAGAACACCTCGAGGACGAACTCGATGCCGAATAAGCAGGTTTCCGAACTGGATCTTCCTGTGTCGGCCGCATCAGCACATTGCGAATTATTATTGAGCAATGTGTTGAATATAGATTTCTGCTTCACCTGCTGTTCATTGATTTTGAAAAGGCATTTGACAGGGTAAACAGAGAGTTAATTTGGAGTGCCATACGCAAGAGGCGAATTCCGGATAATCTAATTGCTATTATCAAGGCTACATACGACGGATCCAAATGCCACGTGTTGCATAGATGTAGGTTGTCAGAGGAATTCCATATCCATGGTGGAGTAAAACAAGCATCTTATCACCGAGCTTATTACGTTTGGTGATAAGTGATGTGCATCGAACAGCCAACGGAGGAATCCGATGGACGATTTCAACACAACAGAAACACTTGGACTACGCGGACGATGTATGCTTACTTTCGCATAGAATAATGGACCCCCACGAAGTGACATCAACGGTGGGGAGGGAGGTACAAATCGTCGGGAAAACAAAAATAATCAGCCTTGGATCGAACCCATCAGTGCAAATATGCATCCCTGATCATCCTGTTAAAACAGTAAATAAATGCCAGTACCTCGGAAGCAATGTGTCAACCGATGGCGGAACCAAAAAGCATTTTGTATGCTATCCAAAATCTGGCGTACCAACGTTATTAGTACCAACATTAAGATGAAATTGTTCCGCGCCAATGTTTTATCCATACTCGGTTATGGATGCAGCACGTGGAGAGTAGCCCCTACTATCACGAAAAAGTTACAATCATTTATAAATAGATGCTTATGTAACATAAGAACAAGGTACTAATTTCTATCTTTCACCCTTCATATATATGTATCACTTCTCGTACTTATATTCTCTGTCTTATTTCCAAATTTGTACCGTTTGACATTAGTCAAACTTGGACTCCCTTCTGAGGATAATTTAAGAGAAAGCAGTTCGGTTTTTCAAGTGCAAGTGAGGTGGAGCTTCGAAACTAAACGAAATAATCACATGACACAACAATGGGAAATAGGAGATGGACATGGGGACTGACACGTTAAAATATTTTGACCATCTGTTTTATCTCTCTCATAAAATACTAGCACTAGTTTATAAGTCATCTCTCTGGATGAAATCTCTGGATACAATCACATTCAACTCAAAGACTGCCCCTAATTCCTGCATATCCCTTAACAGGATGTCCAAGTACAAATAACTGTGAAGGTAGCGAACTCAATGGAAAGTGTTTAGTGGTTCCGTACTCCTTCCGGATGGAGAACTGCCATCCATGACTGTAGCTACCGCAAAACATCTGCTGAAATACACGAAACAATTGCAGCCTGCTGTCCATCCAAAACTTTCACACGGCATGATCATAATGAGTAGGCAGAATCTCGACACTCTTACCGGTAAGGCGAGAACGAGGAAGAAACTATTGTACATCTTATTTATAATTGCGTCACTCTCTCTTCCCAAAGAAGAAATAATTACTACTTCAACAACTAGCCGAACTTCAACAATCACATTCACCCCTGTACCAAAAGCACCAACTGCTTCGCGGAATAGTATCGACGTAGTAACACAACTGGCCTCTAATGGCATACGTGTGACAAAACTTACAAGTGCATAAAGTTAATAATGCGTTAGCATCAACTATTACTCAATAACTGAGCTAACGCTGAAATTTAAAGTTGGAACTTTGCGAAACAATTCTACATTTTTACAAAAGAAAAAAAACGTAAACAAAATCGTATTTTCGTTCAACAATCAATTATTGAAATTTTTGTTTGCTGTTTTTTTTTCTCACATCCCTGATTTCGAATTTTGCGAACGTACACACGCATTTAATATATTTGCATATCTTTAGCAAAGAAAAACTGAAAAATGTGCGAGTAGTAAGAAGAATGTAAGTTGCAACAACATAACATAAGTACAATGTTATAGGCTGGTAGTATTCAAAGGGGTTATTCGTTTTACATATGGAATTTATTAAAACTCATGGCTTGTACGAAAAGTGGTCGGAAAAATGTCTTAAGTCTATACAATAAACAATTGCGAAGAAATAAAAATAGAGTTCTTAGCACGTACATAAGCATCAATCAAGTGGCTGTATAATCTTACATACATGCGATGCTTTGAACTTTCAATTTCGGAATGTCTTTACATGTTGTATTTGGTTTTCCTTTTAAAGAGGACTAAAGGTTGCGTTTTTTGTCAAGAATCTGACAGCCCACAGGCCTTTATGAGAAAGAGGGAGATAGCAAATGCGTTCCACAATTGGACAACGCAACTCGAAGTATAGTTTGTTGTTTACGTTCAATTTCCCAATTTCGCAAATGGATAAATAAGTCTTATTTTAATTTATGTTTTAACTAGCTGCACCCTGCCACGTTTCGTTGTGGCATATTGCGCTTGCATGAATGAGAAATGAGGAACAAAACAAAGCAGGTCTTTCATATAAGTTTAAGTTTGCAGTAATTGTGGGTATACATTTTTGTTTTGTTTTTCCATTGTCTGCGTAGATATAATGGCTATCTGGTTTGCCGACACGAGAACACGCAACATCAGCTAGCTGTCTATGTGGGTAACAATCCGTATCTAAATCTAAACTACACAATTCAAAAGTTTGACCTTGAGCTTTATTGATTGTGATTGCGAACTCCAATCGAATTGGGAATTGCAGTCTTTTAAATTGAAATAGTGTATCGGCCGGGATCATGGGAATTCGTTGAAAGGCTCTGTTAAATTCGTTGCCTCCAATGCCTTGTTCATCAACATTATACTGTACAACATTATATTCTTTTGGCAACATTATAATTGGCAAACCTGTTATAATATAGTATGTATGTGTGGTGGCATCCCTATCAGATCCAGTGAGTTCAAAAATTCCGTTGGATAGTTAACTATTTCATCTGATTCCACAACGATGTCCATTGATAGTAGTTTTCTCACTTTGAATGCTGGATTGAATAACATTATTAGACATCTTTATTTTTCGCTGTAAGGATAGCTAGTGCACTGATCAATCGTGATTCATATTGGATATTAGGACACTAAGAAATTCTTTTTCGATCAGTTCTTCTTTCTATGTGACTAAACTACAAAAAATATCAGGCAATGATATTGGTCTTGAAGTCTCATCAACTGGCAGCTTTCCGTTGCCAATGTCTAGTAACTGATCTGGACTGATTGATCGTTCTGTAGCTGGATCCGCATATGTGTCGTCAACTGCAATGTGCGTACGCGTCGCCACAATGTTGAATATTCCAGGCAAGCATTTATATATTTCGTTCGCTGGTGTCGATCGATAAATTACAAGCAATATCCCTAAAATCTATTTCGAGCAATATCTATGCATTCCGGGGGGATGAACGTTTTCACGCAAATCTAGCAATGATCGATCAAGAGTCTCAAGTGATTTTTTTGATAAACTTTAGAGTATCTTCCTTCTTTCTTCAGGAAGAACGTAAGTTTCCGATTCTCTCTTCTGTCCATAGTTGTGATGAATGCCTTGACCCCTAAGAAATTTCACTCCTTCTACCGAACCAGCAGTATTACCTCCAACTCAGTTGAGTTGAGTTGAGTTCCGAAGCATTGTATGTACCTTGACAGATAGTGAAGTATGAAGGAAGGAGTGACGGAGCAGAACTCCACCGTCGAGTCCTTTAAAAAGGACATACAATTCTGTAATGCTCAAACGTGAATGGAGTGTTAACTTTCTCTAAAAAAATTAATTATAAAGTTTCGCCAATGGCCGAGTTCTATAATTCAAGCCTCATCTTGTAAGTGTTGAAGTGCGACACTCGCACTTTCTTCGGTTGTGTTTGTGAATGCAGCCCTCCACTCCCTCTCCCGTCTCGCACTCCGCTTAGCCTTGATATTCATTGCTCGTGGGGCCTTACTCCTTCAGCTTTGTCGTCCCATTCGTATACTACCCTTTCCCACCGTCGCGACGGAAGCGTATGCGTAATCCTTTCCGGGCACTCTAAGCTCGTTTTGGACAATCGTTTATAATTTTTCTTGGCCAAGAACTCTACCAAATATGAGACTTAAACTATCTAATGCAGCACCGGTCCGAGCTAAAAGAGCGCCTTGTGCAAGCTCTACGTTTAGCGTCCCATTCTTCAGGTTTGGCATTTCAATTGAGGAAGTTAACTTTTCTGGCCTAAGCAAATTGCATTATAAGGTCATCATAGTCTTTAAAACTCTCTGTCTATTAACATTATATACAAACCTACTAATCTTCCTTTAGTCAAGTTTGTCCTAAGGTAATTTTTTACTATCATGGGCTTAGAAACCCTACGTTCTCCTGCATCTACTGAGAGCCAGACCTTCTACAGTTGAAATGAATATAAGATTTAACACTTCCAAACATGAGGTTTCTGGTTTTACAAGCGGGGATAATACTGTTAACTTTTGATAACCTCCAAGAGTTAAAACGCTTTGGAAATTAAGGCATTAGGAACATTACATACCCTTCAAGCTGTTCAAACCTTTCTGTAATAGATTTAGTTGCTTTATTCAGTAGATTTTATTTCTGCACGTTTCACTCAACGTCTTGAGATTTATTATGGTGACTATTTTCAAACTAGATTCTTGTCTGTGATTGGTCTTTTGTGTGAACAGATGAAATCATGTATGTACGTAATTTGTATAATTAGAAAAGAATTGCGTTCAGACAGCGCTTAGGAATGCATAGGTAGTATAGGTTTAATTAGTCTTCACAATGCGCCCCTAAGCGCTTTACGCCAGTGCATTTTCACATCCTGCACATATGGTAGGTCCGGCCCTGATCTAATGTCAACGTTCCTGTACCAGCATGTATATATTATGCATATAGCCAACATATGTACATATATATTTTATACGCAGATATGCACCTTTAACTTTTTTTTATGTTTTTTTTTTTTGAATTTTGGATATTTTTAATTTCTTTTCTCTACCTCGACTAGATTGTCACGTCGTCTAGAAAAGCTATCGGCGGCGGAGTCAAGGTTTGGTGTAACCACCAATAAATGTGTCGTTCTATGGCACAATCTCTTCTATCGCGAGCAGAGACAGATCTGCTGAACCGGATAAGATCTTTGCGGCTGCGAACGACATACTGTTCGTAGCAGAGCTGAAAAACATTGGGTGATAACAGGATCTTCTCGTGGATCTGGTATTAGCCAAGGTAAACGAATTGTTTGGCACATAATATCAGACGAGTAAGCCCCAAAGGTCTGATCTTTGTTGGAAGAAGTCACAGCTCGTGTATTGCCGCAATTTACTCTTGTTAGCTGCGGTGAAGGCGAAGCCGAAACAAACTTCCACTAAATGATTGCCCGTGAATCACTGTACAAAAAAATAGTGACAACATTAACCAAAATTGAGAGAGATGGAGGATGAATTCGAAAACGAGTAAGTAAATAGCCATAGAGTCGAAAAAAGTATAACGAAATGAGAAACTGGAGAGTGGAACTAATTATGCAGTACATAATAACGAGCATTAGAAAATGTGTACATCAGAAGCAAAACGAAAATATGAATCCTAAAAGTATAATTACAGTCAAAAAGTAAATCCAACAAAATACTTACAAAATTTCATTTACACAGACTCATAGAAAGGTAAATAGAAAGTGTAAAACATAAACTTTTTAATTAATTTTGTGGGGTAAGGGAATGAGAATTTTCGGAGGTACTGCAGATTGAAATGTCGGTTAGGGATTCTACGCTTATTATTTTGACAATACAATTTACAATAATACAAAATCAATTAGCATGGCTTTGCCGTCTGCCAGATTGGCCTCATAACTATTAATAAGTACTGAATTTATTCGTATTTACATAGGAAATTTATAGTATCTTCTATTTCTTCCAAATTGCACATACTACAGAATATAGGAAAATAAACCCTTAATTAGCAGGCCGTCGACCCATGGAGGTTCCGAGCTTGAGCAATTGCTGCCTTCCCTCGTTGACGGTCCTGGGCTGGACATCAAGACCAAGCTGTCTTGCTTCCACAATTACTTGTGTCTTTATACCGGAGATTCGGTCTTCCTCTCCTTCTCGAACCAGTGGGCTCGGATTCAAAGACGGAGTATTGTTGTCCATGCGCTCGATGTGGCCGAGACAGTGCAGTCGACGTATTTTTGCCTTCCGGACTACATCCACATCCTGGTACAGCTCGTAGAGTTCGCGGGTATGTCTTCTGCTCCAATCGCCTTCCTTGCAGACGGGACCATATATCCGTCGTAGAACTTTTCTTTCGAAGGTACCAAGAATCAACTCTGTAGTTTTGCTTAGCGTCCAGCTTTCGGCTCCATAGAGCAGGACTGGCAAAATAAGAGTTTTGTAGAGGAAGATTTTGGTCCTTCGAGTCAGGAGTTTTGAGCACAGTTGTTTTGACAAACCGAAGTAGCACCGGTTGCCAAGGGCGATTTTACGACGGATCTCCACTGTGATGTCGTTTGTGGAGTTCACGTTTGCCCCGAGGTAGACAAACTCTTTTACTACCTCGAAATTGTAGCTGTCGATCGTTTAGTTTTGTCCAAGGTGGTGTGCGACGGAACGTTTTTTGGTCGACAGCATATATTTCGTTTTGTCCTCATTGACCTTGAGACCAGTTCGTTTCGCCTGGTTTTCAATCGCCGTAAAAGCCTCCACTACGGCACGTTGAGAACGCGCGACCCTGTCGATGTCATCTTCGTTCCCCAACAGTTGACCGACTTGTAGAAGATAGTGCCTTCCGTGTTTACAGCTGCTCGCCGCACTATCTTCTCCAGTACCAGATTGAAGAAATCACACTACAGCGCATCTCCTTGCCGAAATCCTTGAGCCGAACAGCACGGTTCATCGCGTATATGTTAGCGTGGTGCGACACAACCGGATCAGTTTTCCCGGGATCCCGAATTCGGCCATCGCATCGAAAAGCTCCTTGCGATGAATGCTGTCGTATGCGGTTTTGAAATCGATGAAATTGTGGTGTGTATCGATTTGAAACTCACTGGTCTTCTCCAGGATTTGTCTTAGTGTGAAGATTTGGTCTATAGTCGATTTGCCGGGCCGAAAGCCGCACTGGTATGTGCCGATTAGTGCGGTGCAAAACGGGTTTAGACGTTCACACAACACTTTGGACAGGATATTGTAGGCGACGTTGAGCAGGGATATGCCTTTATAGTTGTTGCAAGAGGTAAGATCGCCTTTTTTGTAGATGGGGCTTATGGAGCTGATATTCCAGTCGTCGGGCATGCTTTCGTCTTCCCAAATTCTACAGATGATCTGGTTCCTGCTCCCCACCAGAACATCGCCATCGGCCTTGAAGAGCTCTGATGGTAGGCCATCTGAGCCTGCGGCTTTGTTCTTCTTCAGCCTTTTAATGGCTGGGAGGGTACGAGCTTTTCTTGAGGCGTAAATGCTTCTTCTCATCCTGTCTTCTAGTCCGGTACTCCTCTTGCGCTGCTATATTTGTCCGTTGCAGCGCTTTGTGGTATGCCTCATCGGTTGCACGTTTCTTCTGCTCACACTAGCCATCATACCACGGGTTTCATGTCGGGGGTGGTTATTAGCCTAAGGTGGTGTCCGCTACCTCTTTGATGGCCGAGCTGCAATGCAACCACAAAATAAACCCTATGTTGAATAAAATTGAGTTTGAGGAGTTCTCCGCGTAGTTTAACTATAGGAGATATTTCGAGAATGCTATGTTTGTTATGAAATATGTTCGAAATGCTGTCTTTGAAGTAGATTTTGTTTTCAAGAATGTGATTTAGCCGGTTATACGTACTGCTATGATGTAGTGATCCCGTCACTTCTTCTAACGACGTTATTTTGGTCTGCTCATCAACTCTCTTTATTATCTGGTATAGTGAGTCTTCCCAGTAGATGGCTTCGGCATTCAGCTCCACACCACACCCACGAGCTAATTCCAATCATTCTTCGAACCATGCTATTTTGTTTCGAATCGCTTGTAAAGTCACTATCTTAGGGAGTTTCTTGCCGCCAGGTTTTCTTAATGAAAAGACGTTGGGGTAGCTCGAATTTCTCATATGGTTTACACCTCCATACTTGTGCCGCGTATATCATTACTGACTCTGATGCAGCATCAAATACTTTGAATTTGTACCACACTACAGTGGTACAGTTTCATTTAAATGCCTTTCAAACGAAGGTTACTTAAAGAATGATTTGAAATGATTTTAAGATACCTGTATTTATGTACGACTTCTATACCTTAGCCACTTTTCGTTGTAAGCAAGCCAACATATTCTCTTTTTAAACAACATAATCGTGGATTTATCAGTATCTACAGGCTACAGTAAACATACAAATGATTAGTTATAAATATTGCAAGGATTCCAGTGAGATTGCAACAGCGCGATATCGTGTGCGAACATAAGGAATTTAATGAGAATCCCTGCAATTTCTGCTTTATTCCCTGCCTGCTTTATCCCTGTCTCCGTCTGAAACCATTCTGTGCGTTTCACCATTCCACACAGTTGCTTTGGTAATTCATAAATGTATTGTAAGATCCTTTTCAACTTTAAAACTATATATGTAAGTCTTTTTAATTATATGAACGTCAATGTATACAATTTGATGCAATTAGATTTTTCACCGTACCCCTAAATGAGATAATGGTAGCATTGAAAGATTAAATGATAATTTTTACATTATTATAAAACGACTCCTACGCCCTTGGACCTACCAGTCTAGGTTCGAATCCTGGTTCGACAAGGAATACTTTTCATGGCCCCACCTCTTTCGAGTCAATGACAATGCTGAAAGAGTATAACTGTCTAGAAAAAGCTTCTCAAACTTGGCCGTTCGGAGTCGGCATAAAACTGTAGGTCCCTTCCACTCGTGATAGAACAATAGCAAGCACAACACAAGTGGTTGCTGAGAAGCTCGGCCCTGGCCTTATACGGGCTATAGCGCCAACCATATTATTATTATTTTTACAAAATATTATAGTTCCAACTTCCAAAATTAGATTACTCTTGTCTTTATTAGAAATAATGAATTTTATGACGTATGACGATGACATAATCTTACAGAACAAATTTAAACCGCATCCAATTTCGAAATATATTAAATGTAAAAAATATGTGTAGCTATAAATGTAATAAATGTAAATATATTTATAATTTCAACGAAAACATGATGTGCAGGAGCTGTGGTTTCAACAAGACGGCGCATCATGTCACACAGCTCGTGCCACAATTGATTTATTGAAGAAAACGTTTGGTAACCGCATAGTTTCACGTTACGGACCAGTGAATTGGCCTCCAAGATCGTGCGATTTAACGCCGCTGGACTATTTTCTGTGGGGATATGTGAAGTCGCTAGTCTACGCGGATAAGCCCGAAACGTTTGACCTCTTCGAGGACAACATTTGCCGCTTTATTGCCGATATATTATTACAAATGTTGGAAAAAATCATAGAAAATTGGACATCCAGATTAGACTACGTTCGATCCAGACGTGGTGGTCATATGCCAGAAATCATATTTATTTTATAATGCCAGAAGATTGTGTTAGGAGTAAAGTAAATTTCATGTCAATTTAAAAAAAATCATCTTTGTTTTATTTCATTTCAAAGTTGTATACCTCTAAAAAAAACAATGGAATTTGCATAATTTCATAATTATGAAATATTTCATAAATATACAACGGAACGAACAGTTTCACTGTTTTAATCAAATATACCCTAAACAGCGTGAAGTAAAGCTGTCACCTGTAATGCACACGACTGGGTGCAACGACTGGCTTGTACACACATATGTGGATCAATGAAGGGTTAAGAAGCACCCCATCTGCGGCGCTTAACATACTCATCTATTTTCCTCTGCTAGACTTATTCAGCAGATAGGTAGCAGCCAGCACAGCTTTAAGACTCAAGGTATTTCGGTAAAATCAGTGCCAGGACGAGAGTAATTGACAGTTTTCCGGTTACCTGAAGCAGGCAAAACGATATCTTTCAGTCGCCATCGTTTTTTCATGCTTACATGATTAGATCCCTGAAAACTGTCAATTACTATCGTCCTGGCGATAGATTTTTGACGATAGCTATTTCAATATCGTCTCCTAATTATGTATGTGTATCAATAAAGAGTGAAAAGGGCGATGAAAATGATGACAAATTAGGAGTATTCAATTTGAATAATTATGTATACATAATACATACATATGTTATTCTACACAATTGTGATGAAGAACGCATTTGTATTAGTTTTGGAAGCAAACTGAGCTGAGAATGGGTTAGTAACATTTTAAAAGGACAGATGACATTTTACGTAAGACTCAAATTGCATACAAAATAAACGATAGGAATGAATCATCGACGATATGATTGCAGTGAATGGACTGGATTTAGTAATGAGAGCCCAGGCCGCAATTAAGTACATTGATAATGTATATAAAACATACATTAATTGCCGCCTGTCTCTTGATGAGATGGCTGAGCATTTCAATGGGGCACTGTAGCATACCAAGCAATTGCAATGCCGACGAACTCAATAGATATGATACAACCTCTCCGTTCACACCAGGAGGGATCCAACCTCTAAAACAACAAACCACAAATGGCTAGAAGCAGACCTGAGACTCAGGACCCTCATCGGTGTCCAAACAAGGCACTGCGCAATTGGCACACAAACCCCCATGATGGGTGTCCAGTATAATGAGACCTACTTTATCTCAAGCACTAACTGATTCCTGGTATAGGTGTAAGTCAATCTGCGTGGTGTCGCAATGGGACTATACTGGAATAAGTCTGACTGCTATCTGCAGCCATCCACTTTAACATAACCTAACCTACTATTGCCATAATATTATTTGAGAATGTTTTTGTGAAACACACCTTAAAATAAATTCTTCATGGACAGGGACTGTCGAATTTGTGTGTGGAGGAGTAACGTAAACCCGCTTAAGCAGACGACTTGTGTGGGCGCGTGTCGACGAGAAGCAACCAACCGGCAACAATTCATCTCATTATAACTACAATATATAATAGTCAACAGACACTATTTTGAATCAAGATGATTTGGCAAATTATCCCTATTATTTTTTGAAAAAAAATTGATTTTCCGAAACCGCCCCCGTAAGAAACATACTCAATTAAGACTTGAATCACGGATTATTACTTATTACACTGCTTATCATATTGCGTAAACATGCAAACAAATGTATCGGATACTGTTAAAGCATACTTTAACTGCCTTTATTATGGGAATTTATACTCTGACAGAGATTTTGTTTGCCTCTGATTATATTTCATATTCAACATTAAATTTCACTCCTTCTATTCCTCGATAATTGATATCCTTCAGTTTAACACAAATGAAAATAGAAATCTGCATACAGAGTTCTTCCCTATACTAGTGTTTATTTACGTTATGGTTATTTAAAATACATTTTCTAAAGAAAGATCTAACATGTAAATCTTCATTACATATTCATTCCGTTATCTTGTTGACAGCTAACAAGGTATTCATGTGGAGCATAAAGTACGCAGGAATTTCGTGTAAACAGGAATACAGGAATACATATTGTCGTGCACACGTCATGGCATGCCCTTACATTCGCAAGTATATACTTCTATACCGCATATGTAGGTGCGTAGACTTTTGAATATTATGGTAGTGTAATTCGTGCCGATGTGAAATCAAACAAAACTCTTAAATTGACATTCTCCTATTCTAACATTTTCCCATAATGCTCCCAGTCAGCGTTGCCATTTACTTGAAATGGAAAACATCAAAATGATGATCTATTGCCAACAATTTGAATCTGCTGCATTTACATAGTTTTATTTTAACGGACCAATTTAAACGCTACACTGGAGCACTCAGACTCAAGACTGAGTCCATTGACTACCAGCAGCAACCTAAATAGGTAAATGGGCTGCCAGCGAAATCGCCAGCACTCTTACACCATGTTGGTCCGTTGTGATACCCATATATATATATATATGAGTGGCGCTACAGCCCGTAGAGGGCCAGGGCCTAGCTTCTCAGCAATCACTCGTGTTGTGCGTGCAATTGTTCAGTCACGAGTGGAACAGTGCCGTTAATTTGATTACAACGGCAAATAGTGACTTGACCAGATTTGAAAACCGGATGAAAGCGTATTAACTTTTCTTTCACTGGAATTCTAACCAGGAACCCCTCTTACGAGGGGCAGGCACTCAACCAACACCTGTCAAGTACCTTTTTGGCAATCTTTAAGAAAGCAGATCCCATTAAAATAATGAAAACTTACATTCTGAAAGCAGCGTACTGGTCACAATAAACGATTTTTAAAGCGACTTCCAAATTTTTATTGGGAACAAAAATTATTTTTTACAAGTTGAGTTTAAAACGAGGCTTAAAACTAAGAGTTCTGTTCTGATCGCTTAGCAGATTCAGCGTTGTTATCGTTGCACGGGAACTGTGTTTCTCAGATACCTGTTTCCCTCGTTAGGATGACTGTTGATGTTTAGAAGCAGCTTCTTGTGCAGTGTTGCTTCCGGCGGTCCCTGTCGAATGTGAAATCGATACCGATTATTCCACCATTGATACGAATATCCCATTAGGTGTAGTAGTCAAATTTGATCGCTGTCTGGATTTCGCAACTTCATGTGGCGTTCTGTGATGACTTCGAGCTGGCATGAGTCAGCGAGTCATCTGTTCACTGTGTTGGTTGGAGGCTATTGTTTTGCTGGTAGATGTTGAAGACGATCGGTCTTGACGCTTGCGCACCTCCCGCCTTGGTGTTCCGCTCAGTTGATTGGCTGGCTTCCACGTGAGCGTAGATTCTTCTGGAATGTAGAAAGCTATACACTATTTTGATGAGGTTCGAAGAATGCGTCTTTCTATATAGATCGTGTCGAAGGTCTTATCCACGTCCATGAAGCAGGGCACGGTGACTTCGTGTTTGTTCGGGGCAGCTACAACATAGTGGTGGAACTTCATTAGAGGATGTAGCGTCGAATGTTTATTCCCAACACATTTCCTAAAAGTATTTGAACATTTTCCGTACAAGTCTGCGGAAAATTTAATAGCCGCAGCGCAGTACAAGTGTTAATATAATAATAATAATAATGTAATATGGTAGCGCTATAGCCCGTAGAGGGCAAGGGCCTAGCTTCTCAGCAACCACTCGTGTTGTGCCTGCTATTGTCCTCTCACGTGTGGAAGGAACCCACATTTTTATGCCGACTTCGAACGTCCAAGTTTGAGAAGCTTTTTCTAGACAGCTTTACTTTTTGAGGATTGTCAGTGACTCGAAAGAGGTGAGGCCGTGAACATTATTTTTGCCGTACTGAAACCTAGACGCCGAGGTTGAAGTGCGTATGAGTCGACGCACATATCCACAACGCCACGGCCGCCACACAAGTGTGAATATAGTTCATCTAAAAGGCAACAGTGAGTTTTGTAAATAAAGTTATTTTAAAAGTAATTGTGCTGAATAAAAAGCGTTGTCAATATTTGATACATTGTGTTGTATTTCGTCACAATCCAGTGATTGAAAATTGCAAAAAGGTAATTAAGATTATGTACATTTGCATACACTTGTTACTCCCAAGGATTCCACTTGTCAATGTCAGGGATTGCGCTAAAGATAAATCTCAGCATTAAATTGTATTAATTTTGTGCCGGCAACCCAGCACTCAAGAGTAGGCCATCAATCACAGATAGCGTCACCTGGTCTGACAGCCAAGCAGCGTTCAAATCTCCCTGAGTTGCCCCCTACCACTTAACGAGATGATCAAGCACTTCAGCATCCAACATATGTGGGTGCCGGGACACTGTGATGATCCAGACAATTTTGAAGCTGACGAACTCGCTGGAAAGGGTACTTGCTCCGTACTTTCTCCGAATGGAGACCAACCACCCATGCTACTGCAAAGCATATGTATAGTCTACCGGCACTGGGTCATTACAAAACAGCTATAGCCTACTATCGATCCAAAACGCTCACGTAGTCTGATCAGAATGAGTAGACACCAGTAGACAACCTCAGAACTAATATCGGCGCCAGAAGCGGGCACTGTCCGATTGGAACACATGCCTCCAGATTAGGTCTCCCCTATAACGACTTCTGCAGAAGCTGGCAGAGACGAAGAGGAAAAAGAAACTACTGCACATCGTCTATGCAACAACCTGATGGAACTAATTAGCACTAGTATCAGTCATATCAATTGCTTTATAAAAAGCGATAACTGGTTTGCGGAATAGGAACAATCATATCCGCGTGGTAACACAGCGATCCTACTCTGGCCCAAGTGTGACTGTTACCAATGAGCAGCCAGACACTCTAATGTAACCTAACCTAAGGTACGAAACTGGTCAGTAGTCTTCCGCCGATAAACTTAATCGGCCTAAAGATAGCGGCCAGTAAGGCGATTATATTGAAATCGGTGCAAAGAAAAACCTCTCGCTCAGCATTCCCCCCAGGTACTACTGGCAGCCTGATTAGATGTGCGCACTTCGATTGTCGAACCATTGTAGCGTCTTTCAAACAGAAACTATAGTGATCAAAGAGCTTTGTCTTGGATACAAAAAAGCCATCTGATTTCAAGATGTGCGAGGATTTTAGCTTCCATCTTATGTGGTTATCGCGATATTGTGACATTCCAGAATATTGCGAAGCTAACGAACACTCTCGCACAAGTTCGGTGCCCTTGCCGGTTGGAAATATGTCATTCATAGCTATAGGCTCCAAAACATCTTCTGATGCTGAAAACGATTGACAACATTCATCGTAGGCGTTGCCATCAGACCGCCTACGATGAATGTTGTCAGGGTGCAACACTGAGAAACAATTATGGCCTACTCTCTATCTGAGACGATCACACAACCGGATCATACCGAACAGGCCGGCCGTCAGGACTCTTACCGGCGTCATCACTAGGCATTTGGCCATTGAATCTCGCGACTGCCCACAATGACATCTGTAGCAGCTGCAGAGACAAGAGAGAAGAGGACACCATTGTGCACCGTGTATGGAACTGCAGCGCTCTCTTCTTCTGAGCATCTAATATCAGCATTCATCGCTTTGTCAAATGCACCAACTGGTTTGCTTAGTAAAAGCAACCAGATTCGCGTGTTAACACAATGGACTTACATTGACCTAAGTGTGACTGCTGGGTGGTGGCAGTCACTAGCCAGCGACCTAAACTAACCTATCCTACAAAAATTCGGTTAACTAGTTCGGGATTTAGGGAGAGACATGATGGAATAAAAAGGAAAACTAGTAGGTTCCTGTCTTATTGACTTGGAGAAGGTGTTCGACCGCTTGATTGGTTGCGCCGCGGCATTACCGGTATAGAGAAATGCAGAAGAAAATAATGCGGAATAAATAGATGAAAATATTATACCACAAACAATAATTATTTTAACGGAGAATATTACAGTGAAATTATACCGGTTGTTGGACTACAAAGGACTCATAAAAAGACGAATAATATTGCAGATTAGCTCCTTTAAAAAATATTCACGTATTGCCCATTAAAGGATCCTGATGACGAGACAAATGACACGAGGGATATTACAAGTGAGACCAATCTAAAAAGGTGTAATATACACAATCATAAAAATACAGAAAATGCAGATAGCGAACAAAATAATATAGTAATGCATTTATGTAATTAATTTAATTATGTCAACAGAAATAATGAGTAATCAGGTAGCAATGATAAATTCCAATTATGTTTCAGCAGTTGTGAATGTTACAACAAGTGTTCGACCCAGCATCAATGCATCCACAAAGATTAACTGTTTGGTGGTGTTTATGGCATGGCGTCGTCATCAGAGCTTATTTCCTTCGAAATGAGAAAGAAGACAACCTTAACGTGAAGAGCAGGTAAATAGCGATGTTAACCGACTTTCTACGGTTAGAGCTTGACGATGTCAACATATCCGAGCTATGATTCTATCAAGGCAGCGCTACTTGTCATACAAGCGACGCAATTCGTTTGCAGATTTGGGTTTTTTCACGGAGCGTCTATCAATTGGCCGCCGAGATCATCGGACTATCGTTCTTATCTGGCCACCCTGTAAACAACAATTATGTCGGATACAAGATAAATTGCCTCCGCAAAAATTGTTACTGACGGTAAACTAAGACTTAAAATTAATCTTTCGTCCAGCAAACAGTGGATTGGCAGTGCATTTCACATGAGAGAAAATTCATGAATGGATTCTATCTTTATCAGATGTGTTTGAATAAATTAATTTGATATTAAAAGTGCAGTTTATTTATTGTCTTAATGAATATTGTAGCAAGCCAGTTCATTCAATTATAACTAGCGAATTGTCAGCTTAATATCGAACCCACTGATGTTCCGAAAACGGTTTTCTTTGAGTTTGATTATACGTGCAGAACTCTTGATTATACTCTTCGGCATGTATTTGAGTTGTTGCGGGAGCACAATCGTGCCATAAACCAAACAAAATGTGTTTTAGGAAAACCCAAAGTGGGCTTTCAATGTTACAAGTATCGTTAGAATAATGCAACCTTTCTAGTGCCGCGATTGGTAGAGTAGTCCTGGAAAACAATAGAGGAAATTGGTAGTACTTTATAGTAGAAACACCGCCGGCCAAAGGATTGCACTTATGACCATGTGTTTCCAGCTGCAGTAAATGCTATTAAATATTTTTGACACGTGCTAGAATGGGGTGGACCACAAACTGCTGCAATTTGTCTTTCAACCGAAGCTGGAGAAAGTTTCACGAAGACAGGCGCAAATGGATTGGATTTCCAGGCGCAAATTTACTGCCTGGGAAGAAAGAAATATCACGGCATATAAGTTAACACTACCGCTTTATGTCTGCATCCCGATTACCACCCAAAGAACACGTTGCAACGTACGCGCCTAGTCAGTAGTGGTCGCGAAACAAGGTCATCTCATGTAAAAAACGCAGTTGCCGCAAACATCTCGCCGCACGTATCACGCGAACTCAGTATGCCGGATGCGTTGCAGTTAATGTTCGTGATACCATCCACTTGCAATCTTATATCTTCTGGGAGGCAATTAATTACGGGCAACTAACAAGATGCCAGCTCAATGACTATGAGATCAAATTTTTTTAATGGTAAATAGAATTTAATCTTAGACATTGTCATCATTTCTGGCGGGTAGAATTCGCGCAATCTTAACGATTCTATTCACAATTATTCTCACAATGGTGCCGCCAAAACAGTGGAAATAGAAAGAGGGTCATCTGGACTCAGAGACACAATTAGCACCGATTTGAGCATGGCTTGCAGTGTATTTTATTAATAGTTTATTCGATCGTAGGTGCCTAAATCGTTCGTGGCTTTATAAAAAGCATTTTATTTTGAAAACTATTCTGTAATACTTCTTCCGTATTTCATACATCTAAATGGTATTGTTCTATGGCGATATTGGCGACTTAGCCGATTTTTTGAAGTGTAATCTTAATATAAATGCACACTATTTAACAATTAATTTCATAACTCAATACATTTTAAAAAATATAAAAAGGCTTAGTAAGTTGCTTTTGAAGTGCGTCCTAGACTGGTTCAAATGTTGTGAAAGTTCATTGAAAACTGGAATTATTATTGGTGGTGTTTCATTTTTCAGTAGCCAGTATTATGTGCCCTTGCAAATGTCATAGTCATATGAAATTGAATTATGAATTATAATAATAATATGGATGGCGCTACAGCCCGTAGAGGACCAGGGCCTAGCTTCTCAGGGTGCCGTGAAATAACGAATTTTGGAATTCGGCATCAGTACACTTTATTAAAGCGAAATAATGCAGTATTCTAAAGTTCGGCATTATTTCGCTTTCATAAAGTGGAATGTAGCCGAATTCTAAAATTTGACATTTCACGGCACTGCTTCTCAACAACCAGTAGTGTTGTACGTGCTATTGTTCTCTCACGAGTGGAAGGGACCTACAGTTTTATGCCGACTCCGAACGGCCAAGTTTGAGAAGCTTTTCTTAGACAGTTACACTCTTTGAGCTTTGTCAGTGACTCGAAAGAGGTGAGGCCGTGAAAATTATTGTATAAAAAACATATCATTGTGAATGGTCTGGTTAATAGAGATTTTAAAGCAAGCAGTAGGGCAAACATTCCAATGCATTTGTTATTTGCCTTTGAGTTAGAGTTAAGTTCAAAAAATATTATGAAAGCGGGTTTCAAACTACGACAACATATTCAAGAGAAGATAGTGATCATAAGGTGAATGGATCAGTGAATCCTTTAGCGTTAAGCCTGATGAGTCGGCTTCATGTTGTGGCTTTTGCTAAAATATGGCTGAAATGAGTATGAAATGTAAATGAGGAGTTAAACATAATACCTACATAAGTCGTTGACACATGGATTGGAAAAGCTAGTTTCGTGAAAGAAACTGAATGGCACTTATTTAAATTAAGCTCATTATTTTCGCAACACTCGAAGATGTTGTTAATATCTCATTGAAACGAATATCAGTCAATAACATTTTGAATACTTTTGAATTCATCAGCATAAATCAAAGATTTACTGAGTTTAACTAAAAGAGTAATATCATTAATGAATATTAAAAATAATATACGTTCCACCCGAGCTACACTGAATTGATAGAGTATAAAATTTCAGCGATTATGAGGAAGGAAAGTTGTATGTAATTTATGTCCCGATATATAAATTGAATTGAATAGTACAGAGTTTAATAACCAAAAAGATACATACCCCACAGTCTAGTTTTCACGCTGAAATTGCATGAAAATAGAATAGACATCGATATTATCTAATAGTCTTAGCTACATCAACATTCGATGTTCCGACGAGTTACAAAGTTAAAATCGCAGTTTTGCAGATTATAAAATCAGAAATCACTTCCCGCGTCAGATGCACAAACTTTAAGCGGTATAGTACCAGAAAAATCGTTGATACGTTGTTAATTCACTGGCCATGGCAATCAAAAAATATGAGAAGAAAAAACGTACATAAATGTATGTACATATGTATTTCCGAGCCCAGTACCACAATCATCTTTCTACATACATATGTATTCCACAAAACATCCCGGATTTTTATGCCTTTACGATTGTCGTAGTAAAATAATATTATCATATAAAACAGTACGCTCTGAAATGTCAACAATCAGTTGACGCTTTTGAATTCAGTCATTTGGTTGGATTTTTTTGAGAGGCATAATTTTCATTAAAACTGTAAGGTTTGCCAAAAATTGACGAATATACATATATAAAAATGCTGCGTTTTTTTATCATTGAAAAATGCTCAGTAGCGTGCATAAGTACATATACATACATATGTATCTATGCAGTGTTCTATATCGTAAATAGTATATTATACATAAAAGATGTATAATATATAACGTACAAGTTCCAAATACATTTGTATCTTTTGTTCAAAGGTTCTTAGAGAGGATGTCATAAAGTTTTAATCCCTTTATCTACCTTGTAAAGGGGTTCATTTTAAGGGTTTTATGTAAGCGATTGGTTTTTAATTGTTAAAAATTGAAAACAACTGTTGTAACAACTGCTGTAAATAATCCATGCGGATAGTTCAATTTTGAGTCGAGCATATTGGGTGGCCAATAACACACATGTTATGGTATCTACCAAAGATGCAATTGTCGCTGGGTTAACGGCCTGGACGAGTGATTTGACGTGTCCCCATAAAAAATGGTCTACGGGTGTCGCACGATTTAGCCGTTGAATTCACCGGTCGAAGACAAGGGATAAATTGCTCATCGAATTCATTCCTCCATTTATCCATTGATTCGTGAAGAAAAAACATTTTTCATCGAACAGGAATTTTGATAATAAAATTCAGTAATAGAAGTCTTTCGGGTGTAAGTCTTTTCATGATGAAATGGCAATGCCAACTGAACAAATGTGAGTCTTATGTACAATACAAAATCAAACTATGTATGTACATATATTTACGATTTAAGTAAGAAAAAATACCAATGCAACTCCCTTAGTGTAGCTTAGCACGACTCGATGCAGAAATGCGCCATGACTCGATGAGGAAAACCCAAACAAAATATACATAACAAAATCATCGCCACGCAAATGAAAAGCACCGTATCATGTACATATTTATGTTGGTTAAACATTCATTTGCATTGCTGGAAGGTACCCAAAACACCAAGACGTGTGCCATTAGAGGAGCATCCTTATATTGCTATTGTTTATAATCATTATCAAATATGGTATTCAAAATGAATTGATCTTTACAGCTTTTTTGTTGATTGCAATTCCAGAAGCAATTGTATCAAAAGTACATCGTAAATTTACGATTTTCATAAATTTATTTAATTTTGCCCGCCGTAAACATACAAACAGACCACAATTATTTTATATATTGACATATATATTGCATCTATATTAATTAAATATATCCTGTTATTAATACTACATACCCAATTTCACTAAATTTGAGGCTAACTTTTATAATAATCGCATGAAATAGTATTTAATAGAAAATGTGTGCTTATTTTTATTGGTAATCACAATAAAAATTAATTTTGTAATCAGTTTTTGTTCCCTTCTGAAGCGTTAATTTATGTTTTCATAAGTCATGCAAGGGATCTAAACGTGACTTACATAAAAATATAAAATCATTTTTATTACTCCGAGTATATCAGGACGAATATATACCAAAGGGACTACTGTAGTATTTTTTGTCGTGCTACCAAAGGCAAGAATATAAAAAAAATTCGCTATATAGGACTATCAATTTTCGATAAGTATATATATACTAAAATATATTAACGTAGTTACTTACATGATTTATGAGATATACATTGAATTAACTTTTAAATAATTTCCTCTGTTTAATACACAAATAATGTTAATCACTTCATGTATATTTATTATATGCATCTATATTCCAAAGATTAGTGATACTATATTCAACTCTTGAAAGAAGTAAATCACACTCAACATCAAAGGCAATAGAATGAATTAATTCTTCATTGAAGAAATAAAGGATGATTATACTCCAGAAACAATCTTCGTGGCTCTTTTACGGAATCCTCTAAAAACATGAACTCACTCACGGCAACGGAAACAGCGCAAACACAACATTACTGCCCACGTCCTTAAAAACACTAAAATTCATATTTATAAGAAAATTGTGATGTGCAAAAACATTCCCCAAGAATAGTCTACAGTGATTCATGTAATTTATTTCGACAAATGAATGTGGAATAGGTTCCACAGGATGGTGCCGAATGCGCATATTCCTACGAAAGCCACGTGCCTGAAGATTCACTCTATTTTCAACAAACCTGTTGATGGAAAATACAACCATTCATCATTGGTCATTTTAAAAATAGTTTATCATTGTTATAAAATAATACGCATGTATATATAATTGCGAACAGTGTATTGCTGCAATGTTATTTTCACGTGTATTAAATATTTGTTTTTTATTGCTTTAGAATTCATTTTAGTCATTATTTTAAATGGTTATTGAACTGAAATGTTCTCAAGTGATGCTAATCTTTCATATATCTGTACGTTGTGTGTGAAAAATACAAAAATATAATATAAGAAATACGAATACAAAAGCAACACACGAGTGTTTAACTTATTCATAACAATGTATTCTAATTTGTATCAGTTTAGTTAATTTGAGAGTACAGTATTCTTGTGAACTGCTTCTGGCCCTGTTGATGACTGTAAATAATAAAGACATATATAGAACATTAAGGGATGAAAAATGTCAAAGGATATGTATTTATAGATTTCGTTGTTTTTTCAAGCCGTTGAACCAGCAAAATTAGAAATATTGTTTGAGAAACAAAAAATTCTTCGAGAATTTATTGACATTTGTAAAGGCTTGTTGCAGCTGTGGGAATAGAATCTGCCAGATCCGAATATAAGGTTTTCCAATAAGGGTTTGAAAAAATTAAATAGAGCTTAAGCCATTTGATATAACTCGATTAATAGTTTGAAGTACAATCAAAATATGTACGTAAGGAATTCATTCATATGTCCACCACGGGAACGCCAGGGGTCGATTCGTTTACCTCAATTTTCGATGAAAGCCGTTATTCCAGTTCAATATTGACTTTGAGCTCCTCTAACGATCCTCTAACGAGACCCTTTGAACTGCGCCAACTACAGAGTCATCAGTGTCCTAAGTATCGCATATAAAATCTTATCTGCCGTACTGTGTGAACAGCCATTCGTCAACAACCTGGTCGGTCCATACCAGTATGGCTTTAGGCCAGGGAAATTCACCATCGACCAAATATTCACACTGCGGCAGATTTTGGAGAAAACCCAGGAGCAACAAATCGATACGCACCACCTTTTCATCGATTTTAAGGTCGCGTATGGTAGCATCTATAGAGACCGTTTGTGTAGAATGAGGATGGAGAATGCACGCTGCTCCATCAAGGTCGGTAAAGACCTAACCGAGCGACTTTTTCAACATCGTTCCTTGAAAGAAGTGTTCAAAACTCGAACGCCAACACCAGAGGAACAATATTTCAGAAGTCCGTCCAACTACTCGCATATGCGGACGATATTGACATTATCGGAAAAACGCAGCGTGATGCCAATGGCGCTTTTGTGGGTATTGCAACGGAGGCCACGAAGATGGGTTTAGCGGTAAACGAGGGTAAGACCAAGTATATGCTGTCAACGAGAAAGGACACCCAACACCGACCTCTCTTGTTTTATCACGAGTGGAAGGGACCTAGGTGGCTGGGTGCTGTGGGAATCGGGTAGGCACTGACTGGCGTCAACCTGGCGATGCCCAGTGTTGTAACTTTTTCTACACACCAATTGTGCTTATTTTACCTCCAAGTGGTAGCCATCGGGTACTGGTTGTAGTTCACCCGAGCTCAACTTGCCAAACTTATAAGTGCGACCTCTTGTCCTAGGGGTTACAAAAAAGGAACTGGCCCTCCAGGTTGGGGGTTGTGCCGTCGGGGTAACTGCCCGGCCACACAAAAAATTGCTAGTACGAAGCAACAACAAGCCTCGGAAACGGATGATTTTACTGATGACGACCCCTGCAAACGATATACGGACAACGATCTTCGGATTTGTACGTGGAATGTAAGGTCCCTTTATAGGCCACGTGCAGCCGAACAACTAGCGGAAGCCCTAGACTGCTGCAAAGCAGATATAACCGCCATCCAAGAAGTGCGATGGGATGGACCGGGCAAAAGAAGGATGAAAAACTGTGATATATACTACGGTGATTGCTACAAACAACAAAAACAGCGCCTATTTGGATGTGGATTTGTCGTTAGAGGCAGACTTAGGCAAGAAGTCCTATCGTTCAGGTCCGTGAACGAGCGCCTCACGACAATTCGCATCCAGGCTAAATTTGCCAACATAAGCCTTATATGCGCACATGCCCCCACAGAGGAGAAAGATGATGACACCAAAGACAGGTTCTATGAGCTCCTGAACAAAACGTATGAGCAATGCCCTAGCTACGACTTTAAAATTGTCCTTGGCGATTTTAACGCAAAGCTAGGAAGAGAGAACATCTTTGGTAGTACGGTCGGAAAGCACAGCCTACACGACACCACATCCGATAACGGATTTAGGCTGATCGATTTTGCTGCGGGGCGAAATGTTGTAGTAGCTAGTACAAGATTCCCACATCTCGATATTCACAAAGGAACATGGCGATCTCCTGATCAGTCAATAGTCAATCAGATTGACCATATTGCGATAGACGCAAGGCACTCCTCCAGTATCATAGATGTCCGAACGTTCCGAGGCGCCAACATTGATTCGGACCACCACCTTGTTGTAGCCAAGGTAAGGTTGCGGATATGCCGAACACCGCCAAGACAAAGAAATGCTGTGAGGAAGTTCAACGTCAGCCGGCTACAATCGCAAGAGATAGCCAAATCCTTTTCCGATCGTGTCTCCCTTAACCTCTTAAGAAATCCTACGCCGCCAACATCAAGTATTGAAGACCAGTGGCAGCATTGCCAAAAAGCCATCAGAGATGCCGCCTCTGATGTGCTGGGTTTCAATCCGCCACCACAACGAAACCCCTGGTTTGACAACGAGTGTCGGCAGGCGAATGCAGCCAAGCAAGAAGCATACAAAGCGGCACTGCAAAGAAGGACAAGAGCTGCTCGGGAGCTCTACGAGCAGAAGAGGAGAGACGAACACCGGCTTCTCAGGAGAAAAAAGAAGGAGCATGAGAAGCGCGCGATCGGCAGAATAGAGGGATATTACTGCAGGAATGAGGTGAGGAAGTTTTACCAAAGGGTAAAGTTAACCAGTCAAGGTTATAAAGTCCGAACCGAAGCCTGTAAGGATGATCAAAGGAACATCGTAGTAGAGTCACAGTCGATGCTGAGGATATGGAAAAACCATTTCTGCAGACTGTATAACGGCGACGTAGAACCAAATCCCGCTGTCAGGCAGAACGAACCATTCAACCCCAATGAAAGGGACGACGAAGATCAACAATTCCGTCCACCCGACCCGGATGAAGTGAGGATTGCCATATCTAAACTGAAATCCAACAAGGCTGCGGGAGCTGACGGCCTACCCGCCGAGCTTTTTAAAGCCGCAGGCGATGATTTGATAAGGCGCATGCACCAACTCATCTGTAAAATATGGTCGGAGGAAAACATGCCCGATGAATGGAACCTCAGCATTGTTTGCCCGATCCATAAAAAAGGAGATCCTTTGAACTGCGCCAACTACAGAGGCATCAGTCTCCTAAGTATCGCATATAAAATCTTATCTGCCATACTGTGTGAACGCCTAAAGCCATTCGTCAACAACCTGGTCGGTCCATACCAGTGTGGCTTTAGGACAGGAAAATCCACCATCGACCAAATATTCACACTACGGCAGATTTTGGAGAAAACCCAGGAGCAACAAATCGATACCCACCACCTTTTCATCGATTTTAAGGCCGCGTATGATAGCATCTATAGAGACGAGCTATACAGAGCAATGTCTAGTTTTGGCATCCCTACCAAACTCGTCCGTTTGTGTAGGATGACGATGGAGAATGCACGCTGCTCCATCAAGGTCGGTAAAGACCTAACCGAGACCTTTGATGTCAAAAAAGGATTCAGACAAGGCGACGCGCTGTCATGCGACTTTTTCAACATCGTTCTTGAAAGAATTGTTCAAAACTCGAACGCCAACACCAGAGGAACAATCTTTCAGAAGTCCGTCCAACTACTCGCATATGCCGACGATATTGACATTATTGGAAGAACGCAGCGTGATGTCAATGGCGCTTTTGTGGGTATTGCAACGGAGGCCGCGAAGATGGGTTTAGCGGTAAACGAGGGTAAGACCAAGTATATGCTGTCAACGAGAAAGGACACCCAACACCGACGTCTCGGTCAGAACGTCACAGCAGACATATATAACTTTGAGGTAGTCAAAAACTTTGTCTACCTAGGCACCGCTATAAACTCAGACAATGACACCAGCGCTGAAATCAAACGAAGAATAACCCTTGCCAATCGCTGCTTCTTTGGGCTAAGAAAGCAACTGGTAAACAAAGCCCTCTCTCGAACAACCAAGATAACGCTCTACAAGACCTTAATCGTCCCAGTCCTGCTATATGGCGCGGAGGCATGGACTTTGTCAAAAGCGGATGAAGCTGCCCTTGGTTGCTTCGAGAGGAAAATTCTTCGTGTGATTTTCGGTCCCGTCTGCATAGACGGTGAGTGGAGGAGGAGATATAATGACGAACTATACGGGCTGTTCAGCGACATCGACTTAGCCAGAAGAGTGAAGATCCAAAGACTGAGATGGCTAGGTCATGTAGAGCGGATGGAAACCAATACTCCGGCCCGAAAAGTCTTCGAATCCACCCCCGAGGGACGGCGCAGTAGAGGAAGACCGCGACTCAGGTGGCGCACGCAAGTGGAAAGGGACCTCAACCAACTATGCGGGCGAAACTGGAGACAGTTAGCTAAAGATCGAGCTGGCTGGAGACGCTTGTTGGTTGAGCCGGTCCACCCCGGACTGTAGCGCCACCTTAAGTAAGTAAGTAAGGAAGGGACCTACAGATTTATGCCGACTCCGAACGGCCAATTTTGAGAAGCTTTTTTCTAGACAGTTATACTCTTTGAGCATTGTCAGTGACTCGAAAGAGGTGGGGCCATGAAAAGTATTTCTTGTCGTACCAGGAATCGAACCTAGACAGGTAGGTCCAAGTGCGTAGCAGTCGACGCACATACCCACAACGCCACGGGCCACCACCGTTCAAGCTTCTTAAAAACTACGAACGATGAACGTTTTATGTTCATGGTATTGAGTTTTGTAACAGTGACACCGTTTAAGCTAAACCGCAAACTTTTAATGTCTAGTCTGTGCAAGTGACCAAAGAAATAACTTTGCAACATGTTTCTGTAGCGATTTCCGTCAACTGTAACGTGACGGTTCATCATTTGATCAATGACACCACCGGCATGAAACACATGATGGTTTTCACTTATCCAAAAGCGTCTCACTTAGGTCTTGCTCCATTGTTATGTCTGTTGAGGGAATGTCTCTTTTGTACGCCTTTCTCGTACCCGCAATATTAGCGGATTGGGCAACTTCCTTAAATCCTTAGAAATCCGAAAAGGGATTTTAGTAGGATTTTTGCTAGATCCTGGAGACCTTGGAAGAAGTGTACTATATATCACCTGGCAGAGACTGGGAGAGTGACTAAGGCAATGAATGTAAAAAATGTCGAAATGTCGGTAAAAAATAAAAAATTGTGCATCACTTCCTTTGCCACTGTATCAGTCTCTACCAGATACCATATAGAACACAAGGAGATGCGCTGTAGTGTGATTTCTTCAATCTGGTACTGGAGAAGATAGTGGCGGGCAGCTGTAAACACGGAAGGCACTATCTTCTACAAGTCGGTCCAACTGTTGGGGAACGCAGATGATATCGACATCGTCGCGCGGTCTCAACGTTCCGTAGTGGAGGCTTTTACGGCGATTGAAAACCAGGCGAAACTGGTCTCAAGGGACAAAACGAAATATATGCTGTCTACCAAAAAACGTTCTGTCGCACACCACCTTGGACAAAACAAAACGATCGACAGCTACAATTTCGAGGTAGTAAAAGAGTTTGTTTACCTCGGGGCAAACAGAACTCCACAAACGACATCACAGTGGAGATCCGTCGTAGAATCGCCCTTGGCAATCGGTGCTACTTCGGTTTGTCAAAACAACTGGGCTCAAAACTCCTGACTCGAAGGACCAAAATCTTCCTCTACAAAACTGTTATTTTGCCAGTCCTGCTCTATGGAGCCGAAAGCTGGACGCTAAGCAAAAAACTACAGAGCTGATTCTTGGTACGTTCGAAAGAAAATTTCTGCGTCGGATATATGGTCCCCCTGCGAGGAAGGCGAATGGAGGAGAAGACATAACCGCGAACACTACGAGCTGTACCAGGATGTGGATGTAGTCCGGAAGGCAAAAATCCGTCGACTGCACTGTCTCGGCCACATCGAGCGCATGGAAAACAATACTCCGTCTTTGAAGCCGAGCCTACTGGTTCGAGAAGGAGAGGAAGACTGAATCTCCGGTATAAAGACCAAGTAATTGCGTATGCAAGATAGCTTGGTCTTGATGACTGGAAGCAGCCAAGTAATTGCGGATGCAAGACAGCTTGGTCTTGATGACTGGAAGCAGCGTGCCCAGGACCGTCAACGATGGAAGGCAGCAATTGCTCAGGCTCGGATCCTCCATGGGTCGCCGGCCTGAGAAGTAAGTAAGTAAGTCATAGCCAATTCCATTAGCGGATACGAACTAATCGCCCATCTAAAATTGATTTACTCGTCGGTGCAAGGTTCTATCACCAACTCTCCCTCTAGCAGACGATTTTACCTAAAAATATATATTTTTATGTTGTGTACTCTATGTTAAATTCGCTGCAACAAGATCATGCACGAGATCAATAATAGTTCTAGAAATATATTAATTTCGGTTTCACACCTTCGTTTACACCTTGAACTCAGTTCAATTTGTAGTTTAAGTTAAACGAGAGCATATTGCAGTTTAAACCTCTGTTTTCGTATGTTGTTTTCAAGCCATCTGACGTAATGGGGTCCATTTCTTGAATTAAAATCATTTGCAATGGATATCCATACCGCAGTATGAGGATAAGAGAAACTATTCAGATATTTTTCAGACCAATTTGTCCGAGTTTCCCATGGACGAAGTATTTTTCCAAAAGGACGAAGATCACAAGCATAGAGCAAAGATTGTCAAATATTGGAATCAAAATATGAATAAGCCACAAGGTCCGGATTTAAATCCGAACGAAATCTATTGAGTTATAGTGAAAAGCAAGATGGAGAAGTATGAAGGAGCACCCACGAATTTTGTGGGTCCGAGTTCAAACTGAATGGTTGAAAAATACCAAAGAAAAATTTAATGCAAAGTAAACATAAAAAATAAAGGTTTAACAAATACTTACCAATAATCATCGTGACTCTTTAAGACGTTTGCACTGTCAAAGTCATACCATACATATTTCGTATTTATTATTAAAATTATCCAATTAAACTTCGTTCTGTGCTAACACGGTACCCAAACATGTTTAGAGGGATTCAAAGAATGAATGTGGAATAAGTTCTACAGGATGAAGTCGAATGCGCATATTCGTACACAAGGATTCACTAAATTCCAAAAAAAAAAAACCTGTTGATGAAAAACAATACATTTCATTACTCATTTTCGAAAATACTTTATCATTGTTACAATACTGAAGTGTATGTTCACATATACAGTGGTGAATTCTATACTGGTGACACGTCATTTAAATACGAGTATATTTACGGGTAAGTAAGTATAAGGTATTGTAATATAGTTATTGCTTTACATTTGTGTGTGATAATGAAAAGGATAAATAAACAAATAATATGTGTGTGTTCCCATGGCGTAATTCAGATGGACAGAATCTTCCTTAGAATGGATGATTCCCAGACCTCTTCCATATTTCCACATAAAAGTCTTCTCTTGCTTTTCTTAAGTTAGGCTTTGATATATGATATATGCTTTGAGAAGATTCTTTTGGGAGTCGTAGTCCCCATTTTCCCTAGAAGATTTGGACGTTTACACCTTTCACGCGGTGTATCTAAATCTGCTCTGGCAGGCTCTACTCAAGGCCCCGCTTAGTTTCTCGGTAATCGAGTTTGTCCAGATCCAGATTTAATGGTAAAGGTTTCTAAATCTTGTGTGTACTGATGGTAGATCCTTTAAACCAAGGTGGGAGTGGTCTGAGTAGGAGTTTCTTTGGAGACTCTGACTGAAATGCTATTATATATGAGGGTAAGGTTTATAAGCTTCTGGTGAGCTCATTGTGATGCAGTGTTGGTTGCCAAAATACCCTAGTTTCCGCCGTGTACGTTACATCCCATTATCGGGGGAACTTGACTACACCGTTTGATCCCGTTTACAAACCATAAACCGTCCATAATGCTGTGTCGGGATCACTGTATGTGGATGAAGGTATTTAAAGAACAGTGATCACGTCCGTCGATTCATTGTTTGGTCTGCCTTGTTCATCCCTCTCAGTTCTCTTACCATTGACACTTTAAGGGTGAATGTCTTCCATATTGAATTTTGAAATCGTTGATGGCTAGCTGAGGCATGAATCCCTCGCTTATTACTAAGTCTGTCTACATAATGTCTCTAACTGGCTCTTCTAAGCAACCGACCTTCCAGTCACCACTGTCTAACTTGGGGTTGAATCTTCTAATCATTTCCATAACTAATCACTGATCATCTGATTAGTAGGGGATCCAATCTACTAGCACCCAGCCACATATTATTAAGTTTCCTTACTTCTATTTTTAAGATCTAAAACGATTCTAGATCAGCACATTTCTTATACCTTCCATAATTCTTAGATGCATTATTACAATAATAGTAATGTAGACCAATATAGACAATTGTAAATAGGTATGACGTTAATAGGTATGTATTCGAGACTGGATAAGGAACATTGTGTCTCTTAGAAATATCCATTCCGAATTAGGACACCACAGTATTACCAGGAGAGTATTCAGAGGAACCCAGCCCGAAATACAATGAATAAATACAATGTTACTTACAAACGCCATCAATATGAGCAATCGGAGTTGCGTGGAAGTAGACACTTGCAAAACTTCGAGGAAAAATATGGCCTTTATCATTAATCCAAAAAATACAAGTACCCACCCAACCTTTAACAGGAATATAATCAGTAAGGTCGTAGGGATCATCACAGGTCACTGCATCCTGGGCTCACAAGCAAGTAGGATGGGAGCCCCCTACAACGACTTCTGCGGGAGCTGCAGAGGTGAGGAAGAAGTAGAAACCTTGCAAGCACAAGGAAACGTACGATAGGCGACAATTCATTCAGCAGCCTAGAACAAATATCAAAACATACAAATTCAGAACATATGTAGCTAAATTCATCAGGAAAACAAACTGGTTATAACCCAGTAATGAAGTGGACAATCACGGAAGAGACTTCTTGAATACCAGCAAGTGCTTTTTAGGTGTCAGTGACACTCATCGGCGCGGTGTATCAATCACCGTTTAGTAATAGCACAATGGATCCAAACAGTCGTAGGCTTAAATTCAAAGGATTAGATGTTATCAGCATCAAGGTAGATAGGTAGGATGACAGCATCAAGGTAGGTTGGTAGGAAGTCATGCTCACTTAGACAATCCGGTCCATTGTGCTGTCACGTTCGGCTTCGTGTCCAAAACTCATTTACCCTTTAACCTTGTAGTTATTCCCTCTTTGATTTTTGCACAGAATTCGAAACATTCGTAACAGAGGCTAATGTTACTAGACACCTAGAGTTCCAGACCAAAGACTAACAATCTTCAAAATTCGGTTGCGTTGCCAAGACCAGGTTCCGACTGATCATCACTAACTCCCATCGATCCTTAACTCATCTTCTGTTCAAGTTTAGTTTAGTTTTCATTGTTTCAATGGGCTCTTTCTCAGCACAACACCTTGTTTCAAACGACTCAAATCAAAAATGCATCATTAGACTGCAAAGTATTAGGAATATGTACTACCTTGAATGAATCAATCCTAACACAGTCTTAACACGGAATTCACATAACCTTAATCTCATGTAAGTTTCAGTTTGGCCGAGTTCATAAACGTCGAATTGCGGCAGCCCTGCAAAATTTGCGTTCATAAATGTAAATACACTGCATTGACTATGCATGACAGCAGTCGAACACTGCGTTCAAAAAAGCAAAGCGACAGTCAAACGGCGATAAGGTTGGCAGTAATTTTTGTTTTGTTGCAGGATTGCAGGGAAACCGAAAGTTGGACTTCTTCATTCGAAAGTGGTTCTTAAAAACATTATCCGGAAATTCTCTTATTATTTTAAGAACATTTCGGTCCTTTTTGGAAAACGTCTTGACTTCCAATTTTTTTTAATTGAAATCATCGCCCTTTTGATTCGTGTTTTTTGTTTGGCAGTACTATTAAACATCACTGACTTTTGTATTGCCTACTGATGTTGCGTTTATGAATATTTTTTCGACAATGCTGACCTGCTGCAAACTTGCGGCAGTATTCGTATTCATGAATGCATCGAGAACATATTCTGTGCAGTGCAGGGGCAACAATGTTGCAATTATGAACTCAACCATAGTCTGCTTGATGCAGACGAATACCCTCAAATTCTTTGGCGGATACTAATTCTTTTATATTTGTCATTTTAATACATTTAGATGGGATATTCACAGTTATTACACATTCTGCTTACAAAATCCGTCCATTATTCTGAATTTCTCATTAAAATATTAACAAGCATTCCCTACGCTAATGTTTTTTTTTATAAAAGTTACCAAACTTTTTTATCACTTTCTAGGTATACGTACATCTACGATCTAGGAACAACAATTCTTCGCGTGTTGTCCGCTGGTCTCTTGAAAGTAACATATTTGACAACCAATTCTGACACATATGCATGTATCTAATGAAAGTGAATTGAATTTAATTCATACAAATTGAAATATAATGGAACGCACACAAATCATTACCCATCAAATTAAGCGAATAAACAAACCATTATTTTACTAGAGACAAACTAGACAATTTAATGATAGTGTGATGTGATTTGAACAACGTGGTGAAGTGAAATTGCTCCCAGAACGGAAGTTGACACGTTCAAATTACCGAAGGCGAACCCATTGAAGACAGGTGATTAAGTGCTATGTATTGTGATATGGTGGAGAGGATAATAAATATCACTAACAATTTGCTTAGGGATTTGTTTTCCGTTAAATTGAAGTATTCTATAAAAATGTATATAAATGTATATAAATACATGCACTACGGTTATTTAGTTTTCCAGTTAATTCCGTATAAGTGAAATATAATATAAACATGCAACTATATATTATAGTCGCACCATAATGGTTGTTTCTCAATTTTCGAAGCATAGTAGTAGTGTTTTTTATTGCGTGCATAATAATTTACAATCTGTTTACGTTATCTTTGTTATTGTTCAATTTGTAGAGATCTTATATATACTGTGAGTCCCACAAATAATCGGACAAAAGTTGTTTCCAATGTGTTCAAAATTGGGAAAAATGAAACTTTATATGAATATAATGTTGTACATATGTACTTCTTTTAAGCTATAAATACAAAAAAAAATATGTTTTCATAGCAATAACTGTAAAACCGAAAATATTCGAGGTCAATAAATTAATGTACACAGCTGCCAATATAAGTAAAAGTATAAGTAAAACAATAATAACGAATGATTTAATAATAATAAGTTGGGTTCGTCTTCTCTTGCACGGCCATAAGTCGCTTTAAGTTTTTTTATGAACTCTCATGTTTCCTATATATTGCTGCTCCTGGCATAAGTGCTCATACGATTAATATAAAACGCTATATAACAAAGTAAGCATATTGTTTTTAAGAATGTTTCATCTATTTCAAAGGCAGTCAGTTCACTCGAACTGACTGCCTTTTGTCTTCAATCATTTTACCCATTTGGCTATTAATCCAGTGTACTCAGATCTGAACTTCCAAGTGGCAAATCTTTTGCTGTGACAAAGTCAGGAGTATTGACTGCACTTTGTGGACTGGAGGAGATTGTTTTTACGCCTTTTTCACATCAATAGAGCGATGTGACACCTTGCTGAGGAACCCCACAACAACCAATGCTTTGAACCCTAGTACCAAGTTTGTTCGCTTCCTTAGAGAAAGTGGCATACGCCACCATAATAGCTCATAAGCCACCAATAGCCCGAAAAACGAATATTCTCCATTTTCCGAGTGGTTATAGCAACTCGAAAATTTGGCCAGCACTCTTTCCGGACAAGTTGAAGCCACAAATCAAACTTGCTAGTATTATTTGTTGATCAATGCTTGTGTTCTGGAAAAAAGGTAACGGTTCTTTCTCGCAGGAGGAAGCGTTGGAAAATGTGTATAAAATCTCATCCGTAAGTCCACCATGGTCGAATATGGAAGAAAGGAGAATATATAAAACTCCGGCAGTTATTCATCAACTAAACCAAGTAGTTTATACTATTGCTGGAATGACTAATCCAATAAATAAGTGAACACAAAATTGAATAAGTAAGTGAAACAAAACAATAAATCAGAAAATAATAATAAGCAAAATAAAATAAATAAGCTAATTTCGCTTCAAATTGCGTTTTTTTTTCATAGTTTTTCCAAAGTTTTACAGAGCTACAAACACTTGCTTACAAATATGTATTCTCGCTTGTAAGGTTTTTATATACCATATCTCTGTGGAAGCTAGATCAAAATACACATATATTTTTAAAGAAAATATTGTACTATTACCTGTCGTACGACAGGAAGAATGTCATACGCATTTATGTAATCATGCAATAATGTATATTGTGTTTCTACGACAAATTTCATTATTTCATTAAATGCATCTGTTGGCCTGAGAGACACCGTGGATAAATTTGCAGCCCAATTCTCCAATCAATCGGCAACATCGTCCATGCCTGATACACAAAGACGTCAACCACGTGAGCAGTCAACTTCAGTAAAGCATCTTCTTAGAGGAAGCAACTAAGCAGGAAGTATTTAAAATACTGAGCCAGCTGAAATGTACAAAAGGTCCTGGAGCAAATAACATCAGACCAATTGACCTCAAACTGAATGCCATGTGCCTCACCTCAGTTATCACTAAGATTATTAACTGTAGTATGTGTCAATATCATGTGCCAAGGCTAATGAAAAGGTCTATAATTCGCCCAATTTACAAGGGAGGGGTAAAAAGCGAAACAGAGAACTACATCACCTACATTTGCAATCCTACCCGCTGTTAAAAAATGCCTGGAAGAAGTACTTGTTTATGGTGCCAATTATTTTCTATCGAAACTTAAAGTACTACACCCGAATCAGTACGGCTTCCAAAAAGGCTAGAGCACCCAATCACTGCTGGGGAAGATTACAAATGTCGTCAATGCAGGCCTTAACAAAAATCATCACGTAATTGTGCTATTTATCGACTTCAGCAAAGCATTCGATACTTTGACACATGAAAAGCTCATAGAAAGTGTCAGCAGAATGTGGTTAAGAGGAGTCCTGGCAAACTGGCTCAAAAGTTATCTGACTGACAGAACTATCAAAGTCAAGGTAGCTGATACATTGAGTACTGAGAAGGAGGTCAAATACGGTGTGTCACAAGGCTCAAAATTGAGCCTCATTTTATTCATCCTTTTCACAGGATGCTACTGAAGTTATTAAAAAAATCGACTGCTTATGCGTATGCCGACGACATAGCAATCGTGGTGAAACACCAAAACTTGCATTCAGCTGTGCAGATAATGCAGGACGAATTCAACGCTGTATCCGAATGGTGCCATGATAATGGCCTAGTCATAAATGCTACGAAAACATAGGCGATGCACATTCACACTCCATCAACACCTGCAGAAGTCTTTCAAATCTTTCATCGAATTGACCGCTCTGTCCGCAATCAACCAACAGCAACAAAATCGAAGTTGTCAGAAGTATCAAATACTTAGGAATTACCATCGACGAGAATTTTCTTTTGGCGTGAGCACATCAACGTCCTGCGCCTGCAACTTAAGAGCACCGTCTTCGCAATCACGTATCTTAAGCGTTACACAAACGTAGAAGTGCTTAAGCAGGTGTATTACTCGTTAGCAGAATCGCGCATCAGATACGGCATTATAATTATATATTACAATCCACACAACATCGTCTTCTAAAAACTTAACTTTTCAAGTTCTAGATGTCAAAGCCATTTTCCAGATGGCAACACTGCTGCAGTACATGACAGACCCACGGTTCCAGCAAGCATTAAGTCACGCGAACACCAGAAGACGTGCCCAAGGGATGCTTGATGTTCCAAGTGCATACAACTTATATGGATACCGAGAACTACATTGCACCGTCCCCAAATTTACGAATTCGCTGCCATAGTGATTGATTGATTATTTATTTATTATCTTCTATGCCTCCCAACGTCTCCATGGAGTTATCTCTTCAATGCTGGATGGAACCTTGAAGCGGTAGAGGAGAGTCCATGTAAGATATCGGTTAGCCTTAGGAGATTATTTAAAACATTTAAACTAAAATTACATAACATGACAATATGAAATCTGCGAAGCCCAGCGGCTTTTCAGGCTCTTCTGTTGCGAGTAATTCTTATTAGTTTTGGGAACACAAATTGATTCATTGTACAATTTTAAAGATTAACATTATTTAATAAGACATAGTCTTTTATTTGTTGTTTTCGTGTGTGTATCGGTTGGATATTCCATAGAGAGCGAGGAAGTTGATTGTATATGGTTGGAACCACAAAGGAAAGTTGTCGTCTTCCATATGAGTTGTGGATCCGCCCTTTGTCTGGTGTTGACACAATGGTCGATCGGATGTTTGAATCGTGTGTCGTTGTACGTCTCGTTGATTACATTGAAAAGAAAAAGTTTTTTTACATTTAATATATTTAAGTTCTCGCTTAGATTACACATTTTTTCGACATAACAAGTACAATTCTTGGGTCGCCAGAGAATCTTGAATCTATTTTGAGTCCTTTGAAATTCCATTATTCTATGTTGCGCTGCATTACCCTACGCCATTATTCCGTACTGAAGTTTCAGTACTTCAAACGAAGTTTGGTTGCTCAGGTGGTAAAGAGCATATGTCGACTGCCGAAGTCGCCTGCATAAATACCTTATGTGGTAGTCCCACTTAAAGTTGCAGTCTATATCCACGCTTCAAGTAATTCCGAATTTCAAAAGAGCTATGTAAAAAGATTTTTAATGGAAATTCATTCTGTATCATACATTTTTTGGTTCATAAATATTAATCTTAAATGTTAAAATTTGTAACGATCAATTTACAACCACCTGCAGATAAGCATTTAGCTTTGCAGATAACTGTTGTAAACTACTCTTGTATCAATAAAAAAAATTATATTCGCCCAATTGTACCGTTTATTCATACATGGCAAAACAAAAAAAAAATGGTATTGCCTATAAAAAAGAAAAAAAATAATAGCTCTAGTCAGATTTGACCTCCGCAACGAACCCGATAGCTATCAAGGTTCTTTTTCATTAAACATTCGGTATAGGTGTGACATACTTACATTAATAGCGCTTTATTATAAGAGGATGATATAATATGATAAACAAAATATGTATATATCTCTAAATAAAGCAATAATAACGTAAATAAATAAATACTCTCACTGTTGAAATGATCAACATGACTCGAGGAGACTTATCCCTTCATCGCTATTCGTGGTTGCATAGTCTTTACAGTCTGTCTGTGAAAATTTACGTCTTATATCTCTCAGAGTTACGAGGTTCAATTGATAGGAGTTACTACTGGACCTATCACTTGCACAACTGAAGAGACTTTTTTATTACTCTTAAGATTGCCAAGTATATATTATATTTAGACAGTGTTATATACAATATTATATATGTATATTGTCATTAATATCAAATGTGGCGACCTGTGAGTGATGAGAATGTTTGAGTTAATATTCTGACTTATGTCCCAACTACTTAATGCTTGTCTACTTGCTATTATGAATATCTAGTGAGCATGAGGGCGATATGTAACAAATAGCAAAACTTGTTATGAATAATAAATTCAGTTTTTCATTGAAAGCTTTTTCTTCGACTTCGTTTTATTAAAATATTGTCACCATGGGTAATTACATTGGCGACGAGGATAAAGAAATAAATACATAGCAAATACAGAAGAACGGAAAGTTAAGTAAAAAGAACGTAAGTTATTCCAATTAAATTGGATTACATTTATTTAAATGCACTTAATTGCAGAAAAGGGAAATTACAAGAATTGTAGCCCAATCACATATGTACATACATGTATGTAGATTGTGAAGTTGTGCATTGAATTGTGAAGTTTGTGAGAAACGTAAGTTACATCCAAATAATGTCCATATGTACATATGTATGTATATGTCCATTAAATTGGGCTCTGTTTGTTTTATAGTTATTATTAATTAATTACAGGATAACTTATACAAATTAATGTGAAGAAAAAATATTTTTTTTCAGAAACGGATATAATTTATGTTTATAAGTAATAGATATATAGAAAATAATGAAAATTTTCTATTTGCCATCGATTTAACAAGTTTTCAGTGATTTTTGATCCCGGTACCACACTGACCATAACTGACTCAATAAGCTTCATTATTGTTGTACAGTCAATTTTCCTCAGTCTATTCTTGCATATTGCCCACAAATTTTGTATATTGATCTATACGGGGCTGTCTTACTGAAAAATTGTGGTTTCTGCATTTACATATTTTCGGCAGCTAAGGAACTAGAAGTCTTTGAAATAATTGGATATATTTGTGACTGTTCATCGTACCTGTTATTGCATCTAACGATCCAAAATATTCTAAAATAAGAGAATCAACCCCAAAACAAATTGCCTTATTAGCCATTCCAATGTACATGTATGTACTTAGAAAGAAATAATGTGTTCAAATTAATTAGCATAAAATTGTGCAAAATTGTTAAATTGTAAAGTTAAACATTTAAGTGTCCTTTGTGAAAAAACAGAACAGAATGAGTACGAAAAGGAATTTCTTGAAAAGAAAGACAATTTCGTATTTAAGAAGAGTAGAATGAACGAATCGAGCATAATACCATTCACTTGCAATACGATCGACAAATCATTGACTCATTTTAGTTTCATTTTTTAATTAATTTGAGATGCTACAAAAAATACTTAAAACTAGCTTAAATATCTTAATAACCGTCCTTACATCTAATCTACTGATGCTATACGTGTACTCTAAGCTATTCTAATTATTAATAAAATAGATCTAATTTTATTGTCAGTGTTTTTTGTTTCTCTTTATAGACATTTTATTGTTTTGTTGTCGGGCTAAGAAAACATTTAAAAAACTTGGCTTAATTTATCTAAATAACCTAACACAAATCTTAAAAACTATCTTAACTATGTCCGCAACAGTACGGACACGTGCTCCAGGGCGTATATGTAGTGTATAAGCTTAACATATATAACTTATACGCCTTTTTTGGGTTTTTGTTTTAATATTTTTTCTTAAAACCTATGGAAGTCAGCTACCATGGTCAACTACCGGTTCATTTTGAAAAGTCAGCTGCGGCGGGGACTTGTTTTCGTGTAATCACCAGTAAAATTGCCGTTCTTCAGCAAACCCTTTCCTGTCTCGAGCAGAGATAACTCTACTCTACTGAACTGGAGGAGATCCGATGACTGCCAGCGACATCACGTTCGTATTGGAGTCGACTGTCCACTGTTCGGCGTACGACATGGAAAATGATAGTAACTTTGTGGATCTTGTATTAGGCCAATTGTGTCGAAATAGTCGAACGCTTCAGGAGGAATAAAGCCGATGAGCCGGACTCCTACAGGACAGTAGCTCCAAAGATCAGACTGTTGGAAGAAGTCATAGCTAGTGCAATATGCCTTCTGATCAGCTTAATAATACAATTATCTATCCTGTTCAAGTTCACCTGACTCGTTGTACAGGACCTCGTTGGTATCGACTTTCTTGTACTCAGACTCGTGTGTAAGATACAAGTGGGGACAGGTACAATGACACTGTCCCTAGAACAATCTCATCTTTTCCATCTGGCAAAGATTCACTTTGAACCACAGTGTATAACCGTATTGTAACCGGTTAAGTTTGGATGGCATGTCGTTCGGAACCATAGGGATGCGAAAGAATTTATATGTACAGTTATCATGTTAGTTGTAAGGGTGGTCTTTAACATATATTAATTCGGTATACAATTGACAATAATGACTCTGTAGGCAACCATACAAGGATTCTATACCAGCGAGAGAAAGCTGATTTTGATTCTAGAAGTGACGTGAGATTGTGCATTATTATTATTATTGTTGAGGGAAAATTGCACCGAGACCTTTAGATCTATTGTGGGCTAGCGCCGAACAAAATCCGAGTATATGTTCTGGAATTTCTGGAATTTCTGATACTCCTAGTTCCCTTAGGTGCTCCCTGAGTTTACAGTGCCCTGTTAAGAAGCCTGTTAGGATACGGAGGTTGCTTTTTGCTTATTCTGATACATGCTTTAAACCTCTTGCGGTTATGTTCACCCAAGAGTTTCTTGGCCTGATTCATACCATGAGCGTTGTTCCATGTATCTGCCCGGTTCCTTCTTCCTAGTTCCCTGAACTCTTCCCTAGGAACGTTATCTCCTATAGCGCAGAAGGGTTGGGAGCCTATAAAATGTTCCGATGCTCATTTCCTAGCCAGAGAGTCGGCCATTTCATTGCCATCTATCCCTGTAAGGCCAGGTATCCAACAGTGGTTAACTCTGTTACTCTTACTCGTCGAATCGTCACCTTTGTACTTCCCTTTCAAAATTGTTGCTTCAATGACGTTTTTCATATATTTCTTTACCGCAAGCCTAATAATTGTCTAAGACGCAAAGGCAGACGCTATCCTCGAATTCATGACCAGAAACCGGATAAGTGTATCCGTAGTTCTCTGCCAATGAGAAAATGTCATGTGAATGGAGTGTCAAAGTTTGTGATGTTCGCAATTCGTTGTATGCTCATATGAACAGCAGTTTAAGTTGTTTACTTTTCGAACAAATAGATCGCGAGCATGCATTTTATCGTATGTAAGGACATTCTAGTACAACTAGTGTGTCGTTTGGTGGGTAGTACGTTTGTTCAGCTACGACAATTTCATGCACACTGATTTGATCCCATGCTCCCTCCCACAGTGGCACACACAACGAAACACGAGCAGCAAGATTAAGAAGATACTTACTTTGATTCGGATGTCCAAACGGGTTGTATAGTCTTAAGTTAAGTGAGTTAATCCTAAGACAGTTCTTTAAAATACGTTTTTTTGCATGGTTTGAAAATATAATACATATGTATGTAATTTTACATTTCACGTCATTCTTCTTGACGTCACAAGTCAAACATCTATTTCACAATAACAACTGTCATTTTGAAAGTTATGTAAACTTAGCTCAGGACGCAATATTTTTAAATCATTTAATCCTCTATTAGATATAGTATTAATAATTTGATTATAAGCAATTTAACAACTGGATAATTTGTTCGCTGTTTACTATTATTTGCATTACTCCTTTTTTTCTAGTGGCTCATTGTGATAGCATTAGCATTTCAGAGACGGTTTTCTAAATTACAAAACCGATTTCACTACTGCAATAATTGAACCTGCTGCACGTATAATCTAAAATATGTAAATTAAGTTAGTCAACAGCACAAATTTTATCAGACGGTGGTTCTGACGTCGTTGCAAGGTAATTCATTGGGTCAGAAAATAGGAAGGGAAACGGAAATCAGTTCTACTCATTTCTCTTCTCAGACTCTTTCTTCAACTCTATATTTCCCTCCCTACACAATTTCGTTTGTATCTTTATCCAATAAATTTCTTGCTGGATTTTTTGATGACGTCAGAAATACCTTGATATGCAAATTACCGAAGTAAAAGTTTCCAAGGATGGTGTAAAAAATGGGACAGCCATAGTGAGCGGTTTTTGCGAGCGAATGATTATCATCAAGATCATTTTTTGAACTTTAATATCATAACTCTGCCAGTTTGAGAAATAGGCTGACATTCCTAAACCACTACTCTGGAAATATATGAAATTAATTAAAAAAACCCCTTTCATAAAAATTTAATTGCAATACCTTTTCTAAAACAGCACTTCCACCGTAACAATATATAAATAGCTCACACGATACGGCTGCAGTGTAAGTTAGATAAACCAGTGCGCGGTATCCAGGATACTGAAAAGAAAAAAAAAACAAATTCAGAAATATGATCACAATTTTAAAAATGTAATTTAATCCAAGAATCCGCTAAATGCACAATTATCTCTCTAAGACTCTTAGTTCGTCTAGCGATATCATTCACAGCACATATCACTTTCGTGCTCCTAGATTAATCACCTATAAACCTCAGTATATTGTGAATGCATGACTATTGGTATAAAACAACAAGTGAACTAACAAAACAGAAGGTACATACATGTGTAGATACGTATATGGGTAACTTGTTTTCTTCGATTCAAGAAATGCTTTGGGATGAACCGAGCCATTGGAATGATACTGCCTACTGTGATTGCTACAATGAACGAAGACAGCACACATTTCGATCTGGAACATACTTAGGCAAAACTTCTTGAGTCTTAGAAGTATAAGGGAGTACTTTGAGACTACCCCAATTTACGTTAAATGCGCCAACATAAGATACATATGCACACATGCATCCACAAAAGATAAAGATGACGCAACCACTGACTGTTTCTACGAGCTCCTCGACAAAATCTACGACCATTGTCTGGAGACGTCCATGATGACTATAACGCTTGGTCTGTTTTAGCACGGTCGGAAAACATTGCCTACACCATCTCTTATAACGCACTTAGACTAATCGATTTTGCTGCGGGGCCTAAATCCGCAAAGGACCATGGCTCCAGATCAATCCAACGTCAACCAAATTGACCATATTGCGATTGACTCGACACACTCAAGCAGCATTCTACACGTCCGTTGCGGGCGTTCGGAGAGCACTTCCCATGTGTGGCCAAACTCCTAAAACGCGATCAATTAAATGATGTGAGGAAATTTAATGTCACATGGCTACATTCGCAGGAAATCAGCAGAGAATTCTCCGATCGAGTAATGGAATTACAGTCGGTCCAAGATCATTTCTGCAGATTATATAAGTGCGACTACGACCATAGTCTCGAGGCAGAATAATTCATCCAATATAGGCGATGAATAAGGATGGACAAGAATCCCACATTCCCGACCTCAGTGAAGTTATGCAGTAATCGCCAAACTTAAGTCCAACAATCCTGCTGGTGCCACTGGACTGTCGCCGAACTGTATGGACTGTAAAGCGATATCTCATCTAGAGTCATCTAGACACAAACTTCGGCCCGGAAAGTTTTCGACTCCATCCCGAGAAACAACACGGTAAAGGAATACCAGTGTTTCTGTATTACCTTGAAATAGATCTGAACCGAACCGATTTACCTGCAGATTCAATGTAAGTTTCCCATTCTGCTCTGTCCCTATTTTCTAAAAATATATAAATTAGAAAGTCTGGATACCAGTGCCGTGGCTTGAAAAATTTTAAAAGGTAAGTCGGAAGAAGTCGGTCCTTGCCAAGAGTGCGTCTTGTCATCTCTACTTTTCATTATGTATATGGACTGGATGTTGCAGCGCAGCCAAGGCGAGAAATGTTTTACATCGGGAGAGTATTTTTTTGGAAGATGACTTAGTTATCCTCACATCCTCCCAGAAGAAACTCCAGCGCACACTCGATTGGTTTGTTGCAGTATGTGCAGATGCTGGGATGAAGGTTAACATGGACAAATCAGAGGTTATGCTAATTTCTAGAACATTGAAGTCCAAGTGGAGAAGTTCACGTATCTCGGGGTCTTTTCACGAGTGATGTTAGGAGTAATGCTGAGCTTCCTTGTACGATTGGCGAAGCTGGCTCAATTTTGAAACAAGGTGAAAAACACGATGGTTTGGCCACGTGGCGCAATGTCCTCAGGATCACGACTTCCGAGGGGTGCCTTGAATGCGATTCCATCCGGTAGGCGACCGCTTGCAGACCCATGACGAGGTGGTTGTACTAAGCCCAAAAACTCGTCTGGTTGCGTTTGGACAAAACTCCTGATGAATTAGAGTCGAATGGCCTGGAGATCTCTCGTGCGTACATTACCCCCGCGACACCTGTAGTGGATTATGCGGGTCAGAAGATGATGATAATGAAGTTGGAAGAAATATGTACATGCAAACGCTTTCTGAAATTATATTGTGTTTGTGGATATGTATAGATACATGTGTCCATACAAAATTCACCAAGTAATCAGAAGAAAAGCGGGTTATTTTTTTGCATAAGAAAGCGTGTGTTAGATAGAGAGGAGTCAGACACTGTGAACGTTAAAAGGAAAACAATGAAAGAAAACCAATCTGTTCTAACCAGCCACATATTTTAAAACCCGACATTTTTCGGGTTACTCTGCGCCCAAGAATGATGCTCTGCGCCTGTGCAATAGTAAATGATGTGTGTAGTGTATGCGTATGCGTGGAGCAGTATAGAACTATATGAAAGCGGATGACTATTAACTAGCAGGCTGTGGGCTTGTGGGTTGGTCGAATTTGTTGCTTACGTGTCAGGTGTAGGAAACACACAAATATTATGTTTATATGCACATATTAAGATTCATGTTTCTTGTTATATTGATCCTAATTGAAAAATAGAATTTTAAAAGGTAGCCCGGTAGGAATCGGCTTATATGGACGCCACGCCACTGATGGATACACATTTGTAGAACTAAGATGTATCTAAATACAAAGTACATATAATTTAAATTCTTTGCATTCGAATTGTTTCTTTGAAAAATTATTATTCAACGTGCGAGTATAACATTGCCGGAAACTGATGCATATATATGACATACATGCGACTGAATTTAATTATAAAAAAACTTACCAACATACTCTCAATTATACTTGCTCCAATAACTACAGAGGAAGTTACAAAGTGTGACAATATAATCCACTTAAAAATGGATGTAAAATTCGTTACTAATTTCACAACTTCGTTATGGCGATCAATTATTTGTCTCAGTTGTTTCCAGCAAGTATGGCTATCTAAAAGAAAAATCAAAGTTCAAGTACGTATTAGACCAAAAAAGACTAAACCTACCGCATTGTTCCAACGCCGTTTTCATATCATTTTGCAACAATTTAAGTAAAGCAGTTGTGTAGAGACAAAATGAAATGAATATTCCATCGACACCCGAGAACGCAAAAACAGTGACATTTCCCATATAGGAAATCAGTGCATATGTAAGAGGATACCAGGGTAATGTCAGTGTTATAGCCGGCACCCTATTAAGGTATTATGAATAACAACTGGCAGGCATTTATATTTCTCAAACCATACATAACCCTTAAAGGTGTTTCATCGAAGAGATATTCTTCCCCTATCATTATTCGAATTATATTCGTTAATATTGGGCGGAGACCGTAAAAAATGTTTGCTATTACTCCAGAAGCTAGGACCATGAAAGCTAGGTTCGTAGCAGTTGCTGACAAATTACGTACAATTTTGCTTCTCTTTTGATTTTGTTCTTGAAACAAATATTTAATTAACTAGTTTTATGTTCTTTATCTGCGGTCCATATCAATACATACCAGTAAATAATAGATTTTCTAAATGCATTATCACAACTGATAAGTCTTTGCCATACCAGCAAATTAATGCCATTTTAACAAAAGAAACCATGCATGATATTGCTGGACAAATTGCATCTAAACCTCGTTGAAGGTCCACTTCAACATAATACAATCCGTACCAAAACTGAGATATTACTCCAACGAAAAGAAGAACTAAATGAAAACTAGAATTAACATTTTGTATAATAGTTGATGATGATTTTGGAAACTGTCCCATCCAACTAAGGCAAAATTTTGATATAATAAAAAATGACTTTTCTATGGGGTAGTCTTTCGATAGGAATTGAAGATTCATGGTTAAACAAATACTACAGGAATATACTTAAGCATGTTCCTTTTTATACCCACTGAGGGCAAACTAGCTAAGAGGATTTTAATAGCGGCTCGTGTACATATGTGCGTATGTATCTTTAATTGTTGGTTTCAATCCTAATATCATTTTAACTTTTGTCGATGAGTTAGAGTTACTGGGCGTGTTTTGAAGAATGTTTGATATACCATTATCATAAAAGTTCAATGAATATCTAATAATCTAAAACTAAAGACAGGTAATTGAAGTTCGCTTGAAATAATTACATGTACAATTATCATGTTAGTTGTAAGGGTGGTCTTTAACATATATTAATTCGGTATACAATTGACAATAATGACTCCGTAGGCAACTATACAAGGATTCTATACCAGCGAGAGAAAGCTGATTTAGATTCTAGAAGTAACGTAAGATTGTGTATTATTAATTTTTTTTGTTGTGGATATAAATTGCACCGCGACTTTTAGATCTATTGTGCCCCCTATACATACCTTTGCTTTCTTAAGAGGTCCCCTCCCATGCAGCTCTTTTCAGAGTCGTATTGAGGGTTATAAGCTCCTAATGCTCGAAGGTGGAAGAGATTTATCCTAGAGTATTCTCTCTAAGCCAGTTTCCTTTAGAAATCTGAGAATGAGAGCTGGTTCTAGTGATTTCAATTCTTCCTCTGATATTAGGTGTTTGCTCAGATATCTTTGCCTTTTTTGGGCTAGCGCCGCACAAAATCCCAGTAGATGTTCTGGAATTTCATTAGATTCTCCGCAGAATCTGTAGAGACCTTCTTCTGATACTCCTAGTTCCTCAGATGCTCCCTGAGTTTACAGTGCCTGTTAGGATACAGAGGTTCTTTTTGCTCATTCTGATACATGCTTTAAACCTCTTGCGGTTATGTTCACCCAAGAGTTTCTTGGCCTGCTTCATACCATGAACGTTGTTACATGTATCTGCCCGGTTTCTTCTGTCTAGTTCCCTGAACTCTTCTCTGAGGCCGTGATCTTCTACAGCGCAGAATGGTTCGGGGCCTAAAAAATGATCCGATGCTCCTTTCCTAGCCATTTCATTGCCCTCTATCCCTGTATGGCCATGTATCGAACCTTAAGCCCACAGACATTTCCACACGAGCCTGGATTTGATGATATAGGAGTCTAGTGCCAGGATATTGGCACGACTGTCCGACATTATTGCTTTGTCACAGTTGGTATAGTTCCTGTCAAGATTGATCTGAGCGCATCTATCTATGGCATAGACTTCTAATTGAAAGATACTGGTGCATTTGCCCATAGGTTCGTAGTACTTTGTCCGGGGTTCAAATACTCCTGCCAATGTTCCTGCATCAGTTCTTGATCCATCCGTATACCATTTGACCGTATTGCTGCTCAATCTGTGGACTATGGACTCATTGGTCCAGTCTTTTTTGGTGCTGAGCTTAATGGTAAACTCCCTTCGGATATTGAATTTCCTAATCACGACATCCTTCGGAATGGCCAGGAGTGGTAGCTTTTTGACTAGTGCATCGAATTGTCTCGATGAAATGCACCTGTCTTTTCCAATCTCTTTTTTGCCATTCCCATGATTGTTTTATTTGCACATTCTGCGACCACCAGATGCAATGGAGTCAACTCCAGTAGCACCTCCATGTGGGCAGGTGGCCAGTTCTCATGACCCCTGTAATACAGAGGTATGCCAACCTTTGAACTTTGTTGAGTACCTCTCTTGCGGTGATCAGGTTGGTTCTTTTGGACCATGCTATTGCACTGTATGTGATTGTTGGTCTAGCAATAGCTATATACATCCATCTTAGGATACTTGGGCTGCAACCCTAGGATTTGCCTGCTAAGCTTCTACAAACCATTAAAGAACGCGTCGCCTTCCTGGTGATCTCTTTTGTGTGTCTTTTCCAGATGAGTTTGCAGTCTAAGATGGCTCCTAGATATTTTACCTCTTTTACTGGAGCCAGTATTGTGCCTGACAGATTAATTTGATTTTTGGCAAATCGGTCCAATGTGCAACTGATCGAATATTTTCTTAAAAGGCTTTCCATAATTCTTGAAATTCAGCATTAATCGATGCACTTCTCCGTTATACCCGCGTGTTCTTAAGCAAAACAGTGTAACTTAAAATATATGAATCCGGAAAAAATATGATAATTTAAGCATTATTAGTCAAATATTGAAATCATCCTGGTTCGCGCCGAGTTACAACGGCTGAGAGAAAGGGTCACCGAGCTAGCGACACCACTGCGGGATGCGTGAGGAGAGCAGGTGGGAAAAGTGTTGCCCTCGCGAATGCTTCGGGTGCCTTGAAATCGGAAATTATAACAGGGACTGCCCACAGAGAGAGGGCGGACGAAATAGAGAAGGGACCCCACCAGAAAGGCCTACCCAGTTACTGGTGAAAGAAATCAGGTCCGAACACATCGAGGAATGGGCACAAGGTCACAGCGCTTATCGACCTGGGCAGTGATTGTGTCACTTTGTGCCGCTTGAAGAAGAGGGCGACTGAGGCGACTGAGCGGATTCGGAGTAGGGATTTGCAAGACCGTTGGGATAGTGCACGCCAAAGCTGCTGGATCAACCTCAAGTCAAAGTGATTGAAGACGCGTGTCGATCACCGACTGCCTGGCGGAGACACCTATGGCAGTGGTAGTGGCAGAAGGTGCGGTGATCAGGTTGGTTCTTTTGGACCATGCTATTGCACCGTATGTGATTGTTGGTCTAGCAATAGCTATATACATCCATCTTAGGATACTTGGGCTGCAACCCTAGGATTTGCCTGCTAAGCTTCTACAAACCATTAAAGAACGCGTCGCCTTCCTGGTGATCTCTTTTGTGTGTCTTTTCCAGATGAGTTTGCAGTCTAAGATGGCTCCTAGATATTTTACCTCTTTTACTGGAGCCAGTATTGTGCCTGACAGATTAATTTGATTTTTGGCAAATCGGTCCAATGTGCAACTGATCGAATATTTTCTTAAAAGGCTTTCCATAATTCTTGAAATTCAGCATTAATCGATGCACTTCTCCGTTATACCCGCGTGTTCTTAAGCAAAACAGTGTAACTTAAAATATATGAATCCGGAAAAAATATGATAATTTAAGCATTATTAGTCAAATATTGAAATCATCCTGGTTCGCGCCGAGTTACAACGGCTGAGAGAAAGGGTCACCGAGCTAGCGACACCACTGCGGGATGCGTGAGGAGAGCAGGTGGGAAAAGTGTTGCCCTCGCGAATGCTTCGGGTGCCTTGAAATCGGAAATTATAACAGGGACTGCCCACAGAGAGAGGGCGGACGAAATAGAGAAGGGACCCCACCAGAAAGGCCTACCCAGTTACTGGTGAAAGAAATCAGGTCCGAACACATCGAGGAATGGGCACAAGGTCACAGCGCTTATCGACCTGGGCAGTGATTGTGTCACTTTGTGCCGCTTGAAGAAGAGGGCGACTGAGGCGACTGAGCGGATTCGGAGTAGGGATTTGCAAGACCGTTGGGATAGTGCACGCCAAAGCTGCTGGATCAACCTCAAGTCAAAGTGATTGAAGACGCGTGTCGATCACCGACTGCCTGGCGGAGACACCTATGGCAGTGGTAGTGGCAGAAGGATGTGTCGAAATCAGGAGACGGGGCGAATTGTTACTAGAGAACGAGCAAGCGGAGAAACTGAACGAAGCAGACACACGTCAACTTGAGACGCCAAGAATGCGATGGAACGGGAGAGGGAGAAAGCGTCCACACAAAGGGTGGCTGAGAGCACAGAAGGGAGTCGATACTGACGAAATGGTAATGAGGAAGGTATCTTCCACCTGCAGCGAATTCAAGTGAAGCTGATTATCATGGCATCGGACAGTATGAAAGCGCTTGGGCGAGTTCCCGGACGAAAGAATCGACAAGGACAGCAGCGAAGAAGAATGTTCCGATCTCGAGGGTGAGATCGATAATAGGATGGCCGAGCTGTAGCATCAAATGCGCGCGGGTATATAAACCCGCGCCACCGACTGTTTGCGGACAGTGTTACGGTCATCACCCGCGAGATCACATAAAGATTTGAAAGGTCATTGAACAAAACCACCGTAGCTTCATTTCGTGTTCTATTCGCTTAACAGAATAAATGGCTGGTTGGTTATACTTCTGCCCGGACGAAAGCCGAAGTGCTCATCACCCTTCATGAACTCGACCACAGCTCTGGACCGTGCCTCCAATCCAATCTTAGCGTACATTTTCCCTGGAGACTTTAAAGAGATATGCTCTATTCTATTTTGTCCCTCTATTCTGACAATCACTCCAGTTTGCCAATCGCCAGGTGTCTCACCACGTTCCCTTAATGACACGAAAGAGTCATAAAACCTCCTCTTTACCCATTGCCTTAATCATTTCTTGCTAGGGATTTCATCCACACCGAAGGATTTGCCAACTTTTAGCGATTCAATCGCCAAAATGACTTCCGCCACCGTTGGACTATTTGGTTTAATTTATTGATCTAATTAAATGGATATACTTCCGTCTCTGCAAATTCTACAAAAATGATTGTAAGAGAGAATCATCATATGAGCATTGGTGACAATAATTATCCTGTTATGGTGTCGATGAGTTCTCTAAGTGCTGGCCTGTTTAGCCTCATTAGACAAAGTGAACGTTTAGAGTTGAATGTTGGCCAAATTGTCTTAGTAATGGGATACATTAAGTCAAACTTCTGTGACAGACGAGAAATTCTCTAATCGAGCACTAGTATTCAAGACCATTGTGCGCATGTTTTGAAATGATGTCTTCACCGCGGCACATTACCTTATTGCGATATTCATCGATTATGATCGTTCTGGGCCTACTACTCTGTAAATGGGAGTATCATTAATTAATCATTGACAGTACATGCAATGCCCTTTTCAAGAGTTCTGGTCTCAAGAATATCACTCCGATTGACGTAGTTGCCGTTAAAGATGAAAATCAACCTCCGCTAGCCGGTAGAGTCTCAAAATCGTGTTCTGGTCAAGATGATCTAGAGCGTATTGCGTTTGTGTTAACTGCAAGGGCACTCAAGCACTCAAGCGTCCAATTAAGCTCTAGCCTTTGCCCGTAGAAAATAGTCGAAAGGCCCTTTAAATGAGGGGAGCATGTACGACAAATTTGTTCGCCTTAAGCTTTGAGCGCGGTCGTTCGCCCGACTACTCTATTACAAAGCACTGCTGCCAGTTTTAGGCAAAATTACCTTTTCGTGGGAAATTTTAACTTCCTTTCCACACTTTTGATAACAAGGTATTTTCATAAGAAAAAGAAGGAAATCCATATATATAACAATCAAGGTTTGTTTGTTTGTCCTTTATAAACTCTTAAATGGTAAGAGAGGAGTCTTTGGCAACATTGTTCAGAATTCTGTGAAAAAGGTTTTGGTACATTTTTTTTTTTACTTTATGCAAAACTATATTTTTAAAGTGCGTAGCAACGCGCGCCGTGTGCAGCTAGTTCCTTATAAAAAAACATCATTTCATTTGGCTGTATTCACAGGAACTGTCACATTCAAATAAATCAGAAAGAATAACGACCTGTTTTTTAGTGTGTTTCTTGTGCATAAACATATAATATTACAGTTTTTCTTAATTTGATAGTATTAACTCAATAAATAGATTTAATACAGAGTGAAAGGTATTATTAACATATGACGTTATATTTATTTAGATATTGGTGCAACATTGTCTTTAGAAAATAATGTCAAATAGCTTAGAAGAGAATAAAAAGAAAAAGTAGGTAGGTAGGGTGACTGCATCCGGTCCATTGCGCTGTCACGCTCGGCTTTACGTCCAAAACCTATTTACCCTTAACCTTGTAGTAATTCCCTCTTGGAATTTGTTGGCCATATGTGATTTCATCTGACCACTTTTATAGCCATTTAGAGGCCTTAAGAAATTGTAGTATATCCTATGGATCTATCCTACTCAGGGCATGTTCTAATGAAGTATAATATTGTTTCCTCTTCTTCTTCATCCATGCAGCTTCTGCAGAAGTCGTTATAAGGTGCCCCAAGACTTCTGGCATGGTTGTCTATGAGACAGAGACAGTTATTACTCCACTGATAACCTTCCAGTCTAACTTTAGGAGGCAATCAGTCTTTCCTTAATTTAGCATAGGCCAGATCGCTTTCGATATTCTACAAGTGTCAAGTTCTGACCATTTGCGGCTTGGATCGTTTTTCGCAATCGTCATGAATAGCGATTTTATTGTTTTCAGTGTGGGTGGATTGTCTCCTGATCTATTGCCATTGGTATACCCGACTCCTTTCTTGCTAGATCATCAGATCTTTCATTGCCCTTGTTCCCTGGGAGCCAGCATAGGGTAAGTTTGTATCTCGCCGATATCTCCCTTAGAGATAGACAGCAAAGTTTTACCATCTTGGAGTTTATTGATGGTGTGTCCAGAGCTTTTATAACCGCCTGACTGTCTATGTATAAAATAACAGATCTCCCGCCTATTGGGCTCATTGATAGTCGGATGGCTGCCTTTTCAACAGCTGTTACATCCGATTACATCAGAGATCTCTGGAAAACTGGCATAAATGTCTGATCCCGTGCCTTCCTCTGATTTGGACCGGTGTAGATTTCCCATGCAGTTGGGTTACAGACTTTGTCTTCATCCCATTCTTCTCTTGTGGGTATTAAGGTCCTGTATTTTATTTCGAAGTCCATGAAGGGCGTCGGATAATCTGTATCCTTAGGGACATTTGGTTCGGGTTTTGTAATATTACCTCATGCCCTTTTCCGTGCGTTTTGTCCCATCGGTTACCTTGCCTTAGTCTTATGGCTGCATATGTGACCACAAGTTTGCCACAGGTGTCCATGGGAAGGAGATGTACTATAATTTCAAGGCGGTTGTGGGTGTGGTTCTTAGGGTCCCTGTTATACAGATGCATGCTGCTCTCTGTATACTGATTATCTTGGTAAGATTGTTTCACTTGTAATTCCGTCCACCAGACTAGGACCCCATACATCAATATTGGCCTTACTATGGCAGTGTATAACCAATGTGTTATCTTTTACGTACAAATACGTAGACAATATACCCGTCTTCATTAACTCGGTACAGATACCGTACGCAAACGAAACCAAACATGTCGGGATGACGTTAGATGCTAAGTTCAAGTGGAAGGCACTAATAAAGAAAAAACGTGACGAACTAGAGAATCGCACGACGATTTTTTTGCATGTTGGAGTGCAATCGATGCTTTCTTGATGCGATAAAAACAAAAAGTTTTAATTGAAATATGTAGACGGAATACCCAGTTTTAGGGATGACTGAACCTCGTGCGCAATGACAAAAGCAAGCTGCAGTACATGTGGGAACCTTTTTTTGCTGGAAAAGCTGAAGTTTTAAAGCATTGTGCGGGAACAAAATACAAAACGAATGTCTAACAAGCTCCTTTAGTTGTGTTAGTGTTAAATTGTCCAAAACATTTAACAATAAAAAAGGGCAGAATAAAGCTGAAAATTTTCTTCGCAGAGCATAACGCTATAATTAATATGTTAGATCATTTGCTCCCCTTTTAAAAACAATTTTGGATTGATTTAAAAATTGCCACAAGAAATTATTGTACCAAATGTACAAACCACATAATAACCCATTGTAGCATACATTAGCCCATTACAGTTTCTATGTTAAAGTACATTTGTTCTGAAGTGGTCAATTTTCAGCTATATGGTAATTTTTCCTCTCCAGTATGTTAAATTCCACTACAAATACTGGCAGCACTATTCAAAGCCAGTCGAATTAGCTCTAAGAAGAATCAATCTGCTACAGAGTTCTCATGCGGCCAGTCATAAATATGGGAGAGTGCGACAGGAAGCCCTTTCGGAATGATCACTGTTTGTATTGTACACCCAACCCTTCCTAACGATACCGTGTTTGCCAAGTTTAAGATTTTTTGTCAATAAATACCAAATATTATACCTTAGAGCAGCCGCAAAGCGTCAGTAGGTTAGAATTAAATACAATTGTTAAATAACTAAGCTAAGTTTAAGTTGTTGTCTAGAATGTGAGGCAATTGAATTATAAATAAAGCAAGAAAATGCAAACAAAAAGTGGTGCGTCGTCTACAATGTTGAAGATGTTCTATCCCCGAATTTACTGACTTCCATAATCCACAACTCCACATCTTTCGAGTCACTGACAATGCTTAAAGAGTATTCATGTCTGTGTTCGGAGTCGGCATAAAACGGTACGTCCCATCCTTTCGTGTCAGAGCAATAGCACACAACAAGAGGGGATACTGTAGAAGCTAGGCCTAAGTTCACCTCGGATTGTAGCGCCATGCATGCTATTATTAATTAAACAATCTACATCTACGACACTACTTTCTAATATTTTCTAAATCTCCACAACTATTAGCGTCGAAATGCTTGAAATAATTTCAAATGAATGTACTCTCTAGCCGGTACGGAACCTTAAAAACCAACGAGAATCTAGGTACATACAAAATAGAAATAAAAAAAAAGTTAGCCTTATACAGCGATGCTAGTGCTATGAAGATCACGTAATCCTCCTCTTATTGAATGATCATCTCGGTTCCCTTTCAACAAATGGGTACTCCCCAATGCGCCAGACAATAATTCGAGTAATGCCAGCAATTTCTCTTTACAATGTTTAATTTATGAGCTACGCAAAGCGGTATACTCTTTTGTCTATGCGTGTGAGTACGAAGGTTAAATGTACTCCATAGCACTTACCCGTTTCGTATTCACGCGCAGAATCCATCGAACGTACAAAGCTTTTTAAGATTTCTGTAATGTCGAACGTACAATCATACAAACCACTGTTTCAATTCACAATCCTGATTCTCTCAGTTCAGTTAGATACATACGTTCCTCGTGTTTGGATATCGGAACATTTTGTAAAGTTTATGGCGTCTGTGTAAAAATAACACCATTTTGATAAGATGTTTACTTGAGTACAGCATTAAAATAAACTAGAATAGTTCAAAAAAATATTAATAATATGATAAAAATGGATTAAATTCCAACTACGTTTTTGGCAGTGAGAGTGGTTATGGCTAAATGTAGTACAACTCAATAGGTATAGAGTGAAGCATCTCAAATAATGAAACAAATGCCTGAAAGCTTTTCGGAAAAAGGTTCATTATGTCATTTTAGCTCAAAATAGTCTTGATTCTTTCTGCAACTGTCTTAAAGTATTTTCATCAAGAATCAAATATAATAAAGGGAGCTATCACTTGAAATTATACTCACTTCTTCACTCTATTGGTCTCTATTTTTCAGTTGACGTAGTTTGTGTTCTCTCTGTTTAACAAAAGTGTCAAAGTTTGTCATTATTCTTCGTTTTTAAAAAAGTACATATGTTTTCGTACCCTGAATTTACTCTAATTCTCCTCGTACTTTAAGCACAATATCTATCGCAGTGTCTTTCGAATATATCCTATGGAATAACGCACATTCAACAAAGGAATGACGTATATTATTCGGTTTAATAACTCTTATTTGTTCAATTTATACTTGTGACGTCATGTATCTTCAGTTTTTCAATCAATTAAAATCAGTGTTTAAACATCAATATAAACATAGTAAGCATCTCCAACATCGGCACAATAAATTGTGTATTAACTCAAGGAAAAGGGAATTTCCACGAAGGCATCGCAGTGGACGTTTTTTAATAATATCAGATTGGTTACCACCAGCGTACAGCATTTCATGGATTACATACCTTTGGATATGGACAACAGTGACGATAGCGCTTGTGCAGTGCATTTCCCCATCATTATCTCCTCCACAGAAGAGAGGTGAGTTTGGTGTAACAATTTTCTAAGGATGTTATTAAGCGGGCTTCGTTGTGGTTGTTTATAAAAAAACTCGTAGATAATTATAATTTATTGACGACATGGCTTACAATAATTTAATATTTATATTAAGCTAACGCTATTCGTACAGTACATTTGCATAAATTTGAAGTTGTCATGTGTATCGTTTTTTAATGCAAATTTAATTATTCACGGAAAAAATTTAAATAGGGCAAGAGTTATTGAGCTTACGAAGCGGAGCGTTTGGCGTACAAAAAATCCTTACAGTTGTAGGTATACTAAATGTAGACAAAATGATGTTCATTATTTGAGAATAACTGTTCCCAAAAACAATTTTGCTGATAGTAATTCAGTATGGAAAATAAAACATTTAAATGACACGTTTCTTGATTTCATGTCACGCGTTATTCGTGACATGTATAAAAGTCAAGCATGCTCACTTAGCATTTCCATTCCATTATGGAACAACATACACCCAAAACAGCGCTTATAAATAATTGAATTTTATTACCAAAATGTCCGTTCTGTGAAATAAAGTTTTTTCAAAGCACTGCGACCAAAATTCGCTACTTCGTCATATCAGTCATCCATACCGATAAGTCAGCGCAATTGCAGGCATGGAAGGCATCATTACACATATTGTCAAGCTGTTGTCAACTTTTACAAGAAATGATCTTTTCAAAGTATATTGCAAGCATTGGATTATCATCTCAAATAAAAAGTCTATACGCTTTTGTAATTTAATGTGTTGTTGAAAGCAAATGGTTGAAAAAATCATCCTAACCCGCACCTGAATTAAACTTTTATAAGAAGTTTAGGCCACACATCACTTTATCAGAGTTTCGTTTATTCTCGATATTAAATCCAATTCCATTGACCATTTGCAATCTCTTACGTTGACTTTAATACTATCACTAGCTTCTGCAGATGTTGACCCAGTATGTACCTGGATGTAGTACCCGCACCTCAACCAACAAGCGCGATATCTGTTTAGCTGCCTCCAGTTTCGCACACCAAGTTGGTTTAGATCCTTTGCCACTTGTGTGCGTCCTCTGTCTGCGATGTCCCAAAAGTTCGAATTGGAAGTTGGATCCGTAGACGTCTTGATATGCTCAACTGTTCGTGGTTGGATCTTCTCCAGTCGGTGATATCAATACAAACAGGCCGAATGATCGCACACAGAACTTTTCTCTTGAAGAGACTTCTTCATCCGTTTTGGAGATTGTCATCGTCGTACAGCAGGACTGGGGTAATCAGAGTCATCCTGGTCCTTCGAAAGGTGGCTCTATTACTCAATTGCCTATTGAGCCGAGACATGTAACGGTTGGCAAGAGTTATTCTACGTTCACCTCAATAGTTGTTGCCACTATTTACTGCGGAGCCGAGGTTGACGAAGTCCCTGACAGCCTAAAAGTTATAGCTGCACATTATGATGATCAGTCAACGTTCATGTTGTATGGTTTTTCTTGAAGACAGCATATGCATCGTTTTCCCCTCATTCACCACCAGACCGATTTTAACTGCATTCGTTTCAATGCCAGCAAACGCAAGATTGACTGCTCGCTCTGTTGTGCAAAATACGTCAAGTGTTGTACGGAATTCTAGAAAATCGTACCTCTAGTGTTGGCGTCTGAGTTTCGCACGATCTTCTCCAGAATAATGCTGAAGAGGTCATTACCGACCTTGATGTAACAGTGACTGACGAGTTTGGCAGGTATGTCAAATGATGATGGGTGTCGATTTGCATTTCTTGAATCATTCCAGGATCTGACGTAGTATGAAGATCTGCTCACGAACAGCTCTCATTATTCATTGCAGCGGTGCTTTGTAGGATTTCATCTTCGCTGCATGTGCCTGCGTGCACTGAACATCAAACCACGAGTTTTTCCCTGGCGGTTTCGTAGAACCCAGCACATCAGTGGCAGCTTTCACAGTGGCTTCATGACAATGCATCCAATCTTCTTCGATTGTTTGTGCAGGTGGCATCGAACTTATGGAGCGTTTCTGTTAGACTCGATTCTGTTAGAAAATCAATTTCCGACGTCAAATTGTGATGTTTTTCTTCGACTCCGGTGTTCTGTCAATATCTGAGTTCTTGCCTTGGCTGCAACAAGGAAGTGGTCAGAATTGATGTTCGCTCCTCAGAAGGTTCTAATAAGAATGTTAGAGAGATATTAGTAATATCTGAAGTCGATCGCAATGTGATCATTTAGTGACAGTCGATCGATCAAGCTCTTTAGAGTCCTAACTAGAGACAAGTTCCTTTCCGTGGCGTGTCGTGAAGGCAGTGCTACGCGATGTCTTTAGCTAATGTGTTCTCCTCACCTAGCCTTGCGTTGAAATCTCCTAGCATGATCTTGCTTTCAAAGCTGGTATATTGATCGCATGTGCTTTCTAGGAGATCATAAGTCGTTATTGGTGTCCTTTTTGATAATATTTTTCCCTTGTAAAGATGTGAGCACAAATCAGGCTGATGTTGCTGAATTTAGCTTTAACAAACAAAGCTTAACACATTTTGCTTCTATCTAGCTGAACAACAAATGCAGGCCTCCTTCTGTTGCAATCACCACAGTAGATGGGGGCGCCATTCAGTGATTGTGCTGTCAGACGAAGTTCTGTTAATTATTGCTTCGTCACTAAACAATTCGTTTTTCCACTGAGCTATGGTCCAATGGCTGTATTTGCTGGAAAACTCTAATTTCTTGTTGCGATTTCGCTTAGTTAAAAGGCGATTCTTTCTTGCAATACGCCCAAATACCCCAGCGCAATCTTCACTTTACTGTGTCTACAGAGGGTCCGTCGCCAAATTCTTTTGTATTTTGATTTTGATTTTTTACCACATACATATAAACATAAAGTAGGTCGTCTCGAGTCTTGTATTCATAAATTTGTATTGTATTTATAAATTTCCTATTCAATTGCTATCAAATCATTCCAGGCTGTATATAATGTGAAGTGATGAAATTCAGGATATTGCTATAACGCTATATAGCAATATCCTGAATTGCTAGACCGATTTAAAAGCTTAAATACGTCCCATGAAGTAAGAAAAAACTACTTAGACGGTTTTACTTTGTGACCAGAATTATATGTATTTCCCTATTACCGCTAACTGACACTATTGGGCAATGGAATTCGCCGCTGACTTATATGTGAATAATAAAAATGTACAATACTTTTATGGGTTATTTAGGATGTGCTGAGAACTCTGCTTATCGATTTTTTTGATCCGGTCTATTTTCCTTTTGTAATCCTATTCAAACCACATTATGTCTAAATTGTCTAATATATCGCTTATAATGTCTTGATTCAGGTGGTTTTGTCCTCGAAACCATGTCGATTTGCCAAGTCTGTCAAAACGAACAGTTTGATGCTAAATTTTCTTTAGCCAGTATGCGAGAGAACGTAGAAGCTAAACATAATTTCATTATTTTATAGAGGGTATGGAGGCAAGTTAAGGTTCTTCTCAACAAGTTTCACTCGCTCAGTGTGGCGGTCGAAGGAGGGAGCCAGATACTACTTTCAACAATTAAATACGAGAGGGGATCAGTTGTGATGTATGATCAATGATCAGTAATCTTAAAAAATGCATCAAAAACTGTTCATTAGCTCAATAAAAAGTGGCAAATTTTGTCATACTAGCAGGGTACTGAGCTGATGGAACTAATGAGGTCGGAATGAGACCAAATATCTTCGAACTTACAAATGTCCTGTGTTGGTATTCCGTTGCTTACTACGTAATTAATTAATTCCTTGCATGTTTCTAGTTAATGTACATTGCAATTGATTGAATGATCTTCGTAGTCATTGAAATAAATTAGAGACAGCACCAAATATTTTTTCAATAAAAAAGAATTTCCTCGAAGTTCAACATCAGATAAAAATGGATACTAGTTAAGGAAACACACACCAGTTTTAATTAAAAAAATTTTTTATGAAACAAAACAAATTATTGAAGGCAGGATCAATTTTTCAAAAAAATTCACTGTATATTTTAATCCCCAAAGGAATCCTGATATATGTAACACAAATACAAAATAACGAGAGGAACAAAAGGAAAAGAATGCGAATAAATCTCATCAAGTTAAACACAATCCAGACATAATCAAGTATTGTATTTGACGATACAAGGGGTATTGAACTAGAAAGCACATTCATTCTGACAGAAGCACATCATTTTTAAGCAACTATAATATAAGGGGGAATGGTAAATTAGCCACTGGGGAAGTCATCAATCAGACCGGATATGAGAAATTTCCTGAAGTAATGAACATTCGCTTTATAAAATTGTAGACATTGACCCGGCGATTTATAGTAATTTTATAAATTGACTCTTATAAATGCATAATTTTTCATTCGCTGTTTATTCAATTGCATAATACCCCATCTTCGAATGGATTATATTTGCATTGAAATGTTACACTCCGAACAACATAAAGAGACAAAATCTCTAATTCGATGATTGCACCATTAGTGAATTGAACATATGTACGTATTTAATACGTGTACGAATTGAGTACATTCCAGACTTCCATCGTTAGACCAACATAAAAACTTTGGAGCAAAATCTATACCAATGACAGTGTCCGACATTTACTTGGTAAATAGAATTTCTCCAATTGCGTGATGAATAACAGCTCATAGGTGGCTTATTGACGATCTAAAGGTGTGATATCAACATAGTTTATTACAAGACACCTTGAGGCCATTTACGCGTGATCGGTAAAAAAATAACCTATTGAAAAAAACAAGTCAAAATGTTCTTCTTCTTATTTATTTGCTACAGTCCAGGGTGGACCTGGGCCACAACTAACAAGCCTCTCCAGCCAGCACGATTTTTCGCCAGTTGCCAAGAATTGCACACACCAACTTGGTTGAGGTCCTTCTCCATTTGTGTGCGCCATCTCGTTCGAGGACGTCCTCTGTTGCGTTGTCCCAATTGTTCGGAATCGAAGACTCTTCGATCTGTAGTGTACATCGGCTCAAGATGACCTAGCCATCTTAAGCGTTGGATCTGAAGACGCTTAACTAGGTGCATGCCGCTGTACAGCTCGTACTGATAGTGGTTGAATTTCCTCCTCCAGACGCCATCAACGCAAACAGGACCAAAGATCGCACGTAGAACCTTTCTCTCAAAACGACCTAGAGCTTCTTCATCCGCTTTCAATAGCGTCCATGTCTCTGCACCATAGAGCAGGACAGGCATGATCAGAGTGTTATATAAAGTCAACTTGGTGCTTCGAGAGATGGCTCTGTTACTCAATTGCCTCTTGAGCCCAAAGAAACAGCGATTGGCAAGAGTGATTCTGCACTAGATCTCGGTAATGGTGTTATTGTCCCTGTTTACTGCAGAGCCGAGGTAAACTAAGTTCTTGACCACCTCAAAATTTCTGCTGCCCATTATGACGCTCTGTCCGAGACGTCGATGTTGTGCGTCGTTCTGTGATGACAGCATGTACTCTGTTTTGCCTTGATTTACTGCCAGGCCTATTTTAGTCGCAAACGCCTCATTGATGGCTTGCTGTGTTCGTCCAATCATGTCAATGTCGCTGTGTTCGTCCAATCATGTCTTTTGGAAGATCGTGCCTCTGGTGTTGACGATTGAGTTTCCCACGATCTTCTCAAGTATGATGTGGAAGAAATCACATGACAGCGTGGCGCATTGTCTAAAACTTTTTTGACATTGAAGGTCTCGGTTAGTTCTTTACCGATCTTGATGGAGCAGCGAGAGTTCTCCATCGTCTCCATCGTGGAGTAGCACAGCAGTGGTTTCCATTCCTGGTCTATTGTAAGTGTAGGCAGTGTCGAACTTACAGAGAGTTTTTGGGAGACTCGGTCAGCTAAGTTCCTAGCGGTCGATTGAGATTGTAGCTTTCCAACATCAAGTCTCCTGTCTCGACGTATATCTCTTGATATCCTCATCCTTACCTTAGAATGAGATGAAATGATCCGAATCGATATTGGCTCCTCGGAAAGTTCGAACACCGAGAAAACTGGAAGAGTGTTTGACGTCGATCGCAATATGATCAATATGGTTCACGGTTTTTTGATCAGGTGTCGGCCAGGTTCCCTTACGGATGTTGAGGTTTGTAACCGCGTGCTCATCACAGAGAGATTACGCCCAAGGCGAAACCACCGGCCCAAGTCCACTTTCGGATGTGTTGTCATGGAGGCTGTGTTTTCTTCCTGAGATTTCTTCCTTGTCCACCTATGCGTTGAGATCCTAGATCGATCTTGGTATCAGCTGCGCATTGATCGTATGTTCTTTCTAGGAGATCATCGAAGTCATCCAGGCTGATGTTCCCGAGTTTAGCCTTGATGCGGATTGTTATGAGGCGCTCGCTTACATACTTAAAGCTTAAGACTTTTTGCTTAAGTCTGCCGCGTCTTCCACAGCACTTCTTGGATAGCGGTTATGCCCGCTTTATAGCATTCTAGGGCCTCCGCCTCCATCGCCTGCACATGGTCTGTTAGGGAACCTCACATTCCAAGTGAAAAATCGAAAGTCCTTTTCCATTTGCTGGGTTCGTCAACAGTAGATCCGTCATTATCCGAGGAAGGTTGTTGTTTCTGAACTTGTTTTTTTTTATGTGGTGAGGAAGTTAAATTCACGCACAACCTCCAAACTGGGAGGGCATGGCCATTACTTTAACCCTCAGTCAGAGGATTCTCTGCATACATTAGTTCACCAAAAAAAGCAAAAGTCTCAACAAATCTTAGGTTATGTATCTAGTTAACGACTTTAAATTGTGTCTCTGTGAATCAATCCATCTATTTCCGAACTGTCAATCAATGAACCCAGTAAACAAAGAGGCAGAAGTGAATCACAGATCCACATTCACGACCAAAAAATTCGCGACAAAGTGTCAGTCTTCACAAATTCTACTCGTAGTTCTCTGGGAATGCGAAAATACTTAAATGAAGTGTCAGTGTTTACGAAGTTTGCAATTTGTAGTGTGCTCATATGAACAGCACTTTAAGGTCATTTGCCGATACTGAAATAAAGGATCATAAGGCTTTAACACCCAGTGAAAGTTAAAACTCCCCTTTTGGTTTAAGCTTCAGTTCAAAGATTCAATCGGTTTCACAGTTCCGTTTAGACCTTGAACTAAGTTCAATTTATAGTTTACTAGCGACCCACCCCGTCTTTGCATGGGTGTAATGTAGATATTGTGTCAGTGTGGAGTGATTAATAATCTTTAATATTAATTTTACGATATTGTGTGGTGTAAATGGCAGTTATAATGTACATTTGATTAGAACAAATATCGTATATGTCTGAATAGCTTTCCAAACTCCACATAATTTGTATAAATTTAAAACGTGAATATATTTATATATAACTCCCTTACAATATAAGTAACTAAACGTGTTGCTATATTTTTTCGATCACATTATACAAACGAAGTTCAGATTTCACCGTGAAACCGGACGAATTAAAACAAAAATTTTAACACCGCTTAAGGTTCAGCTGAACTTAAGTCATAACTGTGAAACATTACATGTATAGCGACAGGGTATTCTAAATAATAGTTGGGAAGTATGTATTAATACAGACGCGGCGGCAGAGTATAGTTCAGTACATTATTGACAGTAACAGTTTAGTGTTTTTTTGTGTTTTAATAGAGCCAGCAGTGATTTGGAAAAATTAGTTTTTGTTGGCAAATGTCAAACTGATAGTAAAGTGAAGCGAAGTTTGGGAAGAAACCAGTATATTGCGAATAAATTTTGTGTACAGAAATAGTGTTTTATTTTGTCACAATCTTTTTGTAGACAAAGTAAATAATCCGTAATATACGAACATTCATATGTTTATTTATTTACCACGTAAACTGCTGGAAATTTGAGCATAATGTGGTTATTTGAAGCTCGGAATACAATACAATCTAGACTGGATAATGAATCCATTTGCTCACTCGATTGCTCTGCTTGTATCTCACATTTATGTCATTATACTTTTTTGTTGCAAAAGACGCCGTTTTGATAGGTTGTTATTTATGTATAAGGCCTTATACCTCCTTTTTTAATTATCCTCTGTGTTAAAAAGTTTTAATGAAATTAATTATTCTTGTAAATCTGTTTTGGTTCCTAGTTCTTTCTGAATTATACATTATGCAGAATAATACACTCATTCGTTTTTTACACTCTTTATTTCCACAGATATACGTAATACTCATAAAATGTCCTTAAACTTAACTTATCCTACTCTAACCTAACCTGTTGTGTTTGTTTTGTGATCTTATTCTGGCGTTAAAACTTCTTGTTGACCGATTTTTCTAGCTCAGTCACAAAAGTCTCTAAGCTCAGAACTTTCTTATTGCTATGACTTCACCATTGACATCCAGAATTTTCTTTTTTGAGTGGTTTTATTCGTCATAAAATTATATTTGCATTTCACGTATGTTGTGTACGAATCAAACTACTTAATAAGATGAATGCATGCGGTCGCTCCCGTCCCAGCGATGCGCATAAAAAAACACTATTAAAACAACGATAACCTCTGCATCATCTAGTATCACAACTACTACTACACTCTATCTACACCCTCCGCAAACTAAATAGTACAACCAACCTGAAAAAAACAAGAAATAGTAAAGCTTCTGCCACCATTGACACTACTTCAAGTGCCAAAATAAGAAACTAATAAAATTCAAAAAGAGAAAGGTCGCCCCTAGATAAAACCCACAGACAATAAGAGTAATCAAAAGAAGAGCACTCAATGGCTTATGAATACCCTTAACATGTTGAACATCGTACGAGGGTTGGTAAAATATAAAGTAGCTAAAAAGGAGATACCGATGCACATTGGTTTTAAGTCTCTGAACATCGTAATGAGTGCGAAAAAGAAAACTGGGTAAAAAATTCCATAATCGTGTGGTACGGCTTAAGAAAAAATCCTTTTGCTTGACAGTTTTTCCGAAATACAGCTCGAAAGTAAACTAATGGACATTTCTGGAAGTGCGACTACTCCGGTTGAACTATATCATCTTCAGTGGTCTATATGATCCTATAAAGGGGTAGCGGGGGTAAAGCACGCACGAGAAATGTGTAGGCCACTCCATCCTCCGCCATCGACTCTAACTGAGCAGGAGTTTATACCCAAGCGCAGGCTAGTTTTTGTACTTGGTCCAACTACTTAGTTCTGAGTCTGCCAAGCACTCGCTCACTTGATGAAATCGCATTTAAGACACTTTGGTCGGGGGACGAAAGCCGCACTGTTCATCTCCCATCCTGAACTCGACCACACTTCTAGACCGCGCCCCCAACACTTTAGCGTAGACTTTCCCGGGAAGAAAAGAGGGGCATTCACCTCAGTTTGTCAATCGCCAGGTGTCTCACCGCGTTCCCAAGCCACTTTAATGGCACGAGACAGCCATAAAACTGCCCCTTTACACTTTGCCTTAAGCATTTCTGACTGAATTTCATCCACACCGGCGGATGATGCTCTGTTGTAGTCGACGCATAGAGACAGGGATACGCAAGGAGGTTATAGATTGCGAAAAAAACACTTCTGGGATGGATCTTACTTAAAAGATACCTGCCCTGTACATTATCAAGACCTTTCAGTAGGCGATAATGGCACGGAACATTTCAAGGAACATAATGCTGAATGATGCTGCATGATTAATTTTATAGGCAGATGAGACAAATGATATCATGAGGATATTCTGCCTAGCGTTGGCGGGAAAATGTTTTTCAAAGTGCCACCACTGCTACCAAAAAGTGTAATTTTAATGATATGGAAACGGTGGAAATGATAACAAACGGAAATAAACCAATCTATTCATCAAAACTTAACGAACGTTCAACTCTTTTGGAAGGCAGATGAAAGAGATGCAGCAATTGTTTTACAAACGTTGACGTCAATACGATAATTTTTAAAATTTTTACCAGAGTGTCATATTCAATGTTAAAGTGGCATTTCAATCAAAAAGTGCCACAATGACACGATCGTGCCACATTGGCAATGCTGATTCTGCCTCGAAACAGTAACCCTTAGGGCCTCATCGGATCCGTACTTGACGATAAAGGTTTTGCAGAAATTTGCGGAGGCACTTTGACCAAATCTACAACCTCAATTACAGTGTTTGCTTAAAAACATTCATTCACTCAGTACTGTGGCGGCCGTGGCGTGCGTCGTCTCCTACGCACTTGAACCTCGGTGTCCAGGTTCGAGTCCCAGTACGACCAACATTTTTTCACGACCCCACCTCTTTCGAGTCATTGACAATGCTCAAAGAGTATAAATGTCTAGAAAAACCTACCCAATTCGGCCGTTTGGAGTCGGCATTAAACTGTAGATCCATTTCATTCGTGAGAGAACAATAGCACGCACAACATGAGTGGTTGACGAGAAGTTAAGCCCTGGCCCTCTATGGACTGTAACCCCATCCATGTTATTATTATATCACTCAGTACTATGTTGTAAGTGGGAGAAATATATTAAATATAATAAAATACAATATTGCAAGCTTTGGCCTATTATGTGATATTCAGATTTTTCCCATGAATATCACATAAATGTTAGAATTAATAAAGCAACAAGTAATGCTAAATTAAAAATCGCCTTGATTCAAAATGATAATACATTTGTATATGTTTCATGCCAGGAACTTTAAAGTTACTGGGATTAAGGCAACGTTGAGAGAGAATCTAGAATCTAGAACTGTTGAGGAACAGTGATTTCCTACACATACACATATTTGTATACAAATACAATTTTGTCAGATATCAGCATTGTTCTATGAAAATATTATAGTGCACAAAAATTGCATGTCCTGTCATTTCAGTAATTGTTTTTATAATTATATCATATTGTCTAATTTTAAGGTTCGTCTGATACTTCCAAAGATCATTGCAACAAGACTGTAGACATTTTCGAGGATGTAGTTTCACCAGAAGTAACAAATCAAAATATTGGCCGTGCTTTAACATGCTGGTATCGTTTTCGTAGCTTACGTGGATCACCAAGAGACTTCGTCCTTCGGCTTCGATTTAAAAAATTCAAAGTTGGCACACTTATCAATGCCACACAATGCAATGGAGGATTCTTACAGGTGAGTGCAGTAATGGTATCCAATTACTTAATTTAAAATCATCACGTTTTCTTTAATAACGGTGACCCTTACTAAGGGTTCGATAACGGAATTATAATGAAATTAAATACAGCACTTCAGCCGTCAACTGTCAACAACTATGTTTGCAGATATTAATGAAACATAAAACAATAGGGACCCAACATTGCTTAATTTAACATTTGGATTTACAATATCAGCTTAGCGTTTTTTTTATCCTACAATGTTCAGTGCTTACATGGGGTTTTTCAAATCCGCGTGTCCACGTAGGTCCTATTGGGATGGGGTGGTGGTGTTGTAGCCGATTAAGCCATGTTAAGGAGATGGCAACACTTGTCAGTCGATGTACTTTCTGCCAGCATTCAACCATTGTGATATAATTTTATACCATTCCATTCGTTGGAGAAATATTGAATTTAGTACCCCTATTTCATTTTTTCTTGCACATATTTTGTATGATTGTATGCATTTCCGGTATTTGAATAAATACATGGTTTAAGAAAAAGGCGCGAGTATTTTCTTTTCTTCGCAAAAGAGCTATATTTTTCAAAACTTTTAACATTTTGTCATCCCTTGCGGCGGGGGACCTGTTTTCTTAATCTAAACCGCTATCCATATTTTTTTTTATTTTCTGCTAAATGAATGACGTTAGTGAAAGAACAAATCGTAGCCAAATTTATACAAAATTTCGCTGCCAATACGCTTAAGGCGGCGAAACAAAAACATACTAAGGGATTCTTCATAGCCCGTAAAAAGGTGCATACGGAGTACTAGGCGAAGTTTTCTGACGTTCATGACAGTTTGACAAAGGTGGCTATCACTGAGGAGAATGAAGTGGATTTGACTAAAGCGCTGAGTGAGGATAGTTTTACAAAATTATTGTGAAGCGATGTTAAAAATTAAACGATCTTATTGATCAGCTCTCTATTCATCCTGACGAAATTGCGGGGCAGACAACACTGAAAAACACATCGATCGATGCAGGACCTATACATAAGTCGATTTTAACTCGGGTGAAATGCACGGCTGACTTTCAAAGACCTTATTACAATTTGTATCATTAATCACACGTCCCTACCCAATGTGCAACGTTTGCACTACCTGAAAACAACCCTTCGAGGCGAATCTACAGTACTTCTAAGAAACATTTCTGTAGTTGGATTAAATCGTCCAATTACATGGAACATCTTGGTTCAAAGATACAACAATAAAGGGCAGCTTATCAAATCCTATTTTCCTGGCTGATTCAAAGCCCAAAATACTCACTTGGGATGGGTTATATATGGCCGATTGCCCGTTTCTACGTCACTATCATTACGCACAACACTTTGAGCAGTGTCATACTCTGAACTGAATGAGTTAATTCAAAAGATGTGGAAGTTTAACCAGATGGGTGATGTGGACTTAAATTCAATGATGAGTCAAAATGATCTTTATTGCGAAGCATTCTTTGATTCAACTGTGCGTCGGACCTGCTCCGGGCGCTATGTTATAAAATATCCATTAGCGGGCTTGTCGGAGTCGCTAAGTCGGATATTTACAGACTTTTCAACTACCAGCAAAGCCGACTTGAGATAGATACAAACTTGAAGGAGTTATATGAAAAGTTTATGACTGAGTAACTAGAACTCGGTCATATGGATGCAGTTGAAGAAGACATTGAACCGCCGAGGGTTTGCTGTATTCCTCACCATGGAGTGTATAAAGAACAAAGTTCAACAACGAAGTTAAGAACTGTGTTTAACACATCGAAATAGGCAAGTTCGGGAGTTTTATTGAATGATTGTCTTCATGTTGGTCTTAAACTACAAAATGACCTAGAATTGATTATTCTGAAATGACGAATTAATCGGGTTGCTTTTATGGGTGATGTGGAGAAGTGCTATCGACAGATCTTTGTTGACGCGGAGGATTGTGACACATAAGTTCCGATTTTCCAGCACTGTGAGTACTACTAGCATTTAATCAGCTTACTTTTTTAAATTCCATTTACGGAACGGAAGCTTTATAAATTCGGTATGTACGCCCGTCCATTATGCAGTAGTCCCACTTTTTCAGCTTCTACATTAATGAAACCCTTTACACACATTTTCGAGTATGGAACTTCGATATCACTTTATATTTCACACAGGGGAGTGTTTGAAAATTTAAATGTTTCCGTATTCACCATCATTTGTGGTCATATCCCAACCTTTGCCTCAATGTTCATAAGGCAAACTTCAAAACGTATAAAACACTAAAAACGTACATAATTCCTGAAGAACCTGAAAAGCCAATTATCGTCGGAGGTACATTTATATAAACTTGTTTTATTTTATTTTCAGATTGTTGATGGTAATGCGAAAACTGATGTATCAAATCGTCGAGAACCGGGAATGTTTTGTGGCGAGGCGGAGCAGCCACAAACATTCATAAGTGAGACGAGCTATATCAAAGTACTGTTTCACACAGATAACTTTACGGATCAGGTAAGATAACTTCTTCAAATTCCAACCAAAAATAAAGATAAACTTTATTTACATTTGAAATTTAGTATAGACTGAAAAATTTTGTTAGAAACTTGTTTATAAATTGAATAATTATATGATACCGTGTGCACTCCCATCGACCGATGTCATGCACTTCCTCAAATGCATGGGTCAGTGATCAGGAAAAATACATTTCTTAAAATATTGTTTGCAGTTATTGTTGTACACATGACAACCCCACGGCCAGAGCTAGGATTATCTTAACTTATTTAATTTGATCATCTTTTTAATTCGTTTTACATTAATATTTTGTTGTTTCAACAATATGATTATAAGGACAATATTCATTAAAATATCACAATAAAGATTAAAGGTCATTTAAGTCATTAAAGATAATCACTCAGCTAAACTGCTAAGGTAACAGGATACCGACTTAATATTGTATTCATTGCGATCTATTTCGGCTCATGTAGAAAATTGTGTGCAGTACGTTATTTTCTGGAGAAACTCGAAAGAGTACGGCCTCATATCCTAACCTTGAATCATCTATGTGCCATTCAATAGATTTTCATGTGCGATAAGGGCAAACGAATTTATAAATCTGTGAAAAAATATACTGCCCATTTGTATGTGTTTGGCGTTAGGTATTGTTTTTAGATTTTGATTTAGATTTATGTTCATTATTCTTATAATATAAGTGCAATAGTTGTAATTTCTAAAATTAACTATGCAAATTTATTGGCAACAATATATACTGTAGGTTGTTTTAGTATTTCGATCGTATTGGATTTTGGTCCCCAAAACACTTTCTCCATTTGATAATCAATCCATTTACTTTGCTAATTTGCTTCATCCTCAATTTTTGCAGTCAACCCCCGAAATACGTAGCCAGGGAATTGAATAAACTAATGGCACCTTCATAAATTCATAATGACCACTCGACGTGATGAATCCAGTAAACTTGGGGAAATTCTTCCCTACGTCAACGTTACCAAACCATAAGCTAAAAATAAAGTATTGAAGCTTTTAACTGTTTTAAGGTTGGATGTTTCCTGATTGGTTGCCAATGGTAGGCACGCTAATTCGTCGGCTCTATCGTTGCCTATATCGCTATACTCTGACGGAACAGAGAAAGTTTATTATAAATTCGAGATAACTGTTTATTTGATGAGGGGCTGATAGACAGTTCTAGAGCATTTTGGGAACATCACCCGCTTTAAAATTGATTTCAAATCGCTATCAATAAGAAAATACGAACATTTGAATCAACATTTTTTGTAATCTTATAGAAGGGATAAATATGCAGAAAATATATGTATTACAAGTAATGTAAAAAATTAATAAAATAGAATAAAAAAAGTTTTAGGGAAATTACAAAAAATAGTCGTCTAATTAAATTGTTTACTTTTAATTTACATTCATCTTTTAATAATTATTTACTTAAACAATTCACACAATTCCTTCTTATTTTAGACTTATTTCGCTTTTGACTCGAGAGCTGAGCAGCAAATGGAAGTATATTTGCGTTACGGTCAACACCCTGAACTGTATCCAAACCGAAGAGGAGAAGTGGTACAAGGGTAAGTGTATTCCAAAAGAAATAAACATTCACACACCCGTGTATTTTCATTGCTTTAGTAAGAAAAACTAAGTAGGATTCAATAGCTTTTGGCAGTTACTTAACCATTGACTGTAACAGTATAGCTGTAGTGACAGAGCTGAATACTTATTTTATAAAAACATCAATTCAAATTATCGAAACCGCTTAAAGGGTTGGAGTCGAAGACTTTCCGGGCTCAAGCATTGGTGTCTATTCGCTTTATTTGACCTAGTCACCTGAGGCGAGAAACTAGAACTCGTTTGATCAGATCGATGTCGCTGTACAGTCCTTACAGTTTGTAGCTCAAGGAGGGTTTCTGCATCATACAGCAGGAATGGGACTATATAGGGATATGTTTATTATTCGATGTTTATATTTCTCAATTATCTTCCAAACCCAAAGACACATCGATTGGCAAGGGTGATCCTTCATTTAATCTCCGCAGTGATGTCAAAGTTATAGCTGTCTATATTGGCGGTTGGACCAAGACGTCGGCGTTGGTGGACCTTTTTTGTAGACAGCATAAAACTTTGTCTTACCCTCATTCATCAGAAGATCCATCTTAGTCGCTTCCTTTTGTTGCTCCACTGACAGACCGCTGTGTCCTACCGTTGATGTTAATGCATCGGCATATGCGAGCAGTTGTACAGATTTGATCGTGCGTCTAGTGGTGACGTTGCCACTATCTTCTATTCTATCTCATGGCCAACCGATTAAACGACACACTGCCCTGACCACCGGCCATGTCTTGAAGAACACGATTTGAGTTTGAGATTTCATTCGGGTAGAAAGTGACTGAAGAGCTTAGGTCCTCTACATGCGATGTGTGCGCTTGTGTTCTAAAAAAAAAACACCGGTCGCCAAAGGCGACGTAAATGTCGGATTTCCATTAGTACGTCCTTTGTGGAATTCAGGTTTGCCCCCAGCTGGAGAAACTCCCTAACTGCCTTCAAATTATACTTCATTAACTGGATGGTAATCCATAGGAACCTGGGTTTTGTGCTGATTAAATACATTTACAATTCCCTGCGGCTCGGTTACAAGTTTACTTCAACAGTTTCGAAGAGTAATTTTGTGTCTGGCTTATTGGTTAGTTTAAAAAAACAAGAGTTGAGGTTAGCCTAAACGACGTAGATACTAATTCTTTGTGTTGAATCATGGGATGGATTGTGTTCAGAAAACAATGCATCTGTCATATGATTATTTTATGGAAACTCTCTCCAACCAGATTAATAATTGTACATAGTTGCAGGAAAAATAAAAATAAAAACAAACCTTAAAAATGCAGAAGCCCTGGATTACCAGCTGCCTAAAAAAAGTTAACAAACTACAGTATGGCATTAGTTGGTGGGGAGGTAAGCATTTTAACAAATTTGTATCGCGATCAGTAGAATAGCTTGTATCAATGACGAAAAGAAAACGCTTCAAAACCATTTCATTACCGAAACAAACGATTAAATGTAGTGGTCGAATACTTTTTTCAGCATTGTTAATTTCATTTTAAATAAATGGAGTAATTCTTAACATATTTTAAACATATTCATGTTGAAAATCAAGTTTTTTACTGATTGTTTTCTATGTACATATATTTCAATCTAATGTAACTTCACACATTACAAGAACATCATTAGAAAGCTAGAAGTGCAAATACATATTTTACAATACATCGTATAAAATAATTCAACATATGTATGTAAATACGTGTCCGGTTAGGTGCATAGCTAACTGACGTTCAATATTATTTTATATGTATTTCAGATCATATTGCGAACGAGAATTTAGAGATTGCCGTCTACAAACATGCTATGTACAGTCACCCGCCTATCCTGGATTATACCCTAGAGCTCTTAACTGCCGATACAAACTTCACACCAGACAGCCATATATTAAACTTTATTTACAAAATGAACAATTCTCTGTTGACGGACAACGGTAAGTCATTAGTTTCTATTCAATATACACTGTATTATCTACATTGGATCACTATATACATAATGAAATTTCAAAATAAATAAAATATATTCGTGTAAAATTTTTCATCGCCCAGGAAGATGAAAAGTTAAACGTTAATTATATGTAATTGCCGCAGTCGAAAATCTGCTGTGGTTAAAGTATAATTAAGATTCGCTGACAGCAACCTAATGAGATTCCATGTGATGTCAGAACATTTGTTATTGCCAATACAAATAAAAAGAGATTTTTTTCAGTTCGATAAAACTTGAAAATTAAGATTACTTTCATTTATCCATGAAAACAAAGAATACTACGTTTTACACAACAGATATTCTCTTGGGCTCCTTAGAATATATGGATTATTAAATATGGTGGAAAATTCTTGTGTGGCGATGTCGATTCCAGTGGGATAATTTTTCAATTATTAGGGTGAACTAACGTCAAATGAATATACTCTCGGATTCATGATTTTTGAGCACTTTCGTTAAGAAATGGGAGAAACCCTACGTACTGTGGCTCTTAATATGTCTGAAATGGAATTTTAACTTCATTCAAACATCATGTCATGTATATGGAACCACCCAAATATTCGTAAACTAACTGCTCCCTTATCTCAAATATTAATGCATATAAATTGATATCAAGACCCGTATTCGTATTCCAAATGGTCATGTAAATTTAATTTAAATTATTAAGAGATTGTCTTCCTGTTGGAAGACAAAACCGTAAAAATCATTGCTTATGTTAAAAAAGGTATTCGGTCATATTTGCCTTGCTCCACTCATGTCAATTGTGTTTATTTAGCATTTTGAAAAAATGTAAAGTCGATTTTGTTTTCTGTCATATTGATTCGTTTCGTATTTCCAACTATTGTGTTTTAATTTTCTTACCAACAGACACAGATCACCCGAACGTTATAATAAATTAACTAATAATGAACAAATTAGAAATAAATTAATTGTCTTCTTCATTTCAACTTTAAATACAATAATGTTTTTACTTCATAGGTGTGAAAATGTAATGACATGCCCCATAAGACCAATCGGATCTGGGAAGGAACATTGTCCATATGATTGGCTTGCTGTTTATGATGGGCGAGATGAACATTCACCACTTATTGGGAAATTTTGTGGCCTAGGAAAATTTCCATTTAGTATAATCGGTAAGCTAATTATATTGTGTACATAGAAAAGTTCTTAAACTGAAAATTGCTATCACCAGTTGCACTGAAGTCATTTTGCACTCAAATAAATGTTACTGTGTGCGTCTGAAGTGTGCAGACGCGTGTTTGGCAGTGATATAGAAAAAAGAACGAATCTATATATACAAAACACAAAAATTGTTTACCTATGTACATATGTCCCTTATAGACTTTTTAACCGATGTTTCCCAAACCGGGCAACTTCATTTGCAAGGTAATAATGCAAAGATGGTTGTTGACTACCAAAACAATGCATTAGGATATTCGGTTCATTCGAGTCGATTTTTAACTTTTCTTATTCAAAAACGTTCAACCCAATCAAAGAGTGGTCGCTCGCAGATAAATTAAAAAACAGCCTGTCAACACAAAAACACTAATATGTCATTCTCATCAGAAAGTTTAGCTATCAACTATTCAATAGACTTTCTTAACTGGAATGCTATCACACTTCTTAACTTTAAAAGTTGGTTCGCCGTTGATGCTCATTCGTAACTTTGACCCAACGAAATTGTGCAGCGAAACAAGGACTGCTGTTAAAATACTATCGCCGAATTTAGTAGAGGCCACAATCATTAGTGGCAAATGTAAGGAAGAAGATGTGCCGATACTAGGAATTTCAACCGATTTTCCTTTCAATTTTAAGCGATTAAAGTATCCAATGCATTCGGCTTGTGCCATAGCCCATAACCATCAACAATACTCAAGGCCGAAATGTTACTGGTTTGAACTGAGAACTTTTTTAGCACGGCTAATTATATTTTGCTTGCTCCAAAGTTGGAACGGAAGTTGTCATTATTTTTCTTTATGAGTATAATATCTCTGCATTGTAAGTTCAGTTTTTCAGTTCCTTACGAAGCAGGGTTATGTCGTACTCATCCCGACCGAAATGATAGCTTTTGTGTTTATAGTTCATTACAAGTTGGCAGAAATAAATCGAAGGTTTCAAACATTTGTTTAATGCAATAGTCCGACAACAAAGAAACATAATACTCTTCAATATTATTATCAATATCAAATAATTTTCACTAGTTAAATGAATTATATACATTTGTGCTATTTCTTCCTCTTAGGTACATCTCAATACATGTACGTTGAATTTGTTTCATCCCCGGCCGGACCATTACTTAATACGGGATTTCATTTTAACGTGGGGAACTGGCCAGGACATGTGGAGACGGCTGGTATTAAGCATGGCATATGTGATTGGCTATTGAGTTCAGACGCTTTAAAGGATAGCAGTGCATCGGAAGGAATATTTCTCAGTATTGCACATTGGTATCCGCCAAATACTTCTTGCAGTTATCACATTAAAGGACGAATCGGAGAAATCGTTCGACTATACTTTCCAAGGTAATTTCCCTTGTTTTTATAATTCATCATATCTAAAAAAACCAGGTTGCTTCGCTGCTTTAAATTTTCAGAACTTACTCAAATATATTTTCAATGGTAGTTTCTTAGCAAATAAGTGTTTATAATATTTGACTAAAAAAATGTGCATGTACATCAATAATTATGATTTCAAGATTCTTGTCGGTACGACCTTATTTTCGGTACATAATTTCCTGCGGACTGTTTTACTGCTTTGTCTTCCCAGAAGAACAAAATTGTACTGCCTAGCGCGGCCTATTGTTATAATATTACGCTGCAAACGATGTCATATTGCCAACAATGTCGCCATATCAGTTTACATCAACGCAGTTGACTGAAATCGGAAATCAGGTACTATAGAGATATCCGACTTCACAGCTGATTGACCCCTTGTCCATTGACGAATTTGAGAGACTTTTTGACAGTTATTCACGAAATAATGTAAATGACATTCTTTGATTGGTCAGTTGGGTCTGAAAAAATAAAATATTAAAAATGATGTCGAAAGATGTTAAGGGGCAAGAGAGGTAAAAGTCGGCTATCTCTATACTACATGATTTCTGACTTAAAACTCACGGTCCATTGTCCCATTGATATTATTTAGTCATGGAGTCAACTAAGGCTTGGTATTTTTTAATTGATATGGAGTACCATTCCTCTATCCTCCGACATCGATTTTCTATAGCATTCAAGTTGGGTGACTGGGCTCTCTCAGTCTAAAGCTTAATGTTTCTTGACCTTGGAAGTGGAAACATTTCTTCGTGTATTTTGCGGAGAGTTCGGCACATGACAGTTTTATATTTGTTAACGTCCACATATTGTTTTCTTTTTATAATTATGCCATGAATACTAAATATGGAAGACATACCACGGCAAGAAAAACAACCCCATAGCAATGGATTTTGTATACTTTGGATTGAATGCCCTTCTGGACGATGCACACTGGGGCCAAAGGAAGGCAAATATGCCCCAAACTAATAGAAAACTGTTTTATGTAATAAAATGAAAGAAAAATATAAGCCGATATTTAATATTTTAACTTCAAACGCATTAATGACATCACTATCAAACATTTTTTGTCGTTTAGTGGAAGTTTTCCATTAGGATGTTCAATGGGTCCGACGAAATCAATACAAAGTGCATTGTGTCAGTGATCTCGTCGTTTTTCTGGCGAAAAATTCCCTGTAAGATTTGAAGTACTTATTGCGGGCTTCTTCACTAAGTATGCTGTAAAGTAGTCTTCGCAACGGGCAAACTATTGGGCGCCAATGCCAAACAAGTTAATCGTATATTTCTCTACTGATTTCGTGCCTTATTTGAATGATTGGGTATATGTTGGGTTCTAGCAAAGTCATATACATATATGTACATTAATCCAAGTGTAAATTTAGCAATAACTTTTCTATCCGCTCGAATACAGTCTTGGGACTAATAGTTCTTGCACTCATCTCGACTCCTGTCTCAACTTGACGATACAAAAGTTTGCCTTAGCTGCTCTCTCAACAACCCTCTTGTCTGCAATTTTCCTTTTTGTGCACCCGAGCAATGCTTACTTTAACCCATTATTTAGGAATTTTCGATTTTATGTAGTGTTTATATTTTGTTGGCCATAGTTGTACCCCGTTATTTTGAGTAGACATAGTTGATGTGTTCGAGAAAATTTTAGGATTTGTTCCCCATTTCTAAAACTGTCTTCATTATTATGATTGCGGGTATTTATTCGACTTTCATTACCTGTTTCTGATGGATTTAGATCGGTATTGACGAATTTGCATTGACTTTTTCTAATCTCGACGTTTGCAATTGAGATTGCCTATACAACCATAATAAAATGATTCGCAAGTCTGTCCAGAATATTGTTTCACTCATATCTTCTCGATTTTTAATTGACTACAACTCCGTATGCCCGTTGAGAGGCATGAAAAAATGCGTAAAGCTACACACGACTTGTAATGCGACGTCCCAATTATATTTACAGATCCATAATTATTGTGTGAATGTTGAGTATAACTACTGAACCTATAATTTCCATAGGATCGAAAATGTGGTTTGTGTCCGCTAATTCCATTTTAACAGCAAATTGATCTATAATGACTATAATGACTGCTAAAAATATCATCCACGTAGATATTTTGTTGTATCTTGTATTGCTTCCAGGGTATGCTGCCCTTCGTTGTTTGGGTAACGTTTTGAGACTATATGAATTAGTAAAGTAAAACCAAAAAAAATTCTGGTACACATTTCACTTTTCAAAATTTGAAGAATTGGCAACTCAAAGAAACGTAAGAAACGTTGACAATAATGATTATCCAAGTTATCCCGTAAATACTTTCACTCGTTTTTATATTAAGTAAGAAATAATATTCAAACGAATTACGCACACATATGTATGCTTATTAAATTATTGTTTATATTCTCATTTACAGCTTCCGTATTAACCGCATTGAATCACCCATTATGTCATACGATGGAGATTGCGGCGAATCACTGACAATATACGACTCGACGGAGCCAGACCCTGCCAGGATAATAAAAACATTTTGTGACACATTCTCGAGACCAATGGAAAAGGTGGATTTCGTAAGCACTAGTCCATCCCTGTACGTGCAATTCGAAAGCAAAACAGGATCTTACAGTGGTAGTTCACTATATTATTGGGCTCACTACGACTTTTTCAATAATACTCGTTTCGGCGACCCCGTGCAAAATACTTTGTGTGACGAAGTTATGTATGCATGGAAGCATCCGGGTGGGAAAATTCGCTCACCTATGAATTCTTTAATATTCAAACGGACGGGAGGCAGTGATGTACGTTGTCAGTATAAATTCGTCACCGACAAACGCTTGTATGCACGTGTGGTCATCGAGGTAACATCTGTGTCATTTAAGGAACTCCCATATAATGTTAATGCCTGCACAAGGTGTCACGAGGAACGTGTAGACAAATTGGTCTTATGGGAAGAAAAAGATAAAATGCAAAACAACCTAGCATGCTTTTGTGATAATATACCTCGTGCGGTGCGTGTTATCTCGTCTAGTGATCAAATGAATCTCGAAATGATTGTGCAGGGTCAACACGCAATTACGAGCTATTTTAAGAATCCGAACCCATTATTTGAAGCTAATTATGAATTTGCACATGGTCCTCTTTGTGGTCCGATTACAGCTGGACCATCGCCTGATGGCGAACTTATCTTTCCATTTCGTAGAGCACTCGGTTTGATTTCGCAGAATAACCCGGAACATCAGTACAGACGTGAGAAATGCATTTGGGAATTGAAAGTTGCTGCACAACGTGACCTTTGGTTGCACTTAGAAAAGGCTCGATTTGGTGACCACACATGCGAAAGCGCGAAAATTGAAGTATATTTAGCTGGCCGTTTGGAACCGCGCTTTATCGTTTGTCCTGAAAATATATCACTTGCCCGTGATATGCCAATTTTATCAGCGGCCGATTTAGGTGCCTTGGGCACCGATCAAGAACCACTGCCAGTCCTTGTTCAATACACCGGTGATGGTCAGCCCGGCAAAAATGCATTCCGATTAGTTTGGACTGAACTATTTCATTTACCTCGCAATCCTGATGGCAGTCTCGCATCGTCATTACTCCAGGATGGTGATTGTGATTTTAAATGCCCAGGGGACACTGCAGTGTGCATACCAAAGCATTTGGTGTGTAATGGTATAGTAAATTGCCCCAATATCACTCATATATCTACAACGGAGCAACTGACACAGCATATTGAAGAGAATTTACGTAAACTTGGCATCATTGATCACGCATTACGTTTGGATAACCAGTTGGTACTTCACGATGAATCACCTGAAATATGCCTTCGACATACTGATAAAGTCGAATTACCGTATAAGAAGTTAATACTGATTACTATGGGCCTGAGCCTAGTGCTGGCGTTATTTTTGGCGATTATTTGCCGAATGTGTAGGCGAAGTAGGTATTAAGTATAATTCTAAGTAGCCCTGAATTCATTGCCAGGCACACAGTTATAGTATTAAAACAATATACAAATAGCACAAACAATTATAAATACATAGATATTTATATATACATCTAGAGAAGTAAGTGGGAGGATATAAAAACTAAAACACTTGGGAAATATAGTCATAAGTTGGCAGTTATACTGCGAAGTATGTGTTCTGCGGCAAATCGTTAGTTATATTGTAATTTTCCAGTTTATTTTTTTGCACATAGACGTAGATCCTAGAATATAAAAATAAAAACAAAAATATACGAATTTGTGGGCAGATGAAGTGAAAAGGCAAATCTTATGTCACAAAAGTATGCCAATGAAAATTGTGTAAAAAATTGTAATAATGTAAAGAAGTTAATTTGAAAATAAAATATGGACAGTTATGAGCAAAGGAAAATTTAATGAATATTAATGAAAAGAAAGAATAATATGTGTAAATGTGGAATTTCATTTCAGCACTTCACTTATCTTAACCGTTTTAGATTGCAATTGTGACAACGTTACACTTCCATGTGCCGGGACATCAAATGGTCACATGATTCTCTATGCACGCAGAAAAGGCAATCATTTAAAACAAAGAACGAAAATCTGCCTTCCTAATTTTATAATGCATTTCGATACTAATTTACAGTCTTTAAGTCCTTATTAATGAATGATAAATTATTTACTATATGCCTACAGACATCCTTTACTTCATATACTCAAATTTAGTACAGGAATGCCGGTGTGAGCGTTACAACAACACAGCAGCCATGGAGACTTTAACATATTTCATTTGTCCGGCCCGGACGTCAAGTTGAAAAAGGGTCCGGAGCCTTTTTCAACTTGACGCGAACTTGACTGTGAAAGATATTAAGAAACTAATGGTTTTCATAAAAACCTCAGGTTGGATTTAGAGATTTAAAAAATACAGTTTATAAATAAGGTAACAGAACTGTGATTAAAACGACACATAATGCTAATTGGGCTCTCACCGAACCACCACTTCAACCTACCTATTTACTACAATAGTGCAGAGGCTAATTACACATAATTTACAAAAACTTCCACGGCAAGTCACCGTGACAATAGTAATTCTACGACACTAACTAAAAACTTTCTTTCATTCGATTCGAATTGCCTGACGAAGCGAACTGGTCTTAACCCATTAGAATGATTAGTACTCGAATGAGTACACCCATTTTTCCATGTGTCAATTACAAATCTCGTAAAGCAAACGTGAGTTACACTGTTAATTTACTTCATCCTAACACAATTCAAATATATCGACAAATATTTCGCGGGTAAAGTGATTTTTTTTGGAAAAAGTGTCGGTTTTGTTGTTTCACCGAAACACTTTTGAGTTAAGTGAATGAGTTTACATTTTTTACAATAACTTCTGATCTATAAATTGTATTTTCCGTTCCATTTGTATAAAATAGATGTCAGAGTAAGTAATAAAGCAAAATATAATTAATTATTTACAACTAAAATAAAACTAGGGTCATGTAAATGTTACTGTACTCGGTTGGGTACACTAACATCGTGCGTAAGTAAAATAATTGTCATTTTGTCAGATTCCTTATAATGCAGAAACAGCGTTTTACAGTCCGAAAGAGCTACAAGGGGCTTAAAGAAGCTATTGAAGCCATTTTACAGAATAGCGAGGATGACGTATGTGACTTGTCTATAATACCACCTAATCCAAGTGCGTTGACTGATGAAGAAGAAGCTGCCGGTGGGGATATGGCAGGGTGTTTCATACCACAGATGTTCCTGGTACTATTGAGATATTTATAAACCGTTAGTCCGACGAGAGTGATGATGAACTGCAAAAAAAGACCACAAGCTGCTACCCTCCAGTGCACTGCGAATCCAAAACCAACTTGGAGGAAATTTGCCCCTTCATACTCTTCAACTACTGAGAGTACTTCCGAAGTACGTGACAAGAAAAGGGCTATTTGTGAAAAGCTGAAGGGCCACTATCCTGTAGAATAATTGATATCCAATAGCAAACTATGTATATGCTAATCAAAACAATAGACATGAGTTTCAACTGGCTTCTGCAACTGATTTGAAAAAGTTTCTAGGGATTTTGATATTATCTGGATACCTTAACCTACCTCGAGAACCAAAGTACTGGTCTTTAGATGAAGACATAGGCGTAGAATTGGTCGGCAAAGCCATGTCGAGGCATAGGTTTCGGGATATAAAAAGAAACCTTCATCTTGTAGACAACAACACAGCAGCAATGTCGAACGATAAAATGTTCGAAATAAGACCATTGGGAGAGAAACTTATGCTCTGTCGACGAATCAATGGTGAAATACTATGGCCACCATACTGCCAAACAGTTCATTCGTGACAAACCAGTACGTTTCGGGTATAAGAATTGGGTAGCAACCAGCCAACCGGATTCTGTTCCTCATTCGATTTTTACTGTGAAAAATCGCAAACACCGACTACGGATCCCTTAGGTTCTCGGGTAGTCAAGCAGTTATGGGAGAAACTGAATTGTACCCCAGCTAAAAATGGTTTTTTTGACGACTATTTTACAAGCTACGGTCTTTTACTGGAATTGAAAAGCCTAGGCTACCGCGCTACGGGAACAATACGAGGAAATAGGATTAAAAAATGTCCACTGATTAGCACGAAGGAAATGAAAAAAAAAGATCGTGCTACTTATGACTACAGGTTTGACAACAAAGGTCACTTTGTGTCGAAAAGGCGTGTTTTGAAAATGTTCACATTTAGATGTTGTTTGGGTTTTTTTTTTTTGTCGGAGGGTTTTCAACACTCACTGGAGCACTCGTACTCAAAAAAACTGATCTATTGTACTAACAGGCAGCAACCTACATTTGCTGAAATTTCATGGTATACCGGAGGAATACCAGCAGGCCTACATCATCAGCTCTCACCTCATCACTACCAAATAACTGCCACAATGGCAGAGGAAGTGCTCTCAGTGTCGTCGTCTTCTCCACAAGCATTACAGAGGGTTTCGTCGGTTAGGCAAAGCACATTTAGGTGTTTGGCGAAGATGTGGTGGCCCGTTAGTACGCCGGTATGTCGTCTGCAGTCTTTTCTGCTAAGAGATAACAGGAATCCCGCGATTTCTTACAGACATTAGAAAGCATGCGCTTGGTTTGTCTACATCCTGGATAGTCATGCCACCTCCGGTTGTGCTCGCGAAAAGCCCACCCATCGATGGAAGCCCTAATGCGGGTAGTCCCATCGCAGGTTCGGGTCCTAAGAGTATCTCCTCTGATCCTTGTCTAGCACGTTCATCGGCGATCTCATTTCCCGTGATTCCATGGTGGCCCGGGACCCAGACAAGTCTTAGCGAATTGAACCTGCCGATCCAATTTAGAGAAGACTAGCATTCTTAGACTATCCTGGAAGTGTTTAAAGGGTTGAGTAGAGCCTTAAGCACAGCTTGGCTGTCGCTACAGACACAAATACTTCGCTCCTTCCACCTGTTCTTTACAATATAGTTAGTGGCCATTAGGATCGCATAGGTTTCCGCTTGGAAGACCGACGCAAATTTACCTAACGAGGTGTGCAGTCTAATGTTGTCGCTCTTCAAGAAAGCGCCAGCGCCAGATCTTTCATTGGAGCCATCCGTGAAGATTCGACTACATTCTTTTCCTGGCTCATATTCTGGCCAGAGCCAGTCCTGAGTGCAGGGAAAGTCGACTTTGTATGTGCGTCGCAGCAGGATTGCTGGTGTCCTTGCGTCAGAAGGCATATCCATGCGGGTTGTACCAAAGACCACTTATTTTTAAACGGAAGATGGCCTTGAGAGTGCACCCCATGATGTGGATATCAAGGGGGGAAGATTCAGAAGTGCATCAAGAGCAGAGCTAGGCGTGCTGGGGAAGGCCCCTATGCAGCCGAGACAAACCGTTCTTTAAAGCTTAGTGAAAGCAGCAGTTACGTATTTACGAGAAAGCTTATTCCCCCAAACGACCGATGCATATGATAGAAGAGGCCTTACCATAGCCATGTAGATCCAGAGGGATCTTTTGAGTGATAGACCCCAAGATTTGCCGAAAATTCCATTACGCTGCCAGAAAACTGACAGAGCGTAATTTTCGATTGTGTGTTTTCCAGAGAAGTTTTCTATCCAAGATAACACCTAGATATTTAGCTTCATCGGAAAAGCGGACACATTTTAGTACTAGTTGAGTCGGACAACCTCTGTTTTAAAAAGGTTAACTGAAAGCCCATTTCTAGTACACCAGTTATCGATCACGTCTAGAGCCGCATGCGCTTTTGAACACACAGCCGCTAGGCACGATCCGACAGACAGTACAGCTACATCATCCGCATATGCTTGGGATGTGCATAAAAAAAATCTCAATAATTCGGGTGTTAGGAATGACCTTAACCCCGACCATTCCGAATTAATGAGCCTTTACTCTACTTGAGAGCATTGGCTTCACCATGGGACAAATACACTTCCTAACTCGTACAGTCGCAAGAGTAAACGACGTGCACAAATCCGCTGGCCCGGATGGTATTCCCCCTATACTTCTGAAGAGGTGTTTTTCTGCCCTGGCAAAACCACTGCGAAAGCTTTTTCATCTATCCAACTCTTTATGTCACTTTCCGAGCAGATGGAAAACATCATTTGTCCAGCCCGTCGGTTGATCTTCGTCACCCACCTCGTACCGACCCATAGTACTTACGTCCTTCTTTTCTAAGGCCATGGAAACGCGGATAAATCGTCAGTTTATGAAATATCTTGAATCGCGGAAGATTCTTAATGATCGCACCTGTTTCCGCAGCAATAGGTCTACTGGTGATCTGATAGCTTATCTCACCGAAAAGTGAAACCAATCTTTCCACAATGGAGACGAAAACAAGATGGTTGCGCTTGATATTTCTAAGGCATTTGACAGAGTTTGCCATCAAGCTTTTGTCGAAAACTCGTGCATATGGTAGAAGAGATTCATCGCTCTTCTTCTATGGATTAGAAATTACCTTTCGAACCGTTCAATTCAAGTTGTTTTGGATGGGTTCAAGTCTGATATCTGTTCTGTCTCCGACACTCTTTCTCATTTTTATTAATGATCTCTTGTCTGCTACTTCTAATCCAATCCATTCCTTCGCTGATGCCAGCACCCTCAGCTTTTCATATTCGTTCCCGCCCTTCGGCCGGAGAATTGGAACGGTAGCGTATGTTAAGCACATTGAATTCCGATCTTGACAGCATAAGTAACTGGGGAAAGAATAACAAAGTCGAATTCGATGCTTCAAAAACTCAATGGTATATGATATCACTTAAGCGAACCCTTGATAATCAGCCATTATACATGAATGGTATGTGTATCAACACAACACGTAGTTGTAACGATCACATATTTAAGATCGCCAAAAATTCTGCGAAATGTTCACGTTTCCTTAATCGATGCAAGAAATATTTTATCCCCTCTGATTTGACTTTCTTTTAAAATCCGCCCCATTCTCAAGTACACCGCTCATATCTGTTCTGGTGCCCCCAAGACCACCCTGCACCTACTAGATAGAATCCAAAATGAGCGATAAAACTTACATATAAGAGATAACAATATCGTATTGCTGAAACATAGATGTACTACTTCTTCTTTGTCCGTATTTTATCACTACATTAACAAACGATGCTCAAGTGACCTAGCCAACTGCATTCCTCCTCTCCATGAATTCACCCGCAATATTCGTCTCGCCAGGAATGCTCAACAGTTTATACTTAAGCCTGCTTTCGGACGCATAGTTAAATTTAGGGACTCGTTCTTCAGCCACACTACTCGAATATGGAATGCTCTTTTTTTTTTTTTTTTAAATTGTAGTTTTGTTTTATTCATATTAAATTTTCTTACTTTCTAGACAAAAATACTTAAAACTAGCTTAACTATCTTAACAATAACTTATTGTAATTAATCCTAACCTACTGACCGCCTTCGGGTACTCTAAGCTAATCTAATCTAAAAATATTTTTGTGCCTTACGGCTTACACTTCGTTTTTTTTTAGTCTGTTTAGACAATGTTTGTTTTAAATTTTGAAGTACCAAGAAAACTATGAAAAACTTGGTTTAACCTAACTAAAAAAATTATATTATAACTAACTTAACCTACACTAAAACTAACTTAACCTAACATGAACCTTAAAGTTAACTTAATTATGTCCGTAACAGACAGACGCGTGCACCAGGGCGTATATGTCATGTATATGCATAACATATATAGTCTATACGCCGTGATGCACCCCCTTTTTTTTTTTTTTTTAAAAAACCTTAAAGCTAAGTAAGTTGGCCACCAAGGTCCACTATCTCATCGTTAGCTAGCGGCAGCGGAAACCTGTTCTGGTGCAACCACCAGTAAAAGTGCCGTTCCTTGGCACACTCTCTCCTGTCTCGAACAGAGATCGCTCCACTGAACCGGAGGAGATCCTCGTGGCTGCGAGCGACATCCCGTTCGTATAGCAGTCGCCTGTCCACTGTTCGGCGTACGACATGGAAGATAATAGGACATCCTTCCTCATCCTGTATTAGACCAATGGTGTCGAGATAAAGGAATGCTTCAGGAGGAATAAAGCCGTTGAGGCGCACTCTTTCATGATACAATGTATTGGGGTAGTAAGCCCCAAAGATCAGACTGTTGGAAGAAGTCATAGCTCGTGCAACGTGTCTTCTGATCAGCTTAATAATAAAATTATCTATCCTGTTCAAGTTTGCCTCGTTGTACAGGACCTCGTTAGGATAGTACTTCTTGTACTCGGATTCGGGTGTGCGATACAACCGGAGACAGCTCCGGAGACACTGTCTCTCGAACAACCTCATCTTTTCCATCTGGGAAGGACTCACGTTGAACCACAGGGGACAACCGTACGCCATAATTGGCCGGATGAGGGCCATGTAGCAGATTACCTTCACCCTGGTATCAAGTTGGCTGCTGTAAAACAACCTCCTTGCCGCAGCAAAGGCTTTTCTGGCTTTCGTCAGAGCAATATCTATATGTTTGTCAAAATACAGATATTGATCCAGCCAAATGTCAAGATATCTAACTACACTTTTCACAGCTAACGGCCGTCCCTGCGGGTCAACTATGCCGAACTTTCGCCAGTTTGTGCGCGAGTTATAGAGAAATCTCATCCACAATCTATAACAATAACAATGCCAGCTTCGGCATCGTTAAAATAAACTAAACACATCCCATCCCATAGTAATACAGCTATGACACCATCGGTGTCGTAGAGATAAACAAAATGAATCGAAGAGACACTTGTGTAAACACAAGCATCCTCTTCGATAGATTCATCGTATCAAACTGCTTGGTTTGCAGTTTAAGGCACCGACACAGTAGATAGATTTACATTTGTGAGTCAGTTCGTTAGTTACCCTCATTCAATAAAGAACATTTAAAAAATTCATCTCTGGTTTTCTTTTCAAATATATAAAAAAATATATAATTGGCGCAGTCGGTAGGATCTCCAGTATCCGTTCGTTATTTCTTGTAATTTGGAAATTACTTAAAGAAGTGAAAAGTGAAAAGTGAAAACGAAAATTCGAATCAATAAGTTTGAAAGTAATTAAAAGAAACTTAATCAAGATGAGTGAGAATGAGGAACAACAGCTCAACCAATTGCTCAACGATGAGCTCAGCCAACAACAAGATCAACAAGATCGGAATAAACAGGAAGACAGCCAGAAGACTACTGTCACATTTGTACTTCCTGAAATGGAAGTCATTAAAATACTACAAAGACTAAAACCATTCAACGGCGAAGATAAACGGGATGTGGCTTCTTTCATATATGATGTGGATATCAACCTCCAGTATCTCAGCCCAGGATCATGTGCTTTCGCTGTGCAGAACATTGTACGAGGACTCATCCAAGGAAAGGCCCAGCAAGCAGTGAGAATGCTGACACCAACTACTAATTGGACAACTTTAAAATCAACCCTATTCAAGCATTTTGGACCAAAGGAATCCTATATTGCAATCTATCAACAAGCTGTAAGTGTTAAGAACACACATTTAGAAATCTATTATTCTAAATTATGTGAATTAATAGATAGAATAAATATAAAATATAATTTTGAATCTATAAAAACGGTAGAATTTTCACATGAAAATGTACAACAAATGTTTTTTAGAATTTTTTGCTCTCAGCTTAATGTTCATCAGGAAAGTTTTGTTTTAAGTCGCAATATAAATAACATACAAGAAGCATATGAATTACTTACAACATACAGACATTCAAACCCACAGTACACAGAATTTTTAAGTACTAGAAACAGTAATAGAAGTGAATATAGAAACCATAACAACAATAACTATAATAACAACAATACAAATAATAATAATACTAGTTACAATAACAATAGAAATTATAATAATCACAACAGTAACAGAAATTACAGTAATAATAATAACAATAATAGGAACAATAGGAACTATAATCAGAATAATAATACCAGTAGAAATTCGAGAAATTCTACCAATGTTTCAAATAACAACGAAAATAACCAAGAAAGAAACTTAAATAGAAACTCAAATGACAATCAGACTAGTGACATAAATTTTCAGGTGCAGGCCTCAGAGGTCCTCTTCCAATAATAGACCTCACTATAGAAAATGAAACCATACCTATTCTAATTGACTCTGGAGCTTCAACCTCCAGTATTGACAGCAGTTGTTTAAAAACATTCCAAAGATTTAAATTAGATCAGCCTTTAGATATAAATAGTTTAACAGGAACAATAAAAGTAACCGAACAAATTAAAACCCCTTTTCCAAAAGAATTTAATGCACCAGATAATTACAAAATGTTGTGGAAAATAGTAAATTTTTCCGAAAAAAGTTTCAGAGGCATAATAGGTCAAAATATACTCTATCCTTTGAACGTTATTCTCAATCTAGGAGAAGGCTTTCTGAAGATTTTTAATGAAACCCTCTTATTCAATTATTCCTGTCCTCAAGAAATTAATTATTCAGAAGAATTAAAAGAAGCGAATTGCTTAGATCATCTTTATGACGATTTGAACAAAGAAGAAATACATTCTTTAAAAAAAGTCTTAAAAAATAATACTGATTTATTTTATAAGGAAGGTTCAAATTTGAGTTGTACTTCAAACATAAAACATAATATCACAACCATAGATAACATACCCATATTTTCGAAAATATATCGATTTCCAAAAATACATGAAGATGAAGTAGAACACCAAATACAAGATATGCTTAAACAAGGAATTATAAGGAAATCAAATTCTCCATATAACGCACCTATTTGGGTCGTACCCAAAAAAATGGATAAGTCTAAAACAAATAAATGGCGAATAGTAATTGACTATCGCAAATTAAACGAAAAATCCCTAGAAGACAAATTTCCTCTACCTAACATTGACTCTCTTTTTGATAAACTCGGGAAAGCCCAATATTTTACATCTCTAGACCTGGCTAAAGGTTTTCACCAAATAATGGTAAACGAGGAAGATCAACACAAAACCGCATTTAGCACCCCTCAAGGTCATTACGAGTTTATACGAATGCCGTTTGGACTGAAAAATGCCCCAGCTACCTTTCAAAGGATGATGAATGAAATCCTTAGAAAGCATATAAATAAGATTTGCGTGGTATATCTTGACGACATTCTTATTTTCGCCACCTCATTACAAGAAATGGAAGTAAATATAAAACTAATTTTTCAAGATTTAAGAAAACATAACCTTAAGATACAAATTGACAAGTGTAAATTCTTTTCAAAAAACACTGAATATCTAGGACATATATTGACCGATAAAGGAATTAAACCAAACCCAAGTAAAATAGAAATTATACAAAAATTGGATGTACCTAAAACGGTGAAGCAAATAAAATCCTTCTTAGGAATAACAGGCTACTACAGAAAATTCATAGAGAATTATTCCAAGATAGCCCTACCATTGACTGAGTGTCTGAAGAAAGGTAAAAGGATTAATGAAAATAATCCAGATTATATAAATGCCTTTGAGAATTTAAAACACTTGATTACGAGTCATCCGGTATTACGATATCCTGACTTCAAGAAAAGTTTTACTCTCACTACTGATGCTTCAGATAAAGCTATTGGAGCTGTGTTATCACAAGATAATCATCCCATCTCGTTTGCATCAAGAACTCTCAATGAACATGAAAAAAACTATGCAACAATTGAAAAAGAATTATTGTCAATAGTTTGGGCAACAAAATATTTCCGGCCTTACCTTTATGGAGTTAAATTCACAATTAGAACAGATCATAGACCACTAGTTTGGTTAAATAACCTTAAAGACCCTGGTTCTAAAATGATAAGGTGGAAAACCAAATTGAATGAATATAACTATGATATAGAATACATTAAGGGCAAAGAAAACAAAGTTGCAGACTTCCTATCCAGAATTAATACAAATGAAACTGAGATCAACGCAAATGAAATTAACTCAGGCATTGAAATGATAAAAAATAGAGGAATTGTGAATAAATATAAAACACAAATTATTCTATTGAAAGAAAAAGAACAAGATCATAAACAAGTACATAACAAAAAGAAAATTTTTATTACAGAAACTGAAATAAATAATAACGAAATGATAAATATCTTAAAAGAATATCTACCCATTAAAGGAATCTTAGGTATCTATTCAGAAATAGAGAAGAAATCGTTCGATCTTTTTGAAGAGAAACTTCTTGAACATTTCGCAGTTAAAAATTACAAATTCATAAGATGTATATATTTAGCAGAAGATCTACCCAGTAAAGACTCGTGTTACGAAAAAATAAAAGAAATTCATGAACAAACTAATCACAGAGGCATTCACGAAAATTATGCCGAATTAAAACAAAAATATTACTTTGTAAAATTAAAAGAAATTATAACAGAATATATTAATAACTGTGAAGTTTGTAATCTAGCCAAATATGACAGAAAACCCCCTAAACCTAAATTTCAACACACTATAACACCACATAATAAGAATGAAGTTATTCACTTAGATATTTTCCATATAGAAAAGAAATACTACTTTACAGTAATTGACAAATTTTCAAAATATCTATACGTTAAAGAAACTACAGAGAAAAGTTCTGGTACCTTGGTCACTTTACTTCAAGAATATATTCATATGTTTGATAAACCTCAACTTATAGTTGCAGACAACGAATTTAACACAGCAAAAGTTAAAGAATTTGTAGAAAATATGCATTTAAAAATACATTTTAATTCTCCCAACAGTCATACAGGAAATTCTGATATGAGTAGGTGTCATTCTACACTTCTAGAACATATTCAAATATTAACCATTACAGAACCAAATTTAAATATTACGGAAAAGATTCTTAAAGCTGCAGAGTATTATAATAATACAATACATTCTACAATAGAAAGAAAACCTATAGAAATTCAACACGGAAATGTTGATACAAACGAAATATATAAGTTATTAGAATCTAAAAAGCATCAATGGATAAGTTATCATAATAGAAATAGGGAAACAATCAAATCCTATCCTCATGAAAAAGCCTATATCAAAAATTATGCTCAAAAACGACATAAAGAAAAACCAAAATTTCGAAAAGTTGAAGTTAAATTAGACAGTCAAAATAATATTATAAATAAAGGCAAGGGTAAACGAAATCTGAAAATACATCCAACACGGATAAAAAGACAGACAAAATATTTTAAAGGACCCAATACTACATAAATTAAGAAAGATACAAAAACCCAGTTCTATAAACTTACACGAAATAACAAAGATGAAATTAATCATGTGAAAAATGAAATTTTGTTACTAAAACTTTTTAATTATATTTTAGAGATAGATCAGGAAATTGAAAAGTTAATTGACAATGTAAACGCAGCAAAAAATGGAATAATGTCAAGATCTATTCTCGATATTGATGAAATAAATGAAAATTTTATAGGATTAAATGAACTCCAAGAAATCAAAATAAATATTTTTGGAAAAGATAATTCCAATTCTTTTGTAATAATTATAAGCATTCCTATATTCTTAGACGAAGAGCTTTCGACGTATTATTTAAGAATCATACCTTTCTCTAATAATACTATTATAACCAATATCAAAGAGCAAAAAGTTATTAAATACGAAAATAAAATTTATCCTATAAGTAAATACGTAAAGAATTTACAAAAATCAATTGAATGTACCCCTTGTGAAACTTCAGAATATGCAGATGAAAATTATGTAGAAGAAATAAATCAAGGCTTATTGTTAGCTATTAACTTTAAATCTAATATCGACCATAATTGTAATGAAAAAATGTATCATTCTTATAAAAACTTTTTTGTAAATTTCAATAACTGTACTGTAATCTTGAACAATAAGGCTTACAACAACAAAATAAAAACTTTTAATCATAAACTTCTAATTCAACCATGTTTAAATATATCAATAATCGATTCCAATATTAAAATTAAAGAATTAATGACACGAAATATTGAACATCAAAACAAGATAAAATTGATTGAATATAAGAATAATCGGAATACCATTGGTATTTCCGCTGTATTAGTTATTTGTATTTGTGTAATAATTATGTATTTTATACTTAAACAAAGATGTAAGAATATAAAAATCACAAACCAAATATGTGCCGAAGAGATACAACTAGACCATATAAATGTACCACTTAATGACATAAAAAATGTAAAACCTCAGGAGAGTCTCCAATCTAAGTCGGGGGGAGTTATAGAGAAATCTCATCCACAATCTATAACAATAACAATGCCAGCTTCGGCATCGTTAAAATAAACTAAACACATCCCATCCCATAGTAATACAGCTATGACACCATCGGTGTCGTAGAGATAAACAAAATGAATCGAAGAGACACTTGTGTAAACACAAGCATCCTCTTCGATAGATTCATCGTATCAAACTGCTTGGTTTGCAGTTTAAGGCACCGACACAGTAGATAGATTTACATTTGTGAGTCAGTTCGTTAGTTACCCTCATTCAATAAAGAACATTTAAAAAATTCATCTCTGGTTTTCTTTTCAAATATATAAAAAAATATATAATTCGCGCATCCCGCGATGCCATGTACAACGGGGTCCTGAAAAAGATAGTTTCACACTTCAGGTAGTTGATAATCAACTTCCAGTCGTCGCAAAATAGCAGAATTTTATCAAAGTCACGTTGCAACAAGATATTAATTACCTCGACTTTCGGACCTGTTCTGTACGCTACCAGATCGTCGGCGTACGCTATTATGTGAGGCATAGAAGCTAAGAGATCGGCAGTGAATATCGAAAACAAGATTGGCGAACCAACGGCTCCCTGTTGCAGACCATTTTTGATGTCAAAGACCGTGGTAGACGTTACGTCGCCACTTTTCACAACGAACTTCCTACCTATTATCATGTCATAGATCATGTACAGCAATGGTTTACTTATGCCGCGTCTGACCAGTTTGAGGAAGAGGCCCTCCAACCAAACGGTGTCGAACGCCTTCTCCAAGTCAATCAGACAAGCACCAGTACACTGATTCTTATTTTTGTTCCACTGAATGTCGGAAACAAGCTTCGATGCGGCATGTATGGTATCATGTCCCGCCCTGAATCCGAACTGATTGTCCGGTATGATTTCCTTATCCTCAGTCCACTGCTTCAGAACTCGAATGACTATCCTTTCAAAAACCTTGCTTATGCAAGGCAGAAGACTGATCGTATGGAATGCTCTTCTCAGCCCAATATGTCCCACAGAATACAACCCGCAGATATTTAAGATCAATACGCACAGGCACAGATACCTTCGGCCCGTACACTTAAGGGTATTAGCAACCAATTTAGTGCGCGCAAATTATAAAAAAATGATCATTGCAAATAGAATACATACTTCGAAAAACAGAATATGAAATGTTTATTCATTCAGCAGAACAAAAAAAAAGAAATACATAGCTCGCTTCATCAAGATTTGAACACAGAATCTGCAAACAGAGTAACGCACCAGCCCACTCGGCCAACAGACCCGAAAACTCTACTATTTGTTTTGTTCATATTACGTATGGCACACCTTACTTACATTCATAGCGCTATGTACATATATATATTTGAGATCTCGATGTAAGAAAAAATTTAGTTTAAAAATGGACATGAAGCTGAAGATTCTTAGAATCTCCATATTGTTTTCACGCCAAAGTCAATCAGCTCAAATCTGGCATCTACGCATATCTGATATGTAAGCGCTGTATGTAAATATGTGAGTATGTAAGTATGAAAGTATGTCACACCGATCTACCGAATCTCAAGTAGAAAAAACGTTCAAAGCGTCGAAGTCAGGTCTGTTGGCGGAGTGTGTTGGTGCACCCCTTTTTTTGTGTTGTTTGCAGATTCTGTGTTCAAATCTGGCTGGTGCTATGTACTTTTTTTTTCTTTTTTATAGGCAATATCACTTTTTTTGTTTTGTCTTGTATGAATAAACATTTCATATTGTTTTCTGAAGTACATATTATATTTTCAATGAATATAATTTTGTGGCATGATTGGTTGGATTCAATATGGCATGATTACATAAATGCGTATGAAATCCTTCCCGCCGTAAGTAGTATGTGACATACTTTTATGCTAATTGAATATACTAGGCTCGCCCGTCGTCGAAATTCGACGATAGTGTTTAAATGTGTGCTATGATATTTTCTCGTAATAATATAACATAATTTCTTTAGTTTACCAAAGTTATACTCAACCGTTTTTTACCTTTCCAATTGTGTAAGTATCGTGCCATTCGATTGAGTAGAACGGCGTATAAGCGTACCAGAAAAATCGGCAGCACGTATTTATATATAGAAGATATAGGTAGGTAATAGATCCGCTCGTTTTTTGCCTAAAACATGGGGATTCTTGCAAGTGGAAATTTGGTGTAACTGAGCTTTGTTACGTATATATTTTTGCTTTCGGTTCCAGTCAAAAGCTGCTGATTACCGAATCGCCTGACGTAGATAACTCTTGTACGCAATGACTCGAGACCTGGAAATGACCAACGTTCGTTTGGAATGAAATTGTTTTACAATAAGTATTTAAACAAATCAATATATTTGAGTTGGTAATGGGTACAAATATAGCATCTATGTATGTAAGTCAGGATTCATATGATGTGTGGTGATTACGATTCACACTATCTCTTTTTATTTTGCTTCATTAATTTTATTTATCCCCGCAGTGTATGAAATGTGCGAAAAAAATTAAAAATCAAGATTTCCACTTACATACTTACACTTACATTCCACTACAATACCGAATTACAAAATTGGAACAAAGTAGGATACAAATAAAAGAATCGTGACGTGAACGTGTGAATCCCGACTAAGTTACCCAACATAATTTAACATTCTTATACAGGAACATTTAAATCCATCCTTAACGAATTACTTTGGTTTCCGTCCACGTGGAGTAGGCTTTCCCTTTTTGATAATACCTTTCTTATCATCTTCAGCTTTTCGTTTGAGATTGGGAGTCGATGGTAGAACCTGAAAAAAAGCAAATATTAGTCTTCAATCCAATTCAGCATCCGATTGAATCGGAACTATACCTTAAAGAAACTATCCAGTCTTCCTTGAGTTGAGGTGTTTTTTGATTTTAAAAGCTTCTTTGCTCCGGACCGTACTCGATCCTCGCTAAACTGTCTATCACCACAAAGGTACTTAACCAATCCTTCCTCATCTGGATCTGTCCATTTCAGCTGGTAGAATATGGTAAATACAAGTGCTATATTAAGGACAAGCACATACAATTAACTTACATCAACCTCTTCTGGATTAGCGACCACAGGAGTGATAAATAGTTGACGTGCAATTTGGTAATTCCAATCTTCTGGAACGGTGTATTTTTTTCTGTCAATGTTCTCCAAAATTGTTTCAATGTCTCTGTATGTATTGATCATCTCAATGGCTCGCTTTGGGCCAATTCCTTTAATGCTGTCACAATAATCACAGCCCAACAAAATGCACAGATCTATAAACTACAAAACCTAACATTAACGAAGCGCCACATAATAAACACTGATACGTACTTCACTTGAGTTCAACTCAAATCCTTTCAAAATTTTCTCGTAACTATACTCCTTTACAGGCATCTTCCTGGCTTCGCTGAATGTCAAATGTCTCAGCATAATAGAAGAGCCGAAAGTAAGTGCATCCATATCTTCTGTTGCAGTTGCATACACCTTTCCAGCCTTCACAAGTGATGCGCATTGTGCTTCAGCTTCACATGGTGCATCTACGTATGGAACTCCCATTAATTTCAGCAATTCCTTTGCCTCAGCAGCATGTTCTTTTGTGACGCGAACAAGCCTACGATTAAATTTATCCATATCAGCTTCATCACCAGCTTCTGTTGCTTTTTCCAATGCTTTTTGGGCCTCTTCGCGACGCTCTGCACGTTTTGCCAATTCACCAGACTTTAAATCTGGCGGCTTACCATCGAACACATACACTGGTTTAATACCATTCTCCAATAAACGAATAGTTCTGTAGAACATACCCATTAAATGGGAAGTGGTTTCTCCATCGACATTTGTTAGCTGCGCACCTAAAATAATAGTCGTAAGTACAACATTAAAGTGATATAAAGCCGGGTGCTTAATGAAACATATCAAACCTTCACTTCGGACAGCAATCAAGAACTGATAAAGACACATAGAAGCGTCAATAGCAATCTTTCGACCTGCAATTTGAAATATCATTTTATTGAAATACTGCTATGGTTGTACAAGATAGAACATACCAAAGAAGTTCTTGATTTCACCTTCCTTCACTGCAAATGGTGCAATATCCGCAATAAGTTTTGATAATCCTAGAATTCCCATGATAATGTTGTTCTTCTAATTAATAATGATACAGTAAACAGATTCTTGGACGATTTATTGGGCTAGATCAATGCCGCATTCAGTTTGACATACCCGCCAATAATTCGCACGCCAATTTTGAAAAGTCATTTGAAATTTCACATGTTTTGAGTTGCCAACTGTACGCGATTTTGTGTTGCCAAATGTTTTTGTTTTGGCATAATGCCGATAAGATGGTATAGACAAGAAAATGCAAGACTTAATATATCTATTGAGCAAATAAATATTTATGTATTAGCTAAACCACTTCTAAGTCAGCCGCAATTTAATGAATTTAATTATATCTTATATGTTCAATTGAAAAAAAAATTCAAAAAAAGCTACTACTACTACAAGAAAATGCAAATCACTTATTTATTTTACAGATGTTAGAATATAAATGAATTTGGAATATTTTAAACATATTTTACAGGAATACGGTATCATGATACATATCATGATATTACATGATCTATAGAGATCATTGGGCATAATAAAATACACCTATAGTCTTTCAACTTTTCAACAAATTTATTAAAGAATTTTAAAATTGAACAATGTTTTTTTCTGCTCGTTATAAACTAGAAGAACTCTAGAACAAAATACCGAAAAATGTTAAATTAATTCGTGTACGTATCGATCAACAGTCTTAACATATGTATGTTAAAATAAGAAAATATATCTTGAAATTGAAATAATTTATAAATAAAAAATAAATACACCATATCCACGCATATAAGAAAAAATATCCTTTTTTCGACCATTCAACACTTGACAACAGAACGGCATTACCATATGAGAGTGCAATTAGCGTGTCACAATTTCGGTCGCCATTACTGTTTTACCAGAAATTTCCCTGATACTGGACAAATACAAGTTTTTCCAAAAAGCATGTCGGCTGACGGTGAAAAAGATAAATCCATTGAAAATATGGTACGTAAATCAACACAAAGTGTTTTAAATTGAAAAATAGCATTCATTACGTGATTGTGAATACAAGTTTTGTGATAGATCAACTGATTTTCATCTGAAATCATGAAAATAAGTTTCGAGCGCGTCACAGTATATAAACATGGCGTCAGTTTGTGTTGTCAAAAAAAAGTTCACGTATTTACCCTAACTATCTGAGCGAGAAAGATTTGATATTTTTTTTCTTGATTCACTCGTGGTTTTCCAAGGGAGAATAAAAAAAACTACAGTTTCAAAGAATGATTAATATGAATTCTAATGCATAAAGCGTTTTTGCATATAACAAGTGTGGCAACGTAGTATACAAGTTTTTCTTCTGTGTTTTCAGGAAAAAGAGAAAGCAGCACCAACAACAGCGGCAGCTGTGGACGATACTGCAATAGCGATTGAGGGAGCTTCATCGGCCACAGTGGCAACAAATTCAACTGATAACAAGATTGAACTCGAGAAGAAATCCAGCACAAATTCTTCAGCAGAAGGAAAAATGACCGATGTCGAGGAATCAGGTAAATACAATAGTCTAACGCGCATAAGAGAAAATATTTGTTTTTATTTGACATGAGGTAGAGTGCAACGATACTGCCGGCTTGGTGTTGACAGTTAGTGGCTTGGTATTTTTCGGTGTGTTTTGCTTTGCAACTTGTTCTAGGTTCGAATCTCGTTGAGGATTTTTACTAGTGGTTTGGGGTTGTGTTTTATTTACGAAATCTTGTGATATTGAGGTTGAGCAGTAAGAGAATCCTTGAAATTTGTTCATACTGAACCCTGAACAATATGGTTTTCGTGTAGTAATGTTCAAGGAAGAGAAAAATATCAAGTTCTTTCATTGTTTGACTGCCCTCTTGTAGCGGTTAAGCATTCCAAACTTGAGAACAAAAATGCAGCCTATTTTTTATTTTTTTCTTTTTATTTTTGCCACATCCGCTTCGATGCACGTGGGTGTACAGCGATTTTTCGCGAACTTATGTTTTTTAAATGATTTGAGACATCAACCAACCAAGCCAGCATTGGAATAACTGAAAAAGTAAGCCCAGGACAAAATATATGAGTCAGACTTGAGGAAAATAACAAAGTATTTGTTTATCTGTCCAAAGGAAGCTGTAGCTTACATATTCTCACAAATCAAGATTTTTTTTTTCCAAAAAACAATTTAAAATTGTCTGCAAATTGTTTGGTTTGCTGAATTGGCTTCAAGCTTAAACAATCGTACCCAAAATCCTAGCTAACCCTGCAGCAAACAGAAGTGTATAACATCTTAGCGAGCTAATCGAGAGTATCGCTGATGATGAATTCAAACAATATAATTTCTTCTCATGCAATCACAAAAAAACAGAAAATTAGTTTCAAAAGTCAATCGAAATATACAGAGATTTGCATACATTAATTTATCTTACATTTATTATGAACATTCCCTTCTGCACAGAGGTGTATATTTTTATTACATTTTGAAAAGCTGTTATGCTATGTCTGCCTGTGAGCTGACTTAAGGAAGGTGTTGTCTTCCTATAATAAATTAAATTTTCACACGGGGACGCGGGAATACCTTTCAATAACGACTTCAAAATGTCACAATGGACTGTAACTTCGAAATTGTAAAGGTCTTTATTTAGACTCCTAAAATGCAGAATAAATTCTTGATATTCTTTACATCGTTTGGTTGGATTGATCTTCACTCATTGACTTCTGTTTAAGCGAAATAAGGAAGTGAAGAGGTGTGGGGAAGACATGATGTCCCTCTGCAAGGTCCCTGCTTGGCCGCATATAGAATTTGGAGTAGGTTAAAGTTTGGGTGTGTACGAGCTCTGTTTATACCGATAACACCATTATGGCATCAATTCATATGACCTGTGATCACGGCACCAAAAATTCTTCGGCTTTTCTAAATCTAAGCGTCCAGATTCGATCTGTGAACATGTTTGCGTTCTTTGCTTGAAAAAAACTGAATCAGTTCCGTTCTATATATTTAATTTTGGGCAGATATACACAAGTATGTACGCAGAGGTAGGTAGTTACTTGTACAAGATTTGATCAGTGGCAGTTTACCTAATTCATTAACTTAAATTTGTATGATTTCAGTTGAAAAGGAAAACCCAGAGATTGATGAGAATTCGCAAAATGATACACCATCTGCTGAGATAAAGAAAGACTCAATCAAAGCATTAGACGAAGAAAAGGATGCTACAGATAATAAAGCAAAAGACGATGACGATGATGAAGAAACAATTGAAGAAAGTGAGGAGGAAACAACACGACCCCCTCGGAAAGAAACAAAAAAAGATACAAAAAAAGATTCAAAAAAATCTGATGCAAAAGAGGAAAACGGAACTGACACTGCGGCAACTGATAAAAAGAAACCAAAAGATGACAAACCAGATGATGAAGGCGGTGAGAATGACGATGAGGATACAACACTTGCAGACTTTCCAAAAATATTCGATAATATTAATAAAACCAGAGTAGATGGCTTACAAACACTTTACACGGTAAATACATAAAAACTGTTACATTCAAAGACATGGTATAATTCTAATTTCTTCACATGTGTTCTTTGGTTTCGTTTCAGATTTGCTTTGGTGCTCAAGGCAAAAATAATGTTGTTAAGAAGAATCTGCGATCATTCTCTGGTTTTAAATTTAATGAAGACAGCAATGAGTATAAGAAGAAAGTGGATTCGGTAAAGAAGATCGATACTAAGTCACTCAAGTCTATTTGCGATATATTGGTGTTAGATCGTAAAGGTAGTCTGAATAAGACCAAAAAAAAAATTGTCATTGTTTACATTGGTTACGTTTAACAGGTTCTAAGGAAGATATCTCAGACAGAATTTTGAAGTTTTTGTTGGAGCCGAACGAATCGGCATTGATTAAAGAATCCGTGGAGGATGAAGAAGATGACGAAGAGGAAGATGATGATGAGGAGGATGCGGGCGAAGAGGAGGAAGAAGAAGAGGAGATCAGCGAAGAGGAAAATAAGCGTAAACGTAAACGACCGAATCAACGCGGTGCTAAAAACTCCACCGGACGTCCGAGACGTGCAACGGCTGGAAAAAGTAAACTACACTCTTTGCAATTAAATGTATTTCTTCTTACTTGGAATTTTTCTTCTTTTAGAAATGTCAGCATATGTGGATTTTTCTAGTTCTGAAGAAAGTGTCCAGAAAGCACCGGTTTCAAAACGTAGACGAAGAAATGATGATTCTGAATCTGGCTCAGATGTAAGTCCTTATCGTCCGTAATTGAACAATCGATAATTTATAGAATTTTCAGTATAATCCATCAGGAAATTCAGATTCAGATGGTGGTCGGAAACGCCAGTCAACTCGTTCAACTGGTCGCAGTCGTGCAGGCACAAGAAAAGGCCGAAGAAGAGGATCAGATTCAGAGGAAGAATCAGAAATATCAGAGCAAGATAGTGACGTAAGTTCGAAACGCAAAACCGGCATAGAAACACTTCAACTGTTCAACTCACTTTGTTCTTTAGGTGGCACCAAAAAGAAAACGCTCAGCTCCCGTCGCAAAGCCTTCGAGAGGTCGAATAACTGGCAGATCATCAAGACGTGGTACAACCAAGAAGCGAAACGATTCAGAAAGTGAAGATGAACCAACAGAAGAAGAATTATCAGATGTGGGAAGTGATAGAAGTGAGGTATGCATTACATGTTATAACTAGGTATTTGGACCTTTGACTTATGCAATAATCTCGCAGGAGGACTCAAAGAAAAAAAAGCCCAAGAAATCTCTCGCTCCAGCAGCTCCATCAGCGAAAAATAGCAAAACAAATAATAAAGCAAAGACTCCCGTAAAACGTAAGACATTTATGAATTAACATTACATTCGTAAGCGAAATTAAATATAAATGTTGTATTTAACAGCTGCAGCTAAAGCCAAGAAATCTAAGAAAGATTCTTCTGGAGAAGAGGACGATAAGGATGAGTCCGAAGATGAACCCTTGACAAAGAAGGGAAAACCATCTTTTCCAACGGTAAGATAGAAAGAAATAATTCAATTTATTTAGCTTTCAATTGACGGTGCGGTAGAGACGGTTTAAGGACATTGTTTACTTAGCAAGTCATGTCTATTGAAGTTATACAATCCGGGGCGGAGTCAGGTCTATTTTCCAGCAGCCTTTCATGTTATGAGTGCGATTGTTGTCTCACGAGTGGAGGGATCTAGTGGGTTTGTGTGCCGTCCGTCAAAGTAGAGACACATCCAAAAATATTGAAGGGGATTGTAACATTAGGAAAAAGATACACAGCTCATCAAAGAAGAGCAGAAATATTTGAATAAGATTTAGAAACGCCTGCTAAAATTCATTTTCAGATCTGTAACAAGGAGTGGTAAATCGTTGTTAAATATTTCCCATTCATTCCACAATAATAAGGCGCTTGGACAATAATCCACCTTGCTACCCATTGATGCATGATATGATTATTATGGTCCTGTGTTGCTAAACCACAGCATCATCATTATGGGTGTTTTCATAAACGTCGAAAATCTGCGCTAGTATAATCGCATTTTATTTCTCATGCGTTTTTGAACACACACGGTGCAGAATGTATGCAGTCTTGCCTTAGTACAAAATATTTGTCTTCCAATCGACCCTATTTGCAGTCAATAAAGAATGAATGCACAATCTGCCCGACATCGATGAACTATTGACGTTTATGGACAGTGCAGTTCACCTAAGTTAGTATGATCGTTTATCTGCATTAATGAAGATGGATAACGCAGTCCTTTGTTAGTCTGACGTTTATGAAAACACCCTATCTCTCATACTGCACAGAGACAACTTTGTAGTGTTGGGTTTATTCGCTCCTGAATTGGAGATGAAAGAAATTTGGTAGTTATCGGACTCCTTACAATTAAAACGAGAAATGTTGATTTCCAGCGATGGTTAATTGATTTTCCAGAGCGCAGTGGACGCGAGTCTGCACATAAAGGGTGATTTTTTAAAAGCTATAGGAAAGTTTCTCAAAAAAAAAAAAGACATAAAATTCAGAAAAATGCATGAAATCTTTATTTGAATCGATAGTACGGTCCATATACTTTAATGTTTGAAGATTATTTCATGCAAATGTGGACCTTGACTGCGAATCAAATGGTCCATCCGCTTAGTCCAATTTTGGCATACTCTTTCCAACATTTCGGCCGGTATCTCACGAATAAATGCTTTAATGTTGCATTCCAATGCGTCAATTGAAGCGGACTTGTCTGTATAGACATGAGCTTTAACATAGCCCCACAAAAAATAGTTTAAAGGCGTTAAATCGCACGATCTAGGCGGCCAATTGACCGGTCCCGAACGTGAAATAAAATTCACCGAACTCGCCCCTCAATAAGTGCATTGTTGCGCGTGCTGTGTGGCATGTGGCACCGTCTTGTTGAAACCACATGTCATGCAAGTCAAGCTCTTGTATTTTGGGCAAAAAAAAAGGTGGAAATCATCTCACGGTAGCGCTCACAATTTACAGTTACGTTAAGATTCGCATTATCTTTGAAGAAGTACGGTCCAATGATGCCACCAGCCCATAAACCGCACCAAACTGTGATTTTTTCTGGATGCATTGGTAGCTCTTGCAATGCTTCGGCTGATATTCACTCCAAAATCGATAATTCTGCTTATTTACGTACCCATTGAGCCAAAAATGAGCTTCGTCGATTAAACTGACCATAAAATGGAAGAAGCGCGCGATGAACTTTCTTAACAGAGCAAGCATTTTGATAATAAAATTCAATAATTTGCAAGCGTTGTCCGTTTGTAAGACGATTCATGGTTAAATTATAGACCAAACTGAAGATGTTTGACAGTGAAACAAAACACGAAACGTGCGTCAGCTGTTTAAACCAGTGTTGCCAAAAAGATAATAGCTAAAAAATCACCCTTTACATATGTGGCACGGGGAAATATCGCTGACAGTTCTTTTTAGCCCACATCTAGATCACCCTAATCACTGGGGGGGAACATTATCACGCACTACGTGTGTGGTTCCCGAAGAATTTTTACACAGGCTCTTTAATAGTTATAATCTTCAAAATGATAAATAATAGGTCAATGAATTCGTAAACTAATTACTTACTTAATGTGTACTCTTCTCTTTCGCAGGATGAGCAAATAAAGAGCTATGTTAAGGAAATTTTAGATAAAGCCAATTTGGAGGAAATCACAATGAAAACTGTATGCAAACAAGTGTACGCTAAATATCCAGACTTCGATCTAACCGAGAAGAAAGATTTTATCAAGTCCACTGTAAAAGCGGTAAGTTATTTTTTTTTGTCAATGAAAACCGAAAATTAATTCAATATTATGTTCGTTTATTTTTCAGCTCATTGCGGCATAAAATTAAACATTTAACATTTTACTTTAAAGAAACCTTCCGCTATCTATGTTACCAAAGACCATATAATACCAAGGTAGTGCACATCATACAACAAATATTTTGAACATTTTTGTATGAGGGATTCTATAACACTCTCAGATCTATAACGGATTTATTTTCTTCTTAAAAGGGTGAGAATAGCAGAGGAGAAGAAAGATAATTATAAACAAAAACTTGTGTGGGACTTGTTAGGTTAGGAGTGCATATCCTCACAGATATGTATACATTGCTTATGGGGACACCATTTTGCGATCGTGGGCACCTAAGAATTTTGTGGCTTCGATTTTTGGTGGCAATGCAATGTGTATAGTGTAAATGATAAATACTTAGTTATTTAATTGATACATACTTTCACATGTTTTCGCAATAGATCTAAAATGAAAACTTCCAAAATTGTTATTTTATGGTCTAGACATAAACTCACGTTGTTCTTCTTAATACGAAATGAAAATTAAAAACATGTTTTTTTTTATCAACGTCAATGAACAGATCTGACGGAGCATTTTTTTCCAAATTCACTATTATTTTGTATACATTCTTTTTTCTTGAAGATGGGCTTGATTAAAATGAATACGTTTTCCTATAGAACAGAAAAAAAAATAAATAATTTGATATCTCATCGAATAAATGTCAATATTGATATTATGAAAATATATTGAGTATACTTAACATCTCGCATTGTCTTCCCTCAAATTTTCTTCTGGCAACTCATAGGAATTTGTGATGTGATTATTTTAGGTATTTCATCTGTCTACCTTTTTCGACAACGGACACATTCTATGAGGTACTGAGCACAATATGTGTAGCTATGATTTTGGCTATAGTTGCATTAAATTCTGCCGAAATGGGATTGTTGTCAGGATCGTGACTTAGCCGTTTAGGTACTAAAGAAGCTCAGTTTTTGTCTATCTTTGAGGAGTTCTTTTGAACATACACGTTTTATACTAGCAAAATAGATTTCATTAGCTGTGACTGATGTGAACGAAAGGATATTTGTGTATACACATGATCTGAGCATTCGCTGTTCAAGATTGACCCTATGCCACTTAAGCCGCAACTGACAATTGATAAAAACCACCCCTTTCTACTTTCTTTTTTGATAAAAAATAAAAAAAATTTAAATGCCTTTTATAATAAGTAATTCCTCTTTGTGAGAATGAATATATCCCGCGTTCCGAACGATCGGCCGTGCCCGCGAGAGCTTTTAGTTCAAAATTCCGGTATGCGCTATCTTGGTATCATATGGTCTTTGATGTTACTTTTTAAAACGTTTGTTTGAACTGTACACACATACAGAAATGAAGCGACAAGCGCCAACATTTTGTATGACAAACAAAACTAAAAACCTCTTTCGATAAAGTTATTATTTCTCTCTGGCCAGTACAAAAAAAAAAAAACTAACAAATGAAAAAAAAATCTAAGTATATATTTTTAATATTTCGACACACGGAAGCCAGAGACAAAAGAAATTTAATAAAATATATATAAAGATATGCGAAAAGAACGAGAGATAATTTAATTTGTTTGTTTGATTTTTTCGAAAAAAAAAATCTTGAAGTCTTTGAATTTGTACACAGCTTTTTTTCTTAAAAATTGATTTTAGTTTAAAAAAAAGGAGAATATGAATTTTAATAGAAAAAAGATACTGAAAAACGTTCACTCTAGATATTTATAACAAGAAAAAAAGTATATATATTTAATGTTTAACAAAGAACAAAAGAGGTTTATTGTATAAAAAACAGAAATCAAACATACGGCAAAATGCCCTATGAAAAATAAAATATCTCAATAGATCCATGTTTCAAAAATAAATGTGTTTTCCCTCCTCAAAAGCAAAAAAAAAAAAAAAAATAGCAAACAAAAAGAACGTCTTCACATTTGCGGACATGCAGACATTTTCTTATGTTTTGCACATATATATTTAATAACAGAATACAATTACAAAATTTCTTTTGTTCTTTTGTTGGCACATAGAACTCTTAGTTGTATTTCTCATTTATGATACAAATTTGAAACAAAAAAGGCTTTGGTGGTGCTCCCTTTTTAGTGTCTGTCAGTGGACAGATTAAAAAAAAAAAAAGTTATAGTAGTCTAACAAACTGTTAGGTGTATGATTATTTCCTGAATTTTCCAATCGCAATAAATTGTATAAAGAAAACACAATGTAGTCTGCATACACATGTAATACAAGATCGAAAGTAAATACATTCGAACGTACAAAGTGAACATTTTTGATTGAAATGAGTTGATAGGAAAGCTGATATCTGTTATTGCTTGTCGCTCTTCGATATTCTAGTAAGAAATTACTGCATATGCATCATTATATATAAAGGGTTTTCCAATAGGGACTTGACAACTTTGAATTTAATTTGTGAACGCACTCTTTCACTAATCATCAATCTGTCACTATCAATTTATTCAGTAAACTCAACATTTTCATCATGGTAAAGCATACGAACGAGCAACGTCTACAAATTATAAAAAATTGTGATCGCAACTTTAAGAGTGCAAAATCATCTTCAGTGACGAAGCTCATTTTTGGCTCAATGGGTTCGTCATCATCATCTTCTGACCCGCATCATCCACTAAAGGGGTCGCGGGAGTAAACCACGCACGAGAGATCGCCAGGCAACTCGATCCTCCGCCATCGACTCTAAATTATCAGGAGCAATGCCCAAGCGTAACTCGGCGAGTTTTTGGACTTGGTCCAGCCACCTCGTCCTGGGTCTGCCAAGCGGTCGCCTACCTGATGGAATCGCATTCAACGCCCGCCTCGGAAGTCGTGATGATAGGGACATTGGTGCCACGTGACCAAACCACCGAAGCATAGCCCTTTCCGTTCGAAGAAGCCGCAGCTCAATGTTGAGTTCTTTGCGCACTGCCGTGTTTCTCACCCTATCCCGGCGAGTAATTCCCACAACAGCACGAAGAAATCTCATCTCAGCAGCTTGCATTCGCGATCTTATCCAAAATACCAAAATTTCATGACCATAGGTGAGAATTGGAACAAACTGAGTTGAAAATCGCTAACTTGGCTTTGACACCAAGCTCGGCCTTTCTGATTACAGAACTACAAAGCTGTGTCAAAAACTGACCCAGTTTGACCAATCCTACAGGAAAGCTCAGCATTACTCCTTCCATCACTAGTGAAAAAGACCCCGAGATACTTAAACTTCTCCACCTGCTTCAATGGGACTCCACTAACATGCAGAGTGCATTGAACAGGCGTTCTGGAAATGACCTTAACCTCCGATTTGTCCACGTTAACCCTCATTCCAGCATCAGCACATACGGCCACAAACCTATCGAGTGCGCGCTGGAGTTCCGTCTGGGAGGATGTGAGGATAACTAAGTCATCTGCAAAAAGAAGATGACTTACCCTCAACTCTCCCAATGTGAAACATTCCTCATCTCGGCTGCGCTACAACATCCAGTCCTTATATACAATGAAAAGGAGAGGTGACAAGACACACCCTTGGCGAAGTCCAACGCCCACGGTGAAAGGTGTTGAAATAGCACCGTTTACCCGAACACAGCTGCTACAGTTTGTGTATAGAGACTGAATGGCCCTCAGAAGAGGACCATCAATCCCATACTCCTACAGGACACTCCAGAGTTTACCTCGAGGGACTCGGTCATATGCCTTTTCCAAATCTACAAAACAACTGTAAATGGGTTTGGCATACTCCCAAGCCTTCTCAAGTACCATTGTTAGAGTGAAAAGCTGGTCGGTTGTACTTCTGCCGGGGCAAAAGCCGCACTGTTCATCCCCCATCCTGGGCTCGACCATACCTCTAGAACTCGCTTCCAACACCTTAGCATAGACTTTCCCGGGGATACTTAAAAGAGATATGCCCCTGTATTTGGAGCAATCTCTTTTGTCCCCCTTCTTGAAAAGTGGGACAATCGCCCCAGTTTGCCAATCGCCAGGTGTCTCACTGCGTTCCCAGTGCACTTTAATGACACGAGAGAGCCATAAAACTGCCTCTTTACCCATTGCCTTAAGCATTTCTGACAGGATTTCATCCACATCGGCGGATTTGCCAATTTTTAGCGATTCAATAGAAAATGACTTCCTCCACCGTTGGACTATTCTCCGCCCCACTCAAGACTACGGGTCTGTCATCCTCAGTGTCCTGTTTGCGATTGAGCAGCTCCGAAAAGTGCTCGCTCCATCTGCTCAAGATGCCCGCCCGAATTTCCTTCCTCTGAGTCGGCGAATGGTTTGCCAGAACATCTTATTCGCAGATCTTTGGTCGCTTTCCAGCTTCTCGCCGAACTCCTTCCAAGACAAATAAAATAAAATAAAATAAAAAAAATAAGACTGGGTTCGTCAATAAGCAAAATATGCGATATTGGTCGGGTGGAAATCCGCATGTGCTTCATGAATCACCACTTCATCCACAAAAAATTAACTGTTTGGTGCGGTTTGCATGCCGGCGGCGTTATTGGGCCGTATTTTTTGTCGACGATAACGATCATCACGTTACTGTGAATGGTGAGCGTTATCGTGACATGATTACGGATTTTTTTGGCCCGAATTGGCAGATATGTTCTTGGACGACATGTGGTTTCAACAGGATGGTGCCACAAGCCAGCACAGCACACGTTACAATCGATTTATTGAAGAGTAAGTATGGTGAGCGTGTTATCTCAAGAAATCGCCTCGTTCGTGCAATTTAACGCCGCTTTACTATTTTCTGTGGGGCTACGTTAAGTCATTGGTTTACGCCAAGAAGCCAACGACGTTGCAAGAGCTGAGGGCCAACACTGAACGCAAAATAGCGGCCGTTTCGGGCAAAATATGTGGCCGAGTCGTTGAAAATTGGGCCCGCGATGGCCATATGAACGAAGTCGAGTTCCATTCATAAATGTTTTGATTGTACCTCAAGCCGATAATAAAGCTTTTGAAATACCCCAAATGGCTGGCGTTTTATTTAAAAAAAAGTTGTCAAGTCCTTATTGGAAAAACCCTTTATATATATTATATAGAATTACAGAATAAGCTCCTGGTTTGCTATATTCCCTGCAATGAATGGAAGGATTAGTTGATGTCTCGGAGTCATGGGTAAGCTAGTAAGCGCATATGCAGATAACTTAAGAAGTGGAAAGGCGGAAAGAAACGTTTCCACTGCACTGTTATTGAAAGTAAACAAATAAATAAAATAAGCTGAAAGAATTTTGAAACTAAGGGACAAGGAAAAAGAGGACGCGCTACAGTGGTGAGCACATAAGGGAAACTTCGTAAAGGCAGTCGTGCGAAACTTGGACTGAAAGTATTTTTTCTATCTGCTAATCGAAGATAATATTTTATACACGCGGTTGATATGTAAACTGAAATCATTTTCACAAAATTGTATTCATAATCGTCATTTGGAATCTAATTTTCAAATAAATTGATAAGTTGCACAATTGCTCGAGTTACATGTCATGTAACTTACTAAATATCGGCAGTACAATAAATAGTACTTTTAATGAACCAAGTCGGTGAAAGCTTGTCAAAAAGCTCAACAGGTGATCATAAACCAAGCCAGGCTTGAAAACATTAGATGAGTCTGTCTGTAGCAGTGGTTGGTCATAAGCCAAGTCGAGCCAATGACTACAAATGGCTTGCAAACAACGTGCTGCAATCAACATTAATTATGTAAATATCATCGAGAAATACGAGTAGATAAACAAGTGCAAAGGCATTCTGTTTATGTGGAAAAATCGAAAATATAGTAAATAAAATAATTAATTTGCCAATTCCTAAATAAAGTGATTAATTTCTTTGCTCCGGTTTCGCTTCTAGCTGTAAGAAAAACCTTATTTGGTTATAGTAGTTGCTTTCTCAAGTTGTTTGCACGAGGGGAGTAACGGCTGCCCCATGAGAATACTTTTAGTATTACAGTAGGCATATACGAATCGTGAGGTAGGAGTACGTGTTTCAAGTCATTCGAGTGACGAATTTTTGTTGGATGGGTTAATGGACAGGTAGAGAGAATTAACTAGGTATGCAAGCGAGTCAACTATACAAATTGATCAAATAAAGGGTGTTTTCATAAGCATCAGACTAACAAAGGACTGCGTTATCCATGTTCGTTCATTAATGCAGATATACGATCATACTACCTTAGGGGAACCGCAGTACCTACTGTTAATAAACGTCAATAATTCATCGATGTCGGGCAGATTGTGCAGTCCTTCTTTTTTGACTGCAAATAGGGTCGATTGGAAGAAAAACATTTCGTACTAATGCAAGCCTGCGGACATTGTGCACCGTGTGTATTCAAAACCGCATGAGAAAAGAAATGCGATTGTACTAGCTCAGATTTCGACGTTTATGAAAACACCCAAATTACTGCAGGTAGAATTTGCTGGACGAAGAGGGACAACTCGTAGAAAAGTGTCAGTCATTTCTGTAAGCTGTTAAACGACGATGATAGAGAGAATACCGTCTCCACGAACTAGACGAGGTCAAGATAGCGATATCGAGTCTAAAGTCGAATAATAATGCTGGAGCAGACGCACTCACCTCGATATACAGCGATTTAAAAATTTATTGTGAACAAAAAAATTATATTTCCTTTCGAAAATTGCGCGCTTCTTCATGCTGGTCTTATGATATGATTCCCATGTTGGGAAGCCGTTCGTTAAGAACGGAGTAGCAGCTTTGTCCTCTGGCTTAATCCATTTTGTTTACGCATCAAAGGATACATGCCATGGAAGCCTAGGTTGGCCTTCTTAAGGGTCAGCTTCGAGTGGCTGTTGAACTTCAGCCTTTCCGTGAAGTTAACGCCAAGATACTTGACTTTTTTGTCTGTTGTTATTTTCCTACCGTTAGGGAGCACCATCTTAATGCTCCGACATTTAGCTGCTGATCTGCATTTACCTCGGGATGGTCTCCTTAAGCACATAAGTATAGATTTCTAGCATTGATACGAATACCCCATTTGGTGTAGTAGCCAAATTTGTTCGCTGTCTGGATTTCGACCCTTCGCGGTGCGTTAAGTGATGACTTCGAGCTGGCAGAAGTCAGTGAGTCATCTGCGAATAGACAACAGCTCACTGTGTTGGTTGGAGCGGGTTAATCTGCCCTGTAGATGTTGAAGAGCATCGGTCCCAGCTCAGTTGATTGGCTGCCTTCCACTTGAAGGTAGAATCTTCTGGAATGCAGACTGCTATAGGCTATTTTGATGAGTTAGTCGGGGAGTCCCATCTAATTCAGCTTGTAGATGGCTCTCTCGAATGTTTTTTTCCCGAAATTCATACACTCACCCCTATTCTCTTAGGCGAAGTGACAAATTGTCACGTCAAGTATTTTTGTCACATCATATCAAAATGTGTATTCTTGAATGCAAATGAGGTTATACAAATCCATGCTATTTATTTCTTACCCCAAGTAAATTCAGTCAAGTAGCATCACTTTCCATTCGGTTCGTGTATTTACTGAGCATTTGTAGGGTTTGGTTCGATGTATTTCCTAATATTTGTAGTTTAGATTGTTTTGTTGCAGAATTTGGACGTTAGATCGCGTCTGTGGTGGTGTAATTGTCTGGCTTTCGTTTTTTATTGGTTCATATTCGATTCGATTTCCCTTTTTGTTTTGTGTCGAATGAATGATCGATGCTACCAACTCTTAAGAAACTTTTTTTTTCGCCTAACACCACCTATGCTTGAAATTATACAACGCGCAACCTTCAGTAAAGCCTGCAGGCAAAATTATCTTTCAGTAAAAGTTTCAGTAGGTGTTGTTGTTGCTTTGCGTTGAATTTTTCCTACTCAGCTTTCTGAGTATCTCAAAAAAACACGGCTATTATAACCGTTAACCTAGTTGAAACAAATTTAGATTCCAAGCAACATAATTATTCTGCGTACTTCGGTGTCACCCACAAAAATGCAAGTGACAAAATTACTCCCATTCTATCTCACTTTTTCATAAAATGTGACTAAGGGAATGCACAATATCATCGCGAGGGTGTCACATAAAGTGACTAAAAGAACACAAATTTGTCACAGTGACATATATTTTTTGGTGACACGACTGAGAGAATAAGGGTGACTGCCTGCAGAGCTTTTTAAAGCAGCTGGTAGAGCTCAAGTATCAACTCATCTGTGTGATTAGGTCCGAGGAAGCATGGATGATAAGTGGCATCTGAGTATCGTTAGCCCGATGAACAAGTATGGAGACCACATTGACAGCCAATCATCAATGGATAAGTGTCCTTAACATCACATATAAAATATTTCGGCGATTTCAATGTCGCGTATAAAAACGGGCATAGAGACGAGCTATGCACTACTATGTCACCTGACAAACTCGTCAGGCATTTGCTAGCATTGAAATAAAAGCACCTAAAACGGGTCTGGCGGTGAATGTGGACAAAGCGTATATATATATATATATATATATATATATGTATATGCTGCCCTTAAGAAAAAACAGTAAACAGTATAAACAACATCAGTACCGAAATCCAACTCAGAATAACTCCTGCCAACCGCTGCTTCTTCGGGCTCAAGAGGCAATTGAGTAGTTTAGCCGTCTCTCTGATCTTCCGTCATGCTGTACGGCACAGAGGCATGGACAACCTCAAAAGCGGATGAAGACTTCTTCTGGTCTCTTCGAGACGAGAGTTCGGCGTGCAAGCTGGAGAGGCTTTTTGGTTGAGGTCGAGGTCTACCCCGAGCTAGAGCCCCACAAGAAAAAGAAGAAGGCTAAGACTGCCCATCCACAAAAATGACGATCCTACCTCTTGCAACAACTACATATAACTAAAGGTATATGCCTGCAGATCCTGTCCAGTGTACTGTGTGATTTAAACGTTTTGAACCGCACTAATCGGCGCGTACCAGTACGAATTCCGGCCTGGCAAATCGACTATAGACGAAATCTTCACACTAAAGCAAATCCTGGAGAAGAGCATGACAGCATTCTGTTGCAAAGTTTAAATGAAAATTGCAGTCCAAGTTCAGTTTCATTAAATAAAAGAAAAGGCTAACTTCACACGACGAGAGCATAAAAAATAAAAAAACCAATTAAATTAAACAGTTTGAAATTCAAATGTAGGCATTTCACAGATTGCCACTTATCGGAAGTATACTGCAACATTCAGATGAGGAGTATGTTTGTACTCCAACATATTCATCCCACCGTCTGGCTATCATCAGATTCTGTTCCTGCTGAGCTGTATTAAAGAAAAAAAAAAACCGTTACATTCGTTTACGCACGCAATCAACCCCAAGACTGAATCTCATTAGCTGTGTAATGTTCTCAGGAGTACCTATGGTTCTGCAGGAGTATGTGGTTGATGGTACTCTTTTGAGGATCATTCAGTCTCTATACAGAAACTGTAACACCTGCGTTCGGGTTAACGGTGCTAAATCAACAACTTTCACCGTGAGCGTTAAACTTCTCCAAGGATGCTCAAGTGAGCTAGACAACTGCATTCCTCCTCTCCATGAATTCACCCGCAATACTCGTCTCGCCAGGAATGGTCATCAGTTTACCCTTAAGCCTACTTTCGGACGCACAGTTAAATTTAGAGACTCGTTCTTCAGCCGTATTACGCGAATTTGGAATGCTCTTCCCAGCCCTATATTTCCCACAGACTACAACCCGCAGATATTTAAGACCAATGTGCACAGGTACCTCCTCTCCCTTTCTCGCTCTATACCTTCGGCCCGTGCTGTGTCTTGACCCCGGACAGTTAAGGGTATTAGCAATCCCTTGAGCGCGCGCGTCTTTTCACTTCTCATTTTCATTATACAAGTTAAAACTCTAAATGTTGAGTTTTTTATTCCTTTATTGGTGAAAATTGAACTAACTACTACAAAAAGGGCAAACATATTCTAAGCTGTGATCTGCTGCTGCGTTATGGAGATGATTCTCATGAAGAAATGTGGATGGGGGAATTAAAAGAATATTCGGTGGCGATCGGATTGTTCTGAGAAATAAACTCCATCTAATACTCTGCGAAAAAATTGTGATGACCGCTGGTGGATTGGGTGCCGTCGTGTGCTTGTTGTAAAGTAATGATGATGGCTGGTGGATTGAGTGCTGATCGGATGTTTATGCTAATGAGTCTGGAAATGTGTTGTTCCTTAACTCCTCCCCGCTTAAGTTCAAACGTCCTCGTTTGACGTTAGCCTACTTATAAGAATCTGGTAACTCTTGATGTAGGTCGTGTTTTTGTTATGATTTGAAATGTTGGATAACGTTGTAGGTGTTGGTGCATCATCTTGCCAGAAATAAGAGAGCAAGGAGATATCCAACTTCGGCGAGAATTTCCCCTAGTCCACACCGGAGAGAAATGTGAGAGTAGTGGAACTCCCTTATATATCACACATACTCTTACAAAAACCATGGATCCACCACAATATGGCGGCCGATTCGTGGATTTTGTGGGATAATGGCGGCAGATTCGTGGATTTTGTGGGAAATCGTCTGCAGATTCATGGATTTGCCCAATCTCATGTACTATTGTTCGGGGGGTGTTCAAAAGTTGACTCATGTTTTTAAGAGCACATATAATACTTGGGTGAATAAAAATGTAATGCTATTTAAATAATACTTGTGAATCTATTTACAGGAATATTTTGAATCAATTTAATTCTTCAAAGTAATATATAGGCGATCGGTTTGCAGTTGTATATGATTCATGAATTGTGAATACTCATGAATTTAAATTTCATAATTGTTCAGAAAAATGTCTAAATAATGGAAATAAAACTAACTTATGAATATGGTTGTAAAAATTTGAAATTAACTTCCATCATATTTCTTTAAAAAAGTAAAATTACCAAAGAAGCTGTTCTTTTAAATGATTAAGGGGCTCTTTCTTTTTTTCTCACACAAGTCACTGGGTTGTGGGTAGTCTTTTTTACACGCTTTTTTCTGGAACGTATCTACTGTGTAAAAACAGAATTGGGTGTATCTATTATTTTCATCAGACAATTTGTATGTACTAACAGAATTTAATCATCAAAAGAAAATTATTTACGTTAATATCAAAAATATTTTTAATTTTTAATTTTTTATAAATACGAATGTATTAACCTTTTTGCGTGCATTCATAATTTCTCCCATTTTGTTACGCTAAGGTCGAACGATGTATGGTGTATTTGAAGTGTATCTATTTTTTGATCAAGTGTGTGCACATGGCCTAGATGTTGCAGCACAGCCGAGGCGATGAATGTTTCACATTGGGAGTGTTGAGGGAAAATCATCTTCTTTTTTTTGTAGATGACTTAGTCCTTCCAGACGGAACTGGATTTGTCGCAGTACGTGATGGGATGAATGCTAATATGGGCAAATCACAATAATGGCAATGCACTATACATGTTAGTCCATTCCCATTGAAGCAGGTGGCGAGGTTCAAGTATCTCAAGGTGTTTTTCATGAGTGATAGGAGGAGTAATGCTGAGCTTTCCTGTAGGATTGGCCATGCTGGGTCAATTTTGAAATACAATAGCTTGTAAGATCTGTACTCAGAAAGGCCGAGCTTGGCGTCAAAGCTACGTTAGGGGTTGTTAACTTAGTATTTGTTCCAACTGTCAACTATGGTCAAGACATTTGGGTAATGACAGAACGCTTAATATCGCGAATACAAGTTGCCGAGATGAGATTTCTTTGAGCTGTTGTTTGAGTTACTTGCCGTGATAGAGTGAGAAACACAGCAGCTGCTTCATGGAACGGAAAAGCCTATGCTTCGATGGTTTGAGCACGTGGTACGAATGTCCCCACAATCACAACTTCCGAGGCGTGCCTTGAATGCAATTCCATCAGGTAAGCGACCGCTTGCCAGACCCAGGATGAGGTGATAACGACAAGATCCAAGCAATATCTTGAAATTCAAAACTTTATAGAAATCAAAATCACATAACAACAATTTAGTTTTTCCTTTTTATTAAATTTCCATTCGATTTCCTGACATTGAAAATAGCTTAAAAGTTACAAACTAAATCCCTATAATAATGTACTAGTTATGTCTGTTATAACGAATGTCTTTCTGCAATACAAAAATTATTCATACTTTTCTTGTTTTTATTGATTGGTATTTTTATTAATTCATTAAATCTTAAGTTATATATAAAGGAGGCAAATTAAAATGGTTTCTAGAATAACCCAAATCTACTATGGATGTGGAATATAATTTTCTGTTTACTTGTATTTACTTATATTTAAGATTGATCAAAACATTTTTTTCAGTAAATAAATTTAGCTTGATATCGTGTACAAAATATGTTGTGTATTATATTCACATGCATCATAGGTAATATTATTTATTTGTAAATGAAAAAAATGCATTCTTCATCAATCGATAAAGTAAATGAATAGTTTTTTTCTGTTTAAATTAGTACAAACAACGAATGGTTCGTTACTACTTTTCATTCCATCTACAATAAATCAATTAACTTTCCGAAAGCTTTGTTTTTTTTTTTTCAAAACATGTATTTAAATATGTTTTTTTATACCTTAATTTTTGTAAGTAATTTAAATGTTCTTCCTTTTTTGATTTTGATTTCGTATTATGTACTTTATTTTGTTTTAAACTCACTAATTTAATAATTGAAGTACATAAGTTATAGCAATTCTATATAAATCAAGCAATCAAATCACAACACTACAATCAAGTATATTATTATATGCTTTTTTATGTATATTTTTGTATATTACTTGCTATAAGAATAATAACTTACTTAATTTATATTTTTTTTTGTTTCAATTACTCATAAACATGTTTTATATGTAGGTTGGTAGGTAGTTAGGTTATTGGTGTGTTTGACATGTTGTATGACATGTTTAAATGGGTATTATACGTTAGTGTTGAAGGTCTATTGCTTTTTATCATTTTGTATTCATCCTCGCCGGACTGATCATGCTTATTTTGGTATATTGTTCAGTACAGATTATATATGTATAAATATACTTCACTATATTGTATAGATATTGTTTCTTCTACACATAATTTGCGCATAAAGTTTCAAATTAATATTCATTATTTTTTTTTTTTCAAAAAGACTCTTAAGATCGTTAGTATTTAGGTGGTTATGTTTGGTAAACTTATTTTAATTAAAATTCTGCATAACTAAGATTTGGTGTTGATTAATTTTCACTCTGAACTTATATATATATATATTAATTAGGTGTTTTTTGGAAAGAGATTTGATTTGCAATGTAACAAAAATCAAAACACAATACAGCAATGCACTACGAAGAAACAAAATTAAATGAAAGAAAACATTAACAAAATAAAAATCATATGCTACAATGAACTATACCTTCATTTATTTCACATTTATCAGTCTTATAAGGATAATTTGATTTAAAAAATAAAACAAACCTTTAATGAAACAAGTAAAAGTTGTTCTCTTTTTATAAAACGGGCTTTTCCATAAGCAATCTTAACTAAAGAAATTTTTTCGACGCAATGCCTGCATCGATGGTATCATACATATTTATGAACATAGTGGTGGAAATATTATTTGTATTAAGGAACTGTCAATATTCGACTGCACTTTACGGGAAATCAATGTTTTATATTCTCTTTAAAATCAACATCTATAAAGTATAAAAAAAGAATATGAAATAGTGTCTACATTGACAAGGAGCAAGAACGGGCAACATTTCAGAGAAAAAACATTTTAGGTGAGTAACGTATCGCTATTACCTCTGCATGCAAATGTTCAACATTCAACATTTAGATGTGGACTATCATATTAAGTCAAGTAGATTGAATCTAACTTTGAAGTCAAAATTACTTCAAGAACATAGGTCTGCGCTATTCAATACAATTGCTCGCTGAACGCATGAACAGTATTTATATTTTTTTTACCTAGTTTCATCGTAGCGTTTTAGTTACTGATTGGAGGGTACACAGCATCGCAAGTAGTCTCCGAAAGACTGGAGTATATCTTGATACGATGATTTAGTTAATCTTTCCACGCACACTTGAACAAACTCGCACATACAATAATGTATGTTTCTGCTTTCTTTGTTTGTTTTGAAATACATTTGAACTTGGAAAACAAATTGATTGTTCCAAATTGAATTTCCACCACTTTATTTGAACTGAAACTTCAGAAAAAAGAAACAAAAGAAAACACAAAAGCTCTTTAAAAAAAATCATATATCATATATGTTTATTAAAATTATACACAAACTCAGGAAATCACTCATACAAAATTAATACAAATAAAAAAAAACCATAAAAGCACTTGTTTGCTTGTGATACCTACAAGTTACAAAAATAAAGCTAAATGTAAAATAAAACCCTCTCTTCGAATTACTTGTATCTTTCTTTAAATTTGGAAATAAATTGTGTAATTGTATGATACAAAAAGGGTTCACATGTATGTTCGTATTTCCTTCGAAAAATGAATCACTCAATGTGTTTTGCTAATAATAATAATAATAGGGTTGTGTGTGCAAAGTTAGACAATGGAAGATCAGTTAATGAATTTAAAAAAATATAAAAATACTATATATATTGTAACAGTCATGATCTGGGACTTATAACACAATACAAGAAGTGAATTGTATGAATTCATGTGCACCGTTTCTCTTCATTTCCACTGTTATATAACAGAGCTATAGAAAGGATATTACAATGAGTTGGGCTGAAGTAAAATTACTTTTTAAAGGCGAATTGCATCATCTTCAGTTATCTTATTGGAACAACTCAAATATAGAGGAATATTTGTAAGTATAGAAATAAGACCAACATTCTGATCTTATATCGACTTCAAATGGCGTTAGTGGTGCCTTATGCAATAAACGAGCATGAATACCAGAATATCTAGGTTTGAGTAAATTAACGAACAGCTAATCTTGTAAACCTCGAATGGTACTTAATAAAACAGTGTAAAGTAAGTGGCTATCGAAATTGTAAGTCTTTTAAAAGATTCTTCAAACAGCCAACTGTTGAATTTCGATGTGTGAATGGATAAATTCACTGTTTCTTGCACTTCTGCATGCTTGGAAGAGGAAAACTAACTTATTTCATCAAACACTCGTCACATTTCATTATAAGTCACTGAAAACGATTTCTGCAGTACTTTCGATTAAATATCATAGATTGTGTTATATAAATTCCTTAGAACACATGACACAAAAAAAACACGATTAGATAAATATATATAAATACACATTAATGTAGTTAAATAGTAAATATTACAAGAGTCCCCATTGATTGAAGGACACGACAATATTTTTGCTCTCGGGTAATACAAAACCATACCTAAAAGATATTTGTGCTGATATTGTTACTTCTTCTCTTCTATATTTTATAACTTATATGACAACAATTAAAAAATATGAATGACTAAAAACTTTTATATTTATGAATAAAATAAAAGAAAAAAAAGCAAACACAATAATAATTTCTTCTGAGGGGAGTTCCTATACTCGCAAATCCTACATTATCACTTCGTCACCCCTTATATATGTAAAAAAAACCTTATCAAAATCACAAATCATATGATATTAAAGGACCATTCTTGAAACATTTAATTCTGCTGATTTAAGCAATGTGTATCTGAAAAGATATGGATCTGCATCTAACGTTTTAAAAAACACAAATACGCTTTAAAGAAATGGTAATTAATATTTTTAAATCTAGTCTCCATTTCCAAAAAAAACACATGGGCATTTTCAAAACAACACAATTGAATGCACGTCTACGTAAGCCCATGTTCGACTTGCTTTTGAAAAACAAAATGATTTTGTTTGACTGTATGACTGTTCAGAATCTATTGGTTATACAATTGTTTAATTGTTTGCATTTTAATTATTTCTTAATATGCATACGTATATTTTGTATAGACTGTGTGTTTTACGCATATATAAGCAAAAATGTCCTTTCTATGCATAATTTTATATCAATAGTAATTAAATAATATTGTATTTATAATAATTAATCAATTTTCAATATTTAATTTTAAAATTGTAGTCGATTTTTTTAATTTTCTTGTTGTTTCTTCTATGGATATTACTGTAGTGTTGCATTCTCTGTGCGAGTTTACAAATTACACTGCCATAGTATCGTAGGCTGTGAATCCTGCGCCGCTTTGTTGTTGGAATTGTTTTGGGCCGGCTTCGTTTCTATATGATGAACAAGTTTTTTGGGAGGAAAAGATAAATAAATAGATAATTAGTAAAAAAATCGTATATACATATAAGAAGGGTTTATTGTTATTATTATTATTTATTGAACATTAATAGGAGATTAAAAGCAAGCTTAATTGGGCGAAGTAAGGGGAATACCAACAAGAAGTAGCGTTCTCGAATATATGTATATTAAAATATATGTATATTCATTTGTTGTTGTTATGACAAGTGTGAGTTAGTCGAGTCAAAAGTTTGTTAATTTATGCATTCTTTCTCAGGGCTCTTGCACAATACTAATTTCAGAAAACTCCTCAGTAGCAGTCAAGCAGGTAACTGGGACTAATAAAATAATCCCGCAAGGACTTAAAAAGTGTTGAAAGCTAATAGCGACTGACGGCGGAAATCACCATAAAGTGCAGTTTAAAAAAATTTGAATTGTGTATCTCTTCAGCCAAATGGTGAGCTCAGAGACTTTCATGCGCGGTGTAAGCAAGTTGAAATCCCGGATTACTTCCTATTAACTTCATAAGACTAGATAGAGAAACTAGGTGGCGCTACAGCCCGTAGAGGGCCAGCAACTAGCTTCTCACCAACCACTGGTGTTTTGCGTGGTTTTGTTCTCTCACGAATGGAAGGGACCTACAGTCTTATGCCGACTCCGAACGGCCAAGTTTGAGAAGCTTCTTCTAGACAGTTATACTCTTTGAGCATTGTCAGGGACTCGAAAGAGGTGGGTCCGTGAAAATTATTTTATTTGTCGTACCAGTAATCGAACCTTGACATGGTAGGTCCAAGTGCGTAGGAGTCGACACATATACCCACAACACCACGGGCCACCACACCACAAATTAAAAGTCAGAAAAAATCTTGCATCAGCCAAAACAATTCAAAATCTTTAAAGTTCTCTTATGACGTTAAATGTCATTCGTTTAAATTTCGATAGTAAGTTAATCTGAAAGAAAACGAAGAAACTTCTGTCTAGATTGTTGAAGCCAACTCGAGCAGCGGCTCATTTCGAAGGACGAAGACAAAAAAGTACAAAATTGCAAAATATTTCATTAATTTTTATTGAATTTCTCGGTCTAAGTGTAAGAGAAACAAACCAAATCTAACGCCTATTGAAAAAGGCAACAACTACGATTTGATTTGAATTTTTGAAGCAGCAAGAGCACACTTCAGATTATCGGTGGACGTCCGTGTACACGATTTCTGTCAAAAATAGAATACGATACAACTTTGATAATAAAATATTACCAGAATAATCAGAATTTGAACGTCGGTATTTCGTTCATCAATTCATCAATACGGTACTTTGTCGAAATATTGAGATCATTAACGCGGAATGAGACATGGAATAATGAAATAGAAAAGTGCCGAGCAAGGCTGTCCAGCCACATGTTTCAGCAGAAAGACGTAGAAATGCATGTTTACCAGGACTGAAAAGTCTTAATTTAGACTTTGGACTTAGACTTTGATATACGCAATTGCAAAATAATCAACAATCTTTAGACTCATCAATGTTATAAGCCTGCTATATGTGTGTTGTGTTGTTTACCAATAAACGTCTTTAAGTTTATGTTATTTCTTTTTTTTTTTTTTCAATTTTAGGGAACCAAGGATAAAGCAGATATGTTTATGGGGTTACACAATTATTGACTTCAACCAAATTCTATACGTTTGATCAAGTGCATAAGTTACCACATTATTTTTCCTAATATTTTACGTTTCTCTTAAAGACTGCAAAATAAATGTTAATTTGTAAAGTTACAACTAAACAATATTTTATGTCAGCGATAGACTGTGATACTGTTACTGTTGCTTTGCTTTATATGTTAGGGTATAGGTTGATATTATTTTGTTGGGTAAGCTTTTTTTGAGTAATTAAAACAAAAAAATACTAAATAAAAAATCCAAACAGCATGCACAAAAGAACAAAACAGAAAAGAAAAAAAAACAAATATTATTTACAAATTATTCCGCAGCGAAAGACGGCGATAGACAGAGCAAATAATTAAGTTACATTTTTCCGATATACATGTATGTAAGTGTAAAATAGTTCATGCAAAACTTACTGTTTTCGGCTAGCGGTGAAAAATACCATTTTGTTAATAGACAGAAAAGTGATTTCGTAAAATACATTAGTAACAAAAAAATTCATTTGTACAATGTATATTAGTTTTTGTAAGTCTAATAAATATGATTTTATTAAATATTTCAAAACTGCACCTAATTAATCTCAATTTTTTTTTTTCAATAAATTTACACAATATTTTTTAGAATTTATAATTGTTTTTGAATGTTAATACAGGTTGAGGAGAAAATTTAATAATTTAAGTGTAGATAACAATATGATTAATGAACTAACTAAATAACTACACTAAGTGTGTACTTGAACTTTCCGTTGTTGCTCCACACGTAGGAATATATGAAAGATCGTACGATTTTCATTACCATTTTCTACATCTTGCTAAATTAGATTTATTCTACTTCTGTATACACTTGTGTCTTTATTACCTTTTTATGCCTTAGTTACCTGAAGAGCATACGCTAACGTATTATTTTATGAATAATCTAATAAAGATTTTTCGATATCATCCTATGGTTGATACTGAACAAGGACACAACGCCAGACAACTCTTTTTGTTGATTCCAAGTTTGTATATGATTATGTGTCTGCAAGAATCCAAAGAATCTACGAAGAAATTCCGAGCTTCTGGTACAATGTAAAATGTGACGTACACAATTAATATGACGCACATACGATAAAGGAAATTTCAGAATCTCGACATTAACCAAACAACCAGAGCCGGCACTAGCTGTACCTATCGTCACTACATTACGAATACGCCTTCAAATACATAGTGATCTAAACGAAGACGTCGGTATGATTTTAACTTATTTTCGTTGTTTGAAAGCCTTAGACAAACATACATGCTTTTGTTAAACTTTTTTTACATTTATATATCCTACATACACGTTAGGAAAGATATTTTCACTAAAAATGTATTTTTTTAAAATACGAATAAAATGTTGTGTTCAAGAAATGTAACTATAATTAATTTTGATCCTCCTCCTGTAAGTTTCAAACAAAAACATGCGCCCTTACTTTATGTTTACAGACCAAATAGCAAATTAATTTCATTTCAATAAATATTTTACTTTCAGATTAGTACGAACTGATAACTTCATATACGCTGATCAATCAATTAATCATACAATCGTAGATTAAACCTAACTAAAGGTGATACATTACCTTTCGATTAATTTTCGCATTTCTTCGGTGGTACGCTGATCCTTCTGATGTGGGGATCGTTTAGCTGCATATTTTCATTTAAAATGTTTTTTTTTTGATTTGTTTGTATTTTTATAGTTTGAGATATATTCCCACAGAAAAATGTAAATTATAAAAGAAAAATAAAAAAGTCAATACCAAATTGAAAATGATAAATTGATAAACGAAAAAATCTATAGAACAAACAAAATAGATATTCTCCTAGTGTAAATGAAAAATAAGATACAACTCTTTCTTTTTGTTGCTAATAATGTTTGAATACTAGTCGTTTGTACATAATTTGAAGATGCAGAAATAAAAATGAATTCTAACTTAAGAATTGAACGGAGAAAAAGCATTTATATTAAAATAAATAACTTAAATGATTTAATATCCTAAAGTATATACATACTTATAATTCCATGCAACCCAAATAAAATTAGCATAAAGAACAGAAGTTAGTTACAACAAAAGTCATGATTTAATTACAAAATTGCAACATAAACAGGTAGATGAACGCAGAGGATCGCCATTTTTTTTTTTTTTTGAAAAAATGTGTTTAATTAATTTTACACAAAACAAAAAAGGCAAACATATTAGTGACCAGGCGTCGTAAAAACAATAATTCACACAAGATAATCTATATACATCTATAGATTTATATTATGAATATTTAGCAAAACACAGTCATTTATCTTATGTACAAATAATATCGTGAAAGTAGAATGAAGTGAGGCTTCAATTGAATTTGAAAATAGTAAAAACTAATAGTGGTGAGTGGAGGTACGATTATGTCCTGAAAATGTATTAAAATGTGCAAAGGAATGTATGATGTGATCTCAACAGTGCCTTGTAAAACCCATATTTTGTAAATTTTGAATTAATCTTCAATTAGATTCCCCATGAGACCCTAACAACATGACCTATACATGATTTCCAATGACGGTGATCAAAAATTCACTGATCGCAATTATTAAGACTAAAGATAGACTGGTGTTTCCATGGTGGCAATGGACCTTTGAATATGTGGATTGCTTAACTCTAAGGTTTAACGATTGTACGATGGTGTTATTTTAGTGATAAAATGTACCTAGTGTCAATCCAACTTAAATAGTTGGTTATGTATTTTCTTATTACTTTAATGCTCGCAATGTAAACTTTATGCCCAAGGAAAATGCAACTGGTCAAAGTCAAAAGGAAGAGTTAATCAGTGGTTAAAATGGAGAAAGACTACAATTTTATTAAAACTTTCGTAGTAATCTAGTGTAGATTGACACTCCAAGGCAATCTATCACTGATCTCAAAAGAGGACTGAAGGTCGTAACCTAAATAAATGTTAGTAGCCAATGATGGTTAACACCATTGTCAGTTATTTCAGAAAAACGTTATATACATCGTTTCAACTGAACAGGTAGCATTTTTGGAATGTATGCTTCAATATTCACAAATCATGTGCCATTTTTTGCTTCGAACTACTTGTTCATGGTGTTGAGAAAAAAAAACATGAAAATATTAAAAGAAAGCATTTTTACTCTCTGTCAAGCATTGAGCATCAACAAATATAACAGAGGAATTATTCTGTCAAAAGTAAGTTCGAATATCACATATTCTTTAAAAATATAAGATTGGTGCAATACATATTAACTAACTCATTGAAAGTAGCATGAAAACCTAAATTAAACTAAAATTGTTTTGTATAGTTGATATACGCTTTCTATATGTTATCAAGGGGTTTACTCTGTATTTGGAGTTAAATCCCATCTGCACAGAAAATAGTTTTACATATTTCGAAGCTATAGCAAAGTAGATTCGGTAAATAGATACTGCTGTTACTTCCTGCGCTGATTTAAGCAAGTACTTAAGTTTAAAGTGAGACATGTTGGTCTTCACAATTTTTAAGAAAATATAAACATTCCCTGGAGGCATTCTTCTACTACAATATCATATACTTCAGCATAATCAATTTGAATGGCTTTCAAAGATTCATCACACACAATGGAAAACTCCGTCTGAAAAACACCGATTTGATGAAAGCTGAGTGAGAGGATGATGGTTAAATAATAAAAATGTACACAATCATCTAACGAATAGAGTGTTCATTTTTGAAATGTATACTTCGAACTGAAGGTGATTTAACAAACATAAATCACAATTTACGAACACTAATCAAAATAAATATGTGATTTTTCTTCATTAACAAAACAATTTTTGGTCAATCACTCACCCTCCTTAGAGTCTTCTATTTAAGATTGAAATAGAAATAATTAATTGGAAAAAAGCAACATTAATTTTGGTGAGGATAAGTATTATCACATTTCTGCTTATTTTAGGTGAAAAAAACAATAATCAATAACCTAACATATCGAACTGTGTTTGTTTTTTTTTTAAACAATTCAATAGCTTCAATTTCTGCGCGTAGTTGTATTTTGAATTGTTGTTTGTTTATTGTTTACTTACCGCCATAATTGCCTCGTGGTCCATGATCACGATCGCATTCAGCCTCTGAGATCTCGTTGCTCTCCTTGGAGTCATTGAATGAAGAGTTGCTCATGTCATGGTTGCGTGGTGGTGGTGGTGGAGGTTCAGGAGATCCATTACCTAAAAAAATAGTTGAGCAAATCAGTAAATGGTAAGATCATCAGACAGCGATCAGATCTCAGGTGCATTATGGTGGTCTTGCAAGAGTTTATTTTTTACAGTCGAAATAAACTTACCGACGCTGCGACGGCCAACGGAGCCACGAGAACCGTAATGATCATATGGTGTTCCATATGGTCCACCGTATTGTGAGCCATATTGATCTTCCTCTGGTGCGCAATTAGCTGGGTCATCATATTCGGGTCCGGGACCACTGTATAAGCTTCCGCCTTGTGAGTTAACGCGAGTGTAACGACGCTAAAAAGTAAAGTAGAAATAAAACATCGATCTTAATTACGAATCAGTGTTGCTTACATATTGATCTTCTTCAGCACAGTTAGCAGGATCATCATATTCCGGAGCTGGAGTGTAGATAGAGCTTTGTCCTCCTTGGCTGTTCTTACGAGCATATCGGTTGGCCCTTGGCATTGATTGTGAACCTGATCGAGAGTGAACGTGTCCTGGATGTCCTGGTGGTCCCATAGTTCCCGCATGTCCTGGGCCTCCGTGTCCATTCTGGTGTGGGAATGTCTGGAAGTTCATTGCCTTAGTTGGGTCCATCTCTTCACGGAATCCGAGCAAATGGAAAGTAGCATAGGGGCAGATTTCGTCTTCCATACCTTAGTGGAGTTCAGTTTAAAATTTGAATTTAACAAAAAAGTGCGCGCATTAGAAAATATTCCCTCAACCACGGTGTCCTTAAATATTTATTCGTTATGTATGCAAATTATATGGCAAACGAGCAACTACCACTATTTACCTATAGTCGATTACCTTTGTCAAATATTGTTAGTAAAGATCACGCAAAGTCCCATTGTTTTAGAGCAAGAGATGAGGGTTAATTTTAAAATAAATAACATTTGTTCAACTAAATTGCAAAACAAAAAAAAAACCTAAAAACAATTAACTGGGACTAACTTAAAAGTATTCGAATTAAAACAAACCAAAATAAACTGCAGTTAGTAGCACAATTGAGCGTTCAAATCATAAAATGAAGAGTTCCAATATAAAAAAAAAAAAAAACCAAAAGAGAACAGAATAACAAGTCTGACCTACCTGGATGTCTGTGATAACAATCTTCAGCACCATGACTGTGGCCATAATGCCTTGGTACTGGTGGTGGCTTGAGCTCTTCGTAGATTGGTCGACGGGGATCCCATGTTGAGTGGTTTGAACGCATACCACGGCCTACTTTTTATATTTTTTTGTACGAAACATACATAGTATATTGATTTCGTTTATTAAACGTTAGAGTGATAGAATTTCAAAATAAAAGAAAATATTAAAAAGCGAGAAAAGCAATGCAAATGAAAGAGAAAAAGGAGCTAAAATAATTTAAAAAAAATATCAAATTCCGTAAAAGTGAACAAATTCGAAGTATGTGGTAAATAGAGGATCGCTTTTGATCTTTATATGAGGAATGTTGGATATGAAGTATAAGTTTTCCTCGGTTCAAAAGATGTTATCACTTCATATTTAAGTACTAGTAGAAAAACCTGTCGTACGACAGGAAGAATATCATACGCATTTGTGCAATTATGCCCTAATGAAAATTTTGTTTCCACGACAAATTTAATTATATTCTACTTCGAGAAACAGAAAGAATAGCTCGAACGAGATTTGAACACAACCTGCAAAGAGCGTGAGCAACGCACCAACCCACTCTGCCAACGGACCCGATAACTTTTAAGGTTTTATTTTTGGTTCACATTCGGTATCGGTTATGTCACACCCTAAGATACATAGCGGTTTATATATTAGAAAAGAGATAAACAAGTCTTGACAGTCTTCTGAATATCTTTGTTTGAATACGAATAACCATTCATATTTATTTGCCTATACTACACTACCCCGTGATCGGTGATCTATTTAATCCATTATTAGAAGTTTTGTGGCGGTTATAGTTATGGTGGCTGCAATGCCTCAGTTTCAACACCTCAACATCTGTAGTAAGCAACAGAACCCTTTCGGTTTTTTATGAAAATTTAACAACTCCATATTACGTCCATTCTTTTTTTTGTCTCATTGTAAAACTGCTTAATCAATGCATTGTGTGAGAAGATTCGTCTATCCCCACATGGTGCAACTCGCTACATTGGGCGTTTGACTGTTTTGGACCACTTGCTTATTAGTATCGCTTAAAATTATGAGTCTATGAGATTTGATTGGCTAGCAGTGAAGACAAAGTAATTCATTGCATGTAGAATATTAGATAATTTCTGACTTGACGCAGCAGGATCTTTTCCTAGTGAACACAGATTGTAATTTTTGTTTTTTTGTACAGACCACTATTTTACCACACATTCTTATTTTTTATACTTTGACGGTACGCATACGCTGTAGAATAACTATGAAGCAAGCACGGATACATTTATCAAAAGGACACACATCTATCAACATAGTAAGAAAAGTAACTAAGTAAAATATATACTAAATTTGTTACATATAAGAACAACTGTGAATTCGAAATGTTATCTAAAACACCATGAAACATTTGATTTAAAATAAAAAAAAATAAATAACGAAACACGCCCAAAGGAAATCCATTACTCCAAGTGGGTTATTTTCAGAAATTATTCAAGTGATATAAGAAAGAAATATAAACAGATACAATTTTATAGATATTGTCCTTTAGATTTTGATAAATATGGCGATTAGATGCTTACTTATGACTGTACCTCGCTTAATTCTGTCGCAAGTGTTGTAGTTTGATCCTGGTACGGGTGGTAATTTCCTATTTGGTGGTGCAATGTATCCCAATTCATCACGAAGGTCTGGTCGCCTCTTGTCCAAGGTAGCTCCGGGTCCCATTGTCTGATTGTAAACTACATCGTCTAGAATTAATATATGATATCGAATTCTCAATATGTGGCTGAAGATGCTTTTGTTACCATTTTGCTTAAACAAATTTTCGTTTTCTTATTTTGTTATTTTTTTTTTACTTTTCTTACTGTTTTACTTTTCTGTTTTTGTCTTACTTATTTCAAATAATCCGGTTCGCTTCAGTTTTCTCGAAATTTAGATCAAAAATTTGTGCAAATATTTCAAGATCAATTATGGTGCACTTACATTCAATTAATAAGGAAATCAACATATTCATAAATATTTCACTTAAATCTTTTGCAATTTTCATTTTATTTTGGTGCATTATACATTTTTTTTTTTTAAATTATTTAATGAAATACTGATGGTGGTGCAATGATTATAGTTTGTTTTTGAACTTTTACTTTTCATCAATAAATTGATTTAAGTTTTGTTTTTGCGATAATGAAAGCATCTTTGCTGTGTCTAAGAAGAGTTTATATCCTCCCCATGAAGGGGAGAAATCTTCTAGAATAAATAAATTGGATTTAATTAATAAAGAAAGATAATAATTTTTTGAAAAAAATTAATAGAGAAGATAGAGGACAGAAAAGGATAGAACGTTGACTTTCTAAGGTTTACTAAAACCTTATCCAATTATATAGAGAACAAAAAAATTGTATTTGGTTGGTTAATTGATTTTCTTGTGTATTATCGCAAAATCGATTATTCCAATTGGTTAATGGGGATGAATTTAAAATGATTTGTTATAAAATTACAATGAATATTATTGGTCAAAATATAGATGTTTTCCAACGTACTTTACTTATTCTTTATATTTCAAGTACTTAGCAAGATTAAACACAAAAATGGAAAACACTTATTTATGTATCGCCCGCAATATCTGCATTTTGAATGATAGCCACGCAGCAATTAAATCGCTGGCTTCGTTCTCTATAAACTCTAAATTAGTAATTGACTGCGCATCTCTTAACGGATATACAGTGGCGAGCAAAACCGGTCGAATAAATGAAAAAAATTCAGGAAATCTTTCATAACATATTTATTTATAGTCCTACTAGGATTTCTTTTGATTTATTTTATTCGTTGGTGTTTACAGAACAGTAATAAAAACAAAAACAAATTTCATTCAATTAACAAAAAATACAAAAAATCAAAAAAGTCTACTACCTCTATTCGTCCACTTTTGCACGTTTTGGGTTACCCTAATGTATTGCTATTCTTTAGTATTTTGTCCAGAGCCCTTTGTTTTTAATAACACTATTCACTCTTTTTGGCATGCTTTTTACCAATTTGTCAATATTAGAGTGAGGAATACTTTGCCATACAGCCTGTACTCTAGACCATAGTTCATCGAGATTGCTTGGTGCTTCCTCGTACTGCGACAGTATTTTTTTCACGAACACCCACAAATTTCGATGGGGTTTAAATCGGGGCTTTGTGCCGGCCAAAGCATCGTTTGAAACTGCTGATCCTCAAGCCATTTCTTTACAATTTTGGCTGTGTGTTTGGGGTCCCCATCTTGCAGAAACACCATTTCATCAATTGGATACGTTGCTTCATTCAAGAATTCTGGCAGATTTGTCCGTAAGATATCAAGATAGTCTTTTTTTTTTCATAATTCTCACCATTGGACCTATATGCCACCAAGTGAAACATCGCCACACCATTAAACTACCACCTCCGTGTTTCATAGTTTGTTTAACTTGATGTTTTTGAATGCTGTCTTGTGGGCGATACCAAAAGTATTCTTTCTCATCTGACTGAAAACGGTTAACTACACGTTTGCAATCATATATGGTCCAAGATTTGTGTTCCTTGCAAAACTGCAAACCGAGCCTTAATATTTTTGTCAGACAACGCGGGTTTTTTTCTTTTTGATTGCTGACACCAGGCCGATTCTGCGAAGTGCTCTTCTAGCCGTCCACTCGCTAACGTTCTTATTTAACGCTTTTGCGGCCTCTTTTGGTGTCTTAGTCTGTTTGGATAACATCATAGGTTCAATAAGACGTGCATCTCCATCTGATAACAGCCGTGGACAACCACTGGATGTGTTAACCGCTTCCAATCTTCATCTCTTTTTTACCGTAAGCACTGTGGAATGACTAATTTTCAGCGTTTTTTCCCAATTTTCTTGGCGGATAAACCTTTTCCAATGCGGACTGCGATACTATCTTCCAAACTACTCTATAGTTTTCTCATTTTGTATTCAACTGTAGATATTTGATTTTTAGAATAAACTCAAAAATACTTTCTCACATGAAAATTCAACTAAAACTGCGCACAGTAAATGCGAGAGCAGATGTATGGAAAAAGAACACAAAAATATATCGGTAAATTTTGATTTGCACGCATTCCATGAACTACAGGCGAAATGTGCAAAAGTGGACGAATAGAGGTAGTAGACTTTTTTGATTTTTTGTATTTTTTGTTAATTGAATGAAATTTTTTTTTGTTTTTATTACTGTTCTGTAAACACCAACGAATAAAATAAATCAAAAGAAATCCTAGTATGACTATAAATAAATATGTTATGAAAGATTTCCTGAATTTTTTTTATTTATTCGACCGGTTTTGCTCGCCACTGTACGAACAGTTCAACATTTGCCTGTGCTGAGTGCCAGGCCATAGAGACATCCTGGGAAACTGCAAAATCTGATGAACTCGCTGAGCGCGCGAATAGAGTTGCTAATTTCTCTTGTACCATAGGTACTCCTATAACTACCTTCAAGTTATAGCTCAATAATCTCTACGCAAAGAAAATCAATGCCAGATGTCGACAAGCATCATTTGTTGAATCTCAAAACAAATCAAGCCAAATCTCGATCCTGAAAGATCAAGCGATTGTACCACCCTAAAGTCATCCAAAATTAGCACTGCAGTAGGAATAATTACACTATTAGGCCTTCACGCAAAAATACTAGGCCTATTCTCCAACGAATTCTGCAGAAGCTGCCTAGACGAACAAGAGGAGGAAAAAAAACCTCTGCAATTGTCCTGCTCTTGCCTCAATCAGGAAAGCTATATTTCGGTGAACAAGATCATGCCCTACAAAAGACTTATCTGTCAGGCTTAGGTTAGGTTGGAGTGGCTGACTGCTGGTTGGCAGCAGTCACACTTAGCCCACAGTGGACAGTTTGTGTTACCACGCGGATGGATCTTATTTCTTCTATTCCGCAAACAAGTTAGCGCTTTTGGTAAAGCAGAGGAGTTGACTGATATTAATGCTCTTTAGTTCCGTCAGGTTGTTGAAGTAGGCGTCAACGTGACGTTTTCTGTGGGAGGAGACAGCAGTTGCATAGAAAATGTGCAATAGCTTCTTTGTCCTCCTCGTCTCTGCAGTTTCAACAGAAATCAGTTAATCTTCCAGGCTTAGGTTAGGTTAGGTTGAAAGCGGCTTTAGATACACTTAGGCCAAGGTACTGCTACGCGGGTTAACAACAACGGGGGATTGGGCTTCCTATGACAGCCAGCCAGATTTGTCAGTGAATTTTAGTATTGATTTGACTGGTATTTCGCTGAGGTCACTTAGATTATCGAAGAAGTAAGAGCCCAATATGGCTTTCCTGATCGAAGCGAGTGCAGGGCAACTGCAGAGAAGGTGTTGTACATCAATCATTTGAGAATAATCATAGTCTTTTTGCATGTAGACCTAATAGGCAGTGTCCGGTAATTATTCCCATTGCAGTGCTAATTTTGGATCTCGTTAAGGAGATGAGGCTGATAATCTGATATTTTTCGATCTGGAGGGCCAGAATTGTTGTTCTTTTCTGTGTTTATTGAGAATATTTAGCTGTAACTTGAAGGTGCTTATGTTACAAGAAGTTCCATCATCTGGCAGTTTTGTGGCGAATTTAGCAAGTTTGTCAGCTACGCAGTTTCTCCCAATGTCTCTATGGCTTGGTATCCAGCACAGGCGAATGTGTTCTGTCAGGCTTTGTGACACAGATTTTTCATCGAAATTTTAATGCTGTCGTTGCGCGAGTTTCATAATGCTTTCTATCTATTAAAAAATAATGTTAAAACGACAGAGAGTGTGATAAGATGAATTCGACAAAATGCTTGTTTAAGTTTAATCAAGCATAGAATAGAATTCAAGATATTTCGGTCTAATTCTATATTAAGATTATTGAAAACAATGAATATTATGTAATGCGTCACCAAAGGAGAAATCACAACATATATGTACAAGAATTATAATTTTTACATTTTATACTACCAAGTTCAATTTTTCAATATCATTTGTTAAGCAAATTCTATAAAGGAGTAAAACCCAATAAATACTTGACTATAGTCGAACTTTAATATAAAATAAGTTGGAAAACGTTGACCAAAGACACACTTACAAATATTTTTCTGAGTAGTCAATAACTGTATACTTACGTCGTTTTTTAAATGTTGTCAAAATTGGCTCTATTTTTTTAAAGCAAAAAAAAAAAGCACCAAGCATGGAAGAAGACATCAAATTAACCAACCAAATTGAGAAGAAAAGCAAGAGATAAATCAACTGATGTTCTATATGTGGAGTGTGTGGTATGTAATTGTGTAGTGTTGGGAGTTCATACGTCGTAGAAACGTTTAGCATGCTTTTTATGCATTAGCACATTCTGATTACATATAATATTTACATAGAATATAACATTTAACATCCAACCTTTAATAAATATTGATATCATTGATGCAAAAACAAAATGTTTAAAGAATATTATACTAGAAAGATAAGCTATTTATTATTGAGTACATGATAAATTACGAACACCAAAAGTAAATCATTTATGTAAAAGATTTGATGATACTTATTGTTTTGTTTGATTGTTTATTCTCTTTGTTTCGATATGCCAATGACCAGTTTTCACTTAATTCTGTATAAGCGACGGTGTTATTCAATTTATAATATTATAAGTAAAAATGTAAAAAAATAAGTAAAACTATAAATTAGTAATAATTATAAGCAAAAACAAACTATCTGAATTCATTATTGTGCGCAAAGGGGTGGAAAACACGTCAACATCTCATATATGGGACGAGGCCAGGCCTGTTGTAGCCAATTTAAGGAAATCTCGAGCCTCCACAAACCCTTGAGAGATGCTATAAAAGTTTTCTTAAAACAGTCGTATCCACATCATTGCAATGGGTACAATATTTAATATTAAAGGAAGTAATAAGAAAAGTGTGTATTGATCTTCCAAATGAAAATGAAGGTTGTTCTTATTCAACAACGGTTTTAGGGAGTTGAGTCCGAGCACTTCCAAATAAATAATATCTGTATCTATACAATAATAATACTGATATTGGCTATATTTCGTCCCAGAGAAAATCCAATAGAAGAGTTACTCTTCGAAAACGTCTTCGTATAAATGGATTGTTACTGCAAGGTAATATTCGAGTTACACGGAATACTGAACGAGCTATGTATATTTTTCAATTCTAAGTGCGAAATTTCATTGTAATAAATTTGAGTTAATATCGGATATACTGCGGATTATAACTGTCGAAAATCTAAAAGCTTTTCGAAAAAAGGAGTTTAGTAAGTACATATCCAGGCATGGGATTTTTTTCCAGAAATTATTAAACAAGTTAAAGTATTCATTCTTTTAGACAAAGGTCTTGAGAAATAGTAATTCACTGTTGAGAGCAAATCTATTACATATGTAAAAAAGTATAAATGTATTAACTTAAAAAAATAAAGCATAATACTTACACCATCGCTTAAATTTATTTTTAAAATATAACAAAAACAGAAAAATAAAATGTAATATATGATAAATATAAACTCAAAGAAAAAGTATATATGTATTTATGACAAAACAGAAAGAAATTAATAAATTGAAAAATTAATCATTCTTAGCAGCAGTGCATGACACCTACAGTAAACATCCTTTTGTCCTCCGCGTAAGTCATCAGCTCTTCGTCTTGATAGCGCTACACACACAACTAGTATACCCACCGCAACAACAATACATGTTGCAATCAATGGCACCATAAAATTCAAATCTAACCATTCTGGCATCCATGCTGGCATCCTGATCCTGGTATTAATGTTACCCGAACCAATACCATTGTCCAATGGGGCAACAGTGCCTAAATACATACCCAATTGTCAATATTGTGTTCAGTTTTGCAGTTGTCCCGACGTAATATTTATATCATACAACAGGCACACATTCAACGTATTATTGTTTGTTTGTTTGTTTGTTTTTAAATTTATATAGTTTACCACAATGCATTGGTAAAGTATTGTAGTTTGATTTGTGGTGTGTTTTTCATATATAAATACATATATATATATAAATTTCGTTTTTTTTTTCAACATAAACCATTTAACACAGTTGAAGAAGAAAGAAATAAATAAAACGAGAAAGAGAAGAAAAAAATATTCGAATTAATTATTTTAGTTTGGTTATACCTTTGTGATGATTGCCTTTGCTACGTAGGATACAAATAACAATAATGGCAATGATAATAACAAGTACTGCAGCTACCACCGGTACAATTAAATTTAAATTCGACAAGATGATGCGAATAGTATCCTCGGCGGTTAATTCGGGTAAATCACGCGAGGGGGCGATTGTCCCTGTAACAACCAAAGGTAATATTGTTTGTTTTGTTTGCCTTCTTTAAATAGCATTTGTGATTACTTTTTTTTCATTTGTATCGTTGTTTGTTTTAAAAAAAGTACATAATAACAATAATAACATTTTTTTTCATGTTTTAAAACTTGAAACAAATTAATTTTGTTTTACGAACAAAAACTGCTATGAGTAACGATCAACGAATAATAAATTATGTTAAAGATAACTTTTAAATTCCAGGCAATAATATTTACTTTGATGTGATGACATGATAGTAAACAAATCTGAAAGACTCTCAACGGTATACATACGAGTATAAATATTTGATTTAACTGAATGCAATTTGTTTTTCTCTCAACTTGTAAAGTATGATTATTTCTAACTGTAACGTCAAGACAATGTGACTACTATTTAACCAAAAATAGATAAAGAAATAACAAACGGAGTACATTTTGCTAAAAAGAACAGCGTTAACAGTGGTTGGTTAAAAATGAAAATAAATACTTAAAGTCAAACGAAAATTAATATTATAACTTGTCCAGTTAATGTTATCATATTATTAGTTGTAGTATTTTTGTGTATTTTCAATTCCTGTATCTTCAATGGATTTAATTGAATTTATAAAATAAGAATAATAACTAAATAATAAGAATTCAAATTAATATAAACCTTTTTAGAGCTAATTAGTCAGTAGAATTGATCTTTTAATTTCTGATTTTATGATTTTTTTTTTTTTGATTTTCTCACATATTAAAATAACTTTGGTTGTTTCAGGAACAAATATTAGTTTTAAAGTTGAATTTTTTCCCCATAGATTAGAAAAATAATATGCTTAGATACTTTCAATTGCAATTTAATAAACGGGAACTCAAATAAATCAGTTCAAATAAAAAGTTTAAATAATACATATAAGTATTCAATGTTGTGGTAAAACTTAACTAAATACAACAAAATATGAATTGGCTTTGAAGATGATGTCCTTATTTTTAGAGATCACAGACAAGTTCAATTGTGTTTATTGATTTACAGCTGACTCAATTATAAATCTCGCTCCAGTGATAGTGTACAACAGTCGATCCGAGACGGACAAAATGACAGGTTTTGGAGTTTTTGAGATTTCACATAAGATCAGTCTCCCTCTCCCTAATCATTGTAAAACATACCAGATAGAAGTCAACGCAAATAGGATGCACGCTTATTGATATCTGGGTAAAATAGATGTCAAATCTATCATTGTTCAGGCTCGAACCGCTCCACCATCGATAATATCTGTGGCGTGCATGCCATTAGCATCACATCGAACCCAGCCAGTCACATTGAAATACGACTTTTCCTAATATTTCTACTGTAGATAATTCCAAACACGTTACTAAAAGCAATGAACAAATTCAGATTTCTGCCCATGTGCATATTGCGACTATATACACTTGAGAATAGATTGGAAACAAGGATATTCCCGTAACTACTTATTCTTATTTATGAAAAGAAGCTGTAGGGAATTTGGAACATTAACAATATTTTTGAAAATCTTCGTTACTGTTAAATCCAAATAAGTCACTGTGAGCTAGTAGACACCGAATGAGGTATATGTACACACTACACGGTTATTTTTGAAGCAGTTGCAGAGCAGATAATGAGAAATGGTATATTAGCTTGTTTACGGTTGAACACTGTATAGACTTGGAGACAAATAAATGGTTTGCTTATGGAGTCTCAGAATCTTTATCGTGGGAATTTATCTCCTGCGAGGAAACAGAAGGAAATGGAAAACGTAGTACATTCACGCGATTTAAAAAAAAATCTTTTTACTTTTTACATGAGACACTGTGACAAATATTTAAAAAGGTGGACCAACGTGTGCATAAATGTTGTCGATCAGACATAGTACTTAATATGGACAGATCCACATTATTATCATCTATTGTCTACTAATCAACTGATTGATGTAGAATTCATTCAGCTCATGTCGGGGCATGTAAAACTTCAAAGAATCTTGGAGAAATTGTACCACATTTCATTTACTGCGTAAGACATTGGAATGTAATCCGACATATTTATTTGCACATGTATAAAACAACTTATCTTCAATATTTTAGATATTACTCCAGCAATGTCCAACCAAACGAGTCATTCTTAATATTTACCTGGATTCACCTAATCATCTTCAAATACCAATTTTTATTTTTGTTTAATTTATCTTACACTTAAATGCTCTTTCTATTGACACCATCTTTTCGATATTCCAATTCAACTTATACATTTTTAAACAAAAATATATATCTTTTTCAATGCAACTATTACGTACATATTAAGTGTGCGTTTGGTTTTATTTGCAAGTTACGCACATGTTTTTACAGTGGGGCAAAACAAATAGGACTCTAGTTGGGCACATTACATTTTCTATGTACTTTTTTGATGTGCATTTAACTTAAAATGGTGAAAATTAATTCAAAAAGAAAAGAAAATCATATTTATAATGTCTAAAGATACTAGCTAATAATAAAGTGGGGTCAATCAAAATCGGAGCATTTTCGTATACTCTTCGTTAAGTTCACAACAAAAAAAAAATAAAAAACAAGGTAATAAATCAAAATCAATTTCAAATAAAAAAAAATACAGTCTAAATCAAAAATACAGATAAAGTTCGTTAAGACTTTTTTGTCGTTTAGGTTTCAAGCTCATACATTTGTTTACACTTTTTAGGAAAAACAAATTGCATTTACGCAATCAAAAATTTATTCAAAAATACCACTTTCTTTCATATTTAATTACTTTTTTTTTTGTTTGCTTGGATGTAAAAATGAATTTTGCCAATTTTTTTTATTTACAAAATGTTTTTTTTTTTTGCCTTTGATTTAAAGAAAGTTTTTTTTGTTTGTGTACTCTTTTTCTGTTTTTGAAAAAAAACCAACATGTTATCATTTGAAAAAAAATAAAATAAAATGAATATTTCGAAATTGGAAAACAGAATTAAAAAATAATATTTTACATTAAGAAGCAATGATTTCTACTTTAAAGCGGGTGGAACAAATCTATTGTTTAAAAATTGTATTCATAAAAATGTATTGTTGTTATTTGTATACATAATGAAAAAGGATTCATATGAATTAATTAATATACAGTTCATTGATTAATTACTTTGAGAATTGTATTGACTTTAATATGTTCCAAAACAGAACATGATTTGTGTGATACTTCCATGTTACCTATATCCTTACAACCATTTTTTTAGTTACTAAATGTATATGAGTATATGTTAGAAAAAACAAACTATGCCTTTTGCGTTTATAACAATCCAAAAAAAACCATAATCGGTGCCGGCAGCGAATTAGAGTCCCGTATCACAAAAGTGTCTACTAACGGGACTAAGTATTAAGTTTGTGAGAATTCAAAAAGGTAGCAGAACTGAAACCATCATATGGAGCGATGCGAGTCTTGCTTTAATCAGTGAAAAGCATAGGGAATTTGAAAATGACTTCTTCGACCGTTCCCATGTCTCTGAAGGCATGAGAAATTAATTTGAAGACTTTCAACGTTGTATACAACATATAACAAGCAACAAATTGACTCTACTTTATATTTGAGAAACCTTTATAGCTTCGGTCTCGAAATATTCCGAACTACTGGCCAGGAGTAGTGTTGCGGATTGTCATGTAGAATTTAAATAATATTCGAACATGCAACCACTTATTCACCGAAAAATGGCAAATGACTGTCGCACACTCAAATAAAAGTAGTGAGTAATGTGTGAACCATTTGAATGATTCTAACAACGCTAGTTCTAGTCCTGACATTCATCGATATGTGGGCATATGAATGAACTTGGCATATACAATATTTAAATAAGAACTCTTTTCAGAGTTTGCAGAAGATACACAGAAGCACGAACACATTAAACATGTTTCTTAGCAGCTATTTTACAACAAACAAAATATAATGAGTGCCTATCTGATGGAATACAAAGATTTAAGTAGTTCGAAAAAAATGTTTTCTAAATAAAGAAACAAATAAAACAGTTAAATAAAAGCGCTTATATATATAGCTACAAATGCAACACTGTATTTCACATGAATCCTTTTCCACCATTAATTAAGTACGTATATACAAAAGCAATTTCAATTCTACTTCACATTATTTACAGTTTGTTCAAAATCAAAAAATGTACCTCCGGTAACGGTTAAGGTTGCGAAATCATATTCGGCAACAGTAAATCCAGCAGAGTTGTGTGCAGTGATGCGTAAGTTATACCATGTAGCAGGCTCAAGATCTAATACAACGTAGTTGTTGTCAGGCTTAACATTGTTTGAGATTTGATTCCATTCAATTTGGTCGCTATAACACATTACAAACACTATAGGACAGAAAGAGTTTTATAAGTGATTTTGTTTTACCGTTTCTTGTTTTCAACAACAAAGTGAGACATTGGGCAGCCACCGTCTTTCCATGCCATGAAGTGCAGACTAACAGAATTAGCGGTGACTTCAATAAATCGTGATTTCTCTGGAAGTTTTGGTTTGTAACCCTTTGTGCGTGTGTTCAGAATATCAGATGCCTCTCCAGCTCCAATGCTATAAATTTAAATTAGGCACTTCTTTGTTAGAAAATATGTCTAAATGAATGATTGGGCATACGAACTTGTTAAATCCAGTAGCATAAACTTGGTATCTTGATCCACAAAGAAGAGTTTCAATGGTGTATTTTTGAGCTTCAACGGACACCTCTGCAGTTTCCCATTCGCCAAATTCTAAATCATGGGAAAGAAAACATTAGTTGTTCGTCAAGAAAAAAAAATCTTCTAAGCATTTACCTGGTTTGTAGTGCAATGTATATCCATGTAATGGAGCAGAATCACCTTCATGTGGCTTCAATTTAACAGTCAATGCATCGGTGGTAGTGGCAGAAAGTGTAACTTGAGGAGATTGTGGTGGTGCCAAAACAATAAGCTTGTGTGTAATCGAGTCCTTTGCGATCGAGTTCTCTGCATGGCATGAATATTCTCCAGCATCTGGACGAGTAACAGATTTGATCAATAAAGAGCCATCGGGCAACAGTCGCATGCGATCATTTGCAGTAAATTCAACACCCTTGATTTTCCATGTAATTTCAGGAGTTGGGGAACCAACAGCAAGACATGGCATCTTAGCATCTTCCTTGAATGTGGCAGTAAAGGTATCATCGAATGAAGCGATCTTGGCAGGAACTTGGTCACTTGGCATGGCTACAATACTCTTTGAAGGTTGTCCTTCGCCAATGTTTGTGCTAGCTGTAACCCAGAATTCATATGGCTTGTTCTTTTCTAAATCGGTGGCTTCAAGGCTCATTTGATAGTGTGGAATTTTCTTGCTCTTTGGTTCACCTTCGGCTCCTTCGACCTTTGAGTAGACTGTATATTGTTGGATGACACCATTTGGTTGTGCTGGTGGACGCCATGAAACGAGAATGGCTTCATGTCCCATGACTAGAGCTTTTACATCGGTGGGTGCTTCAGGAACTATTTTAAACAAGGAACATTTTGAATTTTAGTTTTTATTTTCAAACTTCAAAAAAATTTGAAATTTACCATCAGGTTCAGTTTGGCAATGAATTGGGGCACTTCGGACACCATCACCTCCGGCAGTTGTGGCTAAGACTTGCATCGTGTAGTTAGTGTATTTCTTCAATCCATGGAGTACGGTGTCTGATGAGGCAGTCTTTTTGTAGTGGCGTTTGGTATCGTCTTTTGAAAACAATTTAAAAAATGGAAGAGTGGGTAAATATTTTGTTTAATGTCCAGGGAACAATGACTTTTTTTGTTCTATGAGAATATATTAATACTTACCATACCATAAATCGCTTGGGGCATAAACAACTTTGTATGTCTTGATCACACCATTAGCTGATTCAAGTGGTGGGCTTACCCATGAGACGCGAATTGTTTGTGATGTCAATGTTGTGCAGGCAGTATCACTTGGTGGCTGGCTTGGTGTACCTTCGGCAGTAAATTGCTTTTCCTCATCGCTCAATGGACCGGGTCCAATTTTATTGAATGCTTGAATGACAACTGAATACTGAGTGTATACGCGGAGGTTATTCAATTCCAAGCTGTGTTCCTTTCCTTCTTCAGTTAAAAAGTTGATAGTTTCAAAAATGAATGAGCTGTTGGTGTTGGATAGTTTGTAGCCGACATAGTAACCCAAGATCTCTCCATTCCATTCTGAACGTGCTGGTGGCTTCCATGTTACTCGCAGTGTAGTCTGGTTAACTGGTTCCACTTTAATGTTTTGTGGTTTTCCGGATGGAGCTTCCTCGGCGGTAATAATTGTGACAGCTTCGCTTGATTGTGATGTTCCAATAGCATTTTCGGCGACAATTCGAATGTTATATGTGGTTGCAGGGCTTAGCTTTTGTACTTGTGCTTCGGTGGTGTGTCCAGGTACCATAACTCTATCGATTTCATCCCATGATGCACGTGATCGTTTGAATTCAATGATGTATCTATTCAATGGAGAGTTTCCGTCGTAGGGTTGTGCCCAGCTGAGTTGTACAGATCGTCCCGATTTGTCGAGAACCTTAAGAGCGTATGGCATTTCAGGAACTTCTTGGATAATCATATTAATGCTAGCATCATCACTTCCAAAAGCATTTGTAGCAACACAAGTAAAGAGAGCAGAGTCAGATCGTTCAGTACGCTTAATCGAAAGGCTTGACATTACACCAGTTGACAAAATCTCTTCGCGAATGGTGTATCTGTTATCGGTCTTGGGGTCCAGTCGAATGTTATTCATGTTCCATAAAATGCCAATTGGTTTTTCGCCCTTAGCCTCACATTGCAATACAGCTGGTTCACCTCGTCGAGCAGTTTGATTACGCAATTTCTCTGTGAATTCTGGTGGAGCTTGTACACTGATCATGATAACTGCAGAAAGTCCTGAACCAATTCCATTGATAGCTTCACACAGGTAATAGCCTTCGTTGTTCTTTTGAATATTATCGATGAGGAGGGTACCTTCTTCTACGCGAATGTTATCGTTCTTCTTCAGATCCTTATATTCCCCAGGAGCATCACCTTATTGAAAAATGCGTTTAATGCCTGTGAATCGAATGTTTATGCAGTTTAACTTACCAACGGCTTTCTTCCATGTCACTGAAGGTTTTGGGAAACCATCGGCTTTGCATTCAACTTTAGCATCTGATCCTTGAGCAAAAGCTTTGTCAGTTGGTTCCAAAATCCATCTTGGGGGTACTGTTTTTTAGATTTTTAATTAGTGGATAAGAAAAATAATACATTAGACGTCTGTTCCTTCGACTTTAAATTTTGCAAGTTCAAAAAGCATGCGGAATAGAAGTTTACTTCTTTGAGAACGGACGGCACGGACGCTATCACGTGAAATGGTTTTTTTTGTATCGTTTTTTTTTCTAGTGTGTATTTGTAATAAAAAGCGCTTATTGCCTATTTATGAATGAATTATAAACCATTTCAGTGATTTTTTCTACAAAATATTGAAGGTTACAAGATTATTTCAATTATCTGCTACTTACTTTTTAAGATGTACCTACTAAAATTAGTTTTAAACAAAAGTAAATATCGTTTATCGTTGGTTGGTAGTTACAATAAGAGGAAGTTGGTAGAGGTAGTTGTTTGCTGTCAGAACTATTTATAAAATCTGATCAACAAAAATATTCATGACCAAGTCGGTAAACAAATAATAATGCTAATAACCATAGGTTCGCTGACGCAGAATGTTCACTACGATTTAGAAGCAATAATATCAATATCAATAGAGACACAATTTATTGATTTTGTTTAATATTCATTCATCGAAAGTGGGAACTTAGGGAATATGTTGATATTTAAATTGTTCAGTCCATTTCAAATTAGAATTTAAATTGCGCCTTAATACTACTTATGTTCTTTAAAATCTAAAGTATGTCATGTTGCCAACTGCTATCCCCATATAAGATTTAAAGCAACAGTTACGTGATTTCCAAAAATTGGGAATACGTGAGATTGGTAAAGTAGACTGCATGGGTGGAAAGAAATATGAATGAGAACATTGAACATTGTAAGCGGCTAGAGTTTGGTAAATGAAATCTAAAAAGGTTAAAATACCTTGTTACCTATAGCAAAACAAAATACCACTTAAAAAATGATGCAACAAGCGAAATATATCTATACAAAATAACGTCTTAAATCCTATTTAAAGAAGTAGTCACACTTTACGTATGCACAATTTGAATTGATATCATATTTAATTAAAAATAAGACTTGTAACACCAAACAACAATAAACAATTTATTCGAACGGTTTATAAAAAAAAAGTACCTTCAATATTTATGTAGACTCAAATATCTTAAATTTACTAAAAATTAAAAAAAAAGTAACTAAACAATACTATTAATAATAAATATAAAAATGGACAACAGAAATATGGATGAAAAGAGAAAACAAAGAAGCAATTGAAGAAATACAAAAGCATGCACTCGAAGTGAAAATTGGTTGAAAAATAGTCTTAATTTCTCTTCAACCATTTTTCAAGTAATCTCCGATCGAAACTTAGTCATAAATGAAACAGAAGGAAGTATCGGGTTAACGGATGGATAGGGATGTTCGGAAGAAGAAGACATAGGCAGGATGAGGAAAAGGATTTTGTGTTCAATTTTTTTTTTATTTGGGAGTATTTTGCTGTTTGGCTTTTTTTTGCAATAATTGTTTTGTGATTTTATTTTCGTTTAATTTACAAAACAAATTACATTTAGCCAGACTGTATTGGTTAAATACAGATTCCTGGAACGGAAAACTCACAATAGGCAAACAAATATATCGTAAAGCAGATAATGGTTCATTTTAGTGTTTGTGAGTGTTGTGTGTATGATAACAATTGCCAATTTGTGCATAAATGTGCGCAGGTTAAGATTATTTTTGTTTTCTTTTTTTTTGTTTTTTAAAAAAAAGGTAGTATGGGATGTTTGTGAGAGTGTAGGGTGCTTGTTTTTAAGGTCACTTGTATGGGAGTTCCGCTGTTTCGCCATTTCACACATTCAATTTTATATGATGATTATCGAGACATTAAATAATTAAAAGAAAGACTATAACGAATTTGAAATTGCTTAAATTTGGTTAAGGTTCGACATGTTGTAAGATGGATGTGATTTGTTAATCATTTTGAACATCATCACTTGTTTTTTTTTTAAAATGTAGGACAAAAACAAAACAATTAAATTACACAATTATAATCGCATGAGTATGTTTCTATTTATACAGATTATTTTTCGGTTTTCTATATACAATGTTTTGAATTCACGCAAAGTGAATATTTGCTGTAATCTTTTGGTCTTAAGGTTAACAGACTTTCGTTGAGCAGCAGATGAAGAAAAAAACGGAGAGATAAACTGAGCTATTTCTGAGCTATAGAAGAATATATTAAAATGAGTGGTGGAAAAAACATATTGGTTAGCAAAGATAAAGCGGAACAAAAGACAGCAGAAGATTCGATTGATTAAAATACCCTTTACAACAAGATTCGCAGTTTGAGTTGAATTTCCAGCTGCATTTGCTGCTGTACATTCGTACCGGCCAGCGTGATACGATGCAACATGCTGAAGTATAAGCAAGCTTGTTTGGCGACCAACACTCATAAGTGTTGCCATTGAAGATGTTACAATTTTTCCATTTAAATGCCATTCGAATGTCAGGGGCACATCACCCTTGGTAACAATGCAAGTGAATTGGACATAGTCACCCTCATGACTGACATCCGTGGAGAGTGATAGTGGAGCTAAGGTGGGAATTTCTTAAACAAAAAAACATGTAATGAAAATATACATATAAAAAATATGGTTTGAATTTCTTTTAAATTAATATTAATCTAAATTTAGTTTTTTTTTTGTCTGAGAGTTCGTTGCTTATAACTGTGTTCACACTTAAATTTTGGAGGAGATTAGAAAAATGTGATTTTATAAGAATTGTGACTACGAAGTTTTTGATGTCCTATAAGAGAATCTTGCTTATTTGGTTCAAACACAAGGATTTATTTCAAATTTGATGAACAATGGTCTTGAACTATATATTATGACAAGAAGTTTCTGAATCTGCGGAGGACTAGTATCTCTCATTCTAGTGTGAACACAATCTCAAGGCAGTTGCATTTCTGACAAACAACATTGGCATTCTCAATAGACATTCAAAAAAATAGAAAGTGGAGAAAAGTTCAAATTCAAATCTGCCCACCCTTTACTTTGAGCGTAGCTTCCTTTCGACTCTCCCCAGCTGCGTTCTTCGCTACACATGTATAAATCCCCGAATCACTGATTGTCACTTGTCGAATGGACAACATAAGTGTATACTCATCTATCTTATGATAAATAGATCGGACCAGCGGTTGATCATCTTTAAGCCAGTAAAGATCAATTGGCAAATCGCCAGACGTTACCATACACATAACCCGCACCGATTGTCCGCCATTCACCCCATTCCCGGTGAAGTGAAACTGATCGATTTGTGGTATTTCTTTTTGAAGCACATACAAACATACAAATGAAAGACAAGTTATAAGCCACATCTTGTTTGTTAATAAAGTGAAAAATATATCAAAGTGGTGGTGTTAAGTATATATTTTGGTTTTTTATTTTGTAGTAGTAGTTAATGAGAGCCCAAGGTACCAGCGGTTAAGATTGAGAAAACAAATAATTTTCTTATTTCATATCGGTTTGGCGTAAATTAAGAACATTCAAAAAGCAACTGAACTAAATTGATGTTTTTGATTTATAGTGTTTTTCCAATTTGAAGCTTCAAAAACCAACCCTTGACGGAGAGGACTGTTGAGACTTCAGTGTCTCCAGCTCTGTTTGCTCCAACGCATGTATAGTTGCCAGCATGGTCTCCACGCACACTTTCAATATTCAGCGAACTGCTTCGTTTACCATGCATCAAAATCTGTATGCCGTCCATATTCTGAGCTAATTGATTGTTAAAGTACCACGTGATATTGTACGGGAAGTCGCCATGAACTACGGCGCAGGTCAATTGAAAATAGTCGCCGACGAACAAGGGTTCATCATTATTTGTTGGCAGAGGAGCGAGCTTAGGTGGGACTAAATATGTACAGGATGGGTGAAGAAAAAAGGAGAGAGGAAATTATTAGATATTAAATATAAACTCATAGGACATTAACACTTAAAACTAAAATTAAAGGATACTTGGTGAATTGGACTTTCACACTACCATTAACCACAAGCTGAGCAGCATAATTTGATATCCCGGCGGCATTTTTTCCATAGCATGTATAATTTCCGGCATGACTTCCTTGAACTGACTCGATTGTCAGAACGCTACTGCGGGAACCCATTTTGGAAATAGTAACCCCCATGGCTGCAGCATTGGAATCATTCAGTCGAAGATCATTGTAGAACCAGTAGATCATGAGTGGATGGTCTCCATGTATGATTGAGCATTGAAGGGTAAAATAGTCGCCGGGATAGAAGGCATCACTTCCAGGAAAGAAAGGGGCAATTTTTGGGAGAACTAAATACAATAATTAGTTCTAAGTATGAATGTGGCTATGGGGAATTATCATTTGTTTTCAAGGGCGTTTGAACTTTGAAAAAAGATTGGGCTGTAGACGACTACTCTACCTGGAACAATCTGGAATATGTTTCAGCGAATTGGTGAATTGTCGGCTTATGTGTCTGATTTTTTGGACGTTGATTTTAGCATACTCTTACTAAGTTATTAAGTTCGTTCAAAATTTGACAAACAGCCCAAAAAGTTCGTGTATACTTTATTCAACGAAGTTATTCGATCTTGCTAACAATTTTGAATGTTTTTTTGAAAGACGAGGGTTTAATCTTAAATCTGTGCGTGGTTACTGAAAATAGAGTCATTTCGAATCTATTTGTAATAATTATACGACAAGGGAATGGAGAGCTTGTGGATTAAAGTGTATTCTTTTTATGGCGAAGATAGTTTGTTAGAATTGCTGGCTACTCAATCAAGACTTTGAAGTTTTAAACCACATTACCGACACTTGCACAAGGCTGTATTTTACCACAACTGTTAATACAGACAGAAAACAACAAAGTTCGAGTAACGCTTTCTCGTGAAAAGGCGGAGCAATATACGATGGTCAGAGCTAATATAAAGACAAACTTATTGTATAGATTTGTAAAAAGTCTTTAAAGGAAGCATTGATGTGTCTACTTCCTATGTTGTAAGCACAGAAAAAAATAATCACAAAATCATTCAAATTCGACGGTTTTACGCTGAATCTTCCACAATATTTTTATCAGTAGAAGTACTTTATCAAGGACCATGTTAAATTATTTTTTATATAATTGAAGTGCCAGAAATTTTGCACGCTACTGTTGATTTTTTGCAAACTTAACAAATGAAGGGCTGTAATGCAACAGTTAGATAATCGTACAGTGCGATTCTGTTCAGCACAGTGCTGCATCAGTTTGTATTTTTGTTTTGGGGAACGGTGTCAGCTGTGATTGCAAAGGATACAGAACAATTAACCAGAATTAATTTCTATTCTTAAGTATAGTGACGTCCTGAGGAAACTTGGAAATTCCAACATCCGACAAATGTTGGACAATTTATTTCCAAGCGTTTCACGAAAAATATATATAAAAAATGCTGTTGCAGACCGAGACCGTTCATTTTATAATTTTTCCGAATCAAATTATCTGAATAAACGTAACATACTAAATCCTTTATATACATAGAAACTTAATCGAAAAATGAAGTTCGAAGTCGAGTATTAAAAGCACCTAATTGGTGTAATTTGCGAAACGCTCTCTGAAAAGATGATTATCCTTTTATTTATCTGGTCTATGTTTCTGTTTCAAGTGTATAATGCAAATTCGTGTCGAAATGTAGTGCGGTTACATGCAGACTGCCTTGCAAAGCATTGTACAAACAATTTATTTTTTTCCATGCAGTTTGACAAAATGCTAGCTCAAACTAAGTATCTACAGGCGGCATGTCCTGCTAATGGGATGTATAAACAGAATTCTATAGTCAGGAATAAATCAATTAGTAAGCTATCTACGTAGGCGGTTAGTATAGAAAATTGATTCTCTCCATCTCTAACCGTAAACACTTAGTCTAGTCGTAAACGTTTTTCTTCCGGCGCGATTTTTTGCTTGACAAGTGAAATTCCCAGCATGATGATCGTCGACTGAGTCTATTGTCAATACACTACTCCGTTGACCAGCTTTTATCGTAGTTATACCCAAGTTTTCACTCACTTCCTGATCATTGAAAGTCCATTGGATGACTAGTGGTAAATCACCTTCAGGCACTGAACATTGCAGTGTGAGATACTGACCAGTTTGGGCGGGACCCTTTTCAAAGGCGAATGGGATTATACGAGGAAGGACTATATATACAAAAAAAAAACAAACAAAAAGAAAAGAAACACATGACAAATCAAAGATACAACGTTAACCTATAACTTTTAATTGATTAGTGACACTAGCTTTGCCGGCGACATTTGTTCCCTGACATGCGTAGTTGCCTGAGTGTCGGGCGGCAACACTCTCTATCGTCAGTACACTACTCCGACGACCCATTTTTGCTATAATCACATCCATATCGTCCGATATGATGGGCTGGTTATTAAATGTCCACAAGATGTTCAGTGGGAGATCACCTTCGGTGATCGTGCACTGATAGGTAATGTACTGTCCAAGGTGCACTGACTGATCACCAGATGATAGGGGGGAGATTTGTGGCGGAACTGAGGATTGGAATTACAAAACCAAGGACTTACAAACAAAACAAATCAAATGTATATTTAAAGTTTTTTTTCGAATAACCATTGACAATTAGTTCAGCTGTGTATTCTTTGGACTCAGCTTGATTCTTAGCTTTGCATGTGTAGTTGCCAGCATTGTTTCCGTTAACCGAATCAATTGTGAGCACACTAACTTTCTTGCCAATCTTTGATGTTGTTACACCCAGAAATGTGTTCAATGGATAGTTATTAAACAGCCAGACAATGTCGATGGGCAAATCTCCTTTTGAAATGGTACATTGAACCGTCACTGAGTCTCCAAAATTGATGGGTTCATCTCCGAAGAAGAATGGTGTAATGTGTGGAGGTACTGTAGAAAATTGAGTTTTGTTAGATCAAAGTTAGTCCTCTTTTTCCTTCTTGTAAATTTTTATTTTTGCTTCCTTTGGTGGAAACCGCTCCGACGCAGACCTATATTTTGGTTATACACAACTATTGAATCAGATTGTGACATCATAATAGCATTCATTAAGATTCTTCATATATGTTTAACTAATTTAGTCTCAGTGTTGATTTATTCTGCGTTGTTATGGGACTCGTGACAATTCCATCAATTCACACTTCTCCTCAATTATACACAGAAACAACAAAAAGTTCAGGTAGCTAGAAAATGTCCCATCATTTACTACTATCCGAGTAAAATAATATATGTTCTTCTGTTTCAGTCAATCCCTGATTTCATCTTAAACTCAATCGAAACATTAATTTGAATTAAAAGCAGACTTTTCCAGGACTACCATAAGATTATTTTTTTGACTTCCTTTAACACTTTTGATTTTGAATAAAACATTTAACAACACAAAGCATTTATTGACATAAGCAGACATTTCAGCATCAACAATCTATAGTTAAAAGCACATTAGAAGCTGTAAATATTTTCATTGATGTTATCCTTAACAAAATTACTGATTAGCTGTGTAAAGCGTTAAAGCATTTTCTTTATAAGCGATTACATGCTACTTCCAGGGATATTAGGGATTCATTGTATCGGACCGATAACATAAATTTAAGAACAAAATTCATTTTTTCTCTATATGTATGTATAATTTTTTTTTTGTTTTTAAAAACATTTAAATACCATTTACTATCAATTCTGCGGTGTAATTGACAGCAGCAGCATGATTTTTGGCTTTGCATGTATAATTTCCGACGTGTCCTGCATGTACTGAATCGATCATTAAAACACTTAAGCGTTTTCCCATTTTTGATGTGGAAACACCCGAGTATGAGTTAATTGGATAGCCATTAAATAGCCATTCGATATCAAGGGGCAAATCACCGTTTGAAACAAGACAATTTACGGAAACTGAATCTTCAAAATTTGCTGTCTCGTCGCCGAAGTCGAAATGAGCTATTTTTGGTGAAACTGCAAAGAACGTGAGGTATTTCATATGGAGGTGTACATAATTTCCAAAAGAAAAGTGTGCATGATAGAATATTTTTTTAACATACACGGTGAGCTAAGGCAATTCCTTTGTGAAAGTGTATGTTAAAAATTATGTTTACCAGAGGTTGCTGACTTAAGATCCGACATTCTGAATAGACGTATCCCAATAAAACTTGTAAACACAAGATTTTCACTAAATCCAATTATGCCTAGATCATGCTTCCCACATAACAAGACGATTTTTTATGTATGTGTAATAACGGACACACAACGTATACATTTTTAACAAATTGGCTGATGACTGACTGAAATTGGTCTAGTATCTAAAATGTGGTTACAGTGGTTTACTAATGTTTTGAGCAGGGTACAAGAAAAAAAATAATGCACGAAATGAAACACGAACACTGATGATTTTTCGAATTTATTTGCTAACATTTGTAGTTTTCCAATCACATTGGTGCTGTGTTTGGGTTATTAGTGCGCGTGTTTGATATTATTTTTTCTTTTTAGATACAAAATGTTTGAACATTATTAATATTCAGTACCTTAGTTACATATCATTTCTTCGAATATATGTATTCTTTGTTTTTGTATTGAAATTATTGCATCGCATAGCAACAAATTTGCGCAGAGCAATAAACACTAATTCGATAATCAACTATCGCAAGTCACTTTAGCCGATCAGAAAATTATACTATTTAATTGAAACATTTGTTTTCTTTAAAAATTGCTTGCGTATGTTGTGCGGTATCCTTTATAAGAACGACCATTGAACCAAGGATATGATACATGCTCATTGTTCGAAAATGTTAACATCTTTTCACACAATAAAAATGTTCGTGAACTTTTTGTGATGTGTGAAATAACATTCAAATTATCAACATCATTTTTAAAGGATATGTATGCTTTATGATCAATAACTATCGACCTTTGAACGTTTTGTGCACATATGCATATTAGATGTTTTAAATTTAAATCTCAGGAACAAATTTTTCGAATTTTAATAAATTTCTGAAAGTTGTAGATGGACATTTGGATAATTTTTAAATGGAAAAGGGTTCGAAATTATAATTAACTCAAATGAAACAAAATCCTTTGAAAAATAAAAACACAAAATTAGCAAACCATTTACTACAAGTTGCGCTGATTGCATAGCAGAATCAGCTAAGTTCTTTGCTTTGCATGTGTAATTTCCTGCATGACGAGCATGTACATTATCTATTGTTAGGATACTTGTTCGTGTGCCACCTTTGACGACGGTGACTCCAGAGTAGGAATTAATTGGATAGTCATTGAAAAGCCATTCAATATCTATCGGCTGATCTCCAGACGAAATAAGACAAGTCACCGAAACGGAATCCTCGAAGTTTGCAGGTAGAACACCAAAGTCAAATGGAACGATGTTTGGTGGTACTGATATAAAGGCAAAAAAAAGATATACCAATGTGACTATGATTTTTCAAGCAAATTATCGATCACATTAGAACTCCCAACAAGCAAGAAAATAAGTATCGATGGCGAACCTTTTGGGAAGCTAAGACAGATTGTTGGAACTTAAAAATTAATACAAAAAAATGCTACCAAGCTAAATTGATAAATAAATAAACTAAACATCTAACCATTCACAATTAATGCAGCCGAGTATTCACTAAAGGCGGCTATATTTTTCGCTTTGCATGTATAATTTCCGGCGTGTCCTGCATGAACTGAATCAATTGTAAGCAAGCTTGTACGTTTTCCTCCGCGCATCACAGAAATCCCCGCGAATATGTTTACTGGCTGTCCATTAAAAAGCCACTCAATGTCGATAGGCAAGTCCCCAGACGAAATCAAACAATTTACTGATACGGAATCTTCGAAATTTGCTGGCTCCCCAAAATCAAAAGGTGCTAGATTTGGCGGGGCTGAGTCGGAAATAACGACATCATTAATTTACTTCCTGTGTAATTGGACTTAACTTGCTATAATTGTTTATTTTTGTGGATATTTGGGACAAAAATAGTTAAAAAAAAAATATGAACGAAAAATAATATAAATAACCGAAGTAATGTTTGTACCATTAACAACTAATGCAGCTGTGAAAGATGCAGAATCTGCTGCATTTTTAGCTTCACAAGTATAATTCCCAGCATGACCGGCGTGCACCGAATCGATGGTCAATAGACTATTCTTTTTACCACCCTTAACGATTGTTATTCCATAATCGGCTTGAATTGAACGCTCATTGAAAAGCCACGTAATATTCATTGGTAAATCACCCAGATATATCAAGCAATTAACAGAGACGGATTCCTCAAAGTTGACGGCATGTTCTCCAAAATCAAAAGGGGCTATTTTGGGAGGGACTTAAACAAAAATACAACTTAGAATTCACAAAAAAGGAAATAAAAATTAATTTTATTTGCATCGAAATACCCTTAACAACCAATTCAGTAGTGTAGTTGACAGATGCGGCTGAATTGGATGCCACGCATGTATAGTTTCCAGCATGCTCAGATCTAACATAGTCAATAGTTAAGGCATATGTTCGTTTGCCAAGTTTAACTGTAGATACATCCATGAGTTTGTCAATTGCTTGACCGTTCAATAACCATATAAAATCAATTGGAAAGTCTCCAGATAGTACCAAACAATTGACACTGGTTGACTCTCCGAAATTAGCAGGTTCGTCGCCGAATGTGATGTGTGCTAATTTAGGTGGAACTAGGACATAAATTGAAAGATCAACATTTAGTTTGACCAACCATCAACTCAATAAAAATATTGCTTTATTAAAATCAGTTAAATTTTCTTTTCCACCAAGCCTGTGACCAGAGGGGAAACAAATTAAGTACCCTGAAGAAGAATTACTTTGAGTGACTGCATTCTCAAAAGGACCAATATGTTTTTCTTCTTTATTGTTTAAGTGTATTGTTACTGTGTAAACTTTTGTGTATGAAATTGCATGAGATTTTTAGCAACAAAAAAGAGGAATCAACCAAAATAATGGAATGGAAATCTTCTTAAAAATAATACCATTCACTACCAATTCAGCGCCGTGAGAAGCTATGCCTGCTTCATTTTTCGCAATACAGGTGTAGTTTCCAACATGACCGCCATGCACCGAATCAATCGACAAATGACTAATTCTTTTTCCACCCTTAAGAACAGTGACACCCGAATATGCATTGATTAATTGACCATTAAAACGCCATTCCATATCCACTGGTAGGTCACCAAGATATACTAAGCAGTTAACAGAGACCGACTCTTCAAAATTGACAGCATGATCACCAAAATCAAAAGAAGCTATTTTGGGAGGGACTAAAACGAAATGAAATCAACTTAGAGTAGCACACAAACAAAAAGAGAAGATAAATCTACATTTTCTTAAGATATCTTAATGAAATACCCTTAACAACCAATGTGGCAGTGTAATTCGCAGATGCAGCTGAATTAGACGCAACGCAAGTGTAGTTTCCTGCATGCTCAGCTCTAACATAGTCAATGGTTAAGGCGTAAGTTCTTTTCCCAAATTTCGCGGTAGAAACATCCAAATGATTATCAATTGCGTGACCATTAAATAACCATTCAAAATTAATAGGAAAGTCCCCAGATGTCACCAAACATTGAACACTCGTTGATTCGCCGAAATTCGCAGGCTCGTCGCCAAATGTGATATGTGCCAGTTTTGGTGGAACTTCGAAATATAATTAACAATCAAGAGTTTAAAAATATTGTAAAGGAAACGGTTTTAGGCTATGTGTAGGACAAACTATTAAAAATGGAAAACATTCAGACCTAGCTTGTGTTTGGCTGAATTATGTTAATAGGTATTTTGTGTGAATATGTTAGTATGTCATAAGCATTGAAGCAAGGATTTTAACAAAAAAAAAAAACAAAGAAACTTGTATTGATAGATTCAAGCCACATCGTAATACCATTAACGACTAATTCCGCGGAGAATAATGCTGATCCTGCTTCATTCTTTGCCATACAAGTATAGTTTCCAGCATGTCCACCATGAACGGAATCAATTGACAAAAGGCTAATCTTTTTACCGCCTTTAACAATTGTCACTCCAGTGTAGGCATTTATCGGTTGACCATTAAACAGCCATCCCATATCCATTGGCAAATCTCCCAGATAAATTAAGCAATTAACAGACACTGATTCCTCAAAATTCACAGCATGATCACCAAAATCAAAAGGAGCTATTTTGGGTGGGACTTAAGAAAAAGGACGTAAGTAATTACTCAACTACAATAATAAAAAAAAACAAAGTGCAAATTATAACATTAAAATGAGTATATAATGTACCCTTAACAACTAATTCAGCGGTGTAGTTCGCTGACGATGCTGAATTGGATGCTACACAAGTATAATTTCCAGCATACTCAGCTCTTACATAATCGATTGTCAGAGCATACGTTCTTTTGCCAAGTTTTGCGGTAGATAAATCCATGAGTTTGTCGATAGCATGGCCATTAAATAGCCAGGCAAAGTTTATGGGAAAGTCTCCAGACGTGACCAGACACTGAAGGCTAGTTGATTCCCCAAAATTTGCTGGCTCGTCACCGAAGTCGAAGGGAGTAATTTTTGGGGGAACTTTAAAAACAAAAACAATACCAATCACTCGCTGCGATATTTTCAAACGGACGAAATAATAAAGCGGGTTTCTGATTCATTTAGCCATTGATTGCAATCATTCATAATCGTACCAACTTTATCTTGTGTGCATTGATTTATGAAGGAATACTGATTGGTTTGAACCGGAATAGGGTCAAAATACATTTTTATCTTTCAAAAGTCTGCCTTCAAGCCGTCAATCTAACCTCTGCCACCGATCCAAATACTACACATATCGTTGTCCAATTTTGGTCTAGATTTGGAATCGCTGTTTCAATTACACATCAAATCGAACTGCCATCCGCAACTCTATATGTTTAGTTTTATATTGCATTTTACGGCATGGATCATTTAACAATTGCTTAATTCTGTAGTAGGTGCTTTTCGCATTACGTGCTTTGATAGTTTGCTGGTGGCGCTACATTCTGAGGTGGGCGTAGACTAGCTTGTTCTTTCACGAATAAAGTTTATTGCTGATTCAGAACAGCGTAGTTTCAGGTTTTTCTTTTCTTTGGGCTTATTAATGGCTCGACAGAGGTGGGACCGAGAATTATTAAAGTTTACGTGTTGGGTATTGGTCCATATTTATGGAAAATGACAGAAGTGTAACCGAAAAGTCAATTCTTACTGGTTTAGACAAATGTTGTGGATTTGGAAGACATGTTCTTTCAACGAGTCCTCCAAGAACTTCCTTTGAAAATGTTTAAAATCAATAATAATTTGAAAAAGGAGTCAAATTCATCAAAGGGAAACTGGTGCAATTAATGTGCAATTCAATAATATTTACTGCGGATGTCGCTGAACATTGAACAGAAATTTTTTTTTATCCATTCATCATTTGTCACACTTTAAACTCAGCGTTTACAGTTTTCCTTCATTTGAAGTATGAACCGATGCATAAGTCTAAATGAAAATTGTATTCGTATCTTGGTACACTACGTACGAGTAGCTACAATCAAATTCTTCAGTCTGTATTTCAGTATAGTCAACGTGTTATTTAGATATGCTGATATTCTCAACTATCTGTTTACAAATAAATTCGTTCTTTTATCTATTAGCATTTTATGAAGTGCTGATCGAATGCTTATATCTTGATAGTAATACAAGTATAACTACTGGAGTCTCTTTCAAATGTGTTAGAAAAACAAAGTAAAACCCCTCTTCTCTGCCCTCGGCTGTGCATTCACTCCGGATAATCCGACCGCTGACGGAGTCAAGAAACTTGTCCCGACTGATCGGTGATTCACCGTAATTCCCGAGCCGCACGTCTTTGCTTACAGTACTCCGTCATCTCTCGTATAGTTTCTGTCGTATAATCGTATAATCCGTCACAAAGGTGACGGAGTAGACGGGTTTTTACAGGAATCTCCGATTTATTTTATGGATTACTAATAAGATTTAATAGAAATTGACAATTATGATGATTTGCACCGCAGAAAGTTTTGGAACAACTTCGGCATGAAAATGTTGTTATGGTTCAGTTTGAGAATATTTTTTTTAAAAAATTACAAATAACGTTAAATCAAAAGAATGTAGGTGTTTCCCGACGCTCAAGGAAATTAATAAATTCACAGTCTACTCAGAGAGAGGTCAGTGACACATTCCTACTATTCTCGCTTAAAAGCCCTAAACCCTAAATTGACTTAAAATGAAAAAAATCAAACGAAGTTAGGTTACTTCAATCAATCAAACATCTTCAGTTGAAATAAATATTATTTGCGCCTCAAATTTGGCAAGGTGTAGTGTTTAATAAGTGTACATGTGTCAGATAAGAGCTTAAGCCTAAGGAATAAAACAAATATTAAAAACAATTAACTAAATGGAGATAATAGAAAAAAAACAGAACAGATGTCATATAATACCATTCACTACCAAAACAGCGGTATATTGAGCAGAGCCTGCTTCATTTTTCGCTACACAGGTATAATTCCCAGCATGACCTCCATGGACAGAGTCGATTGACAGGACACTTATCTTTTTGCCACCCTTAACAATTGTGACACCAGTGTAAGCATTTATTGGTTGATCATTGAAAAGCCATCCCATATCCATTGGTAAATCTCCGAGATATATTAAGCAATTAACCGATACAGATTCCTCAAAATTGATAGCATGATCACCAAAATCAAATGAGGCTATTTTGGGAGGTACTAAAACAAAATGAAATCAACTTACATTACATATATTACAAGAGCTGAGACAAATAAAAATAGTTCTGAAATACGTTTTTTAGTCAGTCCCATGTGATATCCTCTACCTATTCAGCAGAGTAGCTACACAAGCGTATTCATCACATTCTGCTCTAACGTAGCTAATGGTCAAGACTTATGTTTGATTTATAAACTCAGCAGTAGATATGTCCATATGTTTGAGTATGCATAAACGTTATGCAAGTTACAAAAATAGTCTAAAAACACTTGTCATGTTTCAGAAGGTATACTTATATTGATACTTATTCAGCTAATGGACCCCAAAACAAACTATGAACACTAAAAACAAAATTAATGAATTATAGCTAACGTTACCAAAAGCAAGAGACAGATATGGGGGCAGTCAATACGATTAGTTTTGCCGAATAATCTGCTCCACACTGGGTGTTTCCTGGACTTAACTTTGTTTGTTTTTTTGAGAGCACCAGGGACGGGATTTTCCTATGTTTTTTACTCCATTTTTCCGAAGCAAACTTTAAGGGGAAGGTTTAAGTATTTATTAATGCTGAGTTTTCTTTGTGTGAAAACAACATTTAAAATCACAATCTTAACTCCAAAACTCCATTTTATCAAATAGGAAACACATCTGTAAGGCGACTTGTTTATAATTATCGTGTTTTTTTGTTGTTGTTTTATAAGCATAAGAGGGAATAAAATCAATTTTACATATAAATAAAAAATGTAAGCAGACATGAACAAATTAAAACAAATATTGAAAAGAGCAAATACCATTAACGATTAATTCAGTCGTGTACGAAGCTAAACCTGCTTCATTTTTCGCGGTACAAGTGTAGTTCCCAGCATGACCCCCATGAACTGAGTCAATCGATAGCACACTGATCTTCTTGCCGCCCTTTAGAATTGTTACCCCAGTGTATGCATTGATTGGCTGATCATTAAATAGCCACCCAATGTCCATTGGAAGATCTCCGGTGGATATCAAACAACTGACCGAAACAGATTCTTCAAAATTGACGGGATGTTCCCCAAAGGCAAATGGCACTATGTTAGGAGGGGCTGCACAAGACAGTTTGGGATTAGATGGATAGAAGAGAGGATAGAATCAAATCAAAATAAAACAATGTTTCTACTTATTTAGATAAACGTATGCAAACTTCGTGTTCATATACCCTTAACATTCAACTCTGCTGTGTAGTTAACAGACGTGGCATCGTTTGATGCTACACATGTGTAATTGCCGGCATGATTTGCCCTCACATAATCTATTGTCAAGGCAAAAGCACGTTTACCCAGCTTAGTAGTGGAAATATCTGTACGTTCATCAATTCGTTGACCGTTAAACAACCAAACAAAGCTCACAGGAAAATCGCCAGAAGCAAGCAAGCACTGCACGCTCGTTGATTCCCCAAAACTTGTTGGTTCGTCACCAAAGTCAAATTGTGCTATCTTAGGAGGGACTTTCGGGAGGAAAAGGATTGGAAGAAAGAAAGACAAAAGGAACATTTTAAAATCTTATGTTAACAAAACAAACCGTCAACACGCAATTCAGCTGTATGATTAATCCACCCGGCCTGGTTCGCTGCAATGCATGTAAAATTTCCTGCATGCTTCGCCGAAACCGATTCAATAGTAAGTTCATGAGTTCGCTTGCCACGGTGACTGGATATGATCTCTAGATAAGGCTCCAGATCTTGGTTGTTGAACTTCCAAGTGACATTCACTGGAAGATCCCCACCAGCTATTATGCATTGAACTGATACATATTCCCCATAACTCACAGAGTCCTCCCCAAATGAAAATGGAGAAATTTTCGGCAGAACTAAAAAATTTTTTATTTTTTTATTTTTATTTAATTTACTTAAAGAATAAAAGCTCGTATGAATGGGTTGAAATGGCGAAACAGTTGAATGTAGTTTGCGGGGTTTTGAGATTAGATTATTACTTCATTTCGTATACACGTATAAACAAACCGTTGACTATTAGATCAGCAGTGTGTGCAGCAGTTCCTGCCGAATTACTGGCAATACATGTGTAATTCCCAGCATGTTTGGCTTCAATTGCATCGATCATTAAGCTATGTATACGTTGTCCTCGTTTCTCTGTTATAATGTCTAGCTCCGGCACTAATGGATGCTTGTTCAAAGTCCACATTACTGACAAAGGCAAATCTCCACCGGATACGGTGCAATGAACCGAAACGGGCTCACCAAAATTCATTGGTTCATCACCAAACGAGAAGGGGGTTATTTTTGGAGGAACTGAATTATACAAAAAAAAAAAAAAAACCAAATAAAAAAAAGAGTAAAAGCAAAAAGAAACAAGTTAAAAGAACTGGCAAACTTTACGGCTAACCATTGACAACAAGTTGCGCTGAATGGGCTGTAACTCCAGCTTTGTTTTGAGCGCGACACGAATACGCTCCCGAATGATGTCCTGACACCGATTCGATTGTCAAAACATTCACACGTTTTCCGATGCGCGATATTGAGATGTCGTGGAAAGAATCAATTGTTGCGTTGTTCAGGAGCCAACTGACAGCGATTGGTAAGTCACCTCCTAAGATTGTGCACTGAACCGATGCTGGTTCTCCAAAATTCAGGGGTTCGTCTCCAAAGTCAAATGGCGCTATCTTCGGTGCAACTGATGGGTAAAAGAATTTCAAAACAAGCGACGCAATTAAAAGGGAAATTCTAATCTTTATCCTTCGGACTAAGTAGCAAGCTGTATGAATAACAGACTAAACACTTCGAAGACAAAATAGTTTTATTTTAACGACGCAACATTGAAACAACGCAAATCGATTCAAGCTACTATAGAAAAAGTGTATTCTCTTTTAGAGACTTTAAACAGCTCTTTTATGCTTTCGGGATACAATACCCAAAGTAGGCATACCATCCTTCGAATGACAGTGATAGACAAGTGGAACCATGCATTTATTGTGTTTTTTCGTTCATTGTTTTTGACGAATCACTAAAGACTTGAAGTACGCCACCAGATAAAACTCGTCTTAAACATATGTGTAATCTGTTGAATACGAAAATTCGGGCATCTAAAAGTAATTTTTAGCGCTAAACTAACAAGCTTATCCACGAAGAATGATACTGAGTTACGCGAGTATGCGAATTGACTGATTCCTATACCAGGAATCAATTGGCGCTTGCAACAAAGCAGCTTAGCTGACTTATGCTGATGTTGTTCAGTTCGCTCAGTTTGTTGAAAAATTAGGCCCGATTAGAAAGAGCATTGTACGAGCAGAGGTGATGTGTTTCTCTACTCGTCATTAGGCTGCTTCTACAGAAATCATTATACGGCGCACTCAAACTGCAAGCTTGTGTGATAATAGCGCAGTGCCCCGTTATTGTCATGAGTGCAAGCCGGCACAGTCTCAGCAGACGTTTAAGATTGAATGCTGACTATATTTTTTGTTTTAAGGCAAATGGTGCCTTCTAGCCATTTGTTGGAAGAGAGTAGAGAAGAGTGAGAGAAGAGGTTGTACAGCATCTAGTGAGTTCATCGGCTTTGGAGTTGACCGATATGGCAGTGTACCGGCCAGACATACTAGAAAGAAGCTAAATTAGTTGGTAAGAGCAATGCTGAGGTCTTTGGGGTAGAAAGCTGGACTCGTCAAAAACCAAAGAATTGTCCAGCGTCTGATTTGCATTAGTAACGTCATACCGTCAGATTACACATTACTGAATTATTATTCTCTACTAATCTCCATATAACATGATCGTGCAGGTCTTCGCTTAATGATGCAGGTACTTAATGGACGCCACATTGTGGGGTGATTAGAATGAAAGAGATATCTAATTGGAACATCAATCAACGCCGTTTAATATAATAACATATGTGTATATAGGCGATGTAGTGTGGTTTTATGAGTTGTTAATAGTTCGAAATAAATTTGTGCAACATTGACAGTTGAAGTAGGCAGTTTCATTTCGTTACAATCCAGTGACCGAATCCTTAATAAGTAAGCTTGTTACAATAGCTATTTATACAATATTTGTTTAAGAAGAAGAAGCAAAACGAGCGTCGATTTCTCACTGGTATATACCGATGTCTGCAAATGTTAGCTACTGAAACAAGTATCGTGAATTTGTGCGAAAACTTACCTCTCTTGAACTGACAGATTGTCTGACGCTTCATAATATAAGCCTACACTTGAACATTTGTTTTGTTAACTGCTGATACAAATTTGCATTTCACTCAGTCTTACTCAGAAATTTGCATAAATATAGTTCTATAAACTCATAGCACACTCGATAAAAGTGTCAGAGTTCCTATCCGTTTCCCAGCTGAACTCCCATACACGTTTACATACAAACAAGAATATCAAACGACGGAAAACAAGTTGGAATTGGAAAAGGTAAAAAAAAAGAATATAATGAAGAATGTAAAGAAGTAAATGTTAAATCGAAATTGCAAAATAAAACATCAAACCATTGACAATCAATGCAGCGGTATATTCAGCTGAGCCAGCTTGATTTTGCGCTAAGCATGTATAATTTCCGGCATGATCAGCGCTAACAGCCTCAATTGCCAAAGCGTATGTGTGGCGTGTAAATTTTGTCGTTGCGATATCTAAATGCTCTGGCAAATTATAGCCATTTAATTGCCATTGAACTTGCATTGGCCAATCACCCCCAGCAAGGGTGCACTGTATAGATGCTGGCTCACCAAAGTTCATAGGCTCATCACCAAATTGGAATGGCGTTATGCGTGGAGGAACTATTTAATACATTGTAGATGAAATATGAATGTTAGTTATGAAAGATACAAGCGTATTTATTTAAACGACATTAGTTCAAAAAGCCAACTTTACTCAACAGAACAACAATATAAAATAAAACCCATGCCATCATTGGAGGTGTTAGAGATCTACATAATTATTTATGTAGAACCTTAATTTAAATACCATTGACTGTAAGATTTGTGCTATATGACGCTTGACCGGCGTGATTCGTTGCAGTGCAGATATATGTGCCGGTGTGGGCTGATGTAGCTTTTGGAATAGTTAACGCGCTTGATTTGCTGCTTATGCGGTTGGTTCGCATAATCGGCTGAATATCCTTGTAATTTGAATCGCCGGCGTATCGTTGAAAACTCCAATTTATTTGAATTGGTCGATCACCCTTCGAAATTTGACATAAAAGGTCAACAGAATCACCATCATTGATAATATCGTCGTAGGCGAATGGTATTATTTGAGGTTGAACTAAGGAAAATTAAGATGTCAGCACTTTTCTAAATCTTCAAAAAAATAACCTTAAAATACATTTGACAGATGATAAATTAATAACTACCAATCAGCAAAAATACCAAAGTGGTGGCCAGTGGCGTTGTGAGTATGTGCGTCGACTCCTGGTACGACAAGAAATACTTTTCGCTAGGTCCTGGCCCTCTACGGGCTGTAGCGCTACCCATATTATATTATTATTAATCAGCAATGTCTTCTTTACGCAAATTATGACCAACCGGAAATATGACAATCATCGGTGGAATATTGGAATGTGAATCATTGCAGTAACGAAATAAAGCGTTTGAGTAAACAACAAAATCCATTCGTTATATCTATTTCCTCCTGATTTTGGTAAAGTACGTCGTTGTACATGAACCGAACTAAATGAAGACATTTCAATGGTTGCCACAATTGGAGATATTTCCTTAAGTTAGCTAACGTTGAAATGAAAGCCAATATAAATCGCGCACAGCAAACAATTGTGCATAACATTATAATTAATTTAAGAGCAGGTACTGGAATTTGAAAGTGTATAGTGTGGGAATAAATAAAACAAGAACAAAGACATCAATTAAAATCGAATTAAAAACAATTTAAAAAACTCGAAACTCGAATAAAAACCGAACCATTGACGAATAATTCAGTGCTGTACGAAGTTTCACCGGCACTATTCCCAGCAATGCATGTATAATTGCCGCTGTTGTCCGCCTTCACAGACTCCACAGTGAGCAAGCTTATTCGATCACCAATCTTACTGGCCATCAGACCACTATGCGAGAAGATTGTAAGGTTGTTGTGTGTCCAGCGGATTTTTAATGGTAGATCACCCTTGGATACGTGACAAGTTAACTGAACACTGTCACCAGAGTTAGCCTTGTCATCGAAATTGAACGGATGAATATGTGGGAGTACTTGTGGTGGGAAGGGTTGCGGAAGAGAATATAAAAAAAAGAAAACAAAAACAAGATAAGAGTGTATTTCAATAACCATAGACTTGTAATTCAGCTTGAAAGGTACTCTGTCCGGCACTGTTAATCGCTATACAAGCATACGTTCCACGATGGTCTCCAGAGATGTAATCAATGTTCAAAGTGCTTGATTTCGATGACATACGCCCAAGGATGATACCCGATTCACCACTTGTCAGTATCTTGTTGTTGTGAGTCCAGCTGATATTTATAGGCAGATCGCCTTTGGTCACCGAGCATTGCACACCAATACTATCGCCGGAATTTGTTGCTTCATCTCCGAACGAGAACGGGAGGATTTGGGGTGGGACTGATGCAACGGAATGGTTAGGATATTAGAAACTCAAACTGTAATCTTAATTCTATGAATATGGATAAGAATGTAAAAATAAATCTGGTATGCTACCGTTCACAAGCAATTCAGCAGATTGTTCTGCAGATCCGGCATTATTCATTACGATACACTTATAAGTCCCTCGATGATGATCAATAATTGACTCTATGCTCAAAGAACTTAGTTTTTGTGACATTTTTACAATACGAATGCCACCGAGTTCATTGGTAATTGGATTACCATTAAGGGTCCATTGAATATTTAATGGCAGGTCTCCTTTGAACACCATACACTGAATAGCTGTACTGTCACCGAAATTAGAAGGTTCATCGCCAAAAGTTATTGGCAATATTTGAGGAGGAACTGCATAAAAGATTGAAAAAAAAAACAATTTAACACGATATAGGCGAGGAGCTGGAGAACAAAATATTCGAAATCGTCACATTGAATCCAGATTTGATGAAATGACGAAACAGCACGAAGGGATGAAACATATGCTAATGCTTATTATAACTACGATTATCTAATGTTGCATAAACAAACCATTGACTTGTAACTCAGAAGTGTATTCGCTGCTTCCAGCGCTATTGGTAGCAATACACTTGTAAACACCTCGATGGATTGCTTCTAGTGAATCGATATTCAAGGAACTTGTTCGTTTATTCAGACGAATTAGGCTGAAGCCATGTTCGCCATTAATTACAGGAGCTGAATTCAATGTCCAGCGGATTTCAATTGGCAAATCTCCCTTGGGTACAACACAATTAGTACTCGCTATTTCACCAATGTCAGCCGTGTCTTCGCCAAATATGAAGGGAAGCACTTGAGGAGGAACTAAAAAGAGTTTGGGACAAACCAAAGGATTTAAAAAGACCTATAATACTTGAAAAAATTATACAATGCAGACATATATTCGTATGAAGGGACAAACCATTAACTTTCAATTCAGCTATATACTCATGACTTCCTGCCTTATTACTAGCAATGCACTTGTAAACCCCACGATGCTTTGCATTTAAAGATTCAATACTCAATGAGCTTGTTCGCGGATTCATTCGAAAAACAGTGAACCCATTTTCACCAGATATGACTGGAGCTGAATTTAAAGTCCAACGAATATCCATTGGTAGATCACCCTTGGGTATCATGCATGTTACACCGCCTACCTCACCAGTATTTGAAGCCTCATCGCCAAAAGAGAACGGCTGAATTTGGGGTATGACTTTTGGAAAATGGATAAAATCATAAACAATGCAAATTAAATAACAAATTAAACAAACATTTTGCTATAATTTCAACCGAAAAGAAAGTGCGTACGACTATATTACACAAACCGTTAACATGTAATTCAGCCGAGTATTCACTCATCCCCGCAACATTCTTTGCAATGCACTTGTAATCACCCCGATGCTGTGCCTTAAGCGACTCAATACTTAATGAACTTGTACGAGGATTGACTCGAGACAATGAAAAATGTTGTTCACCAGAAATGATTGGAGCTGAATTGAGAGTCCATCGAATTTCTAGAGGCAGATCACCCTTGGTGATCATACAAAAAACTCCTGTAACCTCTCCGGTATTCAAAGGATCATCGCCAAAAGAAAATGGTTGAATTTGAGGTGGAACTTATAGGAAAAAGAAAATTATAGCAACATAAGATGAAAATATCAAGAAAAATAAACAAACAAATAATTCTACAGAAAAAAGAAATGATTGGTATCTAGCTAAAATCACAAACCATTGACATGCAGTTCTGCAGAGAACTCATTCAGGCCCGCTTTGTTCTTTGCAATGCACTTGTAAACTCCTCGATGTACTCCACTTAGCATTTCAATGTTCAAAGAACTTGTTCGAGCGTTCATTCTCGATAGAGAAAATCCGTGTTCACCGGAAATTATCGGTGCAGAATTTAGGGTCCAACGGATCTCGATGGGCAAATCGCCCTTTGGCACGAGACAAAACACCGCGGCCATTTCTCCAGTATTTGATGGCTCTTCACTAAAGGAAAATGGTTGGATTTGCGGTGGAACTGAAGAAGAAATATGAATTTGTTCAGGGACGAATATCTAAATTATATGCCAAGTACGTTGTCTTAAACTTTAATTGATTTGGATATCAATTGTGGTAGAAATGGCGAAACAGCGTCAAGAGTTTAAGTAGAAAGAAGCTTCATATTTTATTAACTACACTTAATTATTTTACTTAAACAAACCGTAGACACGCAAATCAGCTCCGTGTTCAGCCAATCCGGCTAAATTTATTGCGATACACTTGTAATGTCCCCTATGGCTTGCATCTAAGGAGTTTATGTTCAAGAAGCTTGTTCGCGAATTCATATTAACTACATTGAAGCCATCTTCGCCAGAGATAATGGGACTTCCATTAAGAGTCCAGTGAATATTAAGTGGCAAATCACCTTTTGGTACCGTGCATATAACATTCGCTGATTCACCACGATTTAAAGGATCATCGCCAAACGAATATGGCAACATTTGTGGTGGCACTTAAATGAAAAATACAGTGAAGTTTTAGAGGGAATGGCGAAACAGCGATAAAGGATAAGGACAATATAGCATAATGTAAGCGTTTCTGTGATTAATCAGCTTGATGTTTTTTTTTTTTTTTCTTCAGACGAACCATTAACTTGTAGTTCAGCTTCGAACTCTGCTTTTCCTGCTGAATTTTTGGCGATGCATTTAAATATTCCTCTGTGCATTGCTTCTAAGGAATCTACACTCAGGTAACTTGTTCTCGCACTCATTTTTACCACTGTGAATCCATTTTCACCGGAAACTATAGGTTCTGAGTTAAGAGTCCAGAAAATATCCATCGGCAAGTCACCCTTAGGGACAACACAGTTAATACTTGTGACATCCCCAGTATTCAGAATCTCATCACCAAAACTAAATGCCATAATGTGAGGACGAACTAAAATTATTGGATTTTTTAAGGACGGTTACTTTGCATTAGGACATATGGATGGAAAATAATAGAAAGAAAGAATGCGCACAAATTGTATTGTTCCAAGCCTAACCATTCACGTGCAATTCAGCAGACGTTTCAGCAGAGCCAGCTTTATTGTTCGCAATACATTTGTATACCCCACGATGTTTGGCCTCGAGAGAGTTAATATTTAACGAACTTGTTCGTGGATTCATTCGAAATAAAGTGAAACCTTCTTCACCCGATATAATTGGTGCCGAATTCAAGGTCCAATGAATGTTCATAGGAAGGTCACCTTTTGAGACCATGCATTGAACCCCAGCCATCTCGCCAGTGTACATAGCTTCATCTCCAAAACTGAAATGCGTTATTTGTGGTGGAACTTTGGGAAGAAAACAAATAAAACAAGAGCTACAATAAAATTAAAGAATTGATAACAAACACTTGCAAGTTTAAACAACTCTACAACCGTTGACATTCAGCTCCGAGCTGTATTCAGCAGAGCCAGCTGCATTTTCAGCAATGCACTTGAAAACTCCACGATGATGCTGTTCAACAGAGGCTATGTTGAGGACACTTGTTTTTGCTGACAGCTTTATAACAGTTATTCCTTGGTCGCCAACAGAAATTGGCATTGAGTTTAATGTCCATTTGATATTCATGGGGACGTCTCCTTTGAGAATCATACACTGTACACCAGCGCTTTCACCAGTGTTAGTCGGCTCATCGCCGAACGTAAATGGAAGAATCAATGGAGGGACTAAATGAAAACAACAATCAGAAGAGCTTGGTAAGGGATTACAACCGAAATGGAAACCAAAGTGAAGAACAAAAACTGAAAAAATGAAAGACTTAGACATAATTTCATCGGTACCATTCACATGAAGTTCAGCGGAGTGTTCTGCTGTTCCAGCGGAGTTGAATGCAGCACATGTATAGGTTCCACTATGACGGGATCTTGCCGATTCAATACTTAGCATACTTATTCGCTGACCAGAGCGAGTTATAAGAATACCATCGTTGGATCCGAATACGCGATAACCATTGAATTTCCAATAAATATCAACGGGTAAGTCTCCCTTAGTCACTGCACAATTTACTGTGGCCATATCTAGGGCATCAACTGGTTCTCCAAACTCGAATGGCAGAATTTGCGGGAGTACTGCATTCGAGAATAATGTACAATTTATTCGAGTAAGTAATAAAACATATGGATATCCAGGAAAAGGAATGGATTTGGAATGACAAAAGAAAATATAATTCTTCACAGCACTAAAAATCTCAAACAGAATACACAAATGTTCAACCATTAACTGCCAAAATTGCTGAATGTCTGATAACTCCAGCAGAGTTTGTAGCAACACACGAATAATTTCCAGCATGCCTTGCCTTCACTGATTCGATACTTAAAACGCTTATTCGTTGACTTGATCGTGTGATTACAATGCCGTCATTGGTAAACAGTTTACCACCATTTTTCGTCCAAATTATGTCGATTGGTAAATCTCCCTTATTCACAGTGCAATAAGCAGATACCATATCGAGTTCGTTTATACTTTCCTCGCCAAAATCAAAAGGCATTATTTGTGGAAGAACTTTTGTGGTGGTTGGTATTGAAAAGAAGAAAAAAAGAAACAACGGGGGAAAACTTAAGCGAATGTGAATAAACAGAAATCGCTACTCCATAGTGTTTAAGAAAATGCGAAAGAGACCATTAACTCTCAATTCTGCAGTGTGAAAAGCAACGCCGGCTGAATTCCTAGCTACACAAGTATAGTTGGCACGATGACGAGCGTGTACCGATTCAATGCTTAACATAGTTATCCGTTGTGTTGTTTTTGAAATCAGAATCCCATCGTTGGTTGAGAGTTTTCGCCCTGAATTTGGCGACGGCGCTGTCGTCCAGTATAGTTCAAGTGGCAAATCTCCTTTGTTTGCTGTGCATGTCGCAGATACCATGTCGTACATGTTTATTGTTTCTTCGCCGAAGTCAAATGGAACAATCTGCGGTGGAACTGGCTCGACGTTGATTGATATTCACACCCCCAAAAGGCATAGACGTGGTTTAAATAGTAGCTGACATCGTATTATGTGTTTTAAATCATGTTGAGTGATATCATGTTGATATAGGATCGGACAGACGAACGGACGTATATATTCTGTACGATGTCAGCTACACTTTAAGAATTCACCCAACCTCTTTGAAGGTCAGGCATGAAAAAGAACCCATGAAACTTACCCATGACTTGAACTTCGAGTGATCCACGAGCAGAGTATCCTTCAGCATTCTTAGCAACGCACGTGTATGTGGCTTGATCTGAGTTTCGTTCAACATTTTCGATGATGAGTGTTCCATTAGGGAAGACCTTCTGTTTTCGGTTGATTGGCAGTGGACGATTATCTGATAGGAATGACAAAGAAAAATGAACATAAACTTAAAATAGTGATCGCTTTAGCTTACCTCGTTCCCAAACAATAGAATCTATTGGATATCCAGCGACTGGGCAAGTAACAATCAAATTCTCTCCAGCAACAATAGCCTTCTTTTCCATTTGCCTGATGTAGGGCAATCCGTAGACGTTCAATTTAGCAGAATGCTCGGCAATTCCGACTTTGCTACTGGCAATGCACTTGTATAGACCACCGTCGTTGGCATGAACCGAGGTAATATTCAAATAAGAGACCACATCTCCATTGACTGTAACATATTGTCCAACTTGATATCTGTCATTGTTAGCAATCTTCTTTCCGTCCAATTCCCATGAGATTTCAGGTGTTGGGTTACCGCCAGCGACACACTTCAAGAATACACTTGGTCCGGGATGCATGGTCTCTTCTTGGAAAGCTTGACGAATAACTGGTGGATCAAAACGGCCGCCCAATTTCAATTCAGCACTAGCCTCGGCACTTTCTTGATCATTACGGACGAAACACTGATACATGCCCTTGTCTTCCTTCTTTACAGATTCAATGCGCAAAACTGGATCACTGTGACCGATTTTCTTGCCATCCTTCAACCAGCTGACAGTTTTGATGGGATTTCCTGTGTACTGGCATGTGAATACGGCTGGACGTCCAAAATCAACAGTCTGGGTGGGGGGATCGATCTTTGCTGCCAACGGTGCAGTCACGGTGAGAACAGTCTCAACACTTTCACCTCCAACTGAGTTGTTCACAACGCATAGGTATTTGCCGGAATCTTCAACAACTGCGTCCTTAATGATGAGGGTTCCAGAAACTTGTTTCACACGGTCATTCAACACAACGGCTTGCTTGCGGGTGGTTCCTTCGATAAACTTGTACCATCTAGAAGAGAGAAAACGTGTGTTATACGTGTCCGTTAAAGAGGGGAACGTTTTTCAAGGAAGGTTTTTTAAGAGAAAATGAAATGCAAGCTTTTGAGAAATTCCAATTTAGAGGACGTAAGAACTCATAAAGACAAGCGCGAATAAATTTAAATATGTTAAGCCAATCAACCAATTAAGGAATATGAATGAATTTGAAAAACGATGATAAGCAAACATTTCAGTTTGTCAGTTCCGCAAAGATAAAAAATGAAAGGACGATCGGCTATGTAAGAGAATCTAAAAGACGAATGAATGATGATTGTAACCTCAAATGTTAGGGCATTGTTTTTGATCTAACGCAACTAGAAACCGGTTTGTTGGGCTATGCTGTTTGTTTGTCTTTATTTTTGTACAATTTGTACCAAAAACCGATATTTATTGCTGAATAAGGGCATGGAACACAAACTGCACAATCTCGACTTTGATGATGAATAACAGAAGATGGTAAGTGTAGCAGTACAATCCATGAAATATGCGTTTTTTTGGAGCTTGCATTGTCAATTTTGAGTATGAAAATTTGCTAAATTCACTACTCGGTTTTCAGTGTACCTCAAGCTATCTATTCCCTTGCTTTCAACTATACATAGATGAGACAGCAAACTGAGGAACAGGTTAGGGAACGATAAAATGTACGCATTATCAGCCGTGAAATAAATGTGGTCAAAGTACGTCTACTGACATCTACTATTTGCAGCTTGGTTAGATTGGAACAAAAGAAAAAAGACAATGACAACTGTTTGGGATTAAACATGCTCTTGACTGGACACAATAGGACTTGCACGGGAAATAAAATATCTTAACTTTTAGGGATATGAATAGGAGTCAAGTCGAAATTTACAATAAAGTTATATTGCATTCACAAGACGTAGATTACAGATTTTCGGAGATTGAAATGGTTGAAATGGCACTACATTAATATTTTTTCAAACAGATCTCTTCCTATTGTTCAACGTAAATGTAAATTCTACCTAAATGCAGGCATCGGGTATGCTTGTCCAAGGCAAAGTATGTAGAAACTGCGATTAATTGAGACGGTAAGCTCCTGCAAACGATCACCTGATATCGTTGGAGACACACTTCCCATTGGTTCTATTTGAAAAAAAATGCATAAATATGATTTACTAAATGTTTTCTTTCAATTTTCACATGAATGTTGGATTAGTGCTTGAAAAATTCTGACCAGTTGGCAAAGATTCATAACAAATTTACCTAAATGCCGGCGTTAGAAATGGTTGTCCGAGGCACAAAATTGAAGCATTAGTACCAAAAGCAATTGTGAATTTATTGGTGGCACACTTCCCGGTGGAATCAATGTGTTTTGAATGCAATAAACTATGATTTTGAGATTATATCTTTCCCTAGCATTAAATGAACGTTGAAGATGAATACCATTGCATTGAGCATAAACTATTAAGAAATTAAAAAAAAAAAAATAATAATAACATACCAACCGAATATTTTCAGCAGCCAACAATAAATGTTCACAAAAGCAACCAACCAAACCAAAGCACCAACAAAACAAAAATACATTTTTTTAATTATTATTAATTTTTTTTTTTCAATAATGCAGTCAATTTAAACGAAAGCGTTACGAACATTATTAAAAAAATAAACGATATCAAAAAAACAAAACAAACGACGACGGGAGTAACATAAATCAAGTGCGATATGTGTTCTAAGTGAAAATGGATGACATTTTGTTTTTTAGTTCATTGGCTGATTTATAAATATATGGAAAAAAACCAACTTACCTGCTACCGTGGATGATCTGTGAATGATCCGTCCGTCAGTAGCAGGTCCATGGCATCGGTTATATAATTGGAATTTTTTTCGATCACGCTGCTCATTTATTGTTAGCTTTAGTTACTATAAAAAAATATAAAAAAAGAAAGAAAAGAAAAGAGAAAGAAGAATAGGATCAGATATTTTGTTTGGTTTTTATCTATTCATCAAAATATATTATAAACTTATTCAATAATACCTATAGCACACTACAAAGATTAACGAGGTGGATGATGAGAATTTCAGAATATTATTTCGTATAATTTACCACAGCATGGATCCTGACGTTCTTATTTAAGTTTTGTTGGAAGTTAACACTTAACATATTTTTTTGCAGTATTAACAGTACGGGAATTAAAGAACTTCTCTAGTGGAAGGAAGCCCAACCCTTTTTTTTCTTTCAAGACTGTTACTACATAATATACTTTTGATGTTTTAGTGTAAATATATACCACGCACAGTATGCGTATAATAATAATGGCGTGACGCCTGTTAGCTGTGACTTAATTCTTTAAGTCAGCAAATCTGACCATATCATCATCAGTGCCACATAAATCGCTTCATAGCAAGAAGAAGTGATAATAAAGTTGTATAGACCAATATCTATGCTACATGCACTATCAAAGGTGTTTGAACTACTTCGTATGAAACCTACCCAACCAGTCATAGAAAGAATACCGCCCTCCACAAGTGGTCTGGCTTAAAGAATAACCGTTTAAATTGAAAAGACGTCAGGGGCAGAATCGTTTTGCACTAGCACTCCCCTCGCTTCCCTGAACATAAAGACTAAATAAAATCAACTCTGTACCAATATGCCAACGTCAGAGTTGGGCCTATACATCGTACAATGCAAAAGAAAGAGCTTCAATGAATTACTCAGCTATTATTTCTTTTATAATTACTCATGTTATGTTGTGCTACAATATAAGGAGAACTGAAGTTTACCTGCTCCTTAGTCATATTCAAATACAACTTACACATAATCTTAAATAATGAAACTAATGCAAACCTTATTAATGGAACAGGATATGATTGGGCTTGGCAGAGAAGGGCAAAGCTTTGATTAACTGTCCGAATGTAAGTCGAACTCTTCGCATCGTTAGAAAAAGTCGGAGCCTTAAATCCAACTGGCTCTATAAGGAAATTTAATTTGTTTTGTTGGTTTTTTTTTAATATTTCAATTAAAATGTAATCTATACATATTTGCAAAGGGTACACAGGATCACAAACACAAATATATACAAAGCATAATACATTTATCTTAATTTACATCACTTTATCTATATCTTTGGTTAATTTCACCACCAAATGCTTGACTTGAATGTTTACCTTACTATAGGGACAGGAAAAGCTTGGGCCTGAGAGAGGAGAGCGAAACTCTCCCCAACCGGCCGTTTAAATGCTTGCAGAGTCAAATCCGAAGAAAATGTTGGCGCTTTAAAACCAACGGGTTCTGTATAAAACATTTACAAGGACACTTTTACTTTTGTTTTCTTGAAATTTTTCTGCCAGAATATTGGTATAAGATATTTTTACTATTGAGCTAAGTTTTATATTAATTACCTAATAATTGGAACCGGAAAAGCCTGTGCTTGACAAAGAAGTCCAAAACTTTCACCTGATCGGCGCTTGAATGACAAGCTGGTCACATCGTTGGAAAAGGTTGGAGCCTTTGCACCAACTGGCTCTAAATTTTATTAATGTGAAGAATAAAATGAATAGTTTCAAAGTAAATGAAAATAAGCTGTGCATTTTTGAAGCTTTAAAATTCTTTAGAACCATGTTGGAAGTGTTTCAATATAAATTAAACGTGAATAAATTTGAATTAAGGAAATTAAACACCGAATAACTTGTTCTCACTAATTCCAGATCAAGACAAGAAACTATAAAATGTGTTTTTTTCAGTTAATCTGAGACAATACCGCTATCAGCCAAGACAATACCCGCACAATTCTTGTAGGTTGCTTCGCGATCAGGGACGCAAACTGGTGAGAGCGATTTACTGTACTGTACGATTTTCGTACTATGTTGGATCACTTATATTCTACAAACCGACGGGGAAACATATGCCCTAGAGCGGACATAGGATGATAACATATATCAGCCGCGGAAATATGCTACTTTGAGTGTCTTGTTTGAGGCAAGCAGTAAAATCCCAGAAGCAAGCTATTACAAAGCAAGTAATGGAGAGGCTACCAAGAGATCGTGCCATTCAAACATAGTAGCGAGGACTAATTTATGCTAGGACATGAAAATCTTTATGACAGAGAGTAGGCCAATAAACAAAATGATTTAACTTGTGAATCGGCTATATACGAAAAGTTTACGGAAAAATGTACCACCATTTTTATTTCTTAAACCGATTCTCGATTTACCTTACTAAAGGAACTGGAAACGCTTGCGCTTGACAAAGCAATGCAAAACTTTGATTCTCAGAACGAGTGTATGAGAACACATTTGAATCTGTTGAAAATGTTGGAGGCCTGGCGCCTATTGGTTCTAAAATGTAGGGTCAAAATGTTTTTATTATTAAGGAATTCACTTATAAAAGAAAACTGAGAGATTGTTGAGACTTAATTTATGTTTATACTTTTTTAATCATACCTCATAATTGGAACTGGAAATGCTTGAGCTTGACATAGTAAAGAGAAACTTTGATTCACGTGTCTTGTGTAAGTAAATGAACTCGAGTCGGTAGAAAATGTTGGAGCTTTTGCACCAACCGGTTCTAAAACGTTATACAAATTTATATATTTGTCTTATTCAATGTTTTCAAATCTATTCAATTGACTAAAAGGTGTTGGAAACAATTACCCTGTTTGCGCAGAAATAAACGAGTTCGCGTAAAAAGTGCAAGAACATAAATTGATTATTCCGATCGTGTCTTTTTAACTTAACCGAGGTCGATTGTATACTTCAACGACACAGTAACGCAGAAACCATACGAAGCAAGACATCAAAAGGTCGCAAAATTAAATTAAAAGATATTCAAGAAAGAAACCTTTCAAACTAATTCCATAGACATACATACATATGTATAACCTAACGTTAACATCTAAGACAAAATTCTCTCGTTTGTCTCTTAACGAGATGGCCGAGAACGTCAGTAACTACCTCATGCGGGTGCCGTGTAATTTACGAAGTCAATGAACTCGCTAGACGTGGTAAGACATAATTTCTCTTACCAATAGCAAACCAACCTTCCATGCAATATTGGCCTAAGTGTTACAGGTCTGAGCAAAAAACCACTAGAACCTAACCTATCCGAAGATTAAGTAGCTGTTAATTGATAGAACGCAGCGAACTCTCAATAAACGGAAATGGCCATAAATTTAGTCTGCAATGAGGACAAGAACTCGAATAACATCATGAATTACTTATTTTCTTCCCCAGCAACATTCCAAAAATAAATACTCAAATTATTCAAAATAAGTATTTGTTGCACATATTTCGTGGAGCACGTCTCCCTGCAGAAGTTCGCTATTATGATAGTTCCTTCATTTCTTGTGCGGTTATAGTTTCGAGGATTACTGTTACGAAACTCAATACAAAATTCACTTGAATTAAATTTGAAGAGTACCACTTGTGCACTAATCCATACGAGAATCATAGTCTCCATAATATCTCGTCTTTCTAGTCTCTTTAATGGTTTTACGGCGAAAAAGGTAGTGATTTGTTAAGTGTTTGACGTTGCCCATGCACTAAAAAAAAGATGTCAGAAACATACTCTATGCAATCCGAACACCACCAGAAGGCTGATTTATCGAACAGCATTCGTACGCCTGATTTACATCGAAAACAGGTTCAGAAACCCTTGGTATTTTCGAATTAAATGTTCTAGGATCTGTGATCTGGGATCTTTCCGCTTGGCATTGAGGGAGGATCCAAGGCGACCAGATCAGATTGCATTGAGCTATTAGCTATTAGCCAACTTGCGATTCCGAAGAGTAGTAGCAAGCTAGCTAACAAAAGATTGTTTTAGTTCTAGACTTGGTTTCATCCATTAAAGGCTGTCAGGCAAACGGTCAGTTTTATATTATCATATCATTTTATGAACTATTTTGATTTTTTAAGCTTGAGTTTTGATCGTTAATTGACATTAAACAAAAAATATATCATACGTATTAAACCAATTACCTAAAAACCGGCACTGGAAAACCTTGAGCTTGACATAACAACACCAAATCGGTACCAGATGCTTCAAGAAAACTACTTGTTTTCGATGCTGTGGCAAACGTTGGAGCCTTCGCACCAACAGGTTCTAAAGAGCGTTTCATATACAATAAATATTTACGAGTAAATACACAATGAGCGAGGAGAGGGATACCATGTTCTATTTTTTTCTTCAGCTAGTGTGTATTTTTTTGAGAATGTTAACTTTACCTTATTAAGGGAACCGGAAATGCTTGAGCTTGACACAATAACGCAAAACTGGATGCGACCGAACGAATAAATATGCTACCCTTTGAATCGGAAGAGAAAGTTGGTGCCTTGGCTCCGACAGGCTCTGCGGAAGGATGAGTTAAGTAAAAAGAGATTGCTAGGAACTGCCTTATTGTTGGGATGGATCTTGATGGAGGTTTAGGGTTCAACCTCCGGCTGTTGTTAGTTTGGCAAATTAAAATAATAATGTATGTACTTGTGTTACAACAGACACATTTTTAAAGTGAATAGGGAATAAACGAAAATCAGAATTATTTCTTTATATAGAAGAAAGAAGCTGCTTTCAAAATATTGAAGCAGACTTTGATTGTAAGATTTTGAAAACACAGAAGAAGGAAAGAAGGGTTACAACATTCTAATCGGATAAAACTTATAGTCGGACTCTTATATATTGATCATTGATATCTACGAATGTGTTGGGTATACCGGACTATACAAATATCCCAGGAAACTGGGAAGCAGATGGGATTGCTAAGTATACTACGAATGTTACTTGTGAGTTAAAGTAATGAGTGCAGTCCAACTAAGCTGCTATCTCTAAATATACTAAATTTAGTGTAACAGTTTGTGTCATTATAGGCTATCGTCTACTAGGAGAGAGACTTGAGCTGTATGGCCGAGGAGGAGTCCTAAAGTTTTGTCTTTATAAATTTCTATCGAGAATCTGTACCGATTCATCCTAAGCTTAATTTTGTTCTCCACAAGTGGATTACATTTAAATTAATCCAGCGTATAATCCTCTAAGCTAAATAGATCCCCAACTTAGCTTCTTGTCCAGCTCGATACGAAAAAGAAAGTCTAATCTAGTTGATCGCAATTATGATAGGCTTTTAAAAGAACGTTAGGCGAAAAATCAATACATTCAATACCTGTGATTTTACAAAAATTCAACGAAATTTTATCGAATTGTAAAACTCACCTAAATGCGGGAATCGGATAAGACTGAGCTTCACAAGTCAAAGCTATAGGTGAGTTTTGTGGGTGAATTATAGTAAATGTTGATGCAATACCCGGGAACGTGGGGGCCTTAAAACCAACTGGGTCTAAAAAAAAATGTTGTTCATTTTTTAAACGAATGGAAATTAAGTTTCATTCAATGAATACACCATTGGGAATAAGGAATCTGTTGCATAACGCGATAGCATTCCGTATCTTAAAATACTACACGAATTTGTAACGTGACATTCCAGCTGATAATGGTCATGCATAAACCAAGCAAATCAAACTAATAGTGTTTTCCAATTTCCACATCCTGGACAATTTTGATCTTTCTCTTTGAACGCACTCTTAAATCAATGACCAAACTGTCACTATCAAAACATTCATGAAAAACATAACCATGCGTTGCTGCGTCGCGTTGTCTTTCAATGCCCGGGAACAAAATGTTGCGTCGTGTTACTTTTGGTAAACAAATAAGAGATTTGAGAGGATTCTAATAACATGATACATTTTGTGAATCATGAGACGACCCAATTTCCGACATATTCGATATTTTGGAGAAAGACATGCGTTCAAGCGGGACAGTGCACAACAGCTGACAATTTAAAAATAATGAGAACAGCTAATAGATTGGTTTGACATTTCGAATCTTGACACACTCCGTTTCTATCACAAAGTCGAACGCAGCAAGGCATGGTTGTGTTTCAGCCATTTAAAAGCGTCCACTTTCACGAAAAACTACCTGGCTATGATTGGCTGTCCGTGAAGACATAAATATCACGAGAGGATATTATGTTCTAATTGATGCAAGACAGTGAGTCCTTTCGGGGTTGCAATAATTTGAGTCGAAATGATTTACTAATAATTATTAAGTAAGACCCCACCACCCATTATTTCTAACTGCATAGAAATCAGACAAGCAAAAACACTAAATCAAGTAAATACCTAAAGACTGGAACTGGAAACGCTTGAGCTTGGCATGTTAGGGCAAAAGTGGAACCAACTTCGGAACGATGATAGAATGAAGCCACTTCACCGGAAAATGCAGGAGCTTTTGAGCCCATAGGCTCTGAAAGTCAAAGAAAATTATATGTAGATATGTATATTCGTTTCTCTACGTTTATCGGTAGAATCTAATGTGGGATAGAGCAACCTGTACATTAAGGTCATTAATGGAAAAAAAAAACAGTTTTTCTTATTTTACCTAATAAGTGGCACTGGATATGCTTGAGCTTGGCAGAGAAGAGCAAAACTTGTATTCTGAATTTTGTCCACTTGTATAAGTTTGTATTCCAACGAGAATGTAGGTGCCTTTGCTCCAACGGGCTCTGTACAATAGAAAGGTAACCAAATTATGCATTTGCAAAAGTTTACACATAACAAATACGCATATAAACTGCCTGAACATTTTTTTTTAGAGACATCGACTAAAACACTTTTTTATAGAATAATCTAAAAATACTTTCCATTCAAAATAATTTCTTTGGAAGGTTCTACATTAATTATAATTATAAAGCATCACATACACCGTGTGGTTTTTTTTAAACTATAGGTTATTTTGACACTGACAGCTATTTCCCTCTTGAAATCTTGACAGGAAGACAGTATGCGCCCATAAGAAAATATGGCTGCTGTGGCCTTCTTCGAAAATGAAGCTGGGAACAACGTTCCGATCAACGGTGGGTGTTACAGAGCCATGGTAATCAACTTTTTTTTTACTGAAATTGAAGACATAGATTTATTTCATGCAGGATGGCGCGCCATTCCACGCAGCCAATGCCACAACCGATCTTGTGAGCACCAAATTCCCAAATCGTGTTATCAGTCGTCCCGGCGCGGTGCTGCAATTTGGACCGATGTCATGCCAACAGTCCGGAAACGATTTAAAGACTAAGGGCCAATATCATCAAAGCAATCCGTAACCTACAGCCCCAAACCATCAACAAGGTCTTGGAAAATTGGGTTGACAAAATGGGCTTCTGGGAAGCTATCCGAGGCAGCCAATTGAACGACGTTCTATTTTATAATTAATGTGAATCACCCCTACTCTCTTGGGCGAAGTGACAAACTGTCACGTCACATATTTTGATCACCTCACATCAAAATGGTTATTCTTGAATGCAAGTGACAAAAATCCATACTAATTCTCGCCCCAAGAAAATACAATCAAGTAGCATCACTCTCCATTCGGTTGGTGTATTTGGTAAACATTTGCAACACTTTGGAAAGGTTTTTTCAATGTCTTTGCTAATATTTGTAACTGGATCGCGTCTGTGGTATAATTGGTTGTTTCAGTTTTGAGAAAACTTCGAAGCGTTCAATTGTAATGGCTGCTCTGGGTATTGTTCGCCAAAAATAGATAATTCTTCATACATTTTGTTCAGTTTGTTATTGTACACTCTCTGGAGATTGTCTTTATAGTTAAAAAAAATCAAGTCAACATTCATTTTTCACATTTGATGTCATCTTTTATTTTCTGTGCACTCCGTAAAATCCGTATCATAAATGAAAAATGTACTGAAGTTGTACAACACGTGTTCAGACCTAACTACAAGTCGATCAAGCAAGCCGAAAAGTCAAAATGTTACTATGTACAAGTCTGTCAACTTGTAGTAACGAGCGTTCATTGACGATTTAGCCTATCAAGCACGGTTGTCAAGCAAATTGTTTCGACAAATTGTTAAGTGTGAACGCTGCTATTAGTTCATATTCGATGAAAAATGTGTGTAGATTGATAATCCCACTACACAAGCTTAAACCGAAGATTTTGATAATCAACCATCACAAATCCCTTTAGAGAAATCTAACCCCGGTATACTTCAGATTATTTTAATGGCAACATTTTCCAAACATTTAATCGAAGTGTTGCAAATTCTAGAAACAGAAAATTGTCCCAGATGGAATACATTTCAAATGACAGACGAAAACACGCAATGCAAATTTTCACTTTTGAAAAATAAAAAGTAATAGATTTCCGGATGTGATTGAACATTTTACCAACCCTCACAATCGCGCAATAGAAGACCAAAGCCGACAAATTTGCAATGGCAAAATTCGTAAATTAAGGAGACCAGATACTCAAATTGTTGTCTCTCTCTCTCCCCTTATCGGGAGCCTAGCTACAACAAATTTAGGTTCCAAGCAACATATGTAATTATTCTGCGTCCTTCGGTGTCACCCACAAAAATCTCACTTTACCAACAAATGTACACAAGATCGTCGGATGGGTGACAAATGTCACATAAATAGACTAAGAGAATACAAATTTGTCACAGTGACATATATATTTTTGGGTGACACGACTAAGAGAAGCCATAATACATGCAAAAAATTAAACTTGTGTTTAGTCCACCCTTTATATGTACCTAAATATTGGTACCGGATACGCTTGAGCTTGGCACGTTAGAGCAAAAGTAGATCCGATTTCAGAGCGATGAGAAAAGGTTACAACGTCACTAGAAAAGGCAGGACCTTTGGAGCCCATTGGCTCTGAAAAAATAAAAACAAGAAAAAAATGTTGTTTTGACATCTAATTTGAATAGTAAAATAACCTGTGTATAAAGCCGGAGTGTTGGAATGGTAACTCGATTTAGCAAATAAAACCGGATATACTAGAACTTAACCTGCAGTCGAATCAATCCTCCTTAAGTTTATAAAGTTTGTGAATTAATAATTTGTTAAGGCTTTTTAAACAGGGACATTGCAGCCCTTTCCTGCTAAGATCGGTCAATGTCGCCAGTTAAGGTTAATAATAAAATAATTGGCATAACTACTACACTCTTATGTCAATTATAACTATATGGCATTTTGGAGAGGTGGCATACAGATGTATATCACAAAAATGGAGTATGCCATAAACTGTGATTGTACAATGATCATTAGATGAAGGCTCGACTCATATCCTAGACCAGCTTGCAAAAGTCGCATTAGAAGTGATCGATGTGAAAAATAACACAATCATCTGATGATTTAAATACTACTTTATAATTCTACCTCTTTCGTCGTATTCATAATTGTATGTCTCTAAAATGTGATTTGAATTCATTGTAAGCGATTTTACATTCTTGTAAATTTTCGCCTAGTTGTGAGTTATGTCACAACTTCATGTAATCACCAATAGTAACAAACATTCTCGACGAAACAATAGTATATAACTGTTGAGGAATATAGTAAATATACCTAAACACTGGAACAGGAAATGCTTGAGCTTGGCAAGTAAGGGCAAATGTTGATCCCATTCCAAAGCGATGCGAAAACATAGCAACATCTCCTGAAAATGCAGGCGCTTTCGAGCCCATGGGCTCTACGAAACAAAAAACATATAAATCAATAACTCAAACATTTGTTACAATGCCTGTGTATGGAATGTAATACCCTGAGCGTAATTTTGTTTCTAGTTAAATATTATTCACCTAATTAGTGGCACCGGATAGGCTTGAGCTTGACATAAGAGCGCAAAACTTGTGTTCATTACTTTCTGAAGTTGTATGGATTTATATTCCAACGAGAACGTAGGAGGTTTTGTTCCGACAGGCTCTAGAATTCAAAAGGGATTAGATACGAAACTATTTAAGTAATTTGATAAAAATTCAAACTGACTGAATATTTGAATGGACTTTAATGAATTTCTTTTTAATATGCGAGATATTTAAAAAAACTAACAAGATGTCACGTATACGCATATCACACCCTATTGCCAATTTAAAATTGGCATACAACAACAGTGATGACGGTGCTTATGTACAATAGAACTTAGGACCTCGATAACGATTCGTAGAATTTAAAAAGATAACGAATGTAACCCTTTCATTAAATTCAATGCTTCGTCGTCGAAGGGTAACAAATTCAACGTAACAGGGTGTAGCTGGTAGCCATCTACTGTTCAACTCAATCTGCAAAATTCCATCATGGTTAAGATAGCAATATCGAAACTGATTTTTAACACAGGCCATGGCTATTCGCCGAAATCTTAAGTTCATCTTGATTTAACATGTACCAGCTCATCTCAAAAATATAGTGCGAAGAAAGCACGGCTGACGAGTGGTCGTCAGTCAGTATGGTTCCCCTGTCCACAAAAAAGGAGACCTCGTTTGCGGTGTCAACAATCGAGGCAAGTCTTATTAAGAAGATCTTCTCTACCGTTGTGTGTGCATGCCTGGGAACGTAGGTCCAAAATATGATATGTTTATCAATACGCCAGATCTTCACACTGTGGCAGATCATCGAAAAGCCCCAGAAATGCAGACCGAATAGTCTTCGAATCCGAGCTTGTGGAACAAAGCGACAGAGCATCCCTGCACAAGTGGAAAACTCAACTAACTAGGTAGATGCAACTGAAAATAGCTAACTAGTGATCGACAGCGAAGAAGCTTTGTTTGCAGACGCCCAGGTGCACCTGATAACAATAAATCTTCAAATATCTAAAGGATTGATTTCTCATCAGAAGCACGGCAGTGAAGTGGAGTTCCGCTAAGGTGTAGAGCAGTAATTCGGATAGAAAATGTGCGTCCGTGCGAAATGATATATGGTTATTAGGTATAGGAAAAATAAATCCATTATTTTTCAACGGATGACAGAAAGATAAGATTTCGTATAAAATACGGTGCCCAAAATTGACAGATAGCTGTTTCATAGGGTTGGACCTACTATGAGCGGCAAAACTAAGGCGAAGACTAAGGCTCAGAAGTTGCTAGATTTGGGCCATAGGAGAGTAATTGTGTTCTATTCAGTATAACGCCACGCCACACACATCGATTGTGACTTGTAAAAAGGCCTGTGAAACAAGACTCTCTCAGTTTTTCGCCACTAGGGACGAGGATAACTGCATTTCCATCAAAATGGCAAGAAATAATCCCAAAAAATTGCACATATTTGAATTAAATCGGACCATTTTTTCTATGTTACTAATACTAAAGCCTTAAATATCATGCAGAAATAATAGATTTCTTCTTAATACACTTAATATACCATACAAACAAAAACATTATATCCGTCTATTTCATATGAATTCTATGTATACATAAATTTACAAGATATCCTTTTGCCTAACTTTTATCGTAAAAATCGACGTAATAGTGCACTCAATGTACGCTTTATTAGAAATTAGATCCATTTTCATGGACGAATGAATACTTTTATCTGCTAATTAGTAACGTCTGTTTAGTTAAAAATGAAAATACATTCATGCACCTCATTGTACAAATAAATAAACAAACCACCCAGTAATTGCGTCTAATTAGTGTTCCACATACACAATCAGTTGTCAGGTCAAATCTAGGTCACCTGCTTGCAGACAACATCAAGAGCAAAGAAAACAGAAGTGTTATCCCTGAAAATGACGTTCGATCACGTGAATTCACACATTTCGTGCACAGACACAAATGAAAACAACGAGCAAACACTAGCGCTACGCCGCCGTCATCATTGAAACGATAAATTGCAACAAGTTGCTTGACTCAAACCGGCTTTACTCTACAGTCCACACAGCATGACGACCTTCACCATCGTATGTACATGTGTTTTGCTTTCGTTTCTTCTCTCTTCTACTTCTGTTTTTTGTTATTTATGAGCGAACGATAGCGCAAGCGAAAGTGCTGTCAGTGGTAGACTTCCCGGATGAATACAACCACATGTTGGAAGTGCACCCACACATTCACTGTCAAGCGAAACCGGTATTCGAACTGAAGTCGACCCATAAACGTGCAGAAGTGTTGTAAACAATGCCAAAAACATATGTACTGCTCTGCCCGAAAGGGATAGTATGTTGTAAACAAACCCCTTCGGCAACAGAGAAAATTACCCATTTTCCTGTTCCTTCTTTGCACTCTCAATCGTCTCTTCGAAAGAGAGAATACGCGAAGCAACAAGTTGCGCAATTTGACAGTTCACTTAAGAGATTTGTTCCCAAAGAGAACGCTCTCATCAGACCTGCGCAGATGATTGTCTCATGAGTGAGATAGATGCTGAGAGACAACTAGCGAATCGCCTGAAAGAGCGACTGAAATGGAGCGAAAACAAAGGGATATTATTTGACAGCCAGAACACACACATACCCAGGCGCGTAAAAATGTTATGAATGAAAATGTTTGTCAATTCAATTCGCCGAGATGGCGTGGTTGTGTCTCTTATTTACTCGAGTACTACAATCAAATTGACACACATTTTCACAAACCAAACAAATACAGGACTACCTAAAAGCCGGTACAGGAAACGCCTGTGCTGGGCACAACATTGCAAAGTCTGACGCACGGCGACGCTCAATGCCAGTCCATTTGGTGTCTGTGGCTAGAGTGGGTGCTTTGGCCCCGACCGGTTCTGGAATGGATTAAGTTGAATGAATTGACTCTATCACCTGAATGCTGGGACGGGATATGCTTGTGCTGGACAAAAGAGGACAATGCTCTTGCTCATTTCACGTTCAATCCAGGAACGCTTTAAGTCGTTGGACAGTGAGGGAGCCTTTGCTCCGACTGGTTCTGTTAAATGAATGGGGAAAACAAATGCATTTAAATGACTGATTGATTACTAACCTAAAAGCTGGAGCAGGGTACCCTTGCGCTGGACAGAGTAAAGATATTGGGTGCAAGTTTTGTAATTCCAGTGGCTTTTGAATTAGTGATGGCATCTTCGGTGCCGAACTTGAAACCGGTTCTAGTACATGACATAGTGTACATAAATGAGTTATTTGTTGCTTTTTTAGGAGGAAGTTAATGTCTGCCTTAATGCTGGGTTGGGTAAACTCAAATCAGATTGCATTGAATATCATGTTTTCCGAAATATGATTTCCAATAACTTTGTGAAGTGAAAACGGAGTTTCTCTGAGTACTAAATTTGCAAACATCAACGATTCATCAATTGGCATGTGTCGGCTAAAAAGTCGATAGAAGCGACACTCAATACTTAGCAAGTTGAAGAGATTGAATATCAGTTATCACTAAACGTTTTTATTCATCGCAGAAAAAAACCCAGCTCAAAAATTGGAAGAAAAACATTGCTAACATAAGTGGAGCTCAGTCAGTACACTTTCATTGTATACTGCCGTCTGCAATACATGGGTGAGCAGGAGAATGAAACGTCTTGAAGAGTGAGCACTTTGAGAGGACTTGCATCGCGCCTTTTCGTAACTTCTGAAGAATGCCTGGTTCAATTTCCTGAGTATGACTCATACTGCAAGAAATATGAACTTAGACCTAACACTTTAATTGCCAGGATACAATAAGGGTACGCCACAACGGTCTTGGTCCTGTTCGATTTTTATTACTTCGACTAGCATACAAAATACAAAAGCGATGTTGTTTCTCTACAAGAGTGTTCCAATGTTGAATGTAATGTTTCCTGTATATCAGTATACATATCAGTATACATATCAGTATACAGTGGCGCTAAAGTTCGAGGCGGGTTCGGGCCCAACAGGCCTCAAAAAAGGACTGACGTGTCAAAGAGGGCCGCCTACGCTTGAACAACCAGTTTCAGAAATTTTAGCGATAGAGCAGAGGTTAGAAATCTTTTGTCGAACAGAGGAGACAGGCACGGTAACAATCGTGCAGATAACAATTCACGTTATCAAACACAGGTAGAAATGATAAAATAAAAAAAAAGTATTCAAAACAGACCTAAAATTTGGCGCTGGATAACCTTGAGCTGGACACAATATCGAAAGACCGGTTAAGTGATCAACCGACATTGGTCTGGCACTGACCGGTGGAACCTTGGGAGCAGTGCTGGAAACGGGCTCTAAAAGGGTGTTTCGAAAGAAATGTGTATAATATTTAAGGTAAAAGCACTTAAATTTCAAGCCTAAATGTTGGGAATTGGATTTCAGTTAAAACAGGAAAGAAATCATGATAGTACCTAAAGACCGGAACAGGAAATCCTTGTGCAGGGCATAGCATGGCAAATGTCGACATTACATCGTAACTTTTCACATCAAACTTTGAAAGGCTTAAAACTTTAGGCTGCGCACTACTTACAGGTTCTGAAATGGAATTATGTTGATTAAGGTTTTGAACTGGTTTCATCTCCTGAATGAATGTGAAAAGGGTACGTTTCTGATTGCAACATAACCAAAAATTGCAAGTAGGAGAACACCACAACGCGGTTTAACTCTTGTCTGGTTTATAGTCATTAATAAAATAATTTTAAAACTAGTGGATTAAAGTTTTTGCGTAGCTGTTGACTGAGCAATAAACTATGGCTTTGGTATGAACTCTAGCAAGAAAGCAGCGCAGACTGCGATCAGAGTCGGAATGGAGTGTCTTAGATGTGGAGCTAAAGACCGTAGCGTCACAGCTGTATCATGATTTGATACCGAGAGAGCTTAAAATTCAACAGACTGTAAAGCACCCACATTCGTCGTCTTACTTAAGCTTAAGCTGTTTTACTATAACAAAGACTTAAGCTTATCTTAAGTTCTTATAACTTCTACAATTTTAATACTGGTGGAATATAAAATTGAATATAGATAGATATTCAATAGATATGTGAATATGACCAGAGAATTATGAAAGATGCTAAATTCAGCAACCCCCAGCGTATGAATCGACGCACCAAACCACATTCACAATGTCCACACTTAATAAAAATACACGTTTCTGTTTCCATTTCGACTCCTTTATTTGAGTCAAATCTGCCATTTGATACTACGAATATCGATTGAATATTTTTTGTGTAATTGTCTCACCGATAGCTGGGTACTGGATAACCTTGTGCTGGGCATAACAGTGCTACGGTTCCCTTCAATTCTACGAATGCGATTCCAACTTTTTGAATTAATGCTACACGAGGCCCTGTTCCACTTATTGGTTCTATTTAATGGAGACAAAGGTACACTTTTAAACACAAATATATATAAATAATAGGCAGGCCTCGTAAGTGTTGGATAGGTTATGCTGTTTTACAAGCTCATTGGAATATTCATTTTTCTGCCACGACGTGACCGCGTTGACGTAGTTTACTTACTAGAATACTATAGAGCATGGGTGTCTAACAAGAGACCATTATCAGCTTTTAGCCCAACGATGTACACTTGGTAACATAATGGGAGTCACACAAGAACTCTTAGAATCTCACAGTGACTTTGTAGAAGTTCTAGAGACGAAGCAGAATAGAATGTGACAACAAAACATGATGCAGCTTCTGGAAAAACATTCCTTTGTAATGCTGTGAGATTTAAAAAAGGAAGTCTCCAGAGATTAGAAGGGTGCGGTTAGTAAGGGAATGTCTCAAGTGCGAAATCCGTCAAGGCCCCAACTCCTTGGCCTAAGTGAGCTGCGGTGGTGGGTAGTAAATGCGCATGTAGATCTGCCTACCATGTACGCACTACAGGACTCATTTAAAAGTTTCAACGTACAGCAAATTTGTTTTAAATTAGCGTGATATTAGACATAAGTACTCGTAAATATGATACATGAACAATATGCCATATCTCGGACGGTGGATCAATAAAATAATTAACGAACTAATTCGGGAATAACATCATCTCCCTAAATAGACTAGTCAATTGACCACCACATTTATCATGCGATTCAATTTCGCTGAATCATGTTGCCATACATATGTATGTATATTAAGTCGATGTTCTATGCTTTAACAGTGTCTACTCAAACAGCTTTAATTCCATGAAAATATTGTCGAAATGTTTGAACTGAGGTTTGGGGTCGAATCTATTTTTGACAAGAATATAGGCCACAAATAGTTACTGTGGAAGTCTCGGTTGACATGTGACTATCGTCACACATATTATGCAATAGACTCTTTATATTTTTTTGTTTAATGTTACCTAAAAGCTGGAACCGGAAAAGACTGCGCTGGACAAAGTAGTGTTATACTCTCAGATCTATTCACATCCAAATTCCTTGTCTTATCTCCGGATGTTAGTCGAGGACTCACACTCCCTACAGGCTCTAAACATAATATGATATCAAAATGCATTGTCCACATACTCGTATACTTAGGCGCTTCAAAAAAACAAAATGCCTCTGTTGGGATGAGTCAACCTTTAAATGACCTCTGAATACTTTTTCTCACAAATTAACGAATAATTTAATGACTGATTTCAATTATCACATAAATTTAATTGAGATCAACGAAATTTTATTGGTGCATGCTAATTAGACGCTCTTGACAAAGAAGGCGTGATGATGGTCAATAAATAATTATGAAAACGTGACAAGTGTATTTAATGTGAACTGCAATCTTTTTGAATTACATAAGTTTTAGTTGAAGGGAAGTAATTACAAAAATGTAAGCTTACCTAAAAAATGGAACAGGGTAGGATTGTGCTGGGCACAGCAGTGAAATATTTTGATGCAAGCGCGATCGAACCATATTTAGTTCATCATGTGCATTGAATTTTGGGCTAACACTTCCCACGGGTTCTGGTGAAAGTTAAATTATATAAAATTAACAAATTCTTTTTTCTTTCACTCTTTTACTGAATGTTGGAAATGGGAAGACCTGCATGGAGAGTAGCATTCTGCTGCTAAAAGCTTCAAAGATAATAATAATAATAATATAATATGTGTGGCGCTACAGCCCGTAGAGGGCCAGGGCCTAGCTTCTCAGCAACCACTCGTGTTGTTCTATCACGAGTGGAAGGGACCTACAGTTGTATGCTGACTCCGAACGGCAAGTTTAAGAAGCTTTTTCTAGACAGTTGTACTCTTGGAGCATTGTCAGTGACTCGATAGAGGTGGGGCCGTGAAAAGTATTTATTGTCGTACCAGGAATCGAAGCTAGACGTCCAAGTGCGCAGGAGTCGACGCACATACGCCATGGGCCACCACAAACGCTTCAAAGAACGCAGTGAAAAGTGGAATACTTTGTAGGCGATTTGGGACGACTTCAGTGCTTAGTATTAAGGATCGAATCAGTGGCAAGATTGGAACAAAATAGATATATATTTAATCCATAAAATACTTGTTTTTATGCTAAATATGTCAACAACTTTGCTAACTGACTATGAGAGATTCCGAAATCATTTCACGAGTACCTGTAAGCTGGAACTGGGTAGGATTGTGCGGGACAAAACAAACTAAAACTGCTTCCATGTCCCGCTTCGGCATTCTTAAAACGATTTTCAACGCTTATCTTAGGCGCCAAGCTGCTAACCGGCTCTATTTAGACCACAGGAAACAAGATTATTGGTTGAATTTAGTTAGTCGCTGAATGTTGGGTTAGAGAAATAAGCTTGAACATAATGACGAAGTGGTGCCTTGATGACTAGAGTCTGAGTATTAAAACTCTAGTCAATTTAAACACAAATACCTGTATGGCTCAGTACTAACCTATAGTTAGGAACGGGATATGATTGTGCAGGACAAAACAGAGCAAATGTACTATGTACTCTTGCAGTAGCATCACGAAGACGTTCTCCAATATTGATTGTCGGAGCTGCACTGCTAACCGGTTCTGTGGGATATCAAATAAATCTATACACAAGTGGAAGAGTGAACGCCCCTCAGAATGTGGACAAGCTTAGGATACGAGTACCGTGTTGCAACGATGACAAATAACATGCAAATATAAAATATCCTCAAGTTCACCTATAAAATGGTACTGGGTACGATTGTGCGGGACAAAATAGGCTCAGGGTATCGGTAATGGCAGCTTCAGCATCATTTCGACGATTGGATAAATTGATCTTTGGTGCAACGCTGCCAACGGGTTCTGTAAGAATGTTTGCAAAATCTGTTTAGTTCGAATTCAATTGCTACGGATAGGGTACCCTTGGGATATGCAACGCTTTAGGTTAAGCATATTTTTAAAGCAGCTAAGGGAAGGCTTATAAATGTTAGCACGTCACATTCTCCATGAGGTGACTCCTGCTTCTACTGAGTATGACGAGTTCAAAGGAAATAGAGCCAGGCACCGGAGGACTTCATAAAACGGGCTCGGTAACATCGTCACCAGCTACTAACAGGGATGACAGTAAAGTATTGACGTCCACTCTGGCTCTGTTGCCAGCTCATCCAAACTCACTGTATTGTATTGTTCGTTATATTTTAGTCGTTTGTTTCCTATGCAGCAGGATTCATAATTGTCTGCAATTAGATGGTACTATGGGAACAGGAAAGATGAGGCATTCAAAGAGCATCTGACAAATTTGGAAATATGACCGAAATCTGAAGTTCGGTGATATTTCGCTTTGAAAATGTAAATAAAGACGAGTCGACGTTATTTCGCTTTAAAAATACCTCTTTAATGCAGGCGGCTGTCTGACTATACCCTTAGGAGGTACCCTAAGCGGGGGACTCGTTTGGGAGAATACAATAACCACAAAGTGATGTAAAATAAAAGTTAAATATGCATATGTACATAAGTGGGGTGTTAATCCATCATCAGAAAGCCGAAGTTCGGCGTCGGCCGAAAAAGTGGCCTACGGTCGGACTATGATAAGAACATCGGGTATCCAGCATATAAGAACTTTGTCACACAGGTATCACATCGAATCCATCAGGACCTAATTAAAATGTCATTACAATGAAGGTAACCTGAAAGTGACTGCCTCTTCAGGGTGGGAGGGAACTCTATGCGAACTCTATGACATGTCATGTGGATGTACTCTGGAGAGCAACATCTTTTGGCTGCGTCAACCATGTGAAGATTACGCTCCGGCCAAGGGTAAACCAAATTTAGTAAACAATCTTGAAGCTCGAATATTTTTTAAATCAGGACAAACCTATAAGCCGGCACTGGGAAAGACTGAGCTGGACAGATTAGAGCCACTGAATGTCCACTCCTAACTGCAGCGTTCTGAAGCTGATCAGCTACACTAACCTTTGGCGCAACAATACCAACAGGTTCTGTAATTTAAGACACCTAATGACTTGATTATGAATGGGTTTCTGAATGTTGGGATAGTTTCTATACAAGAATGTACCTATAAGTTGGAACTGGAAATGATTGTGCCGGACAAAGAATAGCAATGCTTGAACCGCTTTGGACTCGGTCGTGGCTGAATTCATCTCTTCTACTCACTCGAGGAGCGACACTTCCAACGGGTTCTAAATAAAAAAATACATTCAATGAGTATTGATGTTTGAAGGTTCGTCGAAAAGTGTCTGAATGTTGGGTAGGGCTCACGGGTCACAAGTCCGACGGAGATGAACGAAGGAGAAGAATCGTGGTCAGAAATTGCAAGCTCTTACCTAAACGCAGGAACTGGATACGACTGAGACGGACAAATGAGATTTAAATGAAATCCTAAACGACCGACAGAGGAACTCAGTTTGTCTTTGGTTTCAACTTGTGGTGCAACAGAGCCAACGGGTTCTAAAAGAATGTTTTAAAAGAAAAGTGCTACCGGCTAAATTTCTGAATGTTGGGACAGAATGATGCATCAAATGTCAAGACAGTGTTTATTACCTAAATGCTGGAATTGGATAAGCCTGGGACGGACAAATGAGGTTCAAATGACGTCCAATGTGACCGCCCGAGAAGCTAATTTGGTCCTTAAGCTCGACTTGTGGTGCAACAGATCCAACAGGTTCTAAAATTGTGCAACATTTAATGTATTCAGTGGAAGGTTTGCCTAAATTAGAACGCTGTTGTTGGGATAGGTACCTCGGAGAGGATTTCACATTCCGAGTTAATATTTATATTATTTCCAGAAGGTTAAGATTCAATTTTGTGAACGTACATATAAGTTAATTATTGTAACCAGCCCAGACACATGCTGACGCCATCTGTTAGCGAATAGTGGGGGAAATAACATATGACTGACCCCATTTAATGTGGAAACGGGATGAAACGCCACTCAAAGGATTAAAGGTGTGATTCATTTAAAGTGTTTATTAAACATATTTTATTTGTGTGGACAACAAATAAGGCTATATAAAATAAATTTCATCCAACAAGACTTAACATTTGCTGAAAAGCTGCCACTCAAGAGGATGGAAGAATGCAATTTGAGAACATAAAACCTTCTATAAAGAATTAGGTCTCACCTAAAGGCTGGCACTGGATACGATTGAGCAGGACATAGCAAACTTATGTGACTTTTAACTGGACGAAGTATGGAGAAACCCGATCGTTCGTTCATGTCAACTTTCGGTGCAACTGATCCAACAGGCTCTGAAAATTTCAAGAAATGTGTGAACAATATGGCTATTTGATGTGATGGAATAGGGTCTCCGTGTTTATTTGATTTTGAGACATTATGAATGAATATATCTTCAAATCATGGAATGGTTAAGACATGCTGTAGAGGCGCATAGGATATTTTAAAGTCAATATGGTTGTCCATTTTAAAACGCCATTCTTAATTGTGCTTAGAGCGGGAATATATAAATTGCGACTTTAAACATCGAAATCATAAGCCACATGAGGTAGAAGTTTTAATTTTTTAACCATATGAGGTGCAATAAGATGGTAAGGTAAGACTGCAACATGTTTTAGACGGGAACTATGATGTAGTCTCAATTTTTACCTAGAGATCAAGCCACATTCACACAATGACGAAAGTAGCAGAGGGTCAATCATACATTTACATGAAACAAACATAAAAATTGTGTAGTGTGAAACAAGACTTGCCATAAACTTGTCCCCTAAACTATCCCGATATCACTACTAGAGAGCAAATTTCTACCGATATAAGTAAAGAAGTACGTCTCTTTTGAAGTCGGAAAAAGCTTGTTATTTTACTACAGAAGCCATCAAGGTGGCTACTGCAAATGAATGGTTATAAATTTACCTAAAAGCAGGCATTGGGTATGACTGAGCTGGGCACAAAAGACTTAAGTCATTATTTGCTTCCCGTATTGAAAAGCCCATTTTATCGTTCATTTCCACTTTTGGAGCTACCGATCCGACAGGCTCTGGAAAATTTCAAAAATAATCACAAGATACTTTGAATAAATTGAGCCTCATTTGGATTGTTGGAATAGGAACCCATGTGTCGACGTTCACGCACAATGTATGGGATGGGATTGTATTTAAATCCCATATTTCAATTAATTTGGACCTATAATATGTATTCTTTTTTTGTTAAGCTAATGACTGCCTGAAAGGTCAGTTACCGGAGCTTTGTTGCTTTGTTAAAACCCACATCCACACCGGACTGTAACGATGATTCTAGACATAGCATGAACTCCAAGGCTGATCATGAGAGATGGGAAGACAACAAACTCCTACTCCCACCTCCAACCAGTAACATTTTTTTATTCAAAGATATAAAAAAAGAGGCGTTGAATACGACTGTGCTGGATATCTTTAACTCATATCGACTTCACTTCCTATGCCGACATAATGTATACGGACTTCCGTCAGTAAATATTATTTCTGTAGCTCACTACAAATCATCCAAAATCACTTGAACGCATGATTTAAAAGGAATAAGTCTCACCTAAACACCGGTACAGGATACGACTGCGCTGGACAAATCAACGCAAAACTACGATTGACCTTAGACCGAGCGTAATTGATTTCGTCTTTAATGTCAACCTTCGGTGCTACACTCCCTACTGGCTCTGTAAAGTTAGATTGCTATAAGCCCTAAAGAAGTTCGCAAGAGAAAAAAAAAACTGCCACAGAAGTTGGATCGGGTAACGAGAGAATGGAATAAGTTTACCTAAACGCCGGTACGGGGTACGACTGGGCTGGACAAATCAAAGCCTTGTCGGAATGCAAACGTGTCTTGGTGTGGGTAAACTCATCACGATCGTCAACCTTTGGTGAAACACTGCCAACAGGTTCTGATGGGATACATAAAAAGCTTCAATTAGTAACAATCAAATTAACCGCTACCAAATTGCCTCGGAATGTTGAAATATGGTTATTGTTAACGAGTTAACATTCTTATTATTTAACATTGAAATTTAATTTTTCGTACCTAAAAGCGGGGACTGGAAACGATTGACCAGGACAAAGCATTGCGTAACTGTTGCCTAAAGCTGCCTGCACGACTTGAAACTGATCGTGAAGATTTATTTTTGGTGGGACACTTCCAACTGGTTCTGTTTTGGAAGAAATATTCCAAGAATTTTTATATTATGGAGTTAAAAAAAATAACATTTACACATTTTGCAAAAATGTTGGGTTGCTGTTAGGCGCTTTGGTTTTTTTTCTTTCCGTTTTAATTGCACTAGCTCCGGTTTGCAGTAAACGCTTAAGACTTTTTTGACAGGAGTTAACATACGAAGTTTAAAATTGAATTGAATACAAATGAAACATTCATTTTGTCACATTATGCGCATTCATTATGTAAAGATTGGATAATCAAGGCAAACCAAAAAACAATAGTGAATAATCTTAAGGTTGTAACCAGGAGAGCAAATGATCTACTCCAGCACATCTTAGAATTACAGGTATTTTTCCACAATGAAGACATTTATATTTGGATGATTTCCACAACCCACTTCATACTGGATTCTGGGATTCGATTACCTTCTAACTGTCTAACCGCTCTATCCATCTAGCTAACAGTGCAAGGGGCTACTGTACTTGTAAAAAAATAACTGTGGAAACTATCCAAGACAAATTATGCAAACATGGGTATGGGCCCACGTTGCTCTACGTTACCCTGCGGCCTCACTCTATACTAACCTAACATAAAACTCACTTCGAAGAGCGTCAACACAATAAATCAGCCACATAAAACGAAAATGTACATATTGCATAAAACTGCTCGATTCCTTAATGTGACTGAAGCTTAAAATCACATAGATTAGCTTTTTATGTGTTAGATACGGTCAAAGAGGCGCTACAATTTCCACTCGCTTGCGCGATCTTCGTTTGTCGTATGTTGCTGCAGGCGCTGAGTCGAAGCCTACACTTTTGTGGTCTCTTGCAGGATCTTCCGCAATTAGAAGATCCGATCTAATGTGAACTTCCATCACTTATAATGAAGAATAAGCTTGTTAATAAACGACTTCGGACGCTTGCAGACCTTGTATGCGATGTTAAGGAGAGTTATCACTTGATACTTAGAACAGTCAAAGTTTGTCAACCAACACACGTTAATATCTTGCAAATGAATTGGCTCATACGCTCAACCATTGTGTGCTATATAAATTAAAAGAAAACTTAATCAACTCACGACCTAGTAACAGCTGTGTCGGTTAAAGGGTAAGTTCACGCCCGACGTTAACACTTCCGAATCTTTGAAGAAAATCAGTAACCAATATTGATGTTTGTTTTTGCCGGAGCTCAAAGACTCGTTCTAGTATAATTCGTCCACTTACATGAACAGCCTTGTTTTATGAATAATCCAAGACCAATGATGTGAGTATGTAATGGAAGTAACATATTTCCAGAACAGAATAATTGAAGCTTCTTGTGTACGACCTTAATTTATTTATAATCAGTTTATTACCTCACAACCGGCACAGGGTAAGCTTGTCCAGGGCACAACATCGCATAGTTTTCACCAGCAAGCACCTCCATGTTGCGAAACTTTTCGAGTAAATTTATTTTCGGAGCAACACTTCCAACGGGCTCTACAACATATCGAAAACAAAATACCTTGATATCTGGAAATTCTACACAACCTAACTGCTCTGAATGCGGTTTTGAGACCCTATTTGATTACCAACCTGTGAACTGGAATCGGATACGATTGGGCAAGACACATAAGATTGCAATGCTCCCCTGTCTTTACACGGGCATTTGACAGCTCGTCGGCAATGCTGACTTTTGGCGGTATACTCCCAATCGGTTCTGGAAATGTATTGTATGTAGAATACATAAATCTGACCATGGAATGTGCCTTGCCTGAATGTTGTCTTTCTTATCACTACTTTATCGTTCACGTTCCTAACAAACCTTCACATTGATTGTGAAGAGCATATATGTATTTTGTTTACCTATGCGCTGGCATTGGATAAGACTGTGCGGGACACAACAGTGCGAAACTGGTGCCCGTTGATATTTCCCTTGTCTGTAGTTTGTCTTGTACGTTAATTTTTGGCTTTACACTGCCAACGGGTTCTGCAATTGTGAATGTGTTTAGTTTTATTTTTTTTTAATTGACTATCTGTATCTAAACGTTGGGATAAGATAACGGTGAAAAACGGGTGTTACCTAAACGCTGGCACTGGATATGACTGAGCTGGGCAGAGCATTGAGAAGGAACGACCCATTCGAATGTCGACAAATTGGTGCTTGTCGTGAATAGTTATTTTCGGAGCTACACTGCCGACAGGTTCTGCAAAATGATTTTAATATACGAAAGTTAAAAAGACATAGAATTGTCCAGACATGTTGGGATAGGAATGGTGTTGAGAATGTTTCAATTGAAAGCAATAATATTTAACCTGAAAACCGGAATAGGATATGATTGTCCCGGGCACAGAATGGCGAAGCTCTCACCGCGACGGAATTGCATCATTTTCAGTTTATCAAGGAAAGCTATTTTCGGAGATTCACTTCCAAGTGGTTCTGCAAGATTATGTTGAGAGTTTAGACATTTATGATTTAAGATAAACAAAAAACCTGCCCGAATGACTAGGACTAGAGCTGTGTGTATCTTAGAACAAAAGTCACCTGAAAATCGGAACGGGATAGGCCTGTCCAGGGCACAAAATCGTAAAACTTTCGTTTGACTCAACTTGCATCATTCGGAATCTATCCAAAAAAGTAATTTTCGGCGCTGCACTACCAAGAGGCTCTAAAAAATATTCAATTCATGCTCATTAACAAAGAAAAATGTAAACTTTTGTAGAGTGTGGGCTTAAATAAACTGTAAGTTGTGAAATTTTAAATTAACTTATATCCGGTTTTATAATTTGATTAATTGGATGTCAAGAGTTAAGAGTTGGGACAGAGCGGTTGTGCTGGAAAATGCTGGAAATTGATTTACCAATCTCCATTGGATGTCACTAAAAGGAAGCAATTACGCATGAACATTTTAAAAGTGTGCATAGAAGACTTCGTTTGACAGGATTGCGTTGTTCTTTTAGATTACACTGCTTAAGCAACCAGCGCAAACAAGAGACGACGACGAAAAATTAAATATAACATTATTCAAGCCCAGACTCTATTAAGATACCTAAATGCGGGAATCGGGTACGATTGAGCAGGGCATCGCATGTTCAAATTATGTCCAATTTTGAATTTTATCACATTATACTCCTCGCCGAGATTGACTTTCGGGCTAACACTACCAACTGGCTCTATAATTTTTTCCGAAAAATCATTAAAATTTAAATATGAAAAGAAAAACTGCCCGACTGATGAAATATTCTGCACTTTAAGAGTAATCAACTAATCTATTAAAAAAAATTACCTAAACACTGGCACCGGATATGCTTGAGCTGGGCATAGGAGTGTCACATTTCGATTTTGTTCTATTTTTATTGTTCGTGAGTCGTCTCCTGATGTCAATTTAGGAGCAACGCTACCAACGGGCTCTTAACAAAAATTTAAGATTATACGCATGCATAGAGTTTGGAAAATGTTACGATTGTTTGTACATTCTGTTAAAGGATAAGGTACCATGACTGTATTCAAACGTTTACCTATAGAATGGCACTGGATACGCTTGAGCAGGACACATCATTGTAGCACTGTGGTTGGCTCGAACTTTTGGGATTTTAATTGATTCATCCCCAGCGGTAAGCTTAGGACTAACACTTCCAACGGGTTCTAAGTGTTATGGACGGAGCTTATTGTGAATTTGGGAAAACTTGTTATGTTGGGATAGGGTTCACAAATGAAGTTCTAAATTTGGACATGAAATGTATATCAAATCAAGGGCATTGAGTGTGACATTTCTGAATAAGATAAATATGTACATATGTCCACAGCTTATAAAAATATGCTATTGGCTCTGCTTCCATTTGCGGTCATTTATGTGCGACATAGACCGTAGTAGAATCGTATGCGAGCACAGACATTTTCAGTTATATTTCGTTCTGAGTAGGCTAAATAGTGTTTCATTTTTAAAGATTTCCAGATGTCTCAATTATACTACGGAAACGATAAATTGTTCTTCTTGCTTCATTTTTAGGAAGCAATTAGGTAGTGAAGACAGCAGTGAAAACAAAGTTGATTTTGAAGAAATAGAATCCGCCGAAGAAACAACACCTGGGTCGTTCCGAACTGAAAAATTCTGCGGGTCTTTTTTGCAACCGGTTACATCGGTCACGTTAGACAAGATGGTACCATGTGACATAAGACGATTTTGCAAAGACTTTCAAGTTATTTTTCTCGTCTAATTAGGCAACAGGTGTGGGGGGCGGATAAACAGTAAAGTAGGTAAGTAGGCGATACCCTTGCTTGGCAACAGGTGGGATTTGGGTTAGGTGCGAGGCTGGATGTATCAAATATTGCTTTACTTCCATGTTTCGAATGGATTTTCGACCGATAAAGGTTTTTGTTATTGACAACATAAACACATCTCACAGCATTTTTACATATGACCCTAAGTCGCCAAAGAAAGTGTTATAAGATCATATGGCCTGGAAGTGTTATGGAAGTACTGATACTATATGAAAACCTCAGCTTGAAATTGCCGGTCTCAATATCAGCCTATGCGCAATTCTTGTTATACAAGTCTCATATCTATCAAAGTGGTTCAAATATTCGCAAGTTCTCATCTTAAATACAACTTTAGAGTCTAAAAAAGAAATTGCCGAGAATACGATATTTAATATACCAATAAAGTTAATGAAGGCAGGTAGACGAATCGAAGGAAACGCAGCAATTACCTAAATATATTCAGGGACAATTTAGGAATCCTTAAACAATGACTTTCGGCTTTCTTAGAAATTTCAAGTCGAATGAAAGAAGAATAAAAACAAGAATACTCCTTACCTAAATAATGGTACAGGATATGCCTGAGCTGGACATATCAATGTGATTGAGAACTCCCGTTGTATGGAAATAACCTTAATATCATTTCCTGTAGTTAATCTCGGCCCAACACTTCCAACAGGTTCTTCAAATTAAACACAAAGCAGAACAACTCATGCCAAATAATTTAAGAGTTAATATCCATGTTCAGAATACAAATGTTGAGATAGGTTTCTTGCTATAAAAAATAAAATCACATCCTACCTAAAGCTTGGTGCTGGATATGCCTGTGCTGGACACAGTAGAGTCAAACTCTCGTTTGAGGCTGGCTTAAAACTGCTACTGGTTTGTGTAGTTGGGAATTTTGGTGAAACCCTGCCAACTGGTTCTGGAATTTATTTGTATTTTGATTCATTTATAACATGTTTCTTTTTTCAGTATGAATTGTACTAAATCAAAACTTACCTTAAGCCAATAAGAAGTTTCGAAAACAGGGTAAATAAATATGAGTATACATATGAACCGATACAATCACGTTGCTTCTCAAGCTCAAGTCAAGCATTTCGGATTATTTTCATTTTTGAAATATGATATATATTCTTACATTTTGAATTTAATTATATTTAATACAATACAAAGCAGGTTGTACAAAACAAATAATTTGAGCCTGCTTTCACTTTTATGTGATTTTAACATTTTTTTTACTTTTTTAATTACACGGACGCGCAACAGGGTACCCTATCCCAACATTCAGGCAGTTTTTTTTAAATATAACAACAATACTTTGATTTATTCTTTTTTTGGAAAGAAACAAACTGCAAAGAAAAGCATTTTAAGCGAAAAATGGTTTTGATTGCTGTTTTTAGAAAATTAAGGTAAACATTTGTAAAAAGTTGGAAATTAGGATTTGAATTAAATTCATCAAAATATTGTTGTTTTAAATTATGTTTATATATAATATGGAATATAAGAATAATATACAAATACTGAAAATACCAAATTTTTCTGAGGAATGAAAGGCAATTCGTTTTAACAAAACTATTCTTTATTATTGTGCATTTAAAAAAATATATATTTATATATTTTCAGTATTTGTAATTTAAATATTTGTTGGGGAAAATGTCATATTCTTTTTTAAATAAATCTTGATTGAAAATCAGATATACATTCTAGAAAGTTGTCAAACACATGTTTACATATGTATGTAAATAAATATGAATTATGAAATGATGGAACAATGTGTGTATTTAGGCTTCAAGTAAATTTTATAAGTAGTCTAAAAGCGTTGAGCCTGGACATGACAATGGCGTTTCTTGTCAAAGCCTTCAAATAGTGAAATGATATTCATTGAAATATCCTAGATGCGATTCCTTGAAATATTTCCATATTCAGATCGAGTTTAACAATTGTTTGTGACTGAAAATAACATTGTTTTTGACTAAAGTTCTATCGACTTTCTATCGACCAACGTCAAGTATTCACACGACGATATTTTATTTTGTCAAATGTTCCTTTATGAGGTCTAAAACCAACACAGATTTTGCTTTCACTGAATCATAAGTGAAGATGAAACTTGCACGCGAACGAATACAAGTTAAAACAATACACTGCTAATGATGCGCCACTTTAAGCAAAGGTACAAAATGGATGTATAAATTTAAATAAACATACATCTATGTCGGTGATTTCTTTTATATGACATTTTCCCTATTATAATACGTCAGCAGTTTAATAAATCGGTTTACTTATTTACAATTTACAAGAAATTCATAACTTTAGCGTACAATTAAAATCGCACTACTGACTTGCTTCAAGTTTTTGTTTTTAGAAGAGTATTCAAATAATCAAAAGCGGTTGCAACCTTGTTCTATAAACGGTAGGAGTATGATATACGACTTCCACAAAATTCATTCAAATATACTTGTTTTATATATTATAATTGTTCTATATGTAAATATGTTCTCTAAATTTTGATTTAGATTGACTGTATTTATTTAGAATGTATCCACATATTTCGATTATTTATAATACTATTATATTTTTTTAAATCGCATTTCGGAGAAGGCATGAAACTGTATGTCCCCTCCACTAGTGAGAGAATAATAACATACACAACGCGACTGATTGATGCAGAAGTTATGGTCATATGCCTTTAACATTTCTTTGTTAGTTTATAGTTTTGGTAAAGATCGGCTGCAAAAGATAAATACAGTCTTTGAATAAAACTACTAGGCGACCGCTTTTGACTATATTTAATTACTCTGTTTTAACAATCTCTTTTGTTCCAACTGAAGAAAAGCACATGCTAGGATTAATTATGTTATTATATTTTGCTTCAAAGGTTTAAAACTGTATTTTACAAACGAAACTTTGATTGTGTACATATAATTTGCAGGAATGATTAAAAAGGGGGTTTTTAGGATAATCAGACGGATTTTCAGTTTAAATCCTCTGCCTTCAAAAACACCCTTTAGTTGTATTTTAAACAAAAAAGAATTTACATATTTTCATAATTGTCTCAACTGCTGACGTATTAAATATATTATAAATAAAAATTAAAGTAAAATAAAATGATTACTTGTGTGTAAAAAACATGTAACCAGCCAACTTACCTGTGATAACCAAACGACCCTTAGTAGCACTCAGTCTAGTTTCACCAGTCAAACGATGCTTTGTACGGCATTGGTAGCTTTTGTATCCATCTTCAGGTCCAACTTCACGAATGTGTAATTCACCAGATGGAAGAACTAGATACTTTCCATCTGTATTTTCGAATTTTTGCAAATTGATTAAATAGAAAAAGATAAAAAATATATTAATATCAAACATTTTTGAACGCCTTTCGTTTTTAGAATCTAATTTTAAATGAAAGTGAAGCAAAAGGTGTGTTTAAAATGGAATAAACATTTTGTATAAGATTCCTTTTGTTATATCACTTGCATTTTCAATTACATTTTTAGACGTCATGCTTTTAATATGAATGCTCTACAAAAACGTGCAGTGATTTATTCTTCAAAAATAGTTTCACAATGTTTTTTCTTTAACTTGCAATATTTACATGCATATTTTTGCGAATTTACATACTTTCTCACTATCACCGTTGAATGGGATATTTATTTACATTTGTTTTGAAGAATAAAGTGCTTACGTTTATTTACTGCCATTATCGAATTGTTCCACTTTAATATTTTTACAAGAAGTTCTTTTACATAAAGCCATTTATTTTATTGCGAAATTAAAAAAAAAAATGAAATACATAACCACTGCTTTGGATTGTATTTGCATTTGACTTCTTCCGTGGAAGTAGATACAATCTTTGAGATGTAATTCTTTCCTCCGAATTTATCATCTTTTTTTTTTTGTTAACAACTAAGTCGTGTTTCTTGAGGCATTGAAGAATTGTTTATTTTCAGATGTGCAATTTCTTTGTCATATTTTACGTGATTAAATTAAAACTGCATTCATTATTCTATTTCGATTCGGGGAACAATTCGAAAATGTAACTTCAATTCGCATGCAACGGCAATTTGTGGCTACGAAGGAATTTCTAATTTAAATATTATGTTAATCTATAGTTTCTTTTCATTTTTGCATTATATTTTACACATTTTATCTGAATCATCAATTGTTTTTTATTTACAAAGAAATATTGGCTTTGATTTAAATTGTACAACATGAGGTAGTTTTACCATCTTTTTTTTTTATCAAATTCACCACAAATTGCTATTTGAGAAAATCTTAAAAACTGCATGAAATTCGATGAATTTAAGATTTTCCCAATTAATCTACGAGACTACATATTCTATGTGAAGGAGGAATCAAGGATCAGGAAAGCCGTGAGGCTTATGGAAATTTTGGAAGATAGGATAAAAAGGATGGGATACAAAACAAAGATGAGCGTGACAGTCAGAAAAAAAGAAATAAACAAAAAAAAAAACAAAAACATAACCTTACTGCCTTGCTAATATACAAAACTCTTTTGAAGTCCATTCACATAATGATATCTCGAATTTAAAATTTAGTACCTATCGCAATAAGCTAAGACATGATCAAGGTTTTCAGGATTTCTTATTTTTATTTGGGAACATTTAAGTGTCTCTGATTAGGCCAAATATAATTACATATCTAGGTTTGTTTCTTTTGTTTTTTGTCTTAACAATTTACCAATTGGAAATTGTCCTGCATCGTTTGTGGAAAAGATCTCCCTCTGTTCATCCTCAACCCATGATGATACCGAAATGAAATCACCAACAAAACTGGGTATATGGCATTTTAGGATGGCACTATTGCCACGTAGGACAGCCTCATCCATAACATTAACGGTGTACGATTGAGGAACAACTGTTTTTAAAGAAGATTATGGTGATTTATTAATTACTATAAATATTTGTTTTTCTTTTTTTTTTTGTATATAAAATGTATAAGTTAATTTATTGAAGACTCATATGAACATATGTTGATTCTTTAGGATTGCTACTTTAGTTTGATATGAAATGTTATATCATCGCAGGGAGCAATATTGATATCACTGGACAATTGAAACAGAGGATTTGAAATCAATTGATAATATTATATTGTTCCTTCCTTTTTTGTGGAAGATCATTTAATTACTTATTCCTTTTGCTTAACACAAACAGGCAGTATAAGAATCATTCGATGAGAATTTGATTTTTTTGGGCAAGCGTAATCGTGCGTAAGTGCACGAAGGACGAAAGAAAAAAGGTATTTAGAAATATACTGAAAAGGCAGAGTGCTAAATGCACGAATTTTATAACGTTGTTTGATTTAAAAAAGTGAGAATTCAGATTGTGAAAAAATGCTACTCCATTGAATTACCCCTCTTTAAGGATAGACAATGTTTCCTCAAATGAAGACACGAAATCTTAAAGGTTTCATCAGACTCAGACCGCCATTGCTGTCGAACGTTTCAGACTCTATTTTAGATAAAAGGTGTTTATTCAAACTAGTACTAATTTCAGACAGTTGTATATATCAAATCAAAATGTATCGCTTGGAATTTGCGCTTCGATTATATGGACACTTTCACGCAAATGTCTTGTTTTGATGAATCTAACTAGTGCAATGATTGAACAAAGTTAGGTCAGTAGGCCCAAAATCAACTGGCTTTGGATATACTGGTTGTATGTAGATGTGATGTGATGATTGACTCAATGGGGAGATCAATCACCAAAATTGTTGCATTTAGACTGAAGGTAATAAGATTATCGAAACACGGTAACATCTCAAAAAGTAAATGCTGGTATACCATACAATTGAAACAGAAGATTTAAAATCAATTGATAATATTATATTGTTCCTCTCTTTTTTTTGTGTAATATATGAGAAGCTCGTGTAATTACTTATTCCTGCAAAAATGGGTCAAACCAGTGAGTTCCGGTCAACGTTCTAGCTAAGATTGAACAGCAAGGTTATGAAAGATATGTGTATAATCAAATTAGGCGCTTTGCGCCACACAAAAATCGCTAAGATCACTAGTCTATATTGACAGACCCACAGAAATAGAAACATGCCAATGCAAATGTGTTTAGACACGAATCCATGAGACAGTGGCCGAAAACGTTCTCTGTCGGATTTAGTACTAGCTTAAAGAAAACACCATTTACTTTTATAGGGTGGGGGAATATAATGGAGCGCTTTCCGAATCCTACAAAAGACTTGAGTAGCAAAACCCCTTAAATTGATCACATTATCATTTCCTAATAATCAGCATTCATAATAATTTACTTCCTTAAGTTAATTGCACCTGCTTATAAATTTTACTTAAGCTATTTCCTAAAATTCACGAGATCACTTTTGTTTGCCTGACTTGTTTGTTTGGCTACCCTGCAGTACGCACATCTACCCAGATACACACATCTGTATGTTGTCCAAAAATAAATCAAATCCTTTCCCTATAATCCCAAGAAATTTTTTTTCAATGAGTGTATATATGTACAAGCATGTGTAATAGTTTACTTCTTTTAAAAACAACACCGTGCACCGACATTTTTTTATTTACATCTTTTACAGCACAATAACCCTGTCACTTCATAAAAGAAATCAAGGATCAAGAAGAGGAAGAGGGATCTTATTTTAGAGAAGGACTTCTTGAAAAAATGTATCTACCCGCAGAATTATTCTTTACATAAACTCCTCCATCAGAGTCGACCCAATCACTGATGTCAACATGATCAGAAACAAACGATGGAGTTTGACACTTAAAAATAGCTGAATTGCCCTTGATGACATACTCATCATACACCTGAGACTGGAAATACTGATTCACAACTGAAAGTATACAAGGCATACACAACATCAAAGTAGAAACGCTGACAATACGAAGGAAAAACAAAATGAATAAATTGTTTCTGATGATTGGAAGGATGAAAGGATTTCCTTAACTATCGTCTAAACTTATAAGTATCTGCTGCTAATTTTACCAATCTCATTGCCACTTTGATACATTTCAACACCATCGCCATCAACCCAAGCTTCAACGTCGATAAAATCAGCCACAAACGATGGAACTAGACACTTCAAAGTTACAGAATTACCACGAAGAACGAACTCATCAATAACCCGAGTTTGATAGAACTGATGAACGACTAAACGAAAGAATAAAATGAAATCAATCAATCATAAGCAAAACACAAAATAAAACTTGTGTATGGGATGGGACGAATTCAACACCTATCTAGTATCTACTACTACAAACAGCATATAGGCGCGTGTATGTGTTATCAAACCAGTCTCTTTTTCATTTTCAGGATAATAGGCCCTTCCATCGGAATCCATCCACAAATCCACAAAAACGAAATCCGCCACATACGATGGAATTTCACATTTCATTACAACTGAGTTGCCCCGAATTACGTATTCATTATCGGCTTCGGATTCGTAGCTCTGAATAACAACTGAGTAGAGAAATAAATGAAAAGAACAAACGAACGCTCTTACAAAGCTGTGGCAAAGCAAACGAAAAAAATGTTTGGATTTTTTGGATGGGATTGGAAAGGAAGCTCAATGTCTAAGTCCTAGAAATTATTTAGTTTTCTTTAAATGAGTACCATAAGCTAACGATGAATTTTCCCGCCACAATTCAATACCGCCTTCATCGACCCACGCTTCGATTTGAACAAAGTCAGCGACGAATGAGGGGATCTTGCACTTAACCACAGCTGCATTACCCTTAATCACGTATTCGTTTTCAGCCTCGGTTATATAAAATTGGGAAACGACTAGAAAATAACAAAGGAAATCAAAGGAAAATTAAACGAAATATAAGGAAATAATGAATGGGTTGGATAAGATGGATGGGAAATCTAGAAAAAATTAAATCTGTTGATATAGATTCGAACCATATTGATCTGAGAAGGTAAGGACTTTGCCATCCTCGTCTATCCACGACTCGACACGAACGAAATCAGCAACGAAAGATGGAATTGAGCACTTGAGCACCGCCGAATTGCCTTTGATGACATACTCGTTCATGATCTCGGCTTCATAAAATTGATTTACAACTGAAAACAGATATTGGTTGTTTTTGTAGAATTACACATTCAAATAGGAATCATATTGATCGGAGAAGGTAAGGACAGGACATTGCCGTTGTCCATCCACTACGACGTATATTTTTGAATTGCAAAGAAGCTCTTCCCGTGATAAGTCTTCAAAATCTGACTACACGTCAATGGATTGAAATTTTACTATTTTTCTTTTCAGAGTTGAAATTTCATATTCCCAGGGACATATACAGGGTGGGCCAAACAAGACCAACCAATGCTAAACTCGAACAATTTTCAGTAGGTACAATTGTTTACAACACCATCCGTTCTTGTCAACGTTCAATTGTCAAACGCGGCGAAATTATGGCCATTTGTTTCATTCAAAATCAGCACACAAAACCTTCATGATTAGAAGCTGGTCAGTGGTTTTGAGGAACGGTATTCAGTGGTCCGTGCTGGAAGAGGTTTTTATTTTGTTACATAACGTTTAAATTGGAAGTAAAAAAAATCATGTTCGTGGCATGGTGATTTGCGCATGGGGGGTCGTTCAATACTGTATGTGGGCGAAGTTATATGAAGGTGAGATGTGGTGAACCTAACATACTGACGAAATAAAACTAAGATTTTAACGTTGGTGAGTGGTGGTATCTTTCGAATTTACCTATTCCATATCATTAATGCTTTTATAACATTGCGGGCCGTTTTGAATTCGAGTTGTAATCACGCACTTTGTCCAACTTACTTTTATATTGACAATTCTGTGGCATTTTTAGGTACAAACGAAATGGAAGTGATTATCATGTAACCCCTAGAGACTTCAATTAGAAATATTTCGATGTAATTTATGCAATTGTGACACGAAGCGCTTGAGACGACCACTTAAGAAATGTTTAAAATTAGATACGAAAATAAGATTAGATAATAAAATATGTAGCTATAGTAAAACTTGGTGGTGAATCGTTTTTAACGTTGTTAAACTATTCCTTTTCTTACATTATAGTTATTTTTAATGGTTAAAATACATTCTCTGCCTCTGCACTACGATTTTCAATTTCAAAAAGATTCAAGCAATGTATACATATGTTTGTATTGTAACTGTAGGATTTCTTAAAAGTAATGTGTATCGCTTCGGAAAATCTCGATATATGGCTCTATGAATTTGTTATTCACTTATTACGAGAATTTGTTGTGATCGAACGTATTATCGATATTGTTAATTTCAAATGGATGATCAAAATGTTAATTTTCGACAATTAAAGAAATGGTGTGAAGGTCGAGATTCGGCTACAAGCCCGTACACTTGTCAGCGTCGATTTACCCACCAAAGACGACGATCAAATCTTGGTGGCTGCAGTTTGCGTTGACAGGCATTTGACGGCACAGAAGATCGCTCGGGGGCTTAACATCGTCCTTAACAACTGTTTCACAAACATTGAAAACATTAGATATCGAATAAGGTGAGTGTCCGGGTTCCATGATGACCACACACAGCTTTAGTGACAAAACATAAGCTGAATTCATTTGTTCCACTCTCTTTAAATCAATTTGGTAGCAGGGACATTCAAGAAAGTAATATATCACGAAGGACAATATCTGATGGATTAAATATAAGCTTTTATACCGAAAATGTGTGTTTAACTTTAACCCTAAAAAAACAGCCGAAGTTATAGAACCTTATTCAATTGTTGATAATACAGTCGAACTATAGTGAACTTCTGTATAAAGAAGTTCTCCGTATAATGAACTAATTTCAAAGACACAGCTTTCTGGCTCTGTTTTAAGTGCATTTCGCTCTCCTTATAATGAATTTCCATATAATGAATATTTCTCCACAATGAATAAAGTTCCCAGTTAAACATTTTACTTTCATCTGTTTTTTGTCTCCATATAATGCATTTTCTCTTAATATTTTCTCATTTCAAAACGCTTCAGCATCTGTACAAATATCGACCGTATTGTTAGTCTTACCCGTTGCTTGTTGGATGTCTCTTCAAGACTCCTTTTTTGTTATAATCAAAGAGCAACATACCAAGTAATGTATTCAAGTCTCAAATGTATTAGAAAAGTGGAAGGGCATAATCCAAACTAAAATACCTAAAAGTTGAAAATACATTACACAATATCATAATTTCTATATAATGAAGTTTCTTTCTGGTCCTGTGCGAATTCATTATAGGACAGTTCGACTGTTTTCCATAAATATCCATATAACACCGCGGCAGAGAGGAAAATGGATTGAAAATAATCTCAGGTTTGTCAGATTTTTTAATTTTCTGGCATAATGCTAAGCTAATGCGATTTTTTCGGGAAATAATTAAATTACGATTAAGAAGAAAAGAAACAAATGAAAGAAATGCCCTGAAAATGAAAAAAATGACTTGATTGCATTCCTGATCTTGAGACCTATTCACATCCTGCTTCCTGTCTGTATTTTCAAAAAAAAAAAAAAAAATAGAAAATCAAATGGATGAGGTATTCTGGAACGGAAATTCTAAACTTAAAACTAAGCAAGAGAAATGAAAGTAGTCAAAGTCAAACCATAATTATCACTGTGTCTTAGCTCATTGCCCTCTTCATCGATCCAGGACTCAACGCGTACAAAATCGGCCACAAACGATGGAATCGAACATTTCAAAACCGCCGAGTTACCCTTTATCACGTATTCCATTAAAATATCAGCCCCATAGTATTGATTGACAACTAGAATTATTCACAACATGGTAGTTCGTTAAGAATCAGATTACAAGTCCTGTTGATTCCTAATTCAATCTGCCAATGGCTTTTGGAAATGTATACTAAAAATTGATATTAGCCTCAGAAAAAAAGGTTTCAACCCTCATCCCCAAATCAAATAAAAAAGTCAAGATAACTTTGTCGGGAATTAAGGATATGGATTACCGGGATTACCAAGTTAAAAGATTTATATTTTCTCTACCAAAATTAAAAGCAGGTAAGAATTCAGATCCATCACTTCCAATCCAAGCTTCAACTTTAACAAAATCCGCAACGAAGCTAGGAATGGTACACTTGAGGACCGCTGTGTTCCCCTTGATCACGTATTCAGATACAACTTCTGCTTCATAGTACTGATTAACAACTGAAACAAAATTATATTCCTATCCATTAAACTGAGTCTTTAACAAGGCAACTAAGTTATGAGAATGAAAACTAAAATGCAAAAAGGATATTTTAGGACAAAGGGATTTTAGGATATATGTCCGCCCTCCCCATAACCAATGCACATATGTATACCAATTCGTTCTCCCTGATCATCCATAGTTGCATACAGGGACCCAGTCTCATCTTGCCACGATATCACTTGAACAAAATCAGCAACGAACGAAGGAATGGAGCACTTAAGAACGGCGGAATTGCCTCTAATCACGTATTCGTTATTCACCTCAGACTCATAGTGCTGCTGCACCACTAGATAAGGGGGAGACAGAAGAATGTGTTCAGTAGGTAATTAAGTTTTCATCTATCCAAGGCCAAGAAATTACAACTATTATGACAGAAAGACTTTGAAGGCGGCTTACAAACAATTAGTGTTGGGCCATCACCTAATAATTGACAAGAATAATTGTGCAACAACAACTTCTCCAGAATCTGTCAGAACAGAACATCAAAGCGCACAGTGGGGTGAGACGTCGAATCTCATTATATTTTGGTTTAACGTGCGAAAACCTAGCCAACCGTGTGATGGTGTGTCTTGATGATGAGTTTTCACTTTTTCCCATAAATTAAGCGACGCAACAATGCTTGAAGCTCTGAAGACCGGTGCCAGTGATGCTTTAATCAAAATGGGAGTGTCGTTGTTTGGGTACCTTAACTCGAGAATGAGCGACATTTTTCAATTTACAAGTAAACACAGAAGCAAACAATGGAAGAGGAAGAACAAGAGAACCACTTGGTGGATGAGTCAGAGGACTTGGAAAGGTTTAACTTGATTGTCTCTATGCGGGGAGGAAGATGGGCCTGAAACGCCAAGTGAGGTGTTGTCAGAAGGGGAGTAGAGAAAACTAGTTTTAGAAAATTTAAGAGATAGACATGGTGTCGTCTTGTAAGTGTGGCATTTCAAAGTGTCCGGGCTAATCGTTGTATTCACCATGCTACGTATGCAAGGAAGATTTTTTTAGCCATCACAAATAGAATTAGCCTACTGTGACGGAAACTGGAATAGAAAGGGTGTTCGTAACAACTCGGTTTTTTTTTTCTTCAATGCCTCAACCTTTGCATACCTTTGCGGACTTGCAATTATGCCGCCTCCGATCGACAATGCTGGAGATGCTTTCACGTATACTCTCTGAGCAATGCTAATGACTCGAGGAAAGTGGAGACGTCAATATTATGAATGCTTTCCGTGTCATAAATTATACCAGATACCCAGAATAGGAATCCACGTTTTGCACGGATGGAATATTTAAAAATATTTCTATCAATCCGATAAAATTAGCTTTTGAATAAGGTGCAATATTTGAGTAATAGGGCCATAGTGTGAAATGATGCCATTAGCTAAAGCTAGAATCATGCATAAAAACAATGGAGTACATAGGATGTGTCTAATTCGATCGCATAAACACAAATTAACCAACTTATTACGAGCCCCAAAACGTAGATGTAAAAATTATGTCTATCATTCAATTGCTGGCGTAAACAAAACAGAGATCTCCACAGAACACATATTTGCACAAGTCAATAATTTTCTAACACACGGGTCAGTTGCAATTTGGCCTTCAAAAAAAAGGCCGTACTCGTTTCCCTGGCTAAAAATGGCTTCAAAATAAAAAGAATTAAATATTGGGTTAAATAAGGACTCCACGACCTTCGATTCCACCTTCACAGCAAATACAAAATATGAACAAAAAAATCCTTTATAACAAACCATATTCATTTCCTGGTAGAAAATTCTCATTTTGATCAGTATGCCAGGATACCACACTCACAAAATCCGCCACAAAAGATGGAATTTCACACTTCAAAACCGCCGAATTACCCCGAATCACATAGGCCTTATTCACGTCCGTATCATAGAATTGCGAAACCACTAGAAATGAAAAGAGGAGCCACCCCCAAAGGCAAGTGTGAACAATAAACTCATAAAACGAAACTGAACCTCCTCCCCGTTGTCACAAACAAAAAAAAATCAGATAAAACACATAACATGTAACACGAACGAAAGGGATGAGGATTTGGGTGTGGAATGTAAGGATTGGGGATTAACATTCTCTTGCTATGTACAGAAGCATTTTATACAAAAGGAAAGTACGGTCGGTCACAAACCGTATTCAGTTCCAGGATAGAAATTCTCATCCTGATCTGTGTGCCAGGAGACGACACTGACAAAGTCCGCTACAAACGATGGGATATCACATTTGAGTATCGCTGAATTGCCTCGAATCACGAAGGCTTTGTGAATGTCCTCCTCGTAGTGCTGGGAGACAACTGCAACAACATCGATAACACAAAATCGATTTCAAATGGGACAATAAAAAGTAAAAAATGAAAAATTTATAAAATGGAAACAAAAAAAAAACACAAAACAAAATGAAGATGACAACTGGATGGATAAAGGTTGGTGGGTTTCAAAGGGTTCAAAGGGAGCATGAAATACGACTGTAAGTAAAGTCTCTAACAAGCATGACGTCGCCTTATAGATATGTATGTTGCAGATATTTCGAACCATATTCGGCGCCAGGAAAGTAGTTCTCGTCGTTGTCCGTGTGCCAGGATACAACTTCAACGAAATCAGCAACAAACGATGGGATTAAACATTTGATTACCGCCGAATTGCCTCGAATGACATGCTCTTTATTCACGTCGGCTTCGTAATATTGTGCAACAACTATTTGGAGGAAGAAATAAAAAAAAAACTAATACACAAAACTGGAGAAGGATGTGAAAACGAAATGATTTGTCTGGGATGGTAAGGCTTCGTGTCAGGCATCTTCTGTGGAACTGCTGATCGGAGATTTCGATCCAATTAAGAAGGCGGAATACAATTGTAGAGTGCGAAAAATATAGTCAAACAAACATAGACAAACAATATAATCCGTCTATGTAAAATTGCAAACAAAAATCTTCGTTCTGGCTTATAAGGTTCGGACCGTGCTTGTGTAATGGTGGAGAAATTACGCTGATCAGCTTTTCGGCTACGATTAAACTCATTGTTAAAGAGCCATGATGGCGCGTAGTAAAACATTTAGCGTCAAGTTCGGAGTCCACTCTTGTAAGGCACAATAAACAACGGTATCCAGGGATCAAAGATACCCGAAGCACTTAAAGTCATTGGATTGACTGATTGATTGATTTCACGAAGACAATAAAACAATCTATAAAAGTACCAGTGGCGGAAATAAAAAATTGGGGAGTCTACCCGTCTTTTATTTGCTTTACACAAAACTGAGGCAGGTGGGATATCACATTTATAACCGGTCACAAGGAGACGGTATACGCGACCTTCCTGATGACGAATCTAAGGAGTTTGTGTTTTTTAACTGTTTGGTTTTTCAGTGATATATTTTTGAAGCGTCATTAAATAATATCATGGACAATTTTAATACCCGGACAACGAAGTAATCTTCAAAAAGCACAAGGCAGGCACTGATTGATTAACTCAACAAATCGAAACTTAGTTTATACTGCTTTGGAATTTATCTGTTCTTTGACAATTTAAAATTAAATCTTTAAAAAATCACCCTTTATCTATGTTAGCAAGGTGATGGACATGACTGTCTTTAATAACCTTGTTGAAAGGAAGACTGAAGAGTCACTGGTCAGATGGATTAACAGCATAAAAAATAGATAGACCCGTAAGCTTAGCCGCTTAAATAATAAATTTAACAATTAATCAAAGTCATATGCAGACAATTTAAAATTTACTTGTGTCTTCGAACTGAATCGGACACACATTTGTAGTAGGAATACATACAGATCTTAAGAAATGTAACAAGAAAGCCGGCCGAATGCAAGCAATTCAATATGCTGTTGAGGCATGAACAATAAATGCCGCATAAAGAAAGTTTCCACTTCACGCTGAAAGATATTCCAACTTTTAGCTTAAACAACCAGACCAACACTCAAGTGGTCAAAAAAGCCACTAACAACTAAGTTAAGAAGAGTACATAATTTGGTATTTCCCAGTTCATCACCAGCATGAACCCGAATCAACCCACCACCACACCCTGACACAAACCACGCGTAAAACATTCCTCCGCCACTTCGCCCAGCTGACGGCCCACAGCCTATGACATTGGCTATTTCTGAGGAAATTTGAAAAGAATGTGAGCACAGTCAAATCCTCCTCCTTATTCAGTCCGCCGCTGTCTTGATGAATGATAATTTAACCGAAAAAAGGCGCCTCATCAAAGTTGTTACAAGTCACGACATTTACGATGGGCTATTACTTACGCCTATCTCCGACATACTTGTGTGGAGCTTGAATGTTTTACTGAACGAGATTTTCCGCGAAAAAGCTCCTAATTTTCATGCGCCGCTGCTAAAGACGGTTGTTGATGTCTGTCGAGATATACTTATGGCATGGGTGTGGTGGGAGCGTACTCTGCATTACTTCCGTGTGGCGGGAAAGAAAAAGAGATTTAACATAGTTTAATGTTAATTTTAATTAACCCCACACCTTGATGAGGGCACGACTCAAGGAAAAGTGGGTAAAATTGAAGAGCAGAGAATTTTGCTAAAACGTGCACGTTCAGTGAATGGCTGAGATGCACGGGATGGGTTTCACTTTGTGCAAGTTTACCATAATTATATGTGATTTTAAATGTATCTTATTAGGTACCGCCCAAGTTCGTGGTTGAACTCAATAAAGATGCACTCTGTCGGCTGGGAGACAAGCTTCGAGGGCAATAGCATCATGAGGGCTTTTTTCCCCTTCTAGGTGAGACAGTTTGTGTCCTAATTATGCATTTTCTTATGGGCATATGATCCGCGATTGTTGATGAAATTTTGTTAACTTTTACATTTGAGAATTGGTTTTGTGAAATCGTAAGATATTCAAGCAACACCGCATTAAATAAAACTGTGCCAAGAATATGCTAAAACATCTCAATCAATTAAAAAAAAAACAGAATTCCAAGACTTACAAAAGTTTAAAGTATTCGCTTAAAGGGCGCAAGGTACATTTTATCAATCAGGTACATAGAAATACCCAACTTCTACATCTCCTGCTTGTATTTGAGACACACACATGTATGTTTTTACAACTTTGTTTCTGAAATTTTTGCGGACCAATCAGTGAATATCATTTTTTTTTTGTACAATGATAAGTATAATAGCCTCTCTTGTTATATAGAGCTGAAAGCTCGACGACAAGCAGAATGGCAAAGATGGCCCTTGATGTCTCTGCAAGAAAAAATCAGCATTGGCGCTCTTTCTGAAGGTGAATGAATGAAAGCAACCAGGCGCAAGAAGACTTAGTCTTGACGACTAGAAGCAGCGTGTCCGTTTAGGATGGAATGTAGCATTGGGAAGGATTTGGGACTTGTGCTATGCTCAAAATAGCATTCTCATTAATTCGCAATTTCACCGATGAATCATTTTTCTCCGGTTCCTCTATTCGCCATTCACCAACACTTCGCTTGTCATTCTCAACGATTTATCCCAATATTAAACGTGCAAGTGTAACCCAATTAGACTGACACTTTGTTTAATAAAAACGCGAATATTCAAACACGCAGCAAATAAGGAAGTGGAAGTGGTATACAATTTAAAACACGAACAGCAAAAACAAATCCCCAGACGAGATAAAAACCAATAAAAAACAACAACTCCCCAACAAAGGCGGGAAAGAAAAGTGAAACGAAACGAATCCTCTGCGCCAACGACGCGTGGGAACAAAAAAAAGAAAAAAGAAAAAGATAATCATGCCCCACTGTACCGATGTGCTTAACTGCTTGTGTGCCATCCTTCTGTTCTCATGGTGTCGCTTAACTCTTCTTAATTGGATCGAAATGTGCACATTGTCGGCACCACTACACTGAAATAAGGAAGGAGTGAACTCATATGCAATTAGCCGACAAAACAAAGCGAGCAGAGGGTAGTCACTGAAAGGACATTCAATACCAACGATGAGTGGTGGAGCTATAATCTGAAAACAAAATGGGGTTTTGTACGCAACAGCTTGGACTCGTTATCCAATTTCTCAGCGTATCCAGTCGACTCTCTCTCTAGAACAATGATAACTTACCGGCTCTTACGTGAACATCACGGGAAATAATCGATCCAAATTGATTTCTGGCCAAGCAAGCGTAGACCTGAGCATGCACTTCCTGACGGTAATCCTCAGCACGAAATGGTGGAAACACAAGTTTGCCATCGGATGACACTTGCCTCAAGCCAGGGACATCACCAACTGCTGTGCCATCGCTGCGAATCCAGATGATCTCGGGCAAGGGGTTTCCGCTGGCTTTGCATTCAACTTCAGCACCGGTAGAGTTTGAAAAATCGATTCGGTTGGTTGGTTCCTTTAGGAAGGCGGGTCCTTTTTGATCGGCATCTGGAGGGTTGCCCGCATTACCTGAAAGAAAAAAAATAGCAATGAATTATTAATTAAATGCGGATATTTAGATGGAATAATAAAATTATATCATAAATGTCGCTGGATTCGACCAATTGGGAGTGTTCATTTGTGAGGCAACTAGCCAAAAGTAAATTGTTTTATGGCTCGAAATTGTGACGTTGTTTATTTGTATGCCATGTGGCCGTCAAGACTATCCCTGCTTCAGAGTTGTCATAAAGGACTGTCATAAAATGTGGCTTAACTGTGTCGTTAGTTGTGTATTCTTATAGTTATGATTCAATTATGTGTAGGCTTCTAAAACAGTCAAAAAGGATTTATGAGTGTTCATTGCCATACTTAGGAGGCAGTTGATTAAGGTTAATAAACATTAACTCTGTCTCCGCTGATCCTTTTAGACAACAGCGATATAGGATTGAAAAAGTGGCAAAAGTTTACAGAAAGCCTATAAGAATCCAAGTCTGTCTTCTCTTCCGACTAGCCGTCTCCCATTGTGTACACCAGCTTAGCTGAGACCCTATTTTCATTAGACTCGGACCTTCTCGGTTGCGTTGTACCGAAGAAGAACTTGAATTTTGAATTGCACATTGCATCGAATGTGGTGTAATCATAGTGTAGTGAGTAAGTGCGTCGATCTGTTGTCTGTATAGAACCAACTCTCTCTCTCTCTCTCAAAATAAAGGTATATAAAATAGAAATTCGTCGGCCAATGATTAAATGCGAAAGGGTTTCCAAAACTGCCTATATGTAGTTTTCCCCGACGGATAATCGGATAGAATAAAAACTGATCCCTCTTCCTATTAACTCTCCGTCACCTGTAACTGCAATCGACGTAACCTAGATAATCTAGATTTGGCTTTTAATCACATCAAACTCGCTTTTGCATTCACATCATACCTTTATTGATCCAATAAAATACCCCTTCGCGAGTCTGTTTGGCATGCAAAATTGACAACAGAATTGAAGCACGTTTCATTTTTAATTTATTCCGCCCGTCCATTGGCTCATTCATTCTCACAAAATAAGAGAATAACATACAAATTTAAACAAGCAAAACGGAAGTTGTAGCCGCCATGGTCGGCGTGGTATGCATTTTCAGTCGATGACGCTTCAGTTGTCACCGAGCACAAAGCCAAGTCACCAAACCGTAAATCCCCACTTCTGGATTAGACACATGTACATTCATACGCAGCGCATACATATGTATGTACGAAGCGGGTAGCCACCTCGCCTCTCGACAGCGGCCTAGCACCAAATTGCTCTTCAATTGCATTAATGAGTCAATTTTGTCGGATGTCGGATACACCCGATTCTCTTCGTCGTCCATTCTTTCTGTTTTTTATTTTATTTTTCTTCTTCTGCCGTCACGCAGTTGTAGGGGCTGTGTCACATGTCTATCGTGTTCGTGCATACGCATGCCTTTCAGAATTAATTAATAGATTAACAACTATTTCAAAGGAAGCCCGATCCGCTCGCTTTGCCGACCACTGGACAATTTGACGTTCTCGTTGATCGCAGTTTCATTCTTAAGTTGACTTCGTGCTGGACTCAAATGGGGGAACCAACACATGTTGATCAATCAATTCGAGTGCTTCTGTTCGACGCATTGCTTGAGTTTATTTATTTTTAATGAAGGTTTGGCAATTGTTACGGCTTGAGGTCATAATTGATTTCAAATTGACTTGAAGATGTGATGGATTTGTTACAAATTTTATTTCAATTTTTATGACTTCTGTTAGGATTATTAGCCGTAACTGCTGTGCTAATTCAGTTGTTTTTATTTCTTTAAAAACATAACCGAGAATGGGGTCTCACCATTGGGTTGTTAAATTGTTAACACTTTACGTATCGTAAGGCGTTTTCACTTATGTGCAATGTAATCGCTTGACTATTCTGGTTATTACTGTCACAATCAGGATTGAGATTGGTTTTGTTTTTCGTTTCTATTCGGTATCTAAAACCTTTTCAATGCGGCTAGGATTGGAGGTTAGCTGCTTAATGTTCAGCACGGAGTAAGATAGATAACGATACGAATGCGTTTGAGAATTAAAGTCGCCGCTCACTTAAACGAAGAAGGCCAGTGTTGATGAATGGCACATTTCCACAGTGAAACAGCGCCTTAATACTACCAATCGGATTCATATCGGAAATACTCCACCTCAATCATATTTAACTATTTCAGCACTACAAAGAACTGTTTGCCTAAAAACTGCACCCTCCACCTTACAGTGTTGGACATTCACAGAGCGGATGCCACTCGACACATTTAAGGCTTGATTAACAATACTCAATTTAAGGGTGCTTCATATCCGAAGATGGGGAAGAAAATCAAACCTCCGGTATAGAGAAAAAGTGATCGCCGACTTGTCTTGATGGCTGGATGGAGATATGTACAAACTTTACTAGCGAGTTTGATCCAATTCACATTTCACCCCCTGACGGTTTGAGCTTTTAGAAGAATGTTTCGTTTAAATCTTCACCAATAACCAAACCAGTTCGACTATCCTAAGATACATATACAGGCCTTCCTGTGTGGATCCACTAATAATTTCCAGAATGCGTTTGAGTGATTATATCCAGTGGTCACTGCTAACAGATTCCAGAAATATCTTATCCTCTCAACTATTGAAATCTTATTCTTAAGTCTCCATCAACCAAGCCAACACTCCCCCATTGTCAGTGGTCTGTAAGAGTCAACGAATGTATTAAGTATCCATACAAATTCCTGGGAATCGTTTGAATCTCGAACTCTAATGCAACACATTCCTCTTGTTTAATTTACGATTACTTTTAAAACCAAAAGTAGCGCCTAATGCGTGCACAGAGAACATACCCATCTACATATTTCGTGTCTGCCCTCTGACACTCTAAAGTGACATAATGTCACTGCACGACGCTGCAATAGTGCACATTTGTATGTATGTGCACAAGTAACTGGAGTGTCATGAGCGCGACGGGGAGCGGGTTTGAATTTAAAACTGAGATTCTTTCTAAAAATAACACAAAAATAAATGCAGTGGAGATTCTTTTTAGTCTGGTAAAGGCCAGAGGAGCATTCCCTGTCGAGTGGGAAATGACTTTTGGCAGACATTCTAATGGGCCGCAATGGCAACAGAGAGGATTTATGTATTTGAAGGTTTTCGTTTTTATTATCGTACAAATTGCAGTACGACATATGCTGTTGTCAATAGGTTCTCAGAGTCTGTCGTCTCGTTCATATTTGGTCTTAACATCAACTGCCAACTGGAGTCTGCCAGCTGGAAGTGATGCGTGGCGTTGCCAAAGTGCTCGTTAGTTTTGAACAATTTTTGATCCTATGACACTAATGATAACATTCTGTGTGACAATCGCATTCTTTTTCGTTATAAGAAATGGCTTACAGTTAATCTAAGTAAAATAAAATCAAGATAATGATGTGGAATACTTTTTGTAAGATGCATTTGGAGACAGTCGAATCAAGCATAGAGGGATACGCATATCGAGGGAACACATATCTCATATATTGCATGAAACAATTTCTTCGTCTTTGTTTCTTCTTTCAATTAGCAAAATAACTTACAAGCTCCACACACGAAATTATTTAAATTTCACGAAGTTCTGTGTTTCACCTTAAATGTTATCGGGTCTGTGCCCTTGTAGCATCGCTCAGACCGAACCTCCGTTGTCCATTCGCTGCAGAATTCACACAGCCACCTTAGGCATTTAGGCCTTATCATCTTGACTGAACTTGTCTTCACTGAATAAACTGATGCAAAGCTCTCACACAGGACTAACATCGATGATAGAAATGGCACTTAAACCAGAAGGATCAGAGTCGTGTGTAAGAACAATACGTCGGACCTTAAATTTGATTGTACATAACTTTAACCATTGGCAATCGAAATATTATCCTCTGTATAAAGTTTGAGTAAACATTTAATTTGCTAAAGGTAGATTCCTTTCAGTCGCAAAAACCGTCTTATTTGGAATGACGTCTATGTATATTAGCAGTGTTTGTTTGTTATTCTTCAAGATCACACTTTCGACATTACAAGTCTGTTCATTCATATAAGATATGGATACAGGCAAATCGATCGCCAGATTTACGTTTCTGAACAGAACTGGTAACATGTTGTATGCAGTATCAAAGCTTCTTCTCCTTCTCAAAGGAGTGCCAGCTCTTGTGGATCTGTCAAACCTTGACGAGATTCCATTCATCCTACATTGTTATCCCGAATCTGTACCCATCCCAATGCAATATTAAAAGCCAAATCAACGAACAAAAAGAAAACTGTCAGGATTTGTCAAAATTAATTCCTTTAAGGGCCAAACATACTCATGACAAGTAAATACTTGTTACCACAAGTAACTCTTGATGAAATGTCATTACCCTGACCGTCTTTGCTTGTCATTACCTCTCGAATTCATTTTTCAAGAACTTCCACACACAGTCTACCTCCTTTTTTTCATTTATTTTCTTCAGGAATAAAGAAGAGAACCGGTGAAGAATATCTGAAAAAGATTCATTGTCTGTGTCTCTTTTACTTTTTGCTTGGTCGCTTCTATTCGCCTTTGTTTATCGAGGGATTGAGGGCGGACGAAAGTGTGCACTGTATCTGGTCGTGTATAAGTGAGTGGTTCATCTTAAGAGTACATGACACTGTCAATGTGTTTGTGTATCTCTGAGTGTAATCATGCGCAGAAATATACATGTGTGTATAAGACACAACAGCAGATGTCTGGCAGCTGCAATTTTTAGTCTGCTTTAAGATTTCATCTTTTGCCTTGATTTGTGAGCATCTTTTTTGACTGTACAGCAAGTGTGTGTACCACTACCTTATACTCTCATTTTGTTATAAGGGGAACATTAAAAAAAAAGTTTAAGAAACAAAAAGATTTAGGTTCGGTAGTGTTAGTCTCTTGTCTTTCAGCGCGGATCATGGAGAAACAAATATTCGAAAGATTCTAAGAATAAAAAATCGAATGAACGAAAAAAAAAAAAGCGCGAAAGTGTTCGAGGGAATAACAACATATGGCGTGGGTATAGCCGGAAATTGCTTACTGGCCAATGTGTGCCCGTTTATATTGTGTCCGTAATAAAATCGCCTAAAGAGATACATATGTATGAATATTTGTGTTTTTGTTTATGGTATTAAGAGATTCTTTTCATCGCCATTTCCGTTCCGGCTGTTTAAAGGGATGTTAGCAACGATTTCAGATCTGACTTGAACTTTCTTGGATACTCATTTCCCTAGGGGCGGATGAACATTTATGATGCAGTTGACTTGAAAACAATATTGACAGGTGAAACGCATTTCCTGAAACACACGTACGTATATACCACTGATTTAAGTATTTGTGTGGTGCATACGCCATCCAAATAGACATCATTTCTGAAAGTCTAACTTTCATTGAAAGCTCGAATTCTCTCATTCTTTGTTAAAAAAAAAAAACTGGCCAAATTGGGTTCAAGTTCCTTCACGGAGTAGCATCCTACATACTATTTGGTCCTTGTGATTTACTGTCATTATAATCACGGCCAGTCCAAATTCGTTTTAATGTTCACAAGTAATGACATTCCTGGGATAGCATCAGGCATAGCTTACTATTCGTAAGGACAGCACAAACCCTCTAACAAGGGATAGTTTATTACATTTTGGCCAATTTGAGCGGCAGCTGGGTCTTGTCGGTATATTTTCGGATATTATGATTCTAAACGGCTTGACAACGTTCTCTAACGTTCTCTCAGTTTGGTAAGATATCGCTGAGGTTCTAATACATTATTTCGCAGAAATAAACATTCTGACATCATCATAAGCGACTTTCCACCAAACCATCACAGAGGCTGGTGTTGTTCACGTTGAACTCTCTGAGCATAAATCCTATCATTTCTGTGACCATTTTTGCGTGAAGAGTTCATATTTCCAGACAAATGAAACTTTACATGAAAGCCACTTCTCAAATTTTTGTCAAGTTCAGTTAATTAGAATGCGTTAAATGCTTTTTTTTAGAATTAATGAGTTCATTTCGCGTACCAAAATATTTCCTAATACCTACTAGGTTGTAAGTAACATGTAATGTGCTGAAGAATTAGTAACCGGGGACAACTTGGGTAATATTGCATTTGATTTAATTAAGTTAATGCCATTAAATGTATCAAGTTCATCACCACATCACAACTCAACGGGAATTCGACCACGATTCTACAGTAAACTACAGAAACTAAGTACGAAAGCTTCAGAAGGCGGCCCCAGTACTTGAACCTCGGTGTCTGGGTTCGATTCCGAAAACGACCAAAAATAATTTTCACGGCCTCACTCTTTCGAGTCACTGACAATGCTCAAAGAATATAACTGTCTAGAAAAGGCTTCTGAAACTGGGCCGTCCGGAGACGACATACAAACTGTAGGTCCCTTCCACTCGAGAGAGAACCGACCGAGAGAACAGTGTGGATTCTGAGAAGCTAGGCCCTGGCCCTCTACGGGGTGTAGCGCCAACCATAGTATTATTATACTGCTTCAGGAACATGCTGATATCTGTTTAGATATCTCAAAGAAATAAATTCCGAAGCGCGTTCGTCAAAGCAAGTCGGGAATAAAACTGTGCCGATGAGACTTATCCACACCCACGTTTTTATTCCCGTGATAAGCCAAAACAGTTTCTCCGCCTTAGTCATTTCCAAGGAATCTCGGTCTTGTTGTTGCAGTTTTCTTACCTAATGAAGCAACCAACAATCTTCCGGGAATCAATCACAAGGCTAATCTCCGATCAACCAATTTGAGACAAATATTTTGGAAGCCCACACGCTCAGAAGCTATATGATTTTTTTTTGTGACAGGTATTTTTATTTGTCTTCTTAATTCCCATCGAATGAAGTGGCTACATTCAATGAGAACCAGACCTAGACCCAGACGACAGAGCCCCCACCAAAAGCTGATGACCACCAGTATGTGTTCTTATTCATATGGCTGTAATGACGACAGACAGTGTTCTTGTGAGTCACGTTTTGTTTACCTGGAAAAACTGTGGAACAGCCAAGACAGTACAATCACGAAGTCCACATCTATTACCCCCTCTGGGCCCTTAAAGTCGGTTCTGTTTTATGTGAAAATATGAATGTTGATCAAAGCTCAAATTCAAAACGGGTAAGAATGTGTCCGATGGATGAATTTAAATTCACCCAGCGTGATATGCCATCGTCGCGGCGTGGCGAAGGTATTTATGATGAACTGATACTAAAATGTTACTTTCACGGTGACAACGTTCAAGGAATATATTTAACAACATGGGGGCCTAATTGAAGCCTACACAGGGTAATGTGGTGGACATGAATAAAAATTTCAACGCAGTAAGATGTGAATTTTACGCAAGTGGCCGTGATGAATGTGGGACGTGGACATGAGTTCATGAGCATGACTAACGGGTAAGGATATGCAAACGATAATGGAGGTGAATGGTCTCCACTCAATTGAAACAAGACTGTCACATCTACATTTTTTATGAAGGAATGGACAAGTTTTCCCTTTTCATCATTCATCAGGGACTCTGGTTCCTAAAATCAAAGACATTGCCCACATATTTTGGTGAAGAATCAATTAAATGTTCATCGCCTATCGTTTTATTTTGCCGCCAAAGCACCGACGCTCGTAAGTTAAAGTATCTGTTTGGCTACTTGTCATTGGCTATTCCAAATTTGACGTGACCAGGACATTAATACACAATTGAGGGTAATTTAAATGTTCAGTGTTTATGAGGCTATCATACTTAAGGTGGTAATTGTGTATACGCTAAATGCAAAAGGGTGTTTATTGAACACTAGCGTTTAGCGATGAATGAGGGCAAAACGAAGTAAATGCTTTCTCGGAAGGAAGAACATAAACCATCGAAGACTTGGCCACGTCACTACAGGCAGATATGCTTTCGAACTAGGTAAAGACTTCGTCCACACCGGCTCTCAAGTACACTGTACGAATACCACCAGTACCGAAATTAAACGCAGAACAACTCTTGCCAATTGCTGTTTCTTGGGCTCTCTCGAAAGGCCAAGCTAACATTATATAACACCTTGATCATCCCTTGATCGTCTAGCGAGAGGTCTAAGAATCCAGGACGTAAGGTGTCTGGGAAATGTAGATCGGATGGAAAACACTGCTCCAAACCGAAGCGTCTTCGAGTCCGCAACAGTGGAACAACGCAATATAGGACGTCCACGAAACCGTGCCTGCGAAATTGGGGGCAGGTAGTACGCCTAACATGGCGCACCCAGGTGGAGAAGGACTTCAACCAACTTGGTCTCCGTCCTTGGATATATTGGTCTCCACCCAAACCAAAACGCCAACATATTAAAAATTTACTGCGTACTGGTTGGACATTTCTTCGATGCAAAGCGCCTCTGCATTGTGACAGACAGCCCTTATAAACAAACCCACTTAAGGTAACAAATATAATAATAATTACTATCGTATCGCCTGTGTTTTAACACCACTGTATAGATTCAAATAGTAGCCTGACAAATGTGCCTTGGGCATAGACCTGTGGACTTATTTTAATATAATTAAATCCTCCAGACACTATGTCATCCAGTAGTCAGTATTTATATCATTTCACATCCAAGGTTGCATTAAGCAAATCCCAAATGTGTCATTCTGAATCCTCAAAGAATAAACTTGGCAACACAGCGCTCTGACATGCTCATAAAATAATGTTCCTCCCCAACACGATAATTTCGAAAACGTGACTGCACACGCAAGTCTCTAAAAGGAAGGCCCACCGAATAACAGCAATCCAATAGTCCATACCAACCACAACCGCACACATTTTTCACAATGTGATGCGCAGACACAAAAACACACAACACACGTTCCTCTTCTTGTATTTATAGTTTCCAATTCCACCCCTCAGCCAACATAAATTTTGAAGAAAAAAAGACAAAATAACGCTCTGAGCAACATTCGACCTGGCTACTGACGGGGGCATTACGAGAAACATGGTCTCCTGGTGCCTCTCCAACACGATGCGACTGCGAGTGGGAAACTTTTTAAATGATCCAACAACTCACACACATTCACATTCCACACGCCTCAATTATATCGAGAAGGGTGATGAGTTTTAGTCTTTTGTTACTTTTCGGATATGCAGTGGGATACGACAAAAGACGACAAAAAATCGATTATTTCTTTCCAGTCTGTAGGTGAACGATCTTACACATCCTCAACCTTCCTTCCTCTCTTTTCCGACGCACAGTGTGTAATTAAGGGAACCTTGATATTTCCACTTCTCGGTTGAGAGCGGTGCTTAGGCCACACAACACGTGAATAGACATCATCCCTTGAAGGAAATCCACATGGAGGGGATGTTTTTTGTGCGATTGCTAGTTCAAAAGTGATAGTTCCCATTTCTAGAAGGTTCGGTACAATGTACGAGCTCTTTTGTTCGCACCAAAAAAAGAAATTCTTGACAGATTCCTTGGCCGGAATCTAATTCGTATACACACAATGTTACTTGAAATGGGACTGTTCATCTGAAGATTGTGGATGTGACCCCACTCCCTTGCTTTTTATTAAGTGGGTGAATTTCTTTCATATTCATTTTCATGTATGTATATAAATACATATTTGGTCCCAAAAGTGTATCTAATAGTTTGTGTGGATTTATGTTTGAGCTTACTACGAGTGAGTGCTGACAATTGAACACACTTAGCGAGTTCAAATTGCAATCTTGAGATCAAATTTAGGGATTTTTTCTCTGTAAAAACAAACGTAACGCTTTTTTTAAATAAATTAGGATGACTTTACGTCAATATACCGTCGATACGTACTTATCTCACCGCATGTGACAAAGCATTACGATAACGAACGAGCGTAGACATGAAAAGAAAAAAAGGACGAGTAGATGGGTGTGTCGATATACATATTCTGATTGTTTTTCATTAAATTTTCAGTTGTTGACGGTATCGTTTCTTAGTTAATGTTTTAACAGATTTTAACAGTTCACAATATATCTTTCCCTTCGAGTCCCACAATATACATATCTACATAGCTGTATTGTTCCAAGATTGATGATAGGCCTCGGTATTTACATTTTTATTTATTCACAGCATTTGAAATTCAATTTCCAAAGCAATTGTTCTTTTCTCGAAACACTGAAATCAAACATTTTCCCGTTTATCATTCCTATAGGAGGTTACGAGACGCTTTGAAACTGTTGTATATGAGTTCAGTGTTCATCAAAAATCACGTCCATTGGTAACCATTTGTGAAATGAGCTTCCAAGACCAAGCCTAGGTACGCAGTCGGTGGTGTTTTTTTATGAAAACCCGTAGAGAGTAGTTCTTTACTTTGCTTTGATAAAAATTGATTACAAAGTTTACAAAATAAAAAAAAAAACAAAATGTATGGTATGACAAAAAAACATTAAATTTAATCCGATTTCTGTAAAAAAAAAAAAGTCATTTTCAATATTGATACAGATCTTGAAGATTTTGGAACTGTCTCACTTTTGGACAGGTAACGTTAAACTTGTTCATCTTTGGGCTTCATTTTGAAGGCTCTTTCTCTAAGCGGCTTCTGCCGTTATTTTACTGGTTTACCACTTTGGGGAATAGCATTGCGCCGCTGTTGTATTTCTTTGCTACTCATTTGCAATTTATGCAGGTCCATGGGGCTTGCTCAAACCTTCCGATAAGTGACAATTTTTTTCAGTTATTGTTGTCAGTACGAGAATGCAAAACTCTAAACGTCGATCAATAAATTATCCTTATCTAAAATGTGCCAACATTATCATGTGAAAATGGGGTGTCTACAATCTCACAGATCTCAACCTTTTCAACTCATACAGAGAGGAGAAAGTTAAATGTCATCTAAGAATATCATCACATATAACATGGTCCCAGCAAAGATGTTAAGGTTGCCGTGGCATTAAAAATTCACCCCCGATGCGGTTATGAAAAAGCGATAAGATGCTTCATTGCAGTCCATACAAATGATATGGGGGGAATTAAAATAGCGTCTATTTAAGGACAGGACATTTTTTTCGCCTGTCGATTGGGTATATGAGCTATTGAAGCATAACCTCGTCCATATAGAATACATCTTTAAATATACGTATGTATGTATGAACATATTATGTGTATTTTCCAAGCTACATGTACCTACCGATTCTCAAAGTCAACGACAAATAGCAGCGGCTCTTGCAAAAATAATATTCCTAGAAATTTGTATTCCTATCTCATCAACATTCTAGGAGATTTCTACTCCAATCTGGGGAAGAAGGACATCTGTGATAGAGCCATCGGAAAACACTGCCTGCATTACAATACATGCGAAAACGGACGTAGGCTGGTAGATTTTGTGGCGAAACTTTTCTGTAGCCACTACGCGGTTCCCTCACCACATCATTAAAAAAGGGAATTGATGGTCCCCTCATCATTGCATTGCTATCGACGTCAGACACACCCTCAGTATTCTCGATGTCCGAACCTTCTGACATCACTGGGATCAGTTCCTTGTTGTACCCAAGACAAGAAAATGGACAATGGAGTAGTGCAAGACCACAACAGTTTGATGTCGGATAGATAAAATCACAATTGACCGCTGAAACTTTGCCGATCCAGTTTCCTTGAAGCTCTCAAAGGGTACAACCATGCCTTGAAAAAAGGTTCCATGATTCTGATTAAAATACCAAGAAAATACCAATCAACACTTAGGTTAGGTTAGCGTGAATAATAATGAGCCATACAGCACCGGATCTTGGTTTGACATTCCTGCAAAAGTCGTCTGACTGTGCAGGAGACTGCTCCGTCAAGTTTGGTACAACTCCTAGCACTTTCACTGACGACAGAGAAGTGTGCAGTGAAAGTATAATCTTTAAAAACACTTTTAAGGACTTAGACAGAGAATTGAGTCCATCTCATAATGAGCATTTTCGTCCGGTTAGACGGGGAAGAAATAAGTATCTGCACCATAATTACAATTAATGTAGTAAATTCTGCTTATTTTGAAACCGCCAGTTACTAACACTAACATTTTATTTCACTCACTCATTTCAACTTACATACAGTGGACATTGTCCCCACCGCTACGCCACTATGAATGATTCCAAAGAAACTGTATCCTCTCCACAGATACACATAACATCCCTTACCCACCCTTGCTCTGAAATTTAGTTATAAAATGAAATGATGTCTGGACATGATTAATGGGCGCTGGCTATAGACACAGACTACAGATACTTGCCTGGAGTCTGCGATTCATTCACCATACACACACTGACTGAGAAGAAGAAGACAACACAAACTGGAAAAACTGCGCAAAAGTGGAATCAAATTAAAAGTAGATTATGTCATAATCAGTCTGTCCCTCTCTATCCCAAACTCAAAGCCGAACAGGAACTATAATACAAAGATACAAATAGACCAACACGAATGGATTAAATATTTGCGAACATTCAGGGTTCGGCAACCTCCGACGGCTTATTTAGCAGTCACCCACCAAAAGCAAGAAATTCATTTTTCTCATACTTCCCCTGGAGGGCAACGACGCGACGACGTGTTACACGACACCCCACAGGTGCATATGTATTTATGGTGGGATTAATATCACACCTTCACCATGATACGCACGCAGTGTCTAATCAAAGGATATCTGTACTTATGCCCACCTAAGGTGGGCACGGGGAGTTCGCTTGGTAAATAATTAAAAGAGTTCGGGATCAGGAAGAAACTTATTTTGATTTTTGATTGATCCTTAACACGCACATCCGTATGTGTAGCTCAAGTGGTCAGAATGCCCACCTGCTGCAGTTAAAACAGAGTACCATGTGAGGAGGTGTTTCTTGTTTATGGGTGAACAGGTAACTTAAAAAGTTAGAAGTTTCCCGGAGGTGTGACACTCCAATTCGTGAGCATAAATAATTCCAAAAGGTGACCCCCCGAAATGTCAGTGGCCTTTTCCCTCTCTTTGTACCGTTAAATATTAAATGACTTCGAGATAAACAAACCAATCACACGCCTACCTGTGCTAGATCTACCTACAAACCTACCCACCTGACAGTCCATGTAAGGGACTGCATGTTTACGCATTCGGCAACCTAGATTCTCTCCGCAAAAGCAATTTCTATAGATACTTCAGCGTTGGTTTTTGCACTTTATATTTGCCGCTCAAAAACACACACACACCAACGTCCATCAGGCAGCTGCCATGAGAGTGAAGTTGAAAAACGTCACGAACACTGTCACCTGCCATTTTTGGAAGTTTCCTCCGGTCGGGAGGTAGTTTTGTATCTTTTTGTTATTTTGTGCGATTTAAGAGTAAAAACCTGTCCGACAGGTGATTCGTGCATTTAATGACTGATCTTGTGTATTGTATCGTTGGGTGTCTGCTACGGGTTTTTTGCTTCATTTTTTTTTTCTTTGCACAGAGACGCCTTTAGAGACAAACATTTCATGTGTGACTACGTCATGATTGATTTCAACCGCAAACCAGTTGAAGCGCAAGGTTCAAGCATCGATACAATTTCAGTTTGCGTAGGGTATGAATTCCTTGATAAGTGGTTAATTGAATCATTTTGATACATACCGGATAGTTTTTCACTTCAATATTTTAACAAGGTTATTCTTTCTTTTTTGGTGGTTCGAGATATACATTTATGTATTTGATAACGGGATAAAATTGTAAAGTGAATTAAAATCGTGCGATTAACTGAAGAAATTTAGCCTCTTGATTTTGCATCATCATTTCTGGAATTGAGATGACATGAACTATTGCTTGTTTGTACTCTCAATTCGTCTGGAAGCAGAGCACTCTACACTCTATCGAATATAGCGTGACCACTCTTACGCGACGTCCTTAGAGGCTCTTTTATTATAATTATTACTGCTTCATTGTAGCGTTTTTAAGCGATCAAAGGAGCTTTGTCTTGATGCAAGAACAACGTCATATCAAAAGGAATATCGTAATCCGTTCTGATAACCGAAATGACTTTCCTTAACTGTTACCTATCTCTTAATGAGACCAAGAAGTTTAGATTGACTCACTAAAAATGGTACCGTCTCATAATTTCTTCCAAGTCGACACCTACCACCCATGCTTCTACATTTACTAATCGTAGATAATAGGCAAAGCATTACGTGCGTCAATACGAAACAAATCTAACCTGTTGTGTTTGACTGAATTTCGAAAGAATTTGAAACTATCTCCAGCGGTAAGCTTGTAATTTAAAACAATTTCCTATAAATGTTTGCAAAAACATCAGCTGAAATCGATCGTGATCATTGATCTAGTGGTACAAAACAGATCCCAAGCCGAGACTGTTTATTTATCATTACTTTGCGATAAATTGGAATTTCAATCAAGAATTATGTAGGCAAACAGAAAAATCCGCACCCGCGCATCAAATTGTTGTGAACATTGAAAAAATTCAACCAACCGGTTCTTGTTCAAATTATTACACATTGCACGCGATACTCTGTCTATGTAGCCTCTTTTGCACACCCCCACTGGTTGACTGGGGCTAGTTAATAAACACGCACACACACAAACTATTCCAAATGAGGACATAACGCATATCAGTCGGTCGTCTCAAAGATATATCCACACATTTATTTATTTATCTTAAATTGCCGCTCGTTTAATCAATTATGAGAACTGGTCAATTTGTTTACATTTACATTCCCAAAATGAATCTACGAACATTCAGGCATTTTGTCTTCTCGTTTTCAATTATATCAGCACATGTTCAATGACGACGACGACCAAGCGAACGAGATGTTTGCATAATAACAAGGCTGACCTAATGAACGTACCCACGAAATTCAGTTATGCGCTCGCAGCTCGCAGCTTCTTCTCATCTTTTGAATTGATGACAATCGTAAGCCCGGTGTCGTTTTCTCAATTCACCTCGCCATTGTCGTGTGCATTTCGTAGAGAGACAGAATTTATGAGAGTGTAGTTTACGTTAACCAAGTGTAAGTGGGCTTGCTAAGACGATCGAATGTAATCCGACCACTAGGTTGTACCAGTAGCTAGTCGCAATTCTCTGAATGTGATTACTCATTGCAAAAGACGACGACTAGCAATGAGATAATCACGTTGAGATGTCGCACTGATTCTAATTCAGTAAAGTAACGCTTACAGTGCGATCGAGGGAAATTATGAACATTTTGCTTTGCAATCTGACTGTACTAACAGTGGTAACCAAATGTGTTCCGATGGATTTATGATATCATTTTCATAGGGGTCTAGAATAGGGTGATTTTTTTTCTTTCTTTTTTCGCGTTTCACAAGCACTTGAGAATGCTATTGAATCGAATTCATTATGTCGTCATCACCCTTATGAGTTGAAGTGCTTTTGAATTGCAAATATGTATATTGATAGTGTTTAGCTGGACGTAAGAGCTGTCTAATTTTTTTTTATTTTTCTAACGTTTGAAAGAATTTTCGCGTTGTGAGTAAGCCCAAATAAAGACAGACAACATACTCTTTCCCATGAACTTTTTTTAGTTCTGACAAATTGAAATATTTTTATGGCAACCATGGATTTCGAATAAGGAGTATGATACCACTTGAATAGCGTCAGCAAAGGAATTTGTAACACTTCGCACGATAGCACATGTGCTTCGGAGAATAGTGCTTGGTCAGGCTTATCGTCGGAGCACTCCAAAGTATTGCAAGTTCTCGAAACGACCGACGAGTTGTAAATTAAAAAATAAAAACTAACCCCGATTATTATAGAGACAGAATGGAATCCGATATCTATGAAAAATGCTCAAAAGTACACGATAAGAAGGATCTCACGGTGGAAATCTGTCACCCAACAAGGACGTAAAAGACCCAACTTCTTGGTCTAACTGAATCCGTCACAACATTTCAGTCCAGTGATGCATGGAATGTCTGAATTTCACCAGACTGCCTCGGTCTTGATCGACCAGAACACAACTTACAAACGGAACGGGGGACGGTTGACGTTCTATCTGCAAACATTCGAAATTTGGATATCAACCGCCGTCTGGCTGTTGTCAGCTTCAGAAGTCAGTGTACAGGGCAATTCCCCTCTCGTCTACTATGTATCAACCTTCTATGCCAATCGTGTATGTGCATGCCTTTAAACTCAGGGATATTTGCCTGATCAGATAAGACGAGTATTGAACTTCGGTTGTTCCAAATAGGTAGGCTAAAGTATACGCAATAATATTGTTTCGTTGCTCTTCTTCTCAATTTATATGTAATATAATTCTTACTCTTTTCAGAATTTATAGTTCAGTCGCTGCGAAAGGTGTGAGGGTCAAAAACCTTGATCGAGAAGAAGACTGTTTATACTGCCTACAAAGTCTTTGAATGCCAACTATTTAATTTAACAAGATAGATACAGGTCCCACCAACAGGAGCAAGTTCTAGCATTAGTGTGCGGTATTAATGTTTGCTAAGATAATTTTATCGAGTTGTTCAAAGATGAGTTGTCAATTAAGCGAGAGTAACTCATGGCCTGATCAGCTCCACTATAAAATTTGCGACTGCCGTTTGTCACTCATACTCATAACCGGTTATAACTCTGGGACGGGATTTTATTGCTTCACAACAAAACATGACACTTCCAACCAGTGGTGTAGAGGTGAAGATTTCTTCTCTTGTACAACTCCATGTGTGGCCAGCAATATAACGATCCGACCATGATAATAGTCCAACCTCTTTCTTTTCTCAATCCCAACCCATTTCGCCTTTTTCGAAGCAGACAAGGCTCTCGAAGACGACGACAGCCTTTGAGCCATAGAGTTGTTCATAAACAAAGAAATCAAAGCTATAGGACGCATCTTCCTTATATTAAGATGAAGGCAGAATGAGACAGAACCAAAAATATTTAGTAAACAGTGTGATGGTGATACCTTGTCAAAATCAGTGACTAAGATAGGTTCTGTAAATACACCCGGCATATATGCATACGGTGCATCAAACATTTCGTTCTGTCCTTGTGTGCAAGTTCTCCATCACGACTGTAAACGAGTCTAGTTTGCGTGCGTTGTGGGGTGTGATCCACATTAAATAAGAAACGTTTTAATCAAACCATTTATGTTGGCATAGTTCACTGTGGATGAGAGTGTCTGTGCGATATGAAAGGAAATTGCGCAATTTTTATCTGGTAGGTTGTTCTGACGATGTGCGAGTTTGCTATGTTCAAATGTAATTTGAGAAGGTGGGAAAACGTTTAGACGAGAGAAGGGACTCAAGCAAGTTTAAAGTGGATCTTAGGTTGGGTTTATCATGTCTGGTCGCGGTTTACGATCGTATCTATTTCAACGAAGTTTGATTGGAATGAAATCGCAGGATATCGTGGGTGGGAGCTATCACAAACGATATGCTAATTTCTAAACAAACGAAATGAGTAGATTTGTTTTGCTTTTACATGAAGTTCAGTTTTCTGTTGCTTCTCTTAAGTTAGATGCCTTCATCAACCTAAAAGTAAATAAAAACTGCAATCTAGACAATATCCCAAACGATCAGTTATCCGCTTTGAATTAGAATGGTCAATTTAAATGTAAACAAAGAATTGAACAAACAATCCAGCTCCAGGAAATATCAACAAACTTCCTATTTCATGTTTTTTTATTCGATTTCTAAACAAGAACATCTTCACGTGGATGAATTAGCATCCAAGTTCATGTCTTGCCAGTATTGAAACGTTGATTGCATACAAATTAATGGCTTTAGATTTACTGGGCCAGTATGAAATGCAATTAAAAACTGAAATTAATTCAAACATGGCGCAGTAAATATCACGTACGTGCTTGATGAATTTATTAAAAAATAAGTATACAAAAATACCACATGCAGATGATTTTGAAGCAAGATATGTTTGTGGATAGATGCTGTACATACATTTTCGATGTATTTAAGCTTTTTTTTCTCGAGGGATTTTATGCACCTGAATGCACATTGAGAGGTTTTGCATGAGTTCTTATGAAGCCACGGTCGTGATAAGTCTTCTCAGCCGGATAAACTGAGCATTGTCAATCGCAATGTGTAGGTGAAATGAAATGAAAAATTGAACTTGAATTCCTGACATAGCCAACAAACATAATCACCACAACATGTCAACAGTTTAGTTGGTAATTTTATTTTAACACTGGGGCAACCCGTGTATGTCATATTAACTGGAAGTTTAAATATTTTTGACAGCAATTATTGTGAAAAAATTTCTTTTAATAAAAGCAATCTTCAACAACATTTAATCAAAGGTAATTTCACTTTTGTTATATGTACACGGGATCGAAAGTCCCTTGTGACTTTTATCTGACAACTATCAGCTCACAGAGAAACACAATCAAGCTTGGTGATACTCAGATCTGCAGAGTCGTTAATAGAGGAACACCGTAGGATAGACTACTCATTATCCTTCTTTGGAACTTTGAAGTTTAGGAACTGTGGTGTGGACAAAAGCCTCCGACGAGACAATGCACAGAAGACGGAATCAGTACTCTTAAATAGGATATACGAAAATTTCACCATTCCATGCTCCACTATTATGCAAAATATCTCGGTCCCATCATCGACAGCAAGTTAAGCTGGAAATGGGAAATTTTGACAGTACCGATTATTGGGAATGTTGGAACTCGATCGTTTATTTACGCATAAACATACCTTAACCGTAACCCAAATCAATCAATCAAATTATGTAATTTAAAGTGTACACCAGTCAACTTTTATGTTGGTATCTGAAAAATTCAACTTCTCCTCAGCTGGATTCGACGCACATACAATTATGCACGTGGCCATAAACTTTCATGTAAGGGAATTCCTTAAAAGGTGGAAGCATTTCCCAAGACACTGGTCTGCCACATTAATGTTTACATGGAACGAATAAATTATATGCTCCCTGATTGACTTTTAAGGGTCCACTATTAATTTTAAGAGTAACCACCAACCGATCACATAATTTTGGAATAATAAACCCATCGCTTAGAATGTCAATTGCCCGAGGCCTTGAACCACCAATACCTATAAATATGTATGAGCGAATTAATCCAAAGTCCATCAAAAGAAAATGAATGTCTCATTCTCAAAATCAAACTTCACTCATAATCCTCAAATCAATGACGAAAAAATAAAAAAAAAATTGAAAAAAATATCATTTCGTTTTCATTGAAGACGAGCCAAGTGGCAATAAGAATTGCTTCTGAGTCACTTCGCTTCACAGACAGGGCCACATGAGGTTATTGGCATTGAGTTTTAGTTATTCTTTTCTGACAAAAGGAAACTAAGGACGGGGAGAAATGCATTTGATCGAAGTGTTTAGTGCACATCAGCGACGAACGTGTGCATAGTGAAAATACAAAGAAATAAAAACGAAGAAATTTAATGGATAGATATCGTTTTGAATTAGTGAGCTAAGTCAAAAGAGAAAAGAACGAAAAAATTGAAAAACAAAACAAAGTTGATTTGTACCCTCCTCCCCACCTACCATTGCTCACTAAAAACCTCGCAAAAGTGAAACTGAACACTTCTAAATTCGATGAGGGTGCGAAGCGAATGGTTTCCTACGAATACGAATACGAATACAAATCGAGAGCCAACTGCCAAAGCCGATGCGTCAAAGCCATTTCCTTTCAGTGCGTATGAACACTAAACGAAGTGACACTTGATAAATTGATACCAAGTTCTGCCGCCGCGTCAAATAACGAGGAATGAGTGTTCTGTCCATATGCGACCAATGACACTTGGATCATTTTAATTGTACTCCTTTGCTGTAACAGGAAACTCTATCTAAACATGGAAGGAACACACTATTATACTTATTAAAGAATATATTTTTTATTCTGTTGTATGACTTCTTTGATGATTGGCAAGGGGTGTCAGTCAGGTGTAGCAACTATATCTGAACTTCAACGAATGTGTAACACTATTTGATTGGAAAGTATTATAGAATTCGACTTCATTGGAATGGAAATGTCTTCAAATGACAAGGTTATCTGTACATATTGTGTTACATTTTGTGTCTCTTGTGTGTTTCAAGGAAGTACTGTTGAAGTTCGATTCTTCGAATTATTTATGATTTCCAAGAAAATATTTATTAAAGTGTTGAGGCCTGTGAAATGTTAATTTATAATTTGTCATTATTTACTTAACTTAAAAATTGATGATACGATCAATAGAAGCCACGAATTGACATATGTTCTAGACAGTCTTCCCGTTGTAAAGGGTATTTCATTACCCCAACTTCGATTTTGAACAAGGGGCTGCATTAAAAGACATTTATTTGTATGCAATCCAGATACTTTGGCCACCGATGGATCTAATGAATGGCGTTCAAGAGACAAAGTTGTCGACCAACTTCTCAAGTCGTATGTCCTGAATAACAAGAAGACTTTGGTCTTCCAATGCGTCAACGAGCCACTTTACCTAACCCAAAGTAAATAATAAAGAAGTGTCAAATCAACGTGGAATCAGACACACTGGGGTGCATTTGAAGACATCGAAATTTTCCACGGCGTCTCCACAATCTCATGTGAATTATCATTGCTCCAAATGTGACGGTTTTGCTTATTCTCGTACCCATTGAGTCAAACATGAGCATCGTCGTGAACAAAATCTTTCCTGAAACGGTAACATGTCTGAAATTTTTGAGAGACCTTAAGCTCTTGTAATGTTTCAAAGGTCTTTGTGTAAAATGTTTCATAAGCTAAACGGACACGATCAAGGCGTTGTGATCGACTTTGAATAGATTAGTTTGGATATTTATCAACACATTCTTAAATGGTTGCAATATAAGTAGTATTGTTGGAACTGTATCTTGGAAATAAAGTGTAGTGCGAAACGATGAAAAGCATTATATTATGTCATCACAAAATTGGAAATGACAGTTTGCAATCTGAATTTCGTACATAATTTGTGTCTTTGACACATTTCAAATTTTAAGGGTAATCCAATAATTACATTGACGAGATAATAGAAATGTAGTACACATCATTCTGTCCATAGCATTCCGCTAGTGATTAATTCTCACAGATTGCTGTGAGTTCCATCAAAGCGTTGCAAGCTCTTATCACTCAGGGTGTGGACTAATTTTGATGCATTCACTGTTCAAATGTTCTGCATTTATGTAGATGTAATTACCCATAAAGCAAATTGGGTCAGTTTTTTTTGAATTTCCGGCTTTGCATTTCAACATCTGCGCTTAACGGGAAGAGAGAAATACCAATTTTATGCTCTTCGTAGTGAACTGTGCAATTGTTTCGAGGGATTTTACGCAAGGACTTTGACCTTAAGTTCTGAGCGACTTCATCCTTTCAGTTGCAGCTAAGATTTAAGCATTTCTTTTTCGTCACGAGTCAGTCGTTGCGTGGTTAAAATGATAATCCATTGCTTGCTTCTTCAGCGTTGTTTCAACACGATTTTTTGCATAGCACATGGTTACAAATTGATCGACACGAAGGCGTGAATTCTGCCGGAGAAGTCTATAAATCATTGTCATTGTGGTTTGTCTTTGGATTCTTTCTTCTCGTCTCGTGGATTGCACTTTTTTCTTTTCATTCGTTTTTCGATAAATGTGCAATCATTTGAATCGATTGCTTTTCATGAACAACTGTACGATTTTTGGAATATTTTAATTAGTTTTTTTTAGTCAATTAATGGTAATTGTTTGTATGACATATGCTACTTAAGTTAGAAACACTGTTGGTAACATTGTTCAAGTTTACTCCGTTCTACAGGGTGACAATAAGGACAGTAGTAGTAGGCAATAATGGTGTATCCTTCCTCATTTCGAAAGAAACCACCAAGGCACTAAATAGTCCTCCTTTGTGGATGCATTGATGTTTGGTCGAAGTCGATATTCACGTTGCGTATTTACAAATTTCGCATATGCGCTATGTGTCGAACGATGTGCGTTATAATGACAAGACTGAATATTTTGACAATCAAATAAAACAAAAATCTTCAGAAAAGTGGCATATTTAGAACAGAGCTGACTTTTTCGATGAAAGATATACCAATAAGTATCACATTTCAATTTCTTCACTCTTCAAACTTTAGATAAACATAATATCAGCTCCCTTTATACGAGTCTACGAATAAAATGTTCAACCACTACTTATAAACCTATTTATTATGGTGAACTCCCCAGAGAGATAATAACAAAATGCATGTTCTCCGATACATAGTCCACGATAAAGCTCTGGGGAGAAAAAAAAATAACAAAAAAATATTATCAACAGCGGAACTTCTTTGGGAACACACAGAGAGATACGGTGTCGGTTTGGGACGATGCAATGCTTACCAAGAATACACAACAAATCCCAGAATGATTCTATGAGGCTCGGCAAAGATCACCAAACTAAACCACTTTGCAAATATTCAAGCGGCATATGTGCATCTTCAAAGCAAAGGCTCTTTCGATGCAAACTCATTATCCGTATGTGAGGAGAAACCTTTTTGTTTTATCGGCTTCCATTGTTAATCTTTTTCTGTTTGAATGTGGTCTGGTGCTCTGCATCCAAATACGATTTTCGGTACAATGCGGGGGCATTTGTTTGTTTATTGTCGGAGGCTTCTGTGGTTTAAGAAAAAAAAAACGCAAATAAAAGAGGTGAAGAGCTGTGGAACCGCGGAAACGATAGTGGAATATGTTTTTATGGGTATAATGGAGGACAATGTATGTGTTACGTTTAATGTTCGTGTTCAATTTGGAATGATAAAGACCTACAGATTTATTCCGAAGAAAAGAGTTGGTTTTTTTAGGGAAGTGGTTTTCAATTTTCCAACTCCAGCACCTATTATATTTATCATTTGCCTTTTAGATGGGTTAAGTGAATGAATATCATTTAGCTATATTCATTATTTATCACATTTTAAAATATAATGTCTTGCAAGTACGTTATGGCCGGCGGTTCATGTATTTCGTATGCACAAAAAATCGGTCTATAAAGTGGTGCAAGAGTTCTCACTTCCAAGGCCTAGGGAATAATTTTGTGGGATCAGACAAAATCAGTCAAAATCTTGATATCCACTTTAAATCTACATTTACAGAATGGCATCCAATGCTGTAGTTACAGCATACAGATAAGAACTTCCAGCAGCTGACGCATGAATAAAGATATGTGTGTAGTACTGCTTCGAATCCAGTTGTTGGAGTGGTGTTGATAGCCCCTTGGCATCCCTAAATGCTAAGACCATTATGTCACACATTACGATGAGTCTGTGTATGTACATTTTGATTTGCTCCCCATCTCTTGTCCAATATTCTGGCGTATACAATTAATGAAAGTTCAAGTATTTAAACATAAACATTTACTCCTAGTAAACACTTTGGCTTTTTTTACATTCCGACCAATGTCTCACATTTCATTATTTTCGACTCCAGTCATCCAGCACCAATGCTTAGTTTGCGCATATTTTCTTTTTTGTGCAAGTTCTTGCCTGAGTATCATCTTTACATATTTGAAAGATTCAGATGGTGTACACTTGAAGCCCAACGTTCATCGCCTTCATCGTGAGCTGAGCGATTGGACACTAGGAATGTTTACTATGGTAAGAAACATACTATAGCATTTCGAGTGGAACAAATCTAAGTGTGATCCATCATCAGTCGAAACATATGGATAAAAGTACGCCTAAATGTCCTTTCATTATTTGTTTTTTTCCAAAAAAAACTAAACCGAATGCCAGATTCAATAGCAACAACATGACATAAACGGTCGAGTATTCTTTATTCCAAAATCATTTAATTTGACATCAATCCATAGACTCTTCCATAGAATAATTTATTATTGAACATGTGTGCTACAGTAACAATGATTGGTTCGAAGGTATTTGTCGGTTGATCTGATCTCTCGTCGCCACATAAGTCAGAAAACAAAAATCCGGTTCTGATGCGTGTCAGACACGCACTTTATTAATTATTTACGTTCTCCAGACATGACAGTTGAGGATTTCCCTAATCACTCGAATCTCATCTTTTCCCTGCATCCTGCGTCATAAATTGAAATTCATATAAGAAAATATTTCCACTTAATTTCTCTTTTCCCTTTCTTTATCATTCTCGAGCTTGCAAGTCGCCCCGATTTTATTGTCGACGTTTTGGAGACCTTCAGAAACCGAATATTATTCCAGAACCAAATCGCTCAATCATATCATTATACTTCTAAAAGAAAGCGACATGCTTTTCAAATAAAATGTTCATAAACCACACCAAATTGAGGTCCACACAAATAAATGGATGATATGAAAATAGATTCACAAATGTCTGCCTAAAAATATCAACGCATGCATATATCCTTAGATACATTTGACTGCATGACTGCATACAGAGTACACCTCCCTTGCATTTGAGAAGCGTTTTCGCTCGAGAAAAACAACGAATGAATTTCGAATTTCTTTGCACGGCCTAAATATTTCGGGCGGAATTCTTAAAATGCAATAACCTAGCAAATGCAATTATCATGTTTCTCTAGGCAAATAATCAAAATTAATCTTTCACATTCCGACGAAGTGGCCTGCTATGAGAGTAAAGTGAAACACTTTCAGCGTTGAGAACAGTCGTTGTCAAGCGCTTGCTGTGATAATTTGATAGACTGCCAGCCCACAGAATGCTGAAGACAGAGCAGGAATCATTCACGCGATACGTGGTTAAAGGTCGTCCTCAGATGAGCATAACAGTTGTGATGCTTTAAAGACTCTGATTGAATAGGTCATCATTCAATTAGTGATCGTTAATGGCATACATACAATACATTGCATTTAAATGGACAATGTGAGTCTAAAGTCTATTTGCTGTAAGTGTGACTGAACTGCTACGTTTCCACAGGTGGCAAATTGAAGTGTTGTCAATACAATGACATTAATGAAAGAGTTCATAGAAAAGATTAAAAAATTACCCTCTGCATATTTATTGCCAAGACAAGAGACGCATACATATACGTATGTAATCCTCTAATGTCTAAATTTACATCATAAAAGCGTATGCCGGTTGGTACATGCGCAGCAAAAAAAACAGCGAAATGTAAAAACTATTCACCTTTATTAACGGTCCAATCTTATCTTTTTTGACAGCTTGGTGTATTTCAACTGATGTCACTTAACTCATGGATGATGGGGGGCTGTGCAAGCGGTACCAAATTTCGAACAATATGTCGATAAGTTACTTGCATACATGTATTGGATACATTTTCAATTGGAAATTGAATTTAGAATACTATTCGACAAAAGTGGATTGCTCAAGGATTTTGTCAAACTGAATGTTTCATCTCTTTCAGCCTCCTAGCCTGTGACTATTCTTCTATTTCCGTCTAATTGTATTCACTTTATTGCAGTACATCCATATTCTCTTGGGAATCATAAAGAGACACAATCTTTTCGAAATTTGAAATCATAAAGGTAAAAGTCATACGCACTTGGTCGGAGATGGAATCTAATTTTGACCTCACACATGGTTGGTTATCCGTTCTCAAATACAATGCGGATCTATCCTACCTGCCATAAGGGTTAATTTTGGTAAAATTTTGAACATGTTCCATTAAAATTAAGTCTTCTCAGATTTATTGGTTATGTTGCACTTTCAAGAATGTGTTTAATTTCTTAGAGAACAGTTGTTGCCTTCTAAGAATTAATTTATAGCTATTGCACCAATCTTGGACTTCATGGCTGTTGTAAAAGAGCTTTATGGACGCATGTAAATGGTGCCAAGTAAGGTATTATACGTACCTGTGTTTTCTACATTGCAGTTTATGGACAAGATTATGAAAAATATTTCATTTTACTTTGCAAAATGTTGAAACCCTTCGAGGAAAGGTTAAGAAAATCTCTGTCAGTTCTGAAATTTTGCAAATCAGACCTGTACCAAACGGAATTACATCAAATACCAGTCATGAATTACAGCTATTCCAGGAAGTAGATATTTTCTCAGCATCAAATGGAAATATCGAAGCAAAAAAATGCTAAACGTCTACCAGAAAAGCTAGATACGAGCAGCAATTGATCAGTCAATTTGGACTTTCTGGTTCAAATAATGGTTTACCTTGTTTATTACCACTATGTTTCCCTAGTCAATAGTTTAAGCCGTAGTCATTTAATTCTTCTGTCCACCGTGGAGCCGTGGTAGATTAAATCCTTGACCACTTCGGAATTGTATTTGGCTATTGTGACTTTCTGACCAAGTCCTCGATGTTATGCATCTAGCCTTCTAGCTCCATCCTCGTTTACCTTTTAAATGCTTCGAAAAATAATTTCATCAGAGTTTAAAAACATTATTTCTGTACTCGACGATTTTGGATGCCAATCTGCATTTCTTTATTCTTCGCAGTGTGAAAGTCTGTATATACATCCGCGTTTTATATTCCTAGCTACTTCAGAAGAAATTCGAGAGCTTCTAAAAGAGACATCCAAATTTTATTTACTACATTCAGCATTTTGTTGAATAATTGTAACACTCTCTGGCAACGATGCCCTTGTACTGATCACAATCTCAGTGGAATAAATTTACCCATACGAACGTTGACGCTGACTGACTCATTTGAGCAATCAGCGAACATCAAGCAAAAAGTCATACACACTAACTATGTATGTATTCACATCCATACATCCCCATCACACAAAATGCGATTGCAAAGAAATTGAATAAAAGACGCCACACAAATTGGCGGCTTCAATTATAGATTGACCTTCAGAGGTCAACTATTATTTCAGACTTGAGTTAATCAAATCAAAGAACTGATTAGATTCAAATGACTAATTCCTTTAAAGATTTGCACTCGATTTCTTCTCAAGTCTCACAGTCATCGTTCAAGTTCAACTCACGAGAAGAAATACTCGCATCATTCAAATAAACTTGGCTTCTAAGCCAACGATGCATTAAATCCGTGATGAATGTACCGTAGGGAGTGTAAATCCCAAGAGAAATGAATAAGTTTAGGAATAAGACTTACCGAGGGCAACGCATGCCGCAATTAAGGTAATCCACTTTATTATAGAGTATCCCATTTCTGGTGCTGCTGTGTGTTGCGTTCTGGTATCCAACAAAGCTATATTTCACTAATTTGAGCACTGATTTTAATAAAAAGGACTTTCTAATCCTTAATTTATATTAATTTTTATTTAATTCACTTCACCACTGCAATGCACACTCGATCGATGGATAGCACCGAAGATCGCTGTAAACCGCGAGGTAAACCGGACACACGGAATCAGATTTTTTTTGTTTGGCGAAACGCCGCGGACGCACGCGATTAAACGCGCGTTTTGATGCGAACTGAAATGAGAAAAGAAGAAGACAAATTGTTAAAGATATTGAGTTTAATTTTTATTAAACAAGTAGTGTATATTTGAATTTAAGTAATAGGGATTAACAACTACAATGTACATAGCATCATTTTTTGCAGGCGTGGCTGCAATGTGAAAAAATATATCTAATTATTAAACATTCAGAAATTGTAAGGTTTTAATGCATATTCAAAAAGATTGCAATTTGTTGTGCATGGTAGTCGCTCTTATGAGTCCATGGCTAAAAATTGTAAAGCAAATTATTCGAAATGTTTTCTATTTGATTTCCACCAACGGTGACGTCGATCTGGCCACTCACAAATGGTGTACGCAGCAGATCCATGGCAAAGTTATCTACTGCTCGGATAAGCTTCATAGACTCGATATTTGGTGCACAAGTGTCTAAAATGGATCATAGTTTGCAGTCCAAAGGATTGAGGTCCGGGCGTCCAGATTTTTGGCCACTTTTGGTCATGTTTGTGTCGTTTTTGCCTTATGATCTTAGTCCTGTTGGAACGCTCACGGTTTATTTTCGAAAAGTATTCTAAAAAACTTGACAACGTTCTCTAAAACATCAGTTTTTAACACATTTTTCGCAAAAAAGAAGCCCACAGAGCATAAACGCCATCATTCTGTTTGTTGAAAGACAAGTTATTCAATGGTGAATATTTTGTCATCAGTAAAAGGATTTAACGAGCTTGGTCCCATTTTCATAACTTTGATTTCTTAAGAGCTCTCCTCCCGTGCAGCTCTTTTCAGAGTCGTATTGAGGGTTATTTGCTCCTATTGCGTGAAGGTGGAAAATATTTTAGGAAGAGTCCTAGAGTATTCTCTCTAAGCCAGTTTTCCTTTAGAAAATTGAGAATGACAGCTGGTTCTAGTGACATCAATTCTTCCTCTGATATTAGGTGTTTACCCAGATATCTTTGTCCTTTGTGGGCGAGCGGCGCACAAAGTCCCAGGATATGTTCTGAAATTTCATTAGATTCTCCGCAGAATTTGCAGAGACCTTCTTCTGATACTCCTAGTTTCCTTGTTTTTGCTCATTCCGATACATGCTTCAAACCTCCTGAGGTTATGTTGACCCAAGACTTTCTTGGCCACCATGAGCGTTGTTCTATGTATCTGCCCAGTTCCTTATTTCTAGTTCCATGGCTTAAGTCTGTTTTTGACTCGAAAACCTTAACAACGCGGTGAAATTACAGCCGAATTTTATTGTACAACACTTTGGACATATGCACGTGTCCGACTGATGTGACGTTGAAATATTTCAATTGGTGACCAATTTCGACGACTGAGAAAAAGCCATGAATTCAATCTGACACCCTTCAATCAAATCTATTGTCTCATTGTGCAATCTATTGAAGTCTTTGCAGAAAGTTGCAAACGCCAATCCCATTTCATATAATCTCATCATCAAAGTCAAGAAATATCAATACAAAGAAAATACATTGCGATTCCCTATAATGCTCCATATTTAGCAGTTACATTGGCATTTTTCTCATGTCTATTGTCATGCCTCTTTTTGCTAATTGTGGTATAACGATGCTATCACCGAATCAAACAATACTTCTAACCTGAAGTTTAGATATATTTGTTTAATTAAAATAATAGAGGGGCGACTAAAGCCATCTGCAAACCCGCAAAATAAATCTTCTTGCACAACATTTATAAGGCATTATCAAAGAAAACACTCAACATTTATGTAGTGACCATGACTTAACATGCATGACGTAGGACTCAGTCATCTACAGTCGCTGGAAAGAAGTATGTGTAATAATAATGTAGGCCTGAGCTTGCAATGATTCATTTTCGAACTCCCATGACTCACTGTTTCTCTCTTCACACACTCTTTAAGTTTTGTTTTTAAAAAATACTATGCGGCTAATGAATGCGATTTCATTCTCAGAGCGAAAAGCGAATCGAAGTTAACAACACACTTTAGCATCAACATTATTAAGAGCCTATTTTCAATACGGTTCGGGTCGGCAAACATATCCTTAGTAGTCTTATTTTGTAGTGAATATTTATTGCGGGCGGCAGTGGCGCCGAAAACGAAAACCAGTTAGATCGTTGATCTTTGACCCTTTCCTTGATTTTGTGTGCGAATTAAGTGATGAAATACAAATTATTCAAGGTTAGGCGCTGTTAGGTTATCTCAACAAGACATTCAATCTATGAATATATAGGTAGGTATGCGAATACATTTGTTGACTTTGCAAATCTTTTGCTTCAACGTATACAAATGCTGTCGTATCAGTTACAGAGTTTCTGAACATTTATGCAGCAGCGATTTGGGAGCGCTTCAGTTGGCTAATGCCCCCGCCCAACAGATAGAATCTGCCCGACTGGAAAGGGCGTTGCACATTCAGAAGAGGTGGTGTATAGTCTCGTCCTCCTCTTCATCCCTGCAACTTCAGCAGAAGTACATTGGCTCTGTATTACGTGCATTGCTTCTGATGAATAGTTTGCAAATATAGAAGTAAGAGTTTCCTAAAATCATTCAGTAAATCCTACGCCAACACAAATAGAAGAATCGCCATTTGAAATAATATAATAAATAATAATAGTTCCTTCAGCTAGCAAATCTGCTTCCAAATGTTGGGGGATTTGATCGGAGGATTTCGGAACTAGTCCAGTCTCGCGCTTTACTTGTCCGTGCGAATGCGGTTTTTGGGTGGTGGTTGTAATATTGCTGTCTCCTCTATAGGGTTTGTATTCTATCAAGCAGCAAGCAGGTGAAGAGATGTCTTGGGAGCACCTGATCAAATACACACTCAAGTTCACAAATTTAAATTAAATCAGATGAGACCATTCGAAGAAAAGTCTTGTATTGATGCACATTGACGTAAGCACCCTTCATGAATAAATACAGATATTTTTAAAACCGGATAAACATGTGTTGCTTCTACCTTCCAAACTCATAACATCAAACGATCAAACGAATCAAACATAAGATGGGATAATTTCCCGCAGTTTTTTCTGTCACAAGAATGAAACGGCAAGTGAATGGCGATCAATTCGCAGGAAGGACAAATTTTAAGGAGCATTAGGATTGTGTACTCGAATTTTTATGTGTTCCAAAAAGAAGATAATCGTTCTTGAGATCCAATGATGTGAGTACACTCTTAACTGAAGCCCGTACATCATTCGTACAAATTTGTATTGTACTCTCTTTAATTATACTTACTTCGCTAAAACCATGAACAGACAGAAGAAAACTATTAACACCACCACAGTTTGCCGACGGTAAACTGATGCAGAGCAACCACTAGGACGTTCGAAGCCTTCGATTGAAAATTCAAATCAAACAATCAGAGGCCTCTATTTAAAAAAAAAACCGTTACACGACCCAATAACACGCTTTTTTCATCTGCCAACAAGCGGAGAACTGCTTCACATCTGTGAACGCGGCTTTTTTCCTCTCATTCTTTACTTGTCTGTGGCCTGTGCAGCTTATGTAAACACAAAGGCTACCCACCCTCTTGATCGGAGAGTGTAAAATAAAAAAAGCGAATAAAAATCCATCCCCACCGCCCTATTGAATACATCATTCAGCTTAGAATGAGTCATTCTGGGACAAGGCAATAAAAGGTCAAACTGGAATTTCTGATTAAGGGGTTGAAACTCTGCAGCTGGCAGATGGCTTCCGGAACACTAGCTCGATGACTCGACCACCAACTCACTCATGACCTATGTGAATTGAATTAAACAAGCTCAAACATATGCACATACACATGCGTGGGAAATAACGACCGAACTTAGAATTGATTAACGTCAACATTAACATTATTCTCGGGGCATACAGCATAGCGTGCCCTAACAACAGAGCGAAGCTCTTCCGAAGAAACTAATCATGGCTCTGTTATACTCTTTGTTGCAATTAATCCATCCAGCAACAGCCGGTAATGAATGAATCTTGCCGGCAGACGTACTTCATTTTTTTGTTCTTTCGCTGCACTCTAGACTTATGCGCGGGTGGGCATACTTCAGACAAGTACGAGTTTGTACAAATATGCGTTATTTTTCTTCCGCACTTAGTAGACAACAAACAATAAATACAACCTCTTAATTTAGTTCAATTAATTACATACCATGTGGATACAGGAGTCGTACGAGTATTTGGGTTACGAAATTTAATACAGCGAGCGGCGGTCTAAAAATAATCCCAAAGTCCTCCCCTAGTCGTATTCGAAGATTTGAAAACCGGTTATTGAATGTAAAAAAATACACACACAAACTCACGCGCTCACGTCATCTCAACGTACGGTGAGTGTGATGTGCATTTGTGCATGAGATTGCAATAGGGGATTGGTTTTCAGTTTTGAGGGTTGAAAGAGACACGCTTGTGCATTGAATCGGCGCCGGTGGCGGTATGACTTGAAACAAAAAACGAATCGTTTTCCATATGAGCTTCCTTCCACTTCGTTAATTCATAAATGCCATTTCGGGTACGTACTTGTAATCTGAAATCTGGCACGGGGGAATTATGTTAAAATTTGACAACGAGTTAAATTCTCAATGGTCAGCTAGGTATAGATTTAACGTAAATACACCGAGAGTGTAACGATGGCGTTTCAGTACGAGGTGGATGAGCTTAGCATAGCTTTGGGTACTATTTCCATTCGTGAGTGAATATCCAATAGATTTTTGCCGACGAAGTTTGAGAAGCTTTTTCGTTACATTATATTCTCTGAGTGCATAAAATGGTGCTGTGAAACATTTTGAACTGATATCCAAATTTCACAAATGCATAATTGACGATCACACCTCTATTTGGATCTAACATGTTTTAGAGAATCAAATTTTGGAGTTGTAATTTGTTGAAGTTGGAATTGTTGTTCGTTCTTGAGCATGTACAAGCATTAAACCTCAAGTGTATTTACCACTTCCAAGGCTTTTTACTGCTCGTAGAAAAAAACTTTCTTCAGAATGAGTCTAGAATCAAGCCTAGCTTATCGTATAGGCCGGCATGATTATTATGTTGTGCAACTTAATCTTGGCAGTTGCAGCCGTTCATATTATTCTTAGTCGGGCGTCCTCTATAATGTCGCCCGAGGAACTTATGCCCATATATTCTTGGCTTCGGTAAAAGTTGAGAATTTAAACTTAAGTTTTCCTGAAGAACCGAACCGAACACGCCTTTTTAATTCAAAAATTTAACTACAAATGTTTAAATTCCCAGAAAAATGAATTAAAGGACTCAATGCTTGCGTGTTTTTTTTTCAGCACTATCTTTGGACAGTTATATCCATTAAACCAATTGTCAGATTGCAGTCTGTCAGTGTCATTTGTATTTAGTAGGCTTTGTAATTTCATCATGATTTCAAAATACATAATCGCCCATCTAAGACTGCTATCCGCTTTGCAAGTTGCAGTAGGACGGATACGAATAACACTGAAGAGTGACTGTTCCGGTTTAAAGGCACGGATGTGTTTCTATCATAATGATGCAGGGTCTTGATCGCCGTCTTTGGATATACGCAAGTCTACAATGACAACCCAGCCACAATCAGTGAATGGAATACAGTATTATTGATATTGTTAAGCCGATACAGCCACAAATGGTTGAGAATATATTAGAAAACGTTGTCCAGATGCAGTCGAGGTGGACATACGCTGTATTTATAGACCTGATTGATATATAAATTGATTGATTGAAATATAAAAGTTCGTACAGACTGTACGGGACTGAATGGAATCACTGCACTAGATCACTCAGACTCAAAAACTGGTCCATTGTACAAGCAGACAGCAACCTACATCCTTCGGAAGTTTCTATGATGAGAAGCCTACATCATAAGCACTCACATCATCAGCAGCGAATAACTGCCACCTAATCTGACCAAAGGCGGGACTGTGGCAGAGGAAGTGCTCTGCGGTGTCATCGTCTTCTCCACAGGCATTGAAGATGGTTTTATAGCTTAGGCTAACTACCGTAAGTCGGTAAGTCGTCTGCTGTCTCTTCTGTCAAGAGATAACAAGAATGCAGCCGAGGACGTTAGGGAGGATGCGTTTGGTTTGTCTACATACTGGAGAGTTATGCCACCTCCAACTGTGCGCCCGAGAGGACCAGCCATCAATGGAAGCCCTAATCGAGGGCGCATGTAGTCACACCGCAGGTTCGGGTCCTAAGAATGCCTCCTCTGATCTTTGTCTAGCAAGTTCATCGGCGATCTCATTTCGCGTGATTCCGTGGTGGCTAGGGACCCAGACAAGTCTTAGCGAATTTAGACTGCCAATCAAATTCATTCCTGAACTGTCTTGGAAGTGGTTAAGGGGTATAGCAAGGCCTTATGTTGGGATCGCATACCGATAACCGATCCTAAATTCACCTAAGGAGGTTTCGAGTCTTAATAGAATCAGCTACTGAACTTATCCAAACACAATAGAGAACGAGTATTTAAAATGAAAGAGTATACTTTCCTATTTTCTTATATATACATTTTGGTCTGAATCAATGTCAAGTTGGTAATTAATGAATTCATTAGTTTCAATTCGCCTCAGCTTCATCGAATTTTCGGCATCAATTTGTTTCCCTTTTTTAGTGGCTTTTATTCTATTGTTGTTAGTTTATAGAGTTGTCTCTCACTCGTAATATTATCGAATAATTGTATAAATTGGCTTTCAAACAAAAACGTCTATATAGTTTCTCCTCTCATATTATATTACTACAATTATAAATAAAGAAAGCAGAAGTATGATTTGTGATATCTCTGTGTAAGCTATGCTTTTATTGTTATTTAGACACTGTAAATATTATACTATATGAAATAAAAGTATGTCGGGTTCAGAAGAAAGGAGACCCATTTGATTGCACCAACTATCGAGGGATCAGCCTCCTTAACATAGCGTACAAGATGCCGTTTTGTGTGAACGTCGTCAATAACCTGATTGGTCCTTATCAGTGCGACTTCAGGCCGGGAAAGTCCACCATCGACCAAATCTTCACACTACGGCAGATCCTGGAAAAGACTCAAGAGATGCAGATTGATACCCACCACCTATTTTTCGATTTCCAGGCCGCATATGACAGCGTGCATTGAGACGAGGTACAGCGACATTTCTAGTTTTGATATTCCTGCCAAACTTGTCAGGTTGTGAAGGGTGATGATGGAGAACTCTCGCTGCTCCAGCAAGGTCGGTAACGAGCACACCGAAACCTTCAATGTCAACAAAGGTTTTAGACAAGGCTACACGCTGTCATGTGATTTCTTCAACATCATACTTGAGAAGATCCTGCGAAACTCAAACGTCAACACCAAAGGCACGATCTTCCAAGAGTTCGTTCACCTGCTCACATTGACGTGATTGGTCGAACACAGCGAACCGTCAATGAGGCGTTTGCTGGCACTGCAGTGGAAGCGGCTACAATGGGTCTGGAAGTAAATCAGGGCAGAACAAAGTACATGCTGTCATCACGGAAGGACGCAAAACATCGACGTCTCGGACAGAGCATGGGCAGCAGAAACTTTAAGGTAGTCAAGGACTTCGTCTACCACGGCTCTGCAGTAAACAGAGACAATAACAGCAGTACCGAGATAAAGCAGAATTACCAATCGCCAAGCCAATCGCTGTTTCTTTGGGCTCAAGAGGCAATTGAGTAACAGAGCCATCTCTCGAAGCACAAGCTGACTTTATATAACACCCTGATCATCCCTGTCCTACACTATGGCGCAGAAACATGGACGCTATTGAAAGCGGATGAAGAAGCTCTTCGTCGTTTTGAGAGAAAAGTTCTACGTGCGATCTTTGGTCAACTACGAATTGAACGGGCTGTACAGCGGCATGTACCTAGTTAAGCGTCTTCGGATCCAACGCTAAAGATGGCTAGGTTATGTAGAACGGGTGGACACCACAGCTCCGGCCCGAAGACTTTTCGATGCCGAACCATTGGGACAACGCAACAGAGGACATCCTCGAACGAGACGGACAAGTGGAGAAGAACCTCAACCAACTTGAAGTCCGCAATTGGAGGCAGCTGACGAAAAATCGTGCTGTCTGGAGAGGCTTGTTGGTTTAGGCCCAGGTCCACAAAGAAGAAGAAGAAATAAAAGTATGTACCCTCATATCCATCTATTGTATCCATTGGTCTCTAATTCTTTCTTGGCAACGATGTCCTACCACTGATAGAATTTTATGATGACATGAACAATTTCAGCCAAATACTAGACAGTACAGAATAAAATACGCAACGAAATTTTTTGTACTGACATTATCTGTACTCTGAGAAAGTGTATTGTCCGAAAAATAGATAACACGCATTGTAGGCATACAAATATTACATATTCTCGTTGATTACGGATAACAATCAATTTACCGTGTATCCTGGCATATTTGCATACGTGAGTAAATATTCCATGCATTAACCGAAGGAGAGGCGGTCCATCATTGCCGTCCCAACTACAACTGATACAAAACAAAACAACTGCTTATCGTTCGAATAACAAACCAGATTTGTTTTTGTTTGTCATAACCCCCTTATTACACACTTTCATTTCAAACACAAACTGAAAGAAAGAAAGCTTTGCATACCTAAACAAAGTAGTTAATGTTTTGTCTACATGAAAGCAAGGAACAGAACTATATGCATCCCTTCATTATAAAAATTGTATTTTCCGTATAAAAACACACCCCTTCGAATACAAAATCTACCCTGCCCAAAGTTCCATGCTCCCTGGGAAAGAGGGGAGTTCTCTCATCTAAAAGCAAACTTGGAAGCACGCTAAAACAGGTTTGCCTATCGTTTTGAACAAGTCCTGTGTGTGCACATTTATCAAAACCCACCGGCTCCAGCCTGACAAAATGTGGGTCAAGCATTCTAGATGTATGTGCGAGTATGTACAGTCCTATAAAAAAAGGGCAAAGGGACAGTTTTCAGTCGACTGAATGGGAATTGTATGTTTTTTTGTCGCATGAGATTCGCTCATTATGAGTGGCATACACACATGCAAGACCATAGCAGGTCATTCCTATTATAACTTAAGATTAATGAGGAAAATATGACACCCAAGCTAAAACAACATGGTTGGTTAATGTAGAAAAAACAGAAAATGGAGTTATGCGAGGATTGCGCTTCGGTAACGACTACTTCGCTTCAATTTCCCAAACCGTCTCTGGTTTTAAAGATACTGACTTGCAGCAGTTACACTTTGACCAGATTAGGCCCGTTGTGCTACCACGCAGATCCATTTAATAATAAGCCCCTAACTGACAACTATTACACAATAGTTTCCTCCTCATCTACGTCCAGTCTTGAGGCGTGAGTTCCAATGACGCAGTGCCCAGTTATGGCCCTGATCAGTATTCTAAAATTCTTGATATCACATTGTTTTTTTTAACCAAACAGACAAAGCTTTCTTAATCGATTTGGTTTTTGCTACAATGATTCCTTAATCGATAATGACTTAGACCATCTTTGATCCGTCTGTGGAGATTCGCAGAGGACCATCTAGCGTTTGAAAGTCAGATTTTCACCATAGTCTGGAGAGAATAATGGTTGAGAAGTTCTTCTCGACGAGGAGCCTAGGTGACATGAGGTCGGTGGCTCCAGGTACGGAGTGATTAAATCTAATCGCCGTTCTGGCCGCAATCGATTTACAGAGTATGTTCAATGATGCGGAGGGGCTCGTCCGTAAGGTTCCGCTGATACATACGCTTGCTGATACACCCGGTCGACCGTTTTTTAGTTGATGGCCTTATCAAGTGCACTCTACTTGGTAGAGCAACTCCATATAGTATGGGCCTGACTATTTATATTGAATAGCCTGTAGACCAAGCGAGGCTGTAGTACCCATTTACATTCTTTTGCCTTCTTGCAGAAATTTCAAGCCATGGAGGGTTTCTGACACGCTCTTGGACGTTGGATTTTAAGCTTAATTTCGTGTCCAGGATTATACCCAATTCAGCTTTAGCGCAATGCCGCACATTAAGTGAGGGTAAAAGGTGGGAATCTTGTATTTCCTAGTGAAGCATACAGCTCAGTTTTCTGCTTAACACCTAGATTAGTTTTTCTAGTTCAGAGAGGTCCAACTGCTTAATATCCCTGATCGTGGACATGTATGTACGTACATTCCAGAAAATGAAATAACAACATCGTCCGCATCGTCGTAGCAGAAGAATAAACTTTGACAAACTCTTTTTGCGGTTACACGGCACCAGGTGCGGATTTTTATGAGCAGTTAAGAGTGGTGAACGCTTTTATACAAATAGTTGCTAGGGCCTACCACTGGAAAACAAAATAAGCACACCACACAGAAGAACGTTTTAAGGAATCAGTAATTTCCTCATCAATCGCAACGTCGTATGTGCGCTGTTGCAATCACAGGACACTAAAGGGGATGTAAGAGTTGCATACGACTGTGTGCATGCAGATGAAGTCTATGTGGATGACGGATGGGAAATTCCCATTGATTACTCATTGAGTAACAAACTCACGGAGACATTGAATGCACATAAAGGTTATTATGTGAAATCGTAGCATGATGCGATTATTTCTATGTACGTATATTGAAAAATTAATGTGAACAACCAGATTCTATAGAAAAACTGCTTTATTTTACTCCGCAGTCAACAGAGAACCCAGAAAAACGTTTGCCAATCGCTGTACACAGATTTTCTCCTCTTATAATCAAAGTCTTGGACGTTTGGATTTGGAGACCAGAAAAACATACATAAATATATAGTTGTCTTAAGAATGGAAAAACCAAACTACATAATTAAAGACAACTCGACATTTTTCTATAACTGATCAAAAAAATATAGATAATTCATCTCAATCAAGCAGATCGTCAGATTTTAAAATCAAGCAATTAGTTTTCCGCTCTTTTGAAAATGAGTGGAGAACGCATTATTAATCAAAAACAAAATACCAACCCAATGCACAATAAGCCGATGGCACTGATTTATTTACAAAGCAAATGCTTTATATATCCAGGGCTATAAATCAAATACTAATCACCAAATACTTCCTTCAATTATGTGCGAACAGATATGATACAGAAAACCTTCAAGAAAAACAGAGCGGTCCATAAATATACATAATATGTACATACATATGTAGATCTAAAATTGAAAAGCCAACTCAAAACAAAGCAACAAAGAGATACACACAATGTGTAACATAAAGAGGGAAGCCTGCCCTTAAGTCAAAATTAGAACTTCACCATCGCGTGTCAATTGACACTTTAAACATTTTTCGAAAGGAGGAGGTGGAATAAGAAAACGAACCATTATCACTGGTAAACACGACGTTTACCTACATCTATGTAATTACTCAATAATAAATCTCATTAAAATCAATTTATTCGAAGAATACCACAAAAACCGACCGAAAGCTCTATTCAACCTGTCACGGCACGTGGATTCAAACTCACCCCAAATTGGAAGGTAGACGATTGAACTACGCAAATAATTAAGGAGGCATGGCTCATTGACAAAAATGACACCCCCAAGCCCACATCATATTCTCCTACCTGTGAACAGGCGCAAAAGCAAACTAAATTCAACTCATCTTCAATAGAAAAGAATCTGAAGTTTCTTCTAAGAAAAAAAAAAAACAACAACAACCACAACTCAACAACAGCATTCACTATACGGCCATGCATCTACGGGTGAACATCCTCTCAGAGACCTAGACGCCGAAAAAGTCTCTACATCTTAGACAGCATTTCACAAAAGGATGCCTGCCTGCGTCACGGTACAGAAAGACAGACAGAATCAAATAGACTTGCAGATTACATCCTGATGCTAGTGAACGACACCAGTGTGAAAGAGACCACTAAATTTTATTTGTAAAGCAACACACGTACACACACGGAAAAAGGACATCTTCAGATCCTGCGCAAACGAAAAAACTCATTCCACAATTTAAACAAATTTACTTCAGACTAACGTTTTATGTGAAATTTTGCAACTATTCTCAAAAATTTCTTTACAAACTTATACCAGTTAGTGTCCTCTGTCCACTAAACTATCACCCCAACACAGACTGCACTTAAAATACAGAATTTCACCGGTCAAATTATGACCCACCCACTAGAAATGTCGCGATTTTCGTTCCGAAAAAAAAAACGTTCGCATGGCAAACACATGTACACACCCTAAGTAATCTCCAAGCACTTTTGCGAAAAATCAATAACTTTCTAGTTATATTCGTTTTTCCACAAATATATCAGTAATAGTACATCCACTATGCATTAATTAAGTGGATTTTCTATCGATCGGGTAGACGGAAAATGGATTTGCAATGCAGAAGCCTAGTAATACTCCACGATAGACAAGGTTTGGCTGAGTGTGCAGCCAAAAAGGGTGGTGACCGTTTTTTCTTGGATGCGATTTTTTTCTTTGATCTTCCTTACCTTTGGGAGTTCCCTTTTATCCAAATGTGTCCTGTATGATGTTTAATCCACAAATATATCCAAGTGTAATCCAAATTATCAAGGGGTTGCAAATTATTATTTTTTTATGAATTATTTTATTTATCTACAAGGGTGGTTTAGAATACATCAATGTGTACACGAACCGGAACGAGAAACTCGCGTAGAGAAACACCTCAAACTAAATTGTCCGACGACGCCTCGACGATGACTGAAAGGGAAAATGTTGTATGAGTATATTTGTTCCTTCTGCTATCAAAGAATTAAAATGACAGCTACCGAGTTAAGGGAAATTTTCTCTCTTAAATTTCGCTTGTGACATTTGACAGATGTATGTTTTTCGGGTTTGTTTTGGTCTGTTTTTCATCTTCTTTCATTCTCGTCTTATTCTTGTGGGGGACATTTTCTGAATTTGGGAAATTTAAATCACAAGTACATTTTCAAAACAAATCAGTCTGTTGACGTTTGGTTTGTTAACGTTTCATTTATGCTTTCAGTCAGCTATATCGTGTCAAACATGAAAATGAATACTCCGAGAATCCCGGCACCTCGCCATACCTGAAAATTTTTGTTAACGTTTCATTTATGCTTTCAGTTAGCTATTTCGTGTCAAACATGAAAATGAATACTCCGAGAATCCCGGCACCTCGCCATACCTGATAATAATCAAAGAGTAATAACTGTCTGTCTAGAAAAAGCTTCTCAAACTTGGCCGTTCGCAATCGGCATAAAACTGTAGGTACCTTCCACAATATCACATACAACGCGAGTAATTGCTGCGGGAGCTAGGCCCTATCTCTAAGGAATACGTGGTTTTTAATTCTAATCCATATATTCAAATCAAAACATCTTTGGATCTAGTACACTTTTGAAAATTTCAATTACTGTGAATGATAGATTTTGATAAAATTAATTTAACTGCATCGTTAACTCATTCAAGGGGAAAACGTTGCTTATGATTCTAGGAGACACATAATAACCATATAATATGCCACACATTCGACATGAAAAAGTGCCGACTTCAAAGTAAAAACCGCTAAGTTTGGCGCAATAAGAAGTAAATGTAATTAACAATGGCTCCAGCTTACTTACTTACTTACTAACCAGGCCGGCGACCCATGAAGGGTCCGAGCCTGAGCAGTTGCTGCCTTCCATCGCTGACGGTCCTGGGCACGCTGCTTCCAGTCATCAAGACCAAGCTGTCTTGCATCCGCGATTACTTGGTCTTTATACCGGAGATTCGGTCTTCCTCTCCTTCTCGAACCAGTCGGCTCGTCTTCAAAGACCCTCTTTGCTGGAGCATTGTTGTCCATGCGCTCGATGTGGCCGAGCCAGGGCAGTCGACGGATTTTTGCCTTTCGGACTACATCCACATCCTGGTACAGCTCGTAGAGTTCGCGGTTATGTCTTCTCCTCCAATCGCCTTCCTCGCAGACGGGACCATATATCCGTCGTAGAACTTTTCTTTCGAAGGTACCAAGAATAGACTCTGCAGTTTTGCTTAGTGTCCAGCTTTCGGCTCCATAGAGCAGGACTGGCAAAATAAGGGTTTTGTAGAGCATGATTTTGGTCCTTCGAGTCAGGAGTTTCAGTTACTCCAGCTACTCTTTTTAATGAAAACCTACCTGTCTTATAGGAGCTTACCAATTAGTTTTATTTAAATAACTAGATACTTAGTTGTATTAAACAATTAAATATGTTTTAAGTGAGTGAAATCTTACAATGCTGTGTACGGTGTCTGATAGTGTCTTATCCGAGATGTTCACCTAGCCACGGAGAAAAAAAATATAGTATAGCACCATGAGAGAAAATTGTATGTCCTGCGAAGTCGGGCTGTATAGATTCGCCCCTGTTCAGTAACTCGTTTTTTGTACTCAACTGCGACTATACTAATTTTGCTGTAAATTACAAAATGTATTACACTCTTAGTTTATTCAAGACGCGGATACGTAATCATTTGAGAATCAATAGTTGTTAATTCCAATTGATTGCAACAATCACGAGATATTATACTATGCTACACCCCTGATTGAATTGTCATGTCCATTTGATTTCCGAAGTGACAGTTAAAACAAACAAACATGTACCTATTTAATCAGTTCTGATATGTAGACACAAGTGTACACATAAGCCCTGGCGAATAGGGTTATTCCCCATTACTGCAAAGCATGTATAATTTAATCTGTAACCAGTTCTTATATGTTTGCTCCTTGCATACACTCGATGTCTTAAAGCAAGACTGGGATGATCAATGCCTTGATCCTATCACTCAATTGCATCTTGAGCTAAGAAAAACAGCTATTGTCAAGAGTTATTCTACGTTTGATGTCGGTATAAATTTAGTGCCAATCTGCACATATTGGTTCTTAAGTAGGATCTGCTCTAGTGCGAATATCTGATCAATTGCAGATTTCACACAAAGCACAAAGACAGTCGTCAATCAATCGATAGTCAGGGCAGTAATAGGCATATCCTCACATCTGAGTCGTTACGGGGGGTTAAGGGTTTTCCAATGCACTCTTTCACTAATCATCAAACTGTCACTGTCAATTTATTCAGTTATCAAACTCAACATTTTCATCATGGTCAAGTAAACGAACGAGCAACGTCTACAAATTATAATTTTTTTTTACCGAAATTCGGAGTCGGTGATCGCAATTTTAAGAGCGTTCATCTTCTTCAGTGACGCTCATTTCTGGCACAATGGGTTCGTCAATAAGCAAAATATGCGTTATTGGTCGGGTGAAAATCCACATGTGCTTCATGAATCACCACTTCATCCACAAAAAATAAATGTTTGGTGCGGTTTGCATGCCGACGGCGTTATTGGGCCATATTTTTTACTATTGTCACGTTACTGTGAATGGTCAGCGTTATCGCGTTATGATTACCGATTATTTTTGGCCCGAATTGGAAGATATGGACTTGGACGACATGTGGTTTCAACAGGATGGTGTCACAAGCCACATAGCACACATTACAATCGATTTATTGGAAGTAAGTATGGTGAGCGTGTTATCTCAAGAAATGGGCCAGACTATTTTCTGTGGGGCTACATTAAGTCATTGGTTTATGTCAACAAGCCGACTACGTTGGAAGAGCTCAGAGCCAACACTGAACGCGAAATAGCGGCCGTTTCGGCCGAAATGCTGCAAACGTGCCCGCGGTGGCCATGTGAACGAAGTCGAATTCCATTCATAAATGTTTTGATTGCACTTCAAGCCAATAATAGTTTTTGAAATATCTCAAATGGCTTGCGCTTTATTTAAAAAAAAAGTTGTCAAGTCCTTATTGGAAACCCATTTCGAAATTCGCAGAGTATACTTTCTTCGTACTATATTCTTCAAATCTACATGCGCCATACTCAACAGCTTTAATGATTTCAGCAGATTGTCCCCACCAGCAGAATTAAGTCTTAATATTGAATTCATGGCTGCCTCTTCTGAGACAACAGTGTCTGCCTAAAATTTAGAGGACCTTTCATGTAACCAAATTATTTATTAGGTCGTTTCGATAGGACATGAGAAACTTCATTAATCAACTAAATCATCATCATGACTTCCATAACTTTTTGTTAAATTTAATAAAAAAAAAGTATTTATTGTAGTTTAATAATCTTAGACATTTATTTAAAGTACATCTTATCAATCTTACACAATGTATTTTTCCTCTTAATTCTTAATTGCTTTTTTTACTTAATATCTTGTATGGCGACTTTAAAAAAGGAAAGCGAAAGGAAATGAAACTTTATTGTAAAAAAATATGAATGTTTATGAAACCTAAAAATAACTTAACGTGATCAGTTCAAGGAATTAAAAAGCACTTTCTCCGTGTTATGGAAAGTGATTTATACATAAATATATATATTTACTTAAACAAAATATTCTTAATCAAACTACATGTATTCTTATATATTTCGAAATAAGAAATTTATAAACTAATTAAATATCACTCAACTTAAGTTTGTTCTGGATAAACTTATTACGTTTGTTTTTTTTTTTATTTTTTGAAAAGATGAAATAGCATTTCTCGTAGTGAATGGAAGGGAGGGTATTTCCTTGAAACAGAAAATATTTTTGATGCACCATCCAATTGTGTAAATCAATCATTTGTTGGCATTTTGAGATTATAAAAAAAACAGGGATTATGAAAATTCATACAGCCGGTTTAAATACATTTGCTCAGTACACGCAACTTGGTACCCTTGCAGACTGATGCATAATTTGTATATACATCTTGTGACACATTTCCCCAGTGCTGATTCATTTTTCCAACGCTGCACAAAATAAATCATGACAAATTAATATTTTTAAACTTTTGAGATTAGCTGAATACTACATCTAATATTTGCCACTAATCTTATTGCTACGAGTTCACTACAAACATTTTATGACACATTGCCTTGAGCTGCTGTCTCATTTGAGCATTACATTAAATATCAGATTAAGGGTTTGTTATGAATATTTTAAATTGGCTTCCGAGTATTCTTGTTTGCTTGCCGTGTGCCTAAGTTTATGTATATGAATAAGTTAATTGTAGGTAAGACGAGTTAGAAGTGTAGAATTTTACAAAAAAAAGTCTTTTTAGTTTTTCCTTGAGGAATCTTGTATGATTATCTTGTTCTTCTGTCGCGTAACCTTTGTGGATGGTGGCGTAGACAACAGACGCTTGAGATTCTCCTGCGGTATTGCTGCTTGTTCGGGCTGAGCTTTCTTCTTGCTGTTTTCTGAAGTAGAACTGTTCGCAGCTACAGCACTGCTGCTTCCAGCATGGTATCGCGTGAGAACTTGGAATTTCGCAAACAATTTGTTCTTCGTTTCCCTTTCTTTCTCCTTGATTTTGTCCAGAGGCTTGTATTTTGTGAGAGCATCTGGTAGGGGACATATTTCCATATCACCATGCTTCGGCTTGAGGAGGTTCTTGTTTGCCGCTTTGTAGAAATCTAAATCAAAGTCGGAATCCGTTGAATATGCTGCCGGATTTGAGGAATTTCCCTGATGATGATGTGGATGATGGGCCAGTGCTACCGCACCAGCCGGATGTATGAACCGATCGTTGAAACTTGAGCTTGCGCTGGTTTCCTCTGCCAAGTGACGGAGCATCAGTGTTAGTTTTGTCTCATGCTGACGCTGAAGAAGCACAGCATTTCGTTCGCCCTCTAATCTAGCTTGGCGTACTGCGTTACTTAAGACTCGTTCTTTCCATTCCCAAGCGTCCTTCTCGCGTTCCAAATTCATAAGCTGTATCTCCAGCTTTCTACTCGAGTCACGAAGATCAATAACTTTTGTAAAATATTTGTACAATAATGTCCGCATCTCCTCTGCGGATAGTTTATTCAAGCGTGCCATTAGCATTTGCTCGCCCTTTTCACGCTGCAATCTCTCACTTGTATCTATTGACTTTCGGCCACAGATCAATTCGTTTTTGAACTCTATTGCTGCGTCAATAGCTTCTATAGCCTCATCACATTCAAGCAATTTTCTTTCTTCCTTGTACGACAACATCTTCTCCTTCTTGAGCTTCTTATCCAGCGAACATCTCTGTTCCAACAAGTGATCACGTGTACGACGAAGGTTTCTTATTTCATGCCTCAATGACTCCTTTTCTTCACCCTCCCCAAAATGCTCCAAGTTATCCGACTTCTCCTTGAGTACATGGTCCAAATGCGATATCCTTGCCTGGACATCCTTCAGATTTTTTCCTTTCTCTTCGTCGGCAATCTGCTTGGTGTTCTCCTTCTCCTTGATCGCCTTCAGCTCGGTTTCAAGCTGCTCCTTCATTTTCTTATCTTTTTTCATCTTCTTTTGTATTTCCTCGACCACACGCTTAGAGTCCTGGACCGATTGTTGGAGCTTCTTCACCTTTTGGCCGCTTTCGCCTGCAATGTGTTTGATGGATGCCAGATCTTGCAACCTTTGTTCGATGTGCGAAGTAAGAGCCTTCAAACGCTCAATCTCAGTTTTGTCCTTGCCACTTACGACTGCTTTAGAAAGCTGTTTCTTGGTCTTCTCATATTCAGTCTCGAGTTTACCTTTTTTCTTGTGGAATCGATTTTTTGCCGTTGTTCGTGTATCGTTATTCTTCACCAATTCCATTATTATATTCTGCTTCAGCGATATAGTGTGTTCGACTTCTTTTATTTGCCTCTGTTTAGCTTCGATGTCTGTAACAATTTTTCGAAGTTTTTTTTGTATAGTTTCAAGGGGAGAATTGATTGTCACACGTATTGGATGATTGAGATCGTTTTGACTTTCAACGAATTCGTCTTGAGATTTCGTTACTTGCTCACGGGAAGCAACTCGATTGAGCATTGCGATTTCTGCACTGCTTAAACTAGCACCTGGTTGAATAGATCGACGACGACCTGTAAAAGCAAAGATATTTTTTTTAAATACAAGCATTAACGAAAAAAATGGGCTTAAAATAAGATCGCGATAAGAAGACGGTAGCAGGGAATGCTCGTAAAGCTGATCTGATTTGACTGATGAGCATTACATGAATCTACACACAGATGTCCTGCCCACCTGTATAAATTATATTTTTATCGATTCTATTTCCAAACAGAAATAAAACAAAAACAACCCACCAAACTCCGTTTCCCCCACCGATATGCTTACCTCCAACTGACGAAGACGGTCTTCTTTCTTCTTGTCGAAAACTTTCGTTGCTTTCCATCACAGCTTTTGGCTGATTTTTTATGAAATCTTTGTACTTATCCTTTACTAGACTATCAGTCTTTATCTTAAGTTCATCCATTAGACATTCGAGTTTATCCGTAAGATCGGCACGTTGAGATTCGGAATCACTTTCATTGTCCGAATTTTGTTGATACGAGGTTTCAGGTTCACTAACAGTTTCCTCCGGTTCTTCGGCCTCTTGTATTGGAACTAATTGCTTTTGAGATCGTACCACTTCGCTGGAACTCAAGCACTCTTCACATTCTTGCTTAAGAAATAGCCACTCTTCGATTTGTTCCTTATCCAATTCCGATATTGCATTTGATGAGACAAGTCTGCACAAAGAAAACGAACGATAAAAATCGTAAAACACACATAATATTTTTATTCACTGTACTCACTTTGAAAACAAGCCTTCGGCGTTGGAAACCAATTTAAACCATTGCGATGCGGCGAACTGCAGTCCAAAAGTGTCGCTTGGATTGCTGCCCATGTGTTCTGGAACGACGTCTTGGGAAATTGGAGTGTTGTTGTCGGAAAACGTGTTCATGATTACGTAATTCCTCACGCACTGAACTTTAAAGGCAAACTGCAGATTGTATATCGTCTCGTTTACATCTCTCTCTAGAGGAGACACAGACAGAAGGAGTAAGGTTTGAGCTCTGCCCCCGAACGAATCCTTGAGCAACGTAGTAAGTGTAGTTTGATTGTATTGAATATTCCCATTTCCATTGTACATCAACACTGGATCGGTAAGTGTGGTAACAATTCGTTCAAGAGATTGCAGACCCAGGTCTTTGGGAATGCTCGTGTGTTGTTCCATGCTGTTCAGCATGTACATCCGTTCTGTGCCGCAAAGATCACTAAAGCTGGCTGTGGAAAGCCGATGTTGGATCAGTCCTTCTTTAGACACCCACTGTTGCTCCAGTGTAATCGTAAACAAGGTATGTACCAGATTTTCAGAACCGCTTTTATTGTTTAAACCAACTTCAACCCAGTGGAATACTTCGCTCACACTGGCGCAGGGCACATTACCTGCCTCCAAGAGATCTCTTATGTCATCACCACAAATCTCAACCCATCCAACATTGACGGCGAATGTCCTCTCGGGATGTGTAGCCATTTGTGTGAATATCTCTCGTACACACCTTTGCACCAATCCTTGTTCGGCTTCGCCATACACACAATCGAATCCACGTCCGAACAATGTATAACTTTTACCGGTACCCCTTTGTCCGTACGTGACGACAGACGCATCAAATCCTTCTAGAAACAAAGTCATCAAAGGGTACACCGTCTGATGGTAAAGTTGTGCCTGTGGACACTCGAATGGCAAGGCATGTGTAACCGGAAAGGAGTGCGGTCCAATCTGGATTACGCCCGTTGATATACCTCCCAGACCAGTGTTTGGTCCTATAGGAATTGACTGGACGCATGGTGCCTCCTCGGTAACACAAGGGTATACACGAACTGCGACTTGAATTGGAATTTCCATGGTTAGAAGCTAGCAGCAATTAATACCATGCTATGCGAATATTTTAAATTGTTATTAGCATTTTAGTTAATTTTCGTTTCTATTTTAAGACGAATTCCAAGGAGATAATTTTATGAGAAATAGAAAACTTTTCTGAAGTTTTTTTTGTGATTTGGCTGTCAAATCGATATTTTCCGCAAAAAAACTCAACTGACCCGTGGTGAGTTGGAAAAATGTAAATAAATTAAGTCTGGGCACAAACCACTGTGGTATACTACAATTTTGCCGACCAAAACGAGGGTTGAAAAAAAAATATATATATTTCTTCTAATAAAGAAGGAAGAAGAAAATACAAGTTAATTAATTATGGGAATTTGAAATTTTAATTCTCCGTTTAGTCATCCAAAAGCCGGTTTAAACCAGTCTCATTTTTGGGATGCGTTTTCGATACACGTGTAATAATCTACTCAGCACATGTATGATACAACTGAACACAGCTGCACAGCAAACGTAATTCCTGCTAACTTCATGGGTTTTTCAGCAATTTGTGAGAAACACATTTCCCTTAAATTCACGGCGGCGGTACCTCAATATTTTTTCCGCGTTTGTTGTTTTTCAAGAATTAGTCCAAAACTGTTTAAATATTGTTTTTAGAACTTTACATAAGTATTCTAGGTTCATATATTTCATAAAAAAATGTCGAAGCGCAGAATTGAAGTAGGCGAAACTTACAGCAAACCAAAAAAGTAAGTAGTAGCACAAGTAGTTTTTTTCCCTTCAATTACAATGTTAATTGTTCTCAAAACAATTTACCATCTTCATACGATTGCAACTGTACTTAGCTTCGATTGAAAACAGATTTGCTTAGAATTTCACAAACAAATGGACACCATGCTCTGACAAACGTTTTTTTTTTGTCGTCAATGCCCTAAACTATTTCTATTTTATTTTTTGTAGATCAACGCTGGATACAACACATGTTGCAGCAGGCAGTAGCAATGCAACTGCACTGGCAAACAAGAACTCCACCACCAATCCATACAATAAGAAAGCATATTCGCAACGTTACTTTAACCTTTACAAGAAGCGTATAACGCTGCCTGTGTTCGAGTATCAAGCAGATTTCATGCGACTTCTCAATGACCACCAGTCGATAGTGCTCGTTGGTGAAACTGGCTCCGGGAAGACCACACAAATTCCACAGTGGTGCGTTGAGTTTGCCGTTTCCAAAGGCAACAAAGCGGTGGCATGTACTCAACCACGTCGTGTGGCTGCTATGTCTGTTGCGCAGCGTGTTTCCGAAGAAATGGATGTAGTTCTTGGGGAAGAAGTCGGTTATAGTATCCGTTTCGAAGATTGTTCGTCGGCAAAGACACTTTTGAAGTACATGACTGATGGTATGTTGTTGCGAGAAGCGATGTCTGACCCAATGTTGGAATCATACCAAGTGATTCTTCTCGATGAGGCGCACGAAAGGACTCTGGCTACTGACATTCTTATGGGCGTGCTAAAAGAAGTAATTCGTCAGCGAAGAGATCTGAAACTTGTCGTAATGTCAGCCACATTGGATGCTGGAAAATTTCAGCAGTACTTTGACAATGCCCCTCTAATGAGTGTGCCCGGTCGTACACATCCGGTGGAGATTTTTTACACCCCCGAACCAGAGCGTGACTACTTGGAGGCCGCTATTCGCACAGTGATACAGATTCACCTGTGTGAGGACATCGAGGGCGACATTCTGATGTTCCTCACAGGTCAGGAGGAGATCGAAGAAGCATGCAAAAGGATAAAGCGTGATGCTGACAACTTGGGACCAGAAGTCGGTGAATTGAAGTGCATTCCACTGTATTCTACGCTGCCGCCAAATCTTCAGCAGAGAATCTTCGAGCCAGCTCCTCCAAAGAAATCAAATGGAGCCGTCGGCCGAAAAGTGGTTGTATCGACCAACATTGCTGAAACATCGCTGACCATAGACGGTGTCGTCTTTGTGATTGATCCAGGTTTCGCCAAACAAAAGGTATACAACCCACGTATTCGTTTGGAGAGTTTGCTGGTATCGCCAATTAGTAAAGCATCCGCTCAGCAACGAGCCGGCCGTGCTGGTCGAACAAGACCCGGCAAATGTTTCAGACTGTACACCGAAAAAGCGTTCAATAATGAAATGCAGGACAATACATACGCGGAAATATTGCGTTCAAATCTAGGTAAGAAGTGCACAGCGAGTGAAAATGACATCCTTACAATGAGTTGTACTTTATATTTAGGAACTGTTGTGCTTCAGCTGAAGAAACTTGGAATCGATGATTTGGTTCATTTTGATTTTATGGATCCGCCAGCTCCAGAGACTTTAATGCGTGCCTTGGAATTACTGAATTATTTAGCTGCATTGGATGACGATGGAAATCTAACAGAACTGGGAGCTATCATGTCGGAGTTTCCGCTTGATCCTCAGCTAGCGAAGATGTTGATTGCCAGTTGTCAGCACAATTGTTCGAATGAAATCTTGTCAATAACGGCAATGTTGTCGGGTGAGACTATAATTAATGATTTTTTTGTTATTATTTTGTTTATGTGTTTGTTGTTTGATTTTAAGAGTAATGGGCTCTATATGGACGGTTCATTGACATTATCCATCGTGTAGGTGATCCGAAATAGATTTTAGGGAACCGTTTTTGAATCTAGTGCACAAGTAAATGGAAGCAATCTTAATGCTATCTTGCTTGAAATCAATCAAGACATTCCTTATTGTACAGCCCGTACAATTCGTTGTTAAATCTCCTCCTCTAGGTGCCAATGCAGACAACCGACGGTTTGCAAAAATTAAAACACTCATTTTTATTTTGCTGTTTCTAGAGTTTTCCCTATTCTACTTAGGTTGTTGAAAAAAATAATTGGGATGATGCCTTGAATGCGATTCAAGGCGACCGCTTGGCAGACCCAGGACGAGATAGGATAGGATACGAATGTGGGTAGACGTGCTTAGGTCCGTGTGGACCCATTGTCTTGCCCAGAGGGGGGAAATGTTCCTCCTTGTACCCTTATCGCACTCATCGAGACGTTGTATTCGTTGCTGACATCTCTTCGTCCAGCCAGCCCGACATCCTAATGAACCTGAAAAAGCTAGATAGTCGGATGTTATGGATTTCTTGCAGGTCATGGAAGAAGAATTCTCCCATAGTCCTGTATAGCAGTTGGCTGAGGCTGGGGCAGTAGCAGTGATAGTGAGGAGTGTCCTAGCCGCATCCTCTGCATATGTAGTCATGGGATAGTCCCATTTTTGTTTCATGGTACTTTAGATGATTATGTCCCGTTAAAGCTCCGACTACCATCCTCAGTAGGCTTTTGCCACACTCAAGGAGTTTGTTGGTTTTAGTTCTATTTATATCGGGCCATAGCACCTTAGTAGTCTTATAGGTGCTGAGGTTAAACCACCTATTCCTAGAATTTTATCATACACCTTCCTGACATCTGCCAGTGGTGGTTGAATAAATTCGAATGCCTGGGATGGGTCGATTACGGCTCGCTTTCTGGCAAGTTCATCTGCTCTCTCATTGCCAACATTGCTGCTCATTGTCCCTGTGTCCTCGGACCCAGCTTAGAGTTATCGCGTGTTGCACGCTTAGAGTTTTGAGCTCCTCGCGGCAACCAGCTTGGACTTGATTTATTTCGAACTTGATGCTTTAATGGCCGCTTTACTGTCAATTAGAATGTTAATATCAGCCGGTGGTATTTCCAACATGTTGTACGTCAGTTTCAGAAGTGTGCAGTGTTTAACAATTCGGAGAAAATGCCCGCACCTGTGCCTGTTTGCATCTTCGATCCATCAGTGTATACTTGGATGTTCGAATTATTGATGGGTTCTCTTGTGGTGCACTCTTCCCTCGTCGGGAAATAGCATTTGAAGGGTATTTCAAAATCGAGGAAAGAGATTGTGTAGTCACTTTCGGACTGTTCTATTTGTAGTCTATTCAGTATACTACCACGTCCAATGGGACTTGACAGCCAGCATTTAGATTGAATGCTTCTAATAGCACTCTTAGCAGCGTTAGCTTGCATGTAAAGGGCAAGTGGGAGAAGGTTTTATAGTACTTCTAGGCCCGCGATCGTTGTAGTGGAGATAGCGGTTTTGTTTATCTTGAAGTAATGGTTTTTATAGCGCTCCAGCAAATAATTTTGTTCTTTTTGATTACTTGGTCGATATATCTCTGAGATCTTTTTTGGAAAAGATGCCGAAAGTAAGAACGGGTGATCTATTGCAAGATTTCGCAGCTTGGTCGGCATTCTCATTGCCTATTATGCCTATATGACAGGGAACCCACATGAGCTTCAAATTGCTGGCATTTCTTATTAGAAGGTCCCGTATGTTGCTTATTAACTTACTGTTGTGGTTGCAGTTGGAGACGGCACGAAGAACTGAAAGGCTATCAATGCATATTACCAGTTTCTTGCCAGATTTTACTACCGTTTTGGCAGCTTCGTGGATGGCTAAAGCTTCTGCAGTGAAGATTCATGTGAAATCGCAAAGAATACCTTTTTTTTTTGCCAAATGCAGCTATGGCAAAAAAGGTCTTCTCGACGGATTTCGAGAACACCTTTTTTGCCATAGCGATGTCTCTATTGATGATGGAGTCTTTCGAAAAAATAAGTTTTGGGATGATTTTTTGAAAACTTTCCGTTTGTCGCTGTTCTAGCGTGGGAAGAGCAGTTTCCACCATGATGTTGACGATACGGGGGGTGCGATAAGCGTTGATACTCCTTCTTGCTTCTTAAATTCATTAACTCTCCCTTTTTGGCTACAAAATAAGACATTCATTGATTATCTACTATTTTGAAACGTACATTTGTTTCTTAATATCAACATTAATTTATTTACTCTGTCTTCATTCACTCATTTCCCATATTATCTGCGGTGGTAGACATTAGTGCATCATCATCATCCACAATGTACATTCATATGTGCTGTTGACCGGGATTTTACAGGCGATATACAGTATCGGACAAAACTAAACCAACCCCATAAGCAAACTGATTGCTTTTGAAGTGTTTTTCTTGTATCGGGTGACAGAGAGAAGACATTTTTCCTCATTTTTTAAAGCTTATTAAACAAAACAAGCACGCAAACATAACATAATTTGTTACAATAAAAAATTCACTAAACATAGAAAGATTCATTGGACAAACAAATCAACGCGACAAAACTAAAGCACCGCTTAGGTACCAATACGAAATCTCTTCAAAAATGTTGAAAAAAAGCGTACAAAATAATTAATATTCCGTTGCAAAACCTTTCGCCTTAATTAGAGCCGTGAAACCTATTTCCATGCATCTTCCCCTGCCTCCTAGAGCGGATCCAAATTGCATTGGTTTCGGTTTATTCGTCTGCTGACTATTTCCTCCAACTTCTCTATGTCTATGGTCTAAGTCTGGAGACTGCGTAGGCCAATCTAGAACCTCGATTTTGTTGGTACCAATCTAGGTATTGACTACCTTGCTTGTTTGTTTTGAATCATCGTCCTGTCGAAACCTCCATATCAATGCCATCTCCTTTTCAGCATACCCGATTTTAGTATCTCTTAATACTTACACCCATCCATAATACCAATAATTCTAAAGACTGGCCCTATATCCCCAGACGAGTACCATCAGAGTCCATTCAGTCAGTTGCCATCTGAGTAGCGTTTGCACATTAACACCTGAACTGGACAGTTGCAAAATGGAAAACACTTATTTTTTCTGACGAATCCAAATATTACAAACAATATTCAGATGGCATCACCCGAATAAGAAGACGAGCAGGTAAAAGAATGGATCCACGAAACTGCATCTCAACCGCTTTAGTTTTGTCCGATACTGTACGTCCATAGTGTTTGCATGAGGTGGGGTCGTCTTTTGTGTGAATGGGACATATGGGGCAGATAATTCAGTCTTCGAGCATGATTTCCTAACACTCTCTCCTGGTGGTGCCCGTTAAGCAGTTGTTGGGAGGCTTAAATCGCAGGACCATTCCATGCGAGTCGGTAAGATTGCATTCACAACGTCAAAGAACCTGGGTGCCTTGTAAATTCTGCGGTCAGACCTAGCTTTTGTTTTTATAAAAGAGGTTAATTTTTAGTTTTGTCAGAACTCTTTAATATCCTTGATATGGAAGGTTGCAAGAGACATTTTCTTTAGCTACGCCTAAAGCATCATTTCTTCCGTCATTTTGCTGATACTCTTGCGCTAGCCTTGTTTTGCGTTGTAGCGCATTGTGGTATGCTTCGGGAATTGCATGCTTCTTGCACGGTTTTCTTGTGGATGGTGGTCGGTGGCCTAGGATTGTTTCCGCTACCTTTTTCAGATACAATGCAACCACATATCTTTGGAATTTGTATTCAACGTAGTTATCTCGAAGGGTCTCATTTTGTTGCTCATCGTAGGGTCTGGAAAATTCTGGTCTGCTCAGGCGTGCAATTTCAAAACTCATTTAGTCTCCTGGTGCAGCTTTCTGAAACTGGACTTGAGCTCAACAAGGAAATGTTCAGGGTTGAAGTTTGCTCAAGTATATATGACGCATAGCCCAAACCAAATACACGGTTTGCGGTTCAACCGTTCGGAGATCTGGATGCTGTGTGGATTCTTTTACGAGGGAGTCTCGTGCTACTTATTATCACATTACAGGCTGTCCTGTGTCCGACCCCTCAAATATAATCGAATCTAAAATAAAACATCAGATCGCAGTTTAAATAATTTCCTTTTTAGCCAATGCTACTGCTCAACTAATGCGTTTATTTTCTTGCAAGTGATTAGAGTTAAAATTATGTAAATGTAATAAGTTATTACATGTCCAAGCTGGGGGAATAATAAATACGTTATAACGAGGCACCTAGGTATCATTTCATTTATAAGCAGGTTAATTGCTGCGTTTAGACAGGGTGATTATTGAACATTTGTTTTTGATTCACAAGATTGCGTGAATGTACCCACTTACACGGTGTGTAATTATCTGAGAGTTATTATCACAGTTTTTCAGCATACAATTTTAAAAAAATTCTCGTATTTTAATATTTGCCTAGACAAAGTATTGTAGAAATTGTTAAGTGTTTTTTTTTTTAGCTAAACATAGTTTCATGTGCGATTACTAGCTCCACTACATTGGACTTCTATTAATTTCGCAGTCAAAACTAGACTTAAAAGCGATCTTAAATGGAAATTTAAAGTAGTGGTGCATAGATTACTCATAATCGATTACATTTTTAAACAACAACCAAAAAAATATCAATACGTAATATTAAATAAATTTGCAAGACCCATCGCACATGAAACTGAATAAAACCATAGCCCCTAGGTGTCTTAACTTCTCCTCCTTCATAATCACACACAAACCAATCCAAAAAAGACAAACCAACTATATTTGTGGGACGTAAATGTGCCCCAAAAACTGTATTTAGTCTCTCAGTGTTTTGTACGACCAAACGAAGCCAAAAAGGCTGCGGACGAAGCCAAAATGCGGTTCGCTCATATCGATGGAGATCATCTAACATTGTTGAATGTTTACCATGCATTCAAGCAAAGTAAGTTGAAAATTGTATTTTTCTTAAGAAATATTCTAACTAGTTCTTTTCTTTGTATATTAGGTAACGAAGACCCAAATTGGTGTTATGAGAATTTTATCAATTTCCGATCGCTTAAATCGGCTGACAATGTGCGTCAACAACTTGCACGCATTATGGACCGATTCAATTTGAAACGCACTAGCACAGAGTTTACGTCAAAGGATTACTACATAAACATTCGAAAAGCACTGGTGCAGGGTTTCTTCATGCAAGTAGCTCATTTAGAAAGGACCGGACAGTATCTTACAATAAAAGATAACCAAATAGTTCAGCTGCATCCATCCACATGTTTAGATCACAAGCCCGACTGGGTAATATACAATGAGTTTGTTCTCACTACGAAGAACTACATTCGTACGGTAACAGACGTTAAGCGTAAGTTATATCCTATCAATATTTTCGACATATTATGATGACTTGGTTTTTTATTGTAATCCCCAAACAGCTGAATGGTTACTGACGCACGCTCCTCAATACTATGACATGAACAATTTTCCACAGTGTGAGGCGAGAAGACAACTTGAGCTCCTGCAGACTCGTTTGGAATCAAAACAGTACCAGAAATTTTAGTTTTGTTTTTATCTTATATTCACAATTTATCTTAAGTTAATCAATCAAAACTTCAGAACTTACTCGAGTTTATACTTTTGTTTTTCTTGCAATCAAAACGAAACAAATCTGAATCAAATATTAGAACGATATGGGCGTAAAGAACCGGAACATGTTTAGTTTGTAGTTTATTTCTGCTTCATTTTATAAATAACAAAGAAACAACACCAGGGACAACCAAGGAAAACACTCTTAAATAGTAGAATTTTCTGTATACAAAATAGATCGCAATTATTCAAAAGTCTATAGATACATTTATATGTGTTAAGAATCCAGCGAAAATAAAGACCTTATTATCAAGGGAGTGGACTTATTTATGCTAAATATGCAAAAAGTACTTTTCGAAATCGTTTTGAGTTAATTTCTTCGTACTGGCAACGCAAGTTAGCTAAGAAAAATGTGAGCTGAATTCAACAAATATGTCTTTCAATAGCGGCGGTGTTTCAGACATGTCTTGTTTTTAGAACTATTTTCCACGAATAATTTTATTAAGCAAACACCTCAAAACAACAATTAAAAATGTTTATTCCGGTAGAATTTATGAAAACTACCCCAGTTAACAAATTGAGCTTTCAAATTGACAGAAAGCTTTTGAATGGCAGCTTTAGAATGCGTGTGAAAAATAAGCTCGAGTCGATTAAGGTTCGTAATACCGATGCTTGAACGCCTGTAAAGTGACTCGACTCTCAAAACGCCTTGTGTCGTTCGAGTGAAACGACTTCCATAATCGGGGTGAATATCTTCCATTTACTTTTTGTATAGTTATGTGTTATATATAACTACTACGGTTTGCAGTAAAACTAGTCTGCGAGGAGAGAAATGACGAAATCTATGTATATAGACGTGCATGTAGTATGAATGGCAAAAAGTCAACGAGAGAAACGTTTAAAATATTTTTATTGAATGGATGAGGAGACTAAAAGACGTTATAGCAATTTACATATTATTAAATAAATTTACATTATAAATACAGAACCGTACAGCGCTATCTATTAGGACTTTCAACTGGTGAATTTGTAGTTTGAAAGTACATACAGTTTGTCAAGAAAGTGTTTACACTAGGTAAAAAAATAGCATTTTCTCTTTTCCCGCTTCAATATTAGGCACTTCTAGAAACTTTATTTAACAAATTGTTTTCTTTATTTCAATACTTTGTTTTAAAAAGTAATTAACATAAACAAAACTCCATACATCATAACAATAACAACAGCAAAAAAACAAAAAGGAAAAAGGAACAAAAATTGACCTGTCAAGAAATCCTTTACACATTTTATTCCGCATTCTTTTCGCATACATAGTTCCAAACGGTACCGTTATAGCGGTTTTTTCGTTTTCTGTTTTGTAGGAGATGTAGGAAGTCGAAAGCGAAAATGTTCATTGTTAATTCTGCTGTTGAATGAGTAAGAACAATTTTTAGTGATTCATTTTAATATGCCTGGTAAGAGAATTTCGTGATGTCAATGGCGCTTTTGTAGGTATTGCAACGGAGGCCGCGAAGATGGGTTTAGCGGTAAACGAGGGTAAGACCAAGTATATGCTGTCAACGAGAAAGGGCACCCAACACCGACGTCTCGGTCAGAACGTCACAGCAGACGGATATAACTTTGAGGTAGTCAAAAACTTTGTCTACCTAGGCACCGCTATAAACTCAGACAATGACACCAGCGCTGAAATCAAACGAAGAATAACCCTTGCCAATCGCTGCTTCTTTGGGCTAAGAAAGCAACTGGTAAACAAAGCCCTCTCTCGAACAACCAAGATAACGCTCTACAAGACCTTAATCGTCCCAGTCCTGCTATATGGCGCGGAGGCATGGACTTTGTCAAAAGCGGATGAAGCTGCCCTTGGTTGCTTCGAGAGGAAAATTCTTCGTGTGATTTTCGGTCCCGTCTGCATAGACGGTGAGTGGAGGAGGAGATATAATGACGAACTATACGGGCTGTTCAGCGACATCGACTTAGCCAGAAGAGTGAAGATCCAAAGACTGAGATGGCTAGGTCATGTAGAGCGGATGGAAACCAATACCCCGGCCCGAAAAGTCTTCGAATCCACCCCCGAGGGACGGCGCAGTAGAGGAAGACCGCGACTCAGGTGGCGCACACAAGTGGAAAGGGACCTCAACGAACTATGCGTGCGAAACTGGAGACAGTTAGCTAAAGATCGAGCTGGCTGGAGACGCTTGTTGGTTGAGGCCCAGGTCCACCCCGGACTGTAGCGCTACCTTAAGTAAGTAAGTAAGAGAATTTCTTTTGACGTAAAGCATGTTATTTATAACCATTATAATGGTAAAAGTGTGAAAGAAATGACCGAGATGTTTGGTTTATCTATAAAAACCATTTACAATATAATTAACCGAGCAGAACGTGAGAATCGGTTAGAAAATATTGCACCAAAAGGAAGGCCAAACAAGTTATCGGACAGAAAGCGTTGTTTGCTAAGAAAAGTGCATGAAAACCCTCAAATATCCATTCGAGCTTTGTCCAGAGAAATAACCCAAGAATGTGGTGCAGAAGTTTCCCACGAAACTGTAAGGCAAGTGCTGATAAAAAATGAGTACACATCAAGAGTTGCACGGAAGAAACCATTACTTTCGTCTCAAAATGTACAAAAACGCTTATCATTCGCTACAGACTACAGCATGCAACCGAACGAGTACTGGGATGATGTTAAATTGTGTGATGAAACAAAAATAATGTTGTATTACAACGAGGGGCCCAATAGAGTGTGGCGCAAACCTTTAAAATCGTTGCTTAACATGAACATCATTCCAACCGTTAAATTCGGTAATTTATCTGTGATGGTGTGGGGGTGCATATCTAGCAAGGGCGTCAGGGACATAGTTTTAATTTAAATTCCATGGACGCAAAGAAGTACTTGAGCATTTTGCAAACTGATTTGCTTGCTACTGCCATCGATTTTGGTTTTAATGGCGGTGTTAACGGCAGAAAACCCACAATTTAAGTTCTATCAAGAGAACTATCCGAAACACAAAGAACTTACGATGAAGACGTGGCTGCTTTACAACTGCACCGAAGTATTGGATACACCAGCTCAGAGCCCAGACCTTAACCCAATAGAAAATCTATGGGCACATTTGAAAAAGAAGGTAGCAAAAAGAAGCTCCAAAAATAGAAACCAACTGATACAATACATCAATGAAGAATAAGCTAACATTCCAAATAATTATGATGTAAAAAAGGTAATTGGATCAATGACAAAGCGGCTAAAGGGGGTTATTGATGCTAAAGGTGGTCACACCAAATACTAACATGCGAATTTTGCAAAATAAGTTTATAATTAAGTATAGTATTAAGATGTGTAAAGACTTTCTTGACAGGTCAATTTTTGTTGATTTTTTCTTTTTGTTTTTTTGTTGTAGTTATTGTTATGATGTATGGAGTTTTGTTTATGTTATTTACTTTTAAAACATGAAGTATTGAAATAAAAAAAAATTGGTTAAATAAAGTTTCTAGAAGTGCCTAATATTGAAGCGGGAAAAAAAATGCTATTTGTTTACCTTGTGTAAACACTTTCTTGACAAACTGTGTATATCGCCATGTGACATCTGTAACAAACCATTTAATGCTCGTAAAATTCTGAATATGGGTGTTTTCATAAACGTGGGAAATCTGCGCTAGTACAATCGCATTTCTTTTATCATGCGTTTTTTAACACACACGGTGCAGAATCTCTGCATACTGGCTTTAGTACAAAATATTTTTCTTCCAATCGACCCGTTTTGCAGTAAAAAATTAATGACTACAATCTGCCCGATATCGATGAGCTATTGACGTTTATGAACAGTAAGTACTGCAGTTCACCTAAGTTAGTATGGTATATCTGCATAAATGAACATGGATAACGCAGTCCTTTGTTAGTTGTTAGCCTATGATTTTGAATATTTATTTCATAATTCGTGGTAAATTCATTGAATTGTGGGTTGTGACTTTTCTGTTACATTGCGGTATAACGTTCCTTTAGTACAGTAATCCCCGGTTAGTTGCGTCGGCTAAAATGCACATTTTCAGTGCACGTAACCGAGGAACGCAATTACAAGAACCCCGCTTATTTGCTTTGCACACGCAATAAAGAAAACCACGCTTTATTACATTGAAATCGCAATAAATCGTTTTTTTAAATAATGTATTAAAAAGCAGAGCCAATGAAACACAACAATTGTAAATAAACACGTTTAATTAACGAAAAAGTGAAAAGAAGATACATATGTATGTACATTCATATGTAAATATATTCAGTCTTTTGAAAAGGAACAAGGAATTCATTATATTAAATACGTACTAAGTACTACCCAGTAGGTATGTACATTTGTTTAAGAACTGGTGATTGGTGAAAAAATCTGTTATTTTCGCTTGCAAATTTTTCTTAGAAATTTTGCTTACTCCTCCATACTTTCCAGTTCGGATGTAAATTCATTATCGCTTAATAAGTACTTGCGGAGAATATTCAACGAACTTATTGCTTCTTGAACGGAAGGAGTGTTTTCAAAAACATCGTCTTCTCTACCTGCGTCCATATCTTCTTCCGACATTCTTCCTGATTTTATTTAAACTGAAAACACGAACCTTTTTTTTTATTGCGTGTGTTCAATTATCCAGGAGATTTTGTATGCAGTTTTACGAAAAACTTAACGTTATTCAATGCAATTAACCGGGTAGCGCAGTTAAGAGGGTACGCATTTAAACGGGAAAAGTTATGTACACATTTATTTGCTACGTTTTTCGATTAATTAAACGAGGAACGCAAGTAAGCGAGCGCCAATTATCCGGGGATTACTGTAGTACTATCGCGGATCGTATCCAACCAGAGTCATGCTTATAAAGGGTGGTTAAATTTTAAGGGCCGATGTTGATTCTGAATAAAACACAAATTATTTGGGAAATTATTGTCATTTCTTTTTATTATGATAATATTGGTATGGTTCAATTATGTATGGAACAAAATATCGGCCAAATGGTCGCCGCGACCTCGGCGGCACACCTCCATCCGACGGTCCAAATTTTCGATGACGCTGAAGCATAATTGAGGTTCTATGCCGTTAATGTGCCGAATTATCTCATCCTTTAGCTCTTGAATTGTTGCTGGCTTGTCGACGTACACCTTTTCTTTCAAATAACCCCAAAGAAAAAAATGTCAAATCACATGATCTTGGCGGCCAATTGACATCGCCACCACGTGAGATAACACGGGCATCTTTTTTGTCGCGCAAAAGAGCCATTGTTTCGTTAGCTGTGTGGCAAGGGGCACCGTCCTTTAGAAACCACATATCGTCCATATTCATATCTTCCAATTCGGGCCATAAAAAGTTCGTTATCATTTCACGATAGCGAACACCATTCACAGTAACTGCCTGACTGGCCTCATTTTGGAAAAAAATACGGCCCGATGATGCCGCCAGCCCATAAACCGCATCAAACAGTCATTCTTTGTGGGTGCATTGGTTTCTTTCGACAATCACTCTTGGATTATCATTCGCCCAAATGCAGCAATTCTGCTTATTGACGAATCCACTGAGGTGAAAATGAGCCTCATCACCGAAGATGATTTTCTTCGAAAAATGATCATCCACTGTTGCCATTTCTTGCCACCATTCTGACCATTGACGACGCTTGAAATGGTCAAGAGGCTTTAGTTCTTGAGTCAATTGCACCTTGTAAGTATTTATACATAATGTTCATCAACGACGAGCGTGAGAGGTGCAATTGTTGGGCACGACGACGAGTTGAGGTGGACGGCTCTTCAGCCACACTATCGGGAACAGCAGCAATATTTTCTGCAGTACGAGATGTACGAGCATGCACTGGTGTTTTCACATCTCCTACAAACCCGGTTTGCTCAAATTTATGCACGATTTTTCCGGTTGTACGCACATTTGGACGATTAAATTGACCGAAAAAATCACGAAGTGCACGATATGCATTTTGATTTGAACGCCCGTTTTCATAATAAGCCTGAATAACTTTAACGCGTTGGTCAATTCTGTATCTTTATAATTACTTATGATCTGTGTTTATTGCTTTTTTCAGTACATATGTAGATACGTACCGGATCTTGATCAGTCGAAAAATGCAAATTTAACCCCAAAACAAGAACAGAAAATATTGTTGAATTAATTAAATACTGTTGTGAGACTTTCACGTGAAATACCACAAAATCAAAACTTTTGTATTTCGACAATTTCCTTACGTCTATGCCGCTGCGGCCAAACAAGGGCTTGTTAATGTCCGACAAAATCGCATACCGAACTGCAAACTGCCAACGGATAAAGAGATTTCCAAAAAAGAAAACGGGTACTCGGAAAGACAATAAAGTTGTCACACTTGATTCAAATTTTGTGGGTGAGTTGCCCAAGTCACAAGGTTCAATATACGACACAGTGAACAAAAGCTATGTGCCCATTTACCGAAGTGTTGTGCAAGATTGCGATGAAAGCTAATTCAAAACGACGATCCATAGAACCTCAAATTCCATCCAAAAAACAAAACGGTTCAGCCTAACATGTCCCTCCAGAAGCTATGCGACAAGACCAAGTTGACTATTGGCTTTTATGGCCTGAGAAGAGGATTAGCTACAAGTATCCTAACTATCACAATAATAATAACTTGGGTGGCGTTACACCCTGTAGAGGGCCAGGCCTAGCTTCTACAGCAACCACTCGTGTTCTGCGTGCTATTGTTCTCTCACGAGTGGAAGGGACCTACAGTTTTATGCCGACTCCGAACGTCCAAATTTGAGAAGCTTTTTCTAGGCAGTTTTTATAGACAGTCAGTGAGTCGAAAGAGGTGGCGCAGTGAAAATTTATTTGTGGTTGTATTGGAAATCAAACCTAGACACCGAGGTTCAAGAGCGTAGGGGTCGACGCACATACCCACAACGTCAAGGCCGCCACTATCACAAACGATCTGTGAAAAGTAATTTGCTTCAAAGCTTTTCATACATATACCACAGATGAACAATATGAATCTGTAACATATCTCTCACACTCCCTCTCTTCATTTATTGAGCTACTTAATAAAAAAAATGCAAGACTAAAAATACGTCTTTTTTATTTATTAAAAACCTTTTAAAAATCAGCTTTTTAAAGAAATATATGTTGTTGAGTTATAAAGGGTTAACTTATTATCTTTGGATGACGAGGATAGAAGATCCATGGTAATACGTCTACTGAGTATTTTGGTTAACCCTAAAACTATCTATAAAAAACTATCCATCCCTGGAGGAACACTTACTCCGGGGTCCAGAAAACCCCAATCGATTTGTATTTTCTACACTGGAATCTGATAAACGATATAAACAATGACGGTACACTTGAAAATAGCCCATAATGAGATGCCTATGGACATTGCCTAGAATGGTGCGAATTGCTCATGGCGTTGGACCCCAATGTAGGGTTTAAGGGGGATGGAGTAGTGTACAAATTCTTCCGAGACAACCTTAGCGCCTGTGACTGCCGAATTTTTGCATTTAATGCCTGAGTGAGCTGGAACCCATATGATGATCCTAGATGCTTTCTTAGGTAGGTAAGTAGGAAGTGGCATTAAGGCCAGAGTAGGCCCATTGTACCGCCACGTGGGTGTTCGGACAGGGAGAAGGAGATGAAGGTGGTTTATGACAGCCAGTTGGTTTTCTCAGCATATTTGAATAGCGCTTTGACTGGTATTTTTCTGATGTCGTTTAGACTGTCGAAGCAGTAGCAACCTATGTTTTCCTCCTCCTCTTCGCCTAGGCAGCTTCTAGAGAAGTCGTTGGAAAATAGACGTGGTTGTTTTGCGTGAAGTAGGCTGTGTCCGGTGATTATACCCACTGCAGTTAATTTTGGATCTCTTTAAGGAAATAAGATCACTTTTAGGATCATTATTGTGCCAGATTTGTTTTGAAATTCGACAGGTACCACCACCAGTCGACCATCTGGCGTTGACTTTCTTTTCGTAGAGATTATTGAGCTGTAGCTTGAAGGTAGTAATAGGGGTACCTACGTTACAACAGATGCTATCAACTGGCAGTTCATCAGCTTTGCAATTTTCCGGTATGTCTCTATGGCCTGGCACCCAGCACAGGCGAATGGTGAACCGTTCGGATATCTCGTTAAGAGATGCACGGCAGTCGATTACTAGTTTAGAGTTTATAGAGAACGATGGCAGGGATTTGATTGCTGCTTGGCTATCAGTGAAAATGCAGATATCGCGTGCGGATATTACGTTCCATCTTAGCCAGGACAGGTCTTCGCTATCTTAACACATGATGCTATCTTACCCTCGTCTATTTCGGGGAGAAGGAATTCTCGTCTACCATCGTCCAGATTGAGTAAAACATTCTGCCTCACAGCAGTATTTGGGACCTCGTAGCCGTTTACAGCCTACAGATGTGATCTTTCCAGATTCTCAATATATTCCGACTCTACTACCCGTTGTCCACTTTCGCCCGAACTTAATATACATTTAATAATTGCTTGCAATTTTCGGAAATTCCTATCATAACCCCTCTCCATCTCTCATCCTCGATCATGGGCTAAGTTTCTATTCGATATATCCTCTTAAGCAGGAAGATCACTAGTGTGAAAGCTCCTGTAGTAGCCGAAATTAGACATGTATGTATAATAAAGAAATTTCCCTATCATCAGAGAATTTCATTACTTGAATAACATTCAAACATTCAAACAAACAGTTGTACAGTCTTCCGAAAACAAATGTGGTACAACTAAAATATAAAACTTTTTGAAAGAGGACGCAGAAAACCCTTGTATTACATACATGCATTTATCACAATCGGTTGAGGGAAATATCCCAAACCATATCATCACCAAATAAAAACAATTGACGAACAACAATCACAGTTGTCAGTAATTTTGAATAAAATCTGAAATTTCCCGGCAACAGAGTTCAAACGTTTTTCAGTTCCTACGCCACTGTTATGAGAATCTCATCGCTCACCAATTGTACTAGAATTTGATGATTGTCAGCGAATTTCTCCCCATTTGACAGCTGTGATTGTTTACGTTTCCCAAGTGTTTGAAACGTTTGGTTGGTTAAAGAGATTAAATGTTGCTGTTAAAAGTTTCAGTACATAGAGAAAATGGTAAATATAACATAACCGTCTACAATATCCATGGATTTATATTTTCATCAAATTTAAGTCTTTAATTGATAAAAGCTATCAGCAACTGGTTCATTTAAACACAATCGACTGCAACCAAGGAGCAGTCAGAGCAGTCCGATACAATGGTAATATGTTTGATCATCAAGAAGCTGTAGTTATCTGATTCTTTTATTATATTAGTTGATGGCGCGTATTGTCTGTCTTGTGGATCAGATAAAAAAGTCAAGCTATGGAATCCAGACACCGGCCTTCTTCTCAAGACATATGGTGGCCATGCAGATGAGGTGACCGATGTTGCCGGTAGTTGCGATAGTTGTCACATAGTGACCGCAAGTTTGGACAAGAGCATCATTTATTGGGATGTCGCAACGGGGCAGCAATTGCGAAGGTTACGAGTGCACGCCGGTGGTGTCAAATGTGTTCGTTTCAATGAAGATTCATCAGTAGCAGTCTCAGGTTCGCGAGATAACACAGTGATGTGTTGGGATATCAGAACGCGCAAATTGGAACCAATACAAATAATGAAAGATGCCAAGGATTGTATTACATCGATTATTATTGATGATCATAGGATTATCACATCATCTCTGGATGGGTGTGTACGTTTTTACGATATACGAGCTGGAGAGATGATTTGCGATGACTTGGGAGTAGCGGTTACTTACATGGTACAAACGAAAAAGTCAAATTGCAGTGTGGTTGCCTGTCTGGATGGAAATGTGCGTTTGCTCGATAACACAGATGGAACTCTGCTCTCCGAATATGAGTGTGAAAATAAGGAGCAATATCACATTGAGTGCGGCATTACATCGAATGATCTTCAAATAGTTTCTGGGTCAAGTGAAGGACAAACAATTGTCTGGGATTTGTTAGAAGGGACAGTTCTTCAAAGAGTGCAAGTTGGTACGTTTCGTTGTTGCTTTGTTTTATTGTTTTTTAAATGCTTTCATTTTCCAGCCTCAAGCGGTGGTGTTGTCCATTCACTAGCAACACATCCCTCGGGTAATAAAATGTTAATGGCGAGGAAAAGAGAGATGTTTGTCTTTGGAATGGAATCAGAAAAGTAAATGTTTTTTTTTTCAAGGAAATGTATTTATTTCGCTTTATGCAATAAAAAAATAACGGTTTATATTGTGGTGTCCAGCAAAGGTGGAAAAGCACCATATCATTTTAACATACTGTGTTTGCATTGAAAATTTCAATCCAATAACCGTCGGGATCCTTAATGAAAGCTAAGCCCTTCATACGACCATCATCCGGTTTCTTGACAAATTCCACTCCTTGTTCCTCAAACCTTTAGCAGAGAAAAAAAAATTCAGCCAAATAAAGGATAATTGATTATCATATTTACTCACTTCTTGCATGCAGCATTGACATCTGGAACCATTAATCCGATGTGTCCATAACCCCTGGGATCTGAGTTACCAGTGTGATATTTCTGATCTGGATCGTTCTCTGTTCCCCAGTTGCTATAAATGGAGGAGATTCAAGTGATTTATCTCTGATGGCAATATCACTCTTACTGTGTTAATTCCAATGTAGCTTTGCGACTCATAGCCCACTGAGTTCGCTGTTTGTTATCAGAAGGCACTTCAGATGGACTCTCATATCTACAATAAAAACAAAAATCAGATGTAATGCGTCATTAGTGTGTGCAATATTTAGTAAATTACCCCATGAAGTACAGTGAAAATTTTGCCTCAGGAAAGTCTAACTTTTGAAGCAGAGTCATGCCAAGAACGCCAGTGTAGAATGGCAACGACTTTCGTGGATCTTTTATGCGGTACATAGTTTGTTGAAATAGAAAATCCTAAGAAAAAAATTATAAATTGCAAAGATTTTCCAAGATTTTGGTTTACCAACCTTTGTGGAAGGATCTGCGGCCTTGCATAACTCATTTGCTTCCGTGTTACTTAAACCTGTTACTTCAGCCATAATTGTCGAAGGTTTAGACGTTCTTTGAAGATTCGAACCCGGAGGATCTGGATTATTTATAGTTCTAGCAGTACCCACCGCACCTTGTATCACTTTACGAAGAAATGACACTATGTTTCTTGGAAGTGTCATAATTCTCAAATTTTGTTTCCAATTCGCTGAAATTATGACACTCATGACAGAAGTAGAAACCCAATGTCAATGCAGGCCCAATTTAATGGGCAACTTTCATTGCATCGTCTTCTTAGTTTGGAGAAGTAAATTTGTTTGAATTTGAACGATAAACAGATGGATGTGTGTATGCACACACAATGTATGATTAAATATGTGTACATAGCTCTCGCTCTCGAGAAAAACATGCACGCTGGCGATACTGCCGAATGCCGATGATGCCACTAATGGTATGGCAGCCGACATTGCCGTGGATACGCTGCAGGGACCTACCTGAACGAGGAATCAGCCAATGGCCGATACGGGCAGGGCCAAATTTCTCGTGCGTCCCGAGTAATTATCTGAAAACTTTGGAGATAAAAGTGAGTAAGAGCACCAATCAACCACCTCTACTAGCAGACACGTGCGGGGTGTCTTACTCATCGTATATTTTGCCGTCTGTAAGAGTATTCATATGGAGACAAAATGCTCCACAAGGAAGGTGCGGAGGATGAAAGTAAATAGAGAAAGGGAGGAGCTGGTGGCCCACATCCAGACCCTCTAGATCAACGCCAGAAAAACTATTATTTTACTTTCACTGTACACCTTATTATATATATTTACTGAAGGCCGGAAGATCGGACAAAAAAACTGCACTACAGCAGCAGCAGCAATAATAACTACAACAAGTGAAGCAACCAGCGGCAGCGAATAAGGAGAAATGAACTCCAGGGGGACCCCACTGTGTTACTGGTCAATATTGAGTTCAAGCTAGATCTGCTTGTAACCGATAGGCTATCGTATCCCGTCTGTGAGTCCCGATTGGCAGACAACTGAAGACTTTGGTAGAGTGCACTCGATCCCATGCAAGCTGTGCCTCATCATCATCATCTTCTGACCCGCATGATCCACTACAGGGGTAGCGCACGAGAGATCTCCAGGCCACTCGATCCTCCGCCATCGACTCTAACTTATCAGGAGTTATGCGCAAGCGCAACCAGCATGTTTTTGGACTTGGTCCAACAACATCGTCCTGGGTCTGCCCAGCGGACGCCACCTGATGGAATCGCATTCAAGGCACGCCTCGGAAGTCGTGATGCTGAGGAAATTCGTGCCACATGACCGAACATCGAAGCATAGCTCTTTCCGTTCGAAGAAGCAGCTGCTCTACATTGAGTTTCTCGCGTACTATCGTGTTTCTCATTCTATCCCGCCGAGCAACTCCCACAACAGCACGAAATGATCTCATTTCGGCAGCTGGTATTCGCGATCGTATTCTTTCGGTCATTACCCAAATTTATGACCATAGGTGAGAGTTGGAACAAATACTGAATTGAAAACCGCTAACTTGGCTTTCCTGATTACAGATCTTCCTACAGGAAAGCACTCAGCATTACTCCTCCCATCACTAGTGAAAAAAAACCCGTGATACTTGAGCTTCTCCACCTGCTTCCATGGTATAGACTGAATGGCCCTCTAAAAATTACAATCACTCTCATACTCCTGCAGAACACTCCACAGTATACCTCGAGGAACTTGGTCGTTTGCCTTTTTACAAATCTACAAAACAGCTGTAAATCGGTTTTGGAATACTCCCATGCCTTCTCGAGTACCATTCTTAAAGTTTAAAAGCTGGTCAGTTATACTTCTGAAACACAGCGTACATTTTCCCGGAGAGACTTAAAAGAGATATGGTAGTTGGTGCAATCTCTTTTACCCCCCTTTTTGTAAAGAGGTACACTCACCCTCAGATTGGCAGTCGCTAGGTGTCTCAGGCCACCTTAATTGCCTATAAATGTGAAATAAATGTGAGATAGCGTGCACTTGTGTTGACTTTCCCGTACAGTAATTTATTTTGACAGTAACCCTAATAAATATATATATCTATCTCCCTCCCTCCACCTATTAACTTTTCCGATCCGCGACCTTCGCTTTATGGCGAACGGTTATACCTTTCCTCAGCCGAGAATAATTATGAAGTTTTAGCAGACACTATAAATTTGGGAGCCAGTGCCGAAATCTCAAAAACAAAATACCCCAAATTTGTAATCATAGCCCCCAAAAATGAAAACCAACCACTTTCAAGTACAGTGTTTTTCTTCTCAACAAAGGAATACGAAAAAACTGCCCAACTGTGTGATGAAAACATCCTAATTCTCAAATAAGTCTGAAACAATCGCAAACAAATACCTTAACATTTCCAACCTCGCCCAGTAACAGGCAAACTGCATGCAAATTTAAGTTCATCAAAAGGTGTGGTATATGAAGAGGAAAACCCCACATCTGATGTACAAGACAATGAATAACTGCACAACACGTATCCGTAATCAAAGGTCGTAGACTTCTCTGGCTGGATCTCTGGCGTCGCCCCCTCCAGCCAAAGAGGCCCACGGCCAAAAATAAACAACCAACAACAAAATCCAACAAAATCCGCCAAGGCTAATACAATAACCTCCTCTCTTTGGACATCCTAGTCCAAAAAAAAACAACCCGGAAATAATCGGCCTGCAAGAAACTAAGATTCTTTTATAGAAAGCGCCGACAAAATAGTTGCTTAGTATTTCAACAACAAACAACACGAGCGGAATAAAGACAACAGCTTTTCTGTTAAATTCTCACATCCTACACACTTACCCAAGTTATAATTACACAAGTTGTCAAGTGGCAATTCTTACGCAAACACTAAGAATTAATTATTCAAAAACGGATCAAGGCGTAGTTAAGCAGGAATATCTCAATCTGGAATCAAATCGCCTGCCGCACAATATTGTCTAAGGTGACTTCAACGTCAATAACACCACGTGGGGCACCCCACACACAAATAGCGGAGGGATAGTTGTAGCTGTTCTCCCACACATTACTCAACAAGAAACACCTTCACTGTCATAGATAAACAAACGATTGCAGTCAAATCTCGGGTTCCATCCATGAATAACCAAATATTAACAAAGAAGCCGCATCAGACAAATTACAAGACATGCAGTCTCCAGTTCAATTCCATCTTCTCACCCTCTCCGCAAAGCCGAAAACCAGATCTGGTTTAACGTGGAGATACAAATTTTAACAACGGAGAAAAGATATGCCTGGCTCGAGGTCCGATGCAACCCAAAAGCAGCCAAGACCAAGCGCAAAGTACGCGAAGCAAAAACAGACGCTTTGACCAATTTTGTTTGCTACCATTAACTCAACAATGGAGTCCACGACGCTCTGGATAAAGATCAAGTTCATAAGCGGAAATCTTTAGCGAAGCAGTATCACGGCTATCAGGAAAGACTCGACAACAGTTAAGGATCCATATGAAATCGGACAACTTCTTGCAGCAAAATGTGCGGAATACAGCTCAAACGCAATTTTCCTCCTCATAAAATTCGAAAAAACGTGAAAATAAATAACATTTCAACAATTTCAGAATTGAAAATTACTTTTTCGGAGATGATGGAATCTCTCATGACAACTTAAAGTTCAACATCTGGCTAGGATAAAACAACCTTTAACATGTTAAAAAAGTTGCCTACTGTGGTTTTATCAAGACTACTGCAACTAAACAACAACATATTGCAAACTGTAATATTCCAAAATAATTCCAACGCCAAAACCCAACTCCGACTCCTCTCTGTTCTGTCGAAATTATTTGAAAAAATAATTACAAACAGAATTAAATGGACTGCAGAAAAATGTCTTGACCACAACCAACATGGCTTCAGACTTTTAATAGGCATAAACACGCTGCACCTGCTTCATCAAGCAATAGCCTCTCGAAATCACTCAGTGCTATTATCTATAATATAATAATAATATGGGTGGTGCTACAGCCCGTAGAAGGCCAGGGCCTAGCTTCTCAGTAACCACTCGTGTTGTGCGTGCTATTGTTCTATCACGAGTGGAAGGGACCTACAGTTTTCTGCCGACTCCGAACGGCCAAGTTTGAGAAGCTTTTTCTAGACAGTTTTACTCTTTGAGCATTGTCAATGACTCGATAGAGGTGGGGTCGTGAAAAGTATTTCTTGTCGTACCAGGAATCGAACCTAGACAGATTGGTCCAAGAGCGTAGGAGTCGACGCACATACCCACAACGCCACGGGCCACCACAGTGCTATTATCTATGGATTCGGAAAATGCCTTTGGGGGTTACTAACTATAAAGTTATAGAACAACTACAAGACTGGGGAATAAACTCAAAATTATTAAAAATCATATGGTTCATGTCCAACAGAACAATACAAGTATGTGTATATGGCCACTATTCATCAGACCACAAAATTGAAAACGCCATTCCACAAGGACCCCCATTTCGACAATACTTTACGCAAATGTCAATTCTCTGCTTAGAGAAATAAAAACAGACGATGGACATATAAAAACCATATTAACGTTTGCCGACAACATTTTCGTATTTGGCTCCAGAAATCCAGAAAAAGTCAAGCTCTTTAATATATGTCAAGCAATAACACAGGTGCGAGGCTTACTTACTCAATAGGCCGACGACCCATGCAGGGTCCGAGCCTGAGCAATTGCTGCCTTCAATCGTTGACGGTCCTGGGCACGCTGCTTCCAGTCATCAAGACCAAGCTTTCTTGCATCCGCGATTACTTGGTCTTTATACCTGAGATTCGGTTTTCCTCTCCTTCTCGAACCAGCAGGCGAAGATTCGAAGACCCTCTTTGCTGGAGCATTGTGTTCCATGCGCTCGATGTCGCCGAACCAGTGCAGTTGACGGATTTTTACCTTTCGGACTACCTTCACATCCTGGTACAGCTCGTAGTGTTCGCGGTTATGTCTTCTCCTCCATTCGCCTTCCTCGCTGACGGGACCATATATCCGACGTTGAATCTTTCGAAGGTGCCAAGAATCAGCTCTGCAGTTTTGCTTAGGGTTCAGCTTTCGGCTCCATAGACCAGGACTGGCAAAATAAGAGTTTTGTAGAGCATGATTTTGGTCCTTCGAGTTAGGAGTTTTAAGCCCAGTTGTTTTGACAAACCGAAGTAGTACCGGTTGCCAAGGGCGATTCTACGTAGAATCTCCACTGTGATGTCGTTTGTGGAGCTCCGAGGTAGACAAACTCCTTTACTACGTTGAAATTGTAGCTGTCGATCGTGAGGTTTTGTCCAAGGTGGTCTGCGACGGAACGTTTTCTGGTCGACAGCATATGTATATTTTGTTTTGTACTCATTGACCTTGAGACCAGCTCGTTTCATCTGTTCTTCAATCGACGTAAAAGCCTCCACTACGGCACGTTGGGAACGCGCGACGATGTCGATATCATCTGCGTACCCCAACAGTTAGACCGACTTGTAGAAGATAGTGCCTTCCGTATTTACAGCTGCCCTCCGTACTATCTTCTCCAGTACCAGATTGAAAAAATCACACGACAGCGCATCTCCTTGCCGAAATCCAGTGCAGGTTTCAAACGGTTCGGAAATCCTGCACGGTGCATCGCGTGTGTGATAGCGTGGTGCGACACAACCGGATCAGTTCTCCCGGAATCCCATCATTCTGCCATGGCATCGAATAGTTCCTTGCGATGAATGCTGTTGTATGCGGCTTTGAAATCAATGAAAAGGTGGTGTGTATCGATTTGAAACTCGCTCCAAGGCTTGCCTTAGTGTGAAGATTTGGTCTGTAGTCGATTTGCCGGGCCGGAAGCCTCATTGGTACGTGCCGATTATTGCAGTGCAAAACGGCTTTAGACGTTTACACAGTACGCTGGACAGGATCTTGTAGGCGACGTAGAGCAGGGATATAGCTTTAGAGTTGTTGCAAGAGGTAAGATAGCCTTTTTTGTGGATGGGGCATATGGAACTGATATTCCAGTCGTCAGGCAAGCGTTCGTCTTCCCAAATTCTACAGATGATCTGGTGCATGCTCCCTACCAGAACATAGTTACCGGCATTGAAGAGAGCCTGAAGCCGTTGCAGCGCTTTTTGGTATGCCTGTGTCGGTTGCACTTTCTTCTGATCACACTCGCCATCATACCAGGGGTTTATTGTCGGGGGTGGTAGGTAGCTTAAGTTAGTTACCGCTACTTCTTTGATGGCCGAGCGGCAATGCAATTACCTCTAGTTGGTATTCGACTTAGGCGTACCGAAGAGTCTCTCGCTTAATTGCTCTTCGTAGTCTCTGGTAGTCTCCGGTGTACTCAAGCATCTAATGTCAAAACTCCACTTTGTTGGCTCGTTCAGCTTTCTGACATTGGTCAGTCGAGCTCTGAATCGCGCTTCTACGAGGAAATGGTCAGAGGCGACTTTTGCCCCTCTGAATGTTCGCACATCCAGGATACTTGACGCATGTCTTGCGTCAATGAGCACATGGTCGATTTGGTTGGCGGTTCGACCGTCCGGAGATCGCCAGGTTGCTGTGTGGATTCTTTTGCGAGGGAACCTTGTGCTGCTTATGACCATTTTACGTCCTGTAGCAAAGTTAGTGAGTCGGAAGCCGTTATCTGTTGTCGTGTCGTGGAGGCTGTGCTTTCCGATCACTCCGCCAAAGATGTTTTCCTTAACGATTTTGACATTGAAGTCTCCGAGCATGATTTTGACACCGTACTCTGGACAGCCTCCGTAGGTACCATCCAAAAGGTCGTAATAGTCCTCTTTGACGGAGTCTTCAGCCTCATCGGTAGGGGAGTGTGCACATATAAGGCTGATGTTGTAGAATGTGTCTTGGATACGGATCACAGCCAGGCGATCGCTTATCGGTTTAAAGTCGATGACCTTCGACCTTAACCGTTTTCCCGCAACGAATCCGCATCCAAATATATGCAACCTTTTGTGACAGCTGTAATATATGTCGCACTCTTTCTTCTTAATTTCTTGTCCTATCCATCGTATTTCCTGGATCGCAGTAATATCCGCCATGTACTGCGTGAGGATCTTTTTCAGTTTATGAGCGGCCCCTGGAGTGTAGAGTGTTCTTACAATCCAGGAGCACACTCGCAAATCGTTGTCCTTTTTCGCGCCGTGTCGTCGTTGTTTTGATGCCGTCCGTAAATCCGATTAAGTTTGCTCTCTCGTTACGGTTTGCGTTTTATGTGTGGGGGTTGTTAGCCCGCACAACCACATGCATACATTAGTTCACCTCACAACGGGTGTCGCGAATTCTATCCAGGGGCGCCGCAAGGAGGCTGTATGTCAACTTGATCTATGCATCGACAAGGATCGTTGCTGGCATCCCGCCAAGTTGAGAGCGATCAGCAACTTTGCCCTGTTGTGCGCACAGACCCTACACCCCCAGTGCGAGTCTACCCGTAGAAAAAATCTAGGACAAGAAAGGCTTAACAAATCCCTAAATCTGTTAAAGATTATTTTACAAACACATAAGGGACGTGCCACACTACATGGGTTCTCTATTTACACAAACCGAACAAACAACAACGACCAACTGATCCAAAAGAAAAACAATGCTCTACTGCGAATAGCCACAGGAGCCTTACCATCTACTTCTATCGGTAGCTTATTAGCTGAAACAAACACTTCATCGACATAAAAAGAATGGCTGTATACAAAATTTCATAGTTAGATGCTAAGCACCCACTATACCAAGTATGCTGAACAGGTTGAAAAGGTTTAATTTTCAACTCCATCCGACGCCTTACAGACTTAAATATTCCTATTTCAATAGCGTACAATTATGAAATAGTTAGCTCACCTTGGCTATTCCCAAAAAGGAACATTAACATTTCTCTAAACATGTCTCTAACAATGCCGAAGGAAAATACTGCGCCGGTAGTCTATGTATAGGAAAAGGTTTTTCGAAATCATCGCAGTTGAAGAATTCACTGCAAACGGTACAACAAGCTATTGTGTGTACAGGTACGACAACAGATGCAACAAGATTCTACCTCAAAAACTGACTATACCCAACCAAAGTCCATTTATTGGTGAAGTAATGGCATTAGTAGACGCACTTGAAATCACCCGAGACACGACGGATACAACTGCTATTTTTAGTGATTCGCTGAGTGCTTACTTAGCATAATAAATAACAAAGTTAAGACTCATATCTTTCAATATATACGCGTAATAATCGCATCCCATAATTTTTATTTGTCAATTACTCCTAGACTATTTAGACCATTTTCTTCAGAAGAGTGAAATCATTGCTGTTAGATTTAAATTATAAAGATGTCGTTGACTTTTTGTATAACACTTTGCTGGCCCATTTTCAAATCTTCCCATAGAACCCAGTTATATTCAACACATGTTTGTATTTTTTTTTTTTCAAAATTAAGATTTCGTGGGGTTTTCTTCTTTAACTTTGGTTGAATGTGCAATATAACCCAGTTTATTGCCATTATGTAAGAGTACTCATTTAAGACTGCGTTTCGATGAGTCTATAAATAAACGCCATTCATTTAAGTATTCGTTTTTTAATGCCATTGCAGCATCTAAACCAGAAATATTGTTGCAAAATACATTACAGCCAGAATAGACAGACTTCTTAAAGTCTTATGAAAGTTATGTGCAACTAGTACAAAAATATGGACAATATGTAGATGTATCTCAAAAACTAGAGCTGTTGGAGAAAAGCCGAATAAGATTGAAATCAGAAAAAAAATAGGTTTGAAATCAGCGACCTCGAATTAGTAAGAAACAGTTGGAAAACCTTATGCAACAGAAAAAAAACATGATTTTGTTGACCAGTGTTGCAGATACATATATCTACCATGTACATAAATTGGTGGTTTTTATTTTCAAAATGTCCTTATTTTAGAGATATTTGGGGAAGAGGGTGAGCTTCAGAGCAGAGTACATGTTACATCAGCAATTTTGACCAAACCTTGGGGGTTGGAAAAGGAATAACCCTTTGCGATTTAATTTCAGTTCCGATTTCATCTTTTTTGTTTGAATTAATCAATGGGTGTATGTATGAGTATGGTGCAGTTTGTTTATTTGTTATAATTTGCGCTTGCCTAGGTTTTACTTATATCTACCCATACATATAAAGGGAGAAAGGGAGAGGAAGTACCTGTGCACATTGATCTTAAATATCTGCGTAATGTGGGACGTATTGGGCTGGGAAAAGCATTCCACATTCTTGTAGTGTAGCTGGAAAACGAGTCTCTAAATTTAGCTGTGTCCGAAAGCAGGTTTAAGGATCAATTGATGGGTATTCTTCGCGAGACGGGTATTGCGGGTGGATTTGTTTGCTCTTGTACAACCCATGCCGTGAAGGCAACGATACCGCGACTAGGATAGATCTATTGTATCGGAGGGTTAGAATTATCTCAGAAGACGTACTACTTCCCTGATGATTGCGGGTGGATTCATCGAGAGAAGGAATGCAATTGGCTAGCTCACTTGATCATCGTTTGTTAAAATAGCCATAATACAGGGGCAACGAAGATACGGTACGTTGGTGTTCGAGCAAGTCTATTGGCTATGGGATATTGCTGTCACCTATAAGCAGACCAGGTCTGAGCGTTGTACTCAAGCTTCGGGCGGATATAGGTCTTATAAATTAAAGCCAAATTAGATAGGGTGTAATGTTTCTTGCATTGATTAAGGAAACCTACATAGATTTAAACTATTTCCGGTAAAAGCTGCTGTATGGGAATCCATTTCAAATGATTTTAATATATGGACTGTATCTTATTACCGAAGATGAGATGTCAGAGAGAATAAAATACGAAAGCGTACTTGTAGTTTATCTTAAACTACAAATTATGCTCAGTTCGAGGTTTAAACGAAACGGTGAAACCGTTTTTTGATTGAAGTTGAAACGAAAAGTACAGTTTAAACTTGCCCTGTGAAACTGGGCATTAGTAGGGTTGGCAACTCACTAATCCTGATAGCCGCTTTATACCCATATCGCAATAGCGCGTTCTAGCCGTCGCAGCCGGACTTTGACATTTTTAGTAGGATACACGTAAATCCATTGGACAAATCACAATACAGCGGTCGGGCGTTGAAGCTTCATAGACCGTAATATCATAAACCACAGCACAAAGTTCTGGGTGGAGCTACTCTCAACTCACCCGGGTTATTTTTTTATTCACTCATGACTTTTAATTTTTGGCGGGTTGGCTAACTATTTGTGTACTTGATAACTAATTAAGTAAGCAATTAATTTTTTGTTATTGTAATTACATATTTTCTTCTTGTAAAATGTATTTCAGAACATTTGAAGTGTTCTATTTCGATATGTACATCTGAGTGTATCGCGTTTTGACATAACATTCTCGTAAACTCAAACAAATGCGTACCAACTCCTATGAAAGCCCTTCCGCGCGAACGCGCTGTTGCGATTTGGTCTTTAAGGTCCGCTTCACAATTCTCTGGAATGTCACAGTATTCCGACACCCACATAAGTTGGATGCTAAAATACTTGCCCATCTCGTTGAGAGATAAGCGAAAATTCAGGGAAGTATCTTTAAAGTTAAAAGTGACTGCACTCAGAGATTTGATTGCTGTCTGATTGTCAGAACAGATGACGATATCTGTGCTCGATATTAGATTGTTTTTTTTAAGCCAAGACTAAAAAAATTGTCCCCTGTCATTTTATTAGGAAAAAGAAAGGAAAGTGACTTATAATCTAAAAAATATAAGTATTTTGGTTTGAATTTTGGTGAAAATATTAATAGAGCGTGTGTTTCAGTTTAAGGGTTTAAACTGCAACAAATAAAATACAGAATAAAGCATTATAAGCTGAATGAAAAAGTCGTCAGATATTGCTAATGGCTGGCTTCACTATGTAATGATATTAGCAAAATGAAATTTGAAAGAAGATATGCTTGGCGACATTTGAATGATCAAATAAATCTGAACTTTCAGTCGGGGATTCAAGATACAATCCATAATTCCAATAAGAAAACATGTTTAAACATATATATATTTTCTAATTAACCCGTGGAAAAACATTGCGGCGGAATTCATGATATGAGGATTTTTTCCCAGGAAGGAAATATTTCGGGGGAACAAAAAATCTTTTACCAGTACACGAACATTATGAATATAATACAAGATTTTCAGAATTGTGTAGATTTTTCAACGCTTGCGCACAAATCAATAGAGAAAATATAAAAAACAAACATTTTTAGGAATTATTTCAGTTCGAACGGGAAAAAATATGAGAAAAAAGTGATACAAAACTGTCTGTACTCGGTCCGTACCTGTGATGGCAGGTGATTCCAAAGATGGACAGCATGAATGAAGAAGTGCCTGCACGACATTAAAATGTATGGAAGGTCTGACGGTAACCTCGATCGACAGAAGGTGATGTTTTCATAAAGATAATTTGGTTGTTTCTTGTGAATAATTTTTAAGAGTAATATGCACGATATGTAGCTTAAGAATGCTTCCAATTCGCATCATAAGAGAATGCAACGTTTTTCCGAGACATGTTCAAATCTGCGTAGAAAAACATGCCGTGCGGCCGCGTTCATTGCTCTTGTTAATTTTTGGAAAGAAGAATAATCGCAGTTAGCGAACAACTCAGATCCATATGTCAAGATTGGCACTATGAGTGCTCTGGCAAGTATTAATTTTACATTGGCAGTGCGAAGATACAGGGATACAGTTCTAAAATCGGATAGCGTTTCCAATTCCTTAAAAGTTGAAAGCGGGACCGCGGTGTAAGAAGAAACGCGGCATCAAGTTATATCCCGACAGGTTCAAATTCTGTATTCTGACTCACCTGTGCATCACTGATCGCCAAGACAGAATACTTTCATCTTTTGTGTTAATAGCATTAATGGTTTTTCTGAGGACAAATATGTTAACAGGTGTTGGGTTTGTAATTATCAATGGCGATCGCCGCCAAACCATAGCATTTTCGAGGTTTCCTTTTGTATTGAAAATATATTAATTTTCGGGTGTCAGTGGTTTTTAAGAACCGCAAAATCGCGCTTTTATTTATTTGGTATTTCTGCTTTTACAAAAGAAGAAAAGAGGGAGAAGGCACAATCCTGAACTATCTGTATGTAGTTCGGAAGGCAAAGCCCCGTCGACTGTTCTGACATAGCCACATCGGGCAATTGAATATCACTGGTTACAGCTTCACATTCAAATAAAAAAATGTTAAATATTTTTTTTTAATTTGCATCAAGTATTTTTGTATTTTTCCATTTTCATTTTTTTTTTCATATTTTTACATAATATATTATTTTTCTAAGAGTTTTCTTTTGCCTGTTATCAGTTTTTATTCATAGTTTTTGTTTTCAGTTTAATCATAATCATATCAACATACATATATTCATATTAGAATAATAATCATCAGCAATAATAATAAAAATAAAAAACAAACAAGAAAAAATTAATAGTAATAAAATAATAGCATATATATATTTATAATCAATTGAATTAACCTACTCGATTTGTTTTTATATTCATTTCTATTGATTTCCTTAAGAAATTTGTATCATAATTGTCTCCAGATGGAGGCCGGCGGTGAATGAATGGTGTAGCAATGAATACAGACACAAACGAAAGAGCTTTTAATGTTTTTCAATCACAAAAGAAAAAAAAAATATACAGTCACAAAGAAACAAACAAAATCGATTTTGCATAATAGTTTACAACAAAAAGTCGAAGGAAAATCGATCTATGACCGATTGGTCCGCATGTTAAATATGTATCTCTTTCGTTTTGGGTGGTTATTGGTTGTTGTTGTTGTTCTGTTTTGTTTCGTTTTCTATATATATATGTTTCTTTTCTTTTTTTTATTTTCGTGTTGCTTTGTTTTATAAATAAGAAAAAAAAATTATATTTCGTTTTGCTTTGCTTCGAATAATTGCTTTGAATTTATAATTTCCTAATAGAAAAATAGTTATTTAAATTTAAATTTTGTTTTTTTGCAGTTCTTTACACTCTGTTTCATTCAAAATTGTTCTAAAAAAGTTATATATACATATAACAAGAAAATAAGCAAACATACATCAACTCAACTAAATAAAAGAGAAAGGATCGAAAACGTGCATTTGGAAGATGATTACATACAAAAATAACTCCAATTCGCAATTTCAACATAAGAATAAAATGTGTAACTAGGCTTTTCTTTCTTTTGTAATGTTATTTGAAGTTTTTGTTTTTTTTTTTCAATAATTTATATATAATTTAGAAAATATCCGAGTCCATAGTCCAAATGAGTTTATCCAAGAGTTGTCATTGCATTATAATGAGTGTATATTTGTGTGTGTGGTGAAATTGATTCCTTTCCTATCAAATTTTTGGACACAAGATTTTCTTTGTGAGCAAACTCCAGGCTTACAAATTTTATTTTCAATTTTAATAATTTTTGTTTTTTTTTTCTTTTTATAATTTTTTTCTTTTTGGTCTTCTTAAATTACAGGCACAATTTTTCAGAATTTCATTTTGTTTATATGTATTTGCTTTGCTTCGTTTTTTTTTGTTTTAATAATTAATGATCTTAAGTTAGTTAAATAGCAGTATATTAAAAAGGAGATTGTTCAGATTTAAGACAAAACGAAAAAAGAAGCACTAGAGCAACAGAAATTGAGCTTGAATACTATACGCAGAAACTGAATCTGACGATTAAATTATTTATTTTTGTGGCTTTTCAAAATTTACATGCATCTCATCTCAGCATTATAAGGAGCAATCATATGACAAATTTCTAATCGAAGCTTGGCAAATAAATGATTTTTTTATATCCAATGCAAGCATCTTGTTTTTTTTGTTTAATTCAAGCAGAGAATCTTATATAAACCTGATTAACTAACTAATGAGTCTCTCCTTTTCATATTACACATAACAACTATTACTTTAATGTCTTTTTGATTTTGTTTGGTCTAGCGGTTTAGAACAATTTGAGTGTGGCCACTGGGTGGGTTTTCAAAACAAACAAACAAAAAAACAAACATTTCCGTACCGTATCATCCGTGGGCAATGTTTTCCTACACATCTCTCTACGTTTCACGTGTGCATATTTGGATTTATTTGCTCTTGAGTCGGATGATGATCTCGAATGATTCTAAATACTCTTTTTAAACTTTATTACTGTGTTCTGTACAATTAAAAATAAATTTACAAAAGAATTCATTTGACTAAAGGAAGTAGTTGAAATGTACTAAATACATACATTTACTGTGTGTATGTGTATATGTGTCGTGTCGTGTGTGTGCGAATGAGAAATAGAATTTACAAAATATCTTCTTTTTTGGTTTTAGATCATTCTGAAAAGAAACCACTTTTCACTGAAGCTCAGGAAATGTAACTATTTGTTACTGGTGTTCTTCTCTTTTTGTTTGTTTCTTTTTAATCCATCGTGTTTTGTTTAAAATTACGTTTATATAATATATATTTTTTTAATGTGTTTAAAAGGCATATTTGTTTAGGGGCATATTCTCTATTACATACATTTCTATATATATATATATTGTATTAATAAAATTGAAATCAAATAATATAATTAACTAAAAATAATCAATTTTGTTTTGTTTTACCCTCATTACAATTGGATGTGTTTTTTTTGTTGTCACTTTTCTTTACAATAAAATGGAGGCTATCCTTTTTGTTATGTTTTTATTTTGTTTATGGGCTGCGTTATTATTATTATTTTTTTTTGTTGAGAGAAATAAAGTTTAAATACTTGTGTTTTTTATCTTTTTGATTCAGTTTCTTCTTATACAAATATATATATATATAAATATTCTATTCGTTCTGCTGCAGTTTCTTTTGTTTTCTCTCCATTTTTTGAATGTAGTTAGTTAATAGTGGTCGCTTTGAATAGTAGGTTTATAGTTGATTTATTGAATTCAATCATCATCATCATCTGATGAATCAGATGAATTTGATTCGGATAGTTGTAGGTCGTCGTGCAGTACATTGGGGAAGCCACCATTCGCATAACCACTGGACTGTTGCGATTGCTGTTGCTGTGGCGGTACGGTGGCTTGGAGATTAGGAAGTTGATGTTGTAGCGGCTGTTGCAGTTGTTGCGAGTTTGCTGAGTACTCTTCGTTGCTGTCATCCGAATCGGATCCACTATCACTGCCACTTGAATCTGATTCTGAACTTGAATCCGAAGAGCTTAAACCACCGATTTCCTATTTTCATAAAATGAGATTGTTGATTAATTAAATTGTTTATTTTTTGGTTTTATGTAATACATATATATAAAAAAAAATGGATTCGGGTTTCTTTAGCAACCCTTCATGCTAGAAACATTACACTCGCACAAAAAGCTCAGAAATCAAAGTCATATTAGCGTGCATAAATCGTTTGAAACTGGCAATAATGCCCGGCGTAAAAGAAGAGTTAAGCTAAGGCCCGAATTGAATAAAATACACGTCCAAGTTGCAAAAAGTTGGCTGCTCAGATTAACATATCAGTGGAACTGATGCAATACATACTCAAAATGGGCTTGAACTAAACCCTTTAAAGTTCCAAGACTTACACAATCTTACTAGGCAACAGATAAAGAATAGAGCAAAGTCGCATTCTTTGCACGCAAGTGGCCAGTTGCCGAACATCTTCTGCTCCGATCAGGGAAATTATTGTGAGGGACTTTATTATATTTATACTTTCCATATTGAGAATCATGTGCAAGCAATACGGTCGAGTTTAGAATAGGATAGGAATGTGGGTAGACGTGCGGAAGCACGTCTCACTTAGGTCCGTGTGGACCCATTGTGTTGCCCATAGGGGGAAGAGTTCCTCCTTGTACCCTAATCACTCTCAACGAGACGTTGTAGACCTCTCGTCATCTAGCCAGCCGGACATCCTAATGAACCTGAAAAAGTTAGATAGTCTGATGTAAGGTCGAGTTTACTTGCTAAAGAGATCTCTTGAAAATGTGCACCTCCGGTCCACCAGTAAGCATGCACCACCGAGAGTAATGGGTTGAACCGCCGTAACTGCTGACGGACTCTTGTACTTTTGGCCGTGGAATTAAATTAAACACTGAAATCCCTAACCAGAATATTTTGGAAGGTGTATTAAAGCTGTGGATACATACACAGTTCGGCCTCAGAACATAGACATTTCACCAGGACTACGCCGTCTCATACAACGCGCGTCAAATTTTAAAACAAAATTGACTTGACAACAACGATGCTCACTTTATTTCTGCAACACAATGGCTAGCAAATTCTCTGGATACAAAGCCAACGGATTTCTCTATCCGGGCTGCAACAAGAAAATATATAAGTGGTGATGTGTTAAAGAAGTACTAAAGTTAGTGTGCAAGGATAGCGCATTCCGAATGATCATATTCGTGCTGACTGTAGTTCGTTTATTGTTAGTCAGGGCCACAGGTCAGATCGAAATGAGAAAATTGAATTTATTTCAACATTTTAAATTATTAACCATCGTTTTGATGGTTCATCATTCCATAACAGTTAATCTCTAATAATATCGAATGTACGTGCTCCAACTATCATTTCAGCTTCATAAACAAAAACCCTGTCGACAATATAATTTGCAGATGGCAAATGTGAAAGAGCAAGTATCCATGATCTTTTGAAAGCAAATTTGACCCTGAACCTTACAGTGTACATCCTACAGTGTTCCGATACTAAAATTCGATGTTAACTGTCTTCTGCCATGGTTAGGTTAGAGTGCCAAGATGCAGCAGTCACACTTAGGATAGCGTAGACCCGTTGCTGCCTTTGACACAGCGATGAAGCTGCCAACATTACTGATACATGGTCGCCGGACGAACGTCTAATTGCGTTTTTACATGTTCATTGTTAAAATCAAAAGGCACTCTATTCCTGATTGCAGGATGACGTGGTTTTGCACTGTATACACACATACGTAAGTATTGAAGCATGTTTGGCTTTGCTGAACAATGTGCAAAAACAGAGTTATTAAATTTAGAAAAAATTAATGAAATGGTTTGTTGGAGATCAAATTTAGGGAAAACGTTTTCGAACCAGTTTGATGCTCTTAGTTTTTTAGATATACACACATGTATATAATAACTAATATGTATGTATATATTACTAAATAGCTGATCACTATTGAACAAATTTACTAACTGTAAGGACTGTACAGCGGTATAAATTCCTTCTGGATGTGGAGTTGCCGTTAAACGGCTATACGGCCAACGAAAACCTAAAACGACCCTAAAAAAATAGTCCATACAAGTGTGTAGCTATCTTAAGAAGCTTCCGAACAATTGGGTACAGATACCAAGAGCCTTTCTGGCTCCTTAATTTTTTTATTTCAAAAATTGTTGCATGATACTCTGAAATTGGACGGAAATAGGAGGAATGAGCTCCTTCTTGGCTTGGACAAATATAAATACACTTTGGTTGAATTTAAGTGATTAAATAATGTACCTGCTCGAGGGCCGCAGCAGAACTAGCCAGCATCTGCGATGCTGTTTGGTCTGCACCTATACTACTATTGCTCGGTCTGCAGTTTCCAAGATTCCCCATCGCAATTGCATTAGAATTATTACTGTTAGAATTATGATACATGCGGTTGTTTTGATTATGATATTGCTGTTGTGATGGACTTGGCTGCTGTATTTGCTGCTGTTGTTGCTGCTGCTGCTGCTGATGTTGCAGTTGCTGAGCCCATTGCTGTTGTTGTTGTTGCTGGTGCCGTTGATTGTGGTGCTTTTGTTGTTGTGGCTGATTGTAGTGCGATTGATTTTTCGATTGTTTCTGCTGGTGCTGTGGCATATGAAAATCGCCAGAATTATTGTGGCTGGACGCCGATGATGAGGACGATAAATTTGCAGCTGAACTCACGCTACCAGGCCCAGTGCTACCAGTGCCTGGGAACAATAACCCATCATCGTCATCGATTATCATTGGAATGCTTGGTAGTGTTGCTTGAGCGTTATTTGCATTCCATCTAAAACAAGACCAAAATCTATACCTTCGACAGGAATATATTTTATGTACAAACTTACGCTGGTGCTGATTGTGGACTCTTATGAACAGGGGCTGTCGACGGCGATGATCCTTGTTGCATTGGTGAATTGCGTGGGACATAACCAACTGCAAGAATGATTAATCAATTTTAAGTATGATTTATTTGAGTGATTGCATGATTCATTATTACTTATATGGTTTTTTCGACTACCAGTAGAAACTTTAGTTTTCGTGGAAACTCTCATTGTGCTATTTTCTAATTTTTGAGGTGGTCCAACAGTTTTGTTTGTCATTTCACTCCTTTATGAGAAAAGTGAGATACAAAAGATGTTGATGTAAAAACTGTTTTTTCTCTATGATACAAACTATTTGAATGCCAAGAGCAATTAGTGTACTTACCGCGTTTTCTTAACCTGTATATTGTGATTTAATTTTTCTAATGTCATATCACCTGTCTTTTTATCGAATATAATTAAGCATTCTTTTGTATATTTTTTGTGATTTCCCTTATAAACTGTATGAGGCACACCGGAACTTTCTGAAATTAAAAAAAAACGAATTGTAATTATTAGAAAATAATTTTAAATATTGTATAAAAATGAATGGTTGGGTTGTCTGTATGGCCTTTACAGAATCGTAAACTATGCATTTGATCATGTGATGATCTTTAGCAAAGTTGTTGTCCATGAGCCCAAGAAGGTTTTTGAGCTGGTATGACCAATTTTCGACAGATGGCGCCACTGTAATTCCAATGAATTGCATATATTGCCGTGACAGTTCATGCTGATGAATGAAATGGGAATTGAAACGAAAACAGCGAACGAATATTCGGTGGCGCTGCATCGCGCGCAGTGTACACCTATAAAAATAATATGGGCGACGCTACAGTTCGAGGTGCACTTGGGCTTCTACAACACCTACTCGTTTTGCGCGTGCTATTGTTCTATTACGAGTGGATGAGACCTAGAATTCATTGCCGACATGCTCCGAATGGTATACTTTTTGAGCATTGTCAGTGACTCGAAAGAGGTGGTGGGAAAGTTGTGAAGCTCGAGGATTATATTATACACATTTATAAAATCCATTATTCGTCGAACAATTATCGGTGTACAAAAATAATGCTTCGGAATAAAACACTTAATACATGTGCTACCATAACATGAAATTATAGTACCGATACGACATTAAAAAAATAAGTTTATAACTGGAATGTCAACTCTGAACTTTCTACACGAATGTTTGAACAAGAAATTACTATTTTATGTACATGTTTAATGAAACAAGAGTCAAGATTCTCTTTTTACATTAATATGATATACATAAAACGTCTCTTACGAAAGAAAGGACAGGACGTATGTAGTTTAAGGTATTTACAATAACAGGCACTTTTTACTCCCATTGAGTAAATTGTTTTCACAAAAAGTGCCACGCGTTGCCCAGGGGTCGGTTTATTTCTTGGAAAACAGTACGTACCGTTAAAAAGAATTGGGTCAGATGTGTTTACCTTATTGATTTATAGGAAATACTTGACTGACATTGACATGACCTGACAAGTTTAAAAATTTGGATATCAGACGCCAGAGTTTCGGTTGTCGCCTGGCTAGTATTACTTCACTACGGCCTAAAATTGCTAATCGACTCTAGCGGCATGATTACTCAAAACATATTTACGGGATTGAGGGAACAGAATCGCCAATTTACTGGTTTTGAAATAGTAGTGGTGGTACCAATGAAGGGTATTAGTATTGTATGTATATATCAAAATTAATCTAATTCAATTTTTTTTCTTCGCCATATTTTGGCAATTCCTAACTTCCTCTAACTCTAATCTCTAAAAACAAATTTTGATATCATGTGAGAATTCGACATAGTATCCACTGTAATTTGTAGAAATGAGCCTGAATTAGTTGAATAGAGTTGGTTTGTAAAAAATATTATTACATTTTTAAAACTAGTGCGGAAAGAGGAAGATGTGTACAAAATCTAAAAACTAAACGCCGTTAGAAAGGTTAGGCTTTTACATTTTGTTTGAGCGCACGTCAAAGATGGCACGTCAAAGATGGCGCACGTCAGTAAAGAGAAAATACGCAATATTTTCGATAAATGAGTACCACACCAGTTAACGCCAACCTCATGGACAGAATTTCCGGCTGCGAATCACTGTTAAATCGCAATAACATCGACCCATTTTATAAGCGGATGGTGACTGGTGACGAAAACCACTCACGCCGCCAAGCGAAAACAATCGTGGTTGAATCGCGGTTAGTCGCGCAAACGGTGGTGCCATGTTTGACGCCCAGGAAGGTGTTGTTGTGTGTTTGGTGGTATTGGCAGGAAATCGTCTACTATGAGCTGATCTCCTACGGGAAAACTTTAAATATGGACCTGTACTGTCAACAAATGGGACCGTCCACTCCATCAGGACAAAGCCAGGCCACTCAGAAGTTTAAACATTATTGACTGCCATTGAGTTCAAGTTACATGTTCAATTCCATGACTTTGTTCTTCGGGATAATAGTCAATAGCTTCTAAATTTGCATCTACTATATTTTGTTTGATATGCTCCAATGAACAATTTCAATCTCATGAATAAACGAATGTTATTTGACGTTTGAAACCTTTCATCATCATTACTGTGGTAGCATTGGATCTCCGAACCGTGATCGGTTGACGGGTTACATTCGGCTGGTTATGACCCACTATTGGCAATATTAAACGTTTACAAATCCCGATTCGATTTTTTTTCAATGACCATAGTGTGGATAGGATTAAGCGAACCCATGTATTTCTAATGGACAATTGTATGTTTCCTGTACCATTGTTGGAAAACCACCCTATAGGACGGACTAGCATTAGTCCGCATTAAAAATGACTTACTCTTTTGATTTTGGTTTTAAGACTTAAATAACAGGAACTACAAACGAGTGAAACAACAATAACAAGAACAATTTGTTTATTAAACGTTGACTGTTGTTTTTTTTAGAAAATGCTGATTGATTAGGGCTTGCTGACAAAAAGTGAATTAATCACGTAATATAATAGCGCTTAGATCGAATTGAAGATCTCAGACCCGGTGTAGCACATGTACAGAATATCAAACTGAATTGTTGAGCTCCATTTACTATGTACATACTTGAGTAAATCAATACATCGCAATCACTCGCATCGTGCAGCGACATAAGAAAACAAAATTAAATGCAATTACCATTCAAAGAGAGTTCAACATGTGCTTTTCCTTCTTATTTGAACAAAAAAAAAAATAAAAAAAAAACTTTCTCCAATTTCTTAGAATAGCCATTTTTTTACAATTTTAATTTTTTTTCTATTCTGCGATCATGTCATTTGATGTTCATTATATCGGACGTCACTTTATAATTGATAAACGCAAACCTGTTGTATGCGTATAGAGTATCAAAGGAATTTGGGGCAATGCGTGACAATTTGAATTGTTAATTAACAGACAGAGAGAGAGAGAGAGAGCGAGGTGGAAAGAGAAAGACGGCGATTACCCACTGGAAAGAGATTGAGTGTGATTCAGTCCGTTTGCAGATATAACATCAATACTGATGATATTTTCAACCACCATTCCAGTAAGACCAGTGGGCTCGTTGTGTGTACGTATGACATCTGAATGGGTGGTTGCTATCGAATTATTATCGTGTACAAATTAATTTGGTACGCTTCTTATCTGAATATAATGAAAATTGTTTAACTTTTTTTTTTGTCGTATGTTAGTTTTTGGAAAGCACTTAAAAACAAGCACGTAACAATAACAAAATTCGTTGCAACAACAGAAAATTGTTGCTGTTACCTTCTTGATTTTATTTTTCTTGTTGATTTACATAAATTGGGTGGTGGTATGTGGTTTCGTTTAACTTGTCGGTTTGGTTTGTGTCTTTACCACCATTATTGCTTTTACTGTTGCTATTGTAGATCTTGCACAGTGCTCAGACTTTCAGGAAACCGGTCTGTCGATTGATTGTATGTATGGACCAGGAAGAGGGGGATTAAAGAGAGAAAAAATAAAACACCAAAACTTATATATAAATATATATATATATACTTGGAGAGGCCTGTTGCTAGACTACTTTTGGCAATGAAAAATTATACGTATCAGCATATGCATATGAACATACATATCTAAATTTTATATGAAACTATGCATATGTATGTTCATATCAACTTATATCTAAGTAGAGGCAAGGCTTGTTTTTCTCGCTACAACCAGTTGTTTTCTTAAGCAGTCAGTTTTTGGTGTTCGCCCTTCGATATTTCGCGTTCTTCAATTTATAAGACTCAACATTGTACAACATTCAGCGACATGAACGTTCTCATTTTCTCATTTTTTTGCATTTATGACAGGTTTCTCTCACGGTTGTTTTTTTTTTCTTTTTTTGTTTCTCTCTTTTCGAATGCCGGTCAACTAGCAAGTCAATCTCAATCAAGACAACTTTCGATTTATAACGCTAGAACGTCAAAACATGTCGGGCCCAGAAATGGAGGATATTGATTTGCATGTTCACTAAGACTGCGTACAATAAAGAATTTTATTATGTGCACATCGTGTCCAAGTAGTGGTAAAACATCTCAAGGTTCAATTTTCATTTTAAGCTACATGTATATGCGCTCTTCAGCATGTTTTGCTGCATAAACAAAAGAAACAAACTGGAGTATTGCATACACACCTTGTAGGTTTGACAAACACGCAACTAAGTCGTGCACAAAGCGGTCAAGGACTTTGAAGTGAACCACCGGTGCAGGAATTTCCGAATAAAAAAAAACCCACTAATGCGTTCTCAATAAACGTGCCTTAACTGCCTCCGAAAATAGTGCAATGTTGTCGAACAGGTGCACTGATTTTTAGACAAATTTGTATATAAAAAATAAATATCAACTGAATAACTAAGTGGATCTCCAAATCAATAGTTTCAAATAATAAAAATATTGCATTGCACTCTGCACAGGTAAATGTTGAACTTGAGAGAATTCTGTGAGTTTAATTTAAAGGACTATGCGGCGACACAACTATATTCCACAATCAAAGAGAAGCATGGAGTATGCGTGATGGTGTAGCTAATGAGCTTGCCCACAGATATGATTGTGGGTCCATATGTACCAGCTCTTTTTCGGATCCTAAAGGAGTCTCTGATAATCCATCACCTGCTGTTTGATGGGTAAGGTTGTGTCAACTGAGCAGCATCAGCCATCAGGTAGTCAACGAGAAAGTGGGTGTGTCTAAACGCACCCAATTGTAGTTTTGCGTGCAAAGTATGTGTAAACCGATTTATACCCAAGGCTATTGATGATGGTAGAGTGGTGAGGGCATTGACTCTAAACATCTCTTCCTGAACCTTCATATTGTACGAATGACGAATGTTGGTATTGTAATTGAATGTGAGAAAAGATGCTTGGCCTCTGACTACCCTACAAGTATTATGTAGATGTTGTGTTATTGTGAACGCGAATTGAATTTTCAATAATTCAACAATGCGCCTATGACCACGATCAACCGTTCTTAGTGCAGCTTTTGTGGTCGTATTTATTTCAGTGGCGATAAGCTGTGGTCGCTTTTCGAAGTTCACTAACTAAAACAAGTTCAACTAGCTAACAGTATCAGACTATTTATTCGAATCCACCAACTGGAAGAAACATTGAAATAGAAACCAAAAGATTAGATAGTAATATCTCCGTTATCTCATTCCATATATTCTAATTGCTTATTCTTAAGCTACATGGGAAGCTTTTTGTAGGATTATACTTCTATTCCTTGCTGATAAGCGATATCGTGACGGTCCAAGCTCCCAATTTTCACTACGACGGTATGAATCTTAAATAAATAGGTCTACCACTTGTCTTAGCAATTGCAGGCGACGAAAATGGCAGGTTAAAGTTTCTCATTTTGCGTATGGCCATACTTGGATTCGTTGTGTTGCTGCTTGAACACCTCAAGTGGAAAAAGATACATGTTATCATTTTTTGACATTGGCGATATCTTCTTTTTTCGCGGGAATGATGCCTCCAAAACAAAACCCTCCCTACCCCCTCTGATAAGGCGTAATTAATTTCATACACATTGATACAGTCCGACTTGACTTTTTATCTATTACATGTGTAGATAACGTTATGTTTTGCCGTGCAGAGTTAATGCTTTTTAAATACAATTCCCATTTTTCATTTCGCATGCCAGGTTTATATTTTGTTAGGAAATATGCTACTAAATAGGTTTAAGAAAACATAAAGAAAACTAACCAAACTAATGTCGGGTTGGTTATGTTAGGTTTTGGAAGGGGAGTGCAATGGTTGAACATCACTTCCAATCGGAGGCCTTAAGGCCCATTCTGAATGCCTTCCTTTATTTGTTTGGTCCATATTCTGTTGACCTATTCTCTCGCGTGATTGCTTAAACCACCCCGTGCTCTTCACGAATCTTAAAATCCCATATGTCTGCATTCACTAATTATGCAGTCTCTGTGAAAAATCTTTGGCCCAGCGAGGCTAGGCGTCGATTCTGGAGAGCTGAGCAGTGGCACAGCAGATGTTGATCGTCTCGGTCTCTTCCTTGTCGCCGCAGCTCCGACAGAGGTAGCTGGATTCCGCGTTCCATTTCCGGAGCATTGATCTTATGGGGCAGTGGCCTGTGATCCCCCCGACGAGCTCACGGATCGAGTTACGGTCCAAAGCCAGAAGCTTCTTTGTCTTGCCGTTGTTAAGCTATGGCCACAATGATCTTATCGCGTGACTGTCATTTCTTGTGGCCAGGACGAGATGGCTTCTATTTGTATTATATCGCTTATAGTCCGGTATAGTGCATTGATGATGTGTCCGCTTCGCTAATGTCCATTTCAGACCCTTATCTAGCTAGTTCGTCTGCTCTCTACTTCCCTGCTATTGAGCTGTGGCCTGGAACACAAGATTGAATACGGTTTGGCAATTTACGGAAAATGCACAAAATCATCGCTTCAAATCCGGAAACCGCCTCACCACCCAACGGTTATTTGCAGTTTAAAAGCTTTCCGCACAAAAATACAGAAGCCGGTCTCAAGCAAATCGAACGCCAGAGCGACATTCCCATAACTCGCCTTGCTCCGAAAATCCGAATTCGATTACAACCGTTACAAAAAAAATTGTTAAGACGAACAGAAATTCCCAAATGCTGCTCAAGTGCCTACAATGCCTTGACGTTTGTCTAAAATCTGGAACTTCAAATTGTCGAAAAACGTACGCGCCTTACACCACATGAACCTCAACATCAACCTCTCCAATCTCAAAAAACACACAACATCCAAGGAAACATACATCCAGCTGTTCAACGAACTTCTACATCGAAAATTCGTGGGACATTATATATACCAACGTAATAGACGTAAGCGGGCAACTTTTACATACAGAGAAAGTACCAAACTTCTTCTCAGTTTTCTCCGCTGGGGTTCTAGGTCTTCTTGAAACTACAAAAATCGTTAATAGCGTCCGCAGAAATACAGTAATATGCTCCGCTAGCCTTTCTAGTCTCTACTCTAAAAGCAATCATGAGCCTTAACCATTATTGACAAGATCATCATCAGACTGCAACCAAAACAAAAATATATTTGGGTACCACGACATACAGGAATCAAAGGGAATGATTTAGTTGATTTCGCAGCAAAGAGAGCGTTAGTGAGAGAGAGAATCAATTCTAAGAACATATTTTCCACCCAAGAAAGATTTCAACAAATTGGTATACTCGCACTGGAATCGTATAAGATGCGTAGCCTGGAATCATTACGATCACAACCACTCCAGCATCAACCCGATGGCTGTTGCGACTGTATATTCCGTCACAGCAACAGTAATGATGAACAAATGCTACCTGAGACTGCGACACTCCGGGCACACAAAAAATAACCACCTGTCATTTTTGCCAAACCGGCAATATTGTAAACATCAAACACCTTACCCTAGAATGCCCAATATAAACAAAAATGTACAGATTTAAACAACAAAACCTATACCCTCTATTACACAACAACAAGAACTCTGAACAAAATATAAAAAATTGTATATAATCTATTAGAAACACTTAGCCTTAGAATACCATATAAAATGCAACTTCCTCCCAGATTTGTAATATCGACTATAGAATACCTTAACCCCAACGGTTTTACGCTGGTGCTTAAGTTTATTATTAATTGATGAATTTGTTTACCTTTAATAAAATAATTATAATAATATAATATGGGTGGCGCTACAGCCCGTAGAGGGCCAGGGCCTAGCTTCTCAGCAACCACTCGTGTTGTGCGTGCTATTGTTCTATCACGAGTGGAAGGGACCTACAGTTTTATGCTGACTCCGAACGGCCAAGTTTGAGAAGCTTTTTCTAGACAGTTATACTCTTTGAGCTTGTCAGTGACCCGAAAGAGATGGGGCCTTGAAAAGTATTTCTTGTCGTACCAGGAATCGAACCTAGACAGGTAGGTCCAAGTGCGTAGGAGTCGACGTACATACCCACAACGCCACGGGCCACCACAATAATAAAATAGTAATAATGATACAATTATTAGAGGAAAGTATAACTGGTGTTTGATATAAAGCAAATAAAAATGTCAAAAGAAAGTGTGTGTTGTGTAAAGAACGAACCAGTTGCAGGTACAAACACTTCTTGTTGCACGTTATCAAAATCAAGTTTGCTCGCGTGGGTATTGATTGATTCTTTCAACTCTTACGTTTTTTCCCAGTTTACATAGCACACGGCCCCCCTCCCCTACCACCATTGTTATATTGGTCAGCTGCATGCAAACAATAGCAATCACGTGCCTAACTGACGATAATTCTCTATTATTTCTAGCATTGGAATAGAATTTAACTCATGTTAAATACTTTTCCATTATGAATGGACATAATGTTCATAAATATACATTGAATTGTTAAGAATTAAAAAAAAAGGTCCTGTAATAAGGTCATTTTGGAGTTCATTGAATGATGAATAAACAAGTGACTCAGAACAAGTGCACATTAATTAGTTTCAAAAGAACCACTGAACTTGATTCGTACTAATGAAATCTCTATATGGATGAGAGCGTGCGTGTGTGGATCTTTGGATGAGTAGGTGAGTGAGTGATGATTAAAAGCCCATACGGATTTTCTGAACAATATACCAGACAAAAGAATCGATATAATGATCACAACTCATTGAGTTAAGTGTTTGGAAACGATAGATCGAAAACGATCTTGATATTTAAGGTGTACAATGTTTGTTGTTAATGGCAAAATGAAAACTAGACATTGGTGAGAGTTGGGTCTACGTGATTAGAATGAGGAAACTTTATTTTCATTTAGGGTCAATAGCCAGTGTTATGTGCATACGATAAATAGTATTATAAGCTTTAGGTAGTTCGACATTAAAAGGCACCGAAAGTAGAAGTAAGGTAAGGAATTGCAAATGATGCGTTTTTGGTGTTTTACTGACACCGTAAACTAATCTGCCACACTATTTTAAGTTCAAGAAAAACATGTATCTCACTTTTTTAAAAAAAATAAACGCTCGCATGCGTATGGTGAGGTCGCGGAATAAAGGTTCTGTGTGGTTTTCGTTCTTCCTATCTTTGGTGTAACTTTGCATAGAGTAGATAGGATAAGTTGTTTATTTTGAATTGGACAATCACCTAGCCTGAATGTATTGTTGCTAAGTTGCAAACGAAAGTGAATGGAAATGTAAATGCGATATGGAAGAAACTACACTTCTTCCTTGTGCGGCGCTACAGTCCGTAATGGAGCTGGCCCTCAACCAACAATCCTCTCCAGCTTGCGTGATTTCTGGCCCCAACGCATACCAAATTGGTTAATTTGTTCATAAGCTCAACATGGCCCAACCCACTTAGACGATGGATACGTTATACATCCAGATTGTCCATGCTTCCGTCCATGAATCATGCACATTCTCACGAGTTTGGTATGATTGTCAAAAACTAGACATGACAGCGTCTCTCTGCACGCTATCACATGTGGCATTGAAATCGACGAAAAGTGGTGGATGTCGATTTTCACTTCTTGGATCTTTTCCAGGATATGCCGTATCAGATCGTCCCGATTTTAAAGAGAACTATCTCTCGAGTGTTAGCGCAATCAAAGGGTCTTCCCTTTTTTGTGAATCGCTGAAATTTCACTCGCTGGATATCCTTTTCTCTGACCATATATTAGAGTTGTGCATGTGCCCAATAAGAACCAGCAGCTTTATTCGATTTTATCGGCCAGGTTGAGTGGATTTTCTACACATTCTTCTTTCTGGACATTCTACCTAACGGCGATATTTGCGTTTTCATCGCCGTTTAACAATCTGCAGATCTGATTTCTCCATATTCTCAGTATCGACTGCGACCCTACTATCATTTTCGCCTCAACAGGTTTCTGTCCGAACTTTATATTTATTGCATAATTGTTTTACCCTTTGGTAAAACGTTCGGCCATCATTCCTGCAATAACATCAATGAATCTCCTCGAGCACGTGCTTCTGATGACCCTTCTTTTTCCGTTTGACTGTTCTCTTACATTCGTCCCATATAAACACAACTTTAGACAGCAGCTCTATAAAAGCTATTGCTTCAAGAAATACCCCACAGGGTGGAGTTCTCTCACCCTTTCTTTGGGTACTTGTCATTATCGACGTCCTGGAGGAGCTCAAATATTCAGGAACTAAGGTAGTTGACATGGTCATAATCGCCCGTGGCTTACAAGCAGATGGCTGCTGCAAAGAGTGCCGTAAGGATCAGCCATTCCTGTGGCTGGCTCCCAAGTTCCAATTGACATACAAGTGTACTAGATAGACTACAAATAGACCAAATCGAAAACTATATTTCCCTGTGCCATGACTTTGAAATAATCTGCGAGTGTTATCCTAATCAGAAAAGACTGGGCCACTTATAAACACATCAACAATTCGACCATCCATTTATACACAGATGGATCGAAGATGACAAATGGCAAAGCCGCGGGTATTTTATCAGTGTTGTTAATATGAACTGTTCTATCAGAATCGCTGACTATGGCAGTGCTTTCCAAGTGGATGTCGTGGCAGTCAAAGACGCGGCCACAATGATATCAATATTGGAAATACCATCGGCTGATATTACCATTCTGAGGTCAAGCAGTTTCGGCGATAGAATTCAAGCTCAAGCTGGACGCATGCTGTCGTGAAGAGCTTAAAGCTGTGAGCAGCACTCGATTACTTGATGCTTGGTCCCGGGTCAAAGAGACATAATCGGCATCGAAGCATTAAATTAACTTGCCAGGAAAAGCGCCGAAACTGACCCATCACATGCAATCGTATGGATCAAACCACCTCATTGCGGATGTCAGGAGAAAAGTGAACGGATACGATCATAGAAGAAGCGAATAAAAGGTGGAATTCTCTAAACACCTGTGAGACCATTCGGATGCTTTGGTCCAAGTTTAGTAGTACAAAGACCGAATTTGTTAGTGATGATAGTTGGAGCACTAACTGGCCATGATTATCTGAAGTACCAGAAAATGAAAATGGGACTTGCCAACGGCTTTATATGCAGAGGCTGCGGCGACGAAGATGAAAAAGAGGACACTCTCCACTACCTTCGTCACTGCTCCAGTCTCAGCCAGTTGAGATATAGAACACTTCTTCCAAAACCTCCAGAATCTAACAATTATACATATTATGTACCACTAAAATCTCTCTTCAGATTTATTAGGACATCAGGATGGCGGCGTGATGCACCAACATGACGAAGTAGGAGCTATGAGGTTACATCCTCCAATGGGAATCACAATGGGTCCAACCACACCTAACTGAATGGTCTCCTGCGTGTCTCACATCCTAACGACATCGACTGCCTACTACCCCATGACATCTTTGAGAAGAAATTCTCCACCAGCATTTCCTCCAGATCGGAATGGATGTCTGAAATCCCAGACTCTGGCTGATCCCCTGATTATCTTCACAGACGGAGATAACCATATGTTCGGACAGTCAGGCCGCATTTAAGTCATTGGACAATGTCATGTTCAATTCAAAAACATCCCTTAATTGTAATCACTGTGACTGCCTTCTGCAGTCAGTCACTCTTACCTAACCTAATCTATGTGGCTCACGCCCGCCTATCCATTTATATATAACCTAACCTACCATCGTTCCTGGCTGCAGTCGTTGTCAAACCATAGATTTCTTTTTGACAACGTCTCCAATCTTCTTCGACTGATTGTGCAGACATCGTACAACTTACAGGAAGTTTCTGATACAGAGAAAGAAACTAAACACTTGTGATTTACAAAGGCACCATTTTTTACGGCTGTCATTTTGTTGACCCCCAGCGTCGCGATGCGTCAAATTCACGTGATTACCCCAAACGTGCAAACGAATCTTTTTGAAACACATGACATTACTGAAGCAATTTCGCGAGAAATGAAACAGACCCCATCGGTTTTATGCTGCCCTTTTTTGTCAAATATAATTTTTCTGGCTTTTCTACATCAAATAAATCTATTTTAGACGAACAAATAAATTTATTCAGAAGTTGAAAAGTAAAAATAAGTTGCCACTAACGGCAGCATGTATTAACGGTTGGATTGTATTGTGTACAGTTAGACATGTTGTAAGGAAGACAAGGTGTCAAACCCACCACCATGTGCGTCAATCGACATTTTGGTTGTAGTTGTCAGAATTGACAGAATTTACGTCATGTCATCGTAATATGAACGAATGTAAACGGTAGTACGTTTACACCGCACCCAAATTTAACATTTTGGCCAGGTTCAACATTTCATGTTAGATTTGAGCGAAATATTGAAACATGGCATACTTGACTTTATGTCATACGCCTCGGACAGAGCGTCATAATGGGCAGCAGAAATTTTGAGGTAGTCAAGGACTTCGACAATAACACCAGTACCGAGATCAAGTGCACAATTACTCTTGCCAATCGCTGTTTCTTTGGGCTCTAGAGGCAATTGAGTAACAGAGCCATCTTTCGAAGCACCAATCTGACTTTATATAACAGAGACATGGACGCTATGGGCTCTTGTTTTGAGAGAAAAGTTCTAGGTGCGATTTTTGGTCCTGTTTGCGTCATTAGTGTGTGGAGGAGGAGATTCAATCGCCTAGTTAAGCGTCTTCGGATACAGAGCTATATAACGCTTAAGATGGCTAGGTCATGTAGAGCGGATGGACACCACAGCTCCGGCCCGAAGAGTTTTCGATTCCCAGCCATCGGGACAACGCAACAGAGGACGTCCTCGAACAAGATGGCGCACACAAGTGGAGAAGGACCTTAACCAACTTGGTTTGTGCAATTGAAGGCAGCTGACGAAATATCGTGCTGGCTGGCGCGGCTTGTTGGTTGAGGCCCAGGTCAACCCTGGACTGTAGCGCCAACCAAAGAAGAAGACTTGATGTCATATTCCGCAAAGCACAATTTGCTAGTGCTTTCGGGTAGAACTAAATGAACACAATTAAATTTATTGCAATAATTAGTTAAAAATGCCTATTACCCATAGTTACAATATTGCTAACTAAAGAACTCGTTCAATTGAAGGAAAAAGTTTCTTCAATTGAGCTTTGGGTCAGTCTTTTCTTAGCAACACCGCGGAAAATGGCTTCAATGAATTGATCATCCGAAGTGTTAACGGAAAACGCTCAACAAATTTAGCTTATTTCGGGTATGGAAAAAAGTAATGGGGCCAAATTTTGAAATAATGCCGATGTTGTTTTAAAACTCGGATATAAGTCGTTGGTAGTCAATTTTACAATATTATTTGACTAGATATTATTAGAGATAGATATTTACTCCCCAGCCCGATGAAAGAGAAGTCATGTAGATTCAGAAAATGTTTCATCAGGATCTTTGTAACAGAATTGTGCTTTCTTTTAATTCAGTTGTTTAGTTTACTTACGTGCTAGACAAAAATATTTAAAAGAAAACAAAACATCTAACCTGATTTTTTAGTGTGCCTTTCGGCTTAGGCTATGTTTTTTTTTTGTATTAAACAATCTGTTTTGTTTTTGTTTGGCCAAGGAAACGGGGAAAGATCTTGGCTTACAGAATTGTCTGTAAATACAGAGCTATACAGATAAATTCCAAACGCTGAAATCAAAATGCGTATCAAACATAATATTAAACAGAGATCATCCATTTATTGAATGAATGGTAAACAGATTGCTAATCGCCGGTAAGTGAATTGTTTTATGTGATATACAAACCTATTGTGAAGCAGGTTGTAGGTACATAACGAACAAGTAAATGTTTGTTATTTAACGACGTAATCCCTAGGAGTCGAAAATAAGCTTTCATTGGGCCAAGAATATGACCATCTCATGAATCACGTATTTGACAATTGTTTTGATTGGAAATTTATGTGTATGGTTATTGAAAAATCTTCATGTGCATTACTGGTTCATATGTATGTATTAAAAATACTTTAGTTCGAGAAAATGTACACGACTGTCAACATTTTGATAGAACACACGTAATAGCATACGTTTTTTGTACATTAGCAAATGTGTGATACCTAGAGTCGTTAGCGAGACCTGTGTAAATAAAATAATTAACGCCCGCATAAGTACTTACAATTTCATTATATTGGCGTATACAAGCATGGCACAGTACATCTGCGTTCATTCAAAAACAATAAATGACAATAATTTAATTTGTGACCCATACTCTTCATTATTGGAAACTTAGATAGCTTAGACTGATGAAAATAGCACAATGTGGGTATGAAGATAATTTAATGGATTTACGTGAACTCAGGTTAAGAATAAAAAGTTAGTGTAGTTTTCTGTCACAAGAAAACCATTTGAACTATTTATACAAAATGCTTGAGTTAGATAATTGTTTAATTATAGATACACCTGTTGTTGTTGATAATAGAACTTAGGGAAATTTCGGACAAGTACAACTTTCACGGCCGGCAAGTCCTCTCCTTCAATTGTGTCTTAAAGTCCAAAAAGACGAAGGAGTAAGTCAAGCCGCATGGTACCACAATGGGCCTATATTAAAATCAGCAGCCACACCTGACTTAACTAAAGGATAAGGACTATATTTCATATTTGCAGGAAATAATAATGAACAAGGCCTTCAATTGAAAACAGAGATGAATAAAACAATTAAAATAAAACGAAAGTCTCCATAGTTGTGTGTGCGGAGGTCTCACTAGTGTCTGCAATTACACTTTCTTGTTTGATTTTTGAACAGTATTGTCATTTGTTATAACTTCTCCCATGTGTTATTAGGTTTATTTACTAAATTGTCTATTTTCTTATGACTTCTTATTACACTTGGAACTTAGTCTTCCGATAAACAATTTCTGTAGAATCTTTCTCAAATCAAACTAGTTAGCATGTGTTAAGTGTTTCATTGGATTCAATGCCCTTCATTTTATATGAACTAGAACCTGTAGACTCTGAATCGATTGTTAACTGATTAGACTTGCATTTATTTATCCAAATTATTTATCCATTCCTCCAAATTGTATTCACATTTTTTATAACTTAGATTACACATATAGAAACTAAAAACTCTTAAGAAGATAAGGCACTTGATCACTATCCTGATACTGCTTGAAGTTTTTCTTGCGAAGTCAAACTTAATGCATTGCTTTATCATTTTAAAATTGTAAACTTTTCTTACGTTCTCGGTGGTGTGGGATACTTCGGTATGAATGGCCGTACCTCTGGTATTTTGAGAGAATTTCTGAGACACGGTTAGGTCACATGCCAGCATGTAGGTTTGCTAAGTTTTTTTATTCCTAAATCGACTTCTGATTGATCTTGGTTGAGCAGTAAACAAATTAGAACAACAAAAACGAATGCCAATCAGTGTATGATTTATTTGTACGTATATGCTCCAAAATATTATTTGCCCATGTTCTATCGCAATGAATAATCGTACTAAGCTAATTAATAAACCAGAGCGTGAATTTTGTTTATACTGGAAATGATCTTTTCTCAATTTGTACACAGGTGCACTAAAATGTAAATCAAATAATTTTCTGACACACTAGCACGGTTTCTGTAGATTATCACTTGTGCAAACATCGTTTATGTATCAGTGTCGAATTTTATTTCACCTTTTCATTGTAGTATAGGTACGTACGCATATAGATACTACAAACAAATAGATCTAGGTAACGTGATGTGTTCTAATAAGACTAAACCAAAACACGGATAAGTCTACTGACCACTTCTGTATTTATTTATTTTGTTGTTTTTGTATAAATGTGGGTTATCCACAAACGCACGCTTTTGTATTCATGTTAAATAACTTTTGATTATCAGTTTTTTTTTCTTCTTTTTTTTTCTTAGCTTTAGTGATTGATCATTGCAATGGTATTGTGTATATCTTTGAATTTATTATCATTAATTTCGTTTTGATTTTTTCTTTTTAATTTTAATTTCAAATCAAATATTAAAATCAGCTAAGACAAACGTTGATCTGATTGCGGAATTCTCTTCAAGCAGAAAAAAAGAAATGAATGAAGCCACTAGAACCGGGAGAGCAATGATACTCTATTGACAGGCAGGTGTGGCAATAGGAAACATGAACATAATTTTGTTTGGTGTGAGATAGAAGGGAATTCCGTTTCGTGGCATGGAAATAAAATACAAAAAAATCATTAAATGTGTTTGGAAGAAATGAAAAACAAAAAAGCTTCGCACATTGAAAGTGCTTATGTAAAGAGTAAAATTCAAAGGCAGTTTTATCAGGTTAATGAGATTGATTGAAATATTGCGAATGCTTTTTTCTAGCACGCGATTATTCATTTTATTGTTTTACTATCCTTATCAATAGCGGCAACTTCTTTCATTTCCTTGACCTCTTACAGTACAAAGTAATGTAAATAAGTTTCGTGTATTTAAAAACCAGAAGGACTAAAAAACTAACGATAATGATATCTCATCAGATAAAGTTCTGTAGATTGCGACAATTGATCTGATCTGATCTGGCAACATGAAGTTTTCATTATTTACTATACTACTTTGTTGCTATGATCAATGTTTTTTTAACTACAATCAAAATATAAAGTCCGATAACACATGATTGATACTCAAGTGAACAACGTTGAGTACTTGAAGACAGTACACATTAATGGAAACTGAACAGAGCATTTAAGGTGGCTCACACAAGTGGAGATTGAGCTTGACCAACTTGGTGTGCCGAACTGGTCGCGCTAATTAAAGAGGCTTGTCAGTTGGGTCTCAGGTCAACCCTACACAAAAAGGGTTGAAGAACTCCCCAGTAACATTAAAAATGTTTCCAAATATAATGTATCTATTACCTATTCTATGTAATGACTTTGTGTATTTGCAAACGCTTTACCATCGAATCGGAACAGTCTACCAAATATATGGTCAACGTTTAAGAAACTTAAAGGAAATGAAAATATCGTAACGACTACGAAAACCAATGTAAACAAATAGCGCAGTAACTTCTCCAGAAAATTAAACTCTGAGAGACAAGTAAAGAAATTATAAAGCAAAACAATTTGTGGGAACATTTTATCTTGCACGACTCAATCCGTATTCTAAAGAAAAAATTGTCAAATTAAAAAAGGACAATTAATAACTTCAAATAAGATTATTTTAATTTAGTATTGCATAGAAATGAGCATTAACATTGTATCGCAACAAGTGTAACCGTTTGATGTTACTTTCTGGGTTGCCACCTACACCACTTGCATCTGTGAACATCACCACATTGTGACATAGCTGTCATAAACAAGCTACCGAAACGAACATATTCTGTTCATACATGTAAATATATTGTATGTATGTTCAGGCACATTTCTGTAGCCAAATTGTATTAACATACATTTCTGGACCACTGTCGACCTATAATCCACTTTTCCCCTCATCATTATGACCGGCTTCTTTCTCCTCAACCGAGACAGCATTATTTAATGTGAATTATTAAAAGTATTCATATCTATTAAGGCAAGTTTGTAAAGCTATTTGATTTTGTCATGTAATAATAGATATTTTAAAAATAGACACTGCAACAAGGTATCTACTATCTAGAGTTCGATAATATATTTTGTATATATATACACAAATAGAGAAAAATGGGTTCAAGCAAAAAAATAAAACATTCAAACAACCAGACAGTATCATAGGCAATAATTAAAAAAATATATATATATACATATCTCACAAGACATTCAGCGGACATAAAATCAAAATGAATCCAAGAGGCGCACATTGCATGAATGTTGTAGGTGGGAGCAGTACATTTTTGATACGTTTGCATAAATATATCACACAGTCTCTCATCATTTGGGTGAGACCCAAACCTCATTATCAACACGAAACACTTGTGCGTCTTAGTAGAATGTTTATGACGGCGAAGTTGATTTAAGTATTATGTAACAGGAGACATTTTGCATTTGTGAACGGTTAACAAATAAAAGTTTGCAATTCAACACCATTTTGATGAAAAATTTGCTTACTGTTTGCTATTACAGAAAGTAGTTTGACTGTATTATTTTTGTTTTTAAGCATGTACATATACCATAGGGTGGTTCATTTTCTGCGCACTTCCGGCAACACATTCTTTATAAGATTTCTCTTATTTGCGAAGTCATTAAGCAGCCAAATAGTAAATTTTACATAAAATGTGTTACTTGGTGACTTGACAGCAAAATAATAGCGCTCTTTCTATTCTCTTTCCGTCGTTTAAATGCGCACACTCACACGGTTTAGCATAGAGTATATAGAGCAGCTCTGCTACGGATTTACATTTACTTTTAATTAATAAGTGTCCCAATTACGTCTAGAAGAAAATAACAATAAAATCGCGACGATTGCGAAAAACGATACAAACCGCAAATGGTCGGAACTGGACACTTGCAGAATATCAAAAGCGATCTGGCCTATGCTAAATCAAGGAAGGACTGATTACATCCTAAAGCTAGACAGGAAGGTTATCAGTAGAGTGATGGAGTGCTAACTGGCCACTGTCTTATAGGCAGCCATGCCAGAAGAATAGGAGCACCTTATAACGACTTCCGCAGAAGCTGCATGGATGAAGAAGAAGAGGAAACAATATTACACTACCTCGGAACATGTCCTGCACTTGCGGAAACTAGGCGGGTACTACTTCCTCAGCCTTGAGGATCTGAGTAACATTGATCCAAAGGACTTACTACAATTTCTTAAAGCCTCTAAATGGCTATAAAAGATGTCAGAAGAAATCACACAATCACAATCCCAAGAGGGAATAACTACAACGTCAAAGGGTAAATCAGTTTTGGACACAATGCCGAACGTGACAGCACAATGGACCGGATGGTCTAAGTGAGCATGACTTCCAAATCAGTTATGCAGTCTTCCTACCTAACTCGTCTAGAAGAAATTGCTGCTTTAAGAGCGATAGTCCTGCGTAAACCTGAAAAAATCGCGTTCCGTGGCAAAGTCCTATTATTCTAGATTAGTGAATATTTTTTTGAAGAACGGCCACAACAGAACTTTGAATTCCTAACTATATTATACCTAAATATTTATACCCGTCAATCTAGTCTTCAGCGAATGATAATTTTGTGTGCAGTGATTGCGCTCGAAGTGACATAATTTCGGGCCGCAACTGGTGCACTTTTTGAAGATAATGTTCACAAATTACAATCGGGGATAGTCAATTGTTCGTATTAAATATAAAAGATGTGTACATATGTGTATCATATTGAACAATCGACTTTGGTATGCCCGTCCTTTGTTAAAAGCATATAATGATTAAAACTATTTTCACAAACGTAGTGTGGCGACAAACAAAGTACGTGTCTTTGCCTAGTACTTTGTTTGGTGATTTTATAAATGCATACTTCAAAAACATGAACCCCTTTTGCACTGCAAGAGTTGTCTTTAGTGTATATGTACACTTGCTCACAAAATTATCCGTACAAGATGTTCGACGAGCAATAAAAAGGAACTAAACCATTTTCCTTAGTTAAAATTAAAAATGTAATGATAGAAAACTAAATCAGATTTCATAATCATAACGTTATCAAAAAGCTAAAAACAAAAAAAAGTAAATTCATAAGCGTAGAGTGGAAAACAAAATATAAACCTCAATAAAATAACCCAAAACTATCCACACAAAACTAATTCAAGACATAAAATACACGAATTTGAGGGGTGGAGGGACTATCAATAATTTGTTGATAAACCTTTTGCCTTAATTACACCTTGCAAGCCTTTTGGCATGCTATCGACAAGCTTTTTTGTGAATTCTGGGCTTATAAGTTCCCCTTCCAGCTTAAGGGCTTCACTAATAGTTAAGGCCTATTCCGGATGTTTCTCTCAAGCTGGGCCCATAGGTGTTCAATGGAATTGATATCTGGTGATTGTGGGGGTGTTTTCAGTTGAGACAGGGTATTAAAAAGGAGCCACATCCTAACATTATATGCAGTAAGTTTAGGGTCATTGTCTTGTTGAAAAACGTAATTTGACCCTAACCCCAATTTAGTGGCGCTCTGTTGCAATTTTTTCGTTAGGATATTCAAGTATGCATATTGATCCATTTTGTAGTCAATAAACTCCATTTGCCCTGTCCAGCTTGCAGCAATGCACCCGTACATCATAATGTTACCTCCGCCGTGTTTTACGGTTGCTTGAGGATTAACTTTTTCTAGCTCGGTATTTGCTTTACGCCAAACTATTTGCCTTCCATCATAGCCAAACAAATTGAATTTGCTTTCGTCGCTAAAAATGACAGACTTCTAAAACTCCGAACTTTTGTTTACATATTCTTTAGCGAAAGCAAGTCTTTTTTCCTTATTTATGTCTGATATAAAAGGTTTTTTTAAAATATGCCTCTCATTAGCTGCTGGTAATATTTTTGTACTTCCTCTACTTGGCTTATTTTTTCAAATTTCCTTCATTTCTGAACTTGTTAACTATGTCTCTAACTACAGAGAACGATCTGCCAACAAGTTTGCCTGTCTCTCGGTATGTTTTACCGCATACTAGATTAAGGATAAGCTTCCGTTCATCCATTGAAGTTTCCTTTATTTTTCCTCCCATATTGCGTTAAAAATTTTTTTTTTAATTTATTTGCTTCGAATGATCTACTCTCAATGCCTGTTATCCAGACGAAGTCCTTCTGCAGATAGACTTCAACTAACAAAACATCAGTATCGCTTGTCCGCATAATTGTGTGTCTGTCATTTATTTTCGTCTCAATATACAAAGAAAGGGTGAAAAATCCCCGTTAACTTCAGTTCCTGGCAGTGGGCAAATACTTTTTCATAAGGTACAGCACAAAGAGTGAACACAAGAATACATAATATTTGCATATTGTATATTAAACGAATGAAGTCTATACGCCTGAAAGTGCTTTGTGCGGATAATTTTGTGAGTTAATGTATCTCAGGGTTATCCTATATTAGCCACCTAAACCTTAGCTACAGACAGTAAGTAATGAGTTTACGTCTAAGGTGGAGATTACGAAGCTGATCCAGTAGAAGCTCGAAAAGTAGAAAAAACAAAATGTTGGCAGATTCTACTTTTTAAATGTTTTCAATTTCCAAGCGCTTTTATTTAAACAGAGGAGGCCACTATATAAACCCGTATTATTTCGCCCATAGTGAATAAATCTCAGTAAAACACAACCGACCACTAGAAATACTTCGCAAAATGAAAGGCATAAAAACAAAACGCCAAAAATCCAACAAACTGTAACAGTTAATTTTCATTAAAAATGTATGTACGTTAGCATAACTGTTCCTTACTAGGAATTAACAAAAACAAATAGATACAGTCAACAGAAACAGTAAGTAAGGATACATACAAAAAATGACAATATCCGACAAAAGTAAACATGCGCCCATAGGAATTTGCAAGGTGTTCGTTATACCGATCGTAAAATTGTTAAACCATTCGTGATATATAACCATTAATGGGAAAAAATTCCATTCGTTATATAGACCATTCGTTACATAGAGCATTCGTTATACTGGACGCCACTGTACTTGAACTGCATGCGTAAATAAAATTGGAGATGCTTCAACTTGAAAATTTGATTTTTTTTCCTAATTTCCAAGCTATCTACACAAAATAAAATTGTATTCTAAGCAATTTCAATTTCCACGAGTACTAATTATCGAGCTTTAACTGTACTTTATCTTCTTTTTTTTAAAACAAAAAAAAAGCAGTCGAAGTTACGAATTTTACTTTAGACATCCGCTGACTTCGCCGTCCGCTTCACAACGAGTCTATAAGCAGAAGCTATCCTGCATTCCCCTCTATAAAAACACATGAATATTGTCCGCAGGATAACAATTTTCGTCACATCTCTGACATTTAATTCAATCGTACTGTATTTGGAGACAGGTCGAACTAAACAGCATCTACCAGAATCATTCACATTGGTTTCTCAAATAATCAATAAGAAAAAAAAAATGTTCACAATCACTTTTCCACATATCATTAACCCAAGATTAAATTCGTCTTTACGCAATAGGCCTATCAACATTTCGATATGTAGTAATTTGTTTATAAATTTCTTATCAGACACTTGTAATCAGAAGAAATGCAGTTTACACAAATCATTGCTCAAAAAACGAATCAACTGGTTGTGATATTTCATTTGTGTCATCGTTTGTAGCACTCACAGTTTAGTACAATTCAAATATGAAAAACACTCATTCTAGTTTCTGGGTACAACGAGGTACAGACTTGGAAGTTGTTATCAGCTGATTGATTTTATTTGAGTGTTTGTTTCAACTTTGTAGAGCTTCGAAGAGTTAGAAGACTTTGAACTTGTAAGTTCATGTTTGCAGTTTCTTTCAATACTGAAATTCTCATTTGTTTTTCGGTTAATGAGATAATCATCGCTAAACGGATGACTATGACTTCTTTAACTACACAACAAACGTAAAGCGGAAACGAAGTATCATCTGGCCACGTACATTTGTAATGCTAAATTATCATTTAGTCATCATAAATATCTAATGTATAGACAATTCTGACGCGTAAGACCTATTCTTTCCATTTGCATACGTATTACATTAGGTTTACATTAATTTTAATATGAATCACATTCTCGTCGTGTGACAGATTTGCAACAGCCGTCAAATGTGTATATTCACTTCCATGAAACTGGAGCAAATCATTCAACAACCTTCAACAAAGTTAAATTGAATAAAATAGCATGATTAAAGGTAAGACTATATTAAAAATACATATATAAAACTAAGCATCACACAAATGGATATAGTTTTAATATGGTTTTTAATTGGTAGGCAATGTCTGAGCTTTTCAAGCCACTTATAAATCTAGTGGAATTGTAAGTGAATCGCGTCCCGAGATATGAAAGTTGCTGTTTGTTCAAATTTGTGGTGAAATGTAAGAATGTACACTTTCAAAACATGGGTTAAATTTCTATGTTTTAAACTTTGCAAGATTCATCTGTACGAAAACAATTTTAAATTAGTTGACATGTACACTGCAGTCGATGCCAACGAGTATCTCTACAAATTCTTATGGAGTGATTGAAGACAACCTAAAAGGTGTTTGAACAATTTTAAACCAGTAAACCAAATTTTGTACATGTAATGTTACATTTTCTACAGAAGAAAGTATACTGACTGATTATCCACATAAACCATATACATAAATACAGAGTAGCATTGAGACTGTCAACAATACTTATCAAAGTGTCACAGTGGACTTAAGGTTTGAAATGAATTAGCCAAGATGGGATTAAGTAGTAATGTGCGGTAAATAATACTTAACACTAGCATAATGACAGAAAATGTTCTTAAGCAAACTTTAGAAAAATGCAGACATTCTCAAGTTCAGTAAAAAAGAGAAGGCTTTCTGACTACAATGTCGACTAAGTGCATTCTTCAGAATATTCTGTTATGTACGACGAACGATATGAGTGTTAATATAGCTGATACCGTATTTTACAAAGGTAAAGACCGACCAGTGTTTATAAATGTTTAATTTAACCGTGCACTAGTTGTTAACGTAGACAGTTGGAAGGCGGAATGGCAATGTGCAGTATAATTTCATTCACAACAAGTTTAGAAATGATAACTTTTCTTTTTGGTTATCTCCAAAAATACGAAGCAAATGAAAAAAAATGCAGTAAAATCGTCTGAGCGTGCATAACTATTGACCATAGGGAAGCTCACAATGATTAATGAACTAGCATTTTGTTTTGAACAATTCTTTAACATATCCCCGAACCACTTAAGAACAGCCATTCGTTTTGATTTGTCGTCGTCAGTGAGCGCGACGCACAGATTGGTAATTTTTATGAACGTCTTTAGTCTACAGACCGGATGTCATCTGTCATCCACTATGGAACTTCTTACCTTCACATTAAAGGGCTATATCAAATTATTCCAAGTTTAAAAGTGCAGTTCACCTATATCTTTCCACACACTAATGTTAGCCTCTATTTTACCTTTCGAATGTATTCTAGTTTTAAGTCTAAAATTAAAAGAAAATTTAATCTTGAATTATATCCCTAAGTACTAAAAAAGCATGGTATAAGGAATATAAGGTGTGCTGGACAGTTCTATTGAGACCCTGTGTGACATCGTCCGGGGAATTTGTATGCCAACAGAAACCTAAAGGCGGAAACCAACACACATTCTCCACACACTAAAAAACAAAAAAATTGTTTCTTTTCAACGTTTCAACTACTTAGTATGGTTTCAACCTTTTAAAGCACATTGTTGCATGGTCCTATATAATACCAATTATAAATGAAGCAAATCCATTCATTTTACATCAATTAGCATACGATATTTAAATATGTCCAGTGTCGAAAACGGACCCTCAGTGACGTCACAAAACAAAAAGATGGCGGTTGTGACAAGCTTTCCAGCACACCTTATATTTCTTACACCATGCTAAAAAAGACACTGTCTTAATGTGCAAACCAATCAAATGAAAATAAATTCAAATTGATATTGAACCTTGAAACCAACGGAAAATGTTCATGAGCTGTAAAAACTCCAGCGTAATTTTGTATACCGAGTTAACAGACAACGAGATGAATCTGTTGCACGGAATGAAAACAAACAGTGATTCTGATAATTTTATATAGTTCTCGGTACTTTGATTGGATCACATACTTTTCATTCTTATGATAAACGAAATTAGTATGAATCTGGACAAATTATCCAACGCTTGAGAGATGTGTTTGTTTGTTTTCTTATCACTATGAATCATCGTGCGTCCGAATCCTAAGCTTGGCCGATATATATGAATAGAAACGTTTATTCATATACAGCTGCCGTGGTAAAGACCAGATTACGAGTTCTTAGCTAACCACTTTCTAACAATTCAGTATTTCCTATCTCCAACTACCTCTACCAACATCTGTACTGACAACCTACAACTTAATTCAATATTCGATGTAAAATTTCATCTGTTGACTATTCTTGATGTCTTTGTTAATCTCAACTTTGCTTACAAACAAAATTATTCTCCCATTGTGCTGTTTTACAATTTTGCAATTCTTAAAGTGCAGGCAACTCTCCAAGAGGCCATTGCAAAATGCTGCTACGAATTAGCATTGATAGCCTGCTCTCATCAATGTGGTAAAAAAGTAGTCCGAGAAGCAAAACCCTCAGTATTTTATTCTTGTATTCTTGGATCTTGATTGATCATAATAATTGTTTTATTCAGTAAAAACATGGTACGACAAAAAATGTAAGGAGACCTTCATACAGCATACAAGCAGAGAGGGTTGAAATTAGTTGTCAAACAAGATGTACACAAACATTTCATCTTTCAATGTGATTTTTGGGGTTAATACGTCTTTATTCATAAATAAACAGAGAACAGAATTAATTCGTGATATCCAACAACAATTGTATACGACGTGATCTGGCAACGTCCACAGATCCCATTAGTGTATACAGATCAACAGAATTCATCTCCATCTTATGATGCAATGAGTTTGAATGGTGCTTCAATTAAGTGTTCGATCGTTTTGATAGGATATCTCATGATTCAACACCATATAGCATGCATTTGAAGGAAATACATATGTGCAATGCAAATGAGCAACAAAGTTCTGAAAGTTTATAAACATTGGATGTTTCATTCGAATTTCTTTTGTGAAAGCATGTTAATCGACAAGAAAAGTGTAATTAACGTACACTACACCTGCCACTTTTAAGTAATGAAAAGAAGAAAACCCATTATGCAAATCTATTAAAATAAAACAAAGGTAATGTTAATGAGTACTCACCTAAATTTGGCACGGTAACAGTAACTTGATTATTTGAGCCGATATCAACGTCAGCTACCCTGTTAACATCCACACTAGCTGGCTTAAAATCATCTAAAAGCAGAAAACATACATATGTATCTTTCATATCCATTTTTTGTGTTCGTATTATTTTTATTTGTATTTTGTTTGCTACGAAGACCCACAGATCGATCCATCGACAACAAACTATGAGAGTTCTCACAGAACTCTCAAAATACACAAGAACGCGCCCGTTTGATGGTGATTCTATGATCTGTGGGGATCGGTTTGGATTGTATGTTGTTCGCTTACATTTTATCGTATGAAATGCAGTCGTTGTATTTTTTGAATTAAATGTGCAGCCCAATTTCAATTCTCTAACTTCACTACCGATATTTAATCGGTCGGCCAGGGTGGTCTTCTGTTTTGTCATCATCATCGCTCCTGTACTGTTGTTATTGCTGTTGCCGTTAGCTGTTGATAATAATGATGAAGCTGTTGCTGTCGAATATTGATAGTAGCTATTGCCCCCCGTTGTAGCACCAGAGCCACTGGCTCCTCCAACGCCTGTCGGTGTATGACCAGATGATGGACCAGCAGATCCGCGACTTATATAATGCTTGCGAGACGTTGACGGATTCGTTGTTGCTGATTTACGTGGAATTTTTGTAAATGGAAGTGACTTTTCGTGATGAGATGACCGCTGTGATGCACGTTTGAGCACCTTTAATATGAATTGCTTCAAATCCTGATGACTGTTGTTATGATATTCCTGGCAAAGGCAAATGTCTTTATTGAAACTTTTATTGTTTTGATTTAGTGTGACGATTATCAGTGCGATCACCAAAATAACATAATCTCGATGCTGGCTCAAGAATCTTTTTGCTATTAACTCCTGTTGATATAGTGGCCTTTTGAGTTGATTTAAATTCCCACTTTTATCAACTTTGCTGTTCTTGTTACCTTCACCAATACTTCTAGTTTGATCGACTGTTGATTCGATTTTTATTGGTGTTGTTGTTGTTGTTTTTGGAGTTGATTTTACGTTTGTTGTATTTGTTGTTGGCGCTGTTGCTATTGCCGCTGATGCTTTTCGTGCTATTGCTGTTGCTGATGGTGTTTTTGTTGTTGTTGCATGCAATGTTGACGCAGGCTGACAGCAGGAATAATAATCACCACCACCACTTCCACTACTACGACGGTAAGTTAACATATGTTGCGTATATGTACGCGCGGAGAATTTTCCCCCCGCAGTTGAGAAACAACGACACGACTGGACTGGACTTTTGTGTGTGCGTATTGCTATTGCTACCGCTGCATGCGTTCAATCTGTATTTGTAATTGTATGCGTGCTTATAAAGGAGAGGGGAAGCAAAAAACTTTCACAAGACACCTAACCTCCAAAAAAAAAACTAAAAAAAACGAATTATATATTTTTTTTTCTTTCTAAAATATTGCGTTTATATCGGACTCATTTCGAATTGCCTTTTTTCACTGAACACACTTGCATTTGCATTCTTTAAATTCACACAACCACCAGTTTCAGGGAATTATTCAATTATTGCGTGGGAAAGGATTCATGGTAAACAATGAATTGTGGCAAAAATTCTACTATATAAAAACTACTTAAGAAGCACTGTACAATGTGCGGAGCAGACGACCGCGAATGGATGGAAAATTAATTTTCTTCCCTTTTTTTTGATTTAACTTGGTCTGACTGATTTGATTCCTTCTTCCCTCTTTTGTATTTTCGTTATTTTTCTTTTTTGCAATATTTGACGTTTTTTTTTATTGGGGAGATTTGTCAATGCCGTTGAGATTTCGTCGTGTCGTCACGTAAGAAAAAAAAATCAAAGGAAAATGTCAAAAACCTTGCACACAATTTCAGGAACATAACGTGTGTACGTGTATATATACATACATACATACATATGATGAGGGGGATTTGCTATTTGTGAGCAAGAGAAAGATGGAAAGAAAAAAAAAATCTAGACCTTTTTTTGGAATTTTCCTAAGAAATTATTCACTTATGGAAATTCACATTAAACGATCACAGTTTTAAAGCGGAATCAAATTATATCGACGGATTCACGAATTATAGTGGAACCTGGTATTTAATTTGGTTTAGTTAGTCGCACGATTTGGGGCCATTGTTGGCTTATTTCATTTTTGCTCTCCGACGACGACGGAGCGGAGACACGAACGATAATTTCTCGGACTTTGTGTATGGGAAAATGAGATGTAGGATTACCACCTGAGACCAGCAGGCAGTTAATACGATGGCAGTGGCAGTAGATAGATTGCTATTGCGACAAATGTTCAAAGGTCGGAGCGAGATGAACAGTGATGTCTTTTGGGGAAATTGTATTTTGCTTCAGTTGGTAGGCGTGAATAGCGAAATTGTAACGAAATGTCATGAGAAATGAAATAAGAAAAAGTCGGTACTTGAACTGAAAACTGTGTTCAAACCCAGACTGTATTATCGACGTGCCGTTTAATTAGATATGCCAGTACAATTTGCATTCGTGGTTCGGGATTTCATTCTGCAAATGGAAATTAAATTAGTTGCATTATATTATTTGTGATGGAACAGTTTACTTATTGTGATGTAAATGCATGTTCAATAAATGGCAACACAGAGAATGGTATCTGATAAATCTACCAGCTCCATTATCTCAAGTGAACGCAGTCATTGTCTTATTCATTAGCAAAGGTGTGAACCATCCCAGTGCTTGGATATCTGATTCAACATTGCCTTCACAGTACTTGAAATCACTTTCCGTCAGGTACATGGAAAAATAAATCATAAGGGTGGGTGTTTCGTCTTGTAAACTTAAGTTCGGCTTAGATTTTTTAAGGACCATCTGAAAGGTGTGAAAACAGGTTTTTCCAACTCAATACATTCCAATTGGGATTTTCTGTTTGCCTTAACGCTTAATACAGGGCTCATGTTAAGTTTGAGTTCAACAATAATAATTTAGGTTTATAATTTCAGTATAAGAGAAGTCATACCAACAGAAGCACGGTTTAATGTTGGTGTTCATTATTAAATCAAATCTCGGTCTGCCGTCAATGTTGGTGTTTATTATTAAATCAAATCTCTGTCTGCCGTCTAGATACACGGGAGGCGTTCTCACTCAACAATTTGTCAATACGATTATTTTGACGACATATTGGAAAAAAGTCGAAAAGAATTGTGTTAAAATTGTTCCTATTTAAGTTCTGTCCGCCGGAAGCAAGTTATATTGTTTTCATACAGTCTTGGTCGTTATTGGAATTCGACGAAAAAGAAAAATGAACGAAAGAACTTTCTACAACAGCCATGTCAAAATATTAAAATAGATGTCAAAACAACTGTGCCAATCGGACAAAGAAATAATATTTTCATAAGAAATATTTCAAAATATTTATATAATTTGTTAAATCGTTTTAGTTTCTGCAGAATTCAGTCCTAATTTTTTCTTCTCAACACTATTATTTCCTGTCAACAAACAGCTGTTTTGACGGGCATTTCAAAATTAACAGCTAATGAGATTTGAAAATACTTTAACTCGGTAGGCTTATTCAGGTTTCAGTAACACCACGCGAAATGGTTTCTCTGCGAATCAACGATGCTATTAGCGAACTGTCAAGCTCAGAACGCAAGAGGCAAACGCACTCCACAAATTTACGACCAAAATATGACACAAAGAAGTGTCAGTTTTCTCAAATTCTACCCGTAGTTCTTTGTCAATATGAAAACTTCATATGAATGACGTATTAGAGTTTGCGAAGTTCGCGATTTGTAGCCTATCCATATGAATGGCAATTAAGTGATGCTCATGAATTTTCTCTATTCGCATATGGACACAGGCAAAAGTGGCGAATTTTGCGGATGAACCAAATTGTACTAGCTCGTAAAAATGTAAATACGAACGACCCCAGAGCAAATTTGATGTGCTGTGGGGGAGGAAGTTTTCGTAAAATTCTCTCAATAGATTGACATATGAAAATGTATTCCGTTCGAAATATTATTTCGAAAATGGATTTGACCCTCACGAATGAAGTATGTCAACCGCGCAGTACAATGCGAACGCAAGGCATTTTTTCGTCGTACGGCCGAGTGGTATGACATGTGTCAAAACAATCATAGCATTTTCTTTTATCTGCGCTGAGAAAATCATGCTACGACATTTCGATGTCGTTGCGGACGATTTTAGTTGTGGACATATGTATTTATATATGCAAAGTAATTATTTATGTTAGTATTTTAAGATCAATAGATTTCAATGAATATTGTAAGACGTGCCACATACAATTTTCTGCTTGAAAAGCATATTTACTGAAATAAAAAAAAGACTTTTCTGAAAAAAGGCAACAGAAAACATAAGTCCAATTTTTATATGTATCTCTGTCAAGACAAGTCAACATCCAATCATGACATGAAATAGGGTGATTTAACAACACAATTCATCTCATGATCAGCTTGATCCGGCTGAACTGCTTCGTCCGCCGCGCTGGGCTGATATTTAAATACTATACACATGAGCTGCTAATGGCGAACGCAAAAATAACCAATTTTCAGCAAATATAAACAAAAAGATGGATAACTCGCCTCAGAAGTTAACATAAATATTCATTAACGATTTAAATGAATTTATCTCTTGTGATTTTTATTCCTATGAGCCACGAACTGCGAACGCAAATTTTCACAAGCAACCATTTTCCCGTAAATATAAACAAAATGTAATACTTCTTGGTATGCAAAAAGATACTGAATTATCGATTTTTTTATCGACAAAAACTCTACAAAAGTTAGTTTAAGTATCCTAATTAGCGATTTTAAATTGTTTCTCTGGGAATCAATCATTTTATTTGGCAACTGTCGACCTGAGAACGCAATACGCAAAGAGGCAAGGTTAGGTTAGGTTGGAGTGAGTGCCTGCTGGAGCAGCAGAGTAGGCCCGTTGTGATACCTTGCGGATCTAAAACCCTATTCCGCAAACCAGCTAGCGCTTTTGATAAAGCAGAGAAGTTGACTGATGTGATGTTGTTTAGTTCTGTCAAGTTGTTGAAGTAGTAGGCGTCCAGATGACGCTTTCTACATGGGGAGAGAGCATTACATAGGATCACATCTCCTATGTTTCTGCTAATGGTTTCTATCTCTTCTTCATCCCTGCAGCTTCTACAGAAGTGCCAATGGCACAATGCTTGGTACCCCTTCTAGCGAGTTCGTCCGCTTCGCAATTCTCTGGGATGCCGCAGTGTACCGGCACCCACATAAGTTGGATGTTAAAATACTTAGCCATCTCGTTAGAGAAACTGATAGACTGATCTACACATCAGGTACTCAGTCGCAACAAACAAACTATCGGCTTCCCAGCATGTCTACAACAAGGGAAAATGTCTACAGATATACCTTCACTCGCTTGTTGGAAGTGTAGAAAAATCCCTCCAACATAAGGAATTCATCCTTACTGCCTTTGTGGATATAGAGAGACCCTTTGACAGCGTCGAGCCACTGGCTATAACTCCATAGTGACCTTCATACACCAACTTTTAAACAAACAATAGGGCGATAAGCTCCAAGCTTGGTGAGACCATGATCTGCATGTCGGTCAATAGAGGCACGACGCAAGGTGGTGTGCTATCTCCTCTTCTATGGAATGTAGTAGTAAACGAACTCCTTCTGACCATAGAAAATACAGGGTGCAATGTTACTGCCTATGCAGACGATGTTGCCGTTGAATAGGTATATACAGCAGGTAGCCCTCTTCGAATTAGAGAAATGGACTAGGAAAAGTGACTTGAGTGGAAGACTGAACTAGTACTCTTCACCAGGAAATACAAAATTCCTATCTTTTGATCCCCCTACTGTACGTGGAATCCATCTACAACTGAATAACAGCGCAAAATTCTTAGGAATCATTCTAGACACGAAACTGAACTGGAAACTTAACATCCAGGAACGCGTCAGGAAGGCATATACGGCTTTATACTGCGGCAAAAAAGCTATAGGATCTAAGTGGGGACTACAACCGCGCAAAGTCCACTGGATATTCATTTCTATAGTCAGGCCCATACTACTATAGGGCGTCGCGACCTGGTGGACCGCCCTTAACATAAACATCAATTGCAAACCGCTCGCAAGAGTGCAACGGATGACCTGTGTATGCATAAGTGGAGCGCTAAGGACAACCCCTTCCGAAGCCCTGAACACACTCCTTAACATTATATAATCGCTTTCCTGGCTAAAAAACAATGTAATATTAAGCACAGATATCGTCATCTGTTCTGACAGCCAGGCAGCTATCAAATCTCTGGACGCAACCGCTTTTACCAAAGAGGCAAACGTGATCCACAAATTCACGACCAAAAAGTTAGCAATTCCGCGGGGAGAAAAATTCAATGGGACTCCACTAATATCTAGAGTGTATTGGAGAGGCGTCCTGGAAATAACTGTAACCTCCATCCCCGCATCTGGACATACGGCAACAAACCTATCGAGTGCGCGCTGGAGTTCCGTCTGGGAGGATGTGAGGATAAGTAAGTCATCTGCAAAAAGAAGATGACTTAACCTCAACTCTCCCAATGTGAAACATTTCTCGGCTCGGCTGCGCTGCAACATCCAGCCCACATATATAAAGAAAAGGATAGGTGACAAGACGCATCCTTGGCGAAGTCGAACGCCCACGGTGAAAGCTGTTGGTTTAGCACCGTTAATCCGAACACAGCTGTTACAGTTTGTGTATATAGACTAAATGGCCCTCATAAGATTACCATCAATCCCATACTCCTGCAGAACACTCCAGAGTTTAGCTCGAGGTACATTTTTGAAAAGAGGGACAATCATCCCAGTTTGGCAGTCGCCAGGTGTTTCACCGCGTTCCCAGGTCACCTTAATGATACTAGAGAGCCATAAAACTACCTCTTTACCCATGGCCTTAAGCATTTTTGGCCGGGTTTCATCCACACCGACGGATTTGCCAATTTTTTGCGATTCAATCGCTAAAATGGCTTTCTCCACCGTTGGACTTTTCTCTGCCCCACTCAAGACTATGCCATCATCAGAATCCTGTTCGGCATTGAGCAGCTCCGAAAAGTGCTCGCTCTATCTGCGCAAAATGTCTACCTCATTGGAAAGCAACACACCATTTTTCGATCCTTCGATGATGATGAATTTCCTTCCTCTGAGTCGGCGAATGGTTTGCCAGAACCTTTTTCGCAAATCTATGGTCGCTCTCTAACAACTCTCTGAACTCCTTCAAGGCTACTCGCACATCCAATTTGCAAGTTCTTCGCTCCTCAAGTGAATCCAGTCTCTGTAGGTCCTCTTCTTCTCTCTAATGGCTTCTTGAACTCCGAATGTTTTAAACCACGGAGCTCTTTTCTCACCACCAGCTGCCACTCCAAGCCGCTTCACTCCACAAACATCACGTGCAGAGCTGTTGAGTCGCCATTCTTCCTCTACATGCGATGGAATAGTTGGAATTCGTTCAAGCCTTTCAGATATATGCCGTGCAAAATGAAGACTCGGATGGTACCACGCGTATATTTTTATGGACATGCCATTTGCACAGCAAAAGTCCAACAACTTCTCTCCGTTCGCGTCCTAATGAGGATCAGCGTTCCTCCCAATCACACTCCCCCATGCCGTTACATCCACACCCACGTGAGCATTGAAATCAACCATCAGGATATAGGAATCCATCTCCACTACCCTATCAAGGGCAGCATCAACTTCATCCAGGAAAGTCGCTTACTCTGCCTCTAGATTTGGTGCATACACCTGCACTAGAGCCAATATTGACTATTCAAGCTTGAACTTTAAGATCGCGACTCTTAGCGGAATCCACTCCAATACTCTCTGCCTGCCTGCGACTTGTGAGTATCCCCACTCCCGCCTGTGCAGACATTTGAGGTGCAACTCGAAAAAGGGTTCACAGTTCCCTCTTTGCTTTGTCGAAGAGATACCCACGATATCTAAAACATTTTATATTTTCATTTTGTAATCCACTTCGAGGTAATTTTAAATCTGTCCGTACTGCCTGAGTGTAACAGAGCGAATGCACACAGCTGAATTGGACGGATAATCTCCCACCGAACATTGTTTCACATTTGTTTAAATATATCAATGCACCATGTAAATACATATATGCTATTCTCTGATTGGTCGATGAAAATGTCAGACAAGATGAGTAAAAGTCGGCTTTCTACATATATACACATAATCCAAAAAGTCTCCGTACTAATAAATACTAAATACTAAATACTAAAAAAATAAATAGAAATACAGGAAGGGGATATGTTTTCCCTTCCTTCACAATTTCCAAGAATTTGCGTCGCCTATGAGTACCGTTATGGGAAGGATCGTTCTCTGCTATCAGTTAGTAGAAACAAACAAGTTTCCGTACAGATGTCATTCTTGTGCTTCACTTGGCAGTCTAAAGTGTGCGATCCAGGAATATTTTGTTTTTTGGTAAGTTCATATGTTTTTAATTTCATTGGCCAACAAGATTATTATTGACTTGAAAAAAGAAGCCGCTCGGAGAAATTGCGAAAATTATTAAGTGACCCTGTTCTTTTATTCAGTACGTATTGGAAGAAAATTGGAGAAACAAAACCATTGCCGACAAGCCAAGATCTGGTCGTCCAAGAAAGATAGATAGTCGTACGGAGAGGCGATTGGTAAGAGGTGTCGAAGAAGATCCTGGGCAAAGTGCCCTTGTCGATAAATTAAGAACTACTGGAATAGATGTGACTCCCCAGATAATAAGAAATGTCCTAAAAGGAAATGGATCTTCCTGGGATCAAGTTATAAATATTTACAGATTAGAGCAAAATTTAACGATTTTGGTTCACATGGACGATGCATGGTGTAGAGGAAGCCAGACACTGCTCTTAATCCTAAAAACTTAACTTAAACCCCTGACGGAGGCAATGTAATGGTGTGGGGATGCATGGCCTCCTCCGTCGTTGGAAATCTTGTATTTATTGATTCAACGATGGACAAATATGGGTACTTGAACCTACTCAAAGAAAATCTTCATTCAAGTACTCAAAAGCTGAGTCTCGGCAATAATTTTATATTCCAACAGGATAATGACCCACAGCACACATCGCTTCTGGTCAAAGAATGGTTCTCAGTCACCAGACACCAGACTTAAACCCAACTGAGCATCTGTGGGACCATTTAGAAAGAAAAATCCGGGAACACGCAATATCAAACAAACTTTTCCAATGAAATATTTTTTGCTTTGCATTAAAATAAAAGGGCTATATAGTATCTTTATTTTCATATATGTTTTAAGTTTGTTTTGTAAATTTTCCAACCGAATTAAAGAGTTCATCCCAAAATTGAGAACGGTGTTAACTGGCGTACGGAGATTTTTTGACTATGTGTATACTGAAATGTTATGCAGCAGAAACAGTAAGACTATTACATAGCTCAGTTTCTTACGATTCGACTTTCGAATTAGTCGTTGATGCTCTTATCTACCTACATATTTTTGCATCTACTTAACGCAAATCTTAAATAATAACTGTATAGTGTTAAGAGATATACATTTTATTTCTATAAACCACAAGTTCTAACAACTCTTTTAAAACCCTTCAGCAAAACATGATTGCGATTGCCATCTCTTTCTTGGCAATAGTGACTCATTCAAGGAAAACTGATGAATATAGCCGTCACACAATGGATAAGGGCAACAATACATAGAAAAATCGTATTGTGAGGAGTATTTCCTGCCTTCAAGAAGTGTCATCAAGAATTTAGGGAATTTTAACGAATTCATTTTGAATGATAATTGTCTCTTTTGTGAGCTAAACGTCAAAATTATCTTCTTTTTTACCGTTCTCTGCGCATTCGTGAATACATACACAAATTTACCATTAAGTAGTATAAGCCTTTTTTTGTACAATCATTTATACCTGTCCATTCAAGAGCATCCCTTGACAGGTAGTACACGCTCGTGCACACGTTCGTATTATTCGAAACAGAATATGTGTATCAAATCAAATGCAACCCTCAAGTACAATATCACGGATAATCTCATTATAATTTGAGGCAGGGATGGATGCGAATTGCCCTTCACCTCGCCATCGCCTGTTGAACTGAGAGGAAAAAAACACTAGGGGGTTGTTTGGTTGCCCACGCGTTGGTGCTAAGTATATTTCGAACAGAAATTTGCTGGTGTAAATATAATCCGTGGAGGGATAATGGAAATAATGATGTGGTTACTTTAGAAACCTGTGGCTATGTGTATCTCGGAAGTCGGTTGTTACTCAGTTAAATGGATAATGGAGCGGGCGGCTGTTGCGAGTTAGATAGCACTCCCATACACACAACACGTGCTCCTATCCAAATTCATTATTTTGAGAAAACTTTCTCACGGGAATGATAATTATGAAACTTGAGAAGATACATGTCAGTCAAAATGTTTAAATATATTGTACAATGTACACCCATAATTATGTACATATGTATACGTTTTTTAAACAGGCTGCATTGCGTGCACTCGACAAACGAAATAAGGACAACACAGACCACGAGTATTCGATGAAGTTGCGAAGCTCTGGACTGCTATAAAGGAGATATCGTCGCAATTCAATTGCGCCAACTATACGGGAATAAGTCTCCTCTATATCGCGTACAAGTTCTTCCCTACCAGTTGTGTGAACGCCATATGCCGTTGATCAATAAACAAACAGGTTGTTACTAGTATGGCTGCAAACCGGGAAGGAGTCGCTATAGACCAGGTCTTCACAGCGTCGACACACGCATAGACAGCGTCATTTATAGTTTAGACATTGCTGTCTTACTCGTCATCTTGTGCAGGAGGACGAGAGTGAATTCTCGCAGCTCCATCAGGGTCGGTAACAAACCCATTGAGACGTTCTAGTCAAAAATGGTTTTAGACAAGGCGACACGATGCCATGGTGACTTCTTCAACACTTCTTCAACACCATTATTTAGAAGATCGTGGAAAACTCGAAGAAAACATCAAACATGGTTAACATATGCATATATCCTGTTAACTTATATTTACAACCTACAGCATAAACTAAGCTATGTATGTGATGGCATAGATTAACGGCTTCGATGAGGGGGACCCTCAAACATGCTTAGGTTGGGTTAGATTGAAGGCCCGTTGTGTAACCAAGTGGATCTAGGCGATGAAAGGTGACTTCTTCGGGAGAAGCAATTCCAAATCTAAACAAACATATGAGTTCCAATGGCGCATTGCCCAGTGAAGACGCCGATAAGAATACTGAGATTCCGCCTGCTCATGCTGATCGGACTGTGTGATTGTTTTCGATTATTTCATATGGAGGGACTCTGGGATGTTAGAATACCTTCGAGCTTTAGAAGATGCTTCACAATAGCGACAGACATGGATGGCAGATCTCCGTCCAGAAAAAGCACTGAATAAGTCCCCTTTCTAGCGAGGTCCTCAGCTTTTCAATTTTCTAGAATGGATGGCAAAGCTTTCTTGACCGCAATAGTTTCTGCTGAAAGATGATATAATGCTTCGGCAATCGAAGATCATTAGAGTAGACAACCACGCCCACACTTACCCACACCTTCCATCCTTTCCAGTATCTACGTTTATCAAGCGCATCCTATTGCCTTCTTACACCAGGAGGCTCTACTGACACGCTCTTGGTTGTTTTCAGCTTGACTTGGGTCAGGAATTATACCAAAGAAGATTGCAATGTTAGGATAGTCCCTAACGAAGAGCTACTAGCTCCGCATTGTTTAGTCCATTTTTCTAGTTCAGACAGGGTCGACTGCATAACATCATTAAAAGCCACCATGGACTTTTGGGTCCCGAGCCTGTTGAGTGCTGACATTATTTAGTATTTTTGAAAGCTACCCCGATGTTCACGAAGGCGGTAAAATCTCTGCCGATTTATTTTTGTGGTAGAACTGCTGGGGTACCCCCAGAACATATATTTGTTAGACTGTAGGTCTAATAATAACGTCAATCAGCTTATATAATATCTTAAGAAGAGAGAAGGATAGAGTTATGGGTCTCAGAGCCTTTGGTTTTAAATGCAATCAAAGATCATTACTTGACAACTTTGTGAGGAACTGCAGACTGCCGTCTGTCCTGTCAAAATAACAATCCAATACTTCTATTCTGAAGAAACCAGGAGTATGTGCAGGATCAGCTGCAGAATCTTTAGAGATATTAATGAACACTCATTTACGTGGATGCGGAGACAGTATATCAGAGATCATCGAATCTTTATGTCCTCAAGTGGAAAAATATCCCTCATTACCTATGAAAAAAATGCATGGGCTTTTAACAGCTTCGCTCCATATAAATTTCCTGGCCTGCAAGACTTAGAAATTCCTTGGCTTATGCCGATCTATAGAAGCTGTATCTGTGACAACCACGTCCCCGGCTCGTGGTGACAAGTTCGGGTAGTCTTCATCCAGTCTTCATCATAAGATGGGTAGGCGTGGCTATAAAAGTGCAAAAGACTTCGAGCCAATTAGTCTGACCTCCTTAATTATTAAGGTTCTCGAACGTATATTTGACAATCTCATACGGGACTCTTTAGTAGGAACATCTCTGTCCAAATCTCAACACAAATTTTTTTTTTTTTTTTTTTATAATTTGCGCGCGCTCAAGGGGTTGCTAATACCCTTAAGTGTCCGGGGTCAAGACACAGCACGGGCCGAAGGTATAGAGGGAGAAAGGGAGAGGAGGTACCTGTGCACATTGGTCTTAAATATCTGCGGGTTGTAGTCTGTGGGAAATATAGGGCTGGGAAGAGCATTCCAAATTCGCGTAGTATGGCTGAAGAACGAGTCTCTAAATTTAACTGTGCGTCCGAAAGTAGGCTTAAGGGTAAACTGATGAGCATTCCTGGCGAGACGAGTATTGCGGGTGAATTCATGGAGAGGAGGAATGCAGTTGGCTAGCTCACTTGAGCATCGTTTGTTGAAATAGCGATAAAATACGGACAAAGAAGAAACAGTACGTCGATGTTCGAGCGAGTCTAATGACTTTGCGACATTGTTGTCTCCTATAAGTTTTATCGCTCGCTTTTGGATTCTATCTAGTAGGTGCAGGGTGGTCTTTGGGGCACCAGACCAGATATGAGCGTTGTACTCAAGCTTGGGGCGGATATACGCCTTATAAATGAAAGCCAAATCAGAGGGGGTGAAATATTTCTTGCATCGATTAAGGAAACCTAAACATTTCGCAGCATTTTTGGCGACCTCAAATATGTGATCGTTCCAACTAAGTGTTCTGTTGATACACATACCAAGGATGGAAAGCTTTCCGGTTTCATCGACACAAGCACCATTCATGGATAATGGCTGATTAAGAAGGGTTCGCTTGAGTGACAGCAGACAGCATTGAGTTTTAGAAGCATTGAATTCCACTCTGTTGTTGTTTCCCCAGTTAATTATGCTGTCAAGATCGGAATTCAAGGAGCTTAACATACGCTGCCGTTCCAATTCTACGGCCGAAGGGCAGGGTCGTGAGTCTCGGAACGAATATGAAAAGCTGAGGGTGCTGTCATCAGCGAAAATGAGAAAGAGTGTCGGAGACAGAACAGAGCATTTATTTGGTGGATAGACTTGAACCCATCCAAAACAACTTGAATTGAACGGTTCGAAAGGTAATTTCTAATCCATAGAAAAAGAGATTCATCGATACCATATGAACGCATTTTCGACAAAAGAGCTTGATGCCAAACTCTGTCAAATGCCTTAGAAATATCAAGTGCAACGATCTTGTTTTCACCTGCATTATGCAAAGATGTGTTCCACTTTTCGGTGAGATAAGCTATCAAATCACCAGTGGACCTGTTACTACGGAAACCGTACTGCCGGTCATTAAGAAGCTTCCGCGATTCAAGATATTTCATAAGCTGACGATTTATCAGCGTTTCCATGACCTTAGAAAGAAGGGACGTAAGTGCTATGGGTCGGTACGAGGTGGGTGACGAAGATTCGCCCTTTTTAGGGACGGGCTGGACAAATGCTGTTTTCCATCTGCTCGGAAAGAGACCTTAAGAGTAGGATAGATGAAAAAGCTTACGCAATGGTTTTGCCAGCGCAGAAGAACACCTCTTCAGAAGTATAGGGGGAATACCATCCGGGCCAGCGGATTTGTGCACGTCGAGATCTTTAAGTACTCTTGCAACTGTACGAGTGCGGAAATGGATTTTTCCCATGGTGAAATCAACGCTCTCAAGTACAGGTGGAGACATATTGGAATCTGGCAGTGTTGAGCTGGCTGCAAAATGCGCTGCAAGCAGATTGGCTTTGTCTAAAGAGCTAACAGCTGGAATGTCATTGTAAATGAGCGTGGGAATTGAAGACGAGGTGAAATTCTTTATGTTTTTTACAAATGACCAAAAGTTTTTGCTACCTTTGGGACATTGAAGCACTTTTTGCCTCAACTTTTGATCATAGGAGAATTTCACACGTCTGATAGTTGCATTGCAGTCATTTCTGGCCCGTTTAAACTTATTCCGGTTTTCCTCAGTAGGGTTGGTTTTGTATGCCCGGAAATTCAACTCTCTCAACCTGATAGCCTCTTTACAGCTCGAGTCATACCATGCATTTTCTTTGGGCTTGATACTTTTCACTCTATGCGGAATGAAGGATCTCATGCCCAGCAGAAGAATGTTTGTGATCATATCAGCAGCGGCATGCACGTCACTATCGAGGAAGCATAGTGACCAGTTAAAATTCCTAAAGAAATTGTTGAGTCCGCTCCAATCGGCTTTCTCGTACAGCCATACTGTTCTTTTAGGAATTTGTTCTCTAACTGTGTGTGCTGATAACGAGAAATTAGCTGATATGACACAATGGTCAGACCTACTCAAAGGAACATCCACAGAAATGAATGCATGAAGTAGATGGGTGTCGGTGTGGGTGTGGCTCTTGCTTGAGCCAGACTGTGAGCCCTTTTATCAATTCACTTGATTAGATTTCTGCGAAGGATATTAAGGAACTAATGTCCTTCTTAAACACCTCCGGTTGTATTTAGAGATATGTCAAAAATACACTTTATAAATAATGTACCAGAGCTGTGACAGTAAAACGGTACATAGAGCTAATTAGCCTAGCTCACATCGAACCACCACTCGTACCTACCTAACTAAGGCACGGATAGTGTGACCAATGCGAAATCGAATGTTTTTTATGAAATTCATCTTAAATTTTGGTCTCGTCCAATTGTAATATATACATTTCAATATTCTTGTTTGACAAGACAAGAATCCTCCCGGTATTAATCAGGACAAGCTTGTGCAATAGGCTGGAGCGAAACTAATTTTCTGTCTCTTGCGCGTTGGATTATGCCAGCTACACGTATAATGCGTTTGAATGTAACTATAGAGTCACCTTCCGAGATCTTAACAACTTTGGCCACATTCATTGTAAAATTTTCATGGTTTTCCATTAAAAATATTCCATCGTGCAAAGATGGTAAGTGAAATCTCGAGGTTTTTGTATCAAAAAATCCTAAAAAAGCTGGATCGATTCGATTATGCATTCTTCTTGCAATGATAACTGTTGACAAAAACACATTCGAGAGCTGGCACCACAACCCCCATTAAAAGCACGGGGTAAACCTCAATCTTTAACACCTAGACAGTTCCAACCCTCATTTAAATTTTAATTCTTCAACGTTCATTGACTTGATAAATTGGGAGGAAGGATTAACTAAGCCATCGAGTACGTAAGATCTGTCTGACCAGGGAATTCAGTTATTTGTGTAATCCGGTGGTGTAGCTGAAATGTTATTTTAAAAACCTGCAAGTCCTGCTGAGCCCACTGTGATGCTCGTTGGGGGAATATATCCCCTTTACACCTTCTTCGTACCCGTCACGTCAATGTATTGCTCAGCCACCCTTATATCGTTAGTTATCCAAGTCTTCGTATTATTGTTAATGCTTTAGATTGGTGGCTTTCAGGGAAGCCTGTCACCGGATGTCATATGTCAAGATGGGTCTGACAATCGCTGTGTACAGCCATAGTATTTTTGTTTTGGGTTTTGGTCCCAATTTTTACAGTGCTCAGGACGCTATTTGACTTTTTCATTGACATTGAGTTTCCAGTTAAGTTTCGTGTCTACGATTAGTCCAAGGTATCTCGCTCTATCAGGGCCAAAGTGAAGAATGTACTGGTAACATGAATTGCGGAATGACTACTTTGTTGGAGAATACGATCAACTGTTTTTCGCGGATTAATCCCTGACCACAAGAGTTCGCAAGAGTTTTCGTGCAGAACTTTAACAAACTAATTTCAAAAAATATGTCTCGACTACACCTCGGAATTTCATACATCTGAGGTCTACCCTTGTGTCCAACTGAACCTACTGTAGTTGTAAATGGACGATTCGACAAGCTCCGCTAGTGTTGATTTTACGACTGAGTTTTATTGGCATACGAAAGTGTTCAACATCTGGTTGGTTCTGGGATAAGACGAGAACTCACACTATGCGAGTGAAACCAGCATAATCCGAGTGGTGTTTCGATGTGGCTAACCAAGTTTAAGTGAGATTCCAACCGCTCCTTACCAATTAAAGGCAGAATCGCACTGTAAAGGAAACGTATTCAAATAAATCTTTCAAAGATTTAAAATCCAATGATCATATTAAAAATAAAATTCCGCCCATCTTATAGGTTTTCTAATTATTTATTTCGTATTTGACAGTTAAATAATAATTTAATATCTTAGCTTAGTTCATTTAAATAGTTTTTTTTCATTTGTTGATTTTTTGTTTTCATTAATTGCAAAATTCGATACATCGCTTCTCTAAGTGCATAATATCATCAGTTTCTGGCTTCCATCGTTTCATCGTCGTCTCTAACCTGACTTTCGTATGTACATTAGCTCACGTGGAAAAGGTCATGTGGATACAAAAATGTGTAAACCTGACAGTTGCGCAATATTGCTACTCCAATTCCTGCACTCAACTAACTTACATAATGTGCAGTGAATCAGAATTAAATACTAATACATTCTACAAATTCTCTTTAAATATTGCAAAACAAAGTATATAAAAATAACATTCAATAGTCCTAGATACATTTACGTAAAAAAAACAAAAAGAAAATAAAAATAAATATCCTCCTAGTAAAGTATGTACACGATAAATAAAAATATTTTTATCAGGATAAAACGAACGATATCGCAAACGTAAAACGTAAAACGGAAACGAAAAAATAAAATTTAAAATCATAAGTGCTGGTATTCGCTCATATCGTATAGTGGCATCGAGCCCATCACACTGTGCAGATGCGAATACGCTACTGAGAGGGGCGCCATTTGATGGCCCACCCCAGCTTTTTGCGCGGACGAAAGTGACAGGCCTCCACCGGGTCCGGCAGCGCCTGACAACGTACCACCGCTGGATGCCACACCCACAAGAGATGCATTTAGATTACTAATCGCTGACAGGTTGTTATTCGAGTGACCACCACCGCCACTGGCGTGATGGTGATGATGATGATGATGCTGTTGTTGCTGCTGATGGAGGTCTGCTGTGGAGCCAGATGAGCCACTACCACCTGTAGATCCTGTGGTCGTATGGAGTCCATGACCGTGATGGGACGTTGTCGAGTGATGGTGGTTCGCTGGAGATAGTTGCTGCTGCTGTTGCTGCAGGTGACTGGTTGTGTTGTGTTGCGATGACTGAGCAGACGATTGTGAATGCTGTTGCAACATTGAGTTCGGTCCTTCCATTTCGGAATCACTCGATGAGTCTTGAAGTTGTTTATCTGAAGTACCACTAAAATTAAACAAAAATAATGTTTTTTTATTAATAATGTGTTTAAAATGTGGAATCAGACGGAATGGTTAAATTTATAAACGTTTGTTGTTTGTTCAATGTATGGAATATCTTGAAGTTAATTTAAATGAGAAAAGTATTCAGCAGGAAGAGGAACAGATTCCTATCAAAAAAACCCAATGGCGAATGCGTTGAGTGACAAAAAACCCTAACGATGCTACGCTTAGATTACCACATATATGTTTCAGACTAGAGGTAACAGAAGTTATAATGGGAAAATCGCAAAATGGCAAAGTATCCAATATCTCTGATATCTATAATGTCAACGGTATTCGAAAAGCTGATACTAAAATGCGACCAACTAGGCTCCACGAGAGAGAGTGTCATTGGTCTTACATACAACCTAAATTGAAATAATATCGTGGACGATATGGCTATCCTGGCAACGGAAATCTAAATAGTGTCCGCGAAAAATTACAAGCTTTGAAAGAGATACATATGCAATTCGACGAAACATTGGCGCATTGTTCTCAATGGAACCAAATCAACGCATAGCATATTTATTTACAATAAAATTGAACATCTACCAGTCTTCATTAACTCGGTACAATTACAGTAAATTAATGAAGTCAAATATGTGGGGATGACATTAGTGGATAGAGGGATGACTAAAGTGGAAAGCGCGCGTCAAAAAGAAACGTGATGAGCTGAAACATCCTTACAGAGAATTTGACTGGTTACTTGAAAGGTGTTCCAAGCTAAGTACATATAACAAAATGCTTCTATATATGTAAGGAGGTGCTATAGGGTTGCACTCAAGCAAGTAACAAAGAATATATATTTGTACATAGCACTTTTCTTAATTCTTATATAAAAAAAATTGATAAAGGAAAAAAATCGTTTTTAGAACGGATTTAAAAAAATCATTTTTTGTCACAACATACATTTACTGAAATATCTTGGTTTTCCGGAGGAATACTAGCAGGCGCACATGTGATAAACAGTCTGCATCACCAGATCTCACCTCTTCAACACCGAATAACTGCCACCTGATCCGAGCAATAGTGGATGTTTGGTAAAGTGTGTAGAAGTAGAAGGTGTAGGGACTCGTTAGTACGCCGCGGCGCGCCGGTAAGTCGTCCGCATTATTTTCTGTTAAGAGATAAGAAGTATGCAGCAGATTTCTTACAGATAATGCGGGATCTGTTCTGGGATCATGCGCTTTGTCTGTCTACATTCTGGAGAGTAATGCCACCTCCAACCATTGATGGAAGCCCCATCCAAGGACGCAGGTAATCCTAGCGAAGGTTCATTAGAGGACCTCCTTCTTGTCTCGCAAGTTCATCGACGATTCATTTTCCGACGATTCCGTTGTGGCACAGGATCGAGACAAGTTTTAGCGAATTTAAACTGTCGATCAAGTTCAGAGAAGACTTGCAATCCTGGAAGTGGTTAAAGGTTTGAACAAGGCCTTCAGCATAGCTTGGCTGTCGTTACAGAAACAAATACTTCGCACTTTTTACCCGTTCTTCACAATAGAGTTCGTGGCCATTAGGATCGCATAGGTCTTCACTTGGAAAACCGAAGCAAATTTACCTAACGAGGCAGTCTGATGTTGTAACCCTTCACAAAGGCACCAGCGCCTTCATTTCCATTCGACAACAGTTCTTTCCTGACTCAGGTCCTGGCCAGAGCTTGGGAAGTCGAGCTTTTATGAACGTCGCAGCTAGAGTACTACTGTCCGCGCGTCAGACTGCATATTCATTAGACTACGGTCAGAGGAAATGCAGTGCGCAAGGTTATCAAAGCTCCAGTACGAATTGTACTAAAGATCACTTCTTTTTAAGCATAAAATGTTCTTGAGAGTGCATCCCATGATGTGGATATCAAGGAGGGCACGATTCAGTAGTGCATCAATAGCAGACCCAGGCGTACTAGCGAAGGCCGGCACGTATGCAGCCGAGACAGATCAGACTCTGCAGCTTAGTGAAAGCAGCAGTTTCGTATTTACGTGAAAGCTTATTTCACCAAATGACCGATGCATAAGAGAGAAGGGGCCTTATCATAGTCTTGAAAATACAAACGGACGAAACTTGCGTTTACTGGCTCTGGCAAATATGTTGTGGCAATTGTTTCAATAGTTGGCTCTGACTCCACTTTTGCTTCGCTATTAGACACACCGAACAAGCCTTAGTTTTCCAAATCTCTTAAGGCTCCGGCACATAAGTATTCTACATGCGCCAGCGTCAGCAATACTTTGACAGATACATAAAATACATGTGTTCTTATGGGCGGTGACACATAGCCCAAAGCTGATGTCGACGCGACGGATGTAGTTGCTCAACTTTTAACTTTTCTCTCTCCTTCAGCGTTGACAGTCAACACATTGAGACATTTCAATAGAATTCGAATTTTAAATTAGCATTTGCGTGTTGGTTGTTGTCGAAGGAGATATTAAAATGCATACAAATGTAAATAAACACTTGTAATTGTGTATTTATGACAAAATACAAATTTCTATTGAGCATTTTTATGTGTAGATGACACTGCCAATGAAATCAGCTGTGCGTTGAAGTATTCACTGTGCCACCCCTTGCGACAGGTACGCATGTAAGGTATTCCATGTGCCGGTGCCTTTAGAAACGCTTCAAATTCGTAGTTGTTAGTTCCTTTTGCTCAGTGTGACCATCTTCGCAATCGTACTAACTGAACTGAGCCGTGTACATGCATACTTGAATTAAGTTCGTAATGAAACTCAAATCCAGTTCAACAAAGAAAAGAATGCATGTTTCTTTTCTGCTTGTGAATGAAAGTTCGTTTCTTCTATCCCAATTTTTTTCTTTTTAAAGTCTTTCTTATATCTTATATCCTTTTTTTACAGACGAACAGTGAAAATATCGTGTTTTCACGTGCTTATAAATGTTTCTTATATCCCTGTGGGACTGTAGTGATCTTTATATCGCAGTCGAACAACAAACCTCGCTCGTAAACTATTCTAGCGCGCCACTTCAAAAAACGACAAAACCGCGTGCCTCCAAGATGTCAGCTAGGAACTAAAACCACTTGCTAAGGAAATTTAGTTTTAGTAGACTAGCAAAGCGGAAAGGTGAGGACTATGGGGACACGGTGTCACTACTATGATCCGGCAGAATCACTTGTTCCTATTTTCTCGGAAATTACCGTGAGATCACAGCTGCCGTCAATGGCACCCATTGTTATTAAATAATTTCGAACTGTTTTTTTTGCAAATGATTTTAGCTGACCTATTCTACCAGTAAAACGGTCTATCATGCTGGAGACAACGCGAATCAACGGACCAATTGAGAAAATGCTGCAATTTAATGCTTTAGGGAATTATTTATGAGGACACGTCCAACCTATTTACGCCGATAATCCAGTGTCAATTACCGCTTTGGAAGACAGCATGAAAGAGCTACTCATTCGATCATATTGTCTGATATCTCGCACTAGCATGCTGTCTTAACATTAAATAATGGTTAAAAAGTAAATGGCAGGCATTGATTTTGTTTAAGTTTTATTTAAAGTTAGAATATTATTTTTTTCATTTATTTTTTGGTTTAAACGTTTGAGTTCGAATCCTTCTTTTAAAACTTGTCATTGAATATAATATAGCTCGACTTAGTATAAGATTAAGTTTAGCTTGAACTTTCCACCTAGGATCAATAGCTTAGGAAAGTGTAAATGAAAGAATTAAGATGTAAAAATGTATAAAAACTAAAGGATTTCTAAAAGAGGATCATACACACATGTACATACTTATACCACCTAGGCATATATATATTCGTGTACACCATCTACGAATTTAATGCTACATCTAGGATGAGTTTCCTACGTGGCCATAACCTTGGTCATCATTTGTCAAAACATGGGAACAAAAGCATTGTTTTTTTTTACTATCATGTTGACATATATTTCTAATTTTTGACCGACCTGAATATTACATCAAAAATAGTCAGGCCTTCTCAAACTCTCCACCAACAAACACATGTACGCACGCACACACAATCACCAATTCCATATATGCCTTCCATAAATGTGTATCTATACCGTAGCTAGCTACAGTCCGTACAGCATGTATTTGTGAGTTGAATGTGTTCCATTTCCATTATGTTTGTGTTTTCTTTCTCCGCAAACACAAGCTGTGTGTACCGTGTATCTAGCCACTTACACACTCCCCATACACACACAACACATACACAAAGGAGCAGCAGCAGAAGCAATAGCAACTATCGCGCTGAAGGAGGGAAGCTATTACGGCAACAGCAACGGCAACGGCAGTTCTGTCCCTTGTTTGTATGAAAAGTATCAAATTTCATCTCAAACATGCACACATCGGTTGCTATTTGACAAACTCAGACAGACGGTGCTGCATGCAGGCTTTCAGCCCAAAACCGAAATGATGAGTGGAAATGTTTGCGGGGAGTAGTAAAGTAGCAAGCGTGCGTGCGTGTTTGTATGCATCTCATTCTCTCTCTTGCTATCTCTGCGCGTACGGCGCAAGTAGGAAGTACAGAAGTCTACATGTATCTACAATCTACATATAGCTCGAGCCTGCTGATGGCCGTAAAAACGAATTCGGAATTCCGGCCAATACGCACAATCTCACGAAAATAGGCAACGGTATCCAACCATTTCGTTTGTCTGTTGTTCTCATGCACAGCAGAAACAAAGAAAAGCTCAATCATTTCGTGTGGTTAATAAATTTAATAAATTTTCTTGTAAAACTTTTCATTATCTTTCGTCGGCTTTGTAATTGATCCAAATTGGCGGGCGTTGATAATCCCATGGGGAGTATTTTTTTTTTGAAAATTTCATGACTTCAACCAAGGGATATCCGGTTGCGGTTGTTTCTGCACTTTTTGAAGGGGACAGTCTCGAGAGAATTTACGGTTTTCCACTTTGGGGAATACGTTCGTTGAAAACAGACGAGCTGACATTCGAGACCGTTGTTGTACCAAAAGTGTGCTGCTGCTGTTGCTGTTGGTGTCAATAAATTTTGGTTAAGTGGCAACGATCGTTGAATGTATTTTCATGGGATTATGTGCGATAAATTGAGATGTTTTTGTTTACTGGTTTACAAAGTCAGGGGTTGCGCCAGTTCTATGGGGAATTGTAAATGTTGTTGAAATGAGTGCAACAATTTGGATTCGACAGTTTGTTGAATGAATTGAATTTTAGGCGTAATGACTGACAACTGGGACGTTGCTGCATTTTAACTATTAGGTGAACATATGTAGTTACATAGACGAGAGTAGTGTCGAAACAAAGGTATTAAAAAAAACAAATTAATATTCAAATCGGAACAGACTTTGACAGTTTTATTATATGTACCTAATTACGAAAGAAGTGTTCGAGCTGGATTTGACAGTTTCAGCAGAACTATGTACACATAGGTACACATACCGTAAAAGTCGAATGCGATCACGTCCTTTAGGTTGTGCGTAGCGTCGTAAGCCCTAGAACAAAGTGCGACTCGTATCTCGGTCTATCTGACAATACTGTTTTTGATAAGTTAATTCGGTTTTTTCAGACTTCATAATCATAAGAATACATATCCAATGAATTTAATTGAATATTTGTTAGAAAATGAATGCAATTACGACAGCTATACATAGAGGTTTATATCGATTTGAAACATGGAAGTTCCAAGGTTGCAGAGGCTTCTACCTCCCTCTCAAGGATATTTTCTTCAGCCCTGTCTACATTGATTGAAAAAGTTTTGATCTTGTAGAATAAACTCGCTGATGCACAGTGAAAAAAGGATTCAAACGAGCAGTTTACCGTACAGCGAAAACAAACGTCACCAAAACGTGGCCAACGAGACCAGATGGACACTACAGATCCGAACAAATAAATGTTTTTTTTAATCATTTCAGTGTCTCCACATTGTCTCCTGAGAACAAACTTTGTTCACGAATCCATTTAATGACATTTTAGCATATTTTACTTTGGCCGTAAATTGAATCTGTTTGTGTAGGTGTGTCAAAATTTCCCAGATGGTTAAAAAATATTAACATTCGCTTTATTATTGTTTGAAAATGTTTCTGTTATTTTTTTTTTATCTTTTTGGTAGCATTAATAATTTTTGAAATCATTAATAAAATTATTGAATTGAGTACTCAACACGATTTTTGGCTACATGTTAGAAACAACAATTTGGTTGAGAGCTTCTTCATTTATGTGCATCACATTGGATAGAATGTTTCCCTAACTTGTTTCGTCCTGTCTACATAGACTGATCGTATATACACTCTATAGCAGTTGTTTGGAAATAAATGAAATAAATAGTTTTAGTTTAGAAATAAACTTTGTCCTTCTTTGATATCTGGGTATCATGAATATCCAGCTAGCGCGAGTAAACTTTACAAATTCTGAAATCAAAAATTCCAAAATTTCTTTGATAATATGTACCGAGTCATCAAGTGACTATATTGCGGACGGCGGGAAGATACTTTTCTTTCAATGACAATTTGAAATTAAAGTTTCTCATATTTAGGAAGTGTTACTATTTAAGGACGCCCAATCATCGATGATCGCATTTGATTGTCTATTCCATCAAGGATACTGTCTCTTTGCACTGCGCATTTTCCTTTCAAACTTAGGCTTCACAATTTCAAATATTTTGGAAATGCAAATTTATTTGGAGTTTCTCATAGAATAGACTAGATTCTAGGGGTGTAAGTTATCAGACAGAGAGCGATGGGAGCTGCATCAAAAGCTTAAGCCACTGCATTTAAACTAGCCGACGGCCAGTCACCAGTCTCTACTGGAGTTATTTGCATTCCGCATTCCGTCTCACAGACCATTGCAAGAGTGAGAGAACCACCACGCAAAACAAAAGCAACATTAAATTAACCCTATCCAAGTTGTTTGAAATTACCGTATTTAGACGTCCAAGTTCGACCTTGGAGAAAAATGACTAATTCCTTATTGCCAATTCGGGCTTAATAGGAAGCATTCTAGTATACCAAGCACTTAGAACCACCAATTCAGCGGGAATGCCTTTGACAGTCACAGTCGCGTTTCTCAAATATTTGATAAAGTTTGTCACAAACTAGACACACTAGCAACGCCAATTTCTACTCCGTATTCAAATCCATAAAAGATGGACTACATAAAGGAAGTGTGATTGCGTATATGCGTTATTTGTTTTACAAAGTAACCGCACTAGACACATTGCTGATGATAAAGGATTTTCCAATAGGGACTTGACAACTTTGAATTTAACTGTCACTGTCAATTTATTCAGTAAACTTAACATTTTCATCATTGTAAAGTACACGAACACGCAACGTCTACAAATTATAAAAATTTTCTACAGAAATTCGCAGTCGGTGATCGCAACTTTAAGAGTGTGAACTCTTGTTGTTAACATGTTCAGTGACGAAGCTCTTTTTTGGCTCAATGGGTTCGTCAATAAGCAAAATATGCGTTATTGGTTGGGTGAAATCCACATGTGCAGTTTGGGCCATATTTTTTCGTCGACGATAACGATTGTCACGTTACTGTAATGGTCAGCGTTATCGCCATGATTACCGATTATTTTTGGCCCGAATTGTAAGATATGGACTTGGATGACATGTGGTTTCAACAGGATGGCGCCACAAGCCACACAGCACACGTTATATTCGATTTATTGAAGAGTAAGTATAAAAAAGTATAATGAGCGTGTTATCTCAAGAAATGGGCCAGTCGATTGCCCGTCTCGTTTGTGCGATTTAACGATGCTTAACTATTTCCTGTGGGGCTACGTTAAGTCATTGGTTTATGTCAACAAGGCGACGACGTTGGAAGAGCTCAGAGCCAACATTGAACGCGAAATATCGGCCGTTTCGCCCGAGACTACTGCAAACGTGCCCGCGGTGGCCATATGAACGAAGTCAAGCTCCATTCATAAATGTTTTGATTATACTTCAAGCCGATAGTAAAGTTTTTGAAATAACTCAAATGGTTTGCGTTTTGTTTAAAAAAAGTTGTCTTTATTGGAAAACCCTTTACATCTAAAAGGGTCGTCAATATGGATGAATTCCTCTCACTGTTTAATCGATTTCGAAAATTTGCCCAAAGCTATGATCTTAACTACAATATTTAGTCCCAAACTCATGCTGTTGATTTTTTCAATGTTTTCACATCTGTCACAAGATAACATCATAAAAAGAACAAAACTGACTTCACGCCGAGAAGATAGGTCAAAACCACAAAAAATACAAAAGCATACCAAGAACCTTTAGTCTTAATCAACATTAGCTTTTTCTTTAACTAGCAGTTCACACTTCCCCGTAAAGTTTAGTACACAATGAATGTCCAAGCCAGATGAAAACTCATTTTAACTAAATCACAAAAATATGTAGATCTTACTTCTTGCGATTTAGTTGCAATTATCTTCTTCAAAGATCCGACGGAACATTTGTGGCAGAATTTGAAAATTACTAGTGAAAATGGCGCAACATTTGTTGCTTGCGAATGCCGTTGAAAGGTCAGTATTTAAAGTAATTTTTAAACACAACATTTCATCCAAACTGTAAAAAGTTTTAACAATTACTATCCGATCAAATAATGGTCCTATTCTCTATACAACAGTAATTGTTTTATCCGCCGTTATGGCACATTCTATGCACACATCGTACTTTATTGTGATCGCTGATGGCGATGTTGATGATGATGGTGGTGGTGGTGGCAGAACGAGACGTACACAGTAAACTTGAATCGACCACCACAGACGGTAAACATGTCAATGATGAAGATACTCTCTGTAAAAACCGCACCACAAAAATTATGGCCACACCAACTCTGCCATTAGGATACACAAGCCAAGCCACTACTAGTAAAGAGGCACACTGGCTGGCTGGCTGGCTGGCTGGTTGGCTTGCTGGCTGGCTGACTGGCTGGCGTTCCATGTGCCCTGTCGGCCGCCCTGGACTGTGTCGGTAATTTGATATTCGATATTTGTAAAATTGAATGAAGCGGTCTTCTGAGATACACACATCCATGCGCACAAACTACGTGTGCATACAAGTGTACCGGCGATTGTGACTGCGCTCATACAGGGAGGCAACTATGCACATGTTAAAATATTTATAGACGGGCCTTATCATAATTATCACGGATGAGATAGCAGCAGAAGCGCACCAAACCAACTCAGAGTTGGTGGCATTGCTGTTTGATTGGCATTGAAGTTGTTTGGTGACTTTCAGTTGGTTATTCATTGAACCGCAGTTTGTTACAGATGTCGGTTGCACTTTTCCATGTGTGATTGCCCTCAGCGATTGTCTTTGATATAGGTATTCGATTTAAAAAATAATCAAATCAAGCGTTATATTTGCGATGTCTGCTGAACTCATAAAATAATTAATATACACAAAGGAGCATTTCTTATAAACACTTTGATACTCAGAATATGCTGATCGATAGTTATGAAATGTGATACGAAGATTATTTTTAAAGAGGACAATGCGTAAGGATGTCCGTCGACAGAATCTAGAAGATGTCATGTTTAGCTTTATGACACGTACTTTGAAATTAAATAGGTAAACTGTTTTTATTTGAATATTTATAAAGAAACTCAATTAAAATTTATTTGAAGAACATAGACGTTCTTAGTGTTGTAAGACATAGATGCAAAGCAGGAGACGAAACTAGTTGATATGTTTCTAACGTGAGCAGACACAAGAACCTGGTTATGTCCCTGATTTAAATTGACTTCAAGACGGGAACTTCTATATTAGAGCACCTTATTTTGATTATTTCGATATCGTTTATGGTAAGATTAAAAAATACGGACATACACAGATCTGAAACAAGTGTCAGAAAAATAGAAATGCATCCATTTTACAAATACTGGGTCAACACCAAGGCTGAACAGTTTGGTGTGTATGCGTTTATGGAAATGGTTGTGGAAGGCGTTATTCAAATTTGTAGTTTCAATTCCCGACTTTCATAATACACGGTTCCAATCCACTCCTATGGTCAGGGACACTGTTAAGAAAAAGCTTCTGAAACTTCACTGTTCCGAATCTGCATAATAGTGTAGGTCCTCCACTTGTAGGAGAACAATGCCACGCACTTAGAATATTCCAATTATGTCTTACAATGCCTAAAACTAAAGCACACACAACTGATTGGTGGCGCCAGTAGTGTATTCAAAATCGGCGTATACTTTCAAATATCGTCCATCAAAAGGAACCCCAGTCTAAAATGCAACAATCCCTATTGTTTTTTATTGGTTTTAATCTGTTAATCATTTAACACCGCCGATAACAGAGAAGCGCATTCGTAAAAACACTTCACGGTGTAACCCTTAATACGACAATCAGAATGTTCTTGACATTGGTACAGGGGAAGGTAAATAAAAGAAACACTCTCAAGCTGTGCAATGACACCCTTTTCAGTGCACGAGGACACACACACAAAAAAGGGCAACAAACCAAAAGAAGCCAAACAATTCAAGTGCTCGCATGTACTTCAATCTCAATGTGAAAGTCATTTCACCATTCCCAACTAACACAATTGGCCGGTTCCGGATATACACAATACAATTCTACCAATTCTTTGCTAGGGCTATGAATGACCAGAGAATGACAGAAAGGGGTTGTTAACTTGACGGTCTTTTGTTTTCACGGCAAGACCAAACAGTTATGTATAGTTTTACTGTACACGTGTATGAGTACATTCCTTTTGCAAGAAGTGCACCTTCTTACTGTTCCTATTTACAGACTTGACTCCCCATTAATGTACACACAAGCAGACGCAAACGTTGGCAACTCGGAGGGATAAGTATGATAATTATGTGACAGATACTCCACGATACGCTTTAATTTTCGCAAACTTAACGACGTGATGCGCATGTGAGTGAGTATGTAGTGGTTTCATACTTTCCAGTCAGACCCCCTCGATCTGTCCCTCCCATTTGGTTGGTTCATGTCGTCATCGTCATCGTTGTTGCTGCTGCCTTCAACGTTGTAATCGCCCGTCGACGTCGTTCGTCGTTGGTATATGTACATTAATACCCCATTATTATGGTATAGTGGAGAGAATCCAGAGAAGGTATCAAGTTTCAAGAAAATTGTTCTTTTTTTCTTTCATCATTTGTTAGTTCACAGCCTTTGTGAATGTATGACTGTGTGAGTGTGTACCCTTTCGGATGGATAAATACCCCTTCAATAGAAACTTGCAAACGGTTTTAGTATTTTTTTTTTATTTTTTTCTTGTATATTCTGATTTGATTTGTTTGGTTATTCTGCCTTTTCTTTTTTGCTATACTATTATTGCGCATTGGCCTTAAAACATTGAACACAAAATTGTGGTCCACATAAGCATACATTAATTCATACGAAGATATGCAAGGGAAATCGACAGAGACACAGAGAGAGAGAGATAGAGAGAGAGAATAGAGGAAAAAGAGTAGGCCTTGTTGGTACGGCCAGGGGTGAGAGGATAAAGTTAAGGTGAATACCAATCTGGATAAAATTCAGATGAAAGAGACAACCACAAACAGAAGGAGAAGGTGAATTTGTGTTCGATAATGTTGAGGGGCTTCTTTTGTTTTGGTGGAAGCTACCAAAAGGAACTAGTTCAATGTGCGAAAGAACCAACTTCGGAACTTCACAGTTTCAGTTTTAAGGGTCCAGAAGATACACACAGACCAAATGTCTCAACAACTAACGAGCCTTTTCAGCTCTCTTGGAGTTGATTATAATTTGGATGCTAAAAGTATTTACTCGTGGGACCTTACATATGTATCTAACATTAAAAGTCTTGCCTACCGATTACAAACCAAAACAATACAACAACATAACGGACTAACTGCCTAATCTAACACTTACAAAAACAGATTCTAAGATCAGTCTTCAGCACTGATGCAGACATGGAGGTCGTGATATGGAGGACGCAATATAACAAAGAGAACATTCCTTGGGGGAGTGATCTTCTGAAGGTGGTAGACACTAGACAGGAAACCAACAGACCAGACCGAATAGGGGAGGGTCAGTGCAAGCAAAGTCATTTGACTTTAGGACACCGAAGCAGAGTGAAGGCCGTACAGAAAGACCTAGTACTGATCACCAAACCAGGTGAACCATCTATTACAGGGAGCAAACTTGGGTACAAGCGCCCATACTCATAGGAACTTAAGGAGGGCTACCGAATCGGTAAATACACCCTTTAACGAATTCACAAGGGATTTTTTGTCGGGGGTTTTGCACAATAGGACACTGGAGCATTCAGACTCAACAACTGGTCCATTGTACTACTTGGCAGCAAATTACATTACATTTACTGAAATTTCTTGGTCTTCCGGAGGAAGATGAGGAGGATACGTTATCAGCTCTCACCTCATCAACACCGTTCCATAACACTGATCCGAGCAAAGGCGGGACAGTGGCAAGAAATAATCAGCATTGTCGTCACAAGGGGAAATCTGGTCTATGACGTGAGCAACCACGAGGTACTATTGGGAAGGGTTGCGGGTTCTGATTGCCGATGATATTTTAACCTTTGCAGAAGAAGGATTGTAGGTTAATGCTGCAGAACTGGTCAAAACCCACAATCATGACTCAGTTGAGTGGCTCCTGGCAACTAACCCAAGACGAATCAACAAATAGCCAAATCAAAGATCATACATTACTGGTCTAGGATACCAGTAAGAACACGTGCTTGTAAACGCATGCCGCCGGATCTGGAAATAATACTACGTCTTCTTAATGGCTAACGTCCGCACAGGCAGCTGGAGGATTACAGATAAAGCTGACGAACAGGTGGAGCTCAGAAGGCTATCTTCCCCCTATGCCAACAATCTATGGATATGGGATTCAGCTTTAGTTACTGCATGTCACATGTGCTCGACGGTGATTTCGGGCATTACCGTTGTAGCAACTACATGGTGTAGTTGCCACGAGTTTGGAAGATACGAAAAGGAGGAGAGCGTTGTACCCAAAATCTGAGTCAGAGGGATGCCTCAGAGAGTAACGTCTCTATAATAGAGAATCTGCATCGTATCTGTAAGACTGGTAATCTGTGCTCCGTCCATTGAGAGACGGTGAAGATATGGCCCCCATACAGGAATCCTGGGATATCAAAGATTATCGATTAATAAGAGCTTAACTGAGACCATACATTGTGGTTTATACCATAAATTCAGATAATTTACACACACACGCATTAATTTCGGTCAATTTAGAATCAAATGCAAGAGTTTGTATACAAATATAATTAAAAAACTTAATATGAACCAATAATTCAGAATGACTAGTAGTCTCTCTACGCCATTGACGTGGTCATTCATCCAAAAATCTGCCTCATCGCCGAACATACATTTTGGTTGAGCAGAAGATCAAGGTCAATCTCATTTTCGGTTCACTGACCGAATGTACGACTTTAATTAGTTAAATGTCCAAACAAACAGCACCAATCAGCTGTCAATTCCGAAAAGTATTGTTGTAGCAAAGTAACCAGTTCAACTATATTCTGTACCCAAATTCTCCCGAGAACTTTTCTTCCACAGACGTAACGCCCTATGCATCAGAACTCCTGTGCCTCGATAAATTATTCCGCAGAGACACCATCACTCAAATTTGAATATTGTGTCATCTCTCGGATTATTAATCCGCCTCCAGTAGTCTGCATCTTCGCCTTTATCAAGTTTCAAACTGTGGCGCGTACATCAAGTCAATTGATAACATATTCAATGGAGAGATCAGTAATCATGAAATTTGAATGAATGATCAACTCAGTTGGTGCATATTATTTCACAGAAAATGCCACCTGGCGCATATTTATTTACAATCTAATAGACAAGTCTAGGAACGAACAACAGCGGGGATATCCAAAACAACAATTCATCATCCTCTAGCCCGGTGGTTCTTCCAACTGCAGTCGTCATTGTCACTCTTTTGTTCACGCTGGTTTTGTAAGGTGTGCGCTTTATTCTCCAGCAGAGATCGCGCACGCGATCACAATCCCGAGGAAACCCCGATAATTTGTCAAAAATGTTATCTTGGAATTCTGATCGAAGATCTCGTATTCGTTATTTCATCTCGCGTTCTCCCTCCTGCTCTCGCTCTCGTGGTCTTTCTGTATGTTAACATGGGGGACATTTCTATCTGGAACTGCGCTAACACAGGTGGAAGATTCACAGATCCCTTAACGTTTGTTCATTTGAAATCGGACTTGGATCGGGTAATAAAATACCCGTATAACACGTACAAATGAGGCTCAGACACCGTACTGTGTCGTAGGGATCTGTGTCTCCATCGCATCGAGCATCCTCCGCTTCCCTCGTTAATGCCCCTTGCGATCGGACTGGCCATACAATAAAAATGGGACAAATAAGGGAACTGGGGAACTTGGCACTGGGATTTGGTGAACTGTGGCGATGGTGGTGGCGGTGGTGGTGGTGTTGGGGAGATAACAAATTTCTCGGTAGTGCGTAAGAGAGATTAAATTTTGTTTTTCTCATTCGATTTTTTGTTTTTAATGTTTTTGTGTTTATTTTTGTTTTTTTTTTCTCTTATTTTATCTCATCATCATCTCATAGGTGTTGATCATAAATTTTCATTTGATTATGGTCTCGGTTGGTTCTGTGTGTGAGCTGAAGTAAGCGAAACGCACAATTCATTGCGAGATGCATCGACTGGTGGTACTGACGACACACTGGTTCAGCTCCAGTCCCTGGTGGTGGTCAAGTGAAGAGATGACTTCTGCTGGTTACGTTGACTGAGTCCCTACCTGAGATATTTGCGTTTAACCTTTTGTTTTTATCGAGGGGATATCGAAAACGAAATCAGTTAAAATCTTTGAAGGAAACCAGAGGATGGAAAGAGACCAGAGGCTTAAATGTTGGATAATAACTTATAAGCCGTAGGCATTGGAGGAGATGTACGAGAGATTTGTGGTTGCATTTCACTGGGACGATCACAATAATTTCAAATTGAAATTTATTACTGACATTTACAGATGCAATGAGGTGTTTCGTGGTCGCTTTTATGGACGAGGTAAGGGGGTAATTAAAAATGAAAAGAATGTGAGGTTAAGTGTGGAAAGAAGGATAAACACGTTTGACAAGGAGTTTGGAGATGTTTGTTTGGTTTGTTTTGATTTCGTTTCTCTGTCCTTAGACTCTATTACAACGCCATAAAATGTTGTACATATTTCTGTGGAAAGTTTACACGATCAAGGATATGTGAAGGGTAGGTGAAAATCTGTATATTCCCCATAACTTTCCGGTCAGTTATTTTTCGTTTTTTTATTTCGTGCTTGCCTACTGAGGACAGGAGTACCAGTCGAGTCACTTTTCGTCTTATTGTCCCCAAACTGAAGAAATAACGTAATAAGAGATTTAACCAAGAACCAGGCGAATAATTCGAATGAATTAGTGAGTTGAAGGCATGACACTGCATTTTCCGAGAAAAAGTGTCTAACTTGGAAAATGCGTCATGGAAATGTGAAATTTGAACGATATTGCAAAAGAGGTATATTGGTATCCTACGTGTGACTATGTTCGGTATTAATAGTTAGATGAACCTTCTGTTATGCCTTGGCCTCGGCAACTGTTTAAAGTAACATTTAGCGTCCCCCTTAATAAATTTAGACTAGACTTTTGTGTTGGCAAGGCACACAGTGAGAGCTCAAACATAAGGAGGATAGGAGAATAGGAGTTTTCAGGCATTGCTTCCCAGATTAATTTTAATTTGAAATCGGGGTTAGCAGCCAATGTGTGAATAGCTGGATGGTGCCGTTGGTAAAGCAAAGTTAATACTTAATACACTTGACGGGCACACTCTCAGTAAGATCTGAAGGGAATGTGTTGGTTTAGAAGTTCTTTTCGAAACGAGATTGAGGTAGGAGTTTGGTTTCCCGAGATTTCTAAATATATAGGACATTTCGTCCATGTGCCTTAAGAAGTGTCTGAAGAAGAAGTGAAGACTATGTGTGAGCTAAAAATAAGCATATTTCTGTCTATACCTGTTTTGTTGCTTATGTTATTGTACTAAAGGATGTTTTAATCCAATATTAATTTTTAGTCGAACACATAATATTGTCAGCTGTTGAATCCAATTGTTGCCTCAATAACGCGAATAATCTGGGCTTCCAGTGCTACGCTATAGTCGGTATGTCAGCGTAGACTAGCAGCCTATGCTGACATTTGAACCCATTGAATACAATATTGCGATAAAACAACAAATCCAATGTGAGTTGTTTTTGTTACACTCGATGGTCATTCCAATGCATTTATGAACTAAATACCATGCTTTAGGTCTAAAGATCATGATTGAGGAACCGAATTTCTGAATTTGAATCGTGTATGTTAGCAGGATAGAATTCAAAACTACTGAATAACAATAATATTGACTTTATTACATGACAGCGACAAAGGAGCTGGGAAATAATAAATAATTCATAAAATTGGCACAACCACCGTGTCACATCTAAGTCGCACTACAGTTTAATTGTCCAATTGCACACACAAAATCACGTAATTCCCTCCACGCCCGTTTTTAAACTCGAGCAATCCCCAAGGATTGAGCGATGACCATGAGAAACAATGTTCTAATCGTCAGAATAGATATATAAATATAGAAATGTAATACTTACATACTCGATGAACGTAAAACACATTTTTCATACTTTGTCATCTAAAATAAGCCCTTGAAGTCATCAATAATGTACAGCATGTGTATACGTATTTGGCAGAAGCCATTTCCGGTTTGCGTTGAATCCCGTTTAAAAGAATCCTTGATTCTTGTGTTGATTATCTTTCTTACATCCAACTAATTCGCATCACAATTTGCAAAACACAGTTCCAAACCATGTTAGCCTGCAGACAGCCACACGACCAGTGCAATTCCACCAGAAACAATCAACAAATGCCATCGCGGACCAGCCGGTACCGATTGGCGAGTTGTCGCAACGTGATGTTGAATGTGCTCTGATGGTGTGTATGAGGATGTAGTTCGCGCGATTTAGTCTTGACTTGGATTCTGTTCACCCTGACATTCAGGCTATGACACAAAAACGACATCTCCGCTCGCCGGAAAGCCACTAATGCGATTAATGTGACTTTTTCGTAACCTCTTCTCGGTGCGGTGACGCGACTGGTGGTGCTGATGCCGAACTGCTGAATATTTTGTTTTAATTTGTGCCTTCTGGAACGATGTGCACTTCGGATATGCTGATTAGCTAGTTCGTTGATTATTGTTTTTCTTTTTTTTCAGTTTTGTTTTTCTTTTCGGTGTATGCTTGTGTGGAAGCAAGGCCTGAGACCACATTGAGTTCGGAGCTATTTAACGAGCAAAGAATTCAAAGTGCCGTGGCAAAACGAAGAGACGCGTCGAAGGACAGAGGGACGAGGAGAAGAGAGACACCATAAGCTGGATTTTAATCGTCTTTTGAAGATAAATATTAAAGAGGGTACTGATCGTACACATGCGATGATGCCTGGTCACTGGAAGCAGGAGAGATGCCTTGGGCAATCGGGATTATTTTTATGATAAGTATTTAATTTTATAATCCGATAAACAATTGGATTGTAGAGTGTGCTGTGACGGTGTATTTTAGATAAATCTGTACATTGTTGTGGGGCAGATTTGGGCTTAATTAACATGAAGTGTTGGAGAGGAATATTTGATGGAGAACTTTGTGCTAAAGTAGTAGGCTCTTGGGGGTGGAGAGGAAGAAAAACAAAATTATGAATGGACTTGATTGTTGCTGGACATTAAAATGTTTGTGTTTATCGGTAATAAACAAAGTGTACATTATTGAATTGGCGAAGAACTCAGTGCAGAGTTAAGTAGCTAAAAAGGATGCTTTCTAACGTCGACCGGACCAACTTACCAAGCTTTCCGGTGCCTCGGAGAGCGTCAGTAGCGCAATTTATGAACAAAAATATTCGCTTATGTGACAGAATAACCGATGATTGGTTGCTGCATTATTGAAGTTTAATAACATTCTGAGCACATCGTTGGTAAGACGTTTCTAGATCTTTGGGAACCTGGATTCAATCAATAAAGTAGTAAGCAGTCTACCTCGGCACAACGGCAGACTAGCACTGGGTCACCAAGCTACGGTTTGTCCAAACGGCTTGTTATAAGGATCAGAAGGGTGGAAGATGAGCAGGACTGCAGAGCTCAGTCTTGATTCGAAAGAACAATTCAACGCAAGGCTCCCCCGTTAGCAGAGTTCGCCCAAAAGTATCCCTACAGTACAGTATGTACACGTTGGACACGTTCTCCAAACAGCTGACGAGATCACTTTTCCCGAATAATGTCCATATGCTTGTTAAACGAGAAGGTTGACATGTATCTAATACAATTGGACGAGACAATAAAACTAACGACCCGCACAAACAACTTATACCACAATGCGACAAATGACCCACTCCCCTTACATAAAAGGACCAAGATTGGTTAAAAACACAAAACGAATTAGGATACATAAATTAGTTCGAAGTAATAAGCAAAGTTATCTTTCGTGTCGTAAGCTTCGGATGATGAGCAAATAGTGACTACGGCAGATATTGATCTAGATAATTCCCTTTTGGATGGAATCTTGTTCGTCATCTAAAATCCACAGAAAATAGTAGGAGGTTCTGGATGTCTATAAGATGGCATTTGTCCGAACCGCATAATGACTCGCAACTCTCATCTTTGAGAGAATCTACGAGAATTGCAATCTAAAAACATCCGCTTTGTCGTGTTCATCGCCGACCCCCCATTCATATCGAAGACGAAGCTTCAAGCGGTCTTCAAACCACTGAGCCGGACGAGGCCCAGTAGAGTAGAAAGAGTAGTATTGTTTGTCCAACTAGTTTAATTATTTTTGTCTAGTATATAATGAATTTAAAAAATAATTATTTATTATATTATAGCATTGATAAAAATACAGGAACTAGAATACAACATAGTATGGCACCCGCGCTTAACAGTGCTAATGGTCGCCCCTTACAAATCTACAACTTACACAAGACACAAGAGTCAGTAAGTCCGAATTTCTATACATACCAGCAGCAAAAAAAAACTTCCTAGTCAAATAATTCAATTCTGAAGAGTATATCATAATTTAATGAAGAATGACCCATCATTCCTAGTAAAATAAAAACATTCATCTCGCTCGGACATTGATATCCTATTAATGAGTATCCTGCATATTCAGATACTCTGATTTACATACCTACCCACTATGTGTTCAAATTCAAAATGACTACGCAGCGTATGCCATTTAGCCGAACATATCGAATTACACATCATTTTTATTCCCCCCACGGGAGGTTGAGTTCTGTTGCCCGTATTCGATGGTCTTACTGAAAACTAAGCTTACTAAAAAAAATAAACAAAACAATTGTAGTATTCGTATTCGATATGAGAGTAAAAAGTTTACGTGTCTTTTGTTGTGAAATTCAAAACAGCAAACAAGTGCAGAAAGGGGTGCGTTCCGTAAATCACTTATTAAGCTAAAAAGTTTTCAGTTTCATGTTTCAAGTCAACGAATTGGGTTGAGATTTTTTTTGAAATTCGGAATACGATGTTTATTATGTATTCGGCGGAAAAAGAAAATGTTCAAAACTGAGTTTTGTTCGAGTGGTGTTTAATCCTTCGAAGATGCGAAGGGAAGGACTACACTGGTGGTCTCTGTTTGATTGTAAAGTAATGTTTTTTTGTGTTGAATGGTATTAATTTAAGGATGTATCATGCATATTCAATTGTTCCTTCCTTTTCTTTGGACGAAAACTTTGACTATATGGTTTAAATGACTTTTTTACAGAAATTTGATTAAGTTCGCTGTTGCTTAGAAGCGTAGAATCCTACTTCAATCCCCGAACTGAGCAACATTCATTGTAATACACGGATCAAAGAGTAGTAGATACATCTTCTCAAACCTCGCCGTTCGTTGTCGGTTTAAAACTGTGGACCCCATCCACTCATGAATTAGGCGCCATGAACGAATATTAGCACGCACAAGTGGGGTTGTCGCAGGTATTATATTATTGTATTATATTTTCTGGTACTATAGTATTATAAAACTGAATGGGAACCTTTAGAAATCAGCCATTGTCCATGAATGTGCCTTCTTTGTCAAGTGATGTTCAAGCCAGCAAGCTTAATAGACTCTTCTTCTTGGGCTATATTTACTCATCAGTCACCCTTTAACACTGTTTTCGGATGCACAGTTGAGTTCTAAGACTCATTCGCGAGTATGGAATGCTCTCCCCAGACCACTATTTCCCACACGCTACAGTTGAAGAAGCAATCCCAATGTTCAATCTAGACGTTCACCCAACGGGGAAAAACGAATATATACACGTGTGCACATAAACCTCTGGACATGATTCAAGAATTCACCTTAATTTTATATTAAATAATAAGGTTTATTCCTAGTTCAGTAAAAATTCACTAGAACGGCGCCACATAAGAAAGTTAACAACTTAACCCACAAAAGTCAACGATACATTTCACAGGTCATTCCATAGTTAAAATATTTAATGACCGCTACAAAACGTTTTAAGGGCATTTTCAATCTCTTAAAGGCGTCGTTTAAACTTTATTGATTTTGATTGGCACACAGTTATCAACCGGTTGTGTATCGAAAACTTTATTGTGAAGGAAATCTGATATTCAACACGGTACATGCTCAAAACTCACTAAAAATTAACAAAATCAAGTTCTTAATCATAAAAATCTACCAGTGTGGTCTTGAAACCCCACGCTTTTCCACACACAACATCAACATCAACCAAATGTGATGATGACCATCCAACAAATTGACCAATGAAACCGTAGTTTTACGTCCAGGGGTCATAAAAATCAATCAGTCGAACATTTCATGTTGTATCTCTCAACTATTACCCCATAAAACCCAAAAAGCTTAGGTTATGTGTAACGTTTTTGTATGCAAAATAAAATTAGGCGCCATATCCGATTTCTAGAAACTCAACTTTATTTTCCAACAGAATAGGAAGACGGGAACAGAACCAGAACCAGAACTGTGATAATGTGATAATCTAATCGGCTTAAGACAGTGGAGCGAGAGGAACCTTCTCTCATAATTTGGTCCAGTGAACTCAATTTACGTGTTTACAATGAATTTGGGTTTCTGCTTTGGGGCCTCTCTTGGTTGCCATCGTCACCGTTCAGTGACTGAGAAAAGGTGATTGTTATTGTTTTCCAGGGTTCCAGGGTTGGGCCACATCTTTCCAAAGGGAACACCAACGATTTTTTTTTGTCTTTTTGGGTTTTGACTGGTAATATGACACTCTCCGTTGGAGTTGCCATCAGCTCTTAGGGCAGCAGGGAAGACATAAGGAATTCGACGATGCGTTTGTATATACGTGAGGAGCATTTCGAAACAATGGATGCTGGCAGTGGTTGGGTTAGGAGAGGGATTTCGGAGAAGTTAGATAAAATAAGACAAATGCAATCTATAACGTTATAACGTTTTAATTTTTTCGACGAAAGTGAAATTGGTAATCGGATATCATTCGATTGTCAAGCAAAGTGCAAAAGTGATGGTGAGCAAGGGAAGAAAATATGTTTAGACTGTTGGCTGTTCATTAGGAGAAAGATACGTTGCTTGGGTTATGTTCTATGTTCAAGGGTTGTAGCTTTTATATCCATGAAGTATATTTCATTGATTTTCTTGGATTTATCTTTGTGAGGTATTTCTATGACCATTTCGGGATACCGAATTGCGGTTTTGAGAATAGAACAGCGGCCTAATAAACCAGCATATATTCAGAAGACTTTAAGAGAAGATGAATAGCAATATGGGTGGCGCTACAGGCCGGGAGACTTTTTTGTCTATACAGTTATAGGTACTTTCTGAGCGTTATTTTTGACTGGAGAGAGTTGAAGGTGTAAATTATGAAACTTGTTATCACCGATTTCTTGAGTCACTACAAAATACATTTCCATGCCCACAAAATATAGCCAAAAATGTAAACTCTTACATTGCAGCAAGAATAGGACAACAAGTGATACACTTTCTTTCATACATTAGTCTAGCTATGATCTGGCCAAAGATTTGGAAATTAAGCTCCTCGAATGATACCGTGTTTGAGATTCGACCAAGAATGACTTCTTGTAATGAACGAACTTGAGTGAGAATTCGCGACATATTGGTGTCTTTGGTAATGGCTATTTCGTCTAAAGACAGATTTCAAGTCACAAAGACTCGACAGGAATATCGTTCGGCGTCCTCAAAAGTATTGCAGATGTTGCTTTTGACTATTTTGTTGTTCAGTCTCAAACAAAACAAAAATTAAGGAAAATCGAAAATGTCAATAAAATACCATTTATCCATCATTTATTTGCCTGTCAAAGAGACAAATACAAATAGTAACCTTGTCCAAACCGGTGAAAATATTTGTCGCAAGCAAGTTGGATACTTGAATTGCTTCAAAAACGTTATCCATATGCACGAAACTATAAATGGACGCACATGTGTTCAAAGATGTGTCTGAGGAACTCTTTATTGGCAAGGGGAAAGAAAAAGAGAAAAGAAAAAGGATTTATCAAGCCACAATGTGGTAGCTCGTTGTGCATCCATCAGAAATCTTCATTCGGCCAGGATGCATGCTCACTGAAGCAGTAAGTCATCTGTATCCTCTTCAGTTTTGACATCACAATATTGACTTTCGGTTTGATTTTTTTTGTTTTTCGGGACACCGTCTGCAATATGTGCGCCTACATCCGTCTGTTTTGAAATAAACCGCACTTATCACTGGCCGATATCTTAATTATGTTTACTCAATGCACAGATGGAAATAATGTGCGGAACTCTCCCATACGCACGCATAGATAGAGAGAGAAAGGAAAGTCTCGCCTAAGAATCATTAAAGTGGTAAGAAAATTAAACACGTACATTTGGTCTTATGGAAGAAAGACGAGTGAAGATGCATGTGTGCTCTAAAGAATTGGTTGCTGTTTCTTGGGTTCGTGTTTTATTTATTTAGCGGTCATTCGGTCAAGGATGCAGAGTTTGCCGCTGCTTTGATGATACCGATGATTTCCCATTAAAAATCATAATTTTCCAAATGATTTGTGCTTGTTGCTGTTAAGTTTGTTCATAAAGTATATTTTTGGCACAGATTCCTACGTCTAAGATATAAAATGTTGTGTATGTGTGTAGCAATCTGTGCAAAAAGGTAGCGAACTCAAAGCACTGTCAACCACATTTTTTGTTGCAGATTTCTCGGATATACATTTTTTGATTTACCTTGTAGTTATTCTTGGATTCATAGATTATCTCAAAGCTTCTACAATAACGAACAATATGTAGGAGATTGATATGAATATACAAATTCTCGAAAAGGAGGCGACATACTTTCGGCATGAGTTTGAGTTGGAAATTTAAGATGAAAGGGAAGCATACGCCCAAGAATTTGTCATCAAAGATCATTTTAATTTTATCTGAATTGTTCGTTGAGTTTAATTGCAGTTAAAACTTAAATAAATCATATTTCAAATATGAATTAAGTTATATGTTCTAATAATGTATTCCTGTAGATATTATAGTATTTTCGACCGCAAGGCTGGCGAATAAAAATGTCTTAAGCCCACACATTCCAGACTAAAAGACATTACAAGTTTTTAATCTCAGTTATTTTGATTTATACTGAGATGGGGATCAGAAATTATTATTCAGGAAGTTATGACACTGACACTTTTGGTTAGCACTACATTCTTGAGTTGAAGCGACAAGCATTTCCAGCTAACTGTTCACTGGTTTATATCACGTAGGCGAGGTCGCTTTCAGTCTGGTGCTGAATTTTGTACAGATCGGGCTAAGTTGGACTGTACAGGCCTTTGCGGCCTGGAGCGATAAGGATATTTTGGGATCGTTTGAAAAATGTATTCTTATCCTTTAGTCTTCCGCTGATGATGTTACTTTAAAAAAAAACTAATTGCAGCAAAGAGTGTTGAAATCGCACCCATAAAAAACCACATTTCAAACGTTAATTTGATTTCATTTCTGTTTTCAGTCATTTAAAGCAACACTGTGCACAATATGAAGTTCATTGTGTCAATTAACACTTTAGAGAAGCCAAACGATTTAGTGACCGAACCAATTTAAAAATAGTCCAAAAGGTACATTAACCTTACTGGACCTAAATTGTACATAAAACCATGAAACATGCTGAAGACTACACTATAATACTGTGGAGAAAAGATATGGATACGCAGTGTTACGGAAACGACTTTCGAAATAGGTATGTATATAGAGATTTGTTACACCGGAATTGATGGACGTTGTCCGAGATATGTTGCATTGTTGGAGGCTGTGTGCTCATAGATATTAATTGTAAGAGCAGGGGAGCAGATGAGACGATGTTTGTAAAACTAAGCTGACAAAACAAGAAACTTTGCCAAACTACTGAACTCTGTTCAGTTTCTATTCGTCGTCATTAGCTTAGTCCGCTAACATCACTCTGTCTATGGCTTGGCTTAGGTAAAAGCTGAAGAAATTTAGTATTTTTTTCTTTTTTGTTTTTTTTTTGATTATTGGGTATGGGATGATGGCCTGAGGCTGAGTTAATCTGTATTTATCCAGCTGTTAAGGTTGAAAATGTCACAATGACGTGACATATATATTTACTAAATCTACATACAAATTTTGTTTCTTAAAGCAAACTCCTCTTTAAACCATTCAATCAAAAAACGTCAGTCAAGGTTAATATTTTTATCAATGTAAGGTTCACGAACACTCAAATTTTGGAAAATGGAGTTAGAAGTACTATAGTGGATGCTATTCACGTTTGATGTATTACTGTAGCAACATAAACAATTTGACAATCGTAAGTTATCTAGCTCGAGATGAAATCAGTCGGTTTCATACCGTTCTAAGGAATTGTCAATCTCTCAGTTTACATTGTGGCGATCGATCGTCGTTATGATAGATTTGTAGTCGAAACAATGGAAGAGCAGTTTAGATATCATGGTAAGAGCCATGTATTGCTATTCGAAAATGAGAAACATGTGCATTTCCTCCGCCATTCCACTTTTAATAGGTACTGATGTTGGTGGCAGTTGAATCAGAGAATTTCCTGATAGATGTCTTCATGAAAACATTAATTTGCTTTCTATGAACGAGTGTAGTACTTCAGTGTACTCTAGGTAATTATTTATCAAACGAAGAGAGCTGTTCGATAGCTTTACGAACAGGGAAGGGGGACTGTAGCGCCACACGAGGAAGAAGAATCTTCCCTAATCCTATATACCCACTAAAGTAATCTCCTGTACATGTTTTCTAAAAGTCCCATCCAAAATCTCTCTCAGCGTTATGTTCTTCCAATGCCATTTTAATTCAGAAATTATGATTCCAAATTAAAATAATTCAGAATTAATGATTTCGTCCTAAGAATGTAAAAATAATCTATATAAAGGACTTACATAGTGCTGAAGTGCTAACAATATGTACACACAAACATACATAAAGTTACACAAGAAGTTGTTTCGATCAATAACTTTGAAAATGATAATAGATAGATCATCCTAGCTTAAACGACTAACAATGACTAATGGGTCGTGTAAGTGATTACAATCAACCATTGGATTTAAACGCTACTGCACGGAACGACTTAGTCTTATTTTGCAATCCACTTTAGTACATACTTTTTAGACATTGGCTAAAATAATGTTCTCTACATCTATAAAAGAGAACACATTTTCCTGTTTGTCCGCGAGTGGGGAGTACGTACGTAATTATACCTCAACAACCATATATCATCAACCGATTTGTCGTGAGGAGTATGACACGGAATGGTTTTTACTATCATTAGTCCGTTATTGGGCCCTTAAACGCATTTTATATGATTTTCTAACTGATTTGTTTAACCATTTTAGATGCTTTAATCACATATTACTACAAAATGGCTGAACAGATTTATCTTATTTTTGTTCTTCGATTACAACATTACAGGAAATAATTCGAGATTTACATATCTCATAAATATGCGTTGGATATGACCACGAAACTATGGATATAATATATAAGTAAGAAATTTCTTGTTACTCAATCGGACCCAATCGGCGATGGATAAAACTAAACACTTGCAGGACTTCGAGTGCAAATATGGCCTTTAATTAATCCAAAAAGACAAGTACACTCATAGGCCTTAACAGGAATATAATCTGTAAGGTCGTAGACATTAACACAGGTCGCTCCGTGGTGGGCTCACACGCAAGAAAAATGGGAGCCCCCTACAATAACATCAGGAGCTGCAAGTATGAGAAAGAAATAGAAACCACTCTACACTACCTCGGTACCCGTGCAGCCCTTGCAAGAACAAGGAAAAGCACGCAACTATTTATTCAGCAGCCTAGGAGAAATGTCAAACACCCGGTTATAACCCAGTAATGGAGTGGACCATCTCATGTTGTCACTTGGCTACCAGCAGTTATTGCTTAGGTGTTAGTTAGTCCCTGGCTAAAGAGGAAGCGGTGTATCAATCACCGGATAGTGATAGCACAATGGATCCAAACAGGATCTAAGTGGGTCATAACTGATTCAACTCCTACGCCAACATAATCTAACCTAACTATGGATAAAAAATTCGGACTTACTCTTTGTGCTCAGCAGCACGGTCTCGCTGTCGTCGATTTTTGAACCAATTAGAAACCTGAAAAGAAAGCAAAATGATATTTTTAGAAATATTTATATGCATAAAACGGGACGCATTATTTGTTTTACAAAAATTCATTTGAGGCGACCGCGACGATTCTCATTTTCATGGTTAACCGTCAAAATGTTCAGGGTTCAGAAAGATGACAAGAAAAAAATGCTTCTAATCTACATCATACAGCATGTTTTTGGTTCGAAAAAAAATAAACTGACAGGAAGTGGTCTCTTCGTTGTGCAAAATAATGGATCATTAACATCGAACATCGGATGCAAATGTGCAGAAAATAATAAAGTTGTAGGTATTAGATGCCGTTCGCAATATAAAATTAATATTAAATTACAAAGTCAGGCAATTTTGGAAAGCATTCCTTCCATCCTTTCCCGAAGAGATTGGGAAAATCCATGCGCAAGTATATTTTTTTAAAACAACAAATGATCCCGCGTCGATTTTTTTGGGAACAAGTACAAGATACTTGATTCTTACCTACCTGCGTCAAAATGGCAAGGTTTTCGGTAAAGGGATAAATAAATAATAAACGATTTTGTTCAAAAGAGGAAACTGTATTTATTATTGTCCACCACTGTACATTTGTTCAATTTTCTGAGCATTGTATGTGTCATTTGTCCTATGTGACATTCCTATATATTATATTTAAAAACAGCCATTAAAAAGCCACACTCCTTACTAAAATTAGTCCTTGCGTGAATTTTGGAATATAGATTTAAAAATTAGATGCTCCCTTCACTATTACGTAAAATGATGATTTAAGATGAGTTTTTTTTTCATTCACACTTGAGCTGATATTTTTCCATACTTTAAAAGATTTGTCAAATTGATCGTTTAGATATCAGAATACATTCTTTTGTTATAAATATATTTTCATTCATAAATTAAAACCATTAGCAATGCATAGCTCTTCATTCACAGTCTTCGAATCTTTTTTTTTTTTGGCAGAATTTGATCGAATCATCACTATTAAATGTTCGAAATGAACGAATTCATCTTTTCAGAAAGCGAACAAAAGGAAAAACTCAACTCGTTATGATAATGAAATACAATAACACAGACACTGCTGATGTGTCATTCCTGAAGTTTCAGATATGACCCTAATTTCAAATTTGACAAATGGACGCCCCGCTGAGGCTATCGGTAACTTATCTGTTCCTTTGTGTGTGTTTTATTTTGACTTTTTTCACTTACCTGTGTGGTTGTCAGTCCAGTAGCCTCTGCAAGTTCGCGTTTTTCCCGCGGCGACGGATAAGGGTTATGCGCATACCAGTCTCGTAGTACTGATCTTGATTTTTCCTGAAGAATAAAATAATAGAAGAGAGAGAACATATTTAACAAATTAATTTGGATTAGGAACATTTGTAGGAACAATAAGTGATCTGTCAATAAGAACAAAATAACTTTTAGTCTGCGTCCCAAAACGGCTGCTGATGAGGCATCAAATTTCAGAATCCCTGTGCTCAACGAGTGAATGCATGCAGTGCATGCCATTAAAGCCCCATTACCGTGTCAATTAAAAACGGAAGATAAAATAAATACTACAGCGATGCAACGATCGTCTGATTAATAGGCCTTAATGCAACTTAGACGACATACGACATCATGGCATTGGCTAGAGGAATAACAGACAAAAAAAAAACAAGGGCGTCAATAGCGATAAAATTGAAGAGGCACCAAATGCCAAGCGCTCATAAATGTTACGCGACCGAGTCATGAAACCGGAAACTGGATTAACTGCTGCTCTGCCGTTTGCTGTATGCTTGTGGAGCATTTAGCGTCACAATGGAAGGTCTATAGCTAGATTGTGTCAGTGAATAGTGAGACATACAGTGACCAGAAGGCGAAGTGGTAATTGGCCGTATCTTTGTTGCGATGGGAACAACCAAGTCTGAATGTGAGTCTGGTACCTGTGGGTATCAGTTTATGTCATTTTCCGGTGCTGCTAATGATTTGAAAGCGTTCCAAGGAATTTCACCAAATATTTCGTCTGCATCATGAAAAGCTATGCAAACACTTTTAAAATTCACGATTCATACAGAGCAATAAACGTGTTCACATCGAAGCCATTCCAAGGGTTTTTTTTCTTCATTTCAAAGTTACAAAATCACCCCCGTCATTATTTAACCCGAAAACCTCAAATGTTCCAAAGTAATATTATACAATTCACCGAAAAACACTCATATGGTTTTCATGGATTCACCCCTACGATCAGTGTATTGTATAATGTATGCAGTCAACTCCCTCACTGATATTTACAGGACTCACCTTAAAGCAGTAGCTTGTTTCCTCACCGTCCCAAATTGTGCGTGGCAGTGGAAATTTACGACGGACACGATATTTACCAACAGCACCTAGAGGTCTTCCGCGCAGTTTTTCGGCTTCAATATAATGCGCTACATGAAGAAGCGAAAAAAGGGAAGAGAGAAAAAAAAATTACCTATTTGTGTGCATACAAGATACAACTTTTGAGTAGTACAGATGTTTTTTTTTTTATTTTTGTTTTACGTTTTATCAGATATTTACCTTTCAGCCATAACGATTGTAATTTAGCGTGATTATGCGGGGAGAACTGATGATGTTCTAAGAGTCTATACAGTTCTTTGTATTGTCCTCTATGGAATGCAACAACTGCCTTTGCTTTAAGCACAGACTCGTTCAGCTGCAATTTATCACATTGTGGTAATGACCAAAGGAATCGTCCTAGCCTTTCAATGTTACCAGCTTGTTGAAGGACCTAATGAATAGAAAATTCGACGTTTTGTTAAAATTTATAGCTACAGAGTTAAATTTGTTTACAAATTTCTTTTTGGACAATATTTCCCTAGTTTAAGAAGGCCAGTCATCGGACACAGGACGACATTTGGCTTAAGACAATCAAAGACAAAAAAAGTTCAATGCCTAAAAATTGCAGATGCAAAATAAATTGTATTCTGGACCACATGGGTGATACCTTGATTTATCCTAATCTCGCTCGGAACCACCTTGATTTGCCAGTTCTGTAGACGACGTCAAAACGTCTACTGATTTGTAAGAGATAATGCCTTTCATGTTAACATCAGCACACCGTACTACTTTCTGGAGCCTACAATTTCACGTTCACCATTGGTACGAAATTCATCAAGCACGGCTTTTTAAGGATATAGGACGTAAACAAATAGGTACCCGTCTATCAGCATCTGACTAATTACAAGTGCATTTAAAGTAACAAATTTAAAATTAACCTCTACTATCTTCCATAGTACCCTGCGAAGTCCGGTAAACCTTTCGAGTGGTTCGAAAAACTTCAAACGTGCGATACAACCGAATTAAATTACCCGGGATCCCGAGGTCGGCCGTATAGCATCTTATGATGAATACCGTCGTGTGCGAGTTTGAAACCGTTTAAGGGATGATACAATGCATAAGTGTCCATTTGAATCTCGGTAGTTTTTTTTCAGGTTTGTCTAAGTGCGAATATTTTGTATAGAGTAGATTAGGCCGACAAATGCCGGACTGCTACATGCAAACTACCCTCGCCCAAAAAGGCTTTAGACGTTCGCACAGGATGCTGGTATGATTTTATGCTTACAGGTGACCTTCAAAAGCTTCTATATTTTTTGTAATTTGTTTAACGTAGACGGATGGTTCTCAAAAAGTTCAGACAACAACTAGATAGTACGGAAAGCTGACACACGTCAGGCATCTGGACTTTGAAAGACACGTGCGTGAGGCAGTTTGCAGCACAACTATAAATGTAGAGTTACTGAACTTGTTTCCTTAAGCTCTTGTTTTGCACATCGGCTGCTTTTTCATAATCTTTTCATATAATCAATAGTGATTTTCAATTGCTAGCATCGAGCTTATTTAAGTTATTATATATTTTACTGAATACAACAAATAAATTAAAAATCACTATTTCAATCGATTTGTCCGCGCTAATTCGGTGTACTTTGTCAACAAATTATGTAATTCATTGAGCTTATCTTTGAAAATAATTCTTAATCATAAGACTCATGTGCCCAATCACAAGAGACCACTGAATAACTAATTCAAAAGTCACCTGTCCACTGTCTGCTAGATCGCCAATAAGAATAAAAAAAACACAAAATCTAAGAAAAAAAATCTACTTTTAAAATAAAAAAACAAATCATCCTCTCGTTCGTCAAGAGAAAGCTTACCTCACAAACGCACGCCACTTGCTCCTGTGTAAACCCAAAACTGGGCAACGATTCACGACCTCCGCCAGAACCGTTGCCGCCACTAATATTTGTACCGCTGCCAAGAAGACCGCCACCTCCGCCGCTGCCAACTGATCCATTTTGACTTAAAATGTCCAATCCACTGCCACCAGTGTTGTTATTGTTGCTTGTGTTATTATTGTTGTTATTGCTTGTACTGTTGTTATTGTTATTGTGCTGTGCAATTGACAAGCCCGTCGGACTGTATGGCGGGGTCTGTCGACTGCTTATCACGGCCGCATTAGCTGCGGCTAGATCGTAGAAATCTGTCGCGGGGTGCTGGAGCATTTTACAATGTCCAATTCACTTTACAACTTTCTAATACTATGAGATTTTAGATTTGCTCTACAAAACAATGTGCAATGCACATTCTTGCCCCCCCTTAGATACACGGCTAAGTTGTGCTTCAACTCACAAGCACTGTCTGCATTGGTCTTCTGCACAGTGATGCCATTGTCTGTAAATAGAAAAATTGATTTGTATGTATTCTCGACAAAGAAAAAAAAAATAACGGAAAACTACGAGTAAATGTGATTTTTGAAAAATAAAATGTATTTTTAAAACTATTTCAAATCTATTGAGCATTTAGTACGTTGTACACATTTCAGGCGGTTAATTTAATTTGAGAAATGTCATATTTTTTTGATGTGGCACATCAGACGTCAGTCAGTCTTTGTGTTGCACAAATGATGACCTTTCCGGGGACTTTGAGTGTGTGGTGGCGATTTTCAAGTGGAAAACGCCAATTTATCGTAAACGCTTTTGAACGCTATTTGAGTTATCAGTTGGTCATGTTTTGTGGCGTGTATCTCTTGCAAAATTAATTTGAGTAGACTTCTGACGTGTGGGCTGTTTTAGTTGTCATTGAACTAAAAATATTCATTTTTGAGTGATTTTTAAATAATTTCAAAGGCTAATTGTTGCTCGAAGAGTGATGAAGGCTTTACACAACTAGCATTGAGTTTTTTTCTTTTCGCAAAATATTTACATATATATCTGTATTATGACATTTATTTTTGTTATTTCAATGTAATTCTAGTGAAGATGGTCAAAATTTAAAATGACTGTAGGATGTTGTTTTTTTAAATATGATACCATTCTATCACAATTTGTTTTCCAAAAAATATGTTGTACATCGCATGGATATATTTTAAGGTGTTTCCAATATATAGGTATTATTTAAATTTTGAAAAGTGACAGGTGCAATGCACTGACTGAGATAGGAAATCATTTTTTTTTAAATCGATGGCGATTTCAGTTGCTTTTTTTAATAAAGCACGTTGGAATATGTTGGCACTTTCGAATATGTTGGAGAGGTTCATCTTCTACCGAGATCGATAACGTTGAGATTCTCCTGTCCTCTCGCACTGGGGTCGCCTTACAATTTGCGCGTCCTGTCAATCTACTGCTACAACACTGGTTCAATCAAGAGAATGCCTTCTGGAATTAGTTTTTAAATACATTTTTAGGCAACGCTTGTTGGTATATGTATGTCTTAAAAACACGAATACTCTTTCCGGGCAAATAATACAGACGATTTTAGGGTAAATTTATAGACCGCTTCCACGGAGATATGCGTTAATAAAATTGTCCAGACAAATTGGACAAGGAATGGAAAACACCATTCAATCACATCTATTCTAAATTCATAGTATCCAATCGGGCAACAAAAAAGTAACTAAGCCGTATAATATATTTTCAGTCCGAGTTGGTCCATCCAAAATTTGGTGGGTAAAATGTTCTTTTGTGGACAGACATAGAATAAGCTATTGTAAATGAAGTCGAATCGATATTATTCACATTCTCTCTCTCTCTCTCTCTCTCTCTGCATTTCAAAAAGTGTTCATATGTGCGAATACGATTAATAAGCTGGTAAATATCGTTCTCAAATGGTGACTATATGTTATATGGTGTAAGTGAGATATACCTTTGATGGAACCATACAAATCATCACGACACACTAAAGTATCACTGGCAAATTGCAAAGTGTTGCAAATATCGTTCATATTTGATTTTTTTTAAATATCTTTAGGTTTATAAGCTAACGGTTGGTGATGATCCGAATCAAGCCCAAATTCGTTGACATAATCCTCAAATGTACACACACATTTACAGAGGAGGAATCTAAGAGCAATGTCATAATTTCGACGTCAACATTGTCTTGGGTGACTTTGACGGCAAATTGGGCATGGAGGTCATCTTTGCACAGTCGGAAAACATAGCCTACGCGACAGCACCTGCAATAACGGGCTTGACCTTAATGTAGAAATAACACGGTCCCCACAGTATGTTCCGGACCCCACGAAGCACACACAATGTTGTGAGGAATTTTAACGTCCCAGATTGGCAGAGAATTTTCTTGACAAGTCTCCCTTCACCACTCACATAGCCATCGGACAAACATACGTCACAATAGTTAGATATATGTATGAACTTTTCGGGTAGTGTTAAAAGCAATCGGCGCGACTGCACGGACCTTCGATAATTTGATCATGTGTCGGAGCTACTTCGCATTCTCTTTGCTTCTGAATTGGAAGCATTTTTAATTATTCACAGCAAACAGCCTAATTATCGTTATGAACAGAATCTATTTCTGTCGATCGAGTCGTAATATTAAGGTGTCTAGTACAAGACCGTGCTAGTTGGAGAGGCATGTTGACTGAGTTCCAGATACACCCGGACTGTAGCGTCATTCGAACAAGAGGACATATTGCCGTCTGACAACTGGTTTCACAGATATAACTGCCTGAAATTAGTACTGAATTGAAAACGAACACCATTTACTCGAAGTACATATGGTAGTTGAAAACAGAATCACTTTCCCCAATCGATCCATATATATGTATTTAATCAGGTAATAGACGCGTTCCTCGAAGATAGTGCAGCCTTTGAACCTTGATCAACCCAAGACTGTTTAACATTGCAGAAGTGTAAACAGTACCAAAATACAAGCAAGAAGTAGTTCCTAGTAAAAAATCTCAGTAGATCAAGATCAAGAACATTGTGTCAGCGTCTGCTGTATTTATGACCTAAACTGTATCACTTTTATCATATTGATTACAAGCATACATACACATTTTCTTAGGATTTGCAAACTATAGTTGTTGTAAAGAATTCCTAATCTGGTAACCATATTCAAAGCTTTGGCACACAAAGTCCTACAAAAAATGCATCACGCCTCATAATTATACGCATACATTTGTTTATTGCTTACAGGGCCCAAGAAAAGCAATAAATGTGAGTACAAATTGCACAAAAAAACAAAAGTATGCCACAAGTTCCTTTATCAATTTCCGATACTCCGGATACATAATCCATTTGGTTCAACACATAAAATGCATTCGAGAATTACATTACAAAAATGAGAAAAAAAAGTACGTATTGAAGTGTAAACAACTCTCTAGGAGGCTGATGGTTATTACCAGCATTTTTGAAAGATTTATTACATCGGAATTTTATTTATAATTAACATTCTCCAGCATGTGACCTCCTAGTGTCCCCTAGAAAGAAAAGGAATTTCACAATTACAAATTAGCCCCCGGAATGGGGTAAATGAGCTGTTTTTCAAAAAGAATTTCCAATATCCACATATAGAGAGATAGAGAGAGATGATTTCTGTTTGTGAGTGGGCATAACGCGGGCACCTAATTCAGACTAGTGTATGGATATATCCGTATTTTTTTCCATGTTTCTTATATTCTTTTTTTTTTTTTTTCAAAGAAGACTCGTTAATGAATACGCTGCTCCTGGTGCTGCTGCTTTGGATGGTGCTGAAAAACTTTGGTTTATTTTTTAAAAATAAAACTACCTATATTACCACGAATTCTAAAATTACACAGAACATACGATCTCATAGAGTTTCAATCTGAGAACACATTCGATATTCCTGCTCCCGTTGAGACGTAATGAAAATACTACGTGCTACGTTGGGAGAAGCATATATTCCTAGTCGGATTTGTGTCGTAAAATCTTTTTTTTTTTTTTTTAACTTCAACGAGGAGGAGCGTTGAGGCATCATTCACGCCGCCACACATTCGATACCATTTGGGATTTTATTACAAAATTAGATACTGTGTTGGATGGAACGTACGTCTGGTGGTGGAGGTGTCTTGAGGGATGTGAATGTTAAAGTTTCACAGGCCGCCATCTACATGGAATGGGAGCAATATTTGGATCTGATGAATGTTGAGATTCTGTGGTGTCTTTTTCGGTGGAATACGTCAACGTAGCTGATACACTGAGCGAAATGATGAGAAATACACGACAGGAATATTTAATTTGTCACCCAACAATGCGGGTGTTTGAAAAATGTTAAATAAATTATATTTTATTGCTACAAAGAGTGCCAACTATTTCCAAATCTATTATTGTATCAACATGAAGGATTAACTAAAATAGAGAACATACAGAATTGAGTTGACCTTATAATTTTATGTATCAAAAGCTGTCACATAATTAGGTTTAAAACAAAATTGGAAAAGTGAATCACAAAATTTACAGAGCTTATTATGTTTTTAATAACCAAGCAATGGACCAATAGCTCCACATGCGAATTCAGTGAATCACAAACATTTTTGGGAAGTCAGAGAACACGTATGTATGTAGGTTTAATGAACTCCTGCAAGCTTCACACAGATTGTTGTAGTAAAATTGTAGGCACGACGATTTTTAATAATGGAGTGAATAGAAATGACAGTGGCAACAAATTGTAGTTTAAATGACGATCTGAATTAGTATCGAATGAATTCCTTCGCTATGCAACTTGATATTCGGGAGACTGTTAAATTTCTTAACCCTTTCACTTAGATGTAAATGAATGACTGTCTTGTAATCAGACAAAGTTATGAATTGAAATATTCACATCCATCGGTTTTCTGGGGAAAGGAAATAGTTTGCACGAAAGGTAATTTGGTTTGGTAAATATCGGAAAAAAAAGGAAAAGCATGTTCAACAAAAATAAATCAAAAGTACGCCAACTTTTATATTTGGCCAATTTTGCAGGTAGGCACTAAGATTGTGCGCTTTTGCTGACACAAGTTATACTTGGTGAAAGAAGCACGTTTGATTATAAAGATTTGTTCAATAATAATATAGGAGTCCTAGCATTATGGAAGAAAGAGCTCATCGTCATCGTCAAACATATTTTACATTTTTGAAGCCTAGCCTTGTTCGATTTGGTGCAGATGACGTTAAGAATGTCCTTTCAACATAAATCGTTTTGATAGTTAATTTTCTGCTTCAAATTATAATGAACATAGCTTTCTAGGAATAATACGATTCCAGATGTGCACAAGCTTCTAACTACTCGTTAGATTAAGAATTCCCGAACTGATAACTTGCAGTTTATTTCTGATTTTGGAGTGGTGGATGTCTGTCTTGAGTGTATTCTTTTGGAAGTTTCATAACACACATAATCCCTTTTACTGTAATAGATACCTTATGTTGTCCAATGTCCATGAAGGCAATATTCCTATAGGAAAGACTTCAGATGAATGTATCCTGTATGGACATGCCGCTGATTATAGAAATACCGATCTAAGATCTCATTCGATAGCTTTACATAGAGGAAAAAGTTGTTTTGCAAAAAAACAGAAACCTGATTTACGTTCACATTCAAATTCTTTTCAAGGCAAGGTCATAATAACTAGATTGTTGTTGTTAAATTATTTAGATCATATTCCATTCTCTGTTTATTGAAAAACGCTATAAAATAAGAGCGGTGATATTATGTTAACTTAATTTTTAAGATAGTACTCGGACAACTCAACCACCTAAAGTTTAGAGATTACATGCTAATTTTGACTATTAAATGACATTATACCACCGACCAGTTAAGAGAAAATCCGAATTTATCTTAAATCAAGAAGATCCTCATTGAACGATCGTTAAAAACCAAAATATGATATCACAGATTTGATGTGATCATTTACCGCCCCTGCTCCGAAGTTTAATATTCTTGTTCGTTTCAAAGAATTTCCAAAATGTGGTCGTTTGTTGGTTCTTGTACGAGAGTGATCAAATAAGTTCATGACAAAATGCACAGAACTCTCACTCATTTCATAAGTATACAATTATGGTCAAAGAAATTCATTTTTCATTTAAATTAAATCATATCTGTTTTTTATGATACGGCGTCTACGAATTCAACGTTTAAGGTTTTTGGTTGCGCATGAGCAACTTATCTTCGACTCCCAGTCTGTGGGACAACGCAAGAGATGACGCTGCTTGTCCATGAAACATTCTGCCAAGAGTCTCTCTTGCTAAACACGAGCTTAAATTTATTTTGCAGACTCAGTTTCAGGTTTTAAAAGTAGTCTTCGCAAATGTCCTAGGACCAAAACTATTTTTATATCAGCGCAATAAGTTATTTATTGATCAAAGTTTCGAATTCTCATGATTCTGTGAAATTTTTTCTCAGTGTACTCAAAGATTTATGCTCAACAATAGTGTGTCCGTATTTAGAATCGGATATAATTGCTGGAAATTCGATATCACTTGATACTTATTCATCGTATAGACATTAATGAAGTTCAACTTTCATAAACAGATTTCATATTGGTATTCAGACCTGTTTCATGCACAAAGAAAGTGAATCTTAAAAGTGCAAACACTTAAGTCAAAATCTATTTAGATGCCAAGCTAAACGTCACCCAAAAATAGCGCACACAAAGCAGTATTAAATTATCAAAAAATGTATCCGTTTGAGCTAGAACGTTAGCAAAACTATCGTGTGCATGAACATTTGCTAGCTGATATCTAGCTATTTGGCTTAATTATGTCAATTAATTATTTGTTTCTTTCTCTCTTTGGTTTACAATTAATTCAACGACGCCTCCTTATTTTCTTTTGCTATTCAGTTTTATTTGCGGTAGGTGATGGAAGGATGTATAAAAAGAATTATTCCTCTATGATGTAGGTATCAATCTGCGCAGAAGATAAACTTTAATTTCCACCCACACATTGAAAATGTAAACTGAAAGCACTTCTGATATAAACGATATGATGAATGACCAACAACTGCGCGACTGTGTATATCCACTGACGAAAATGAGGAAGAAACCCTCCTCTATCTATGCGCAGCCCTACGATTTATTTTTTTCAATGAAATAAACAATTTTGGAGTATCTCATGAATTGTGAGCATTAACAAACAAAACAAAACATCAAATAAATAAATAAATAATCATTTAATCAGATTCACAGTGTCTATTTGCGAAAATGTTTGCAATTAAGTGAATTTCATTTCCAGTTGAATAAGAAAAATATGCCATCAATAACATTACGTTGTGGAAAACTCATTTTTTTACATTTTTTGGTGAGAGAGACAGAGAATAGAGATGAAGAAATAACAAATGCATACAGTCATATGTATATATGCACGTATTTAATTTTTTGTTTCCACTTCGCCACGCGGGGGAGATACATTTGGATACCGGCCAAATGTGTTCGTTCGAGTTTTTGTTCCTCTAAAATTTCATCTCATACTTCAATGCGAGAGAGCGCACGCGAGTTGAAATATCCGATCGCTTGGTGCCTGCTTGCAAACGTCTGGTGGCGATATCTACTCGGCGGTCTCCTTCGGGTTTCGCCTTCTCAGCTTAAATTGCTCGGTATTTTATATCGGATATTTATTTATTCAATTTATTTTATGTATTTACTTACAGAACGCCAAGGATGTTGGCGAGGCAAGAATATATCCGCACAAACATGAATTAACTTTTTTTTTGTTTTTAATCATTATTTGTTTATGCATTATTTTTTTATTGTTGTTGAAATAATGAGAACAGAGAATTAAATAGTTAATATATCGTGAGCGGTCAGACGGTTTGGCTCTTTGGCATTTAATAAATAATTTCTTGAACAACCGGCCATTAAGTTGCTTACTTAAAAGGATTTTTACATGCTAAATGAGCCAGTGGGTATTTTGCTTCAGCCATTTATGGTTAAGGGTATAGGGAAGTAATGAGAACAAATATTGGTTAGCTTGATCTTAACTTGATCACTAGATGCTGGTAGCTTGCTTCTGAGGGTACCAATGAAGATTAACTTCGCCGTTCGATCGTCATGAAACTGCGGGTCTCCTTCATTTGTCAGATAGCGCGCACACGGCACAACACGAAGTGTCCTCTCATCACCAATACCACCCATTAAGGCCAAAAACTAAAAAGACGGCAAATTTATTGATTTTCCCTACACCAGTGGTGAGAAATCTCAGACCACGAGGATAGAAAAATGCCTGGAGATGGCTGGTTAAACTTGGTTCGAAAGTGGGTCGAAAGTGAGAGGCAAAGACACAATAGTGCTTTGCGCATGGTGCTTTGCGCATGGTCCTGGACCTCTTTTTCGAAGGACCAAGTGATCACACAATTCCGACTGTACCGTGCAGAGTGAGATAACTTGCCAAAAGCGAATGCAGACGACCTCGCTCACTTCGAGAAAATTCTACATACGATCATTGATCTCGTTTGTTGGTATCATTAGGAGATATTTCAACAATGTCGTTAACTTCGACTTGACTCTAAGCAAGCTTCAACGGATCCAATGCTTAATATAGCTAGTAGAAGGACAGTGTTGTGGACGCCACCCACATTTAAGGTGGCGTACACAATTGAGGAGGATAATCCTGTTGGCTGAGATCTATGTAGAATGTAGTGCGATACTAAGGTGAAGATGTTTGTAAAGCTTGTTATCATTATATTAACATTTCTATATCTCAAAAGGGCAAACATTTCGAGTGCATTAAAAACTCAAGGCTGTTAGCAGTTTGTGGCCTATTGTAAACAAAATAAAAGTGCACCAGCGAGTTAACCCCTTATGCTAAGCCACAATATAGAACATGAACAATGTCAAATCAAAGGCTCTTTGAATCAAAGTGCTTTGACCTGTATTACCTTTTTTCGAACACAACAAAAAATACGTTTTGAATTGAGATATACTCATAAGATGAACATACATTCGAATATTATTAGTCACGCTAACGTTCACTTATACTTAGTGGCACACAAAAAGTTCCCTAGTTCAGTTCAGTGCCCACTTTGTGATTAAAGATGCGCATTTCACGTGAGATTGATCAGTGATAAGAAATGTATTTCTATATACATATTCTGGGTGTTATATTCACATATCTTGACGTCGGGGGCTTGCATTCGTGTTAATAGAATGTTAGAGCACATGTTCAAATATAATTGAACTCATACTATTCACACTTTGGCGATTTCATCACGACTTAAACTATGACTGTCCGAAAGCACCCCAGACTGCTGTCACACCAGTTACCAATCAAAACTCAAATATTTTTTCAGTCGGTAGGAATTGTTGACTCGCTTTAAACCTGATATTCCAGGCAATCAATCTATTTTCTAATTTTAACATCAATAAACAACCAGCTCTGGTAGTTGTCAACTCCAATTTAAGTTGATCCTAATCCGACACAAATTAACCTTATGATTACAATCTTTGAAGTGATTCTGATTTATTATCGGTTCAAAATCATTTGGTTTCGATGGTTATTTACTCCTTTTACCTACCTACATCTGAAAACTAGCTCTATGACATTTCTTGAGTTACCTCCAAGTCCAACCACGCTGTCAGTTGAAAACCGAACAAAATGTACACCTAATAATAGCTATTAGCTACGAAAAACTGACTTGTTTGCGTTTGAGATGAAAGGAGTATCCGATTGGAATTAACATATCCATCACAATCTATTAAATGGCCACATTAATCTATATCACGCCTTTGTCGAAATAATACATTTATTTAAATTCAATTAATTTGTTTCACGAATGTATGTATCCAAACTAATTTGCATAACAAAAGCCAAGCAAACTCGTACTTTGACCTCAATGGCATTTTATTTTTATACAAGTGGGTCTTGACAATTTCTCTTCATAAAAAGATCCATAGATATGGACGCGAACTCGATGTTTTTTGAGGGAGAAAAAGTTTATAATTCAACGTACACGTGTTCTTCATCGGACATTTTATATACTTTGTTATCACCTACATATTGGCCAGGATCTCCTGAACTAGACAGATAAATAAACTGAAATAGTGCCAATATATTATTTTCTACTTCGACGGCAAGGAAAATATTTTGTGTGGCACCTCGTGACACCCAAGCAGTAACAAGTTAGAGTCATTTGACATCTGCAGGTTTCATTTAGGCCCACTATCTATATACAGAATTAGCAAAATCCATTCAGAAAGATAAGAAATGTTTCGCATGCGTCCGTCCGGACAATACATTTTTCGTTCGTCCGCACACAGATACCTAAATACATTCGTATGGCGTATGCGTATGGTTTCATTCATTTAATTTTGCAGCCTACGGTGACAAGAGATTAATTCAACGCGTCTAGTCCGAAAAGTTATACAGCGCCATGAATAAAATAGATTCACAAACTGTACGCCACTCTGTAAACAATAGCGTCGCAGCTGTGGTATTAATTTAATTACTGGTGCATATTTCTGCGTCAAATCGCTATTAGTGCAGTCCAAATTTAGCGAGGTACAACCTTTTTATGCCTCAGAAGATGCGCATTCACGCTGCTATGGCGTTTTGGCATTTGATCAACATTTATCATTTTTTATATTTTTCTTTTTGCTGTCACACGAATGGTAATGTTGTCACTGACGTTGCTGGCGCGAAATGCGACATGGTTTGTAACAAAATCAAGAATTGGACCATAATGAAGTGACAAACATAGTGAGGAACTGCTGCGTGTGTGTGAATGAATGCGTTTAAAATGTTTGTCACACTGAATGAGTGCTCGTGCAACAGGGGTGGTTGAAAGCAACCCTTATAGGGGACTGCAGTTTAAGTTTCAAGACAATTTCATCTAAGCCCATATAATCTTAATTGGTTTTCACTTGTGTAGTAAATCGTGTTCCGTGGAATAACGGCTTTCCAATAGTGACTCGCTTGACTGTGATTGCGTGACGTGAGGTGCCTACTGAAAAATTCAACGTGTTCCTATTCATATATTTATTTTTTATTATTCATCGAAAGTAATACATTACATGCACTGCACTGTAACTATGTTGAACTTGTGAACACATCCAAGTAATAACATAGAAATTCACATTTTAGTGGAAAACTATTTTCACTCCTGCGTGTTACTCGCGCATTAAACTTAACCTAATCACTCTTTTAATTGGTCTTACCAGCACCTCATGTATACTGGTCTTGTTAAACTAGACATTTGATTTGCATTGATAATTTAAAGATTTGTTACATTTCAAGACAATGAAAAGCTGAATCACTAATTTTGCATATCTTGCGTCTATTCCTTCGGTCAAGAGATTTCACTTGTGAGCACTTAATGATCCCAATTGCATACATGTGTGATATGAATTTTTCAAATGTTGTGGAAAGTGGAAAGTGGTTTTAAGACTTTAAAAGAAATATCCAGTTGTCTGTCGTGGCAAAATTCAACAGTGAATGAATACAAAGTCTCTGCGATAAAGGCATTTAAATTAGCGCCTATTACATCCGCCATTCTATGTGCCTACAAGAATGTCTTTAGAGCAATTAGGAAAAGTTTTCTTTTTTTAGGAAAAGTATTTACTTTTATGGCAAAAAATAAAAGTTTAATTAATTATAATTCAAGAAGATTTTTGATAAATATTTTCATTTAATTAGGTTATCTTTTTTATTTGTGTTTCCTCAAATAACAATTATTTACAAATATTTTTTGGTTAACTCTTCGTAATTTTCCCAGTTTTCAATAGTTTTTAGAACATATTTTAAAAGCATATTGCTAATGTCTTTTTTAGAGCAAAGTTTCGGCTGTTCTACCTATTACATTTGCAAATATTCGATAACCTTCGGCTTTGAAAAAATATTAGAGAGAACGATGTACATAGGTTCGAAAACACTTATGTTCCTCATATTGTATTATTTTCAACATTATATTGATTTATTTTAAATACTTCGAAACAGCGAAGAAAACAATTCCAACATCTGTCAATTCATGGAGAGGTTGCATAGTTTCAACTATTCGCTACTTCAAGTATTGGCACGCATTCCAAATGTGGAACGCAATTGATATGCCATCTATAATATAATTCTATCATTCTATCCATTTTTTGGCAGCACAAAATACATGTAGCCGATTTTATGGGCCGTTGTCTCAAAAAGTTATAGAAAATGTTTAAAATAACACAGCAGCCGTCGCTGACGCTTCTTGAACTCGACAGTATATAAAACAATCAACAAAATTATAGGTCTACTGCAACGATGAGAGAAACGCATTTATAGGATAATGTCAAATTTGGTGCATACAGAGATTGCCTTTGATCGGTTCGGTCACGGCACGAATCTGTCTAAAGTAGCAGATGAACTGAATTCTGAATAGTACATGAGAAATTCGATGAAGTTGTATAGCCTTCATATATTGCGTTTGCTTTGTCTTGTGTTTTTCGTTAGTTATTCTTGTTCTGTATCTCAGCCCAATTTTACTACCAACTACAGTATTTATACAGCTTCGTAAGAACTTGCTCCCCCGATAAACAGTTACTTCCAAGAGTAAGGTAAGGTAAGGTAAGTGGGCTGCCAGCCAGCACAATTAGACAGTGTTGGTCCATTGTGATACCCATAGTCAAACTACTACCACTGATCGCCAACTCCAGTGATAGTAGATAGATGGATTTGATCCCAAATGCAAATGGTGATTGCAACAGATTTGAAAACCAGATAAAAGCATTTTAACTTAGCTTTCCTTGGATTTAAACCGTCCACCCTCTAACCAGGGGTAGGCAGTCAACCAACTGCGCCATCTGAGCTTTTATTACTTCCAAGGGTACTTATTCTAGTCTCCTTGAGAGTTGGACACCTTCCCATGAAGTGAATAATGTCCTCCCTTTCAGCTAGGTTGCAGACAGTGTGGTATGAAGTTCAGATTAAGTATTTCGCTTCGAAGCCCGACCATCGTTTCAATCACGTTTACATTGTGCGAATAGAGGAAATAGTTTCTTTCTGTCAGATTTTCGTTAGGCCTGCTATACGCTGTTTTGTATAAGGAACCGGAAGCATCCGCTGCAAAACTCTAGTAGGAATTAAAATAAGAATAGCTTTTTACATTAAGGGCAAAGTGTAGAACACTGAATGGCTTTTACAGAGGCTTAGTAGAACTCTTTAGACATTGTCAGAATAGTAGAATGTCAAAAAAGTAAGCGAAAGAACAACAAACGTTGTCCACAATTTAGAACGAAGAATAAGAGTAAGGTTTGGCAGCTCTGTGTATAGGATAGTAGCTTCCCTGAGGGTTTTTTAGAAAATAAAAATAATTTAAAAACTGTTTGGTTTTGAACAGTACTGTGAATATTCGAAGGAATTTGTAACAATTGGCGCTCATGGAGGTAGACAATTGTGGGAACAGTTTTGCAAGAAAAGCTGTGAATGTTGTCAAAAGAGATTGCAATCAACTGGCTGGCATTTGATAATGTTTGATGTCAGTCTTGAGGAACTGGAAAGGTAATTTTTAACTCCATATCTTTTAGATGCATTTATCCCCCTGGGCGAACTATAGCCTTTGTGGCGATCACACAAATCCCTAGACCATTCAGCAATGAACACTTGGACATTAGTCTAAAAGTGTTTTTTATATTCTTTTGGACAGCAGAACCAGATAAGTTAATCACTGCAGACCATTTCGCTTGGGAAAGTCTGTAATACCCAATTAATGAGATGAATTATTCGGCGATATAACATTATCCAATATCCACTGTCAAAGTAATATGAGCAAATATTAAACAAATTCGATAACTAACCGGATTTGTTGTTAGTCTCACAGTATGTGACGATTAAGTCTGAGCCACTCAGTCTAGAAATCCGTCAAGCAGCTGTTGGTCCTAATACGAGGAAGTGCTTTCCTGAATAGAATTAATGGTGGAAGAATGTACAATAACGTATTCCCGTCGGATTTACGAAATTTGTTGCACTTTGTGGTCGAACAAGGACTAAAGCAGCAACGTTAAACACTTACAGCTCTAAAATTAAAACATACTTTACCAGTGCTACCAGTCATTCGTGTTTTTAATTTTGCAAAAAATACAGCAGAGGTAGCTTTTATCTGACACGTGCTTCGCAGTGAGATCGCGCCACTAGGAACAATTTGCAGGTTGAGTCCCATCAATCCAAAATAGAGAATACATTTTAATCAGTTTACTAGATTTTAAAGTGTTTATAGTGAAATTTCAAGGACACACATGTGATGTGACGTGACGTGCGTTAGAAAGCTTCATTCCAATCAGACCATTCCATGTGAAGTTAGGACTCTCTTGAATCGATAAATGCCTCTAACATTAATCTCTGACTCAAGTTCATAGCTCAGGTTGAAATGTTTCATGCCACATCATTGATGACAAACATTGGATATGTAATATATGATTTTGACATCCGTGCCTGGTAACAACTTCTGCGATCACTGCATGGACTGTCGAACTAACGCATTCAGTTCACATTTACAGGCAACATAGCGACTATGCTGAATGATGTTTACCAATTTAGAAAGAGTCACTGTTGGGCTTTGGTTAGTAATTTTATTTTTCGCCGTAACTTGATGTCGTTAATTTACTTGAAGGTTTTTTTTTTTTACCAGAACATGTGAGTTTTAAATTGACACTACATTTGTTAGTATTTTCAAACACAATGAGATGTAATTTAATGTAGACACCGCGAGTTTACTTAGGAATTAATTATCCGTGCATTTTGTTCCCAATCATTTTTAGTAGCTTCATACAAATGAACAAAATCGACAGAATTTATATTCTTGCCTCTTGTTATGAATAAACAAACAGAACACTGTTCTGTCAAATCACTTAAATTCCTAGTAATGCAGCCATGCACAGAACACACCAAACCAAACAAACAAAAATATATAAAAATAAAACAATTGATTACTTTGAAAAGTTGAATCACTATGAAGAAGAATAGTTTGCCTTCTCTGATGTTCGCTTTTGTATCCAATTCGAAAGTGTTCATCAATTTCTAAACCGTATTGAGTAATCCTTCTTCAGCATATCACATACATCGCACGAAATAATTATGTAAGGAAGAGTAACTTTGTTTAAATGTTGAATCGCACGTGTAACCAAAAAAAAAAAACACAAAAAATCACCAAAAAGGATTCGCTTGACACAAAAGATAAATGAAAACAACACAAAAAGCTTTATTTATTCCTCAGTATTGATTCGGACTACATTCAAAATTTTCGCGAAGTGAACGAAACAGAAACAGAAAATTCCGTTTTATCTTTTTTATTTATAAATCACACTAAACGGCGGCGGCCGATCACAAGAAACAAAGAACCAAAATGTGACGTCAAGATCACGAAGATGTATGTATCTTTTTCTTTTTTATTTTTTTTTTTTTCTTTCTTAGAGAGCCGGACGAATATTATCACCACATGCCGAAGATGACGACGACGACGATGACATCGAAAATTATACAAAACGACAGGACATGCGACGTCCAGATAAATAATAAAAGCAAATCGTAGCAAAATTATTCCACCGAAGGAACAAGAGAAAAAAAAATAAAAAAAATTTGTTTGTTTTTGTTTTCTCGTTCGCCTTGAGAGAGATACACAATGAGTCCAACCTCACGCTAAGACGTTACACGATAAACTAAAACCCAATGATGAAACTGAATACGATACGATCAGGAATAGAATTTCATCTGAGAGTGAGGGCGCAGATGAATGGACAAGCAAACAAAACGATTCGTAGCAGTGGCTCTCAAACCGTTGGTGCATGGTGGTGTGAGTGCGTGCGTGTGCATGTGTCCAATAAGAAATTGCTTCAATGCACCAACACACAGTGGCAGTATGAATCTATTTAGTGGCATGACTGAAGGAATGGCACCTGAGTGGTGGTACAAATCTATCTCAGAGTTGAGGAGTTGCACTAGCATTGTACATACATAGATGCATTGCATTTTATATTCGGGTTTTTCGGTAAAAGCTCGCTCCGTGGCGACCACTTTAAAGGTGAAGTGAGTTGGACTCATAGATACTGAAACTGGCCACACCTACCCCAAAAGAAGAAAGGATTCTCTGAATGAAACACGGCATACACACACACTCTAAAGGTGCACTCTTTTTCTCTCGCTCTCCCACAGTCTTGCTCCCCTGTGAACCAACACCAACGCAAGTCCGTTTAAGTTTCAGGAAAAACCTGTTCCTTTCAAGTGACCATTATCTCGGCAACAATAGATTCGGTCGATTCAACGATTAAACTCCGCCCAAGTGATGATTGTTATTCAAAGAGCAAAATGGGCGTGAGATAGCGCCGGATCTCACATACATTTATTGGTATTTAGAAATGCAATGAGGTGGTTGGTTGTTTCGCAGACGCGTGGTGTTATCGTCTTGCGCAATGGCTGTGCTCTCAGGTAGACAGTGCTATTGACTGTATCTCCTTGTTTTTTCTTTCTTATTTGTATCGTTTTTTGTTTTCTGTGGTGAGCAGAGATGCTGAGTCGTGGGGTTGGGTTAGCAGGCTTTTTTTTGTTTGTTTCTCAGCGGGTGTAGGGCATTTGATTTTGGAGGGGTTATTGTTAGATGCGTTTTTTTTCGTGTTGTATGCGTCTGATAATGAGAGACTGTAAGTGATATCAAGGGTGCAAGGTACTTGGTGCCTAAAGATTTATTTGTAAAATTAGTGCGGTTTTTGTGGTAAGCACTTGAACTGATTTTTTTTCTGCGCTTTGCCTCCTCGTAAGAAAACCGCAATGGGTATGTAGGTGCATGAGAATACATATGTACTTTTGAACGTACCTGTCTAGTGCTGTCTATCTAATCATGGGAGGAGGCCAATTTTGAGTCATGAGATGTAGGCATATTTCTTACAAAAATCATCAAAATATGTCTATGTCATATGTACATAATTAAATGCTTACTATATTGGATTATTCAGATTAATGAAGCGATTTGTAAGATGCTTGTTCATATGGTTGACATGTTACGCACTACAACTTGTAAGCCGTATTTTCTATTCGAATGCGACTTTTCTAAAATTGTCTGCTTTCAAATGCCGAACGTAGTCGATTCTACTGTATTGCATGCAGGGAGTAGGTATATTTTAGGTACATACATATGCATACAGTATAGGCTTTAGTTTTTTGTATAGAGAAAAAAAACTTCGTTTGGTTTTCTTGAGCATCATTGTTTTCGTTCCTGTATTTAAAAAAACGTCTAAATAAAAGTTTAAGAAATGCATTCCGTTAACACCTGCCGTAGTGAGCAGGAAACCTAAATAGTGTCTCCTATTGAATATACATATTACGATTTTTTTCAAGACATTTAATTGAAATATTTAAGCATTATAAATTTCATATATAATCTGAACAAAATATTTTTACAAACAAAAAAATGTATAAATAAGTTTTACAGTTACTGTTTTTTTAACGATACCTACTTTTGCACAGTCCAGTAATTGTTCCAATTATTTCCTTCCCTTGCACAATCTTTCAATAATTTTTTTTTTTTCAATAGTTCAGATGGAAGATTCTTGGTGACAAAATGAGAAACATCTGTTGACTTCAAATATAATTTGTCTTAACTTCCTCTTTCTTATGTTCATCACCTTTTAAAAATGTTAACACCATTTTCTTCGTTTTCCTTTAACACTTACCCTTATTATCAAAACAACACATTCCACATTAGGGTACCATACATGATTTATGAACTTCTTTAACTACTCTTTGATTGGAATCATAATTTTCCGCTGAAATAAATATCAGCCGAGCCATATGCGTCCGAAATGTAATGCCCCCTGGAGGAGTTCCGCCTAAATAAATTACAATCAGCTCTAATCTCGAGAAAATTTGTAGTTATAGTTTTGACATTGCAAATAGTAAGATCTGTGCTGTGCGTCGACTCCTGCGCACTTGAGCCTCGGTGTCTGGGTTCGATTTCAAAACAAATCTGGCACAATCTTGATCCTAAAAGATCAAGCGATCGTATTTCCCTAAAGAGATCCAAAATTAGCACTGCAGTGGGTATAATTACCGGACACTGCCTCCTAGGCCTTCACGCAAAACGACTAGGTCTATTTCCCAACGACTTCTGTAGAAGCTGCTTAGACTAAGAGGAGGAGGAAAACATTCACCACCACCTTTGCAACTGTCCTGCTCTTGCTCTGTCAGGAGATCAACCATAGGCTACTTCTTCGGCAGTTGGAACGACCTCAGCAAAACACCAGTCAAAGCACTAGCCAATTTGCTGAGAGCACCAAATGGCTGCCATAAGCCCCCTTCATCTCCTTCTCCCTATCGGAACACCTACGTGGCGGTGCAATGGGCATACTCTGGCTTAACTGCAATGACAGTATGCTTCCTTCCTCAGTGCATATGCAATCATATTCAAAAATGAGTCGTAGCAAAATAGATGCGGTACCTATGACAATATATTCGAGTCATTCGAAGTATAGAATATGAGCGAATATTACTCATTCTTGGTGATTTTGGAGAGTTTCAGGAAATATCACACAAATGGTTAAAGCCATTTGACAACTGCTGCATGTTAACTTTAATCGGGTGGAAGTAAAATGAGCAATAAATATCTTATAAAATAGTAGTATCTTATAAAATAAATAATAAATAATCTAATAAAAATTTCCACTTTAACAGAATTCAAGGCAGGAGCAACAAACTCAAGTCTAAAAAGCTTCATAGTGGGCATGAATCCAATAGGCCACCTTATTTGAGGATCGTGCATATTTAGCCCAACGACCAGTGGAGGGTTTGAGTCTGAGTTAATACCGCCTTCCATTGTTGTCGGTCGCGGGTACGCTGCTTCCAACCATCAATACCGGATTTTAGGAATTTCTTCCTCAGTGCAATAGACGGATTTTTCCTTCCGAAATACATCCGCATCTTGGTACATCTCATTTGACCCCTGAGTGTTAAGGTATATGTCGCATGCCATTCTTTTGCGACGGAATCTTGTGCTACGAATAACTATGTACCGCCAAAGAGGTAATAGAAGTCCTTTTGATAGAGTCTTAAGTCTCGTCGGCAGGGACGTGTGCACATGTAAGATTAATGTTGTAAAATATGCCTTGAGCCTTGAATGAGGATCACAGTCAGGCGATCGCACAACAAATTCACATCCCAATATGTAACCATTTGTGATATATGTAAATGTCATACTCTTCTTTTTAATCGTTCCCTGCCCTACACTATACTGCTTCACACTTGAGGATGCTTGTTAAAATAGTGATAAACAATATCAAAAAGAAGACATATTACATACGTTTGTTCAAGCGATACAATCGACTTCATTGTATTGATGTCTCTAGGAAACACTAGGGCGAATACGTGAATTATGCTTAAAATATTGTAGCGATATAGACCGGAGCCAAATCTTTAGACATTTCACCCTTTATGGGTAATGGCTGGTAATTATGAATTCGCTTAAGAGCCAGCATTGAATTAGGTACTAATTTGATTCTATTGATCTTGCCTAAATTAATTATGCCGTCAAGGTCGGAATTCAATATGCTTAACGTGCGCTTCTGCTCCAACACTACGGCCAAAAGGAATAAATGGCTATGAGTACTATAATCAACGAAGTATTATGGTCAAAGGATTCTTGGAAGGATTCGAAAGGTAACTTCTTATTCATAAAAGAGGAGATTTATCAGTTCATCAGGCACACATTTTCGATAAAGCCACTTGTTGCCAAACTCTGTCTAATGTCTTAGAAATATCGAGCGTTGGTTTGACTTTTGGGTTGGATCCTGTTACTGTGTTAGCCCATTATTAAGAAAAGTTCACGACCATGTGCTTTTACTTCTATTACCATCTGTTGTCGTTTGGTCTACCTTTTGTCATTTTGTGCGTGCAGTACAGCCTCGCTAATCCGGAAATCTTAGTAGTCCCTACAGTTCTTTACATCGGTCCAGTCTTCGCGCCTTACTCCAATAGGAATAGATTCGCTTCACTTCTCGCAATATTTTCAAATCTACTCCATCACTCCTTTTTGTTCATAATCTACTTCGGAATATATTCAAACTGACTGGTAGGGACCATGCACCAGATCGTCTATTGAATTTGGGAAGACGAAAGCATGCCCGAGGACTGGAATATCAGCTGCATATGCTACATCCACGAAAAAGGCGATCTTATCTCTTGCAACAACTAGAGAGGTATATCCCTGCTCAACGTCGCCTACAAGATCCTGTTCAGCGTACTGTATGAACGTCTAAAGCCGTGCGGCTTCCGGTCCGGCAATTCGGCTGTAGAACAAATCTTAACACTAAGTCAAATCCTGGAGAAGACCAGCGAGTTTCAAATCGACATGCACCACCTTTTCATTGATGTCAAAGCCGCATACATCGCAAGGAGCTATTCGATGCGATGGCCGAATTGGGGATCCCGGGAAAACTGATCCGGTTGTGTCGTACCACGCTAAAACATACGCGATACACCGTGCGGCTCGGATCAAGGACTTCCTAACCGTTTGAAACCTGCACCGGATTTCGGCAAGGAGATGGGTTGTAGTGTGATTTCTTCAAACTGGTACTTAAGAAGATAATGCGGAGGCCAGCTGTAAACACGGAAGGAACTATCTTCTACAAGTCGGTCCAACTGTTGGGCTACTCAGATGACATCGACAAGGTCGCGCGTTCCCAACGTGCAGTTGGGGAGGCTTTTACGGTGTTTGAAGAACAGGAGAAACGAACTGGTCTCAACGTAAATGCGGAAAAACAAAATATATGCTGTCGACCAAAAAACGTTCCGTCGCATACCATCTTGGACAAAACATCACGATCGACAGCTACAATTTCGAGGTAGTAAAGAAGTATGTCTATCTCGGGGCAAACGTGAACTCTACACAAACGACACCACAGTGGAGATAACGATGCTACTTGCGTTCGTCGCTGATGCAAGCTTGGTCTTGATGACTGGAAGCAGCGTGCCCAGGAACGTCAACAATGGAAGGCAGCAATTGCTCAAGCTCGGACCCCCCATGGGTCGCCGTCCTGATAAGTAAGTAATACAATCACAATCTAGACGTTTTTACCCTTGTCATTACAGTAGCATCTTTCAATACGAGCCTTCTCAGTTGCACTGTTATTATTTTGATGAGAGGGACTGAACTGTCAACGAATCACCACCTGCTGTTGTGTATACTGAACCGACTGATAGAGTACCTCTTCTGCCAAGGCGGAAACCAAGAGTGGACACGCATACGGTGGCAGAAACTACAGAACAGTGAAATGCAGCGAAACTTTGAACGGCACATATCTGAAAGGTTTGAACGAATTCCAACTATCGCATCACATGTAGAGGAAGAATTGTGACTGTTTTCAATAGTTTTAATTGCCTCTGTACGTGATGTTTGTGAAGTTAAGCGGCTTGGAGTGGTGGCTGGTTGTGAGAAAAGAACTACGTTGTTTAAAACACCAGGAGTTTAAGAAGCCGTCAGAGAGAAGAAGAAAAGCTACAGAGACTGGGTTCTCTTGGAAGACTCTGATTCTTTAGACCGGTACACCGCGGCGTGAAGAACTTGGAAATTGGCTGCGCTAGCAGTTAAAGAACATTCCTGGGAGGAGCTAGACAAGATTTGCGGAAAATGTGTTCTGGCAAACCATTCGCCGACTCATCATCAAATCCACAGATGGTGTATTGCTTTCCAATGAGTTGGACATTTTGCGCAGATGGGGTGAGCACTTTTCGAAGCTGCTCAATCCCACTGAGGAATGAAGATCCGTAGTCTTGAGTGGGGCGAAGAATAGTCCAAAAGTGAAGGAAGTCACTTTGCCTATTGATTCGCTTAAAGTTGGCAAATCTGCCGGTAGAGATGAAATTCGGCCAAAAATGCTTAAGGCAATGGGTGAAGAGGAAGTTTTATGGCTCTCTCGTGTAATTAAGGTGGCCTACGGTAGGTTCCTCTTGTCAAAAAGAGAGACAAAAGAGATTACTCCGTCAATAGGGGCACACCTCTGTGGAAAAGACCAAGCTAAGACATTGGTGGCGCTGTCCAGAACTTTAGAAACATAGAAACTATGCGGATTCTGTTCTGGCAAGAGTAAAACCGATCAGCTTTTCACTCCAGGAATGGTACTCGAGAAAGCTTGGGCATATGGCAAACCGATCTACAGCTGTTTTGTAGATTTAGAAAAGGCAAACTACCGAGGGCTTCGAGGTTGTGTTCGGGTTAACGGTGCTAAATCCACACCTTTCACAGAGGATGTTGCATTTTATGCGCCTCATTAGGAGAGTTGTGGGTAAGTCATCTTGTAGTTTGCCGCCATATGAGCAGATGAAGGTTAACGTGGACAAATTAGAAGGTCTGGTCATTTCCAGAAAGCCTGCTCAATGCATTCTACATGTTAGTGGAGTCGCAATGAATCAGGTGGAGAAGAAAGCAGCTTGAAAGATTTATAATCAGGAAGTCAGAACTTGGAGTCAAAGCCAAGTGGACGGTTTTCAACTCAGTGTATTTCTCACCAATGGTCATGAAATTTGTAATGACCGAAAGTATAAGATCGCGAATACAAGCTGCGGATATAAGATTTTCTCAGTCGCCAAGAGAGGGTGAGAATCCCGGCAGTACGCGAGGAACTCAATGTTGAGCAGCTGCTTCTTCGAATGGAAAGGGCTATGCTTCGATGTTTTGGACAAGTGGCAGATTGAAACATCCTTGAATGGGATTTCGTCAGGTAGACAACCGCTTGGCAGACCCAGGACGAGCTGGTTGGACCAAGTCCAAAAATTCGCCTAGTTGAGCTTGTGCATGAATCTTGATGAGTTAGTCGATAGCAGAGGATCGAGTGGCCTGGAGATCTCTCGTGCGAGTTTTGTTCCCGCGATCCATTTAGTGGATCATGGGGGCCACTGAATATGAAATGTGATGAGAGATTGCTCAACCCACAAAAGTCAAAACCAAACAATAACTTTCAGCGTATGCTCTGTGTTCTTCATGGACAGGGGGCGATGGACGAATGTTGGCTGATTGGATGTGGCTAGCAAACACTGCTACAAGTGAACATCCATTTTTAATAAAGTCATAATATTCACACATATTCATCGCAATTGGAGATAGCTAGCAAAGGATCCGCTAATCGGTTAGAACAACTACAACACCACAATTTTACTTATAATTGTGGTGGCAACGTAAATATCCAGCAAAAACAATTGCGAATACCTGATTCTACCTATTTAGCAATTTAAGAGACTGCCTCAATATACGCTGCAACATATTGCATTACCACCATTCGTCACAGGGGTTGCAGGGGGGGTAATTTGAAAACTTCTTATCAAATAATGAGATCGAAACCAATAACCAAAACGAATAACTTTACCAATTTCATTCACGATTCCATTTCACTTCGTTGTCTGTTCAAAACTGTATTCGAAGGACACACACAAATGAGGGAGCCATCAGTTTGATGTTCACTTTAGCGAGGTCCAACAAATGAGCACCAGCTGTTTTCGCAACTCAATAGCTACCAGCCATGTGAATAACGAGCTCGGAATATTGCACTTTTGCATGCGACCACCGCTAAAAATCGAATCATTCGGCAAAGGGAAATAAAGGCATTCCAAAGGAATCAGCTTGTTAAAAGTTTTGATTTAGTTTCCTCTAGGAATGATTGCAATGAAAAGACATACAATGCAATCTAATTGAGTTCTGCTTAAGGGAGATGTCAAGGATGTGACGTGCATGTCGCAACTGAACCGATTTAATTCGAAGAAAAAGAATAAGAAAATTTGTACTTCACTCTTGTTATCATCTAATTGAACAACTGTCCCTTTGGTTCGACATCGATTATCCTTTGTCCATCTGTGGGACAGTCAGCGAGCCATTAACATCAACGTTCATTATAATCGTCATTGTTTTCCGGAGAATATGTCTCACTTCCGTCGGAGACAAATTCTCTCGTGCTCTGGAAGTTACCTGATAGTCAGGTAGCTACAGGAGGCCAGTGTCCCATAACCAGTAGGGCAACAAGGAGGCCTTCAAAACCAATAATCTGAGCATGGGATTGATTATGACTGTCCTTTTCTTATTTCGTTCCCTTGCCCTCGAATTATTCGCCTTCTCGTTATCAACGTTTATTAAAGTACGAGTATGTATCTTTGTCTATGATTGTGCCTTTTGTGTAAGGAGTGACGGTATAAAAAGATACATACAAGAGTAGAACAATGGCTCTATGGCTGCGTATCTGTAGCGATGGGAGGGCACACAAAGAAGATATCTTCGCGAAGGATTTCTGATTGATTGGAGATGTTTCGTTTTTTTTTTGTTCCTATTTTCTGTAATTCGATACTTTTATTCATAGTATGGATGACCGAAAATACCTGGATACCATGGAGTTGCAGTTGTTATGCTGACGGCAGGTACGAATATAGAATATGTTGAACAGACAATTTAATGAAGGGAATATTTAAAACAAAGTACACATCCGAAAGGGTGGAACTTTGTGCTGCTGGGAAGGATGGTCATACCCGCACATTACGTGCATTACATGCACGCACACTGGAATTGTACACGATTACTTATAAGAAATGCGGAATGCACTATGGTACTTCCCAATTGTAAGTTTTAAAATGGATCTGTATGAATTTAAATTCAATAAGTTCGTAAAATTGCGGTTCTCTTTAACTTAGTTTTCTTGAAATTTTTCGAAGGACTCAACAGTACAGTTGGGTGCAAACCTGAGACAGTTATTTTTTCATTTTACCCTGAAGTTGTTTCAATTTTTGGTTTTGTTCTCTGAGTTTTATCGTGGAATATACGCGTAGAGGGTACGTTGCTATCCTTGGTGACAAGCCCTCTGTTGGTAATCATGGTAGACCATTGAAACTGCTGCACAGCTTTAGGACAAAAAAGCCTTGATTGAGCCTGCGACTTAGCTACACTCTGGAATTTTGGAGAAGGCAAAATTGATATTCAGACCAAAGTGTAAGAAAGCGAGTTACAGCGATCCCAACGACCCGTCACACTCTGAGTGTTTATCCTTAGAATTCTAGATAGACTGGTGGATCTACATATAAGAGCAAGTACTCTATCCAATTTCCTATTTTCGAACCAAAACGCATATTGCACCTCAATGCAAACAGCTACTCAATGCATACAGCACTCCACTCTCTGGTCGGCTCCATCAAATATCTCTCAAGGACAAGTACACGATGGTAGCCTTCCGAGACATAGAATACACATAGAGATACACCAAAATTCGATGATAGAAAGAAATCAGACTATCTGACGCCTTTCCTGGACTTAGAAATAAAGCACAATACAACAATCCCTAAGAGAGAGGATTGGGACGAAGACAAAGTTCGTAACCCGACTGCAACTGAAATTTACACAGACGGATCCAAATCGGATGAACGGAGCAGGTTCCAATATCTACGCCAGATTTTTTTTTTTATTTCTACGACACTCCGTCTGCCGAACCATTGCAGTGTAATCCAGGCAGAAGTAATATATGTTCAAAAGGCTCCGACTATAAATGAGTGCGAGAAACGGCCATAAAGGCTCTGGAGACGCCATCAATCAGTTGCAAGATGGTCAAACTTCCCATCTATCTGTAAAGGAGGTAGCGGACAGATGCAACCTTACCTTCTGAAGGGTCCATGGGCACAAGGATATTCCGGGCCCCCGAAAGAGTCGATGAATTAACAAGACAGGGAGTGGGTATTCCACTGGCGGAGAATCATGACTCAAATCTCGAAGCCACCAAATGGATATGAAATGGTCGAAACAGACATCTTAGAATGACCAAACGTTCCATAACGACCAAATAAAGTAAGGTCAACTAGGGAAACAGGTTGCAAAACCGGAAAGTGACTAGGTCTAAGTGGAGTTTGGTTATTCTTATTATACGTAACTATGCAGTCACCCTACCTACCTACATACCTAAGCACGACACACCTACGTAGGTAGGGGACTGCATGACTAAATTGGAAGTCATGCTTACTTAGACCATACTTTGTGTCCAAAACCCATTTACCCTTTGACCATATAGTTATTCCCTCTTGAGATTTTTATATTCCTCTTGGGATTTGATTTCTTTTGACCTCTTTTATAGCCATTTTTAGCTTTAAGAAATTGTAGTATATTCTTTGGATCAATGTAACTCAGATCCTCAAGGCGGTTGAATTAGTACTCGCCTAGTAGTTTTCTTCTTGTTTCCGCGAGTGCAGGGCATCTTCCGAGGTAGTGTAATATTGTTTCCTCTTTTTCTTCATCCATGCAGCTTCTGCAGATGTCGTTATAAGGTGCCCAAAGTCTTCTGGCATGGTTGCCTATGAGACAGTGGCCGGTGGCACCCCTATTACTCTACTGATAACCTTCCTGTCTTACTTTAGGAGGTAATCAGTCCTTCCTTGATTTAGCATAGGCCAGATCGCTTGCGATATCCTAGAAGTGTCAAGTTCCAACCATTTGCGGTTTGTATCGTTTTTCGCAATCGTCATCAATCGTGATTTTATTGTTTTCAGTGGGGTTGGGTGTCTCTTGATCTATTTCCATTGCCACACCCGCCCCCTTTCTTGCTTTCCTGCTAGTTCATCAGCTCTTTCATTGTCCGGAATATCCTTGTGTCCGGGGACCCAGCATAGGTTAAGATTGCATCTCCGGCTTTAGGCTTGTGAAGAATGTAGAGCACGAGGTACATTCACCTAAGGGTCTATAAGTGACCAATGCCTTGAGTGGGTTCTCAGGCAGGTACCAATTGAGTACATGCTTATGAACAGTTACTCCACCTGCGACACCGGTTGTCTTGCAACTTTGCACCGATTTAAATCAAATAGCTTTCATGTCTCAGAGCCGCAGCGACTACCTTCCTTAGTCGTAAAAAACTCTATGACATATTGGTATAATTTTTCTACAGAATTTGTATTCAAACAAGTTTCAGGGGCTCCTGATCATCGGTGGTTTCAGAATATAGCCGTTGGTGACGTTTTGGCAACCGAATTGTTACTATCAGTAAGATATCATGAGATCTAGACGCCTTTTAATGTTATTATCATTCAAGGGTATGATCAATACAAATAAATTGGTGTACCAACTTTTGGGACATTCAATGCATTGAGCATGAATGTTTCGTAAACCAATGGCCTTAGCTTGAGCACACAGTATGCATAGCGAGACTATAGTATAGTTATACTGTGAAGGAACTGAAGGAACAGAATACAGAAGTTTAAAGAGCTTAGCAGGAGAAACCAAGAAGAAATTCTGCTTGTTACTGCTGGAATAGACGATAACGAAATGGCTTAGAGAGAATACAGTGGTGGTCCAGTATAACGAATGATACAATGTCCAGGCGTATTCGTTAAATCGAAAAATGCATAGTGTCGAGCAAATTTCCTTGCACGAAACGCTAAATAAATGAACGAATAATGTTTCCGCACAGTAACAAAAAGTTCAAGTATCTACCAGTTTTACAACAGACCCATAAACGTGAATACATCCACAGTCAAGAGAGTTGCTTTGTGTCCCTCTTATCTGTGGTAACAAAAATATTCGTTTTATCGAATTGAATTATCGAACATTTGAAAAAAATTTACGTTATATCGATCATTCGTTATATACTATATAACTATATAATATACATTATACTGGACCACCACTGCACTTTATTATACACTTTTTCCAACTATACATAACAGGAGTCCATAACTCTGAATTCAACTCTGAAAAGAACTGGTATCAAAAGGGGGGAAGTATATATATGGATCTAAAGGTCATGGTGCAATATGCCCTCAAAAACAATAATAATAATACGTCGACATCGAAGTATGGATGGACCGATCGATGTCAACAAATATCAACAGGAACTTTTGAGGTGAAAATCTCGGGGTGTTAGAAACCCAAAGTAGTGTGGGACTCTAACCGCACTAAAAACACTTTCTTGATTATGACTAATCAACTGGTGATCGACAAAGATTTTGTTTTCAAAGTAAAGTCGGGTTTGATAAGGTATTATAATTTAAATACGGGCTCTCGTAATTGTCAAAATAGTTCATGGCTTGGTTCTTTTTAATCTACGAATAATATTTCGTACATTTAAGAGATCGTCTATCTCAGGGTTAATATGCCTTTGCGAACGTTCGTTATGACGCCTTGTGTACTTTTTAATTGTATCTGCTACTAGGTCAAAACGAGCAAATCTCGATGCAAGTCACTATTTCCAATATAAAATGGGGCATTCACTATTCCTCGAGGGACCTTATTTTGAAATGTTTGCAGCATTTGTACATTTGTTTTCTTTGTGCAACCCCATAATTGGATACTTGCGCTACAGCCCGTAGAATGCCAGGTTCTAGCTTCTCAGCAACTCGAAGGGGAAGATACGTTATTATTTTATTTGTAAAATTAATATGGAAGGACTTTAACTCATTAAGTTTAATTCGCCATCGCTGCATCAAAACACTTATCTCATTAACTGAATTTTGTCACTTTTCTGCAGCTTTAGTTACACATCCATTTGTTGATAGAAGAGCAGTCTCGCCTGCAAATGTGGCTATCATGGTATCACTCGCATGCGGTATATCACTTGTATGTAACAAATAAAGAGTGGGTCACAGAACACACCTGCTTGTACTGAACCATAACGAACTCTAAAGAATCTATTACTTATATAAGATTTAAGGATCTCATAGTACTGTCTAGGTAGATCTATGAAGTTTATACTCTAGTGCCTTATACCCAACTTTATCAAAAGCCTGCGCAATGTCTAAGAATATTGCAGAACAAATTTGTTTTTCTTCCAGTGCCTTTTCTATAACATTAGTTATAAGATGCACCTGGTATATCGACAACAGGAACTTGTGCGGAATCTTATCAGGAACATCCACTCCTCAGTAAAATTTCCTGAGTTATGTAGTGCGCGTGTCCTGGCAGTCAAAAAGGCGACCAGAATGATATCAATGTTAATAGTCAAGTAAACAGAAAAGAGATTTCTGCAAGTGAAATCGTCACAGCCTCTGCCCGAAAAGGCTAAGAACACTGTGAAAATATTTCTTCCATGATCTTAAAGAGATAGCAGACATCTCCATGTTATGTCAAATATCTGAATGGTGAATGGCTGGACAACGCTCAAACTAATGGCGCAACGGAGTAGGATACCAAGAGGACATCTTCCCTTAAATGGGCATGACACTAGGTCCAGCTGAACCGAAGTGAGAAGTGGCTAATGCTCGTCTACCCAGTACCCGCAGACCTACCCTATTTCACAGAATTGTTTAAGAAATATGGGTAAGCCTAGTACGCTTAATTACACAGAGCACATTTAAATTCTTTCTCTCTTAAGACATTGATTAGGGCTCAATTACTATGTGACATTCGCCCAGCCTACTGTACATAGCGCATGTTCAAATTGGGCACTGACGGCACTGAGACTCATCCTGGGATGTGCTGCTAATGCACATCACTAAATCTAGATAGATCAGACACCAACGCCAGAAGTGGGGAAATAATTGAGTTGAGTTTAACATATGCAACGTAGGTAAGGTTCCACATACATCAGCAGAAGCAGACATTCGTTTAGGTATTTTATGACATCACAGAATGGATGTCACAGCTCATCACTCCATAGATATTTTCTATTCAGCATGACGAACTCAACCACTAATCAACCCGTTTTCATAATACAAGACAAATCTACTGAGATGAGAGAGATTACCAGCAATCTTTTGACGGACGTCAATACCTTCAATCCCTCTAAACTTTACCTTCCAGTGGAAAGACTCCGTAGATCGAGAGGACCTAAGTTTTTTCAATGGATTAAAACATTCACGAGATACCTTCATTTTCTTCTTCTAAAAGTTCAGAATTATCTGTCTTCACAAGTCCCACAAGGCTCTCCATCTTGCACGATCTTTAAGCAACTGTCTCCAATTACGCACAACTAGTTGGTGGACCTCAACCATCCTCTATAGCAGTAGTTCCCAACCTTTTCAACAACATGCCCCCTCAGGGGGAATTGGAAAATCGTATGCCAGTCAAATAAAAATTACATTTTTTTATAAGCAATGCAAGATTTTCAATGCGACTTCTGCTCTGAGATTTTGGGTGCAATTTTCGTCAGTGCAATTCTCATGTCAGCTGAGGCGTCCAATCTGTTTCTCTGCTTGTATTTAATGAGGAGGAGGGCCGAAAATCCTTGTTCACATAAATACGTTGCTGTGTGCGGTAATTTTTCAAATCGATCACCACCTCTTGTAATTCGCCTGTTAGTACTTTGGTATTATCGATGCATTTTCAATTCTGCAAGACTCTCTTGTCATCCGGAACGTACCTCGAAAATTCTTTAGTAAGGCTTTGCAAATGTTGAATTATGTAGGTCGTTGGTTGCGTCTTCGCCGGGCTTTACCATTTTTGCCACGATCATAAATGACGAAAAACTGTTTAATATTATTTTTTTCCTTCCAAAGATAAAATTTTTGAACGAAAGCTCGAATCTTATCTTCGCACTTAAAAATATTTGCGGCCATTTTTTTTCGTCCAAAAATGCACTGACCTCCTCACAATCTCTTTAGCATATTATCCTTCGAAAGTCACCTTACTTCAGTGTGGTATAAGTAGTTGTTCGTATTCGGAGCTCATATTCGCACGATTTTTTTAACAGACGTGTGCTTCATTTAACAATATTGACGAATTTGATCGCTAAGCTTAAAGTTGATTTTAATGTATCTGGCAACGTTTTCGAAGGAAGTGCTGCTCGATGAATGATGCAGTGAGTGGTAGGGTTCTTGTTTTCAATTAAGGTAGCAAATCCGTAATCACGTCCAATCGTTTCTGGTATACAATTTGGAGTTAACCGCGAAACCTTTGGCCATGGGATTTCGTTCTTATCGAAGTATATAATTTCATTATATCAGGTGCCTTCGTCCAAGTTTCAACTTTCGCTGAGAGTAGTAAATCATCCCTCATTACACTTTCTTCAACATCTATAAATCGCACAAACACGAGAAGATGACAACATTTTGCGTGTCGCATTGCAATGCAAGGTATTGAAGCCATTTCATCAACTCGACCTTTAACGGTGTTGTCAGATAATGACATTTCCTTGAACTTGTTCGTAGATTTGACTCCCAGCAGAACTTCAGCGGCCTTTAGTAAATACTGTTTTGATTTTGCCATTAAAAGAGAAAGCTCGTAGGAAGCAACAGTAGCTTTTTTCTGTATCTGCGTACCTGTTCTTATTCCTAGCTTTATCTTTTGTAAGAGACTCCAGTTTATTGATGAAGAACTCTTTGGGTTTGTCTTTTAAAGCGACATGAACACTGGTAAAATATTTCCCCAAGCGACCTGGTCTCAATGAATCGTTGCTCAAAGCGGAAAAACATATCAGTCATTGTGGAACAATCGAAGTAAATCCATATTTGATGTAATCTTCCGAGTATTTTCTTCTCTTACCGGCGGCGGAAGACATGGTGAACACAAAATAGAAACACAAACTGAAACTACGATTCTAATAAACAGCTTAACGCCCTTGATCCAAAGACGTTTGGAAACTGTCTAAAGACTTCCGCACTGTTTGAAAACTATCTGAAGACTAATTTATCCTATATCATTACTTCATAAAGAAACTTAACCTACGATACAATTGTCCTCTCAATTGTACAAGCGATCGTTTATTATTGTAGTTTTTATTGAGGAAGTGTGCCCATGCGTTTCAAAGGATCGCGACGATCGAGTGTGCATTACATTATCATTTTGTTGCTTATGCTACTTTTATGGCAGGATACTGTAACAATTGTACTCGAAATACGTTACACATTTCCTATTCCGATGTGTGCTTGCGGTACTTTTCCAGAAAAATTAGCAAATATGAAGAGAGTGTGGAAATATCTACACACAATAATAAATATTGAAACCTTCAATATTATATTCTCTGCATAAAAAATTTATAATTCAAATTGTGCCCAACACCCCCCTTTTTATATCCCACGCCCCCCTGGAGGCCGTGCTTATAGCATTACCCAACTGGTCTAGCTATATTAGGCGTTGAATTCGTAGACACGTCGCTCTACAGCCTATACAGTTCGTTGGTGAATCTTCTTCTCTAAATTCCATTAATGCAAACCGGACCAACTACTGATCGCAGAATTTTTCTCTCGAAAAGTCAGAGTGCAGCTGCTCTTGAGATTGTTCATGTCTCCACGTCATAGAGCAGGGCAGGTGTTATACAATCCCAGCATGGTCCTTTGAGAGGGCCTCTACTACTCAAACGCCTTTTGAGCGCCAAGAAATAACGATCGGCAAGAGTTATTCTGCGTTTGATGTCAGTACCGATGTTGTAATTGCTGTTCACTGCGCGCTAGAGTATACGATGTCCCTTACTACCTCTTGTACAGAGCGGTATAGCTCCTATACCGCTCTGTACAAGACTTCGATGGTCTAGGTCCATTCTTGAGGACATCTTTTTGCTCCGAGTTACCGCCATACCCATTTTGGCCGATTCCCTTTCAATGGCAGCAAATGCCTCATTGACGGCTTGCTGCGTTGTGCCAATCACGTCACTGTCATCCGCGTATGCATCGTCATCCTACACAGCCTGACAAGATCGGTAGGAATGTCAAACCAAGATATGGCGCTGCATAACTCACCCTTATTCAAGCTCTTCTATTCAACCTGGAAAGTGATGAAAAGGTGTTTTTTCAGGATCCGTAGTCAAAAACAAGCAGTCTAATTCAGAAAGCCGGTGGTACCTGCACTTTCTCTAGTGGGGACACCATCGATCTTCTAAACGATTTCTGCAGGAGATGAAGACGAGGACGATGAGCAAATCATTGTAACTTCTCTGCTCTTGTAGCGCCTTATTCAATCGGAGAAGAAAGCCAGAGCTTCCCTTTTCGACTAAACTAAAGAGCTCTATGTATGTATCATCCATCCTTGAGGCGTTTTTAAATGTTTTGCTTCACAGGTGTAATAAATAACAAGAGTCGATCAGTAAATTATATTATATTCTTTTATATAAATGAACTTAATTAACGCAAAGGCTTATCAAATCCTTTTCAAAACGATGGCGATTATCGATCAAAACCAATCAAAACACTGTCAATGAATTGGCCCCAATCTGACACGTTATTTACACTCACATCAGACCATCACGGCACCATCTCGCCGTTAACGGACTGTAATGTAACACCCATCCGGAACCACCCATGGACCGAGCACAACACCCGATCTCGGACACTCAAACAAAACTAATAAGCCATCAATTAATTTGACAGCCGATCATAAATTTCCAATGAGTTAGGCTCTCACATAAATCTCGAGACACGCGTGTGCTGGGCTGTGGACCTGTATCCCTCAGCGGCGGACGCAGATGTTGGTGGAAGGGTGCAGTTAAAGGTACTCGCAGGTTAAATGTTTGATTGATTTCGTTACCACCAGTGGTTAGGACTGCTTGATTCCATCATCCAATAACAATTCATCGCTAATTGCCACACGTCAGCTTTCTATGACTGCAGCGGAAAATGGCGAAAGAATAGATCAGCGTTTCCCTCCATGGACACGATTTTGAGGGGTCGAACTACCACATAAATCATGCAAAATTTCAACTCACACTCGCTCCCTAAAAGCGAACACACTTAAATTCAATTAATAAGCCATCGAGGCGAGGAAATTGTGTGAGTATGATTTATGACAACAATAAAACCTCATTCCATCTGACAAATATCCTCAATCACCTGGTCATAAATCAGCGCAACCTGTCAAGATCCACACACAATAACAAGAGCCCGTTCGCTCTCGGACGGGCTGGGTTTCGTGGTTCCCTCGAAAGAAAAAGTGAATGGAGCCCAGAGAATCCCTGCCGATCGGTCATATATCTCCACACAACACGATTTGGCCACGATTACGCGAGGAGAATTTCAATTGAAATTCAAAGTGAGAGAGGTAAGCCCCCAACTCACACACAGACAGGCGTTAGGGAGATTGATTGAAGTCATCCCCAAAGGGGAGTCGACGTTGAAGCTCAAACTGAAAGTTACGAGTGCCATGAGTGGGACGACGACGACGACGACGGTGGCGATGCAGATACCTCATGCATCGAAGCATTATCACTAATTGATGTTAATTACACAGTTGCGGTGTAATTGTGATGTATCACGATAAAACTCAAAGAGTGCGGATTCGTGTGGCAAAAGTTATGACTCCATATGTCTAAAGAACATCGTGGTATTCTCAGGCATACGAGGGGAGTTGTGGACGTCGAACGTGGACTCCTTTAAGATCCTCATGTGTGGTAATAGTTAATAATTTTCATCTGAGTCGTTAATCATTCAATTTTCACGTCTCTTTGGTTGAACGGCGGGGGAGTTGCATGTTGCAGTTGGTTTTTACTCTCACTGGGTGGTGGTAGTGGTTGCGCAGATCCGAGACAGAGGGGGTTTAGTATGAAACATGGAATAGGGTACGTGAACGGTGTTCGAATCTTCAAACCGAGCTTTCGTACAAATGAATGTTTCTTTTCCTCGTCAATCGAATCGTCATGTTTAAGGTAATACATCAGTGACCAGTAGATCTTACAGTAAGTACCCAGAATCTGCGAAACATTAAAGCTGGACAGAAGCAGAGAACGTGTTACACACTGTCTGTCTCTTCTTCATCCATGCAGTTTCTGCAGAAGTCGTTTACGATAGCTACTTGCTTTTAGTTTGAGACTACGTATCGCAAGGGCTAGCCTTATTGAGTCATGTTAGGTAGAGTGAAGAGCTAACTCGTCCGCTTTCCGTGAATGTCTCTATGTTCTGATACCCAGCATAAACCAATAATGTGCGGCTAGGCTATCTCATCTAGATATAGCCGACATTTTTATACCAGTTTTGAATTTAGGGAGATTGACTCAAATTTTGTGCACTGAAATCTACTGTTGACAAATCGACACTAGCAATAGGGGCCTAAGATTTCACACAACTCATTTATGCATCCTTGCCTTTGCAGCCGTTGCTAGTGAGCAATCTAGAGCAATATCAACTGATTTCCCATTGCAGCACGCGTGTTGGGAGCTTTATAGCTTGGATTGTTCAATGGTGCAGCAAGGTATACATCGATTATTCTTCGAATGCGTTTAGTAGGGAAGTGAATAGACCGATGTATTTTAGATCAATAGAGGGTAAACATGAGTGCTGCTGTCTGCAGATTTGAGTGAAGTATGACAACTTAAAGCAATCTTTAAAAATGGTCTCCAGCCATGGAGTATCCACTTCGAGTTTTCTCTAGCCCCATAGGTATAATCCCTACTGGGATGAAACTTATATGATCCTATGACCCTATACGGGTTTTAAAAGCCTAAAAGCTGCTACTTAATGCATTTAAATTGCATTTAAATTAAATTATTATTGTTATTAGTTTGGAAAAATTCGCATGCAATCTCAAATTTATGGTACTTTTCCCCGGCTCCTGGAACCTTATATCAGTCTTCGAATACTGAGGATAGTGAGCCACTCCGTAAATATTTGGTCTCACATTCCAGAATCATACTCGTAAGGCGTTTTTCTCCCCATATTATCGTTGTTAGTCTGTTCGTCGTTCCAATGCAGTTCTGTAACAAATAGTTCAATCTCCAAGGTTTGCACAATTCTATTCAGTACTAAAAACTGAAATTATGTTGTAATTAGTGAGCATTTTTCATTCCATTCGGAAATCAAAAGGCCATACTCAAAATTTGGCCCCATTTCGTGCCGCCCCCTGCACGATTTATGGTCGCTAGGGAGGGAAACGTCTTCCGACAGTTGGCCAAGAGGAATAGCGAATTTCTCAATGACATCAGCACCATGAAGAAGTATTTTATGGACGCTTATGAGCTGGTTTTGAATATGGACTTTTTTGTCTTAAACTAGTCTCCTCGCCTCTTCTCCTCTTGCCAGCCAAAATTTGTTACCAAGTTTGTACGACAAATGCAATAATGATTCCATGAAGATTATGGAAAACTCACAAACCAGCTCTAAACACGACTATCCGCACAATTGTAATGCGATTGATACCAACTTGGCGTGCGTAACTGGAGGCAGCTACGAGGCTTGTTGGTTTAGGCCCAGGTTCGCTCGCACTTTAAACCCACAGAAAGAAGAAGAATCAGGAGCTTAAATCCTTGAAATAAAAAGTGCCGCTTAAATGGGTTCAGCTGTCATCAGAAAAAAAACAACACTTGCGTGAGGGAGCAGATTCAACTAGCACAACATAAACTCTACTGTAACATGAGCTTTGGCAGGCACATACTGATCAAACGCTTATAAAGGCTATTCCGGTAAAGCGTGTCAACAACTCAGCTATGGAAGAATTTCGAAATATTAGCCTCAACGAATCATAGCTGGCAGGTGCCCCGTAGATGAACAATGGACTCACATTTTTGGTGTAAGTGAGCTGTGAATTGCGGATTAAAAATTTCTCGAAGAAGGTTTTATACCAAGAACAATTTAGCCACGTTAAGTGCGAACGGATCCCTCATAGCGGCTACTGTAGAAATTAACGACGAAATAAAAAGTGGTAAGGTGATTGGATTGGAACCACTAGGCTAAAATGTATTTATATATTTATATATAGGCATTATGCCAATTGTTGTTCATTAGGTATTCTTCAATTTCTTCTGCTATTTGGTCGTTGGTTTAGAATAAGTGTTCAGGTTTTTCAAGTGTTTTAAATAATATGATACCACGGATGCTGTATTTGTCCATAATATTCAAGGTAAAAAACAAATATGCTCTCAACTATTATATGTATGCTTACATTGTTTTAAAAAAGTGTTTCCAGTTCGGAAATATCTGAAAAAATATGAAATTTCTTATGTTTGATTTTCGGTGCAAATGTTGTGCAGGAAAATAGAAGCAAAATTTCATGTTATAATTTTTTCTAAGCACACAAGGAACTGAGTTATAAGCTAACACGAAAACTTGAAAATTTCACAGTGGTATCTTATCGCAGCTGCGTTCCGAGTCACTCGCTGAATATTATTAATTAAACGATTCAACAGGGTGTACAAATTATACAAATTTGCCATAAAAATGCCCGTTTTGTCCCCAGACGCTACATGCAAGCATCGCTAAATTTTTATTGGCGAATAAAAAAACACGCTTTTTATTGCTTTGTGAAATAATTTTAAAGAACTGGCTCAAGTGCAGAGAAAATCATTGTAGGGTTCAAGGCTTTAACGGAATTAATTTGGATTTCGAATATGAATATAGAAATCGCGTTGTGGTCAATAAACAGCGAACTATGATTTCAACCAAATTTGGATTGATTATAGACTAAACGTTAGTGAAAGAGCTTTGGTAACAACGAAGCATATTGGTGCCCAATTAAGCGAAGAGACGGGTATATTTTTTCTTGTAGGAGGGCTCTGAACTTTGAGAATCACTTATACACACACAAGCTTTTTCAGAAGGGAATTAGAGGGCGAAGCCTTAGATAGCTCTAGTGTCTGAAACTAGATGTCGGAATAATAACGAAAACCATATGCTGGGGTTCGATAAGAACAGGTGTGATTTCTATTGGAAATCCTTACCGGACACTGTTTGCACATTTGCCTTGGATCATATGTGCATTAAGCAACGCTCACAGCTACTATCGAGGACCCGAAGTTCAGCTTTAATAAGAAGGATGGTCCATGGTTTCATGGTTTCTGGTCATAGACTTTTTCAAGATTTGGAGGTTTTAAGCTGGGTAAATTGATATATGGTTGGCGGTACAGCTTGTAGAGGGCTTCTTCAAGTCTAGCTTCAAGAGCAGCCATTATTGTTGTGCATGCTATTGTTCTCTTACAAATTGAAGGGACCTTTAGTTCTATGCAGAGGTCTCAATGACTGGAAGCAGCGTGGCCAGGACCGTCAGCGGTGGAAGGTGGAAGGCTCAGGCCCTCCATGGATCGGAGCCCTGATAATTAAGTAAGTAAGTAAGTAAATGAATTTTTTAAAGTAAGTAAAAGGAATTGTGCTCCGCGGTATATCATAGAATAAGAAACAAATCATATTAGAATAAGAAACAAAAAATACAACACGGCCATTAAGGCTTATAGCATTCAATTAAAGCCAATATCGAAGCTGCAATACCACCAACTGATATTGTAGTTCATTCTAATTAATGTAATCAGACGGTCATTACAATCGTATTTTCAACGTCAAGTTCAAAACAGTAGCACGGTATCGCTAAGAGCAAATTTACTGTATGGCGCAGTTGGTTGAGTGCCTTCTCTTGGTTAGAGGGTGCCTTATCCGTTTTTCAAATCTGGTCCAATCATGACCAAAATCTGGTCATTTGTCACTGGGATCAAATTAACGACACTATCACTGGAGTTGTCGATCAGTGGTAGTAGTCTGACTACAGGTATCACAAGTGTGTTGGCGACCAAGGTTGCTGCTGGTAGTACAATGGACCGCCGGAGAAGGATGCTATAGTTTTTCTCCAAGCCGGTCACCAAACGCATGATCCATTTGTATCAGATTTGATTGTATACCCCACCTTTTTTCAAATGTTCAATTGCAAGTATAAGAGCGTATATAAGCCTTCATAATGCGTCGATCGAGATAGGTCCAACTGAGTTAAGACTTTAGATTTGAATGTTGATGCAAATTATAGTTGCTGATCGTTTTGATGGAGGTCCTGATTATCATTTCTGTCTTGCTTCAATTGAAAATTATGGAATTTACATTATTAAAGATCGACTGCCAAAACCACAGTTTCGTTCGTTTCAATTGCCAATATTTGCATATTCTTAGTCCTCGAAACAAAAAAATATATGAAAAGCAACTGATATCCATCTACCCTATATTTTAGCACACAGAGCGAATGATCCCCGCGTAGTGTTAACCACAGAAGCTCTTGTTCGGCTCACAGCTCTACAGCATAGCATTCTGAAACTTTTGACTTCCATTGCAAACAGATAAACCAAACAAATCGTCCAAAACACCGCACACCAATCAACAACACCGACACTACAATCGTTTGGTGTTAATTCGTGTTCATTCCACCACAAAACACATACTCATCCACGACCGAGAATCGCATCGAGATCCGGTCACATACGAGGAATCACAACAGTTTTCCTTTTATTTATTGACACCCAGTGCGCACCATGAAAGAAGTTAACATTTGATTTATGTCCTCGTAATTGTTGGTTTTCGTTCAACAATTTGCAGCAATTTGCCGCGTAAGAATTCACAAAGCCAGAAATGCTTGATGGTGGAACCATGTGCTATAGTGTGAGTGAGTGTATGTGAATGCCCAGTATACCTGCAGCACGAACACGCAAGATAAACGGCCAAGGAATGTGGACACAGGAGAGTGCCCCGCAACTGCAAATTTATTATGTTCCACCGGTGTCAATAGGTATATTTTAATAAAAAAATAAAATAAAAACATGTTCGACGCGTTAAATTGATTTAAATGGCTCGTGAGTCGTGAGCGAGGCTGATCATTTTCAATTACCGCAAGGAGTGTATTTTTTTTACCGCCGCTCGCTTTGTTCCTTTGATGTTGGCTTCGTTCGTTGGGCCTTGTACCTAAAGCGGGATATTTGCATAACTTTTAAATGCTCATTATGTCAATGATTCTTTTTTCGGAAATGCATACGACTATATTTGAATTACAGGCTGGACACTTTCACTCCTCGAAATTTTAAAATAACCTTTTGGGGGTGGCGTTGTTCCAATACAATTTTTCTTTGATCTCCAGTAGCAAATCCTCGCAAGGACAAAGTATTCGGTTCTAATCTGAATTTATTGCACTGGGTCTTAGATTAAGGTTTGCGTTGGGCTTTAATAAGATACAGAGGTCCATCCAAGCATTGAATGGTTTGTACAACGACATTCGTAAAAAGTAAAGTAGTGTAGACTACCGAGTCCTTTAAAATAAATTCACTGCGGCATACATTTTACAAATATTACGTGTTATAGGTATTATAAAACTCTTTGACTACTTAGTAGATCTGTGTATGTATAGAGATACACAGATACTGTATAAATATCATGATGACAAATAGACCGGTAATTTCTGTAAATAAGTGGATGATACATACATATCCAATTCTGTATTGATTGAAAAGCACCTTAGGATTCCTAGCTCTATGAAATATAAAGATGAGCTAGGCTCAGGTATTCTGAGATTTTACAACGCAACATATATTATAAAACCTGCGTTGAACCATGCACCTAACCCGCCTGTCCCTAAAAAGGCCAAAAAAAAATTGGAAACGCATCGCGGTGGATCTCAGACCTAGTCGAGTTACGTAAAGCCAGCAGGAGATGCTTCAATATAGCCAATTTCTCAAGCGAAACCGTCGACTGAGATCTATACAAGCAATGTTTTTTTTTATATTTTCTTTATTCTCAATGTTCGATATAATATAATAAGTGTATGTATATGTATATTTAGATAATTCAGTGTGATAATTCAGTAAGGGGGGAACAGTACATTGTATCATAGTATAAAAGATGAAAAAGGAAGAACTCAGAAACTTACAATTATAGTAGGATATGATCGTATGATACCAAAACTACATTAGGCAATGATGTGCAACAAAATTTCGATTTCACGGTGGTCAATATCCAAAAGCCCAGACGTTACTTTAGACAAAAATTGATTTAACTTTCTGATGGGTCGAAGATCTTCGGGAAGTGAGTTGAATAATTTGCAAGACACAATCGAATAAGAACTTCTGTAACAAGTGGTACGAAAAGACGGTTACTAGGAAGCTAGTATAGCTACGTAGGTTATGATTTTCGTTGAGTGGACTATGTAAGTACCGACATCTATTCAAAAAATCCTCAGGACTTATAAACGTAGAAGGGTCTGACTGGCCGAATATTCAGCTTATTAAATAAAACTAAGGACCTGGCTTGGCGGGAAGAGAAGCATTTTTTCGAACAATATATTTTTGTATAATACTTGAAGAACAGTATAATACAGAAGAACAGAATTCTTAGCCTATATAAATATCTCAAGGTGGTTAGTAAATATTGTTTCAAAAAGGAAACGTGATCATTCCAACTGAGAATGAGACTCCTACTTTAACTCTACTTATAACTCCTTACTATTTCAATCGAGAAACAATTGGCATTACAGTACGTGCTTTCATTGTATTGAATGATACACCCACAATTAAGTGAGCTAAATTTACTGAAACTAGCTGCGTGAAACATAAAGTCAACCTCTGGAGGTTCCATAGCAACTAGGCTGTGCAGCATACGCTTAGTTTATCTGCTTACTATCAATTTATGAAGCGCGAACCAGAGCCTTAACAGATGGACATCATGGTTTATGTCTGCAAGAAGGTTAAACAAGTTATTAGAGCTGTACGCAAACGCGAAGTTATCAGTGAAAGCTGCAATTTTACCTGCAAAGGGAGGGCTGAAGATTGAGTTGAGATTTATTAAGAGCAATAGTGTTCCCAGAACAGATCGGAGAACGCCGAGGTTGAGAACTTTAGATCTGCCAAAAGTGTCACCAAATTTTTACCTTATGTTTTCTATTTTCGAAGTAGGAAGAAAACTATTCAAAGACAAAGTCACGAAATCCAACGCAGTGAAAAAATATCCAAACGAATTTTCTGATTCTCCATGTCAAATGCTTTGGACATGTCTACGAAGAGGCTGGCACATACTTTGCTGTCATCAAGTCCCTTGTAAGTATATGTGTTGACAGAAATTAAGGGGAGTATCTTCAGTGGAAGAGTTTACTCTGAGGCCAAATTAATACTTGCTAAGAAAACTATTTTTTGAAAGAAAATTTAACACCCTGCTTTTCACTGCTTTCTCAATAAATTTTGAGAAAACGGAAAGCAAAGGAATTTGTCTGTAGTTCGTTTTATCTTTTTTGTTACCTTTTTTAAAAATATCCGTTTTAATGTTTCGGGGAAGATACCCGAAAACATGCTTAAATTTAACAGATAAAACATCGATAACATTCAGGGCTACCCTCTTAAGGATGAAATTGGAAATATTGTCTTCACCACTCGCATTAGAATTATTTAAGGAGTTTATTATATTTAGCAGCTTTAGTCATTTATGGGCTCTTAAATAGACTCTAAAGTTCCTAAAAAGCACACATCTCCTGGGACATAACGTCACACAGGGAGAGTCGCACTATCTAAGAGCCGTACAGGCAAACCTGCCCGCGATATTTGCATATTTACGGATAGCCAGGCAGCAATTAAATCCCTGACATCACTCTCTATAAACTCTACAGTAGTCACAATCCTTCGCGAACAGTTTCATATTTGCTTGTGTTGGGTACTAGGCCATAGAGATATTAAGGGAAACTGTGAAGCTGACAAGCTCGCAAAAATCGCCACAACACTGCCAGATGACGGAACCTTTTGTGACATAATTACCCCCCTAGTTACCTTTAAGTTACAACTCAACGATCAAAGTAAACTAAAAGTTAATGCCACATGGAGTACAGGCAACACTTGCCAAATCACCAAACAAACCTGGCCCAGTTTCAACCCAAAAAGTTAGCTTGATAGCCTGATCTACACAAAAAGATCCAAGATCAGCGCCACAGTGGGAATAATCATCGGACAGTGCCTACACGCGAAAAGATTAGGACTATTCTCTAATGATTTCTGCAGAAGCTGTATAAATGAAGAAGAGGAAGAAAATGTGCAACACCTTCTCTGCAGCTGCCCTGCAAAGGAGGATTGAATCTCTGCTAGTCAACCACTGCGCGGAAAGGAGAGTCTTCAGGGTCACCCCACAAGAAAGAATCCAACCTCCTCAAACAAAGCCATTTCACACCGAAACAATAATCTCCACGAGAGAGGAATGGGACGAGGATAACGTACGTAAATCAGATTCAATTGAAATCTAAACGGGTGCATTCCAATCGGTTGAACGCATAGGTTTAGGTGTATACGATAGGTTACCAGATATTTCTCCTACCGAATCACTGCAGTACATGTGCGGAAGCTAATAGGAGTCCCTACCGGACACTGCCATAGGCACGCATGCATTGCGTCTGAATATACCACACAACGACTTTAGCAGCAGAGATGAGGAAGAAATATAATCTATCGATCATCTGCTCTGCGAACGTCCAGCGAGGAAAAGAAATCAGTACGTTGGAAAGCACTTCTTTGCAGAGCTGGAAGACCTGTGCGGTGTACAGTTGAAAAGCCTCCTGATGTTCTCAAATGAAGTAGGATGGTTTTAGTAAAAATAAAAGAAGGGCTCATGATTGCAGTAGAGCATCACCCATAAGGGCCCAATGGACCCATCTAGTTGGTTAAGTGAGCCATGGCCGCAAGACCATAAGGGCACCCATATACCAAACTATCTACCTCACAGATTTTCAAAAGGCAGCCCTAGATAGATAGATGCAGCCTTACTCTCTGCCACTAGCACAGATTAAATGGGAACTACAGGGAGAACAATACTAAGGTACCTGTGGAGCCAGGAGATAAAGCTTGAGAGTGGCAGTACAACGACATGGCTTTATATATAAGTCCGGTCGTTCAAGCAAAACGCCTTAGTCTCAATAACATAAGTGCTGCTATAGCAATGCGTGGACTAGGCTTAGTTTCTACAACGACCACTCGTATTCTGTGTACTAAGAGTGGAGGGAACCTACATTTTTATGCCGAGTCCGAACTGTCAACTTTAAGAATGTTTTTGCTAGACAGTTATTCTCTTCACCACTGCCGCTAACTCGCAAGAGGTGGCCCGTTGAAATGTTTTGTCGTACCGGAAGTCGAGTTTAGGCACCATAGGTTCAAGTGCATAGGCGTCGACACACATACCCATTAAGTCACGATGACGTAGGTAGGTTATATGGATATACAAAACTCGAGCTTAATGAGGCTAAATCTGTACACATAGATTTCACTTATCAAAACTTAACTAGTCAAAGACAAGCAGGTTGTCAGTTTTTGTTAAGATTACATTCAGAAGAAAGGATAATACCTCGGGATGACTCTCGACGTAAACTTGAAGAGGAAGGAAAACACACTTCTTTTCCTTTGCCATCCACAAGCAAGACCTTATGTCAATTGAAATTTTCAAATCTATTTTTATAATCTACAATAGTTTTTTAAAGTCACAATTGAATTATTAAAATCTTTAAAGATTTATTAAAATAATTGTTTGAATGTCAAACATATCGTAAAGTGATCCACAAAGTTATTTATTGAAAAGCAGATAGATTATTCTTGGCTAAGTTAGCAACGACTTTAGCATTAGTTTCGTCAACGTCAAGCATAGACAAGGTAAACACTTCAAATGCTGGCAGAAGTTCTGTAGTGCTGATTTTGAAATGGTCATGTCAATGGTTTCATAAGCCTCATTGCCTTTAGAAAATATTCATACTGCTTATGCAGGCTTACCATTTTTTTGTCTTCTAATTTGATGCCTTAAATCTTAGAAAATAACTTTTTGAATAAATAGCACATATTAATACGAATGCACAAAATGAAAAAGATTTGATTAATGCAGCTTTTTTGCTTTAAAAACTACTTTCTCAAAAACTTCGGTTCTAAATCATTATTTTGAGGATCACTCATATTTTCCCGATGAAATATGTAACTTTTTTCAAAAATATTCAATTTGTTATGTTTTCATGAAATTCACTGCAATTTATATCGATATTAATTTTACAATATCAGCAACGCTTTTACAGTCGATTGCGGCATTCGCCCCATTTCATGCCACCACATATTATTCATTATTGAACAAATCCGCTCAATGGGGGCAGACGTTCCTGGCAGACAAAATGCATACTCGAGGAAGCGTTAGAGATTTGACAATAATATGCTTAGCTTCTTAAAATGGTTAACAAGTTGAACCCATCTACCCTCCCAACTCCAACTGTCATCTTTCCAAATATCAATGTTTGCAGACCAGACCATTTTCGCTAAAAAAGTTCACCAATTTCGATCACAGCCTTTCCAATATTTTGATTAGAACTGCTGATAATTCTATTTCGGGCCTTTCCACCCCCAAAACTATTCTCCCACAAACAAGACATTGAGGGATCATAAAAATGCATCAGATGAGAATCAGTGTTTTATTTAAATTTTTTTTTAATTCTGTTAATAGTTTTTTTGCTCCTTGTGGTACGAAGTTACTATCCTGCCTTTCCTTAAGATTCATTTTCAATTTGTCATCTCCATGACAATACAACTTGCTGAAAATTCATTCAATAGCTGGTAGGAGAGAAAGCAATCGTGTATTTCCGTGCTGTGCAACTTTTTTTATATTCAACTTCTGCAAATTCAACTCGTTCCATTTGGAACAGATAAAGAACAAAATTATATTTTTGAAGGGAAACATAACAAAGAAGTTAATGGTATATATATGACTCCCGGGACCTCGGGACAAGACCTTCAAACCGGGATTGTCTCGGTCAAATCGGGACGTATGGTACGCCTATGCTTAAGTGCTTTCTCCGCTGAAGTGCATTGCAGCCAAGGCTTAACGTAATATTTCACAAATAACCATCAGACGGCTAACAAAGCTGCCTTATATCTAGCTTGCTCGAAGTTCTGAATTGAGTGCTAATCTCATTTGAAATTAATAAATCACTCTTGCCATCTATCGAGCTTGGTTAATATCTTTGCATCACCGCCCAAAAATATTATTGAAAGTTCAATTAATTCACGATAGTCAACTCTAAGAATTTTTTTAAGTCAGTTCGGTTCGGTCGATTTCGGAAACATTAAGGCTCGATAGGTTTTCTGTTTGGTTCTGCATTCTCTAGGATCGACATTATTCTAATTGTCTCGGACATTTTTGAACAAGGGAATGTCAGGGCTAGAAGTGACTTGAACAATTTTTGCTTCAAATATGCTTATAATACCAATTTGTAGACGTGATGATTCGTTTCTGATGATCCGGAGAAATCACAGGAAACAAGTCCTCTCAACTCAACGAGATTGAGCTGTCGAACAACCTGACAACCTGCCGGTGGAACTGTTCAAGGTGACGGCAGCAATCATGGCGCCAATGTTGTATCCGATCGTCCGCGCAGCCTGGACTGAACGCTAATCCCCGACAGCTGGAATGAGGGTGTCATTGTCACCATCCACAAAAAAGGGACATTTTTCCATTCCAGTATCTCATTTTAAAAATCAATTTTTATAGATTCGGCGCGATCTTTTCACTTTTCCGCTTTTATGCACGAATTCTTTGAATGATAGACTTGCTTATAGGAAATTCACCCTTGTTGTGTCCAAGGGCCTCAATAGTTGCTTCAATGATTAATACAAAAGCAATGAAAAATACACTTCACTGACAACTTCAAGTTTTGCCACTAACGTTAGAGTGATGAAATTGAAATTATCCTTCATAGAGCTTCATTTATTATTGTCTTCGATCTCCTGGCACTGTGTGGTTGGAATGGGTCAAATTTCTCGTAAAAAAATTGCTTCAGAATAAGAAGATATTGTAGGAGCCAAGGATGACGAATGTATATCATGTTGCTTAATGTTTCTACTCCAGCTACGTGACCAGGTCGACCTGGCTCTCGCTAAAGTTGGAGGAAAATCTTATCTTATCTTCATTTATCTATATTATTTCCAATGGATCAGCATGATGCGCATAACAAACAAATTATTATTTAGTTTTGTAACAAGCTCTTGCTGTCTTTGCGCATTTTTTTGCAAATTTCTCCAAAGTTCCAGTTCTACAGTTTCTTACCTTGCTAATACCAAGATTGCGCTTTTTGTACAGTCGTTTTGGCACCATTGGGACGAAATTAGGGGGTATTCGTTCAAAGAACTAACTTTTTAATTTCTTGATACACCCTAACCTACATATTGTGGCATACTAATCATTCTGCAATTTCAAGGACAATCGTACCATGCATTGTAATTCTTTCTCTATTACTCGTATGTAATTTTAATACACACATTGTAGATGTATAGATGCACGCGAGTTATGTCAGTGCCAAAAACCCCAGCAACACCAGTCAGCAATGTACCGGATGTCGACCAAGTTATGGCAGTGCCAACAACCGCATCAACACCAGTCAGCAGTACACCGGATATCCAACGACCTGATTTAAGTTCAGCAAGAATGCTTAAATCAGCATCTACAACTAAAATAGCGATCGACTGGCAGCCGAAATAATCGATCAGCAATTTTTGGTTTTTGTCATGTCATCAATTTAATAAAAATGAAGTGTTGTTTTTTTTTTGAACAAGGTTTCCTTTTCTCGCGTCAAGTCCAATCGGTTATTTTGGTAGTCTTCGATCGACTAACTAAATTAACTCTTTATTTTGAATACAGGTTTATTTTATGCATCATTAGAAGGGTTTTCTACGGGTATCATCGTTCCCATCTTCGCCTCTTTAAGTTGATTTGAGTTTTTGTTTGTTGAAGCAGAATTTCGTTGCAATCTTATACATTACTATACATTTTTGTATACTTATACTTATACTAATATAATTTGACAATAAAAGCATATTCAAAAAAGTGCTAAGAACCATCGTCAACACACCTTGATATATACGAAATTACGAGATCTACAGAAACTTTACTGGCAGCGTAGTATGGTGGCAGGCTTCCCCAAAACCCACCAACTTAAAGTTATTAACAAGGATACAGAAACTTACATGCCTAGGTGTCGCTGGAGCAATTTCCTCTACTCCAGCGGCGGGCTTAGAGGTTTTACTAGACCTTCTTCCACTTGACGTCTACATGCAGGCCACTGCTGCAAAGAGCGCCATTATACACCATCTCCACTGGCCATGGTGATGTCCAACATCCCATCGACAATCTGAACAGCCATCCATGCTCTCTTTTTTCGTGGGCAAATTATGATATGTGGTTTCATTTGAACGTTGGGTGCCAAAGAGTCAACATCAACCAACCACCAATCAAAAAATGAGATCTCACTAAAAATATTGTGTCAAAAATTAAATTCACTAACACCTCTACGTGCACGTACAGTTAAAAACGTCAAATCTCATGTCCAACTTTTGAACAGGACTCATGCCTTGTCGCTATTTGAAATTCTCCGACATGATGTTGGTTTGGACATTGATTTTTGTGTCTCCACTCGATTTTATTCATGTCATGTTCATGAACACGGCATGGTTCATGGCCAGTGGAGACGGTGTGTTAGGATCCAAGGGCTGGCTCTATTGGTCATGCATATTAGATCTTTTAGATATATATTTTCTGTCTTTCATAGTACAACATTTTTTTTTTACAATGTTGACTCAAATTTGCACAGAGATATGGTTTTTAAAATCCTACTTAGAATACTACTATACTTCTACTACTATACTACTCCTACTACCCTTCCGATGCTATTTCCCAACAAGAGAGGAGTGGTACACAAATGGAAATGGGCTATAACGATGGATCGAAGATGATGAAATCAGTATTTTTCGGAGATCCTGCCGTCCATAAAGGCAATTTCGGCAATAGAAATCAAGTCAAACCTTAATACACAGCATTCAATTACTCTATGCTGAGTCCCAGGCCATAGATACTCATCCGGCAATGAGGCAGCGGGTGAATCCCAGTCGATCCTATAAATTAAAAAACTTCTTGCAAATGTCAAGAAGAAAGTGGATGATAAAATCATAGTTAGTAAATAAAAGCTGGAACTCTCCAAGCACCTATGAGACCACTCGGATGTTGTGGGCCAAGTTCAATATCTCAATCTTAAGGCTAAGAACATGCACCCAAGACGGGCACTCCATCGCGGACACTCCTCCAGCTTCGAACTCTAAATATAAACGCAGGAACAAACGAAGGGTACCAAGTGAATAATATCATTCATTTACTTGGAGCAACATTCATTTAATAGAGCAAAACCGACAAGCTCCTTCAATGCGACAAAAAATTGCTACGTATGGTAGTTGCAGCGTTAACTGGCGATTAGATCATCTGAATTACCATGAAATGAAAATGGGACTTACCCATGACTTCATATGCAGAGGCTTTGGTGATGAAGAAGAAAAAGAGGACTGCACCAGTCTCTGTCAGTTGAGGTACAGAACACTGGGCACTTCTTCTAGTACCTGCAGGAACTAACTAGAATCACCTTAACCTCTATTTTCAGGTTCATTAGTATTTCAGGAAAGCTGGGCAACGTGCAGAAATGATTTCTACTAGGAAGGTGTGAAGAGCAGTGAGCTCCCCTATGGGCACATGCCCATCATACCTGCACGTTGTCCAGCTATCCAATGTGTCCATCAGGACCTAAGTGAGACGTGGGTTGCGTGTCTACCCACTAACGTAACCTGACCTACAGAAACCTTGACTGTCCAAAAGCTACTACCATAAACGACGCTTTGAAGAACATATGTATAAATGTTGAAGTACTTCCTATTCTGTATGGAATGAGGAATGTCATTCTTACGCCACTTGACTTATCTGTCAAACGTAAGAAAATTGTAAAATGTAAAACTGCGAAGTAACTTTCTTAGATTTCTTATTTTGAAGGAAGGTATTTTTAATGAGTAGAAGCCTCACACTACTATGAGCAAACGGTCCTCATAGTGTATGCATATAGCCGTCGGTCTTTGAGAAACAGAACTCTTAAGTAGGGTTTCTTTCATTTCAAAAAAGACTTTGCAGCAAGATTTAGGATCATTACTCTCATCTAAATATCGGACGTCGCACAAGTGGACGAGTTAACCAGATTGTGGAAACTCAAAGATATACCGCCTTGCCTACCCGTATCTCTTCGATCCTTCTCAAAAGCGTTCTGCAGTATTTCAAGAAATGAATTCTTGTATCCTTCTCAACGACACTGCCGTCATCACACAAATGTAATTCAACTAACCACTTTTAATTTGGCCAGGGACCACAAACGACGTTCTTTCATTATGTTTACTAAATTGCCATACTACATCATAGTTGTTTGAATCCACTTTATGGACTTGACACCTTCATGCCCCAAGACTAATCTTGACCAAACAAGACCACAACAACTGCCCCCAAATCGAAAACCTTAAATCAAATTGAATTTTCTTCCAATTTGTGGAACCGACATAGTGGTACGCGCTGTGCTTCTGTGAAATCAGATCCCTGCGGGCAATTAAAGGTTCCACAACACAAGTAACACAACCACACAGATCGAAGGTGTTAATATTCAATTAGACCCAAGACATTCAATGCAATAAATTATCATTCAACAAGATTCCAAATCTCAATCTTAAGGCTACGAACATGCACCCAAGACGGGCACTCCGTCGCGGACACTCCTCCAGCTTCGAACTCTAAATATAAACGCAGGAACAAACGAAGGGTACCCCGTGAATAATATCATTCATTTACTTGGAGCAACGAGACCATATCGAAGCCAATTCTGAGTTTTTAACTTCGGGCACTGGTTTGTGAGTTGCAGCCCAGTACAGAGAACGGAAGGACTCAAAGTGATTGATTTGGGCTTGGATTAGTTTATACACATACCTGAACAGTAGGTAAACGCAGATGCAGGTCGGACGATCAACGAATATGGGATTAAGCGTATCTATTTCACCGCTGACCTGTCCTCGCGCAACCAAAAAGGTGAATGTTTGGATGATATCAGTTGCATCGCTGAAACTCATCCAAAAGATGACGATCAAAAATGCCAAAAAAGATGATTTCATCCGATTAGATGAAGGATTTTCTTTTCGCTTTTCTTTGAACACAATGCCAGGCGCCTGCTTGTTTGGGTTTTCTTTTGAAACCGACTCAGGATGTTAGGTGCATGACTTTGTTTTTGATAATTATCTTAGCAAAACCAGGACTGCAGACGGGATAAGATGCGCATATCCTTGCTCGTTAGGATTAGGAGAAATGTTTGCTTTGAAAATTGGGTAATGTACTTTTAATTGTACTGAAATATCGACTGTATTTTGAAGTTGAAATAGATGTAGATTGTGAGTGCAAAAATATTTTTACAAAAGAATGTCAACCGTGTAACCGTGGGAATTGTCTCTTCAAGATAATACAATCTTTAGCATCTTACTCCCTCTTACAAAGTAAGCTTGTAACACCGTTGGGCTTCGAAGACACTGATGTACTGTACATGACATGGCAATGCATCCGTAGATGCCTGTCTAAATATTAATGTATATGTTGCTGTACCGAGATTGTGGTTAAAACTTTTCCTGCCAAAGTATGTCCTTCTTTGAGGACTATACCGTCGCACTCTATGTGTCTTACCTCTAGTGTTGATCCGTGAGTTTGCACGAAATGATATTGCAAAAGACATATGAAAATCAGTCGCATGGGCTGAAAACTTTTTGGACATTGAATGTGTTGTTGACTCTGTTGCCGACCGTGATGAAGCAGCGTGGATTCTCCATATCAAAACTATACGTGTACATTCTCATATATAACAATATATTATAAGCGCAACCACAGTCCGAGACGGACCTGGGCCAAGCTTTGTATGAGTCTAGAGCAGCTGTATCTAGACAGGAATAGGAGTATTGTCAGTAAAGTTTCTAAATTCGGGGATTACACATCGATCCCCCAGAGAAGGAGTCGATGCACCTACCCACTTAAGGCGGCCCCGCTGTCGAGTAGATGTTGAGTGTAGGAGGGACTTGTATGTAGAGATTTTGAGTTTGAAGCCGTTTTTTTCTTTCAACCACGAACTGTATGGGTTGTACATCGACTTGATTATAGCCAGGCGTGTACGGATCCAACACCCAAGATGGCTAGGCCATGTAGAGCGTATGGACAACATAGCTCCCCCCGAAGAAACATTGACTCAGTGCCTGTGGGCCAACACAACACAGGACGTACACGCACAAGGTAGTGCACACAAGTCGAGGGTGACCTCAGACAGCTGGCGAAATACCTTGCTGGATGGAGAGGCATGTTGGGAGTGGCCCATGTCCACTCCGGATTGTAGCGCACTAGCATTAGCATGAACTGTTGATTCAGAAGCTTCAAATTGGAAATAGAGATCGAGTTGGTTTGGAACTTGTATTTGTAGATAATGCAGTGGATGTTGATGGATCTTGGGCATCGTGAACACACGTTGAAGAAGCTGCTTGTTGCTAAATTTCACTGATGTTCTTTGACAAATGAATAGCCTGTACATGCATCCATGCTCTCAGCTGCATGAATTTCCTGAAAGCATTCTTAAATCGACTGTTTATATCCGCTGACAGCTCACCTGAACTATCAGGTTCGATGTTATCGACAACATACATAGTTCGGATAACACACACTATTATCACTACTATATTCAACTGAATCCACTGAAGTGATGAACTCAATCAATTGATCCACGTATAATTTTCCCAAATCCACCTTTCTATTATAAATTAAAGTGTAAACAATTGGCCCGTGGCGTTGTGGGTATGTGCGTCGACTCCTACTCACTTGGACCTACCTGTCTAGGTTCGATTCCTGGTACGACAAGAAATACTTTTCACGGCCCCACCTCTTTCGAGTCACTGACAATACTCAAAGATGATGACTGTCTAGAGAAAGCTTCTCAAACTTGGCCGTTCGGAGTCGGCATAAGACTGTAGGTCCTTTTGGAGTACGAACATCTAAATTAAACAATGGCTTAAACAAAAATTTCCTAGAATTTTAGGGGAAAAAAATATGTGCCAAAAATTGAAGACCGTCTTGAGACGGTCTTACCCGATAGAGGGTTAATGCAACTGTCAGCTTGAAATTTAAATACAAATGCCGCCACTAATGTATCTGTATACAGAAAGTTATTACACATTAAGTAAGACCGCATATTTGTTATTATAGCAGGAATGTTATCCTCCAGATTCGACCACACAGTTCTTGGTAACACAATATCAAACAAAATTAAGATCTCTTTATGGATTATTATTTTTAAAATCTGAAAAAAATGCCACTAAAGATATTATCAAAAGTCAATATCCCCTAGTCCGAATTCCAATCATTAAACGATTAAAATCCATCAATCTATGAATTTAAACAAAAAGACAAACAACCTTCCTTTCTCTTCCGAGACATCATCAAATGTTTACGATTTCTTCTTCGATTTATTGTTTGTTCGACGCCTGTCCATAAAAATGTCTCCTTCTCCTTTTCCTTCTCCTACTCCATCTACTTCCTCCATTCCTTTTCCTCCGCCCCTGAGTCTTCTCATTTTATTTTCCAATTCGATGAAAATTTATGATCATCTCGAGTATCCTGTTTCATAAAAATTAAGACCGAGTATCTGTTCGTTAGTTAAGCGTGCTGTGTGAAGTATACATATGCCACCAAAGAGTTCAAAGCCAACCAGAGGCGGGTGTGACTGTGACTAGCCAACAAACAGCAACAAACCCTATACGTGTATAATAAATAAATAATTTACGATGTGCCAACAAAGTGTCATGTGCAACGCCACTAAGAGTGTGTGTGTCGGAATTGGATTCGAATTCGGATTCCAAACCAGCACACGAAGTTCGCGAAATTCCTTTTTGCGTGCCTCTGCCATTGCGTACGCAGTGAACCTTCTGTCTTCAGCGCAGTAATCCGTCGTACTGATCGTATTTCGCTACTCAGCACAGCACATACAATCCAATGGAAGAAAAGAGAACGCAGAGATACACGCAATCTTAAACGGTCAACAATCAGTAGACAAATTGGTATAGCAAAACATTTCTGCGAGAATATTATTTAAACGTTGGTGATCCCCATGAGTCAAGTCAATCGTGTGCGTAAGATTACACTCCAGGTCTGAACTTTATGCAAAGGAGACTAAGAGGTTTGTGGTCTCAAAGTGTTGTTTCCTTTTAATGCAACGAATTCTTAGTATTGAGATGTTTTAATAAACACGTTCGATCCAAGGAATATCCTTATCTTAATTCGAAATGTACCTTTAATATAAGGCTTTATTCGTCAATTGGTTGAGATCCTCCCCTACAAGGGCTCACCTACATAGCGCTCTATTATTGCCTCCTGATCTCGTTAGAGACTTTATTTCTTTTGTTTACTATAGAAGTAGACACAGTCATTAACTGTTTCGAAGATAAACTAGTCATTATAACGTTTTGACTAAAACGCCGATGTCGTGCGTTCTTTTTCGAAGAAAGTAAGTACTGTATTTTGACGCACTTTTTCACTAGACATTAGCGTGTTCTACCGATCTTGAGAAAATGGGCTGACAGATTTACGCTGAGAGGAGCTGTGAAGGCCGTGGTTGGACAATCACTTGTTCAGTTCCTCCTTCGCCATCAATAAAGAGAGATGAGCCATGGTACTGACTAAAACTTTCGTATCTTTTGTCGGCAGCAGGCAAAGACTTTTCACGGCTTCCATACTTCATCACATATCTGTATAAATCGCAATGCCAACACTTTCAAACTGGTAGGAATAGGTTCATATCAAGCAAATGTTTATCCTGATCTAGAGAAGACAGTTCCAGAACGCTTACTATTATTATCAATCTTCATAACGCGGTTTGTAAATAACAAGGAAGACAATATGATGCCTCGTATGAAGGATCAGACAACCTGTTCTGAGCAAAAAACCGTTCAATGATCTTTGAGCTTCATAACAAAACGAAGGAGGTGAATGAATTTTTTATTTAAGTTCTGTTGAATTAATTCAGTTTCTCATGCACGCATCTGCATTAAAATCACTCGCCACAGTCTTCAGAAGCTGAAGATATCGCCATCATTACTTAACTACCTACTAATGCAAAAGCCCGCTACATTGGCGGTCACAAAAATAAACAGTAAATGTTCATGTTACGTACAGAAGTATACAAGACTATACTACAGAATAAAATTTTATGTTTACACAGCCAATGCGCTTCCGATGGGCCTATTCAATAAACAACAGATATTTTATGTTTTTGAAAACAAGTTCAAAATGCGCCGCTTAGAACTATTTAATGACATTGAAATGGATCTAAGGCGGAACCTGAGAGTTTAATTTTTATAAGCTGTTAAATTTAAAAGTGACACCTACCTCTTAGGTCATGTTACGCTACAAAACACGCCATCATGTGTGGGCCGATTAAGAACTTCACACCTCATTCGTAAAGTCCTTGTTTCATATTCGAACTTTAGGCGTTTTATAGCGTTAAGGTATGTAGGGTAATGTGGATTGCTCCCACTATGCCCAGCATATAGTAGGTCCACTGTGAGTCAAATAAAAACGAAGGGTGGTGGTTACCTCTCCGATATCAATAGGGCTATCAAAGAGACACATATAGCGTGCTATAATCAAACTCGATGGTACTAGTTGTTGATCTATTAAAACAAATGAAACTTTTGGCGTGTTTAGGATGTAGTCTTACTGATTTACGATCATAGAGAGTCTAAATATAAGCTTAAGCTGCATTCTGTGCTTTACGTCTTCAACATCGTGAAGCGTGCGCACATATGAGGTAGAATGTGCTTTTGGATCTAAGACATCCGCCAATATGCGTTTTCCTACGACAATTCCGTATACCAATATGTGGACCTTTCCGCCGCACTTCCTGGATTGCAGTAATATCCACCTTATACTGCGTGAGGATATTTTCCGATTGGTGAGCAGCTCCATTATTGTAGAATATTCTGACATTCTAGGGGGAGCTAAATGCTTCTTTAAATGCTCCATTAATCCGAGGCCGGTAACTCTTCTATAATAATACGTCGACGGGTTGCTAGCCCTCCGCCCAAACGCCAGACTGAATGGGCTGGATATGCGCCGTCCGTCTAGGACGTTTGTGATATACATTAATTCACCTGACAACTATTCAAACAAAGCTATGCAGAGAGTGCCGCGGCTATATAAAACATGCGGAAAACTACGCCGTACACTATGCGTACAGTAAGTTAAGTGTTCGATTTCCACGCATTTGTTAAACTTAAAAATGTTATAAAAAACAAAAACTTCATAATCAAATTTTGTTTTAATTAAACTCTGGTAATAAGCAGAATTTCTTGGACGAATTCAATTTGTCGTCAATTCGCTGAATTCACTCTTTAGAAATACATAGTATACCATGTATATGGCGCATTCTGTATATTTAAATGCATTTGATTTCGTACAGAAACTTTTACAGTGGAAGTTTAAACTCCACTTTTGGTTTCAACTGCAGTTCAACGATTTATTCGTTTTCACAGTTTTGTTTAAACCTTGAACTGAGTTCAATTTGTAGTTTAAGTTACACGTTGCCGTTTAAACCTCAGCTCCATTTTGTTTCACTATTTTTCTTCAAGTTGTCGAATAAGATCAAAGTCTCAAAAAATCTGATATTTAATAATGTGAACCATTCCTTGAATTGAAATCATTCGTAATAGATTCCCATACCACAGCTATTTCCTTCCATAGCTTATTGTTGTGTTTTTTTCATATTTTCTACATCTGATGAAGGTTATTTCTTCCATTTTTTGCTCAGCGACTATTTTGTTATTAATTTATTTCTATTTTTATTTTTATAAATTCTTCATTTTTCAATAATATTTAGTAAACAGCGCTCCAAAAGTTCCAAAGGACTGCACCAAATGCATTTTAAACCTACAAAAGGAAAGCAATTACACCGAGATTGTAGCAAATACACCCACCAAATGAAAAGCCATTTCTTCGATCGCAATACACAAACGACGTTCAATTGATTTATCCAAAAAGGACCAACATGGACCAACACACGGATTTGGACAGCCCGATGTAAGCACTGGACATTGTAGGATACACAAAAATAACACTAAACCGATATTGTAACACCAAATGTTGAATTAAACAATGTGCAGCAGTTGGGCCCCTATAGTTCAACGAACACCCTAAGCCTTAGTATTAAGCATAGTTGTAATCTCAAATTGTAAAAAATATTTTTTTTTGTTCGCAATAAATTTGTAAATCACTTTTAAATCGACGTTCAATTGAGCTGAAGTTCAGATTTCACTTTGAAACCGGATGAATTAAGCCAAACATTTTAATTCGGCTTAAGGTTTTGCTATGGGCATCACAATGGGTCCACTAGGACCTAAGTGAGACGTGCTCTGGCGCGTCTACCCACTTACCTAACCTAACCTAAGATTCAGTTGAACGCAAGTCTAAACCTTCATTGTGAAACTAGACATTAAAGGGATAATAATATTTGTGTATTTAGTGTGGTTATTAAAGGATATGACAGCGTATGTGTTTTTTATGCAGTACACTATGTAATGGGTTATGAATCTAAGACAGAACAGGTAGCACATGCAATTATGTTTCTACATAAAATAGTGTTTGCGTTTTTCTGCTTGGGATTCATTCTACAAACGTAATTATACATTATACATCGTATGTGAAACGGTTTGATTCTTATCCATTTATACAGTTTTAGTACCAGAGTGAAATACGTCATAAACAGCGCGATGAAACAGTGGAATGAGACAGGACGCCGGACAATTAAGCATAGATACTTCTTCTAAATTAAAATGAAATTAAGTACGATAAAATTATTGTGTCCTATTTCATAACGCTGGGTGGTGATGAGCTACTATATAAATTATTCACCACCCATCTCCTTTCAACTAATCGGAGATCTAAAGCTCTCGTTCTGATAGTCATATCCCAATATGCCCACACCGGTGTAATCATGGATAGATCGTTTAAAATCTAAATTTAATGGTTATACATCTAAACATTGAATTAATTTCTCAGAAGGTCAGTAATGTTGTGAATGATTGGAAGTGGTTATATACGCAGTCGTTCCCTATTGCCTTTTCCCAGTGGCTGAAACGAATACTTTTCGGAGCGAAACCAAGAGGTCTATATGGTAAATTTCGCTGTAAAGACTGTACAATTCGTGGCTTCGATCCCCATCAACGCAGACAGAACCAGCACGAAAAAATATTCTCTTGAGAAAGTCAAAAGCGTCTTTCAACCGCTCCCGATGAAATTCGTGCCAAAACTCCGTAGTGCTTCGACTTGTAGTAAGACGATTTTACATAAAGATATTGTAGACTTTCAAAAGCGTTCTATTCGACACTGTTGCTGTGTCGTTACTGGTGTTTACTGCAGAGGCGAAGTATACGAAATCCTTGATTAACGATGACGCTTGCGAACAAGGAGTGCCATCGAAAAAATTTACCCCAAGAAAATTATTTTTTTTTTGCGTTCCGATTTGGAACTTTTGGACTTTATATATGTCTCTTCATTTTATGAACTAAAAAATTGTAACATTCTGCCATACTGCCATACTACGTTAAAAAATGTTCGGATTTTTTTTCAAGAAGTCTGAAAATCTTAGTGACTTTTTTTGGTTAATAAAACCGGCTTATCGACCAGACCCGTCTTTTCTTTCAACCCTTTATAATTCTTAATAGCAGTTACCCTATTAAGTTTCAGTTCCTTTGCTAAAACTGTTTTTATATACGTCAACCCATGGGTGTGCTAAGTGACACTTAATATTTCTAACATCCAATTCCGATTCCGTGTTGATTATGATTTGATACGGTTCAGAAATCTGTGCGTTCTACCAACGTTTGTTTTTTATTTCATATGTCCCTTCGGGAAAAGTTCGTCGCTTTTCTAAATGCAATTCTTCTAAAATGAATCATTTCTGCACTGAAGATTCTGATGTGGTGCCTTTTCCGTGGTATAGTTGTGCAGCGCTGTTTCATTGCGATAGGCAGAAATGATAAAATGTGAAATTCCTCCACCAAATGTTAGCCTGCATGTAAAACTGTGTCGTGCAGCTCTACTCAGCGTATTTAGTATCAGTTGAACAACTTGTGTGGTAGTGATTGAACAAGCAGGCTACAATGGTTTGTCCGACGTCATGATCAAATCGTCACCAAATACATTTCAACGTTCGCTTATACCTACACATTAGAGCGATCAAAATGTTCCACGAACTAATCGTTTACTTAAAGCCATCTATAGACATATTCTTCCCGAAGTCGACGAGAGAGATTATCAAGATATACGCATAGATATGAATCTCATCTTTCACTTCTCTCGCCAGCTCATACCAACCATGCTCAATTCCCCATCATATAGGCAAAGGTTCCGGGACGATCGACTGAGAACGAAAAATTATATGGAGATCCATTCGTGATGTTGTGCCACATTACACTATGTCGTCGTGCATCGAGGGGCATCCACATTCACTACCGTGGCATAAGAGGTACACTAGTAATGAATTATGGGCGAAATGGTCACCAGATTATCGTTGTCATTGCAACTTCCAGGCCAGCTGACATTATCCTCCAAATGGTGTTCGAGTGTATCCATCGCATTGGCGAAAGGAAGCTAGAACGTCGAGTGTCATTTGCGGTGGTCTAGGCAAGCAGGTATTCACAGTGCCGTGTGGAGGATCTCGGTTTACCACATGGTGTGCAAGTGATGAATCCAAAAGGCGCGCAGAGATAAAATCATTTTCATTCCCCTATTGGGTTGAAATATTATTTTTATTATTTTATATATGTAAGGTTCCATCAATGATGTCAAGTTGTTTGACACGCAGTAACAAAAGGGTTGACAAATATTTGAAAGGTTTAGGGTTTAATATACATGAAAATGATATGATCCGGAAGAGAGAATTCACGTTTATTAACTTGTGCAGATGGAAGAAGCTGTTTTATCGACAAAAAAACACGACAATAAGAAGGATATTTTTGAAACATCTTTATAAACGCTGGATCATATATTTTTAGGTTAGTAGTTACAATTACAAGTCACTCAACTCATAAAAACATAATATAGGCATACAATCAGAGAATGCAGAAATGTAACTTTTTTCGAATAACTACATTTGTTACGTCTACTACGTCGTTGGGTAGTTAATGTAGTATACGTAACAAAATGTCGTGCTAAGTGTCAAAATGTAGTTGAGATGTCAATTTAACGTCAGTTCAGTAGTGTTTTGTGAAATTCATACATGACTTGGTGACATGGTGACAGGCGTGAGGACGATGGTTGTTAAAGTGGAGGTATGTTGCCAAGGACAATTTGGAAACATCTAGATAACATACGTGAATAGCGAGTTTATAATAGATTTATAAACATACCCGCATCATCAGCATCCATTAAAAGAATTTTATCACTCTGGTGATTCGTGCATACTAAATGCCGAAATAGAATTAGCCAGGAACGTTCGAAAAACCTTGCGGATATTCCTTATAGTCTTAAAATGAAAGATAAAAATAAAAGAAATGAATATTAAGCTAGCAGTTTTTATTTAAATTTGAAATTGACGTGTTTTAAGCCTTATTTCGTCCCTTTTTTGTATTTTCGTTATCCACTCGTTGGAAGCACGTATATTTCGTATATAGAAATATAAAAGAAAAAATGCAAATTTTCGATCGATCAATAACCCTTTCAAATTCAAAAAAAAAAAACATGATGTAAGCATATGTAGGCATAGGAAGGTTCTTCTTCGTGTGGCGCCGAGGATGGGCATAGGCCACCAATAAGCCTCTCCAGATAGCGTAATATCTGGATGGCTGCCTCCAGTTTCGCACGCCATGTTGGTTGAGAACATTCTCCACTTGGGTGCGCAACCTTAAACGAGGGAGTTACGTGTTGCAACACATTCCAGCTTCTGCAACATACTTAGCCTTTTTTAGTTCTTCATTCCTCATATGTGTTTACAAGTTTCTATCGTTTAACCTATTCTATCATTATCTATTTCTTTACGTTTACGTTTAGTAGCATCATTTTCTATTCTTTATCTCATTTACCAAAGGTTCGGAGTCGAAGACTCTTCGGGCCGGAGTTAAGTTCTCCATGCACTCTATTATTAATTGCAACTTGTGTCCGAGGAAGCAGCGTTTGGCAAGAAAAGACAGTGCCCCTACTCTTGGCATGTGAGTTTTTCGCGATCTGTTCCATGATTATGTTGGAGAAGCCACACGACAGCAAGTCGCATTATCTGAATCCTTTTGCGACATTGAAGCTATCAATGTGCTTGATTTTTTATTCATTTTTATTTTATTTAAATTCATTTCACTTACATGCCAGACAAAAATGCTTAAAACTAGCCTAACTAACTAGCAAACTTTCTTAAATCTAACCTACTGACCCCGTACGGGTACTCTAAGCTATTCTAATGTATATTTCATTGTGCTTTTAGGCTTAAATAAATGTTTTTTTGTCTTAATTGACTATCGCTTCAGGAGGAATGAAGCCGGTAAGGCGTACTCTTTCATGGTACATAATATTGGGGTAGATCAGACTGTTCGAAGAAGTCATAGCTCGAGCAATACGCCTTCTGATCAGCTTAATAATAAAAATATCTATCCTGTTCAGGTTTGCTTCGTTGTACAGGACTTCGTTGGGATAGAACTTCTTGTACTCAGACTCTGGTGTACGATACAACCGGAGACAAGTGCGAAGACACTGTCTCTCGAACAAACTCATCTTTTCCACCTGAGATGGACTCACATTGAACCACACTGGGCAACCGTAGGCCATAACTGCCCGGATGAGGGCCATGTCAGCCTGCTATCAAGTTGCCTGCTGTAGATAACCCGCTTGTCACGCAAAGGCAGTTTAAGATTTCGTCAGAGAAACATCTATATGTTGTTGATGCTGCTGTTGTTGTGCAGCTTCTTTGGCAGCTCTCCTTAGTAATATTTGTAGTACTGCCAAGTTTCGCTGGATGGCGTTGCTTACAGACTCGTGCATTCTGGCGATATCGACGTCCTCTTCGAGGTCTGCGTGTAATTCTAACCATTTTGCCATTCTGGGGCACATACGAATGTATAGGGTTTTTGCGCCCTTTGCGTCTACCGTCGGCTTTTCTTTCGCCTCAAAGCACTTTGATCCAAGACCCGCCGCTCCTATCTGTTGCCTTTTTATCATTCACTGGCAAAATAGATTAAGCCAAAGAACATAGCTGCTGCTCTACAAGCAGCTAATACTGCTTCACAACATGGCAATCAGGAAACTGGGAAACACAATCCTATGACAATGCTACCTCAAGGTGCTAAATCTGCTAAGCTTTCCAATGACAACTGAGCTGAGCTGCATGGATTCAAACAGAGCAGCGATAGCGGTCATCATCGAGGCTAAATCGGCTACCACGCCTCCACCCCATCCCAAAAGTAACAACAAGGACACACGGATTTCATCCTACAATGTCCAGTGCTTACATCGGGTTGTTCATACAAAATAAACACCAAATCGATATAGTAATGCCAAAAGTTAAATTAAATAATGTAGGCGGTACCTACTAGATTTAATTTTTGAGTTTCCGGTAATTTCCGCTTTCTAGGCTGCTGACATTGCTTTGCATGGTGACCGATGTTATTACAGTAACCAGTCACTGTGTCCCGTCTCATAGTTGATCGTTTCGATTCTCGATAGGACTGTGAGCTGATAGAAGGTCCATCAATATTTCTTAGCGCCTGAATATCACCGATCCAGATTGCTTCCGGGAACTGTCGTACTATTTAATATTTTCAATTAATTAGGCTATGACCTTGAAATCTCCTGCGGCTAATCTGGAAATCATCTGTGGGTCATTTAATTCATGGAGAATGTATTGGATGATTGCTCTGGTTTCGAGATTCACCCTTTTGCCCAAAAGGTTAATTTCAAAACAGATGTTCTTATCTCCTCTTCTCTAGTTCTTTTTAACATCTGTCGATGTCTGACTTCTAACTGATTGTGTTTTTGCGGAATGTTCGCATTTAACTCGCTTATTAACTGAAGCAAGGTAGTGGTGGCCTCATGCATAGTATCGACCCAGTATTTAGCCGGACCTAGAAGTCTGGAAGCGGCTGCCATCAGCAGTGCTTGTCCATTCAATGCAATGGAGAAAGGATTGGAAGTGCTTCCCCATATTCCTTTATGCTACATTTGATAGGACTATTGGTGGCAGTGGTTGTAATTTGCGGTGAGTGTAAATTATTCAGACTTTGTATCAATTCGCGTTCTTGCAGGAACATTCGCCTTTCTCCACGAAAGGAAACTTAGACAATGAATAAAGATGTGGAAGCAAAAGTCCATGAAACTTAATACAAATAAAAATGTGTACATCAAAATATATAAAGTACAAAAGGCAACAAAAAAGACCTTATTTGGCAATTACGTTATCACTTCAAGGAAAAAGTTTTTTAATTTTCTTTCCCAACATTCTGTGTAGTTGATGTTCCGTAGCTATTGGAGAATGTTATTTAGGATGCTATGCTGCATTTGACGTTTTCCATAGACATTCCCGATACGAAACTTAGGGTCATCATAATACTCCAAGATCGCTGTCATCTGGAAGACCGTTAAGAATGTTTTCGCGTGGTCTTCCTGCCGTAGAAACCTCGGCCCCAAGTAAAGTGATCATCGATGATAATGTCAAGATATTTATATGAATTGACCACTTCAATCAGTTGAAGCTTGTCAACTGATCTGATTGTTGAGGCTGGGAACTGAGAGCTGCGGATGTGCTTGACTTTTGTTTTTTTTGGTATTGACCATTGACATATTTTTGTGCATTCAGATTGGAATTCATGTGTCAACATTTTAAGCTGATTGTGCAGAGTATACACTAAAACAGTTTAGAGTTTAAAGCCTTGTTGGACACCGTATGCTGTAGATTTCTCGCCGCTACATGATTCACCAATTTGCAGCTTGAATTTTCTGGCATTAAAGTAACCTTCTATCCAGCTAATTTTCCTCGAATGCCTACCGTCTGGAGTGCTTCTAAGATTGTGTGGTGATTTAATTTTATTTAATTAATTAAATTAATTAAAGTCCAGAAAAAACACTTACACGTGATGGCATTTACCTAGGCTTGTGTTGAAATTCGTCGGACGGCTACAATTGCAAGAGATCTCCAAATCCTTTTCCGATCGAGTATTCCTTAATATCCTATGTCACCATTACCAAGTATTGAAAACCAGTGGCAACATAGCCGAAAACCAGAGACGCCTCATCTGATGTGCTGGGTTTCACTAGGCCACCACAACGAAACCCCTGGTTTGAAGGCGAGTGTCCACAGGCAAATGTAGCCAAGCTAGAGACCTACAAAGCAAACTGTAAACAAGGACAAGCGAGCTTTTAGAGCAGCTTCTCAGGAGGAAAAAGAAGGAGAATGAGAAGCACGTGATGCGTAGAATATAGGGGTTACTACTCCAGGTATGAGGTAAGGAAGTTTTACCAAAGGGTAAAATTAACCAATCAGAGATATGAATCCATAACCAAACCCTGTAAGGATGATCAAGGGAACATCGTAGTAGAATCGCAATCGATGTTGAGGATATGGAGTCTAATCCCGCTTTCAGGCAGAATGAACCATTGAACCCGAATGAAAGAGACGATGTAGATCAACAATTCTGTCCACCCGACCCGGATGAGATGAAGATAGCCATATCTAAACTGAAATCTAATAAGGCTGCTGGAGCTGAAGGCCATATTTAATCATCTGTCAAAATATGGTCGGAGGAAAGGATGCATCCATGAATAAAAACCTTAGCACTGTTTGCCCGATCCACAAAAACTACACGACAACTATAGAGTCATTAGTCTTCTGAACATCACGTACCGTGTGAACTCCTAACGTCGTTCGTCAACAACCTGGTCGGTCCATACCAGTGTGGCTTTAGGCCAGGAAAATGCACCATCGACAAATTTTTACACTGCTTTTTTGGATAACCCAGGAGCAACAAATCGATACCCACCAAAAATGCAAAAGTGTCAGTTCAATTTTTCACCAGGTAACGAGCTGTATGGGTCTTTTATAAAAAAGCCAAAAGCCTGGCTTCAGGCTTTATGAAACGCACCCAGACTCTTCAAAATTGTGAGGGTTTCAAATCGATATGCATCACATTTTTAATCCGCATACGACAGAATTCATCGCAAGGAGTTAATCAATATGATGGCCAAATTCGGGATGCCGGGAACACTGATCCGGTTGTGTCGCTTCACGCTAACACAGCGTTCGTAATATTGACGTCTCGAGTCATTGGCAATACTCAGAGAGCATACGTGAAAGCATCTCCAACATTGCCAATCGGAGACGGCATAAAGTTGCAAGTCCACAAAGGTATGCAAAGGTTGAGGCATTGAAGAAAAAAAATCGAGTTGTTACAGTTGTCACAGTGGCTAATTCTATTAAAAAATCTTCCTTGTATACATAGCATGATGAATACAACGATTGAACCGGACACTTACTTTGAAATGCCACACTTACAAGACGACACCATGTATATCTCTTAATTTGCTAGTCTTGCTCTATGAAGCTGGACGCTAAGCAACACTGCAGAGCTGATTCTTGGTACCTTCGAAAGAAAAATTCTACGTCGGATATATGGTCCCGTCTGCGAGGAAGGCGAATGGAGGAGAAGACATAACCGCGAACTCTACGAGCTGTACCAGGATGTGGATGTAGTCCGGAAGGCAAAAATCCGTCGACTGCACTGGCTCGGCCACATCGAGTGCATGGACAACAATGCTCCAGCAAAGAGGGTCTTTGAATCCGAGCCTACTGGTTCGAGAAGGAGAGGAAGACCGAATCTCCGGTATAAAGAGCAAGTAATCGCGGATGCAAGACAGTTTGGTCTTGATGACTAGAAGCAGCGTGCCCAGGACCGTCAACGATGGAAGGCAGCAATTGCTCAGGCTCGGACCCTCCATGGGCCGCCGGCCTGATAAGTAAGTAAGTAATGAGGTGTACGGATTGGGTTGCTGCTGCGATTGAAGTAGAGATAGTTTTTAGTTGTCAAGCAACCTTCTGGAAAAGGCTTGGGAATAAAATAGAATTAAAGAAAATAAAACGGGGTTTTTATTAAATAATTTTAAGAAAATTATTACTGTAGGATTGTTAGTAGAACTGTTGACAAAATTCACAATCCATACGAGAACGAGCAAACGAGCTAAAACTGCGGAACCGAGTGAAAGTTATCATATTATTGCAATCTATATTATTAAAAAAACAAAAAGCAATTTTTTCTTTCTGTCGTACACGAGAGGCTTATGGTCTTTTTGTACAACAAAGTGTCGACCATCTAAAAGGTGCCTGAAGAATCGTACGGCTAGATAAATCGCTAGCAATTCTCTATCGTATCGACGGCGTTCTGTAGGTGATAGTTTGCGTGAGAATAAACCAACTGGATAGGTGGCATTATCCTTCACTTGCTCTAACTTAGCTCCAACAGCGATGTCGGATGCGTCCGTTGTTATAATCATTGATGCATCAAAATCGATGTGTGTTAGCAAGGTAGCATTGCTGATACTATTTTTGCAGTTGACAAATGCAACTTCTGTTTGTGGTGTCCAATGAATGGGATGCCGATCATTCTTGTTGGTGTCTTTGAGAAGATCATTCAGAGGAGCTTGAATATTTGCACAGTTGGGAATGTAGCGCCTGTAATGATTTACGATGCCTAGGAACCGTCTTAGTAGGAGAGAGAGATTGGTAGGCTTGGTGTAGTTATATATTACTTGGACCGTGACTTTAAGAGGCTTACTACCATTTTTATTTATCGTATGGCCCAGGTAAGTAACATCAGACTTGGCGAAGACATTTTTTTACATTTATTTTGAGTTCGTACTTCTGGAGGCTTTTCAGAACGATGGATATGAGGAGGTCATCAACATAACAGAACACAAAATCTAGACTTCGGAGTACCATGTCCATAAATCTCTGGAAGGCCGAATAGTGTTGCTACGGCTGTCTTTTCAATGTCTCCGACGTCATTGGAATATGATAGTACGCCCTGTCCAAACCTAAGACCGTAGTGCTCCGTAGTGACTCTGTGAAATCCATTATGTGCGGAATGGGATAACTATCTTGTTGAGTTTGGGCGTTCAGTCGACGATAGTCCCCGCAGGATCTCCAACACCCGCATTTCTTTTGGACAAGGTGAATTGTGCTTGCCCAAGGACTGCTGGATGTTCTGCAAATCCCATCGTTCAAAAGCTTCTGGAAGTCAGCCTTTGCTTGTTTTAATTTGTCTCCAGAAAGTCGACGAGGTCGCTCCGTAATGGGTTGTAACAAATAAATTACCACTTGTCTGCACGACGTAAGCCTAAGACGAGTGTAAGTTTCTTTTCTCCGTAAGTGTGTATTGGGCTATGTTGGCAGCGTATAAGGTTAGGTTTCGAGGACTTAATTGAACCAGAATCTACTAGGTATTTGTTGTTGGTATTTTTGTTGTAGATATCAAGACGGTATTTCTGTTTACTGTTGCCTCCTGTCTCAGCAGACAACAGTGACTTCAGTTTAAATTATTTTTGTAGTTGCATGGTTTTAGGCGCTTCCTAGCTGAGTCATCGAATTTGCTGTGGTATCTGCATATCCCCGAAGACGGTTCAGGAGACGATTTCCTCGACAAAGAGCGATTGCGGAAGTTTCGCGACCTGGATTGTGATCGTTGCCTGTTTTGAGAGCAGCTAACTAAGGCAGACAATGATTTCTCAATTGCCGTTAGCCGCTGGTCTATATCACTTGGAGAGCTTTCATGCTGATGTGTCGTCGCATATACAGATGTTCCATCTGAATGTCACGTATGCCGGTACGGACATATTCTCGACAATTCTATCTCCAATTTCGGCTAATGCATTGAGAGATATACCGTGGTTGGCTGACAGAATGGCTCTTACATTATTAGGCATACGTGACATTCCGATAGTTGTTAGCATTTCATCTGGGCAATTTTTGGATGCTATCCTACGCATCTCGCGCAAAAGGCTGGAAGGGCGCCTGTCCGGTCATAAGCTTATTAAGTTGCTTCTCCTTTGATTCTGAAAACCTTGATATTAACTGTGATTTGAAAGAGTCATACTAATCTGTAGCAGGAGGCGCTTGCAGCAGATCGCACACTTCATTTAAGACTTAGGTTTCCAATGCCGCGACTACAGCGTTGTATTTGCAGTTGTCCGCAAGGATACAATGGTTGTGAAATAGCGCTTCCACTTGTACAAACCACACGGACGGATTTGCTTTCCAGAAAGCTGGCATCCTGAGGTTTTTCAACGCTGCTGTATCCTTCGCGAAGTTGATAGCGTCTTCGTCGTTGCTTCTTGGGTAATTCTGGAACTTTTGCCTTCGGTGTTCATGTTTCGAATTGGTTTGTTGAGTTCTTCGTACGATAAAAAAATCTATAAACGTGTGTTCGTTAGATTATTTCGTAAAACGACCTCAATTCATTTATCAAATAACACAACAAATATTTATTGAATTTATATTTATAAAACTTGAACACTTTTTAAAGATCCAGACCACTGAATGTCAAAACCAAGAGTGAAGTACGTGACTTTTTGAATTGAAATCTTGTCCCAGCAGAAACTTCCGGAAAACGATGGCGCCACCAGTATAACTGATTCCTCTAGTGGTCGCCAGTTGTATTAGGTAGCCAAAATGTACCAATAACGCAGACGGCAGCCACTCGCATCCCATTCGGATTATTATACAATTACAACATCTGAAAGTATAATACTTCATAACAATAGTGGAAATGTAGCAAAGGATTTTATGTATTAATGAAGTGTATGAAGTGCCATTCATATGAACACACTACTAATCGCGATCTTCGCAAACTTTGACATTTCATTCACATAGAGTTTCTCATTCGCAGAGAACTACCGTGGAATTTAGAGAAGGCATTTACAAGAAACCATTGATAAACATTGAAAATAAGTGCTTAGCTATCGCAAATAAAGTTCGTAGTCAATTGGAAATGCCAGCACACATTCGAGCTTCAAGTGCTTCATTTGATGTGGCTACTGTCTCCAGTAGCAAAGCGCTTGGAGTTAGTTTATTTTTTTTCAAATATTTACATAAATACAAGTCAAATAGTTAACAATGAATACGCTTTGCTATAATATTTCAGCTGTAGATGTATGGGCAGCTGTACCCTTTTGTTGTTCTGCATCTGCTATCTCCAAGTCGTCCGCTAAAAATATTGGTGGACGTACCAGCTTCCTCTCATTGTTGTCGTCACGAGGTCCTCTATTTCCTTGTACCCCAGCTGTAGTGTGTTGACCACAGTTCTGTTTCGTGAAGCCCACATCCGTCTGGCCCCATTATGAGTGGGGCAATGGTGACTTCTTTGCACGGGAATCTGAGTTTGACTGCACGAATGAAGTCTTCTGTGCCGTACGTTTCCACCTTGTGGTTATATTAGTGATTTAATTCTTGTGGGCGCTCCCAATGGACTCCGATGTCTGTTACGATGAGATTATTGTCTTTCTTCTTGGGAAGCGTTCAAAAACAATAACTTGAATGCGTATTTAGTAAATTTATCTGCAAAAAAAGAAACCAACGGAAAGCGGTGAAGGGATTAAAAAACCTGAGGCACATAACGCGCCAATCCGGAAGAATAGAGACTAGTGGGCGAAAGAAGGTAAAGAGAAAGCTAATCTCTTCCCAGATTACCTGATTTAATTACAGGAGAAATTCTTAAAGAGAGCCCTTCTTAAGTTACTCTACATAATTAATACCGCCCTTAGACTGGAACATGTCCTTAGTCAATGGATGGAAAGTGGCAGACGTTATAATGCTACTAAAACTCGGGAAACCACCAACGGATAAAAAGTCATATAGCCCAATTTGACTTCTCCCGATAATGTCTAATTTTTTTGAAATTCCACTTATACGTTTAAGATTAATTGTGGAAGAAAAACAGCTTATTCCGAATCAGCAATTTGGTTTTAGAAGTAAACACCGAACTATTGACCAAGTAGATCGTATAACTGATGTAGTAGAAAAGGCATTTGAACATAAGCTCGTTTGTTCAGCCGCAATTCTTCATGTTTCCCAAGCCTATGACAAAGTTTGGCACGAAGGCCTGAAATATAAACTTAACCGATCTCTACCGGGGAAACTTTATAGTATTCCAGCGAACTATGGGTGTTTTCATAAACGTCGGAAATCAGCGGTAGTACAATCGCATTTCTTTTCTCAAGCGTTTTTGAACACACACACGGTGTAGAATGTCTGCAGGTTTTCTTTAGTACAAAATATATTTCTTCCAATCGACCTGTTTGCAGTCAAAAAATAATGGCTGCACAATCTGCACGACATCAATGAGCTTTGACGTTTATGAACAGTAAGTACTGCAGTTTACCTAAGTTAGTATGATCGTATATCTGCATAAATGAACATGGATAACGCAGTCCTTTGTTAGTCTAACGTTTATGAAAACACCCTATCTCTCTGATAAAATCTTCCGAGTAAAACATAGAAATTAATATTCTGCCTTTAAAAATATAAATGCTGGTGTACCGCGAGGGTGTGTTCTTGGTCCCCTACTATACTTGCTGTATACGAGTGATTTACCACATATCAATTTTACTTATACGCACGTTAATAACTTTCCAGTCTTTCTAAATCGTGTCCAAATCCCTTTCGGTAATGAAGCGAAATACCTCGGGATGACTCTTGACGTAAAACTCTAGTGGAATGAACACGTTTAGAAGAAACGTGCAGAACTTGAAATAAAATACATAGATATGTACTGGCATATTAGTAAGCACTCCAAGCTAAGTATTGACAACATGTTGCTTGTATACAAGCAAATCCTAAAACCTGTTTGAACGTATGGCATACAACTTTGAGGTTATACCAAAGCAAGCAATATGAATATTATACACGCTTTTGAAAACAAGGTGCTTAGAACTATTGTTAATCATCAGAAACGACGATATCCACAGAGATCTTAAAATTTTACCAGAAGAGCATACAAACTCTGCAGTTTATTCGATGCTTGAGGAAACTAACGTCTTGCGCCGACTTCAAAGGACTAAACCCCTTGACCTCGTGCGATAGCCTACATGGTTGCGGTGTTAGCAGGAACATTCATTGGAGAGTTACCTGTCAAGCGTATCTAAATCGAGAAAAACAAACTACTGGATAAGTACTTCACTTAGGCCGCTAAATTCGTCTGCAAACTTTCCATGGCAAGGGAGGTGAAACGTGCAAGGGGTAGCCCGAGTTGCGTGTGTTCGAGAACTGATGAGAATTGATCCTTCGTATTCCCTTTTATCTCTTTTCGTTTTTTCGAATTGCTTTCTTCTTGCCTTCTCAGTGTTGGGTATTAAAAGGATGCAATGCATATGTAAGAAAGAGATGGCATACGTGTGAAAGGGTGGGAAGCGGAAAAATTTAGCAGCAATTGCAACTGGGTTATTTCTACGTGTAAAAGTGGCTTGCGATCACAAAAGGGAATTGCAGAAAATCAGTAAAAAGTTGAGCGTGTAAAAGCGGCCTTAGTTGTTGTCGAACATAACATTTAAAGGGAAGTTTTTTTAGTGGATAAAAATCTCACACTTCTATAGGCGAACGTTCGCCATAGAGTCTTGTTGAAGATTTTCACCTACCAAAGGAAAAAAAAGTCATGCAGTTCACACTATGACGCACAGTTTGCTGCGTTCTTTATCGACCCATGAGCCAAGTGTAAAAAAGTTTTTTTCTTGAATTTAGTCAATTCTTTTAAAAGAAATAAAAAATAAAAAAAGGCATACATCTCTTTTTTAGTTATTTCTACATATATACAACATTTATATTTTGAATTTTTAAAAATATAAAACAAATGAGCGACTTCTTACTGTTCCATCGCATGTAGAGGAAGAATGGCGACTGTTTTCAACAGCAGTCATTGCCTCTGCAAATGATGTTTGTGGAGTGAAGAGGCTTGGAGTGGCGGCTGGTGGTTTAAGACACCCGGAGTTCAAGAAGCCATCAGAGAGAAGAAGAAGACCTACAGAGACGGGATTCTCTTGGGGGACTCTGCTTCTCGTGACCGGTACACTGAGGCGCGAAGAACTTGCAAATTGCTCTGCGAGCAGCTAAAGAGCAGTCTTGGAATGAGTTCGGCGAGAAGCTGGAACATAGATCTGCGGAAAAAGGCGTTCTGGCAAACCATTCGCCGACTCAGAGGAAGGAAATTCAACATCATCGAAGGTGTCAAATCCAAAGATGGGGTGTTGCTTTCCAATGAGGCGGACATCTTTGGCAGATGGAGCGAGCACTTTTCGGAGCTGCTCAATACCGAACAGGGCAATGAGGATAACAGACCCGTAGTATTGAGTGGGGCGGAGAATAGTCCTACGGTGGAGAAAGTCATTTTGGCGATTGAATCGCTAAAAATTGGCAAATCCGCCGATGTGGATGAAATCCGGCCAGAAATGCTTAAGGCAATGGGTAAAGAGGGAGTTTTATGGCTCTCTCGTGTCATTAAAGTGGCCTGGGAACGCGGTGAGACACCTGGCGTTTGGCAAACTGGGGTGATTGTCCCACTTTTCAAGAAGGGGGACAAAAGAGATTGCTCCAACTACAGGGGCATATCTCTTTTAAGTATCCCCGGGAAAGTCTATGCTAAGGTGTTGGAAGCGCGTTCTAGAGCTATGGTCGGGCCGAGGATGGGGGATGAACAGTGCGGCTTTCGTCCCGGCAGAAGTACAACCGACCACCTTTTCACTCTAAGAATGGTACTTGAGAAGGCTTGTGAGTATGCCAAACCCATCTACAGTTGTTTTGTAGATTTGGAAAAGGCATATGACCGAGTCTAAACTCTGGAGTGTCCCGCAGGAGTATGGGATTGATGGTCCTCTTCTGAGGGCCATTCAGTCTCTATACACAAACTGTAGCAGCTGTGTTCTTGTAAACGGTGCTAAATCAACACCTTTCACCGTGGGCGTTGGACTTCGCCAAGGGTGTGTCTTGTCATCTCTCCTTTTCATTGTATATATGGACTGGATGTTGCAGCGCAGCCGAGGTGAGGAATGTTTCACATTGGGAGAGTTGAGGGTAAGTCATCTTCTTTTTGCAGATGACTTGGTTATCCTCACATCCTCCCAGACGGAACTCCAACGCGCTCGATATGTTTGTGGCCAAATGTGCTGATGCTGGAATGAGGGTTAACGTGGACAAATCGGAGGTTATGGTCATTTCCAGAACGCCTGCTCAATGCACTCTGCATGCTAGTGGAGTCCCATTGAAGTAGGTGGAGAAGTTTAAGTATCTCGGGGTCTTTTTCACGAGTGATGGAAGGAGTAATGCTGAGCTTTCCTGTAGGACTGGTCAAGCTGGGTCAGTTTTGACACAGCTTGGTAGTTCTGTAATCAGAAAGGCCGAGCTTGGTGTCAAAGTCAAGTTAGCGGTTTTCAACTCAGTATTTGTTCCAACTCTCACCTATGGTCATGAAATTTGGGTAATGACCGAAAGAATAAGATCGCGAGTGCAAGCTGCTGAGATGAGATTTCTTCGTGCTGTTGTGGGCATTACTCGCCGGGATAGGGTGTGAAAGACGGCAGTGCGCGAGGAACTCAACATTGAGCAGCTGCTTCTTCGAACGGAAAGGGCTATGCTTCGGTGGTTTGGTCCCGTGGCACGAATGTCCCCATCATTACGACTTCCGAGGCGGGCGTTGAATGCGATTCCATCAGGTAGGCGACCGCTTGTCCAATTCCGACAGAAATCGTTACATATGTATGCTGTATTTAATGAAGCCTTATAATAAATTATAATTTAAATGTAGAACACATTTATATGAATTTCTTAATGTACATTTTTACATACAGGCATACACAAATTGTGTTTGTTATATTAAATATAAAATAAAAATAATGTTTTTCATTGAAGGAAACGTGAAAATGATTTGGCTATATGCATATTGATTGGTATCACATTAAAAGTATTTTTGTTTTATTTATAAAAGATTTCCTTAGATATCTTTAGTTTTTATTTGCTTTGAAGGAACACGTTGATTATCCTTCCGCAGGTTCACCCACGGAAACCTTGTTACGACTTTTACTTCCTCTAAATAATCAATTTCGGTTAACTTCTGCGAAAGAACCGTAACACGTTAGCGTCACTGTGATCACATCCGGAGACCTCACTAAATAATTCAATCGGTAGTAGCGTCGGGCGGTGTGCACAAAGGGCAGGGACGTAATCAATACGAGTTAATGACTCACACTTACTGAGAATTCCAAGTTCATGTGAACAGTTTCAGTGTCCTTATAATTGGATAAACAAACAGGTACGACTCCACTTACATAAACACATTCATCGCAAGGAGATGGGCAACCGTTCCTTATCAGATTGATTCTAGAAAGGAAAGGAAAGGCAAAAGAAAGTTATCAAAGACTACTCCGCATTGATATTTGAATATCAGATATTGCTTTGGGATTATATTTCTAGTCCGCAGTCTGTACGAAACTTGTGGTCCATTCGTACTGTTGCCAATTGTCTTCAAAATGTTAGGTAATTCTAACTTCAAAAAAAAAAGTCAATTTTACCTTTCCAATTCAAATAAATAAATCATCAAAACAACATCACCGCTCCCCAACACGTCTTAAGCAGTTGTGATGTAAACTGGGCATATACAATTGATACGAAAGTCCCAGCAGCTTGTCTCCTTGTCTAAAAGGGTTGCATTTTTATTTGTTATTAAATTTAAATAAATTACAGAAATTAAGGAAATGGTCTTATTTTTATTGAGTCTATTTTAAGATTTAAAAACTAAACCTCTCAGAAAACAACCATTTTCGCAAGCTTTATTAATATTAATATATCATTTATTATATAATTAACGTAATATACACATTTGTTATCAAGTCGAGTTGTAAACAAAATGTGGAAGTTAGATAAAAGTGTACACAAGAAATATCCCAACAAATAAAATACATTTTTTCTACATATAGTTATGTATAAGTAGGTGTGTTTATTGTCTAAAAAGTTCTGCTATCGCGAAATTTTCTATCCACTGCTATCAAAAATGCTCACAAAATTCTTCAAGTAATTCCAAATTGCCCCGAGAAGTCAGTATATCCATCCTGCTTTTGAAACTCTCACTTTTGAATATTTTCAACATTTTCGCTGACCGAACAAGAAATACCTTTTCTATGATACTACGATAATAAACTTAAAATCGTCATTTCTCAAATGCGTTCACTGGAGAAAATTGTTAACGCGTCGTGGATTTACAATACAAGCGAAATCAGTGGAGATTTTTTGTGAGAGTTGTACTTTTGTATGGAAACAAAAATTTCGCGCGTGCAAAATACTAGGCTTAACATAAATAACATGTTATTCTTAATTATTTTTTCTTTTTTAACTCGCACGTTTCATCGGACGTGCTGGCTGTTCTCTTCTTCTTCTTCTTCTTCTTGAGAATTTCGTTGAGCTCATCTCCTTTTACATCTTTAACACCCCACGATGCTATCCATTGCTCCGAACTCAGTCTGAATGTTTCCAGTCTAAGTTTTTTGAAAATTATGCGCCCAAATATTGTCCCTTTCAATTTGTTGCCTCTTGTCGTTAAATCCTTACCAATGCGTATTTTCTGCGAATCATTTGCGTGATGAAACATATGCTCCAGCACACGTGAGCCAAAGCGGCTCAACGCTAAGTCCATGTAGAAGCCATCAAGCTTTTTAATAAATTTCTCCCGAGACTTCTCTCCGATGAATTTGCTCTTGAAGAAGGCATCACCAAGGTAAGACCCAGATGGTGTGGTTAAAATATTGGTGAGATCCTTTGGAAACAACTCGAGAATACAATTGACAAGGAATATCGGTTTCTTGAATTGTAGAATATCTTGGGCAACTGCAGATCCTATCCCTGTAGGGATATTATTTTCAGAGTTTTCAAGATCCTCAAAACGTTTTATTGGCAACAAGCATGCCAGGAAAGAATTCACCCGATCTGATCCGTGGGCCGGGCTGCAATGCAGGCTGGCTTGCATTGCGGTAACGAATGCTGCCTGTTTTGTATTTAGCCGCAGACAAGCATTGGAAATATGAGGGAATATAGATTCTTTTCGACTATCTATAAATCCGTCAAATTGCTTGACAAGTTGCTCAAAAATTGTTTCGAATTCAGCCGGATCATTCATGTGCCTCAGCATTACTTTACTAGCATAAAATCCATGTCTCTTCATGACTAACTCCTTAAATCGACCTTCGAAGAATGTTTTATAAATGTCATTGTACAGCTTGGGACCCGCGGTATGTATTAGACTTTCCAAGAGACGCACGCCAGCAAAATTCCAGAACACAGGTGGAAATGCTTCTTCGTCAATATCTTCGTTTTTGTCTTTATCCGAACCATTATCTTCTTGCTCATCATTTCCGTTTTTCTGAGCTTCGTTTGCTTTTTTTGCAGCATCAGCATTGAAAAAAGCCCCTTTAATTATTTGTTTCCCAAAGTGTTTTAGCGTACTTTTTTCTACTTGCCCGAGAGCACGACAAATAGTTCCAATTAAAGCGGATGTTGAATCGTTATAGACCAAGTCTGGCAACTGTGGCCACATCGCCAATCGGGATGGGAACTCTTTTAATATTTCGTGCCATGTCTCAGGTGTCTTAAATAAGGTCCGATTTTCGATCATTTCTGTTTTATTCTTGACAAGACGTTTTTCCAGTGCAACGATCACTTTTGGAATATGAATTCCAGCTAAAGTGTAGACGCAGGTCTGGATCACAAAAATTGCAAAAGTGTTCGACACGAAATCCTCTAAATTGTTGAGAAGAAATTTACTGATACGCTCCACAAATGCTGCACACTTTTCTTGGTGATTTGTTGAGAACTTAGTCTCCATATTGTACATATGGTCTGTAATCTGTTTGAAATGTGGTCTAACATGTTGCTCATTGTTTTCTATTTTATGATCTACGAAAGCTCGAAGAAATGCTATCTCAATCAATTTTTGTATAACATGCGATGCAAATGGATCCGAGCATATTTGACGAACATTTTCACCAAACACATCTAAGAATCTCTCAAAATGCTCCTCTCCCGCAAAACCAATGAGTGCTTCAATAGCTTTTGAAACTACTTGATTGGATGAGAAATGAATCTCTTGGCCTTTCGTTTCCTCTATAACATTGGCGGCCATGGGAACTGCAAGAAAACAATGCGTAAATATGATAACCTGTGGAATGTGATTCGTCTTTATATTTACCTCTGTCATCAAACGATTGCGCGGGTGCCTGCAGTTCTTGAACAATTATCAAGAAGTATTGGAAGTGCTCCTCTTCGATGTCGGTACCGCGCCCGTAATTGCCAATATTTCCCATTCGTTTTGCATTGCTCATAAATTTATTGGCAGCTTGGTTATTAAATCGTTTTCCAAAAGTAGGCCGTTTATTATTGTAGCGTTTTTTTGAAGACATGTTGACTTTAATCTGTTAACAATTGATTAAAATAAAAAAAAAACAATTGACTGCAAAGTGCAAAGACAGTTTATCGGAGTGTACAAAAGTAAACCACGTTTTTAATGACAGATGTAAAAAAACATGTGCTTGTGTGTGCATTTATTTAGAATGTGGGATGTGTTCATCAATGATACAAAAGAAAATAGTATTGCCATAAGTTAAACGATTTATATAAAGACTAGCGGTTCCAGCAAGTATGCAGCACGGCAAACATGGTGCGATTTGACGTCTTGGAAATATTTTGCTTACAGATACGCTTAAATTTCAGCAGTGAGAGGCAACATTACACAAGTTCTTAGTAAGATACCAGCTAATATGCTCTGTTAAGTAGACAGGGCGGTAGAAGTGGTTTATCTCTATACTCTACTTTATTTCTAGTGAGAATGCCCAGATTTCTTTAAATGTTCATCAAACCAGGTTTGTCAAATCTATCGTTGGGTGTGAACGAACTATTTATTCTCGGCCACAGGTCGCAACTCATGCGATTTGTAGCGTTCACACTACACGATATATCGTACGACCAGTTTTACTTGATGGTTGAAACTTGCTGTGACCTCAGCCTAGTGTGTTCAACAAAAGTAATATATCTATCGTACGAACTCCTTCACTAAAGTAGTATTGACCATTCAGTATTCCCATCTTTTAATTAATTCATTTCATTTTATAAAACTGAACGATTTTAGACTACCTTGACGGTGGATTACACACCAAATCGGTTTCATTAAATCGGAAATCTGAGGAATGGCAACCATAAATTAAGCCGCTGTAAAATTAAATTCATGTGTCAAGTTGTATGTACATATTTATGGTAAGTAAAATTGACTGTCGAAGTCAAATTCTTTACAGAAAAGTCTCTGTTACTAGATATCTCAAAAATCTCATCGAAATCAAAACATTAAACAACTATGCTGACAACAAAAGTAGGAAAAGTGGGAAAGGTTCTCATCTGTGGAATGAAAGGGGTTGGAAAAACCTCTATTATTGAACAACTCATTTATGGAAACATCACAGTGGATTCTGTAAGCATAAAATCAACATTACACAGTGTATGTGCTCATATCCATAAACATTTCTTTAGGAAGTACATTCAACTGTCGAAGACATCTATGCAGCAAGTGTTGATACAGGAAGAGGACATAGAGAATCCCTCCGGATCTATGATATCGCTGGTTTACAGGTGATACTTGTGTGAATTCTATAGAAAGCTGATTTCATTTGGCAACATGTATTTACAGGGCAAAGCACAACTACCACGTCACTATTTATACTTCCCAGATGGTTTCATATTGGTCTACGATCCTAGTGACCCATCAAGTCTTGACATGCTAGACGACATCAAAGCCGATATTGATAAGAATAAAGAAAAGAAGGAGGTTGCAATCATTGTTTTAGCAAATATGCGATCAAGGAACACTGTTAAGAAACCTGAATCTCAGCCATCTTCACCAGATCCTGTTGACGCCATACTCAGTCGGGCGAATAGTTGGTGTGCACGTGAACGTATCAAGCACTATACAGTGAATGCCATGGAACGTGCGTCACTCTATGAGCCTTTCATCAATCTATGCGTCCGGTTACATCCTCCACAGCCTAAAAGTTCATTCCCTCAATTGCGTCAAGTGATGCAGAAATCCCAAAAAAGTGATGTATGATGTTGTCTTTTCTCGCAGTTGCCGGATGAGTAGTATTGAAATGTTTGCTCTATTACGAGTCGAACTATACATTCATAATTGTTTGCAATATAGTTAATTTTAAGTTTCATTTATTAACGATATGTTCATGGAACAATTTTGAGTCATGAAGAGCATTCAGTTGTTAATGTAATTGTCCCATTTATCCCATCCTATCGTATCTCGATTCTCGACAAATCATATAATTGTTAAAATCTTATAAATCAAATATATTTTGTACATACATATATGTATTTATTTACAGTTACAATAGGCATTTTTCCATATTTTATTTTCATTTAGAAAATCATAAACTAGCCGAATTGTAGCTTTTCTTCTGTACTGTTAGACAGTTGAAGTCTATATTAATGAAATCGTATACTCCCTAGCTCGATGGTTATACATTGTCTTTTTTCCGAAAATGCATACATACATTTAAAATTTGGTCACTAGTCTGGAGCCGATTGCTCATGGCATCCGATTTTTGCACTCCATATAGTATAACTTAACAACGCTTGTCTTGAACGATGGCAAATCAGTACAATTTCTCCTCTAATTGCTATCAATTTATATGACGCTTATTGTAAATTCTCGAAATATGACGCCATCATCCTACGCGTAAGAATATGCAAGCAATTTTTACCTAGCTTTCTATGCAAAGATAGATTTTCAGAACTCTTTATGCTCTAAAGTATCAAACGTTTTGGTAAAAGTGACACTCCAAATCGACATAGAATCTTAAAACTAACCGACATGTGTTCGTTAGTTAAGAATTTTCTGATTTGCATAAAAAAAGCATACATTTTCATAAAAACCGCTGTTCAGTTGACTGCAATGATGCTATTGTCGACGTGAAATGGTTATCTAAATAGGAGGGATCGACTAAGGTGAAGGGTTATTTTTATTATTTATTAACATATAATTGACAATTGCTATGCTAATAATAAAGTAGTGACCGTCGGCTCTAGGATTAAATATATGGAATATTACAAATTATATTTACAATCTAGAATGTATTTACATACAATATACTTTTTGTTGTATATTATTATGACATGGTTTATTTAAGATGTTATAATATTGATTGTGAAGTGGATGCCAGGTGATTAGTGATCTTATCTGCAGGTGCAGCACGTCGGTGAATCTTCCTTCTCATTGATATGCTGGTGGGTGGAAGCTGTGTGGCCTAGTCGCAGTCTTACAAACGTTGTTATCATCTATTTGGTGGATGCTCTGTGGTAGGTAGGCTGCAGTCTATTAATGTTGATTTTTGAATAGTGGTGGTTATAATTAATCAAATCCTGGAGTTGACTTGACTTTAAATAGCTTGTGATAAATTTAACTAGGTCCAGCTAGTGATTTGAACACTGGACCACCGTGTTTAAGGTGGCCAGTCATATCAGCTCTTTCGTTGCCTGTTATCCATACGTGACTAGGAATCCTCATTCGTTTCAACTTATGCGGCGTACCTATGAGGCGATCCCGATAATCTGTCAGGTACTGTAGAAGATAAACTTGTCTCACTTTCAATAATACACTCAGTCATAAATTCTTTATTTTGTTCGTTATTCGTTATTATACATGCAGGCAATTGATAAATAAATGTTTTGCTTGGCTTATTCCAAACAACAACTACTGCTTTTTGCATTTGTATCACAACGCCAAGGAATAACGAGGATCTTAACGTTATTAAGACCAAGTGAAATATGCGTAAATCGGCGAAATAAACACTACATACGTACGTACGTACCAATACAATATAATTTATTGTTGTAAAAAAATATTACAAAAAAAAAAACATTTAGCTGTATAAAAATGTTAGACATATGTTTTATAGCCTCAATTCATAGCTAGGCAAAAGATTGTCTTCAAATGATTTTAGCTCGTTTGCAGACACTGTGGAATACCCTAACCAGTCATGTATGTGTAATTTAAATAAAATAATGTTAATTTCTTTCAGACACTTAACAAACTATACAGATAATTTCATTTCCATTTCAAAGAATACCGCAACTTTCTCAAATGAATCCTTGTGTTGAAGACATAGTCCCAAAGGGGACTACTTATGCCAAAGCCCTGATCTTGGTGCGCGAAATGATGCTGATAATGATAACGTTTCATGTGATACATATGTCTCATGGTTGGACTACCGTAGTGTAAGTAATAATGAATCATGTCGTAGCATAAGTATCCGAAAAGTGCTCCTCCTAGAATCACTCTTGGATTAGGTAGAACTAAACTGAGTGGTAGGTAAATGATTGAAGCCAATACAGCTCCTGGCAATGGCGGGAATACAAGACGTTGTGGATCAAATGGAACTTTATGATGTAAGCCATGAAGCAGAAAATGTAGGGTGCAAACGATTCCACTTTGAGTGTTTTTTGTTTCCATATGAAAGAGCCACCGATGAAGACAGTATTCCAGTAATGTCCAAAAGAAAATCCCCGAGAAGAAGTAAACTGTCAATGAAGACAACTGAAAGAGAAAGACAAAGAAATAGTATTATTTATGTTGATTCTAACATAATTTTTGTTAGATTCTATAAATGAATCATTTGTTACCTCCTGAAACTCTGATCGATGCCAGCTGTCATAGAATCTTTCACTGATACAGTGAAATATCACGGGCACCCAAAATAATGGTACCAACCACCAAGGGGTTTTTGTACACATTTCTAGGTACCACGGGCTAAATAAACGAAGGGGTCGGTCAACTGGTTTGTGGACCCATTCATCATAGTGAGGGGTGATTTTTGAGATCTGCAAAACCATAGCTTTGTTCCAATCGACTAGGTGCTGTAATGTGTAATAAAATGAATAATTCCATTAATAGAGTTAATTTAATTGTTAGTGTTAAACATTCAAGTGCTTTAAGGTAAAGGTGATTTAAAAACTTCATAACATCTTCTAGATGTCTGAACCGCATTGAATTTATGCTGAAGATATGCAGACTTAAGAAAGACATTAACCAAAGGTCATGACAGGGACATAGCCGGCAATGAGGCAGTAGACGAACTTGCCAGGAAAGGGGCCGAAATCGACCCATCCCAAGGAATCCTATGTATTCAACAACCTCTCAAGAAGAAAATGGATGACAGAAGCTAGCTAATGAAAGGTGCAACTCCCTAACCACCTGTGAGAGTAAGTGTAAATTTGGCCCAGGGACTGGCAAGTACTTTGCTAATCATACCGTCAAATTCGAAAGTGTTATAGGCACGACGACACCTTTAAATTGGTGCTTGACAAGTTCACCCATGTAGTAATAATTGCCAGCCATAAAGATATCGTGACAAATGACTTCCTTTTTCACATAGGACTCTTATCATTCCGGTCCTGCATTACCTCAGAAAGGCGTAAATGTGTTCAAAATCGGATAAAGGAGTGCTTCACTTCCTCTTCCCACAGTTATGGAGTAGGTCAACTGGAGAAGTTTCTCCTAGGAGACTTGTTGCGATTTCAGATTTGAGTATGTAAGCAGTTACTCAGAGATTACAGATATTCAACGTCTGTCTGCCCTGCCCAGTTGCATTCGAAGCTGCCCTTGACTCGGTTAATAATGCCCAAAAGAACATTTTAGGGTATTGAGGCAATGTTTTACATACATTTTTAATTGATTTCTGAGAGTGGAGTCACTGGATTGGATAACGGTTTTTATAAAGCATTATTTCTTTTTGAATTTGAATTTTAACGATTCCAATGCTTTCGATAAAATTCTTTTTAATTTCTAACCGATTGCAAAACTTGACAAGTTTTATTCCTATGCATATATGCAATTGTGAGCTTGTCAGAATACATCAGTCACAATAGTAGACGTCACACGTTCACATCTCTCAGTTGAACTCAGTTTGTTTTACTTCCAACAACAATAAACAGTTGGTTAGATTTACTCATTTTTTAAAATGAGTTCAATTCTGCTGTGTTTTTTAAATGTGTTTTTAACTAAAATTGTTGTAAGCTTGTAATAAAAGAAATAAAGTGTTGAAAATGTTACCGACTTTAAAGGGTGTTTTTCCACATCCAAGTAAGTTGAACATTTAGTTGCCAGAGAAACCACTATTTCATAAACAAACTATTGTTTTATAAATGCAGAAATTCAACATAGGCGTGATTTTCTACGAGAAAATAAGCTTCATTTAAGGGATATACAGAATTCCCATCGTCAGCAAGCACAAGCAGAAGAGCAAAAGAAAATAGAGGAACAACGAAGGCGTCAACGACACAAATCATTGGATTTACGACCAATCCTATCGCAAGCACGACCTGTATCTTGTTGTTCGTGTGAGTGCGGGAGTAGGAGTCAAAAAACAACTTCATCAAGAACGGAGTCGCTCGAAAAATGTATTCCAATGAGAAGAGTTGAGACCTGTAACAGAGAAGTGCAGACTGATGATATTTTTGACGAAGATTTTCTCTACCAGTCCTTGAAGAGGTGTTGTACATAAATATCTAGTCCTTCGTAGATTGATAAGACATTTTTGTTTTATTTTATAGGTGTTCATCTGTAGATAACGAAAAGGAATCGTATACAAACAACGTAAGAAGCTACATAGTTGTACATAGTGTGAATTCATCTTAATACATTTCTCTTTAAAATGTTCAGATTGAAGAAAAGAAGAAAACAAATGACAGCCTGGCCACAGGTTCATCCGACCGTCACTATGATTCCAACGATCATAACTTAAACTTTGAAAACCTGACGATTGAAACAGAAAGACTTCCAGCAACTGCTAATAGCACACAGACAAATACAAAACGAATATCAAGGCGATTACACGAATTGGGCGGTTAGTAGCATTTGCTAAATGTGTTTAATATTTTCTTATATTTGTGTGTTTGCAGATCGATTAGACATTCGTCTACCAAAGTACCTAGAACGAGAAAAACGTGAGAAAGAACTCCAGAAACAAAGGGAACTAATGCGCGATCGGAACTGTCCCGAGGGATATGTGCCACTCTCCGAAGACGATCGCCAATATGCCCTAGAAAAGGCTGAAAGAAGTAATGAAAGGGAATGATTTTTCTAACAATAATAACTCAATCGTGTACAATTTGCAGGATTTAAGGCCCTAATCAATGAACTGAATCGTATGCCAATGACTACGGAAACACTTAGATTACGTAGCCGAAAGGTGAATATCGAACGTGAATTAGTTGAGATAGAGAACGATATTCGTATATTTTCCAAACCGAAGGTCTACGTGAAATCAAACGCGATTTAATAGATTTTGTTAAGACCACAGCAATCTCAACTGTGATCACTTATCTGGACAGTATGAAGCCCAATAAATGTTTGATAAATTTTCAAGGAATTCAAGTGTTATTGCTGAAGATAAATACTAGAGTATAATGCGGGTCTTTTTGATGTTGTGCTAGGGAATATTTATAATGACTTTTAATAGATAAACACATGGTCAACAATGTGATTGAACAGGCACTGCAAAACTGAGTGTGTTTATCTTATCACAGGCGCTCTGGTGCCTGTTTGCGGATCCGTTGTATTGCATGTAATTATAGCACGATATGTTAGTACGGACACTTGTAAGTATTTGGGGCACACGCATATTTCAAGAACTGATAAAATGTAGGAAATGGGAAATTAACGACTATAGTCCCTCTCGAGCCAGAAATAATGTATTGCTGTTGTTTAGAAACTTGTGATCAGTTACTGTGTGAATGACTCTTATTTACATATTTGAACCTACATACTTGTGATTGTTTTATACTAACTTAGAGGATCACTGGCTGCAAGGTTTACGGGTCTATTGTGTAAAACAAAGTTAAATTTGTAGAGGTGGTTTTTGGATAACTTGGGCTGGTGCAATGCGGTCTAACAAATGTGTAGTGCTGTTGATAGGTCTGCAGATTAGGTATGTATGTGAAGTTGATTAACTGGAGCATGTTTTTATTCGGAAAATGCTATGGATCGACATTAATTTGGAGAGTTAATGAAATGGTTACGTATTTCTTTCATAACTGCAGCTACATGTTTGGAGCTACGTTTGTGGTAGTTCCATTTGTCTCCAAAAATTATGTATAGAAGATAACACTGACCAGTTTTGACGTTGATCGTTTGGTTAGAGTTTTTGGAATATGGCAGTTTTTTGAATAGTTTTGCTTTTCACGTGAGGGTAGTCCTGTTTAACTACTAGTACAGCTAGTACATATGGTTCTAAAAGCATCGGCGCTCCGACGACCAGTTTGATGGTCAGTTTTTTAATATTGTATTTATCGCTTATTTAGGTGAGTAACCGATGATTATGAATATTCCGGTATATTATTTGATATGGTCGGAGGAAAGCATGCACGATGAGTGGAACCGCAGTACCGTCTGCCCGATCCACAAAAAAAGAGACCCCTTCAACTGTGCCAACTACCGAGGGATAAGTCTCGTAGACATCGCTTAAAAGATATTCTCTGCCATTTTGTGTGAGCGCCTGAAACCATTTGTGAATAACCCGATATGTCCTTATCCGTGCGGTTTCAGGCCGGCGAAGTCCACCATAGACCAAATCTTCACAATTCGACAGATAGTGGAAAAAATCCAAGAGATGCAGATTGACACCGTGTTTAGAGCTATACAACGCCATGTCTAGTTTTGACAGTCCTGCCAAACTCGTCAGTTTGTGCAGGATGACGATGGAGAGCTCTCGCTGCTCCATCAAGGTCGAAAATTAACTCACCGAGACCTTTAATATCAAAAAAGGTTCTAGGCAAGGCGACGCGCTGTCATTTGATTATTTTAACATCACACTTAAGAAGGTCGTGCAAAACTCACTCGCCAACACAAGATGCACGATCGTCCAAAAGTCCGTACAATTGCTAGCATACGCGGACGACATTGGTCGAACACAGCGAGCCGTCAATGAAGCATTTGCTGGTATTGAAACGGATTCAACCCCTAAGATGGCTAGGCCATGTAGAGTGCATGCACTGCTTCAGCTCGAAGAGTCTTCGACTCCGACCCAGTGGGACAACGCAATAGAGGACACCCACAGTACCGATGGCGCACACAAGTGGAGAAGGACCTCGACCAACTTGGCGAGCGAAATTGCAGGCAGCTGGCTAAAGATCGTGCCAGCTGGAGAAGCTTGTTGACTGAGGTCCAGGTCCACCCTGGCCTGTAGCGCCACTAGAAGAAGAAAAAGGGTCTATATTGCTGTTAGAGGAGGTGTCAATCAGATTGCGAATGTAGTCCCATATTTTCGTTGGGACGGATTTAGGATTAAAATTTAATATAGTAAATAGTCAAACTCTCTAGAGAGGGTACTAGTTCCGTACTATTTCCTGGTGGAGACCTACCACTCATGCCTATCGCTACAGCAAAGCATCTACTGAATCATGAACAGCTTTCTCACATACATCGCCATTCCAAAACAGCTATGGCATACCAAAGATCCAAAAACCTAACGTAGCCTGATAGGAATGACATAACCTCCGAACCATTATCTGTGGCACTATGACATTGTAACACATGCCTCCAGATTAGCCCACCCCTATAACGACTTCTCCCGTAGAAAACGTCACCGAGGCGCCTACTATTGCAACAACCTGACGGAACTAAGTAGCATTAGTACCGGTCATCTCCTCTGCTTTATCAAAAGCGCTTATTCGATTGCAGAATAGGAATAATCAGATCCGCGTGTTAACACAACGGGCATACCCTGGCCTAAGCCACTCCAATCTAACCTAACCTTGCATCTAGTGTTGAAATGAGAAGAGCACCAGAAATACATAGATAATAGGGGTACGAATTTCATGCATGTTTCCAAATCGGATTTCGAAAACGTTTTGTCTAGCTGAATGTACACCGATAGCACAGTACACTTGATTGGCAGTAAGATTCCAAAGCAAGGGTTGGTTGATTGTAATTAATGGACAATTTCTTATGGGTGATGTTGACTTTTTATTCCGCTATATTTATCTAGTTGATGTGGTGTTATGGTTTAAATTGTGTAATGAAGCCTTTAGGTACATAAGGTGCTATTAGTTAAATGCACAGTGATCTTCTTGCATTGAGATGAAGAATGTGTTTGAAAATGTTCTGATTCATCCACGAGGTCATCTGGAAACAGTCAATCCCATCCGTCTCGTTTGATTTTATTGGTTACCTTCCGTGTCGGGTGGGTTTATAAAATGGTTGCTCTTGATCTGATTTTTGGATTACAAATGGTTTTGGTATGTTTATTCTGTAGGTATTTTTAACAAAAAGTGGAAGAAGATGATAAACAATTAGCGCAGATATCAAAAGTTTATAACACTAAACCTGTATGACGTCCGTTCCAATCCACCTGTAGGACTTTCATTATCATGATCTTCTGTGAATTCGTACACATCTGTCACACATTGTGACTTCATTTCAACAACTATTGTTTTTTCGGGAAATATTTACTAAGCTGTGGATATATACGATTCTCTTGGAACAACAATAAGTCCCCGTAACCACATGGTATTCTACTCAACATGCTGCAAAATACCAAATAGGTACATGTATAATCACACCAATCCTTAAAAAACTACATATGCAGCGACAGTACTGCAAACGATTTTTAACCAATTAGCCTTACTTTCTTTGTCTTATAGACATTTTAAAGGTTATTGATGTATATATCCGCACGCATTTCATGTATGCATAAAAAAAGCAAAGGAGTAGAAACTGCACTACACGATGTCGTTAGTGCGAGACTTCGAAGTAGCCTTGCTCTTGAGAAGGCCAAAGTCGAGCAATGCAATCGTTAGTGTAAAAGAATTAGTAACACAACTTCAGGCACCAGCTCTATAAAAGCTATTGCCGCAACCCAACCCAGGATATTTGGTAAAAAATAACCGCCAAAATAACCGCCAGACCTAACTTGACTTATGACTTACTTATACATACTCCTAAAACGAACTCCTACTACTAAACCTAATACGCGGCTCACGCCCGTCTACCCGCATACCTAACCTAACCTAACCTCAATACATTCCTATATTTAGCAAACAAACATTCTGGACGGATCCACAGACCAGGCTAAAAATCATTAAAACAATATACTACCTGAAGCTGTCCACGGAATGCTTAAATGATAAGCTAATTTGCCTAGATATTGTGATAATACACCACCCTCATGGATTTAAAAAAATTATAAAATTATTATGAGGTAAAAAGTAAATATGTCCAAATTACATGCATAATATTTAAGTTTGTATGAGGATTACAAAATACAAAATATTTGGAAAATGTAATCTGCTAGTTACCTGCATATGTACATACATGACTTTATACTCAGTATATCAGACTATAATGATCTTGATAGGCAAACAGTAAATTCTAAAATATGTTATATACCATGTAGTTTGTTATCGAACAAACTTCTGAGAGAGATAACAACTGCCGATAATAGTATCTCAACTTGGATATGGTAGAAATAACCTTGTTATTTAAGAAATATATGTCATGTTGGTTTACTCTAATCGTAATCCATGTAACTTTATCGGCTCAATTCAATTTATTTCTGTAAGATTAAGTTGCTGTGGCTAGATGACATTTATTAGAAACGAAAGTTCATTCCATATAAGGAGTATCATTAAAACATTTCACCCTTTCTCTATATAATATATAGATGCAATATCTTATTTTTCCGTGCAAATGCATATTTTTGACAAAATTAATCATGAAATTTATAGAAAAAACATTGCTTTCACTGAAATGCACACGCATCAACTTTTAATTCCGTTAAGATATTTTTTTTTGAAAAGGAAAATGTTTGCCATTGTATAAAGGTGCAAGACTGGTAAAACATCCGTGAACATACGTGAATTAAATGCGTGTATAAAGTCTCAATAATCCTTGTTGTTAAGTATCTTCAAATACCTCACAATTTACATCCCATTTATGTAAACAGAACAGATAAATATGTATCTCAGTAATCGCAAGATTTGACCATAACACAAACCGTCGGCGTATCGACCTATTTCCCTTAAAATATTTCTTTTAGATAATAATAATCTTTATAAGGTTTTGTTACAGTAGCGCCAAATACATGTAGAGTAGAACGCCACAAATAAATTCTGAGCAGAGAATCGAATACAATTGAAATTACATGTACATATAGTTATGTTTGCAAAAAAAGGTAACAATTTTCTGCAATCGTGATTGAAATGTGTATCTAAAAGCAAGATACATACGAAAGCGAACAGAAATCGAGAATAAGATTAGACAGAATCGCAGTATGTAAGCCCTGTAAAGCGTATATCAAAATACCGAATTAGGCGTAACGTACACCTTTGACAGAAAACCAAAATAATTAACAATTGTGACGTGAAAGAGTGTCACAGTTTGCAGTTTGCGTCGGTTTCCTTTTAGTATTGACATACCGAACTAAGTATCACCCAGTATTTAAACTAAATTATCACTTTTTTCTTAATATAAATAAACTTACCTCCATACTATCATCCAATTTCAGGTTTAATGAATTATTATTTGTGTCGTTGGGTAGTTTCTTGCCATTTCTTATAATTATATCATCTTTGATTTTATACTCCTTCATCAGATACATTGCTGCATCCGAATGTGGTGGAGCTTTCATAAATCTCTCCGTCATATCATTTCCACTAAGGCCCTTCAGTGTGTTTATTCCTCCGGGATGATTTTTTAAAAACCGTGATATGTTGTAGTAATTTTGTTTGTATTTTATAATAAATTCGTTTTTGTCTCTGCTATCTGACGTCATTTTGAATGCACTGTTGTTCACGGATATGTATGAAAACTGAAATAAGAAAAAAATAAATGTATTTCTATCTAACATTATATTACCCCCTAAAGGGTGTCTCAAAATGCAGGCCTTGTATGTTCATAAAGTGTTACAGATTATACATTTTCATATTCAGCGATCGGGAATGTGCATCCAGATGAATATTGGGCTCAGATAATCCTTCAGAGTTGTATTGGAAATCGTTAAAAAACATATAAATTTACAAAATGTTACTGTTTGGATTTGTTCCATTATCGGAAAATTATCAAGAAATGACAAGCTTCAAAGGATCAATTGAGCAGCTTTACAGACTAAAACCGCTTTTTTTATTGTTATAACTAAAAAGCAACTATTATGGACGTACGTGGACTCGGCAATGGAACGAATACACTGTGGTCATAATGATTGCTTCGCTCACAGCCGCTGGTTTCGATCACTTACTAATTCGATCATTATGGCATATGCAATATAAACATTAATTGATTTGCTGATGACCCTGATGAATAATGGATAGCTAAAAATGTTGTACTACACTAACTGACAATAAGTTTTCCCTTGTCTTTTTTCTTTTCCTCACATATATTTTATGTAATCTGCTGCAAAATGAGTGTTCTTAATTTGTTAATGTTTCAAATCGCTGTACAGTAAGAATATTAAATTCTTGTAAAAGTTTAGTGTATTAAGGCAGACATAATAATAACCCTTTCGGACCTTCAAACAAGTGCAAATGTACAATATAAGAATTCAATTCATACAAATTAATAGGAGTTAACGTTAGGAATTCAGAATTATTACAGTTATTCTAAGGCATTGTCAAATCTGTGAATGTTAAGTTTCCCATAAGGGTAAAGTTATCCCTTATACAAATTCTAGTCGATAGACCAAGTTGTTTTCTTTTCTATCCAGAATATTGTTGACTTTTCCACAGCTCTTCACTTGAAAGCAGACTATTTAGAAAAACCATACAACTTCTTTAACTGCTCATTGAGGAAGAGATAAAGTAACTTTTTTTTGTAAGGATAATCAACCACAATGTCACAATCTCTTCAAAATGTTCAATAAAACAAAGTAACAACACAGCAACCCACACAAAATTAGAATATGCAATGTCGTGACACTAGTGCATGTAACATCTTGCCACTCGGCTTTTGTTGAAAATTCTAGTAGTGAAAAGAACCTCATAATTTAATGGTAATTCATGTCTGTTTACTTTAACTCCTTACGCAAATTCCAGGCACTTAGGAGACGCAATCCCGATTCACTTCAGTATTTAAAAAAAAAATAATGGAGGAAATGTAAAGAATGGAGAGGGATTGTAAACACTTTCCTACATAAATTGTTTTCAAAAGTTACACAAATTTTAAGTTAAATACATTTCACTTTCTGAAAGAAAACGGTTGAAAACAGTTCCCACCGACCCTTCAACATCAGTGTCAATGCTAATCTAATAAATTAGCCGATTAACAGCTCCATATTCCGAATTATAATTTAAGTTTGATAATTAAATATCAAAATAAATTGTATCTACAAGTCTATATAATCATAATCAGCAAATTCCTTGCATGGTGCTACGACGTTAATGGCTATTACAATACCGCCACAGTTGTATTCCCACGCATAGATCCGTATGGTATTCCTCAAGTTTGTTATTTACTTAATGTAATACACTTTGTCATTCACTCAAAAGAATCACTTTCCCGTAAAACCATTCATTGACCTCCTTAATTTAATTGATGATTGATTGAACCTTTTTCTAATTTTCGGTTCCAGCAATCAATGTTATTACTAAAATTATCCATGTCCTTCGAACTAACGATGGATTCAGCCTGCTATTACACGTTTGCGGACATTGAAAAATGCACGTCTTCGCGGCAAAGACATTTCTAAAACTTATTTTTTTCACTTACAATTTCACTAGGGGCACGAACTTTAAGGATACATGGATTCACAAGGAACAGATCAGCAATACGTTCTGTTTGTCTTTGATTCAACTTTAATAACAACGTGAACTGGCATACCACTCGATCCGCGTTCAAAGAGAGTTGCCTATAAACTAGTTACGCAGCTGACGAGATACAACCTAGCCAACTAGCTTATCAGAGTTTATCAGTTATGACTGATATCATCATTCTTCATAGTTGTTGTGCCCAATTTATTATACCGAATCAGAACTTCGTTTCAGCCGAGGGTGGAAGGCATATTTGGGTGCGTCACTACTCACTACTATTATGTATATATATTCTGTTTTTGTTGCTGTGTCAGTCGGCCATCAGAGTAAGTGAATGTGGAGACGCTCGTGTGATACTATGTCTGCTATACAGGTGTACTGTATTGCAAACCTATGAATCATTGATTGGATTCCACGCCATTAATCGGCCTGTAGGCCGGTCTATGGATGTTCTTCCGTTGGGGATGATATGCGAGCGTAGCTAGTTCAAGGACTTTGTGGCTATATTGCTGGTTGTTTTTGCGTGTGAAGTTTCTGTGTGTGTAGTCTTTTTGATTTAAAATACTTACTATTTTTTGCTTTCTTAATATAAAGGCAGTTTGTTAACCTTTTTTATTATTCTATTGTGTTATTGAAGTTAGAATTCCACGCCTTGCAGGCAAAGCATTGATGGACAACACAGACCAAAAAATTAAGTTAGCTAATTTATTGGCAATCAACCCATGACAGCGGAGTGTTTTAATATGTCCAAGTCACACAAAGACGTCCAGTTATGTGGCAGGGTGGAGGAATGCCTTGGTTGAACCTTAGCAATTCTCGATTGGCCTATATAATGAGTATAATTAATACTTTTACATGCAAACATAAATACCTGTTAGTATTTGTAGATGAAAGATACTCACACATATTGGTTCTTAAAACCAAAGAGCTTGGAGTATTTTGTTAAGGCAACATGGATGAATGGTTATGCTTACAGACGTTGGACCAATCAATGATGATGAGAGGACATGGAGCAATTCAAAGCCAGGTATTATTGCTATAAATACATGTGTCTACAATGGAAAAAATACCCGTTTTTCCCGACACCCTCGCAAAATGTTTTCTACCAATTCCCTTACATGTGTGTTTGTATATTTTGATTGGAACTGAGGTTTTTTATGAATTAGTCTTTATTTTTTTGGACGAATATTTGTAAGTACAGACAAGTAAAGTGTCTGATTTCTTGAATATGCTTCATATTTTTTTGCGCTGTTTGAATTAATGACTTACCTTCTATATCTATACCATCTATATCTATATACAAAAAAACTTCATATTCTGTGTGTCATAAGTGTTCTCGAAAACGATTCATTCTTTCGGCAAAATTCTTTTTGTGTTTGATAGGAGATGGCAATACGATGGTTTGTAACTATATGACATGTTTCTATGTGTATTATTTTTTGTTTTGAAACGCGTTGGAAAATAAACATACATATCAAACCTATTGGAAAAAAAATAGTGCTTTTCACATATGTGTATGACACGCTCCAGAACGATAACCAATATAAAAACAAACATACATACATGAAACAATTATGGGTGTAGTTAATGATGTAAGGGATGGATTTTACTTTTAGGATGCTGCAGGAGGAACAGGCACAACATTTTAATATTATTGTTTTTAGCTACAATATGTACTCAATACAGAATTGAACTAGCGCTATACTAGATATCAATCTCCTGGTATTGCAACAACATTTTTGGAAGGTGGTTGAACTTCACATTTCGCACTGAAACTGTCATTGAATGTGCAAATCAATGAAACACCAACATGTAATATAATATCGAAAACATCTGGGATGGTCAAAGTTTTGCGGCTGCTCTCATGGTGTAGGATGAAGCCACTACAGTTCATAAAAAATCAGTTGAAACTTTGGAAAGAATCCTGAAAGATTTGATTTTGTTGTCAGCAGATTTTCGACAAACTTTGCCTGTTATACAAAGATCAACTCCCGCAGATGAAATTAAAGCTTGCTTGAAGTCATCGTATTTGTGGATACATGTGAAGATATTTTCTCTTGCAACAAATATTCATGTTGAATTGCAAAATGATGTATCAGATGTTGAATTTTCAAAGAAACAAAAAATGGATGCTAAGTTGGCGCTGCTGTCGATATTTTGTTTAATATTCGATTTTTCCCCATTTTTTGTTGATTTATCTCAATTTTTCTGCACTCTCATCAAACAGATCTAAATTGCCTGGCGAAGCGAGCGGTGTTGAAGCTAGTTATAAATATAATGCACCAGGCATAGGCATTCTACTACTGACGGACATGGACAACGATTTTCGGTTTTGTGCGTGGAATGTGAGGTCCCTTCCCAGACCACGTGCAGCCGATGAACTTGCGGTGGCTTTAGAAGGACCGGGCAAAAAGATGATACAAAACTGCGACGTATTGCTACAGAGAGCGAAGGCAGCGCTTTTTCGGATTTGGTGTTCAGGCTACATTCGCCAACATCAGCCTAATCTTCGTTCACGCCCCAAAGGAGGATAAAGATGACGATAGCAAGGATGACTTTCTTGATCTCCTAGAAAAATGCCTTAGCTGTGACACTAGAGCGTTTTAGGAGATTTCAACGTGAAGCTGGGTTCGATATCTATGCTAAAATCATCGGAAAGCACAGCCTGCATGTCAACATATCCGAAAACGTCCAAAAATTCCAAGTTGGCAAAGTAAGAACACGGATAGCGATAGGACAACCGAGTAGAGCAAGAACACAGCAGTTTGACGTCGGAAAGCTACAATCGCAATCGACCGCTAGGAACTTTGCCAATCGAGTCTCCCTGTAGCTTTCAGAAAGTCCAAAACTGCCTCGCGAAACAATCAACGAAAAATGGAAATGTTGTCAAAACGCCATCAGAGAAGCTGCCACTGATGTGCTGTGTTTTTAAACGCCGCCTAGAAACGGATGAGAGCAGTTCGTGAGCTCTACGAACTTAAAAGAAGAGCACCGGCTTTTCAGAAGGAAAATGAAAGAGCGTCCAGCACGCGATCGGGGAAATGGAGAGAAAAGCAAGAATGATGTCCCAAATTTCTACCAAAGGATAAACAACCTATCCTATTTAAATTTCGGACAGAAGCGTATCGGGACTTAGACGGACAACTCGTAGTAGAATCACAGTCGATACTGAGAATCTGTAAAGATCACTTCTTTAGACTGTTAAACGGCTATGAAGACACCAATACCGCAGTCAGGCAGAATGCTCCACTCCACACAATGGACGATGAGACAAGAGAATTCCGTCCACCGACCTAGACGAAGTCAAGATAGCGATGCCGAGACTAAAGTCGAATAAAGCCGCCGGATTGTCTGCAGAACTCTTCAAGGCACCTGGAGATGATTTGGTAGGGCTCATGCACCACGTCTGGAAGATATGATTGGAGGAAAGCTTGCCCTATGATTGGAATCTCAGTACCGTTTACCCGATCCACAAAAAAGGAAACACATTTATCTGAGCGAACTACGAGGGATAAGTCTCCTAAACAGCTCTTATAAGATATTCTTTGCCGTTTTGTGTGTGAGCCCACCTGAAACAATTCGTGAATAACCTAATAAATCTTTATCAGTGCGGAAGTCCACCGTCGGTCAAATCTTCACACTACGGATCCTGGAAAAACTCCAGAAATGCAGATCGAAAGTCACCACCTATTCGTCAACTTCAAGACGCATATGACATCGTTCGTAGATACCAGCTATACAACGCCATGTCTAGTTCTGACATTCATGCCAAACTTGTAAGGTTGTGCAAGGTAACGATGTGGAATTATTGCAGCTTCATCAAGGTTGGTAAAGAACTCACAGAGAGCTTCAATGTCAAAAAAAAAATTAAAAATGTTTGACAAGGCGACGCGATGTCATGTGACTTCTTCAACAACGCAGACCAACTCCACCCAATCGCTCTTTTTGTTGTGCTCAAGAGGTAACTGAGTAGTAGAGGCCTCTTTCGAAGGATCAAGCCGGCATTATATAACACCTTGATCATCCCTTTGGTTAAACTATGCTGCGGAAGTATGGACAATCTCAAGAGCAGATGCAGAGCCCTTGCTATTTTCATGAGAAAAGTTTTACGTTCAACCTTTGGTCCTGTTTGCGTTGATGGTATTGGGAAAAGAAGATTCAACCACGAATTGTACGGGCTGTACAATGACATTAGTTTAGCCAGACGTCTACGGATTCAAAGCCTAAAATGGCTAGACCATTAAGAGCACATGGACAACACTCCTTCAGATACATAAAGAAAAGAAAGTGTTCGGTAGAAGAAAACCATTATTTTCTTTAATTCCTAAAAACGTCATATTTTTTGTTATTGTGTGCTTAAGGCTGTTGGTTGAGGTCCAGGTCCACCCCGTATTGTAGCGCCAAATAAAGAAGAATATGCATTAACGCATTAATGCATAAAGGAGATGATACAACGAAGACTCCATCAGTCCAAATGTTTTATTTGAAAAAAAAGTTGTAGACTAAACATTTTTGATACGCTTGGAAATTTGAATTAGTTTCTCAAAATTTAAAAACCTTTGTGTATGGAATTCGACGCACTCCTCTCCTTTAACAACGCCGGCTTGACTTAATGCCGCCCCATAAAAGAATGTCTGGAGGTGTTAGATCACACGATCTAAGCGGACGAATAGACGATGCTGTTTAGTTTAACATGCGCTCACTAAAGATGATTTTGCGAATCATACCCCATTTATAAACCCCAAATCGAGAACGTACGTCGCTTCATATGATCGAGTAGCTTTAGTTATTAAGTTGATAAAAATAAATTTAGCATAGTGTGGTCTTGGCGATGCCTGATTTATTATTCGGCAATATTCTATGCACTTTGACCAACCCGTTGTTTCACTGGCACGGGAACATCTAGCAGCGAAAATCCAGATTCAAATTTCTTCACTAGACTGTGAATTGCTGTTTACTAAGATGACTACGATCAAAACTTGGCGTTAACGGTGTTACAGTTGTTATCACCAATTCGGAAATTTTGGTAATAAATTATAATTATTAATAAATAAATTTCAGTTTCAGTATACATCATTTATTCATGCAGAATTTGCATATTCTCCACATTCCATATTTTGTTCTTCATACATATGCGTCTAGTTTCGCGAACAAACCTTGTGTCTTTCTGCTTGTCACATCCTCTACAGCTCCTAGATTTATGAAGTGTTTGATATAATGTTTAGGAGTATTTATGTATGTGTATGAAATATTTAAAATAGAAGAGTATTTGACGTAGTTCCTTTAAAAAGCAAATTTGGGGAGAATTCGAAAATTTTACTGTGGCACTTCCACCCTTCAGCCTACAAGCTACAAGCTCAAATACTGTTAGCCAGAGTATAGCGATGAAATAGATCCATTCGCGATAGTACCTTATTTTTACGGAAGCCACAACTGACGAGTGTAACTCTCTCATATGCCATCATTTTTTCCCATCAGATGAAATGATGACAATTATTGTATGACGCGTTCACAAAAATTGAATCATAAAATAATCGTGGTGCACATGGTGGAAATATATATGGTTTCATATTCATGCACACACGTGATTATATGTAAACTTCTAGATAAGCTTGCGCTTTAATAGAATCATATGAATTTTACAAGTTTCAAATTATTTTATTGTTGCAATTTTGTGATATCTTTGTATCAAAGATTAAGAAAACTAAAAAAATAATGTTTCGCTTATTCCACACTCTCCATAATTTGAGATAAAAAGAAAACCTCTTTGACTACGTGACTGTTTAAGTGATCGCAACTTGGTGCGGCTCCGTCCATAAAAATTCAGGTGTATGTAACTATATTTAATTTTATTTTTCATTTGGAATATGTTCACCGCATTTGCTTCCTGCATGCGAAATATGCATTCGAATTAAATATTTGTTGTCTACCTTTCATTGGTGCTTGCATAATGACATACACCCATTTTATACTTCTTCAAATATATACTGCAATACATTGGGGTTCTTAGATTCCGGCAGATGTGTACATACTTAGTAATTTCAATAACCAGACTCAAACAAATATGCGCTTATCTACTACTATGAATAATATGAAAACGGTAGGGCTTTGTGTGGTTTCGTTTCGTTGTGATTAATATTTTGTTTTCTAATAACCCTATAATGTTTTTTATTGATTGATAGCTGATATCAAGAAAGATAAGCGATAAAATGTGAGTAGTTAGACATTTTTGGATTTGAATTATTTATGTGGGTCTATCAGTTGGTATTTTTCTGGCAGGTTATTCGTCACTTGCCGCGTGGAGTATGAGTAATTTTTAGTCGAGTGGGTATACATACAAAACAAACTAGATTGCTTCGTTCAAGTCAAGTGACCTGCAATGAATCAGAAGTGTCATTAGTTAATTGGCACGATAATACTCACAGTTTGTAACGAAAGGTAATGTAATGTACGCAACTGAAGATTGGATTATCCTTGAATGGAACATAAGGTTGATCGAATATATCAATGCAAATGAACTCATATCTCATTTGATCGATTAATCATTGGTTCAGAAAATGAAAGCCGATCGAATCTTTTGCAACAAGTATAAAAATGGTTATCGTTAATCAAACACTATTGTAATTGATATATTTTTATTGAATTATTGAGAAAATAACTGAATCTAATATCTGTAGAATTGTAGGCGGCATAAAACAGCAGTGTGCCTTGCAAACTCGATAAACGATTTGCAATCCGAATGGATGCTCTTACGGCTTCGGATCACTTGAATCAAGATGTTGGGTTGGGTGTTTTTCTACCGTGAGATCTTCTTTGACTCCTAAAACCATTCGAATTAATTTATATATCATAGGAGGTTTTTCAGTTCTGCACCGCTCAAATCATCCAGCTCTTCGAAGAAGTGAAACTGCTTTATTTTCTAGGACTGAGCATTCGCAGAGCAGATGTTGGACAGATTATTTTTCTTCTTCATCTCTACAGCTCTTGCAAAAGTCGTTCTGGGGTATGTTCAGTCGCTAGGTCGATAAGGACTCCTATTAGCATTCGGACTTACTTGCGACTAAAGCTGATCAGTGATGTTAGTCTCATTTTGCTCCATCTGCTGTTGCTCCGATTTCCAGACCAAGCTATCGAGTTCTGGCTCTGTCCAAACTTCGTTTTCCAGCTTTATTACTAGATTTTATTATTAGATCCATTCCAGCTCAGATACATACATTTTTCTCAAGACAGTTTGCTTCTGTCAATCCGTTACGCTTGTGTTTATTGCGCATTCAGTGCAATACTTTGGTTATTTGAAATTCAGCACACATTAACCTATTTCGACGCTAAAACCGTTCTTCGTTTAATTGACATCAATGGGACATGACCCAGAATCAAATACGAGAAGCATAATCCATTCTCCACAATTGCTTCCTATAAATAAGACGAGTGTAGAATTTTATTTTCAGGAGTTTTCGGTGCTCGATGCTAGCATAGGCTGCTTCGATTTGGGTGGGGGGACCAAAGACAGACGAAAGAGAAGCTGTGTAAAATCAGTGGATTAAGAGATCAATTCTAGACGATCAAGCGTGCTTTCTTGCTGGAAAGCTGTCCATCTGTAAAATGTGAAGGGAAACCAGATCGGCAGCATCATCATTACATTAAAGAAATCACATCATCAATATCCCTTTAGCAAGATAGATGAAACAACGCAATTAACGGAAAATTGACTCCCTAAGTTTATTCAGATTATTGAGGCTTGCAAAGTAATACATAATGAAACGTAATTCAAACTACATCGTCTCGACGCAGACATGATAAGTTCCTCAAGTCAAGTGAGGATTAATACATATTACGCGAAACACAATTGGTGGCTGAGAAAGAATTACAAATTCTGTGTTGTATGCCGAATTTATGCACTTTCTATGTTATATTTCAAATTTCGTTTTAAAGCTTGTTTCGGGCTTTGGCACACCTCTGAACTAGAACTCGGTCGATCTAAACTGCCCTATAATACATCAAAGAGCACATCATCCCCCAATAACTTATTTCTAATGCCCTCAATCATAATCCATTTACCTCAACACTGGGAAAAGCTCATTTATAATATTCCTGTCCAACAAATAAAGTCATTAATTACAAACCTAATGACAGGTTTTTCATTGGTTAACGGCATACAGTTTTTCTTTTCAATCAAAATCTAATTCGTTTTGACAGAGCTTTATAAAACTTGATGGCTGGAATATATAAGCACTTAACCAACAAATTGGAGCTCTACGAATAATTTAACCTACTATTCCTTTGCGTCTTTAGTTTTTCATCACCTACATCATCATATCGAAAACGAGTTATCACTTAGTAATTAGACAAATAAAAAATATACAACTAGCACCAAATGTAATTATCCAGCGTAAAATGTATATCAGCCTCTTCTGCTGTTTGGGTGGTGATGAGTACAGCTTCATCAATACAGCCCACCTGGATAGACGGTTCACCTTCTTAAGGCAATTCGTAACTATAGGGAAAGAATTAAAGTAGTTGCGTATGCGTACCGTAATCAGTGAGATCATGGACCTGGGCTACAAGCAGCGCTTGGGGGCTCATTGTGAAGACTAAATAAACCTATGCAAAGTATGCATTTTATTCACACACAAGAAAGAGCGAAAAGAAGCGACAATAAAAAATCCCTCCAATAAATTGAGTAAAACGCGAAGAAATAAAATCTGCACGTTTTGCTGAGAGCCATTAGGGAAGCGTGCTGTTGATTTAAATCTCATCCAAATACAAAGCCAGTGCAAATAATAGATATATTTTATTATTGCCAATGATCCATACAGAACACGAATTTACATTACCAAAAACAACCCAATATCCAGCAAAATATCGGGATCTCTGTACAGATTATACGAATTATCTCCTCCTATCCTCCACTAGGTTTTCATTCTGATGAAATTAAGTGTGAAAAATGTGATATTCGACCGATTATTATTAAAGAATTCCATATTAACACACATTTCCAATGAAATGAATCGATTTGGAAAAGTATTATGCCATTTTGCCGTTCATAAATAAAGATTGCACCCAAAATCAAAGGCCAAGGAAATAATACATTCTTGTATAAAGATCGATTTTCGTTGGCATGGTAACTTCCCGCATAAATTATCAGACTGTTGCACTCAAAGAAAATAAAATGAGTATAGGGTAGGTGCACCCGGCCAGTCACTAGTGTTCGGTCACTTTCTATATTATTTACATGACAAATAAATTGTGACAACAATTTCAGGGTAATTTGATATTTTGAAATTTTTTGAAAAAAAAGTGTTATTCTGTGAAGTTTGGGCGAGCACAAGAAGTGCTAATAAAAGTAATAAAAGAAGTTAGTATCAGTGTTTTTTGTAAGTTCACAAAATGGTTTTATATATCAAACTTAATTTTTTCGTTGCTCAGGACTGTTTTGTTAAGACTTATAATATCATAGATACATCTACATAGATATATCTTGTGGTCATAATAAATATACCATATCTATTTTCTTTGAAAGTCAGACAGTCAGTCATGACCTAATAACATAAAATTAGTACAGGAATTTCACAATGAGCTTGCTGCAGTCGCGGAAATGTTCAAAATAGTAACCATAATCTGGATTTCAGGGCATAGAAACGCTTTTGGCAACGAGAAAACCGAAGAACTGGGCAAATATGGAGCTACTGGAACTATGGATGTATACATTCCACTTGGGCTATCACATTTCTTGAAAATGGCTATCCATTGGTTAACTACTAAATAATATCTAGGAAACAAGTGCAGATTAGGGAAAATGCTTGCGTTTCATTTCCGGGCTTCTCTACCGAATTTGACGTGTGGTAATACACTGCTTCTTCGTTTGCATTTTCTGATGTGATGCGCTGGCGGTTACCACTTGGCGTGCGAGAACGCAAGTTTCTGAATATCGTTCAGCATAGTGGTGAGATGCTTAATCGTTGCACCCACAGCGTCCGTAAAAATGCGTCCTGAATGTTGTTCCCGGACAGGGTGCGCATTCTGCGAAGAATTTGTGATTGTTTCTGATCGCCTAATGCCAGATAGCAAAACAACTTTTTAGTTCGCTTGAAGACCGACTCTGTGAAGATGTTAATAATCCGGCCTTTGATCGTCTGATACTTATCTTGTCCTGGAGGATTCTTATCAATGTCGATGACTTGGTCGAGTGTAGAACAGCTCGTTAAACAATTTGGTATACTTGAAGTTGTTACCTATGGACACGATGCATGTGACAGACTCTATGTAACGCATTTTTACAACACTGAGCGAAGGAATCAATTTAAAATTCACATGCTGTTCGTTTTTCTAATTGCATACACACATTGATTTCCTATGTATGTATCGATGCGCCGACTAAAACTGAAGCAGTTCAATAAAAGCGTTCATAGCAGAAATAAATGAGCCAGGACCTATGCAACTTCGTCTGTGCTATTGCGAACAGCTGATTCCCTTCCTCCTTCGATTTTAAATTTTAAAAATAGTAAGGAAGGGTAAGCGAACGATGAACAACATGTTCATTAAGTCGATTCAATAAGCTCCCATTTGTGGGAGTTACTGCCTGAAGCATTAGGGTGAAAATAATGAATATGTTTATATATTATGTATTTTTGTAAATAATCCCGTCAGAAATGATTAAGGCAATGGGTAAAGAGGGAGTTTTATGGCTCTCTCGTTTCATTAAGCAGTCAATGCACTCTGCAAGTTAGTGGAGTCCCATTGAAGCAAGTCGATAAGTTTAAGTATCTCGGGGTTTTTTCACGAATAAAGGGAGGAGTAATTCTGAGCTTTCCTGTAGAAACAATTTAGAAACAGGTTAGAAAGATCGGTAATCAGGGTGATCGAATTTGGTGTCAAAGCCAAGTTAGCGGTAACCTATGGTTATGAAATTTGGGCAATGACCGAAATAATAAGATGCCTAGATTAGATTTCTGCGTGATGATGTGGGAGTTACTCGTCGTAATAGGGTGAGAAACACGGGAGTGCGTGAGGAACTCAAAGTTGAGCACCTGCTACTTCGAATGGAAAGGGTATATACGAACCTGCGAGCTAAGTCGAAGTTGAAGTATGGAAATGGGTATATACATGTAACCTAATAATAATAATAAAATTTCAATCACCCCAAATAAACAGCTTCTTTGATAAACAAAAGCTCATTATTTGTTATCCCTTATACATATAACTTGCGAGTTAAGTCGAAGTTGAAGTACAGAAATAGGAATAGAAATTAATTTTCAATTTTGACAATAACTATTATGAATAGTTATATTTGTAATATCTAGCCATTAATCTTAACAAATTTTATACATAATTTGTTTACAGAATTACAAGATTTATACAAGATTTTTAGAGACATGGAAACTGATTAATGTGTAAGCTGTGACTTCAACTTCCGAAAAACCTTCGTATAACAATACGTGATGGTGGGCGAATTCAGGAATATGTGGTCACCGTGGTGATCTGTGGCATCTATGTAGCAAACTGAGCAAAACGCAACGACAAGTCAGTTCGTAGTCCGTTACTTGGGAGTCTCCAATTGAGCATCTGTTAGCTAAGCAAGCACAAACGCAACTGACACAAATATCACACACATCGAGGGATGCAACTGTTGCAGCGATTAGTAATAGCGACATATACACCACAGTTCACGCAGATCTGTTGCTGGTATAAAGGAAATCAAACATCTACTCCTCATCAAAAGGTATCTGTCGATGCTCACCACCTATCTTGACAAATGGAAAATAAGATCCAAAGAAAGGAAAACCCAAGTACTGGTGATTAAAGGCCACAATAATGACTGTACAAGGAACACCCTGCAGCACAACACAACAATCCGGATAATACTAAACAACGAATCTGTATGGCCAGGCAAGAAAGTACCTAATTTCACCAGAACCTTCTCCTTCGGAAAAAGTGTCTCCTACCGCATACTCAACAAAGATAAGGAAGATTCAATACAAACAGATAATAAGACCTGACATACGCTTGTCCAGCTCCTTGAGCGAAGATGCTTCAGGACCATAACTAACCGAGATGTATCGAATCGACAGATACCATCAACTTTAGCAACTTTAGCAACAACGAACTGTCCGTAAGACGACCAGATGCTAGTGACATCTTGCTCACTACAAGCCACATCAGAAGCTTACTAATCATCATCATCATCATCTTCCGACCCGCATGATCCACTAAAGAGGTCGCGGGGGTAAACCACGCACGAGAGATCTCCAGGCAACTCGATCCTCAGCCATCGACTCTAACTCATCAGGAGCTATGCCCAAGCGTAACCCGGCGAGTTTTTGGACTTGGTCCAACCACCTCGCCCTGGGTCTGTCAAGCGGTCGCCTACCTGATGGAATCGCATTCAACGCCCGCCTCGGAAGTCGTAATGATGGGGACATTCGTGCCACGGGACCAAACCACCGAAGCATAGCCCTTTCCGTTCGAAGAAGCAGCTGCTCAATGTTGAGTTCCTCGCGCACTGCCGTCTTTCACACCCTATCCCGGCGAGTAATGCCCACAACAGCACGAAGAAATCTCATCTCAGCAGCTTACACTCGCGATCTTATTCTTTCGGTCATTACCCAAATTTCATGACCATAGGTGAGAGTTGGAACAAATACTGAGTTGAAAACCGCTAACTTGGCTTTGACACCAAGCTCGACCTTTCTGATTACAGAACTACCAAGCTGTGGCAAAACTGACCCAGCTTGACCAGTCCTACAGGAAAGCTCAGCATTACTCCTTCCATCACTCGTGAAAAAGTCCCCGAGATACTTAAACTTCAATGGGACTCCACTAACATGCAGAGTGCATTGAACAGGCGTTCTGGAAATGACCATAACCTCCGATTTGTCCACGTTAACCCTCATTCCAGCATCAGCACATACGGCCACAAACCTAGCGAGTGCTTATGAATACAAAAAAAATATCTAGAGAAATGTCAGACAATGCATGTTAGATATATTAACAATTTTCAATATGTGTCAATTTATGAAAATGTTTGGTTTAATAAAGAAAATGCATTTTGTAAGCACTGTAGCACTGTAGAACATAAGAAAAACACCAAAACCGTATTCTATTTGATAAATGCTAAATAGAACAATGTACAAATTGGATTTGTGTATATGGAAATAGTTAATTTTAATAAAATTCATACTGGCGATAATACAAATCAGAAAATTCCGTGTTTATACTGAGAGCTCAACGTCCATTAGCAGAAAATGATTTGGTACCTTATACCGAAAGTATTACACAAGGATACAGTGCTGCATGCGTTTTCATAGAGTTCAGATCGCTATTGTAGTTTGACTTAGTTGGGTCGAGCCAACATGATCACGTTAACTTCCTTACAATAAATTATGAAAAATAGCAAAGGGATTCCAGTTTTAAATATAGACTATGTTTCCCAACCGCCTCCGTGGCGCAATTGGTTAGCGCGTTCGGCTGTTAACCGAAAGGTTGGTGGTTCGAGTCCACCCGGGGGCGAATTGCTTTTTTTTCTTCATCATTCTTCGTGGAATTTTTTGAGATTGTGCTCATCTCTGGAATCCACAAGTACCATATTTTATATAAGATAAAGGGGTAAGTTTGAAGTGTTATACTTTCAGTTTTCGTTGCAAGCACAGCTGTTATCCCTTTTTTGAATATAAACGTGGAGCCCACACGTTTCGTAATACAAGTAAGTCACAAATAATAGCAATTTCAAGCAGGTTTGGACTCTCATTTTTATAATACACTCTTAGTAAAGGTTTCTGACTACCCATACAATGAGTTATCATTACGCGATCGCAAAGAGATTGGTGCAATTTGGTTTTAAACAGCTGACGACTTAGAACTATGTAACTATGCCTTTTCGAAATTACTCATTTATCCTCGTCTACAGTGACTTTGAAATTAAACACTTATTTTTCGCTGCTATTTCTGCAATGAATCCGTACAATTTTGTTAGGTATCGTTTGACAAATGTCATTGAACACGGTAATGCCAACTTCGTTCATCTGTTTTCAGATACGGATACTTATTAATCCACTCTCGTGTGCCCTATACTAAAAGAGATTAAAAGAGACAGGTTGTGGCAAAATGTACTATTGTACTGAGGTGTTCTATCTCTTTGCTTACGTTCCTCAAATTCAATGACGCGACCGGGCTTCGGGTAAAATTTGACGCATTACTATATTTTCAGGGTTTATATTGGATTATATTTGATTATTTCGTGCTGGTAGGTTTCGTAATTTCATAATTTAGATGTTTTAATGAAAATTAAAGAAAATTTATTGCAACTTCATGTTTTTCATAGATATACATTTTAATGTTATTCACACTGTAACTTTTATTCGATAATACAATATAATACATTTTTTTATTCAATATCAAAAGGAAAAATAACTGTTATTCATTACAATTTGTACATAAACCGATAATTTTAGAACACTGGTTACTTATATATTTATTACAAAAGTTACAAACTAGTCAACACAAACTAAAGTCCATTCTTCATATATGCATATATCCTCAATGTTGGTAATTTGGGTGTGCATGTGTGGTATATCAATATAGTATGTAGCAAAGGAGGTGAACAAAAATAGTTCAAAACTGAAAATTTCATCCTCTGTAATTTGCGAGCAAGAATAACGTCTCAATCCTGGTTCCAAGCTTATAATATTTTCCTTCGAGGCTCTTCCGGCTCTGTTTTCAAGGGATTTTTTTTATAGGAATAAGTATACAAAGTTAGATGCATAGACATGTATTTCACCATCACCTCTCACATCACCATCATATTTCAAATCACTGTTAGATGAATCTTCGAATTCAGAGCATGATTCTTCTTCATCCGAAAATACGGACAACTTTCACTATCACTCACCACTATGTAATTCTATGTTGTTAAATTGAATTTTTATGTATTTGCACTAATCAATAAACTTATTTTCAGTGGACCGAGTTATATAAGGGCTACACAGTTGCCCTCACCTTTCCGTCAGATACCGTTTTCGCCGATGGTCAATATTGTGGGCTGTTTTGCTTTGATTGTTTTTGCGTCTGGTGATGCGGTACATCGCGCTTCCGGTTGCATTCAGCTTTGTTGTCGATAAGAGACAATGTACGCAGATCATATACTTGTGCCATTTGATAATGTTCAAGTTTATTACCACCAAATTACCAAATTGTACTCTTCGGATTTATTCTGTTGCTGTTCACGTGAAATTAGTACATGTGGGTTATAGACACTATAAACGTGCTGTAAGTTCAACAATGAAACTGCACAACTAATACTCAGTAATAAGAAATCAAATCAGACTGCAAAAAACATTCGATTCACATGTTAGGCTAAACTCGATTCGAGGGCCGTAGACGTAACATCGTCGAAGATCGTCGCCTGTGCTTCGAATTAGGGTAGGTCTTTAATATTTCAAATTAGCGAGGTAGAACTGTGTCAAATTTATTAAAAAAAACTATCAGACTAATATGAGGCTAAACCCCATTACGTTGTCTCCACTTCGAATGTTTTGATCATTCACGCTGTCAATCACTGAATTTCCGTCGCAGGTCAGTCAATCATTTGGATATTGCTAGCAAGATATGCCACGAACTATGCATATGAATTTAGTCATATGCTGTGGGATAAATCTATAGACATAACAATAAAATAGGCATATAGACCAATTTAGTAACTTATGACGCAATTACTCACAAAAATTCCTGAGGGATAAATGAAGTGGAAAATAAATCACACTTTTTATGAAGTGTTCAAAATAAACATAAGTTCACCGTTCAATTACCAAAAAATACTTAATACAGAAGATCAAAGAGGTTTTCCCAGGAAACTATAAATATAATACACCTGCTTTATCAACACACTCATTCGAAAACTGCCAAACAGTCAACACATTTATTTTTTACAGAAATTTAATGGGATTTCCAGAATCTGAACGATTACTCAAAATGTAATATCAATAACACTGTGACATAATCCAATCTTATCTTCAAAAGTAATAACCGTCAAAACCATCGGTAAAACTTACCTCAGTTTGTACATCGTTGTGTTTAAATACTTATCTGAAAGATTATGCCGCTACACCAATAAACAGCGCTGTAGTTACTTTGATAAAAAAAAAACCACCGGAGCCCTGCTTCTCAGCACAAGACGTATCAAAAAGGTGTCCGATAAACATTAGTCCGCACCCCAATCCGAGTGCATAGATATGCTATCGAGGCAAAAGAACTCTGACAACTAGTTTGTTTTAATTTGCCTAGTCTAAGTGCTAACTTCCACCGGGTTGACAATTTTTCGATGAATAATTAAAGGAAAGTCAGAGAGCCGTCTATGATGACATGTTTTGATGGTAATTAATGCTTTTTTCCCTCCATAGGAATTGGAGTCTTCAATGGATGTGTCAATATTCGATGGGCGGTTGAACTGTTTAATTATCATAATCAAACAAAACGGAGCCGTACGGGCACCCTAACTTCAAGTTAATTATGAGAAACCCAAATTATTTGTCGCTTTCATGTGGAATGTCATGCAGGAGCCTTAAGGAGTAAATGAATATTTGATGAATAAATGTGTCCAGGTCCTCGGCCATTCGATTGAATTTAAGGCTGCATAACCTTAGGAAATTTAAAATTACATACTCTTAGGGGCTAGTGTGAAATTTCTGTCATACAGAATTTTTTCAAATGCGGAGTTGGGAATTGGATGCAGTGTTTTTTCTACCTAGTGCGACAAATCTATTTATGTCACGAACCATTCTATGTTACACTTCAAATATAGCAAGTGGGATGGTTTTCCAAGGTTTTGAAAAAATCGAATCAGATCTGTAATGGACAGATTTTAACTACTAAAGTAGTATGTACGCAATTCCGATGGTTCCGTACCGTACATGTTTAATTCTTCTAAATATAAGGCCACGACTTCAAACTTCGGTCTAACAATAACTAGGGAATGATGCTTGTTGTCTGGGCTAAGCCTAAATCCGGCAAAAAGCGCCATAATACCAATTAGTATACCAATAAGTCTGTCAGGCACAACACTAGCTCCAGTAATCGAAGTTAAATACTAAGTAATCCTAGACAGCAAACTAATCTGGAAAAGGAAGAGATAAACAGGAAAAGTGCCGCGTGGTCTAATGGTGTCGACGCTTGGCGGGCAAATCCTGGGAATGCAGTCCAAGCATTCTAAGCGATTTACAAAATTTATTGTTAGGGTGTTGGCTCAACAATAGGGGCTCAACTGATGTACATTGTTTAATTCAACATTTGGTATTACAATATCGGTTTAGTGCTTATTTTTGTATATCCTACAATGCCCAGTGCTTACATCAAGTTGTTCAAATCCGTGTGTCCATGTTGGTCCTTTTTGGATGGGGTGGTATTGTGGTAGCCGATTTAGCCTGCTATCGCTGCTCTTCCTGATTGCCTCGTTAGGATGATTGTTGATGTCCAGAAACTGATTTCTGAACAGTGCAACCATGTACTGTTGTAACGGGATGATGCGTGCTTCGTCGCAAAGGTTCTTGTTGCTGTGGTGAAACAGTATTTTCCTTTCGAAAATTGCGAGCTTCTGTATGCTGGTCTTAGATATGGTGTGCCATATTGGGAAGCCGTGTGTAAAGATCGGTCGTATTAGCTGCTTGTAGGTACAGTAGCAGCTTTGTCCTCTGACTTAATTGATTTTGTTTACGCATCAAAGGATAGATGCGATGGAAGCCTAGGTTGGCTTTCTTGAGGGTCAGTTTCGAGTGGCTGTTGAACTTTAGCCTTTCCGTGAAGTTAACGCCAATATGCTTGACCTCTTCGTCTGTTGTTATTTCTGTACAATTAGGGAGCACTATTTTTATGCTGCGACATTTAGCTGCTGATCTGCATCCACCTCGGGATGGTATAATTAAGCAGAAAAGTATCGATTTTCCAGCATTGATACGAATACCCCATTTGGTGTAGTAGCCACATTTTGTTAGCTTTCTGGAAAGCATTCTAAGGTGAATGTATATAGCTATTGTTAGACCCACAACTCCATTACAATAGCATGGACTAAGAGAACCAATCTGATCAGTGCGAGAGAGACATTGGTTGGTTGGCATGCCTCTGTATTACATGAACCATGAGAACTTGCTTAACTGCTGCCATGGAGGTTCTATTGAAGCTGAATCCCTTACATCCTAGTGGTTTCAGAATGTGCATACAAAACAATCATGAGAATGGCAAATGCATTACATCGACACAATTCAATACACTCTTGGCCATTCCGATTTACCATTAAGCTCAACAGACTGAGCACCATTTCAGTAAAATGGTATACAGACGGATCAAGAACTGATGAAGGAACTGGGGCAGGGGTGTTTGGACCCAGGACAAAGTAGTTACTTCGAACGCATGGACAAACGCAGCAAATCTATGCCATGAAAGATGCGTTCAAATCAATCATAAAAGGAACTATACAACTATACATAGCAATAATGTTGGACTGTCGAGTCGCTACCATGGTACTAGACTCCTCGCTCGTGTGCGAATGTCTAGAGGAGCTTAACGAGTTGAACAGAAGACTCTGTTGAATACATGGCCATACGGGTATAGTAAGCAATGAAATGGCCGAATTCCTAGCTAAGAAAGGAGCATCGGAACTTTTCAACATTTTGCGCTGTAGGAGACCATGTAATCAGAGAAGAATTCAGAGAACTAGCAGGAAGGAAAGGAAGGGACCGGACAGAAACCTGGAACATGGCATGAAGCAGGCCAAAACACTCTTAGCAGGCTTCCTAAAATGCACTGTAGACTCAGGGAACACTTAAAGGAACTAGGGGTATCTGAAGAAGGTCTCTGCAGATTCTGTGAGGAATCTAATGAAATTCCAGAACACGTACTGGGATTATGTACTGTGTGGCACTAGCCCCCAAAAGACAAAGATATCTGTGCACACACCTACTATCAGAGAAAGAAATGAAGTCATGAGAACCATCTCTGATTCTCAGCTTCCAAAAGGAAACTGACTTAAAGAAAATACTTTAGAATAGATTTCTTCCACATATGCCCAACAGGAGTCATTAGCCCTAAATACAACCACCTATTTGCTCACAGCTATAACTTCATGGTAGTCAAGGACCTCGGCTCAAGAGCTTATTCTGTCAGTGCTCTTAAAAAACGCCGATTATGCAATATTTGCCTGATTTGCTTGTGCATCGACAACGAGTACAGTAATGCCATGACATTGCCTTCATCGAATATCTATCATAAAGTTGACACTTCTAACCTCACCAAAAAATCAAAAACCACAAGAAATAATTTATAGGTTATTATTTATTTTCAACACTAAAACAAACACAATGTTACACCAAGTTACATATATAATCTTTCAATTTGTTTGTGTATACTATTCCAAAAATATTGACCATATCCATCTAGATGTATATTTTATGCGTTAAAAAATGTTTTTCATTCAAACATTCGTGCAGACACTTATACACTCGACTACAATTGGTAACATATCGCGGAATCTTTGTAGATTTAGCTTTTGTTTAAAAAGGTACTAAGATAGATGTACATACATGAGTTCTACCTAGAATACAATATTTTATCTGATGACACCAAAGAGCAAAGCCAGCCGCTCAAAACATTTGAAACGACTCTACTCTGAACGAGTCTCTTTGAACAATCTTTTAGTGAATTTGTTAGTTTTCTACAGATGAGGGGGCACCAATATGACACGAATAATGAATGGATGATGGAATGAAAGGGATTTCTTTTTTTTTGTATTTTGTTTTTAATTTTTCTCATTTGTATATCTTTTGTCTAGTGATAGCCATTTGTCAGTTCTACACATCCATTAGTGTGGCCGTTAAGACCATTTACGTGTCCGTTTTGATGTCCATTGCCAACTGCTTTGGCATCAGACGAAGCAGTCTTTAACTTATTGCATGGCTTCACTGTTGTTATTGATGAGAAATCAAACTGAAATAAACCAAAATTAGCTAAACGATGTCGATTTGATAAAATCTTAACTGAGCTTACCCTCTGTTCCAAAGCCATATGTGAGATAGCTGGCAATCCAACGCAAGCTCTCAAGATGTTCTCAATGGCTGCTCTTTGCCTGAAAAGTGAGTTCACAACAGGCGTACCTTTTGGCACTAGGGGAGCCTTGCATAAGTAGCTCAGCAATGACAGCACAGGCTTGAATGTGACCCAGGGTGCGTCTGGCACCAGGTTGCTCTTGAGGTGTATCCTTGAGCACAATTCACCAAGGATGACCAGATCAAGAATCAATGGTGATGCGAGGAGGGAATCTTCACAGGTGTTGTGAATAACCAGTGTGTTGTGTCCTCCCATCATTATTTCACTCGTATATTCGTCCATAGCACGCTTACTGTCTCCAACATATGGGACGTACTTGATAACAACAACGTGGTCGGGGTGCTCGTTTGGCTTGTAGAGGATGTTGTTTGATTCAACCATGTCATCCACAACGTTGCTCTTAGAGATCTGAGGAAGAGAATATATTTTTTCATTATTGAGCGTTATTCATTTTTTCATTTCCACGATTCATTTGAATTCCTAAGATGAGCAAGTAAACATAAACTGGTTGGAGTCATTAGCCCTACCTCTTTAGACCGGAATTGTTGCGGTGCAGATAAGTTCTTTCCGTCATTGTTGCCTAAATGATTGTAGCTGACAATTGAGGTTGGCTTTATTCCAGCACCCACCAGAAAATCAACCAATACTGATTTGAGCTTGGTCTGTCCAGATTTGAAGTCATCTCCAGCGATGAAGACTGCATGATGTTCTGCCATCTCAATGAGACCGGGAACAAAGGTGTTTTGTGGAGATCCATTGATGTAAGTGCACTGCGAAACAGAACAATTACAGATACCGCAGATACTATATATGTATAAGTGCTACTTACTCCCTCATCGATGCTAGCCATTGCAAAAATAGTAGACGGCGAGACTTCTGGCTTATTCAATTTAAGAGAGGCATGTAGTTCTTCCATGGTTGTGTTGAGTCCCTTTGCAATATCACAGAAACGTTCCGTGTTAGCTGTCCATAAAATAATAACCTTATCAACTTGCGATGATGATTTAAAATCTTGGATGTCTTTGCGGATTTGTAGATACTGCTCGTGCTTCGTCCCTTGGATGATGTTGTTGGCGCGGTCTAATTGATTGGCAGCAATAAAATCAGGATCATAAATCGATGGGCGTGGTTGCATTTTCGAAAGGTCTTCATACAGCTGATCTTGAAGTTCAACGTCTAATACCTCAGCTCTGCGCATAGATTCACCAATGTTCATCGAGCTTATATCCCAACCGTCAATTACTGCAAAAAAAGAAGATTCGAATTAATTTATTATTTCAGTAGAGTTCGATGGAAAACTTTTAATTTACCAATATCATTTGGGTCGACCATTGGCAACAGATTCTTCATTGGGATGTAGACATCCTTTCCAGACTCATCGTTACCCAAATACACTGTAGAGGCTTGTGTAATGGATCCAAACCAATTCGACTTTTGGATTCCTGTCTTCTTTCGCCATTGCAATTGGCGACGGTTTGCTTCTAAGGCGGCAGTCAATGTAGACCCATTGTTGCCACCCCATCCTACGAGCATAAGTCCTAGTTTTGGCACTTTTTTACCAGTTCGGATTTTAATCGAGACTGTTTCAGGTTTGACCTTGAAAGAGGAAAATAAGGTATCAATAGATTATTCTCATTTATACTTCAATAAATGTTTCAACAGTGTTAAGGCAACTTAGATTCATACTGGAAGACTTAACCATCAGATAGAAGTTACTAGGATGAGGATCAACATACGAATAAGAATATCTATAAAATGTTAATTTAAAGCTGAAGTACCTATTAGCAAACATAATCCACATCAATATTTATTTACCAATCAGTCCAACTGTTTAGTTATGCAAATGTGAATCAAACAACTTGAGAATGAACTTCTATCTCGAAAGGGTTGATTACATCGGTCGTATGAACATCAGTGCTCCAGCCAAGACGATTTTTAAATTCCTATCCCCGTGGTTCAAGATGGGGATAAACATCGAACACCCGGTAAATTTTTTTATTTATTGAAGCTTAGTACAAGCCATACAAAAAAAACCTTAAGCTATACTTTAACCCATTTTGATATAATTTAACTTAATCTATCGATTAACTTTGGGAGAGGGAATCATAAGGAATAGAAAGAATTTCTAAGAGAGGATAAACTGCAATGAAGCCGCATCATTCTGGAGATAGGTTCGAAATGGCCATAGTTGGTGCGGTAAAGAGTGAGACGAAAGAGGGTTGCAGACCTATGGTTACATGGGTTTGTGTGGAGGAGTATCATTCTTAGTTATGCAAGGCAATCAATCAAACCAGTTAGAATCTGATGAACGAAAAGTATGTCAGCGACGGAACGTTTTCGGGAAATATTATGGATTGACATTTGTTGGCATTATGTGCTAAGAAGTTTTTGTCACACCATAAGTAGAATTAGTTTAGGTCATTTTGAAAACAGAGAGAGTCATTGAGGGTAGTTATGGTCATAATGATCTTCATGCCGTCCGCGTAAATTGACGGATCAGAATATTTAATAATGTAACCAACATCATTTATTGTTAGAACAAAGATCAGTGGACCGATGTGACAGCCTTGAGGAACGTCTGAAGTGGCGTTAATGGGGTCAGAGACAGAAGATCTAAAGATAACTCTATACTGGCGATTCTCAAGGTACGATCTAAAATCGAGGGCTTTGAGTTTGAGGTAAATAGTAGGATGGCAGACTTTATCAAATGCCTTGCTAATTTGGTAATAACATCCAATTTTTCCTTGCCTTCCTCTAATGATTTCAGAGTCTTAGAGACGATATATAGTGTATACAGTAGAGTCGTATACAATGCTTTAGAAGAGCTTGGGGATAGACGAGAGTTTAGCTATGGGTCGTAGGTGAGATACATATGTAGCTAGGAAAAATGAAGGAGTCCTTCAGCGAGAGAGAGAGTCGAAAGATAGTACTAAATGCAAGATACAGACCATTGACACATTTCTTAAGGAATAAGGCGGGCAGACTGTCGGGACCGGAGAAGAAGTCAACCTTGAGCTGACTAATCTTTTCGCATACCATATCGCTACTTATATTAACTGAGACAAGAGTGGTATATGGGCAGTTATCCAGGTAGCTGAAATAATCAAGGTCAGGTTCTTAAAAATTGTTACTAAACGATTGGCTGAAGAAGTTTGCAAAAAGGTTGGCGATAGTTTTAAGGTCAGCAGATGATGTATTAAATAATTTCAAAGTGGAAGGGATGATCATCCGTGGAAACATGTTTATCAACCACCTTAAGGCGGTGGTTCCGCGGTTGAATGTTGTGCTCTAAATACGATTGTAGATCTTCAATCGATTTACGTATAAGTTCAGTGCTTGAAAGCTTACTTAATATCTTTTTATTGAAATAGATAAGATCAGCAAATAAAGATGACATTGACTCATTATGGCATTTGATTGCAAGCATGATGTGCGATGCCGACAATTCTTTGCAATTAGGGCACACATATTGCATTACTCCACATAAGTCTTTGAGGTAGGTCATGTAACGACCTTTTATGCCTACGCACGCAGGGTGAAACGACTTGCCACAAAGTCCATGTCATAATCATGTCACTCACGATATTTGAGCCGATCGAGCACATTTCATTAGCACAGCACTTATCCATTTCGATATAATAGGTCACGGGGCGTATGAGCGTGTGAGACAGAAATTGCACGCACAGCGAAAACACGTGATCAAATAACAGAGCGATTTGGAGGTACATAATTAAAAATGGAAAGCGGAGAAAAAAACATAAACAGGTCCGTAACAAGTGTATGTAACAAGTGAACTGGCATCATGCATCTTTAGCTCAAGCTCAAAAAGGCCAAGTACAACTTGATATTTTTTTAGTTTGTCGTAGGTTATTTAACGCTGCTCTGGAGCACTCAGACACAAGAACAGCAACCTACATTTACTGAAATTTCATGGTATTCCTTGATAACTTGATCTTGAGTGCAGGCAATGTTCCAGAAACGGTCTAGTATGAGTGTCAGATTTCTCAAGGATCACAGGCCTGAGATGTCTATTAACAAAAGAAGAGCAGCTGAAGGCATCTTTGAAAATAAGTTCAGAATGGGTGACCCTATCTTACACAGTACCAGCTATCCACTGACTATTTTGTCAGATAATGAGAACTTGTTGATACTTAGTGATTAATCTATGGTGAGTTAAGCTATTGTATTATTGCGTCATGAAAATTGTATTCTCTGACTGGTCCGTTCGTAGATCATAACTAATGTGAATAATCACATAATTACTACATGAGTAGAGCATCAGTGTATTGGGGGCTTGGGGCTTGTTTAAAATGTGAATGAACAATGAGTTATCAAAGATTAAAAAAATATCACACCGAATATCGACCTCTAAGGATGACGACAATAGATTCCAAGGAGTGGTATAAATCTTCTTGTGAAAATGTCTCCAAGGCCCATTAAGATTCCGTTTCGATGTGTCTCGATGCGGTTTTATCACGGAATCATCAATCAAACAAATCAATGAATCGTGGAATTAGATACTTTATACCTAGGTGCCAGTTTATGTGTTTGATACCGATGTTATTTCTCTGTTCAATCTACCATCAGTAATTTCATAAAAATACAAACTAAATAGCTATTGGTTGGTAAACCCAAAATTAAAGGGTCAAATTGATGTAGATTTGTTCACGTTTTCACACAGACACACACGCACACATATGAGTACGGACGCGCATTTGTGGTACTGCTACTACTGCATCTGGTCGTGTACAAACCGTCAAACCCCGTGAGTGGAATATTCATATCGCAAGAAACATGCACAAGTCTTCAGTGATATTGAACTTGACAATGAAAGCTCATTGATTTGACTTGACAATTCATTCAAGTTTTATGAATCATTTCAACGAAAAGCTCTGTCTGCCTTTAGGCAGATGTGTAGTATGTGCAAGTATCCCATTGGTTAAGCAGTTGTCACTAGGTTTGATCTACATAAATTGTTTGCATGTGGTGCATGCAAGTCACATTTAATTTTAAGTTATAGTTTTGATTATTTTTATTAAGAATATTTATATTCAATGTCTTTCAATATGCTGATTTTGAGAACACTTCGAGCTCCAAAATGCACACCGTTTATCAATTAGGATTTCGTATTTAAACGGTCTTAGAAATATACGAGTTCCAGAAATGAATTTTTAAAAATTCATATCTACCCACATAAGCACGTGAACATCATTTACATAAACGATACTCAAATATCACAAAGAATCACTTGAGAATGTTTACCATGTCTAGTGTATATCAAGATGATACAGCAAAAGACAGGCCACGTGCCCCTCCGGCAAAAAGGTGCTAATACATTTTTAGTTGATAAAAAAACTACATCGTCTGGTAAATAATTAACTGAAAAAATGGTAAATAAAGAAATGCGTTAAAGCATGACGTGTCTAAAGCCGGTGGATACTCACACTTTATGAAGAAAGAAAAAATCGTACGATTTTGCCGGCCGGTCCACATGTTGACGACCGCCAAACCCGTTTGAATAAGTGTAATCGATAGCTGTGTTCGAAATTAATGATACTTCCCGCTGTTATTTACACATATCTGTTAGCTTCTGTAACATTACCCAGCCAAGCCCTTTTGGATACTCATACATACACATGTGTATACCTACATAGGTATATGTATGAATATTCAGGTGATTTTAACCAGCGAAAAGTTTCCACCAAAATGTGAGCATAATCAAAGTTATTTAAAAGAGATAAAAAAATTGACGCGTGATTATTGGAGTTTTGGAAATGAAGAATTTATCATATTTGCAGATATTACGTGAGCCATTCAATTAAATTTGTTGTTACTATTTATAATCATGAAAGAACTATCTGTTCGATAGCTGTTGCCATCAGGTGAAGAATTTTCCACAAAATCATGAGATAGACCTTTACGATAGCATGAATAAAGGTGGTAGAGTATCTAAGTGGCGGTTGTCTTGGACGGGTTTATTTATAACACATTTAGCATTTGGAATTGGTTATTGAATAAAAGAGTTAGGTTATAAATGATAATCTCCATGACGGGCATGTTTTACCGAAATCAAAAGAAAGAATCCGTTTTGGAGTTAATTAGCGACTGTCTGAGCGGAAGCCGCTCACGATTAGTATTTTATTTCAGACTCTACGATACAAGAAAGTCCAAAGCTCATACGGCAAATTGAATTCATTGATACATTTCAGGTGTTAATATCTTAATACGAAGAAGTTGTCGTGAATTTACAAAAAAAAATATGGCTCGAGGCAATAATGCTTCAGGCATTGCAAATCTGGGAAATTCACTTATATGACTAAATTTTGTCCGCCAAATGGAAAATCTTCCCATACTATGCAGCATGTGGTACTGGAAGAGAGAAAAGATGATTCCCCATTTCATATTAAGCTGAATAATATCAAGGGAAACTAAATGTTTTTTTTTGTATAGCTGCTTTAACTGAGCTGTACTTATATCAATACTCAATGATGTAAGTGCATATTGATGTATCCAAATTAGAAGGCTCCAAAATGGGATGAAATATAGAGAGAGTTATGTCTACAAGTTGAACAAAATTCTAAATTGATTAAATCATTGAAATATATTTACTTGCAATGCATACTGGCTGTTGTCAATCTGTCGGAAGGTAAAGACATACTAATTGATTTGGTAATCATACTTTTTCATCGACCCCGAGTTTTACACGATAAGCTGGTTAAAGCTTCCCTGAAGTTTTGCCTAGCCTAACAATATTCGCAATCAGGCTATTCTGGTGTTCCACAGATTTGCAAAAACTTTCATCCAAAACAATGCCAATATTATCTGAACTAAATATCGTTATGCGGAATCTGTCTTTCGAAACGACAAAGGGCTGTGATCACTGGGTGAGATAAAGACTTCAAAATATCGATGTTATAATCATCAGAAAACAAACTAGACGTAACTAATTTGTATGTGTGTTGTTTTGTAATGTTGACTCTCTTTGCAAAGGTGGATATTGTCCCTGAGTAAATTCGAAAGTCCCGCTTTCCTTTCTTACTAAAGTAATGGGAAACATGAGCTCAATTACATGTCTATTTAGGGCGATAATATATATATATATATATATCAGTAACATGGAGTTCACGCGAATGTTCAAAATCTAAATTCCTAGCCTCGCATCGTCGTATTCAGACGGAGAATCACTTTTTATTTTTAGACAGCAATCGCCAATTTGACTCACTGACTGACGTATAGCCGTGGCAAGCCTACGTACGGCCATGGATAATGAATTTTTTACTCCTGTACATCCTCTATATAGAAATGCATCAAAACTAGAGGGTAGAAGAACGAAATATTCCAAGCGTCCATTTTTATGAGGATTTGAACTACAAGAACAACAATGCCACATACATACGTCTGGCATGTCGTTGACCCCGGATTCGACGCTGTCTTCAAAACGACACGTCACACACTTCAACATAGGAAATGGAGTGAGACACTTCAGATGTTAACTGGTTGCGGTTGATAACTCTTCTGCCAAAAATAAAACAAATACGTAACATACAGGCAAGTCTAACTGGAGATCACGTACATATGTAACTTTCAGCTGAGAAGACAAATTCAATTTAAAAATGATTGTAATTCGCCTGAACCCGGGTTGAATTTCGTCCTTTTAACTTTATTCAGTTAGTAAAGACATTTGTGACATACAATATTAAGTCAACCTTATGTGAGTGAAACAATTGGAACCGAAATCAGTCAAACTTTGATAATCAAGACCACTTGGTCACGCAAATTCATAGGCGTATTAAATGTGAGCTGTTGAATATGATGCGCCTTGCACCATTCCTCTAGTATCATTCATTCATAACGTATCAACACAAACCATCACCATGCTAATAACAAATTATACTCACTTATTAAATTACCTACGGCTATTTTCACATCCAATGAATTACAACGTGGAAACACGAACCAACATGAAAACTTTTAAAAAGTTCGCTGTCGATTTGAGAATGTTGTGCGGCAGTGACATGATTTGTTTATAACAACAGAATACATGTTGTTACCATAGAATACGTGACAAGTAATTATTGGTGGTTGTTAATTGATGAAATATAATGTTTCCATCGGTATTTTAGTGATTTGCGCTATTTTGTCTTATTTTCTCCCAGTTCAAGGATGCTACAAAATTTAAAATGACAACTTGTTGGATTATCCCTTACTGCAGTGCGAATTTTGGCTCTTCTCTATAGAATCTATCTATAGTATACATCGAGATTAATTTCCAGTCACGATTCGATAATATTCTTGCATATGATTTCAAATGTACCCTGAAGAATATAATTATTTTGTAGATTAAGAAGACCTGCCAATGGATGATGATAAATGTGATTTCACATGAAACAAACACAGCACCAAACAATTTTTTTTAAATTATCAATACAGACCCAAGGATAATAACTTATAGCTTCTAAGAGTATACGAATAAAATCCGTTAGACTTCTTTTTTGTAATTAAGCAAAACTCTACGTTATTTGTTTGATGTGTATGTGGACCAAAAATCAAAGAGGTGTTCAATTTCGCCCAGAATCACCCCCTTTTCAAGAATAGATTATTGACATCTGAGGCGTAGAAACATCTGGGTATTCAGAAATTGAATCATATAATAATTACATTTTTTTTTAACAAAATAAAATCTACTCATACCTGAAAATATATTATATATGTATCCTTCATTCAGCAATTTATAATAAACTAAACTCGTTATCTGACCAATATTAAAAAAAAAAACAATATATTAAAAGGACTAATATTAAGGTATACAAAAAACAAAAGGTGGTTAATAGAATAAAGTCTATCATAAGAGCGTATGGATTTTCATTTTTACTATTTGCAAACTCTTCAAATATTTTTTTTATATTATAATAGTATCTTCAAATAAAATAAGAAATTGGGTTTAAATTGAATAATTTCATATAATTCTCCTCGAGATTAAATACACTCGTCACATATGTACATATATATGATATACATAGGTTTGTTATACAAGACATAACTCATTCATCAGTGATCGGAAACGTCAAACAGTCTAATCAGCGGCATTCAATTAAATTGTTTCTATAAGAGGCTATGAAGTGAACATTTATAAGATCACCCCTGTTCATTTGACAATTAAGTTTATTACAAATTAAATTGAACAACGTCAGTGAATGAGTTGGGGGTCCATAGACAACAGATCGAAATTAGTCGAGTGAGAAGTATTATTTGTCTTTGAATTATATGGAAACATAAGTCAATGATTCATTAATGGTAAATAATACAAATATTTAGGATTTAAAACTGATTCCTTATTTTAATATAGCTACGACTTTGTTTGCCATAAACAATAGCATCATAAAGAAGAAGAATTTAATAAATCTTTTTCTCGTTTATCCACCCATTGGGAAACATGCATTTACGGGTCCAAGCATCAGGCCCTTTGTCATTGTGTATGCTATCGATGCACTTGACCAACAATCACCCCAGGAACAGGTATTTTATCGAACCCAGTACTTGATGGCTGGTATTGAAGATTCTTTAGCCAGGTTATATGCTTCACTAGTTCAACAACTTCACTGAGATATTACAAGAGTTGGTATTATGTCTAAAAGTTTAAGGCGTCTCTTGAAAAGATGCGTACATCCCACATATTTCCATGAATCTTGACAAGAATAAATGTGAAAATTCAACCACAAATTTTACGCCAGTTTCGTTGAAAGAATCTATAATGAACGACAAATATATGCTTTGAGCGTGTCTCATGGTGAACGTGTGTAAAATATAAATTATATCGAGAACATTAAATTGAACTATTATCTGAATAATTAAATACGTTCCTCAAATGCACGAAACAGTTTAATGTGGTTGCTGTATTCTTTGAATTCTGAGCATCATTCTGAATCTTTGTTTCTTGATTAACGAATACGTTTTTAAATTAGCCATTTTAATCGTCACAGGATCCACTGAAAGTTTCACTTCCAATAGTTCTTTAAAATTGAAAACAGAAGGATATTTGTTCATATTTTCTGATTTTTATTCTGATTCACTTCAGTTCAGTTTAAACGGCAGAGTAGTTTAAACAAAAGCGACTGCATTTGAAAAACTCTAAGAATTTTCTGTAATGCAATGCACTATAAAAGTTGTTCGGATCGGGAATAGACGCTTTATTTTATTTTTTTTCTTATTGTATAATCCAGGATAGATCTATTGTATCGGAGGGTTGGAGTTATCCCCAAAAGACATACTCCTTCCCTCATGAAAGCTAGTAAGTATTTATTACTGGAGTAGCGTAGTCTGCTTTAGCTGAGTAAAGCGTTCACTGGAGCATCAGTTTCAGAGTTTATCAAATAATCAGAGTCAGAGTTCTTAAATCCCTACGAAGCGGTGGTGAATTCAAACATATTAAGTACATGAATGACCTGAAATGTAAGTCAATTACAATTAAAAGTCGGATCGGTAATCATTATGATGCGGAACACAAAGTTGCCAAAAACAGGACGACGTCAGTAGGGTCAGCTAGTTTGCTATAGGTTTTTACTTCTAAAGTGAAAAAAAAAGTTTGCCAAGTTTGAGTATATCTTTCAATGACGTCTAAAAAGACTTCATGTGGTACAGCAACAGTTAATCCGCATATGTTTCCTGTCGCTTTAAAATATTGATTAATTCAACTAGTAGTTGTGGGCTTCATTATGTCGATAGGTTGATTCAACAAGTTCTGTGAAAAAAAATCGTTTTCTTTCCCATTTGCTTTAATTTTCGAAATATTTTAGTAAGGAAATATTCTAATAAATCATAGGAAATTCGGAGACTAGTAATTTCTGTTTTCCACATTCCAAATTCTAGCATTAACAATTTAAGTTAGCGCATGATATGAGTTTTCAGTCAGTTCCAACTTTTCTATTTAAACTGAATTTAATTGAGTGGCGATCAATTATAATATTCCAATTACAAACATAGATGCACTTCAACAAACAAGAAGTACAATAAATACATATGTACATATGTATATTTAATGTGTTCAACCATTTGATATAAGTCAGCTGTTGCCGAATAAAAATGCCACACGCGTCTAAGTTGTTCGTGGGTAAACACCTGACATACCCGAATCGGCGCATATCGCCATAGTTCACAATACGAAAATCAATAGTGGGGCCGAAACATAGTCAGTCTCAATTTATACAGTAATGGGATTGCACAAACGATTTGTTGTACTTTGTCTTAATGGCAAATGTTCATCCATCTTTCCCGCAAACGAACTAAGACCCATCCCCCAGGCCTTACTTCTACATCCATACACAAAAATGTGTGTGCGCACTGTGTCTACGTAGATATAATCCTTAAAGGAATATTCTAGAATAACGACCAACAACAACACCCTCAAGGTCAACGAAATTATCGATTTTCTCAATCGTAAAAGCACACAGGAGGCAATGCAACTCAAACAACATCTTCGATGTAATCGCAAAAGGATTTCAATCAAGCCACATGGCACATAACCTCATTCTTAATTTTTCTTCTGCACTTTTAGCCAACTCACCTGAAGTTTAGTCCCTTGCCGCTTAACAGCGGTTGTTTGATACTCATAATCGACGGCAATGTACTTATCATCAATTTGGACATTTGGTGACACAACTTCCAACTCGGATTCGCTCATTTTCAATAAAATATATTTTCCAAAAAAAAACACTGATTTACAATAAAATTTATGTAATAACGTAAATGTTCTTTTTAACAGTCTTTGGGTTTCACAGGTGAACTTCAATTCGCACTAAACAACTTGCAGACGATTCACTCACGATTGTTTCTTGTAGAATTCACAAATTCTAGGAACAATTCCAATTTGCAGATTTCACTGAGTATTACAAGAGGAAACGATTAAGCTGAAGTCCTGTCCTTGTCGGTGGTAACGTTGTTGACCGCTTGAGCTATCTCAAACATATGAGCTTTTCTCTTTCGGCGGCAGGTGTATTTATTGGTAAGTTGAGCTTGGGAGAACGCGCATGCCTCAACTTTATATAGAACAGCTGAGTGCTGAGAACATGAAATGCCGGAATCCGATTCTGATTCTGAGTTGGTGTTTGCATTGGACATGTGTGTGCGTTTCTGTTGCCGGTAGAAGCTTTTTTTGCGCTCACATAATATGTTTATAGGGAACTGTAATCGATGTTTATTTCTTCTAGATCTATAGTTTCATCACAGACAATTTTTTTCCGTTGTTCATTTTGAAATTGTGTATTAGTTTATGGGAATGAGATTGGATCATATTGTGTTCAGAGGTACAAAAGGAACAAAAAGCCAACGAATATCGAGACAATAACAACATAAAAATGTTATTTTGTCCTTAATATTTCTTTCTTTTATATCGATTGCAAACCGATCCTATTTGATGTGGTACAAAGAAGTTTAGTTAAATTTTCTTTTTAGGTAGCGATATGAGTGACATTCGAGCAACTGGTACCGTTTCCTTTATAGTCGATTTAATTTTCTTAAATGGATATATATATGAACCTCTAATTGAATACATTTCTTTATTTGCTACTAGAGTTATATATACCTACACACATGATTATACTGCCTAACATATAACCGGGCCAATGATCAACAGAAAACGATTAAGTTCATCTTTATTGAACATAATAGCAACCACTTGTCAAATTTAGAGCAAATTTGGTCAAAATTGTAGCAAGAGTTAGGAATTTAATATCAATGTATGTACATATTATGTAAATGTGGTTGAATTTGTTACCGAAATGCTGCCGGAAAAGATGTAAAATAAGTAAATCGTTGTGCTTGATGAACCGTCCCTTTACGCACAAAAATTAAGCATTTCTGCAAATAGTATCATAGCAGATTAATGTTAGAGTAGACCTCAATAACCAGAATACCTTCATAAAGAATTGGGCCTCAAGCAATCTTGTTCATCCTTACCTTTTAATATTATCAACTTACGCAAGACAGAAATAGAGACAATTTCTAAGAGAAGACATCCTAGCTTAATAGAAGAGGTAAATTTATTTGTTTATGTAATATGTATGTGTAATAATATGTATGTAATTCAATCTGAAAATGAAGCCGCTCCTAAAAGACTTTGGTTGTCATAGGCTTACCGGCATAAGTGATGGATTAAATAAAATAAGCTTGATCTGGACAAAGCGGAAATTGTTATTGCTTCACCAGGCCTATCTTTAAATAATAGTGTCCCAACGGTGCATCTACAGTTCAAGTTCAAGTTACTTTATTCCAAAATTTGCATGGATGTTAGCTGCAAACATTTGATCAAAATGATTCATGACACATACATATGTGTATTGTATATACATGTTTATTAATTTAAAAGTAATTTAAAAGCTATTAGCAATGAGTATAATCGAACTCAGTACGTCTTCTATATAACAATTATCTTGTAATAGGCTAGCAAGTGACAATATACCTGTAAAAAAACAAGTTTCTGAATGCGATGAGAAAATTCTTCATTCATAAACTTGGCTCGTTTCGTGTTTCGACAAAAAGTGATGTTTGACCTCAAAACTGAAAGTGAATATCTCCTTTGGAGTAACCTCAACCTGCGCATAATAGATTTTGAGTTTTTTCTTGTTTAGACCCTTCAATTGAATGGTACGTCTCACGACTTAGGCGTTTGCTTAGATAATTTCGAAAGAACTTCGACATTCAATTACAAGTAGTAGCAATATCAAATAAAGTTTTGCCACATTGATGGAAAAACTATTATTCTTTTATACTGACAAGAGTTAATAAAATGCTTGCAATCATGCCACAATATAATCTGGTCTCGATCAAAATGTCACCAGATTTTTCAAACTCTATACGGAGCAGAGAATAGTCTAATTATCTGGATATGTCGATCATTGTCATCATTCATCAACACGCTTAGTGTTTCCAACCAATTTTTGTACCTATGTCTAGATCCATATAGATAAAAGTTTCATAAAAACACTATCAAAAAATGTCAAGGTGCAAGTGAGGTAGAGGTTGAATAACGTGGGAATGCCAGTTCTCGTTCACAGGCATGAAAGGATCGTTGTCGGTATACTCATTTAGTTATACCAAAATATCCACACTTTTCGGAATCAGGCTCTACGGATTCTGTGGCCTTTAAGGCGCTTAATCGAACCACGCTGGTTATCGCCATCTTAAACAATTGAGTCTAATGTGCATACAATTCAAAGATCAACGATACCATGTTAGCAGACCTAAGAATAATAGGTCTTATCAAAGTTATAAAGTCACAAAGATGAATACGCTGATGGTCGCTAATATGGAAGTTGTCTGCAAAGAACTTTATTAATTTGCTGGGGAAGCGAATCGATCTGCACGTCAGGAAGCCCAATTCGAACCTAAAGAATTTTCATCATGGAGGATCTACAAAATACGAGCAAAGAAGTAGATGCTCTTAATATATGGTATAAAAAGGAAAAAAACAGAGAGGAGGTCAAAAATGCAAAAAGAGGCTAACCTCCTTTTTTGTTGGAAATTGATGAATGTGTAAATACAGAGAAAATATATCAATACATATATAATGTAGACTCCTATTACAAAATTCCATCAGTATTGTTAAATAATTTTAAATCGAGAATAAAACATGATAATCAACTGAATTTGTGGAATATATCCAAAGGAAAAGAAATGTTATTAGTTGAAGGTGACCTGACAATCAAATCAACCTTCGTTGAAAAATTGAAATACTTTCGTAATAGACATCTTGTAATTATATTTAAGACCAGAAAAAAAGTAATTCGCCCCCGGGTGGACTCGAACCACCAACCTTTCGGTTAACAGCCGAACGCGCTAACCAATTGCGCCACGGAGGCGGTTGTGAAATGTCTACGCCAAGTACCAATAGTTCTGCTAGTACAATCGAGTGGTAAATCTCCCATTCTGTTCTGGGGAAAATTAACCATCATTTCAGACCTTTTGTCAAAGTTTAGCTAAAAAAGATGTAAGTACCTATCTGTGGTATAAAATGGAAAAAATTTCATTATCAAATATTCGATTAGATGCGATTCTCCTTTCAGCTGCACCTACACACATCTCCTAAAAGAGCGGAGGTTGAACCATTCAATTAGCCCAGTTCTCCACTACTCCAGCTGAATAATCATTCCACAGTTCGGATACCCACGCACCGCCCCGTAATCACAGCGATTGTCAGACCCATTCTCAGATATGTCAGCATGGTTTAGTGTCAAGCGGCTACCCCATAACTTAACGGCATTGACAAAGATTCAAAGACTGCTCTGCCATTAAAGCAATTACGGCACTAGATATCACGTCCAAGTTAGTTGCGAAGATCTCGAATTTCATGGCTCACATTACTCGATAATTCTATGATAGGTTCCCGCTAATAAGGTTATAAGTAGCATTGACCCATCCCTATGAAAATGAGACTAGTTATTTTTTTCATATACGTGGTCGCCAAGATATAAGAGATAAGCCTTTGATCTATGTATCTCTTCAAGTTTTGTAAGAACTAATGGATGGCTGGACACACTCAATAATACGGTACAACTAATCAGGGTTTTTACGATCAATTTGAATGTTTTCATCAGTCCTTGGAACACCAGACTGTGAACTTAGAGAACGAATACCGCATATCGCCTAAATAATGAATGGAAAAAGCATCTCCACAAGCTCTAATAGTATTTACCTAAATTGCACGAAACGATTAATTGCATTTCGCTCAATTTGATTTCGAAAGCATTCATAAACACGTAGGTAGTTCTTCATTGAGTGACAAGCATATACGAAGCCATACATTCATTGTTCAATAGTAGCATAATTCTTCCACTTACTCGGCAATGCACGCTCTCTCCATTTGTGTAACTAAAACGAATACTTTTGATTTTTCCACACAAGATCTTAAGTAACATCTTTTTCTTCTCAACTTAAAATTTTGCATATATGTATGTCTGGGCTCTATAGGTAGTATTACTATATCGCACATGCACAAAGGATTCTCGTAATTATACTGTCGTCATAATAAAGAAATTAAATTTGTAAATAAAAAAAAATTAAATTTGCAATGGAAAATTCCATTTCCAATCAAAATCTACTCAGTCAGACTAATAAAGTTCAATTGAACACATTGAATTGTTGCAATTACTGAAATGCAAAAGTGGGGATAAATTAGACAATGCGACTACCAAACCGATGCGAACAGCAGAGATTTCTTTTGCAATTCCTTCTGCCTTGTAGCCGTGGAAAATCACCAAAACAGATTGATCTGGGTGGCTATACATTTCCAGAAACTCTGAATAGTCTTGTATCATACAGAATTTAAATGCAATATGATCAGATCGATCGAAGCCAGTGTCAGATTATTCAATTGAATTGAAACCAAATGCATACATACTTCTGCATTTGTAAATTCTAAAGTTCATCTTGCATATGTATGTCACATGAAATGATTTATGTTATATGTATGTTCACTCAATTTGTGTATTTTACTATGAATCATCTCAAACAAGTTCTTCAAGGTCATCAGTGAGATAACAAGTCAATTGTAGGTAATACCTACTAGGTATGTTATCAGGCGTAGTTTATCATGCAATCTAATAAATTGTCAGACATATCAACACAATAATGTAGATAATATCTTTTAGCTATACCCAATCTAACCCGGAAGTATAGAGGATTTTGTGAACACATGGATACATTTCATAAAGATCCTCTGGTACCTATGTCTCTAGGCATAAACGTATTCCAGGCACCGAAGGATTACTACACTGGGGTGTACATGTCATTGAAATTACATCAGGAATCACCATACACTCCACTACAAAGGTTTATCACATACAAATTCTCATCACAAGCGTACAATGGACTTCGAGAAAATCAAAATGTCTCATATAATAATAGGATTTCTGTAGGAAATATAGGGACGATGGGAAGGGCTAAAGGATCGTGCATTATATTGAAACCTCTCCATCACACTATATATTCAATAACGTAGTGTCGGCAATAACAATTTAACACTATTTGGCTGTAATCCAATACATCGTCAGAAATCGTACAGGTTTAGTTTGTTCGTGAATTTTTTCATAACAGACATACTTACCTGCCTACTTAGACTTCAAATAACAGATCTCTAAAGACAGCGGGTTTATAGATTGTAGTTCTGAATCGAACATTTTTTTAAGTCGCTCTGCACGATCTAACCGCCATAGTAGATGCATGGACGACTGGGTAAACATTTTGTGGTTAAACCTTCCGCTGCAATCGTCGTCGAAACAAAAGAGCATTGTCCAATGCATTAATAGTCTTCGCAAAAATACTTGATTTTTGATTCCCATCTACAATGTGCGGTAGGGTCTTCTGAGGGTTGGTAGGCCGCGTAAATTGAATGTTGACTCTGAATGAACATAGCTGAATAAAACATTCCTCATTCTACTAAAGCACTGATGTGATGCATGAGGCAAAAATCATATGTATATTTATAAATAAACTACAATCAACTGCATTTACAAAAACTAAAGTTCTTTATTTAAAAATAAGCTCTAAACCAAAGCCTTAAGTGTGCTGGACAAAACTTATTTGTTGTAAATATGTATATCATTGAGACAATAACGAAACGAAAAGGATCCGAGTAAATTATTTAAAACGTAAGTTGAGACATGGATAAATACAAATTCACATAAATAAACCTAAAAATAAGAAGGAAAACTAATTACATCCTTAGAAAAATCTATTCAACTACAAAAAGTGCATCACAATATTCCATCTGTAGATAATTCTGCATTTCGCCAATACTGCTGACAAATCACCAAAACAAAAACAACAACATTCAAGGCTGATATATCAATAGATGTTCATTCTCTATCGTAAGTAAGCAGGTGAAGTAAAGCAATCTCAAAAGGGAGATTTAGTTATCCAAAAATTCCCAATCGCTTGATGTCTGCGAGCTGGTCGGTTCAGGACTGCAGCGACCGATTCCTACATTTTCCACAGATAATGATGGTATCTTCATACTTTCAGGCATCTGAACAACTAGCGGCATCATATCTTCGGGCTCCAAATCGCATACTGGTTGTGTTGGAATGAATTGTAGGTTTCTGTGCGTTGTCACAGCTGAATCACATTCATCCCCATATTCATCATCGTTGATGAAATGAAGTTTTTTCCTAGGCGTGGTTTGCACTTCGGCGTCTTCTAAATGAGTTACAGGATACTGCTTCAGTGGGTATTGCCATGTAGATGACTGCATCTGCGATTGCATTTGTGTGTTTAAGTCTATTTGTGATTTTTTGAGTTCCTCTTGAGAAACTTCAGACAATTCAACTGGTTCTAAGTGAAGCTTTTCAGCAAGAGCCTTCTCCTTTATTTCGATGGCATGCTGCAAAGAATTGGGTGTAAGGGCATTGGGAAGGATGATTTTGAAGGATGACTTCATAGAGGATGACGGTCTCGAAGAAGGGGAAATAAAAGAACTTGAAGATATAAGATATAGAATGATTATTCAAACGAATTCATAACTTGAAGACGCATCCGGTGAGCGAACTCACCTCGTATCAGTGCAGAAGCTGGCATCCATCACAGTTGGCTTTGTAGTGAATTCTAGTGTTTTTGGTTTCTCCAATTTTTTGGGTGCTTGTGCTTTAGCGCCACTGGAGCGTTCAGCAATAGCTTGTCCAATTTCCACAATTCCTTCTGTTTTTATCTTTTTCTTCTTTTTATGTTTTTCTTCTTTTTTCCCATTATTTACGCCGCGATGATGAAGAATTGACTCTTCGAATTCTGTTTCACCAATCTGATTGAAAATCTCCATTCGACGAGAGTGCTCTGCGCGAGGAGATTCAACTGCAATTTCAATTGGAATGTCTAAATTTATTTCTTCGATTGGTGGCAGTTCGAAGCATTCTTCGGCATTGATTATAGCCTCATCTTCTGCTTCATATTCAACAGGAGACTCGAAAAGAGAGGTTCCAAGGACTGGAACCGGCGGAGGTAGGAGCGGATTGAATATAATTTTTGCTGCAAAAGAAAATAATCAAAAGTATTGATTAATAGTCAAATTGGAAAATTAGAATGCACTAAACTGATCCATATAAAGTTAGCATTTTATTGGATACAGTTATTGAATATTCTCTGTAGTAGAAGTACCTGATTTGCTTGGGGGTTCCGGAATAGCAGCCAATCGCAAAAGACTCCTTGGTCCTTCCAAAATGAATATCTCCTTATTACATACACAGAAGTCGATGATTTTTCGGAAACCGCTAGCAACAGCTTCAACTTTTAATTGATCCAAGTTTAAAATGTATAAAACTGAATCATCATGCGTTACGACATATTTGTTGAGATAGATTTCAATTAAACGAAAATTTGTCGTGGAACTTGTAATACTGCGGCATGGATTTAGCAGTGGAATCTCCCACGCAGCATTTACTTTACTCAACGCATCTTTAAACAAGAGAGTCTTTTCGACATTCCCATCAACATCGGCTATCCACAGCCGTAGACCAGGCCGTCCACAAATCAATTGAATGTCAGTATTATTCTTATATATTGTCCCTCCAATGTCTGCTAGTATTTTCCGATCAGTCTTGCCAACTTGTGACAATTGCCATTGACTATTTTTCGGATTTCGCTGGCAAATTATTGATCGATATAGTGTTGAAACCAGGAGATAACTTTGATGAACACTAAGTTGGGCTATTTCGTAAGCTTCATTCAGTATTTCAACGGATTTACTTGTGTGCTATAAGTGGAATGTATCGATTTTTGGTTACTAAATGACTGAGGGTAAGTTTGCTTACTCACCGTTTGGTAATCAAATTCAGTGAGAACAATCACACCCTGTTTGTCGCCCGTATATAACTTCATTCCATTCTTTGACCATTCACAGCAGCTTATGGCACACCGATGCAGATCTCTTATCGTGTAGCGCTCGACGGGTTTTGCTTTGGTAAATGGCGCAACAATGTTTAAGTCGGCCGGTAATTCCTTCTGTATTTGAAAAACGCTTACTTGACCACTGGAACTACCAGCAGCAACCATATACTCCACAGATGAGACGATTTTTACACATGTTATAGAAGTAGTCACCTGTTAGGAGAGGAAACACAAACTTAAGACAGGCGATCTCGCCCACTCAGTGTATATTTTTTTCACCTCAGCACGGAGTTTTTGTACATCTCCATTGAATCGATTATACCAAAATACAATGCCTGCATCACTCCCCAGTGCCATAAACTCCTGAACAGCATCCAGACAAGTTATCCCAAGGTCCACCGAGAATAAGCCCCTTTGTATCCGATGTGGTATTTTTTCAATAATCTCTGTTAATGGAGCCCATTCCCGCAGGGAGTATATTTCATGATTCTTCTCCATTGTTTTGCGTGTTGAGTTTTTATTTGATACAAATTTCGTTGTACTTTATTTTCCACTTTACAAAATCCTCACCCGAGACGAATTTATTTATATTTTTAAATAATTCTTTGGAATACGACTTCAATTCGAACGCCATATGTCATAAACCGTCCTTTGAAGGAAAAACAAAACAAAAATCAGACATGGTAGGGCTATGTTCACAAACTCTCATTCCTAGTTCACACATGTGTATTTTTATGCGTTTGATAAGGCACTTGAAGTTTGCTATTGCCATTACAAAAAAAAATTGAATTCTTAGCAGAAATGTATGATTCGCATATGCAGGTATGTATGATTGTTTTGGTTTAAACATGTGTGCCTGATTTAGCCAGAGTTCCATGCCTCCTTCTTTTACAAGTGGCTGATAATACGATTATTTATTTATAGTTCTTATTTTGGCACGATCACATAAACACTGAGTTTCAGATAAGTCACAAAGAAAGTAAACTAATTTTATTTAATTAAATAGCGATTACTACTGGCAGACTCATGTTAAATTTACCAGAAACTTTTTGCGATCAAATAAATCGTAAGTACACACATTCATATGTACATACGTAAAATATATAAAATCGCCATAAAGTGTAAACATCGCTAACCTTCATATTAAACATTTCATTTCATTTCAACTCGTTCCAACCCAAATGTCATTTGGTTGTCAAAACATGAAATCATTTTCGCCCGTGGTGAGATATGAAGTTCCATTAGTTAACAAAAAAGAAAAGAAGAGCAGTTTTAATAGATTCTCGAGGCACTTTTATTTTTGTTTTTCCTGAAGACTCGTTCTAAATCAGTTGTTAACCAAAAGAAATAACACTGACTGTGAAATTAAGTGAAATTTTGTATGTGCTCCTGAAGAATTCAGGAAGGAACAAAGTTCATTGACAACAATTATTAGCAACGACAATGAGCGATAACATAGGCAATTTCAGAAGTGCTGTTTTAAATGAGCCTATGATAGCAGGTGGTCCTTCCTCGGGTGTCATGCGGACTCCTTTGGGGAATGTACGATCTTTGGGACCACAATTACCACCATCCATACCTCCACCACCAGCAATGGGGGGTGGTTTTAATAGTGGATATCTTCAGAATAATGCATTTGGCTATAATAGTAGTCCGTTTATGGGAGGTGGTGGTGGTGGAGGATATGGATATGGCAATGGCTATGGCGGATTTGGAAGCAATTTCGGTGGTGGATTTGGTGGCGGTTATGGAGGATATGGTGGCTCGTACAACAGATTTGGATCGAATCCGGGCGATCCAGAACAACGGTTTATTCAATTGGCGGAGAATAGCTCACGTCCAGCTTTTCAAAGTATCGAATCACTTGTGTCAGCTATTGGTAATATAGCTTCGATGTTGGACTCGACATTTTTTGCCCTGACTAGCTCTTTTCGAGCAATTCTTGGTGTTGCCGCGAACTTTGGAAGATTGAGATCAGTTTTCGCTCAGTTTTGGCAAACATTTGCAATATTTCGTGCCATAAAATGGATCTACAGAAAGTATGCTTATTGTTTTCTCCAATATAAATATATGCCTGACTTATTGTTTCGTTTATAGAATGCTCTACTGGCTCCGGATATCGAATCTGGATCCTTCCTCATTGGCTTTCAAAGAAGCTTTTGCAGCGGCACTTTCGCAACAAAATGGTCCTGCTTTGCCCAAAAAAGGAACATCACCATGGCCAGTTTTAGCCTTCATCAGTTTTATTTTCACAGCTCCATACTTGATTATGAAACTAATCGGCACTGTCACAGATACAGCTCTCGAAGAAAGTAAGTTGAATTCAAAATGAGGAATTGAACGCGTAATACTGATTTTGCTATTCATTATCTCTCTGAACATAAGATTGCTGACTGATTACTCCTCGATTAGTTGTGAGATAAGACGTTTTTCGTTTATCTCTGTTTAGTGTAATTGCATAGGAATTAAAAACAATACTGATTACCTCGTATTAAGAATGTATGGTGTGGCCTAAAAGCTGTCAGTCGTCAGGCTTACTAAAAAAGTGGCTTTGTCTTGACACTTACATATATGAACGTTGGCCTAATTTGAAGTTGGGAAAATTTCTTATGATTTTTCAAATCAATTTCAATATTTTAACCTTGTTTGTCGTATTGTGAGTAAGGTCATAATGCCATCAGTGATAATTGTCATTTATGACTGGAAAACCTCATAAAGCCTTGTTCGGAAGCAATTTCAGTAGTGATCGGTACACGTGACAGGTAGTGAAACCCTAGTACGTACACAATTTTATTAACTACACTTCAATCTTATGAACATAATTTAGCAGTTTCTATAAAACGTGCAAGTTATTGATAATCACTTAATACTGATACCAGGATGTGAGTTAGTTTATACTTATCTGCTCAAGTCATCATTATTCGGATAGGCATTATTAACCTGCAATCCCAATCTCGGACATTCTAAGGTGAATTGGTAGAGATGGCGATATCATCAGCGAAAATCTATTTAGCACTGTGGTTGTTTTAAGCTTTACTCTGAAAATTCGTACGTAATTCTTAGTAATTTTTAATTATTTTTCAGGTCGTAATCCCGAAAAATGGGTGAATCCCATCGAAACAAACGCAATTTACAATTTCCAAGGTAGAAATCCATCCGAATTATCATTCCAGACTGGCCAGCGTATTCTAGTTGCACCCAAAGAAATTCAAAACACCCACCATCTAATGAATACAGGCTGGGGTCTTGCTACTATCGACGGACATACCTCAGGTCTAGTCCCAATAACTTACCTCAAGAGTCCCTCGCAAATGCGTCAAGAGCAGTCGAGTATCCCGGATGGCAGTATTAGCACAATGGCAGCAGAACATCAAACGCAGCAAATGTCTGGATTGGGTGTTGACAATTTCGCAGCAGTCCCCTCGCATCAAATGGAGTCTATCAACCAAGTAATTCCAATATTGACTGACAATAGCTTAGGCTCAGTAGAGACGAAGGATACTTAAATCATGATCGAAAGATGCAAATATTCCATAAGTTCGTGTCGAGATAAGGTGGTGTATTGGTTTATATACATTTTTTGATTTAACTGTACGTGTTCGACGTCACCAATGTAGTAAAGGTTTTTTATACGTTTTTATTTTAATTGTGGTATTTTCGTTTATAAGTAAGGAACTTCACGAACTAATTTATGTTAAAATTTAAAATAAAACTCGTGTATGTGTAAGAGCGCCCCAGGTTTATTTTATTTGCTTGTTGAAATGAAAAGTAATTCAGATTGTGTAGTCAAATTCACATGACTACAATTCAAGCTTGACGAATTAGTCAGCTCTCTTAGCATTTCACATTCCACATTAAAAGGTGGGATAGTAGTATTCGTTCTTTTCTTAGCAAGGACTAAGAAATTTACATCGTACTTACATATATCAACAGTCGGGTAAACTTGCTATTCCTAGCAAGGAGTAAGGAACTTACAACGTTCGTACATATATCAACAGTCGGGGTAAACTAAACCTTAAACTATTCCTCTAACAGGTATTTCCAGTTCAAACGGTTGTTCCCTCAACTCCTCTTGTTTTGAACGCCACGCTAATAGATATGCCTGCCACTTTATTGTTCATTCGTCGCATCGATTTAAATTATTTTGGGCACTGGTTCCAATGTTCCGTGTTCAATGTTTTTCCCTTACAACAACCAGCCAGACGGAAGATGTTGAGGTTCTCATACAAACTGTTTATATTTCCAGGTAAATATTTTTAAAGAAATGATTTTAAGCGTGACCATTGACCAAACTGATACGTATTTTTCTGTTTTATCCATCTATTCTCATTAATAACATTTTCTCCTCTGAATGCACCCATCGAAAGCTTAAACTTGTTGACACTTGTTATAAAAACTACCACATGTTTAGTTGACACTAGGGATATGACAGTTCTTTAATTTTCGACAACTACGACGGTAAAATTGCCAAAAATATTGTCTGGTATTCTTAAAATAATATTCCCTGAAAAAAGATGGTAACGTTGATTTACATTTACACTTTACATCGAATCTAATGTTTTCTATTTAAAGGGCAAAGGAAAAAAACCATTTATTGATCGAAAAAATGCCGTCACATTTCACCTAGTGCATAGAAGTCAACATGATCCTTTGATTGCTGATGAAAATGCACCTCAACGAGTTCTTGTTGAGGCCACCACTAAGCAGGATGTGGATCCCACCAAGCGACGTGAAGAACAGAAAAAGTATGGCATTCAATTCGACGATGACTACGATTATCTGCAGCATTTGAAGAAAACTGGTCACGATGTTGTTTGGGAGTACGTTGAGAACGCAAATCAGGCAAAGAAGAACAAAGAGCAGGAGCCCAGACTACAACTTCCTAGTTCAGTGTTTGCCAGTGAATTTGAAGAGGAAGAAGGAATGTTGAACAAAGCTGCTCCGAGACCTGGACCAAGGCCCGATTTGGATCCGGATGTTATTGCGGCTCTGGATGGAGAATTTGATTTCGAAAACGAAGAAAATCAAATGGAGGATGATTTTGTGGTCCATGCTATGGAGGGAGAAGAGGACGATGATGAGGACGACGATGAATACTATGATGATGAAGACGCAAGCTTCGATTCGGACGCTGCAATCGGCAGTGAGGAAGAGGAAGAGGAGATGCGTGACCACTTGGGTCCACTCAGGCGTGAGCGTCGCTTCGATGACGAAGAAACAAAGTCACGGTTCACAGAATATTCAATGTCCAGCAGTGTGATCCGCCGGAATGAGCAGCTAACATTATTGGATGATAGATTTGATAAATTCTACGCTTCATACGATGAACCAGAAATGGGACCGCTTGATATGGAGGAAATTGAAGGCACTTGGGGCCAGAAGCATCCATACGTCTTGGGATGCTACCAGCTCTACAAGAAGTCGTCAAAAGTTGAAGACTACAACAAGGAATGGGACAAAGTCAGGCTAGAGAAGTACAAGAATGTTGTGGATGATAATGATGACGATGACATGGAAGAGCTAGAGGTAGATGATCCCAAAGAAAAGAAGTGGGATTGTGAGAGCATACTTTCGACTTACTCAAACATCTATAACCATCCAAAACTTATCGAAGAGCCGAAAAAGAACAAGCAAATCCAAATAGACCCGAAAACTGGTTTACCGCAGAATGTCTTGCGCGGTGGCGATAATGACAAACTTACAGCAAAAGCCTTGGCCAAACTGGATAACGATGCTGTGCCAAATGAAGGTGCCAAATCTCTCTGCGCAAAATCCGTCGTGTCAGCGCTCAGTGTCCTTTCTATTCGTCCAAAAGATGAAACTCTGGAAGAAAAAAAGGAAAGGAAGCGCTTGCTTAAGGAATATCGAACTGAAAGGCGCATAGAACGCAAGGCGAACGCAGAAGCATTTAAGGAGGAAAAGAAGAGGCAGACGCACATCAAAATAAACAATCTCAACAATGTGCAGGGGAATAGGATATTGTAGAGATATTTCAAATTTGTTTATTTAAGCTCACATTTTACCGTATACTAGTTGTAAAGCTTCAATTTGTAAATAAATATAAATTGAATTTTGTCTACATGCTTGTGTAATGTTTATTAACGTCGTATGATTGAAATCAGCTGGCATTCAGCAGAAATCAGAAAAAATAAACCGAAGCACCCACTGCAATAGAGTAGAATTGAATTGGCGACCTCGGTCATAAGTATAATGCCATTTCGGTTACAACTACGGGCGAATTCTACTGTATTTGGTTAACTATAATGAAAAAGCGGATACATTTATTCAAATAAGAGTAACTAAGAAAAGTAGAAAGCACCACAAACGAAAAAACAAGGGCTAAAGCATGTTCAGGAGGATGTTTCAAAATAGGAAATACATATGTACATCATTATAGTAACAGCAATATAGCGAAAAGTGGTGGCCCGTGGCGTTGTGGGTATGTGCGTCGACTTCTACGCTCATACCCACATCACCAATCTGTCTAGGTTCGATTCCTGGTACGGCAAGAAATACTTTTCACGGCCTCACCTCTTTCGAGTCACTGACGATGCTCAAAGAGTATAACTGTCTAGAAAAAGCTTCTCAAACTTGGCCGTTCGGAGTCGGCATTAAACTGTAGGTAATTTCCACTCGTGATAGAACAATAGCACGCACAACACGAGTGGTTGCTGAGAAGCTAGGCACTGGCCCTCTACTGGCTGTAGCACCACCCATATTATAATATCGCGAAAAACCCCCAGTAGCGACCCCGGTCTAAGAAAGTTTATATATATTAAAACAACTTTAATAATTAATGAAAGCTTGATGTATCACTATTTGATATACTTAATAACCTTAAGTAAGCATAGTACTCGGCTTTATTAAATTTAACTAGAGTAGGAAATGAGATATGAACCGTTACTGATTCGTGTTCCTCATTCGAAGCCTTAGCGTGCCAATGAGTAGCCCCTCATGTAAATCATAGCATAGACAAAATCATCGTTATTTTGCTCTTAATATATTTAAAAGTTAAAAAAAGAAAATACATTACATAAATCCATCATTAAAAAAACGAATAAAAAAAATTAATTTTATCATAATTCATTACAAAAAATCAACAAAAAAGTGAGAACATAAAAAAACAAGAACAAGTCAATTACATAAAATTGAAAAAAACAAGTATAAACACAAACTGAATTTTTACTTAACTAATGAATTTTGCATGAACAGCAACAAAAAAATGCTACTGTCTTAAAAAAATAAAACATGCAAGAGCCTTAACCATTTTGGTAATATTTCGCCCGGTCTCCTCTTCATTTGTGAGAATAGTCAAGTGTCCTTTTTGGGCTTTAAACTTTCATTAGCGCAACCTATTTTTTGAAGTGTCGGTCTTGAAATATTACATCTTTTGTTAACCCAATACCGGACCCCCTCGGCACGCTGTTGGATTTCCTTTTTATTTTTGTTCCAGTAACGAGCCCCCATACAATTTCAATAAATTACTAATAGTTCTTCCTTTTTCTTTTGCAATAATTAAATATACATCATTATTGTTATATTAAGCCTGAATTAGTTAACTAAAAATTAAAGAAAATCACTTACCTCCTTGGTTTATGTTTCTAGTTCCTTAAGAAATTTCACAAATTACACTAATTTTTTTACTTCCGAAAACACTACTGAATTCTTTGCATTTTTCTTACCAATTGAAGACGAATTACGAATATGCAGACATAATAATTATGCCGAATACATAATGATTCTTACTCGTCCATAATAATATTATAATTATTTAGTTAATTAAATACCAAGTTATACCGTTTGAAACCTGGACCGGATTTCGGCAAGGAGATGCGCGTCGTGTGATTTCTTCACTTTGGTACAGAAGAAGATCGTGCGGCGGGCTGCTCTAAACACGGAAGGAACTATCTTCTATTAGTCGGTGCAACTTTTAGGGTACGCAGATGACATCGCGATTGAAGAACAGGCGAAACGAACTGGTCTCAAGGTCAATGAGGACAAAACGAAATGCATGCAGTCGACCTCGGGGCAAAAGTGAAGTCCACAAACGACATCACAATTGAGATCCGACGTAGAATCGCCCTTAGCGGTCTTACTTCGGTTTGTCGAAACAACTAGGCTCAAGGCTCCTGACTCGAAGAATTAAAATTATGCCCCACAAAATTCTTATTTTACCAGTTCTGCTCTATGTAGCCGAAAGCTGAACGCTAGGCAAAACTTCAGAGCTGATTCTTGGTACTTTCGAAAGAAAAGTTCTACGACGGATATATGGTCCCGTCTGCGAGGAAGGCGAATGGAGGAGAAGACATAACCGGGAACTCTACGAGCTGTACCAGGGTGTGGATGTAGTCCGGAAGGCAAAAATCCGTCGACTGCACTGGCTCGGCCACATCGAGCGCATAGACAACAATGCTTCAGCAAAGAGGGTCTTTGAATCCGAGTCTACTGGTTCGAGAAGGAGAGGAAGACCGAATCTCCGGTATAAAGAGCAAGTAATCGCGGATGCAAGACAGTTTGGTCTTGATGACTAGAAGCAGCGTGCCCAGGCCCGTCAACGATGGAAGGCAGCAATTGCTCAGGCTCGGACCCTCCATGGGTCGCCGGCCTGATAAGTAAGTAGTACTGACTTACGGAGTACTAGTGTGGTGGAAGGCACTACAAATAAAGCAAAATCTTACCAGAATAAGCATAACACAAAGATCGGCTTGCATCTTCAAAAGGCAGCCCTCCAGCTATCAATGACCCCGATAGACGGAAGATCTATTGTTATTTACATAGATAGTCAGACGGCCATAAAGACTCTGGAAACACCATCGATTAATTCCAATGCCCCAATGAAATCAATGCTACTGAAAGACCCCAAAATCAATCAAACGATGACAGGCATCAACTGTGCAAACGCTTTAATCTGTGGTTGGATTTCCCGGTTCTTAGTCCCTTCCCAGATCACCTCTGGCTAGGGAAGACATTTTATTATAATATAATATGGGTGGCGCTAGGGGAGGGAAGACAGTCTACCTCCTCAATTTTTACAGAGGTCTGCAAGTGCATTGGAACGAACCATGCAGACTACCGCATGTCACCCGCAGCCGAATGGAATCGTTTAGTGATTTTATAGGACACTGAAAGCCGCAATCAACTGCAGCGATTCCACAAATTGGCTTCCATTCATACTTCTTGCTCTTCTCTCAACATTGAAAGAAGACATCACGCGGAAGATACCAGCGGAACTAGTATACGGCACGACTCTGAGACTTATCGCCGACTTGCTTTCACCGGCTCTCGAAGATCCCTCACAAACCGAGTACATTAAAGACCTTCGAAACACAATGATCCAAACAAATCCACCGCAGACAGCTCGGCATACACAACTGTGACCATACATTTACTCTGTGTTAGCATAAGTCAGCGTTCCGAAAAATTATTTGCACTCACCATTAGAGGAAAGCCTACGAAATTTTCGATAGGCTGTTTAAAACCGTCTTATCTAGATCTTATCCACACCCACATATCACTCAAAGTAAATCCACATGATAACAGGTAGAAAGTTAATCGTGAAAAGTGGCGATGTAACTTCTACAACGGTCTTTGACATCAAAAATGGTCTGCGACAAGGTTCGCCGATCTTGTTCTCAATATTCACTCAGATCTTATAGGTTCCATACCGCACTTAATTGCGTACGTCAACGATCTAAATAGTCGCGTACAGATTCGGTCCGAAAGTCGAAGTAATAAATACCTTGCAACGTGACTTCGAACAAATTCTAGTGAAACTATCCTGTACATGACATCATGAACATCATGACCAGCAGGGTCATTTCGGTTGGATCAATATCTGTATTTTGACAAACATATAGATATTTCTCTGACGAAAGTTAAAAAGCCTTTTGCTGTGGCAAGGGGATTGTTTTACAGTAGCCAACTTGATACCAGGGTGAAGGTAATCTGCTATATGGCCCTCATCCGGCCTGTTATGGCATACGGTTGTCCACTGTGGTCCACTGAGTTCTTCCCAGATGGAAAAGATGGGGTTGTTCGAGAGTGTCATCGCACTTGTCTCCGGTTGTATCGTACACCCGAGTCTGAGTACAAGAAGTTCTATACGAAGTCCTGTACAACGAGGCAAATTTGAACAGGATAGATAATTTTATTATTAAGCTGATCAGAAGGCATATTGCACTAGCTATGACTTCTTCCAACAGTCCCATTGTTATGTACCATGAGAGAGTGCGCCTCACCAGCTTTCTTCCTCCTGAAGCGTTACTCTATCTCGACACAATTGGCCTAATACAGGATCCAGAAGGATGTCCTGACATCTTCCATGTCGTACGCCGAACAGTGGACAGGCGACTCCAATACGAACGGGTTGTCGCTCGCAATCACGAGGATCTCCTTCGGTTTAGTAGAGCTATTTTCCACTGGATCTTCACAATCACGCGGTAGTTGACCATAGTGGCCAACTTACATAGATTTTAGGGTAGTTTAGTAAAAAAATAAAAAAAAAATGATGAATAAAAAAAGGTGCACGGCGTATACATTTTATATGTTAGGCATATATGTACATAACATATACGCACTGGTGCACATGTCCGTTACGGACATAGTTAAGTTAGCTTATAAGTTTTTATATTAGGTTAAGTTAGTTTAAGATAGGTTAAGATAGATACATAAAGCCAAATTTTTTTATCAGTTTTCTTGGCCAAACAAATCAGAAAGTCCAATAAAAACGAACAGTCTAAGCCGAAAGGCACAATTAAATTTTGATTAGAATAGCTTAGAGTAACCGTATAGGGTCAGTAGGTTAGATGTAAGAACGATTGTTAAGTTAGTTAAGCTAGTTTTAGTTACTTTTGTCTAGCATGTAAGAAAAATGAATTTTAAAATAAAACAAAAACGAATGAAAAAAAAAACGATTTCGAAGAGCCTGGATGCCTTTCCTAAAGCCTGAAGCCAGGCTTTTGGATTTTTTATAAAAGGCCCGTATTTTTTGTCTATCCCTAGACTCTTCGATGTCCTTGAGCTGGGAGGTTGAGAGAGACCTTTTCTTCAGAAGTAGAAGCTTCTTCTCCTCCCGTCTTCTAGCCCGGTACTCCTCTTGCGCTGCTCTAGTTTTCCGTTGCAGCGCTTTTTGGTATGCCTCGTCGGTTGCACGTTTCTTCTGCTCACAATCGCCATCATACCACGGGTTTCTTGTCCGGGGTGGTAGGTAGCCTAAGGTGGTTTCCGCTACCTCTTTGATGGCCGAGTGGCAATGCAACATCTCGTTGGCGTTGGTGTTTGACGTAGGCATACCGGAGAGTCTCTCACTTAATTGCTCTTAGTAGTTACATTATGTATATTCTGGACCAGGAAGTGGTTGTGTTGTTTATGTTATTTTAGTGTTGTTTATGTTATTTTATGTATGTTATGTACCAGTAAGTGTGTTATTTATGTTGTTTGATGTTGTTTATGTTGCTTAATGTATGTTCTGGAGCAGGGTGCATATGAGTTGTTTGGATATGCCGACGTGAGTTGTTAGTGTGTCGGGTGTATTTCTTTGGTGTTTTGTCGTGTGCCATGTGTGGATTGATGTCGGCGTTGTTTGTTTGAAAGGGTGCCGCGGTATATGTATGTTCTGGACCAGTAAGTGGGTTGTGGTTAGTCGCGTGGCAGGTGTGTCGCGTGCCAATGCGTGGGAAAAAGTATTGTGTGGGTGTGGTGTGTGGTGTGGCGATGTTTTGGCTTGGAAAAGGGGGGAGAGGGTAGTGTTTATCATGTTTGTGGATATTTGTATATATTTTGTTATTTGTTATATTTGTTGTTTTTTATTTTTTTGTCGTTTTCCATGTGTCATTCAAGTTGGTAGGCAAAGGAAGTAGATAGAGCAAAGAGTGTGTGTGCGAGGTCTTTGGTTGTTCCCGAGCGAGGTTGTGGGGTAGGTTAGTGAATAAAAGATGGTGGATAGCAAGTATTTGGGACATAAGTTCGGCAAGAGCACATGATAGGAAATGTATTACGAGAGGTGTTCTGAAGAATTTGACGAGTGTATGGTAAAGGGTAATTCAAGTTTCACCTGTAAGAAACGTTTGAGGAATTTGAAGCTCGGATTCAGTTTCGGAAGATACCTGCGAGCTTTATTAAGCAGATGTTGTTTGGGAGTACCGAAAGTGGTGAAAATGAGCAGTTGACTAACTGCGATGAGATGATAGATATGAGAGATGTAAAGCAAAAATAAAAAACTGTTTTTATTGTACTATTTGACTTTTATTTATCCAAGAGTTATGATTGTCTGTGAAGCCAAGCCATTTAACAAATATTTGATTGGTTTTGCTCTTGAGTACTTTTGCCACTAGAAAAACATTTGGGTGATGGGTTTTCTGTAGTTCCAGTTCATAAAAGGACCCCTGAATTGGTTGTCCTTGAAAGTCGTTCAGTGAATAGGTGATCGGATTGGTGGCATTAACTTTATTAATGGTAAATACTTCTGTCGTCCAGTTGGGTGTGTACTCCTTTCAAAAGCATGCTTATATTCGCTGAAGCGTACTTGATCACCAGTTTTAAATTTAAACCGTGGTCAACAGATCATTGAAATTTTTCTATTTACATCAGCTGGTCTCATTTGTATTGTTCTATGCTTGGAGTGGTTGTATGTGTGCAGTATACTTTTTAAAATGTCTAACCATTTGTAGCTGGAATTAAAACTGAATTCTAACCACATTTTTTCTTTAATGGTTCGATTAAAGCGTTCCACAATTGATGCTTTCAGGGTGCTGAATGTCGAGTAGTGATTGATTTTTAATTTATTCATGAGAGTTGTAAAATGTTTGTTGAAAAATTCTTTTCCATCATAGGTTTGTAAATTCGTTGGTATTATTTTTGAGTTGGTAAAGATGGATTCCATGGCTTCTGTAACAGATGACCCAGTTTTATTTTTGATAGGAATAGCCCATGCATACTTTGAAAATGTATCAATTACAGTCAATAAATATTTGAAGCCTTTGTTTTGATTGCTGTAAGGTATCATTTCTACCAAATCGGCCTGCCACAAGTCATCAAAACCGTTAATAATAACTCGGCGTCTACTTCTTGCAGGTTTATGCAGCTCCTCAACAACATTTCGTTTGCTCATCCTGAGCGATAATAAATGAGAAAACAAAAGACGGTTGCATTTTATAAATTTGTTTTATTAGATAAAAAGCTATTTAACATGTAGACATTTTGAAGGGCGCAACATTTAGAATGAGATAAACATTTTACGGAATTTGGGTAGAGATGTTTTAGTTCTTTAAAACTAAGACATCCAATATCTTCTACATTGACTACGTCTTTTCATTCTGAAGTATTTCCTTTAACCATTGGGATTTTTTAGTGCCTTTCACGTTACCGATGTGTGTTGAATAACATCACGTAGATATTGTTTGACCTTTCGAAATTCGGTAAATCTCCCATCCCACATCAGTCCATGATGATTTTGGTAGAGCCATTGACCTTGTTTCTGCAATTCAAACGGCAATTGCTCAAAGTTGAAAGGAGGTAATAAAATGAAATGATAATGATGACCTTGTTGTAGGATAGCCAATTACATTCCTTTACAATGAATTGATTTTTCTGGCCTTTAAATCCTTGAATATCCAGAATAAAATGCATGTTGTTGTTGTTTCTACGGATGATTGACTACTGTCTTACACTTCTCGGGAGACAGTTTGTGTCAGGGGATTATAATTTATAATACGATCATGTAGTATTAAACAGTATGCTGATGTAGTTGCAGGTAATGGTTTGGTCGTTTTAATTTCAGTGCGAATATCGACGGGGCCATTTTTAATTATTTCACTCTGATGTCGGCAATCAATGATAAAGATTGGGGCTTGGGATTTGAAAGTGTCTCTGGATAGGAGTGGTTCAGCAATTGATCGGTTGTAGTAGGTCTTTTGAAAGTCGCAATACATACTATAAAGTTGACTGAAATTGTTATTTTCGAATGAATGATTTAAATCTTCTAATGGGTATGTCTCAGAATTTAAGTATGCTTTCACATTGATGACGTCACAGTGATCGAAAAATGTTGGATCTTCCTTGAGCAAATTACGTTTGTTGGTTTGTAGAGCGACAATAATGTAGCGTGGTTTCTCCAAATGAGAGGTTGTCTTAACATTCCAAATGTGGTGGGTAGTGATTGGTAATACGGGGTACTCGTATAGATCCCAGTTTCGGAAGGCAATTTTCATAGATTGGCTATTGCTTATAGGTTTAAACAGTACTAGTTTGTAGGAATCTGACAGAGTAATATGTGGCACTTTCCATTGCACTTTAAGTAAATTTATTCTCGCTTTCTCATCTTCCCCGCTGATTAATGAGTTTTTTTTTTTTTATTTCATTTTTATTTATTATTTCAAGATAAGCTTATATACTAGACAAAAATGCTTAAATCTAGTTGGACGAACAATTTTACTATTTCTAACTTACTGGCTCTCGGCGAGCACTCTAAGCTAAACTTAACCTTAAACTATGTCTTTCGACCTAACCTAACAATGAATAAAATATATACTAATATTGAAGGACTAATTATGAAATTATGAAAAAATTTAAAAAACATAATAACTTAACTTTTTTTTTTATTTAAAAACTACAAACTACCTTACATTCTACCTTAAAGTAAACTTAAACAACTAACTTAAACTAATCTACATATATATGCATATACATATGTGTATACCCATATACAAATATGTATACGCATATATCCCTATATACATAAATGCATATATGTATCTTCTTGTATACATATATGCATATTTCGTCAATTTCTTTTTTATTTTTTTTTTTTTATATTTATTTACATTTATACATCTTAAATACTACCTTAAACCTACCCTACGCTATGGAAGTCGGCCATAGGTTGCAGCTAATGGATTTTGAAGTTATCCACTGCAAGACAGTGACCGACTGCGCCCCATAAGGGGATACGCACTACCCTATCTACCCCGGGTCTAAAGGGTTCGAAGCTGGAGTTCCCTCGCTCCCCAGCCACCAGAACTTTCGATGTTGCATAGCAACATCCCGCACATCCCGACTCGATACCGCTGTACTGAACCGGAGGAGACCCTCCTCAGCTCGTTGTGCGACGGAACGGTCGTGGTTGAGTCGCCCATCCACAGTCGAACGGGCGATGTGAAAGATGAGCGGTACCGCATTTATGTCTTGTAACAGACCGTACATGTCTAAATGGAGAAAAGCTTCTGGGGGGAAGAAGCCACTGTGACGTACCCTTTCATGGTACTGAGGATTGGGGTAGTAAGCTCCAGAAATCAAGTTATTGACTGAGTTCATCGCTCTGGCAGTATGGCCTCGAATCAGTTTCAACAGGAAATTGTCCACTCGTATCAGGTTCACCCTGTTGTATAAAACCTCATTAGAGTAGAATTTTCTGTACTGGGACTCTGGTGATCTGTAAAGGCGAAGGCAAGCCATAAGACAAGCCCTCTCAAACACCCGAATCTTTTCCATCAAGCTTGCACTCACGTTGAACCACACGGGACAGCCATAGGTGAGCATTGGCCGGATGAGGGCCATGTAGCAGATCACCTTCACCCTCGCATCGAGTTGGCTGTTGTAAGACAGTCTCTTTGTAAGAGCGAAAGCGCCTCGGGCTCGGGCTAGAGCAGCATCTACATGTTTGTTAAAATATAGATAATGATCTAGCCAGATCCCCAGGTATCTGACTACAGTCCTTTGCGCCAGTGGTTGCCCGTGACGCCCAACAATTGAGAACTTTCGCCAATTCTTTTTTGTATCCGCCGAAGCCTTATACAACGGGGTCCTGAACAGTATGGTTTCCGACTTCTGAAAGTTGATATTCAACTTCCAGTCATCGCAACTTCTCATGAATGAGTCGAAGTCACCCTGCGCGAGAGTAGTGATGTCCTCGATTTTTTTACCTGATCTGTACACGATCAAATCGTCGGCGTACGCAATTACGTGAGGAAGAGAACTTATTAGATCGCTCAAGAAAATGTTGAACAGGATCGGCGAATTAACGGCACCCTGTTGGAGACCATTTTTTACTTCAAATATACCTGCAGAGGTCACATTGCCATTCTTGACGACGAACCTTCTGCCAGTAAGCATGTTACACAATAGGTACAGCAGTGGTTTACTAATTCCTAGCACATTGAGCTTGTAAAAAAGTCTTTCTAACCATACGGTGTCGAAGGCCTTCTCCAGGTCAATCAGGCAGGCACCCGTACATTGTTTCTGGCTCTTGTTCCATTGGAATAATATGTTTGTCCTCTGTCCAGTTGGGCAGAGCTCTATTTATCACCTTCTCGAATACCTTGCTGATGTTTGGAAGGAGACTAATTGACCGGAGGTTGCACGGATTCGAAGAATCTTTACCTCGCTTGGATATGGGTTGCACAATCGCAGTTTTCCAATGTTCCGGATAATGTGCAATATTCAGAGCATTGTTAAACAGGATAGTGTACATATTAACCACATCTAGGGGGAGATGTCTTAGCACAATGTTCGAGATCCCGTCGATTCCAACTGACTTTTTTTTCTTAAGTGATTCGAAGACCGCTTGGAGCTCTGTCTTCGCTATGAACGGGGGATGAACGGATGATTAATGATTTTGCATCGGTGCGTGCTCGCGTTAAAATTAAATCATGACGACCGTTTGGAATAATTTTCTTGTAATCTTCAGCAAATCCGAGGATTTTATTAAGTGGGATACAAAAATTAAAATAGATTCCATCCACGCTGATTGATGAATTTGGTGACCAAGATGCATTAAGCAGCATATCGCTTTCATTTTTATTCAAAGATGAATAATTTTTGATGGTGGATGTTATTCCAACATTACGATTGACATCAATTTTCAAGCCATTTAATTCATAACGAATTTCATCAAAGAGGAAGGCTATCCCGTTGTTTACAAGTGCTGTTTTTGCGATTGCACTACCATCAGATTTTGATACAGTACCTTCAATATAAATATAACTTTCCGAAGGTAAGATGTTAAGATGTTGATGTTGCACACAAATTTGAATAATGTCATTCCAATTTCGTGATGCTGTCTTCAAAGGATGGTTCTTCGAATATGTTGAGCACGATTTACTTTAATTTGTAGTCCAGTGTTAATAGGAATTACTTGTTTGTTTGGGAAAGTCTTACGGCTGTTGTTTTCTATTCAGCGTCAATGATGTATTGATAGGTTTGACGTTGTTTGAAGCTATTTTATAGTTAAGTTGACGATTGTATATAATCATTGTGCTTTAAGATGTATTCGAACTGTAATATTTTCCCCCCGGAAATTTATTTGGTTACCGTCTTGATCCAGAAGGCTTATTGTCACAGTACTTATCCTCCTTGTGTTCACAGGCAGATAGATAACATTATGGGGGACTTCTATTATTTTATAGCCTGGACTGACCTTAACCGAAAACTGATGTAGTATGTGTGCCGGTTTATTATTTATGTATGTTTCATCAATTAAATTGCATTCAACCCGTACCGTATTCACTCTATTGATATCGACTTACAGATCTGATTCATGTATTTTGTTAGCGGCAAGCCTTTTCTTGCTGAACCCCAACAACGAACCAATAGAGTTTGGTTGTGAAAAATCAATATCTACGTTGCTATTAATTTCGCACTTTAAAGTATTGTCATTTGCTCTTATTTAGACAATCAATTTATCAGATCGATTCTTGTTGTGTAATTTGAGAACTTGATTAATAAATTCATTAATATCTTCAATCTCATATGACTCTACGGGGAACTTATCATGACGTCATCGGAGATATAAAATAAATTGTTAAAAATACTTCCACATTTGGTATAGAGCTGTATGTCTGCAGATCGACTAAACCGCATACGTAATCCGAGTTTAGAATAATTGGCGGAAAGTAGTCGGTTGTTAGAGAGGATTGGTCTCCACTTAACGTGAGTGTTAGCGACATTGTAGCTTTGAATGAAATGAAACAAGTTTTTATTGCACATTCAATTTATTTAGTAGTAGAAAGCTTAAACATAGATGACCACATATGAATGTATTGAATTGTTGACAGTTGTTGTAATTGTATTCTAAAGGAGGTCTCAGGTTGCCGAAGCTATCAAAATATTCCACAATATTACCCTTTTTTACGTATGCTACCCAATGAGACCCGGGACCACTGTCCTTGTCCAGATTTATTACCCCACACTCTTTACGATGTGATCTGTTGGGTAGTGTATCTTTCATGTACACCCCACGATAGTTGGGTATTTATCGTTTACCAAATTCCATTACATCATCATTGGTGAGGGGTCTATTGGGAAGTTGATCAATTAACTTTTTGAGTTTTGTGCTCTAAGGACGAGTCCAAAGCCTTTTTTGTATGGTTGTAGAAAAAGACCGTTGCCTCGTTTAATCTTTATTGCTTCCATCGCATGATTATGTCGTTTGTTCTCTTCCAGTTGTTTCTTTGCTGCATTTAATTCATTTATTGCTTTAACCACACCTGCTGCTCCTCCGCCTAGAGCTCCCACGGCTGACAAAACTCATAATATAGGTAACAGTGGTAAGAATCCTCCAACTTTTGGCAATGGTATAACTCGAGGCAATGAAATATACTTGCGTTTTTTTCTGATGACATTTTTGGCTGCTGGTAAGGCTGTCATTGCAATAGTGTTTGGATCTTCAGTATTTGGAGACCAGATGGACTTTTTAACTTCTTTTACGACCGCTTTAAATAAATTGCGCTTGCAACCCATGCCAAGTTTCATTTTAACCTTCATAATATTCGTCACCAGTAGACTGTTAAACTTCTCCGAAATGGATGAATCTTTAGCCTTTACTCTTTCCCAGGCTTTTTCCGCTAGAATTTTATCGGCAATGTGATGATCAGTCAAGTTTTTGTTATTAGAATATCCAATATCGTGTTCGCGACAGGCTTCATCCAATGGATTTACACCTCGATCACCCCTATCAAGACGGGCTTTTAACTTGGTTCCAGGTCCGCAAAAATTATACGATGGAATATGTAATTCAAACGGTAATCTCTCAATTAAATTATTCAGCAGTCCATACGCTTGAAAGGTGTGTTTTCGACTAAAGTGTTCCTGACAGTAATCAATCATAATATAGAACTTTATTGCTATGCAACTTGCTTGAAAATGAATTCCTCAGCTATAAGATGAGTACTTTTATACTGAATATTTCAGTAGTCATGAAGTTCATCAAGTTCATCAAGCAAAGTGTAATAAAAGTCCAAAACTACGATAATAGCGTAGTTGAGGAAAAGAGAAAACATGGTGAATTCTTTCCAAATAGTATTCGCGGAATAATTGTGGGTCCATCAAATTGTGGGAAGACAAATGTTGTTTTTAGATTCGCATGGATTGAAATTTGAGAGAATTTACATTTTTTCGAAATCCTTATATCAACCAAAATATAGATACTTGAAAGAACTAATTGATTCCATCAAAGGTATGGAGTACAATGAATTTTCAAATAAGTGCGACATTATGCCCCCGTCGGAGGCAAAACGCAATTCCATATTTATCTTTGATGATGTGGCCTGTGATAAGCAAAATAACATTCCTGAATACTTCTGTATGGGGCGCCATAATGATATGGATAGCTTTTACTTGTGTCAATCATATACGCACATTCCAAAGCATTTGATTCGGGATAACGCAAATTACATAATCGCATTTAAACAAGATGAGCTCAATCTTAAGCACATATACAATGATCATGTAAATTCTGACATGTCATTCAATCAATTCAGGCAAATGTGTATAGAGTGTTGGAAGGTTACCTATGGGTTCTTGATTATTAACAAGGACGCACAACTAGAGAAAATACGTTATAATAATTGCTTTAAAGAAACTGTAATTCCATGAAACTGATCAGTTATTCAAAAACTGTCCACCACAAAAGTCTTGTCTCCAGTGCCGCCCTGTTTTTACAACCGACCTGTTTCCAGAACCAACCTGTTTCCAAAAACCGATCTGTTTGCAAAACCGACCTGTTTCCACAGCCGACCTGTATCCAGAACCGACCTGTTTCCAGAACCGACCTGTTTCCAGAACCAACCTGTTTCCAGAACCAACCTGTTTGCAAAACCGACCTGTTTCCAAAACAGACCTGTTTCCAAAACCGTCAGTAAAACAGATCTGTTTTTTTTTTTTAATACCGCTCTGACTTGTTTGTTTGCACTATGAATGAGAAATTGCTGAAAGATCTGATAAAGACGAAAAGGGATTTGCGGAAAAAGTATATGCTTCTCAAATCCGCGAAAATTACTACCAACGAAGAATTGGAAAACACTTTTAAGCCAATAGTTGAACCGTTAAGGGAAATCGTCCAGAATTCAAAGGAGGAAAAGCAGAATAACATAATAAAGAAAAAGAAGGAGCCCTCAAGTCCCAAGTCGTTTAAAACAGATGAACCGTTTACCCCAAAGCCGCTCAAGAATGACCCAGATGAACAGTTTTCATTTAGAACCCCCACAAATTTCAATGAAAGTACCCCAATCAATCAATTCGAATCAGATCACGACAAAATCTATGGTCCGTATATAGATGACGAATCAAATTCGATGAAATTGGGTAGATCAACTTTTACCGATGATCAACAAAATTTCCACATTGATGGCGAACCTTTTACTCGTACAAATGGTCTTTACGATTCATTCACCCAACACGACTTGGAGGAGTATCTCAATATATTACAGAAAACAGGTGCGCATTTGAAAAATCACGATAGTACTGCGCAAGTTAAAGGTAATAGAGGCTACAAATATAATGAGATAATCAAACCGCTTCTAAGACAAAAGAAAACTGGAAGCGGTTATAACATCAACATGATGTATTCTGAAATGCATATTGATTATGTCTACTGGGATGATCCGAATGAACTAGTTAATCGTTTAAGACTCTTGATCGCGTCCGAAGCAGCCGGCAACAATAATCTCTCGTCAGCTATCATGGATACATCACTTATATTTGGTGAAATACTACAGTTCCTCAAGAAACATCAGCATGCAATTCTAGAGGAGCACTTTACAGAATTATTAAATTGTATTTCGTTCCCGGGAAACTTTGAGAATGTGAATTTCGCCACATCTAATTATGGCTGCCCCTTCATAAATAAATTGCCCTTGGTCATCAAATCTTTGCAAAGAGGGTCCAGATACATGTGCTTGCTTTATGATTGAAAATAAACTGATAAGAATAAAGAAATTAATGTTACTGTACAAACGATTAGAACAATAAACATATGCTTGTGGTTTAAAATTTCCACTGTTTGTTATTTTACTAAAGGGAAGTAGACTCAACTTGAAATTCGAAAACCGCAAAGTGTTTGGCACTCCAATATGTTCGGCAGCAAAAGATAAGAGCACGCACTTTTTTGCACAACAAATTTGTATATCACGATCAAATTTAAAGTCAATTTTTTTTTTATTCAATTTGCTTTTATTCAATCAAAAATGTATCTTAATTACAATATCTGCAAAGCCAGAGGGGCTTGTCTGCAGAAGACTGAGTACAATATTTGTTTATAATATTATTGTTGTTGAAAGCAAAGTTATTTAATTATATTGTGGGAAAATTAATTAATTATATAAAAGTAGACAAATAGAGAAAAATTAATGGATAACAAATAACTAATAAAATAATGGAAGTAAAATAAAAACATACATAACACACTTTTCTTTTTCTTTTTTTCATTGTTGTAGGTACATTTTCTGTTTCAGCGCTTCGTTTCTCGTGATGTTACGGTATTCTCTTGGGAGGCTGTTTAATATCGTTGGGACTATGTTCTTCGACCATATTCGTTCCAGAACCTCGGTATTTCATACAGTTGGTGTTGTCGTCTTCTGGTGCTGATATTTTGCTGAGTCTGGATCCTGTATGCGGTATTGCTGTAAAAATGTGCCATCATATCGAGATTGAGAATTTGTATGATGTTCAGCATTTTTGTTGCTTGGTTTCTACGATTCTGCTCTTCACCATTATACCTTGCTTTTTGTATTATTTTTTGCAGTCGTGTTTGGACCTTTTGTAGTTGTTGCATTTGCGAAGTTCTTCCCCATGCTAGTATGCCGTATCTAATATGCGATTCTACCAATCCGAAATAGCATTGTTTGAGAACATTTGGTGTACATTTATCGCTTAGATGGAAGAGTGCATAAGCTGCCTGGTATAACTTCTTCTTAAGCGCTTCTATATGGTTCTTCCATTTAAAGTTATAATCAACAATTAATCCAAGATATTTGTATGTTGATACGATGTCTATGTATTTGCAGTTGTCCTCTTCGCTTATACATTCATTATTACCACATCTGTGCAAGCAATCTAAGTCATACATTTTTATCTTTAGTTTCGTTTCTGGGATATGCGGCGGACGAATGTGCATTACCTTTGTCTTCGGTGCGTTGATAATTAATCCATGATCGTGACACCAAGCTGCAACTCCATTAAAATCTAATTGCAACATTTTTAACGCTTCGTCTACGATCCTATGGCTAATTACTATCGCTGTGTCGTCTGCATACGCGTATCCCGTACTATACTTTAGCACGGACATTAGATCGTTGATGTAAATAATGAATAAAAGCGGTCCCAGTTTTGATCCCTGTGGGACACCATATGATACTATTTTGTCTTCGCTGAAGTAGCTACCAATTTTAACTTTGAATGACCTGTTACATAGATAACTCTCAAATCTCAAACCAAAATGCCCTCTCTTATCCCTATCTTTTCCAATTGTCTCAGAATTTGTTTGTGACTTAATGTATCAAACGCTTTCTTAAAGTGAATAAGACCAGTGAGTTGTGGTTTTTATCTAAGCTTTCATATATTTTGTTTGCAAAGTCTCCTAGCAATCGGTTGATACTTTTGTTTTTGCGGAATCCAAATTGGTGTTTGTTCAGGATTTGGTATTTTTCGACATATTCGTATAACATTTCTGCCAGTATTTCTTCCATAATTTTGTCGACCACAGATAATAACCTATATCTAGGTCTGTAATTTGTGACTTCATTCTTTTTCTCACCCTTGTATATTGGTCGAACTATAGACATTTTTAGCAAGTTCGGGAATGATGCTTGGTCTATACTCATGTTTATTAGCTTCGTTATCGTTGGTGCAAGAGTTTCGGCATTAAGCTTCAGGTCTTTCGGTCTAATCTCATCTACTCCCGCGGACTTATTGCATTTTAACGAACTAAGTACATTTTTAACCTTTCGTATGATACTCCATTTACATACATTGAGTTTTGTCTGCTGTTTACATGACCCACGAATGTTTTTTGGTTGCATTCATGCACAATATTAATTACTTCGGATGACATTGTGGTTGCGAACCTGTCAGCAAGGTCTTTAAAGTCTGTCTCGTTTGCGAAGTTTTTTCTTAATGTTTCGTCCAGATTGCTTTTCACTTTTCCCAATATTGAGTTTACTAACTTCCACGTCTCTTTTGGATTATTTCTGAATTCTTGAAACTTCTGTTTATAAAACTGTACTTTTGTTCTTGAATTTTTTTTATTTAGTTCGTTTCTGTATGATTTGTATTGTATTTGATAATCTTCGTTATGTCTATTGTTTCTGTACCGTATGTACAATCTGTCACGCTCCTTACAATCACGTTTTAGTTCAGTGGTTATCCAGCTATGTTCGTTGTTCCGTTTTTTTCGCATAACCGTTGAAGAAGTACCAATGGTGTTCATCGTCTGTTTAAAATGATTGTAGAATGTATTAACGTCCGTGAAAGCGTTTAGTTCTTCCCAATTAAAGTTGTTTATCTTCTGTGTCACTAAATGTGTTTTAATATGTCGTTCTTCTTCCGGTACATTTCTTGTTATTAAGTTCTTATTCATTCCGAGATATAGGGTGTAGTGGTCCGAGATACATGTCTCAATCAATGCAGATTTAATTGCTCCATCTTTTATCTTTACTAGGCTGTGATCAATTAATGTCTTAGTATTTTTGGTTAGATCAATTCTAGTATGGGAAAAAATAGTATTATATAGCCCTTTGGAAGCTATCATTACAAGATATTCACTGACATCTACCTTGATTTTGTCTTTTATATTAATATTTATATCTCCCATTATTATCAAATTCGTTCCCATTCCAACTGAGTTGATATGTTCACTAAGTTCGTGAATGAAGCTCTTCACATTTAGCTTTGGTGGTCTATATACTGAGAAAATTGAAGACACGAAGTTTCCACGTATAACATTTAGACATATATTTTCATACATACTGCTTCTTCGATCTATGCTTTCATAACAAATGTCTTTTTTCATATAAACTGCTATTCCTCCTCCTGAGCTGCTTCTATTGGAGAATTCGCTGTTATATCCTTCAATTTTATACAGATCATTTTCTTCTTTCGTAATATTTATTTCACACAACATAATTACATCAATACTGGACAAAAAATCATTTACATATACGACAAATGCATTCCAATTAGTTCTCAACGATCTCACATTCAGAGATATACACGAAAATTCAGTTTGTTTATCTTTTATGTAAAAACATGCATCTTCTTGCGATTTCAGATTTTTAAAATTAATATTCATTATTTCTTTAAGTTCGTCTGACATAATTGCTTTATGAATTTTGTACATTAGTGTACTTACGATGTTGTGGGATTATGTTTATGTCATTTTTTCGATATCATTGATGGTCTGTATATCGATGATACGGTCTCCTTCCGATTTTCTGACAAGTACTTTGTTGTTCTTAAACCAGACAAATTTCCAATTTGATTCTCGTGCTTTTGTTTTGGTTAGCCATACATTTTTTTTTAAAGTGTGGTGTTAGTTGTTCATTTATGTATATATTTTGGTTTTTGTATATTGGATTAGCGTCTTTTCGTAGTTTGGTGCATATCTCGTCATACTTGATTGTTCTTTTTTGTTTTGCTAGTTCTAAGAATGACACTTTAGTTTGTTTTCGAGTGAAATTTACAACAATGTTTTTCATTTGGTTGTTTTTTTGTCTCTAAAAGAGTACATTACCTCGATGTCATTTTCGGTAATTTTTGTATTAATTGTTTCGTCTATTTTCTGTGTTTGACATGGGAACATTTTTTATTTCTATGTTCTTGTCAATGTTTTCTTCCAGTGTCTTGACCTGCATTTGAAGATTTAAAATTTGTGCATCTTTTATGTCTATTTGTTTCTTATATTCTTCGTTTTCTTTCATTAATGTTTGTAATAGTGTGTTATTTTTTTCCAGCGAATTATTAATTTCATCGTACTTATTTGTTGTGAATTCGACAGATTTGGCGTATTCCTTTAAAAGTGTTTTTATTTCTTTCAGCTTTTTGTTGACTGAACTGTTATTAGACAGTAATTCAGCGGGAGAGTTTTTCTGTGGGAATTCCACTGGCCTTAATTAATCGCTTCGCAATTTATACTCCGTTTTCTGGTGCCTCCTTTTCCTTCGCCTTCGCCTTGTCGACATCTGTCAGCTACAATATGGATCCATCAGCAGTAAAGGCAGCGTAGCTTGTGGTGTAAACTCTCGAGTTTGTTATTTTACTAAAGGGAAATATACGCAACTTGAAATTCGAAAACTGCAAAGTGTTTGGCATTTCAATATGTTCGGCAGCAAAAGATAAGAACACGCATTTTTTGTTTGCACGATAAATTTGTATAAAATGACGATCAAATTTTACTTTGACATCAGTCAGATACAATATGGATCCATCAGCAGCAAAGGCAGCGGCAATTGAGCTTAACGCTCTGAATGCAACCAAGCCGATAAAAGGCATTAAGAGCCTCCCGGAAAACAGGAAGTTCCCCATAATGGGGATCCGGAAAACAAGAACGAAGTACGGGCCAAGAATCATGCTGGATATTGGCGAATTCAATGTAAGTCTCTTCTTTTTTTCATTACTTATTTTAATTATTATATATATATATATTTTTTTTTTCAGCTCTGCCTGCCGCAGCGTTTCCAGACAATGAGCGACAGAACCATAGAAACCGTAGCGAACCACCTATATATGGTGAGTTACGTGGGGCTATGGGATCAGATGGCCATGGTGGACATAACGACCCGTATTGGACGATAATGGTGAACTAACGCCAAACATGTGAACATGTAAAAACAAAAAAAAAAATAAAGATTATTGAATGGAAAAATGAGTTTCGTTTTTATTTTTGCGTCCTTTTTTCCACAGTTTTGTCCCACTGTTCTTCCTTTGCTTATCTTTTAACAGAGTGTATAGTTCTTAAAATTAATGATTAAGCAAATAAAATAAAAAATAAAAATAAGAAAAAAATTAAACTTTTTTATTTTTGCCTCTTTTTCCCACAGTTCTGTTCCACATATTTCAACAGGGTAATTCTTTTCTTCTCACTCTTTTTTATGTTAGCGTCTTTTTTTCCACAGTCACTATTCTTCTGGCTTCTCATTTTTAAATTCTGTGCTTGGTGTTCGTTAATAAGAATTAGTTTCTGTTCAGGATTGAAAGTGTAAGCAGTGAAAATGTTTTCGTGCAAAGCTTGTGATAAGTGTTTTTGGGATAAGTCCTCCCTTGTGCGGTATTTAAAAAAGTGTACGCTTTCCTCAGTAAAGGTGAACCCCAACAAGCAAAACTCATCAGCAGGAGCAGCACCACAAGCAGCAGCAGCAGCAGCAGTACCAGCACCGAGTGATGTTGCCTCAACGTCAAAAAGGATGAAACAAACCATTTTCAGACGTTGTTGGGTTTGCGATGAAGAGATGGAGGAAAGTAAATGGGTACATCATCAACGGAAGAACTCCCACAAATTGAAGGCACAACAATTACTCCAGAATAATGTTTGTGTCATTGTAGGGGCATTTAAGAATCGTGTCAAGAGTTTTTCCATCAAAAATACCGACAAAAGTATTTTAAATGTAGGAAAACTCTTTGACATCAACAATATTGTGATTTTGGAATTGCTAAGAGCAGAATTGGAACGCTTGCAAGCATTCAAATTCAATATTGAACTCTTTTGTGAATTCATCAAGAGCTCATCTGACGATGATGACTTGACCATTGATTCCAAAAGTATGCATACCCAGATGGTAACCACTCTCAGTGAAGAAGATTTACCGAGCCAACTAAGCGATATGGTTGATGATATCAAGACAAAACTAGAAGAATTCCAGGAAAAGGACATTGGATGGGCTTTACTTTCATTTACAAGAATCGAAATAAATGACAACAAGTATCAACCATTGAAGGGAGCCATGCATTTCAAGCTACCAAGAAAACTAAGTAACAAAAAGGCATGCATCAATGTTTAAAACAGTGATGAGTATTGCTTCAAATGGGCCGTTATTTCGGCTCTAGATGAAACAATAACCATGCATCCCCAAAGAACATCATCATACGGAATATCGGATATAACAGCGAAGATAATTCTGATTCATAATGTGCCCGTTAATTTTGTTAATCTGGATTTTCCCCTAAAGATTATAGATGTGAAAATCTTTGAGAGCAACAATCCAAGCATTAGCATCAATATCTTTGGTTATGAAAACGACAACATCGTTGGATCATATTATCATACACAAGTGGAGAGGAGCAGTCATATCAACCTACTATTCTTGAACAATGAACCCGGCAATACCCATTACGTATACATTAAAAACATTTCTCGACTAATAAGAAACCAAATGACAAGAAATTGCATTTAATTACATTTATGCAATGGATGTCTTTTAAATTTCACCACCCTTGAGAAATTGAAAAGTGACGACTCTTGCCGCAAAATTAAAACAAGTATGCCAACGGAGAAGAACAATAAAATCTATTTTGAACATTTCGAGAGAAAGTTGAAAGTACCATTCGCAATATACGCAGATTTTGAGTCAATCCTCAAACCAATTCATCAGTGCGAAACTAATCCAGATAGAGAATCACCATCAACAGCAGATATTCAACTTCATATCCCATGTGCTTTCGGTTATTACATCAAGTGTTCTTTCGACAACAAATATGTACATACAGAACATTTTTTGGTAAGTACAATCTAAAAAAAAAGGTGAAAACGCTCCGGATCGTTTCGTGGGAATGTTGGTGAACGACGTAAAATATTTGTGCACAGAAGTTATACAGAAACCACAACCAATGATTCCATTGACTGACTTGGAAACCTACCTTTTTAACTCTATGCCTGTTTGCAGTATATGTAAGAATAGTTTTAAGTTAACCGATGTAAGAGTTAGGGATCACTGTCATTTGACTGGACAATATAGAGGACCTGCTCATCAAAAATGTAACGCACTTTTTCGTGTACCCAAATATTTCCCAATTTTTCTGGGTATGACTGTCATCTTTTTGTAAAAGTCTTGCCAAAATTAATGGTCGCATTACAGTAATCCCGCAAACTAAAGAAAATTATATTTCACTCTCATTCGAACAGATTTCTTCAATCTAGCTTAGATTTATTGGCAGCAAATTTAGCAATTAATAATTTGAAGAATACTAGAAGCATTTTTGAAAATGAAGACTCCTTTACATTAATGACTAGGAAAGGCATATTTCCATATGATTATATAGAATCATGGTCACGCTTTGAAGAAAGATCACTGCCAAAGATTGTTTCATTTTTCAATAAACTTACAGGAAAAGTATGCGCAGAAGAGGATAAGAACCATGCTCAACAAGTATGGCATCATTTCAAATGTACCACTCTAAAAGACTATATGCTTCTTTATCTACAGAGCGATGTACTACTTTTAGCCGATATATTTGAGAATTTCCGAGAAATTTGCATCAAAATCTATGAATTAGATCCATGCCACTATTATACCGCTCCTAGTTTATCTTGGGATGCTATGCTTAAAATTACCAAAATTAACTTGGAACTTCTCACTGACTTTGAAATGTATGATTTCTTTAAGAAAGGCATTAGAGGAGGCCTATGTCAGTGTAGTCACAGATACGCTAAAGCAAATAATAAATACATTGAGAATTTTAAAAAGGAAGAACCAAGTGAATATCTTATGTACTTTGATGCAAAGAATTTATATGGTTGGGCAATGTCACAACCACTTCCATACAATAATTTTAATTGGGTCAATGCAGAAACGTGTACAAATGAGCACATCTCAAGCTATAATAATAATGAAATTGGATGCGTGCTGGAAGTAGATTTAATTTATCCGTCAACACTGCACGACATTCATAATGATCTGCCATTTTGCCCGGAAAACATGATTACTTCGGGAAGTAAATATACCAAACTCACTGCCAATTTAAATCCGAAAACAAAGTACGTAATTTCCATTCAAAATTTACAACAATGCATGAAACATGGTCTCGCTCTTACAAAAGTGCATAGGGTTCTGACTTTTAATCAATCCAGATGGCTTCAAAAATATGTTTCACTCAATACTGAGTACCGAAAAAGAGCCTCCAATGAATTTGAGATTTAACTTATGAATAATAGTGTCTATGGCAAGACAATGGAAAATGTCGAAAAGAGAAGATCTGTTAAGTTAGTAACAAAATGGGATGGCGAACGAAATGAACATTCTACACGAAAATTAATTGCTCATCCCAGTTTTAATAGCATATCGATTTTCTCAGCAGACCTGTGTGCAATTCAAATGAACCACGCAGAAGTCACTTTCAATAAACCCATTTATTTAGGTTTTCTTGTCTTGGAACTCTCAAAGTGGTTAATGTATGACTTTCATTATGATTATATCAAAGATAAATTTAATGATTCTGTTCAATTGAACTATATGGATACAGATTCATTCATTTATTCGTTTAAGAGCGATGATTTCTATGCTGACATTTATAATGATATCATTAATCCCAACATTTCGAGATTTGATACCTCAGAGTATCCCGAAGACAATCCTCATAATTTTCCCCTCACTAATGGTAAGGTACTGTGTATGTTCAAAGATGAAAACAAATCTAACAAAATGTTGGAGTTTGTTGGACTACGAGCTAAAATGTATTCCTTCTCCACTGATAATAATAAAGAAGTGAAGAAAGCAAAGGGAATAAGAAAATCGGTAACAAACGCATTAAATCTAAGAGACTATCATAAGTGTTTAGTTAAGAAACAATATCTTTATAAATCAATGTTTATTTCTAAAAGCAAATTACATAACATGTATACACAAAAAATAAAAAAGTTGGAATAAGCACCCTTGCACGGGGGCATTATAAAAATAAAATACTAAATTGTGTTTTAGTTCCTAATAAGGGTTATTTTGTCTTTCTGGTTTCTTTTGTCTTTCAGATGCTTTAATTTTCTCAGGCGTTAACGTTTTGACATCACCAAATCACCAATAATCTGGATAGTGATTAGACTTTTACCTTGCTTTCGTATTTGGTAACACCTTTCCATACATCGTCACCTCGCCTCCAAACACTTGCAATGGCAAACGACAAAAAAAGAAAAAACAACATATAGCAAATATATACAAATATCTACAAACATGATAAACACTACCCCCTCCCCCCCTTTTCCAAGCCAAAACATCGCCACACCACACACCACACACCACACCCACACAATACTTTTTCCCACGCGTTGGCACGTGACGACACACCTGCCACGCGACTAACCACAACCCACTTACTGGTCCAGAACATACATATACCGCGGCACCCTTTCAAACAAACAACGCCGACATCAATCCACACATGGCACACGACAAAACACCAAAGAAATACACCCGACACACTAACAACTCACGTCGGCATATCCAAACAACTCATATACACCCTGCTCCAGAACATACATTAAGCAACATAAACAACATCAAACAACATAAACAACACACTTACTGGCACAGAACAGCTAAACATAAAGTAACGCATTGACACGCGACACACAGAAACAACACACTTACTGGTACAGAACATACATAAAATAACATAAACAACACAACCACTTCCTGGTCCAGAACATACATAAAGTAACTACTGCGGATGGGGTCTGGGAAACCGGATTGGGTCTGGGAAACCGCATTTAGTGCACTAGCCGGTGTCCAGAAGTGTCCAGTGTACTAAATGCGGATTGGGTCTAGGAAACCGCATTTAGTTTCGGGACACTAGCCGGTGTCCAGTGTACTAAATGCGGATTGGGTCTAGGAAACCGCATTTAGTTTCGGGACACTAGCCGGTGTCCAGAAACTAAATGCGGATTGGGTCTAAGAAACTAAATGCGGTTTCCCAGATCCGATCCGGATTTAGTTTTTGGACACTAGTCGGTGCCCAGAAACTAAATGCGGTTACTCTGACCCGAACAGCATTTATTTTCTGGACACTAGACCGTGTCCAGAAACTAAATTCGGTTTCTCTGATCCGATCCGCATTTAGTTTCTGGACACTAGCCGGTGTCCAGGAACTAAATGCGGCTTAACTGACCCGAAACGCATTTAGTTTCTGGACACTAGACAGTGTCCTGAACCTAAATGCGGTTTCCTACACCCAATCCTCATTTAGTTTCTGGACACTAGTCGGTGTCCAGAAACTAAATGCGGTTTCCCAGACCCAATCCGCATTTAGTTTCTGGACACTAGCCGTCTTATAATAGCATCTTATATGGATTCCGCGGTCTTTTCGGTTGAAGATTTGCCATTTATGGTTTTCACTACTGTACAAATGTGGTGGTCTACTCCCAATCCAGGAGGATCATAAAGCCTGATCAGAATGAGCAGGCCAATTCTCAGTACCCCTATCGGAGTCATCACTGCCCACTCGGCCATTGAAACTTACGCCTTTAGATTGGGTCTGCCGTACATTGACTAATATAGAAGTTACAGAGACGCTAGCAGTCAGCCAGCTTAATCTTACCTAACCTACTTACCTCCAAACAAAAGTCTCTAGTGTGACAACGTGTGCTTGCACATGCTTTGCATGCATGGTTTACACTTTTCATAAGAAATGGCCGAGCCATAACTTTGAGGTAGAAAGAGACTTTGTCTACGTACCTTGGCACTGGTAAGAACTCTTACAATAGCACATCGGCATAAGTAAAACGAAGAATAACTCTTTGCCAATCGCTGTTTCAGCAATTAAGTAGTAAGGCCCTATCCAGAACAGCCAAGGAGATTCTTTATAATACATTGATCACCCCAGTCCTGCTTTATGGCTCCTGTATGTGTTGACGGGTTGGGGAGACTTGTTAGTTGATGATTTGGTTCACCCCGAACTGTAGCCCAACTGAATAAGTAAATAAGTAAGTAATAATTGAAAACTAAAATGATCACATTGTCAAAATGTTTTTATTTTCAAAAACAACAAATGCCCAGTCTAGTTTTTTACTCCTACTAAATATAGCAAGTATCATTCTTCTAGATAGGAATACAGTTATCTTCATTTCTACAAACTTCAGATAGATGTAAAGAATTCTTAAGCATTTTATTTTTCATTTAATAATGAAAGGACGTAACAATAAATGATTACTTTCACAAAAATCTTCCTTCCTGGTTCCTTATTTTGTTTTCTATCGGTTATTGTCTCTTAAGTTTATTTTAGTCAATAATCCATAAATTAAACTGAAATCAGCAGTTAAGATCAATATAGTAGTTTGCTCTCTGTATGCTATAAAAATACATATAATTAATTTTGTTCTAACCTAATACTGTATTGATACACATAGAAATGTACATGAATGTAATACTAAAATTGTATAACTTAGTTTTGTTTAAGTTGTATTACATTTGGTAAGCATATGAAGAACTTCTATTATTTTTACAAAGGCATAAATATCTTAGTTTAAAGTCATAATTCGGGTGGATGTACGTCATAACAAATGGACACACGTATGATGATTAAGTTCAGTGAGTTCATGACATCGGCTATAGACGTTTAGTTTGATTGTCTGCAACAATAAAGTATTTTTAATAAATAAATGTTAGAAAATTGTTGGATGTATTATTATCAACTTACTAAATGAAACGTCCAATTACAGTCGCAAATAGGGCAATAGCCGCTACTGCAATGATGCCTATTAATGTTTTTGAACTTCCTTTACCTGAAATACATACAATTTATTCGGTTATTATTTCGTTAAAATAGCTTAACTGAGTAATATGTGCAAATAAGCAAATTAGTCTGCCATCAAACTCGTACGTTTATAACACACATTAAGCATTGAATTTGGAGCGCCAACCTGAGCAACTATTACAGACTAATCGAAATTTTTGTTTGTTTTTCAAAAAGTTTCGTTTGAATTCTCTTTGAATATATATAAAATATTTTGTGAATTTAAATCTAAGTGGGCAAGAAAACGTATTATAAAGGGTTATTTTTTAGCTATTATCTTTTTGGCAACACTGGTTTAAACAGCTGACGCACGTTTCGTATTTTGTTTCACTGTCAAACATCTTCAGTTTGGTCTTTAATTTAATGAATCGTCTTACAAACGAACAACGCTTGCAAATTATAGAATTTTACTATCAAAATGCGTGCTCTGTTAAGAAAGTTCATCGCGCTTCTTCCATTTTATGGTCTGCTCATTTTTGGCTCAATGGGTACGTAAATAAGCAGAATTGTCGATTTTGGAGTGAATACCAGCCAGAAGCATTGCAAGTGCTACCAATGCATCCAGAAAAAGTCACAGTTTGGTGCGGTTTATGGGCTGGTGGCATCATTGGACCGTACTCTTCAAAGAAGATGCGAATCGTAACGTAACTGTGAATGGTTGCTTGGGCAACTTTTTTTTGCCCAAAATGCAAGAGCTTGACTTGCATGACATGTGGTTTCAACAAGACGGTGCCATATGCCACACAACACGCGCAACAATGGACTTATTGTCACTAGGATCTCCTCCGGTTCAGCAGAGCGATCTCCGTTCGAGACAGGAGAGAGTCTGCCAAAGAACGGCAATTTTACTGGAGGTTACACCAAAACCAGTCTCTGCCGCCGCTGGCTTTTCAAGATGATGACGCGAGAGTTGACCATGGTGGCCGACTTACATAGATTATAGGGTAGCAAATTAAGAAGAAAAAAAAAAAAAAAAATTAAGAAAATATATATAGCAAAAAAAAAAAAAAAGCTGCACTACGGCGTATAAATTATATATGTTAGGCATATACATAACATATACGCCCTGGTGCACGTGTCCGTAAAGTTACGGACATAGTTAACATAGTTTTTAAGTTTTAATGTTAGGTTAAGCTAGTTTAAGGTAGGTTAAGACAGATAAATTAAGCCAAGTTTTTCACAGTTTTCTTGGCTAAACAAAAAACAAAAACAGAATGAAAAAAAAAAACATAGACTAAGCCGAAAGGCAAACTTAAATGATATATCAGAATAGCTTAGAGTACCCGTAAAGGGTCAGTAGGTTAGATGTAAGAACAATTGTTAAGATAGTTAAGCTAGTTTTAAGTATTTTTGTCTAGCACGTAAGTAAATAAATTAAAAATAAAACAAAAATGAACTAAAAAAAAAAAAGACAATGGACTTATTGAGGGGCGAGTTCGGTGAACATTTTATTTCACGTTCGGGACCGGTCAATTGGCCGCCTAGATCGTGCGATTTAACTCATTTAGACTATTTTTTGTGGGGCTATGTTAAAGCTCATGTCTATACAGACAAGCCCGCTTCAATTGACGCATTGGAAGACAACATTGAAGCATTTATTCGTGAGATACCGGCCGAAATGTTGGAAAGAGTATGCCAAAATTGGACTAAGCGGATGGACCATTTCAGGCGCAGTCAAGATCAACATTTGCATGAAATAATCTTCAAACATTAAATTATATGGACCGTACTATCGATTCAAATAAAGATTTCATGCATTTTTCTGAATTTTATGTGTTTTTTTTTGAAAAACTTTCCTATAGCTTTTAAAAAATCACCCTTTTTTGAGGAACGTAGATCATTGGTGACTTTGCTATTGGATAATATCGTAATAGAACAAAATAATCATATATTTAAACTGTTCAACGACTAATGTCTACTTTAGCTTTTTCAGTAACGACATGACGTGGTTTCAGCAGAGATATCAATACAGCTACAGAAAACCTGCAGTGACTAAAAGCACCTTTGTTAATGTGCAGGCGTTGCGGGAATGGAAACTATTGTATATTTTACTATCGTTTGATCAATTCTTTGATCTGATGCACCTGTAATAGTGATATGAATGTGTTTATCGCATTATCATTTTTGTAAATAGTAGCAAAAGAAAAATCGACAGCAAATAATTAAAGAGTGGTGACTTCATTGGTGTCATTATCAGTTTAGCACCAGACTATGAAGTAATAAACTGCATCACTATGTACATATATGAAAGTAGCATAAGAGTAATATGTATCAGATAGAAAAGTCAAGAGATGAGCGCAAAGACTGATTGTACGAAACATACTTGATGACATTCTACGCTTACCACTGTTAAACAAATAATACAAAAAAAATTCTAAGCAGCGAGTAAGGAGGAAACCAAGGGTCAAAAGAATGAATGAGAGATATCAAAGGATGGATAACTCAAGTAAAACTAGACAAGTGCTGTAAGTGTGGATGGTGGATACTGTGGTAGAAGAAAATATTTGTGTGCTACGTATATATGTACTTTAGAGAAGACTACAGTTGTGAATAAGACTTATGATAAATCTATTAAAATATATAACATTGAGAATACATGTATCTTTGGGGGTAGGCATGTTCGAGCTAGGACATAAATAAATAAAACAAACACTTACATTTCGATGTTTTTTTTTCAGCTGCTGTTGATTGTGAATAATGGTGGGTAATGAATTGCACAAATAAAAGTGAAGAGACTATTGCACAAACGAATATGTTAAATGAGTGCATAATTAAAATGTAGATAGATATTTTTGGTGTATCAGTATCCCTGTATACCACATAACATTATAAGTTCAAAGGACAGTTAACATAAAATAGAAGAGCACTCGATTCTTGATTATGGATTTTCGTCGGCACTATCACATGTTTTAAATAGTTCCCTTTTTAGAGGTATCTTTTTTTCAATTATTCACACACATTGATCTATGCATGAATGGATTGTTGATTAGATATTTGATATTTTTGTTTGCTTAAAATTGAGACGATAGACAAAACACATTTAGGATGATTATCTGCTTTTGTTGAATCTATTATTGTTTCTGGGTTTTATTCTCTTCACCTGTTGTGTGAACTGGTGTTATTGCATCACCATATTTAGTTAGCAATTCAATAATGACACCATTGGTCCAGCCAAAACCTTTTTGAATTTCATATTCTCCACCGCCTCCATGTCCTCCAAAAACTTCGGCATTGTACTGCAATTGAACCACAAAATATCATCGGTATTGTAAACTTGCTGAGATAGTGTTGTTTTGATTTACCTTTTCAAACATAGCCTGTGCATCTCTGTAGGCTTCGAAATTTGATTGCACCCATCGATAACCCCATGATTTGGATAAGTTTCTTGCCTCATTTGTTCTTAGATTTTCTAAACCTTCAATTAGTATATACTGCATTGGGGGCCAGACATTGGGGAAATCCCATTGCTCTCCAGTATGCGACAGCGTGTTTGGTACACCGCCTGGATAATCATCTAATTTGTATTTGTTAAGGTAGTTCAGTACAGACTTGGAGATCTTTTCGGATTCAGAAATATTGTATGCCTTCGTCCAGAGCGGTGCGAGATTTGTTGGGACGAAATAATCGCGAGGTTTGTTGTTAATTAAGTCGTAATCCAACCAAACTCCAGCCTCTTCATTCCAAAGAACAGCTTGAATTGCCTGCAAAGAATAAAAGAAAAAAATATAAACAAACAAGTCCACCACATCAGTGTGAGCAATCTTACTTCCAAGATCTCTTGAGCTTTAGTCTCGTATTCCCTTGTCTTAGCCACATTATTTGACAGTAAATAAAATTCGGCAATGATTTTTGCATTCCAGTATAGAATAGCATTTAATTCCACCGGAATTATGGAGCGACACTTAAGGTTTGTCAAATCACCTTCATTTGTGCCATTTTCATTGATGAACCAACGACTGCTGAAATCCATGCCAGACTCTGCTGCCGCCTTAAGCTCAGAATAGTGTTCTTCTTTCAATTCTTGCGTTTCGAATATTGTTGAAGTTATGATATCTTCTCGGTAGGATTCTGGTCTGGGTCCAGTTGACCTATCACCATACGCGGCTAAATTGTAACCATTTGCATTGACTGTGTGATTATTCATCCAAAATTCAAACTCATGCTCTAACGTCTCAACAGCGTCAAGTGCAAATTGCTCGTCTTTTGTAAAGTCCACGTAAGACTTAATCATGGCAGCTAATAGTGGTGGTTGGGAGCGTTTTGAATAGTAGATTCGACCACCGTTAGGAATAAATCCGAATCTTTGTATAATTGAAAGGAAATTCAACAGCATACCACGTGCTGTTTCGTACATTTCTGAGTACAGAAGTCCTCGGATGATCCAGTAGGAATCCCAATAATAGAATTCAATGAATCGACCACCGGGAACAATTACTGGATGGTCAACAGGAATGATTGAATAGTATTCAGGGTTCTTCTTTACGTCGGCGATCATTTTCCGTCCAAGGACTTTCCAAATACCATTTAGATCGCTACCCCACTGCTTAAGGTCTGGATCACGAATGAGGTCCAGGAATCTTGGCCTTTCTTTCCAGTCAACTGGATCCCAATCAACAAATTCCTTACCAAGATCATCGAAATTTTCCTACAAATGGAATAAATGTAAAATTAAAGTTATTTCCCTTTTAAATCTGGATATTAATTTTGTCCTTACTTTGACGAATCCTTCGACTTCCTCCTTACTGGGATTATCGTTTTTACTCAACATAAATTCATCGAATTTCTGATTGGTTACATCTGGAGCGAATTTTAGTTTCATGTCCACAAACGTTTTTGAGTCTTTGAAGATCTCGCTCATTTGCACTGTATGCAAAAGTTTGCCAGTACAGTATACATTACTGCAAATAATTAACAATTGAAGAATTAAATAAATTGCATTTTAATGATTGTAAGGATTGCTGTTATTCGTGAACGGTTTAGGGGAGAATGTCACTTCACTTCAAATGTTGGTAAAGGAATACTAATTTTATCAAATATAATTGACATCTTATTTTATTTTACTCACCAAGCTGGCAGATCAATACTCCTTGCTTGAGGAGTTTGATACGACGGTAGTGACGAATTCAAAACAAATGCCCGAGTTGTTTGGATATTTGAATATAATTGAAGCGCACATAATAATCCCAATGGGAGGGAACGATAACTAATCATCTTAATCAAATTATAGTTCGTTTGCTTCAATTAGGCTGTGTCAATATTTAAAAAAGAGGGTAAATGTATCTTTTTTTCCACAAAAAAAAAGTGTGCAAAAATAACAAAACACTCGGGAACGTGACTAAAAAAAACCGAATAAATCTATCTAACAACTAACCCGCCGTTCTGACACAAAGTCAGCTTAAGACTGCTTCAATGCGGGTTAGCCGAATTGTTATATTCGAAATGTACATCGCCATCGGCTATACAGAGAGCTGATGTAATTACGAGAGGTTCAGGCAGAAAGAAAGCTCTCGTACGATTGTACGATTATATTACGTGATCAGTTGGAGCATGGTAGAATGTTGGCTATCAGTGTTTGAGTTGAATCGTGTTTGTTCTTTATCACTGACTATCGGTTGTACACTTATTACACCGTACCTTATTGGTGTGTAATAAAGGGGAGAAATTTAAATCATGTCATAGATCCTGTGGTTGAGTGAAAAAGTGTTTTAAGGTGAAGGGAAAAATGATCGATTGCACTCATGATACGTGACGGTACATAATTTCGAAATAAATAAACATTTTAATATGAATGTTTTTTTGAGTATTTGCGTTATCAACTTTTTAAAAAAATACATCGCAGAAGAAACAAGTAATATTCCACTATTTCACATGCTTTTTTTCCGTTTTAAGGTTTGAAATAATTCGGACAGGTTTATTCTCAGAATACAAACCAGTTAAGGTGCTCCGGTTGATCAACTTTATAAAAATTAGCAAACTCATTTCATTGCATTTTACACCAAAACCAGCCTCTGTCTGGTTCATCTTCAAGTAATTGGATTCGAAAAAAAAACAACACATTTTTATAAGACAGTGGAATATTTTCCAAATTAACTGAGAACTTTAATGGCAATCGTTGCTTCCAATTCTTTTTTGTATTTTATTTGAGGTTTATGGGCATTCAAAGATTCATTGCGAGTTAAATCCCGCTTTGAAGATTCCATAAAGGCAATCCATTCTTGCGAAAGAAAAAGGCGATCGAATTTTTTTGGGATGAGTAGATGTATAATGTGTATTCTATATTCATTTTTGTATATGTAAGTAAGTTCATGCCGACGAATTATATAGGACCGAATTCTATGCACGAAGTGTCTATGTCAGGCATTAAGATATTGGTGATAACGATCGTGAAGGAAAATCGATAGACATTTAGGGCCAGCGAAATTTTATACAGCCTTTCTTCTACATTCTCCAGTCTTCGTCGAGACTTAATCCGAATTATTGCGACAAACATAAGAAGAAGCAGTCAGGAACTCTACCAAAATGACGATTGTTTCATTATATAAGTGTTTGCTAAATTACATACATAGATTTCGTTCAATCCCCATTTCTGAAGACTATCTCAACTTATCTTCAATGGCCGTTAAAGTTTTTACAACATTCTGACTCACTCTTTACAAATTCATGTTTCCTTCCTAATCGACCTCCTACAACCTCAATATTTCTTCTAGAAAACCTATCAAGTGGAGGTTAACTGGCCTCCACTAAAGGCGATAAAACCGCTGCTCATGACGAATGCTATAAACGACACCAATCATAGGTGAGCGGAAGCGGATACATTCAGATCATCGAAAACGATGCGGCACTAAATCAAAAGAGGACTAAAGCTTTCCTGGGGTTAAACAGGAAGCATATTAGTAAATTAATAGGTGTAATAACCGGCTACTGCCTAATAAGCAATCAGGACAGAAGACTCGGAGAGCCATATAAAGACTTTTGTAGAATCTGCAGGGATGAGAAGGAAGATATATTGTTTCATACCTCGAAACATGCCCCGCCCTCCCAGAAACAAAAAGAACTTTGACTTCCTCGAAGATTTGCAATACCTAAAAGACACCGAATGGCTATGAAATGTTCGAAAACACGTATAAGATCCACAATCGATCCACAACGGGAAACGCAGTAATGTCAACGGGAGAACCAGATTTTGCAAAGTCTGTTGACAAAATATAGTGGCAGCACAAGAGCCTACGTGGAGCTTGGCTTATACAAAATAAGCAAGCAGTCACCCTACCTACCTAAAGTTTTAAAAGCTACCTACGTTATCTTGTTTTGTATCGTGCTTACATTTTCTCAATTTTGAAACGGGTACAATCAAGAAACGCGCAACTACAAAACCGCCCTAAACGTTTTGAGTACGGATATTTTCCAGTGCGTTATTATTATTTTATCTGACACCAGTTTAAATTCATTAAAACAAAAACAAACACTTTTGAAAAAATATAACCTTATAGCCAATTATATTGATTCAGTGTATTGCAGAATGCGAAAAGCTTACAAGTGTAGACATGAAAAATAGGAAAAGAATCTTGGAAAGATCCAGGAGTTATTTCAGCTTTAAAAACATCAACAAATTGTAAGGGACTTTGTTCTGAATGTACATATGCGAATACGTATCTGCTCTTTGTATTAATGTACACACACACACACACACAGTACTTACGATTGTAAAATTTTTGGTGAATCACTAAAAAGAAAATAAGACAATTTTAAAATTAGTTCGTTTAACTCAATTAAAACTTTAATGAGAATTTGCCAATTGCGAAAAGGTAGAAAAGAAACGAACAATCGCTTTAAATTGACCGACAAACATATTCAGCCCCTTGAAACGATAAGAAGTACTTGACTCATAAATTAACATCACACTATGAATGTGTACCCTTGAAACTTAACGCAAAAGAACTTGGATGATTCGAACAATTTTCGTATAGTTCTTTCTTATACAATGACCAACGATTAAATGGTACACATGGATAGCTTCAACGGAAGAGTGAGCAAGAATAAAGTCTCAGTAAAATCGAAGCGCAAACATGTGGGTAATTACCTACTTTAAGGTATTATTAAAACCAAAACTTTGAAGCTGATGATGAATCAGTTATTTTGTAGGAGCATAAGTACACACTTCATTCACTCAATAATTCATGCACGTGATTATGATTTGTTTGTATTATAGGAGCCATTCAATGAATGGGTCTTACCTTACCTTATTATAAGTAAAAAGTCGTCTAGATAGGTTCCGAAGTTAACATGTCCTTAAACGGGCGTTCGTTGATACAAACGGTCTTGATGTTATATAGAATTCCATTGACGTCGAGCACTTACTGATTGATTAAATTAATAAATATCTCCTCATCGAGAGAAAGATATGCTTTTCGTAACCCGCCCAGTCATTGTCATAGGGTAATTGAATTGAAAGAACTGCGTTGGGGATTCAATTACTGTAGGCCATGAATGTATAAAAATAGATTTAAATTTATTACTTGACATACGCGACTAATCCAATTGGGTAACCGATTAATTTAAAAATATTGCAGAAGAAAGGACTTTCTTGACGCTGAGTTTATAACCATTTGAGAATCACCTCTAGGTAGTCCACTCACATTTCTCGCAGATCAGATCTGCTTTCGAAGGTAAAAAGGATCAAGTATGCCATTTTGCTTATCATTATCTTCAGTTCCATATAGCAACACTGGCAGAATAATATCTTGTTGAGATCTGGTGATCCGAGTAAGGCGTTGTTTGGACAAACTGAAATAGCAACAGTTACCAGGAAATGTGAAATTCACGGTTTCCAACAAGTACGGTAGGCGGATATATTGAATTTTGTTGATTATTTAATGAAGCACAAAATATAGATTCAAGTTGAAAAACAATGTGAAAGCAATCTGTAATTATAAAACTGACTAACGCTGCATTTTTCAGATATTATACCAAATCAAAGTATTTACAAACTGTCCAATGAACCTTATCGGCAATTTATTCAAAGAAAACAGTAAATACACCTGATAGTAATTTTTGACAATCAGTTCGTTGGAAGAATTTTAGATAAATTATATCTACATTGAATATGACACAAATTGCGAATGTACTTGGCGAATATAGATATGTAGATACTACATGTACACTCTTCATTAAATATAAAGGCTATGTCGATAAGCCAGCGTCAATTGCAACCGTGGAACATATCACTCACTTTTTAGAGAGATAAAGTGACCCAACATTCGTTTTTCCATATATATCATATATTATCATCAACATTTCCATACAAATTACTCTGAATTCAGTATCCAGGCTTGTATATGTTTATTACTGATAGAAGACTGAAACGCCTTTGGAAGGGCCTTTAATTGATAATGCTATTTTTTCCGCGACTTGGATAAGAACTTGAGTGCACAGTTGAATTTAATGTGATTCACGAAATGTATTTATATGAATTTGTGATTTTAATGTATAAACAAACATCGTTGCAGTACAAATCGGCTATCAGCTTACTTTCTGGGCGTTTTGAATGTTGCCTAAGGGAATACATTTCCCTACAGATGATTATGGACACCGTGTAATATTGATTAATATGTCTTAGCGTCCGACAATGCTAGTTTACAAACATTAAGTTCAGTGATTCTACCGAATTTGAGTAAGGCAATCCCAAATCCCGTATACAGGAAACTAGGAAATTCAAAATGTTTATATACGTTCCTTCAATTTGATTGTGTTTCCGGACAAATACATCAAACCATTAGCTTCTGAAGTTGTGAAGCTACATACACAATCTTCAAAGTAGGTGGACGACTGGTGGAATTAGCATTAAGTTTTAAAAAATGTTTAGTTGTAAAGGTAGAGATAGCGCATATAGAATAGCTGCGGTTGTGGCATAATAAAACCAGTTCAATGTCTTCTTTAACATGAAATGTTTAGAAACCTCCACTAGAGGTATGCGCCTGTTCTTAGTGCATGACCGCCAGCTGCGACGACATTTATTTGCTTTCCATAATCTCAGCTATAAACAAACTACAAACATCGTATGTATATAAGACCTATACATCTTTATAATTGAAGTCTATCACAAATTAATTTTGGGTAGACAGTAGAAACAAATTAACGTCAAATCAATCAAGGTTCGAACCACAAAGCAAATACAAGAGCCCAATTTTACCAAATTAAAAGTGCTTAGCTTTTTAATAAAAAATAATGTGTCCCGAAAAACCTGCAGTCTATGGAATTAAGGTGTTATCTTGTCACATCAAACAGACAAAGTGTGCAGATTCAAGCTGTCACATTATAATCGTGACACGCTTGAAGGCTTTTCATGGTAGGTGTTGAATTGATTAAACAGGTGAAAATGAATAATGGTAAACTAGAGAAGGCCCAAATATTTTTTTAGAATGACTACGAATTTTTGATAATGCGAATATTATGTAAATAATTGCCACTGGATTGAATTCAAATTTACTGGCAACAGAATGTAGATTTTGTATTACTTAAAAAAATGCTGGGTAATTGTTTTTGGATTAGATGAGATTAAGGTAAACGAAGTGGAAAATTTACTTTAATTATTATTTATTACTCGAAATATGAATTATATCTTCATATAATCAAATGCCAATAAATGCCTGTATCTGGACAGTATTAATTTCGAACACTTAAAAAAGTATTTAAGCGCTACTTAAAATTCAAGAACTAAAATAAATAGATCAATGAGTGTGCAAATAAACTATTTTCCGTTTTTATTCTTAGATTACTGTTCCATGGTCAATGTAAAAAAAGTACTATTTTAAATAAGTACTTAACACGCCCGCTTCACGGGAGTTAATTTTGTAGAGAGAAAGAGAGGGAGATCTCTAGTGGAATCGGCGTGTAAAGTACGTGCAAACTCAAACTCGCAAAGTGTTGGTCCGCCACTACGATTTCACGATATGCGGATCCGGTTGACAGATGTGAATTTACCAACTTCAACTTATATAACATATTTGACTAACTTTTTAAATTACGTATTTAAACAAGTTTGCATTAATATGAGACAATACATATGGGGTGGTTCGTGATGAAAAAAAAATATCAAAAATATATGGTAGTCTGTCACATTCGACGGTGGACAAGGGGCAACTGCAAAGTCGAATATCTCGATGTAGTTGATTTGCATTTCTTACTTTAATAAGGTGATTGTTCTTCCCTTTGTTCTTATGCTTGTTCTTAACTTTTCGGAATTTTAGCCAACTATATTAGAATACAGCCAGCCTTAGCAGCAGTAGAATATAAATAAACTTGTTCATATGAGAATGGAGAAAACACGTTTTGTGCATGTTGGTAACTTTCTTGTTAGTTCGCTCCAAGTAGGAAACAGCGTCACCCAGGAATAAGGCGGCCGAAGATTGCGGCGAAGGAAAATATCGAATTTAATAATTGAATAGTATGAAGTAGTTTAAAAATATAGACTACTTTCAATTCTTCTCGCGTTTGTAGATTTAAGTTTTATTTCGGACAGGCTGTTACCTAAAGCAACTAGTCGTGAGGCTCGTTCTACTATAATATGGTGTTATGGCACGACAGTCCGAGGTTGACCTGGGCCTAGATTTTACAGCAACCACCTCGGTGCTATTGTTCTATCATGACTGGATCAGACCTACAATTTCATGACGATACGGAACGTCGGAGTTTTAGAAGCCTTTTTTAGACGGGAATACTCTTTCAGCCTTCTCACAACCGAAAGAGATTAGGTCGTGGAGGGCCCTGAACAGTATATATTTTCTTATTTTAATGACGGTTTCTCTGGTTTTTCTCGCAATTTATAATAAGTTTTTAATAGTAAGGTAGTCAATATCACATCTGGTGTGTACTTTTTGAAGCTAGCGTTTTGACATTTTAATTAAGTACATACGAAATAGCTGCAACAGACAAAACGATCACGACACAAAAAGCGAACGAAGGGCCATAAAAAGAAGTATATCCGCTAAAACACGCTCCTACTTCGCAAATAATGAAAATGTGAATTGAAAAACGTGCAATGACATTAACTTGATTCTGCACGAATATTCCTAATTATTTGAAGTTATTTTCTATTTAAAGCATTCAATATGTCTTTGAACAATTAAATATGGAAATTATATTTAAACTTGAAACCAATAGTACTCGCATTCGTGCAGTTTATAGATTCTTGCAGAATGTGGGGACGTAATTACTGGCAGGTTATATCTATGAATATTGCAACTAAGAATTCTAATGACTGAATAATTTTACATCAAATCGTGAAATTGCGGACAGAGTAAAAACGGGTTACAGGTAAATTGTTCATTGTAGATTTATACGGTGAAAATAACGAGTAGCTAATAAGCAGCAGATACATATCAAGGTGTAGATTATGCATATTGATCGTCTATAGTTCAATCTGGTCAGCATAATCCAGACAGTTTGCAAAACTCTAAGCAAATAAGATTTGCATATTACCAATTATCAAAAATGTTTGCACTTGAACACTGGTATTGTATATTTCTTATAATGTACGAAAATAAATCTGTTACAAAAATGGATACCATTTGTCATGATTGCAATTCATGTGCTAAGTTTTGATACATTTGATAATGAATAGAACGACGACTACAAGAATTATCAGCATTATGGCAAATATATTCAAATATACCAACATGCCCACACTTGTTTTGCACATTTAACCGTGTTTGCAACGTGGTATATTGGCAAGCAGTGCGACTGCAACAACTGTGAGTAATACACCCCACAAGAAGCTACACTAGACTCGTAAATGTTATCTTGACCCAGAGCTGGTTAGACGCCCACATTGTTGCGAGAACAGTTTTCTTAAGTTATTCTAAGGCAGCTGACAATAATCTAGACTTAATTTGTTTACGATATCTGGAATGTCGAGCCTTAGAAATTAGGCCTGGATCGGACTTTCAGACTCTCTCTTCAGAGCTTCTACTCATGACCTTCGTTGGGGTAATCTGCAGTCTGCACCCATCTTAATACTAAAGATAATACGTACATGCTAAGAAAGAGTACGTATTGATATATAATATAGGAGTTCTTCAACAATTCACTTTCCAGAGGTTGTCTGCAATTTGTTGTTTAAATTATGTACATTCGTGTTGAAACATTTTAGAATTAAAAATATACCTATCATTTATGACGAATTTAGGGAAAAGCCTCTGAACAAGTGTTACGTTTAACGTCAGAATTCTGCACTGTGTTTGTACACGTATGTACACATTCTACTAATTACGAGTCTTTCAAATTTCGGGTATATTTAATTTAACTTGTTTTGTGGGGTCTTCCATTGAATTCAATTTGCGGTTAATGTACATACATATATGCGTACGTATGACTTTCAATGTCATATTGACGCACCCACAAGAAACGAAAAAAAATCCCACTACGTAAGAGAACGCTATTCATTGCAATGTTGATTCGGTGAATCCCTTAAAATTCTTTATTTGAATGGAAGTATTGTATGTGTTTTATAGGTGAATCTGCATATTGAAATCCAAGAAATAAAAATGCCATCATTTTCTCTGAGTACGAGAGGAGGCGTGTTTCCAGAAAGAATCGTCACTGACGATCGAAGAAAAAGCAAGATCTCAACTGAATCAACATGATGAGCCGCAGACACAGTTTTTGCTGTTTTTTGGTGAAAGTGTATCCATTAAAGTGTTGCTCTTGAAATAAAAACAACGTGTTGTTCAAAGTAAGCTTTTCCATATATTTAGAAGACAGCACATATGCGCCACAATTGACAGTGTCTTCATGGATCAAAGCTTTTTGTTAAAAATATTTTGAATTTTTTTTTGGGCGTACAAGTTGGATATTCAACTACATTTGAATTAATTAAATTATGTCTATGAAATTACTAACGTATAATTGCATTTACATATTCTTTTCATATTTGTAATTTAATTTTTTTCCATATCACCTTTCCTTACCGAACAAGTCATCTATTAATATAGGAACCAAACAGTTATGTTTATGGAAAGTATATGAGCTGCGATGTTCCTGTAGCAATCATTCGAAAAACTTCCTATGTTAACCCCCCCCCTTTTCGTATGGGATGTATTATTTAGAGCAATGTAAATATGTTGTCGTTATCTCCATAGGCATGTCGAACACCTAACATTGAGAAATGAATGTAGGAAATAAACATAAAGTAAGGCTGACAAGTGATTTTTTTCATTCGATCCATAAAATACCGTCACAATACACAAATCATCGATCAAATGTTATCCTTGACAAAATGTCTTGATCATTTTTTTCATCTCTATAAAGCAGGCGGTGAGAATCGCTATGGCTCTACGGATATGTATTTTTTATGTTTTTCATCTTTATTAGTACATGAGAATTACATGTAACGAATATTTCATTATTTATAAAACGTTCGATTTAACATAATCCAGTCATAATCTCAACATTATTTAATCTTAAAATTTTATTTATTACAGACACATGGAAATACAATATTAATGGCAAACGTTTTCGCAGAAGTGCAACGAAATTACGTGAGAATTGCAAGTAGGTACATGTCGGCTGTCAACTCTTTAATGTCAGCTACCTTGTTATTTCGGTCAATTTGTAGATGTTAGCAGATATAGCTAATTTACATTACACGATTCCCACAGTTAATAATACTACTGTAGTGAATAACACTTTTGTAAGATCACTTGCATAGATAACTATGTGCATATTTCTGAATGCATTGTCACTTTTTTTCCGGGCAAGTTTTTTTAATGTTCTGAGAGGAATAAAATTAATAAAAAAACATTGCAATGCTTGTTCGTTATTTTACTTTGTTACCAGGATTTGTTGGAATCAATTCTCCGACCAGTTGGTGAACACATAACTTTTTAGTTAAATTTGTTTGTCATTTGTTTAGTTTTACTTGAATTCTATGCATATGCTTTGACATATGCAGGAATCTTCGCTGTCAGAGAAAGAACAGTAGTCTAAAGGTCAAGTTCGCCGTTTCCAAACGCTTATGTTTGTATGTTTGTGGAGCTTTTTTTTACAGGTCCTACTCTTTGATCTCAGTGTGAGTGTCAGTGACAGTCAGTGACTCAAAAGATATAGCGTCGTGAATTATGAAAGTTATTTATCTTACCGGGAATTGAATTTAGACACCCAGCGTAGGAATCGACACCCAAATACACGCGCGTATGGCGGCCACTAATTTAAATTTGCGAAGCATAGCTGCATAGACAATTCAAAGTCGGATAAAGAAGCAATTGCTTTCGCGAAAAATCCTAACTTAGTGTGTAAAATTGCAGATAGTTTTTGGAAGATTCCGCTAGTTGAAGCAATGAAGAATTTGCTGAAGATCTTGCCACGAAGTTTATGTTTATTACATGCAGCATGATATGAACTGTGATCCTAAAATAGTTTTCGTCGATGGGTATGCAAGCTTTACAGGAAAGCTGATTGCGAAAAGGGTAAAATATGGCAGTGGACGTTAAACAAAATGGAACGAGTTTCAGTCAACATTTTTTAAATTACTATACAAAGTGCAGCTAAATTGTAACGGTCGAATTTGTTTACTCGGATTTCACGTACACAGGCCACAAACTAATTACGGAATTAAATTTTCGGGTTTACTCGTGTGTAACCGCAACGCGAGATGAAAAAATGTTTCGCATACGATTTCTAGAGTTTTCTAAGTACTTTTATGTCACTCTAAGTACGTTCGCCTGACAAAGAAGAATTGACTTGAAAATAATTACAGATTAAAAAACTCCGGTGTATAATTAGCTTCGAAGATTGCAATATTTATATTTTATGTACGTAACTGTTTAACGTAAGATACGTTATTACATTTTGTTGCATTATTTTAATGAATGTCATATAACTAATCTTATGACAATATAGCCACATAAAAAATGCACATATGATATAACCGTAGTCTAATGGTCCTCGTAGTGGATTCGGTAGGAAAATACCGAAAATACCGAAATCTACATAGTTAAGCTATTCTAAGCTTGAATTACTTTATCACATGCGAACATTAAACTGTTCGGCTGTTTCGGCCAGAGATTAGCAAAGGCTTGCTGTTTACTTGGTTTATAGAAATAGTGATTTTAGTGCCTTAATGGTCTGCGAAAATGCAAATATCACGAACGGACATCACCTACGAGACATGACAGTATCAAATGAATTGCCATAATTGGAAAAAACACCCTTCATTGATCAAGAGACAGACACCAATGTGTTGTCAGAAGACACCACTACCTAGACCATTGATCGTTTTTTTAGCTTTTCATGTAGACTTATATGGAGTTTTGGCAAGGGGAGGAATTTGTATTTCATTGAAATATATAGACACCCTTCATTGAATAATAGCTAACAGAAAAAAAAAATAAATAACCAAATTTCAGGTAACATTAATTAGTCCCAAAATAGCAAGTTTAATGTCAATTATTTCATTTGGAATTAACTTGGCACAAAACTGTTACACCGCCCTCCAGCCGAAGGTTATGTCGATGATGTCATACCATTCCATATAGTGTATAAATGCTGTAAAATGCAATCGTATTGAAAGATAGCAAGTGATAACGTTTAAAAATGTATTGGACGTAGTGAAAAACCCCCCTCTATTTAATGTGAAATTTCATTAAAGATCTAAGATCTGTTCGCTGGTTGGTTAGTTCGCGAATTTATTAGCAAATTAAATATTTATTCTTTCTAGATACGTGAAACATTACGATTAGATTCCGTCTTGTAGTCCTATAAATTATTCATTATTTAATTCCCACAGCTGTGATCAACCAGCTTCTGATATGTGAACACTAATGATTTATTTATTATTCGTTTATTGACAAAACAAATCATCATTGTATTTAGATGAATTAGGTTGATTGGATAAACGTCATTTAATTGAAAGAAATTCATTAACAAAACGTTCAGTACATGTAGACGCGATCATTTTTATTAATTTAGTTCCGATCTGAGTTAATCAAGACCATTGGATTCAATTCGGAACTATCAACCAGCACATACTTAGATTTCGCTATGTAAACAACCTTAAGTCGGTGGGATAGAGAAAACCAATCAATGAATAAAATACCAATACGAAATGTTAAAGGTTGCATTCATTCAAAGTGATTGTGTGTGTAAACCACAGTCAACGTCGAGAGGGAAGTGAACTTAAACGGGCAAGAAACGTGACTTAATTTTTTGATTAACAACTGGCCAACCTTGACGCCGATGAAAGCGCTATTCGATTAATAAGCTGTAAAGGGTGTAAGAATTCATTACAAATTACAACAATTACAATAAATAATACAAAGTGTAGTGTAGTACACTAAGCTGAAACTGGTCAACATTTCCTTACAAAAGAAGGACGAATAATTGGGGATATCCAAAATCTTGTTGAGTGCCTGGAGTTTATTTGCATTCGTTTAGTAACTAATAACGTCAGCATACGTTATAGTAAAAAAAGACGCACTACAAATTAGCAATCGTATTAATTAATGTCTTTTTAAAAAAAATATTTTATCACTCTTATAACAAGTTTCATGACTGACGTCAATGCACAGATGAATTCTTTGGAAACAAAACAAATAAAGTTCATGAACTTGATCGATATAGCCAAATTTAAAACATGCAACCAACTTTGATTGAATTACAATATTATCTTCTCGTTATCGTGGAAGGGGATAAAATGGTAAGCAGAATTTCCTGGCGTTTATACGTGGCTAGAGCATGAGGCAAAACACGATTTTAGTTAGGCACTAACTACGAATAATGACTAAGATGGCTAGAATAAGTAAAGCACATGGGCATCTTGGCTTCGGCTCGGAAAGTCTTCGACTTCGACACAACAACTTAGGTATTTTTAAGGGGACGTACACAAACATAACCTACTTTGTGTGCACACCTGAGGGCACTTTTGCTGGAAAAGATTGTCGGTTGAGACCCGGGTCCCTGGGGGAGTGCAACGCTACACAAAGAAGGAAAAAAAGACGATATGAATCTAGCAGTGATCAGTATAATAATTATGGGAAGAACTTCAGGTAAGATGAGCCACTGGTCAACAAAATGTGGTATCAACTACAACTCAAGTGAACATTACGCGTATCAACATCAGAACCAAACTACCTGTCAATGTTTGTATGAGGACCCGTGATACTCATCCACTGTAAGTTCTTTATACTCTTTTGAAATATTATAATTGCCAACAAGGCAAGATTGGCACTCTGAGAGTAAGATTTTCGTTGTCGGCGTTACAGATTGTTAAAAAATGTCGAGTCAGGTTGACGTAAATTTATAAATGGTTATATAATAGCATTAATTTATTATATTTTTAATTTATTATATACACGCAGGTTTGACGTAAACGGGGCCAGATTCTCTTCACATAATGTATAATTAAAAGAGGATTATAGATATATAGATAGAGATTTGATAAATTACAAATCCTACTACTGAAAAAACTATAAGAAGAAACTTCTAAAAGAGGATTATGATATTACTAATCTAAACACGGCAGATTTCAGAGTCTCTGCAGCTAACCGTTGAAAGAGACGTAAAAGAGCTGTGTTATTAAAAGGACACCTAGTGGAAATTGGTTTTTTTTACATCAATTTTCAATACAATTACTGTTTTATAATTACATAAGAAATTGAATTCTGATGTTAGCTTGAGAAGCACATCTACCCACATAAAAATGCTGCTCATCACATTTTATTTTCCATGTGGAAGTGCCTGCTCCAAGTAGTGGCCGACGACGTGTCACTATACAGTGTTACGTCCCAAACGAAGGTTCGGCTGAAGATAAAAATAACACCTTTTCCACACAACAAAATGCCGACCCCAGATTGGCACTAAATGGAATCACTGTGATTTGACACTGGGATTTGGAAATCAAGTTAAGTAATGAAAATGAAGGGCTCAAGAATATCATAGAAACGCATGTTGGAGTCAACCGCAATGACAATGGCGAGAGGTTTGTCGATCACTGTTTGCACAAAACCTGCCACAACTTCTTTCAAAATTTACCATTTTGCCATCACCGGATATTTAAAAGCAATCTCCTTGATGTTCCAAACAGCTGAGGAGCTAATTCGGTAATTATTCGGGACCAACATATAACATAATCTTACGGATGGCAACAGAACAAACAACTTGGTGAAACAAATCAATTTTGAGCTCTCGAAACATTGAATTGATTACGGTCAGTGCTGAGTTTTATATTTTTTTCTGGAGATGTCTTCAAACAAACGCGTGACAAATCTGTTTCGAGAATTGGTTTAAACGAATAGAATATTGATTTTGAAAAAAAACAACAACAACAAATGTACAATTATTGTATCTATTTCCATTCTTTTTAATAGATTTAAGAAGTTCTCAGACGATAATACCTCTTATTTAACGGATACTTTTAAGTATTACTTTAAAGATAATAAACCAAATGAATTTTTGAATAGTTAGATAAATACATTTTTGAGAAAAAAGTTGTTTTGAGGTCTACATATTTCAAAAGCTTCTTATGTAATCAAGTATATTTTAATCAAATAAATTCTAAACCTACTTTTCAATAATAATACTATAACAATGTAAATACTTAAGCATTCGGCCATGGCGGTAAACTGATAAAAGTGAAGCACATTATGTGTCAAGTACTAACAAAGAGCTGCTTGAGTTTTGTTTATATCGTCAACAAGATGGAAATGCGCTTCTCTTTGGAAACTTGACTGAGATTTTTTTCCGCTTTTTCAACAATTTTTACCACAAAATCATGATAAATAAAAAACTATGTTTGACCTTGAAGTTCATATCTCATATCTTTAAAAAGTGCGTTGAAAACAACAGTTGTAATAACCGTATTCATTGCAGACGATTCATTGAACTCGAATAAATCATCACTTAAATGTTTGAATCATATATGTATAAACTCATAACAGTGAATGCCCCACAGTCTGCTTGAGATACTTTGAAAATGTGATCAAATTGTTGAGAATTATTTTTACAAAATTATTCAAATGGGATTGGTTATATTTTTAACTGAAGATGTTGGTGAATATCTCTTTGTTCAACAGTGATTTTAAATATAATCCAGCTCGACTCTCCCTAAGTCGGAACTCTCTCTAACTTGGCATTCGCCTCAATTTTCCATACAAAAATCGAACTCACTCTATCTCGAACTAATGTTGATATCCCGTGAAAATACGACTCCTCAGAGGGAGGCGACTGAACTAAAAAAATTGGAAAATGTCCAAAGTAAGGCTTTGAAGAAATGAAAACAATCAAATCCGAAGATAGACACAGCTTCATTCAACTACGAGAAGTAAACAGATTCATTTACTCTAAATATCTGAATACTATTGAAAGAAATATTAAATATAAGCCTAAATCTTTTTGGTTTTTCATAAATTCAAAACGTCACAGCGCGATATATCTAAGCAAATCGACGGTGAAAATTCTTACGATACCAAATTGTATTCAATAAAACAAAAATGTAGTGAATATCTAAAAATTTTAGATCTTTTATCTTTTTATCATAGATACGATACGAATAAAGATTTACGCGCTTTGCCTTGAAGAACTTGAGATGAGCAGAATGTTTGCCAGGTTATAGTTATATTTAGATGCGCCTTGATTGATATAAAAGCCTTAAAATGCTGATGACAAGCTCAAAGTTGAAAACCTAAGAACTAGGGACGTTCTCTTTTATTATTATTATATTATATTCATCGTCATAGGGCGAATATATTACATTGAATATCTTTAACAATATTAATAATAATTAACTGTAGTCAAAAGATGGTATATCCTTTGATGAAATATATAAATAAATAAACACGAAGAATAATTGATGTCTTAATAAGGAGAGTGCACTTGTCTTTGAGAACTTGACATTCAAATCTTATTTTATAGAATACATTGTTCAAGATATTACAATACAACGCAGTGCACAATACATAAAGAATAAGCAAAACAAATTCCTTTTGACTTTGATTCTCTAAAAGTAACAACTCATTTTAAATGATTCATTGAACTCGAACAAAGCATCATTAAAATTTAGAATCGAATCATAACCTCGTGACCCCAATCGGTGATTGTCCTACATTCTTCTTGAGTTACTTGAACTTTGAAAATGTGATCACATTTATGAAAAATTGATCAAATGGGATCCGTCATAGTTGTGAAACGTTGTCAGTTATTCGTATTACTGGGCCGTTTGCTAGCGAACTCAAACTGCTTGGTCGTTGCAAAGAGCGGATACCTATACAGAACGCACTTTCGTGTATATCTAGGTAGCGATGAGAGACAGTCTCCAATGTCTTCGCTAGACTGTTTTAGATGCTTTTGGTTTTTAAATTAAGTTGTGTTATAATCTATCTAGATTTCAGAATTTTGTCTAATATGTGCTGCACGAATGAATCAGAATATATGTTGAATTCGTATTTCGGCTAAGTTTACAAGTGTTCGTTAATATATTATTGTATTATTTGAAAATTATATATACCATGTGATAGGAAAATCTTGCCATATCGCTAAAATTGCACCACTTTCACTAAACGATCACTGAAATAGATGGAATTTTTCTTTTTTACTAATTCGTGAACTAAACAGATGGTAAAAATTGTCAATAACATATACAATTTATAATATTATATCTCAAAATTTGTACCATATCATTGGCAAACTGTTTTTTTTGTATTAAATTGCTAGCGGAAAGGGAAAATACGCAATATCCATGGAAATTTAGTGCGACCAGAAGGGAGTGTTGTAGTATGAACTGCCAGAAACTTGAAACAATTACTGGAGATAGCTAACACCAACAACTGATCAAATTGAATCAAGAATTGAAGCAAAAATACCAGAAAGTCAGGTATTTTTTCTATCATGATAATGCTTTTTGCCCAACTTTAAATGGAAGGTTTATTTACACCCACCTCGTATATTCAGACAATAAAAACAATGCGAAATAATGTTTTTAAACACTCATACATATATTCAATGCCGTCATATGTATTTATATTTTTGTCCATGACTGTATGTTTACGTCAAGTAATGACACTAGAAAATGAAAACATTGAATATATGATGCAAAGGTAAGTTGGTCATTAAGGATATTTAAGTATGTTTTTTAAATTTCTCAAAGCGTTGTTATTCTCAATTATAAAAATAAAACATAGGAAAAAATCATTAATCAACTAGAAAATAAATTAAAATTTGATTTGATGAGAAGTCAACATTGCTAAATCCTGAAAAAAAAGCCGAATTTTGTTGGTCATAAATTTGTAAGAAATTATTATTGTCTCGTAAATAAATGATTGACCAAATTGGTTGTTCAACAAACGAGTTAACAAAAGCGCTGAATGTTCTCCCATAACCTCAGTACATTCAAGTTGATTGAGACAAGCCCCCTTAATTCATACAATTTACGGAATAGTAAACCTAGCCGGTGTTATGTTTGTCAACTTTTCAGAGTAGACGATTTGCTGCACATTTCCCACAAAGCCGACTGACAAAACTTAGTTGTGTATTCATTTCCGGTAAAATCGCACTTTTGTGTTTTGTTATTTTTGCAACAACCCCGACGTCAATCGCCACGTGAATCTATATTCAGATGTGTATCCAGATTAACGGTTCTTCAAAAAAAAAAAAAACATATTTCATGTGTTTTTGCTTCTGTTTGTGGATACATTTAAATTCATAAACTGATCACTTCAATTAAAATCACAATGAACTTTAACAAGATAAGCAAATTGTAAAGCTGCTATGTTGCAGAATGAAAATAAAAAAAAAAAACACTAAATACCACACTGTTTACAGTTTTGCTTTTGTTGTTTTTTTTCTTATGAAGTTCGTAGTAGACTAACACGAGACGCTGATATAATAATTCCTCGGCGTACGCTGGCGACCCGTGCGAACGTTCGTTGTAAGCAGTCCGATGTCGGCAAGAGAACTAAACCTTAAGCTAAGCTACGGCCAACCAAAGCCTTTACTTATACTCGCTAGCGCTTGTTGTACTAAGCTTGCTAGCAGTACAAAGAGAGTGGTTATGACTCTGCATTCGCACCAACACAACTATGTGGCCGCTATTTTTTGATTTTCTGTGTGATATGACTTGGGAGATTACAAATCGCAATCAAATTGAATCAGTGGTGGGTTTTTTTTTCGTATTTTTGCAAGCTCAGGAGTCAGAACTTGACGTGACGCATACATCTGTGTCAGAGAACGTGGCGTTATCTGAGTCTCTGGAGCTAGTAATTCGACAGATGCTCAATGTATGTGACACTATTCTAACCTTAATCCGTTTTGTGACCATTATTCGTTTTGTTTCTCTTATTCATTAAATATGAGTTGTGCTTACTGATAACAGTTTTCTTATCTTCTCCTATGAATGCAATGTCTGATTTGATAATGTTGCTCTTCATGAGACTTACATAGCTGTTGAAGGTGTAAATTCTTTTGAAGTTCAAGGCAAGGGTGAACCTTAAGTTCCTGAGATAAGAATTGATCAAACAAAATTTATTATGTGACCATATTTTGAATGATATTAGACATATGCACACACAATACACATATGATCGTTTGTGACAATCAATTTTGAAATTTATCATCCAAGGCTACACAAAACACTTGTAATACAATAGTCAAGTTCAGTTTGTATAAAGTGTGACTGTGACATGGTTTGATGTTCTAGATCACATGAACGATGTCGCAACGCAATATAGTTCAGAACGAATGTTTAAAGTTGCTATGTATTGTAATTAAGTTACTTTCGGGCAAGTTTTTTAGTAGATGTATTTCTTAGAATCACTATACTTTCAGACAATCCTAAACACCGCAGTGTGCAGTTCCTCTTGTTCTTAGTCTCTCAAAAGCATGATTTTATTAAACATAAACCTGACTTAGCTGAAATATATTTGTAGATAATGGTGTAAGGAAAACAAAATGTGCTGGACAGCATGTTAAAATCACAACCGTTTTTATTGTGTGACCTGATTCAGGGTTCGACTTAAGCTGGACAAATGTGTTTCTAAAGCTTACACTACAATTAATTTTTTTATAAAAGTGAAAGAAATGAAAAGTTAAAAGCATGAATTGAATTCGAAATTGATGAATGATGGAAGAATGATGATTTGTAGAAAAGTATAATAGGGCAGTGAAAGGTTGCAGCAGCTATAATGTTATGTTCACATGTAAGTTTCCGCGATGACGTCAGCACATCGCTCAAACAAAGCTGGCCAACACTCCTTGTTTTCTTTGCACCATGTAGGTAGCTGACTTAAAAATAATGGCTTGTCGGAGGTTAATTTTATGCGGAGGAGTCTCAGACAATGATCAACGAGAATTTTTGTCCAAAAAAGCTTCTCAAACGTTACCGTTTGGAGTTGGCATACAACTATAGGACCCATCCACTCGTGATAAAAATAGAAAACACAACACGAGTGGTTGTAGTAGAAACCGGGTCCTCCTCGGACTTTCACGCTGCCCATATTATATTTCAATTAACTTTGTACTTCAAGTTATTGGCTTAGAGTGCAGTTCTTATACATTTTGCTTTTGAATCTATTATGGAAATAAATCTCTTAATATCACTTAACGCAACGAACAACATCGAGATCAAACCAGAAATTAGTTCGCAGAAATGTTTATTGATAGAAAGGGAAAATTCAACCAAGAACAGTGATTACTCAACCGTTGAGGCTCAGATTCTTCCAAGACTGCACAAAGATGTTGAAGAAATAGATTTTATATTTTACGGTACCACTTCTATAAATTCCCCAAAAATCTTGATATTGTTTCAAGAAAATTTCCGTCAAATAAAAGCTGACTCTATATGAAGCTGCATTTTATACACGCATTCGAACCCGTCAATAAAGCATCAATGCCTAGTGTCCTTACTCTACAATCTCAAGCAGGCAGAGAACAGATTATACTTCATTCCAGTCCCTTCAACTTCTATAGTAACATTTTAAAAATACCTTAGCACTTTGGTTTCTTGCCTATTAAAATGACTTGATCTATGATAGTCGGTTCAATTGATTCTGATCTGGCCTAGCAGCCATTACTGGATAAATGCGTTTACAGTAGAAATCTTTTTCGACGTCAAATATAGACAGATACATAGAGCGAGCATCGTTAGTGATTATGAAATTAACATAATTCAATTTGGTAAATTAAGTGTTGTAGGACTTTATAATGTATGCAGGACACATTTTAAAATGTTGTACTTAATCAATGGACCATTTCACTCAACAAACAAAAATTGATTAGTAACAAATGTTGGACGATAACACTTAATAATAATAATGTGGCGCTACAGGCCGTTGAGGTTTAGGGGATAGCTTCTACAGCAACCATTATTGTTTTGGGTGCTCTATCACGAGAGCAAGGTTCGCACAATTTCATGCTGACTCCTAACGGCCAATTTTGAGAAGCTTTTTCTATACAGTTGTACTCTTTATGCATTGTCAGTGACTTGAAAGAGGGTGAGATCGTAAAATTTATTCTTGTCGTGAGAAATGGGAAAAAAGTTTGTATTTTAATATACACACATATTCAATCCCATACAATATATATATATTTCTGTGGTAACAATCACCCCACCAAACAAACTTTGCGTTATATAGTATAGAATTCCATCACATTTATAGGAATTAAAAATTGTTCAGTTCACGTTGTGACAAATGTTAAGCGAGGCGTATGTGGTTTACCTGCCAACGGTGTACACGACAATACATTAGAAGTAATTTCATACTTGCTAACAGAAACATTTACTGACAGAACATAGTCAAAAGAATTAATATCTGCAAGGAAAAAGTCTGAAAAGGGTCAACAATTTGTACAATCGGAAGGTACAATTATCGAGTTTATGGAACAGGCACTTTAGAATGTCGTCTGATCGATCCAAAGGTTTTGGATTTATATCAAGACACTGAAGACACTTAATTACCCGTAGGATCCCTAAGCACTTTAGAAACTTGTGCGGAATGATGTTAATAAGGTGTTATCTGATTTGTGATCAAGTTGTTTCTAATTCAAGATTGTTAATCTACGTCTTCATAAAGGCGAAATTTGTCTCCACCTCAGGCACTCGGAAACAAGGTAATGTTAAATGGACACACATTTCGCAGTTCTCGAACTTTCTAAAACTTTTTTTCTGTATGTCTTCGATCTATACAATACTTTTAAAAATTGCTATGAAGTACGAACAGACGCAACAAAATAAAAATAAAACCAATCCCCTTTTAAATTGTAGTCACTACAAAAGATTGTGTGAGATAGGTAAGAATAATGGCTCCTAACACTCTAGCACATCAAAATCAAAAAATTAATATCTGAATTTCTGGGAGAACTTGATTCGCAACCGGAAAGCGATTGTATATGAAATGGCCTAAAGGTTAATGTAACCCATTTGAAGCTGGATATAAATAGTCAGAGATAATGAGGCTTGGGGCAATTTAGTTGAGATAATGCTTTAATTTTTTTTTCTCCCTCATCTCTGACGCACCTTAGTTCAGAGCAAGCGTAAAGTGATTGCTTGTGTCGTTTATCTTTAAATGGTGTTCGCGGCACGTGTCAGAAATTTAGCATAAGACCACACTATTACACAGAACTCGCAAGCTTTCATTTCATGTAAAAGAAAATATTTTTTTTGGAAAATGTTAGCTTGAATTGTCATTTCAATTAAATAAGTGAAATAATCTATGTATGAGGGTATTTAATCTGAATTTATAAACATTTTGATTCAGCCACACCGCCAGATACTGACCAATCATAGAGCTTGGCAGGCACTCACACAACAACATATATACGAGTATGTACATATGTGCTTTTATAAACGTAAGGTGAGACTGGTGGTTGATGTTGTTACTGCACGTGATTTGATTCATAGGAATCTAAATTCGCCGGGAAGTACTTTTGTAAAGCGCATTTGAATGTGACCTTGGTGAATGCAGTAGATAGTGAAACGACCTCACTACAGTTGGCAGAGAGGCTGGTTTTTACATATAACTATAGAGGGGTACATTAGTGTGCGATGATTGCGGTTTTGCTGTAAAACTATTTTTATTTTTTTGTCATGCTTGTTTGTGGGAGTTGATGAAGGTATTCAAACGCACGTTTCCTTGTCTAAACGCTTGTAGGTTAAACATTTAAGATGTATAAAAAAGTACGTACTATATAAATAAACGTTTTGAGTCGGTAATACCGCCCCTAACTAGAACAGAATTTTCTTTGAAATATGTCCGTAAGAAAGGGTTTTCCACAATTCAGGCAAATTGAATTTTGCGCCATTTAATTGTACAGTGATGCCAACAGCAAAAAAAAGTTAACAATGTGACAGCAGGTGACACAATAAAACTGACATTTCGAAGTACAGCAATATATTAAAATTAATTAAGGTTTGTCAGCTACAGTCCGCAATTTTCATCAGCTCATTTTTATCTTGATTGCTTCCTTAATCGTCAAAATTGTCGCATTTGGGGTTCAGAAACCCCCAAGAGTAATTGTTGAGAAACAAATGCATCCACAACGCGAGACTGCTTGAAGCGGATTTTGGGCCGGCCAGTCTTCGAAAATGCGGCTGGCCAGCCAGTAACAATTAATGGTGTTCGTTATCTTGACATGATAACACAGTTTTTAGTGTTTAAATTACAAGTTATGGATGTGACCAACATTTTGTTTTTTAACAAGACCGTGCCACATGCCACACAGCCACAGAAACAATTCAATTACTGTATGAGTAATTTCCTAATCGTCTAATCGGCCGTTTTTGCGATCAGAATTGGCCATACATATCTTGAGTCCATTTGTGCCATTCGAATTTTTTCTCTCAGAGGTCTGTGTCTGTCTTACGGTACATTATGGAGAATTTTGCGTTTGGATTTGCATCTACGCCCTTATAATGTCCAATTCACTTAACAATTTAAACCAGTTGAGAATGGAATACCTAAATATGTGCTGATTGAAAACATGCGTACACTGATGAACAAAATTATTCGGCATTAAACATATATATATTTCGTTTGTTTTCCTTTTTGCTTGATAATAATAATAATATAATATGGGTGGCGCTACAGCCCGTAGAAGGCCAGGGCCTAGCTTCTCAGCAACCACTCGTGTTGTGCGTGCTATTGTTCTATCACGAGTGGAAGGGACCTACAGTTTTATGCGGACTCCGAACGGCAGAGTTTGAGAAGCTTTTTCTAGACAGTTATACTCTTTGAGCATTGTCAGTGACTCGAAAGAGGTGGGGCCATGAAAAGTATTTCCTGTCGTACCAGGAATCGAACCTAGACAGCGTAGGTCCAAGTGCGTAGGAGTCGACGCACATACCCACAACGCCACGGGACACCTTGCTTGCTTTGCTTGATGGCAGCCTTAAATCGGTTATTCTTGGAAACTATCTATATTTTATGTCTCCGATAGTTAGCTTACGCCACTCTTCAGCCAAAGTAACCTTAATCAAGCTGCCTAGACTCGTTTTTATGATTTGAAAGCGTCTTCCCAATATATCCCATAAATGTACTATGGGATTAACAGAGGTCTGTTTCTTTAATGTGTGCTATATGTTGTAAATATACACAACAAATTATTTAAATCGATTTGGCCGTTTGGATATTATTCACATTGCAAGCCAACAACACCCATATGCTATAGCTAAATGTTACTCGATCTCCCAAATTGAATATAAAGGCGGTGCCACATCTCAGACAACACGACCCGTCTTGATGCTATTGCAGGAAAAACTTGTCTAGATGAGTTATTTCGCGTTTTGGTCCTGTTAACTGACCACCAACATCGTTTGACTTGTTGCCGTTAGATTACTTTTTGTGGGCTATTTAAAATATCGTGTTCGTGGACACAATCGGCGAGTTCTTTACGCTTTGAAAACAAATATTCGTCAAGTATTGTCCGTGTAGGAATTGAGGACTGCACGAACGCCAGTGGCCGACAAGATGCAGACAGTACACTGAATTGAAATACTCTACGTACGTCAACACTCCGAAAGTGTTAGAAAATTTTACTTTTAGATTGGCTTTAAATCGAGTCAACGATTATACATACAATTATGGTCATATTGAGAACAAAGACGATTTCGAACATTATTGGTTTCGAAAGTTATTAGTTCATCCAGGTACTTCGCGACTCTACATAGAACTAGACTTCCGAAGTTCACGAACTATACTACTCGTTTGATGAGCCTCAATACACATATACGTTTATTATAAAACATTATTCATTTGATATATTTTAAAACATAAATAAGTTAAAACACAAGTCGTTTGATAATTTATTTTATAATGTCATAGCCAATGTGTAAATGCATTTGTGCACTCGAGACTTATCGAAGTGTGAAGTGAAGTAGCATACTTTTCCGAAGTCAAGTTCACTTTTATATTCAACCAGTGTTTCATATAAGGTATAAACAATTGCCATAATGTCAGAAATCCATTACTACAGGCCATCCATTACTGCATCGTTTAGATTGACGTGCTCTTGCTACTTGCAGTACTTCATTAGTGTCGGTTCATTAACTTCATTAAAGTCCTGAAGGAAATTTCCCATAAGAGAATTTGTCATGGAAGTGGGCCTGTGCATCCAGGGCAAAGTTATTGATTGCTCTCAACCCGGTGAGATGCCAGCAATGCAATGAGATCCCAGTAAATGTACGACATATATAACAACTGTCTAGAAGTGAAAGATTGTATGCATGTATACAGAGTAGTTCAGGGAATTAGATGACTACTCAGTCCCCACCGTGTAAGGTTCAGAGACGACAACAAGCCTCGGATACGGAGGAACGAAATAAGAGCAAGGATTTTCGTTTCTGCAAATGGAATATGAGGTCCTGCAGCAATCCTCGTACAGAAAATTAACTTTCGGAGACACTAGCCTACAAGGCAATCCAGAAGGTGCGATTGGTTTGGCCGGTAAAATAGAGGTTCAACTGCTACATTTATTACGCCGATTTTTGCAGCTACGGCACCGCTTGTTGGAATGCGAGTTTGTTGTTCGAGCCAGGCGTAGGCAAGAAGTCTTCAGCTAGAGGAAACCGATGCGATTTTTTTTCTCAGCACAAAGACAAATTAACACGTTCAAAACACCAAAATCTCAACCAATTCGAACTACTGCGATCAAATTCAGTTAATAGCCAAAAGACAACATCAACCGAGACGCGGTATGGGCTTGGATAGAGCTCTGTAAAGAACGAATAGCAGAACTAAATAATCTGGGGGTGGTCAAAATCAATGTGGGATGTAAATGTATGAATTTGCGGTCAGCACGCATATCGTCATCGCGCTCTGCATTTAGGCATCATTTTGCGTGCATCTTGAGGGATGATTTGATTCCCAAAGAAAATTGCCAACAAACCGACCATGTCGCTTGGAATACGACCAAACAGTCATCCGAATGCTTGACACGGAGTGTAATTTTTGGAAGCATATTTTAATGACCGAGGGCCATTTCACACTATCTGGCGCCATTAATAAGCTAAATTCTCCCAGTTCGGAAAGTATTATCGACACGAGATACATGAGCCAGAGAAGACGATGTCGATGGGAATCGATATTGGTGGATGTTGGCGCATTATGTCTCACAAAATGTGTGAAAAGGGTCTGGACGGTTAGTGATTTCAAAAAGGCCTCGCGCCATGCGACTGAAAACAATGCAGTTTCTGCAACGAAAATGTCCTGGACGTTAGCTGTCAAAAAAAGTTATATTGACTGGTCAATCAGATCTCCAGATTTGACCCACCCGGACTTATTTTTGTGGGGTTATTTGAAAAGAAAAGTATATGCCAGACCATGGACGAGCTCAATTCAAAAATTCGTGACAAAATCATACATATACTGCCTGATATGCCCCGAAAAGTAATGGAAAATGCAACAGAAGTTGTACATTTTGCTTTGGTCAATGTCGCAATGAGGAGAAACAGAAGATATAAATAAATGTTTGTTTGTTGTTAACTCGTCTCCTAACCAATATATGATTTGGTTGAAACCCGATGTTCAAATCCGATTAAAAACGTGTCATTTAATGTCAATTAAGATTTGGTATCCAAAACTTATCATAAATGAAAAACAAACTCGAATTCTGAAATTCAGAATATAAATAATGAATAATCACAATTTTATCAATATTCGGTTAAGGAAAAATAAACTCAGAGTTAATCAAGCCAACACCATCCTACCTCTGAGCTGTAAAGCTTATGCCGATGTCACGGTACTGTTTTGAAATAAGTTCAGCAAACGTGCAGTAGAATAGGAATACTCTGAAAGGGAGTATGAAAACCAATTATTCAATAAGTTACAGTGTATGTCTCGCACATAAATAACAATGGATGTTGTTTGACGTGCGTTGAAGAGGCCGATAAAATATTTTCGGAAAAAAACAAAGAAACATTTGCAAACAGAAATAATTAATTTTATATTTTAATCAAACTCACGGGTAAATAAATTTTTATTTGACAGAAGCGCTTCAATTATGATCGTATAAATAGGTGTATAATGTAGACCAAGTGGCTTTGAGTATGTGCTTCGACTCCTACGCACTTGAACCTCGGCGTCTAGGTTCAAATCCCACTACGACAAGAAATAATGTTCACGACATCACCTCCTTTGGGTCACTGACAATGTTCAAAGAGTACAACTGTCTATGAAATCGTTGGCACTATAATTCAAGGTGAAAGAAAGACTTGCTTCTGCAGCATCCACTCATATTATAAGGACGAACGGAGGTTTGAGGAGCTTTTTTCAAGATAAGAAGCCGTGAATCACGGAATTTGCTCCTGACTAGAACCCCCCAGCGTAGGAGTTGACACACTCGTTAGTTTCCTTAAATCTCACCGTGAAAAAACTCATAATAACTGTTACCAACCGATGTTTCCTTGGAGTCAGGAGGTAATTCCTGAATAGTCTTCCTCGAACGATCAAGCGATTGCCCAAGCTGATAATTATACGGGGCATTCCTACTCTATGGAGCAGAGGCATGGACAATATCAAAAGAAGTCGGTATGGTACGTTCGACAGAAAATGTCCGCGTCCGTTCTTTGTTTCTCTTTATTTTGTAGTTATCTAGGGAAGCATTTTCAAGCACGAGCTGTAAGAGATGCACAAGGGCGTGAGTCTAGTAGGTGTTTATAAATCCAACATGATGACTAGATGCAGACATATCACGGCAGTTGGATAGTCTTATTGGTTGAAGATTAGGTCCGTCCTAGACCCTAGAGCACTGGTGTAAAATTCCCATGTTTTCACTTCAAATATGTATTAAGGAAAAGGGGAGAAATAAAACATCCTCAAATATTTATAAAATGTCACTGTAAAGAATTTTTATAAAGACAGATGGAAGATTAACTTGATGATGTGACTTGGCTAGTCCTACAAACAAATGCCCCGGTCAAAGCTAGATATTTTCTAAAAGGTTATACCAATACAAAACATCACAAACATATTGTATTGACAACTGTAGACAACTGGGGAAATAAAGCCATGAAAACAAAGGCCATCAGGCATTAAAACAGAGCGCGCAATAGCGGAACCTAATAACCCCAACAAGGCACAAAAGTTAAAATGATATGGGGGATACTTCCTTATTGAATATGCGGCCTACTGCATGAGCCCCAAAGAATCTTGACTTATTTCTATGTCAATTATATATTCGATATGTCTGCTGCATCCTTAAAGAAATTATCACCAAAAAAATTATTTTCTTTTCATACATGTTCTTTTCTAATTCTTGTGCATTTCATCCTGAATCGAATGAGACTATTCCCAATTCGATAGGACTCACCGCCTTTTAGCCATTCTGCCCACTGTGCTTGGAATCAGCACTTAACTTGGGACTGCACTGCCAATTTCGTCGGATGTTCTTAATAATTGTGTGTCCTAATTCGAATACTTCCTGCTTGCAGTTGGTTAGTTGAGGTGTGTGTCGGTGTTGAGAACATACTTCCGCATCCACATGACCGCAGCATAATATTTGGATTTTAAATAAAATGTGTTTAGGTAGGTTCGGAGGAAAATAGCACGCATAACACGAGCGATTGGTACGAAATTAGGGGCAATACCGGTCATATCCCAGCCCCAATATGAAATAATTGTATCGTATTTTTTTTTAAATACAACAAAATCATTTCGCTATTTACGACAAATGGATTCTTAGGATCAAACTGAACTTTGAAACGGTTCTTCCCTAAAATGAAAATATACATTGCATACTCATAGGCAGTATTAACATTTTCCCCCGATTCATTTATTCTGTTCAAAATATTTGACGCAATTCACAGCACCATACTGCTGGACGTGAGCAAACGAAATCGAAAGCAATAAAGATCGTGTTGAAGCAATTATGACTCATCCAAAGCTCATACACACACACATACGTATGCCTGCATTGGATAACTCAGTTATAGTAAAGCTTCATATGATTTATTTTCTCTTCCCGCGCAGAGATTTTCGATTTCAATTGAATTATGTATATCTAAATCCACGTGCTGAGCGGAAGCCGATCAAAATATAAGGCATTCAAGTTGATTAAAAAATTGCAAGAATGGCAGTGACTCCATCGGCAGTACATGCTTGACCTGGTGAGGGGGTGGAATGGATCGCTTCCGAACGGAAGCAACAAGTCAGTCACAATCACGAAAGTCGGTGGGATATTGTTTACCTTTTATCAGAATGCAAATCGTTTAATTGAATTATTTTTAAAGTGATTTACAGAGTGCGATCGTTCTTATCAGCGGGACAATGCACGTGGTCTGTTAACGAGATTCTCTTGATGACGGCCACCCTCAAAGTTTCATTGCAAAGTTCGTTGCCAACGTGAAACCATATGTGTAATTCCGCTAGCACTAAGTGATCCTAACTGGCATTGTGCCAACTGACCTTTTGTTACAAGTGGCCGTCAAAAGAGTCTGTCACCAAAATAACAACTGAAATGCACATCCATTCTCCACAAACAGATTCACAAACATTTTGTATAAATAGACAAGAGGTATCTGTTTTGCCAGTTTTATAAAGACATAATTAGATTGCAATATCGAATCTGTTTTAACCGACAATCACGTTTGATTTTCTGCTTATTTGAGTGATCCACATGCCAGATGGTCTTTCTAGCACGTTTTGATGAACTATTGGAATGCAATGAAATGCTTGTTCTACGTGCAATTTGGTTTCGATTTTTATTTGCATTAATTAACGTTTCAGTTAATTCTTCTGTATTATCTGTTTCTATGCCTGGGACCGGTATATTTTTTAAAGTTGAGTGAAGGTAAGTTTTCGGAGTTATACAATAATTGCAATTATAATTAATCGATAGGTGTAATCGTTAGTGGTATGTGCAGATACTGAGTATTAGTAGTACAGTACTGATATTCTAAACAAATCTCCTCAAAGCAGGAACGTACAGGAATACGAATGCGAGCATGTACATTTTTCAGAATTTCTACAAATTTGGATAGATTCATCTTGCCTATCTTGTTTTACGACAGTTGTAGATTTCCATTTTCCAGTAGACTACATGGCGCATTTACAAACTTTTTGCTTTGCAGATAATCTTCATTAAATGTCCTAATGTTTAGAACACTTTCGCAAATCCTGAAAAAAAACAAACTTGTGAGCTCAGAACCCATACCCCTACATTGGATCGCTCAGAGTTCAATGCAAACATTTTTTAAACTGATAGAAATCCACAATAAGTTCATGTTATGATAGACTATATAAGCCCAGTGGCCCCATTTCAGGACGCCCTTTTTCGAGGAAAATAATATATTTGTTACTTTTTTCTTTTATGTTAGAAGTATATTAGTATGCTTCTAACTATGCTACTTTTTATTTGGAGGGAAATAGGTTAATGTTTATACTTCATTAAATGTCCTAATTTTAGTACACTTTCGCAAATCCTAAAAAAGATTTAAGAAGTAAGCTTATTTTTATTTGGGGGAAATAGGTTAATGCTTATACATATTTTATTGTATTGTATGGAATTGTCGTCTATCATTAATAACAGGAAAACTTAAACGAAATTACGAAGACTTATGTACGCTGCATTAAGGCAGTTCAGTTAATTAAACATCACTTACTTTAAGTCCAATGCTCTATAACATGTCCACAATTAGTATCCACTTTATAAACTTACAAACAATTAATTTATGAAATAAATACAGTAGACTTTCGATACCGTGAACACCGGTTAGTATGAAGCCCGAATAACGTGAACAGATTTTTTTCTTGCTTGACATCTCTAAAACGTGAATAACTCATGAACACTCTAAAACGTAAACAACAATTTTCGCTCCAGGTTAACAGCCAATTTTTGGAGCAAGTCGTATTTTAGCTTGAAATTCCTTATTCTTGGCACAATACTTCGTCTTGTACAGTTTTCGGTACACGTGCAACAGTCAGTTTGTTCCTCGTTGTTCCTTACAATAATTGTTTTTGCTTGTCTTGTCTAGTCGATTTTAGCGGTGAGCGTTACGGTTTTAGTACTATGTGCCGTTAACAAAAAGAGTGTACACATTTTAAAGTGTGTAAACAACACATTTTCGGGGAAAGGGAGAAGAATAATACTTGTATCATCGGAACTTCCCGAAATGGAAAAGGCTGGTTTCTTGAACAACTGGGACAAAAATTATCCGATAAATTATCCTGATGATAAAGGAAAGGCTTTGTCACTGCATTCTCAAATTAAAGTTACTTCTGTATTACTTGGAGACATTGAGTTTCTCAAATATCTCCATCCTCTAAGAAGACATACAAATTTGAAGATACCGTATCCTACGCCACTGCGATTGTCGAATAGATAATCGATAACTAAGTAGTGTTCTGGGGTGTCCCCTGGTATTATTTGCGTACATATCTAGTTCCGCCATGGATATGTATGCATTTTTAATAAAATTCTACGTTTTATATAACATGGAAAAGAATTAATGTCGAAATACAACAATTAATATACATATTTTACAGTTCATTCATAGAGTTTCAGTATTGATGATAGTATTTTAAGGAAATCACAATAAAATAGTGATCCTTCATTCTAATAGTAATTCCTGAAGAGAACGGTAACTAACGACTCCCATATATTAAAAATTAAGTGGTCGCCATAGCCAATATTATTGAATTGTACTTTAAATTGTTAGGCTAAACATCGCATTTGCTAGACTACATTGATTTTCTCAGCTTCCTTGGACTGAAGTTTCGCTGACGGACAGAGATTTTCGAACGAGGGGATTTTCACGTACACACATACGTAAATATCAATTTTATGGAGTGAGGGCACAATTTCACGTGGTTGCGGATACACTTGCGTATATATCCAGCGAACTAAATTAATACAAATTGTCACAAATTGCCAACTTTACGATTTTTTTTTCATTCTCAGTCCTCAATGCGTGACCGCTCGCAGGTGAAATACAATTCTGCGACTGCAACAAATTCAGAAAAAAAAACTGTCAAATATGTATGTCAAAGTTGTGAATATTTTCGATACACTTCAGTTTCAGTGTTCCACAACGAATCCATTTCCTCCTCAGTTTCAGCAGATGCATGATCTATATTAAAATCACAGAACCCGCGGACAGTTAATTGTTGCAGAAGAGAATTTAAATACACTGACTAGGCGTTTTACATTTTATTATTAAAATAAATTATTCGCAATTCTCCGTTTATAAATTTGACCTGCGAAGTTAAACAAACTATTCAAAATTTCAATAGTAAAATTACATTGCATGCACTAAGACATTTTCCTTAGATTCCAACAAAACAAAATGTTGAATATTCTACCGACAGATTGACGCCAGTCAAGAACTTATTTGCAATTTCAACAGCACTGTTTATCGTTACCAAGCTGCAGGCAAGCCAAAGCTGAAGCACAAGATAAGTTTGTATTTCTAAAATGCACACCTAACACAGGCAACATATCGAAGCACAGTATGTTTACACATTTATCAAAATGTATTAGCGGATGTGAAAGTCAAAAGAAAAAGAACACACAATTCAACAACAAACTTACGCAATAAATTCAAAAAACCGCACATTTATTTATTTAAGAATAAACAAAATATTTCACCAATATCTTTTTGTATCTGGTCCGCTCACTTATCTACTTTTCGCACGTGGCATGATATTTTATTTTTATTTAATTTACAAGAGAAATCAAGTGTTACTCACCTTTTGAGACTCATGGTGGTGCTTGAATTAAATTTATTTTCTTTAGCGCTCGTGATGCCTGCCGACGTTATATTTTCTAAATGAAAAAGGACAATTAAACGTTAGGTTATTTCCCGTGCACACGAGTATAATTTTTATTTGAATTCTATTTAAGTTTATTTCAGTATTTTTTACGATTTATCTTTATCACGATCACAACGACTTTTGCTAACTCAGCTAACTCGAGAGACCGGCCCGGAGCGTCTGTTTGTTACGACTGTCAAAGTCGTCTGAGACAACTTATGGTTATAAACACTGTTAAAACGTAATGCAATATAGTGTGTGTTTCATTCCCTTTTTGTGCTTCTCCTCAACGACCTAGAATTGAAGTTAAAGATACACACCACCAACAGCTGGTTGGCAGAAAAATAGCTTTTTATAAAAAAAAATATATATATGCATTCTCTCTCTCACGAACACGATCACCAAACAAGCGGCTGGCTGACGCGTAGGGCTGAAGCAGAATTTGTATTCACTTAGCGCATGACCAGACTGATATTTTGACAGCATAGTGAATAATTTTGTTTGTATTTTCCGTATAGTTAAGGGCTACTTTCTGAACTTTGTACTAGATAAAACAAGTAAAGACTTGAAGAGAGATATCATAAAAATGCGACCTCCAGTTCTTGTATACGTGTGTTTGTATGACTGAGCTGAAAAGCCACATGCACACGGTTTTTGTTCTACTCAAATTGTTTGATTGCGAGAGCCATCGGTGACGTTGAATTTATCACGAATGCTTTTCAATTCTAAAGCGTAACGCAGTGTTGGCTTTCGTTGTGATAAACTCTGGCAACATCACGCTTTCGAAGAACAACAAATGAAAGTATAACAGTGTCAGCAGTCTCTGCCGGCAAATAAGTATGTCATTTCAAGGGTAAACGAACAGAAAACAAAACTGGATCTGCTTGTGTATTTTTTTTTTCGTTTTCGGTTGATTGCTCGATTGATTCAATAAGCAAAGTGTTGTGTTTGTAGCGGATTTACATACATCTATGAAACGTATAGTTATACCGATTTATGAGTATTCGAAGAAATATGAAATTACTACCGGTGTAATAGAATCATACAGATGATGAGATGCCATTCAAGACACGCCTCCGGCATTTATCTGCTAAAGGTTTAATCTAAGTCAAATTGATAAATAATATCTAATCAAGATATTATTACCACTCACTGCAGTTATCCATTTACGGCATTTCTTCATTATCATCCTGAAAAAGAGAGGACGATAAAATCAGTGCCCCGTTTTTTAAATGTTTTGATAAGCTGCTACATCTGCCAATTTTGGCAGATGGGCGAGTGTAGAATGACAATAGCGCGAGGGTCTACTCTAAGAACCTAAATATTCAATTGTTTATCTAATTACCGATTCACTATAGCCATAAAGGAAGATCTATGATGGCTAAAAAACAGCGTAGGAGGAGTTGATACGATTTTCATTTTAACTCAAAAAAATTAAACATTGCAGTAATAACAAACCTTTGATAAATACGACACTAGTTTTACAACTACAGAATGTTTCTTTTATTTTTCAAACAGCTAATTTTTTCTGTATTTTATGTAGCTCATCCAGCATCTTCCATGTTCTTGTTATTGAATTTTGTACATTGAATTTTAAACTGTAAGATAAGCTGCTTAAGAGCAATATTGTAAATTGTAAATGAATTATAATAAATCAATCAATCAATTTCCTTTTATATAACATGTACCTATTAGATGAAATAAGTCTAACATAAAATAAAATAGTGGGGCCCTATTACTGTCATAGAATTTGTACTCCATCATCAGGAGCACTTTGATTTACTGAAAACCTCCAGTTAATAAAACAAATTTTAATTACTTTTATGACATATTTATACAACAAGCGTTTAAGGATTTGGTAATTCATGTCAATGTGGGTTTAAGCAAGTTTTACTAAATATGATATAATAAATATGGTTGCTGCAACAGACCAGCGTGTTGTGCGTAATATTGTTCTCTCACGAGTCTAAGAAACATACCCCAAACGGCGAAAATTAAGAAGCTTTTTCTGGACAGTTATAATTTTGTAACATTATAAGTAATTTGATAGAAGAGGCGCTGTGAAAATTGATAGTCGTATCGGGAATCGAACCTAGACACCAAGGTTAAAGTGCGTAGGAGTCGACGCACATATTCACACTACACCACGGTTCGGCTATCTTTAGCTACAAAGAACTTGGTATTATAAGTACACTGTTTTGTTGGTGACATTTCGAAAAAGGAACGATCAGCTTTCTGCACCCGGGTTTTGTAAGCATGGCTTAGTTTACCTAGCATTCAGCTTCAGTTATGATTCCGACAATGTCGTCCATAAGTTTAGGGATTTCAAAAGTCTGAAACAAGAACATCTGCTCACCGTTGTAAAACGCCTATCTGAAATGGGAAATGTATCGCAGACTGCCTATGGGCACCTACGTAGCAAAGTTGGTTATAAAATTAAAGCAATTAAATCCATTTATTATGGTAGCAAGCTGAACTTATCTGCTCCAAGTAAATCGTTATGGAAACAGTTCCGCAATCTTGGCCTCTGCAAGGACAGCCCTAGAATCGCTGATGATCTTGACTGCTGAATGCTTTTTATTACCGCTTCTAGTGCCCCATAAGCTGATCATCCTATTGAGCTAAGTAAAATCTCGAAGAGGGTGGGAGGATGGTTTTCGTTTCCATAAAGTATATCCAGAAGATGTTGTTGAAGCCATTCTAAAGTGTGATTTTTTAGCTATTATCTTTTTGGCAACACTAGTTTAAATAGCTGACGCAGGTTTCGTGTTTTGTTTCACTATCAAACATCTTCAGTTTGGTCTATAATTTAACCATGAATCGTCTTACAAACGAACAAGGCTTGCAAATTATTAAAGCAAATTATCAAAATGCATGCTCTGTTAAGAAAGTTCATCGCGCGCTTCTTGTGTTCAGCGACGAAGCTCATTTTTGGCTCAATGGGTACGTAAATACGCAGAATTGTCGATTTTGGAGTGAATATCAGCCAGAAGCATTGCAAGAGCTACCAATGCATCCAGAAAAATTCACAGTTTGGTGCGGTTTATGGGCTGGTGGCATCATTAGACCGTACTTCTTCAAAGGTGAGCGCTACTGTGAGATGATATCCAACTATTTTTTGCAAGAGCTAGACTTGCATGACATGTGGTGCCACATGCCACACAGCACGCGCAACAATGGACTTATTGAGGGGCGAGTTCGTTGAACATTTTATTTCACGTTCGGGACCGGTCAATTGGCCGCCTAGATCGTGCGATTTAACGCCTTTAGACTATTTTTTGTGGGGCTATGTTAAAGCTCATGTCTATACAGACAAGCCCGCTTCAATTGGCGCATTGGAAGACAACATTGAATTATTTATTCGTGAGATACCGGCCGAAATGAAATGGACTAAGCGGATGGACCATTTGAGGCGCAGTCAAGGTCAACATTTGCATAAAATAATCTTCAAACAAAGATTTCATGCATTTTTCTGAATTTTATGTTTTTTTTTTGACAAACTTTCCTATAGCTTTTAAAAAATCACCATTTATCTATTAAATCTAATGCCACTGGTCTCAACAATCTAAACCCTAAATTTATTAAACTTTTACTACCATTCACACTAAAATATATTATATATATGTCAGCAGTCTCTGCCGGCAAATAAGTATGTCATTTCAAGGGTAAACGAACAGAAAACAAAACTGGATCTGCTGTTGGATTTTGTGTATTTTTTTTTTCGTTTTCGGTTGATTGCTCGATTGATTCAATAAGCAAAGTGTTGTGTTTGTAGCGGATTTACATACATCTATGAAACGTATAGTTATACCGATTTATGAGTATTCGAAGAAATATGAAATGACTACCGGTGTAATAGAATCATACAGATGATGAGATGCCATTCAAGACACGCCTCCGGCATTTATCTGCTAAAGGTTTAATCTAAGTCAAATTGATAAATAATATCTAATCAAGATATTATTACCACTCACTGCAGTTATCCATTTACGGCATTTCTTCATTATCATCCTGAAAAAGAGAGGACGATAAAATCAGTGCCCCGTTTTTTAAATGTTTTGATAAGCTGCTACATCTGCCAATTTTGGCAGATGGGCGAGTGTAGAATGACAATAGCGCGAGGGTCTACTCTAAGAACCTAAATATTCAATTGTTTATCTAATTACCGATTCACTATAGCCATAAAGGAAGATCTATGATGGCTAAAAAACAGCGTAGGAGGAGTTGATACGATTTTCATTTTAACTCAAAAAAATTAAACATTGCAGTAATAACAAACCTTTGATAAATACGACACTAGTTTTACAACTACAGAATGTTTCTTTTATTTTTCAAACAGCTAATTTTTTCTGTATTTTATGTAGCTCATCCAGCATCTTCCATGTTCTTGTTATTGAATTTTGTACATTGAATTTTAAACTGTAAGATAAGCTGCTTAAGAGCAATATTGTAAATTGTAAATGAATTATAATAAATCAATCAATCAATTTCCTTTTATATAACATGTACCTATTAGATGAAATAAGTCTAACATAAAATAAAATAGTGGGGCCCTATTACTGTCATAGAATTTGTACTCCATCATCAGGAGCACTTTGATTTACTGAAAACCTCCAGTTAATAAAACAAATTTTAATTACTTTTATGACATATTTATACAACAAGCGTTTAAGGATTTGGTAATTCATGTCAATGTGGGTTTAAGCATAGCTTTTAAAAAATCACCATTTATCTATTAAATCTAATGCCACTGGTCTCAACAATCTAAACCCTAAATTTATTAAACTTTTACTACCATTCACACTAAAATATATTATATATAATAGTGCTTTAACCACTTCAATCTTTCCATCAGAGAGGAATAAAGTCAAGATTGTCCTCATTCCAGAAAAGAAGTCGAGAGATACCGTCGAATTTAGACCTATTGCTATCCTTGTTATCAAAAGTTTTCGAGAAGTTAGTATTGCAGCAAATGCGGGACTATCAGTCGGGTTTTCGATATAGAAGGAGCTGCTCTTTTATTAGTGATTAAAGAAATGCGACAGGATGATAAGCCCACATTTTTAAAAGTCGTTGACTTCTCAAAGACATTTGACACAGTCAATCATTCTATCCTGTGCAGAAAGTTGGGAGATAACGTTATGTTTTCTTCTTCATCCATTAATCTCATCTCGTCGTATCTTACTGGAAGGCAACAATGCGTAATCGCTGGTGATAGATCTTCAGGTTTTATTAACATGATAAGTGTAGTTCCGCAAGGGTCTATCCTTGGTCCTACGTTATTTTCACTATATGTAAATGAAATTATTAAATACTGTAAAGTTCACATGTATACCGACGATGCTTAATGAAATGGATAATGCAATTAGTTATATCATCGATGATTTATCCCGAATTTATGATTGGGCATTAAGAGAAGACATACATACGTTTTAATCCGAATAAGTCGAAGGTAGTTGTTATATATAACAAGGCTTTCAACCTTTCTTAGTTACCACGTGTTCTTCTCAATGATATCCCCATTCCCCAAATCTTGGAATAATCTTCAATCGTACACTGTCTTGGGATAATCATATTAATACAACTATTGATAAAGTTTATATTATGTTGGTGGCTTCCAGAGAATTGTGAAGCAGGCGAACTCGCTAGAAAGGTCACAGGTTTCGTACACATCCCTGCCAATCGCAACCGCAAATCATCTACTGTAGCTTGAAAGGTTTGCTCATACAAATCGAGGATGGTCTACTGGCAGAGATGCCTCATCACGAAATAATTATGGCCAACTCTCTGATCCAAAATGCTCAGTCAACATGATCAGAATGAGTAGGCCGAATATCAGAACCCTTTTCGGTGTCAAAACCGGACACACCTGGACCTGGAATCACTCGTGTCATTTGCAAAAAATAATCGAGCCCTACTCGAGTAGGAATGCGACTCACTTTACTTGGCTGTAAGTGAAAAGTGAAGTTTAAAAACCAGAATATTTCTAATTAATATTCCATCTGAAAGAGCAGTGTTCAGTTGCTCTATAGGTCGTAAACTGATGTATCCAGTTTTGCGTATCTAAAAATTGAATTTGAATTATTGTATTCAATACGCTAATTACTATGCCTCGTCTCCCTTTGCCAAAATACGAGGCGATAGCGAAAGAGCTATCGTATGTGACAGGCAAAACGATATCGTTCAGTTGACACCGAATTCTCACGCTTACGGCTTACGTGAACCCAAACTGTCGTTAAAAGATATCGCCAGGGGATTGCCGTCATTCTGGTTAGTTGGACAGGTTTATTGAGAGAATTTTATTGATTGGGAGTTCATTTCTCTCGTAGAATTAGAGAAAGAAATTTACCTTTTACATACATATACTCACTTACAACCACACATTTTATATTGATAACTTATTTTGGAACTGATAAAAGCTTATCACTTGAGAGTGCTGCACGTTAGATGTTTCAAATAAATTGATGAACTTTTATTAGTCACACGTTATCGACTGTATGGAACATACTTGCCATGTACATTATCAGTTTGACATTGAACTGACAGTATTTTCTACACGTGAACTTTTATCCATGTATACTAGACCTTACTATACAGAATGCATTATTAAACTGAGTTAGCATAGCTTTCCTGAACGCCATCATGTGTTAATATTCACGACCTGACACCAGATTTAGATGTTTATTGAAACATTTTCGAATTAGAATATCTTTGAGAATATGCTACAATTAAGTTAGCAATAGAAAAAACCACTGCTCTGACAGTTTCCACATATACAATGACAGGTGATTCTTACAGTTGCTTCTGATCAGGCGGTTGATGCTCGAATCATCACTCTTCCTCACTCAAGCCCTTCAATTGTGCAGCGGAACCAGTGACACAGAAAATCTTCAATTTTGATGACTTAAGAGTGCTACCGGGTTGAAAATTACAAGTTTAAAAAACTTTACTTCACATTTTAAAGAGTTTGATATTAAACAGTGAACCCATGCATGAGAGGACGATGTAACATTAACTCTCAATGGAATCGGATGACCCAGACAAAGACTATTGGTTTTCCATGCCAAATGCACTTCTTGTTATAGAAAAAATATTCACGAAATCTATTAATAACAGCTATTAAGATGAATGAACACATCTGTCTTTCAATTCAATTGTTTTTACCAATACTCAAGTATAAAATGTTCATTTGTTTCACAGTCTATCTAGTCTAATGGAGAAAAAATATGAACATTTCAGAATTGAAGTCTATGACATTGGGAAGGTCAAAAATATAACACTCTTCTCCAAAAAAGATTTATGTGTGGATACATACGAACCTAATAATAAAGTCAATGACGTCACGCCATGGAAAACACTTCTCGTGTCACGTTTTTATTTTATTCTTTTTCTTCCATGTAGACACAAAAAAGAGAAACACAAAACATACATTCAAACCTATCCACATACATTAACATCACTATTGAAACAAGCTGAACATACGATGAAATTAATTTCCAAGTAAAACCGCAGCCATTCATTAACTACTTGTTGGTTACCCCGAGTGTCAGGGAACGTCGGTATAGATACTAAATGTTACTTATCAATGTGTGCGCGGACGAGCCTCCAAAAGTCCACATCCGCACTCAAATAACTATTCACGTAGTATATTTTTGTTTTGGTGTGGTGTTGCTAGACTATTGCACCAGCCATACCACTAGCCGACCGAAATTAGGGGCATGGCAACGCACGTTGATGTCTCATGAGTATGTTGGTAGCCTATCACTTGACGTTGACAGCGAAACAATTTAATCGGTCATAGAAATATATCTAGATAAATTGCAAAAGCAAACAAACACAAATACTTTTGTTTAAGATGTTTTGAAAGTAATTGTTGCGTCAATTGACCGAGCAACAGAATCAATTTCAACTCGTGTCGACACTGTAATTGGTGTCTGCTTAATTAGAGATTGTTTTCCGTTATACGTTCTGGAAGCCTGTTCCCGTCGATCGTGTTGACGATTTAATGTGAAGATTCGCGAGCTCAATTGAAATCATGCACACTCCATCAATTGGGATTTCCTTTCGTTGAACTGTTGTGGTTTGCTTTTGAAATAGGATTGATTTCCTTTCGAACAATTTTAATTATTGCCAACATCATTTATTTGCTTAATACAAGCACGAAGCTATACAAACTGACTTAACTAATACGTGAAGGCGCAATAGTGTAGAAGGATCAAGGTGTTCGGCAGACAAGGACGTGTGTAGAGTATTTTTAATAGACAGTATGGATGAGAGGGAACTTGGCCGTTCGGAGTCGGTACAACACCAGTGGTTGCTGATAAGCTAGGCTCTGGCCCACTACGAGCTGTAGCGCCACCCATATCATTATTATGGATGAGAGAACATTTAGATAGATTTGCTAAACGGAACTTCATACAGACAGGCTCGAACTGTCTATAGTTGGTACGATGGAGGGGGAGTCCGAAAAGATATCATTATGTTAAAAACGTAGGGAAAAAAATGATCTACTCTTTAAATAATAATAATTGAAAAAAATACACCAGCACATCGACTCACGTCCTTGACTTCAGTTCTTTTTTTTTTTGACAGTGACAATTCAAATTCAAAATAAGAAAGAGTGTGGAATGGCAGTTCTGGTTGTTTACAATATTCATGACACAAACCAAAATGATATTGAATCAACCTAAGCCCTCGGTTTCATTTCGCTTTCGATATAATTAACATTTTCGCCCACCTCTTCCAGTACCTCCGACGGTGTATTTGTTGATTGATTTTGCGGCCCACCAAATTCACCAGAAAGTTGGTCTTCTCTAGCTAAGGCAACCAGCTTCGAGACTGCTCGTTTAATTACCGAATGTTGCGTGCGAACAGTGGCTACTCTCACCAAAGCATCATCTCATGGGTGAACTTCAATGACCCGACCTAGTAGTCATTGAGTCGGTGTTGCTCGTTCATCCCTAATCAGTACGATATCCCCAGCTTTAAAATTGTCCTTTGTTTGACGCCATTTATTGCGCACCTGTAGCTCGTGGAAATATTCCTGGTTCCAGCGTTTCCAAAAGTCCTAGTGCATCTGCTGTAGTTGCTTCCACCTAGTTAGTTGTCCAGTTTTGGTACGTAGCAATTCAGATTCGGGAGGTGCTGTGAGTGGGCCAACAACCAAAATATGCGCAGGGGTCAAGGTACTGTAATCGTCTGGGTCATCAGAAAGGGTTGTGAGAGGCATGGAGTTTAAAACCGCTTCGATTTGTTCTAACACTGTATAAAACTCTTCAAATGTCAGAAGTGCTTCACTGATGGTCCTGTTCAAGTCGTGCTTCATGCTCTTTATACCAGCTTCCCAAATAATTCGAGAATAAAGTGCCATGACACCTGGCGCACTGCAGCTATTTGAGCTCCGGCGTCCAGCTGATCTTTATGGAGATCAATTCAGCGCTGTACCCTCGTTGCGGAAAAAATCGTCGCAAAGCAGCCAAGAAACTTTCAGTAGTCATATCGCTGACAAGTTTTAACTTAACAGCGCTGGTGCTAAAGCAAACGAATGTGCGTCGTATCCCTTGAAGCTTTCGTGACTCCTTCCTTTCGTAGTGCGAATCTTATAGGATCCTCCATAATCTAGACCACAATGTTGGAAGGGTTTTGCAGAAGCACATCGGTGAGCCGGAAGACTGCTCATCATCTGAGTTCTAAATATTAGGTGGATGTTGGCGGAGGCATTTAATGCGTTTACGCATGTGTTTTTTGATGTTATTTCGAGCATCGATCAGCCAATATCGTCGACGAAGAAAATGAGGTGTTGCCTGGCGACGATCAGCATCGACAGACAACTCTCTTTGGGCAAAATAATTTCAAACGCACTTTAAGACGTAAGAGACCTTGTTCATCCGTCATTGGGTTAAGTTTTAACAATCGGTTCTTCTATTAGATCGATTTATTCTGAAGTAAAGAAGAAATGTCGTTAGCGAAATATGTTTTTTTAATATTCTTTATAGCAAAATGCAGAGCACTAGTGCGCTCAACCGCCGTACACCATGGTGTCTTCTCATGTGGTCGCTTAAGTGTAATGACGAGGAATCGTCTACACCATGATAAAACTGTCAACAGCCTATTCAGCTTCGAATATTTCTGCAGAAATTGATCTACAAGGTTTTTCACAACCTTTGACGCCAACAATGCAGAGTTCAATTCCAAACATGGAACAGAAATTTTCTTTAAGGAAGAATCTTTCGTTTTTGGCATAATGATGGATACTTCTACTGGCTGATTTGGCGTTTCCACTCGCAAGTATGCAACTGAGGCATAAGCGGAGGTAGAAGCATTAGCAAAAGTATGGAGTTAATACCTTTTAATATAAGGCGAAGAATAAATCCATCTAGGCACCTTAATATTTTCAATCAAATGAAGTTCTTCTCGAAATATTTTCCAATGTTTCTGGTGCGGTTCGGGGATGGGTTCGTCCCAAGAACAACCGCATAGTCAAAGATTTTGGTACATTATTTTCCCAGATATTATGACCGGCGCTAAAATGCATGCAGGATCATAGATTCGGGCAACATCGAACAGCTGCTGCCGTTTGGTTATGGGTCCGGTTAATAGTGTCACTTACCTTGTAACTGATGATGTTACGAGTAGGTTCACAATACCAATGAAGACCCAGCGCTCTTGTTTGTCGATCGAAATTTAGATCCGCGCACATACGGCACTCACCTACGCTGTCGTTAATACTGCGCAGAAACTTTGGAAGAATTTGAATTCCACTTTCTCAGCCAAAATCCACCGTTTTGAAGCAGCCGTTGAAGTTGGTTTAGCAGTTTTTGCCGCAGCTTCTACCGTGTCAGCTCCATGAAGGCAATCATCCATGTAAAAGCACTCACGAAGTACGCGCGACGCTTCGGTGTAAGTGGTTTAGCCATCTTTAGGCAATGTATGTAATTTTTTGTTACCTAGAGTGAACTATTTAGCCCATATGTAACAGTCAGGAGACGGTACACTTTTTGTTGGTCCAGAATATGCGCTGCATATCAGTGTCCGCGGGACCAACTAGAATTTGCCTATACCACTTTTCAATATCGGCCATAAACCCAATTCTATGTGTTCTCAATTTTAATAGAATTGTGGATAAATCGTTTTGTAATTTGGCCCTGCATAGAAACAATCATTAAGAGATATACCCGGCCTGCTTTTCCTTCCTGCATTAAAGACGATTCTCAATTTATACTATATATATATACTAGACTCCTTATAAACTCCATGATGGGGAATATAATATACAGTTTTGAAGTTTGAAAATTTTCAGCGCATCAGCTTTAGTATCAGACAACCTTTCCAGATCGAGATCTCTCTTGAAAGGATAACGAACTATGAAACGTCCGTCCTTGTTGCGACGAGTGGTTTTTTTCAAAATATCGATTAACTTGCACGAATAAGTCAGTTAGTTCAGTATATGCAACGTACAATGACTTGTAGTCACCTGTACAATTTCTGATTTTGGCAATACAATACAACTTGACGCCGGATCTTTACTTCTCGTTTTAACGTTGTTTGCTGCTTCAACAATTGAAAGCGGTTTTCTAAAAATTGTACTAAATCATCGTGTGGTGGAATGTCATTAGGGGATTCAAGAGACACTTCCCATGCCTTTAAGGTCGTCAAATCCGATTTCTCAGTCGTAACGAAAAACGTGCTTGAGTGCACGAACTGCTTCCATAGTTCCATTGACAAGTTTACGCAGGGACGCTGCTGATTCTGTGGTCATTGCAGGTAGATTAAGCAGGTGACGCAAATATGTTTTACCCAGGCGACGATTGTTATCATAGCCGTCACTGACAAGTTGCGCAAGAGTATGTCTGCTTCGTCTCTCACGCTACCTTTTAAATAATGCAAACGCTGCACATCGGATAAAGCTGCATCGTTTGTTACACATGTAGTGAACATATCTTTAAAGTTCAGCCACTGTTGAAGGTTTCCGTCAAAAGTCGGTAATTCCATTTTCGGCAAAATGGATTTTGTCACTTGGGATTCTGATCATGCAAGTTGAGGTTAGGAGTTGCTTGTCCAACTGACTGGTTGGGTATAACTGATATATTTTCGATGATGTCGTTTAGCTCTCCTAAAGCTACGCAGTATGCTGCTTCAACAGTTTGAGCGGTCGCCGGTGAGGAACTGCTTTAGCCAAGATTTCATCGTACTGAGATGTGTAGCGAGACCAATCATTTTACTTCGTGCACACTAAAATTCTTTGGTGTAGAGGGATTTGGTAATGTGAGAGATAATTCTGTAGACCAGCCTTGTATAAAGCTAAGGAACGAATTGACTCTATGAATCATATTGTCAATGTGGGTTCCGCAATTTAGCTCCTTACCACATGTGATTTATAAGTCGCGTATACTGTGGGTATAGACTCGTTATGAAGATGGTATGTTCTCGCAGGTGGGCTAAAGCGTTTATGCGATAAAATAACAAATTAGCGTTTACCAAAATTTAGTTCGGGAAAATTGTTACCGGGTAGGTAGACGTGGATATTGTCCAGCTTATTTTCATATCCTCTGCGATATAGTCGACATCATTGAGAGCCAAGATGAAGATCGAAGGACAAAGTAACTGCCTTGCGGAACGCCCGATGAGACAACATATACCACTCATACATATGGATTGTTTTTTCTATATTAGTTGTTCACGAAAAATTGAGAAGTAGGTCAACATAAGACTTACTTCCTTTTCATACCAGCGTCACAAGAGCCTGAGTTAAAGCTTCCTTTCATTAATAAAAATCGATCACCATAATAATACATTTGCTTTTGAAAACTAGTTTTTTTTTTTTTAACTAAATACATCCATTTTGTTGATCTGGCAATTTTGACAGAAAAATATTATTTAAATTTACTTCAGGCATTCAACCTGTAGCGTATTGGTAACACTACGGTTGAGCGTGGGATGCAGCATTGCCGATTTGGCACGATCGAATGGCACTGTGGCTCTTTAACATTGAATATGTCACTCCGGTAAAAAATTGAAAAATTAACATCAATGTTTATAAATAATCGCTGCATGAATCCCTTAAGTATTATACGAAATAATGACAATTGTCTACCGTACCAATAGGATTTCAACGATTTTAAAAATAATTAATTGATCAATCGTGAACCTATGTATTTGAGCAGGGAGATTTAACTAACATGAAGCATCAAAAAAAACGTGATTCCGCCAAGTGTTGCAGGAAATAATGAATTGACAATTGTCATTTCATGAACAAAAATGCTTAAAACTAGTTGAACCAACAGTGTTACTACTTCTAACTTACTGGCCCTAGGCGGGCACTCTAAGCTAAACTTAATCTTATACTATGTCTTTCGACTTAACCTAACCTAACAATGCATATGCATGTGCTTAATATTATATGACTTTAACTGATAACTGAACAATTTAAAATTAAGAAAACTTTCAAAAAACTTAATAGCAGAACAGATTTTATTTAAAACCTACGCTAACTTACATACTACCTTAAAATAACTTAAACTACCTTAATCTAAACATACATACATATTTTTTTTGTTTATTTACATATATACAGCTTACAAACTACCCTAAAATACGTAGGTCGGCCATAGGTTGCAGCTGAACTAAGAAATAATCCGCTGCAAGACAGAGACCGACTGCGCCCCATAAGGGGATCTGTACTACTCTTTGCCTAACCAGGGTCTAAAGGGTTCGATGATGGAGTCCCCTCGCTACACAGCCACCAGAATTTTCGGTGTTGCATTGCAACATCCCGAACATCTCGCCTTAATACCGCCGTACTGAACCGGAGGAGACCCTCCTCAGCTCGTTGTGCGACGGAACGGTCGTGGTTGAGTCGCCCATCCACAGTTGAATGGGCGATGTGGAAGAGGAGCGGTACCGCATTTTCAGTTTGTATCAGACCGTGTTTGTCTAAATGGAGGAATGCTTCTGGGGGGACGAAGCCGTTATGACGTACCCTTTCTTGGTATTGAGGATTGGGGTAGTAAGCCGCCGAGATCAGGTTATTGGCCGAGTTCATCGCTCTAGCAGTGTGGCCTCGAATCAATTTCACCAGGAAATTGTCCACTCGTATCAGGTTCGCCCTGTTGTATAAAACCTCATTAGAGTAGAATTTTCTGTACTGGGACTCTGGTGATCTGTAAAGGCGAAGGCAAGCCATAAGACAAGCCCTCTCAAACACCCGAATCTTTTCCATCAAGCTTGCACTCACGTTGAACCACACGGGACAGCCATAGGTGAGCATTGGCCGGATGAGGGCCATGTAGCAGATCACCTTCACCCTCGCATCGAGTTGGCTGTTGTAAGACAGTCTCTTTGTAAGAGCGAAAGCGCCTCGGGCTCGGGCTAGAGCAGCATCTACATGTTTGTTAAAATATAGATAATGATCTAGCCAGATCCCCAGGTATCTGACTACAGTCCTTTGCGCCAGTGGTTGCCCGTGACGCCCAACAATTGAGAACTTTCGCCAATTCTTTTTTGTATCCGCCGAAGCCTTATACAACGGGGTCCTGAACAGTATGGTTTCCGACTTCTGAAAGTTGATATTCAACTTCCAGTCATCGCAACTTCTCATGAATGAGTCGAAGTCACCCTGCGCGAGAGTAGTGATGTCCTCGATCTTTTTACCTGATCTGTAACCGATCAAGTCGTCGGCGTACGCAATTGCGTGAGGAAGAGAACTTATTAGATCGCTCAAGAAAATGTTGAACAGGATCGGCGAATTAACGGCACTCTGTTGGAGACCATTTTTTACTTCAAAAATACCTGCAGAGGTCACATTGCCATTCTTGACGACGAACCTTCTACCAGTAAGCATGTTACACAGTAGGTACAGCAGTGGTTTACTAATGCCTAGCCCATTGAGCTTGTAAAAAAGTCTTTCTAACCATACGGCCTTCTCCAGGTCAATCAGGCAGGCACCCGTACATTGTTTCTGGCTCTTGTTCCATTGGATATCCGACACCAGTTTCGACGCGGCATGAATAGTGTCATGCCCCGCTTTGAAACCGAATTGGTTATCCGGAATTATATGTTTGTCCTCTGTCCAGGTGATCAGAGCTCTATTTATCACCTTCTCGAATACTTGCTGATGTTCGGAAGGAGACTAATTGACCGGAGGTTGCACGGGTTCGAAGAATCTTTACCTCGCTTGGATATGGGTTGCACAATCGCAGTTTTCCAATGTTCCGGATAATGTGCATTATTCAGAGCATTGTTACACAGGATAGTGTACATGTTAACCACATCTGGGGGGAGATGTCTTAGCACAATGTTCGAGATCCCGTCGATTCCAACTGACTTTTTCTTCTTAAGTGATTCGAAGACCGCTTGGAGCTCTGTCTTCGATATGAACGGGGGATGAACCCCTTCGTCGGCGATGACATTATCTGCCATGTTATCGTCATTGAACACGACAAAGCCGATGTTCTCAGATCGCCATTGTTGCATGTCTTCTCGAAGTTGCGAGTTGCTAGATTGTACGCACTTCTCCAGGTTGTGGTTTGGGCGAACACTCACATTCACCTTATATACTTCCTGAAAGACCGCGCCTAGTACCTCCATTTTTTCTTGCGGGTCTTCGACCACAAAGTTATCGTCGAGTACTGCGTTGTCTGGATCAATACCTGCTGTAGTCAGTATTTGTTCGTTGTCCGTCGTTCTGGGGAGCTTAAGACACGGAAGATCGCTATGCTACTGCGAAAGATTTTATTTATTTGCGGAAACATGCTCGGGTTGTTGGATCTTACAGCCCGAATCTTATTGTTCCAATGCATGTTAACAGAAAGTCTGTAGTTCTGAACAATTAATGTTTGAATGTTTTTGATGAGCGATTTCAGTGTCCTAATTTCCTCATCTCGTCTATCAGTAAACCGCCTGTACAAGGTTTTTAATCTTGACAGGAGTCTACTTTTCCGTCGATGTAGTGCGTCAATTGTCGCATTGCGGTACAAGTTTTCGTTGTTTGTGCGTGTATACCGTGGTATCGTACTGTCCATTGTTCGTTTTAATGTCACGTCCAATTGTATAAGATACATGTCAATCTCCTCGTTTGACAAGTTTCTATTGGACGGTATGTGGAGCGCATTCGAGGAGACTGCTCTCGTCATTTGTCTCGAGAAACGTGTCCAGCGTGTCCTACTGTAATTGTAGGGATACGTTTGAACAAACTCTCCTAATTCCGCAATATCGTTGAGGATCTTGATTTCGGCACTGAGTCCGCAATGGTCACTGAGATACACGAAAGTGTTCAAACAGTTTACCGTTTGTGAGTTTGTGTCTGTCAGCTGCAGTCTTGCGTCAAATAGCAGGAGATCCAGATAAGATCCGCTTCTGGGGAAGGACGAGATCTCTGTTGCTTTCAACTCGAGTCTATATTCGACACTGTGCAAGCAATACCAGATGTAAAGCTGGTCCCCTCTACTATTGGAAACTATGTTTCCCCAATATCCATGTCGGGCATTTAAGTCCCCGGCCAAAATAAAATAGTTCTCCTCCGAGTCCAGTCTTAGACATCGAAAGAGTGAATCGAGCTCTGATATCGTAGTTCTGGAACTAGGGGGGCCGGAGGAGTAGACCGACACCGCATACAGCTTCTTTCCACTGCGGAGAGAAATGCACACGATGCAGGCCTTCAACTCCTGAAACCGTCGTACTTCACTGCTATACACTACTTTGTGTTTAATGTTATTTTTAATGAAGATCGCAACACCGCCTCCACCATTGGAGTTGGGCCGGTCTCTTCTAATAACATTATAATTACTGTGCTCCAGTGTGCCTCTCTGGGTTAGCTTGGTTTCGCTAATCAGAAATAGCTCGTTTTTTCGCGGGATCCTTATCAATGAATTTGCATTCACTGCAAGGATCTTATATGTGCTCTCCGTCTGCGCAGCCATCAAGACTGGTGACGTGCTTGGTTCTGCAGGAGCGCCAGAATTTGGCTTACCTGCTCCTCTAACCGATCCATACGCCTTTCAATGGAGGATTTCCAATTGGGCGTTGGATCGTCTGCTCTTGGCACTGAAGGCTGCGGCACTACCTTCGGTAGCTCTTTTCCCGTGATCCTCTGACCAGACGCCATTTGGGCGTAAGTCACTTGAGGGGTGACGGTTACGGCTGCCCCGAGTGGATTTTTCACTGGGGGCTGATTCTGCAGAACCATCTTTGTTTTCCGCTCTTGGAACTTAGGGCAACCCCGATAATTAGCGGTGTGCCCCGCGTTCCCGCAGAGAACGCACTTGAGCTGACTTTTGTCAGCTGCTCCCTCTTTCCCCAGCGGGCATTCCTCCGCCTTGTGGTTTTTACTGCACTTCACGCATCGAGGCTGCATTTGGCAGTTCGACGCGGCGTGCCCAAACCTTTGGCAGCGAACGCATTGGATAATGCCGTCGCGCCTTCTTATGTTTTCCCAGACGCAATCGTAGTCAGCTAATGTTCTCAAATCATTTAGCGTATCTACTTTGCTGTTGGGTGACAGCTGTACAATGAAGAACGGTAATTTCCGTCCCTCTCGTTTTGCCTTAGCTGTGGTGAAGGGCTTGACCCCGACGAACTCAAGTCCATCGCACACTTGCTCTTTGAGCAGTTGGAAGACCTCCTCCGCTTCGAGCGGTGCGGCGATCTTTAATAATTTGGATTGAATTTTTTCTCCTTTCGGTGTAAAGGAGAAGAACTCAATCATCGAACGCTTTAGACATCTTTTCAGAGTAGCGTGATTATCAACTGTCTTGCAGCTGATAGAATATTTTTCTACCCCCTTATTTTTTTTAATTTTAAAATGCCCAGTGCCTATGGCCGACCTACATACCTCTGCAGTTTGTATGATGTCCGGCTTGTATAAGTTGATCGGTGGCACTTTTTCCTTCTTATTTTGTTGTGGTTTTGCTGCTGGTGTACTGCTGGATGCTGTTGCTGCTCACTCGATGCATGTTGCTGCTGCTTCTGCTGTTTCGTTGCTGCTTGCTGTTGTTGCAGGGCTGCTTTCTTCGGTGGCTGCTTCTGCTGATGTTGCTGAGCCGCTTTCTTTTGTTGCCGGCTTGCTGGCTGTTGTTGCAGCTTATTTTGTTTAGATGCAGTTGGCTGTTTTTGTTGCTGCATCTGCTGCGGTTGCGGTTGACTCGGTTTAGGCAACTGTTTTTGTTGTTGAGCGATTTGTAGGTTTGCTTGCTCCTCCTCCTTTCTTCTCCTTTCGAGAGTTCTTCTTCGAAGCTCTCTAATCTCTCGGAGGAGTTTGTCAGTCTCCTCCTTCAGATTGGAGACTTTCGTCTGCTTCGAGCGGATTATGTCTTCCACTTCTTCTTCGGTGTCGGAGGGCATCGATTCGAAGCTGATACTGCTCACTGCGAATCGCCCCTCCCTCCCGTCTGACACATACGAGTACGCATCGTCATCTGCATCGTCTTCGTGAGATGTCTCGCCCGATGAGACAACATATACCACTCATACATATGGCTTGTTTTTTCTATATAAGTTGTTCACGAAAAATTGAGAAGTAGGTCAACATAAGACTTACTTACTTTTCATACCAGCGTCACAAGAGCCTGAGTTAAAGCTTCCTTTCATTAATAAAAATCGATCACCATAATAATAAATTTGCTTTTGAAAACTAGTTTTTTTTTTTAACTAAATACATCCATTTTGTTGATCTGGCAATTTTGACAGAAAAATATTATTTAAATTTACTTCAGGCATTCAACCTGTAGTGTATTGGTAACACTACGGTTGAGCGTGGGATGCAGCATTGCCGATTTGGCACGATCGAATGGCACTGTGGCTCTTTAACATTGAATATGTCACTCCGGTAAAAAATTGAAAAATTAACATCAATGTTTATAAATAATCGATGCAATAATCCCTTAAGTATTATACAAGATAATGACAATTGTCTACCGTGCCAATAGGATTTCAACGATTTTAAAAATAATTAATCGATCAATCGTGTATTTGAGCAGGGAGATTTAACTAACATGAAGCATCAAAAAAAACGTGATTCCGCCAAGTGTTGCAGGAAATAATGAATTGACAATTGTTCACTGCACGAACTGCATCAATCCAACCTGCAACTAACATCGCATTGCACAATGTTTGTCATCCTAGGAAATGCAGAAAATCGCATTACCGGCTGTAGAATCATAATGCACTTCGCCCGCATTCGCGGTGGTATTACATGTTAAGTAATTTTGTGGTGATTACTAGAGTTTCTTTTGTGTAACCCTTGAAATATTCCTCCACAAAGTAAAAAGTATTTTTTTAGCCGCAACTTAAGGAAAGTGTTGTGCGCGTAGAAATAAAACGCAATTCTAATGAAATGAAATGAAATTGTGTATTTTCTTCAAAGACAAATAGCCATTTAAAATCTCCTGTTACAACCTTCCGGGTGCGGCGGATGTAGCAGAGATTAGCCGATACGCCAAGATAAACGATATAAAAGTGAATATTAAAAATCTCAGCAAGGGAAAAACAATTATTAAGACGCAGGTCAATTGGAGCACCTTAAAATTAAGGACATCGTGCAATGCAGGAACTGCTAACGCCAAAACCAAAAGGGATTTACCGAATTAGGTGCGCGTAGTGTCTTTGACAGTACAGTACTACAGTATCTCACGCTAGTATTCTGCGAGGACTCAGATGAGCCAACGTAGATAACAAAAACGTTCCAACATATTAAGGATAACCTACAAGAAGCGGAGACAGTCATAAAGGCAGCAGACGGGGATGTGCAGCTAAGAATGGCCAGGTTGTTCCTCGACCCTCTTTAACATTACGCTGGACGACCTGTTAGGCAAACTAGAGCAGTTCAAAGGCATAACAACACTCAGCTGTCTAGCATATGTAGACGATATCCTGCTTTCCGCAAAATCCAAAGAAAATGCGGGTCTCATGCTGGAAGTCACCAGCAAGTTTCTCGAAGATAAAGGGATAAAGATCCACGCCAACAAGTGGAAGATATTAAATCTTAAAGTAGTCCCCAGCAAAAAGAAAGTCTTGGTTTATAAAGATCCTTTGAGGATAGGAGGAGAATCAATTACCGCACTAGATATAAACGAACATGTAAAGTATATAAGAAAAGATTTCTCACCACGGGGGGAGCTACGCTGCAGCACTGAATCCCTCTTTGAAGTATCCTCCGAAATTTCTTGATACCCAGATTTAATAGCTCAGAATGGATATTCAAAGAAATAGTCCTCTGCACCAAAAACCGAATGAAATATCAAAAACAGCCAGAAACATTTCTACACAAACAATTAAATTTACTAATACATTTACTTAGCGGTTCAAAAACTGCGCAAGTGGCTTGGTGAAGTAAGGAATTTCGTGTTCGAAGAATTCTTTCCGGTGCATAAAACCATATATTTTGAATAATCTCAGGGCAGTTTTCACGATACGAAAAAGTGTCATGTTTGCATACATTATGTAATGCAAACTCCGTCTTTTTTCTAAAGTATATGAAACAATTAAGGCACATCTTGTTGGATATGGGGCATGGATATACAGAATACATGTCTAACGGACACCATATAACAGAACGATATTCAAGATATGTACCCACTATAGATATGTAGACAGATTTATGGATGGCATACGGACACACATCCTTTTAAGAAATCCTAGCATTGAATTGGATATATCAACTATATAGTCTATATAGTAGTCTATAACGCAAGTTTCGTGTCAAGAATCACGCCAAGGTCTTTCACTTCAGTTTTCGTAGAAAGACAAGTCCCACATATAGAAAAATCAAATATAACATGTAACACAACAAGGTATACAGATAAGGAAACACAATCTTGAGAAAAAAAATCGAATAGTTGTCATAAGTAAAAATTGAAGAAATCTTGTTGACGAATTTATTGAACAGTAGTAGACCTACATGGCTACCTTGGGGAACACCGGATAGTACGTTTCTACATAGATAGGATCGACAGTTCTAGAATTACAGTTCCCAATGTTTTCCATTTGAATTCTATTTGATAAATAACTCGCGATCCAGTTAAGAAGTACTGAGTGTATACCAAATGAACTTAATTTGTTTAAAAGAATCGTGTGACAAACTGTATCAAAAGTTTTCAGTAAAAACTACATCGACGTGATACCCAACATCTATTGAATCAAACAGATACTTTGTGAACAATGTTGATAATGTTGGTCAAATTCGAGAGGAATGCGAACACATTTGTCATTTTTATTTGAGAGATATTGTTCTAAAAGCGTTCAAACTGTATACAAAATAAGCTATAGGCGAGACGATAGTGATGGTCTTACATGATGCAAATAATCAGTCAAGTGGACAGATAGTCCTCCTGGGTGAGAGCCCAGGAAACTCTTCGAAAACCCGATGAAAACTAACCTTAAAAAATCCAAAAAACCTAGGCTTTCCGACGAGCTGCACCGAATTATCAGCTGTGGTTATGTGTTTCGACGTGTTTTATCGGAATCCAAAGACTGGAGTGCATCCGACGGCATCGAAATTTTCACCTAAAGAATCCAGTGTATAGTAAGGATTGTTCAGCTTTTCCTGGCTAATATTCCAACTGCCAAAGCATTTTTTTCACACTTCTATTATTTTTGTGAACAATAAATAATTCGTTATAATTCGTACAGTAGGTAAGTAAAATCACACTAAACAATTCATTATATCCAAGTTTGTATTTCAAAAACTATCAGAGAACACGCATCAAGTTAATTCTAATTTCTATGCTCTATTCATCTGATCACCTCCCGAATGATTAGTACATTATGTTATCCAACATTTAAGTGATAAAACTGATGCTACAATCATAGGGCCTTCGTACCAGCGTACTAACGGAAATTAAGCATGTATCCTCCCTCCGCCACCTTTGATATGATAAAATGTCTCAACGCATACTATTGGCATGATGCAACATAAGAAACCAATCAACTATTTCTATCTTTTCGCATAAGATAAGCAAAACGACTCTGAATGGATGGTGGATATAATGTTAACCTCATATACATTGCAAAATATTTCTTTATTTATTTCAGTTGTTTGAATTCGTGGATATGGATTGTGTAAGTCCTTATTTATTTTTATTTTTCTAGACACGAATAACATTGAACCACACAAGTTTGAGTTGCATACATTCCGCATACATAAATCCGAGTGCCTGATAATGGTGTTGTCGCTGAACAATTCAATAGTGTTGTTCCAAAAGGATCATAGAGCAATAAATACAACAGATGTAAAAATTGTAACAACCGTAAAACTGCATATCAATTCTGATGAATATCTCCTAACTAAAAATATAAAACATTGTGTTTTATAAAACAAAACAACGTTCACTAATGAACTGAGCGTGGTGAGCAATGAAATTAAACTTTTGTTTACAAAAAAGAAATAAAAATTATGAAAAGGCATCTAGGACGTATATAAAGAAAGTCATGTCATAGACATAGTGCCTTTGCTGCCTAAAAGGGCCAAATATCAAACAAAAATTGTTTAGCGGCAACCCTGCAGCATATTTTTTACTTTTGCTTAAATTTCTTAGCACAGTCAGCTAGTACGTCGCTACAAGTTGCATCAAACCAGAAATAGCACAAACTATATGAACAGGCCAATGGGTATTATTTGTTTATAATTTTTGTTTTGATTTCTTTTTAATAGTAAAGGGGAAACACACAACTCAACATACACTTCAAAAAATTCAATACACATTGATATAACAAGAATGTGTACATACTTACTCGCACTGTCCACTTGGCGGGAGATATCTTTGAATGGATAATGAAAAAAAATAAAATTGTTCATAAATTCAATACACTTTACTGAACGAAACATTTATCCGATGTGAAATTTTTTAGCAATAAACCAACGAAATGGGGACGTGGAATTCAATTTTAACTATTGTTTACTGTAGCCATATGTTTTTTTTCTGCTGCACAACCGGGGATCAGGCAACCAACACGACGCTAATAATTTATCCAACTGACTTTACACACCGAGAAACGTATACATATGTATGCATATATATGCATTTGTGTACATCACACTTTCCTTCGGTATCTCCTTGAATGCTTAAGCACTCATTCATTCAAGAACAGATGGATTTCTGAGTGATATGGCATTTGTTTGCATTTAATGTGTTGTAGCCGGTAGGAGATGCTATGCAGAATGAGTTATATGTGTAGGAGTCGTAAGTTCTTATTCTGTTATACATTGGCATTTGTCATACGAGTGTTGAGGTATACTACAGGGAGTTCGTCATTCTAATGCCTATAAATATACTACTTTTAGATGGAGGCAAACCCTTAAAATATAAACACATCATAGCTGCGCCCCAAAGTACGTTATATTAAATATTTGTTACGTTAACGCACACAGTATGTAAGGATAAAAATATAAAATAATGTTCAAAAGAAAAGTATTGGGTTTCACTTTAATCGGATAATTTAGCAAAACATTAACTTCGTGGTTTCAGCCCTGAATATATGGGTAATAGAGGCAATTATTATTGTACCTTTTTAAATTTGTCTCGATACACCTGAAAATATGCAAGCAAATTTGTTTTTTTTTGAAGGTGAAATTCCCAAGAGATGATGTTATTAATTACTAGCATCAGTGTGCTGCTTTAACCTCACCAAATAAACTTTATCAATCATGAGTCATTGGCCATTGCCAATCTATGGAAGATCGAGAAATCATTTTGTTTCCAAGCTTATATGTATGTAGATGTCATCCTATGGTTATAGTAATTATAATAGATAGATGCCTATCCTAGGAAAGTATTATAATATGAATTGAGTCACTATAGTGGCATTAATTTAAGTTCGCTAACCTACGAGTAGTACACACATACATCAGTACATCTGCAGACGTTCATTGTAACATGTAAGGTAAGTGCACCATTAACCTAACACATTTTCCTACTTTGCTGGATAACTAATTCCGCTAATTATCTACGCCAATGTTATTTGTTGTGATCAATCATGGGATACTTTTAGTATTTAATAAAAAGATACAAGTTTGATGTACGTATTACATATATTTTTTTTTTTTTATAATGAATTTTCACCAGTGCCCGGCCAACAAATTTCAGTACCAGGCCACTTTGATCCAATATCCGATCACGTCCTTGCTTCTTTGAAAAATCTCAAACCAGCAGTTAAAATCGAATGCACTTATTTGGTAAAGTGTTGGAATTGAGGATTTGTCTCCAATCGTAGCAAAAGGGAACGTTGGAAAAGCTAAAGATACCCAGAGCAGGTACAGAGAAGCGAACAGATTTATTCTGGATCCTGTTATATTTGCGGTATTGGTTGTAAAAATGGGACTAGGAAATTCTAATGCTTTGATAGAATATTTATTATTTTAGCAACACTAATATCTTGTGAGCAACTAAGTGAGCAAAGTATTCATAGCACTGTAATTGTGTCTATTTCCTGTGTCTACATTTGGAGCAACAACTTTGCTTGTTTTCGGGCACATCGAAAAACTAGTTTCATCGCTATTCAAAATTCTATTGGTATCTAGTAGGATGTCAAGGACATCGAAAAGATTTTGCGGACATACAAAAAATACGTGCCTATAAAAGCCTGGCTTCAGGCTTTAGAAAAGACACCCAGGCTCTTCGAAATTGTAAGGGTAACCTTGTTACTGACTCGCAGGGAATAGTGGCTTAAAAACAGCTGCTCAATGGGCCTAACCAGGAGGGAGTGATAGGGAATCAAGAAATCCCAACTCCAGTCGATGAAGTAGTCCTCCCGCCTAGCTTTGAAGAAGTCGGCACAGCAATGAAAAAGCTCGTTCTAGTAGGGAGAATTCACCAGATTATCTGTAGAATTCGGGAAGTCAAAAGTATTCCCGACGACTATCAGCTTCATATGCCCCATCCACAAAAAGGGCGATCCTACCTCCTGTAACAGTTATAGATATAGCCGACAAGATCCTGTCTAGGGTACGTGAACGTTTAAAGCCTTTTTGTGCTGCACTAATCGGCACGAACAAGTCTCTGCTAGTCTGTGAGAGAATGTATGAACTTTCATGCAACTAGTTACGTGGCCATATACTGGTGCCATTCGTTCTACAAACCGGCCATAGTAATCCTTTGAACAAAAACAGTGGACGGATATTAAAATTTGATGTATTGTATTAAATACATTTCAGTTGATTATATATGGTAATATGCTTCGTTTACGTGGAAATATATATATAAAATAATATATAATAATAATAATAATAACAGTAACAGGGATTCCGGGAATGATCTCAACGCGACTCTGTCTGCTCCAGCGTAGTCACTTTCGGCCAGGATTTGCCGGCCTGTCGATGTTCTTTCCACGGCCCGTCGCCAATCTGAGCGTGGGCGATCCCAGTTTCGGTAGGCTGTGGCTTATCCATGTCCACTAATTGAAGTAGGTGGAGAAGTTCAAGTATCTGGGGGTCTTTTTCACGAGTGATGTGAGGAGTAATGCTAAGTTTTCTTGTAGAATTGGCGACGCTTGCTCAATTTTGAAACACCTTAAAAGATCTGTAATCAGGCAGGCCGAGCTTGGTGTTAAAGCCAAGATAGGGGTTTTCAATTCAGTATTTGTTCCAACTCTCACCTATTGTCATGAAATTTGGGTAATGACCGAATCGCGAATACAAGCTGCCGAAATGAGATTTCTTCGTTCTGTTGTGGTAGTTACTAGGCGGAATAGGGTAAGAAACACAAACGGCAGTACGCGAGGAACTCAATGTAGAGCAGCTGCTACTTCGAACGGAAAGGGCTATGCTTCGATGGTTTGGTCACGTGGCACGAATGTCCTCATCATCACGACCACTTGGCAGACCCATGACGAGGTGGTTGGACCAAGTCCAAAAACTCGCCTGGTTTCGCTTAGGCATCAATCCTGATGAGTTAGAGTCGATAACGGAGAATCGAATGTCCTGGAGATCTCTCGTACGTGCATAAGCCCCGCGAACCCTCTAGAATAATAAGAAATAAATCATTTTGTTACAATTCTTGACTTTTATTTTGTGTTGTTTTATTTTGTTGATGTTCAGCACCGGCAATTACTGACAGAATTTTAAATAGAAGCAGATTTTTCTTTTTATTTATTAAATTCATTTTTATTTGTATTCTTCTATTAAACAAAGAGTAGTGTTATCTAAGCTTAATATACATATTTGTTAGTTGACACAGTTACAGTGAACACATCAGCAAAAATGTCTAAAATGACCTGGAAACCAAAACCGCTTCAACAGACTCTACGTCCAACACAGTAGAACCAGCTCTACTGGAGTTGATGAAACCACTGCAATATGAACTAACACTTCCTAAAGAGAATATTCGACTCAACTCAAGATCGAGATTAGCCAGCTTACCCCGGTTTTGATGTCCAGCACCCAGTCTCTATAATCTATAGATATAGTGTTTTTAATAAGTAACACCAAAGGTAGAAGATGTAGCATTAATGTCAGAGCGTCTGATGGTTTGCGTCTCGAGGACATTATATACTTCGTCTTGCTCTCGCTTGTTGTCGGCCCCATTTTAGACACTTTCACCTCAATGCTACCATATGCCTCATTCACGGATTACTATGTTTTAACAGTCTCCAGAAATACTCAATATCCACGATACACGGAATACAAGGTAATATGTTAATTTATCTGAGAAAACCATGTGACGTTAGATAAAATACTATTTTCTGCGAGAGAAGACTTTTACTAATACAATGGAGGAAATTGAAATGAAAAATTTTAAAAGTTTTCGTATAAATATAACAAAATTGATTTTATTTTATATTTTTAGGGTTACCTACGGTTGTACCTTGTTAATATAAAAACTTTAACGCACATTGAATTAGCACTATGAAATTATAAAAATGTTTCTATTTAAAATTCTAAATTTGTCTTATTTCCGGGATTAATGTGGAATTTGAAGTCTAACATAGTTCTTATATACTTATTACCCGTTGTCAATGCTATTTTACTAGCATTACATTGATTGAATATACAATCTAAATTTTCTAACTCACTCATACGTAAAAGATTTGGTTTAAGGAAATCTCCTTCGGTTATCACATCCGTCTATGTGAGACCAGTAGCATTCTTAGATTACCCACATTTGCATTAAAACTTTTCAGAATGTACCCAGCATGATACTCCAAAGCGTCGTCCATGTCTTCCATCGCGGCCTCTTCTTCGTCCAGCATGATACTCCAAAGCGTCGTCCATGTCTTCCATCGCGGCCTCTTCTTCGTCCTCATCTCACTTTAGATGTGATCTTCAGTACTAACTAAATGGGGAATATCTGAAGTAATTAATCTACTTTCGTTCATTCCCACATCTCTGTCCTGAACACCAGCTCGCATATCGGTTTCTCGTTCAACAAAGCATTCCACGTTCCACGTTTTGGCTAAATTTGGAATGTCAAATATATTTGTGTAAATAAAAACCTCCTTTAGCACGTATCACACAAAAAAAACATCTCTAACATATCATGATTTAGCCGGTAGGTAAAAATATACTATGCTTCAAACTTTTCTTTCATGTATTTGAAAAACAAAATCAATGACGTAACTTAACAAAATGCCTCTCTGAAACGGAAGTAAGTTGCATAGTTGACCAAAGCTCATTTTCAGCATAATGCTTTGAATATTGTCCAATTTCTTCTTCTGGCCATCGATCTCCGGTACAACAGATGCGTTTTTAGTATTTGCGTGACGTCACACACACGATCAATGAAAAAATACGAGGCGGGAACATATTACCTTGCATTCTGTATATTGCTCAATATCGACTACGGCTCTACTACTGGTGCTTAATACTTAAAGCTGAGAATCCACGATCACTCATGCATGTCACTCCCTACGTAATAGTTTTTGGCCGTTTTTTTTCGTTCACCATCCGCTATGACTCATAAATGTCACTCCTCAGTTTTGCTTCTATAGCGGAGATAACAGGTTCTCAAGGCAATTTGTTAAAATGAGATACTGAAAATCTGGAAAAATCACTTCTGGCAGAATGATCCAGTCCACACAATGGACGACGGTAGTATAGAATTTCGTCCCCCCGACCAAGACGAAGTCAAGATAGCGATATCGAGACTAAAGTCGAATAAAGCTGCTGGTGCAGACTCTTTAATACAGCTGGAGATGAGCTGGTAATGAGCTCATGCACCAACTCATCTCTATGTACGTAAGTATGGATAACACATTAAAAAAATATTATAAACAATTTTATACTCAGTTTTAATTTAAGATTTAAATTGCAATTTTACAGAAACAAAGTATGTACGACTATGGCATATCATCGTTTGTCGGCAAACTCATCTGTATGATATGGTTGGAAGAAAGCGTGGAAACTTAGTATCGTTTGACCGATCCAAAAAAAAGAAGACTCCTTCAGCTACGCCAATTATCGAGGGATAAGTCTAACATCGTATAAAAGATCTTCTCTCATGTTTTGTGTGAGAGCCGAACGATTCGACTAATTATTTGATCTATTCATTCGAATGAATTTTGTATATTCTGACACGAATAAAAATTCATTTTCGAATTCATCTCAATGAATTTGATTGTTTAAGTCAGCTGTTTGAAATTGACTGACATTTCTATTTGATTCATATTCATATTAATATTCAAATAACTTTACACAAAACGTTAGGAAACATAAAATGACAATTGTTTTATTTATGAATACTGAAAACGGTGAAGAGCAGGTATGAGAAGGATAATGGGTTCATATTAAATCCGTTTTAATTTGACAATACATATGTATGAACGTGCACATATTTGTGTTAAATCCGATTCCTCTTGAAAGTCTGATACATATCTCATTTCCATGTTTCACTGTTTTTCTAAGCGTCTCCGCAACCTCTCTCCAAAAATGATCGTAACCAACCCGGTATGTTAAAAATCCTTCAGCTAATTCGGGATTTCATCCTATCATTCTGACCAGCACTTCTTCTTGCCTTCGATTTGTCCAATTGGAATGTGATTATGAACTATATAATTTAATATATTTTATTAATTTTTAACAAAAATAACTGATTTTACTTAGTTTTGTGAATCTAGTCTCCAAAAGAAATTGAACGAAAAGAAAATGACATCTGATTCGAATGTCAGAATAAGCTTGTAAAATAAATTTTTGAATGAAAATACAATCTACTCGAATTCTACTCACTTTCGAATGAAAGTGAATCTCAGAATCAGAAATATGAGAGCAAGGACAGTACTTTAGACTGTCACTCCCACAAATGGGAGTATAATGAATCTGCATCATGAACATACATGTATGTATGTACGCTTTGTTGGTTTGTTTACCCCTCCTTACTAAGTTGAAAATTTAACACCAAAAGCGAATTTCCAAATAACAACTCTAAGTCATCGCACTACTTCGGTTGCGGAAGGGGATCAGCTGTTCGCCAGCTATTCACAAAAGCTCACGCGTATTAACAGACAGGGGACGAAAGTCGTATATAAAATACCTGTCAGATGAAATCAAGTGGCAAGGGAAGTATAAGTTTGATTCCCCTTGTGTCTTATTTCTGCTCACACTAAGACTGAATGAGGCCGGGGAGTCCACCGTCCAAATCTTCACTATCAAGTTCGGAAACAAACTCACCAAAACCTTCTATGTTAAAAAAGCATTTGAGAAGATCGTACAGAAAGCACTCGCCCACACAAAACGCACGATCCTCAATAAGTCCGTAGAATTGCTAACATACGACCGACATTGACATGATTGATCGAACGTAGCCAGCCGTCAATGAAGCGTTTTCTGAAGGAGCGGCCAAAATGGGTTTGAATGACGGAAAACGAAGTGTTTGCTATCTTAAAGGAATGACACACACCATCCACAACTAGGCCACAACGTCACCATAAACTAACTAACTCGGCTCCCAAGTAAACAGTACGAATGCCAATACCGAGATTAAACGCAGAATAAATCTAGCCAATCGCTGTTTCTGTGGGCTCAAAAAGCAAATAGTAGAGATCTCTCTAGCTCTAAGACACTAATCATCCCAGTCCTACTGTACGACGCAGAGGCATGTACAATCTCAAAAGCTGATGAAGAAGCCGTTGGTCTTTTCGAGATAAAAATTCTGCATTCAATCTGCTTGGATGGCAATTGGAGACGAAGTTTTGATCACCAACTGTACGGGCTACGAGGCTAGACAGGAGTTTACGTATTCGACGCCAGGGACAACGCGCACACAAGTAGATAAACCCTTAGCCAACTGGCTCGCGAAATTGGAAGCAGCTGGGGGAAACTACGATAGTTTTGGCGCCAAAAAATGGTGACGGTTTCTTATAGAATAGTCAAAAACAAGCATTTTTTATTGTGGAAGGGGGATCTATCTCGCCCCCTCTATTGCTACATACGCGGTGATATTATTTTTTTAATTCTTTTTCTTCTCAATCTCATAACATCCCTGTGTAACATCGACCCCAAACAACCAGCCCAACATTTGGAAGACATCATTAATGTCATTTTATTGGCTGAGTAATTTCGTGAGTCATGATTATTTACGGTTAGTCTTTTCGAATCAACCTGTAGCTCACATGATGTAAGTATATTCCGCAATGAAATAGAGTAACAAAAACACTTCAATCCAATACACCACTACCAAGCAATGCTTATAAATTTACCATATGATGACATCATCTCGAACAAAAACTTATACTGCAGTTTTACCTGCAAACATATATAACTATAACCGCTGTAGATAAAAGCTTATATTAAGAATTTTTTAAAAAAGCTCTTCGAAGCCGATAAAGCTCTAATTATAATTGTGAACATAAACATGCGGCATTGAAACTTGAAAGCATCATATCGCTATTCGACAGTCTATTCCCGATTTTTGTTGAGCGTGGTTCGTAGTTGAAATTGAAAAAAAAAGCATTTTTATTTTGTTGTTTATTACAAGTGCGTTCAAAATAACACAAAATGCCAACTGGTGAGTAAAGCTTAAGGTTAAAAAAAAATACAAATAATTTATAACAATTTTTGTTTATACTTACGACTTGATTCACATTAAAGTGTTAACTGATACGCACTGGCTTGATCAAATATGTGTGTAGAAATTTCCAAGTTTTATTGTGAACTTCAGAAATCAACTACTATGTATAAGAGGTCGACTTCTCAGCTGATTATCCCCTTAGCCGTCGACGAATTTGAAAGAATTTGGGACAGTTATTTACGAACTTTTTGAAACATTCACGAAATCATGTAAATGGCATTTTATGATTGGTCCATTTGGTTTGAGCAAACAATAGTAAAAACAAGTGAAAATACTGTCAACAAATTTCAAAAGGCAAGAGTCGGCTCTACATTTTATAAGTATTTGATTTCGGGTGATGTGGTAGAATATTTAATTTTGTCAATTTGATTTGTAATGAGTTTTGTAATTTTTACAATTGTTACTGTTGTTACAATGTACTTACCATCACATAAAATATACACTCAGTCTTATGACAAATGTAATGAATATTCCCGGTTTTCGTTGATATCTTCACTCCAGAATTATACATATGTAATCTGTATGTGATTTCATTATTACATTATTAGAAGGAATATGACAAGAGATTTCTTCGGATATGTATGTACAGACGTCATACGTCTTTTCATTTACATATGTATGTACATATATAAAACTGCCACATGACGTAATGTTATGCCATCACGTTGCGAAGGTCTTCCACAATCCTTGAATTTCAGAACACCATTTGTTGTGGCGTTTTATTCTGTAGATATGTAAATTACATGTGTATGTGGACGAATTCAAGAATTAGATAAACAATAATATTAAACTTTCGGCCATTTTGTTGACAAAATCTTCAGCATAAATCATATATTGTTCATGTATGGAACTGTTTACGTAGACAATACCGGCTTTTTTGTTATTGTTCGCTTTCATAGCAACGTTGGCTTTATTCATTCGTTCGATTAACAACATATATATGTACTAATAGATATGTATGTACATACATTTCGGGCACAATTTATCACAGAAATGTTCGGAAATTAATCAAGTACCTATAAATAGAAAATATATTTTTTCCGTGAATTTTTCTTTTTTAAAATAAAAATATTCTAATAAATGAAAAATAAGACATGATTATTATGTATCTGCATTAAAAATTCGCTTATTATGCTTATCAGCAAAACATTCTGAATAGGCTAGTCTTGTACAGGATATTACGATGGTTATGCACTACTGACTGAATCAGCAGAATATTAGTCTTTTATGTTCTTTTATGAACACATTTTGTGGTAAAGAATAACCGCTCCACACTGACGTCAGCTTGAGATCATTGGCCATTTATTTTGTTTAACCTTTTTAACACTTATTACAATTTTAATGTGTGCGAAGAGGGACGTGTATGAAAAGTACATATTTGCGCAGTAATCTCCTGTGATTCAAATTCATTTTAGTATGAATCAAATTTGTTTCCCATCGTAAATCATGTACAAAAATGACGACACAAAATGCATTGTTGGAAAATAAATTTAATTGGTTTAAGACACTTTTAAGACATTAACATTGAACTGTAAATTGATTCTACGTGCTGAAGTAATAAAATTATCATCTTACTAAAATGAGATCACATGACAGTGCAATTAACTTCAGTAGTTAAGTTTGGTATCATGCCCATAAATTGATAAATTAGAACTACATATGTATATCGAAGGTGTGTTGCATGTGATGTGTCATATGCCCCAACAAATCTTCACAGTACACAAGGTGTTATTCATATCGTTATGTTAATTCCATCACTTGTTTACCTCGTAGTGGCAAAGGGAACTTTGAAATGGCGAGTGTGTGGAAGCATATTGAACATAAAGACTCTCCCAAACAAAATGAATGATCTCATGTTTTATAACGTGTACACTAAATTGTTGTCATAGAACTATTTTGATTATCTTTTCTCATTTCAATTCAATGGGAGAATGGACGGGATGAAAGAGAGGGAGAGAGTTAAGGTTAGAATTGTACAGACAGTAGAGACATATTCTAGTAATGATGTCATCTAGTGATTTATTTTTAACCTCACAAAGTTTTCAGTCTTACGTTTTCTGTATTCTGCTTGTGTCTGATACTTTTGTGTGTTTTTTTTTTAAGTGGAATTCGAGAGTTCTTTGAACGAATTTTCCAGAATAAACGAAGAGAACGCACAGCAGTGACAATCAATTATTTCTTTTGCTATTGGTTTCTTCCATTCGGAGCAGTGCATAGAATAATTTTCGTTCTTAATTTGGAACATATGCAAAGCAACCTAATAGGATCTCGTTTGGAATATTCAAGTATAACTGTACTTTGTATAAACAATTCGGAACCACCTGCTTCTGGTAAAGAAAATTAAACAATTTATTGTATAAACATACTTGATGGAAACGTTGTAGAACTTGAACATTCTTTTTGTGAATCAAACACACAACATAAATAAATGTTTGTTTCTCTTTGTAAATTCTTGAATTCGACCATTAAAAGCTCATTAAGATTCGTGGTCATACCTCTAGAGGAATTATGTGTGATAATGTTCTGTTAGGTGTGTTTGAAACTGCCCTGAAAAGAAAGTTTGTGACGACACACTTTAGCTAAATAAGAGCCATGGGTGAAAATGCAGCAGGAATAGTCGATTGCAGTGGTTTTTCACAATCAACAAAAAATACACTATAACCTGAATTATTGACGTTTGCTACGTCAAATTTTCAAATATGTATTTACATAATATAAATCTTTAACTGAAATTAAATGACATGTGTACTATTAGTGAAATTTATATTTCTGTGTATCGATATTTTAAAAGCGAAATCGAAATTCTGATCCACAAAGTACACATACGATAGAGAATTGTGTCTGGTTGTGTTTTCGTTTTGTTTATATCATTTTATAAATCCTTCAATGAATTATGACAGAATCTTTGCCAAAACACTATACTTACAATATCGTGACTTTCATTCATTTATATTGCGTTGCATCGAATGATGTTTACCTAACAAATAGCAGTGATATTATTACGTAAATATAGTTACATTACAATGGAAGCCGTTCTCGCTGCTGTTAACGTAGTCAAGTTCATCGTCAGTGAAGTATGCAACTACAAACATGGAATACGCATTTTTATATTGGTTATGTTAGTGTTGGTTTGATTTTAGCAAATTTATTCTAATTATCTGATATAGTTTGGTAGATGTTTTCTGTAGATAAGAGAAGTTGATAGAATTTATTCATATAGGGGCGTGTCACTTACGTAATTTTCTGGTGGAATGACGAGAAAGTCTGGTTTTGTTATTCTATCGATTTTGGATTTTTTTCTTATTTTAATTTATTTCGGGAAACCCGTTGTGATATGTGCGTCGACACCGGCACTGGAGGTCCAGGTTCAGTCAATTCTGGACACAGATCCACTTTTATAGACCCCGTATCATATATTATATTATATTTACCAGAAACACTATCATTTTTACGTAGGTGCATATATTCTTACTAAGGCCTAAAGTTTGGCTAAACTTAACTTCACCTGTGTATGGCTTATATGATTTATACTTCTGCATCTAAAGACAGACAAAACGAAGTAGTGAAACATCGAATCTCGATCACTGAGACACATTCATAGTATATTCAAGATAACTGATCATCCTTAGGATTTGATAATTATTCAATGCCAAATCTCCAATGGGTCAATGGGCTAGCAAAACAACATGTTTTAGGATTAAACACAAAACTAACTAAGGCACACAAACTAAGTCAGCTAGGTAGAAATGGTGCCAAATAATATGGAAACATTTTTGGAAGTAAAGTTGTATTTTTAATACATCATGATACGCTGCGTTCAAACATTCTTCCATTGTATATTTTTATCCCGAAACATTTTGAAATTGTGTGTACCTATTTATACTTTTCATCGTAGTGCAGCATTTTCTGCTTTATAAAAGCTTCGCTGTACGTTCTAGCTAAAATCGGATGAAAAGGGGAGATCTTCTTAGCATACGTATACATGTATGTATGTAAACTTTGCCAAGTTGTTGCTTTATAAATTTTTGCAAAGGCTTTGGTTGGCTTTTCTATTGTTGTTCTCTCGAATGAAATTGGATCAGTCTGTGGACAAGAAATCATGTCCTGGGCAAAAAATAAATAAGTTCTTTCTCGAAAGACTTAAGAGGGAAAAAGCTGCAAAAAAATGAAAAGAACAAATTCAGTTAGTGACTATTTTCTATTTCTTTATCTTAAATGCTTTAAGTGATTTTTAAAAACATTTTTCAAAAATATTTAATTTGAAGATGACACACAAAGCTGAAAAATAAATAATTATTTGATTATCTCATGTACGCAACATCATTTCATAAGTTTACTTGTTTTGCAAAGCGAACTGCATCTAACCACATTGTATAGAATTTTCATGTTCGAGCTGTTGAAGTGGATGATGGCTGAGATTGAGTTACCGGTAATGCTTTAAAAATCATCATTCTTTACATCTGTTAGTGTAATATCAGCATTATGAAGTACAAAATCGGCATACTTAGTGTTTTGTTTGGTCTTGATTTAAAGTGACATTTGTTGGAATGAATATTAGTAAGAACAATCTGTTAGCTTCAGTAAGTATGGTTCTAAGTCGGACATTTTTTTTTGTGCTCGATGACAGTAGGAATGTTTAGTTTAATTAAATCGCATAATTTCCGATCTAATCGAGAACGAATCGAAAATATTTTGCGCTTTATGTTGAAATTTGACAGAAAGTATAACAATATAAAACAAAATTACTCGTAAACATAAATATGTACATTTTACTATACGCACAATTCTAAAGAAGTTTCCTTTTTTTACTGTTACAGAAATCAATACACCAGATCAACTGGAATATAAATTGTACCCAGCCCCAGGTGGTGTCTTCACATTCAAAGTGCGAGCAGGCAATGATGCGCATATCGCATTATGCTCCGAGAATGGAGAAACAGGTCCCATGTTCGAAGTGTTCATTGGTGGCTGGTCCAACACTAAATCTGTTATTCGTAAAAACAAAACAAAGCCCGATTTAACTGAGGTGATGACCCCAAATATTTTGCATCCTGGTGAGTTCCGAGGATTTTGGATACGCTGGCATGACGCAGTGATTACGGTTGGCAGGGAAGGTGAAGATAGTTCATTCATTGCATGGGAAGAAAGTAATCCCATCCAAGTTAATTATGTTGGTATTTGCACCGGATGGGGTGCTAGTGGAACCTGGCTCATTGATGAAGGTTGTATTATATATTAATAAATTTATGCGTCAGTTTTATGATTAACTTTTATTTTTAGAGCAATTCAATGTTCGAGCCCCTGTATTAGGATTTTCTGCGCCAACAAGTGGTGGTGCTGGATGCTGGGTTCCAGCTGCTGATGGCACAATCCCACCGGGAGCTGTTGAAGGTGGCTTCGATGGATCCGAACAGTTGTACATAGCTCGTGCTGTACATGAAGGATCTCTTATTCCTGGAAAACTACATCCCTCACATGGTGTTACTTATGTTTCATGGGGAGGTGGTGAACATGGTCATAATGAGTACGAGGTTCTTTGTGGTGCCGGCGGAATTTGGATTCCCACATCGGGTGGAAATATCCCTGAGAAAGCAGTTCCCGCAGGTGAATCCGACAATGGAGAACCATTATTCATTGGCCGAGCAACCCATAATGGCTGCATCGTGATTGGAAAAATTCAACCGTCACATGGTTGCTGTTACATTCCTTATGGTGGTGAAGAATTGTCGTATTCAGACTACGAAGTCTTTGTCACTAATTAAAATTATAATATATCTCGTAAGAGCGCAGCATTAACAATCTCTGTTACACACAGGGATTGTGGCTTTACATTTTTGCATAGTCAAGTGAAAACAGCAATGAACACTATTGTTATAAACGCAACAAAAATAATGAATCTCTATTTTGTGTATTTTTGAAATTAATACTGCTATTTAAAAGTACGATTGAATCATACTTATATTATCAAGTAAAGAAGTATATAATTTTGCATAATTGTTAAATTTGTTAATAAAATGCGCTGTTATATAAAAAAACAATATTGTTGCATTATTTTGATTGCATTTTGTTGTTAGGTAGCCTCTTATGCAGACATACATCGGGCTGCAGACTCGATGATGGGAGGGTAAGAACCTTCTAAGCCTAAAGACGTCTCTCGCAACATTCCGGCTCTAGAAACTTGTGAAAAAAAGCAAATCGTCTGGCCACAGCCTTGACAAAAATGGCCGGCTTATTTGAATTGTGAGGGATATCATTTCCGACCCGGAGGGAATAGTGCATGTATTTAAGCAGGACTTCCAACAACTGACAGGCGTACTATGTGAACGTCCAACCCGCACCGCAGTAGTTGATACATACAAGTGCGGCTTAGAACAATTATTCACACTAAGTGAATGCACCGGATATCCGCAAAATGTGCTTCGTGATCGTTGGATTTCTTCATACTGGAAAATATAGCGCGGTGAGTAGTTGTAAACATGGAGGGCTAATCGCCATCTTCTGACCCGCATCATCCTCTAAAGGCACACTAGAGATTTGCAGACCACCCAATCCTCGGTCATCGACTCTAACTCATCAGGAGTTATGCCCAGGCGTAACCAGATCCTGGGTCTGCCAAGCGGTCGCCTGTCTGTTGGTATTGCATTTAAGGCACTATTTTCTACTGTTTCGGATAACAGAGATGACATAGATATTGTGGCTCGTTCCCAACGTGCCGCGGTAGACATTTTCGCGGCGATTTTAGAGCAGATTGATATGTTTAACTCCATAGCGAACAAATTTGCATTCCCCTGAAATCCGCCACTTACAGGGACTCTCCGATTACGCTGCTGTTTAAATCACAGTAATAGAGCTTCTTCAACTTTTTTTTGAGCGGCGGCCCTCACTCCTTTTTGTTTCAAAAAACATTTGCATTAAATAGGGGTTATTGTTTATTTGTCTTGATTGTAGATATCGTTGAATGACTTATACCGAATTCTTTGCAAGATTGCCAAGGTTCACCAACTTCCAAACGCTGTATTATAACACTTTTTTCTCCAATTGAGATGGAGAATCCGAATTAGTTGTCCGGTATTTATTTGTCCGGATTTTATTATATTTTCTTTAACACGCTGTTTAGTACTCGATTTATCATGTCTATATACGGAAGGAAACTGATCGCCAGAATGTCCATCAAAATTTCTGCTTCGTTTGGGGATCGGTTGTAAACTAAAATAGCTTCTGTTTCAATTATTTATAAACGTCGAAAATCTGCGATAGTACAACCGTTTTTCCTTTCTTATGAGTGTGTTCAACACACAATGTGCAGAATGTCTGCAGGCAGGTGTTTTGATTGAAATTATTGTTTGTCTTGAATAATTTTCCTTAATGCGATTTGTTATATTGACTGCACTGAGCCCATAACCTATTAGAGCTACACTGGGAGGAGCTAAAAGAATAACCGAGCTGTTAGTGGTGGAATAGCAAGAAATATGACTATTTATTTGAAATATGAAAGGAAGCTAAGATGCAAAAAGATAACGTGACGTTCGAAGAGATGAAAAATAGGGTCAAAATCGCGTTTTGAATCCCATACATTGGATCATCTGATCTTAAGTTCGAAATTATCATTACTGAGCAAGAGTTCCTTCGACAAAATCAACATTGGCGGGTTGCATGTAACATGGGATTACAAGTAAAGACAACCATTTTTCCAATATTTTATAATTATTATAATATATATATATATATTTAGATATTTATATATATTATGATATTTTATTTTGTTTTTATTACAATTTTTACTTAGTATGTTTTATATAATTAATATTAAGTGTATGTATATATAGAGCATCTAATATATTTTAATAAATATTATGCAAATATTGTATATTAAAACGCACATATGAATAAACATTCATATCATAACATCATCGTAATAATGTGGCTATCAATCAATCAATAATAATATATGTATCTCGTGTATATTCCTTTAACATTCGTTTGCTTTTTTGCTCAAACCTTATTCGTACTTTTAACCAAATGATTTAATAAGTTGATTTATTCTGTGAGAAATGCTGCATATACTTAATTTAATAATAATTTAAGATAACGGATAAACAAATAAAGAAATGTCTAACAATTATGTGATTTTTTTTTTTTTTTTTGAAAACAAAAATGTATATATTTAAAGGCATTTTTCAATAAACACGCTGATCCAAGAGATTCGATTAAACACTAAAGAAATAATTATATTGTTTAACTATTTAAAGTATACTTTTAATTTTTCTTCTTTAATGGATTATATTATTTCAAATCAAGTCTTTTAATTGGTAGTATTCCATTATTTTGTAATTTATTGAAACAATATTTGCTCGTATCTAATCTCCATATGTTTCCATATCATTTAGTGTTCGATTTTTGCAGTTAATATAATTTGTTTCTTTTCATTAATATAAATTAACTTTAACTGGCATTCACAAATGTATTATTGCGATTCATGTGTTTTGTTTGTATATGCGAAAGTTTCCCTTTCCTCAATCATATTTGTTTTGGAAATCGTATAAGAACTTATGCTATTACTTTATCTATCGTTTGTCTGGTTGTTAGAAATTTACTATAAAATGCCTGCGTATTTATTTGATTAAGTATTGCAATCTTTTAGTATTATTAATTTGTTAGAAAAAAAACAGCCCCCTAAATGAGTGGTGTTTATTTAAAAAATAAACATATGTATGTACTTTATGAACATATGTAAGAAAAACCATCTACGGATTCTGGGTATTCAAATTCCATTGGGCGAACTGTTCTTGCCACTGATTATTCGCATTTGCCTGAAAGAGAAAAGTTGAAAATGTGTTAATAATATAGTGTGTAGCTGAATTTTTTAGTTCTACTTGTAGTACACATGTTAGAAAACGAAATAGAGAGAGGGAATAGTACGATAACTGAGTTTAGGGTATAAATACAATTTACAGAATATCTAATATTGTAAACTATGTAATAACGGATTGTGCGACACGAGTTATTGCTATTAATGTATAGAATGAGTTTAATGAAATGGCCGCTGCTGAAACCGCAAAAATGTGGTCACATGACAGTTACATGTCAGAAATTTATGGAAATATTTATTATTTATGTATTTTTGTTTACTAACGTTAATGATGCAGCTAATATGTATGCGAACAAGTAAAATGGAAGCGGATTTCGGATAATGGAGTAAAACAACTCCTGTTGGCGTATTATTTTCCATTTACCCATTTATTTTGTTTGATATCTTATTGAAGTCGTTCTAAGGGAATACATTACCTGCTTGCTATAACCGGCATCTGTACCGAAAATAAGTAAGTGTGCAGCTTGTTGCCTGTTAATTGGATATGACTGAAATCTTGTTACTAACTGTTCTGTCTGTCTTTTTGCGACAGATTTCGCCAATATTGAGAAGCTTAGAAAATATAGGAATTTTATTTGATCCATAACTATGTGCATATGTATAGTGCCGATATTGACATTAAACCCAACTAATGTCATAGGATGGACAAATTGAAACGGACCACGCTTCGTTCATTCCACTTTTAATTGTGTCATGTATGCATTGACAAATTGAATCAACGGAAATATAATCGGAGGACATCATGTGATTTATTACCTTGACGCAAGCATTTGAATGTGTTTTTAAACTCAAACACTTATGTTATTTCAAATTGTAACATATTTGTAAACGGAAAATGTATCAAATAATCTTGCAACAGAAAACTTCATTTTCAGAAATGTAACTAATCTATTTCATACGGGAATCTACATATTTTATGTATTGTACATTTATATTTACTGGGAATAAAATATACACACATTTGTTATTAGAGGAGGAGTTTTCTATATTCATGCACATTTTACCTTTTCATTCCAGTCGGGATTATATGATTGCGTTTCATCGAAATCTGTAATTGCAGACAATGATTTTGAGAGATTGATAAAAAAATATTAGGGTGGAATTTGTATACAACAAAACTAAATGAAACCAAAGGTACATTAAATAGATTATCAATGGTCTGAATATGGTACAATTTCATGTATTAGAAAATTGATACATTCATTATTGTTGATATATTCTTTTAACTTGTACATTTCAATTTACTAGGACAAGTAGGGTAAGTTATTGGGAAAAGTTGTAACACACAGATCCAAGGTTCTTCTTATATTGCCTTGGAAATTTTAACTAATGATTAATATATTTATTGCGTTGTAGTTTCTACAACCTAATAGTTGTCTGAAAATAATTTTATAGAACAATTTTCATGTGCTGGAGATAAGGAGAAAAAAAACAAAATTCTTATATTGGTTGTCGTGGAGTCTATAAGCAAATTTAGAGCTTTGGGTTATTTTGAAGTTTGCGAAAAATATTGTTTAGTTATCTATGGCCAGCTGCCATCAAAGCTATTACTCCCTTCACTTCATATTCAAAACTAGTGCATGAATGCTGAGCTCGTGTCGTTAGAAGACCAGATCACAATGTCCATTATCTGGGTTCCAGGTCATAGTGACATCCCAGGAAATGAGAAAGCCGATAAACTGGTTAGCGATCTGCCCTTCAGTGCTTGCTTGCAAAGGAGGTGCTTGCTATTATCTCTACGCACTTCCTTGAAATAGATAACCTTAGATGGGTCAGACTGCTAAGCTGTGCAACATCAAGAAAAATATGGTGTGAGTACCTACTTACAATCGATTTCGCCGAACTCGACATGATATTGCTAGATTGCTGGCTGTCTTTGCAGAACACTGGCTGATAGGAGATCATTTCGCCAAGTAGTACAATTTTTTGTAGAGTTTCCTTTACATTTAGTTTTATTTTTTCCTGTAATTAGGTAGGTCGAGGTGCCTCAAGTATGCTCGTGAGCATATAAAAAATATAAATAACATAAATCTGAATGTTTTTTAATGTAGTAAAATGAAATAATTCAGTAGAAAAGCTCAAACAGATTTAATTTCTTGTTAAAATTAAGTTATAGACGCCAACGCTCCGGTAATCCATACGAAACTACAAACGTTTGTCTGAGATATCTGAAGAATTTGAAGGTCTAGTCCCAATACACTAAAGGAGTCAAACAATTATTATGATTTACTGATATTTTTGGGATTTTCTATATGTTAGAGGCTATAACACCGGCAGTCAGAAAAGAACAGACAAGTACCCTATATATTCCCAATTTCGTTCTTCACAATGGCCAAAACTCTAACCGTTTGTGTCATTGGTTCCAACAATAGGGGATCCAATGCTTGTCAGCAATTTCGACAAACAGATCGACACCATACTAAAGAAATGCTGCCGAAAATCAGAAGGAGAATTCTATTACGCACTACAATTCTTATGTAATGAATGATTAAATTTGGAAGAAAAATGTGCATCTTTGTCACTTTAGAGAAATTTAAATTATTGACTATTATGAAGTGGGGGATGCTTCTAAAAAACCATTAAAACTGTATGTTGTTGTACATAAGGAACAGCATCGCCGCACCGATAGAAAGTCCATGTAATGCAAACAAAATGTTTACTAAGTTTAAGTTTGGTATATATGTATATCAAAAAGCAAACATGAATAATAACCATTCATGATAATGAGGACAAGTAAACTATTTGCAAGGACAATGTGTTGACAATGTTGACAAATGCAGACTGACAGATTGTCAGTTATTTTCTTTTCTTCATCACCTGTTGCTCGCATCTGGTCCAATCGTGCACAAATCCATTCGCGTCACTCGTCAATCATCTGTGCCTATGTTATAAATTAATTTAAAATCTTCGTATATTTCACAGACTACATATTCAAAGCTGCTTGATTGAGAGCTGCTAGATACACAATCTATTTTACGTAGACAACATGTGATACGCACAACGCAATTCACCAATCTACATTTAGGCAACTCTAATAAAGAAGAATGTTATGGCTAAATGAAATACTATTGCTTTGGCCGTTTAATGTTTATAACTCATTTAAAACTAAAAGCATGTCCAAAAGTGCATTGTGATCCATAAGTGAGTATGTTTTTAAGAGTTCAAAAAACTCAATTTATATTTTGAAATGGAACATACATACTTACATTTTACACAGATATGTATAAATTAATAAACAACAAAAATATTAGAAACATTTTAAAATTTCAATATACGACAGAAATGAGCTTTGGTTATTGAATATCATTTTTTTCCAAGTTACACACATTCAGAAGGGAGAAATGGTGCAAAGTTATATGGCCTTCGGTATGCCTATTCACCGTCGTAATTACCGACGAAGACTATTCAAGACTTTAAGCTTAATCATTTCCACCTTTCAATGGCATTTGTTATAGTTCTCTCTCTCTATCATCATTTATTTGCCAACCAGTAAGAGTCACGACTCAAAAATAGATATGACGATCAAATTTCAGGAAATCTTCACCAGATCAAACAACAGGTATACTCCTTCAAAATGTAAGTAACATTATAGTTCCTGTTATATGATTATTTGTTGTTTGCCATATGGAAAGTTGTAGTTATTTGTATGCGGTTTCATAAATCTGAACTCGAATAACAAGACCGTTTTTTAAATGGGATTTATAGCTATATCTAGTGGAAGAATTCGCAAAATATTTTTTTTGGAGGATCGTGTTGACTGGAAGTGTTAGAACGATTAGAGCATTGTTGGACAAATTTATCCATGAAAAATGAGACTATTTAGGCTTAAATCAAATACTTATTTGATTGTTTGTTCTTTTTTTTACAGCGATCAATTCGAAGAATTATTTCAGATCGAAATTGATTCAATTTATTTTATATCTAGCTGATACAACATGTACTGCAAGTTTTTACAATAAATTTTCAATCATAATTTAATGTTTCTAAAATATTTACACATATTTATGTATTCTTGAAGCAGATGCTAAGACAATCAACACACACAATACAACATTGAACAAGAATTCAGATCGTCTACCTGTTCATATCATATTTGAATTCATAAACTACTTAACAAGACAACGTTAAACATATGACGTTCGGTCAAACCAATCACTCTCATCACTCGAAACTGTAAATGGATCTGTAGAGTTGAATAATACACTTTAATATAAATCATCTCTCTATGCAGGCATAATCAGACATGTGAAAATGATCATCTGATAAAGCATCTCAGTTATGTCTCATAATTGCGAGCCGAAAGTGAAATGATTGATTCTTTTTAGCATAAATATAGTTATTTGATAGTTTATTTCACATAAAAATGATGATTATCAACTTAATTCTAGAGTTTATTTCTTAATCTTAAAAAGAAACAACATAAAAATAAAAAAATACGTTAATATGAATTGTTTATGAATAAGATATGTAGTTTGACAGATAGAAACAATATAATTTCGAAATAGGGGTTGCTGGTGTTCATAAAAAAATAACAACAAACTAATGCATACTAATGCATATTTTCTAAATTTCTAAAATGGGGTTTCGTAAAATCTGGCATAAGTAGGTATGAATACCAATATATTAAACTTAAAAAGACAACAACAACTTAAAATAATGTATGCTCAACAAAATTGTGTCGATGGAAGAAATCTTATACGATTTGGTGCCGTTGAAATAAATATACACTAATTTAATGTGACGAATTTTTATAGCATACAACAGGTACCGAGGATCATCTTAAATAAAATTGCATCAAAAACTTAACACATGTACATGTTTTGATTCAAAATATAATCAAATTTGAATGCAATTTACCTTATTTATTGCGTTAGCAATTAACACAATACTTCATAATGTGTGCGTACATTAAAATATGCATCTCATCGATTGCTTCGCCAATCTCATGAATTTTTGGAAAATCATCATCTTTCATCAGATGGGATTTTGTTTTGTTTGTACGAGGGAAGGAGATTATTTCAATATGGGGTGATGGGAAATGGTAGATAGTTGTGGGGAAAATAACCAGATACCAATATTGTGTTGAACATAAAAATAAAAACAAACTCAGTTTTTGGTTTTTTTGTTTTTTCTATTTGGAAAATAATCTAAAACGACGTAAATCGAGAAAAGAAATGAATTAGGAATAGGGTGATTAAGTTTTTCTTTGTATGAATGTGTTCTGTTTCTCTTTGTGTAACATCAAAGATGTAGATAGAACTTACCCAAGGGCTTAATAAATGTAGCTTCCGGTGTCTTTTCTTCCGACTTTTTCGAACAATAATCCTCTAAAATAATAACAATTTTTTCTTTGTTTTTCTCTTCTTTTTTAATTGTTAAGTACAGGGTGAGATTGGTAGAATAACATTTGAAAGGTGATGAAACAACATCATAAGGTAAGTATAACTTTTTTCTTCTCTGCCCTGTCATATTAAGCTAAAATAAGTGTACTGGAAATCATATTTCCTTTTCGATTTCTAACATTTTATTAAATCTCAAAAGCATTACATTCGGTAAATGTAACCAGTAAACATTTAACCGTACCAAGCAAACTGTACAAACTAGGCCCTGGCCCTCTACAGGCTGTTGCACCACTCGTGTTATTATTACTGAGAAAGAAAACACGTAGTTAAAAATAAACAATACGTCATTTTAATTTTGTCGATGCAATCTATCTGATCAATATATGAATAGTATATGTGTTTGCCCAGCGATGTACACATATTAGTTCGAAAAATTCTGTCATTAATGCGACGCGTATACGACGTTGTATATCAGTTCGAAAAGATCTGCCATTAACGGGACGTTTATTACATACATTAGAATTCAGTTAGAAATATATATGCCTTCAAGGCTCTACCGCTGTTTATGTTTCCGATTCATATAAATAAGAACCTTAATTGTGGCGCAATAGCCATAACTATATAAACCATAAGTTTGCCTACTTCTACAACAGTCTAGTTTCTTTAAATATAAACATAATTTAAATAAAACTATCTCTCTCTCTTATCGCCTGCTAATCATTCACCCTGTACTTTATTAAATTCAAGAAAAAAAAACTATTATAGACAATTAACAGTTTACAGAATACATAAATGCAAAGCAATTTTATTGCAAACAGATAAAAGTTGATTTAGAAAGGAAAATTCAAGGATTTATACCTAGCACGTAAACAAGGCAATTTGAACAAGTAATCTACCATAAGGAATACATTAACATTGTGCACAAGAGGATACATTGAAATTCGGGGACATGATATGGATTAAAATGACGAAGATAAGAAAATAAATAAATAAAACAACGAAAAATAAAAATTCGTTCATTTTAAAATAAATCTTAATGGAGAATTCGAGTAAAGAACAACAAAATCTATTTTACCTGAATTTAATTCACGGACTAACGAGGTCATTGCCGATGATATTGTATCAGCTGCATAGTACAGGTCATTGGTGGGATCTCCTTCATCTGGATTTGAATTCAATTGAACTTTGTTTTTTTTTGTTTTGGTTTTTTGGGAGTTTTTGTATATTTTTTTTTTGTTTGTTTTCAAAGTCGGTACATAATATAAAATTAAAATTATACGAAAATTATTTTAACCATAAGTTAAATATTGCTTTTTTTAAATAAATTAATTAAATATTTGATCTCTGGAATGCTAAAGGACTTGAGGATGGAGGAAAGTTCTATTCAATTCAACTATATGAATTTACAAGGATTTTAGGCAGAATTTGATATCGATAATTAAATATCAATAATTTGGAATTTGTTTTTGTTTTTTCTTTCTTTCTAAACAATTATATTGTCGATGTGGTAATCTGGCTTTTCTACACATCAAAGCACGGTAAATAATTTTTGTACGATAAATATCAAATTCAGCATGTCAGGACTGAAATCAGCAACCATTCTATTTACACAAAAGTCATCAAAACACATCAAAATTCAGGAGGGAATAAACTACCAAAAATACCTATTCTTCTCTTTTCTTTATATATTCATATTTTTTTCCTACCCTATTTTTCTCATACTCCAGCAACCCCCTTATAGATTAAAGTTCCCATACCACCCAGATTAAACAAAACCTTAATGTAGTACTTACTCGATGTTCCATTCGAATGGAATGCGGCTCGAACTTCATTCAATTGATTCATCGTTTGTTGTTCCAATGAATTTGCATTATGCACCGATTGAGTCTGGCAATTGGGCGGAATCTGGTGATGCTGTGGTGGTGCTGAAGACCTTAATAGGTGTTGCTGCTGCTGTTGCTGTTGTTGTTGAACGGAGTTTTGTTGATTTCCTGGCATTGGCGGGGATTTTCCCGAACGTGGACTAGAATTTGGAGTAGATCGAGGACTTGAGGTTTGTTGATTTTTCAACATTCGCATTAGACCTTCCAATTGATCCATTAACTGACGTCTAGAATCTTGTAATGCACCCAAATGCCCTTCTAATTCGCCTTTGCGTTGTCGCAGTGCACGTAATTCATTTATGAGTGCGGGATTTTCGGGCGTCATTTGCTCTGCCTCTTGTTGGCGACGCAATCGTGCTATTTCGCGCATGATTTCTTTATTTTTTGATTCCAGTTGGGCTATCAACTCACGCTGAGCACGAGAATTATCTGTGGTGATAGTAGAATTCTCATTCGTCATTCCGGATGGCTAAAAATGAAGGAACAAATAAGTAAATTCGATTATGAATCCATGAATGATAATAAATACAGCTCTGTTTTCCTGCGCAAGGCGTGCTGCATATCTGGCAATCAATCTATGCTCTTCATCATTCGCTGACGCGGCCACTACCCGTGATATTGATGTACCACCAGCACTATCCAGGCTCCTTCCAGTTGCTCTTGAGTCCAATGTACTGCTTCTATCATATCCATGCAACATACTCGGATCGGAGAAACCATTATGCGATGGCAATGGTGAAGGCGGCACAATATGCGATAAATTTAAAGTTTTCTCTGGCTGCTCTGGGAATCGTGGCAACACTTGTGCAGTCTTTTCAGGCACACATCGAAAACTCTTCCTTAACGAATGTCCGATCTGTTTGCTAGGAGACTTATAGCTCGAGTATTCCTTGACTTCGTGATCATTTTGGTGATTCAACGATGTCTTGCCATGCCAAAAGCATTCTTGACACAATTGGTAGGCGTGACACCGCTGACATCGATAACGAAATCCGGTAAAATTTTCTTTATGACAAACAGAACAGATAGTCGGATGGACGATTGTCTCGACAGTGGCCAAACGATGTAACAATGGCAACCAAACGAGACACGATGGTCCTGGTTCAGACATAAGTATTGCCATAAAATCATTCACGGTGACTTTATTTTCAGCCGGAAAGATCTCTTCCTCGAGGCCTTCTTTATAATGGAATGTAGGTGATTCATATACGGCAGCGGGTAGCGCAAGAACTTCTCGAAGAAATTCACCGAGTTTCCAATGGACAAGTTGGCCCGCGCCGTCTGATATTTGTGAAAAGACATCTAAAGTAATAATACCGACATGTAAAATCTTCTATTTTATTCTATTGTATAATGAGTTGATAATATACTTACATCGTAATTTATCGACAAGTTTTCCTGAACACATTGTGGCCAGGGCGACTTTTATAGAGAAGACTCTTATTTTCCCTGAGTTATCACTACAAATAAAATATGGCGTAATTAATCATTTACTTTTGGTACAAGGACGGTTTTACCTAGTATATGCAGCTAAAAGCCAGTTTAATAAAAGTCCAGCTTTTGAGTCGACAGGAACTTGCTGTGCGGTTGGAAGACGCTTATTTAAATTGTGATACAATGATGAAACGAGAGTCTCTAAGCGAGCAACACTGACTTCACTTTGTGGCTCCAAAGTGTTCAGACCATTCTCGCGGAATGCTTCGATTACATTCCATATATCGACAAGATGAAGATTTGTTGACTTTTGTATGTAGCGTAGCTTTGATGCGGTACGATATGATGCGAAGCGTATTGAATCAAATGTCTGCAGCCGTAGGTCTTGAAGGATAGCAACTCGAGGTTCTAGTTCCATCATGTTTGCTTTTGATAGTGGAAGTAAATTCTGTGAAAAAAATACAAAAATGTATATTAAATTGGGATTGCAATTATTGTAGAGCTAAACACAATTGTACAATGAAATAATTTGTATCCTAACATAAGCATCTTGAAGTGGCATTTACTCATCCATATGGGGTATGGATATTTATATATATACAACCCCATATTCAAACGGTTCTATGCACATAACAAAATCCATGGAAATCAGCACAGCATTCGGAGAAACTGTTTGCTGATGGTCAATTGTAGATGATATGGCCCACTTGAATCATATTACGCCATGATTACAAACATCAAATTAATTTATGGTATAAACTCAATTGTTTCATTACTATATTCCAGTTGTTCGGTATGCCATCAACAGTTGACTTCCTTCTTTTGCCATTGGACAGTGAATATGCAAGACATGACTCGGATTTTAACTCTTTATTGGCATAATCTAAAGAAGAAATGAATACGGAAATAGCTACAGCTTGCCTCCATAACTATTTTTTTCTTAATGCGGCACAGAAGGATGTTTCAACATGGGGCTTAACCAACATACAACACACTCTATACCCAAGTATCAGCGAATTAGGTTTCATAAATATTTGGGATAAGATGAGAAGAAAATCCATTGGAACCCCTTATCGTTTTCTCTCATTCGTTCGCCCAACTCTTGGTAGTGGACCTGGTTTACATTTGCTGCGACGATAAGTATTGTTGTGGCTGTAGCCACATCAGAGTTCTGCTCTCGAAGTATGCAAAAAGCTTTCATATATATGTGGTTACCGAACTATGAAGAGCTGTTGCAGATATTTCAAGCGGCCAAAGGATATTTTATAGAAAAAAAAGAGGGGAAGCACAAAATCAACTCCATGATGTGGGGGCTGTATGGAACTGATTTCTCCGTTTACCCCTCCTCTTGCTTTTGTTTCGTTTCATTTTATCATTTGTGTCAGTTTCTCATCATTATGTTGGTGCTGTCCTAGAAAGGTGAATGTATGTTGTTGAAGGAAAACCTCTTGCGAACCCGGGTGCTAGTGCATTGAAAAAACTTACTATTGTCGTTTTTTTAGAATAGTAGAAACGTAAAAAAATCGATTAAGTTCCTGCCAAAGGAATGCACTTTTATGTAGGCCAAGATGTCCTGTGGCCAATGGTGGCTCTGACAATTCTTGTCGGTTCTTCGGTCAATCAGCCGACACGATTTAGTTGTGTGCTAAGAAGAGGTTGAAAGTCATTGTGTTGACATAAAATGAAATTATATTGAAATGTAACAATAAACACCGCCTTTCCAATTCCCATTCACCAGCAAGCAAGGACATAATCGCTTTTATATGCATACATAATCCATTAGACTGGCGCCAATTTCAAACATTCAGAGCAATGCAGGCGTCATAACTTGGAATGTCATAAAAAAACTTTATATCACTCGTTGGGTTCATAAAAGTCGAGCTTAATTAAAGTACTCAATGGTAATGGGATTGTCATGGATGAGCTAGAAGCACTCTAATATGGTTGCTGTGAATAACTCATAAGGCATTCTATGTTAATTCAAGAGTAAGTTTTTTTTTTCGCAAAATGAGGATTCTGCGTGAAGTATGTGGAGGAGAACATACACTCTCTATACAAAGTTATGCTAAAAAGGCGGATTAATAAAGCTCAAGCGATGTAAGCAAATAGATATCTCAGCCAAAGAAATCGCACAATAACGATCCAGGAATTACAAAAGGTGGTGAAACTGTTGGGGCAAATAAACCAGAAATATGTGACAGAATATTAACGCGGATAAAATAAAAAAATTCGAATTATTATGAATCTTGCCTCAAACGATTTTATATAAGATGACCTACAGACGCTCTAACCTGTCGATGTAGGCAACTGATGTAAATATTTTCGCGTGGTGGTATATTTTCTTTGAATCTTTTCGCTATATGAATATATTTTAGTGAGCAGTAACATTTCGTTAACATTTAATTTCGCTATATATTACCGACAAATCAGTGAAAGTAAAACCCATTATTTTTAAGGATGACGAGAAAACGGTTGAACTGGCGTATATCAAACCAGCAACTCTCCAGTGTGTGTTACTACCAAATGTGTTAACACCATAAAGTTATCCAATCTGGTATTTTGAAGTTTTAAAAATTGTGAGCAGGAAAAATAAATCTTCTTTAGCTCAGTACATCTTGGGGTTGCACTGACGAGGCTCTCATTATCAAGTTCTACCACCTATATTTTGTGAAAAGAGAAGAAGACACTGATGCTGCTGTTTCGTCATGGTCTATTTAAGAATATGCCATCTCAAAAACCTAGGAAATAAAATGGCATATAGAGATTCTAATTCTGCCTGAAACCGGAAATTTCGACATCAACCTTTCGAATGTTTTCAAAGGCATACTCGGTAGGAAAACGTAAGCACATAACATACATTTTGCAGAGATAAATCGAAGTTTAGGCTCATAAATTTACTATAGCCAATTCAAAATTTCGGTTTTTATTTTTAAAAAATCCCAAACGTTGCTTCACCGTCATACAAATATAAGTCTTGATTCATAAAAATATTTCTAAACCTCTTACAAATCATACACGGCACTTCGCCCCTGCAATGCAAGCTGAGTTCACGAAACAAGTACGTATGCAACTTTAATCGAATTCTGTTCTAATATGTGACATTGGCTTCCCTTCGCATACCGAAGAGGCAAACTCGACAATGGTGAGTGTGTTAACCTTAATTTCTCAGTTATTTTCAAATCAATGGTGAAGGTTTCCATGAGCTTGTTTGTACAAACCCAATTACTCGTACGTGGAAAGGTTAAAGTTTACCCAGTCAGTTTCTATTGAAATCATTTGTCTTTTCCACGTTGAGGGAATAGATGGATCGATATACAAAAACGAATGCAAAAGTGAGTGGAATATTGCTAGGAATGGAAAACTGAATAGGGGTGACTTAAATGCAATTTTATTCAAGGAATTCTATTTTTTGTGGGTGCTGTTCAATTTAAAATAATATACAAAACACTCTTTCATCTAAAATTGTATTTCCTAGCAGTAAGCAAATATATTTGTAATAAAGGGTGATTTTTTAGCTATTATCTTTTTGGCAACACTGGTTTAAACAGCTGACGCACGTTTCGTGTTTTGTTTCACTGTCAAACATCTTCAGTTTGGTCTATAATTCAACCATGAATCGTCTTACAAACGAACAACGCTTGCTAGGTCTACATTTGCATGAAATAATCTTTAAACATTAAATTACATGGACAGTACTATCGATTCAAATAAAGAATTCATGCATTTCTCTGAATTTTATGTGTTTTTTTTTGAAAAACTTTCCTATAGCTTTTAAAAAATCACCCTTTATAAGTCGAGCTCAGGTAACAATAATTTTTGTAACGAACCGTGCAACCAGAAATCACAGAAGGAATTCACGCTTCTCGTGTTTTCACGGCAAACCAAACTTGACACCAGCGTAGTCGGTCGCACGGTTTGATTTTGCCCACATTGCAATATTGTAAGCACAAGGTGCAATTCATTTTAGAGCTCGGCGCAGTCTGTAGTATACATCCAATGGGTCAACACCCAAGATATAAATTTAGAAAAAGTAAGAAGTTGTCGCAATTTTTTAATTCTCACGAAATTAAACAGGGGCTATATCCAAAAATATACCAAATTGTATATTTCAATATAAAAAAAACATTTACACTATTCGCAGTTCGTGTTTAAATAAAAAAAATAAATAAATATTAGCTCCCTAGAAAGAACAATAAAAACAAAATGGAAAATACGGGGGTTTTAAGACTTTAAAAAAAATTCGAGTATGAGTATGTCTGTCTTGACAAAATTCTGCAGTGAATGAATACACGTCTCCGAGATAATGACAATTTGAGCCTATTACAGCCGTTGAGGTAGAAATATCCATTTCTATGTACAAAAATTTCTTTCGGCAACAAATATTTAAATTCTAGAAGAATTTTGATATATTTTGTTATTTAATTAGGTTTTTTTCTTAGGGTGAGTATGTTTCCTTAAATAAAAATTATTTAAAAATATTTTTTGGTTCATTTATTTCGTGACATTTTGTTCGATATTTAAAGCGCTATAAACAGGTTTTTTAGAGCATATTTATGGTTACCCTAATCATTTGTCAAGAACTTGTACAGTAGAATAAAGTATTACACCACGAGCAACAAATACTGCACAAGGCTCGATCACCTGAAAAGTCTGGTAGCAAAATGAGAGCACTGTTTTATTTCTCTTTCATAAACGGTATCATTAAGCGCTTCCTATATTTAAATTTAAATTAAACGAAGTGTGAGTTACATACTGAGATAATAATAATATGGGTGGCGCTACACCCCGTAGAGGGCCAGCGCCTAGCTTGTCAGCAACCACTCGTGTTGTGCGTGCTAGAACAATAGTGGATCACAAGTGGACGGGACCTACAGTTTTATGCCGACTCCGAATGGCCAAATTTGAGAAGCTTTTTCTAGGCAGTTATACTCTTTGAGCGTTGTCAGTGACTCGAAGAGGTGGGACCGTTAAAAGTATTTCTTGTCGTACAAGGAATCGAACCTAGAAAGGTACGCACATACCCACAACGCCACGTGGCCACCAACTAGTGTAGTCTGAAATATTCACATTTTTTTATTCATTGGAAGGCATATCGATAGCATTATGTATGGAAAATAATGTCGTTAAAATGCTCGCTACGCCGCGCATCCGAAATGTTTATTTTCCCATGACTCTGGCGCATAAAATAGGATGAATTTGACCGTTGGCATAAATTATGGGCCACTGTGGTTCGTGGCTTATTCGCATGGACCTGCGACTTCAGAAAACCCCACAAGAAAAATTGCGATTAGACCGCAAAATTCCAATATTCGCCAAATCACATCACCTTCACGTGAGATGACCATGCCCTCGAAACGCTCGAGCAGCAGAATTCTTAATGTGTCGTGAGCAGTGTGGCACGTAGCGCCGTTCTGTTGGAACCACATGTCGTTGGTGCTCCAATTTAGGCCAAATTTTAGCACTCGACGTTGACGGTGATGCCTTGGCCAGCAGAAAATCCGCAAACAAACAGTGTGTTTTTTCGGGATGTATCTTAGATCTCATGTAGATTGGTATCGTCCCAAGTCCACATTTTTTTAGCCTCATCTTATGGCCACCGTAAAATAGGCGAAGCTCATTTTCGTTGCCCGAACAGAACACCCATTTTGATAAAACAATCTTATAATTTGCTTGTGTTGTTGAATGGTTTGTCCATCCATGGTGGTTTGGCAAAACAGTTTGAATAAATCACAGCCAACTTGACAGATATACATAGTTTTAGTGTGTAATGTTGCAATGGCAGCAGGAATTTTTGTTCATGATTTAACGATTAAAGTTTAGTTTTGCCTTGTAGTTTAGACTGTGCAGAAAGTGAGTTAGTTGGGCACTGAATCTTTCATACTGAAATAATAAGTAAGTCTTTTATACGCAAACTTTTTTTTAAAAATGTCTAATCAGCGGCATTAGGTTGACCACAGTCCGGTTTGAGCAGTTTAAAACCAACCAACGGGTAGCAGTTTAAAACCAGCACCAGTTTCAGCAACGACATGCGACTGATTTCTTCAATCTGGTCCTGGAGAAGCTAGTGCAGCGGGCAGATATAGACACCGAAGGCACTATCTTCTACAAAACAGTCAAACTGTTGGGTTACGCAGATCAGATAATGGTATAAGATTTTACGGCGATTGAAGAATAGCTGAAACGAGATGGATATTCTGTCGAACAAGAATTGTTCTGTTATATAACAATTTGAGGTAGTTAAGGAGTTTCTCTTGTTTTTGGTGCCTCGAAAGAAAACTTCTACGTCGGATATTCATACATATGTTCCCGTCTGCGTGGAAGGTGAATAGAGGAGAAGGCATAACCGCGAACTCCACAAGCTGTACCAAAATGTGGATGTAGTGCGGAAGGCAAAAATCTGTCGACACTACGCATGAACAACAACGCTCTAGCAACGCGGGTTTTCGAATCCGAACAGCCTGGTTCGAGAAGGAGAGAAAGACCGAACCTCCGATATAAAGACCAAATCATCGTGGATACAGGACAGCTTGGTCTTGTCGACTGGAAGCAGCGTGCTCAGGACCGTCATCGACGAATTGCAGCTATTGCATCGAATATAATACGGTCCTGTGTACAATAGTTAATGGAGGATAACGCACAACCGCGAACACTACGATTTGTATAAAGATGTGAATGTACGACACTTCTTCGGCAACATCGGACTCCAGTGGTCAAGCTGAGAGATCATCGTATCCAAGCCTCATAGTGAAAGGGTATAAAGACTAGTGAAAGGGTCATTATGGACGTAAGACAGCTACCGCTATAACTCAGGTTCAAACCTTCCATGTGTCGTAGAACGGATAAGTACATACGTAAACTACTAATGTTTAAGTAGTCTGTTAATTAAATATAATTTACTATGTGTACATATTTTTTCCACTCACACAAGAGTTAAATGTTCTAAAAACTAAGCAATCAATATCAATGGAAAATACATCGCTTGGGGTATTAAATAGCCAACGGGGTGTAAAATATAATGATCCATGCTAAGTAATATGTACAAAGAGGGTTCATATCGTCACTGACGGAATTAAATCTGATTCTGCCATGACATTATATAGCACTCTCTGTTGTCTCCATTTACCGTACCAACATATACTCTTCTGATAGCTTTTTTTATAACATGTCTAGATCCCGGCCAATGCAGGGCTTTTGTTGTGTTATAACATCTTATACACATATGTATGTTTGTAATAATAATTGAAATTAAGTTCATCTCATTAGCTTTGGTATGAAAAATCTGTCTTGGTTTGATTTTATATAAATAGCTTATGGTACTGAATTGAATATAGCGTGTCTGATAGCCGGATTGTAACCAACTTTGGTATGTATGTAGGTAGGTTGCAATACTAAAAGTAATATTTGAAAAAAAAAATCAATGAAAACATTACTCCATTCGGTATGCTAGTTGCTCTGGAAAATCTACGCTCTTCGGTGTCAGGAACTACGGATTCTGGGGGAAAGTTATTTATTCCGTTCAATCGACCCTTCCTAGGAAAATGCAAGAGTAAAAAGGTGACCACCCATCGATCTAATACTAAAGCAAAGTGCGGATTGGAGCAAACTCAAATAACTACGTCTAATATACATGTTAAGCGGCTCATATACAACACACTTGTGTCACTTTCCTCCACAGACGTCACACAAATTCGAACTCATTAGTTCTTCATTGATATTCCAAGAACAGCACTATGAGCAGTGAGAGTGACAGCGATTTAAATATGACCTGTTTATTTCTACTTCATACATGTTTCATACATCAATTATAAGATAATAATAATATGGGTGGCACGACAGTCCGAAATGCACCTGAGCCTTGCTTCTGCAACACTCGTATATTGTTCTCTCACCAGTGGATGGGACTACAGGTTTATACCTACTCCGAAGGGAGAAGTTTGATAATCTTTTGCTAGACAGCAATAGTCTTTGAGCATTGACAGTTACCCGAAAGAGGTGGAGAGTGAATTATGAATGTTCCTAAATTCGTGCATTAAACGTAGAACCTCCAGAGCAGGCGCCGACGAACGTACCCACTACGACAGCATATGGACAAAATCTCTGGGAAAAAATAAAATTTCTTATTACCGCGACTGGCGTGTACATGGCGTACAGCAAAGAGAACGGTGAGCGTTACAGAGACAAAAAATATCAGGCTGCATTTCGGCAATAACGCGTTCTAAAGTAGATTTCCAAGTGCAAGTGTTACACGAAAATGTTAGAAAAATTGTCTCTGTAACGCTCTCCGTAGACTTTGTTATATGTGTTGGCCATCATAATTTTTGCAGACCTATGGGCCTATGATTTTACCGTAAAGCGCATTAATCGGTCACTTATTTTGAACGGTCAAATCAACTGTCATGGAAATCGATGCTGCCAATTTCAAGTTCTTCGTCTCTTTTCATTCGCCTATCAAAGAAAAACTGGCTTTGGCCACCTCGTAGCAACTCTGTACAAAAGGAAAGACATAACTGCTACCCCTAGGAGTCGATAAAGCCATGTAGGGGCTAGAAAAAACTACCAACTACATACTTACGTTTTCTACTGAATCCGGTTTAAGGTTCAACGATTCAGTTTTAAGTTTTTGTCGATTCGGTTCTTTTTATTCGGTATTGAAAAACACGAAGAGGACTGACCGAAAAGCGACCTCAACTCACGTTAAGTAAGGATGTTTTTTTGCTTTTTTATTTAGTTTTACTATGAAAATTTAGACAAACAACATCATTAATTCCCATTATGACTAGTTCGGAAATCATCACTTACTTCTATAAAAGAGAAATAAGATTCGATGTATATATGTATCTGCCACGAAATTTCCGAATCTACTTTAGAGACTTCTAATATAGATTCAGAATTCTGCTGCGGAGTTTTTTCTTTACCATATATTAAGTTTCTTTTAATAAAAACCTTTTTAATAAACAACCTTTAAATAAACCTTTTAAAAAAACTTGATTTTTTCTCCATTCTTCGGTGGTTTATCTCTATTTGTCTTCACTGTATTTATTCCACGAATACCGATATACCTTCGGACTACCCATTTCTTTTTAAAAGGCTGCACTTTCCAATAATAAGGCTCAAGGTCAAGCTGCCAAATTTACCAGCATTGATTTAAGTAATGAAGGCATGGTCAGCTTAACGTAGCCTGCTCACGAGTAAATAGGCAGGAAATTTGCATTTATTAACCCTACATCGTGCAACCGCAAATGTTGTAGGTATACAAAGAACTACTTTAGCTGTGTCGCGGTGGTAAACCACGCACGAGAGATCTCCAGGCAACTCGATCCTCCGCCATCGACTCTAACTCATCAGGAGCTATGCCCAAGCGTAACCTGGCGAGTTTTTGGACTTGGTCCAACCACCTCGTCCTGGTTGCCTACCTGATGGAATCGCATTCAACGCCCGCCTCGGAAGTCGTGATGATAGGGACATTCGTGCCAGGTGACCAAACCACCGAAGCATAGCCCTTTCCGTTCGAAGAAGCAGCTGCTCAATGTTGAGTTCGTCGTGCACTGCCGTGTTTCTCACCCTATCCCGGCGAGTAATTCCCACAACAGCACGAAGAAATCTTATCTCAGCAGCTTGCACTCGCGATCTTATTCTTTAGGTCATTACCCAAATTTCACGTCCATAGGTGAGAGTTGGAACAAATACTGAGTTGAAAACCGCTAACTTGGCTTTGACACCAAGCTCGGCCTTTCTGATTACAGAACTACCAAGCTGTGTCAAAACTGACCCAGCTTGACCAGTCCTACAGGAAAGCTCAGCATTACTCCTTCCATCACTCGTGAAAAAGACCCCGAGATACTTAAACTTCTCCACCTGCTTCAATGGGACTCCACTAACATGCAGAGTGCATTGAACAGGCGTTCTGGAAATCACCATAACCTCCGATTTGTCCACGTTAACCCTCATTCCAGCATCAGCACATACGGCCACAAACCTATTGAGTGCGTGCTGGAGTTCCGTCTGGGGGATGTGAGGATAACTAAGTCATCATTACCCTCAACTCTCCCAATGTGAAACATTCCTCACCTCGGCTGCGCTGCAACATCCAGTCCATATATACAATGAAAAGGAGAGGTGACAAGACACACCCTTGGCGAAGTCCAACGCCCACGGTGAAAGGTGTTGATTTAGCACCGTTTACCTGAACACAGCCGCTACAGTTTGTGTATAGAGACTGAATGGCAGAAACAATATTCGTACATTTATTGTTTTTTATTTTATTTAACGTTTCGTACAAGGAAAATTTGCTCGATATTACGAGTCTTTCGATTTAAGGCGGCCGTAGCAAGGCGAGCATGGGTCGGCTAGTTATGTTATAAAGCGGCCCCAATTAGATCATTGCATGCTGTTGTTTACTCGCTTAACTGTCAAGACCGAAGCTATAATATTATGTAAATGTTGATTTGAGTTTTTTCTCAATTAACGTCATTGCATATTGAATTGATTCAAAAATATTGGCACGATTCTTCCATTGACTTAAGGTACTGTCCATTTCTAGGTAATGCAAAAAAGAAGACAAAGAACAATGAAGCAGAATTTATTTACCTGAATTGAAATCCAAAAGAAATTCTAAGTTCTTCACCGGGTTTTATACGCACTTCGTGCTCATTTTCTGAATCTCAAGTAATGGAAAACAAAAAATAATTTGATTTCAAGATGACAACACGGAAATACTCAGACCCAATTTGTTTGAGCAAACACTTGCTTTCATTACAATAATTACAACTATTTTCAGAAAGAAGCAAGAGAAAAAAACTAACCTCTAATGAAACTCTCGCGTAATGCAGGAAGGTGTCGACCTGAATTCGCTTCTATTCAAACAGCCAGTGTTTACAGTTTTTCATTTTCTTTCATTAAAAGAGAAAAAAATAAATATCCAAGCGCATAGCACTTGCGTAGGTCTAATTCCATTACCGAACATCATAACAGATGCAAGAAAAATATCTCGGCATCAACTCTTAGTTTGGATATTTTTTTTCTAGTGGCAGTACTCGCAGGACTTAAATGCCAACAACGATAACGAACAACATTCCACATTCACTAAGAACGCTTCACGCAAAGGACACTTTCATATTAATAGCATTTTGCGGAGCTCTCAAAAAGTCTTCAGGTGCGGTTCAACAAGAAAAAAAACAAACGATTTCATCCGACGTTAAGTGAGGTTGTTTCTGTGTTTTAATAGGTATGCGCGTTCGGTTTTTTTTTTATTTTCTTGAAAATTAATTGTAACCTCCATATGACCTGTTGTTCGTATAAATATTCTAAACTCAGAATGATGTCATGCACTTAAAATATACGGAAACCCCAAGAGAATACACGGGGATCTTATTCGATTTGAGTACGCCCCTTGGAGATATATTTAAACGTACAACCAGGCTGAGGGTTGAAACCGAAGACTGATAAGTAATGGATTTGAGATAAAAACAAAAGCAAGCTCTGGCTTTGAGATTTAATTAAAAAAGTTGACAATGCAGTGGAAAGTAGGTCATTTAATTGACAGGCGCCAGTGTGATGAGACGAGAGAGGGGACTCTCTGTCGTCCGTAAAGGGTAAATTTAATTATATCAGTGATATCCTATTACGGAGACATCCGAGTGTATATTACGTACAAACATATACACATTGCTCTCGTCGACACTAGACAGTGTCATATGAGTTTGAAATAGAAAACAATTTAAAGGAGATTAAATTGAAAAGTTCTCGGTTCCTCTGAATGTAAGCAAAAGTGGTTTGCAGAATGCCATAAGGATCTACATACAAAAGGACTCGAGATATCTCGGCAAGTGAAGACTTCAAAATAATTAACATGACAAATGTGGTTGCAAAGCATTTTGAAGAGAGAACTAAACTTTATGTTTCTGTCGTATAGCTGTTAAGTGGACATTTGTTCAATGTTTGAACGATAATGGGTGATGATATTTGATGTATACTTTATTGATCCACATCCTACTCGACACATTCGGCATTCTTCGTTCAAACTATATATTGACTGTTGTGAAAAGAAAATATAGGAATAGCAAAGCACACGAACATACTCGAGGCAGCGTCGCACAATGGTTCTCAGTTGGAATAAACCTCAAATACGAAATATTTTCTAAAGCTAACATACTTTTACAAAAATGTACAATGAAAAAAACAGTTTTTTTGCAAAGTTATTGGATGTAGATGAATATTAGTTTTTTCATAAGTTTCAGTACTTTAAAGAAAGAAGTATTACCTAGTTTAATAGGTAGTATTTGTGGCTTCCGAAATGGCTCTCGATAGTTGAAACAGGTGAATCGCTCTATCTTTTTATGAATCGAACGTATATACATAATACCTTTCATTTCCCATTGTCCTTATTGAATGGAAAATCCACTAGACAACAGGACAGATTATTATCAGTATTGCTTCAACACAAATATTAGAAGTGAGAATAATCTCAGTACTCGATTCAAACACTTGTCCGTATGTGGCAGAAGATAAATAGCACAGATTTGCTGCGTAAACGAACCGTAATTGAAAACTAAATCTAAATACTCAAACATTCAGCATTTGATTTCCTGCAGCTTCCAATCCTCTTGCCAAATCTAAGGTTTACGACGACAGTTTTCTGAATGCAGGATGTACAAATGTGTAAAAGTAAACATAAAATCCGATTCATTCTACCACTTATCTCAAAAGCCACTCGTTATGCTGCAGTCACCTTGTTCTCACTTCTATTCTCCTTGATTTAAATCAATAAAACATATCTTGTGAGAGATTGCAGTTCTCGAACCATTCCCACATCTCAGCAGTTACCATTTCCCTTATGAACATTTCAAGCTGCTATGCGGTTGTCCAAAATCAACAGAAAACATCCAGAATATTAAGTAAATGCGAGTATGATGTAGTACATTTTGTGGTTGACACGACTCCCTTTTCACCTCTTCAACCACCCCATCAGAATCATGTTTATGAACATTTTTGTTTTTGCCACATAAAATGCACTGGAGGCTGATTCGAGAGGACTGTTGAGAGTGATATGGAAAAAAATATCAAATCTGTGAGTTAATTTTCATTTAATTATTTTAGAAATTCCTAATTTAGGTTTAAATAATGTATACATCATAAATAGACGATGCTATCTCAAATGGAATTATCATTTAATTTTGATGGTCCACGCAGGGATTCGAAAGCTTCCTTTGGGCATAAAATACAAACTGGTGGTTCTAGGTCTGTTTGTGCTTAATTTGATTTTAGATAGGATATGAATGTGTTGGTCGCATTGTATTTTTATATTGGTCATTCAATTAAGGTTCATTCTGAGGTAAGGATACAATAGCAGCATTGTGTTTTTGAATTGTTTGGAATGTGGCCAAAGTTGTTTGGTCATCCATGGAAGGACTATCGAATCGTCTTTTATTTTTTTCAAGTTTCCTTTACTGCAGATACAGACTTTCAAACGCAAATCAATGATGCTCTTGATTGAGCAGAGATTGTGTGCATCTTAAGACCTTTTTGGCGGTTTGCAGTCGATATCGTGATATGTGCTTTGTTGTGTTGAAGAGCATAGCAATACTTGACACGTACAACGTCTCTCAAGAACACCTCAGCCTCACATAGAATATATGTATGTATGTATATAAATAAAAGTCCTTGAACTATTATTCGGCGGAAATATGCGTCGAAATACAAATGCAGGTATTCTACATACATTAGAACCTCCTATTCTGTTGTTGTTAAGGTTTATATTCTTTCTACAGCGAACTTTTTCTTTCTTTCGAACAGTATTGTCGTACAAAAATCCAAAGCTCTTATCTCTACACTTTTACTACAACCGATAACAATAAATGTGTGGTTATAGCCAAGTTTGGTAGATAATATAAAGATACAGCAATGCAACAATATTTGATGAGGATGGAGTGTTAAAGAACCATTTATTTTGACACAAGGAAAAGACATTTTAACGGAACGTACAATCTCAACTTAATAAACAAATACACAAACATTGATTCTTCGTTATGAATAATAAAAGCATAAGGCAAGATCACATTTCGGCAAAAGGAAAGACAAATCCTGTGGATAGACGAAATTCAAAAGAATCTGCATACCATAAAATTTATTATATCCACAGATAGCTTTTCCCCTTCAACAATACATCTTAACGCAATCCCATACACTTCGGTCCGATAAACATTGTAAATGACACGCACTCTCCAGAGACCTCTTCATTTAGCATATTTACGACAGCCGCGTCTTCCCTCAAAACGCCCCAAATGCAAAATGTGTTACTTCAATCGCATTACAGAATTTAACAACAATAGACGATCAAAATAACGATATCCGCACGAAATCAAATGGCAAGTTGATTCGTTTTCAAGTTGATTTGACTTTCGGTTGACAGTTCTCTAAACTCACATTCATGTTCACGTGTTCTTCGTATTGCATCAAACTTTGAAACACAAATAATCTCATGAAAAATACGTTGTGAGAACACAGATAAGGAAGCAGTAATTGCGTAGGAGCCCAAATGCGAATTTGAGTACATAAGAGAGCTTCAATCTGGGCCACTGAATAAAATCTATGACATTGTCAAAACCTCAGAGATTTGTGAATAGTTCGAATGTATGCATATATGTAAGTAGGCCAATATTCCAATGAAATTTAATTTAAGTGCATTAGCAGTGTAAACACGAAAACAATTTAATTCAAGAGTTACTCGTTCTCATATGTTGTTTTGAATTCGATTTCGTTCTGGTTTCTAGTTTTCCAATTTATTGCCTGTATGTATGAAATGGAAATTAGATTTGATTTTGTGGGTGTGTCCGTCTGTGGAATGATATTAATCTGTTCGATGAGTTTGTTGAATAAATATGAACAGCTTTAAACGAAAACTACGCATATTGATGACGTAACACAAAATATTATGTTAAATATCAACAATCTGTCGATTGCTGTCTTTGCCACATATTCGTTTGGATACCAATGAAATTTTCACATTTTGAGCTAAAATCTTACTTAATTGTCCAAATTATGGTACACCATAGTCCAGCAAACATATCAACTATGTAGTTATTTTATGATAATGTAGCATTTGCTCACGGCGGCATCTTTTCCGGCTGATTCGATCGGTATCTCAAAAATACGTTCATCCACCCATAAATTATTGATGTAGGCCAACAAAGATCTTTCTTTGCAAGTTTACCGAATGCGTGACAGATATAAGCTAGAGCAATAGGAATTGTACATTTCTAAAACAATAAATCAAGCAGTTATGACAACATTTGTGAGTGTTCAGATACTTAAACTATGAGGTGGTGTGTCTAGTAGAGAGCGTTTTCAGACAAGAGAATTCTAACACGTAAGAAGTACACATATTCATAATATTTCAGATTAGGTTTATCATCTACAAATCATCACCCTTTCGTCGATTTCAAGATAAGATTTGATTACGTACATATATCGATATAAGTCATAAAGCGCCAAATGTTGCTTTGACATATTAAACAAACTCTTCAGGTTGCACTTGATGATGATGACTAATTCTTGCTGTTCGATCATAATCAGTAACGAACTTGGCGAAATTTACATTCGCCCAAATTTCAAAAAATTGTTGACATTTAAGTCGAATCAAAGCGTTCATGATCAGAAATAAGGGAGCATAGAGACAGCCAACTTCTACCTCCCTTGCCCCTAAATTTTTTTGGACTACATATTTTTTTCCACGTTTTTCAACGTTTCTACGGGGGAGAATACGCGTGAGCTGTTCCGAACAGCTGAATTATTTAGCGGTCGCTACGGCAACCACAATATCGTGCAATGCATAAGCTAAATATAATATACATAACTCACTGCTAATTCTAAGATTCAAATCAAATTTGAAAATTTCCTTAGCACGAAAGGTAGGAGAAACTGCACAAAGAATTTAAGTTTGGCAAGAGTTCACGAATTGCAGTCACGAAAAGCAATATTCTTATAAGTTTAGGGTTTAATACATCATCATAATACATCATATATGAAAACAATAAAATAATGAAAAAACGCCGGGTCAATTGAAAAGAAATTAAAACTCTACTCTCTCTAAAAGTACTTATTTATTTACGTCTATTCTTCCTCAAGTCAAAATTTAGATATTTATAATTCACGAACAGAGCCACCAAAATAATCGTTAAATTCACTAATTGCATGCTTTATTGAGGGAAATTCACGAATTTTGGCTTTTCGTGGTGAACTGATTTTCCCAGACAAGTGTGAGTAAATATGGGACAATGTTCGATGACTTGTAACTGTCAACAATTCGTGAATAACCGTAAAAAAAAAATAAGTGAATGTCCTTGACGGACATTTGTCTATAGACTAGGAGGGCAATCAGCTGTGGCGTCGGAAATCTCTAAGCTACTTCATTTTTGCTCAGGGTTCGTCATCCCTAATACAAGTTTTCAAACAATTTATCCGTTCGAATCACCAGCCGTAATAGGTCGCATATGCTGAAGGAACAAAGCGTTTCTGAGTTAAATCCCTGACAGTCAAAGTGACGATATCATGTGATTTTATGCTCCACCAACTGTTGAAGACCCACAAGGAATTTGTTTAACGATGTATTTGAACTGTACAAAGATGTGGATGAAGACGCCAAGGCAGAGACACGTCGACAAGTGATTGACTGGATCGTCCACATCGACTGCATGGACACGAATGCGTCCGTTATGAATGTCTTCGAATCTCTTAGTCTAAGAAGGAGACGAAGACCAAACATCTGGCATAAAAACCAAGTATCAAGTAAAAGCAGTATAAAACGTGTCATAGTGGGTAGCGTCGACTCCTACGCGTTTCTGAGTTAAATTCCTAACATAAAGTCAGTCCTGGAAAAATAAACTCGACATATTGACATGCAAGGGCTCAAAGTTAAATGCAACTTTGGAAAAACGCAGGCTGTAAATATGGTACAAGTTTGTTCTTGTATTAATTTGTATGAACGTTTCAGAGACAATAACCCAGAGGATATATGTGGATCAATAGTTTGGTGGTCGGCCTTAAAGAAAAAATACAATGTATCTAAATTTAAAAACGTATTATACAAAAAAACCTTGGCGGCCGTGGCCTAGTGCTTATGTGCGTCGATTTCTACGTCTACGCCCAGGTTCGAATCCCAGTACAAACAAAATGATTTTCACTGCCACCCCTTTCGAGTCACTGACAATGCTCAAAGTCTAGAAAAATCTTCTTAACTTGGCCGTTCGGAACCGACATAAAACTGTAGGTCCCTTCCACTCGTGAGACAACAATAGCACGCACAACACGAGTGGTTGCTGAGAAGCTAGGCCCTGACCCTATACGGGCCGTAGCGCCAGCCATATTATTATACAAAAAACGGCGGAGCCACGGGAGCTCAGAGGTTGGCTACTTCATCGCTTGTGGTAACCTCGATAAAATTCCCTTGCAACATCTGAGCTGTGATATAAAAATTGAACATAATCCTAACTGTGCTTTCTAATAAAGCCTCATGGTTTTTCAAACAATTACATAGGATGTTAGAGCTTCACTTTGAGTAACTGTGTATACATGCCATAGATGCCATTTTTGAAGTACACCGATTACTTTTGGCTTCAAACTAAAATGACTGAGCAATTACACCCATTAGCAAAACCTTTATGTAAACACTATTGAACTACAAAACGTAAAAGCCATCACCACCATTCGTTCATGTCGATATAAAGGGGCCCAGTAAAAGAGAATCAAACGAATTCCTACCCACACTCCAACGAAACAAAATTCTAAACTTTTTGCGTGTTTCCTTGGCGCAAAGACAAAAGAATGAAAAGTGAAATAACATTTGCAGGGAACACAAAATAAACAGGAAATGCACGCCGAACACCGATGTAGTCGTGTGGAAATCGGTTTTTAGTTTGTTTTTTTTCCTTCTCCTTTTAGCTTTGAATTGGATAGGGGATCGGTTGAAAAGAGTTGCTTTTTTTTCGTATCGCCACGAAACAGACCATACATGAAAGGACCTACAAACCGGTCGTGTTGACGCGAGCAAAACAAAAACACGTGTAGTTTGGTCTTGCTCCAGATGAATGTTCCACTGACAGTGCATCGGTGTTCTCCCAGGATAACTTCCTATTTTTCCTTTTTTTTTGTCAGGTACGTCGCTTCTATCGCTTGCCCAATTAAATGCCAAAATATCACACCAACTAATCTTTTGTCCATCTTGTACTCATGGCTTGAGCACAATCACCGCGAGCTTGTCATGGGCCAGATGAGTGGCACTCGTAGATACCTATTGCGAGGAGATGCTAATTTGTGTTTTGAAAGTTAACGAGCATTTTCTACTTCAAAAATAGAACACACACATGCTTAGCAAAATTGCAGTACGATGACTGTGCAGGTAATCTCACTAATCCATATAAACGTTACAATTGGTAGTACTTACAGAAAGTTTATGTGTATTCCTGGAATGATAATAAAACATGCACATTAAATTTAGTTGGCAGATGAAGTTGGTTTTATATTTTGAATAGGGAAAAGTTTGTTTGAATGCGTAATTCGTAGTCAGGAAGGACGGCTTCAAATACAATTTTAAAATTTAAATTTTATCCGGATGCTGAATGATTAAGCTTATTAACCTATTGCTTATGCACAGACTCGTTAATTAATTGGATTAAATGTATAATTTACAGGCTAAAGTCAGGGACGAAATGACAAACAATTATTTTTCCGATTTTTCATGTACTGGCAAGCACGAAATCGGCACAGCATTGCAGGCTTGGGAAATATAGCATGACGACGGAAAAGTCCTCTCTGATTTTGAAATTTTGAGAACTTGTGAACACTGAACTATAGAGCAACGTTATGAATCACGGTATAATTTGGTTAGATCTTGTAAAACGGGCATATGTACAATAAGCTGTTAGAACGTGTATGCAATATATTGTAGTACGTGTCTGAAAAACTAAGAGACTGTAAAACAATGCATCAGAGGACGATCAAGATTTATTGGCGCAATTATCTGGACTTATGCATTAAGAAATGCAAGTTGTTAGAACCACAATTTTAAGACATGAAATTTTGGATAGTTTTCATAAGTACAAACAGTGATTTTGGCTTCGACAACAAGTACCATTAAAGTCGTGAAAAGTGGTGTAGTACGAACTGCTAAAACCTGGCGAAACGATTACTGGGGATGGCTGTCGTAAGCAAATGACCAAAACGAATCCAAAATTGAAGCAAAAACGAATGGGCTATGCATAAAGACACGCACATTTTTACCGATCATTATTCTTTTTTATCTTGACAATGCTTGCCCAAATGTTGCAACCCGAACAAAATAAATTTTTGGGAAATATTTATTTGAAAGAGCGACTTAATAATATCAACCTAACATAGTAACAACCACCAACCAGTCTTAAGAGTAGGACATAAGCAATCTGCGTGGTATCACTATGGAGTATGGGACCATATTGTTTTAGGTGTGGCTCCTCTTTGCAGCTGGCCATTAAAACCTAACTTAACCTGTTTCCCAATAAGTTATCAATTTTGGTGTAATTTACTACACAAGCGTGTCCTAAATTGGCTGAACTTTGCAACAAATCAAATACACACAAATCTCCTTAAAAGAAGACAAGCAATTATATATATCTTTACATCTACTGTAGCACAAGTGCCGATTCCGATAAATACCGTCCCACTGACGTTCTCCCACTACTCCCTAGAACTACAGCAAATGTTTTTAGATTTTTTGATGAAAAGCCCAACGATAACAAATCGTCTGAATACTGACTCATACAATTGTGACATGGAATAGGTACACAACTCTCAGCCAAGCAACCGTAGCCACCCACAACTGTGCCAGACATGCTGTCGTCTTAACAGCATTTTAATTTCCTTAAGCGCACACATCAGCGTTACTCTAGAATATTTCCGATGATGACATTATCCGCCTGTGCTACTGGTTCACCCTTATAAAGCCAAAAACCAACGCGCAGAAAACCAGAGCCAAAAAAAGATAGAAATAATACCCAAATCGGGGTAAAGAGCGGTGGTGGGGATAGTCAGTTATACAAATCCAGACTGATGTCATCTATTTTCTGCTATGCGACCGAATGTACATGCATATGTATGGATTTATATTCGTTGTATAAATGTATGTGATATCATTTTGTCGGGTTTTACGTTTTTGCGGTAATGTCACATTGACGCCATTATTGTAAAAATACATGCTTCCCGTCATTTCGTCTTTGGTCGTAGGATAGACGCCAAATAAACTAGCAGAGGCGAATATCCTTCTCTTTGCATTGAGGGTGGTAAAATACAGTCAAGTCTGCTGCCAGAAAACACTCACTTCAAGGAGAAATGCAGAAAAACAGGATGCTAATAATGACTCATGGAATATCTATTGCATAATAATAACGAATTATTGGGGAATGTGTGGGAAGGATGTAACAAGTCAAGGTAGATTTATCTGTTGGCGGGCTATTTTCCACTGTTTCATGTTCTTGTGAGGAAAAGAACTTGAGGATTGGACAATTGAAGGGCATACGGAAGTTTTCATAAATTAAAGATTTGCAGTGGATACTAAGAATTTGGAGGAATTTCAGTATCGTTTATCCGATTTGCTCCAACTATCGTGGGATAAATCTTCATAGCATTGCGTACTAAATGAATTGAATCGACACCCACCATCTATTCGCTGATTCTACAGCCGCATAGAGACCAGGTTTACACCGGCATTCCAGCTGAACTCGTCAAGTTGTGCAGAATGGCGATGGGGATTTCTCATAGCTACATCAAGGTCGGTAATGAACTCACCAATACCTTGAATGTCAAAATCAATCAAAGTTTGCGCTGTCATGTCGTGCTAACATTGTTCTGGAGAATATCGTGCAAAACTCACACGCCGATAATAGAGAAACGATATTCCAGTAGGCCATACAACTGTTAGCATACGCCGATGACATTGACGTGGCAGAACACAGCAAGCCGAGAGGCTTTTGCTGGCAATTAAGGCTCAACTATAATGCGCATGAGCGACCATGAGCTAGTGTCAAATTTCAACGAAAAAATCATGTCTACCCATAATTCGCATCTGCGCGCATGTCCATATGTCAGAAATGTTTTTGTTTGATTCAGCCGAAAAATGTCGTGTTCAATTATATGTCTATGTATGTATGTACGAATACCAACAGAATATCAGCTGATTTGCTCATTTTTCAAATTTTTTTTCTTGTCTGTGTTTTATCTGTCACATTCGCATATGCGCGGTGCGATTCATTTCGCACTAGCTCATGCTTAACGAAACATTTGTGTTTTGCACATGCTTAACGAAATGCTCGCAATCTTTCATGGACGACATTATAGGTTGCCGCATGGGGTTGGGTGTATTTGCTCACTCACTCATGCGCGTTTGACACTAGCTCATGCTCGCTCATGCGCATTATAGTTGAGCCTTTAGGCTTAAGCGGCTAAAATGGGTCTGGCGGTGAACAAGGGAAAAAACAGACAGAGCTGTAGGGGCTTCCTCTTCGAACTTTTGCCAACCGCTGTTTCTTTGGGCTCAAGAGGCAAGTGAGTAATAGAGCCGTCTCTTGAAGGATAAAGCTAACTTCATATAAAACAACAGCGACCTGCCCCGGCCTCGCACGGTTGCTGTGTGGATATTAATGTAGTGTCAGTATGGTGTATATTAAAATGCTAGGCCATCTCGTTAAGAGACTGCCTTTTGAATTGAACATGACATTGTCCAGGGACTGAATCGCGGCGTGGCCGTTCGAACAAATGGTCATATCCCTTTTGGATATTACATCGTTTTTTAGCCAGGACAGTGCCTCTCTTATCACAATAGTTTCTGCCTGAAATACGCTACAATGCAATGAGAGAGCAATATTGAGGTCTTTGGCGTCCGCTCCTTCGTCCGTCTTCGATCCGTCTGTGTAGATACGTAGGGGATCATCCAGCGTCTGATTGTCAGACATCTGGAAGAAAGTTCAATTCATCAACGATAGTTGAGTGACCGATGGTAAATTTGGACCACAGTAAGAAGTAAGGGTGTTTTTAGTCTCAGCTGGCTGGTACTTGTTTGCCAGATAGTTCAAATGGGGGAAGATAAAGGAGTATGTTAAGTGCATCAGACGGAGTGTTTCTCAACGCTTACAACGATGCATTGCGTGGCTGTATGGCTTTTTTGGAGCTGTGTAGGGCAGAAGAGGACAACTTAACCCTATTCTAATATTTCTATTATCGATAATTAGACCCAACAATTTAGCACTGGCGGTTAGTCTCTTAGAAGCAAGATGAATTTACCAGACGCCGCTACGGTAACATTATCCGCATAGGCAATGACTTTGCATTCAGCCTTCCCCAGTATTAATAGCAGTTCATTAATCGCTACGTTCCAAAGAAGGGGTGAGAGTACACCTCCTTGTGGGGTTTCTCTATTAAGTCCTCTATAGATCGAAGCTTCTCCCAGATAAGAGTGGATTACCATGCTGGTGAGTAGCTGAGCAATGAAAGCCACCAAAGAATTTCCGATCCCGAGGTTGTTAAGCGTAAGTGAGATTGCCTTTGGTTCAATGTTGAATGCACCTTCGATGTCAAAGAAAGTCAAGTGTATCAGGGAGAAGAGGGTTTGTTGGCATTCTCTGCACGGTGGAATTATTTCTTTCTATTACAGGGGTTTCAGGAGAAAGGATGAGAGACCGATAGGTCTAAGACTCTAGGGTATTCGGTTTGACAAGAGAGCATTTCCCCGCTTTTAGAATGAATATGACTTTCACTCTCTTCCGGGAGCTGGGAACATGACCATCTGCAGGCTTTGAAGATATTCTTTGGAGCTGCGCAGGGATGATGCCGTCAGGTCCTGCTGAGATACAAAAGAATTATATGCTGAAAAATATGTACAGCCCGTTTGCATTTGTGTTTTACATATATATATTTACTTTTTGTAAAACAACTTCTTTTGATGATCGCTTTATTGCAACTGACTGCATGTCTATTTTGTACAAGAGAACACATGAGTGAATAATTAGATAACATGGCATGATGGATAACAGATTAGCATATTGTTAATTTAACTACATTTTTGATCATTCGATTTATGAGTTCACAAATATATAAAAGAAAAAAAGGCAATTTTTATCAGATGCACCACAAGATCCATATGATTCACTTTGCAAACACTTGGTCCACACTTCATTTACTAAAATCTCATTATTGGAATATCTATGTATATCAAAAAGCGACAAACATTCGAGTTCCTGAAATTAGGGCATAAGCTATTTAGGCTCCAACCAAGCAGTTGCTGAAAGTATAAGTGTAACACTTTAACCCTTAAATACCCACTGCTCCATTTTGGGCACGCAATCTTTGAACAAAAAGTTTGTCTAACAACCTTATTACGTTTTGCTATGGCGCTTGAATCCAACTGAATTTGCAAGCTTAGAATGCAGTTAAGTCTGCGCCGGACGACGACACTCATTTTTTGTAAATTTACGATTTTCACACATATTTCTGGTAAATCGGTCGAATCCGACTCCGAAAAAATTATTTCTGTATTCATTATTGTGTCTAGAAAGTGATGCAAGTGTTCAAAATAAGAAATTAAAAAAAATTGCATAATTTTTGGGGTATTTTGTTCGTGCACTGGGCGCTTACGCCAAAAAATATTTTATCTGTGAGATAACATGAGGGCAGATTATCTATGGTCAGATCAAATAAAACGTCGACGCTTGGAATCGGGACCGGAAAAAATGAAAAGCTATCTAGAAAAGAATTAAGAATCTAGTTTGGAGTTGTCCGTCGCCTATGATCGCCTATGATCGCATTCCAAAGTGCAAACTTTCTCAAAAGTTGGACAATCGTGGAGACAGCATTGAATATTAGGCATCAATGTTTTCACAATCACATGGAACGACAACAAAGTTGTGAATATGGCTTCTACAATGGCTGGAATCAAACCATATTTATCCTCCGATGAAACGACGACGACAACAGCTCCGGCTGTGCAACAAAAAGTCTAAGTCGGTGGAATCATTTGAGTGCCCCAACGTCATACACGAATACAACAAATACATAGGCGGTGTCGATCTAATGGACACGTGCTTTGGTCGATGTCGCATCAAATCATGCAAATGGACACAACGCCTTTTCTACCACATGTGTAACTTCAACTGTACAGTACAAAACCACTAAAATTGTATGAATTTGTCATGGAAGTGGTCACTTGTCTTACAAAATCCGGCATACTGTTGTCACGAAAATCTGGTCGCCCATCGAATTTGAAATCGGAGTTCGCATCCTAGCGAGATCTAATGAATGTTGCTCATTTGCCACCGAAGGATGTAAGGCTAGACACAATCGGCCACTTGCCGGAGCACGATACAACTCGACATCGATGCAAAAAGCCTGGGTGCGACTCACGAACTCGATTTGTTTGCCAGAAATGTCAAGTTAATCTTTGCCTCACCAGTAAAAAGGACTGTTTCATGGAATTGCATACAACCTGAAATGCGCCGCAGATGCTTTTTCATCCAAATTTCGTTTTTTCGTTTTTTCTCAATAAAAAAAAAATTGTTCATACAAATAAATCTTTTCAATTTTTTTCTCGGTAATGCCCAGCGACACGCACTACTTGAAGTCACGTCTCACATACCCAGATGAGTTATATGAAAAGTTATAGAACAAAAGTTGTTCAGAATTGTCTCCTCTACAACATATAATTTGTTTCCCAAATAAAAAAACACTTGGGCATAAAAGGGTTAACAGGTATTTACCTCAACTAATCCTTGTAACAGGTCAAGCAATTACTGACATGACACTTCCGCTCCGATGAGCACCATGCAACGACATCCAACGATATGACCACAAATAGTAAACGCACAAATCGAGTAAGCATCACAGCTTTACATTTCCGCACTCCAGATGTTAATTCAAGCCTTCAGCTCAACGCTAGCACATTAAGGACCCTCCATCTGCTTCTTTTATTCGTGTCCTACATCTCCACGGCTGCATATACAAACAAACTTTTCTTTACTATATAGAGCAATTAGTATGCGGGGGCATTCAACTCAGAACAGAATGAGTGTTGAGCGTCAGAATTTGCGTTCGCAAGGGCAGAAACACCGAGTTAATTGCAGAAAGTGGCTGTGTTCATAGACAAAATGATAAAATCAATTTGTCACTGTATGTGGGATGACAAGGCAGAGATAGACTCGACTTACTGTTACATAATAGAAATCCTCGTGAATTCTAAGCACCGAAAGCTGTTCACCAATAAGGATAGCCCAAACTCTTTTGGCAAATGAAATCGACAGTCGGTCCCAAAAGGAGGAGATGTACAAATTAATACGATATGGACACTAAACAAAGTCCTCGTATTCAACCTGCACAGTTCAGTGTTGTTGTATGTTTTGCCGGTGAACTAAAATTGAAGTTCCTTGCAAACTAAATGTGCAAACGCAGTGAACAAACTTTCGAGGATGGGTGCATGCATGCATATGGAGATGTAAAGAGGATGAAACATAACCCTTATACAGCGGATTCTAATGGCACGCAATGGGGACAATAGCCGCCGACTCCTTTCGAGCGATTATGAGCAAAACAACGTCCCATGGAGTGCGCACAAACACCTCACATACACATAGACACAAAAAAAGAAAAAAATCACAAAAGAAAAAATCTGATGTGAAAATAAACCCGGCATGACACTTAATAAATTTCCCCATTGTCCTAGATTAAACGTCGAGAGGAATTAGTGGAGCAGGCGCGAGGGATGGAAAGACACAGAATAGGATAATTGTTTCCTGCCGTGCGAACTGATGTAAAAGAACAGAAAGAGGTATCAGAGAGACCTTAAATTACTATGTCGGTTGGTTTTCGTTGGCTTGAGCGAATCTCATTTCCTCACCCAGAGGATCCGCTGAAACAAATCTGACGAGAAATAAAAAAATGGATTTTCACTGCTGACCTATATTTTGCAACAGACTTCCGGAACGGTTTTATTTTTTCATCCATTCTATTATGTTTCATGGGAAAATGGACTTAAATTGCACTGAAGGTGTGTGCCTGTGCCTGTATACTCTGCAGATCATGGATGTGTGATGAATTGTTAGGTAGATGGCGAACTGTGTTATGCTTCATGATTGTAAAGCATAATATGATTTGAGGGAAGTGACATCAATCTTGTCTGTGCATCTTTGATTATACACGACTACACGAGTAGGTTTTGAGCAAAGAAAAATAGATGACAATCATATGAATGTTGACGCTTCATGATGGATATTGCATTTATGTTGACTGTAATCGGAAAACTAGCTCAACATAGCCATGGTCACTTGACTCACTAGGCGCTGAATCTTCTCGCTTGTTCTAGCCGAGATTAGGAAAGACAAAAAGATCCATAGTTGTAAGATATGTAGCATATGTAATGAGTTTACCTTTATCACTAGGACATCTTAAGATTTGGATACTCGTATGATTCATCTTCTCTTTGCCTTAGGAGTCGTTTTTCTACCCCAAAATTTCTTTTCTCTTTCAGCTTATAATGTTGGAAGTGCTAACTTAACACATTTATAACTCATTGTACGTCAGTGACAAGTTTCCACTCAAAAATTTGAAAGGAATTCCGCTCGCTTTGAAATCAACCGCCATTAACTAGACCTGATTAGTGCCACATCAAAAATCTTTAAACGTTATCGTCGCTTATTACGAACATTCGGGAAGAGGTCTTATCTGATAATTGTGTGCAAAAGCGGGTGATAATTTTTGCTTTTATATACATACGTAAGTCACCAAAAATAACTCAATAAAAAGGGTCACATGTAATAATTCGTTGTAAATGTCATGTTTTAAATGAATGAATTTGTATGGTGCGTCTGGTCTCTCGCTACTAGCACCAACAGCAAAAGCTACTAGTCAATTGAGAGGCTGGATTTCGCATGCGGTCCCAGAACATTTTCTAGTATGAAACCCGAAGACCGCCGGTCTCCTTGAAGTAGTTTCAAATAATATATCATCCGACTTTGTATGAAGTTGTACAAAAACATTAAACGCTTTTGCATGCATTTATAATGGAATCACTTTCGTGCTCAATAGAACCGCTATACCAGCGTTTAAAGAATCAAACTTAAAAAAAATAATAATTCATAAAATACACAATACCATTTGTTTCAGAAATGTAATATTTCCAAGACGAACACTTTTATGGATTCAAATAAACAACAACACACAAATACCAGTTAGCAGCTACGCCATTACCGATCAATGATATAGGCTGGATAAGGAAGTCATAAAAGGGCAGTTAACTTTGATGTGAACAAATATGTATGATTCCCAAATACAGAGAAAACTTTCACAAGTACTTCGAATAAAACTACCTCTTGAATGAAAACAAGTTGAAGAAAGTCCTAATTTCCATAAAGCCTCAAATACACATACATATATGTTGGCACATAAAGTTACCACCGTACAACGAAACCAAAGGAATTTGGTAAAAGAAAATGCTCAATCAAAGTCCATCAGATACAATAGGTTTCCTCCCTTTGGTTTTATTTCGAAGAAGACACGTATAAAAAATACATGTACACTCGCCACAAGCTACAACACAAGAATTTTGCACAGTTTCATATCCGCAATAACTTTTCTTCAACTGAAGGAGGAGCAGACATTTAAGGTCTTAACCGTTTACGTATCTTCCTTAGGGTCTGATCTGTATATTGTACGTGTTCGTACACTGGAATTGTGTTTGTGTAAAAACGAGGACGAAATCGAAAATTCCATTTTTCACTTGTTTGTCGCTCTATCAAATTGCAAGCGATGGATATACATATGTACATAAACTCTTCCATGTGCAAACGTCTGAATTGCCTGCCAACTGGCCCCCTTCCTCCTTTCCATCCACCTTCCTTTTTCCCTGGAGTGCATTTTTCTTTCCCACTTGTGCAATAATTTTAGTCAATTTTTATCCTTTGTGTTAAGTTCTAATTTTTTTGTTACTCTTCGCTTTTGTGGATGTTCAACTCTGTGCTTCCTCTTTTTCATAATAATTGTGCATGATGCTTTGTGATGGTTCTTCATAGTCTCGATTGTTCTTTTCCCATGTGTGACCTGGATTTTGTCTTGTCTTTGGATCTCACGTGACCTACTCCACATACTTCTGCCTAAGGTTTATAGGTTGAGATACACACATGTCATTTTTACCCGCTTGTCATCACTGAAAAAACTTCTAACACTTTATTAAGGAAAGTTTTCACTTTGCAATCAGAGCAATTATTTTGAGAAAAGCTCTGATGAAAAATTGTATGAAATGTATAACTTTAAATAAATCTGTATACTGGTTTTGTTTTTATTGGCAAATCTTTGTTGCTGTTGATTCGATAAGGAGCGAAGAAAATTTGACTTTGTTAGTGGCAGATACTTAACAAACAAAAAAATCGAACACGAAACAGTTTCACCCTGGAGTACATTCGAAGTATGCAATTATGGTAGTGAAGTGAATGGTCTCTGAGAACCATTCAGAGATCTGGAGACCTTCAAATAGCATCAGCGTGTTTCTTGTAACTTAAGATGGTGGCAGCATCGGACACAATTGCTTCAGTCAACTAGATTTTATTTTATTTCTCGTTATCAAATATCTAACAGTGAAAAATGTTTTTTTGTTTATTGTTAGCAAATGAGATAAATACGTTTGTTTTAAAAACTATTACAACTAATTTCCTGCATGTGTATGCTCCGCGGCGGGAGCATCAAAATGACGGCATTATAAAACTCGAATTCTTTACAATCGCCCTTTATCTAAACAAAAAGTTTTCTTCTTCATATCTAAAGAGTATACTAACTAAACTGTTACTCTATGGTTTCAATTCATGCGGTTTTGAAGTCGACGTGCACAGATTTCCAGCAAAATTATGAATCAGTGAAATGAGCAAGTACTCAGTTTGTTAATTCTTAAACAAAATATGATAGAGGTCCACTACTTCCAGCACTTTCCACGTTCTTCCCCTCAATCGTTCGATTCCCCTGATCGAGCTATATGTTCTTCATTTAATTAAACTAATGACATTAAAGACGTTTAATAGGAAATTTTATTAAATATTTATTCATTATTATTAAATATAATAGTATTAAGACCGAGAACTAAATTTGCATACAGGAATTACATGGCCATATTTACTTCAAAACAACGACATGCAAGCGCAAACGACATTTCTTCATTTGAAACTCCAAGGAAGGATTTTATATCTCCTCAACCGATTCTGTCAATGAATTGTAGTACTATGACTTCCTCTTCATTTACTAGAAATATGTACCCGCAACGATTTTATTACGATTGTGAAATGTCAATTTTGTATGACAAAATCCGATCCGATCCGCTCGAAATCTGGAATCTCAATTCACATTACCGACACGTAAACTATTAACTTCGAACGATTTTCCAAATGCGAAATTTTCAATTGCGGTGGATGGTTCCCCAGGCGGATTTAAGAATATCGGTGAATGCAATCCGCCATTAAATTCGTTTGACTTCAAAATTGCATCTGTACCCACTACGAAGGATTTGAGCTTCTGTTCATACAACTGAAAACCAAGTGATTCAAAATCAACTTAGTTTGCCTCTGCAAACCGACTAAAGAACTTCTGCATATAATGATAACCGTCCAGAGCACACATCTCCATAAACAGCCCAAAAGTAGGTTCGCCCACAAATGTCATAAGACAAGAGATGTTGCAGTGAAGCATTCTTCTTTCATGATTTTGGTGTTATATCCATTTGGGAGTCGCATTCACTGTGCGTGTTTAATCCATGTACACATTGTACATATGGTATGAGAAAACTACAGGACCCGGAAGGTATTCCCGAATGGAAAACTTTTATGGCAAAACATTCACAGTCGGTGCAGTGGAAGTTGAGGGTTCAGGAAGTTTGTTGCAAACCAAACAGCCTTTGGGTTGACGGGTGACTGTTGGCGTGTGTGCTAGGCACTTCTTTGAAGACTTGCGTGCAAATATGGATGCGCTACCAAACAGGGTTCAGTTGTTAAACCTGTGTTCTCGATTTTTTTTTTGTTTTTGTTCCCCAGCTCTTAGGTTTTACTTCCGTTTTGCTGAACTGATATGAAGTACTTCTGTAGCTGGCTTCTGTTACATGCAGTCGGTAATTGCTCTCCAAAAGAAATTTTCAAAAATATGCAAGAATAAAAGAATGGTTTTTGCATGTTGCACTTTTCGTTGAACGTCTATAAGTATCATATTACATGAGTTTTGCGAGAAAGTGAATGAACAATTTGACGCGGAATATGCTGTTACAGCTCCTTGAACGAGTTTATCGATTTCATGCATCAAGGCGGAAGTTATTTGTCGTTGCGGCATAAGTAGAACTCTGCTGGTAAATCACAAAAGTATGTCTGTGTATAAGATGTACTGAATTGTAGGTAAGGGAACAATGGTAAGAACTTGCACCTCATGTTCCTCGTAGACGGTTACCAGGAAATTATAAAATGTGCAAACGACAAGACATTCATACACTTCGACTGAGAACCGACCGGTTTCACAAATCAACCTTAAGAGAAATACGCCGAACAAGAGTACGGATTCTAAACGAAGCATTCAGCAATGGAAATGGTTTATTAAATAGCCGATAAAATTGAAGAAGCTTGGAAGGAAGAAAATGTTTGTGCTCTCCTTGACGCATCACAGGCGGTCAGCTAGATGGGGGACGATTTCTTGAAGTGCAAGTTAAGTCGGATACAACTCAAATGGAAATGAACGACCTGAATAGCCACCAGAGTCCCACATTAGTGTCAAAGTCAGCGAAACTTAGCAAAGTCGCGTGAGCAAGTGCAAGACTACACAGAACTAAATAAATTTACATATACCTGAAAAAAACTTGCAAATATTCTTTTTAATGAGGCTAAATCGACGCATATTAATTTCACAATAAAGAAAATACATAATTCGCCCATATTCATTAATTATGCTAATTATTTTGGGGATGACAAACTCAACCTTACTTGTAATTTTGGAAACCGTTCTTCGTTTATTTTTGTATAAATAAATGCTTAAGCGACGATTATTAAGTCTCTGCCACCAAAGTAAGTAGTAGAGAATTTATACAATCCTTCTAAAACAAAATAATAAGAACGACATAGAATGGCCTCTCTTCTTGTTGTCCTGAGTACCCTTGTGTCTTGTACGTACATATATGCGCTGTCAGCCAGAGCATCTGTATGGGCACCGGTTGATGATTGACCACGTTTGTAGTTTCCTGGCGATATTTGTGTATATGTGTACTCTCGGTGTACAACATCCGTATAGCAGCACAGATATGTTAAAGAAAATTGCATTGTTGCTCCAAATATTGAACATCACCCCAAACAAGGACTTACGTTTCTATTGTCAATTTAAGTTTCGCCATTAGCCGCAATGTACTGGAATTCCTCTACTCCAGTATCCGATTTTACTGAAAATTGACTTGTCGGGAAACATTTTAAAATAATTAAACTGCGAGTATACGGTGTTTCGCAGTGTCTTCGTATTAATCTTAGCTACGGGAATATTCAAGTAAAATTTTGATATTAATTGAAAACGGGTTTAGTACCCCAGTTAGAATGAGAATGAACCAAATTCATACCGTTCACGTTCAACGTGACAGGGGTGATTACGTATTTTGCGCAAATACTGTGGCACACATAGTAACAAGAACGAATTAACTCAAATGCTGAAGCCTCTTGACCAATTGTAATGTTTAAACATTTCAGATTGCGAACGTTGTGTGTTATGTCCCACTGAACATGACATCAACTCTTTCGAGTGACTGACAAAAAGTGCTTCGCCGTTTGTAACGAGTATTTGCTGCCGAAGCTAGACCCAGATTAACTTCGAAGAATGATTTTTCCTGCTTCCGTTTAAGTATCAGCAAACTTCTTAACTTGACAGTACCAACTCTGTATTCACTCAAGCATCGTTACATGCAAGAAATTGTACCGCATGAACCGGATGATCGCGAAGGAACGCGTGACCTTACATATAATTATTTTATGAAATGTAAATGTAACAACCCTTTGAAATTTGTCGATGTGAATGAATGAATGAATGATCAGAAAAGTACTTTGAACACATACTCGTATATTGAGGAAAACTAATCCTTCTCAAACGATGTTCACAAAGAAATCGTGAAAAAAGCCTCCGCCCTGCTTAGTACGCAGTACGAAACAAACACTATGTCATCACCATTCACAATCTGCTTTGCCACGTCAACACATTCCTATGAACTTTCCAGTAGCCCGCCCCACTTGTTTGACAGCCTGTGGAAAATCTTTCAATCACTTTCTCAACTGAATGAGATATTTATTTACGCTGTTCATCACTTTGCACTCAAGTATCAAAGTCATGCATGTCAACAACTGGCTAAATTCCCTTCCCATTACACCAACCCATATAAATAGGTTCCGTGTTCAACGATGATGATTATTAATTCACGTCGAAACTTTTTTTTTCCTCGGAATCGATGCGCATATGTCGGAGGAAATAATGCAAAACTATCGCAGTCATTACCCTAATGACCAACATTCAAGTGTCATGTTGAATGGCAACGACGACAACCGCGCACTTAATTAAAGCCTCCACTACGTGAGATGGGTCCACAATCTGACTAAGTTTGGTAGACAACTCGATTTTCTCTTGATTTTCTTGTTCGTATGAAAATGTAAAAAAAGTACGTACTATTTTTGTTGTTTTTTTTTTAGAAAAAGGAAAGAACAGCCGCAGATAACGTTTGGGTGAATGCCAACTAAAATTACGGCCGCAGTCGGTGACCCGCCACGGTTTGCAAGCAGTTTTAGTGACAGGGGTAGAATGTCGCTACCCAGCCATGGGTTTTGACATTTTATGTCATAATCTTTACATCGACATGATTTGGTATCACAGACATAGGCGTCTCCTCATTCCTAAAAAAATTAGTTGACATGCGATTTTTTTGATTATTTTTTATATTTATTGCTGGTGGATCTTTTTAATAAGTTGTTGACGTTGATTGGATACGGGTGGTTAATGCTTCTATCATCTATATACTGTCTATTTTATTCTCTCTCATTGTATACGTTTTCGTCATAAGTACATAGATTTTTTTTTAAATATTAGGTCACTGGCTTTTAGTTAACCGACTTTTTTCCGCAATGAATTCGTAAACGTCATAACTTTGAATAGACATGTTTTTTAACTAAATTACTGGTCAGGAAAAGATTTCGTTTTGATCAATAGAGGGTTTTGTTTGAATCAGAACAACATTAACATACATACGTAAAAACAAAAAGCATTGCATGAATGTTGGTCTCTTTGACAGATTTAGCAAATTCCCTTGTACATGTCAGTGAATGTATGCATCTGACAAGAGGTTCTTAGCGAAGGATACGAATTAAGCTACAGAATTCTCGAGGCATAGATGACACTGACGGCATCGGTCGAACATAGCGAGTTGTCGATGAGTCGCTGCTGCTTAATGGATCTGGTAAAATATGGGGGCAAAATAAAGTTACTGCTGTCTTCAAGAAAGAACACGCAGCATAGACGTCTTAAACAGGGCGCCAATGGAGAGCTCTAACTTCGACGTAGTCAGGGACTTAGTCTACGTTAGACCGCGATCAATTTTATCAATAACAACATACCAGACCATACCCAGGAAGACTCTGGAAAACCATTGTTTCTTTGGCCATATGATGCAATTGTGTAATAAACTAAACTACAGGACTTTGGTTGCTTGCCCCTCTACGGGCTGTAGCGCCACCCATATTATATTATAATACTATATTATTATTACAAGACGTTGATCATCTAACGCAGAGGCATGGACACATCGACATTGGATAAAGAAGTCCTTGGTCTCATCGAGAGAGTAGTTCTGTGCGCGATATTTTGTTTTGACGGCATATGGAGAAGAAGCTATACTGGCAACATGCTAGTCACAAGTGAAAAAAAGCTATATCAGGATAATAGTAATTATATCGCGTTCCATGGGGCATCTAGTGTTGATAACTTGGTCATCATTGATTGTACACAGATGATAGGGCCAGGAACCTGGATTTATTTTCTCATCCAAGAACAAAATACGGCCAAACGCTTGTAATAAGAAAATGGCGATTATATAAAGTATAAAGAAGAATTCTTTTTCTATATAAACATAAATAGTAAATTGTCTGCCTCGACAAATAAAAAATGAGTATACAGAGAATACACAAAGACAACAATTTACTCAACCAAACAAAAGGTTCACCATTAACCATTTGATGTCTTAACTGAACCCAGTGCATAACAACATTTGTTACCCCGCTGCCAGGTGCTGATTACAACCAAACTGAACGATGCAAACTATAAATGCCGCAAATGTCTGATGTTATCTCATCCGAACGTTTTTCTGCTTCGTAAAATAAATATTGAACGTTGTTAAGACATAGCCATAGAAATCGAGAAGACCAAAACAAAACAAAAATATGCTAATTGGACTACACAAAATGTCCCACGACTAGCCATCACTATAGCCCGCAGGCCTAGAAGCTGGACCGCTTAGGTTTATGTATTCCTCCACAAACAGTGCCATTGCTTCCGATTTAGACGTTGCACCTCAAGTTTTACGATCGGTCCGCATTTTACGAACATTGTTTACGACTAAATAACCATAAAAAGAAAGCAAGCACACAGTCCTATAAGAATATTACACCAATTGGATTAAAATGCCATTTCACTTGCACATTGTCAAGTCAAAACATTGTCGGTCAATTTGATCCGACAGCGACGCCAGGGTTAACGAACTTGATTTACGCATCATTTAGAAGGCAATTAGCTGTCGGTCTGAAATGCAATTTCAACGAAATCAATTTGATTTGTTAACTTCAACCGCTGTCTAGTGTCTGGGCACTGCACACGCACTGTAGAGGTCAGTCGGCAATAATAATAATCATGGTGAGCCGCGGCGGAGAGCTTGCTCGAAGTTCAAGATGTTTATGGTTACTTGCTGTTCATGTTTATTTACACTCAATCGACCCCATATGATGTCTCGCAAGCGAATAGCGCGGCCACCCTCAATTTAGTTTGGCGTATATCTTTCAATCAAGCGATCAAATAATTAGGTATCCTTGGGGCGAGATCTATTTTCGGGCGTATCTATTTTTTTTTAGTTTTTGAAGCGAAGAGAATCGATACACTTCGATCATTGATCCCACTTGTGCACTTGTGTGTGTAAATGTTTTTGTTTTTCAATACTTCAAGAGATTTGAAGTGCTGGTTATGAAACAACAACTGTAGAGTAAGAATGGGCGGTACAGATGTCAATGGAACTACAGATCAACAGGTGTGTGGTATTTCTGATATTTTCTAATTTTATTTTTAGCCTCTTCTTGTAAGTCTACTCAGAGTGCATACGTAAGTACTTTGTTTAAAGGGAATCGTTTATATTTAGTGCTTTTCGTAAAGTCACGTAATAAGGGCGAACTTGCGTCCTTTTAATACATAATGTGTGTGGGAAAAAGCAGCAAGCAAGCAGCGGCCATTCAATAGTAAAGATTTACTCAAACCATAAGCACTAGTCACCTGCCTTCATTATATTTATATATATGACAATGGATCCTAAGATTGATTGGAAGAATCATACTTGAAACCTAATGCAATATAAGAATAGAGTAGTAAGACAGGCTAAAAAAAAGTCTAAATCTGAATTAAAATTTCGGTTATCGTAGTGAGTCGATTCTAGTTAGACCCATATGTGGTATGCGCACTATTAAGCAAAAACAAGAGTAATATTAATTTTCTTCCAATCACAGAATTCATAACAAGAGACCTGGTCGCACTATTTCTGGAAGTCCCTACAGAAAGGGGAACACAAACCATTGTGTGCCCCTCGGCGTATTACGATATTCCACCGAAGGACATCCAGGACCTTTTCACCTACTGTCGTAGAAGCAACCTACACTACATATTTGGTTGCGATGCAAATGCGCATCATGAGGTATGGAGAAGTAGTGTAACCAACAGAAGAGGTGAGTGTGTTTTAGAATATCTTACGAGTAGTGAAGTAGATATACTTATTAAAGATATATCGATAGGTACTAGACCTTACACTCGCAAGTCCATTTATTTCTAATTCAATTGTCAGATGAACACATCAGGTTTGACATACCTGGCCAACTTTCACATGCTGCCACCAGACAAGACAGATTGGGATCTTTTTTGAGAACTTGTCTTATTGAGTCCATCGAAGACTTAGACGAAGCGGCTTTTCAGCCAATAACGTATTGCTTGATTCCTATTAGGACAGCTGTGTCCCCAAAGCCACCATCAATAAACGCAAGGTGACTGGTGGAACGGCAACTGAAAACGAAGAGGTGGGACGAATATGGGTCCGCACTCACAGAATACAACTCGGAGTTACGTGGAGGAAATGCTGCGAAATCTCAGCAAAGTCATGCCGGTAGCGGCACGAATTCACAAAGCACTCGTAAATGATCCTACAAAAAGTGCAGGATTGTTAAAGAAACAAGACGGAACCTACACGACGGACCGAGAAGGCACACTTAGAACGTTGCTTCAGATACACTTTCCCGGTTCGTCTTTTAACACATCCAATGTGCACTCTAACTCAATAGACCATAGGGTCAACTCAACAAAAGGGTTAACAGTCTATATGGGAAAAATTTTCAGTAAAGGCAAGGACACGATCTATTTTTATGTCATCAAACTGCAGCTTGAGTATAATTATAAACCAGGTAACCTAAAAGATGACCTCGGCATACTCAACTCGATCCCCAATAGACATTTGTACAATACTGGATATAATGGTCAGGCAACACTGTTTCGGAAGGCTTTAGGCACAAGACCCTAGAAGTCTGGTATGGTACACAGACGGATCAAAGATGGAATCCAGAGTGCAAGCAGGAGTCTTTGGACCCAACCCATGAATTTCCGTACGAATGGGGTCGTATCCTACAGTGTTTCAAGTGGAAATCCACGCCATCGAGATCTGCGCCAAACAAAACCTCCACAAAGGCATTAAGGGCGCTAATATACTGATATTCTCAGACAGTAAAGCAGCACTAAAGGGAATCTCGTCTAACCTTTTGGACTCCAAAACAGTCAAATGTTGCTTTGACACTCTACAATCCCTTGCCAGACAGAACAAAGTGAAACTTGGCTGGGTCTCTGGACACAGGGGGAATGCAGGCAACAAATCCGCATATGAGCTCGCGAGGACTGACTTGGAATCTGCATTCATCGGTCTTGAACCGTACTATAATGTCAATTGGACAGCAGTCACAAATCTGAATAACGTATGGGAAAACAAACTTCGCCTAGACCAGTGGACACATGGTCATGGTCTTAAGCAATCCAAACGTTTAATCAGACCTTATTCATGAACTACCATCTTAACAATTTAAACCTGTGTCAAGACAAGGTCTCTCGGCTCTGCCTCGAAGAGAATGAAACTTCTGAGCACATTTTGTGCGAATGTACGGCTCTAATATGGTAACGTATCTTCCATGAGGAGATACTCACATCAGTGGGTTTAAAAAACTAGATAACTCTCAGATACCCTCAGATACAATAGATCTATCCTGGTTACGGTGTTGTCGCCTTCACGGCATGGGCTGTATAAGAGAAAAAACAAAGGCAAAAACATGCAGTTAGAATCATCTGTAGAAAAGATCGCCGTACAACCCATAGTTATGTTCTTTTAGAACTCTGGATGAATTCTTCCTTTAATGCACGTTCATTGTTTCAAAGTATTAAAAATAAAAAAATACGTACACTATGTTGTTTATCTTCATTAATATTATAACGTATAACACTTTTCAACATTTAGTTCTTGATTCATTAATTACTGCCTGAATGGATAAGATGTAAAAATAGTTCGTTTGATCAAAATTAAAAAGTGACTTCTCTCTATTAATCAGACGACCATTGAACATTGTTCGACTTCATTAAATCTTACATCTTAGATAACAATCATTAAAAATAGCTTAACTGAGTTATGGAAACTAACAAAGAATTAAAAAGAATTAAAATAAATTATTAAAATGTAAACCTTAATTCTGACAAAACAATTAAGGGTTTCTTGTGACTAAGCGTATTTACTTAAACAAAATAATATTTATAAACAAAAAAATTATACATAACATTCTGAATGACATTCGTGATACTATTAGTGAAATATCGTTCGAGTAACATTTCCATATTTAGCTGATATCGACATTCGTCTTTCCCCGAATTCAATAGAAAAATCTGTATCGCAATTTTTTTTTTGCTATGGCCTATACGTTGTACAAAAATAAAGCAGTCAACCTTTCCGCCTAACACCCTGTAAATGACTGATTCTTCTATAGATTTCTGTTTAGGAATGCTCATCCCATTTCCATTGAACGTAAATACAAAAAATTATTAGTTAATGATCCATGAAACGTTTTGCTTTTTTTTTACTTTAGAAATTGTGTTTAAATAGTTCTGTTCTTCCATTCTTTTCAATTCGTATCAGAACTACCTACCTTTATTATGTTCTCTTTCCCCAGGGATTGTAATCATCAGCTGCATTCAAATCTGAAAGAAAAAAAAATATCATCCAATCATAAAAATATTCCACTCCGAAAGGTATCCAATAAATAGTTTGAATCTGTTTTCACTTTCCTCCGAAATTATGCGAAATTATGTATACAATGACTCCACGTGCTCCATCGGAGAGAGCAAAGTAATCTGAATAATACAACATATGTATATCCATCGGATCGATATGAAATTTTTCACTTTTCAAAGTTCATATGCACGTCCAACGAACATGACCCTTATTCGCCCACGTATTGATTATATATTGCGATTAATCAGAAAGGCTAACCCCACACACTGAACCCTCTCTTTCCTCACAACTATTCATAAACCTTGTTTCGTCAACGAAAATGAATTTAATACATACTTTCGCATCTCGAGGTGTGAGTATGAATCTAAAAATATAACCATCGGATTTTGAATAAGCATTCGATTTGGCATAATCGTGTGAGGAGTTCATACAAATCCTTAATCGGGTTCCCGTCCCACTCTAAAACTTGACTGTGGTAGTCCTGTTGTGTTCCAGTACCAAGGTCGTGTTAATGCGATTCAATCATAATCACCATCGCTTACTTTTGCCTTCCATCAGGCAGTTGTCTGTGGGGAGAGAATAAACCTCGGGTTCCATTGACTGCTGGGTTGGATATGCTTTTAATGGAATGGCAGTAGATACCCACAGCAGGATAAAGTGATCCCCTCCCTTGAAGCCGAGCGACTGTTAAGGTTCCGGTTTACGTTGTCAATGTTAGACTTATCGAGGATTTATAAATCAACTCACCCACACATACACTGTCAAGCACTCGCATCTTGCGGCTCATAGAGAGCAACACTCAGGGCCTCAATGAGTTTTGTTTTTGTTTTGAATGAATACACACACTTGTGGTGAATAGGATTCAGGAAATCGCAGTCGAGACAAAGTGTCCTACGTTCGTTCAACTTTGTTGGAAGGACAGAAAGGCGTACAAATAAAAATATTCACATGTGTGATTGTATAAGTGCATAGAAAGAGAAAGACAAAAGTTTGATCCTTGGGCCATAAAACAACCAACTGACTTGTCACATTACTTATGCATTATGCTGTAGAATATGGCGATATTGTTAAGTAAACTGGTGAGATGGAGTGAAGTGATTTAAAAGAAACGACATTATTAGTAATGTCCATGATTTAGGCCCACACAGCTGCTGTGAAAGGATGAGATTACGTGGTGCTTTGCATGCATAATGCCCGCACATGTGTCGTCCCATCGAATTCTGATACAAATCTATTCAAATAGTCAATGTGTCGATTTTAGTATTCAGCTTGAAATTAAACTAAAGACGAGGACCACGAATTTCTGAAATTTACTGAATCATAGTGGTAGCTATTCTTGGCAAAATATCAGTGAATGTAGAACACGTCGGATGACACATAAGCGTATAACCGGCTTCGGAGTGGAATTCTAATTTAATTATACGTTCGACACAGACATGATAATCAAAATAGTTGACATTCAAAATTTCTTCGAAAACAAATCACTTTCCATAAGGAAGATAATTTGTATCTGCTAAATCATGACTCATTTTGTAATTGTTAAAGGAACCATTGTGGTATATGAATGAAAATTAGTACGTTCGAGTGATTGCTTAACTTCTTCTGAGAGGCAATGCCATTTCTCTTGTTTAAATATTCAATATCTTACGGAACGGCAATAGTTCCATAATTACTCACTGACCTATTCTACGGCCAAAGTTTCGAATATGGCGTAACGGAAACATTGGGATGTGTAAGTTAGAATAAGCTAGACGAGCTAGACTGTAACCGAGCCGTACTATTTCGGTAAATTATGTCCGGCATTAGTTGTCAATCTTGTTGATAATTTACTTATGGCAGTGCTTTGCAAAATATAAGCTTTAGAGGAAAGCTACGTTGGCAAATTGACATCGATTAGCACTTGGACTCAAACATCGCGTGATCCGTTGTACCGCCAGTCTGGATTAATGTGACGTTGATGAAACAATCACTGGCAGGAAACCATTCAAAGCTTACGATGAAGAAGAATGTCGTCCTCGTCTATACACCTTCAGTACAAGTAAATCTTCAGAGCCTCATTACTCTTGCATGCTCATCAACAGGCAATGTAATGTCCTTTAATGACATCAAGTAAATTACTAAAAGGTTTATTTAGGAATATATATAATAACAGTTCTTGAGAGCATTTCACTTTCTGTTTAGGCCAAATCGTTTCGCCAAAATCGTATCACGTTATTCCAATTTATGTGCAGAGAAGAATTATCCCCATGTAAGTAGTGCACTTAGACCACACTAGGTCCATTGTGTCGCTGCGTGGATGGCATGAAAATCATCAATCTAACTTGGAGTTTGATACTGTGTATGCTAATCTTAAAAATGGAAGGCAGATAAACTATGTTGATATAGTTTGTGGGGGTTAATTAAGTAGCCCGAAGTGAGTTTCTAAAAGTCTACCAAGGAAGACGGCAGTCGGTCTTTGTAAATTCTAGGAGATCATCGTAGCACCAAGTCCCCCATATATGCTTAAGATGTTCGAATTCGGGACATGGTAGGTATACCGTTTTAGTACCGTTTTAATGCCACAGCTCTGGTACCTTATATGAAAAGTGTATTATTGAGATATCTTTAAATCCTATCTGAGGTATTTAAGAAGGACATTAGTTCTTTAAAACCGTTTGTGCAATATCTTCAAGTAAGATGAAGCGTTCGTTCGCTGTCTGACTCTAGCAAGAGCCGGGCAAGTGCAAATGAAGTGTGTTAAGGTCGCCCTCTCAGCTACACAGTTCCAACTGTGGCAAAGTGTGTGATACCTAGTTTTACGGTATGATCCTAGCGACATCATGTCGAGTTAGACGAATGTGATATTTTGTTTTGGATCGGTTGTACTCAGGCTATATTTTTTGATATAGCACTGATTTATCAATCTGGCCTTCTAATGACGATAGCTCAGCCCGTCATTCCTCTAAAAGCTTAGAGTATGTAGTGAAGGAGGCAATAGCTTTGGTGGCTACTTGGCTATGAATACATATGGCAAGATATTTGGGTGTATTCGCGACATGCGTCCAGGATTGCAAATGGATCTGCTTGGAACACACTGGAATTGTCCGGCAGTCAACAGGCTTTTGAAATTCATTTCAGGAATTCTGTGATAACAGAATATTTTTCACTGACTCTTGTTTGACTTAACAACTGATGTCTCCTTGGTCTAAATAGCCTCCGCAACGAATCGATCCCTATTTAGCAAATCGAATTATAAATAAATACCGCTGTTAAAACATTTGGAGATATTTTTATCTGAACATGCTGTTTACTATCCTATACGTCACTATATACGTTTGCATACGCCCTTTTTCGGAAAACGGAGGAAATTTTCTGACCGAATAATACACGGATCTCAAACTCATGTTGTTAATTATCGGGAGGCAGTCGTATTTTATACTCGTCCAGACTTTAGTACTTCTCAACCTGATATTATAAGCACGTAGTAGGAAACTTTGTTTGCCGCGAACTTTCTTTCCCACAAGAACAGTGTGAGATAAAAGTTTATCTGCACATTTTTTCATAAACGAATTCTTCCTTTTCGGCCTTCAGTTTACGCATGTGAAAGCTTAGACTGAATTAATTCCTTTCCGAATTACGATACCTAATAATAATATCCACGGTGACCTGTGTCTTCGAATATTTGACAGCCGACGCGGAGAAATTGTACAAAAAAACTTTTTCTGATTCGCATTTTGGCAAAACCGGCATTGACCGACGAATTTGGAAATTCGATATTATTTTGGTCGGTTTTATTGCATGACATTGACTGCGTCTGTCAAGAGTACGTCGTCGTACACATTAAAACTACATTATTGTTTGTATACGTACATAAGTATATAGTTCCTTCCAGTATTGCAACATATAAGGGGAACAGTCGCGAGTTCTTCGAAAAATTCATATCAACATTCCATAGATAAGAATTATCTACACATAAAATGTTATTTATTGGCAAGAAATCAAGTAAATAATCCACTTCTTTTTAAGTCAAGTATTCAGTGAAAAGTTTCATACAAGAAATCTTCTTCTACAGCTAAAAAGTTTCTATGTGGTCCAAGTACCTCAGAGGACATCTATTATGGAACATATTTGTTTAATTCTATAAAAAACCCTATGCCTTTATCTGGCGAATGCTAAACAAATCTAAGATAAAAGGAGTGTGGCAAAATTTACACACTTCTTAATTTGATTAAGATAACAGATCTTACGATTAGATAAGTTTGAATCATCCGCCTGGAATTCCTCTGAACTTATCTAGTTGTTTTAATGGAATTTCATTTCTTTTTTTCGTAAACTTTCATTGAGGAAACAATTAATGACTTAAGAGAGGCCAATTACATGTACACCATCAGAAAGACAATTCGAAAATGTGAAGACGAAATGAGTCAATGAGCACTAATTAGTCGGAACGAAACAAATATTTAAACCACACTTGATGACTATGGAATATTATTTAATACAATCCTGCTTAAAGACTATTTTTTCGAATTTAATTACAACGCTGTATGTAGAGTGGGTCACTCTATAGTTGGATACATATGGTTTCACGAGTCTACTCTCTTTTAAGAGAATAAAAATTAATATTACAGTAGGTGTCGTTACAAAACACTGTCGCATGGGAATAAGCACCAGGACACTTTGACTTCTGCAACAGTGTTTGGCCAACGATAAGGATATTCTGTACTTTCTCTTGCTACAGTCACTCCAACATACTTCTTAAATAATAATCTCTGTGGTACAGATACGAATACAGACTTGACTGTATATAAAATTGCAATTAGTTCTCATTACTGTTCCAGAAATATGAGTTACTCAATCCGCATCGTGTCACAATATGCATATTCTGTAGCCACCCACTAAAATATACCCTATCTCGTAAAGTTTGTATAAAACTTCGAAAATCGCATGTAGAAGAAATAATTAAAAACTGCCAAAATATCAAAAGTGAAAAACTGTATTTTAAATTAAAGATTGACGATACTTCACCTTATCTTTTTCCAAAAAGAATACTAATACTTCGCCAAGTAAAATGTTGAAGGAAAATACTGTGCCAGTAATACATAGCTAAATGTTTCTTTGAAACTATCGCAACAGAAAAACATATCATTTATACAGATGCTTCCACTACAAAATGGATCAAGGAATTTTGTATGCATGTAGGACACAGTTACAACAATATCCTTACGAACTAATTAACAAAATCTTATCAAAGTACACAAGAAACGATGGACAAAACTGCTATTTGCTGTGATTCGCTGATTGCGCTCGTTCTATCTATATATATATACGTATTCTTGAGAAAAATAACAACGTCAAGACATCTAGACAAATTTCCAAGAATCCACACATTATGGACCCCAGTCTACGTATGTGTAACAGGAAACGAAAATGCTTATGGTACACATGACTTACACATATCAGTATAGAAGACCATATCAAATTATATTCAAAGAAGGGCAGACTTGCGTTGTACTAACTCCAATTCCTTTGCGCGCATCATAAAAAAATCAACACACAAATCCATAAGATTGGGTCATGCATATGCCATACTCCACAAAGCACATGGACACATGGACTACAAAAAGGATGTCCCACTATTGTACATCCGCCACTAAATTACAACCATGGAGGATGTACCACAAAACTGTATAATAACAAGACAGCACTTCGCAACAATCAATTGGGAAGCCTCCTTGCAAAGGCTTTTAGACACAACTTAAGATCCAGAGAATTTCCTACTTTTTCCTCTATTAAACAAACAGAAACCAGTCAGGTTTTATTTAATATAATATAACAGGGCCAGGACAACAACTTCGCGTTGTAAAGTTTTATGCCTACTCCGAGCGGCTTAGTCTAAGAAGCTTCTTCTAGCAGTTATAATCTTTGACCACTGTCAGTGATTTGAAAGAGGTGTGGCCGTTAAAATTTTTTGTCGTAGCCAGAAGTGAACCTAGACACCAAGGTTCAAGTTCGTCGGAGTCGAAGCACATACCCACTGCGCCACCCACCAAGTTCAACTGAAATTAACCCAAATAAAATTGATAACGACCATACTATATGACCCGATGTTAAGTATTAACGCACATAGGATTATTCATTAAAATGGGATAAATATACTAGCCTATGTTCTGAATTAGGAACTTTTTGAAAGAAAACAACAACATACAGGTACACGAATGTAGACAGAAATATAGTACTGCTACTACATAAATAAGAGGGAGTACTGCAAGAACTAATGACGGTTGTCAAGTACCTTTGCGCAATAACTCCGGTCAACACCTGCCATTTTGTTCGCCATCCTTTAACTGGTATCAAGTGTAATACATGAGGGTTCAGACTCATGTCTGTCTTCTTGGGGTGGACTTGATATAACCATATTCGTCCTTAAACGTACTCTCAATCTTCTTATCTAAATCCATTCATCCTGCACATGTGTCCAATTTTGCCAATTTTCTCCCGAGCTCTGCCTATTAAAATTCTGTATTAATTCATTCAATCCTTTTTCAGCGACAAAAAAACTCGAACTTCAGCAGACAGTGAAGACCAGAGCGCTTTTTACTAAAAGAAAACGCTAATACATTTTCTTTTAGTGACTTTTATGACTTCTGCGCTGTTCAGACTGATTTATGGCTCCTCCCGCGACGGATCCGCTTAATCATATTAAAATGGATTAATCGAGCTTCCCAACTGTGCGCCAGGTATAAATAACAAGTGTCGTTATGTTAAATGCCGCTTTGTATTTATTACCAATAAACCGGCTATTAAATATGCCGGAATATGAAAATGGAACGTGTAGACTTTTCCTTCTCAAAAGCAAATAATAACAAAACAGCAAAGAGAAAAATATTATATATTTAATAACAGCTACCGCCACAAGGTGTGTTCAATCCTTAAGTTCACGATCTGCTGACATTAACTGATGATATGCCATGCGAAACCGGCCGACGCGACAAGGCACGAGAGTAGTATAATTTTGACGATGACGATGTCTGAATAAAATTAAACAAGAAGATACGAGACACAATACGAATTGAAACACATTTCATGAAGCACAGTGTTTGATTCATAGTCATCTCTGGGCAAGCAAATAATTTTATAAATTGAATTTCCCATGGCAAGCGATTAGTCAGTGGTGTGAGGTTTATTAGTTTCGTGTAAAATATTTCTCTGGCCTGGGAATATTGAAATGTTACAGACAATTCAGTCTGAAGAAATAACGTGTGGATTAATTTGAACTTAACCGATGTGACAGACACGGATGAATGTGCGCTCTTAGTCTTTTCGGTTTTCCGAATCGGAAAAAAATATTAATGTTTTTTTAATTTTAGTCAGAAAGTCAACATAAATATCAGTCAATAAAATAAATCACTTTCGGTGAAGACGAGAGCTATTAGCGCTATCAAGCGCTTTTGAGTTTTGTTTTGATAATATTTGCTTTCGAAGGGAATTTGTCTTTTATTTTTCGCAATATACAAATCGAAAGCAAGTATGAGATATATGAGCTTTGTGGGTGGGTCAAGGAATCATTTAAGGCGAATGGAAGGTGAGGCGATATTTTATTTCAGTAAGAGTTTGTGTTTAAGTGCTTGTCATACCAACTTTTGTATGATTCGCTGTTGACTATTTTATTTTGCCATTCATGGATGAACAATTCCTTTATGATGACTGTCACTTCAAGCTTAAAGAGTTCTTAGATCACTCGATTACTATTTATTCCTATGATGTTGTTTGCGGTTCTATGTTAGGTTTGTTCTACCATGTCACAGATTTTAACATCTCATGCATATTCTAGACAACTGAACAAATATCTACCTAGCGTTGAGTTTAAATGCTAAACTAACTAAGAAATCACGATCTTAGAGTGAGCGACCTGCCCTTTAAGTGCCTGCGAAATCAGCCGGACATGACAGAAGTTTTCCGATTGGTGTGATTGATTTCATAATTTTAACTGTTTATACATAGTATCACTTTATGGAAATGAGATTTGCCATAGTCTCGCTAGAACTCAAGACCGGCTTGACCGATTAGAATAGTACTTTTTTTTACTTGTTTGCTCTATTGCAGGGGTGGTTTAAAAGGAAAAATTATAGGAAATAATATAATTATCATATCGAAATATTTCCCCTCGAATCCGATTGATTTGTAGCATGGTTTTCATCTGGAATAGCTGTAACAATGTTAGAAGGCGGACCAACTACACATTATGCTTTAAAATTGTCACTGAACGTGCAAATCATAGCCAGAATTGAATGTCAATGAATTGAAGTTAGTTTTAGTATTCATTATTGTTAATCAAAAGCTAGAAAGGAAATTGAAATCAGTCAACCCTGTCTGAGTTTTAGCGAGTCTAATGAACATCAATTGATTTTTATTTATAAATATATAGATATCGTGATGCCAAGATCACCGGGTTTGATAGTATTGTAATACAACGAACGAGGTATACCTGGGTCTAGCTTCTACAGCACCCACCACTGTGTGAGTGCTATTTGTTCTATCCCTAGTCGATGGGGCCTGTCGACTCCCCCGAACCGCGAAGTTTTTTTTCTTAGGAATGCTCTTTGAGCATTGTCAGTGACTCGAGAGAAGTGGAGTCGTGAGTTATGAAAGTTGGTAAATTCTTTTGAACCTGGAACACACGGCGTAGGAGTCGATGAACCAACCATCTACACCAGGCGGCCACGAAATATTTTACGTCCTTGAAAACACCCCCTAAGTCTACACAAAATAAATCAATATTTCAAATCAATATAAATTAAATAGTCTGTGCATCATGTCAGATCCAACTGGCACCACTCTTAACCAACAACGTGAGTGTAAAATACCAGCAAATGCCTGGACATCTAACCCACTAGCCTACAATCCATTTTCCCCAGTCATACATATGGGTTATGGTTATTGTTTAGCATTAACACAACCCTCAAATCTATTAATATGCCATTGCCAAGAGCAGACTAACCGCAAGAAAATAATATGATTTCCTCAGTCACACACAACTGCAATGGTAAATGGAAATGCAGACCGACTTCACAACCAGTGGCACACATTTAATCGCATTACGCGGTTACAATGTCGTGCAGTATTGATTGTTTGTAATTACCTAATGGCTTCACTGTTTCCGTTTCGAGGTGTAAATAAATGCACACCGCACGCTATTGAGTTACCTTCGGCTGTTGGCTTAGTCCAACCGTCCAAATAAGGGTTTTCCCTAAATGTTTTACTGTGGAAGTTGTGGGCGAAAATAACCAACGTCGTGGCTTTAATTCACTGGATTAGGATCACAATTACGCATCAAAGGAACGGTGAGCAATAAGGGAGCAATACTGAGGGAGTGGTTATGTGTGTCTGTTAGTACAAATATATACAAAAAAATAAAATGGACATCTCTAACATTTGCCATGGTTATTTGCGCACATTTAATGCCATTAACTGTTTTGATGGCCTTATGTTTATAGAACAAATCTTTTGATTGTTTTAATGCTCGTACCTATTGTCAAATAACAATTTGCAATAACGTATTATGTAGCAGTCATTGATTTCGAGTTTTTAATCGATTGAATAGGTAATTTTAAGCACGATAATTTTTAAACACATTTTGTGGCGAAGAAAATGGTGCAACTCTCTAATCACCTGTGTGACCAATCGGATAATATGGCCCAAGTTTAATGCTGCAAAAACCGACAATCGCCGGAAACGGATGGTAGTTGGGGCGCTAACTGGACATAATCATCTGTAATGCCACGAAAACAAAATGGGACAAAGGGGCAGAGGCTTTAGTGGTGAAGAAGAAAAGGAGGGTACTCCTTACCTTTGCCATTTGCTCAGTTCTCTGCCATACACAGAACACTGTGAGAACACCTCATCCAGGATGTTAATGACTTCAACTTATTTAAAGTAAATTCACGGTGGCTCCCTAGGTCAGTGAGAGTTCATAGTGCATCAACACAAAGGGTCGTCCCGAAGCAGAAAAAAAAATAGCGCTCAGTTGAAAGTCTGATTCAGAAGCAAGTATCCATTATCCACCGTCAACAAGGATCTTACAACCACCTGCAAAACAGCACTCGACTTTCACAGCCGTAACCATAACTTCTACCTCAACCTTTCGCCACACATCATTATCGATGTATTCTGAATCATTTAAATTCTGTAAGAAACACCACGAGCATTTACCGAGACCCATGCATGTATTAGACTCAAACACCCTTCGCCCGCTGAAACCGTCGTGTTCATGTCTTACATGAATTAACCGTCTACACATAGTATATTTAAATTGATGTATGTATAAAGATTCTAGGCTTCGAGAGAAAATAAACCCACTTTATTATCACACTCGGCCAAAGACGCACAGCTGACGCTGCAGTAAGTTCCGCGAGCATGCGAAAGAATGTCGTCGCAGAAGTACTCGCATGTTACTAGCAAAACTCGATGCTATTATGATAACCTTCGGTTTCTCTCTGGAGAAATGCCGATTGTGTACTTCTTTAAATTACATTTTTGTTGCAAGTCACGCAGTAATTCCCATGTCATCGTCAAACATTTTTGCACGTCAACACACACACACACTTCAGGAGACATCTTCAACTTGAATGCCAGTCAAATAATTTAATCCACGATCTAAGAACATAACAAACTTTCCAAAATGCCAGTACACCCTACATTGTTTTTGACATGTCCAACGATTGCGTGTGTCCGCACAGTGATTTTCCCTGCCAGACATTAGTACAAACGATTAGCAAGCTGCTGCTTTGGCAAGAAAACAAATAATTTATTTATTTCAGATGGAACAGCAATCACTGTGACCAGCGGCAGTCTTGTTGTTGTCATTTTAATTTTGATTCTGACGCTTTGTGCGGCCACTTCGAGGGCGGCGAGCGGGTAGAAAGCAATAATGATGTCACCAAGTTATTTTAATTTTGAAACAAAAATATTCTGCTTTATTGCTCGGTGTCAAGGTGTTTGAAAGCGTTGTCATCTTGGTATTTTCAATCGTTTAGTATTCTTTTGTTTCGAATTTCTGTTCGTGTTTATGAAATTTTATTGAAAATCAAGCTGCACTAGGGAGAGCTTTAAATTTTGAATTCAAACATTTAACTTGACCCAATGGCATATTGGCTCAACTGTGCGGTCTCCAAGTCTCCTTTTTGTGGATGGACTTTGATTGGCCATTAAAAGGTAAGTGGTTTTGGTTCAAGAGAACGAGCCGGGGGAACAAGTAGATGATGTCACTTATGAATGAGTTGTGCTGACTATGTAGGGGGGCTAGATTTACGCAGAAAACATTTGATATTCAGATAATTTAGTCTTGTGAATCGTGTAGATCGGTGGGATGTGGATAGGATTATTTTTTGTTTTGGCAATCAACGTGAGTGATGAAATTTTATGTCTAAACACTGACTGGTTTAAAGTTGGCAAATGTCTAGGTGCTAAGATGTTGATGATTTCATTTTAGTGATCCAATTAACACCGAATTTGAGACCGCTGACGTCGCCAGAAAAAGTGTGAATGTTAATCAGCGACACTAAAGAAGCGAACACACAACCAAGCTCTTACAATGAAATACGTATATTATTGGAAAGTGGACTTTCTCAAGCACAACTATTTTCCACAAACTAGCTTTATTTGGCTTTTTCGGCAAAAAGTGAATGACTGTAAAATGCAGTCAACCTGACCTGTAGTTAGCCATTTTGTCATTTTGCGCTAGAAATATGGCCCATGAGATAGACGACGTTAACATTGCTTAGTTCGTATTACACATATGTACATAATTCTCTGAGAAGAGAGAATACATGAGCAGATATGTGTAACGCCTCGTTTATGCAACTTCTAAGTTCTAAGTCGGCGTGACCCAGAGAGAGAGCCGTCCCAGGAGAGATGTAAGAATGATATCAAGAGAAGGACATACATAGATGATAAGAAGGATAAATTAGGAGTATGCGTCAGAGCCAGCTACGGCCTACGGTTGAGAGACAGTGCCTTCGGACCTGTCTCCGGTTGTATCGCACACCCGAGTCTGAGTACAAGAAGTTCTATCCCAACGAGGTCCTGTACAATGTGGCAAACTTCAACTGGGTAGATAATTGTATTATTAAGCTGATCAGAAATCATATTGCACGAACTATGACTTCTTCCAACAGTCTGATCTTTGGGGCTTACTACCCCAGTATTATGTACAATGAGAGAGTGCGGCTTTATTTCTCTTGAAGCGTTCCTCTATCTCGCAATTGGCATTCAAAAGGAGGTCCTGTCATCTTCTACGTCGTACGCCGAATACGAACGGGATGTCGATAGCAGTCACGAGGATCTCCTCTGATTCAGTAGAACGATCTCTGCTCTACACAGAAAGAGAGTTTGAGAAAGAACGGCAATTTTACTTTTACCAGCCACCACTGGCTTTTCAAAATAGTTGACCATGGTGGAAAATTAACATAGGCTTAAGATAGTTTTAAAAACAAAATATTAAAAATGCAAAAAAGAAAAAATAATATATTAAATTTACGGCGCATAAACTACATATTTTAGGCATATACATCACAAATACGCCCTGGTGCAGATGTCCGTACTGGAACGGACATAGTTAAAATAGTTTAAGATAGATAAATTAAAAAAAAGTGTTGTGCCAGTTTTTTTCTTGGTCAAATCAAAATAATATACATTGTCAGAACAAAAACAGTCTAAGCCGAAAGGCAGATTCAAATATAGTTCAGAATAGCTTAGAGTAAAAGAGAGTAAAAAAGAAAAAGAAAAACAACAGAGCCTGCAACATTCTACTGCCGATTAAGCACTATATTAATATTGGTGGCGCTACAGCCCGTAGAGGGCCAGGGCCTAGCTTCTTAGCAACCACTCGTGTTGTGCGTGCTATTGTTCTATCACGAGTGGAAGGGACCTAAAGTTTTATGCCGACTCCGAACGGCCAATTTTGAGAAGCTTTTTCTAGACAGTTATACTCTTTGAGCATTGTCAGTGACTCGAAAGAGGTTGGGCCGTGAAAAGTATTTCTTGTCGTACCAGGACATACCCTCAACGCCACGGGCCACCACAAGCACTGTATGTATCTCTAATCTAGTTGAGGCATACATACATCCCGCAATAACCAAGGTACTCTGGCTAGTCCTAATCACCTCTAGGTAGTGTGTGATGACACTATGCACCCGTTCGGCCATGTGAGGCTATGAACGTCACTCTAACCTAACCCAAACTAACGCCGATGCGACCTTCGACAGTTACCGAAATTATATGTAATATGGGGTATGTATAATCCCTGGTCTGCAATATGGAACTCCCTTTGGTCTGTTTTTAGATAACTCAGCAAGCAAAAACTAAATAACGTCTGCTTTAGTCTGTAGGATTGTCTCTCCATGCATTGAGTGACTCTCCCATTTAACGACACTTCTGAGCGACGCCAGATTTTTTCTTCGGCGCTTGGGCCAGATGTACGTTCCAAAAACTGCATTCTTAAAAATAAATTAATTTAGCAAGGCATTATCAACATAGTAATTAAACAACGCAAACAGGTCAGCTACTCAGTCTCCTAAGTATCGCATATAAAATCGTATTTGCCGTACTGTGTGAACGCCTAAAGCCATTCGTCAACAACCTGGTCGGTCCATACCAGTGTGGCTTTAGGCCAGGAAAATCCACCATCGACCAAATATTCACACTGCGGCAGATTTTGGAGAAAACCCAGGAGCAACAAATCGATACCCACCACCTTTTCATCGATTTTAAGGCCGCATCTATAGAGACGAGCTATACAGCGCAATGTCTAGTTTTGGCATCCCTACCATATTCGTCCGTTTGTGTAGGATGACGATGGAGAATGCACGCTGCTCCATCAAGGTCGATAAAGACCTAACCGAAACCTTTGATGTCAAAAAAGGATTCAGACAAGGCGACGCGCTGTCATGCGACTTTTTCAACATCGTTCTTGAAAGAATTGTTTAAAACTCCGTCCAACTACTCGCGCTTTTGTGGGTATTGCAACGGAGGTCGCGAAGATGGGTTTAGCGGTAAACGAGGGTAAGACCAAGTATATGCTGTCAACGAGAAAGGAAGCCACAGCAGACAGATATAACTTTGAGGTAGTCAAAAACTTTGTCTACCTAGGCACCGCTATCAATTTAGAGAATGACACCAGCGCTGAAATCAAACGAAAAATAACTCTTGCCAATCGCTGCTTCTTTGGGCTAAGAAAGCAATTGGTAAACAAACCCCTCTCTCGAACAACCAAGGAACGCTTTACAAGACCTTAATCGTCCCAGTCCTGCTATATGGCGCGGAGGCATGGACTTTGTCAAAAGCTGCTCTTGGTTGCTTCGAGAGGAAAATTCTTCATGTGATTTTCGGACCCGTCTGCATAGATGGTGAGTGGAGATAGAATGACGAACTATACGGGCTGTTTAGCGACATCGACTTAGCCAGAAGAGTGAAGACCCAACGATTGAGATGGCTAGGTCATGTAGAGCGGATGGAAACCAATGCTCCGGCCCGAAAAGTCTTCGAATCCACCCCCGAGGGACGGCGCAGTAGAGGAAGACCGCGACTCAGGTGGCGCACGCAAGTGGAAACGGACCTCAACCAACGAAACTGGAGACAGCTAGCTAAAGATCGAGCTGGCTGGAGACGCTTGTTGGTTGAGGCCCAGGTTCACCTCGGACTGTAGCGCCACCTTAATAATAATAAAAATTTGCTATTCCCTCGAATGATTGCTGCCGGATTATCAGTGTACATTTAGCCATTATCTATAAATACTAGAAAAAACAAACGCATAAAAAGTTACTCGCGGGATATACATGTTGACACGTAATATTTGTATTTGTTATGCAAACTTTATGTCAATGAACATTAGAAGTATTTTTATGTAGGAAGCAAATTCCTGAATTTCAAAGTTCGGAACAATCAATCTGCCATGTGAGAACAACCAGCCATCCCACTTGAATGTCAAGCATAACGTTCGCCACATTCTGACTTTTTTTTTTTCTTGTCCGAACTGTACATGACTCATGGGATTGACAGGTAGAGCATTATTAATATTCTATTCGCTGCTTTCAAAGACAAGATGCTTACCCAATTTACGCGATACGAATATATGATAGTCTCTCAAAAAAATCAAGACACATTTTGATTGAAAGAATTAATTAAGAAAAGTCAGACAAAATGACAAAACGGACCCTAATCACTGTCCGCACGAATTTAAAAAATTGGGAGCAGTCTGTTGGCCTTACATGGAAACAAACATTTTTCAGTGATATGTTATTTATTATTGTTATTATTAAACATCGACATAATGGCTGTTATGTAAAACAAAACGTTTTGACATTTTGATTCAAGGTCAGTTCCTGCTCCATTAGGAGACCTCACCTCCAGAACCTCTTCAGCAGAGCGAAAAGCCAATTGGCACTGACTGGGACTCTTACAAATGCAGTGTTGAGACTCTAGGTTTGCTTACAATTACTATCACTTGTGAAATCGGCGCTGAGTAGAAATCCCGTCTAGTGACAATCCCATTGAACTTAACATGCAGCTCCTTTAAAGTAACGACCACTACACACATGTAGGCTATCTGCTGCTCTTTTCAAGTATGTCCAAATCTAGCTCACGCACCCAGACCCTGGAGGAAGATGAACGTGGTATCTATACCCAATGCAGGGACAACAACAAGCCTATACCAAGGATAAATCTGTAGACACGGCCCTTAACTCACTGGTAGGCATAATAGAAAAATCGCTCAAGTAGATATCGAGGGAGCTTTCAATAACATCAAACGCAATGCAATAACCTCAACATGTTCGTGATCTCGTGATCTATAGTGACTATTCAAAAACACCTCAGTACCAGAACGATAAGCTCTAAACTGGGTGGTACCACGACCCCTAGCTAAGTTAATAGAGGCACGCTGCAGGAATGAGGGACATACTCTCACCTGTGAAACATAGCAGTGTTATCTCTGGAAATGCTGGGTCCAGGGCGATTGCCTATGCCGACTATTAGCTAAAACGCCCTTGGAAAATACATATTCATGAGCAGGGGTGAAAATGGGTTTATCTAATCTAGAAAAACGGACCAAGATAAACTGGTAACATTACCTCCAAGAGCGTGTCCGTAAAGCCTCCACGGCCTTGTACTGCTGCAAGAAGGCATTAGGATACAAGTGTGGGCATGCCCATACTACTCTATGAAGTTGCAATATGGTGGACAGCGCTTGGAAAAAAATATTACCTGTAACCTTCTAACAGTGTGCAACGGACGCCCTCCGTATGTATCAGCGGAGCGTTAAGGATAACCCTCTCCGCTACCTTGAAGATACGCCTGAATCTTCTCTGATTGGCATCCGCAGACTTGTGGCAGGCAGCTTGATGTCACTTCAAATCAAAAAACAACTCTCACATACTCCGTGAGTTTTAGAGAAATTAGTCATGTAGGGATTTTGAATCCAATTTGTAAAGCAATTTTCATATGCAGCATGCAGTCATTAGTTACATCTTCGAAAAAAATGTTCAACAACATACACAGAACCATGGTTCATTAGAAATCGGTTTGTACTCTGTACATAACCGTCCAAATCCAAGTTGGTAGAACTTTGCGTATACTTTGCGTATGATGTATCGGCTATATGCAATATCATCTAATGAGAGCCGGGTGCCCATGGCATTCAGAAGACCTCGTACCGGCCAATTCACAACTGTTAATCGAACATAAATGAAAAGTTTTGAAGATTTAAAGGTAAGCCTATTCCTGGTCTGAAAGGAACCATCTCATATACTGGAAGACATCATCAGATTTATGGGTACAATTACCGGTCAGTCCTTAATACTCGTAGGTAACCGCGTGAGGAGAATACAATGTCTTCTATAAAGGAAGTAAGGAGAAGAGGGGAAGTAACTAGTCTCCACAACTTTGGACAAGCAAGCACATTGTAGTAACTGGAAAAATGATTCTACGTGCACGATTGAGTACACGATTGATTATTATTTAATATATAACCGAAATGCATTACTCACCAAAATAAGTAAGTAAATGCGAAGTGAATGTGAGCTAATCCTTTGCTAAAAGTAAGAATCCCTAGTAATAAAGTGATTAGTGAACTGAAGTACTGGTTTAATGATTTCTTGCACTATCTGGATCGCAGCGATTTTCACGCCAGAGCATACTTCGTAAGGAAATTGTCTGGAAAACCGCTCTTTAAATAAATGGTGCGGAAAATACATATATATTCAACATAAAGACTGTGTTCAATCAAAAAACATTCGCGATAAATACCTTATCGATTATTTTGTCACAATCAGACGTGCGCATATGCATAATAGTTATACTTACATACATGCCAGAGGTGTCCACTACTGCATTCAACGTACCCTTGTAAATACATTGAATGGCTATAAATTCAAACATTGAAGAAACCCCATAAAATCGCTCTTTCCTCCTCTTCGTATGATTATTTTCGAGTTTTAAATGTTTCCAAGTGTAGCCAAGCATTCAACAGCACCAAAAAGGGGCAGCAATGAGCTTAGAAAAGGGTCTATCACAAAAATCGATAACCACTCAAGCGGGTCGACATTGGATTGGATTACTTTGACATGACAATGAACTGTCCTCGTGTTGTATTTTTAAATGGCAGACAAAAACAACATTCGCTGAGTAACCATCTGAAAAAGTAGATAAAATGTGTAGCTTCATGAAATCAATAGAAATCACGGGATTACCTTGATTGGCTTTAGGTTTCCCCTTATGCCAGCACTTATTTAAGGGCTTTCAAAACAAAACTAAGAAGCCAAACCAGTTAAACAGTACCTATTCAGGTGTTACCAGCAGTTTAAGGAAAAGCTAATCTCCAATCAATAACATTTAATTCTGCATTCAGATACGAAATGAATGTAAATTCAACGTAATCTTCGCCAAATCAGATAACAAACCGAGAATAAATTACACCAATTTAAATTATTTGTAACCTTTGTCCGCCTCCTTTTCATCTTTGGTTCGGTTACTGAGTGCGTCCATATAGAATGCATAGTTTATCATAAATATTGGAACCTATTTCTTAGACTCAGATGAATTTAAATCGTTTTGTGACGTCTAGTGTTACCGGAGCTCTGCATTGTTTGAAGTAAGAAACCAGAGTGTATTGATTTCAAATGTAATACAAATGTGTATTTAAGGAGTATATCGACTACGAAAGATACTTTTATCTGCGTATAATGTTTCCTGGTACTGTGGATTGTTGTGTGGAACAGATTATTTGATCGGAAAGCATAAGTTAGAGAACGTAATTGGGTCTCAACTGGAGAGTACCCGATACTGCTGGAAAGCTTTCAAGACACGCACACTCTTACAAAAGTAAGGATATTTAAATCGACCGGCAAGCAGTTTTCATGACCTGTTATGTTCGCTATGACTACCCGATTTTAACAGCGGGTATCACTGAATCAGGAGGTCTGATAAAATGCTCAGGAAACCTGGTTTACTCTGACCAAAATGGAGGTGACGGTTATGTGGTTTTATATTGTATTACTTTGATGAAAATATAATTTCTAATAAGTAAATATGTGGTTTAATGCCGGTCTTGTGGTATCTCAATAATTCATATTTAATTAAATTAATGTCATTAATCCTTCCATATAATTTCCCTCTCAGCCACACCCCACCAAACAACCATGAGCATATCAATACGTGAACAAAATAAATATACAATCATACCTACCACACCGCTTGGAAATTCCTTTCTTATTTTTGCTCTTAATATCGACTGAAATAAAAAGAACCAAGCTTAGATTCTATTTATAGCAAGTCTAATGTACCGGAAGCACACATTCAACTTCCGTCGGTTACTTAATAAACCACACCGCCAAACCAAAGAATTCAAATAAAATAACAAATAGAACGTTTTTAATTCAATGCACATAAAATAATCTCTGATAATCCAAGAGATAAATAAAAGGAACTTTTATATTACGAATTTTTGAATGTTTACATGTCAAACGTGCTTAGACAGTTGAAAAACAAAAACATTTAATTTTTTTTTGTAAATATGTGTAATAAATTATGGTATCTAATCCAGAGAATACACCGCTAGGAAACTCATCTCATCGCACGCTAAAACTCAAACAAAACCGTTTTGTATGATAAGAAAATGAAAAAAAATCGCAAATGGTTTTTACACTCACAAACGCTGAAAGGCTAGAGAGTGATTCACTAAAGAATTCCCAAACTGTGTTATATTGGAGAGCAAAAGTTGCGGTGGGTAGAAATTTCTATCTGACATAAATCTCATGCTGTGTTTAGAATTGACATTTATGTGTTCTGTGAGGTAGTAAATGCCTAAAAAATTGTATTAATTGCTCGGATTCTTCCCCCTAATGAAGTATCGAATTTCTTAACTGTGGTACACACATTCATTTGTTTATCTCTTGTGGTGGGAAAATATGAATAGAACATCACATGTACCTTAGTGGTTTCATTGATTTTACAAATTAATTTGATTTCAGCTAAATTATATTTGACGATGAATCTTTGTCTATCATAAAAAAACCTAGCTGAAAACAAGAGATTGAAGTTGTTGCGGGTTACTGGACATGAACACATGCGGTGTAGGGAATATAAGATGTCCTGGATAGTTATATTAACGCCCTGCGTGACGTCAACGCAGAAATTTGTATGTCAACAGAAAAAAAAAGAAACAGATGAACATTTTTCACACACATAGAAACAAAAAACTGACTTCTTTTTAACATTTTCCCTGCTCATTATAGTTTTGCAACCTTTTACTGCACAATGTTGCATTTTCTTATATAATATCAATTATAAATGAAGTAAATCCATTCATCTTATATCAATTTGCAATTTAATTCCAGCTTTTCATTATTAATTTTTTATTATACGAAATTGAATTGTCATGTAAGCTTAAGCAATACATGTGTCCAGTGTCAAAAACGAACACTGAGTGACGTCAGAAAACGAAAAGATGGCGGTTTTGACAAGTTGTCAAGCAGAATTTATATTCTCTAAACTGTATTTGTGACATGTTGAAAAATTAGCTATCGTGATATGTAATTTAATCAGACAAACGTTTTATAACTGTACATGATAATATACTTTGCAGTTACCCAATAACAAATATGATCATTTTATTGCATTGTTTCTCAGCCAAAAGGTTTCTTGTAACCCTTTCATTTCACTTTTTTACTATTTCTCACTCTGCAGAATCATCTTCACTGTAATATCATACCCTTGCATCACTTTTCGAAAGGGAAACTAACACCGCTGTAGTATGAATATAATCAAACCCACTGTGCTCATTAAAAAAAATATAAAAGTGAAAATATGTACATACATACATACCTACATAACAAATGCAAGTTATTTAACAGAATGAAATAAAAATTTTAAATGTTGTGACAACACTTCGTTAGCTCTGCAAATGTTGTGAATAGACATCAAAGGATATGGCCTTGAACAATGCGCTCCAAGTTGAATATATCTCCATGAATTTGAATATGTATGTAAATGAATATCTTCACACCTCCTTGAACAGAGCAATAGCACTGTTAGATTTTAAGATACTCACAGCTTCAGCCACATCACACACTTTAATTCTCCAATATTTATACATACATACATATGTATGTACGAGTTCGGTCGTGACGTTTAACGAAAAATAATAAACTTCTTAGCCATTGAATTTGATGATGCGGAACCCCATAGTATTTGCCAATTTGTTCCTTAGTTTCGGTGATGGCTTTTTTTATACGAAAACTAATGATCGATCAGCACGCGAAATTGACGTTTTTTCCATTTTCGATAAAATTCACGAACTGCACGAGATTGCTCAATCGCTTTCAAACATAAGCTAAATGACGCAGCTTGCTCTAAAATTAACAATAGTATATTAATAGATGCCAGTTGACGGGAGCAGTGCCGCATTTAAGTTTAAGTTACTACACGACAAATTGAAAAAGTAACTGATTTTTCAAACGACCCGCTACAACCGACGATATTTAGTCGACATTATCGCGGATTAGACTGAGTTAATAGATTTGACAAATATTATATATTTTCCCAAATTTCCTACCGCAGCACATTCCTTAGGAGTTTTCTGTTTTAAAGAATAACAAGCTACTTGATTTTTAGTAGACATCAACTTTCTGTCAGTCACATATGTATGAGTGTCAGCGTTCGTTTGGAGAGTTGCCCCGTTAACCCTTGTGTCAAAACCCGAAAAATGATATGGAAACATACACCCAACACACCTGGGTGTGTCATATGTTTTTGTACGTCCACGGGCGTCGGAAGGAGTTGGAAAGAGTCGGTTGCAGTTACTTACTTACTTATCAGGCCGGCGACCCATGAAGGGTCCGAGTCTGAGCAATTGCTGCCTTCCATCGTTTACGGTCCTGGGCACGCTGCTTCCAGTCATCAAGACCAAGCTGTCTTGCATCCGCGATTACTTGGTCTTTACACTGGAGATTCGGTCTTCCTCTCCTTCTCGAACCAGTAGGCTCGGATTCAAAGACCCTCTTTGCTGGAGCATTGTTGTCCATGCGCTCGATGTGGCCGAGCCAGTGCAGTCGACGGATTTTTGCCTTCCGGACTACGGTTATGTATTCTCCTCCAATCGCCTTGCTCGCAAACGGGACCATATATCCGCCGTAGAACTTTTCTTTCGAAGGTACCAAGAATCAACTCTGCAGTTTTGCTTAGCGTCCAGCTTTCGGCGACATAGAGCAGGACAGGCAAAATAAGAGTTTTGTAGAGCATGATTTTGGTTCTTCGGCTCAGGAGTCTTGAGCCCAGTTGTTTTGACAAACCGAAGTAGCACCGGTTGCCAAGGGCGATTCTACGACGGATCTCCACTGTGATTTCGTTTGTGGAGTTCACGTTTGCCCAGAGGTAGACAAACTCCTTCACTACCTCGAAATTGTAGCTGTCGATCGTGAAATTTTGTCCAAGGTGGTGTGTGACGAAACGTTTTTTGGTCGACAGCATATATTTTGTTTTGTCCTCATTGACCTTGAGACCAGTTCGTTTCGCCTGTTCTTCAATCGCCGTAAAAGCCTCCACTACGGCACGTTGAGAACGCGCGACGATGTCGATGTCATCTGCGTACCCCAACAGTTGGACCAACTTGTGGAAGATAGTGCCTTCCGTGTTTACAGTTGCCCTCCGCACTATCTTCTCCAGTACCAGATTGAAGAAGTCACACGACAGCGCATCTCCTTGCCGAAATCCAGTGCAAGTTTCAAACGGCTCAGAAATCCGTGAGCCGAACTGCACGGTGCATCGCGTATGTTTATAGCGTGGTGCGGCACAACCGGATCAGTTTTCCCGGGATCCCGAGTTCGGTCATCGCATCGTATAGCTCATTGCGATGAACGCTGTCGTATGCGGCTTTGAAATCGATGAAACTCACTGGTCTTCTCCAGTATTTGTCTTAGTCGGTTACAATTAGACACTTTTATTTTTTATACCACGCATTTGAAAACAAATATTTCAAGAAGTAAGCATGCAGTTTATTTTAGTTAAATCCCAAGTCGTTACGACACCTAAAACTCAAGATATATCAATTTGAAAATGAAAAACACACCCGTGTGTGTGGGTGTTGATGTGGGTAGGGGTTAAGCAAAATTTCTAGAAATACACCCTTTTTTAATCCTGATGTAGCCATAACCTATCCACTGGAAAGATAGTTTACTCATTTATAGAAATTATAACAATTTATTCTGAGCTCCATAAACCTAGAAAACAGAAAGTGAGTTTCGCCGCAATTATGTGACTTCAATGACCAATTCATTGCTTAGATGTTCAATGAACTGGAAATAATCTAAATGTGTCTTTCTCAAATTTATCCGCATCATTTAAATATATCCTTTTTCCGTTGTTCATCCTTTGTTCGTTAATTCGATAAAGAAGTAAAACTGAATGGATGTGAAACTCTTGAGATTCATTAATAAACAAAAGAAGATCCATTTCCCAGTTACCAGACATGATTTGGGCGCTATAGTTTTTTTTTTTTAAATCAGTGAATCAACCAACTACTCTAGCTAGTCCCGTACCACTTTTATTTTCTTCGAGCTACTTTCGTTCAAATGCATATCCGTAGGAACCGGAAAAAGTGGCAGTGGCGGGTGATGTATTCTTCGACACAGCAACAACAGGATTCTCCCTACTTACAGTGCACTTTTATCCCCTACACTCCCATCAGTTCAACTTGGTACTATTCATGTTTATTTACCAAAAACAACGGAAACTTTTCCTCCATGATTAGGTGAATGCTCTATTTTCTAGTTCTCAGGTCCCGCCAAAGTTGCTATAAAGAGCAAACAAAATGGACTACTTACTGCAACAATAATACATTTGAATTGAAGTACACTTTGTTCAGCTTTTTCATTAGCCAAGGAACTCTTAAGAGATCGATGGACTCAAAGACAGTTTCATCGAAATGCTCGATTAATTAAGTAAACCATTCCGGAGTGAATTTCAAAGACAAAGAGAATTAGGGTACGATTAATGAGGGGAAATTGCAATTTCTTCTACTGCAAATCTTGAAGAAAATATTGCAAATAATAATTGGTCCTAGTCCGAGGCAGGCATCCAAAGGTTTTTCTTATAGAAAAAAAAAGCACTCTGATCACACAGATTATTCTTCATGGTATTGTGATGAAAGCTAACTCACTGGTCAGGGTATACTGGAAAAATTAGCTAAGATAACAGAAAGCACACTTTCAAAACCTATTGATGTACATCCAATTTATTTAAACTATAGTCGCGTCGAAAAACGCCTGTGTATTGCAAAGAGAGAATCATTTCTTTTGTGCAATTCAACCATGACAGAGTAGTAATATTGTTGATGAGGTTCCATTTAAGTAAATCGAACACAAATCAATATTAATACGGAATTATTCTGTAAATTAAAATGGCACCACACATGCCATGTATTCTGCGTCTCAATACGCGATAAGTTTTCTAAGGCCATTTGAATGAATGGAGACCAGTTAACGTAGTCATCCTAATTAACAGAGCCGCGCGAGGGCTGATAGCATGTCATCTCTGTCAATCATCCTGCTTCAAAGGAAAACCCAACATTGGTAAACATCTACTCGTTCGATATTGCCGACACAAGGAGTAAATTGTAATTTTACAGGGTGTAATCTGGTAACAGACCCAAAATATATGCAAGATCAACGCTTACGGATTGATTGGTCCTCCAAATCAATTAATGACTAGCCCTCAAATAATCATGTATGTGCATGTATAGCTTGACATTTTGAGATGGACTCCCTACTTAATAGTGTTTCCTAATAAATGCGTTACAAATTGTGCATTTTTATCTGAAGGCCGTGTTTAAAGATCTTTAACATCGACATATTTTCTATCAAAGGGAACCTATCTTTCTTTGTTCGGTTCATTTTTATACAGACTTGTGTGGGTAGTTAAGATTGCTCTCAAATGTTATGAGATAACAAGGAAAGTCGGTATACTTTAACAATGGACAATAGAAAGCATGGAATGGAAATCCATCTAAAACATTTAAATTGAAAAGTGGCTTCTACACTATTTGCTGATTTCGAATCTTGCTTTTAATTTCCGGAAGGTAATAGAAATGTTGGTGTCAATGTCATATAGTACGGAGTAAAGTCAATCGAAATCGCTTTGTTACCAACATGAACATCAAACAAGTGTTACTGCACTTATTGACGAAATATTTGGACAACAATCTTCAGAAATGAGCCATATGCCTAGCCCTATACTTAAATAATCTTCGAGGGAGTATTGTTTGTGAGGATATTCAAAGCCATTGATCTGCATAAATAACTGCGCTTCATAATATCATATGGGTGAAGTTACAGTCCGACGTCGACTTGGATCTTTTATACAGAAACCACTCGTGATGTACGACCTACACTTTGATACGCAACACCTCACGGGATATTTGATTAGTTCTTTCTAGACCAAGGGTTCTCAAATGGTGGTAGCACTGGAGGTACGCGAATGAGTCGCTTGCAGTACGCCGAGATAAGGATCTTAAATATTTGCCAAAATTTAGATTCAAGAATGAGAAAAAAACTCATGAAATTAGACTAACGGCACCGGCCGGTAGAGTCTGTTGCATGCGTTGCGTTATGTCAACAAATTGACAACTCTTAAGCCCCAATTAGAGGGAGCGAGACAGCAAATGCGTCTCACAAGTGGAATGCAGCACGACGGATGATATTGGTTAACTTTTAACTACTGTTGCCTTTGTCAGATGTTTCCTTCGAAATTCATGCGGGTTGTTTATTTTTTCGGACCCTTTTCAATAAATGTATACTTTTTGTTTGTTTTAATAACTATTTTTTAATATTTTCTTTGCGTCGCGAAGAAAATTGTTTGTGGGATCAAAACGCACGAACGCAACGGATTATATGGACCAGAGCCTAAGGAAAGCTAGTCTACTTGTCAGACATTTTCAATGTGAATTTAAGTTTGCAAGGTAATACAACAAACCGGTCTTCAGTGGACGACAAAATAGAGGCATTTGCAAAGAAATCTCAAATGATCAATACCTTCCAGTGCGGAAGAAAATCTACAGTCTTTCCTCAATTTGGACAATTTTGTAATAGAGTACAAAATTAAAGTTGAAGACGATTTTATTAATATATTATAATAGTTTTGTGGTACGTGAATGAACATGAGTGGTACGAACAAAATAGTTTGAGAACCGTCGTTCTAGACAGATGTACTCAAGAGAGGTGGAATTGAACATAGACACGTAGCGTAGAAGTCGAAGCGACTACCCACTCTTGCACCGGAGGCATACCAGTATCATCATGTCAAAAAATGGATAATGTGTGACGAAACCTGGTTGTAAAGTACAGGTAGGCATTCTAAACGTTTAAAAACTTCAGTTGTAGAACGCTTTTTGTCTGCATAGAGCCACAGTCTGTGGTACCCAACTAACGAGTCAATCAACAAATATGATATATGCTCGATATAGGTAAGCACATCAAGTAAATTGATACCCTTTTCTACTTCTGTTAATAACTTTTACGTCCTTCGTCGGAATTCTTCGACTACAAATTTAAACAAATCTTTAAAAATGATAGGATGACGTGTCGAATTGCTTTAGTTTTTCTTAATATTGAAGAGCTTAGCAGCGGTGTACACACTGTGACATACTAAATCGACAGTATTATAGAACGCCGAACTTCACAAACAAACGACATTTCATGTTATTATCGATAACAATCTCAACAATAAGTTAGTTTATGTATCTTAATTAATGATTTTAAATTGTTTCTCAAACTATCTTTTGTTGACATTTTTGTCGATAAAAATACTCGGTAATTCAATACTAATCTGTTTGCATACCAAGAAGTATAACTTTTGGTTTGTATTTGCTGGGAATTGGTCCTTTCTGAAAATTCGCGTTAGCAGTTCGCGGCTCATGTGAACGGCCCTTTACTTTTTGTTTATATTTGCTCGGCTGATATGAATTGCTCTTTAGGGCTTACGAGTTGGTAGTTTTTGACACAACGCAACGGCTTCTATGGGTTTGGGCCTTAATTCGCGGAAAAAATATTTAAATCGTTGATTATGATCTATCTCTGCTTGTGTGGCATATCAAGTTAATATTTTTTCTTAACTTTGTGAAAAAATATGGGCTATTGTGATATTTTGAACTCTGCCTACCAAAACGTTTAACAAACCTTTTGGGTCGTTTATATTATAGGTTGAACATCAAAGAAAGTCCAGTAGGGAATGCAAAAGAGACCAGAGTTGCCGCTCTGCAGTAGATTGCCTGTACCTGTTTATTTCCAAATTAAGATCAACTACGACTTTGAGAATCTACTCCGCTAAATTTGTTCTGAAGTGAGGACGCTAAAAGATACTCGATAATTAGTGTAGTCAAGAGGATCTCAATTTGTGGAGCGTGAATTACATTCATCCGACATGCTTTCCTACACTATTGGTATCACTAGAATTACGTATGTTTAATTTGGGAATGTTTGATACGGGAAGAATGTTGTCAAAAACTTATATGTTGCTACGAAAACTTATATGTATCCATTGATAGGGATAGACTTAATTTTGTCATGAACTAATTAAAAATCAAAAGTGAGTGATTACTGAAGTATAGCGTAAACTGCGTAACAACTCCTTTTAAAAAAAATCTAAGAGAATGGGTATAAAAAGTCTTCAAATTAAATATTAAAATATAAGAAAACCATAAAGGTTGTCCTGCAATGTTATACACACCGGTTAATTGAAAACGTTTACTTTTAACACTCTTTATTAAGAGCCGGACCTGTCATCATCATTTGTCACTCATTTGTACTCAATGAATCCATTCATCAATTAAGGCTAAATTTCACTTTCCATCTGAATGAGTGGCACAGTGAGCGCAACATAAAACAACACGAAGAATATACCTGCAAATCACTTGAAGATTTCTGCGCGCAGAAACGTGTACACAAGTACATGTTATAATACTGAAATGACACCATACCTTCAAAACACATGTGTTCAGTCTGACACATGACCATAATCAAACACACATTTTCATCACTTTCCCTTATCACTATTCTCCTGTCCGACGCACCAACAGTCTGCATATCGAAGCAAAAACAAACAAAAAAAATTAAACATAAATTGAATCCAGAAAAACTAAGCATTCATGGTGGTAGCTGTTTACCGTTCGTTAAAAAATGAGGTTTGTAAATATTGAAAATGAAAATGTCCACCACAAAAAGGCTGCACCCCGTTCCGGTTAGGGCGCGTGTCTCCACCATTTGTCTCAAATGTCATAACAAACTGAAAAGCAATGGGAAGTATTCTGTACAAGACCAGCTAGTACGTTACACTTTTGCGCACTGCAGTTAAGAATCAGTCCTGGAATCTTTCATTCACCACAATAGAGGGATAAGGGATATTCATTGAAATAAGTAAGGGAGTGGAGTATTGCCAGAATTCGTTTTCTGTTTTGCAAGTCTCTTTAACGAGTGTTTCACTGTTTTTGTGAATATCGTCCTAAAAATTTAATTTTACAATACCGTTACAAATTCCCTGCCGTGGCGTGATTAGTAATAATTATTCACGGAAAGTAAAATCAGATTAAATCATGGTGTTTTTAATGTTCTGTTGAGTAGTTTCCGGTTTGTTACTTTAGACTTGCTTCACGGTACAATCTGATTGTATCGAGTTTTATCAGTAACATAACATATGTCAATCAATTGATTACCAATTCGATGGTTTTGCTATTTATCGTTTAGCAAGTGGATTATGTGGTGGGTGGTATCTATTAGGTGTCTAGTCTGAACAATTTTTTTGTAAATAAACATCTCACGTTTACTTGTAATTTTGTGCAATTACTTCAAGTGCCATCATAATTTAGAATGGATCGATTGATGAGATTTTCCACTTCCAATTCGATGTTACCTTCAATTTGACCACAGGCAAAAGGTCTTTGCTGCAATGAAAAAATATATGTATCGAAAATGAGTTGTCCACAGTCTCTTCGTAACCGCAATCAACTTTTCACTTCGCAATATTTAATAGATAATGAGAAACTTGTCCAGTTAAGATGACCAAGTGATATTACTTTATTTTTACTAAAAATTTTTGAATTCGTCAGTACTCCGTGGCAATTGTATTCTCTGATTCGTCTGTGAGTGTAAATATAATCTGCGTTGTCTCCTCATAAGTGATACCTGAGTCATAGTACCAAAATAAAATCGAAGAATGTTTTGTTTTGTAAAAAAATCAACTGAAATCTCAATTTATCATCTCATCTTCTGGCAGTTTTCCCCCCGCAAAGTGAACAAATCACACCCGTTTCTATGCACATATTAGTTTCCATTTTAGATATAATGTAGCAGCTGACATATGTAAGATCTTTTTGCAAAATCTTTAAACTCACACCGCAACACTGAAGGCATTGAAGTATACCTCATGACCAATAAATATTCAATAACCGGTGCGCGGCGGGATGTTATCGTATCCTAATAAAGTCAGGATGATGTGAGTGTTGGCGATGTATGTACTCAAGGTAACGAACCTCTGTGCTGTGATATCATAGAGATCAATATAGTGCCTACCAACGCCAAACAAGCATCGCACGTACCACTCTCCTTATGAAGCTCATTGTCGCCAAAGGTTACTGCTAACACTGTCTAGACTAAAATTATGTCTTCAATAGAGAATTAGACATGTTCCTACGAATACCTGAATTTTAACTAAATACAATTCCACAACCTGTTCCAGCTCACCGAAAAGGTTATTCTCATCAAATATCAGCCCACCCATTTAACAATATCAACAAAGGTAATAATTAAACCGCTGCCAAAGAAGGAAATTACACCTGTCAGGCACACATACCCATACATACAAATTTAAGAACGTGCGGATGTATGCAAATACATTCAAATTTGATAACACTACCTGCATCGTCTTCAGAAATAAAGACGTTGAATACAACCTAACCAAAAATAATAACCTTCAACCCATGTTATCAATTCCAATGCTCGTCGGTATATCATCACAAGAGTTACATAATTCAGTAAGTTAAGTGAAGAATTCTAAATAATTGATTAGACTTAAAAACATACCCACTCAGCGGATGTTTCGAGAACCTGACAGATATGTACATTGCAGACTAAAATATCTAAAATCAGATCTGGTAACTCCACTGTACATGCGTTTGCTAGTTGAAGGAAGAAGTGATGTGGAGCAAGAAAAAAAAAGGTTTTCTTCGATTTTTTCTCAACCAGAACCCGGGCAGACGAAAAAAATCTCCAGAAAACCGTTCAGATGAAATTAACTTACCTTTAGTGGAACAGCATTCAATTCGAATATGCAGCTATACTCCAAGTCATGATCTACTGTTTATTTACTATTTCTTTTGATTTTATGCAAAATACTGAACTCAACTTCAGTGGAAAGAAAGAAAAATAACAAACGCAAAAACTCTCAAACTATGTATGTATCTCACCACGCACCGATGCCGACTTGAGAAATTGAATCAAGAACTACCGGAAATTCACAAACAATCAGTGTAGCGGGCACCAATATTTGTTTTCCTGAAACACAAGCAATATTAGTTTAATTTATTTCTTATTTCAGATCTTCTTAGATATTTTCGCACTTCATAAATTCACTGGCGCTTCAATTCATTGAAAAACACGCTCTGCTGCAGAAGAATTTTCTCTTGGGTGTTACACCTGCACCGAGCCAACTGATTTATATTCTAAACCCGTAGCGTTAATCACACGAACGGGCCGCCACTTTAATTGGTCTACACTGCACCCAATGGAAGAGTCACGAAAGCAAAAAAAATAGAAAAACAAATTAAACAAAACCGGAAGAATAGTGTAGTAAGGCAATTTATATTTCTGTAGCATATATAGCACAGCACAACACACACCAAACGACACCGAATGGAAGATACCGAATGAAAGTACCACCAACCGAACAGACCTAATCGTAGTCGACGACGAGTTCTTCTCCTACCTACTGCTGCTGCAGTTCGATAAAACGAGCAAGTACGTGAATCGTGATACGGAGCGACTTTGGCCACCGACAATGACGAGCCGAATCAAAAATTCTGAAATTGATTATTTGAAGAACGAAAGAGAGTGAGAAAGTCTACAAGAGTCCCAAAGAGATTCGACGAATTTTTGAGCTGGTGCGAGATACTCTTAAATACACAAAGTTTAAGGTGAATTTAAAACGACAAACACTATTCGGAACTGAAAACTCTTTGCACTCGTGGTGGTTTGTTTTTTTTTTTCTGCCAAACCCATCGACAAAGCCTATGACAGGTGACATATATGCATCACTTTCTTATTTAGACATCGCACTCAGGAGTGAGAAGAGTATATGACAGAGATGTATGCAAGGTCGACTACCACTATACTGCTCTATTACATGTGTTCATATTCTTTACAATCTATATTCTATCTGGGGGGTTGCCAGCACGATGAAAATAATTCTATGTTTTATATCATCTGCCTGATGTCTGTCAAAGTGAATGCCATGTCTTTGAATTTCATTCATATGGAATTTTCGTCAACCGTATGTAGCCGATTTCTCTACCGAACAAACTGTTGTTGATACATAATTGTGTTGGCTTTTTTTTTGTTGGTTGGTTTTTTATTCACGAATATGTTGTGGATCGAGATTTCACGCTGGCAAATATACAAGGAAATGAAATCAAAAAATCGGTAATTAGAATTTTACAAACAGATTTTGAGGATATTTTGTTCCTTATATTTGCTGCAAGTTGTAAAGCACGGGACTAGATACTCTGCTTGCTTCCCAAAGATCTAAAATAAATCAATGAAACTAAATAAAGTCAAATAAGATTTATGAGTTTATAAATTACTTGGTGGTCTTCGGAGGACTGCAAAGTATCGACTGGCTTAGAAAGTCGCTAAGTAGGTCTTGAAATTCAGAAAATAAGAAGACTCCCTCAACATCAACCGAAAGGCGTGCAAGAATTTTGAAAAAAAGGAACTGTTGAGGAATAGGGACTTAAAATTGATTAGAAACACCATGAATCGAAAACTAACACAGAATACTGTCACATACATTTTTTCCAAAGTTCTAAACGTACACAGTTGAATCAATTCTTCTGATAATCACAGAGATTTTACCATTTAGGCTTCAGTCAAAGAAGCGCCCTAAATGAAATAAATGTTGGTGATACTGATGTTACCATTCTTATGAACATACACACTTGGTTAGATAGGTAGGTAGGGTCACTGCATAACTAAATTGGAAATCATACTGACTTAGACTATCCGGTCCATTGTGCTGTCACGTTCGGCTTTGTGTCCAAAACCCATTTACCCTTTGACCTTGTAGTAATTCCCTCTTGGGATTTGTTGGTCATATGTGATTTCCTCTGACCTCTTTTATAACGCTTTAGAGGCTTTAAGAAATTGTAGAATATTCTTTGGATCTATGTTACTCAGATCCTCTAGGTGGTTAAAGTAGTATTCGCCTAGCAGTTTTCTTCTTGCCTCCGCAAGTGCAGGGCATGTTCCGAGGTAGTCTAAAATTGCTTTCACTTTTTCATCATCCATGCAGCTTCTGCAGAAGTCGTTATAAGGTGCCCCAAGTCTTCTGGAGTGGTTGCCTATGAGACAGTGGTCAGTTAGCACCACTATTTACTGATTACCTTCCTGTCTAACTTTTGGAGGTAGTCAATCCTTCCTTGTTTTATCATAGCCCAGGTCAGAAAGTATCAAGTTCTGACCATTTGTGGTTTGTATTGTTTTTCGCAATCGTCATTAATCGTGATTTTATTGTTGTGGGAGTGGGGTGTCATCTGATCTAGTGCCATTGGCATACCCGCCCCCTTTCTAGCATGTTTATCAGCTCTTTCATTGACCGGAATACCCTTGATGGTGTGTCCAGAGCTTTTATGGCCGCCTGACTGTATATGTATAAAACAATAGATCTTCCATCTATTGGGCTCATTAATAGTCAGATGGCTGCCTTTTGAACAGCTGTTACTTCCGCTTGGAATACACTGCAGTGGTTCGGTAGTCGGATTGCCTAAGAGATCTCTGGCAAACTGGCATAAATGTCTGATCCCGTGCCTTCTTCCGATTTGGACCCGTCAGTATAGATTTCCCATGCAATTGGGTTACAGACTTTCTCTTCTTCCCATTCTTCTCTTCTGGGGATTAAAGTCATGTGTTTTATTTCGAAGTCAATGAAGGGGGTCAGATAATCTTTATCCTTAGGGACATTCGAGTTTTGTAATATTACCTTGTGCCCTTTATCGTGGGTTTTGTCCCATCGATGGGTAGGAGATGTTGTATAATTTCTAGAGCAGCTGTGGGTGTGGTTCTTAGTGCCCCTGTTATACAGATGCATGCTGATCCCTGTATACTGTTTATCTTGACAAGATTCTGTTTCACCTGTAGTGCCGTCCACCAGACTAGGACGCTATCCAGTCGGACTTCCTCTGTCCATTTCGTCATGATTTTGAGGGATGCCTCCATCACGTCGCTGATAGTGCTGAGGAATTTTCCTGAACGGCTAGTGCGATATCATCCGCATACGCAATGGGCCTGCACCCGATTGAAATTAGTCTTTTAAGTAGACCATCAACTACTATGATCCAGAGAAGCGGGGAAAGAACACCCCCTTGTGGTGTGAATCTAAAGACTCTTCTTTCCGCACAGTAGTTTCCTAATTGGGATTAAATTTTTCTGTACTTCTTCATGCCGCTACCCCGCGATTTATTCTGTTCTGGTTGTTGCTCAAAGACGCGTTAGTGCAACGCACCTATTCTTTGGCCACTGCATGTCTCTTTTCGTATATCTCTACGCGACTGCTCAACCTTGGGTTGCGACATGGATAGGGGACAAATCTACACAAATATGTGTTCAATGATGGCTGATATTCTTGCTGTGGTAGAACATATACTAAAATTGGAACGATACAGTGTGTGTATTGTGATTTCAGGTTATCAGTTCATAAATAGAATGATCGATTCGCAGAGAAATAATATAAAATCGTTAATTAAGATACTTAAACTAATATTTGTTGAGACTTTTGCCAGCAAAAAATACTCGATAATTCAATTCGCATCTTTTTGCATACCAAGAAGTATAATTTGTTGTTTATATTTGCTGGAAAATTGTTCGCGTTCGCAGTTCGTTGTTCATATGAATGGCACTTAACATATCCTAATTTAGCCGGCAAGTACTGATATACTCTGTTTCAAACTTCTCTTTCAGGCATCCGAAAGACAAAGTCAATGGCGTAATGCTTAACAAAATGCCTCTCTAAAGGTAACTAAGTTACACCGTTGGCCAAATCGCATTTTCAGTATAATGCTTTGCATATTGTCCAATTTCTTCTTCTAAACATCGATCTCCAGTTCAAGATCTGTTTTTTGCTAAAAGAATGACGTCTCACAACCTATGAAAACAATAAGGGACGGGAACAAAATTTGAAATCTTTTAAACGTGTCAAGAAAATCTATTTGTATGTACATAAATGTAAGAATTAGGAAACAAATTTAATTTTAATAGCAAAGCTATAAAGATTTGTCGGGTAACCGCTTTAACATCGACTGGATTGTATCCTTCGCATCCTGTACAACGATCAACGTGATTCTTCCATCTGGAGTTATTAGAGTTTCATCATACTTCGTGCGCACTCTCAGTCCTAGAAGTTCATCCTCCGGATCGATTTGCTGCAATATATACCGAACCTTTTGAGTCAGCATTTCATAATACCCGCTATATTCAACTGAAGCCTGTTTCTCCATGGTACTTCGAACTGGATTCGCTGCACGATTGAGGACTATTATATCCTTAACTCCAGGTTGATCTTGTAGTATATCAAAAACTTCGTTTACGTACGTTTTAGTCCTTTTCTCAATCTAATATAACGATATTAAATTTGAATCAATCAACAAACAATCGAATTCACAAATTCTCACCTTTGGTTTTGCCATAATCCCAACTGGTAGAAAGTAACACTTATAATAAATACAAACTGAACTGTCAGCGAGAAACGGTATTAAAATAATCGTTGTGAACTAATTGATATCGATTTTAAGGTTGACGAGGTACACAGGTCGTACTGATAAGCTACTTGTTTCACGCTTAACGACCAGGGATATTCATCTCCGCTCCCGGTTCATTCGAGTACACTTCGGGTCTAATCAATTGGAGTGGCAGTTCTTTATACCCATGGATTTGTGCATGTGCGTTCATTCCCGATTACGACCCCTTTTTTCTGTTCACTTTATAAATAGGTCACTGGTGTTATTGCAAACAAGAATTTTCACCGTTCCTGTTACTGTTTCCAATTAGAATGATACTAGGTGTAAAAGAGTACTCAATAGAAAGTGAAGAGAAGTGCATATGCATGGATTGTAAACAAATCGATTTTTGTTTACTCGTGCGAAGTCATGGCAACCTACTAGACTTGGTATAAGGTTGGTATAAGTTGTAGAGCATTTGTTTTTCATCTTTAAATAAAAGTGGTTTTCCTGAATGGCAACCGGCTAGCTTTTCATTTCAAGTGATGCGACAAATAGTCACGGTAACAGGTGAGAGAGACACTTGGATAACAAATAGGAATATAGCTGAAGTTCAAGGAAACGATTTCCCAGGAGGGGAGTGTAAATATTCTTAAGAGGTCTGATAGGTTAACATAAACTGTACAACTTAGAATTCTACTTGTACATTGTTCTGGAATGTCTCTTTTGTAAAAGTCATCAGACTTATGGGGAAATATGTTTTGAAGGTACATTTTAATGTCACCTTCGGATTTGAATTGCATTCCGTCCAAATTGTTTTTGAGAGCGCGGAACAGATAGTAGACAGCACACTTTTCAGGAAAGCCCCAAAATCTCAACAAAGAATCACAAACCATTTTGAGATCCATAATCTCCGAAACGCTTGTATGGCCTATGTTAAACCGCTAAGCGATCTCCCGTTTAGTCAATGCTGTCAACGCTAATTGTTGCCAAGATCTTATCGTCGTCTGAGGTGGGTTCCAGAGTGAACAGCATTATCGAGTTTTGAATCGCCTACATGGTTCAAATCTCCCGTTGCACTTCTGTCGCTTGACAACTTCTTTAAGGAAAAAAAGGGACATATGCCACACTTTCTAATCCTCTATTTAGGAAAAACATATTGAGCACTCAAAGCACGTCCAATCACAAAAAAAAAGTAAGATTAACCCTCTCTATTAGAATAAACAACAAATATGTCAGAACTGTATACACAATAATTTTCTGAAACACGTAACCAATGAACTTATCTCGATTGCTGGCCTTAATAATATACAATAATAATATATATAATATATATAATAATAATATATATAATATGTATAATAATAATATATATAATATATATAATAATAATATGGGTGGCGCTACAGCCCGTAGATGATCAGGGCCTAGCTTCTCAGCAACCACTCGTGTTGTGCGTGCTATTGTTCTATCACGAGTGGAAGGGACCTACAGTTTTATGCCGACTCCGAACGGCCAAGTTTGAGAAGCTTTTTCTAGACAGTTATACTCTTTGAGCATTGTCAGTGACTCGAAAGAGGTGGGGCCGTGAAAAGTATTTCTTGTCGTACCAGGAATCGAACCTAGACAGGTAGGTCTAAGTGCGTAGGAGTCGACGCACATACCCACAACGCCACGGGCCACCACACTCCGCTATAATATAAGATTCTAATTGAATACTTAGATATGCGAGAAAGTACAACTTAAACCAGATGAGTATTTTTCTCGTAGTAACGGAATCCCGACGTGAATATTTTTCATAATTCAGGGCTTTACCTCTCTCTAGGTAATGGTCAAATAAAAAGAAGTTAGTTTAGATAAATTGAAACACACTGCAGATAAAATTGATCCACTTTTCTATCTTATCTGACTCCATGACACATTGAATTTGACTGCCCTTGTACAAATACAGACAGCATGCAAATGCATGCTCAAGGCGTATGCGCTTTGTCGCAAGAACTGCAGTCTATCGATCGACCAGATACACGCGCCCCTTATGATAAGACTTACTTACATATTCAAAACAAAACTTCATATGTAAACAAAAATAGGAAGAGACAAAATGACTGAAGGACGCACAGTTCGTTAAATTGCAACAAAAGTGACAAAAAACCCAATATGTTATTATTGAGCTTTATTTTGTTATGTAAAGACATACAATAATTCAAGATTTGATATGTATATATATTATATAAACCCTTTCTACATTTCATTTAGACTTACTAGTCTCGCCCGTCATCGAAATTCATCTACAGTTCAATGTTAGCATTATTAATAGTAAATGCTAAATAGCTATTCTTTGATTTATAGAAAATGTACAGATGTCTTAAAATGTAATAATGGGTATTTTTTTATTTCCAACGTTGTTCTCAGAAATCCACACCAAATAGTGACATTTTCGGGATTCATTGGACGCTCTTGTGATCCAAGTGGTGTGGATTGGTATCGTACCAAATTCGACCAATTTGTTTGTTGACGTACACATCCAGAAATGGGCCTCGTATGATGGCTACCGCAAAATGAGCGGAACGTTGTCCTAACAGAAACCCCATTTTGATAAAACAATTTTATCATTTGCACGTGTTGTTGAACGCAATGTCCGTCCATAGTGATTTGGCAAAACAACCAGAATCAATGACAGCCAATTTCACAGATATAAACTGTCAAAGTTCTTAAGTACCTATTTAAAGCCCTTTAAATGCGAAAAGGTAATATTCCTTTTAAATATGGGACAAATATGCGTACGACTTTTTCCATTAGAGAGCAACCGAACCAGATATTTCTGTGAAGTCAAGATCGGTTTAATTGTACTAAAATACGATCGACGAGTGCGAAAAACTATAGTACTGTTTCCGAGAAGTAAGGATAAATGAGGAAGGCTTACGAGCTACTAGATTCATATGAGATTTCAATTATTGAAAGTGTCCAGTTCAAATCGTGACCCTATCTTAGGTATAAGCAATTACTTACTGATTCAATTTTAAGCCCCTTTTCATGAGCATGAGCTGTTACAATAGTCATTTTGCAAGCCACTAGTTTGAAGTACTAATGTATCGCTTGAAAACACGGATTAAAATCATAATTCGAGTTGCCGCATAATTTAAGATCTAATAATTTTTGATTTATCACTTATAATTAATTTTAGAACAATAAGCCTCGGCCTTAGCTTTTCTAAGTCTTCTTAACAAATCATAACAACACTTTCAATACAGTTTTTGAACATATAAATAAACCTCATATTTATATACTGGGTTTCAAAGCGTATATACAGCGTCTTATGCACGCACATGCGTCTGCACCCAGCCTCTGTCAACGAACTCCTACACTCACCTTCAAGTGATGAAATCCTGTAGCCGGGCAATTGCGAATAAAAACAATGGAATAATTCGAGCGGCGTCCATTGTTGATCTTCGATTCTTGTATGTACAATTCCAATCGGTTCGGCATCGAATGTATTTACTCACCGATTTTTCTACTCGGTGAGAGAGATTGTTGGATTGTGTGTATTAGGTCTATTGATATTTGATATTGTATGGAATTTGATTTATGAACTGTTTGAATTGTTTTGCTTTGAATTTTCATTACTTTGGTTAAACAATAATAATGAAGGAAAATGTTTTTATTTTTAATATCCAATGTTGCATTCGGATTTTAGATTAAAATTTAATAAGCACACTGAAGCGAACAGATGACGATTCGATTGTTATTCGAATGTTTTCTAATGAGAACGAATAAATCGACGGTCGAATTCAATTTCTAACAATTGCCAATTTATTCGATTGTGAGATTCATTCGCAATCGGCCATCGCTAAAATCGAAACCCTTCGCCTGTTTTGTGTGCTCGTCCGAAGCCGTCGATATCATGATTTTCAATTCAATTCAATTCAATTTATTAAAATATAACAAAGGTAAAAATGTCTTTTATAGTACTAAGATTTAGCCGATTAGAAAAATATTTAACAGAATAGTTCAGGATTTAAGTTCATATAAAATAATCAAAAATTGCAGTTTTAAATCGAGTGGCATTAGAAATAGTTCTGATTGATATTGGAAGAGAGTTACACAGTTTTATGGCAAAAAGCCAAAAAAAGACGTGACGAATTCAATTAGTGATTGCGTGGTGGAATCAAACAGAGAGTTCTATGGGACCTAACTTTAGAAGCAGGATTTTCCAAAAATCCGTACAGCTGTAAGCATACGCCGACGACATTGACGTGATTGGCACAACTCAGCGAGCTGTCAAAGAGGCGTTTGCTAGCATTGAGACGGAAGCGACTAAAATGTATATAGAAGTATATGTTGTCTTCAAGAAAAGACACACAACATCGACATCTTGAACAAAGAGTCATAATGCTCACCTATACCGAAGAACCTATACACCGAAGTAAACGATACCAGCCACATCTGTACGGATATCAAACGCAGAATAACTCTTGTTAACCGCTGTTTTTTCGACCTCAAGAGGCAATTAAGTAACAGAGCCCTTTCTCGTCCGCGTTTGAGGTGGCGCACTCCATCACGGGGCTGCATACCTTGTCGCCCAGTCACTAACGGTGTATCCAGGACTATGTGTAATCGAACCAGACGACAGCACCGGGACTCTCTAGAGGCTACAGATTGGTATCGCTACCGACAATGAATCCTTGGCTTCATCACAGGTCAGCAACACTATGCAAATAGACTCTGAAACCGAGGCTCATCTGCTGGAAGAAAGGATCGATCCTAAGGCCACAGTCATACATGTGACAAAAAGTGCGATAACATCGACTCAAAAAGCAAAGAATGGCTACAAACGGTCGATGCAATTTATCAAGAAGATGAGCGCTAGAGAAAAATCCTTGAAAAAGAAGCACAGCCAAATTCGAAAACAAACTGCTTACCAAGATGCAAAAACAGACACAGGACGAGAGAAAAATCCATCGTGTATGACGCCTATCAAACCCACGTCCCAAATAACACCCAACAACTGCCAACACAAGCGGCCACTGTTGAAAAGACGCACAACAACCGAGTACCTCCAAGGGACGCACTGCCTCAAGATTGAATCAGAATGTCAAGAGGGGGCGCTCTGGTAAAGAGATCCAAAGGGAAGCGAAAAAGGCGAAAACATCAGCCAGCTTCGACCTTGCCATAAATCTACAAGTAGCGATTGCCAACCGTTCCAACCCTGATCGAAGGATAACATTCGACAATTGGCTCACCGTATCGGCCGAAATACTAGATGCAATGCTTTCCGAAGATGGTAGTTGCGACGAGATCAACTTCGATGGTGCAGGCTGGCAGAAAAGAGTCAAAGTCGTCGGTTGCGCCAACAAGAAGTCCCTGCAGTTCTTAAAACGCTCGATCGACAACTGCAACGAAATCTGGCAGAACGCGAAACTCGTAGTCTTTCCTCACTCGATGCTACCGCGTCGCACATTGGTTTCAATACGGATTCCTCCGCCGCGGTGACGCAAAAAGCGCTCTCAGACTAAGAGAATCTTCTCTGTGCAAACAAGCCAACTATGGACATGCGGCCATAATCAAAATAATAGATGACCTGGGAAAGAGACCTGGTCACAGTACCATCGCTGTTACAACCGACTATATATCTCCCAATAACGATTTCACCCTCAAAATAACAATTCTTTCAAACGCCGTTATCAACGACCACGAGATTGCCCTTTCACCGACGGATCAAAAATGGATACAGGTACTGGAGCTGGATTCTACTCGGACACCCTGCACAAACATTAATCTTTTAGACTCTCTGATGACATGTAGTGTCTTCCAAGCAGAGATTCTGGCAATAGAGAAAGCAGCCAAACACATACAAACAACCGATATCCCACCATCAGATATCACCATCTTTGTTGATAATTAGGCTGCACTGAAGTCAATATTCCTGTACAATGAGATCACATAATACAAAAAAAGCCAACTCGTCCAGAGCTTAACACCGGCAAGAAAAAGAAGCTTCTGGCGACTGCAACTCGAACCGTGCTCCTGCCGGAGCTGCGGCGACGAAGAAGAGACCAACACGATCCAACATCTGCTATGCCACTGCCCAGCTCTCCAGAATCGACGCCTAGCCTCGCTGGGCCAAAGATGCTTCACAAACACTGCGAACTTACCGAATGCAGACATATCAGATCTCTTAAGATTCGCAAAGAGTACGGGGTGGTTTAAACCATAACGCGACAGGATAGATTAATAGAATATGTACCCCACAAATGAAGGGATTCACAATGGGCCCTATGGCCTCCAATTGGAAGTGATGTTCAACCATCACACTCCCCTTCCAATATCTAACGTAATCTAACGTAAGGTGGCACACCCAAGTGGAAATCCGTTTTCGTTTTATAAAAATAAAGTTATGGTTATTGCTGATAAGTTCCATTAATTGCAATTACATTATTTCACTCAAAACAAAACACTAATTAGAATCAAGGAACATATCTATTGACATTTTCAATCAGTTTAAAAAGAATCAAGTTCGTTTTTTTGACCTTTCGAAATAAAAATCTATATTAATTGTCTACGCATATATTTTGTATACATCTAATACTGAAATGGTAAACAAATAAATTCCATCTGAACTTTTTAATTTACCAACAACTTTAGATGGATGTCGTGTTAACCAATGAGGCTATTTCTGATAGAATAATGGAAAAAGCATCTCATTACATAATTATCAACAATAACTTTGGTGGCTATTCGTTGAAAACATCATATGATAACACTCTGACACAGGGACTAATCAAGAATGTAGCTGGGATTGTAGTATCTGCTGCTAGAAGTGCTGTTCGTGACATCGATCCAACTGATGACTTGCACTACATGCGAATAATGACAAAAAAGTTTGAATATCTCATTGCACCCGAACGTGAATTCACTATTATTGTTCAGCAAACCCATCACACGTGATGGTTAATCGATCTTTCTTTGTCTTGTGTAAAATTGAATTGAAATACATTTGCATGCATGTGATTTAATATCAATTTTTTCTAATTTAAACAATTTGTTAAAACGTACAAAAATATTTTTATTACTAGAGAGCACATAACACAAACCCTAAGCTGACATTATATTTTATTTACGTTACGCTACATCCTCTAATGAAGATCCCCACGATGTTGTATCTACCCTGAACAAACACGAAGTCACCGTTGCCTGCTTCCTGGATGTGGAAAAGGCCTTCGACACGGTCTAGATAGTGGGACTCATCTACAAGCTGAATCAGATAGCATTCCCCTCCAACCTCATCAAAATAGTCTATAGCCTTCTGCATTCCAGAAGATTCTACGTTCACGTGGGAGGCAGCCAATCAACTGAGCCGAGCACCAAGGCAATACTTACGCAATGGTCGAAGCTGGGACCGATGCTCCTCAACATCTACAGGCCACATCAACCGCCTCCAACCAACACAGTGAATTGTTGTCTATTCGCAGATTACTGACTGACCAGCCAGCTCGAACTCACCACTGATCGCGAGGCGAAGGGTCGAACCTCTGCCATTTCTGCCCCTAGTCCATGGGGAGAAAAATGTGAGAGGAGTGGAATTAAATTACATAATTTGTTAAGAACATTGGCTTCAACCATAACTAGCTCATAAAAACTTCCACCCCTATTTCTGTAAAACAAAAAAAAAAAAATGAGCAAAGAAGCTATTTATTTTAAGTGATTCAATGAATAATATTGTTATAATTAGTAGTGTACTGGTACACATGTTTCGTGTGAATGAATTTGATCGATATTATGCACATGCGAAAACACACACATGAAGTAGTTAATAATCAATGTGAATAATGGCAATACTATTTTTCCCTACTACCTCAGACTGTAACTCGCAGAAAGCTTGTTTGCCCTCCTTACTGTGTTGAAAATTTAATACCAAAATTTGAAAAAAGTTCAAGTAACGAGCGAATTTTCAAATAAGAACTCTAATTCACCCCACGACTACGATTGGGGAAGGGTATCAACTGTTGGCCAGCTGTTCGCAAAAGCTCACAAGTTTCACATACAAGGGACGAAGAAAAAACACTGTCAGATGAAATCAAAGGGCAAGAGAGGAAGAAGTTGAATATCTCTTTACTATTTTTTTTCTGTTCGAAATCCAGACAGCGAACAATTTTGGCTACTACACCAAATAGGGTATTAGTATCAATGCTGGAAAATCGATACTTATGTGCTTAAGGAGCTGCAGATCAGCAGCTAAATGTAGGAGCATAAAGATAGTGCTCATTAACGGTACAGAAATAACAACAGACAAAGAGTTCAAGCATCTTGGCGTAAACTTCACGGAAAAGCAAAGTTCAACAGCCACTCGAAACTGACATTTAAGAAGGTCAACCTAAGCAACGTAAGCAAAATGGATTAAGCTAGAGGACAAATCTGCTACTCTAACCTAACCCTGAGTATTAATCATAGTTGTAATCTCAAATTGTTGTGTGTTTCTTTTATCCTGTGTAAAATTGAATTGAAATACATTTTTTTCTAATTTAAATTTTTCAATTTGTAAAAACGTACAAAAATAGTTTATTACTAGACAGCACATAACACAACCCTAAGCTGACATCTACTATATTTCGTCAGTACTAAAAACAAAATTCAGCACCGCATTTCGGCATTTAAATTGTTTATGTTCCAAAGTTGTAATTAAGATTACAACATTAAAACCATACGTTTTATTTAAACAAAATATTATGTGCTGAACCATCTTTTACGACAAACTTAATTACCTACAGTCTGGATAAGTGAGACCAGAAGTATGAACTTTGAGCATTGTTTATTGTATGTACCATGAGCTCATCTAACTAAATTTGTGTCTGGCAATGCTTTTCAACTCAACGAATATTTTGTAGACATGGATGACATCATGTCTGACGTTTCCTTCTTCTGTCATATGTCAAACTCCTGTTAATTTTTTTTACGGAGGAGCGAAATTTGCATTCCTTCTCAAATCTTTAATAATGGTAACATAAAAATAAATCATATTAATTGTCATTAAAATAAAGCAATAATTTTGGTTTTCAGTCACAAGAAGTAGAAGAAACCCTTAAACGCCTGCAATCTCATAAAGGTGTTGTCGGAACAATTGTTGTAAATAATGAAGGTACCTGCAGGCATCAATGCTGTCTATTTTTTTTGAATAACAATCTGAATTTACAAATATTCATTAAACATTTTTTGAATAGTTTTATATATTCGTACACCTATTATGAAATTATAAAACTTCATGGAATATCGATTTAACAAAATGTTACCAGTGAAACACTCCTTTGTTTTTGTGTCACTTGCAGGCATTCCGGTCAAGAGTACCCTAGACAACACAACAACTGTTCAATATGCTGGACTGATGAGTCAACTAGCTGACAAGGCACGAAGTGTTGTTCGCGATTTGGATCCATCGAATGATTTAACATTCCTACGTGTTCGATCTAAAAAGCACGAAATTATGGTAGCACCCGATAAGGATTTCATTTTGATTGTCATACAGAATCCAACGGATTAGAAAAATCCATTTCATTATTATCGAGTTACAATGTTTTGGTTTTTTGATGAAAATTTAAACATTTCTACAGGAGCTCCTCACTAACTCACAAATGATAAACGCAAGCTCTTCGATCTTTATTTCATTCAAATGCAATGTATTGATATGAAATTATATTAGTAACACTTTTATTTATATTGTAGTCTTCATACGTGCATATATAAACAGAAATATATACATGTTCAAATCATACATGTACTTTTTTATATCCTGGTGGTTGGGGATGTTTTTTTTTAAGTAAATGCAGACTAAATTGAACATCTTGATATTTTCATTTGAATTGGATCACTGACCCTATTTACTTTTGGGTGGTTGTATATAAGGGTTGGGATTGAAATCGAACGTATCCCTGCGTTTGTGTGTGTGCTGAGTATGATGTTTCAAACTACTCAAGCTGCGAGTGAGAACTGTGCGGCAGCTGTTTCTGTTTAACAGTCTTCTGCACAAGAAAAGTACAATTTTTTATTGTAATGCATGACGAGAAATGTTTATAGCAAACACAAATGCAAAATATTCTGATAATTACATATTTCAAAAATGACCTTGATGATTGTATGCTGATAGCAGGACTCGCCAAACTCTTGGAATTGTTATGAATGATTGCGTACGTACAAGGGTGTCTGTTTCGTTACCTTACATTACAAGGATCAATAGGTCATATAACTAATGTATAGTTTGGTTATTTTTCTGCCATTGACTGTATCACATTTACTTCAAAATAGTTAATCCATTAAGTTGCGGAAACTTCAAAAGCAAAAAAATATACACGCCCATAAGCAGGTATCGAAAACACCTTGCTCAGGTGCAATAAAAATATAGTTTTAAAAATGTTTCAATTTTTCTGAAAATATTGCCTCAATGAACAAAATGCCATTTTCGTAATTCTACCTACTAACTTATAAAAACACATCTACATATTTACATATGTACACCCTTATCAGCTGAGAATGTTTCGAATATGACACAGAATAAATCTATAAATTCGCAATTCCATTCGTTTCCTCTAATAAATGCCAAACTAAAAGTTGGTAGGTACTACAAAATGCCAACACCTGCTGCATTTTTCACAGCCTTTGTGACTACTGTGCTCCTTGGAAATCCATACTTGTATATAACTCGTATTTATCCTTCCCTTTGCTTCAGTATTATGTATATAATTGAGAAAAAAAAGTACGAACAGAGAGATAGACATAGAAGTACAATGACGTCTACCTTAAAGCAGGCAATCCGTCTGCTCGTCCACCAAATGCACATATGGTCTTACAGCCTGAATTTATTTTACGCTTCATAATTTAGTACATTCATACAAACCCGTGATAGTATACACAAATTCGCATACATATAGAAAATGTATATGCCTTGTTTGGATGTATATGTAGAATTACCGTTTGGTTCATGGTTTTTGAGGTCCAAAATTATGATAAAATAAAAAACGGCACAGAAAACTTTTAGACCTTTTTTGCTGGAGGTAGTCTCCAGAGAAGGGATAAGCAAAGGATATTTAAATTCACATAATCGCTTTCTGTACACTATATACACTTGTTTATATATAAATATCCATATCAACATCCTGGTTATATAAAAAGCGTGAGATCGAAACCGAAGGAGAGAAAGAAGGAAAAACTAAACGAAAACATTCAGGAATTCAATATCCTTTGCCTGCGCTGTCAGTCAGTCTGCTGTGTACGTTGTTCGGAGAACTACTTGTGCTGGGGTTCGTCCTTTCGTGATTCGGTGTTTTTGTGACTTTTTTTCTCCTCCTTTTCATCACCCCCTTTTCAACCCCTGTGTGAAGTCTTATTCAACTTGATTTTCTTTCTCCAAAATTAAGAAAACTAAAAACTGTAATGAGGAATCCAAATATTCTGTTAACAAATGATGAAATAGCGATTGTGAATAATTTAATATGGGAGAAACCAGTGCGTGAAGTTGCTGCAAAAATCGGTAAAAGTTTAATGGCTCTGCATTACTATTTAAAACATCGTGATAATTATCCACCACCAGCGAAGATGGGGGGATCATCCTGTACATCCAGAGATAAGGATAAACAGACATCTCCTGTTGCAACAACAACAACTACTACTAAAGTTACTACATCAAAACGGCCCAAAACGGAACCAGAGATAGCACATTATCAACAAAAAGAACGGTTATATTTCGCCAATCAACATATTTCATGGACGGAAGCACACTGGCGCAGGGTTGTTTTCCACGATGAACGAAAGTTCAATCTAGATGGCCCAGACGGATTCACGCACTATTACCACGATTTGCGAAACTACGAAAGGACTCTATCACAACGACCACGGGGCGGCTCTGTCTTCATTTGGTTTGCAATATCATACGGTGGACCGATACGTTGCGAGGTTTCAACAACAAAATTCCGACCTGAAGCATTCATCGAATTTCTACAAAATGAACGGACAAGTATAACCGAAAAACTAGATGGAAATCCAGAATTCGTGCTAAGAGATCATTGCAATACTTTCCGAAACTTAACCACTGTTCAAAGCTGGGCCGATTTGAAGGGAATCAAAGCACAGTCATGGCCGTATCTTGCGCATGATGTCGATATAACAGAGAATGTATGGGGATGGCTTATTCGGGAGGTATATGACAGTGGCAGACGCTATTCACGGCGAGATGACTTGATCTTAGCAATTCAAATGGCTTGGTCACGACTGCCTGTTCACTTCCTACAGAATCTATACAGCACAATACCTGAAAGGATAATGGAGATGTGTTACACTAATGGAACCTACACAAATTGCTGATGCCAGTCAATTCATGTTGTGGAAAGTGCTCTAATGTGTCAAGTTTAGTTCAAGTTATTTAAATATGGGCGGGCTTTCTTTCTCATCTACTGTTATGTTTCTAAATGTCAACTACCACAGGGTTTGTAATTGATGTTCGCTGAAGGCTGTCACGTGAATTTCTTTTTTTCTTTCTTCTGTAGTACAAACAGAATTAATTTAATTTAAATATTGACCATGAATGCACTTTCTAAAATCTTCACTTTATGTACTAATGTTTTAAAGCAAGGAACAAAACTGTTAGTAAGTTTTAAAAGTTGAAAAAAAGTCATATTCATCCGAAGCCTAAGCGTATGAATACATGACATCTAAATATTTTCATCAGTGATAGCTCAAGTTTCTACAGACACTTGACACGGTTTGCACATCGACTTAAAATCTATGTATGTACACTGTAAACAGTTAAAAAATAATAAATTGTTAGAAATAAGTTCATAACTATGATGACAAATATTGGTTAACCATGGCTTTATAGACTGATACGGATGAACAGTTTTGTTGGTAAAGCAAAAATTACCAAAATATAATTTTATAATTTTGTTCATATTTAATTTTTGTTTATAATTATGTAACATAACAAAGACAAAAAATTATTTCTTAATTTGCTATCTGGATTTTGGTTAAGTTTCTGTGCCTAGTGCAACAAGCTGTCGCTCATCCAGTCTCATAACAACATCCATATCAGTTTTTGTTCTTCTTTTAAGTAAGTCCTTTAGAACAAGGATTAGCCATATAGAAACATAAACCCATGGAAGGTTGACATTTCATTAAAGTAAAAACTTTAAGCCAAATATGTATATAGAATTGAATATTTTTAGTTAGTGCTTAGTTAAATTTATTTAAACCGAAAATTTATAAGAATAAAACCTGATAACACTCTAAATAAAATATTGTGATGCGCTAATATTATAAAGTATCATATTAAAACAAAAACATAATTTCAGTTATTTTCACTTCAATTTTTCTTATGGGATTTAGTCGAATTTCTATGATTTTTTTTTGCACTTCCTTTCGTGATTGTTAAAGGTTTTCCGCAGACCTGAATCGCATTCTCGGATCATCACATCAAGGCGAAACAAGTTTTCTTCGCAACAGCATTTATTGTACTCGAGACGAACGAATACAAAAGCAGTTTTCTTTTGTTCTATTCCCTTTTTGTTGCAGGTCGAGTTGAGGACAAAACATTGTGAATTTAAGATTGAAAGAATACTGAGTAGAGTCTAGGGAAAACGAGAAAAGGCAGGTGTGTGGTTTTGCTAACAGACGGGTGGGGACCCTCATAGATTTTCATAAAATAGCACAATAGCGATCTATGAAATAAGGATTTCTTGGAGGTAGGTTACTTAGTATTGTGAATTATGATCCGGACATCCCTTAAACGAATAATACAAAATTTTGCGTTTTAAAGTAGGTTTCACATTTGTTTGTTTTAAAGACTTCGATCTTTCCATTATATTGAATATTTAATATAAATATTGACTCACATCGTTGTGAGGTGTGTGGGTTTTTTGTGTCAAATCAAATGTTATAATAATTCAAAAGTAGTACATTAATAAATAAAATATTTTTTAACCTCAGAACTTTAAACTATAACTTAACCGCATGTAAGCTTAAGATGATTCAAATTTCGATTCGAGAGAAAAATTCTACATCGAATATATGGTCCACTGTGCAAGGAAGGTGAATGGTGGAGAAGACATAACCGTGAACTCTACGAGCTGTACGAAGATATGGATGTAGTCCGTAAAGCAAAAACTGGTTTAAGAGAAACCCATAATAGAAGTACGTCAACTTAAGATTATGTCAAAATTGAAAAAGGACGTAGATGCATCGTCAACTGTCAAAATGACCAATTGCTTCTGGAAACTTAAGCAACATTCTAATACCAGTTTATATTTACGTACATTTTATAGTCAGACCAACACTACTATATGGCGTGGCGACTTGGTAGACCGCTCTTAACATAAACATCAATTGCAAACCGCTCGAATGAGTGCAATGGATGGCGTATGTATGCATCAGTGGAGCGCTAAGGACAACCCAACCTCAGAACCATTATCGGCGTACTTACCGGGCATTGTGCCATTGGCACGCACGCCTCCAGACTAGGCATTCCCTTTAATGAGTTCTGTAGAAGCTGCAGAGATGAATAGGAGGTAGCAACCATTACACATCTCCTATGTAATTGTAATGCTCTCTCCACACTTAGAAAGCGTCATCTGGACGCCTACAACTTCAACAATTTGATAGAACTAAACAACATCACTATCAGTTAACTCCAGCGCTTTATCCAAAGCGCTGGCTGGTTTGCGGAATAAGCTTTTATATCCGCGTGGTATCACAACGGCCATACTCTGGCCTAAATGTGACTGCTACTACAGCAGTCAGCCACTCTAACCTAACCTAACCTAAGCAAGGGACAGTGATCCAGCCTAATGAAAGTCAAACGGCTATTATAGTTACAGTATACAATTTCTATGAATTTTCGTTTTAAAGTAGGTTTCAAATTTTTTTGTTTTAAGGACTTCGATCTTTCCATTATATTTGATGTTTAATATAAATATTACCTCACATCTTTGTGAGGTGTGTGGGTTTTTTGCGTCAAATCAAATGTTTTATTACCAAATAATAAAACAAAAGTAGTACATTAATAAAAAAAATCTATTGAAATTCAATATTGATAAATTACTAGTTGTAAAAGGCGCGCGTTGCTACGCATATTAAAAAAAATATAGTTTTGCATGAAATAAAAAAAACAAGAAATTTGACCAAATCCTTTTTCACAGAATTCTGATCAAAATAGCCAAGGACATCAGTCCTCTATCTTTTACTATTTAAGAGTCTATAAAGGACAGACAAACAAACATTGATTTTCATATGTATATATGTCATTCAGAGTCTGTATTAAGGTTTCCTCCTGATAGACAACACAACGAAGAACTACATGCGATTAGGTTTGTGAACAAAATAAAGATTGCGCATGCGGCATGGGGGACAATTTTTGTTTAGAAAACATGAGAATTCACATCAATTGCTAGGAGAAAATTGGCTACAAATTCGTATAGCAACCGCAGGAAAAAAACATTGAGGTCATTAATTGTCTTAAAAATTCGTTTGAAGAACATCACAAAATATCAGTACTTTATCGTATCATTATTTACAATTTATTTAAATAACGGACAGTTAGAAATATTTTGAATATGTTTTTCACGAAATGTAAGCAAAAAAAACCATACGATCTCGTCAGCTGTAAAATAACGACATCTACAAATATCATGTTGTTTCCTTTATTTGTTATATTCCCCAGTTAAACATTTTAAATCTGCATGTATGTATAATACTTAACGGCTTGTATGCTTAAATTTCTTTTTTACTTAAGCTTCGTCCTTACACCTGTTAGTACACGCAGATGACGTAGTTGGCCGAACGTAAGCCGCATAAGCCGTCGTTTGGGCGTTAAAAAGTATGCAGCTAAAATTGGTGTGGTGATAACGAGGGGAAGCTATATACTATCCTCAAGAAAGCAGATATCACAATGGCAACATACAAGTTCGACGTACTCTAACAATAGGAGCATCCACCAAATCATCTGCAGAATTTGGGAAGACGAAGGGTGTTTTCATAAACGTCGGTAATCTCCGCTAGTACAGTCGCATTTCTTTTCTCATGTGTTTTTGAGCACACACGTGCAGAATGTCTGCGGGCCTGCTATAATACAAAATAGTTTTTCGTAGTACAAAAATAATGACTGGACAATCTGCCCGACATCGATCAGCTATTAACGTTTATGAACAGTAGTTACTGCAGTTCACCTAAGTTAGTACGACCGCATATCTGCTTAATGAACATGGACAACACAGTCGTTAGTTTGTCTGACGTTTATGAAAACACCCTAAGCATGCCCGACGACTGGAGTATCAGCTCCACATGCCCCATCCACAAAAAAAGTCGATCCTATCTCTTGTATTAACTATATATCAAGAGCTATATATCTGCGCAACGTCACCTACACGATCCTGTCCTGCTCGAGGACGTCCGAGCCGATTGAAATCTGCACGGGATTTCGGCAAGGAGTTGCTGTCGTTTGAATTCTTCAATCTGAAGATAGTGCGGCTACAGCTGTAAATACGGAAGGCACTATCTTCTACAAGTCAGCCCAACTGTTGGGTTACGCACATGAATTGTACATTGTAGCGCGTTCCCAATGCGCTATAGTGGAAGCTCTTACGGCGATTTAAGAACGGGCGAAACGAGCTTAGGTTCAATGAGTAAAGGACGAAGTACATGTTGTCGAGCAAGAATCGATCCGTACGCACCACCTGGGACAGATGTTGGTAAGCTACGCGATTTTTGCAAATTTTAATTAGTTACGCGTATTCACAAATGCAACATATGTACGTCGGTAATGCACAAAGTGTCTGAGTGACATTTATGAAAGCGACCTTCTTCATCAAAATATTCACATGAGAATATAATTGGAAGTAATAAGCCGCGACTTTTAAAAGTTCTTATTTTAAGTTACAAAATATATCAATCAACAATATATCAAACAAACAAAAACACTGCTCTGCAACATTAGAATTTTTACAATGCTTTGAAAAAAAAATTTGTTTCCTCCCAGTCCTTCAAAAGTTGCACTTACATTGCTTAAAATTACCGCTTCATCTGCAGAAATTGAGCGAACGCCGACTTTTTGACATACGTGGAAATGTGCAAACGTAATTCCTGTTGCCAATAAATGGAATGCTACTTTTCCAAATGATTGCCGTCCGATCAGTATCCTAGTGTCTTTCGAAAGTCTTTGAGAGAGTTTTGACTGAACAAATTCAAGACCACCTTTCCACCAACTCTCTGCTGTATTCTTGCCAATCCGGGCTTAGGCCAAAGCATAGCTGGTGAAAGTTCTCGATGATATCAGACAAGTATTCGACAGGTGGATGATAACCATTCTTTGTCTTCTTGATTTTTACAAGACCTTTGACAAAAGTCAACCATACCATCTTATGCTGGAAGTTACAACATTACTTTCGCTTCAGCCGTACTGCTACTAAACTAATAAAAAGTCTTTTTATGTGACAGATCACGGCTATGATGCCGTAGAAAAATTTCTTCGCTACTTTTTGAAGAAAGTCTTCCGGTTACCAAAAAATACCCTATATGCTACATCTTGAAACGGGAACTCCTCCTTTGTTCTTGTACACGCTCAAAATGCACTTCAACTATATCCTAAAAATACTAGAGATGAACGAATGCAGATTACCAAACGTAGTTTTAAGAAGTATAATTAGAACAAACGGAGGCCTTTGCGAGGAATGGAAGAAAACAGCTTCTGAATGCAGATTAAATCTGTCTATTCAGGTGAACGAGCATCCTCATCTTTTAAGAGAAAAATTTAACTCGGTTTTGGAGAATTTTCGCAGACATACATATGACCAATTTGTCGAAGAAGCTGAATCGTCACTGTTTAGAAACTATTACAGCAAACTAAATCATTTTCTAAATGAAAAAACATACTTCCTTGACAATCACGCAGTTGACAAAATAAGCACCATTTTCAAACTGAGAGGGGAACTCGTTCAGTTAAACTTTATACCCCATCGACCAGATTTACCAATACTTTGTGTCCTGTGCAACATGAAGGTCTTCCACATCTTACATTTTCTTGGTGTTTGTCGGATACTAAAAGAATTTCGATTATCAATTTTCGGAAAACATGATTTAGACGAAGATGAAGTAATGAGCATTTTAAATGGAGAAAAAGGATGGAAGGCTTTATATGATTACTCAGTAGCAGCACTTTGTTATAGAAAGAGTATCATAGATGGAGATTTTTAATGTAAAACTTAAGTATATATCTTGTCAACCTGGTAGACGGCCATAGGCCAAACCATAAATGACTTAGGTTATCTTTACATTGTAAAACATTTATTGAAAAAAAAAGTCAAACTAAACAAAGAACAACAAACATGTGACAGATCACAAAAGGTAACTGTTGGAAACTCAAGTGCCAGGCGAAGGGCTATTACATATGGTGTTCCTCAAGATTAAATGTTGGGCCCTTCACTATTCTGTATGTATACTAATGATCTCCGACTGTATGTAAGCAAATTAAGTTTCCCCTCTAAGTGGGTGATATTCAACTCTATTTATCGTAACAGTTCAAAGAAATCAATATCCTAACCTGAACTTGTTCTTGACATCTGGGTTTCGTCAAAAACTTCGGTTGGTAAAATCTGTTACCAGCCTTGGTTTTGTCATCAGTCGGTTTTATCATGCTATAACTATATAAATGTTGTAATTGGTTGCGTCTATGCCTGTCTGCGAAAACTATGGACGTGTCCTATCTTTACTCCTCATGAGACATGTCGAAGACTTGTTCAACCACTTATAATGTCAACCATCTCTTACGCTGAAGTAGTATACAGCCTCTTGGACTCGCTCTCTCTCCAGAAACTCCAAGTAGCTTGTAATGATGCCCTACGATACATTTATATGCGCCGTAGATATGAGACAATTTCAGCATTCTCTATCCAGTTTATCGGGTGTTCACTGCAACAGTATCTTAATATCCGAAATTGTATTTTCCTGCATAATCTAATTATAACTAAAATGACAATATACTTATTTTCAAAATTAGTATTTTCTCGTTCTCAAAGAATTTTCAACATACACTTTAACTATTTCAACTCCTCCGGTTGTTTTTCATACATGCTATTAGATTATGGAACTTTTTAACTATTATCGAACAATGCAACAGTAAATCTAAGTCTTTTCCTTGTTTCTCTGTTATATTATTGCATCGTCTTTTTTTTCTTATTGTTTTCTTATCATTTATATATATATTTTTTTTTCTAACCGTATTATTTATACTCATTATTTATTGAATCGAATACTATAATTCATTACTAATTCATAAAGTACTTTACCGAATTGAAAATAAAAAAAAAATTGAATTGAATTGAATTTTTAAAATGGTCATTCATTCACACCCCTTGAGGAAACGGTTGTCTTTCGAATATTCCAAAAAGTTAATTCTGTATGGCACTTTAAGAATGGACGATTTCGACCAATTAGATTGATTCATGTATGTACATATTTAAGTTACATACATTCTTCTTCTGTTCTATCTTTCGTTAATGGTTTGTTTTATTGAATAAAAATATTTTGCTCTTATAAAAGTTATGCAATATTTTTCTTATCATTTATAATATCCAGTCAACAATTATTGTTTAGGTATATTAGTTTCATTAGATAAGTGAAAAATGAGACGTAACAATTAGTTACGCGTAACTATATGGGTAACTTACTCCGAGTAAGTTACGTTGCCAATACTGCCTGGGACACAACATCACGATAGCTACAATTTTGAGGTAGTTGAGGAGTTTGTCTACCTTAAGGCAATCGTGAACTCCACAAACGACGTCCCAGTGGAGATCCAACGTTGAATCACCCTTTGCAACCGTTACTACTTCGGTTTGTCGAAATAACTCATGCTCTATAAAACCCTTATTTTGCCAAAAGAGCAGAACTGATTCTTGATTCCTTCGAGAGAAAAATTCTACATCGGATATATGGTCCACTGTGCAAGGAAAGTGAATGGTGAAGAAGACATGACCGTGAACTCTACGAGCTGTACGAAGATATGGATGTAGTCCGTAAAGCAAAAACTGGTTTAAGAGAAACCTATAATAGAAGTACGTTAACTTAAGATTTTGTCAAAATTGAAAAAGGAGGTAGATGCATCGTCAACTGTCAAAATGACTCATTGCTTCTGGAAACTCAAGCAACATTCCAATACCAGTTTAGACACTAGACTGCCAATTGATAGTTTCTCTTTCAATGCCAGATGGCGGACAGGTATAACTTGTCGAATCTCAAAACAAATCTGGCCTAATCTTGATCTTAAAATATGAAACGATCGTATCGCCCGAAAGATATGCAAAATTAGCACTGCAGTTGTTATAATTACCGGACACTGCCTTCTAGGCCTTCACGCAAAAAGACTGTGCATATTTCTCAACTACTTCTGCAGAAGCTGCCTAGACGAAGAAGAGGAGGAAAACACCAAACACCTCCTTTGCAATGGACCTACTCTTGCCTCAATCAGGAAAGCCTTCGTCTGCACTTCTGCAGACTACAACTTCTTCTACAGTGAAAACGACATCAGCAAAACACCAGGCAACGCGCTAGCTAACATTTGTTTGAAAAAACGACTGGCTGTCATAAACCTCGGAAACCCTCTTTATTTTCTCTTTGGAACACCAACGTGGCGGTACAATGGACCTAAGTGCATTGATGCCACTACCTACGGACCCTGTATTATATTAACGAATGTTTCAGGAAGAATAAAGTCATAAGGAGCACTCTCTCGTGGTATATTACTCGTATATTAGGGTAGTAAGCTCCAATGATCGACTGTTAGAAGAAGTCATAACCCGAATAATATGATTTTTGAATTACGGTATAAAATGCGATCTCGAACTTTTTTCATTTTCCTCGTTTGATTGCGTTGAGGAAATCTGTTTGCACAGCGAATATTAATATGGTCGAAATTAAATGTCGAAAGGAATGGTGCCACGGATACGGCCAAAACGAAGAGTCCGAAAGCGTTCAAATCAAAATTGATATGATTCTTTTTGAACGAAAGGTGCCAGTGATTAGTTTTGTTGTGTTTGGTGAATTTTACGAAATTTGGTCGCATATGAAAATGTTCTCATTATTCGGTGTGAAATTAATACTTTCCCAATGCATCAGCAACCAACTACGCCTTAGAATATTAACAATTCAAATTAAGTGATAGTCACATATTCACATACATTTTTTTACATGCCCACTGAATCCAACCAATCATTATAACCTACAAGAAATATGTATCCCATCAAGAAAACAGCATACATAATTTATTATAATTGCAGCTCCGAATAAAAGAGCTATAATTTGCTTGTAGATTCAACCCATTGTTTAGCCGTTGATTTACGAGTATAATTCATTTCATCAAATCTGGCCATTCTATAAAGGCATTAGCATAAGTTAAATTTTCCGGATTGTCATATTGCTCATTGAATGTGCTTACACAATGAAAATATTAAAAGTCACCAAAAGAAAAGTACATTTTCTGAAGGGGTTTGTTAAAACTTCTAAGGAGTTCTTAGAAATTAGTAGTGTTCATGGGATTAAGTACATTCAAGACTCAGAAACGAACTACTTTAGCAAGTGAGTCGAATTGTCGCAATAATTACTGTTCGTTTACCCTTTTTTGATGTATTGTAGATGTGCTTGGATAATTATTTTGATCATCATGTTTGGATGTGCAAATGCTATGGTTTACACCTTTTATCAAAATTTTAACAGCAATCCAATTCGTATGAATATAGAGAGTGACCATGTTCCACTGACGGAGTTGGAATTTCCAGCCGTAACTATTTGTCCACCTACACCATATAATTATCCAGAAATGGTTAAAATATTTTCAAATCTGTAAGTAATTGTTTACCCTTAATTATTTCAGTTCTAGTAATTTTGATGTGCTATATCCTTATTACTGTTTAAATTCTATCATTCATACGTAGGACGTTCCATGAATGGTCTGGTGATTTTAATCGCTTCAATTTTTAACCGGATCGGAATAACAATCACTATAACGGGGATCGACTGAAATTACTATATTATGTTTCTTTATTTAGTTTTATATTTTGTGCTAGAAAACTCTTTTTCATTACCCAACCTTAAACCTTATCTCAGTTTGGGTGTATAATTCCCCCAGAAGGGTAGACGAACGGGTTGCACTTTACCCACTCGGACCTTAATACCTCTGAAACGTCACCACATTCGAAAAGAGAAAATGGGTATATAGACATTACATGAATTCAAATACCTTTGTTTAAAATGTCGATGCAGACAAATTGATATCCAGACCTAACGCATATAATTCCCAACTTCCTTGTCGATCGCTCGATAAGGATGGGAGCTACAAATGTGTGACAGACAGGAACACCTTCCGTTGATGATTGAAACCTTGAAAAAGTACTAAACGGCGCTTGAGTTAACAATGTATCTAAGACTTTCAGCCTGACACATAGCTCTTACTAAAGAAGTAGAAGGCTGTAGACTTTGGAGAAAGAAGTAGAAGGCTGTAGATTTCTACTCTACTTCAGGCTGCCATGCAGACTGAACTTAAACCTCAACCTTAGTGAAGCTTCGGGTTAGCTGAAGTTTGAATAAGACTTAGGTAGTGGTTATAGTGGTTTTCACTTCAGTGTGACTCCAGTGACTCGAAAAAGGTGAAGCCCTGAACTGTGAAAGTTGTTCGTGCCGGAAATTCGAATTGGCTACTACATCTTTAGAAAACCGCTTAATATATTATACATTCCGTTGAGAATTCGTTTATACATATATTGTTCAGTATAGTGTTTTTGTATTGTAATGCCTGAAATAACTTTAACATTTTTTTAAAGTCAACTTTTGCCCAACGTGACCATAAATGAAGCAATTGACTTCCTCAATCAAATCTCTGCTATGGTGGGCAAAGTGAGTGTTTTCGATGAATGGAAACTGAATGCCATTCAAAAAATAATTGAACTCAACAATATGACAACGGTGGATTTTCTTCAGTTGATAAGTTGGAAGTGCGATGAAATGCTCTATCGGTGCCGTTTCCAATCGAAGATAATCAATTGCAGTGAAATATTTTTTCAATCTAAGTCACACCTGGGATATTGTTGTTCCTTCAACTACAAAGAGTCCGGGTAAGTTTTAAATATTAGAATACAAAAGAAAATATAACATGTTTGGATAATTTTCTTTTTAAATAAACCTACCATTACATACATTAATTTTTAGCTTGTTTGTTTCTATTATTCTACAGGTATAGTAAATATCGGGCTATGAAATTCGGTCCAGAAGGAGGTCTATCTGTTATTCTAAAGGACACTAAGAATAATCAAGTCGATTTAAAACGGTTTATGTCAAGCGAGTATGAATTGATTGTTCATCAAAATGGCGACTACCCTCACAGAACATTACCTTCGCACTCTATTCCGATGGGTCGAGAAATATGGGCTATAGTACGACCAACAGAAATTGTTTGTACTGACAATTTTAAGGCACTTTCGGTTGAGGAGAGACAGTGTCTACTGCCATATGAACGCAATATGCGTTTCTTCAAAACATATAACAGTGACAATTGTGAATTTGAGTGTCGAGTAATGAGTACCTTTGACAAATGTGGCTGCGTAACTTTCATTTACGTGTCGAGTAAAAATGTGAAAACTTGTGATTTCATTACCATTCCATGTATACATAAGACCTACAGCATGTTGGGTAGGTCGATCGAGGTTTTGTTAATAGTAATTGAAGTTTAATTTTGATTTTTAGAAGTGAATTCCAACATTAATAGAACAGTGAACACAACAAGTGCTTGTTATTGCCCCAGCAGCTGTCAATCTGTTGAATATGATGTCCAAGTCACTCGTGCGAATCTGCAAACAGTCGTTGAATCTTTTGATCCTTTTTAGTAAGCAGCTTGTTCAGTATACATACATATGTACTTATATTTTTTTAACCATTTATAATATTTACAGTAATGGGGTCAGAGATAATTTCACAGTGTTGCACGTGTTTATGAGCTCACAGGTCTACAGGCGATTGAGTAGGGACACCTTATCGGATATCGTTATTTTAATAGGTAAACATATTCGAGACAAGCTATGAATCTTAAGTCAGTAAGACACGTCTAATTTTAACAGGTAACCTTGGCAGTTCATATGGACTTTTTGTGGGCATAAGTATTATATCCTTGCTGGAGATAGTATATTTTTATACCCTTGTACTTTGGCGGAACTGTGTAAACTGAAAAAATTAAGAAATTTCATTTCAAATGAAAACTTTTTCACGAATACATTCATATTTATCTTTTTTTTTAAAAAAACGATCTTAATTCATTATGATTTAATAAAGAATCAGAAACAATTGCCCTTACGATTCTACAAACTACCTAGTAATAATCATAAATTTGTCATATCCCAATGTCATATTTTAGGAAGAATATATTAAAATTAATAAAGATTAACGCATTCGGTCACGAAATAAAACTATTGGAGTTCCAATTAGTTTCTGCGCAAACACATTTCCTTTATTTTCACACTTTAATAACGCAAAATAGTTCACTTACACATTACTTTCATTTCATAATTTTGAAATCAAACGACTGTCCTCAGAGTGCATTGACCAGGCGTTCTGGAATCAGAAAGGCCGAGCTTGGTGTCAAAGCTAAGTTAGCGGTTTTCAACTCAGTATTTATTCCAACTCTCACCTATGGTCATGAAATTTGGGTAATGACCGAAAGAATAAGATCGCGAGTGCAAGCTGCTGAGATGAGATTTCTTCGTGCTGTTGTGGGAATTACTCGTCGGGATAGGGTGAGAAACACGGCAGTGCGCGAGGAACTCAACATTGAGCAGCTGCTTCTTCGAACGGAAAGGGCTATGCTTCGGTGGTTTGGTCACGTGGCACGAATGTCTCCATCATCACGAATTCCGAGGCGGGCGTTGAATGCGATTCCATCAGGTAGACGACCGCTTGGAAGACCCAGGACGAGGTGGTTGGACCAAGTCCAAAAACTCGCCGGGTTACGCTTGGGCATTGCTCCTGATGAGTTAGAGTCGATGGCGGAGCATCAAGTTGCCCGGCGATCTCTCGTGTGTGGTTTACCCCCGCGACCCCTTTAGTGGATCATGCGGGTCAGAAGATGATGATGATGATGATGGTGACGACTATCCTCATTCTGGTTGCGGACATTACGAAACGGCGAACGCGAACTTTTAAAAACAACCATTTCCCAGCAAATATAGACCAAAAGTTATACTTCCTGGTATGCAAAAAGGGAATTGAATTATCGACAAAAGTCTCGACAAAATTTAGTTTAAGTACTCTAATGATTTTAAATATGTACATATGCATATAGTTTCCCTGTGAATCAATAATTCTTTTTGCGAACTTTTTAATGCATTCTCTTCATTGAATCAAAGTTTTCATGCGTTTACAGATATTGGAAATACTAGTTATATCTTAGAATTGATCAGCGCAAAAGTTGTGTAACCCCAAACCATTTATTTGTTATTAGAGATTTGGATTTACATATGCGATTACATACGAGATTGGAAATTTTTTAATTTCTTTTGTGAGCATTGTTTTATTTTTAAATTATAAAAATAACTTCCAAATTTGCAATAAGTATGTATTTTTGAATTTCTTAAGTTTGTATTATAGGAAAAAATTAGCATTTATATCTTGGTCCAATTTAAAATAATTAGCAAGTTACAGCACTTTAGGACAAGTTTATTTAAAAAATAATTAAGAATACATAGTACAAGAGCTATTCATCATCTGTTTCATCATAATACACCTGCCCCTGACAATTTTGGAGCAATTGAATTTGTTATAAAAACTTTGAAAAACTGGCGGGATGAAATGCAACAATTCAAGAATGAAATTTTTCTTTTTTTCAGATATGGTTAGTTTTTCCAATGCATCTAGTTGTGATATGGTGACTGACTGCCGTTTTTTAACACTGACCTCGTTAAAGAGGAATATTTTTTGGAGGAATCTTTGTTAGAATACAGTAAAAGCCGACATTTTTGTTTTAAAAATTAAATTAATAACGCAATTTGAAGACGTATAGGTAGAAAATAGATCTAAAATATGTACGTAGAATTCGGAACAAATCACCGAAATATCTATTAAGGGAGCAGCTGCAATTCACATGTAGAAGTGGCGTATGCGAATAGACAACACCTCACTGGGTTAGTTGTGGTTGATCTGCCCTATAGATGTTGAAGAGCAACGGTCCCAGCTTCGACCCTTGCCTTGATGCTCCGCTCAGTTGATTGGCTGCCTCCCACTTGAACTTAGAATCTTCTGGAATGCAGAAACCTATAGACTATTTGGATGAGGTTGAACGGGAATCCCATTTGATTCAACTTCTAGATTAGTCTCTCTACCCAGACAGCGTCGAAGATTTTTCCCACGTCCAGGAAGCAGGCAACGGTTACTTCGTGTTTGTTCAAGGCAGCGTGGTGGAACTTTGTTGAATGTTTTTTCCGGGAATGCATACTGCGTATCCGGGATGATGTTCAGGTCGGTGAACCATCGCTTTAGTTTTTGGCCTACCAGGTACATCATGATCTTGCTTATATTGCTTAAGAACGATATAGGCCCGTATCCTTGCATCGATGCTCTGCGTCACTTTCATAAACGCAAATATCGGCATCACAAATATCGGCAAATGTTAATTTAAGCATCAAAAAACATTTGAGCATCGTTAAATTTCCTGATGCGTTGTTTATAGGAAATGCGGAAATTGCAAATTATTTTGCAGAAAGGGTTGGATAAGATGAAAGAAATGTTCTTTCATCGAAATGATTTTGGAAGACATCAGCTGGATATTTTTCAGTTGTGATTATATAATCCTGATTTTTCGGAATTTTTCTTCTTTTAATTTTCATTATCATTGTGCGCATCCGCACTAAGCGCTTTCTTGCTTCTACGTTTTTAACAAAACCCTAATTTTACTAAAAGAACTTCCACATTGAAAATGTTTAATATAAACAATGCTTCTGGAGCGTCAACGAACATTTCAATCAACATCGCATCAGCATCAAGTATGCATCGCTTCATAACATAATATAATATGGGTGGCGCTACAGCCCGTAGAGTGCCAGGGCCTAGCTTCTCAGGAACCACTCGTGTTGTGCGTGCTATTGTTCTATCACGAGTGGAAGGGCCCTACAGTTTTATGCCGACTCCGAACGACATCGCATCAGCATCGTAAAAAAACAGTGCGTAAATGGTCGACGTTTCTGAATTCAGCCCTTTTATTAAGATTTTTCTCGATAATTCAATGCGCATCTTTTAGCATACTTACGAAGTAGTATACCTTTTGCTTTTTAATTGTGTTGTTTAGCAGCATGTACTTTAACGACGATCGTAATAGGGGTAGTTGTTAATAAAAAAAATGTTACTATAACGGATTAAATTAGCTAGATTTGAATGTAACTGTGAGGTATTTTATTTTTTGTGGGAGATTTTTATCGCTGCACTGGAGCACTCAGACCCAAAAGACTGGTCAAATGTACTACCAGGCAGCAACTTACATTTACTGACATTTTTTGGTCTTCCAAAATAAAGCCATCATCAGCTCTCTTCATCAACACCGAATAGCTGCCACCCGATCTGAGCAAAGGCGGGACAGTGGCAGAGGAAGTGCTTCGTAGCGTCGCCTTCTTCACAGGCGTCGCAGAGATTGTCACCGCTTTGGCCAAGCACATTTAGTGGCCCATTAGTACGCTGGTAAGACGTCTCCAGTCTTTTCTGTCAAGAGACAATAAGCCCGCGGATTTCTAACAGACGTTAAGGAGCATGCGCTTCGCTTGTCTACATCCTGGAGAGTCATGCCAACTCCGGTTGTGCTCTCGAGAAGCCCAACCATCGTTATAAGACCTAACCAAGGACGCGGGTAGCTCCAACGCAGGTTCCGGTCCTAAGAGTACCTCCTCTGATCCTTGTCTAGCTAGTTCATCAGTGATCTCATTGCCCCTGATCCCGTGGTAGCCCGGGCCCATATAAGTCTTAGCGAATTGAATCTGCCGATCCAATTTAAAGAAGACTTGCATTCCTGGACTATTCTGGAAGTGGTCAAAGGGTTGAGTATGGTCTTAAGTACAGCTTGGCTGTCGCTACAGACACAAATACTTCGACCTACGCAAATTTACTTAACGAGGTGTGTCGTCTAATGCTGTCGCTCTCCACGAAGGCGCTAGCGCCAATGTTCCTTGGTCTTGGTGTCATCCGTGAAGATTCGGCTACATTATTTTCCTGACTAAGATTCTGGTTAGAGCCAGTCCTGAGTGCAGCGAAATTTGACTCGTAAATATGTGCGTCGCAGCTGGATTGCTGGTGTCCTTGCGTCAGGCGGCATATCCATGAGACTGGGGTCAAGGGAATTACGGTGCACAAGGTCATCGAAACTCCAGTGAGATTTTTACCAAAGACCACTTCTTTTTAAACGGAAAATGGCCTTGAGAGTGCGTGCAGAGCAGAGAGAGCTCTATGCAGTCGAGACAAACCGTTCTTTGAAGCTTAGTGAAAGCAGCAGTTACGTATTTACGCGAATAAGCATTTCACCAAACGACCGATGCATATGATAGGCCTTATCATAGCCGTGTAGTTCCAAAGGGATCTTTTTGGTGATAGACCCCAAGACTTGCCGAAAATTCCCTTACACTGCCAGAAAATTGACAGCGCCTTGGCAGTTTTCTATTCAATGTATTTTTTTTTTTCAGAGAAGTTTTCTATCCAGGATAAGACCCAGATATTTAGTTTTACCGAAAAAGCGGATGGTGACACCTTTTAGTACTCGTTGAGTCAGACCAGTCAAATTTCTTCTCCTCGTGAAGAGAACACGATTTTTAAGAGGGTTAACTGAAAGCCCATTTCTAAAGCCGCCTGCACTTTTGAACACAGCCGATAGGCACGACCCGACAGATAGTACAGCTACATCATCTGCATAGGCCTGGGCGTAGACATTAGAGCTATTAAGGGTGCCAAGCAGAGTCAACCAGCATGCATCATAGCAGAGAAGACAGGACGCCACCCTCTGGCCAGATTTTTCGCGCTTATAGGAATGTTACATCTGAGACAGAGTATGGGTTTGCAAAGCAGTTCCGCGCACGTGTAGCTCAACCACACTTTCCATGCTTTTCAGCAAGGAAGCTAGACTGATTGGTCTAAAGTTCTTGGCGAGTGAGTAGTCCCCCTTACCGATTTTTGGTATGAAGGCTACCCTAACTGTGTGCCAGTGCCAGACTGGCGGTAAATATTCTTTCCAAAACCGGTTGTAACTGGTCTATGCCCTTCTGCCATCGGTATCTAGTGACTTGAATCCATCAAAGGACGCAAGTGCGTATTTGATAGCCTTGTCTGTTACTACGAGCGATGAAACAAAGCAGCCTCGGCACGTGATATTGGTCAGCTCATATCCAGTTCCAGGAATAGCAGCTGGTTGTGATCTAGTTTCCTGGAAAATACGTCTCAAGCGCGAGGATTTTTGATCAGTACAAGTTCCAGTCCTTCTCCGAATTGGTCTTAACTAATTGCGTTGACAGGCTTTTTCAATAAATAACTTTTTACCGACATGTTTTTGGAACACTTAAGACGACTATGTATATGCCAATCGCAAAACATTCAGCATTATCTACATATGTATAAGGTACTCCAAAATGTTAAGCTGCTTGTTAAGTTAAATTGGTGGAGCTAGTTAAAGAGTACCCCAACTTCGCTGTGAATATCGTCCGACATAAAATTGAAGCCTGCAAAAATAGTACAAATTACGACGGGACTATAGCGCCACGGGAAAATGGATGCTTATCAACTGATGATGATTTTCAAGTAAAACTCAAACCAATGACATCGCAAAATCATGTTTTTTTATTTTCATATATTTTTTGTCAATAGTTAAATATATATATATATATATGGATGAATTATTTTTCTTACTTGTTTCTTCTCCTATTTTGCTCTTTGTTTTATTGTATTTTCTTTTGTTTTTAATTTAAATTTTGCCATTTTACTATATTTTTTTGTTTTAATATTCCTCATTTTTAAACGCAAATATAATTAGTGTTTCCGTCTTCGTTTTGTTTTAACCTCTTTTAATAGTTTACGATATTTAAATACATATTATAATATTATAATAAGTATATAAAACATGTTTATTTTTTTAATTTGTTTTGTCATTTCATATATTTCTGTCTCGTCTTTGAGTGAGGGCGGGTATTGTTGATTATTATAATTTTATTTTATTTTTTAAATAGAACATTATTATTTAAGGTTTTGTTAGATAAATATTATTGCAAAAGTACTCAATAATATTGATTAGAATTTGATTTAATTGTAACACACTAACTGACAATGAGTTAAGAGGATTGAATTCTCTTCTAAGTTGCCAAAAACCAAGTCACAAAAATAATATGACCAATCACGTTCGCTTTCAAATAAACGTACTCTATTTTTTTTTAAATATAAAAAATTATTTAGAATTGGTACACTTACAGATAATTCATACGAACGCGTTTATAATGCTCTGCATTGGATGATAGGGATTTTGTTCCGGTTCTGCTATCTTTTATTCTAGATGCGAATTTTGAATTCTTCATGCTTCGATCCTATTGTTATTTTATATATATTTTTGTTTTTGCTTTAACTCATCGTTGTTCTAAAAGAAAAATTAAGTAATTATAAATAGATAATATCATACGTTGTTAAAATGTGGTTCACCAAATATACAATCACTAGCCCATTACTAGTAAACGAAAAGTATGCAACATTGATTCATATTCATTGACAGATAATGTGTCAAGATCTTTTGTGGCTTCTTCTTTTATAAATATTATATGTAAGTTTCAATTTGTCTTGTTTTTTAATTATTTTTTTTATTATTTGATACGGGGCGTTCCCACTTTGTTTTTTTTTTTTTGTTCGTGTTCGTTTCCATTTTACAAATAATTAATCGATTAAATAGACTATAATAATAAAGATTAGTATTATCAATAAAATTTTGTTCGTTAAAATTTGCAATTATAATTCCTTCTTTTTTTAATAATAATTTTTATCGTGTTTTCAAGGTTTGATTATATTATATTTTTGTTTTTAATTTTTAATATATATTGTTTATATTATTACTTTATAGAATATATAATATTGTTAATACATTTTTTTGTGTTTTGTTTGCAAAACATAATATTATTAATTGATTATTAATATTTATATATATATATATTTATTTATTTACTGTTAATATATTTATCCTCTTTTCATTGCATTAGGTTGGCAAAAATATTTCTTAATTTGTTTCATGATTTTTATTTTAAGTGTCTCTTTGTCTTTGCATGTGCCCATATTATTTGTTAAACATATTTTTTCCTTTAACTGCCTTCTTATTCTTTTTTTGTTCTTGTTTATTTTTACTTAAATAAATTTGCTTAATTTTTTTGTTCCATATTTTTTATTACATTTTTCTATGTAAATGATGTTCTCCATAAATTAAATTTAGAAATAAATAATGATATAATATTTGTTTATACATATATATGTATAGAATATATATATATACTATGTATGTACTATAGAATTATTTTTGTTGTTATGATTCTGTTTTGTTCAATTTCAATAATAAAAATTTGTCAAAGTTATAGAAACTGCACAGGCAGAAATGGTAATTTACCGACGTGAAGCGAAGCATTTGCCGGTCTGTAAATAGTCGTTAGGGTAAAGTAAATTTATGTAGTAAATGTTGTGGTTTTATATATTGATAGAATTATCTTAATTTATTTATATAGATATAATTGTTCTGAAAATGAAATGAAGTGCATTTTTAAGTGTGAGTAAAAGTTGTATTTTGGTTTAGTGAGCTTCTACTTGTTTAAAAGTGGAATGTTTTATATTATTTTTTTTATATCGATTTCAGGGATGTAAACTTGATATGATACACAAACAAAATAATTTTCCATCAGCATTTTTTGAGTGTTTCTCAAGTACGGAAGCTGGTTGCATTATATAATGGTTTGCATTAGCAACATATTAAAATAAAACAAAAAATAACCCTCATTTACTTGGGTTTAAACGCAACTAAAATACTGATGTGAAAGGAGACATATGTATATTTTCATATAGCAATTAAGACTTGATAAACTATTACGTTATGGTCATTCATGGTAATTAATGTCAATAATCAAAGTTTGGGAATAATTGTAGTCCAACAAATTTTTCAAATTGATGTCAACAGGAATTGTTAACAGACGCTAAATGAATCCATTAATAACTGCAATATAAACAAAATCGATGAAGCTTCTCTTTTAAGAGAAATAAAAACTGCACAAATCATGAAATGTAAAAAAAATCGCTACAACTCTAGGCTATTAAAAGAATCGTGACGTAATCGTTTGTAACATATCAAGTAACATGTGCAATTGGCTAGAAAGTTATCTATCACTTTAAGAGTGGGATATACGATTATGTATATGTATATACTAGAAAAAGAGCATCAGCTTCATTGCAATTTCTCAAAAAGTTTACGATAAATCATTTTCAAAATGCTCTAGAAATTGAAAAGTATTGATTCAATGATGTTAGTACCTTACAAATAGTAAATTTGTTGCAGCAGCTGGACCCTGAATTCGGTTATTACTTTGTTGTTGTTGAATTTTTGAATTTGTATTGCCCGTTATCGTTTCACAATTGTTATTGTTGTTTATTGTTGTTGTTACTGTTGTCGTACTTAAATTAGGTGGTGGGGGTTGTTGTTGGTGTTGTAGTTGTGGCTGTTGTTGGTGTTGCTGTGATTGAGACAGCAACGGCGTTGTTGATGGTACTGAAATAGTTGTTGCATTTGAGGCAGTTCCTGCTGCCTTAACACCTCCCGAATTACTAACATGACCAGCTGCAAATATATTTCACCTATTTACATGACTACGATTGTGATTTTGATTGAGGCCCCCAGTTGGATTTGCATTGCCCGAGTGTTGAGCTGATCCACCTGGTCCTAGTAAAATAGAATTTCCATTTATTTCAATAGACAGATTTCAATAAAACACGCGTCTATCTTAACCTCCATAGTTTGGTGAATGTTGATAATAATCTCGCCTACTATAGTCCGGTTCATATTCCTGTGACTCATATGGTGTTCGGGAAGCCTGTCCATGAGGGGGACCATGCGTTTGTGCATGACCATAGCTGTAATTGTCATATGTTTGGGGTTCATAAGCTGTCTGCTCATCATACCCACGACTACATTAAACAAAAAAAAAAGCATTAGATTCAATTTATACTCTAAAACAGAATTGTCAAACACTTACCTATACGATTCGTCCATAGCACTCCGAGCCTTCTCCAATATGGACATCACTTTCTGTTTGGGGGGTATAGAGTTCTTTGCAAAGGACGGTTGCTGTTGTTGCTGCTGCTGCTGTTGCTGTTGCGGAGGTTGTTGCCTGGAAGAAGCGGGAAGAGAAGATGATAAATTGAAATTGTTTCCTTGCACCGCCGCAGCCCCATACATGGGGAGCAGAATATTATTCTGCGGTTGTGCACTCCACCTATATCCATGATGTGAAACATTAGCTTTTGATGTCATATGTGAACCGCCACTGCTCATACTCCCACCACTCCCTCCACTGCCACCAACTCCTAATCCTCCACCGCCAACACTCACAGCCGATGACTTCTTGTATGATTTCGAATCATGATCCGAAATTCCTGTATTGTCCATTAATTCACGCAATTGCTCTTGACGGATTATATCATTGCTATCCGGTATTAAATATTTTCGTAATTCTGCCATAGCGTATGCTATTCGTGCATAGGCTTCAGCTGGCGGCGCTATTGTAGATATCTCTACATGCAGGTCGCTATTCAAATGAGCGTATTTTGGATCCATTGAGGCACGTAACTCTTCTTCTTTGGCGCGATCTCTCATTGAATTTCTACCGAGTACAGTCATTTTGCACAGCGTTTCCTCTTGAAGGCGACGCAATGAGTTGCCCTTAGGACCAAGAAGTTTGCCCACAAAATTGAACTAAATTCAATAATCAGTCATTACTATGTTCAAAAACAAAGGCATGACATTTTAATGAGACTTACTTTTGGATGCTCACGTATAGGCACAAGAACTTTTTGCGATACTCGTAGTGGTTTCTCGCGATAAATATCAGCGTATTTTTGATCTCGCGATGGTATTCTCCCCGTCGATTGGACCTTTTCGATTTCTGAAATAACAAATTGAAGTTTCACTATGGAGAAGAAATAATTAGGTTTATGTATGTAATTTCTAAAATTCAATATGAAATTGGTCGGTTCTTAATATACAGTGCTGGCAATCGAAAATGAGTGTGTCTCAAATGTCAAGATTATATATAATGAACGAAAATGATAATGAGATCTCTTGGTATTATAAATCAACGAAGAACTTTTTCGACTCAAAAAAGCCTAGGAGAAATGGAATTGACTAGAGACAACGATACCGAAGTTATTTTTTTGTCATTAGTCACTTTGTTGGCCATCATTTGAAATTAAAATAAAACAAAATAAAGCCAATTAATCAATAAAAAACTTCATATTGATGGTAACTTATGGAAATACGGTACACAATCGATTTACCCAATTAATAGAAATTAAGGCAGTTGCAATAACCGAGGTTGTTACTCTTACCGCGTCTCTTTTTTTGAATAAGAAATTATAGTCAAAATGGTTGTTTCTGTAGAGAAAATGTGAATGAAAACAACACCAAATTTAAAACAATAAGAAAGGAAAGGTTTTTTTCTTAGAAATTGCAAATTTTAGATTAAGCTTTTTTGGATGCCACATTTTCCAAAATAGCCTTTTCTCCGGCCCATTGTAAACATATGTTGAAGGATCGAACTGTAACTTCTGTTTAAACTTTCGATAAAGCGACTTTACTTTCATTTGTGCTCTCAATTTCTGTCGGTCGAGTCCACACAATTTGCTGAGGCCTCAAAATTTCAAAGCCAATCATTGATTTCTTGATTAGAGATGCTAATGTTGGGAACAATTTCATCAAGCGAATTGAAAACGGATGACATAAATTTTTTCCTCAAGAAAACCAACTGTAAAATAACGACATGAATGACGAAACAAAAGGAGAATACGCAAATAAAATAAGCACAAGATGCGCTTATCGAGGTATCTTGTTTGAAAAGTTGCACTTATGGAGTCAAGTTCGTACTGTAATCTAAAAACCATTTTCATTCATTCCTGTCCCAACTTCATACTATTATAAAAACCATGGCCTAAGGAAGAAACATAGAATGAAGAAAACAAGTACAGGTCCAGCATGACGATGGTTTTAAAATTCTTTTCCTCTTCTGCACATTTCTTAGCTTTACAATAAAATATATACTGCAGACTCTATTTGAACTGTCTCATATATGGGGTTTTTAGAGACAAATCCGACGAGGAATGACATTTAAGAATTGATATTTATTAGCTTGAGTTACGTACGCAAATGGAGAATTTTCGACCCCTCTATTAAAGACAGTTTTGGCTCTTGACAATATGTTTTTTTTAACAATAAATCAAATCAAGCTCTAGTCAGTGAACAAATTTATAGGAGTCTATCAAGTAAACCAAATTTGAAAAGAATAAACAAATCGAAAAAAAGTAAGTTTATGTACAACTGCTCTCTAACTCCCTCAATATTTGTACACAATGTAAAAGAAACTGATGAAAACTGCAATAGCCCGCAAGACTTATAAAAGACCTATTAACGTGGTTGCATAGTATGAAAATGTCATATTCTAGTTCAATTAAGCGAATATCGTTTAAATGCACGAGAAATGCAATTAAGCGGGGTTGGGCTACTGGGTTTGCGGACATCCGGATTATTAATCAAACAAATAAGAAACAATAAAGAATGGAAACGGTCAGCTCAATTACGCGGGGAACACTATTTAGATTTAAGGTTACATTTATTGTGTATATTTGACGATTGTTATTATAAATACCGGCACATACGTAAACGCATAAACATTAATGTATCTATCCAGAATATGTATGTCTTTGAACCTGAAAACCAATTCCTCTAACTTAAACAGTATTTAAATCTTTAGAAACATCGCAATGTTTTGTTTGTCGGCATCTATTTTTACCACACTTCGCACACTTTTTCTACAGCAGTTGTCTCACTTTTTTTTCGTCTTCTCTTTCATGAATTCTATTATACGAAGAGAAAAACAACTCAAATACCACCACACTAGCAGGTATGTAATTAAAAGAGCATAAAAGCTGGCAAAAGAAAATAACCAAAAAGATTGTTTTTTTTTTTCTTGCAACTATATCTCGAATTTTTTACCGATTTTATTCATACATAAGTACTTTACAAGGTAGTCAGTATTAAATTTTCTTTTTAACTATAGAGACATATTCTTTATGTAGCACAAGAGTTGGTTATCAAAAACATGCCAACCAGTGCATTGATTTTCAATCCCCCGAACTATAATCATTGCTCTCCCACAGCAAAATACAATTTTCACACGACGAAGAAACTCATGCTCCGATTCACTTACCACTCTCGAGTAACTTTTCAGCGATGGGATACTTTTTGTCCATGCGATTCTTTTCTGTCATACAATCACGAATATATTCATTTGCTTTGTCATTAAGCTGCGGTCCATCGCCTGGATGATGATCATGATTTGGATTGTCCCCATTATGAGATGGATGAGGGCCTCCGCCACCAGGGTTTCCGCCACCGCCTCCTCCGCCTCCACCACCTTTTCGCTTATAATCGCTTTCATCGTCATTGTAGGAGGAATAGTCGCCATTGCCGTCGTATGGTTCAGTCATTTTCTTGCTGCACCGTCTTTTAAGACGTTCCGCCGTCGCAATCGGCAAAGAATTCAAATTAAGACCAAAAACTTAGCAAAATCAAAAAGGCAAACTAAAAAAACAATTTTCCTAGCTTAGAATTTGCGCTCCACTGCGTTTCTTTCTCGTCGAGAATTTTTCACAAAACTATGCGATTTGCAAAATGAACTCGGCGGACTCGGCAAATTGATTTTCATTTAAAATAAAATAAAGGGAAATAAAAGAGACACCGCACCGTCGAGTAGGACGTCGAACACACGTCGAATCGACTATCCTCTCCTACCGCTTGCTTCAATTCAACACGAACACGAACACGAATACGACTAAGTGGATATCTCTTTCTTTTTTTGCAAACTTCACTCTGCTTCGCACACACGCAAAACCCCAGGAAACATGTAAGAGACAAACTTCCAAACGAATGACGTTTTACAAAAAGACAACTTTTCTATTTGATATTTCGTTTACGGCGGCTTTATGCTCAAAATATTTGTATATTTTATTATCATTTACACTTTAAATAAGAAGATTATAAAAACGCCGGAACAAAGAAAAGACGACAGCGGAGACAGCAAACGCTTTGCATTCCCACTCAACAAAAAATAAAATAAAGCTAGAAGAGTTTAGCTGATTGCTCCAAACCCCCAATGCACTGCGAGAAAAGAGAGCACATAAACGAACGGAATTGGCACGCAAACTCACCGAACTGTGGTGTAGTAATTTTTTTTATTTATGCTTGCGACGATTCATTCATCACCGATTGCCTTTTCGGTACATTTTCCCCTTGACTAGGTTAATACTTGATTTCTGGCTTTGCTGACATTTTTGTGCTACCAATGCGAAGTGGAAGGTAAAATATGAGATACACAATTTAAGAATCAGATTTCTGAGGGTGGTTCATGTCCATAGTGAGAGAATTCACCTCTCAAAATTGGGTTCTTCAAAATGATTTGAGGTGGTTGGATAAAATATTGAGATTTGTCTACCTACATACACACATATTTTTATTCTGCACTATTACGACAATTTATGCATATCGCTGATTTAGAACAATCATTATTTTATTAACATGATGAAATACAAAAGATACAAATCTAACTTGGATTCGGATTTAAGCCCAATAATTGTGAATCTTTTAATATGTATCATCAAAAGTTTAGTTTCAAAATGTGATTTATTGATCTGGATAGGGTAAATAAATTCTCCAAGGCATAGCTACACATTTATATATACAAAATTTCTAAAGGTGTTGCGGAATTTACAGATTGGTAGGTACTATATTGTTCTTTTTAATATGTTGATGAGATGTTATAATGTGTCCAAGTCTTAAACAACGTAGTAGATATTTAATGGTGGGGAGTTATTTGCGGAGCAGACAAGTTTCATTCCTTCGGAAATAATTTTTTGTGGCGGTGATGTTCCGTTGCGATTGTTACCGTGATTCTAACTAAAGCGATTTAAAAATCTTATCGTTAACTAAAGGTTTGAGCGACTTCCAACTGTTCCATCGCATGCAGAAGAAGAATGGCGACTGTTTTCAACAGCAGTCATTGCCTCTGCACGGGATATTTGTGGAGTGAAGCGGCTGGTGGTGAGAAAAGAACTGCTTGGTTTAAAACATCCGGAGTTCAAGAAGCCATCAGAGAGAAGAAGAAGACCTACAGAGACTGGATTCTCTTTGGGGACTCTAACCGGTACACTGAGGTGCGAAGAACTTGCAAATTAGCTGTGCGAGCAGCTAAAGAGCAGTCTTGGAAGGAGTTCGGCGAGAAGCTGGAAAGCGACCATAGATCTGCGAAAAAGGTGTTCTGGCAAACCATTCGCCGACTCAGAGGAAGGAAATTCAACATCATCGAATAAGTCAAATCCAAAGATGGGGTGTTGCTTTCCAATGAGGCGGACATCTTGGGCAGATGGAGCGAGCACTTTTCGGAGCTGCTCAATCCCGAACAGGGCACTGAGGATGACAGACCCGTAGTCTTGAGTGGGGCGGAGAATAGTCCAACGGTGGAGGAAGTCATTTGGCGATTGAATCGCTAAAAATTGGCAAATCCGCCGATGTGGATGAAATCCGGTCAGAAATCCTTAAGGCAATGGGTAAAGAGGGAGTTTTATGGCTCTCTCGTGTCATTAAAGTGGCCTGGGAACGCGGTGAGACACCTGGCGATTGGCAAACTGGGTGATTGTCCCACTTTTTAAGGGGGACAAAAGAGATTGCTCCAACTACAGGGTCATATCTCTTTTAAGTATCCCCGGGAAAATCTATGCTAAGGTGTTGGAAGGACGTTCTAGAGCTATGGTCGAGCCCAGGATGGGGGATGAACAGTGCGGCTTTCGTCCCGGCAGAAGTACAACCGATCAGCTTTTCACTCTAAGAAAAACCCATCTACAGTTGTTTTGTAGATTTGGAAAAGGCATATCACCGAGTCCCTCGAGGTAAACTCTGGAGTGTCCTGCAGGAGTATGGGATTGATGGTCCTCTTCTGAGGGCCATTCAGTCTCTATACACAAACTGTAGCAGTTGTGTTCGGGTAAACGGTGCTAAATCAAAACCTTTCACCGTGGGCGTTGGACTTCGCCAAGGGTGTGTCTTGTCACCTCTCCTTTTCATTGTATATATGAACTGGATGTTGCAGCGCAGTCGAGGTGAGGAATGTTTCACATTGCGAGAGTTGAGGGTAAGTCATCTTCTTTTGCAGATGACTTAGTTATCCTCACATCCTCTCAGACGGAACTACATCGAGCACTCGATAGGTTTGTGGCCGTATGTGCTGATGCTGGAATGAGGGTTAACGTGGACAAATCGGAGGTTATGGTCATTTCCAGAACGCCTGTTCAATGCGCTCTGCATGTTAGTCGAGTCCCATTGAAGCATGTAGGATTGGTCAAGCTGGGTCAGTTTTGACACAGCTTGGTAGTTCTGCTCCTGATGAGTTAAGGCTCAACTATAATGCGCATGAGCGAGCATGAGCTAGTGTCAAACGCGCATGAGTGAGTGAGCAAATACACCCAACCCCATGCGGCAACCTATAATGTCGTCCATGAAAGATTGCGAGCATTTCGTTAAGCATGTGCAAAACACAAATGTTTCGTTTCGCGCATATGCGAATGTGTCAGATAAAACACAGCCAAGAAAAAAAATTTGAAAAATGAGCAAATCAGCTGATATTCTGTTGGTATTCGTACATACATACATAAACATATAATTGAACACGACATTTTTCGGCTGAATGAAACAAAAAATTTTCTGACATATGGACATGCGCGCAGATGCGAATTATGGGTAGACATGATTTTTTCGCAAGCATGACGAAACATTTCGTTGAAATTTGACACTAGCTCATGCTCGCCCATGCGCATTATAGTTGAGTCTTTAGAGTCGATGGCGGAGGTTCGAATTGCCTGGCGATCTCTCGTGCGTGGTTTACCCCCGCGACCCCTTTAGTGGATTATGCGGGTCAGAAGATGATGATGATGATCGTTAACTAAAAGTATATATTATTTTTAATTTTTAAAGATTACACCAATAGGGGCCCAACTGGTCCGTTTAGGATGGTGTGGTGGTGTGCTAGTAACCTCTATCATTACTGCTATGCAGCTCGCTGTTAAATGTCGTTAGGAAGTTCTGGTCGCTTAGCAGATTTAGCGCTTTGAAGTAGCGTTGTCCAGGGTTGGTGTTTCTCAGGTTTTAGATTGCCTCGTTAAGATGGTTGGTGCAATGTTGGATAGCCTTATGTTAAGATCAGCGGTATTAGCTGCTTGTAGAGTAGTAGCATTGCTCTCTGGCTTAATCCACTTTGTATACGCATCAAAATATTGATGCGATGGAAGCCTAGGTTGGCCTTCTTAAAGGTGAGTTTCAAGTGGTTGTTGAACTTCAACCTTTCCGTGAAGTTAACGCCAAGATACTTGACCTTTTTGTCTGTTGATATTTGCGTAACCTTAGGTAGCACTATCTTTCTACTCGGACATTTGGGTGTTGATCTGCATCCACTTCGGGATGGTCTTCTTAAACACATAAGAACCGATTTTCCAGCATTGATACGAATACCCCATTTAGTGCGTCTGGATTTCGACTCTTCGCTTGGCGATCAGTCGTGTCTTCAAGCTGGCATAAGGCAGTGAGTTTCACTGTGTTGGTTTGTGGCTTCGACCCTTGCGCAACTCTCGCCTTAATGCTCCGCTCAGTTGATTGGCTGCCTTCCATTTGAACGTAGAATCTTCTGGAATGTAGAAAGCTGTAGACTATTTTGATGAGGTTGGTGGGGAAGCCCATTTGATTCAACTTGTATATTAGTCTCTCTATCCAGACCATGTCGAAGACTTTCCCACGTCCAAGAAGCAGGTAACGGTGATTTAGTGTTTGTTCAGGGCAGCTGCAACATCGCGGTGGAACTTCGTCGAATGTGCGTATCCGGGATGATGTTCAGGTCGGTGAACCATCGCTTTAGTTTCTGCGCTACCAGGTACTCCAGGATCGTGCTTATATTTCTAAAGAGCGATATATGCCTGTATCCTGAATTTAACTTTAGGAAAGTAACAATTGTTCATGCCCATAGTTAGAAGTAACATCACTGTTTGTGGCATTCACTTCAGCACTAATTTCGAGATTTTGTCGGCTCCGGCTGTCTTCCTCGTTGGGATACGTTGAATAATTCCGGTTGTGAGATCTTCGTTTCTTACCGGGTCGGCAGATGACGTCTGCTGCAGATGGATTCTCAAGTGCATTGATGTAGTTGTTGACTTCTGTAATAAATTCTGGATCATCAGGCGGTAATGTTGCACTCCCTATAGGACATAAGATCGGTGTATTGTTTTTTAATATATTTTTTTATTTAATTCTTACATGGTTCTAACAAAATAGTTCTGTGATTTCCACAACATATTGCACATAGGGTTAGGTAGGTTAGGTAGAGTGGACTGCCAGCGAAATCGCCAGCACACTAGACCATGTTGGTCCATTGTAATACCCATAGTCAGACTACTACCACTGATCGACAACTCCAGTGATAGTGCCGTTAATTTGATCCCAACGGAAAATGATAACTGGACCAGATTTGAAAACCGAATAAAGCGTATTGACTTTGCTTTCACTGGGACTCGAACTGGGGACCTATCTAACAAAGGGCAGTCACTAAACCAACGGCGCCATCTATTTGTTGTTTTTTCCTAAATTTCAAATTTGGCCTTATGTATATCGATTTGAAAATGGAAATAAAACCAATTTGCTATATTTTTACATTTTCAATGCGAATGGAAATATGTTTTTAATATCATTCTCAACGTTGAACATCTGGCGACGTTAGTTTACTACAGTCTCAAAATATAGGTGTTTGTACTTTTGGTGCCTTCCCTGTACGATAAGCTGTTTTCCGCTCGAAATCTTGACAGAAAGTCAGAGTATCATACCTACGCGGAACGAAATGAATCCTTTTCCGCTTGAACAACGTTGGGAAATATTAAAAACTTATTTCCAAGTGTGTGCCCGCAGCGACAGCTGTGCTCAAGTTTCTTCAAAAAGTTCGTGAGACTGGTATGCGGTATGCTATTCGACAACACTCATGGTCCTCGTCGTCGCACGGTGCGCACAGATGAGAATGTGGCTGGTGTGGCCGAGAGCGTGAGACTCAATTCACGAACATCAACTCGCCATTGATCTCAACATTTCAGTCAACGGTGGGCGTTACAGAGCCATGTTAAACGAGTTTTTTTACTGAAATTGAGGGCATAGATTTGGACGACCTTTAGTTCATAATAATGCATGAATCCTGCGCAATGCCACAATCGATCTTTTGCGCACCAAATTCCCAAATCGTGTTATCAGCCGTCTTGGCGATGTCAATTGACCAAATCGGAGCTGCGACCCCTTTGGACTTTTTTTGTCCGGAACCGTGAAGGACCGTTGTTATGCCAAGAATCCAGACACGATTCAAGCACTTAAGGCGAATATCATCCAAACAAACCGTGAGCTACAGCCCGAAACCACCAACAATGTCTTGGAAAAATAAGGGGTCAATGCGCTATTGTGAAGCCAGTCGAAAAAAATGTGGGCAAATGTCCAGGTTCAGTGAAATAATTGACACAATTTTACTTTCACTTTAGTAGTGACCCTAAATGAAAAAAGAACGAGCAGCAGCTGTGAAATAACGCACATCAGTCTAATTCCACTCTTGCACTCAACCACGTAGCAGTGCGCTTACCAAAGTTCATGGTGGTGGAAAGTTTTGCTTTCGATATCCTGCAAGTGTCCAGTTCGTACCATTCGCGGTTTGTATCGTTTTTCGCAATCGTCATCAATCGCGATTTTATTGTTTTCAGTGGGGGGTGGGGTCTCTCCTGATCTGCTGCCATTGTCATATCCGCCTTCTTTCTTGCTAGTTCATCAGCTCTTTCATTGCCCGGAATAACCTTATGCCCGGGACCCAGAATAGGGTAAGATTGCATCTGGCCGCTATCTCCCTTAGACATAGACGGCAGAGTTTCACCATCTTGGAGTTTATTTATGGCCCATAATAGATCTTCCGTCTATTGGGCTCATTAATAGGCTGCCTTTTGAACAGCTGTTACTTCCGCTTGGAATACACTGCAGTGGGTCGGTAGTCGGAATGCATCGGAGATCTCTGGCAAGCTGGGGTAGATGCCAGATCTCTTGCCTTCTTCCGATTTTGACCCATCGGTGTAGATTTCCCATGTAGCTGGGCTACAGACTTTGTCTGCGTCCCATTCTTCTCTTGTGCGGATTAAAGTTTTGTGTTCGAAGTCCACAAAGGGCGTCGAATAATCTGTATCTTTAGGGACATTCGTGTTTTGTAATATTACCTTGTGCCCTCTTTCGTTGGTTTTGTCCCATCTGTTCCCTCCGATGTTTGCTAAAACGTGAGGAAATGGGCGACAGGATGCCTTTACAGTTTTCTCGTCATCTGGCGGGTCTTGCAAGGCACGACTGTTCCAGAACAAATGCTACGTACACTCTTGCTACTCACAAAGATCAGAGAATGGGAAAACTGGCTGATCTACCGGATTCTATTGCTGACATTACAACAAACCGTCCAATGATATCTGAAGCTACAACCATTGATTAGTTGTCATCATAGTTTAAATTGCTTGCAAAAACCTTACGCCAAGAGATTGCAACCATTTATCAGAATCGCAGTCAGCGCGGAGGATCTCGCTCTCGAGGACGTTTTCAATTTCGCGTACGCAGTCAATCAGAGGGTCTCTGTTGGTATCATTCGAGGTCAGGTTTCAGGGGCATAGACAAAAATCAAACTACGAACTGGCTGCAGCAAATGGACGCCAGGACGCAACGTACATTTCAAGGGAAGGATTGAAATATCAAGCACCAAAGTGGTCACTGGTTCAACACCTTATCATTATCTACTTCTTTTTTTGATATTACATGACCTAAAGGACACGTGGCAGAGACGCCAAAATATCGAACGCAACACCATATCAAGGCGACACCTGGCCCCCAGTAACCCAGAAGCCACGAAGGTTAGCTACGAAGAAACTTAAGGCAGCAAGGAAGGAGTTCGAACCAATGTTAATGGTCGGAACAGATAGACCGTCGCAAATTGTTAGTCTTCACCACTATGATACCAAACGAGGATAACAAGTGACGGCCATGCGGAGAATATAGAGACTATAGCGCATTGAATTCCAGGACAGACCTACATATATCGATATCCCGTACGTCACCTGCAGGATTTTGCACAGATTTTTCTATAATTGATCTTGTCAAAGCATTTAATCAGATTCCTGTTGGTGTGGACGATATACCCAAGACCGCTATTTCAACACCATATTTGAGTTTCCGTGTATGACTTTTGGTCTAAATGCTCAACTATAATGCGCATGAGCGAGCATTAGGTAGTGTTAAACGCGCATGGGTGCGTGAGCGAATATACTATGAGCCAACCTTTAATGTCGCCCATGAAAGATTGCGAACATTTCGTTAAGCATGTGCAAACACACAAAAGTTTCGTTAAGCATGAGCTAATGCGAAATGAATCGCACCGCGCATATGCGAATGTGACAGATGAAACACAGAAATCGATAATCGAACTGGAAACATGAGGAATTCATAGTATATCATAATTAAATAAAAAAATAAAGCAAGCAACGGAAGAATTTCTGACAGGAGCCTTTTTTTAGCAAACATAACGAAACAGTTCGTCCAAATTTGACACTAGCACATGCTCGCTCATGCGCATTATAATTGGGCCTTAAGAAAAATTAAGAAATGCTGCTAAAACATGTCAATGATTTATGGACTAGGTAATTACAGCCCTGGATTTTTGTTACGCGTATATTGATGAAATCAGAGATGAAGTATTAAAGAGATAGTCAACTTCTACCTCTCTTGCCCCTTGATTTCATCTGACAGCGTTTTTGATAAAATGTTCACAGACAGTGTTTGTGAATACGATTGATCAGAGAGCGACTGCAGGCTGCTCTAAAGCCTTAAGAAGTGTGCGTGAAAATAAAGTAGTATGCGTGCGTTTAGAACAAAATTCGGTGTGAAACGCGATGGGCAAGGGGTTTTCCACTGAAAAGACGACTATCTCGGTGTACATGATTTCTGGATGAAATCCTCATCCCCGGAGCAGCATTTACGTCATCTCAAAGTCATTTTTACCTATGGAATTATGGCATTACAATTAATTCTGCAAAATGCGTTTCGTCTGCCAATCGTCTGTTCAATTTCTTGGTTATCTCGTTAGCAGCAAAAGTACACAACCACTACTAGCTAAAGTTGAAGCCATCTATGTACATAGTCAACGACAATTAAAACACGTCCTAGAGTATATTATATTATATTCTGCATAAACAAGTAAAATGATGACATGGAGGACAGAAACCGATAAATTTTTCCTCGACCTTTTTACAAAAATGTTAAATTTCATTTTTCTCCAACGAATCAAATTTCATAATCATTCATAAATTAAGGAGACCAGATACTCAAATTGTTGTCTCGTTGTAGTTATGAGCTCTAACGGGAGACTAGGTGTCACTTAGGAAAATGCGAATGACAAAATCCCTCACATTCTATCTCGCTTTGCCATGAAATGTGACTAGAATGATCACATAAAGTGAATAAGAGAATACAAATTCGTCACAGTAGCCGTGTTTTTTTTTAGATACTCAGAAAGTTGAGTAGGAAAATTTCAACGCAAAGCAACAACAACACATACTGAAACTTAATTTTGCCTGCAGACTGTACTGAAGGTTCCGCGTTGAATAATGTCAAGCATAGGTGCCGTTAAGCGAAAAAAAAGTTTCTTAAAGGTTGGTAGCATCGATCATTTGACACAAACCAAAAAGGGAAATAGATAAATAAACAAACCTCTCACAAAAACTAACTTTTATTGTTTGCGCTTAATGGAGAGCGACAGTAGTATTTTGACATTAAATGTCATTAACGAAATCACACGCAAACACTCTTAAAACAAGAAAAAAACCTGAGTAAAGAGCGTTTTTTTCAGATCTCACTTACTGTTCTTTTGAGTATCTCAAAAAAACACGCCAAGTGGCATATATTTTTGGGTGACAAATTTAGGGGTGAATAATGAACTAGTCATCAAAATATATTTCAAGTCTAAATGGAGTTATAAATGTCAAATCTGAACTTTTTTCATCCAGTAGTTGGAATAAGAAAGTCTTGCCCAATGCCGAATGCAATCAATGATCACAAGCAGAAATAAGAGAGCAAGGAGATATCCAACTTCGGCGAGAATTTCCCCTAGTCCACACCGGAAAGAAATGTGAGAGTAGTGGAACTCCCTTGTATATCACACATACTCTTACAAAAACCATGGATCCACCACAATATGGCGGCCGATTCGTGGATTTTGTGGGATAATGGCGGCAGATTCGTGGATTTTGTGGGAAATCGTCGGCAGATTCATGGATTTGCCCAATCTCATGTACGGAGGGTGTTCAAAAGGTTACTCATATTTTTAAGAGCACATATAATACTTGGGTGAATAAAAATGTAATGCTATTTAAATAATACATGTGAATCTATTTACAGGAATATTTTGAATCATCGATCAGCTTACAGTTGTATATCATTCATGAATTGTGAAAACTCATGAATTTAAATATCATAATTGTTCAGAAAAATGTCTAAATAATGCAACTAAAACTAACTCATGAAAATGGTTGTCAAAATTTGGAATTAACTTCCATCACATTTCTTTAAAAAACTAAAATTACCGAAAAAGTTATTTTTTTAAATGATTCATACAAATTGTTCAATATTATTATTATTAGTACTTTTACACAAGTTTCGCGTGAATGCATTTGATATGTTTTATTCATACATGTGCAGAAATATATATTTCATCACAAGTGGACCAGAAATCATGTACATGTTAATACTTCATCTCTGAAGGGGACCTAATAAACTCAATAGAATACTTTCAAAATTTCAGCGATAGAATATAAAAGTTTTTAAAATAAAAACAACTTAACTCAATTTTTCCGTAAAGGCGTAATTTATTTGTGGAATAATCAGTTAAAACAGTATTCTTTGCAAGATGTTTTTTCACATTAAATTTGTTCACAATTCCGACAGGAATACACAGCGCCGGCCCGAGCCAAATGTGCAAGATCTACGTTTGGCGCCCCCATTTTGCTGTTTTGGCAGCATATGTCGTTTTGACATTACACTAGAGGTAGACTTTCAATACGTTTTATTTTATCGAGGTATCACCGGTAGACATATCCCTCGGTAACATACGATTCGATTAGGGATGAGAATGTTGAGCCCAGAAATTGAAGTAAATTACGAAGTACAAAATAAAAAGAACTAAGTGAAGCAGATATTGAAAATGAGACATAAAATATAGGCAGATTCCAGGAATAACCGATTGCAAGCTGGTATCGAGTAAAAAGGAAAACAAACAAAATATTAATTTTGTTTTCCCTTAATATAAGGAGAGCTTTCAGTTAATGCCACACATGTTTGTCCATTAAAAATTGGAGTTGCTTAAGTTCTATTAATTTTATCTTTTTTGAATTAGATTATGGAAGCCGGAGAAAATGGACTTACATTAAGCAAAAGCATAATCGGTTGGACCGTTTGGATTTTATTAACGTCTTAAGCCGACTACACCCATATGCCGAATAATTTTGTACAGTGTGGATGAAGTAGATTTTCATCCCTATTCTTTACTCGAAACTATACCTACATATATGAGCTGTCTCCGTAATGAATACGTTTTTTTATAGGAATTGCCGACTGATACGTACATATATTTATACAAAGAAGCAATGATATGTGCAGAAATAAATTCTGCACGTTTAGCTCAAATTTCCATACGAATTGAGAACTGAGTTTTTTCATGTTTTCCTTTGCACATTTTTAAGTGCTTCTGCAAGAAATGATTGTCACAGGCCACAAGCTAAGTGGAATTGTTTGTATTCATACAACAAGGAGAACATCTCATACGTGCAGAAATAAATTCTGCACGTCTTGCTCAAATGATTCCATACGAATTGAGAACTGAGTTTATTATTTTGAGATGTTTTCCGATGGAAATTTTTGAGCGAAGCGTATAGATTTTAATTCTGCACGTTAAGGTCCATGTTAACAGTACAATGTTTGAGCAAGCTGTATTTTATCATGAAATTCCTTATTCTCGATACAATACTTCGTCTGGTACAGTCCCCGATTTGTTTCACGTCAGTTTGTATCAGATTGTTTCTTACAATAATTGTTTTGTGGTCTCGAATTTTGCGGTTTTCTTTGTTTTTTTTTAGAGTTTACGAATCGTGTTACTAACAGTTTGTGTTTTTAAATATATGCTCCATGACAATAAAATAAAGATATTCAATCAACATATGTAAGCTCTTTTATTTCAATATTAAAATTCACAATTTTTCTTAATTGGAGCATTTAAAATAGCATTGTTTTTAGTAATACATTTTTTGAAAAGAAGAAAAAATAATAATCACATCCATAAAGGAAAATATCGTTTTTTAGTCTTTTGACATTAGGAAATTTTAGTATAATAAACAAAAATTGGTATCCTTCCAAACAAAAAATAACATAGAATTACATCTCAAAAACCAAATTTCAAAAAATACCTCACTACGTGTTCAAGACACAAATATTGTTGACATTTATGGCAAGAGTACTTGGTTTTTCTATTTAGAAACACATAAACCGGACATTTTAAAAAAGACTTATAACTTTATTCACCGTTAATATGATGGTGAATAAAGTTATTAGTATCTTTTAACACGTCCGGTTTCACAGACCAATAGGTCACCATTGGCGAGTTTAATTTACCTCTACCTACTAAACGGGCAAGATAGAACCCTCGACCCCTCTCCCATAATAAAATGCATGTTTTGGCCCCTCTCAAAAAAAAACTTTTTTTAATTTTTGGCGGCGAGTAAGATAACTCGCCGCTGTTTCTTCGATATTTGATATGTATTTCAAAAATGTCTGGGTTTACATTTCATTTAAATCTTCCCTTGTTACTTTTTGTTTCTCTTTCTAAACAAGATAGGGCTGTTTGTGAGTCAGACCAATAATGTGAAGCTTAGATTTTAAGATCATGCGTTTTGATGACGGCATTCCCAAGGCGAGATCCCAATGCTGCCAACAGCTCCATACAAGTTATTGAAATAGGATTTAGTGGAATTACCTTAGACTTACGTTAACCAGAGCAATATATTTCCATTTTCGCTTATGATTCACAAATACGCCACAAAAGTAACACCTGGATATATTAACACTTTCCACTCCTTTCACAATTAAACGCCATTTGTGTCATACATCTACAAAATCGTCTGGAAATCTTTCGTCCCATCCGGATCCGCAACTCCATATGTCATGAAGAAGTGCTTTCAAAAACTTACATTAGTATCTGATCAAAAAGTCTTCATTGAAACTGCATCTCCTAATTCATAACCGATTTCTTTAGATTGCGAAAGCCAGTTTCGATTATGAAAGTTTATGTGTTTGTGAACTTCTCTTACTTGTTTAGTCAAGCTACAATGGCATGTGCCCACGCTGACCAGCATATCATCTACTTTGTGCCTCTCTATGATTGAATTGGCAGGTCTGGGGAATTCGTCCTTGTATTCCAGGGCTTGTGCTAAGTGTTAAGCTCATGACTTGGAGAATGTAAACGATCGTCCTTTCCGTCTCTTCTTCTTCTTCTAGTGGCACTACAGTCAGGGGTGGACCTGGACCTCAGTCGACAAGTTTCTCCAGCTGGCATGATCTTTAGCCAACTGTCTCCAATTACGCGCACCAATTTGGTTGAGGTCCTTCTCCACTTGTTGGCGCCATCGGTTTCGTGGGCGTCCTCCATTGCGTTGTCCCACTGGTTCGGAGTCGAAGACTCTTCGGGCTGGAGCAGTTTTGTCCATGCACTCTACATGACTTAGCCATCTTAGGCTCTGAATCCGTAGACGCCTGACTAGGCTCATGTCGCTGTACAGCCATGGTTGTATCTTCTTCTCCAGAAACCATCAACGCAAACAGGACCAAAGATGGAACGCAGAACTTTTCTCTCGAAAAGACCAAGGACTTCTTCATCTACTCTTGAGACTGTCCAGGCTTCTGCGCCATAGAGCAGGACAGGGATGATGAGGGTCTTATATACTGTTAGCTTGGTCCTTCGAGAGAGAGCTCTACTACACAATTGCCTCTTGAGCCCAAAGAAGCAGCGGTTGGCAAGAGTTATTCTGCGCTAAATCTCGGTAATGGTGTTGTTTGTACTGTTTACCTGGGAGCCGAGGTAGACAAAGTTCTTAACTACCTCGAAGTTAAAGCTGCCTACGGTGACGTTCTGGCCGAGACGTCGGTATTGTGCGTCCTTTCTAGATGACAGCATGTACTTCGTTTTGCCCTCATTCACCCATTTTTGCAGCCTCCGCTTCAATACCAGCAAACGCTTCATTGACGGCTCGCTGTGTTCGACCAATCACGTAAATGTCGTCCGCGTATGCTAGCAATTGTACGGACTTCTGGAAGATCGTGCCTCTAGTGTTGGCGTTTGAGTTTCCCACGATTTTCTCCAGGATGATGTTAAAGAAGTCACATGACAACGCGTCGCCTTGTCTAAAACCTTTTTTGACACTGAAGGTCTCGGTGAGTTCGTTACCGACCTTGATGGAGCAGCGAGAGTTCTCCATCGTCATCCTGCACAACCTGACGAGTTTGGCAGGAATGTCAAAACTAGACATGGCGATGGATAGCTCGTCTCTATGCACGTTGTCATATGCGGCCTTGAAATCGACGAATAGGTGGTGGGTGTCGATATGCATCTCATGGGTTTTTGCCAGGATCTGCCGTAGTGTGAAAATTTGGTCTATGGTGGACTTTCCCGGCCTGAAACCGCACTGGTAAGGACCTATCAGGTTATTCACGAATGGTTTCAGGCGCACGCACAAAACTACAGAGAAGATCTTGTAGGCGATGTTTAGGAGACTTAGCCCCCGGTAGTTGGCGCAGTTGAAGGGGTCTCCTTTTTTGTGGATCGGGCAAACGATACTGAGGTTCCACTCACCGGGCATGCTTTCCGCCGACCATATCTTACAGATGAGTTGGTGCATGTAACCTACCATCTCATGTCCAGCTGCTTTAAAGAGTTCAGCAGGCAGTCCGTCTGCACCAGCAGCTTTGTTCGACTTTAGTCTCGATAAAGCTATCTTGACATCGTCTAGGTCGGGGGGACGGAATTCTCTTCCATCATCGTCCATTGTGTGGAGTGGAACATTCTGCCTGACAGCGGTATTGGTGTCTTCCTCGCCGTTTAACAGTCTACAGAAGTGATCTTTCCAGATTCTCAGTATCGACTGCGACTCTGTTACTAGTTGCCCATCTTCGTCCCGACAGGCTTCTGTCCGAAGTTTATACCCATGGGATAATTGTTTCACCCGTTGGTAGAACTTTCGGATATCATTTCCGCCATAACACCTCTCCATCTCTTCGATCGCGCGCTTCTCATGCTCTTTCTTTCTTCTATTAAGTTCGTAGAGCTCACGAACCGCTCTCGTCCTTCTGTCCAGCGTCACCTTAAATGCCGCTTGCTTCGCTAGATGCGCCTGCCTGCACTCGTTGTCAAACCAGGGGTTTTTTCTGGGCGGCTTTTTAAAACCTAACAAATCAGAGGCAGCTTCTCTGATGGCGTTTTGACAACGGTTCCATTGTTCGTCGATTGTTTCGCCTGGCAGGGTTGGACTCTCTGAGAGCTTCAGGGAGACTTGATCGGCAAAGTCCCTAGCGGTCGATTGCGATTGTAGCTTTGCGACGTCAAACTGTTTTGGTCTTGCTCTACTCCGTTGTCCTTTCGATACCCGTGCACTTACCTTGGCTACAACAAGGAAAGAATCCGAGTCGATGTTGGCTCCTCGGAATGTTCGGACATCTAGAATACTGGAGGAGTGTCTGACGTCGATCGCAATGTGATCAATCTGGTTGACGGTTGATTGATCAGGGGACCGCCAAGTCTCTTTGTGAATATTGAGGTCACGAAGTCCAACAGCCTGAGTCCGTTCTCGGACGTGTTGTCATGTAGGCTGTGCTTCCCGATGACTCTAGCAAAGACGTCTTCCTTACCCAGCTTTGCGTTGAAGTCTCCTAGAACGATCTTGGTGTCGTAGCTGGGGCATTGATCGTATATCCTTTCTAGGAGATCGTAAAAGTGCTACCGTCATCTTTATCCTCCGTTGGGGCGTGGGCGCAGATTAGGCTGATGTTGCCGAATGTAGCCTTGATGCGGATTATTATGAGGTGCTCGCTTATGCATTTAAAGCTTAAGACTTCTTGCCTGAGTCCGCACCCGCACCCAAACAAGCGCTGCCTTCTCTCTTTGTAGCAATCACCGCAATAAATGTCGCAGTTTTTTCATCCTCTTTTTGCCCGGCCCATCCCATCGTACTTCCTGAATGGCCCCTTGATTAAAGGTGCCTTCATATCTGGGTTACTTTCAAGACAGTTGTTCAATGAAATACAATAGTATTTCGTGGCGGCATCATGTTTGGGTTTCTCATAGCGAATATCGGTAGGCACCATTTGTAACTAGATCACCATTTGAGGGTAAATTTAATCTATTTCGGTTGACGACAATTTACGAATTTAAACCCTTTGACTCCATATGTATACTCTTAGCGCTCCGCTGATACATACACACGGCATCCGTTGCAGTTAGCAGTTTCATCAAATCGTTTCACTGCAGATATATGTACATAGCCAGTCCCCTTTTGCACCCTATAACTTTTTCTTACAATAGTATAGAGCTGTGGAGGTGTTTTTGACGTATTCCTGGATGTTAAGTTTCCAGCCCAACTTGTGTCTAGAACAGAGATGAAGTATTAAAGAGATAGTCAACTTCTACCTCTCTTGCCCCTTGATTTCATCTGACAGCGTTTTTTATAAAAAGTTCACAGACAGTGTTTGTGAATACGATTGATCAGAGAGCAACTGCAGGCTGCTCTAAAGCCTTAAGAAGTGTGCGTGAAAATAAAGTAGTATGCGTGCGCTTAGAGCAAAATTCGTGGTGAAACGCGATGGGCAAGGGGTTTTCCACTGGAAAGACAACTATCTCGGTGTACATGATTTCTGGTATCAGCTGTTCGCAAGAACTCACTCGTATTCACAGACAGGGGAGAAAAAGCGTATAAAAAACGCTGTCAGATGAAATCAAGGGGCAAGAGAGGTAGAAGTTGGATATCTCCTTGCTCTCTTATTTCTGTTCGTGACTAGATCACAGATCCTTTTGACCATAGTGGAAGGAATATAAGGCATTTGTTTTGTGACGTCACTCAAGGTCCGTTTTTGACACTGGACAGATTATTGATTAAGCCTGCATCACATTTTAAATTTCGTGTATTAAAATATTAAGAATAAAAAACAGGAATTGAATTGCAAATTGATGTACAAATGATTGTAAAATGAATGGATTTACTTCACTTATAATTGGATTATATAGGAAAATGCAACAAGGTGCAGTAAAAGGTTGAAGAAACAATAATGTGTAAGACAATGTTGAAAAGAAATCCATTTTTTGTTTTTTAGTGTGAAAAATGTGTTTGTTTCCTCCTTTAAGTTTCTGTTGACATACAAATTCCCCCGATGACGTCACGCAGGGCCTTAATAGAATTGTCGCTGGACAACACCTTATATTCCTCACACCATGCCAGAGATGAAGTGTACATGATTTCTGCACCATGCTTTCGACCAATAGTCCTTCTTCCTATTAGTAGGACTTTTCACTTAAGTGCATATAAACACACTAACGTTTTATTGCGTACAACGAAACGGCTACAAAAATCCAAATATCAATAAACTAAATTAATTAAAACACGTTTTTTTTATTTGAATTATTTTTTTTTTATTATTTAATCATATTTCTTTCTTATAAAATCCTTTCGGATATACTTTCACGAAGATCCACCGAGATTTCTTTGTAACCTGTTAAGAAATAACTTACCTTTAGACTCTTTCAATGGCACTTTTATTGATTTATATTGCTCAGTTATGTTTTTACCAGAATTTTATTGGTATATAGTTATCATTACATATCAATTGTTATATTCATTTGTATATTATTTATATTAACTACTACGTAATAATAACATTATACACCAAAACGGCGCCAAAGTAATTAAATTGTAATTATTTGATTTAAGCAACACTCTACTGGTTTGCATATTATAAGAGTTTGATATATGTATGTATGTTGTTTTGAATATATCTTAATGTATGAGAATCATATTTTGTTGTGATTTTTTTATGAATTAAGTAATTTAGAAAATGTATAAGTTATGCTTTACTTGTTTATTGATATTTTTGAAAAAATGCAAATGGGGATGATTTTGATGAACCATAATTGCGTGTTGATTCACGAGGGCGTTTCTGGTATCTTTGTTCCTGTGATTGTTGATGTGGTTGATGGTGTGATTGTTGCTGGGGAGGTGGTCTCTTCATTGGGGTCCTTTGCAACGTTTGTCGCACTATAAATTTAATTATTATTTTATTCATTTATTGAGCATTGCTTAGGTTTGAATATATATTTGTTTATATGTACACTGTACTTTATGGTATAGTATTTATTATCTATCTATAATTTTCTTAAATGATTTGTCATTTTATGTTGAAATTATTTTAGTGCCACATGCCATCGAGAAAGTCAAAGAATAAAACATACAACATGAATACTTACTTGGAGTATACGAATTGTTACTGCGATTATTGTACTCATAGTCGGTGTTACGATCGTATTCGGGTTCATCATTATGGTCGGCCCGCGTGTCGTATGTTTGACCAGTAATTTTTTGTAAAATACTTACTGCATTTGGGGAACTTTGGATTCCTCCCTTTGATGACCTTCAGACGTTATATCATTAGAATTAATAAAGACTGGATATTTCTATATATGTATGTTACCTTCCGTTAACCCTGGCTGCAAATTGAGCTGCCTTATGAGCACTTTCAGGATCGGCCAAAATCTCTTTTAATTGATTTTGACTAACTTCGTCATTTTTGTCGGGAATCAAATATTTGCGTATTTCAGCAAGGGCATAGGCTACACGCGCATACGCTTCAGCAGGTGGGGCAACAGTCGAAATTTCTACATACAAATCTTTATGCAAATGGGCATGGCGTGGATCATCGGATTCACGAAGTTCATCTTCTTTGTCGCTGCCACGCATCGAATTACGTCCCTTAATACAAATCCTACACATTGTTTCCTCCTGCAAGCGTCGCAGGGAATTACCCTTAGGTCCAAGAAGTTTTCCGTTAAAATTAAACTTAGGAAACTGCTTAACTGGTATGAACACTTTTTGGCAAATTTTCATTGGTTTCTGTTTGAATACATTTGCGTGCATATCACGACCAGGTACACGCCCTGTACTTTGTACTCTGTCTATAGCTTCATCGATTAACATAGCCGCCAATGGGAAATCTGAACCAATGCGTTCCTTTTCAGCAACGCATTCGCTAATGAAATTTTTAGAAATTTCATTTAAGCGTGGAGCAAAACTCTCCTCGTGATCAACTGGGATAGGGCTGCAACGGTCTCCATCATCCACATTCTAAAAAAAATAGGTTTACTTTAAGTTAATATATTATATATGTATATATACGGAGATAAATAGTTTTTCCTGATTGAAATAAATATTAATGAACAGAAAACATGTTTTGTTCAAAGACATCTTGAGTGAGCTGAACTCGTTAGGCACCATTACAAAATGGAGAAAAAGCTAAAATATTATGGTTTGATTGTCATGCTGAAAACAAAATATCCACAGCAGTATTTGAATCGAAAAAAATACCTAAAACATCTGTTTACGACCTACTTTAGCCAGTCACATTTCTGCATTCAAAAGATCACCAGTTACGTACATGATAGGTACATATATTATTTAATTAATTTGAAGGTAGTTTCCTGTCATTTTCGTTGTTACTTTTTCAAATGTTTACAGCTTTTGTGATAATGGAAGCAACTGTTTACACTATTCAGTAAACATCGTTATCATTTTTCATCAAGATTAGTGTTAGTAAAGCTGGATATAATAAAATATTTGTGCGATTATCTCCGCATTGCAAAAACAGCAAATATAATTATAGAATAAAAAAGGCAGGCATTTAAACAAAAAAAGTGGAAAGGGAAAACTTCACCAAAGGGAAAAAAACAAACTGAATAAAATCCTCAAATGACAGGTTAAATTATGCCATGGTGTGAAGAAAATTATTATATTATATTAAACATTATGCTAATTGTGCTTAAAAAATGCAGCACTTGAAATCATTTATCAAACTTGTAAAGTTTCTAGCAAGGAAATATCCAACTTCGGCGAGAATTACCCCTATTCCACAGCAAAGAGAAATGTGAGAGCAGTGAAACTCCCTTGTATATCACACATACTTTTACAAAAACCATGGTTCCACCACAAAACGGCGGCCATTTCGTGGGATAATCTCTTATTTCTGCTTACAACTACACACTCATACTTATTATGAATTCGGGCGGAATATGAGCATGTGTGTTTCAATTTAAAGGTCTACTGCAACAAATAAAATACAAAATATAGCATTAATAAGCTGGATGAAAAAATCACCAGATATTGCTAATGGCCTCTCTATGCGATGAAAGGAGCAAAATTAAATTTGGAAGATGATAGAAATATGTATATAGAACTGAATTTCTAGTGTTGTCCTGCTTTTATGCACTGAATGATAAAACAAATCTGAAATTTCAGTCGAGAATTCAAGACACAATCCATAACATCCCAATAAGAAAACATTTTCGAACATAATTTCGAATCTTCTCCGGGAAAAAACATTCCGCCGGAATTCATGATAGGAGGAATTTTTTCCTGGGTAGAGAAAAGTCCGGGGAAAATAAATTCCGCCGGAATCCACGATACGCATGAATAACAATATTATTGATATTCAAAATTAAAAGGGTTTTTACTAATTTACAATATATGTGATCTAAACAAAATGAGTCAATTCTTGAACACCCTCCTAATCGTGGGCCAATTAACGAATCTGCCGTAATTTTCCAGGCGAATTCACGAATCGGCCACCATGTTAATTAAAAATCCACAAATTTGTTCTCATTTTTTTTTTTTGTAAAAGATTAAAAATGAAGTCCAAGCGAATTCCACTCCACTTTTATTGAATATTTTTTAAGGCCGAAGTTGGATTTCTTTACTCATTAATGACTGTACTTGTTCAAGTGCTTGCGAAAATAGATGGGTATAAGCTACATCCCGAATAGAATATATTTCACAAATCCACACATGTAGGCCTTAACTGAGCATAATACTTCTAGAACATAAAATATATGAAAGAAAAACTTTATTTGACCACAAAATTTCCCCAGAGGAATGCAAATGGCCAAAGTTGCCAAGAATCTAGTTCATGTGTATGTACCCATCGTTGTGTGAGCAGTGTATGGGTGAAAAATCGATTTAAAAGTGCAGGTTGATTTACCCAAGGGAATGTGCTGAAACTCACATTAAACATTTTTAAAAAATTGTAATAATACCATATAATATTATGAAATGATCATTCTTCAAGTTGATTCAAAAACCAAGAAATAATAACTACAGAAATAAGGTTGCATGTTCATTCTATGTAATGTATACGATATATTTACGAGTTCAAGTAATAATCATATAACTTGACAAACTATCGATAATTCTTCATAATTTATTTGTACAATAGGTTTCATTTGTAGTGAAAATGAGCGATGATCAAATAAATGTAAAAACGTGTGGAGTCTACACAGCACGTATGTAGGTATACAGAATGGCAAACCAGAGATACATACAGATATACTTATACGAGTACTGTACGAGAAAAATAGTTAAATAGGAAATCTACGTATATATTTGACAAAATGCACAAATTGAAATTTTTGCAGCCAAAAATATAGAACGAACATATGTATCGTCAAATCCCCAATCCCAAATTCCAAAAAAGGTACCGACACATCACATGCATGTAGGTACATATGTACATATATAGTTTGTAGACTTTAAAATAATATATAAATTTTCGTTATTACGCACTTGTATTTTTGTGAAAAAAGGTTGTTCTAGTACATAATATACTGCACTTAATTCAATAAAATTAAATCAAGTGCACTATGCTGCATTCAATTTAATAAAATCGATTTACCTTCATTGTTTTTTTCCTGTTGTATTTACTTTTGCTTATTCACAAATCTAGCTTAGTATCTTAATTTTCCAATTACTTTTACGCACAAAAATGTTTTAACGTTAACCGTAGAAAGTTTTACACATTCTGCTTGACATATTTCAGTGTTCTTCTATTTATGCACTTCGAAATCAAAATTTTCACGCTTACACACTGGAGATAATAAGCTTATACATACACCTGTGGTGAGTTCTAAAGTCACGCATACAAGCACATACCCCTCAATGAACAAAATTCATTGGTGGGTTCTGAAATAAATTCTTGTATACACTACACTATTTGGTCCAACCGGGTCGAGTAAATATGTACATATGTATGTAAAATATGGATGAACAAGATATTCGCTATTAGAACGACATTTGGAAACAAAAAGGTAAAATACAGGTACTCAAAAAAGTATTCGGCCAACCCGGTGCTTCTATCAACATATTCACATACACAATATAAGTATATATATATTTATGAAAAGTACATTTATATCAATAAGAACAGTGTATAAAATAATCTCAGATTAGTTACATAAATACATTTGTACAAACATATATACGTCAAGCAATGAGCATAACCAGCTTCTATACTCTAACACGAAAAATTGCCAATCAAGCTGTTTCATGCACACTCACGTCATGTGAAGCCGTACACATTGTTGATATTAGCAGTAATGCAAAATACCGTGCAATAAATATCTAGTACATAAAGAGTGGAATAAATCTATTCATTAGTTAGCAATCTGACTGTTTATCTGACTATTGAAAAATCGGCCCTAATTCTGTTGACAAAATCCGAAGATCCGAAATACCGCGCATATCTGATCTAAGAGAAGAACGATGGCTTATTCGGATACTGAAGTAATACAAGAAGAAAAGTGCTGTAAAATTAACCGAGGAGGCAGAAAACAATTTTAATAAAAGTGCGAATCCCGAACAATCCGAAATATTTTAAGAAGATATGGGTATCATGGACGGGAGAATAGGAAAGGCAGAAAAGTTTGTTAAATTTTGCGGATGAGAGCAAATATATCGTTTTTTGACTCAGATAGAAAAATCAGAGTTTGGAGACAAGTAAATACTGAGCTCAATCTAAAAAATATCCAGGGTACAATTAAACACGGAGGGGAAAGTCAAAATTCAAACGAAACTGAACATTTTGAACAAATTCCAGAACTATGAAGATAATGACCAAGCATAAATCCCACATTTGTATGCTTTGGAAAATTTATAACTGCCCCAAGGTTATTGCAGCACCTCCTCAAGGCCCTGATTTGAATCCCATAGCACATCTACATATGGGCTTACATAGAAACTCGTATAAGAACTCAAGAGATTTCAAATAAGGGACAGTTAAGAACTACTCTTCTTCAGGAGTGGGATAATATAGCGATAAACTGGTTATTCCAATTCAAAATACTTGTAAACAAGATACTAATATTTAAGTTTAAATACGTTTTGACTTGTATATAATTTTTCTTCTTGCCCGGATACTTTATTTTTATCCTTTGTGAATTGGGACCCATATTTTTACGTAATTGTTTTTTTTGCTTCTGTTTTGAAGAATTATTAAGTTCTTGTGATGAATAACCAAGTCTTATTTATAATTGAGCATATATGCCCGAATTCTTTTGTGAGTGACTGTATGCACACCATTGTATTTTTCTGCTACAACACAGTATAACAAAATTAAATTGCAAGAACATTATTATGCAGTTTTTCCACTTTTGTAATGATACAAGCAAAACTCAAAGCATGAAAGCTAGTTCCATTCGACAGCTTATAGCTGGATAAACTGTTGGATGAACAGCGAAATTACTTGATAAGAGGTTTTCTCATCTGTTTGTCCCTCTAGCCCACAGAATAACTTTCTTAATCTTATCGCTTTGTATGAGGTAGATACCGACCAGTTGGAAAATTAACACTGGATCTCTGAAATACATAACAAAAAAGTACATCGGTGGTGACTTTTTGTCAGAAATTAACTATTGTACAGAAACCATTTTCAAGCGAAGTCGGATATCTCTACAATACATAGTACATTTCTGCTATATGTGTGATAACATTGCAATCGTACGAAGCGATGAACAATGACTGTGGTAGGTTTTAAAATGAAGCACATATTGGGAATGACACAATAAAATCAATATTTTTCATGTGTTTATTTACCCATAAAACCACCATACCACTACACACTCCATAGTTCCCCTTTGCTATGTTTTTTTATACGAATCACCTATACTCACATAAGGTGACATAATTTAAACATATTCATGAAGCATGAAGACCAAAAAGGGCTTCTATCACATTTTCTTGTCGAACCGACAAGATATGAACGTGTAAAAGTATTTAATGTACGCCTACAATCCTCATTCCGTGTTGAGCTTAGTATTTTACTTAAAAATTGTTTTTATAACATCACAAATAATGCTTTCTCCGTTCCATGTAGGTTTTTCGCTATTAGTCCTCGTTGTTTTTCTTTACACATTTGCAGCTGTAATTGGTTGGTATTTATGGTCGATAGTTCGGTTGAAATTTATTTTTCATTGACATCGACGTACATAAATGGGTGAAAAACTGGTATTGAAATTAGTTGAAGGGAAATGTGCCCAACCCAATTCACAAAACTAAATTTGCTTAAGCGATGGATGTATTCTTCTCTACGGTGAACAATTATCTTTAATTATCTTTGTCTTTATCTTTATGTTTACCTTAATTGTCCATATTACAAAATTTTCCAAATTGGGAAAAGACTGCATATTTTCTTTCGTAACACTGGAAATTTCTTTAAAGTTTTAAAACCACAGTTTTTCCAAGTCATTTGACATTTTAGTCTTTATTTTTCTTCCTATTATGCAGTCAAGAAATTACAACAAAAATGATATAACTTGTCATATGCTGCATAGTGAACGAATTGTACCTGCTGGTGCGCAACTGTTCTGTGTATAATCCATTTGTGCAAATATCCATTTTTTTTCTTCAAACAATGTTAAAATATGTCCCAAAAATGCATCAATATGCCAAAATATCCTCTTAAAAGTGAGAAATACAAAAAAATACACTTCATGACACATGACACTTCATCGTAGTTATAATGCTTTCATTAGGTTGGATAAAGGTCAAATCGCAATAGCGTGTTCGCGCGGTCGGGCTTTCATAGGCGTTGTACGCGTTTTATAAAAAACGCGGTACACTGAACACTCAGTTTTATATAACGAAATAAAACTCACGTGCTTCATATTTCAAATGTTCTAAAATATATTTTACAAGGAAAAAATATGAAATTATTATAAATAAAATGCCTACAAAAAAAATAATTGCTTACTCAAATAGTTAGTCAGTCCGCCAAAAATGAAGCCATGAGTGAATAAAAAAAAGCACCCGGGTGAGTGGAAAGTAGCTTCACCTAGAACTTTGTGCTCTGGCTTACGATATTACTGTCTGTGAAGCTTCAACGCCACACCCTAGTATTGTGGTTTATCCAATAGATTTACGTGTATCCTACTAAAAATTTGCAGGTTGCACTATATACCAAAAGTCACTAATGGACTATTGGACCCTCTTGTGAGAAGTTAGCTTGAAATGTAATCCTAATCGAGTGCAGGATTCTGATTGTTGTTGTAATACATGCAAACAAAGATCTAATCCGGATTAATGGGTATAATACAAACCACCTAATGTCAAACAAGCCTGAATGTGATCCCCATTATACCATCGTTTTCAGAAAACATAAAACCTAATGTGTAATTTATCGTAATCAGCCCTAGCACAGAATCCAATCGTAGCAAATCTACGAATCGAAGTTACGATACGAACTATGAAAAAATGATATCACACAATCCGAACGGAATCACAAAAAGCATTGCCACATAGAACTCTCTCACCCTCATTTTCTAAATCAGCTGTTTAGTGTCAAATTTGTCTAATGTGTGATTGTGTGCTATTACTGTTTATCTACGACTTCCAATCCAACCAAACCTAGAGTATTACATAAATTCGAAAATAGGTTCTGCTTTTGTAAATCTTTGTGACAGATCTGGTTTTTCATTTAACAATTCCAAGAGCCTTTCATATTGTGCTTCAGTTGTTGTTTTGCCCTTTTAAAGCAAATAAATATGTATTAACAACTTAACAAAAATATATACTTACATTGTTTAGTAAAACAAAATCGTTTTCTTATACTCGAAGTAAATGACTTGTAGTAAAAGCTAACATATTTCCATTTCATTCGTATTTAGTGATACCAAATTTCACGAACTTCGAAATTCGTAGCAGATTTTTAACTACGAATGAGTTCTGTGATTGCTTCAGAGTTCGTAGCACGTTTTCGATTACGATGGAATTCGTGATAGGGGTGAATACCTGGGCTCTAATCGCGTAATTTTTCAGACGACTATTGTCCACCCGATTCTCTTTAGTGATATCGTCGATAATTTGCTTCATGTAAGACCATCATCATCGTCCCGTCTATCGCTTATTTTGTATACAGTTTGAGGGCTCGGAGAACAATATCCCTCACGTAAAAATGACATCTGTGCTCTGATTCCTCTCAAATTTCACCAACACATTCTCATTTCAGATTGCGCCCAAAACTAATCCATATGCGTTCTATCACTCTGAAATCGCCACAAAAGTGAAGACCAAGTTATGTATATGTACATAATTGTTCTCATTTTGTATGAAAACGATACTGAAATAGCTATCGCCAAAAATCAGTCGCCAAAGCGATAGTAACTGACACTTTTAAGTTTAAGTGAAGCAGGCAAAACGATATCTTTCAGGCGGTATCATTTTTGTATGCTTACTTGATGCGAAACTATCGTCGACACGCTAGCGAGGGTCGATTGTCGCCTTACGCGATTAGAGCCCAGGTTTCCCAATTAGGGATCTTTAATTTTCATAATGAAAATCTTAATTTTAAGACTCTCCAAATTTGCATGTTGGAACGTTGAGTGCACGGTAAAAGCCACTGATTGCAAGTATCACAGCCAATATTTTTTAGGCCATCTTCTTCGCCGTCTAATTATATTGAGACCCGTAACCCTCATTTTGTTTTAAAAAATATAATCTGCCCTAGCGAGGTAACTGTTCGGAACGGAAACTTTTCCTATTTCTTACGATTAGGACGATTTTTGCTTCGAAGCTACATTCCGAACAGAAACATTTTTCGACAAAATCTAACGCAACCCTGCATGGTGCGTTGCTACGCGTTCAATGTCGTTTTTGACAAACATTCGTGTCAGCCAAACGTCAAATATGTCCGATACTCTCCGCCAGAAAAAAAGTAGTAAAAAAATCCCTCGCTTATCTCCTTAATCAAATTTGTGCTAGATCTGTTTTCGGAAAGTAATTTGTGGTCGTACAATGCTCCGCGATAAATTCTTTGCGGAGAGCAGAGATAAAGTAGTAAAGAGATAGCCAACTTCTACCTCTCTTGCCACTTGATTTAATCTGACAGCGTTTTTTTATAAAATGTTTGTGAATACGATTGATCACAGCAACTGCAGGCTGCTCTAAAGCCATAAGAAGTGTGAGTGAAAATAAATAAGTATGCGTGACTTTAGAGCAAATCAGAGATAAGCGAGGGATTTTTTTACTACTTTTTTTCTGGCGGAGAGTATCGGACATATTTGAAGCACATAATTTATATTTCCAATAGAATATGTGTTGCGTAAAATTGTCCGTTTCAAACGATATAATTTCCTTGATATGAAGACTATAGAAGATGTTCGAATACGGGTTCTACACTGATTACTTTACTGATTGAAAAAACGTAATATTTGAAGCCTGAAAAAGAGAAAAAATAACACAAAGCACAATTTTGTATAACTTTTACATTTATTGTGCCGATACATATACAGCCGATAGTTTCTGAGGCTTTATAATTTCATATTTCTGGAAGTGGAAAATAAGAGAAACAATGCAGTTAAAGCGGGTCTGCTTTAGGTAACTCTGCCCTATTTACTAGGGCCAGCATGGAACCTTGGGCCGCTTGTGACAATTTTGTTAGATGACTCAAATCAATTATGATAGATATGGGGGAAGGAATTTGTATTGAAAATGAAAAATGGTGAATGATACAATTTGTTAAAGTATATATTAAAATTTTAATTTCGAGTGTAATTAATGTTGGTATATCGAGAAAAAGTGAATGAATAGAAAATGAATTTTCTAATTAATTAAACATTTTTAAATCACCACCACATTCCAAAATCTTTATAGCAAATTCTTATTACTCAACGAACTGTCAAAATTCCATATGAGTCATTTAGTACCACAAATGTCCGCCAGAAGTTAGCTGTCCCTAGTCAATATGTAAATGTTTAAGTATGATAAATGTTGTTACTTATTTCTTGATTACATACCTTATCTTTCCTCAATTCCAGGTGTATTTGATATATAATATAAAACATCCCTTTAATGTTATTTTTTTAAATTTCTTAATTATAATTATAACTCTAGTCACGGACATTTGCTGTCCATGAGTAGATCCCCAATTCGAGATATGTATCGTTACCTCGAGTAAACGCTTGAACAATATTTAATCCGTTATGGAATTCACTGAATTTACATTGTTGACGAAATAGTCTTCTGGAAATATATCGGCCTGCATATGCTTATATACTGCTCAAATGTACATTTTTAATTTCATGCTCATGCGTTGCTTTTAAACAATTTACTTCGTCGTTTTAAAAATATATTTATCCTTTTGACCGCGCATTTTTTATATGTGCACAATGGTTCATCGAGTTCTTTATACTCCGTTTGCACCCATCTACACTTACTATTTATAGCTGTATTGAAATTGGTTGTCTGCTGCATTTTAAATTGAGTTCGATTACATTTTCTGATTTTATTAGAAATGATTTCAATTGATTAGTCATGTCATGTCATGCACAATTCTTTGTAAATAATCTTCATCCGTTTGATGTGTAATATTTATGAATGCTGCAAAAATACACAGATCTTGGTGATAATAATTCTCAAAGGGTAAAAGCTGTTACGATCATCACATGAGGCATCAGAAATCGAAATTAAATCAGGAATTGCAATTCAAATATCTTGTTATTTCAGTGTCATTTAAGCGATACGAGACTCATCTTACAATACCGCTTCTAGTATATCACCGAAACTATACGGTCCACAAACTTAATCTATCAAACGGCTTTAGCATTCAAATCCAATCTACACTCACGGCTGTAGCACCTCAGATGGGCCAGGCTGATAAACTGTGCTATATCAAGAAAAATATGGACTGAGTACAACCGGTCCAAAACAAAAGATATCCTTCGGCCAAATGGACATGGTGGCGGTCTGCACGGGACATTGACCTATAGATCATGCAGCAAAACTAGGTATTCCACACAACACACATTGTCGCAGTTACAACTGTGTAGCTGAGAGCGAGACCTTAACACATTTCATTTGTACCTGCTCGGTTCTTGCTAGAGCCAGACAGCGAGTACTTGGTAGACAATTCTTCAACTGAATTGATGAGATTTCTGTAAACATTAAGGAACTAATGTCCTTATTAAATACCTCAGGTTGGATTTAGAGATATCCGAAAAATACACTTTACATCAGTGACGTTCATTCGAAGGTACGTAGGTGTGCCCCGCACATCCTACCAAAATGTTTATTTTGCATATGTTACCAAAATACCTAAGTGTTCTCATTTGTATGGCCAAGCTATCAGTCAATGGTGTTCTCGTCACTTTAGCGCATCGAATCCACGTATAAAGCTAAAAAACACGTTACTCTCTGACACATAATATAGCACATTGTGTTCACATTTATCAAGCGCACTTCTGAGTTGCGGATTCACTGCCTGTACCACACACATACTACGATGCGGATACAGACACACAATCCACACTCGGGGTGTTTGCACGTTGTGTAGAACGCAGAAGCAGAACGTTGAGAATTTTTGTTCATTTTCATTTCGCTTGCTGAGGTGCGGATACATTGTCTGTACCACAATCGGTTGTCGGTAGTATTCATTTCTGGTCTTCTGAGCGAGAAAATCGTTTTTCGTTTCTGAGAGTCTAATGAAAATCATATGAGGTCGCTACGAATTACAAACTTCGCAAACTCTAACAATTCATTCATATGGAGTTTTTTCATTCGCAGAGAAGAATATATGAATACTGACACTTCATGGCGAATTTTTGGTATCTCAAAGGATACAAATTTCAACTGTCTCTGACAGTTAACCCCAACAATGCAACCTCTGCGGTTAAGCTCATTGAAGTTCCTATCACAATCTTGGAATATGAATCGAGCAACTAACTAGTTTATAACATTCTTGATAAAGGCATCATCCCTCCGCAATGGAAAATTACTACGGTTCTCCCAATTCGAAAGCCTGACAAAAACTCAAACTCACCAAACAGCTTTCGTCCTACATCACTTATCCTCTGTTTTAAATAAAAACCAAACGTTTACTTTGGTTTATCGAGAAAAGTAAGCTGATAAGTCCTAATCAGGTCAGATTTAAACCTAACAAATGATGCAGTGATGCTTTATTATACCTCGATCAGTACATCACCAAGGCTCTATCTAGCCGTAATCATGTCCATTTCTCCATTTCTTCATTCGATTTCGATTAAAAACATCTTAGTAGAACCTGGTATGCCAAGTACAGAAGAACGATATATGCAATCCATTGCTAAACTGTCTCTTAAGTTAATGTGCTCCTAGGATTAAATATTCGATAAAGACATGTCATCATTATTAAAAATGAATAGGCCCAAAAAGATTTGATTCAACCATCGCACGCTCTCTACGTTCAACAAAAGAGTTGCAAATCACCACCAGAAGACTAAACCAATATAAATCTAAATTCCCACCATGGCCAATAAAAGATACATCTCTGAATATGGCTCTCACTTCATACGACAAAACTTGGTGTTTCCTCGGAAGCAAAAAACAATGGTGAAGCTTATCTTTACCGATGGATCTAAAACATATGGATCCTCTTTTGCCTCTACAGATGAAAATGGGAACCTAATTAAAATAGGCATTCTTCCACCAACTTCCTCTTTTGTCACAGCTGAAGCAAGAGCCATTCTAGAAACAGCAGCTTACATCTCCGTAAAAAAGGAACATTTTTAATATACTCAGAGAGCCTCTCTGTTTTAAAAGCGATAATGAACCCCAACCACAGAATTGAACTTATCGACAAAATTTAAGACTTTCTTATAAAGCAGACTCAAAATGATTTGGACTCCCAGCCACGTTGGGATTATAGGTAACGAGTACGCAGATGCCGCAGCTATTCTTGCCAAAAAGGGCCCTGTCGTTCTCTTCAACTACCGGAACAAATTGGACATATCAAAAGATATGGATAACACAATAAAACAACAACAACTTGATCCATAGTCAACGCAAATAGAACTACACCAAACTACTTCCTTTCGTTTGAGACTGGGTCACACAGACATCACCCACCAACACCTTCTAAAACGCTCCTAGCCTCTTTGCAAAGTAGCATATGACATCAACCACTTTCTTGGCCTTGCTAATTGCCGAAAAAGAGGTCAATTAAACAAATTCCTCAAATTCGACATTACTCCATATGAAATACTACGCGATAATTCAGCAACAAAATATACGTAAGTCGTGTATTAGATTTTGTTAAATCATGCAATCTTAATGTATAAAACTAATAGAGCTGATAGTCGATTGCAACTTGGGCTCATTAAATTATGTTAGTTCCTCATTTGTAACGAATTGCTAATATAAAATATATATTATTATAAATATTAATACGTTAATATCTGATATACAAACATATAATCTATAACACACGGTGTTCACATTTATCAAGCGCACTTCTCAACGATCCGCCTTTGCTTCTTTCGAATGGCAACAGATTTCATTCATCAAAAATGAATACATTTGGGTGTGCTCTACACATCAGCGCACCGAAGAAAAGCAAATCCACATATCAAAAAAATTCAAACATAGAGAGAAGACAAAACTTTTGAATACAAATCTGTATGGTTCGGTGTTCAACATGATTCACAGAAAATGAATGTTACCGTGTATTATGCTCGTCGTCATTCCACACTCGGTGTAATAATACCTTGTGTAGAAGCCACAAGCAGAACCATTTCCATTTCTCTTGCTGGTGTGCGGATTCATTGTCTGTACCGTGTTGGTAACTGTAAAGGCAAAATCCCTACATGTACAGTTTGTAAAGAAAATGTTTACACTAGGTAATAAAATAGCAATTTCTATTTTCTCGCTTCAATATTAGGCACTTCTATAAACTTTATTTCACCAATTCTTTTTTATGTTTTAATTTTGTATGTTTTCATGTTTTAAAAAGTAAATAACATAAACAAAACTATATATACGATCGTATTATAACAATAACAACAACAAAAAAACAAAAATTCAACTGTCAAGAAAGTCTTTACACATCTTAATACTATACTTAATTATAACTTATTTTGTTTCAAAAGCTTATGAATTTTGCATGTTAGTATTTGGTGTGACCACCTTTAGCATCAATAACCGCCTTTAGCCGCTTTGTCAATTAACTTTATTACATCATAATTATTTTGAATGTTTCCAAGAAGGGGGACAAAAGAGATTACTCCAACCACAGGGGCATATCTCTTTTAAGTATCCCCGCGAAAGTCTATGCTAAGGTGTTGGAAGCGCGTTCTAGAGCTATGGTCGAGCCCAGGATGGGGGATGAACAGTGCAACAGTGTCACCTCTCCTTTTCATTGTATTTATGGACTGGATGTTGCAGCGCGGCCGAGGTGAGGAATGTTTCACATTGGGCGACTTGAGGGTAAGTCATCTTCTTTTTGCATATGACTTGGTTATCCTCACATCCTCCCAGACGGAACTCCAACGCGCACTCGATAGGTTTGTGGCCGTATGTGCTGATGCTGGAATGAGGGTTAACGTGGACAAATCGGAGGTTATGGTAATTTCCAGAACGCCGCTGTTCAATGCACTATGCATGTTAGTGGAGTCCCATTGAAGCAGGTGGAGAAGTTTAAGTATCTCGGAGTCTTTTTCACGAGTGATGGAAGGAGTAATGCTGAGCTTTCCTGTAGGATTGGTCAAGCTGGGTCAGTTTTGCCACAGCTTGGTAGTTCTGTAATCCGAATGGCCGAGCTTGGTGTTTGGGTTGGCAAATGAGTTTGCAAAATGCTCAAGTACTTCTTTGCGTCCATGGTATTTTCAATTAAAACTATGTCCCCGACGATATTGCTGGATATGTACCCCCATACCATTACAGATAACTACCCAAATTTAACGGTTGAAATGGTGTTCTTGTTAAGCAACAATTTTAAAGGTTGGCGCCACACTCTATTGGGCCCCTCGTTGTAATACATTATTTTTGTTTCATCACAAAACATAACATCATCCCAGTACTCGTTCGTTGCATGCTGTAGTCTGTGCGAATGATAAGTGTTTTTGTACATTTTGAGACGAAAGTAATGGTTTTTTTTCCGTGCAACTATTGATGTGTACTCATTCTTTATCAGCACTTGCCTTACAGTTTCGTGGGCAAGTGTACACCACATTCTTGGTTAATTTCTCTGGACAAAGCTCGAACGGATATTTGAGGGTTTTCATGCACTTCTCTTAGTCCTACCTTTTGGTGCCATATTTTCTAACCGATTTTCACGTTCTGCTCGGTTAATTATATTGTAAATGGTTTTCTTAGATAAACCAAACATATCGGTCATTTCTTTCGCACTTTTACCATTATAATGCTTATAACAAACCAACTGCTTTACGTCAAAAGAAATTCTCTTACCGGGAATATTAAAATTAATCACAAAAAATTGTTCTTACTCATTCAACAGCAGAATTAACAATGAACATTTTCGTTTTCGACTTCTTACATCTCCTACAAAACAGAAAATGAAAAAAAACTGCTATAACGGTACCGTCTTGTACTATGTATGCACTGCGAAAAAAATGCGGAACAAAATGTGTAGACTTTCTTGACATTGACTTGTTGTTATTGTTATGATATATGGAGTTTCGTTTTTCGAATCCTAAAATTGTATTAGGATTAGATGGGGACAGATCTGAATTTTGATTTGCTCTTCTTTCTAAACAACTTTCTTTAAACTTAGACGATCTTTCGCAAGAATATATTTGAATGTAAAAATGCAATTTTACAGATAGAGAAAAGGCCAGTTTAATTGAATTAGACGTTGAACAGTTTTGGTTGAAAATAAGTAAAATACGCAATTTGAATGGATAAACTTAATAATAATATGTTGGCGCTACAGCCTCTAGAGGGCCAGGGGCTAGCTTCTCAGCAACCACTCGTGTTGTGCCTGTGTATTGTTCTCTGTGGAAGAGACCTACAATTTTATGCCGACTCCGAACTGCCAATTTTTAGAAGCTTTGTCTAGACAGTTATACTCTTTGAGCATTATCAGTGTTTCGAAAGAGGTGGTGCCGTGAAATTATTTCTTGTCGTACCAGGAATCGAACCTAGACAGGTAGGTCCAAGTGCGTAGGAGACTAGGAGTCGTCGCACAGGCACACAATGCCACAGCCGGCAATGATAATTTTATGTTTCCTATTTTATCTTTTGACTCTCCCTCACGCAAATGCTGGAGCGAAAAGAATATTTTCTGTAGTAACCGATGTAAGAACAAATAAAAAAGAAACAAACTGAGTCACTAAAATCACAGTTCGATTTGTTATTCGGTCAGACTTGCAGAATTCAAAATTAAATTACATTTCTTTTAAGTGCAGTAAAAAGCATATAAATAAAATGCAAACAAAAGATCTTTATGATCATAAGTTAAAGTGCATATTTGACATACATACGTATGTATTTATTTTTTGATCTAAATTATTTTCACATTATTTTTAGGACATTTTCTTTTAAGTATTTGTGAGTGCAATATGAATGTGTGCTATTTCTGGTCTGTTGAATAAGCTTAAGCGTTTTTTAAGCCTTTTTCATCTGTAAAGCTGAGTTCAATTCTTCTATTTAAAAAAAAACACGTAGGAGGAATTGTAGGGGAAATTTTGCTAATGGGTAGGAAGTAGGGATTTTTGATCATAGATAGGCGCTTTTGTTTTTTTTAGTTACCATCGCCGTCTGTACCACATATGTACGTGCATACTACGATGCGAATACAGGCAAAGAAAGGGGTAGTACAGAAGCTCTCTTTACTATATTCATTTCTCGTTTTTGGTGATCATAGATTGTAACTAAAAGACAAAATTTGAAGTAGTAGTTAGTGAACACTTTATTGGAAGCACCACAGCACGTCACTGCTTCACATATATAAAGTATCAGAGTTGTAGCATTAAAACGGCACATAACACTATTTAGGTCATCACCTAAACACATACGTAGGCCACGCCTATCATATCTTATCATTCCAATTTCCACGACCCACTCTCCCTCCCCTTCGAAGCCAACAACAAAAAAGCTTACAGTATTTTCCGCCTAACGAGGTCAGATAACTTTTTACTTTTAATTTAATTTATTTAATTCGAGAGCACGTACATTAAGATATTATATCTTGTTTGAAAATTATGATAAGCTAATACATTACAGAGAAAGCTAAATATAATCGACGGTTTTGTATACAACATGTTATTTTACGAGTTGTTCAGTATTTAATTCAGAGTAGATAGATGAATTTTTAGTTCTTTTTTAAATCTTATCTTATTTTCGATTACACGGACGTTGCGTGAGAGGGCATTCCAGAGCCGTGTGGTGTTAACAAAGAATTGGCGTTCAGATAAAGATGAGCGCGGTAGTAAGATTTGCTTAGTCCTATTGGATGTGCAAGATTAAAACATATAAACTTGAACTCATGTCCTCCTTAAGTTAGGAGGTTTTTGCAAATTATTAATATTATATTTTACTTATGGGTTAATGTTGAAATAAACATTTCAAGCATTGTTTTCATGTGCGTTAAATTATTATTACTTACTTCAGATAAATCTTCTTCATTGCTTCGTTTGACCTCTATTATTTTTAATTATTTGTTTTATTACACGATTTTCCTTAAGTTTGTTACTCGCATTTCCTGATGCAGGTGTACTGAAGGTTTAGAGAAATTGTAATGCAATTTTACATTGAGTGCCGTTATTCGCGTCTTTATTTAGATGATTAAAGAATAACAGCCTGTTTGACAAATAATTGTATTTTCCAATTGACGATGAACTTATCAGTATCACAAGCCGCAGTTCATACTTACATCATGTGTTTGTTTTTCCATTTAAGGTTGATTATTTATATATGTTACGGGTAATGAGATTAATAATGTTTTGGATTTAATTGTATTTTTCGCTCCTGGTTCTTTTACAAAAACAATTTATTTTATTCCGACGAATAGTGTATTGTCGCTGTTAAATTAACCAATATAACACTTTGAGTCGATTTTCAAAATTTCAATTTGAGATTTCAAAAATATAATTAAAAACAAATTTTGCAAAAATTCATCAGCTTTAGTAGTAGTTTACAACTGTGTTTTCCGTTACTTTCACGTTTTGTGTTTACTTTATTAAGCTCTGTAAAGTGAATAATATTTGAGTGCAGAATGAAATACATATAGCTCACCAATTAATTATGTTTTGTTTATTTTAAATGAGGGTATTCTATTGTACATTGTATATAACTATACATGAATTAATTTTAAATGCTGACTTCTCTTTTTGATCTTTACTGAATGCATATGTATATACGTGACATTGAATTTCCTACGGGTATGATTTTTTTTTTATACTTACGTCAATTATTATTTTTTTTATTTTGAAAAAAAGTATTGAAAATATGTTGTTTAACGTTGATATTATGTTTTATATGCTTTATAGTTTAAGGTTAAATAGATTTTCCTGGAAAATATTTTCATTTTCTGATTTATTCACCACCTTTGAAACTATGTTTAATTTAATTTAATTTGGTAAGACAATTATTTAACTTTAAAGCATTTGACAATACTCTCATCACTCATAAAAATAGTTATTATTTCACATACTTCACCAAACATATGTATTTTCTAATTTAACCGATTTCATTTGAAATGTGTATGTACATTATTTGTTTTGTTTTTGTCTTTACGATGTGAATCATTCTTTGCTGCTTCAATATTTAAGAAATCAAACGAACGCAGACCTACAACAAATCTATGCAAATATAATCTGCACACTTAATTCAGATTTAACTTATATTCAATTGGTATTTGTTTATTTGTTACCAGGTTTACACATTTCATTGGCGGAATGGAATTCGGTTTTGTCTTGTGGTGGATTGATTGGATTTTATTTGAAGAGGATAAAAACAAAAAAAAATACTATACTTTACCGGATCATTTCATTAATTACTTTTCTTTTAGGTTGAACAATTTATATTTTGTTCTCTTGACAAAAAAGAGATTTACCTTGTTACATGATTTTTAAATGTATGATTTATGTATTTATTGTATAAGTTTATTTTTGAATATTTTTTCCCAATGTCAGACATATGTTGTGCACATTTTTTATTAATATTTGTTTCGCCGATTTTTCATTGTTTATCTCCTCAAATGAATAATTATCGAACTCTCGGATATGGTGCGGCTCTGTAGCGTACATTTTCACGGGAACGTGTCGATCCAGATTCATAGTGATTTGAACTTGTTGGTCGGTATGCTGATGAACGACCGTTGCTTGTTTCTATAAATTTTATATTGAATTTGGCTTTTAATGATTTAATAATTAATTTTTAATCTTATATTTGTTTTTCATATAGTATTAAGGTTTTATTTCTCTGTTGTAGAATTGATATATAATTTTTATTATGGTTGTTTTGAGGTTACCCGATAGTGTGGTTTATTAACGTTGTTGTTGTTTTAATGAACCGAAAATTACGAGTTAACGATTTGTGATTTACTTAACTATTCCTTAATCTAATAAGACAAATAAATAAAGAATAAAAAAAAATAATAATAAGCAAAGCTCCATGTCGCAACATGGGTTCGCTCTTAACAAAACAAGACATCCATGCACACACTTCACTAACTAATAAAACTTACTCGGATACCCACTATGAGAATATGATGATGGATGATCCCTGCGATACTCTCCTCTATCGTATGATGAGCCTTCATAATGTCCATGGGATGAGGAATGCTTCGGGGGTGGTGAGTACCTGCCATAGTCATGGTGATCATAAGCATCATGTTCACGAGGTCTAAAATCATTATTTCTTAAGTTAGTAATTGTGAGCATATTTTCATAGTCATCATGTCCTACACAATTACTAACATATCGATATTTTGGCATGGAAAACATTGTGCCCAGCAGTGCACTTTTTGCAGCACTTTTATGCGGTAACTTATTCATATACTTTTGAAAAGGTGCTAGGCACAATAAATGTTCTCCTAGCAATGTTTCTATATATCTATTAATATATTATAATTATAAATTGATAAAATAGTACGATCGACAGAACTAGACAACATGTCCATGCTAAGTAGTAGCGTTTAGCACAATAAACATCTTTATTCGTCTATGGTTTACTGCGACGTTTGGAGTCGGTATTGAATTGGCATCTCCCAAGAAAAATGTTATAGCTTAGGGATTGCCTAAACATGGCGAATTTAATTCCTCAATTAGATCAAGTTTATTGTAGGTAGACGAAAACCGGATGTGATAAACTAAAGTTGATGGTGCCTCCACCAGCAATCAAACCTAGCATCTTGGATTCAATACAACTTCACTAGACCACATACTTTGTTGAAATTACTGAAACTACTACGTACGTGAGACTAGGATGCTAGATTATACAAGCTTTATATTTGTTTATAGAATCCATACCGTGTGAAGTTATCAAAGGAACGGACAACTATGACGTTCTGTCGGTCGTTCTAAGCACGACTAATTGTTTATATTTGTAGCATTTAAATATATCAAATGTTCGGCCGTTGACAACGAGGTTTCTATTTGTATGTGCGTAAAATTGGAAACGTATTTAATTTTGAAAATGCTTGATTCGTACCTTTGCGACTTGCTGACTGAATATGTGTCATCCATTGCGTAACGTGCTTTTTCTAGGATGCTATAAACTTTTGGTTTCGATGGTTTGTCAAATGCTGGTGGTGGTGGAGGACTCCTGTAAAAATTGTACAATTAATTATCTACAAATTATTATAAGTTTCTAAATCTTTCGACTGACTGGAACTTGATAATATTTTAACATAATCTGAATTTGAGTACTTTCGCTCATGTTCATTGGTTCAAACAAAACGTATAGATCTTACCGACTACCACCATAGGGTGCACCATAAGATCTTGAAATACCATGTTTGTATGGCTTCTCTTTTCCAATATCCATTACTCGCATTTGTTCTTGGCGGATCTCATCATTACTATCAGGAACAAGGAATTTCCTTATTTCTGCTAGAGCATATGCCAATCGTGCATACGCCTCCGATGGTGGAGCCACTGTGGATATCTCTACATGAAGATCACGATTTAGATGGTTGTACTTTGGATCGCCTGAAGATCTCAGCTCCTCTTCCTTATCATGATCACGCATTGAATTCCTTCCCAAAATAATCATTTTACATTGTGTGTGTTCTTGTAATTGACGAAGGGTATTGCCTTTTGGTCCGAGTATTTTGCCAACAAAATTAAACTATTAAAAAAAGTTGTTGATATTTGTTGACCATTGTTCGTATAATTTAACACACTTTACCTTTGGATAATCTCTGATGGGAAAAATTACTTTTTGTGCAATTCGGATTGGTTTTTCACTGTAGACATTAGCAAATGTTTCGGCACGAGGGATACGCGCACTTACAAGGATCTTTTCAATTTCTAAAGAACAAAACCTGCATTTGACATTTCTATTTCGAAAACTTTAATAATTATTTACCTGTTTCTAGGAGCTTTTTACATATTGGGTATTTTTTGTCAACCGATTTTTTTTCCGTAAGACAATCTTGAAGATACTCGTTGGTCTTCTCATTTAAAGGTGCAGAATCCTGCTGTTGATGATGATGGCTACTTTCCTCGTCGCGATGTTTTCTTTTATATTCAATGTCGTCATTGTATTCGTTTCTGTCGTATGATCTCGGCATTTTAATCGTACACCCTCGTTTACTTTTAATTGCCTGAAATAATAAATTAGCTGTTCCTTGAAGACAAACGACTACGACACTTAGAGAAAATCAATTCCTAAAGTAAAATGGTGCCTTCAGATGCCGTCGCCAGTGTGTTCAAAATTGTCGATAATGTAGGGCGCAATCTACTCTATTTGACACATAATTCAATTTACCATAAGGGGGAGGTAACATTTTGGGTGATTTGTGGTTAAGTTCATTAATTCGATTTTGCACGGTTACATGTTGAGACACCTACTATTAAAAATTATCTTTCCCATCCGATATCGTTGTTGAATGTACTGGGATGAAAATCCGATTGGTCGTATTGTTTTGGTTTTGAAATATATAGCGATATAGAAATATAAATTGATTTGCATTCAAAAATACACTGTGAATGGCTTGCTACCAGGGTCCAGAACTTTCGACTTCAAAATCCTTACATATTCAAGATGTCCCGTTACATGAAATAAATACTAAGAAAATTATAACAATATCTAAACCAGAGAACTCAGTTAAGACTAAAAACATGTATTTAATGTTTTTACTGATGGTACTGTACATGCTTTTAGCTTGTCAAATATCTACACTGTCGGCAATTTTGTAGTTGTATGGTGTCGGTTCACAATAGAAAACAACATAATTCTCTTCAATTATTTCGTATTGTAATTTTTACATTGCGTATTTATCGACTACTCAAACACTTTTCATTTTGCTAATTAATTCGAATTAAACACGTGACAAGTAGCAACGAAAGTTATTACTTGAAGTATTTTAGTTTTGGACTCGTATTACATATTAATGTTGCAGCAAAAACTTTGCTCTAATTTTAAAATGCAACTTGTGAAAAGTAACCTCTTTTTCACATGTTACAATACTATTTACTTGGCTAAATTTGACGAACTTAATTCATGGAATGTTTCCAGATCGTGGGCAAGTTAAACGCATTGGCAATGTTTTTGACGAACTTACGGCAAAATGAAGTAGTATGAGTGTTTTGCGATAGGTCATGGTTTGGCTGGAAAGTTGAATATCTCTATTAGTTGATTTCTGCTCTTTAAAAGACTTAATTATAGCGTGTTGCAATTCTCTTAAGGCCGCTTTTACACACTCTAAATTCGTCGGCGATTTTTGTATGAAGTTGTCGATGGAGGAGGAGGTGAGACAGAAGGGATCAAGCAAAAAACCCATACATTGCAAAAATCGGGGACGAATTTACAGTGTGTAAGAGCAGCCATTTGACGAAAAGAAAAACGGAATTAAAATGTCTACCAATTATACTCAGGATCAGAAATAAATGAGTATAGAGATATTCAACTTCTTCCTTCCTTGCCCCTTGATTTCATCTGACAGGGGTTTTTATACATACGTTTTTTCGTCCCGTCTGTGAAGACGTGTGAACTCTTGCGAGCAGCTGTTTTACTCATTCAGGATTTGCTAGCAGAAAAATCGCACATAGAAAATCAATATTCTCTGGCCCAAAAGTTAATTGATGACGGTGAGAATAATGTTTGGTTCGCTTTATACATATAAAATTGGTATATGGTACCTAAATAATAATTATTAAATACAGTTTGTTTTATTTCCTGCAGCGCTTGAAAATGTCCGTCCATACAACTAGACAACACCTAAACGTGAACAATGTGCTGATGTGTACCACCAGAAAATTATTAAACTTTCACAAAAAGTCCATGTGCCCATTAAGGATGAAAGAGTAAGTTTTCTACTTTCCATTAAAATATTCGAATATATACCTAAGGAATGTTTTCATAAATCGTGAAACATCTACATGCTTACATGCGTAAACGAACAAAAGATATGCATATCGCAACAATATCTTCAATGTTTGCTTCTAGGAAGCTATGGGATATTATGGGTGGTGTGGATGAAAACACTCATCAGTACAGGGATTTCGTAAAAGGAAACAATCAGTTTGGTGTGAATAAAAAATTGTGTGGTTTCTCGTGGCGTTGTGATATGTGCGTCGACTCATACACACTTGAACCTCGGTGTCTGGGTTCGATTCCCAATACGACCAAAAATATTTTTCTTGGCCCCACCTCTTTCGAGTCACTGACAATGCTCAAACAATATAACTGTCTGGAAAAAGCTTCTCAAAAACTTTCGTTCGGAGTCGGCATAAAACTGTAGGTCCCTTCCACTCCTGATAGAACAATAGCACGCAAAATACGAGTGGTTGCTGAGATGCTAGGTCATGGCCCCTACGGGCTGTAGCGCCACCCATATTATAGTATATATTACTATAAAAAATTTCCTCAAAGTAGGTTCTTTCCCTTAAGTTGAAGTTTGAAACTGAAGCGGAGAGTTGTCAAATTTGTTTTAAGATAAAAAACTTAACGAAAATTATTTTTATTCACAGATGGAGTGTTCCCTCCAAAGTGCTGAGGGAACACTCATATTCAGCTTTTATTGAAACCACCCAATAAGATAATATTCGCAGTTAGAGTTTCAAACACAGAAAAAAGGCCCAACCGTTATTTGTTCAATTGAACAAAGGTAGTAAGCATAGCATAGCCAAATTTCCATTACCTACATATGTACGAAGGGCGTTCAATATATTCTCGGTATCGGGGTGAAGCTGTGGTTGTATATATAAATTGACTTATTTATCAAGTAATACTATTATTTTGCTTCCCAGCAGACGGAGTGACTTTCTTCGGGGGGTCTGTTCCTTTTTTATGCCACTGCATGGACTCTTGTTTGCCTTCAGGGTCATAGTGATGGACCCATGGTTCGTCATTAGTAACAATTCGATCCATAAAACCGTCTGCGTTCTCACTACACATCTCCAAAAGCTCTCTACAGCATGCGATTCTCACTTTTTTCTGAGGCGCTGTGAGCATTCGTGGCACCCACCTTGCACTGACCTTTGAAAGGTTAAGATGGTCATGAAGAATGATGTGAATGGTACCAATTGAAAGCTTGGTGATCTCTGCCATCGTTTTCACCTTTATTCGGGCATCCTCAAGAACAAGTTTTTCGACTTCTTTGATGCTTTCTCCCGTACAAGCAGTAGCCGGGGCGCCGGAGCGGAGGTCGTCTTCAATGCTCTCTCTGCCTCTCTTGAACTCAATAGGTAGAATTACAAAAGCAAATGTCATGTACGTACGTAGTGTCGCCCCCACGTTAGCAAGTAAAGGTGGACGAATCTAAACTGAGGTGATATCACAATGTATGTGTCTGTTTATTGTTCGATTCTTCCTACCTCCATACCACCTTGTGAGTTGAAGACAGTTATGCCGCTTAAGTATTTCTTAAGATCTTAAAGGAATTATTTTTTTTTTCTTTATTTAAATAAAGGTTTTTATCATTGTTTTCCTTTGAAAGCTTTCCATTAATAAATGTTCAATTTATGTACATATATAAAGGGTGATTTTTTAAAAGCAATAGGTAAGTTTTGAAAAAAAAAACATAACATTCAGAAAAAATGCATGAAATCTTTATTTGAATCGATAGTACGGTCCATATAATTTAATGTTTGAAGATTATTTCATGCAAATGTTGACCTTGACTGCGCCTCAAATGGTCCATCCGCTTAGTCCAATTTTGGCATACTCTTTCCAACATTTCGGCCGGTATCTCACGAATAAATGCTTCAATGTTGTCTTCCGATGCGTCAATTGAAGCGGGCTTGTCTGTATAGACATGAACTTTAACATAGCCCCACAAAAAATAGTCTAAAGGCGTTAAATCGCACGATCTAGGCGGCCAATTGACCGGTCCCGAACGTGAAATAAAATGTTCACCGAACTCGCTCCTCAATAAGTCCATTGTTGCTGTGTGGCATGTGGCACCGTCTTGTTGAAACCACATGTCATGCAAGTCAAGCTCTTGCATTTTGGGCAAAAAAAAAGTTGGATATCATCTCACGGTATCGCTCACCATTCACAGTCACGTTACGATTCGCATCATCTTTGAAGAAGAACGGTCCACTGATGCCACCAGCCCATAAACCGCGCCAAACTGTGACTTTTTCTGGATGCATTGGTAGCTCTTGCAATGCTTCTGGCTGATATTCACTCCAAAATCGACAATTCTGCTTATTTACGTACCTACCCATTGAGCCAAAAATGAGCTTGGAAGAAGCGCGCGATGAACTTTCTTAACAGAGCACGCATTTTGATAATAAAGTTCAATAACTTGCAAGCGTTGTTCGTTTGTAAGACGATTCATGGTTAAATTATAGACCAAACTGAAAATGTTTGACAGTGAAACAAAACACGAAACGTGCGTCAGCTGTTTAAAACAGTGTTGCCAAAAAGATAAAAGCTAAAAAATCACCCTTTAGAATGCATTTCTCAGTAGTAAGATAAATTGTTACCATATCTCTGTGCAAGCTGAGTTCCAAACGAATTATGTAAAATTATATGTTAATCAATGAAAAAATTAATGTTACATGTTACAATTAATTTCTTACACGTTGTGATCAGCAATTTTGACCTGTACTAAAGCAGTGTATAGTTTTATTTAAGTTTTAATCCAAGTAACGTGACATGTTTATTTTCTTCGCCTTTCTGCTGCACGCAACTACAAAACATAAATTATCATTAAGGGGAATTAAAAAAAAACGAATGATTTCCTTCAATTGATCACAATACTGAATGAACTTTAAAAATATATGTTAATTATTGTATTTCGATATTACAAATATTACAGAATTCGATATAATAATATTGTGTATTTAGTTAGAGTTCCCTAGTAATGATATATAAAACGCAGAATTTTATTAAAAATCTAGATACGAGGTCAACGCATAGACTACTTAACCACCATTCTAAGACAGTTCTTCCAGAAAACATTTATTTACTTTAAGCTGAATGGTTTTCATAAAGAAATAAAAAAAAACTGATTCATTATTTAGAGTAGGCACAATAGTGTATAAGTAACACATTCATGTTTAGTGCTTTGTGTCATTTATTTGGTACTAGCTGTAACAGGCGCGCGTTTCTACTCATTTTCGCAATTCGCAATTCAAATTTAAAAAAAGAAAAAAAAAATAATGCCAAAACCTTTTTCACAGAATTCTGAACAAAGTTGCCAAGGACATCAGTGCTCTCTTTTAGAGTCTTTGTATCGAAATAGTAGGCCCTAAGGTGTAGGAACCTACGACTAGCCAGAGCGCTGCACGAGCAGAGTAGGTGATGAGTGTTATCTACCTCCTCTTCATCCATGCAGCTTCTGCAGAAATCATTATATGGGGCACCCATATTGCGAGCATGAGTGCCAATTGCACAGTGCCCGGTTATGACTCCTATGAGAGTCTTTAGTGAGTGTTTGCTGAGCTTAAGTAGACTGAGTGACCGTTTTAGGTTAAGTGATGGCCAGATTTCTTTTGTTTTAAGGCAGGTGGTGCCTTCTAGCCATTTGTTATTTTGGTGGATTTTTATTGTATGAATCTTTAAAAGATGGTGGGCTGTAGCGATCGGCATGGAAGGTGGTACCCCTGCTACTGATAGGGAGGAGGTTGTACCACACCTGGCGAGTTCATCGGCTTTGCAGTTGACTGGTATGTCAGTGTCCCGGCACCTCAGCCATCTGGTAAAGAGACAGCCTGCAATTAAGGGATCGTTTTGAGTTAAACATGACTGTCCAGGGATTTTATAGCGGCCTGACTGTCCGAACAGATGGTGATATCCCTTTTTGATATCACGTTGTTTCTGAGCCGTGACAACGCTTCTTAATCGCTATGGTTTCTGCCTGAAAAACGCTACAGTGATTCAAAGAGATAGCAATGTCGAGATCTTTGGAATAGACACCCGCACCCACCTCTTCGTTAATCTTCGATCCGTCTGTGAAAATCCAACGTCTGCCTATCAGACATCCAGTCCTATCTGGAGGGAATACTGATCGAGAATTTCTTCTCGAAGATGGCTTGGGGTATTAGGCTGTCAGTGTCGCTAGGAAGGAAGTTGAATTCCTTGAGAATGGTTGAGTGGCCAATGTTGAGTTCGGACCACAGTCGGATTGTTTTCAGTCTCTAGGCTGTGCTGTTTTCCGAATAATTCCAGTGGTAGAAGGTGGAGAAGAATATTCAGTGCGTCTGACGGACTACTTCTCAGTGCTCCACTGATGCACATGCAGGCCAGTCTTTGTACTCGATTGATTGCTTTGCAGTTGATAGCTTTGTTTAGTGCTGTCCACCAAACTTAAATTCCATACAGAAGTGTTGGTCTGACAATCGAGATGAAAATCCAGTGAGCGATGCGTGGTTGTAAGCCCAATTTGCATCCAATGGCTTTTTTGCAGCTAAAAAGGGCTGAAGAGGCTTTCTTGACACTATCCTGGATGTTGAGTTTCCAGTTTAGCTTGTTATCAATCGTGAGACCCAGAAATTTTGCACTGGCAGTTACCTGTAATATAGTGCCACACAGCAGTGGGGCTTCTGCTGAAGAGTACAATATCCGTTTTTTGTGGGTTAACACTGAATCCGCATGTTTGTGTCCATGCTTCCAGCTTGTCGAAGGCATTCTGCATTATATCTCTTAGAGCAGAGACGAATTTGCCAGATGCTGCTATCGCAATATCGTCCGCATAGGCAATAGCTTTGCATCCTGCCTCTTTCAGTATTAATAACAGTTCATTTACCGCTACGTTCCAAAGAAGGGGAGAGAGAACACCTCCTTGTGGGGTGCTCCTATTAACTCCTCTGTGGATCTTAGCATCTCCCAGGTGAAAGTGGATTACCCTGCTGGTGAGTAGCTGATGAATGAAAGCCGCTAAGGACTTTCCGATCCCGAGGTTGTTAAGCGCGAGTGAAATTGCTTTTGGTTCGATATTGTTGAACGCACCTTCGATGTCGAGAAATGTCATAAGTGTGTTTTCTTTAAACTCGACAGATTTTTCAATGGTGTCTATCAGTGAGGGCTGTCTCTACAGACATAAAGTTACTGTAGGCGTTTTGTGCAGATGAGAGTGTACATTGGAATAGTTCGCCTAATATATTGGTCTATTAGTTTCGCCAAGGTTTTCAGGAGTAATGAGGAGAGACTCATAGGTCTAAGGTCCTTCGGTTTGGCATGGGAGTATTTTTCCCCTTTTGGGATAAGTACTACTTTCACCCTTTTCCAGGAGCTGGGAACATGACCTAGACTCATACAGAATTTGAAGATGTTGAGAATCCAAGGCATGATGTGGTCCGCTGTTCTTTGGAGGTGCTCAGAGATGATGCCGTCAGGTCCTGATGACTTGAAGGGTTTAAAGCTTGTCAGTGCATACATGACAGTTGTGTGACTGATATTTATGAGGTTACAAGGGGTTTTTAGAGGAGATACGTCTTCTTTATTGGCTCTAGTTGAGAAGTTGCCCCGGAAGTGCGTATCAAAACGGAGACTAAGGGTTTCCTTACTGGATGAGGTCCAGGTCCCGTCAGGTTTTTGGAGGAAGCTATGTGATTTTGGGTATGATGCTAGAACTATCCTCAGCCTGGAAACTTCGGAGACTTCTTCAATCTTACCACAAAATAGTTTCCAAGAGATTCGTTGGACCTTTCTCAATTAATTTTTTAAAGTACTGGGGTATTCCTTATAGGAGTACCAGTCTTTGGCATCACGGGAAGGTACCTGCACTTCTTGCGCAAATGCCCTATTTCTTGATTCCACCGGGTGGTTTAGATTTGCCTCTTTGCCTACTGACATAGCCATTGCATTGTTGAAAGTTTTTGTGAGGTTGTCCACTGTGAGTGGTCAAGATCAGTGGGATTGCTCGAGATGGAGATGTTGGTTGGTGTGTCGGTAGTGCTGCCGCAACAATCTCTATATCTGTCCCAGTTGGTACTTTTAGGATTCCTGAAGACTTTTTGGGATGTGGGGGGACTCGTTATGCTGAACAATATCGTCATCAGATCAGATAGCGGTGATCAGAGAACGAGTCATCATATGATACCCTCCAGTTGCTGAATCTCTCCGCTATATGGTCAGACACGAGTGTTATGTCTAGGACTTCTTGTCTATCCCTGGTTATGAAGGTGGGTACATTATCTTGGTTACACAAATCCAACTTGCTACTTATAAGGTAATCAAACAGGTACTCACCTCGTTGGTTGATGCCCGTGCTTCCCCATATTGTGTGATGGTCATTTGCATCACATCCCAAGACAAGCGCGGTTTTGGTTCTTTTCGCCTCAGTAAAATTCCACATAGTCATGAGTTATGTATTTCGAGACTAATCATAATTTGGATTTGCCTACCTCCAGGCATACGGTGACTGAGTCGCGATCGCTAAAGTTGGAGAGAATATGAGTATTCAAAGACCACTTTGTAAGAATGTAGGCTCTGGGCGTACCTTCATTCCTTACATAGATGAGGTTGAAGTGTTGAGTCCTGAGTCTCGGTGAAGAGAGTCCTCCTGACTCTGGGCGGGGTGCTGGTTAGTTCGAGGTCAGAAAGGCCGATAGAATCAGTGTCGTGACCAGGGCTACTTATGGCTGTTTTGAAGAGGTCAGCCGATCTTTGGCATGTGAAAATCACAAGCTTTTTGTGACCCTGGTGCCATCCTCCGTCGCTCCCTACAGGTGCAAGGCCTCCGTTTTCTAGCACCAGGCTCAGATAGATGTCGTTAATCGCCGACTCCTCTTTCCAATTCAATGGAGAGATAGCGCAGTCAGCGTCACTTCTATCTAATACGGCGTAAGTGATGTCGCCTTTCAGCACTTCACTATACGGCCTGTTGAGCCTACTGGCAATATTAGATATTTTTCCCTTTTGGGCTCCGAGGGTGACGCCTCCAGTGACCTGGCGTGTTTGGACGTAATGCCCATAGTAGTGTCCGCCTGTGAATTGCTTTTCCCTATTTTTGTTGCCCAAGCTTGGGACCTTCGAGTAGGAGACAGCTCCGCGGGCAGAGGTTTCAGGTTCCGTTCAGGAACTTATAATGGGAGCTACCGTGCATGGTGTGATATTTGGGTTCTGAGGCTCCACACGGCTTTTGACAATCTTTAAGACGGTTTGAGCCGCCTTATCCGTCAGCACTTCAGGTGCCGACGTTTTCTGGAAGAGGAAGAGAAGCCAAACGCGAATATGTTCAATAATGTACCAACCAAATCCCTCTACAACCAGAATCATTTGCAGAAACAACCAAAAAAACAACAACATATATAAACAGCAATGTCCTTCACCTAAACACAGAGAAAGTCGCCACCAGAGATGAAGTGTACATTATTTCTGGTGGCCACCAACACATTGCCAAAAGCCAAAACTGAAAACGCCACTCAAACAACCACAACTGAAAAACAGTCCCAAGTAAATACACCATTAATTACCAACGCCCACTCTTTTACCGCATCTTGCATCCCAAACATCCCATCTTTCAACAGGATAGATAATTTCATTACTAAACTGATCAGAAGGCACGTTGCTATGACTTCCAACAGTCCGATCTTTGGGGCTACCCCAATGTTATGTACCATGAGAGAGTGCGCCTCACCGTTTATTCCTCCTGAAGCGTTCCTCTATCTCGACACAATTGGCCTAATACAGGATCCACACGGATGTCCCATCGTCTTCCACGTCGTACGCCGAACAGTGGACAGGCGACTCCAATACGAACGGGATGTCGTTTGCAGTCACGAGGACCGCCTCCGGTTCAGCAGAGCGATCTCTGCTCGAGACAGGAGAGAGTCTGCCAAAGAACGGCAATTTTACTGGTAGTTACACCAAAACCAGTCTCTGCCGCCGCTGGCTTTTCAAGATGATGTCGCGATAGTTGACCATAGTGGCCAACTTACATAGATTATAAAGTAGTACTTAAGAAGAAAAAAAAAAAATATATATAGAACAAAAAAAAAAGGTGCACTACGGCGTATAAATTATATATGTTCGGCGTATACATAACATATACGCCCTGGTGCACGTGTCCGTAAAGTTACGAACATAGTTAAGATAGTTTTTTAAGTTTTAATGTTAGGTTAAGCTGGTTTAAGGTAGGTTAAGATATATAAATTAAGCCAAGTTTTTTACCAGTTTTCTTGGCTAAACAAAAAACAAAAACAGACTGAAAAAAAAGACGGACTATGCCGAAAAGCATACTTAAATTTATATCAGAATAGCTTAGAGTACCCGTATAGGGTCAGTAGGTTAGATGTAAGAACAATTGTTAAGATAGTTAAGCTAGTTTTAAGTATTTTTGTCTAGCACGTAAGTAAATCAATTAAACATAAAACAAAAATGAATTTAAAAAAAAAAACGTCCCATCTCAAACCAATATAATATATAAGCCCATTACAACAACTCCCGAAGCACAACACCAACACACACATCTTATTTCCTTTTAACACTACCTACCATCAATCAATATGACTGCTCTCATGATTTTGCAATGGAATATCAAAGGTTTTAGCAATAATCTCGATGAGCTCAATATAATAATTAAGCACCACGACCCCACAATAGCGGCTCTCCAAGAAACTCACTTTCCCTTTTGTAAAGGGCCAATCTCCAAAGCCTATGACGGTTACTTTTATAACTCACCAAGTAACAACAGTGGCAAAAAGGCATAGCTTATATAATAAAGAAAAATATTCCCCACAAAATCATACCCATAAATTAAAATCTCCAAGTCCTCGCCGTCGAAATAAAATACAAATTCAAATTCACAAACATCAATATATACCTTCGCCCAAACGGCCTTGTACGAGGTTGACCATGTACCTCGTAAATACCCCAATCATATTCGGGGGCGATGTTAACGCCTGGAATCCGCTATGGGGCTCATCAACGTCCAACGAAAGGAGAGAATTATTGGAAAATTCTATACAGAAACAAATCTTGTCATCTTAAATGAAGGTTCTCCCAGACACCTCTCAGCACATAGCACTCACAAATGTTGATGTGACTTGCTGCTCACCGGAGCTTCTCAATAAAATAGACTGGAAGACACTAGGTGACCTACACAACAGCGATCACTAACCAACTTTGACGACATTACGAACCGGACATATCAATAAACCCACAACACGCGACCCAAAATTCAAAACTGATATCTCTAACTGGTCGCACTTCAGACAAAAAATCTTTGAACTTTTGCCCAACCCAATCCCATCCTCAGACAACAACAAAGAAGCAGCTTTGTTGCTGAAAGCTATGAGAACCGCAGCTAACCTCGCCATTCCCCAGTCCAGCCATATCAACCGGAAACGGTCAGTTCCTTTGTAGTGAACTCTCATCCTTGAGAACACACAAAATGTTTGCACTTAACAATTTCCAAAAGTATTCCACGACGAAAAATCTGATCGCTTACAAAAAAATAAGCGCTAAATTTAGACGACTACTCAAATAGAGCAAAGCAAAGAACTTCTCCGACATCACGACAAATATAATCCCCAACACCTCTAGTACCAAAATATGGCAAACTATTCACCGTTTAACTGGCGACTCCACTTCTTTAACAATTAGCTGCATAAAATCCAATAGCGACCCCTCAAAAATCTCCAACTCCATAAATGGTCAAAGGCAACAGTTTCGCAGATCTTTTTATCGAAGAAAAGAGCAATAGTTTTAATAAATCCACAACCCAATACGTCAACCCGACTGTCGTAACTAATGAATTCATCAATCAAGTTGCCTCAATCAAGTTGCATTTAAAGTCAATAGGGGATGCTTCTCCACATCGACTTCATTTCTTCGAGAGCTCTCTCAGCCAGAAACCTTATATCTATCCTGTCCCTGGACTTCGAAAAAACATTCGGCAGAATCGGCATCCATATTATGCTAAACAACCTTATAAAATGGGCTGTTGAAAGAAAGATATACGGCTGTATCAAATCATTCCTTGTCAACAGAAAATTCTGCATAAAATCGAACAAAGTATACTCTTCCAGCTACCCATTGCATAATGTTATACCCCAGGGATCACCCCTATCTGTGGTTATTTTCATAATTGAATTCGAAGATATAAACCGAATTTTAGCAAGACATCCGCTTTTAGACCATATGCATATGACATATATGTTCATATTATGTAAAATAAACGATGTCAGTCAATGTACTGTATTGTTTCAGAATGCGCTTGAAGAAATCTTAGCATGGTCTCGGGCGCTAAGTTATCCATTAATCAACGTAAAACGCTTCATATATGTCGTAGAAAAAACTGTCCTAAACCAAATGTAAATATCACTAATCTTCATATTGCAAATGTTAATTATTTAAGTATACTAGGAATAATATTTAATATTTAGTATTCTTGTAAACAACACTGCCCAGATTTTGAAAAATCCTGGCAACAAAAAAAAGCAATGCTCATATAAATAAGATCATGTGCTTTAAATAAGGTTAAAAATGACACGAAAAATTCGTAAGTGCTTGAGTATTGAGCAAAAAAGACATAATTCATAATACTCATTTTCATAATTATAAATTGAAGAAGAAAGATTATTCGGATATGTGAACTTTTCGATTATATGAATAGACCTATAATTAACTAGTTCATATAATCGAGACTCTACTATACCAAACAAAAAAAGTAAACGACTAAGTTTAATTCTTGCATTTTCTCTCGTTTCAGTCACCATTTTCGACTACACCTCATCAGGTAGCATCCTCACAAGTTCTGCATTAGCTACACGTGTCTTAACCGCTACTGGACAATTGAAGGGATTGTGTTCATTGTAGAGCCGAAGGTGAACCACGATGTAAAACATTCCATAAATGTATTTTTTGCCATGAATTTCTGTGCCTCGCACACGGAAAAGTAGAAACTAAGGCGTCATGCAAACCCGGTATTATGAACAATGTTCGAAAGGAAATTCATCCTTATTATGAAGAACCTTCCGGTGGAAAATTCCACTGAATTTCTTCCGTAATTTTGTTAAGGAAAATAAAGTAAACACCCCTGTTGCGAATGTCAAATGTCAATCAATTGAATATTGATAAATTTATCAACCAAAAAAATGTCGGTATTGACAATATTGAATAAATTGACTGTTGTGACTGAGACATGTTCGAGAAGAGACAAAAAAACTAATTAAACTTTAATTCACGTTCAAAAAACAGCGTTTTATTTCTGTCCTGTCAAAACGAATACGTAAACAAAGGAATAATCTGAAGTTGTCCTCGTTGATATTAGGGTACGATTTCGTTTTAATTTTCCATCTGCCCTAGCGAGGTAACTATTCCGAACCGAAACTTTTCCGATTTCATACGAATCGGAGGATTTTTGCTTCGAGGTAACATTTCGAACGCAGTGAGACACCTGGCGATTGGCAAACTGCGGTGATTGTCCCACTTTTCAAGAAGGGGGACAAAAGAGATTGCTCCAACTACAGGGGCATATCTCTTTTAAGTATCCCCGGGAACGTCTATGCTAATGGTCGAGCCGCGGATGGGGGATGAACAGTGCGGCTTTCGTCCCGGCAGAAGTACAACCGACCAGCTTTTCACTCTAAGAATGGTACTTGAGAAGGCTTGGGAGTATGCCAAACCCATCTACAGTTGTTTTGTAGATTTGGAAAAAAATGAATGCATTTTGAGGCGTTCGAATTAAAACTTCCCATACAAACTTTGACATTTCTCAAATGCAGATAATTCATTGGATATCTGGGTGTTGTTTTAGTTTTTGATTTTATTTTTTTGAAATTATTCTTAAAAATACATTCATATATAAATTCATATGCATATATTCTATTGTAGTAACTGACGGTTTTCAGTTTACTTGAAGCTGGTTAAACTATATCTTGCTGATGTTAATTCGCTATTGTTCGGTCATGGGATGTTGGTGACATGGATTATTGATGAATTTATGGCAGCGTGCTGTAACTCTCAATAGTTTGTTGAGTGAGCTACGAGTATAACGATCTCAGAGATCAGGGTTGCCAGCACGTAACTTGATACAATCGAGCTTTGTCGATCGTAGGTCAACTCGAAACAAAGTCAAAAAATAATGACTGGCGTTTATGAAAACACCTATACATAACCCGCATATACTCGTTCTGAAGCGTCGGAAAAAAGGAATATTGTTCTACAAACCGAACATCCGGTGAGGCTCCCTACCATCGTGGCACTGAGTACAAATGCAAGTTGTTGAGTCACTCCAACAAACGGGTCCATGACTCCATTAACTTAGAAGTGAGTAGATCATCCCAGTGTAACCCGAGATGGCAAAGTGTTTGCATAAATATTTTGAAACCGATTGTAACTGGAGTGATCCAACCCATAGGGTCGTTGTGCTGGGCAATAAGTGATAAACATTTCCTCTTTGTCACTAATCCTTCACTTCTTAATGACTTGACATGAAAGCAAAATGCATCGAGTCTCCACTTCGTCAAATTGTGTACGATTTCTAGAATTTGCTAGCTGTTGCTCTTGTAAATCAGATAGAAGTTGTGGATGATTGGCTGACCATTTACTGAGGGAAAGCCACCCGCCTTGAGCAACTCTATTAACTCTTTTCACCAGCTACTTCAAGCGTGTCAGCGCCGGCGAAAATGCCGTCCACGTAGATGTTGTCCCTTAGAAGTTTTTCAGCACGAGGAAAATGTGTGCCTTCATCGCTTGCAAGTTGATACAAAGTTCTCACGGCTTCATAGGGAGGCCTTGCAAGGCCGTATGTAACAGTTGTTAAGCTGTAGACACGAACATCTTAATCTGCTGAAGCTCGCCACAAAATTCACTGGTAGGGTTGATCAGCTGGGTCAATTTGTATCTGTCTGAAAATCTTCTTGATATCCGTAGAGAAAACGTGTAAGTACATGCGCCAACGGCGAATTATATCAAAAATCTCAGTCCGCAATCTCGGCCCAACATGGAGACAATCATTGATATGCTGGAGTTTGACCGATCCGTTGAAAATCACTCGCAATTTCATTTCTTCGCCATTCATGGATTTTGAAAATACCATGATGGGGCAAAAGGAAGGAGTTGTTGGAATCAGAACCGTTTTCTGGTTGTGCAAGCCTCATATGTTCGAGATCTTCGTACTCTGTCTCTCCCGAAACTGCGGCTGGGACTTGAATCAATTGTCTGTACGCTGAATCATGCAAAGTGCTGATACGTAGATTGCTTCAACGGCAGTTGTAGTATATATCGTCCATCATTTTGCTCTCTTGTGCGTTGTTGAAAATTCCTCTCACACTCAGCTTCTTCATTGGTAAGAATAGGATGAGTTGAGGGTGCTATCTCTTCCTGGCTCCAAAACCGTTCCAAATGAGTTGACAGATGTTGGTCTAATACACACTGAAGAGTGGTAAGTGGTGGTAATTCGGCACGACAGTCGGAAGGTCCTGCGTTTGATAAGTAAGATCCAATAATTATCCATCCCATACCTGTAGCTTGAGCAACCAGATTTGTATCTTCAGACTTGCGCAGCCCTTCTTCAATAATACGCGTAAACCCAGTATAGTTTTTATTGGTGCAGATGAGTTGAAATTTGGATCGGCAAGTTCCAGTCCTGCGATGAACGCGTTACGGCAAGATAAGAGCTTAAAGTTTCCACTTCATTTCACTTGTGAACTGAGGAGTAATGACTAATGATGTTTGATTCTTGACAGTATGACATGAAGCACCTCCAACGCATGATACAGGAGCGAATGCTGAACGTCGAGCCAACAAGAACAGGGTGACGGAGCGATGATCTTTCGATGAGATGATAACTACAGCAGTGGCCAGGAGCATGCGATATGGCTGCGGAGTAACTGTATTTACTGTATGCACGGAAACCTTTGGACCTTGAGCTGAGGTTGATTGAGTTGTGATGTTGTTATTCAGTTGACGAGCTGAAGACAATGAAAAATTGACATCACCTTGGGGCACGCGCAAGAGCATATAGACTTCCTTTTTTCTGTCACATGAATTATGATTTTTAACTGGAGTTTCTTGGTTGAATTTTCTGATGGTGAGCTGCGCCTGACGTGGGACTTTCTTCGGATCTTTCTAACGCTTGGATTCTTGCCTTTGTAAAGGAGTTTAATTGAGACCAAGTAATCGGTGCCGATTTGTAGTCTAATGACAGTTTCCAATCACGTCGATTACGAGGATCAAACCGTTGCACAGTAATGAACGCAATGATATGCTCCATGCCATCGACAGGTCTTTTTTAGATTTGAAGTGTTTCGATTGTTTCCGAAGTACCGTCCTTCATTGTCCTTTATCGTCATAGAATGACGTAAGTTTTTTCCCAGGCTCGGGTGTAATTTTCTGAAATACCCTTAATGAGGCGGGCTGCGTCTTCGCTAAGGCTCGACTTGAAATATTGCAATGGCTCCACATTCGACCATTCCTGGTAATCAATTATCAGTAACGTAAATAAATCCCTGAATGATTACCAATCTGAATATTTGCCTGAGAAGGCTAGCACTTCAATTGGAGGTAACACGGCAAATATTATGAACAATTGCAGTGGTGTTGTTTAATGATGATTGATAATGCGTCGACTGTAGAGTTGTTGTCTGTTGAAGTTCTTCTAGCGCATCTAGAAATTTCGCGTTTTCTTCGGCTTCCTCCAAGAAATTCTTATGAAGTATGGATTCTCCCTGGTACTTTCGGCTGTGGAAGATAGCAACACTTTTTCGTGGCGCTTCCCTACTTCTGTCATCCGTCGTTGCAACTGTTCCATGTGGACTTGAATTTGACCTTTGGATGAGCGTTATCCATTCTTTTTGAGGTTAATGTATGCTCGTGACATCAGTCCCAATTCTGATTCCAGGTGTTTTGGCCGATTTAACCTCGATGATGACTGCTATCGCTGCTCTGGTAGAAGCCGTGCAGCTCGTTCGATTTAGCGTGTTGTCCGGGGATGGTGTTTCTCAGGTTCCTGACTGCCGCGTTATGACGATTGTTGATGTTTAGAAGCTGCTTTCTGAAAAGTGTCACCAAATACTGTAAAGCTTCTTGTTGCTGTGGTGCTTTCGTCGATCCCTGTCGAATGTGATACCTGTACATATTCTCAGTATTTTCCATTCGAATTGCGAGCTTCTCCATGCTGGTCTTAGATATGATGTGACATATTGGGAAGCCGTACGTTAAGATCGACCGTATTAGCCGCTTGATGAGTAGCAGCTTTGCCCTCTGATGCGATGGAAACCTACCTTGGCCTTCTTAGGGGTCAGTTTCGAGTGGCTGTTAATGCCAACATTTTCCAAAAATTTAATCGAAGTTTTACAAATTCTGGAAATATAAAATTGCCCCAGATGGATTACATTTCAAATGAGAGAAGCAAAAAGGCAATTAAAATTTAATTTTTCAAATTATATACAATAAAAAAATTAAATTTGCGGGTGTGATTGGATGCGTTAAACTTCTCAAAAAACTTCACAATCGCGCTGAAAAAAATTTCTAAGCATTTTCAATTTAATTTTTCTCAAACGAAACCTTTTGCACTGGCTAAATTCATAAATTAAGGAGACCAAATAATCAAAAAGTTGTGTCGTTGCAGTAACTCTTAACGTGGGCTTAGCTGCAACAAATTTAGATTCCAAGTAACATAAATATTCTGCCCTTGGGTGTCACCCATAAATATCAGAGATGAAGTATTAAAGAGATAGTCAACTTCTAACTCTCTTGCCCCTTGATTTCATCTGACAGCGTTTTTTATAAAATGTTCACAGACAGTGTTTGTGAATACGATTGATCAGAGAGCGACTGCAGGCTGCTCTAAAGCCTTAAGAAGTGTGTGTGAAAATAAAGTAGTATGCGTGCGTTTAGAGCAAAATTCGGTGTGAAACGCGATGGGCAAGGGGTTTTCCACTGGAAAGACGACTATCTCGGTGTACATGATTTCTGATAAAAATGCAAGTGAAAAAGTTTTCACATTCAATCTCACTTTACTATGAGATGTGACTAAGGGAATACACAAGATCGTCGGTTGGGTGACAACACATGAGGGACATGTATTTTTGGTGACACGACTAAAAGAATAGGGTGAATACTCTCCCGCTCGAACCCAACTCCTTCACACAAATAAAGTATCCGCCCAAATGTAAATACTTCGCCTTTTTCTGCACTGAATCTCTTATCAAATCCAATCAACATTACATAGAAATGAACGTTGATGATGATGATGCCAATAATGAATTAAACCAAAACATAGACTCTGCTGTTCGCGGTCGAGCTGCTAGGGTTCTTATAAGAATTCTCAACCAGCCAAACACTTTCTATCTCATCTCAACATCTTTATAGACGAAGCAGGTTGCAAAATATGATACCCGAACCTAGAACATATCAATTACCCAAAACTTTCAAAATCCTACAATGGAATATGAAGGGTTACTCGAACCACTTCAATGAATTAGCGTCCTAATAAAGGAACACTTTCCATCTGTGATATGTATTCATGAAACCCATTGCCCGTTTAATCTCACTTCAACTGTACGTAAACACTGCCAAACAAGGCATTGGTGTTCTAATTAGCACACTATACCATATAAAGGGGTACCCATTCGGTCTAACATTTTATCACTACCATTTGTAATCCAATCATCTCCTTTATCAGTTTCCAACTCAATGGTTTTTAATGACGGTTCCCCCACCCACTCACTCGCGTCACATCACGCTTACTCATATTGACTCTCACTCTCTGCTCCCCGAAATTGTTCCCAAAAGTATCTTGGCTAATTTTAAATGATCTTTGGAACAGCGACCATTTCCCCTTTATCACATTGATAAATGTTGGCACAGTGGAAGCTGTAGTTCCGCGAAACTTAAAATAGGCCATATAACTAGGCCATATTATAATACTTGTCGTACTAGCCCTCTTCCCCTAATATTTTCAAAGGGGCCCCCACTCTCTTGAAAGCAATCCGTTCGGCAGGAAACACCCACCCCATCCGCTACAAGAAAGCACTCGGTTCCATGGAGGAATAGTAACCTCAATTCTTTAAGAAAGGAAAAAATGACAGCCTGGAAAAGATTTAAAAGAAATACCAATACAACTAACCTGATAGCATATAAAAAGACAAATGCCAAATTTCGCAGATAACTAAAACTCAGTAAAATTCATTCTCTACAGCATCTTACATCTACGCTCTCTTCACAATCCTCAGCAATATACATATGGAATAAAATACGAAACGCATCTGGACAGTTTTCGCCCATTTCAATCACTTCCCTCGAATCTCCTCGAGGTTTGCTAATCAACCCAGTGGCCATCTGTAAACATTTCGCCTCCTTCTGGTCAAACAACTCAGAGGATTCAAATTTCATAACAAATTTTAGCAGAACCGAAGCAGCCTCTCTGTCTCTGACAGTTAACCCCAACAAAACATACGACAAAAAATTGTCGCCAAACTTTTACTTTGGTTTATCGAGAAATGTAACCTGATAAGTTTTAATCAAGTCGGATATAAACCTATGTAACAATGGATCCAGTGATGCTTAGTTAGACCTTGATCAGTACATCTCCAAGGCTCTATCTAACCGTAATCATGTCTCCATTCCTTCATTAGAGTCGCATGTTGGAAGTTAGTATGTGGATAATATACTATATTCCAACTGCTCTCCGTTCGCGTACTAATGAGGACCAGCGTTCCTCCTAATCACTCCACCGCGTGATCATTGAACCAGGAAAGTCGCATACTCTGCCTCTAGATTTGTTGCATATATCTGGACTAGAGCCAATATTGACTATTCAAGCTTGAATTTTAAGATCGCGACTCTCCCTCTTAACGGAATCCGCTCCAATACCCCGTCTGCCTGCCTGGGACTTGTGAGTATTCACCACTCCCGCTTGTGCGACAGGAAGATTTTCCACCCGTTATCGATCCTCTTTGTTTCGTTGAAGATATACCCACGATATCTAAACGATACCTGGCAACTTCCGCAACTAACTCGAGATTATTTCCTGTGAGCGATGAGACGTTCGATGTGCCTATCCTTAGTCGATGCCGTTTGATCTCCGCACGCACTGGTTAGTGCTTCCCCCCAAAATCTCATAACGGCTCACTAGGCCATTGACGGGTTATAGATCTTTGGGGTTAAGCCCGTCTAAACGCTAGCTGAGCCCGGCATTCATGTACTAGTTCAGAATATGAAGTAAAGAAGGCAATCGCTTTTATAGCTGCTGGGAGGCTATCAAGTATCAATACATAATATGGCAACCTGGTTTACCATCAAAGCTATTTAAGGCCGGTGGCGATGGCGATGGCGATGTTCTGGTAGACATGCCCGGCGACTGTAATATCAGATCCATATGTTGCATTCACAAAAAAGGCGATCCTACCTCTTGCAACAACTATAGAATCTATAGATCCCTGCTCAACGTCGCCTACAAGATCCTGTTCAAAGTAATGTGTAGTATTCACCACACTAGTCGGTTTTAATTGAGAGAGCGAGATGAGATTAGAGAGAAGAGAGTGAAATAAATAAGAATAAAAAATAAATTAAAAAAATCGAAATATCAATAGGCGCCCAGAAGTCATATTATCGCAGCAGGCATCTTATCCCAATTGACGAGACCATGAGATCCCATTAATGCATTAATGCACTTAGGCGAGAGTAGACCCATTGTACCGCTACGTGGGTGTTAAGATGACTAGCGCTTTGACTGGTGTTTTGCTGAGGTCCTTTGGACTGTCGAAGAACTAGGAGCCCATGGTGGCTTTCCTGATTGAGGTAAGAGCAGGACAGTTGCAAAGGCGGTGGTGAATCTTTTCATCCTCCTCTTCGTCTAGGCAGCTTCTGCAGAAGTCGTTGGAAAATAGACCTAGTCTTTTGCGTGAAGGCCTATGAGGCAGTGCCCGGTGATACCCACTGCAGTGCTAATTTTGGATCTCTTTAAGAAAATAAGATCGCTTGATCTTTTAGGATCAGCTTTGCAGTTTCTATGGCAACCCAGCACAGGCGAATGTTGAACTGGATTTTATTGCTGCTTGGCTATCTGCGAAAATGCAGATATCGCTGGCGGATATCACGTTCCATCTTAGCCAGGACAGGGCTTAGCTAATCGCCATTGCTTCCGCTTGGAAGACGCTGCAGTGATTGGGTAGACAAACTGATTTGTTTAGGTGTAGACTCCTCCGAGAAAACGCCGCTTCCTACTCCATGATCCGTCTTGGATCCATCTGTGTAAAAGTGAGTGACTGTACCCAAGGGAATATTGCCGCCATACCACAGGACTGTCCGGAATCGGGGATGTTTTCTGGGAAGTGTCGTGGTGTTCGTTTAGAATTTTGACATGTCTAAAGGTGAGATCGTACAATTGAGAACATGCCTTTAGACGAACTGCGCAGTTGGTTGCTGTTTGCCTACCAAAGACATCAAGGGGGTAAGGTTCAGAAGAGTTTCCAGTACATCGGCGGAAGTAGTTCTAAGTGCTGCACTGATGCAGATACAGACTTGCCTCTGTACCTTTATTAGTTTTTTGAAGTGGGTACCGACGTTGAGTATGGGCCGCCATACAAATACGTCGTATAAGAGGATGGGTCTTATGACAAATGTGAATAGTCACAGTGTCATGTAAGGTTGGAGACCCTATGTTGGACTCTTGTGCAAAGACAATGATTTAAATGCTAGTAAAACTCTGTTCGATAATGTTGTCCAAGATATCCAAGACTGGTCTAACTCCTCGGAAGCTACATTAGCACCTGACAAGTGTAGTCATTCATTTGTGTCGTAAACAAAACTGCAATGGCCTAGTATTAAGTATATCTAATAATGGTATAGAAAATGGTAGATCGTTATCAATTTTAGAACTTATTTTTTAATAGATTTACGTGGAAAGACCATTGTATAGAATTAAGAAAAGCCCTAGCTGCAAGAGCATACATTGTAAAATATCTAGTCCCAGACCAGACGGGTATCCAGGGAAATAAAGCAGCTGATTTAGCACCAAATGGTGCGTCTAATTTCCCTCTCATATTAGAAACGCCTAACATCTACCAACTTACACGGAACCTATGCGCAGCATCCCAAAATGAGGAAATTAGTGAATTATAGAGAAACAGTGAATGTTTCCACAGGTCACATAACGAACAAACGAAACGAATACCCTACAGCAACTCTTTTACACGAGAAGAATGCATCAAACTGTTCGAATTATCGAATTAGAGTTGGTAAGCCACTATTCAGCTGCAAACATATATTTAATAATGAATCTCCTGAACTATGTCAAGACTGTGGCACTGCTCTCTGTGCGGCACATCTTTGTTGATTGCCCGAGATCCAATCAAATTGGTGGCGAAATGGATGTCACGAAAAAATTGGCTGAAGTCTCAAACCCAGCTAAGAAAGAAACAATATATAACATTAAAACTGCAACATATCACAGCAAGTTTAAGGAAATATGAATCTATGAATTAAACCTTTATTGTATTAAAAAATAAATGTATTTATGTGAGTACATTTTGTGATACGGCATTACATGGCATTAGTTGCCCAAATTCCTTACCTAATAGTCATTAAGGTTGAGTTCATAATTGCGACATTGTTGCCCCTGCACTGCACAGAATATGTTCACGATGCATTCATGAATACAAATACTGCCGCAAGTTTGCAGCAGGTTAGCATTGTCGAAATATTCAAATAATTGAATGGCAAAAAAACAAGAATCAAAAGGGCGATGATTTCAAATAAAAAGAATTGGAAGTCAAGACGTTTCCCAAAAAAGGACCGAAATGTCCTTAAAATAATAAGACAATTTCCGGATGTTTTTAAGAACCACTTTCGAATGAAGAAGTCTAACTTTCGGTTTCCCTGAAATCGTGCAACAAAACAAAAATCACTGCCAACTTGATCACAGTTTGACTGTTGGTATGCTTTTATGAGTTGTCGACTGCTGTCATGCATAGTCAATACAGTGTATTTACATTTATGAACGCAAATTTTGCAGGGCTGCCGCAGTTCGACGTTTATAAACTCGGCCTAAACTTACACGGCTAAGAGAATATAATAGAATGGGTGACACTCGTATTTAACATGTGTGTATTGTGGTCCGCTACAACACTTATTCACAGATCTTCTCGACCAATAGTCCTTGTCGCGATCACTAGGATCTTTCACTTAAGTGCATATGCACGTTTTTTTTTTGCGTGCAACCAAACGGTTACAAGCATCCCAACATCAATTAAAACACATTTTTTTTATTTTTATTAAATCTTGTATTATTTAGCCATATTTTTCTTATAAAATCCTTTCGAATACATTAAAATATATTTCACCAATATTCTCCACCGAGATTTTGTTTAACCTGTTAAAAATGTACTTACCTTTAGACTCTTTCAATGGCACTTTTATTGATTTATATTGCTCAGTTATTTTTTTTCTAGAATTTTATTGGCATATATTTATCATTACATATCAGTTGTTATATTCATTTATATATTATTTATTTATATGAACTACTACGTATAAGAACATGATACACCAAAATGGCGCCAAAGTAATTAAAGTGTAATTATTTGATTTAAGCAAAACACTCGTTTGTATGTTATAAGATTTTGATATATGTATGTATGTATGTATGTTTGTTGTATTGAATATATCTTACTGTATGAGAATCATATTTTGTTGTAAATTTTTCATGTATTATTCAAGTAATTTAGAAAATGCATGCAAATTATAGTTATGCTTTATTTGTTTATTGATATTTTTGAAAAAATGTAAATGGGGATGATTTTGATGGACCATTATTGCCTGTTGATTCACGAGGACGTTTCTGGTATCTTTGTTGCTGTGATTGTTGCTGAGGAGGTGGTGGTCTCTTCATTGGGGTCCTTTGCAACGTTTGTCGCACTATAAATTTAATTATTATTTTATTCATTTATTGTGCATTGCTTAGGTTTGAATATATTTGTTTATATGTACATTGTACTTTATGGTATAGTAATTATTATTTATCTACTTTTTTTTTTAATTATCACACAAATGGTATATCACATAATTTCTTTAAATGATGTCATTTTATGTTGAAATTATTTTAGTGCCACATGCCATCGAGAAAGTCCAAGAAAAATACAAAATATCAATACTTACTTGGAGTATATGAATTATAACCTCGATTCTTGCTTTCATGTTCGGTGTTTCGCTCGTATTCGGGTTCATTATTGTCGGCCCGTGTTACACATGTCTGACCAGTAATTTTTTGTAAAATACTTACTGCATTTAGACTTTGGACTCCTCTCTTTGATGGCCTTCAGACGTTATATCATTAGAATTTATTTATAAGAAGATATTTCTATATATGCATGTTACCTTCCGTTAACCCTGGCTGCAAATTGAGCTGCCTTATGAGCACTTTCTGGATCGGCCAAAATCTCTTTTAATTGATTTTGACTAACTTCATCGTTTTTGTCGGGAATCAAATATTTGCGTATTTCAGCAAGGGCATAGGCTACACGCGCATACGCTTCTGCAGGTGGGGCAACAGTCGAAATTTCTACATACAAATCTTTATGCAAATGGGCATGGCGTGGATCACCGGATTCACGAAGTTCATCTTCTTTGGTGCTGCCACGCATCGAATTACGTCCCTTAATACAAATCTTACACATTGTTTCCTCCTGCAAGCGTCGCAGGGAGTTACCCTTAGGTCCAAGAATTTTTCCGTTGAAATTAAATTTAGGAAACTGCTTAACTGGTATGAATACTTTTTGGCAAAGTTTCATTGGTTTCTGTTTGAATACATTTGCGTGCATATCTCGACCAGGTACACGCCCTGTACTTTGTACTCTGTCTATAGCTTCATCGATTAACATAGCCGCCAATGGAAAATCTGAACCAATGCGTTCCTTTTCAGCAACGCAATCGCTAATGAACTTTTTAGACATTTCATTTAAGCGTGGAGCAAAACCTTCATCGTGCTCAGCTGGGATAGGACTGCAACGGTCTCCATCATCCATATTCTAAAAAAAATTAGAGATTTACTTTAGATTATGATACATATGTACATATAATATATGCGTAATAGAGATACATTTATATTTTTTTCTGGATATACATATGTATGTATTTACGAGTATCGGAATTGAAAAAATATATTTGCCTCTGATTAAAATAATTTATAAATAAAAAAAAGTACAAATGTACAATATATGTGCTCTTAAAAATATCAGTCAACTTTTGAACACCCCCTTCCTAATCATAGGCCAATTCTCGAATCTGCCGCCATTTTCCAAGCGAATTCACGAATCGGCCGCCATGTTTCTTAAAAATCCACAAATTTGCGCCGATTTTTGTGCTGAATCCAGAAATTTTATAAAAGCATTTATGAAATTTAAACGAATTATAATCTACTTTTAATTCTTACGGCACGCACTTTAAAAATGCCGCCATTGACTAGGGGTAGCTACATCTCGCATAGATTATCGATTACACAAATCCACACACATGTAAATAAAAAAGATGGCCAATGATGCCAAGAATCTATTTCATGTATGTATCCATCGTTGCGAAGCAAAGTGTATGGGGTGAAAAATCGATTTTAAAGTGCAAGTTGATTTACCAAAAGGAAATCTGCGAAAATTTACATTAAAAATCTAAAAAAAATAAAATAAATACCGCATAGAACTAAAATTCTCAATCTGAAAATTCTGATTAAAAAACCAAGAAGCAATAACTACGGAAATGAGATTGCATGTTTATTCTACATATGTATGTAATTTATACGATATATTGATAAGAGTTCAGAGAAACTGAACTTGACAAAATATCGATAATTGTTTATATTCTGTACAATAGACTTGCAGTGAATATGAATGATCGAATAAATGTAAAGACATGTATGGAAGTGTATACAGCAGATAGATATGCAGAATCGCAAACCAGAGATACATCCAAATATACTTATGTACGTGAAAAACAGAGTTAATGAGAAAATCAATATCTGCGGATGTATGTATGTATTTGATCACTACAAAATGCACAAATTGAAATTATTGCAGCCATATGTAGATTTATTTTCTTCTTTCAATTTCAATGGGAAAAATAATAAAACTATATATGTATGTATGTACAAAGTACAAAATTCTAAAAATGGTACATACATAGATGCATCACATGCATGTAGGTATATAATTTTTAGACTTTAAAATAATATACAAATTTACTTAATTACATTAAGCACTTGTATTTTTATGAAAAAGTGTTGTTCTAGTACATAATATACTGCACTTAATTCAATAAAATTAAATCAGGTACACTATGCTGCATTCAATTTAATAAAATCGAATTACCTTCATTGTTTTTTTTCCTGTGGTATATACTTGAGCTTATTCACAAATCGAGTTATCTTTCCAATTAGTTTTACACACAAAAATGTTCTAACGTTAACCGTAGAAAGTTTCACACATTCTCCTTAACATTTTTCAGTGTTCTTCTATTTATGCACTTTGAAATCAAAATTTTCAAACATGCACACCAAGAGCAAGTGGAGATAATAAGCTTATACATACACCTGTGGTGGGTTCTAAAGTCACACATACAAGCACATACCCCTCAATGAACAAGATTCATTGGTGGGTTCTGAAATAAATTCTTGTGTACACTACTCTCTACGGTTCAACCGGGGCTAGTAAATATATACATATGTATGTAAATATTGGATGTACAAGACATTCGCTATTAGAACGCAATTTGATAAAAAAAAGGTAAAATACAGTCACTCAAAAAAGTATTCAGGCAACCCGGTGTTTTTATGAACATATTCACATACCCAATATAAGTATATATATATTTATGAAATATCTTAAGATGATTGGGTATCATGGATGGAAGAATATGAAAGCCAGATTGGAGGTTTTTTAAACTTTACCAAAATAGCCCAGTAGAGTTCTGGAAAACTGTTTTATTTGCGGATGAGAGCAAATATGTCGTTTTTGGCTCCGATAGAAAAATCTGAGTTTGGAGACAAGTAAATACTGAGCTCAATCTCCCAAATCATAAATCCCATATTTGGAAGATTTATAACTGCCCTCTCCTCAAAAGACTGATCCTCAAAGCCCTGATTTGAATTCCATATTCATCAGATCTCAAATAAGTGACAGTTAAGAACTAGAAGTGGGATAATATAGAATCAGCACGAAATTGCGATAAACTGGTTACTTCAATTCCAAATACGTAGGTTAAAAGAAGTTATCAAAGCCAAAGGTGGTAGAGATACAAGATACTAACATTTAAGTTTGAATGCGATTTGATTTCTGTCTTACTATTTTACCTCTTGCCCGAATTCTTTTTTGCTATCCTTTTTAGAACTAAGAGTATAAATTCATGTTACTTTTCTACTTTGTGAATTTCATTTTCTTCTGTTTTGAAGAATTATTAACATTTTATTAAGTTGTTGTGATGAATAACCAAGTCTTATTTATATTTGTTTGAGTAAGTACCATTGCCCGAATTCTTTTTTGAGTGACTGTATGCACACCATTATATTTTTCTGCTACAACAGGGTTAATGTATAACAATATTAAAATTGTGAAGTGTGAATATTTTTTTGTTGTATTGTAAGAACATTATGCAGTTTTGCACTTTTGTAATGATACAAGCAAAACTCAAAACATGAAAGCAAATTCCATTCGACAGCTTATAGCTGGCTTTTACAATAAATTGTTCAAAACTTTTGGATGATGAATTTCTTGATGATCTTTCTTGATCTTTTCGTCCCTCTAGCCCACAGAATAACTCTGTTAATCCTATCGTTTTGTATGAGGTAGATGCTTACCAGTTGGAAAATGAACCCTTCATCTCTGAAACACATAACAAAAAAGTACATCGGTGGTGACTTTTTGTCAGAAATCAACTATTGTACAGAGACCATTTTCAAGCGAAGTCGGATATCTCTATAAAACACAGTTGATTTCTGCCTTATGTGTAATAACATTGCAATCGTACGACGTGATGAACAATGACTGTGGTAGGTTTTAAAATGAAGCACATATTGCGCATGACACAAGAAAATAAATACTTTGTATGTGTTTATTAACCCAGAACACCACCACACCATTCCACTTTCCCCTTTGCTGTTTTTATACGAATCACCCATACTCACATAAGGTGACCTAATTGGAACATATTCATGAAGTCATGTTCTATAAGCTCTTTCTAGAGACGAACAATTCACGGGGCCTTTTTTTCTATCATATTTTCTTGTCGAACCGACAAGATATGAGCGTGTGAAAACATTTAATGTAAGCCTACAATTCTCATTCCCTGTGTTGAGGTTACGATTGCAATCGTACGACGTGATGAACAGTAACTGTGGTAGTTTTTAAAATGAAGCGCATATTGCGCATGACACAACAAAATAAATATTTTGTATGTGTTTATTAACCCAGAACACCACCACACCATTCCACTTTCCATCTTTCCCCTTTGCTGTTTATATACGAATCACCTATACTCACATAAGGTGACCTAATTGGAACATATTCATGAAGTCATGTTGTACAAACGAACAATTCACTGGGCCTTTCTTTCTATCACATTTGCTTGTCGAACCGACAAGAAATGAACGTGTGAAAACATTTAATGTAAGCCTACAATTCTCATTCCCTGTGTTGAGCTTACGATTGTGATAAACAGTGACTGTGGTAGGTTTTAAAATGAAGCACATATTGCGCATGACACAAGAAAATCAATATTTTGTATGTGTTTATTAACCCAAAAACCAGTACACCATTCCACTTTCCACCTTTCCCTTTGCTATGTTTTTATACCAATCACCTATACCTACTCACATAAAGTGACCTAAATGAAACATATTCTTGAAGCCATGTTGAAGCCCTATCTAGAGGCGAAAAATTCACGGTGCCTTTTTTCCTATTACATTTTTTTGTCGAACCGGCAAGATAGGAACGTGTGAAAACATTTAATGTATGTACATATGTATGTAAGCCCACAAACCTCATTCCCTGTGTAGAGTTTAGTATTTTAGATCAACATTTTTTTTTATAAAAAAAAAATGCTTTCTCCGCTCCATGCAGTTATTTTGCTGTTAGTTCTCTTTGTTTTTCTTTCAATATTTGTAGCTGTTATTTGCATTTATGATCGATAATTCGTTTATTGACATTGACGTAATTGGGTGGAAATGAGATGAGAAGAAATATCTCAAAGCCAATCCACAAAAACAAATTGGTTCAAGCGATGGATGTTTTTTCTACGTACGGTGAACAATTATCTTATCTTATCACTCATCTCTATCTAAATCCTAGCCGCTTTCATCGGTTTTCATTCTTAATGTATTTTATTTTCGTGACATAATTTCATGAACACATACCTATTTTCTAAGCCTTTGTACCTTCTAAAAAGTTAATAATTGCTTACATAATTGTTGTGTAGAAGTATAAACAAATCAAATACAAATAATTTCAATCGAAAGTAATTTGTATTTGCCTTAATACATATAAATTTATGCATGAACACACTTTTTATCTATGTTATTCTAATTCTTCACCGTCTTACTATGCTTCATTATTTTTTGATGACAATGTCAGTTTAAAGAGAGAGAGAGAAATTAAATAAAACCCAAATAAATAACATTGCATTTGGTTTCTGCATTCCAAAGAAAAAGTGTCTCTACTGCCATTGATGGTGAGATTTTAAAACTTGAAGTTATTTGAAGCCAACATCGATTTCGTGGCGTTGTGGATCTGTGTGTCGGTTTCTATGAACTTGGACCTTGGTATTTGGATTCGAGTCCCAATACGAGAAAAATAATTTTTAAGACTCCACGCCTTCCGAGTCACTGACAATGTTAGAAAAAAACTTGGCCATTTGGCGTCGGCATAAAATTGATGGTCCCTATCACTCGTGATAGAACAATAGCACACCAAAATATGTATGCCTTGTAAAAGAAAAATTGTATTTTTTAGTAAAAGAAATTATTTCTAAAAGGCCATGCTTCATGGTCATGTTCTACTAATTTATCTTTATCAAATTATATGTATATAAGGAAATTTAGAAAATCGTTTTCAAGTTGATGTACTTTACACCGATTTCTCGAAAGCCTTCGTAAAGTACATCACACCAGGGATGAAAATGAGTCTTTTGAAATGTATGTACTGAATATTTATGTACTGAATATTTTTTTACTGAATAGAAACTACATAATAATAATAATAATAATAATAATAATAATAATAATAATAATAATAATAATAATAATAATAATAATAATAATAATAATAATAATAATAATAATAATAATAATAATAATAATAATAATAATAATAATAATAATAATAATAATAATAAAAATAATATTGGTGGCGCTACAGCCCGTAGAGGGCCACGGCCTAGCTTCTCAGCAACCACTCGTGTTGTGCGTGCTATTGTTCTATCACGAGTGGAAGGGACCTACAGTTTAATGCCGACTCTGAACATCCAATTTTGAAAAGCTTTATCTACACAGTTATACTCTTTGAGCATTGTCAGTGACTCGAAAGAGGTGGGGCCGTGAAAAGTATTTCTTGTCGTACCAGGAATCGAAACTAGACAGGTAGGTCCAAGTGCGTAGGAGTCGACGCACATACCCACAACGCCACTGAATAGAAACTACAAAACAAAAATTGATCACACTTGACATTTTTTTATAGCACTGAACTGATAATAGGGTATATTCAGCGAAATTCATAGAATGTTGCTAGCAAATTTAGCTCGTTGCAAAATGTACTGAATTTGATAGAAGTGTACTTACGTACAAAAGCATATGCAAAAGCAATTGTACCGACTACTTTTTCATCCCTCTATCACACCATGCTTTTGCACAAGCTTAAGTCGCTGGGAATTCACTCAACAATGTAAGAGTGCTTTTCCAATTGCTTAATAGGCAGGAAGCAATTGGTAAATGTTGATATTTAAATCTCGTTTAATAATACTACCTTTATTAAACGAGATTTCGTGCAGGCCGCATGGTAGCCATTTGTGTGAATTACCATTTCTTTTGTTCATAAACTATGTTCATGAAATATTTAATTACGCTACATTCTAACATGCACGGACGACTTAAAAATACATATATTTATCGATAAATAGTATAACCGACTGCATTAATTTTCAAATCGGATATACATATATTTATCGATAAATAGTATAACCGACTGCATTAATCTTCAATCGGATATGCAAAACCTATCTGAATAGTGTAAACATAATGTTTTAGATATAAATATTTCAAAATGTAAAATGTCCACGGCGTAGAATAACATCTCCAATTGTGTCCGATTATTTCATAAACAATCATAGACTTAATTGCCTAGAAGAAGTTAAAGATCGCGGTGTAATTTTTGGCCCTAACTTGAAATTTGTATGACATTATGATTACACGATTGCGGAGTTAGGATGTTTGAATAGAAATAGTAAGGACTTTCGGGATATATCTAGTCTAAAGTCGTATGTAGAATATTTATCATTTGGGATTCAGCATATGATACACACGAACTTAGACTTGAAAGAGTTCAAAAGAATTTCACGGGATATGCTTTCTGAAAGTTGTATTCCTTTGACGAGCTTCCTAACAATGACGAAAGATATAAAACAATTGGGTTGCAAACTTTAAGTTTCAGGCGAAAAGCAACAACATCAGTCATGTTTATCCGTGGCATTATTATTATCAAATAAATTCACCAGAATTACTTTGTCGCAAGAATATATATGCTTCCGACAGATCTCTTACTTCTTTGATAAAAGGCATAGAACCAACTATGGTTGCAATGAACCCATTACCAAGTGCATAAACTCATTCAATGATCTTTGCAACAAAATTGATTTTAGCTTTGTCCCGATTAGAGTTTAAAAGATTGTTATTACATTGTTTGTTAATTAATATTGTTTATTTGAGGTAATCTGTGAGATGAAAAGTCGGTAAATGATCCTTAGTCGCACAGCAAATATCTTCCGCAATTGTAAGCCACTTCTAAACTATGTTCTATATACTAGCGTTCCTGAAACTACTAATGTATATCATTCTTAATGCCATAAAACGTTGCTCAACACATAGTGCCAAGGACAATCCAAAAATGTAATTGTTATCACTTACTTCTATAAAAGAGAAATCAGATTCGATGTATATATGTATCTGCCACGAAATTTCCGAATCTACCTAAAGGATTTGAGTGCAGTTTTCTCTTCTAGATTCAAAATTCTGCTGCGGAGTTTTTTCTATACCAAATATTAAGTTTTATTTAACAAAAACCTTTTAAATAAACAAAAGATATATTAAATTTGATTTTACTCCATTTTCGGTGGTTTATCTCTATTGTTTTTTACTCTCACCAAACAGAAATTTTTTTTAATTTAATTTACATATGTATCTATGTAGAACTTTCATTGACATATCCATTGGTGTACATATTCTCTGTACGTTATCTTAGAGAAAAGTTATAACATTATTACAACATAAATCATATATTATTTGCATAGCATTGCTAATACGATGAGTGGAGACCATTGCCACTATCGGTGTCCCAGTTGCGTTCGGGTTTATGCGTGTTCATTCTGTGGGTATGTATTCAGAGATATGCAGCGATATGCCACAATGATGCGTTCAGTACATGTACATTGGTTTTTTCTACGACTCTGACTCATTGGTCCTTCATAAAATATGTATCCCCATCGCATTGACTGCAAACTCTGGTGTTGCGATCATATTAATTGAAGCACTATGCGATGTTCGATCATTCGAAACAGACTGGAAGTCATATGAACAAATGAGCGTAGTTGCGGTGTATGAGGTGTTTTTCTTATTCATAAGCGTTGGCACATACCAACGCTTCGGCTAAGTAAATATGAACATGCGGTAGAGCAGGATGCATTGAATCAAAAATGTAACACTCGAGCTTATAAGAGAAACATAGACAATCGACTTCAATGTAGAGAAGGTATGGTAAACACACCGATCGGTTGGGTTGCGGTGGCAGTACACACTTGCACCGCCTTTTTTGTGAGTAGATTTTAAGTCGAAAAATTATGATCGCATGCCAATCTGTGCCGTACATACTTGCACCGCCTTTTTTGTGAGCCGACTTTAAGTCTCAAAAATGTGATCGCATGCAAATCTCTGGTATAAATACATATATGTACGAGTAAATCACACTGCTTGAGATATTCTGTACTTGAACGATACACAACACACATTCACTATTTGTCATAAAAAAAACAATAGTATTATCCATTATGTTTATTAAATGAAACAATGTGGAACGAAAAACACAAATCTCAACTCTTGAATTTCAAATTAAATTTCTTAAATAAAACGTCAAAGCGGGGAGTAGCTGATTTCGTATAATGGCTCAGGCTCATAGACAAACAAATTTCCTCACCCGACGCAAAGAACCGACCAAATGAATGCGTTGCTTTTACAATCCAAATACTCAAAAAATCGCAAGGAAATTTTCATAAATTCTTCTTTGCGATTGAGAAAACTCCATATGAATGAATTGTCAGCGTTTGCGAAGTTCGTAAAAATGCCATCAGTACTCATATCCAAAGCATTTCCAATTTGGATGTTTTGAGTTGGAATTCCGTCCAATCATTCTCCTTCTATGTATCAAAAATCCTGGGAAAAAAACTATTGTATATAGCAAAATCCTGGGAAAACCCAAAATAGCTCTCTTCATTAACATACCTCTCTAATAGGAAATTCCGAGTAAGGTAAAAACCGTTCCTTCTCATCCAGGTATGTACCTCTCTTTGCAACGGAACTCCCCAAGGACCTCTTCTCGGTAATTTTGTTAATTTTTCATTCAATGATATTAACAAAATCGTGGCCAGGTACAAAGTCTCTATATATACCATATATACAGACGACCTCATTGGATTTACTAAATTTAACGAAATTCCCATGGTATTCGAGACATTTGTCAACATGCTTAGAAACTTTGACAACTGCGACATGTCTTCGAAAATTTCGAAAATCGAACTTGGGGCTGCATTCACAGTCGCCTTAGAGTATGGTAATACGATTTCATAGACTACATTTTCCATCCGTATCTTCAGCCACAAAATTCTCACAATAACAGGCATCTCTCCTCATCTCTGGATTATTGTGTAGATCGACTAGATAGGGAAGGAGTCAAACTAGTAGGGTACGCGGATGATATGTCAATCTTGGGGAATTTTCGGCTGTGATTAGTGAGATCATGGAAGACGCACTGGGTAGAGTAAGTACGTGGGCTACAAAATGTGCCCTAGGTATCAACTCAAGCAAAGCGAAACGAAACATTGCAGATAATTAAAAGAAAAATTAGGGAGGTAGAAAACAAATCGATTTGATTTGCCCAGTTTAAGCTCAGTTCAGACCATTTCATTTGTGTAATATCTTCCTATTGGTTTATGCGTTATTTTCGATTGTCGAAGGGAGCCTTACAACATGTGTTCGAGTCGATAGAAGGGCATTTTAAAAAATATGTGCCTCCAACAGCAGTCCTACTTACAGTACAAACTCGGTAATCGCAACCCTTGATATACGCAACTTCTCGACTTTTCAACAGTCTAAAAAATATCATTGTAACCTTTATAAGTGCAGCTAATAAAAAAAAACTACCTCAATAGTTGCAACTCTGTATGATGCTAGTAAGTAAATAAACACATAATGTACATATGTTGTTTTGTCATTTCTCTTTATACAGTATTATGAGGAATTCGCAAATGACCGTGTTTATATACCGTCATTTTCATTCATTTTAGTTTATTTTTATTAACTTAATTCATAACAAATACTTAAATACTAGACAAAAATGCTTAAAACTAGTTGAACGAACATTGTTACTACTTCTAACTTACTGGCCCCAGGCGGGCACTCTAAGCTAAACTTAATCTTAAACTATGTCTTTCGACTTATTCTAATAATGCATTTGGAAAAGTAAAAAATAAATTTAACTGTAAATTAAAATTAAGAAAATTATAAAAAACTTAATATCCGAACTGATTTTACTAAAACTTATTTACTAACTTACAGACTACCTTAAAATAACTTAAACTACCTTAAACTAAACATACATACATATATATGTGTATCATATAATGTATAGTATATGTTTGTATACCGTTATTATATGTATGTATTTTTTGTTGTTCTTTCGCGTATGCATTACGACTTACGAGCAGTTGTCAACAGATAATTTTTAGTAGCACCTTGATTTTGCGTACGCCGTTTTTCTTGTTTTCAAGCGATGGCTATCAGAAAAAAATGTAAAAAGCTAACATCAAACAAAAAAGTGAAACTTTGATTAAACTTAAATGTGGTTTAACGGCACAAATCATTTGTCAAGATTATAAGGTACACAAGTCGACAATAACAAGACTTAAACAAAAGGAAGTTGTAATTCTAAATTATGCCGCACACATGGAAACTGGGCCAGGGAAACAACAAACTCTAAAGTCTTGTGCATACAAAAGGCTTTCTACAAATGGCTTGCACCTACTAGATAATATGCAGAAGCGAGCGATAAAACTTATAGGAGACAACAATATCGCAAAGTCATTAGACTCGCTGGGACATTGACGTACCGTCTCTTCTTTGTCCGTATTTTATCGCTATGTTAACAAAACGATGCTCAAGTGAGCTAGCCAGCCGCACTACGCTTATATGGAATGTGGAATGCTTTCCCAGCAGGTACTTCCACAGGTACCTCATCCCCCTTACTCCCTCTATAATAATGGGTGGTGTGAATAAAAAGTAAGGGAACACTCCGGGTTAATACTCATGAGTAAAGTACTTTCGTTAAAGAGAATACTCTATTTGGTGTGAATAAAAATTTCCCTCAAAGTAAGGTCCATCTCCTCAAGTTGAAGTGAAACAAAAATGCTTTCTAACTTTCCTGGCTGGCTTTTTTCAAGTGGGTTCGAATAAAATTGTAACAAATTTATGAAATCATTGGTTTTGCACCTACTATATCGAAATATTCCTCTTACGAAACAAAATTTTCCATTTTTTTCAAACTTTTTTAAGTCTTGAAGTGTTTTCCAATGCACACTGAACTTCTTCAAGGGTTTACTATTATTCTTTATTCACACCAAATTGGAGCGAACACTCATTATATGCCCAAATGTCAAAACATGTGAGTGAGGGTTTTCGTCAAACTTAAGGAAAATTATTTTGCTGAGAGAACAGTCACACTCAATTTTATTCACACCACCCAATGTATTGCATTTAATTGCATTTTTCGCTCCTGGTTCTTTTACAGAAACTATTAATTTTATTTCCACAAATAGTCGAATAGTGTATTATCGCTGTTAAATTAACCAATATAATTTTAACACTTTTAGACTCTATTTTCAAAATTTCAATTTGAGATTTCAAAGAAGAAAAAAAAATGCATCACCTTTGGTAGTAATTTACAACTGTTTTTCGTTACTTTCATGTTTTATGTTTATTTTATTAGGCTCTGAAAAGTGAATAATATTTGAGTGCAGAATGAAATACATATAGCTCACCAATTAATTACTTTTTGTTTATTCTTAATTAGGGTATTCTATTGTACATTGTATATATGAATGATATTTAAATGCAATTTATTTTTGATCTTTACTGAATGCGTATGTACAGTAGACTCCCTAAGTCGAATTATGAAGGAGTTTTGGAGAAATTCGAGTTAGAGAGAAAAATAATTTAATTTTTTTTGTTTTTAAGTCCCTTCTCAATTTCTTTTTTACGTTCAACGAATCTTTGCATCGACTTTTGTTTTTAGCCCCACAATTTTTGTTCAGATTGTATCTTTTTAGGTATGTATTGGATGTGGGTATGTAAAAAAACAACGCACTTACGATGATGTATAGTGTATGTGATTGTGAGAGCACACTATTCATTTATTTATTTTACGAAAAAAAAATTGACTTAAGGGTTGAAAAAGGAAGCCTAGATCGAGAGAATCTGTACAAGTTAGGGCGAGTTTCGACTTAGAGAGGGTGTTTTGTGTGAAAAATTGAGGGGTATGCTAAAATATGACGAACAAATCGAATAAGCTAAATTCGTCGCCGATTTTTGTAATGTGTGTGTTATTTTCTTTGTGTCCCTATTGTCTCACCTCCCTTGCCCACTATATTGAAAAATCGTCGACGAATTTAGAGTGTATAAAAGCGGCCGTAGAGAGAGATTCGACTCTAACTCTCACTACTGTATGTTACATTGAAAAAAAAATATTGAAGTTGTTGTAACGTTGATATTATGTTTTATATGCTTTATAGTTTAAAGTTTAATAGCTTTTCCTGGAAAATATTTTCATTTTCTGATTTATTCACCACCTTTCAAACTATGTTTAATTTAATATAATTTGGTACGACAATTGCCGTGCAAAATAATAAGCACACGTGGTTCTTTATCTCGCTCGTTCTCTCTACCTACGAGTGATCAATAGGGGTAGAGCAAAAATTGCAGAAATATTCCTGTCAAGAAAGTCACTCTCCAATCTATGTCCCATCTCAGTTTAATTACATGACGCCCTCAACTCTTACAAGTGGGGTCTACGTACCGTGTTTAATTAACGTTCCCAGAAATAATCCATCCAAATTTAAAAAAATCAATTGATGGTAACCTTAGAGCAGCTTTGATTGTTTCTGTCCACCATTCACAGTCAAAGTAGGTTGGTATAATATTACAGTCGAAGAATATTGACTAAAGCACATGCATTGTCGTAGCTGCCAACTCCTTGCACACACGGCAAAGCGATGCAAAGGCAACACCTCCTGTGAAAACTGCAATCTACCCCCCTACATCCCCGAAAAATGCTCTCGTACTTTCTGCGCCAACTGTTTCGAGAACCACCTATTCTCCTCTAACTCCTCTACTGCAAAAGATATATCCAGGCCAAAGAATTATTAGAAAATGAAAACCATCAGGACATGCAGCATGACAAATTTTTACACAACAAAATCCTACCCACTACCACCAAAGGCCTAGATTCAACAACAATAGCAGATAACTCCGAGTCAATCAGTTTTTCTAAATCGACCTCTTTGCATCTAGCAGTACTATCCCCTTCAATACCTAAACCTCACAATAGCAAAAAACAATTCAGCTTTCACTCCTCTAACGACGAAGTCAACTCTGCCCCCCGCACCGCACCAGCATCTAATGCATGAAAAGACAATACTGTCGTCACTCAAACTGCACCCACTACTTTTAGCAAAAATGATAGGCAATATATCACACCAAATCTAAATACATCCGCTCAATCAAACTCTCTTAATACTCAGCCAATCAAAAATACTCAGCTTCCATACATTACAAACTCCTTATCTACTATCTTACATACCAAGATGATGATAACTCCTAAACACAATGTTACCTACATCTCCCGCGAGCTCGACGAAGCGAGTTTCTTCTAACACGTTAATTCCTTCAGGAATCACATGTCGAATACAATCTTGAACCCCGACCACCTAAGCAGTTTCACAGCTATTTCCATAATTTAAGTACCAACACCGCATCCAAATAAGGTATTTGCCTTCTCGTGCGTAAAAGCATATCACATAAGGTTATGAATATAAACACAATCATATATATAATTTCATTGCACATACCCCCTGACCAACACTTCACTGGCAACGACCTCCACCATATTTTAAATGGATTAAGATCTCCAATTTTAATTCATGGAGTCCCGTATGGGGCTCTAATTCTCACAATAAACGCAATTTTTAACACACAAAACTTTCAGTAATATCAACCTAACACTCATCCATCATCACCTTACCTCCATGGTAGCGACCACTTCCCCATCATCACATCAATTTCTTTCGGCAACAAAGTCTGCTATCCAAGTACGACTGGAATCGATTCCAATGAATTCTCTCAAACGAGTTCTCGGTCTGACGAATCTCCCCTAATATAAACAAAGAAGCGGTGACCACACACAATTGCATTAGACTTGCAGCAAATGAAGCAATTCCTCAGATCACGGGTAAACCTCTGAAAAAAACTACCCTCTGGTGGACTGACAGGATAGGAACTCTCCGGCAAGAAAAACAAACTGCGTGGCGTCTATTCAGGAGGCACCCTTCTGACTACAATTATATCTCTTACAAAAGAGCAAATGCCAAGTTTCGCATGCTTCAAAAAAATGTATCTTCGGTATAAATCCCAATTCCTAATCTAAGAAACTGTGGACATACATAGAGACTCTCACTGGCCACTAGTCTTCCCACATAATAAACTTCATAAAAGACGAAACAAATACTCCACTCGAAATCGCGGAAAAATCCCAAAGTTCCTAGAAGACTCCTTCAAGAACTCAAATGTTCACCCTTCGTTTATTGTTGAAAAAAATACAGCTCAGGCGACCACGTTCTCCACATTCACTCTAAGCGCTGACGCTTATAATAGATATAGATAATAGATATATAATAATAGATCACCTGGTTTCGATCGTATATCCTATGCCATGATAATTAACAGCCCTGCCGTATTGAAGCTAAGACTTTTAGCCCTATTTAATAATATCCTCCAAAAAGGTGTCATTCCTCAAGCATGGAAAATAGCAACAATTATCCCTATCCAAAAACCAAGCAAAGACAGCACATCCGTTACGGTTTATAGACCCATGTCGCGTCTTCCGTGCACAGAAAAATTAATGGAACATATTGTAGCCCAACGCCTATCTTGGGTTCGCTAATCGCTAACCGACCATCGACAAGTCGCTTTCAAGAACGGGAGATGCACCATGAATGCTCTTATCCACCTTGACCACTTTTTTGCTTCCACCCTATCCGAGAGAAACCATGCCTCAATCCTTACGGTCGACTTCGAAAATTTTGTTTTTCAATTTCAATTGTGTTAAGTACTTTCTAACTAACAGACAATTTCGCGTTAGAGCAAACGGCACAATTTCCTCTATACAATCTCTCCAAAACGGTATCCCACTGAGATCTCCTCTTTCAGTTATCTTTTTCAAAACAGAATCAGCAATATAACTGATGGCTACAACAATGTTCGGCATATCCTGTATGCTGACGACCTAATTATATTTTCTTAAACTAAGGTCCTAACTCTACTAGGTAATACATTTACAAATATTTTAGAAAATTGCTCAACATGGGGTGAATACTCTGGCTCCAAAATATCTATTCAGAAATGTAATCTAGCTATTTATGGCAAGTGCTCCACATCCTCAACCCAATTAATTGCATACACCGTACCATTCAAGCATTAGATCCAGCCTGGGAGTCTTCCGAACAAACCCCATAAACAACCTGCTAACCGAATCTGTATTAGCATCTTTCAGCGAGAGATTAAAAAAAAATAATGGTGTGTCTGCAGGACACCGAAACCATCAACAAATCGCACTACGACAACTTCTTTTCTTTGTTATCCGTTTATTTCCCAACACTGCCGTTGAAGGTTAGTGTATTTATACAAAATGGATTTGACGTTATCCGTCTGTGGAGACTACAGATCGTTCACTCGATCAGCTGGTTGCTCTTTCCAAATATCAGATCACAGTTGGCAAACGGTACTGTGCATTATGTAATCTTGCATTACACTATGTCGCGCAAGTAAGATACCGCATAACATTTATTCTTCTACACATCTTTTGTAGTCGTGGATGAAAACCTTTTAACCATCTCGAAAGGCATCTTACCACCTTTCACATCAATATTTACTGCTGAAGCTTTCGCCATTTTCAAGGCAATCAAGATATCCTACGGTAAATGGCTGCCGGTGGTACTTACGGTAGGTGGACTGAACTGCACTGAACGCTTTAAGGAACATCAATAACTCCTGCCCAGTTATTGAATCCATCCGAGATAAGCTAAACTCAAGAGTAAATAGTCTAATGTTAACATGGATCCCAGGACACATTGGTATTGTAGGTAACGAGGATGCCGATTCTGCCGCCAAATCCGCTATCGAAGAACCTCTATTAAGCTTATACGCCCACAATCAAAATGATATAAGTAATTTCTTAATCAAGACTTGGAAATACAGAAGGAAAACAAACTGGCTCAACTACAACCACCTTTATAGCTCGCGGTAAATTTCTCCCGACTCTTAGCGAGCTAATCGAGAACGCAATGAGAACCCTCCTAATATGGGCGAAATCCTGTGGTCTAGGAATCAACCCTCAAAAATCTGAGCTGGTACTATTCACCAACAAAAGGGTCATTCCACGCTTTAACCCCCCAACAATTGAAGGCACGACCCTCAATCTGGCGGATAGTGCGAAAAACCTAGACAAGAAACTAACCTGGAAACTCAACCTAATGGAAAGAGTCAAGAAGGCAGCTTGTGCCCTATAGCTGATCAACAGGATATTCAGCAAAAAGTGGGGTCCGAAACCCAAGACAATTCCGGACGTACACATTGTAAGGCCCATCCCAGGCAATCGAATTGATTCAACCACCACTGGCAGATGTCAGGAAGAAGGTGGATGATAAACTCTAGATATAGCAAGAAATAGGTGGTTCAACCTTACCACCTGTAAGACTACTAAGATGCTATGGCCCGGTATTAATAGAACTAAAACCGACAAACTCCTCCAGTGTGGCAAAGGCCTACTGAGGATGGTAGTCGGAGCTCTAACGGGTCATAACCATCTGAAATACCATGAAACAAAAATGGGACTATCCCATGATTACATATGCAGAGGATGCGGCGATGTGGAAGAAAGAGAGGACACTCCTCACTATCTCTGCTACTGCCCAAGCCACAGCCAACTGCGATACAGGACCATGGGAGAATTCTTCTTCCATGACATGCAAGAAATCCATAACATCCGACTATCAAACTTTTTCAGGTTCATTAGGATGTCGGACTGGCTCTACGACGAGAGGTCAACAACGAATACAACGTCTCGATGAGTGCGATAAGGGTACAAGGAGGAACTTTTCCCCCTATGGGCAACACAATGGGTCCACACGGACCTAAGTGAGACGTGCTTCCGCACGTCTACCCACATTCCTATCCTATCCTATCCTATCCTAAGCATAAGCCCGTTGTTTTTGGCTTAAATAACCGGAAATGGCTTAAATAACCATTGTTTCACCTTATTAATTTTCACAGCACAACACAACTGTATTTAACTTTAAGGCATAATAATACTCTCATCACTCATGAAAATAGTTATTATTTCATACATTCCGCCAAACATATGTACATACAGTTTGTCAAGAAGGTGTTTACACTAAGGAAACAAATAACAATTTCTATTTTCTCGCTTCAATATTAGGCACTTCTATAAACTTTATTTCACCAATTTCTTTTTATTTCCATACTTAATGTTTTAAAAAATAAAAAACATAAACAAAACTCCATATATCATAACAATAACAACAACAAAAAAAAAACAAAAGGCAAAAACGGAAAAAAATGTAACTGTCAAGAAAGTCTTTACACATTTTATTCCGCATCCTTTTCGCATTGCATACATAGTTCAAAACGGTACCTTTATAGCGGTTTTTTCATTTTTTTATTTTGTATGAGATGTAGGAAGTCGAAAGCGAAAATGTTCATTGTTATTCTGCTGTTGAATGAGTAAGAACAATTTTTTGTGATTCATTTTAATATGCCTGGTAAGAGAATTTCTTTTGACGTAAAGCAGTTGGTTTATTATAACCATTATAATGGTAAAAGTGTGAAAGAAATGACCGAGATGTTTGGATTATCTAAGAAAACCATTTACAATATAATTAACCGAGTACATGCAAATGTACATATGTATGTACATACATATTTTTCAATTTGACCGATCTCAATTATAATGTGTATGTGCATTATTTTTGTTTTGTTTTTGTGTTTATTATGTGGATGATACTCATTCTTTGCTACTTCAACATTTAAGAAATCAGACGAAAGTAAACCTACAACAAATCTATACAAATACAATCTGCACACTTTATTCATGTTTAACTTATATATTTTATTTATTTATTTTATTTATTTGTTACCAGCTTTACACATTTCATTGGCGGAATAGAATTCGAAATGGTAGTCGGTTGTGGTGGATTGATTTGATTTTATTTGAAGAGGATAAAAACAAAAAAAAAAATACACTTTACCGGATGATTTCATAAATTACTTTTCTTTTAGATTGAACAATTTATATTATGTTCTCTTGACAAAAAATATACATATTTACCTTGTTACATTATTTTTAAATGTATGATTTATTGTATAAGTTTATTTGTTTATCTCCTCAAATGAATAATTATCGAACTCTCGGATATGGTGCGGCTCTGTAGCGTACATTTTCACGGGAACGCGTCGATCCTGATTCATAGTGATTTTAACTTGTTGGCCGGTATGCTGATGAAAGACCGTTGCTTGTTTCTATAAATTTAATAGTGAATTTAACTTTTAATGACATCTTTAAATGAGTATTAAGGTTTTATTTCTCTGTAGAGTCGATATGTATTATGATTGTTTTGAGGTTACCCGAAAGTGTGCTTTATTAACGTTGTTGTTGTTTTAATGAACCGAAAATTAAGAGTTAACGATTTGTGATTTACTTCACTGCTCCTTAATCTAATAAGACGAGTAAAAAAAGGATAAAGGAAATAATAATAAGCCAAGCTCCATGTCGCAACACATCCGGATGTCTTGGATGCATACACTTCACTAACTAATAGGAATTACTCGGATATCAACTCTCCTCTATCGTATGATGAACCTTTATAATGTCCATGGGATGAGGAATGCTTTGGGGGTGGTAAGTACTCTGCATATATGCATGGTAATCATAAGCATCATGTTCACGCGGTCTAAAATCATTAGTTCTTAAGTTAAAAATTATGAACATATTTTGGCTTGAAATATATTGTGCCTTTTTTGCAGCACTTTTATGGGCTAACTTATTCATATGACATACTTTTGAAAAGGTGGTAGATGCAATAAATATTCTCCCAAACATACTATTTTTATATATAGTAGCTAAAATTTATAACATAGTGCGATCAAGAGAATAGACAACATGTACAAGCTAAGTAGTAGCGTTTAGCACAACAAACATCTTTATTCGCCTATGGTTTATTGCGACCTACACAATCTAAAAAAGTAGACGCTGTTTGGTCGGAATTTTTATTTGTATATATAGAATCTGTTGCAATCGTGTGATGTAGAAGAAGTCTTAGGGATTCCCTAAACCTGGCCCATTGTACCGCCACGTGGGTGTTCAGAAAGAAATAAAGAAAGATAAAGGGTTTAGGACAGCCAGTTGGTTTTGTCAGCAACTGACTACCGCTTTGACTTGTAGTCAAAGGAGGTGTTGAGTGTTGTCCTCCTCTTCTTAGTCTAGGCAGCTTCTCCACTACTAGTAGACAGTGTCCGACAATTATACCCACTGCAGTGCTAATTTTGGATCTCTTTAGGGAGATCGAGCCTTTAGGATCAAGATTAGGCGAGATTTGTTTTGAGATTCTACATGCAATACCTGCCGACCACCTGGCGTTTACTTTCTTTGGGTAGAGATTATTGAGCCGTACCTTGAAGGCGGTAATAGGGATACCTATGTTACAAGCGATACTATCAACTGGCAGATTAGTGGTGTGTTTTGCGAGTTCATCTGCTTTGCAGTTTCCCAGGATGTCTCTATGATCTGGAACCCAGCACAGGCGAATATTGACAGGAATTTAATTGTTGCTTGCTTATCAGGAAAATGCAGATATTGGGTAGACTTACTGATTTGTTCAGGTGTAGACCCTCCGAGAACGCCCCTTCCTACTGCATCATCCGTTTTGGATCCATCTGTGTAAAAGTGAATGACTTTACCAAAGGGAATGAAAGTGTCGCCATACCACAGGTCTCTGTCCGGAATCAGGGTTTCGAAGTTGATTTCTGGTGAGGTGTAATCTAAGTGAATTGAAGTAAGTTTTTTTCGTGTAGCATTTTGGTATGTCCAAAGGTGAGATCGTAAAATTGAGAGCATGCCTTTAGACGAACTGCACAGTTGGTTGCTGTTTGCTTAGCAAAGATATCAAGGGGGTAAGGTTCAGAAGAGTTTCCAGTCCATCGGTGGAAGTAGTTCTAAGTGCTCCAGGGTAGGATGAGATTTAAAAGTTGTGAAAGTTTGTTACAGATCTCTAAGTTGTTTAAGAGTATGAAATTTACGAATGACTCACCTCTATCATTAGTATCAGTGCTTCCCCATAAAAGGAATGGATTACGAGGTTTGCACTATTTGTGAGCTTGAGCTCAGTGATAGCTAGTGCCGATCGGGGGAATTGTTCCATCGAAGGTCATGTAAGAGGAGATAACCCAGTATATAGAGTCTCCTAGCTCTAGACTCACCTTGATTTGATAAGCTAGGAAGAAGAGAGACGTTTAATTGATTCTTTGCAAGGATACAAGTCCTTGATTTACATGTATTTCTTATGTATGTATATTAGATTGTAGCTTGGCGTTCTTAGTCAATTCACCTGATCTTTTAGAATCCAGGGTGCTTGGATAAGGATAATATCCTCCACGCTGCTGGTTAAGCAAAGAAGTTTGTGGAGGCTATTTTGAGTGATGGAGGTTAAACTGAAGGATCTTCAGCATGGCTGATTTCAGACGCCTCCACCACTGTGATGTCAACCTCACCGGAGTCTGACAAGAAGTCTATCTCTGGCGAGGAATCTAGCAACTCTATCTCCATGATTTGATCCTCTCTGAAAACGTTCAGAGAGACCTTTCCAAAACCAAAGCTGTTTTTGTAACCGTCTTTTGCTAGAGGCTTAAGGGATTTCTCGTTGATCACAAGAATTGCAATCCTGTAAGATCCCCTGGGTTCCTCCAGCTTACCGACTTTCCAGTTATAAGTCTTTAGTCTGGGGTTGCACGTTTTAATACTGAGGCAGAATCCTCCGATTCGATGAGCAGTTGGACGCGTGCTCTAGGTCTGTTAGGGATCTAGTCTACTGACAGTACCTCGAGGGGTGCGCCCGACCAGAGCTCACCGATACTCGGGATCGCAATTTTTAGAAGGTCGAGAGACGGATCAGCTTTATCCACGATTGCGACAATGGTCTGGTTTTTTAATACGTCGCTGTACCTAGTGGAGTTGGAGGCCGAGTCCGAAGTCATAGACCGTTTGGACTTTTTGGAGGCAGGAGAAGGTTCGTTCAAGGACCTGTTGCGTTTAGTCGACTTGGTTGCTATTGGAGTGTTAGGGCCTTGAGTGATGACCTTAGTGGCCCACCCGAAGGATTTTTGCGTTTGAGACCACTTCTCAGTCCTTATGTCCTTATGCAGAAAGGTGGGATTCTGCTCCGTGCAGGATAGTTAGGGAGGTCTTGCTGTTGCACGGTCGACTGACGCGGGTCCTTGGACAGAGTCAGTAACGCCGCTTGTCGACACAACAATTTCAGCGGGACCTTCCCGACGTTGGTCCGTGTAGGACTTTGCGGTTTGGTTCAGGGTTGTGTAGCCTCGGAGTTTGCAGCTACACTGATAAGGAGAGGCCTACTTGCGTCCGAGCTGGACGGTTTTTTAGAGACTGTTGTTTGGTATTTGCTTGTAGAGGGCTTGGGGGACCTGACATGCTTACTGGGGTTAGGAACCAGTTTTGGCATGTTGATGCCTTTGCCTTCCTTTTCAGCAGTTTCTTTTAGGATAAGAGCTGCGTCCACAGGTAAGGCAGACTAATCCGGATGATGCCAGGTATCCGGACGCTCACGTAGGTATGTAGACGAAAAACGGATGTGAGAAACTTAAGTTGATGGTGCCTCCACCAGCAATCAAACCTAGCATCTTGGATTCAATACAACCTCACTAGACCATATACTTTGTTGAAATTACTGAAATGATTGCCTACGTGAGACTAGGTTGCTAGTTTACACAAGCTTTATATTTGTTTGTAGAATCCATACCGTGCCGTGAGAAATTATCAACTGAACGGACAACTATGACGCCCTGTCGGTCGTTGTGCAGCACGACTAATTGCTTATATTTACAGCATTAAAAATGCAGTAGGCTCTCGATAACGTGAACAATTAAAAACCAAGGGAGTTCACGTTTGCGAAGGACAAATTTTAATAAAATAATTGGGCAATCCCACAGTAGATTTTCGTTTTAAATCGTCATATCTTTAACAAATTAAATATATTGCGTTTTTACTACTACTTAACAGTATATTTAAATAATTGACTTAATTTTAAACAAAAAGTTATATTATATTATATAAGAACATTTAAAATAAAAGGTTAAAGTAACATTAAATATTGACTGAGCACAGGCAGTACCGATACGAAATTTAATGAAAACAATGCAGTTATTTGTTTTTGCATCTTCTTCTCCAAAAGCATTCTCACTGCTTTTTTTCTAACGCGTATAAGACTATAACAGCAGAAAAAAGCTATCAAACAAAATTATTGTAAGGAACAATGAGAAACTAACTGACACGAACTGATGTGCAACGCACCGGAATCTGTACAAGACGGAATATTGTAGAATAATTTTATTGTATGTGCGTGAAATTGAAAATGTTTGATTCGTACCTATGCGACTTGCTGACTGAATATGTGCCATCCATAGCGTAACGTGCTTTTTCTAGGATGTTATAAACATTTGGATTCGATGGTTTGTCAAATGCTGGTGCTGGTGGAGGACTCCTGTACAAAATTTACAATTATTCATCTACAAATTATTATTAGTTTCTAAATCTTTCCACCGACTGGAACTTGATAATATTTTAAAATAATCTGAATTTGAGTACTTTCGCTCATGTTCATTGGTTCAAACAAAACGTATATATCTTACCCACTACCACCATAGGGTGCACCATAAGATCTTGAAATATCGTGTTTGTATGGCTTCTCTTTTCCAATATCCATTACTCGCATTTGTTCTTGGCGGATCGCATCATTACTATCAGGAACAAGGAATTTCCTTATTAGAATGCTAGAGCATATGCCAACCGTGCACACGCCTCCGATGGTGGAGCCACTGTGGATATATCTACATGAAGATCACGATTTAGATAGTTGTACTTTGGATCGCCTGCAGATCTCAGCTCCTCTTCCTTATCATGATCACGCATTGAATTCCTTTCCAAAATAATCATTTTACATTGTGTGTGTTCTTGTAATTGACGTAGTGTATTGACTTTTGGTCCGAGTATTTTGGCAACAAAATTAAACTATTAAAAAAATTAGTCGATATTTGTTGACCATTGTTCGTATTTACTTAACACACTGCCTTTGGTTAATCTCTGATGGGAAAAATCACTTTTTGTCCAATTCGGATGGTTTTTCATTGTAGACATTTGCAAATGTTTCGGCACGAGGGATACGCGCACTTACAAGGATCTTTTCAATTTCTAAAGAACAAAACTTATGCATTTGACATTTCTATCTTGGGAATTTAAATGATTATTTACCTGTTTCTTGGAGGTTTTGGGTATTTTTTGTCAACAGTTTTTCTTCTGTTTGACAATATTTGAGATACTTGTAGGTTAGAGTAATGTTGTTTACTCATTTATTTCTGCTTTCCTCGTCGCGATGTTTTCTTTTATATTCAATGTCGTCATTGTATTTGTTTCTGTCGTATCGTTTAATAGTTCAATATTTATTGCCTGAAATATAAACTTGCTATCGCTTGAAGACCAGAGATAAAGTAGTAAAGTTGTAGAAGATTTCTGTTAAAGACAAAATTCAAGAATGTCGATAATGTAGGACAACATTTACTCTATTTGACACATGATTCAATTTACCATAACATTTTCGAAGAATTGTATTAAAGGTCTTTGGTTCGATTTTGCTCAATAATAAGTTGAGACACCAACTATTAAAAATTAAATTTCGCATCAGATATCAAACATAATTCAGTACACTTCAAAACTATCTTTATTGAAGCTATGTCCTATTTATTTTTGTTGCATCAGATTTGTATTAAGTTTGATTTTGTTGTAATTTAGTAAGCCGCAAGGTGCTGGGACTAAAATCTGACTGGTCGAAGTATTGTTTTGGTTTTGAAGTATAAAGTAATATCCAGTAATGTCCAAAATAAAATATTTTATTAATATTATTACAGAAAATATATATTAATGTACATTCTGAAATAGAGAATGTAATTGGCTAGCTGCTGGATTTTCGGCTTTAAAATACATATGTACGTCTTTAAGATGTTCTGTAAAGAAATAAATACTAAGAATATTATAACAAAATTTATGCCGGAAAAGTTGGTTGTAACTAAAAATATGTATTCAATGCTTTTCTGATAGTACTGTACATGCTTTTGGCTTGTCAAATATCTACATTGTCGGTAATTTTGTAGTTGTATGGTGTCGTTTACATATGATTATGTGTATGTATAAGCAGGATCCAAGCCGAAAACGTGCCTTATTGCAAAAGGTGAACCGAACTGCCGTCGCCATTGCAATTTGAAGGTTTATTTCACTGTCTCTTTATAAGACTTAATTATAGCGTGTTACAATTCGCTTAATTTATCGAAAAGAAAAACGGAATTTAAATTAAACGCGACAAATATAGGATAACATGAGCGATATGGAAATGGAAACAAATGGAGTTGAAGACCACAATGAAAATGGAAGAGTGAGACTTAATGAAATGGCTACCAAGTATATTCAGGATTTGCTAGCAGAAAAATCTCGCATGGAAAATCAATATCCTCTGGCTCAAAAGCTAATTGATGACGGTGAGAATAATTTTCGTATTTCGCTTTATATGTACTTATTTGATGGATAAATAATTATTAAATACAATATTTTTTATTTCGTACAGCCCTTGAAAAGGTCCATACAACTGGAAGGATACCTACACGTGAGCAATATGCTGATGTGTACCAGCAGAAAATTATTAAGCTTTCACAAAAAGTCCATGTGCCCATTAAGGATAAAAGAGTAAGTTTTCTTATTGCAATTAAAATTTATATTTTTATGTATTCCCGTGTAAATCGGTATAACAATGGCAACAACGTTTTTGTTTGCAATTGAATTGTAGACAGATGCATATGTATTTATAGGTATTTGCACCCTGTTCCATTGATGATTGGAAGAAAACGTCAAATGTGGCAATATTTTAGTTCTACCTTTGCTGCTTAGATATTCGACTAGATATATACATGAGAAGTTGAATATATACCCAAAGAATGTTTCTTGAAACGTCTACATACATGCGTAAACGAACAAAAGATGTGCATTTCGCAACAAAATCTTCAATTCTTGCTTCTCTTCCTATGGGGTATAAATAAGTATCTTTGGCTTTTCAATTCTTTCGTTCAATTTTGCATGACCTAATAAGGTAACATTTGCAGTTAGAGTTTGCAACTCCGAAAAAAGGCCCCACCATTATTTGTTTAATTAAACAAAAGTAATAAGTATCAGCCAAATTTCCATTACTTACATATGCATGTATGTAAAATTTCAAAACGTCGCTTAAGTATTTCTTCAGATCTTTATAGTAGGGAATAATTTTTTATACGTGATGATCAGCAATTTTGACCTGCACTTAAGCAGTGTATAGTTTTAGTTATATATTAAATGCCGATTGAGTTTAGACATAAGTGAAGATTAGGGTGATGTGCCTAAAGTCACATGTCTATTTTCTTCGCATTTATGCAAGTTAAATCCGCACAAGAACTTGGACAATATAAAATTGAGGCTTGAGACGAATCGAAGCACACTGCTCTAAGTTGAATCGTTGTTTACAAATAAAGAAAAAAAGTAAATTGTAGTCTGACAGCCAGATCAAGGACCGGGAATAGAATTGTTAAGAAAAAGCGTTTCCACCTTTTCAACTTCTCAATTTTAATTTAGGGAATTAAAAAAAAGCGTATGATAAATATGATAAATATGTTAACTGTTGTGTTTCGATATTATTCCTTTTCTGTGTGTATTTTGCTAGAATTCCCCAGTAGTGTTATATAAAACGTAGAACTTTATTAAAAATCTAGGTACGAGATTAACGCAGAAAGGGGATAACATGCACAACACGAGTGGTTGCTGGATATACAGCGAAGGATCCACACGTATTAGTTTTCAGATTACTTGTGCAACGTTTTAAGACAGTTCTTTTACGAAACATTAATTCACTTTAAGCTCAATTGATTTCATACAGAAATTAAAACAAAACAGCTTCATAATTTAGCGTAGGCCCAAAACTGTATAATTAACACATTCATGTTTAGTGTCTTGTGTCATTTATGTGGTACTAGCTGTACCGGCGCGCGTTGCTATGCATATTAAAAAATATATAGTTTTGCACGAAATAAAAAAAAAATGGTACCAACAACTTTTTCACAGAATTCTCAACAAAGTTGCCAAAGACATAAGCGCTCCGTCTCTTACCATTTAAGAGTATATAAAGAACAAACAAACAATAAAAATATATATATATTGAAGATTTGATATTGCATCGGGTATGGGCGGACTAGTTCATATCGAACAAACCATTACGTAGTGTAGTGGGTGTATGAACAGATTGCTACGCTGACGACAAGTTCTTAAACGATGAACAACTCTCTTAATTCACACACATGCATCTCTCAAATTGCTGACTACTGTTACTGTCGAACTTCGTACAGAATTACCACTTGTTCATGGGCTGCATTCATAACTGTAGAGTTTACTGTACATCTCATGTAATAAATATTCCAGGTTGCATTTCTTGCATACAATTGAAAAGTTCGGTGGACGGACCACGAAAATGGAAGAAAATTTGTGAAGTTGATTCTAACTAGAACTGTTTGATATCTTTTTGGCATTGGCAAGAAAGGTGAGACTTTCTAGATTCAGACCGTGTCGCTTATGTACATATACATCGAGCACTCGTATGATTGATCATTAACGTTTTCTTTTTTGTTTCTTAAAATTGCTTCATTCCTGTGTTCTCTGAGTTGCGTATTTGAAGTATACATGTGTGTGGAGCAGATGACGCATGATAGCATCATAAGAACTGTCAAAATTCTGATGTATGTACTAGATATTTATTAGTTAAGTAATCTTCTAATACATTTGTTGTACTAACATTTATAATACACTTAATAGAGTACCCTGACGTAGTGTACTCGCTCGTGGGGGGAAAATGAATTTGTACAAACATGTAAAGATATTGTTGTTTTACGGATGAAATGCACAAAAACGGTTCTGCGACAAATGTGCAAGTTAAGCTTATTGCAATTGATCGGATTATTATTTTTCGTAAGAAAATCCCTTTATATGGTTCTGGAGAACATTTCAATGGACCTAGCCAATTTCGTTAGCATTTCCTTAAGTTTTCTGCAATGTTTTCGTAATTAATCAATAAATATGTTTATATTATATTACATTGTCCATTTTCCAAGTCATAATGAACAAATATACATAAAAACAAGTTCATACCTTTGAGCTGTTTCCCATAATACCAAACATCTGATCGCTTACGAGAGAGGCATCACAATTTTACAATCACTCACGTTTGTGACTTGTGATCACATCGCAATCATAATAGGGGAATGTCAGTAATATCAGAAAAAGTAGACGATCAAGTTTACATTGATGAAGTTGTGCGAATGGTATGATTCACCGAATAGACATGAAAACATATGTAGTAATGCAGCCAACTAACTCATGAACACCCTGTTTTAGGAAAACGGGGGCAGATTCATGAATTTGCTCACGATCATGTAACATGTGACCCACAACGGTGGGTGTTCATAACTGGACTGGATATTATAATATGGTCGTAAATAAAAATGCTACGCTCTATTTATAGGAATACTTTGCGTCAATTTAATTCTTCAGAGTAATATATCTTTCTTTATTTGATGCTACAGTCCGTGGTGCACCTGGGCCTTGTGCATCTACAACTAGCGCGATCTCTGGATAACTGCCTCCAGTTGGTTGAGGTTCTTCTTCACGTGTGTGCGCTAATAAATGTTCTGTTGCATTGTCACACATTGTCGGAGTCGAAGGCCTTTATTGCGAGTGTCGATTATCGAGAGTATTGTTGTCAGTCGATTGAGTTTGGTATTGTGATAGATATTAGTTGACTTTCCCTTCCAATTTTCTCGTTCACAAATTTGCTGTGAACTGTTTTCGTGCGGCAGAAAATCATGAAAAAAAAAAACATGTGAACGATTATATTGTACCAGCGAAACCGTCCTAACCCAGCGGAGCTGAGTTGTCCACACGCTTTAAATGGCCCAGCCACCTAGTCGTTGGATCCGTAGACGCCTGGCTAGGCTCATGTCGCTGTACAGCCCATGCAATTTGTACTCGAATATTCTTGGTCCTTCGAGAGAAGACATTTGCCTCCTGAGCGCGAAGAAACAGTGGTTGGCAAGTGTTATTCTGCGTTTGATCTTGTAACTGATGTTGTTTGCACTGCTTACTGCGGGGCTAGGTAGACGAAGACCTTAACCACCTCGAAGTTATAGCTACCCATTATGAAGCTTTGTCCAAGATGTAGAGGTTGCGTGCCCTTTCTTGAGGACAGCACATACTTTGTTTCGCCTTCATTCGCCGCCAGACCTATTTTTGTCGTTTCCGTCTCAATGCCAGCAATCGCCTCAATGTCGTCCGCGTATGCTTACAGTTGTTCGGGTCTTTTACAGGAAGATCTGGTCGATGGTGGACTTCCTTGCCCTGAAGCCACACTGATTTCCTATCAGATTGTTTATAAAAGGCTTCTGGTGCGCACACAAAACGGCAGAAAAGATTTTATGTGTGAATTTAGGGAGACTTTTTCTCGGTATTTGACGCAGTCGAGGGGTTTCCTTTCTTGTGGGTCGGGCAAACGATACAATCCACCCGTGCACGTCAGGCATTCCTTCCTCCGACCCAACCAAAACATCATCAGCTGCCTAAAGATTTCAGCGGGCAGAACGTTCGCACCGGCAGCCTTGTTGTTAGACTGCAGTCTTGATATTGCTATCCTAACCACGTCTTGGTCGGAGGGACGGAATTCTCGTCTATCATCGTCCAGATTGAGTGGAACAAGATCAGGTATGCTTAGGTTGTCAATATTTGCGATTTATTTCTATCCTTATACCTGTAAAAATAAAATTAGCAGAGAAGCTGTTTATTTTAAGTCATTCGTGCAAATGCTTTAATAATATTATTGGTTATCTGTACACACGATAAGTGTGAATAGGTATCATTCATATTTTGCTCTCGTACCTCAGACTGTAACTTGCGCAAATGAGAGCTTAATGAATCTGCTTCATGAACATTAGCTTTATTCGTTTGTTTCCTTACCCTTACTGTCCCTAAAATAGCACACCGAAATTTTGAAAAAAAAATTTTCAATAAGAAATCTAATTCATCCTACTACTATTGTTGGGGCAGGGTATCAGCTTTTCATCGAACACAAGGAATAGCTAGATAAATGCTAGGGCACCAAAAGTTAAGAAGTGGCCTGGTACCCGTACATGCGTACGCTTGAATTTGTGATCTTTTTCTTTCGGTCATTAATAATAAATCAAATTTCATGACCATAGTCTACTTCTACTTCGTTAAATTATATTTTTTATTTCAATTTAACACAAAAGAAACTACACTTAAACTGCAATATAAAATCCCGAATTCACAAACAAAAATTAACAAACAAAAAATATGAAAATTATAATCGTATTCCAGATTATTGTATATTTTTCCTTATGCTATAAGTACGGTAAAAACCCTTCAACCCTTGTGTCAACACCCAAAAGTGTATACATAAACATACACCCGGTTGTGCCATACGTTTTTGTATGTCCACGGGCGTCGGGGTCGATTGGAGTTGGACGCTTTTAAAATCTATAAAACAAATCGGTTGTGGTTCTTTCCGCTTCCCATTATAGTATCGAAATTGAAGGTCCTAAAAGAAATCCAAAAATGATACTCGATAAGAATTATTTAGCACATTGTTATTATTAAAAACGTTAACAATCAAATGTTCAGTAGTAAGATTGTCTTCGATCACTTCAAATATTTTTATAAGCGGAAAAGGACCGTTCCACATACAGGCAACTGGGCAGTATTTGAATTTAGGTGCTATGGTAGCACTTGTCACAGCTTCCGTACGTAGTCACTTACTACACCTGTGATGGCTTCGAAATGTTCATTGCAAACAAGTACAAAATAGTCCAATCTACGCTCCCAATCGTGTTAGCACTGGTTCAGGAAAAGGTAAAGCCACATTTGGTAGTTTTTCTTTATAGGGTCTAACGCGAGCAGGTGCCTGGAGAAAAACTTTCTTTGTCTTTACTATCTATCTTTACGATCTTTATCTTTATTGATGAAATCAGTTTATTTACATTCCAGAACATTAATCTTACTTCTTTAACGAGTCGATGTTCTCCGTGAGCAAGGCACGTCACATGGATTAAATTTTTGTAGGATAGAATATTTGAAGGGCTTGATCATACAGGGAGCAGCGTCTGAGAGGAATATAAACACTGTTTCATCTGCAAAAAATTCAGGAAAAAAAGTTTGATACTCTCATTTACAAATCTGGCGGTCGTAGAATGATTTGTATTTTCGAGTTCCACCAATTAGCAATTAGCAAGCAGAGGGCTCTAGTTTTAATGCATTGACAAATAAATTCGCAATGAAACAGTCAGTAGTTTTGTCGTCTGAAATCCAAATAATGCTCTCCTTGAGTTCATTGCGTATTTCTTCCAAAACATGTAGGTAAATTGTTGGTATGCAGCTTATACGCAATGTTGATTTTGATTCAAGCAATATTGTCGCAGAAAAGCCTTGAAGGTAGGATTTGTAAGTTTGTAAAGAGCAGTATTACTTGCAAGCAATGCTTCACATAAGTTCATGCTAAAGTTGTTTTGCTGTTTGTCTTTGGTAGTGGCGTCACTGCTAGTTAGAAGTTGTTGACGTGCAATATGAACACTTGTCGTGACATACTGGTCTATTTGAAAAAAATGTTCCGTCGTACGTATATGTTGCGTGAAACTCTCCTGAAATGGTAGATACACGAAACTTTGAACAAATAAATACAAAAATAAACTGATACAGTAACCGAACATGTCAATATAACATGCGTAATTGGCTCGAACAAAAAGCGTCGTAGTAGGCGAACACTAAACGGCGTCGGCCAGGAACGTTTAGGAAATGCCCAAGTCATGCGAAATTTTTCATCATGTAGTGGAATTGAAAGTATGTTGGGTCATCCAGTAACACCGATTGTTGAAAATCTTCCACTAAGAGCTCAAGAAGAACGTGACAATTGCCGCAGAATTAAGCAGAATGTAAATTGTTACCTACGTCCCAGAAGAAGACCAACACTAAAAGTCTGCTGAACATACAGTGGATATAAAGGGTGATTTTTTTGCTATTATCTTTTTGGCAACACTGGTTTAAACAGCTGACGCACGTTTCGTGTTTTGTTTCACTGTCAAACATCTTCAGTTTGGTATATTTATTAATTTAACCATGAATCGTCTTACAAACGAACAACGCTTTTTTACCGAAAAATTGTGTTCAGTGACGAAGCTCATTTTTGGCTCAATGGGTACGTAAATAAGCAGAATTGTCGATTTTGGAGTGAATATCAGCCAGAAGCATTGCAAGAGCTACCAATGCATCCATTGGACCGTACTTCTTCAAAGATGATGCGAATCGTAACGTAACTGTGAATGGTGAGCGCTACCGTGAGATGATATCCAACTTTTTTTTGCCCAAAATGCAAGAACTTGACTTGCATGACATGTGGTTTCAACAAGACGGTGCCACCTGTCAGACAGCACGCGCAACAATGCACTTATTGAGGGACGAGTTCGGTGAACATTTTATTTTACGTTCGGGACCGGTCAATTGGTCGCCTAGATCGTGCGATTTAACGCCTTTAGACTATTTTTTGTGGGGTTATGTTAAAGTTCATGTCTATACAGACAAGCCCGCTTCAATTGACGCATTGAAAGACAACATTGAAGCATTTATTCATGAGATACCGGCCGAAATGTTGGAAAGAGTATGCCAAAATTGGACTAAGCGGATGGACCATTTGAGGCACAGTCAAGGTCAACATTTGCATGAAATAATCTTCAAACATTAAATTACATGGACCGTACTATCGATTCAAATAAAGATTTCATGCATTTTTCTGAATTTTATGTGTTTTTTCTTTGAAAAACTTTTTTATAGCTTTTAAAAAATCACCCTTTACATATGCAACTCAAAATGATAGATGTCGATCCTAAAATTTGTTAATTTTGATATTTTACTTTTTTTTCAAACAAAATAAAAAAATAATGTCAAATGAATAAAAAATATGCTTTTCTGCATTTCTAGCTAACAATTTACATACATTTTTCTTCGGGAAAAAATTAGCAATAATTAAATAACGCAATGATTGAACACGTATAGTTAGCAAACATATCTCAAATATGTTCAAGTCTGAATTAGTTGAGTTGCATATCTTCTATGTAATATGGCATCTTCTTTTCCTTAAGAGGTAACTATCCTAAAGTGTCTCCATAACTTTTCGACAGATTTACAGTAGCCACTGACGAATTGAATAAACTTTATTCTTTGGATCATTATCGCGATAAAACACAACGTTTTTTTCTAGACGCAATTGAAAAGCACTAACCATAGGATTTCTTTAAAATTTACATATTATTGTTGAACTTGGTTGTTCGAACAAAACAATGTCTTTACATAGAATTGGCATATTCGTTTAGATAATTCATTTCATTCTTTATTGATTTTAGTTCAATTATGTTGGAAAATTGCTTGGACCCAAGGGAAACTCCTTACGTCGTCTGCAAGAAGAAACTCAATGCAAAATTGTGATCTTGGGTCGTTTTTCAATGAAAGATCGTGCCAGAGAAGAAGAACTTCGCAATTCAACAGACACCAAATATGCCCACTTGAATCTTCCACTACACGTTGAGATATCAGCAATAGCACCACCAGCTGAAGCGTACGCTCGTGTCGCCTATGCACTTGCTGAGATTCGTAAATATCTCATCCCAGATAAGCATGATGACATTCGTCAGGAGCAGTTGCGTGAGCTAATGGAAGATCCGGAAGCAGCAAAAAAAATTGCTCAAAGGGCCCAAATGGCAGCGGCTAATCCCAAACCGCAATATCAACAGCCTATGCATCCGAATTATAATAAGTAAGTAGTACCCTGTTGTCCCGAGGACAAATGTTTTATTTAAATAAAAGTTATAAATCATAACAGGCCGCGGTACAACAGTAATGAGAATGGTGGCAGCAGTGGGTATACAAAGCAGCTACAACCGCACCAACAACAGCAGCAGCAGTATTTTGGTGGCGGATTTCAGCAGAAGCCTTACACACAAGGTAATTTAAGAAGATAGACGTAGAATAAACCATTTTTAGCCATTCTTTTCCATTTCCAAAAATAAATTATCAAGCTAATTTAATTTCAATCACATAATAATGGCAATCATTGTTTTCGTAGATAAACAACAATCAGCTTCAATGTCATATAATTACAATGCGCGTGGCGGAAACAACGTGCGTCCACGTTCAACTCCGTATCAATTCTCTACTAGAACCAAGTAAAATTAAATTGCTTTCCACACAGTCTTCTGCTTTCTTTTTGCCCATGTTTACGATATTTCATTTGAAAGCCGATGACAAAACATAATCTGTTCAAGAAAGATGCGAACCGAGGACATTGACAGTTTTATAAAATATATCTATCCACATAATGTAATAAAATAACACAAAATCAAAAAATAATACTAAATAAATATTGGAATAATAAAAGTTAAGTAATAAATATAAAATGGTTAATAAGAAGTTCTAATTTATTTTCTTCAAAAAATTATGCTTGTTTTACGGTGTGCAAATGTGTAATTTATCATCCAATCCCTTGAAATGTCCAGCAAATTCACAGCAAAAGAAGTGAGGAAAATGTACACACTTGAGACCAATACTAAACTTCTGTTTGTGCACTTAAATGCGGCTTTCGTTTTCCAGAGATGTTTTTTACAGAAAGAACGGAACCTCAATAATTTTCCACTGTCCGTTTGTCCATCTGTCTTTCACACTTCTATAGTCTATAAAGCTGTCATCATGCATTGAACGAAGTATTGTGTATATATTTGTGGGTGGCGCTACAGCCCGTAGAGGGCCAGGGCATAGCTTCTCAGCGACCAATCGTGTTGTGCGTGATATTGTTCTATCACGAGGGGAAGACGAACGAAGTATTATATATGAATATATTGCAGCCGATGAAGTCAGACTAACAAAGGACTGCGTTATCCACGTTCATTAATGCAGATACGCATCCTCACAAAATTATTCGTACAAAGCCCTTACCGCTGAAGATTATAAAATAAAAGAGGTATCCGTAGTTCGAAAAAATGTTTTTAATTCATATCTTTTTTTCAATTCGTGCATACAAAATAATTCAAAAAAACGGAAGCAAAAACTTATGTAATTAATGATTTAGAAAAGAATAAAGTTGTTAACGTCAATTCTAACTAACACAAAATTATTCGTACAAAATGAAAAAAAGGTAGAAAATGGAAGAATTGTGCAATATTTTGTGAAACTAGTAAGTAGTTGCACCTCCTTTGGCTTTTATAATTGCCTGCAAGCGTCTCGGCATACTATCAACCAGTTTTTTTTTTGTAAATTCGGGGCTAATTATGTTCCACTCCTGCTGAAGACCTTCCTTTAGCGTTTTTTTTGCTTGTTATAGTTCGGGTTCTAATTTTGTTTTTTCAGTTCTGCCCAGAGGTTTTCTATTAGGTTTATGTCAGGCGATTGCGGAGGTGTTTTTAATTATTTCGGTACATTGTACAGCAACCACATCTTTACCATGTGAGCAGTATGTTTGGGTTTATTATCTTGTTTAAAGATATACCCCGGGCTTAATCCCATTTTTGAAGCACTTTGTTGGAGATTTCGTTATAAAATATCCAGATAACCATATTGGTTCATTGTGGTCTCAATGAACTCCATTGTACAGACTCCATTTGCAGACATACAACCCCACATCATTACATTACCACCACCGTGCAATTTTTTTTCATCAGCGCTGTATTTGGCTGCCTCCATACCTCTTGCTTCCTGTCGTCTCCAAATAGGTCAAACTTACTTTCGTCAGAAAAAATAACCGTTTTCCAGAACTCTGACGTCTTACTCACACGTTCTTTTGCAAAGTCAAGTCTTTTTGTCTTGTTTTCTTTCTTGTTTTCTACGTGCAGTTCTGCCGTTAAAATTATGTGATCGAAGAACACGTCATACGGTTTCAACAGATAGAGGCTTGTTTATGATATTGGACATTTCTGTGGTCAACAATCTGACGGGTCTAGGATTTTCTTAATTTGTGATATATACCTTTCATTGGCCTCAGATAATATTTGTCTTCGCCCACTTCGGTCCTTATTTTGCAATGTCCCCTCATATCTGTACTTATTTACAATATCTACTACGACCGTGTGTGATCTACCGACAATATCACCAACTTCTCTGTACGTTTTGCCCTCACAAACGTGTTTTAGAATGAGTTGTCGCGCTTTCAGAGATGTTTCGCTTTTTTTCCACACATTTTTGCAAATTTCGAAATAAAATGTTTGTTGTTTATAAAATTGGACACACAAACGCGACACAATAAAATTTTTGCAAAACAACTGCACCTTATTCGATCCTCACGCGGATAAAATGTTTGTGCGAATAATTTTGTGTCTGACCTTTTCTGTGTCGTAGCACAAAAACATCAGTAACTTACCGTTATTTTTCATCTTACACGACATAGGCAACCTAACTGCAACTATACAAACGGTGCAGTTGGTCTGTGCAAAGGAACACGATTTAAAGAAATGGATATGAAAACAAATTTTTATTTCAACAAAATGGGTTTTGTCCGAATAATTTTGTGAGGATGTGTACATATACGATCATACTAACTTTGGTGAACTTCAGTGCATACTGTTCATAAACGTCAATAGCTCATCGATGTCGGGCAGATTGTGCAGTCATTATTTTTTGACTGCAAACAGGGTCGATTGGAAGAAAAATATTTTGTACTAAAGCAAGCCTGCAGACATTCTGCACCGTGTGTGTTCAAAAACGCATAAGAAAAGAAATGCGATTGTTGTACTTGCGCAGATTTCCAAAGTTGATGAAAACACCCCATATCTCTGTAAGAAATCGTTAATCAAATGTTAATGGCGAATTAAAAACGCTCAATAAATGGGCGTCAATTTCAAACGATAATTGTACATTTTTTCATTATTTACCGCATCAAATTTCGAGCAAAAAGTATCCAAATATCTGGGATCTGGAATCTGGGAAATGAAAGTGGTTAATGTTTTTTTTTTATGGCTGTCGAGCGTGCTTTACATCCACATAAAAAAAACGCAGTGAGCAAATGTTCAACAATGAACGCAATCGTCGGTAATGCATTTTTATACTCTGCGCTGCATCCATCCCCTTGTTCAGTTTGTAGAATTCGGCGTTTTCAGGTTCTTTAACCTTTCTCGCCGACTGGAACAATTTAACCAAGAGTTTTCTTTCGGTGGAACCCAGAACGAGCTTTTGATTTACTGTAATACTTTTAACTAAGTAGTTTCTTAAATAGAGGATGTTAGGAGTTGGTACTTGTACTTTACTGTGGTAATGGCAATTGGAGAACAAAAAAACGTGCAAACTGCCACACATTAGGGGCGACACAGCAAACGTTCACAGGATTTTTGGTGAAATGTGGAAGAAACGAAACACAATTCAATGAAACTGTCCAGTTCTTCTAGCTTTCATTCATCATTACACTCTTGTATTTCGATAATTTAATTTTTAAACAGTACAATAATGTGTTCCGTCCATATTTTTATATTCCATGAATATTTTGCTTTTATTTTTCAGCAAATTCGAGAAACTATAATCCGAATAATCGACGTACATAACGTCTTTGAGAATTAATCTTACACAGTTTTGGAACAGATGAAAGGATAAAAGCAACGTGGGTGGAATACGGGAAGAATTATCATTCTTCGTTTAATTTTATCAAAGAAAAACTTATAATTTATTTTATCAAGCTCTCAATTTAAAGACAATTACATGTCTGCTACAAGAGGTAAGAATTGCAAACTAATAAATATAACCAATAACCACTAAGATAAATATTTAATTAAAGCTGCATTCTGGACAAGAAAAATCACTGGAAGAAATAACGTAGAATGGTAAATAATAGCAAACAATTAACCCAATATAAAAATGTAAAAAAATATAAACCATATTCTCTGTATAATAAAATGAAATGAAATAAAAAAAATGATATATACAATGAAATATACCGAATGTTTTATTATTAATTATATTGTCGCAGTAGAAATTTCCACTGCTCTAACTGCGGGCTTAGAGTTCGTACCAAATCTTACACTTGACCTCTACGACTGCTGCAAAGAGCGCCATTAGGATAAATCAATCCAAGTGCTGGCTCTCAATCTCTGCATGTTTACTAGATGCACTACAAATTGAACATGTTGCACGCGATTACTCTCCCATAATACCCTCTCGGTGTGGTGGCCCGTGGCGTTGTGGGCATGTGCGTCGACCCCTACGCACTTGGATCTACCTATCTAGGTTCGATTCCTGATACGACAAGAAATACTTTTCACGGCCCCACCTCTTTCGAGTCACTGACAATCCTCAAAGAGTATAACTGTCTAGAAAAAGCTTCTCAAACTTGGCCGTTCAGAGTCGGCATAAAACTGTAGGTCCCTTCCACTCGTGATAGAACAATAGCACGCACAACACGAATGGTTGCTGAGAAGCTAGGCCCTAGCCCTCTACGGGTTGTAGCGCCACAGATATTATTATAATACCCTCTCGGTGTTAATTTCGGATAAGGGGGTAGAGGATCACAAATGAATCCATTAACAATTCGACCATCCACGTCTACACGGGTGGATCGAAGATAATTAAAGGCACAGGCACAACCTGGACTGCTTCATCAGAACCCCTGATTACAGTAGTGTTTTTCAAGCGGCAGTCCTGGCAGTCAAGGAAGCGGACAGAATGATATCAATGTTGGAAATACCACCGGCTAACTGAGAGTCAAGCGGCCATTAAAACAATTTCGGCAATAGAAATCAAGTCCAACGCTCGGTTAAGTAGCCTGTGCTGGGTCCGAGTCTCAGGGACAGCCGGCAATGAGGCAGCAGATGAACTTGCTAGAAAAGGGGTCAGGTAATCCTACGTATTCAATCACCTCTTGCAGATGTTAAGAAGTGGATGATAAAATCATAGATCCGGTAAATGAAAGGTGGAACTGTAACCAACTGTAAGGCCGCTCGAATGTTGTGGCCCATGTTTAATAGTACAAAAACCGACAAACTCCTGCAATGCGACAAAAAGTTGCTGCGGGTGGTAGTTGGAGCACCAACTGGCCACAATAATCTGAAGTACCGTGAAAACAAAACGGGTCTTATCCATGACTTCATATGCAGAGGCTGTGGTGATGGAGAAGAAAAAGAGGATATTCCTCACTATCTTTGCAACTGCCCCAGTCTCTGTGAGTTGAAGCATAGAACACTGGGAGAACACTTGAACTTGAACACCAGAACTTGCAGAAACTAACTACAGTTCCCTTCAACTCTATTTTCAGGTTTATTAGGATTGACAAAGTGCACACAAGAGGGGGAAATTGTATTTCCCTTTGGTCATCACAATGGATCCATCAGGATCTAAGTGAGACGTCCCTTGCTCGTTTACCCACTGACATAACATAACCTAGTCACCCCTACTCTCTTAGTCGTGTCACCCAAAAATATATATCACTGACGAATTTGTATTCTCTTAGTCACTTTATGTGACAATTTTCACCCACCCGACGATCTTGTGCATTCCTGTAGTCACATTTCACAATGGTGAGACAGAATGTGAACAATTTTTGTCACTTGCATTTTTGTGGGTGACACCGATGGACGGAGAATAATTTTTATTTAGAATCTAAATTTGTTATTGATAGGTTCCCGTTGATGGTTAAAACTACAACAAGACAACAATTTGAGTACATGATCTCATTAAGTTATGAATTTTGCCACTGCAAAAGGTTTTAATCGTTGGAGAAAAATGAAATTGAAATGTTTTTTAAAAACGCCGAGGAAAAATTTCCTCGCCTTCGGTCCTCCGTTGCGCGATTGTGAGGGTTTGTAAAAAGTTCAACGCATCCGATCAAACCCGGAAATATATTATTTTTTAATTTTAATATTTTTCAAAAATTAAATTTTAAATTGCCTTTTCCTTCTGTCATTTGAAATGTATGTAATCCATCTGGGACAATTTTCCGATACCAGAATTTGCAACACGATTAAATTTTTGGAAAATTTGGCATTAAAATCATTTGCAGTTGTTTGTTCCCAGAATGCCTCCTTCGATAACCTGAAATATATATGTATGTAACTTTAAACCTGGATTGGAATTGTCTCTAGAGATTTGTGTTTATTGATTATCAAAATCTTCGGTTGAAGTTTGTGTAGTGCGATTATCAATCTGCAACTTTTTTCATCAGATGTGAACCAATGAAAAACTAACGCCTAACAATTCTACCACAGACGCGATCCAACTACAAATATTAACAAAAAGACAACCTTTTTCAAAGTGTTGCAAATGTTTACCAAATACAGGCTGAGTTCGTAAACGTCAATAAATGCGCATCGCGTAAGCATCAGTGCATTTGTGATGCTATGCAATGATTTTTTGATGGTGCGATGCATCACGATAATCTGTGATGCGCTGGTTGCTTTTTTTGGCAACGGCTGCTTTCATATGACGGTTTAGAACGCGATGCATTGCATCATTGCCAAATGTTTCCAATTAAGAACGCTTGACGTTGCAGTACTGCGTTAATACTTTGTTTACAAACTTAGTCACACCAACCGAATTGAGAGTGATGCTACTTGACTGAATTTTCTTGGGGTGAGAAGTAGTACGGATTTTTGTCACCTCACATGCATTTAAGAATTCACATTTTGACGTGAGGTGACAAAAATATGTGACGTGACAATTTGTCACATCGCCTTAGAGAATAGGGTTGACTTCCAACACTGCCAACAGCTTAAAGTGTATGGCAATGATAGAAGATCATAGGGGACCTAGAAAGCCAAAGTCCAGCCGGTGAAGTAGTCCTTCCGCCTAGCAGGCTCAGATGGTTTACCATCAGATCTCTTTCGGTCTAGTGGGTACGTTTTGGTAAGGAGAATTTAGGAAGACGAAAGCTTGCCTGATGAGTGAAATATCAGCTCCATATGTCTCATCTACTAAAAAGGCTATCCTACCTCTAGCAAATACTATAGAGGTATATTCCTGCTCAACGTCGCCCATAACATATTATCCAGCGTATTCTGCCCGTCAAATCGATCATAGGGCAAATATTCACACTAAGACAAATCGTGATTAAAACTTGCAAGCTTCAGATTGATCGATATACACTATCTTTCTATTGATCTCTTTCTTCTATTGATATCTTTCTATTGATTTTTAAGTATTCATACTACTTGCCGCTTGCAACTATTCGATGCGATGGCCGAATTCCGGATCTGGAACAGTAAACCACTTGTCTCACCGCGCTACACACGCGATACACCGTACATGATCGGTTCCAGGACTTCCGAACCGTTGAAAATCTGAAAACATGTTCCCCACGTGCCAATGAAGAAAAAACAAAATATATGCTGCAGAGCAAGAATCGTTCCGTTACACCTATAAAGGACAAAACATCCCAATCGACAGCTGCAGTTTAGAACAAAGGCAGTAGATGTATTTTATTATATGATCTATATAGAAGTTGAATTTACATCGCATCACAAAAACAACAACAACCCAAGATCCAGCAATTTATCGGGATCTCTATCCAAATCATGAGAATTATCTCCTATCCTCCACTAGGTGTACATTTCATTTATATGTTGGTATATCTGGAACTAGTTTACAATCAATAGCATTGCCTGACAAGCAAATTAAATTTATTTTTGTAAACCAATTTTAAGTGATGAAATTAAGTGTGAACAAAAGTGATATTCAACCGATTAATGAATCCATTAGGAAAAGTATTACACCCTTTGTCGTTCATAAGTAGAGATTGTACCCAAAAGCAAAGGCCAACGAAGAAATTACATTCTTGTATTGAGATCAATTTACGTTGGCATGGTAACTTCCTGCATAAACTTCAAAAATGCTCTGACTGTTGCACTCATAGGAGGGAAAGAGAAAGGAATATACATCAAACAAGATAATACCACAACACAGAACTTAATTTTTTCGTTAATCAGAACTGTTTTCTTATGGCCAATGATCCATGTAGATCATGTGAACTAAACGAAGCCACGTGCAGTTAAATACTAGGCATTTAAAGTTCTAGTAAGTAAGTAAGGCCCAAAGTGCATGTGGAGCATTTGTTCAGCCTGTCTTTAAAAAAATGTCAATTAACCTTGATCCCCCACGTAGCTTCTTTCTGAAAATGCCGGTAAACGTTCATCATATGAAATGTCTTGAATCGCGGAAGTTTTTAAGGCTAGATTCCTCCAAAAAAAAAAATACAAAATATCGAAATTTTTAATTTTTGTTCCCGTAAACTGTTAGAAAATGCTCTTAGAAATAATATAGAATTAGTCCCGAAGGTCCGCGAGACCGATAAGTAGGTATACAAGAGGGTAGAGGGGAGCGCGTTCAGCCGTAAATCCGAAAACTTTAAATCGCCTTTTTCTCGAAACCACGTTTTTTCAACGGGGTGACACTCTTATATACTATTACACTTATCAACATGAACCAAACGGCATTTTGCTCTTAAAATGTCTCTCTATAGTCGGTACTACAACCAAAAATATGCATTGTTATTTAAAAAAGTTATAAACAATTAAACGTGAAAAAAGGGTAAACAATATAAAAAGTCCTCCATTTTGTTTTTTGCGAACATTTTTCATTGTAACCGACCATAGCCAATGTGATATAGAATAAGAAACCGTTTTGAATTTTTCTTTCAGATGATTCGTTGTTGAGTTATCGTGTCACCCACCAACAAAAGGCACGTGTTTCAGCAGCCATTTTAGGAGCCGCCATTTAAAAAATGTTTCAATTAGTAATTTTACATGTCTTCTAACCTATAAAAACTTTGATTTGTTAATTTTTTTGTATAAATAAAATTTGTTTGAAAAAAACACATTTTTTGGAGGAAGCTGGCCTTAATGACATGCAGTATGGTTTACGCAGTAAGAGGTATATTGATGATTTCAGGGCATATCTAACCGAAATGTGAATGCCGAAGGCAATAAATGATTAATACCGATGGTTTCCGGACAAGTGAACAGGCAACGTACAATTCTCCATGAGAGAATACTGAACATTCTAGGTTTATCCCACAAATTCCCAAAGACTATCCTTGGGCTTTGTTAATGGTAATTGCAAAGTCAGGACGCACTGGAAATTGTACAAATTTGAATTAAAAGGGCAAATTAAAAGGTGAAATCAAAACGTCTTCATATTTTAATTTTCTCATCAAAATAGTGACAAAACATTGCACGTTAACTTTTTCACAGAAAGCCTCGTACCATTGCAAGGCTTTGTCTGGAACATCTTCATTCTTGGCTGCCAAAATTGCTCTTTCGCTCAACCAGCCCTGATTTTTATATTGCTGTGCTATGGTAGACAATACACGGCCAATCAATTCAACTTTCGATGGTGTAATACGACCGACAACATTTTTGTGGCAAAGTAGTCAATCCAGTCTCATCAACTGGCATTGCACCATTTCCAATCGTCAACAATTGTGTTGAAAATTCAACAGCTGATACATCATTTTGCAATTGAACTCGAATATTTGTTGAAAGAGAAAATATCTTCACAATTCATATGTCTACACAAATACGATGACTTCAAGCAAGAATTAATTTCAGAAATAAATGAGTAAAGAGATATTCAACTTCGGTCATTTTTAGCCCTAGTCTATGGCCGTGAAGGATTAGTGTTAAGTGGAATTCCATTGTATTTCACACATACTTTTACAAGATTCCCGGATTAACCACGATAATGGCGGAAAATTTGCGGATTTCTTAGCAACATGGCCGCCAATTCGTGAATTTGCCCACGATCATGTAATATTATTCGGAGGGTGTTCAGAAGATGACTCATATTTTTAAGAGGACATATATTTGTAATTGGGGCTTGGGTGAATATAAATGTAATGCTACGCTCTGTTTACAGGAGTACTCTGCATCAATTTAATTCTTCAGAGTAAAATATAGCTGATTTAGATGCCATGACTGCCAAATGAACTTAGTTTTATATCCTTCATTCATGAATTATGAAATCTTCTGCAAATAAATTACATAATTTGTTAAGAGCAATGGATACAACTATACCTAACTAAAACAAATTTTGCAATTAACTTTCATGCGTAAACAATTAAAATGAGAAAATAAGCTATTTATTTTAAGTGATTCAAGCAAACGTTTCAATAATATTGGTATTATTAGTTACCAGTTCACATGTTTCGTGTAAATGCATTTTTTCGTTATTATGCATATGCAAAAATACGTACACTACTTCATGTGTATTCATTAATAATCAATGTAAATAATGACAAAATTATTTAGTCCTAGTACCTCAGACTGTAACTCTCAGAAAGCTACTTCATGAACATACGCTTTGTTCGTTTGCTTACCCCTCCTTACTGTGTTGAAAATTTAACACCGAAATTTGAAAAAAGTTCAAGTAACGATCGAATTTTCAAATAAGAACTCTAATTCACCCCACGACTACGGTTGGGGAAGGGCATCAGCTGTTTACCAGCTGTTCGCAAGAGCTCACACATATTCACAGACAGGGGACGAAAAAGCGTATAAAAAACGCTGTCAGATGAAATCAAGGGGCAAGAGAGGAAGAAGTTGAATATCTCTTTACTCATTTATTTCTGATTAATTTCATCTGCCAACAATAATAAGGGCCCTCAAACAAAACGGAACTATCTCGTAAGTCTTTCAGCGTTCTTTCCAAAGATTCAACAGATTTTGTATGATCCATGGTGGTCATCCCACACAAAATGAGCCCTGCAAAATTTTGGGCATCCCAGAATTTTCGATATATTACATGTTGGTGTTTGATTGATTAGGTTTCATGAAGCTACAATACCAGAAGATGAAAGCGCTAGTGCAATTCTGTTTTGAGTACGTGCAAAACCAGTGATATAATTAACCCTAGAAAGATAATCTTATTCTATAGTACTGAAAAGATAAACATGCACCTGCGAAGCGCACAATTAAAAAAAGACCGTTTTAAACATGCGCATTTTGAGCGCATTGTATTCACATAATTTAAAAAAAACGGAATACTTACTGAATTGAAACGGCAGTCTCACGCAGGTGTTGATCGACGCCTGAGTTGTCTTAAAAAAACAAGTCTGTTCGGTCGTCGCAAGAAACCACCGTATTGACTTGTGCACATCAAACACAAAAAGAATTTTGCCGAAAGAATGAACCGTTTTCGAGTATACTTATGAAGTTTTTTTTTATATATATATAGATTCAAACCTGGGGTAACACATCAAATTCGACAGCTACAATTTTGAGGTACTTATTTAGATACTTATGACACACAGAACGTGATTTTTTTTATATATTCAATATATAGATTCAAGCCGACAAGTACAATTTTGAGGTAGTGACGGAGTTTGTCTATCTCGAGGCGAACTCCACGAATGACACCTTAGATCAGGGTTTTAGGAATAAAGGGTGTGCTGGGCAGCTTGTCAAAACCGCCATCTTCGCAATAGAACTGTCGAGCATACCTTATATTCCTTACACAATGAGTATAGATCTGACGTAGAAACGATCTTGACAACTGTTGCCACTTTGATTTGTCGAAACAACTGAGGTTCGGAAGGTGAAAATTCTTCGACTGCACTTGCTCGGCCACATCGAGCATATAGACAGCAACGCTCCAGCAAAGATAGTCTTAAAATCCGAGTCTCCTGATTCGAAAAGGAAAGGAAGACCGAACCGCGGGTATAAAGACCAAGTTATCGATGACGCAAGACAGCCTGGTTTTGAAGCAGCGTGCCCAGGGGAGAGTATGATAAATGTGATTTTTATAGAGTCAAAAACAAGCATTTACCATGGGATGGAGGGTTTATCTCGCCCAGTTTAGGAGTTACAATTTTAGAAAAAAGTGTTACTTGAAATGTAAAGAGTATATTAAAAAATAACGGCAACACTTACAATGAAGTTCTATGCCTGTTTTGAAATCCAGGATCCTATTCTTTAATCACAAATTTAAATTAAATTATTTACGTAATTTCATTCGCATCCAAACTCAAAATTGTTAATAATGTAAATGTTTTATAAATAATAATGTTTATACCAAGTTTTTTCAAAATTGTGAAATGAAGTGTTCATGTTATTATGAATTCCGGCGGAATTTTTTGTTCCCCCGAACTCTTCCCGGGAAAAAAGCTCCTGCTATTTGGCTTTTGTGGTTTGTGCTTATATCAATTCTGAATCGATCGCAAGAAACCGAATAGTTTTATGTCATCAGGTATATTACTTCATTGTGAATGCCGTTATTTTTTAATATTTCTTTTCCATTTCAATTCCTGTTTTTTCTAAAATTGCTCATAACTCCTAAACGGGGCGAAAAAGACCGCCCTCCCATAGTTAAACAAGCTTGTTTTTTTTATAAAAAATTGTTATCAATATTTCATCATCGTACTCGTGCCCCGTCTCGATGGAAAGTAGAAATAAAGTAGTATAAGCTAACTTGTCCAACTTGTCATTTCAATTTTTCGAATGCGATTATTCAAATTCGCATGAGCTAGTGTCAAGGTTGGACAAACTGTTTCGTCATGTTTGCTAAAAAAAACATGAGTAAACGCATAGCCTCCTGTAAGAAATTCTTACGTTGCTTGCTTAATTTTTGTATTTAATTATGAATTCCTCATGTTTCCAGTTCGATTATATGTGTATGTATATACGAATACCAAGACAATATCAGCTGATTTGCTCATTTTTCAAATTTGTTTCTTGGCTGTGTTCCATCTGTCACATTCGCATATGGGCGGTGCGAAGGTTGGCTCATAGGGTGGGTGTATTCTCACTCACCCATGCGCGTTTGACACTAGCTAATCCTGGCCCATGCGCATTATAGTTGAGCCTTAAATGTGAGTTCAATAACGTAGAAAACGAGTATTCGTAATTTCAAATACCCGACTTCAAACTCTATTTGTTTTTCTTTAATTGTTCGGGTACTCGAAGAAAACAAAACGAATTCACTACTTATAATCAATAATATACTGAGTACACCGAGTACATTGAATGAAACAAGTATATTTGTCGCCTAACGCCTATTCAGTGTAGGTGAATGAAAAAATTGTTAATTACTGTTATGAAATAGATAATCAGATTTTTAATTCAATAATACAGAAATTCAAAACTTAGTGGGATGTAAAAATTATTGTGGTTATTGTGATGACCTGGGCACTTAAGCCTATGGTGTCTAGCTTCGATTCCCGGTATGACAAACAATTTTCACAGCACCACCTCTTTCTAGGCACTGGCATTTCGCAAAGAGTTGTTATAACTGTCTAGAAAAAGTGAGTTTCAACTCGTGAAAGAATAATAGTACGCACAACAGGAGTGACTGCCTTAGACCTTGGCCTTCTATGGGTTGTAACTCCACCCAGTTATAGTATTAAGGGTTTGAGAGGCATTGATAGTCCCTGATATGCTGGGTTTTACGACATACCCAAGGAAAAACAAATGGTTTGACAACGAGTGCAGACATAACAAATCAAACACGACGCTTTCAAGGCAGAAATAAGAGAGCAAGGAGATATCCAACTTCTACCTCTCTTGCCCCTTGATTTCATCTGACAGCGTTTTTTATGCGCTTTTCTCCCCTGTCTGTGAATACATGTGAGCTCTTACGAACAGCTGGTAAACAGCTGACACCCTTCCCCAACCGTAGTATTGGGGTGAATTAGAGTTCTTATTTAAAAATTCGCTCGTTACTGAACTATTTTCAAATTTTGGTGTTAAATTTTCAACACAGAAATGAGGGGTAAGCAAACGAACAAAGCGTATGTTCATGAAGCAGATTTATTAAACTTCCATTTGTGGGAATTACTATCTGAAGCACTAGGGTGAAATTAATGAATACTTTACTTAATGTACATATTTATTTCTGCATATGTATGAATAAAACATATCAAATGCATTCACGCGAAACTTGTATAAAAGTACTAATAATAATAATATTGAAGAATTTGCATGAATCATTTAAAAAAATAACTTTTTTGGTCATTTTAGTTTTTTAAAGAAATGTGATGGAAGTTTATTCCAAATTTTGACAACCATTTTCATGGATTAGTTTTCGTTGCATTATTTATACATTTTTCTGAACAATTATGAAATTTAAATTCATGAGTTTTCACAATTCATGAATGATATACAACTGCAAACTGATCGCCTACATATTACTTTGAAGAATTAAATTGATTCAAAATATTCCTGTAAATAGATCTACATATATTATTTAAATAGCATTACATTTTTATTCACCCAAGTATTATATGTGCTCTTAAAAACATGAGTCAACTTTTGAACACCCCCCGAACAATAGTACATGAGATTGGGCAAAGCCATGAATCTGCCGACAATTTCCCACAAAATCCACGAATCTGCCGCCATTATCCCACAAAATCCACGAATCGGCCGCCATATTGTGGTGGATCCATGGTTTTTGTAAGAGGATGTGTGATATACAAGAGAGTTCCACTACTCTCACATTTCTCTCCGGTGTGGACTAGGGGAAATTCTCGCCGAAGTTGGATATCTCCTTGCTCTCCAAATTTTTATTTCCACCAAATTTAAATATTCAATACAAATTCCTTCTCGCCAGAGATCTGTCATAATTCGATGTAATTTATCTAATACCAAAATTTGTCACAAGCGGCGCTAGATTCCATGTTGTCCCTCCGCTTTTACAGTTAAAAAAAGAATTACCTTACCGACAATAGATTTGCTATGAATTCGATTGGCAACTCTGTTCGCTGATTTGCTCAAATTGTATGCTGTAAACAATTTTGACATTTTAAGCCGGTTTAAAATACATTTCGCAAGTGGGAATTTTGATTGTTTTAATTTGATACAAATAAAAACAGAATAGTCTAATTTCTGATTTGAATTTTAAACACACAACAAATTATTAGTTAGTTATAGAAGAAATATCTATCATTGTAAAGTCTATTTTACTTAGTTACAAGGAGAAGTAGAAAAATGTCAACGATAGAGGAGTTAAGAATTCAGGGCATCAGGAGTTTTGGTGGGAAAAGCGAGGATATGCAAGTATGTACGCTTAAGCAGATTTAGCAGTTGCAAGTATTAATTGTACTATTACAGTTAGTTGAATTTTCATCGCCCGTTACGCTAATACTGGGAGAAAACGGCTGTGGAAAAACAACAATAATTGAGTGCTTGAAATATGCTCTTACAGGTGAAGCTCCACCAGGAAGTGGCCGTGGTCAGAACTTTGTTCATGATCCGTCAATTTTTGGTTTCTCGGAAAGCTTGGGACAAATCAAGCTCAGGGTAATTGGTCTCTAATAAATTAAATCTACTATCAATTTACCAATTAGGGTAAATATCTTAGGTAAAGAATATTCGCGGGGAAGAGCAGACAGTAAGTCGTTGTATGAAACTCCACCACAAGCGTGGGAAACTTACATTCGAAACCATGGACTCGACCATTTCCTATGGTGATGAGTCGATAAGCAAGAGGTGCATAGACGTCGATCTTGCAATGTGCCAGTTTATGGGTATTATCATTTAATTCATCTCTATTTTGTCTTCACCTTTTGGACAAGCTAGTTTTATCTTACAGGTGTCTCAAAGGCGATCATCAATAATGTAATATTCTGTCATCAGGAAGACTCTAGTTGGCCATTGGATGAACCAAAAAAACTCAAGGAGAAATTTGATGCTATATTCGGTATCACAGAGTACAACAAGGCAATTGAAAAATTCATGGTCATGCGAAAGGATCAAATGAGTGAATTAAAGAAGAAAGGTTTGAATCATTTTATGATTTGTAATAGAAATTAATACAAACGTAAATGTTATCTTGTAGAAATTACATTGAAACATCTCAGTTACTTGAAGAAAGAAATGGAAAATAAAACAATGGATCTACAAGTCGCGTACAAGAAATATGAATCGATTCAAAACCAGTGTGCTGCATTTGATGAGGACATGAAACCCATTAACAAACGTCTAGATGAGATCAGAAAAGTTGAATATGAAGTCGGTAAACAGCAATCACTGAAAGTTGCAGTAGAAACGAAGTGAGAAGTGCCGAAGTGACCTCCTCTTCCTCTTTATTTCGAATTTTTGTTTTCAGGAAAAAAACATCATCCGAGCGCATTTCCAAATTGAAAACGATGATTAAAAAGCCATTTGAGGGAACGATTCAACAATTAGATCGCGAAATATGTAGCTTTAGAGAAAAAATATCAGAAAAACGAATGAAAAAGCAGGAACTAGATGATACGCTTTCTTCACTGCAGAAACAAGAGAAGAAGATCCAATTAGCAATTTCGGAATTCGAAAAGAAGTTTTGTGTTCTGCTTCAGCAACGTCAACGAGAACAGGAAAGTAACGCAGACAGGGCTGAGAAAATGCATAAAATATGCGATAAACTCAGTATCAACATAAACAATATTAACTTAGAAGAATCATCCGAAGAAGTGCCAGCTGTTTTACAAAATATTGCTAAATCCCTCCAATTGGAAGAGAAAAATATTAAAGACCAACAAACAGCACACGAAAAAGCTGATCAACAACAACAGAAACTTATTGATGAACTAAGGGAAACAAAGGCTAGAGTTGAAAATGACATCGAAAGTAAACAAAAACAGGTAAATAAATAGCTGAGTCATGGTTTATTTGCTACCTTTTATTTTATTTATTCTAATCCATCATCAGAGAAAACAATGCGAAATAGACCTACAAAAAACGGAAAAAGAGATAAATAAAATCGAATCCGCTGCTCAGCTTCTTAAGAAGTTAACCGAAAAAATCAAAATTATTACTGAATGCTACGAACAAACATCTAAAACCATGAATCAGGAAGACCTAAAAGGTCAAATAGCGGAGAAGAAGGCGAATGTTAGTCGCCTGGAGGAACAGTTTAAAAGTCTAGACGTTCAGTTAACTTTTCTTAACTCAATTTCAAAGCTTATGGCGGGAATACATATGAAGGAAGAGGAACTTGAAAGGAAAGAACAGGAAATGAGGCGAATTAAGGCCAAACATCATGAAAATTTAAAGAAAGTTTTCGATCGAACAGTTGAAGCTAATTTCAAAATATCCGTTCAGACAATCTCCGACAAATTACAGCGACAGGTCAAGGAATTGAGTGAAAAAATTAATAACCTTAAATTGAAGGAGCAAAGTTATGAAATAAAAAGAAAAACAAAAAAAGATGAACTCACTCGTTGGGAGAAGGACTTGGGCGAAAAAAAAGATATAATATACGAGAAATGCCGTTCAACGGCATACGAAGAACTGCTGGCTAAGTCTAGCGAACTAATTTCTAAACATCAATTGGATCATGGAGCCTTAAAGTCCTCTGAGGCAATGTACAAACGGTGAGAATTCTGCCTGGTAAACTTTCCCATGCATATTTTGTTATTCTTATTAGCTTATCAAGTTCTGATTGATGACTCATACAAAGTCGAGGTACACAGTAAAACCAATTTAGTGACCGATTCGTCGTGTTACCTTACCAGTCAGTCATACAATTATTGTGATAGCATTTTTAGGCAAACAACAAATCCTTAAAACTATCTTATACAATACACTCTCGATAGAACGAACTAATAACATCAAAGCCTGTTCATAGGAGCGAGATTGTTCACATTACCGAGCGTGCAAGTTGATATTCTGTAGTATAGGTAGTCAACAGGTTTATACTGTCAAATGTTTTTTATTATTCCATTTTGTTTTGTTCATGTTGTCCAGGAGCAGTTTTCTTACGTAATGCCACATACGTTTTCCTGGGTAGAAGTTTCCAAATCCGACATAGCGTTACAGAATACTTCTCAAACTTGCCTCTAAAAATTAATGGACACGCAAGTTATGGTTGCGAGTAAATTTTTTCCACAAATATTACGGAAATCAACGAAACCAACCTCTTGTTAAATTTGTGCAAAACCGTCACTAGCTATAAACGCGGACTCAATGCTGTGCACGCTTGTTTGTATGGCAATAGCCTTTTGCTTAAGGATTACGTCACTAACAGTCACATTCTCCCCTTCGAGTTAATAAAGTTTGTAAAGGAGGTTTACTTATTCACTCTGTAGAGTAGTCTGTATAAAATCTTATGTGTTCACTGTATTGGATTGTTGACTCAACCGATGTTCACTCTACCAGGAGTTTTGTACAATTGTTCTTAAGTCTAATTCATTGTCAGTGCTCCAAGATAATCAAATCCTGTACAAGGTTTGCCACGCAATTATTTTTGTTTTTTCATTGTATCGTTATCTTTATTAACGATTTAATCTTAGGCTTAATTATTTAAAACAATATATGCAGCACAAAAAGTGGTTTAAAGATAATTTATTGCTTAAATTGTAGAAGCAGTTACAGACAATCGCCAGGGACAAAAACGCAATCACGTAGTCTACTATCGTAATGAGTGCTTTATTGATATTGATGCCCCTGAAAAAATCTTTTTAATTTTCCTTTAAATTACATTTGAACAGCAGATCGTTAGACTTGTTGTCTTCTTAAACATAGATCTTCGTTACTTGACTAGAATAACATGTCGAACTAGGGCAGGATTTATTCTTTTCCTCAACTTCTCTTGTGAAAACTGTACCCAGAACGACTCATAGTTATACCAAATACTAATTTCTTAGACTTATCGACCCTAGAACGACATCGATCGAATTACTGAATCAATTTTGAAGCGACCACCAACATCAGCGTGTGAAACATTTTTGTAACCTATCCATATTTTAATTTAAAAAAATAAGTTTGACTTAGGTTTAATTGTTTGCGTATGCTTTCTGCGTCGACCTTCGTTGCCGTCATGTCTTTTATCTCGATTGATATTCCTTCTGTCAATATTACAAAGTTCACTCACGACTATACTCAATCTTGTAAACTGGTTCCTCCTTTCTCCATTGGTTCACTTATCAATGGGCTTACTATGATCAACCTACAACGACATCGAATTATTGAATCGATAATGCGGCTCCTTGTTATAATTCGTTGATTTTATTTGCAGATACATTAAAAATATTGAAGAAGAACCTAGCTGTCCACTGTGTCATAATTCAATGTGCGAAAGTGATGTAAACCATTTATTTTTTTTTTACAAAGATTTCATTCATATCATTATTATATTAAACTTAGGCATCAACGCTGACGGTAGAACTCACTGAAAAAATTCAGCGTCTTCCTGAAAATATAACTCGTTCAGAAAAGTTACTCAAGGCTGAACAGAAGAAATATGAGTCTCTTATACAATTACGCCGTGTAATAGAGGAAGTTGAACATCTAGAGAGAGATATACCCATTCGAAAAACGGAACTAAAAGAATTGGAATCAAAAATATCAGAAATCACATCAGAAGTGGAGTCATGCCAAATGTTACAAATCGAGCCCAGTGCAAATGTGGAACTTGCAAATTCAATGTTGGGAGACATGAGCGTCCTCGATGAGGCCATGAAGGAAGCGAAACGCCTGAGTGCGGATTTAAGAGAGTTAAAGGCGAGTTATTTACTTTTTACTTTGGCAACCGTACTTAGCTTGGACTTCCTTTATTTCGTCTTTCTTAGTTAAACATTAAATTATTTTAATTATATATATATTGCAGAAGAAACTTCCAGAAAATAGTAGTACCGCTTCGATTGATGATGTTCAGTTAGAAAAAACGACCGTTTCGGCCGAATTAGAAAATGAACGAAAGATATTGGAAAAAAAACAAGCTGATTATGAACGAGGAAATGAAGTTCTAAATGAATTGCGGGAGGAAAGAAATAAGTTTGTTAATCGAATATAATATTATCTGTGATGCCTTCAATCGTTGTGTACTACATTTTAGAATGAAAGATAAGCAAATTCAACTACAGGAAGGTGTACAATCCATACCTCAACTAAAGGAACGCAAAGCCGAATTGAGTAAACAATCTGATACGATTGCCAAGGAAATCACGAAACTGAGGGAGGATTTACAACCTCTAAAAGAAAAACTAGACGATTCGGTAGCAGAGAAACAGAGTTCGAAGGAAAGTAACAGGAAAATAATTAACGAAATGCAAGCAAAACTGGAGTCCTTAAAGATTTTGAATCTAGACATTCAACGGTTACACTTGACCTAACAAACAATTATACATTATTTTTAATTTAAATTTTTTTCATAGGCTTAATCGAGAATTAATTGCTTTAGAGCAACTGAATCTATGCGAAGAGATTGAGTGTGTTAAAATCTCAACACAACGGCATAAAAGTGAGTTAGCTCAAAAGGTATGCTTTCATTCTCAGTTAAATAGTGTTTTATTTATTTAGTAAACAATGTATTCCACAGACAGATCAAATCAATAAAACAACACAAGAGTTAGAGAAAGTAAAAAATGACATCCTTAATCAAGATGTTGAAGAACGCGATCTTAAAGATAATCGTGATTTGAAAGAATTAGAAGAAGAAGCCACAAAGCTCGATGCAGAAATAGTAGAACTCTCCAAAGTGCTGTGTGATTTAGATTTCCGTCGGGTCTCTAAGGAGAAAGAAGAACTTATAATGAAACATGATCAGCTGGTAGTAAGTAAAAGTGAACTTCTTGGACAAATGGGGGAAATTAATAACCAGATTAACAAACTGAAACGAGAAATCGATGAACCGGAATTCAAAAATTCCATTCAAAACTATCGTAAAAGTTTCTATGAAGTCGAAATTGTAAAACGAACTATTGCCGACTTAGGGCAATATAGACTTGCCCTGGAATATGCTTTGATTAAATTTCATTCAGAGAAAATGGAAAAAATTAACCGGTTGATCCGAGAGTATTGGCGGCAAATTTATCGTGGTAATGACATTGATTACATTCAAATTCAAACAGATGAAATGAAGACAGACGCATCGGCAGACAAGCGGCGAAGTTATAATTATCGTGTGATTCAATCGAAAAATAATTCAGAGATTGAAATGCGTGGACGTTGCAGTGCTGGCCAAAGGGTTTTAGCGTCTTTGATTATACGAATGGCTCTTGCAGAAACATTCAGTTGCAATTGCGGTGTTTTAGCATTGGATGAACCTACAACAAACTTGGATAGGACTAATATTAGATCCTTGTGTGAGGCCTTAAATCGTATTGTGGATGAAAGGCAAACACAACATAACTTCATGTTAATTATTATTACTCACGATGAGGAATTCATTTCGACACTTGGTAGAATTGAACTCTATCATCATGTTCTTAGGAACGACCAAGGAAAATCGATGATAAGAAAAGTCAGAGTCAGTTAAAAAAAATACTTTGTTACATTCCTATATATGTATGGTCTTAAAATTAAAAATGTTTTTAAAATATGTTAATAAACTGCTTGTTGAAAGATTGTTTGGTTTCTACGTATGTACTTGTATTTTAATGAAAACTAATTATATTTAACTGATTACCCAGGCTCCGATTGAATAATAATGCGCCGTACTCAAGCACAGGAGCTCAAGTATCATCCCCTCATGTGAAAATCAGAAATCAACTAATTGTTGATTTCTGGTGAAAATGCAAAATAATGAAAAACACAAGTCATTGATGGGATAGAAGCAGGAATGACAGATAGAAGATTACGCAATAAGGAGTTACATTTTTTTTTCATTCTGCGCAGCATACGTCACAGGCGACACCCGATTTGGCAGCTATACGTAATTTCCATAATAATATATTTTTATTATTATTATTATTATTATAATTTATTAACATATAATACAATTATAGTGTTAACAGAAAGAAAAGAGCACAAGTTGCGAGACTTTCGGCTCAATAGTACTAATTACAATGTTAAATATCGAATTTACATTTTTGGATGAAGTTATATATTTTTAAAACATTATCCTGTGTTGGTTCGTTTAAAATTTGCTGGATAGATTGATGTTGCGGCGATAGAAACTGGTTATGCTGGGTTGCAGAGGGGCATGTGCCAATGCCTAGAATGTGTTTTATGTCAAATACAGATCTGCAGCTACTGCATGTGGGCGGATCTTCCTTTTTAAGAAGATGTTTGTGTGTTACTGCTGTGTGCCATAATCGCAATCTTTATTTTGTTTGAATATAACGTGGCAGTTCGACCCTGGTAATTGTTCATCCACAAAATGATGAGAATGGTTTCTACACAATATTTGTTCACATTTATTGTTTATTTGTCTTCATCTTCCTTGTTTGGCACTACAGTCCAGGGTGGACCTGGGCCTCAACCAATAATCCTTTCCAGGTAGCACGATCATTCGCCAGCTGCCTCCAGTTGCGCACACCAAGTTGGTTGAGGTTCTTCTTCACTTGTGTCATCATCTCGATCGATCGAGGGCTCCCTCTATAGTCTATTGCGTTGTCCCAGTGGCTCGGGTTTGTCGTGTCTATACGCTCTACATGACCTAGCAATCTTAAGCGTTTGATCCAAAGACGATTAACTTGGTGCATGCCGCTGTTCCTGTTTCTGGTTGAATCTTCTCCTTCAGATGCCATCAACGCAAACAGGACCAAAGTTAGAACGCAGAACTTTTCTCTCAAAACGACCAAGAACTTTTTCATCCGCTTTTAATAGCGTCCATGTCTCTGGGCCATAGAGTTGGGCAGGGATGATCAGAGTGTTGTATATAGTCAGCTTGGCCTTTCGAAAGATGTCTCTGTTACTCAATTGCCTCTTGAGCCCAAAGAAGCAGCGATTGTCAAGAGTAATTCTGCGCTCGATCTCGGTCCTTACTTACTGCAGAGTAGAGGTAGATGAAGTACTGGACCACCTCAAAGTTGCTGCTGCCCATTATGATGCTCTGTCCGAGACGTCGATGTTGTGCGTCCTTCCATGATGACAGCAAATATTTTGTTTTGCCCTCGTTTACCGCTAGGGCTAGACCCATTTCAGCCGCTTCCGCTTCATTTACGGCTCGCTGTATTTTTAAAATCACGTCAATGTCATCTGCGTAAGCTAGAAGTTGAACGGACTTTTGGAAGATCGTGTCAAAAACCTTTTTTGACTTTGAAGTCAAAACTTGAGATGGCGCTGTATAGCTCGTCTCTATGCACGTTGGCATATTCGATCTTGAAATCGACCCTGAACAAATCCACTTTCGCACTCGTAGAGTTGCAAGAGTACTTAAAGATCTCGACGTGCACAAATCCGCTGGCCCTGATGGTATTCCCCCTATACTTCTGAAGAGGTGATCTTCTGCGCTGGCACACGCGCCATTGCGTGATCTTTTTCATCTATCCTACAATTTAGGTATCTTTCCGAGCAGATGGAAAACAGAATTTGTCCCGCCCGACCCTAAAAAGGGCGAATCTTCGTCACCCACCTCGTACCGACCATATCACTTACCTAAGGTCATGGAAACGCTGATAAATAGTCAGCTTATGAAATATCTTGAATCGGGGAAGCTTCTTAATGACCGGTAGTACGGTTTCCGCAGCAACAGGTCCACTGGTGATCTGTTAGCTTATCTCACCGAAAAGTGGAACCAATCTTTGCACAATGCAGGTGAAAGACGTTGCGCTTGATATTTGTATCAAGCTCTTTTGTTGAAAATGCACGCATATGGAATCGACGAATCTCTTCTTCTATGGATTAGAAATTACCTTTCGAAACGTTCAATTCAAGTTGTTTTGGATGTAAAATAAATGCTGGTGTACTCCAAGGCTCTGTTCTGTCTCCGACACTCTTTATCATTTTTATTAATGATCTCTTGTCTGCTACTTCTAATCCAATCCATTTATTCGCTGATGACAGCACCCTCAGCTTTTCATATTCGTTCCAAGACTCACGACCCCGCCCTTTGGTTGTAGATTTGGCACGGCAGCGTATGTTAAGTACATTGAACTCCGCTCTTGACAGCATAATTAACTGGAGAAACAACAGAGTGGAATTCAATGCTTCAAAAACTCAATGCTCTCTGCTGTCACTCAAGCGAACCCTTGATAATCAGTCATTATCCATGAAAGGTCGCTAAAAGTGACCTTAATAGAAATAAAAAAATAAAGAAATATTTCATCCCCGCTGATTTGGCTTGGAGTCATCGGCATACAGTAGTGTATTACTTCCACTTGGGTTGGTTGGCTGGTCCGCGGTGTAAAGATTAAATAGGGATGGTCCCATCTTCGATCCTTGTGGTACTCCCGCGTTGATACTCTTCACTGTCGATCTAGCAGTGCTTACCTGGACAAAGAAAATTCTATTAGTCAGAAACCTATGTATGAGTCTTACCAGATACGCGGGGAATCCAAAGTTGAGAAGCTTAAATATGAGACCTTTGATCCAAACGGTATCAAAGGCCTTCTCGATGTGTAATAGACATGTCACTGTTGTCTCCTTTTTGTTATGTGGCAATTATTTTGAGCATTATCGACCCCATGAACTTACTCAAACAACTAAGCAAGGTAATAGGTCGATAACCTTCCACATGTACACGGTTCAACTTTTTAGGCACCACTTTAGATATTTTCCAATTATCTGGGAAATAGCTGTTGTTCAGGCAGTTGTTAAAGATGATTGTCATTAGTAATAGCGCCAAATTCGGCAACTTCTTAAGTAAGAAGTTGGAAATCTGGTCATTACCAGACGATTTCTTTGCGTTGCCGGAGTGGATGATATTTCTGATTTCTTCCGTGTTTGTGAACATTTCACCGCTCGTTGGGTCAACAGATGTATTGGTCCCATTGAATGACGATATGCTGTTGGTCAGATTTGAATTGACGTACCGTCTCTTCTTTGTCCGTATTTTATCACTATTTTAACAAACGATGCTCAAGTGAGCTAAACACTTAAGGGTATTAGCAATCCCTCGAGGGCGCGCAAATTATACAAAAAAAAGAAACAACAATTAAGACCAAATCAACTCATATCAACAGCGATAGTCGTATCACACTATGGCGGTTTGGCGGTTTGGTTAACTATTTGTGTACTTGATATGTAACTATTTGCGTAGGCAATCAATTTTTTAAGGGATTTATATACAGTAATTGCATATTTTTTTTTGTAGAATGTATTTCAGAACATTTTAAGTGTCAAACACGCACGTTCTATTTCGATAAGGAAAACTGAGTGTATCGCGTTTTGACATAAAAGTCTCATAAACTCGACAAAACGCGTTCGAAAGCACTACCGCGCGAACGCGCTATTGCGATTTGGCCTTTACCCTATTTATCCTGGAAAAGTACAAATCGTGTTCATATCGTGATCGTGACATATAACTAATTTTTTTGTGTTCTTAAAAAAACCACTTGTCCTGTCCCAGAAGAACAGGGCACAAGTTTTATATTCTTAAAATAATTTTTATTTGAACCTTAGACCCCTTACCGCTGGTGGGGTTTAACGAAGTAGATTAATAACTGATAAGTTGATCTCGTCAACCGATCTATTTTATATTATAAAAGTGCTTACACTACACTTAATTCTTTGTTTGATTATTTTGCTCTCATATTTAATTCTTTGTTCGATTTTGTTTGCTCTTATTTGTTTATAGTAATACTAACTGACCCATACTCGCCTTGCTTCGCCCGCCTTAAATCGAAAAATTCGTAATATCGAGCAATTTTCCTAGTACGAAACGTTAAATAAATGTACGAATATTATTTCTGTACAGTAACAAAAAGTTGAAGTATCTACGAGTTTTACAACAGACCCATAAAATGCATACATCCACAGTCAAGGGAGTTGCTTTCTGTCCTACTTCTCTAAGGCAACAACAAAATTCGTTATATTTTTCTCGTGCTTTAGAACTGTTCGTGTGCGAAATTCCATTACAATAATTAGCCTAAACGGATTTAAATAAAAGGCAACCATACGTACATACGCAATTGTACTCTCACGAGTGGGAAGGACCTACTTTATGCAGACTCCGAATAATAAATGCAAATTTTCCTGCCTATTTACTCGTGAGCAGGCTACGTAAAGCTGTGCATGCGAAATGCATTCACTACTTAAATCAATGCCGATAAATTTAGCAGTTTGACCTTGAGCATTATAGTCATAGCAAAACATAATTTAATTGGAAACTGCAGCTTTTTAAAAGGAAGAGGGTAGTCCGAAAGTATCAATGGTATTCGTGGAATAAATACATTCTAACTTCTGCCTGGTCCTGTTATACAAATCGCTTCAATTACATTATGTCTTAAAGCTTTAACCAGTAACCTTGTTCCATTGCACAGCTTTATATTTAATTAAAATGACACACGGTGAAAAAGACAGTTGTGGACAGAGTTGTTTGATCTCCTGATAGCAGACCTCAAGCACTTATTGAATTGAACTCCTGAAGAGATATTTCGGTGCCTGAATATGGCTTTATTATGTACTCCTTCAGTGGAAAAGCGTCATCCGCTACGAAAACATACGGCAGATATTCACCGCCTACAATTAGTTCTTCTGCATTTGGAATATTAAGGGCATTATTCTCCAACATTCTAGCAAATGCTGTGTGTCCAAAAACTCCGCCATCGGAAATGCGTCCATTCTTCCCAACATCAACCATTAAATATTCACAATTATCATTAATGCTAATACTTTTCTCTTCTCACTCATTTCTAAAAATGCACGCCGCATCGTACCTCTTCAAAAAATTATAAAAATATGATGAAGTGTGTGGCCAAGTAAATATTCAGTTGACAACTCAGTTTACAATCGAATTCAATTGTGTATGGGCTGCTTTAATGCCTTAACCAGTAACCTTGTTCCATTGCACAGCTTTGGAGGACATACCTTTCGCGGTATAATCATTAGCACTCCTACTTTTAAAACAAATTTGATGCTCTGGTAGATCTGCTGGATTCGTAGAATTTAAAAAATGTACTGAATCGTTCAAGTATGGAATAGTGCCAATCCGCGGTTACCGCTGAGAAAAAATGTCGGAAGCAAAATCTACTTCCCATACGTTTATTTGAGGTAGTGATTAAATGAAGAAATAAATAAGAAACGCAATGTTAACAATTTTTTTTAAGGAACATAACAGTCTAATTATTCCACACAGCAGCTTTTAGATAAGAAAACAACTCTAAACAGCTTTAAGAACAAGATCAGAGTGATCCTATTCATACGATTTTACACTGTTCCTTATTTTTTCAACACCCATAATTAAATGTACGGCCCTAATTTGTAGACGACTTATCTTATTGTTTTTGATTCTACTTCGCTTAGAAAACATACTTTCAGGTCAGCACTACTGTGTGTCAAGCTAATGAGGGAGGTTACAAATTTACAAACGTTTTCAAAAACTAATTCCCCCAGTGGGTTTTTTGGACACAAAAGTTCTATTAACAATTAGAGAGAGTAGAGAGAAAATGGACGGTAAAAAAATGTAGTAGATTCACCAGTTCAGGTAGTAGGGTAGTAACATTGGGAAATTGTGCGATTCTTAATATTCCTTTGCTTATTTAAAAGGTTTTTGTTAAAAGAAATTTTATGTGCGGTATAGAAAATACTCCGAAGCTGAATTTTGCATCTATACGATAAAACTACACTCAAATCCCTTACGTTGATCGGAAATTTTGTGGCAGATATATATATACATCGAATCTGACTTCTCTTTTCTAAAAGTAAGTGAAGTGATGATCGTCTTCATTTCCGATTGAATTTCAAGCAGAGATGAAGTATTAACATGTGTACATGATTTCTGATTTCAAGTCTAGATCATTTTGTGAGGACGCACAAGCGTTCTCTGATATAACAAGTATGTACGTGTATATATTTCGATTGCTATTTGTTAGTTAAAGTTAAATTTCAGAGTAAGTCTTGTTTAAACATCTCCAGCGTAACAATTGTGAGTAAATCGTTACTAGATGGACGGAAATTAATCCTGCAGACTATGAGAAAAATTAGTTAGTAGAATTCTAAATCGCTTGCGACGTTATCGAAATGAATGCTGAATGCAATAACATACAGTAGTCCCTGAATAATGTGAAGTACCGATGAAATACCGATGTGAATAGGCAAGATTGTACATTGTCATCTCTATGATTTGAACTTCCGAAATTTTCAACCTCTAAAATGTATTAGTGAAATTTATATTTGTAAACTAATTTTAAGTGATCTTGTTGTATCACCTTTTTCACACTTAATTTCATTACTTAAAATTGGTTTACAAAAATAAATTTCATTTGCTTATCATTAGAGACCGGATTATATGCAACATAAAAAGCTTAAAATATGAATGCAAATATGCTAGAAATATGCATAAAAAATGCCAAAATATGCAACATTAAATGTTAAAAAATTGTATTTCTGTTTAGTTTATATAATTTCTTATTTCAAATTCAGCATTAAATTCATGGATAACGTTGTTATTATACCTGATTAAGAATTATTTAACACATTGTTACTTTTAAAAACGTTAACAAATGTTCAGTGGTAAGATTATGTCTTTGATCGATCGGAAAAAGACCGTTCCACATCCACGAGGTAACTGGCAGTAATTGAATTTGGGTGCTATGTTAGCTCTTATTGTTGTGGGCAAAAGTTCACCCGATTCATTAGTAGAACTATTAATTTAACACAACGGTTCAAAGCCTGGGTTGTTGTTCAAAATGTTTTCAAACTTTTCTTTAAGTTTCCGTGGGAGTACTTCTGGCAATTGGGAGTTCATTTGACGGATTTTATTTACTAACTGAATAGATTCAGTCAACAGTAAACCCTAAACCCTAAGAGAAAATTGAGTGCACACCATAGCTATTTTGTTTTTGTTTATGTTGGAGTCGTTAAATGCTTCTTTGGACTGACAAATTGCCACAGTCTCCGTACGATCGGAGTCACTTAGCTTTAGCTGCCTTGATCATATAGGGAGCAGCGGCTGAGAGGAATATAAATACTCTTTCATCTGCAGAGGATTCAGGAAACATTTTGTTTATACCCTCATTCTCAAATCTGGCTATCGTAGAATGATTTGTCTTTTCGAGTTCTTTGCAGTTTGCTCTAGTTTTAATGCACCGACAATTAACGGCCACAACTGTCATTATTTTCGTCAAATGAAATAACGGTATCCTTGAGTTCATTGCGTATTTCTTCCAAAACATGTAGGTAAATTGTTGGTATGTAGTTTGTACGCAATTAATCTGATATATTTTGATTCAAGCTATATTTTCGCAGAAAAGCTTTGAAGGTAGGATTTGTAAGTTTGTAAAGAGGAATACTACTTGCAAGCAATGCTTCACATAAGTCCATACTAAAGTTGTTTTGCTTTTTGTCTTTAGAAGTGGCGTCACTGCTACTCGCCACTGTTAGAAGTTGTTGACCCATTCTTTTCCAATCCTGCAATATGAAGACTTGTCTTGACATGTTGGTCTATTTGAAACTTTTTTTTTGTCGTACGTAAATATTCCAGGATAGTTCCACGAAAATACACATGTTTTCGAGAGGCATTGTAGATACACGAAACACAAAAAATGCAAAAAAAAAAACTGATACAATAACCGAGCATGTGAGAGCTGGGTAAAATATGCAAATGCATATAATCCGGTCTCTACTTATCAGGCAATGCTATTCATTTTAACTACTTTCAGATATAACATATAAGAAAGATAGTAACACCTAGTGGAGGATAAGGGGAAATAATTCTTATGATCTGGATAGAGATAGCGATAAATTGCAGGATCTTGGGTTGTTGTTGTAATGTAATGTAAATCCATGGTCTATATTTTCTCTGCCGGTACGGGTCTAGCCGTGACAATAACCGTTCCCACTGGCATATTTATTTCGATGTCACCTGTTTTATTTTTAGGCAAATTGTTCTTGAATTCCCGAATATCAGATCGAACCATATTCAGTTCATTCGTCAACGAACTAAATTTGGTTAGCAGTCCTAATAGTGGCATGCCATAGCAGATTTTACACTTTCACACGTCACTGTCGAATCTTCAAGCGAAGGATGAGCTTCAGTAGATCGCAATATGGCAGCAGCTCTACCGCTTCAAAACACGTTACCTGTTACCAAAGCCGTTTTCAATTAATTCTAAGCATTGACATAGTATATAATAATGTTTAACTACATAACTAGCGGGGCTACAGGTGATTAATAATACACCCATATTTGCTATGTTATATATAACATTGACATTACTTTCATTGTCATTTATATAAATACAAACTTTAAATGATTTATTGCCATACAATACAATTGCTATATTTTTATTATTACAGCCCTGCACGGATATGAAATTAGAGGCGCTCAGGCATAATCCAGCGGACATAGCGTCATGCCACTGTTCGTTCAAACAAGTACAGTGCCATAGGTCCGTATCTGCGGTTCTTCTCGTACTACGCAGGAATGCTGTCGTAACAACAACAGTCATCAGTAGAGTAAAACTAACTTGTCTCACGACAAGCTGTCTCACTTTACCTTGCGGTTTTAGTCCAAGATATACGAGAGAAACATCGAAAAATATATCGTTCCCTCGAAAAAATTTTCGACATAAATATGCAACTGCTATATTTAGAAAATTAGAAATTAGAAAATGAAATGTGGGAATAAACTCAATTGCATTTGAAATTAATAAGGGAATTAAATCATTTTTTTATACCAAATAAATTAATTTATTTCTGTTACTAAAATATTTGCTTTTACTTCAACCTTGTTAACAAATTTAAAGACTTTCCTATATTGCTTCGAGTTATCCCCGCTGCTGTGACATATTCTGAGTTTACTTAATAATTTTTGTAGGCTGCCGAATTCGTTGGCTCATCATTTCCAGAATTGTCTAAAAGAAAGCTGTCCATCGCTTATGAAGTCGGCCTTGAAATGAATGCATATATTATGCAATGCACATCACACATTTATTATTTTTGCCGCCTTGGCTGAACTGTAGTTTAGTTCTCTCGCACCAAGAAGAAATTTCTATATATTTTTAAGCATTTGTGCGTTCAATAATGTTGCGACAGCGTGAGTAGATCTCATTAAACTTGCTGGCGATTGAACCTACTGCAGGTGCTCTATGAGGAGTCAAGATCCCAGAGTCCAGCATCTCCTAATAAACAAAATGTTTAAGGGTTTTATGTGTAAATTGAAATAAACAAACATTTAAAATTTCTGCCACATAAATCGCCTGTTCAAAGTGTTTATTTAGAGCGCATACATTCCAAATGAACCCCCCCGGCAGCAACAGGTTTCGGGTGTACGAGTTTATTTTCATACAGCCCAAACCTGACTAACGAAGCGCAAACCCCCCCTCATGACACGCAGATTTAGATTGGCCTCGGATAATTGCTACCCTGGTGTGTCTGGGCCCCATTTGGAGCCAGGCCTGAATGGTGGCAGCATGCGTCTGGTGGCCGGCCTGTCCCGCTCGGCAGCCGGTCGAGCTAAGCCTGAAGGAATTACGAGCAACCCATCATCCGGAGTCACGCCATGCACTAACCAGTACGTGCGATTGGCAAAAGGCAACGGGCAACAGCATCGACTTAGGATAGGCACATGGAACGTCTCATTGCTCACAGGAAAGGATCTCGGGCTAGTTGAGGAAGCTGCCAGGTATCGTTTGGATATCGTGGGTATCTCTTCGACGAAGCAAAGGGGATCTAGAACTGTTGTATTTTTGGACGGGTGGAAACTCTTCCTGTCGGGAGTTGCACCTCAAATGTCTGCACAGGCGGGAGTGGGGATACTCACAAGTCCCAGGCTGGCAGGCAGGGTATTGGAGAGGATACCATTAGGAGGGAGAGTCGCGATCTTAAGGCTCAAGCTTGAAGAGTCAACTCTGGCTCTGGTGCAGGTGTATGCACCGAATTTAGAGTCAGAGTACGCGGCTTTCCTGGATGAAGTTGATGCTGCCCTTGATAGGATAGCGGAGATGGATTCCTATATCCTGATGGGTGATTTCAATGCTCATGTGGGTGTGGACGAAACGACCTGGGGGAGTGTGATTGGGAGGAACGGTGATCCTCATCAGAACGCGAACGGAGATAAATTGTTAGACTTTTGCTGTGCAAATGGCATGTCCATAATGAACACCTTCTTTCCACACAAAGGCATACATAAATAAACGTGGTACCGTCAGAGTCTTCAACAGAAACCGTTGATAGATCTCTTGGTGGTACCATCGTGTGTGAAACGGATGGTTTGTGACGTTCGTGTGATGAGAGGTGCTGAACTATCAACTGATCATCGGCTGGTGTTGTGTACGCTGTACCTCACTGATAAAGTGCCTTTTCTGCCAAGGCGGAAACCAAGAGTGGTGACACGCATATGGTGGGAGAAACTACAGAACAGTGACTGTAGCGGCTGGTGGTGAGAAAAGAACTACGTTGTTTAAAACATCCGGAGTTCAAGAAGCCATCAGAGAGAAGGAGAAGATCTACAGAGACGATTCTCTTGGGGGACCCTGCTTCTCGTGACCGGTACACTGAGGCGCGAAGAACTTGCAAATTAGCTGTGCGAGCAGCTAAAGAGCAGTCTTGGAAAGAGTTTTTCCGAAAAAGGTGTTCTGGCAAACCATTCGCCGACTCAGAGGAAGGAAATTCAACATCATCGAAGGAGTCAAATCCAAAGATGGTGTGTTGCTTTCCAATGAGGCGGACATCTTGGGCAGATGGAGCGAGCACTTATCGGAGCTGCTCAATCCCGAACAGGGCACTGAGGATGACAGACCCGTAGTCTTAGTGGCCCGGAGAATAGTCCAACGGTGGAGGAAGTCATTTTGGCGATTGAATCGCTAAAAATTGGCAAATCCGCCGGTGTGGATGAAATACGGCCAGAAATGCTTAAGGCAATGGGTAAAGAGGGAGTTTTATGGCTCTCTCGTGTCATTAAAGTGGCCTGGGAACGCGGTGAGACACCTGGCGATTGGCAAAACTGGGGTGATTGTCCCACTTTTCAAGAAGGGGCAACTACAGGAGCATATCTCTTTTAAGTATTCCCGGGAAAGTCTATGCTAAGGTGTTGGAAGCGCGTTCTAGAGCAATTGTCGAGCCGCGGATGGGGGATGAACAGTGCGGCTTTCGTCCCGGCAGAAGTGCAACCGACAAGCTTTTCACTCTATGAATGGTACATGAGAAGGCTTGGGAGTCTGACAAACCCATCTACAGTTGTTTTGTAGATTTGGAAAAGGCATATGACCGAGTCCCTCGAGGTAAACTCTGGAGTGTCCTGGAGGAGTATGGGATTGATGGCCCTCTTCTGAGGGCCATTCAGTCTCTATACACAAACTGTAGCAGCTGTGTTCGGGTAAACGGTGCTTCACCAAGGGTGTGTCTTGTCACCTCTCCTTTTCATTGTATATATGTATGGACTGGATGTTGCAGCGCAGCCGAGGTGAGGAATGTTTCACATTGGGAGAGTTGAGGGTAAGTCATCTTCATTTTGCAGATGACTTGGTTATCCTCACATCCTCGCAAACGGAACTCCAACGCGCACTCGATAGGTTTGTGGCCGTGTGTGCTGATGCTGGAATGAGGGTTAACGTGGACAAATCGGAGGTTATGGTAATTTCCAGAACGCCTGTTTAATGCACTCTGCTTGTTAGTGGAGTCCCATTGAAGCAGGTGGAGAAGTTTAAATATCTCGGGGTCTTTTTCACGAGTGATGGAAGGAGTGATGCTGAGCTTTCCTGTAGGATTGGTCAAACTAGGTCAGTTTTGACACAGCTTGGTAGTTCTGTAATCAGAAAGGTCGAGCTTGGTATCAAAGCCAAGTTAGCGGTTTTCAACTCAGTATTTGTTCCAACTCTCACCTATGGTCATGAAATTTGGGTAATGACCGAAAGAATAAGAACGCGAGTGCAAGCTGCTGAGATGAGGTTTCTTCGTGCTGTTGTGGGAACTACTCGCCGGAATAGGGTGAGAAACACGGCAGTCCGCGAGGAACTCAACATTGAGCAGCTGCTTCTTCGAACGGAAAGGGCTATGCTTCGATGGTTTGGTCACGTGGCACGAATGTTCCCATCATCACGACTTCCGAGGCGGGCGTTAAATGCGATTCCATCAGGTAGGCGACCGCTTGGCAGACCCAGGACGAGGTGGTTGGACCATGTCCAAAAACTCGCCGGGTTACGCTTGAGCATAGCTCCTGATGAGTTAGACTCGATGGCGGAGGATCAAGTTGCCTGGAGATCTCTTGTGCGTGGTTTACCCCCGCGACCCCTTTAGTGGATCATGCGGGTCAGAAGATGATGATGATGGCATTCCAAATGAAGGGAAGGAATGCACCATGATGCGAAGCGTCGACGTACCGAATTCTCAATTTGTCTTCACAAAGTTGCGAATAATAAATTCCATTTAAAACGAAGAGCACAACACACTTACCAGCATGACATTCAAGCTATGTTCCTTTTCTATTATAAAATAAATATGTGTTAACTGAAGGCGCAACGATTTGAACGTGCGTGCCGTCAATGCATCCTACAATACCGGGAAAGTTATGTTTAGAGATGAACGATAAACAGCTTTTTTCTTCATGCGTCTTCAATACGTTTGTCCATAGCGGACAAAGCTGCGCCTCCAAGATATGTAGGACTTCTGCGAACACCTCACTAAAACTGGATTGGGCCAGACCAATACTATGGTCTTTTCCAACCCGCGTTTGGTATCCCCCTTCAGCAAAAAAGCTCAAGCTCAAGTTTCCCTAGTGGTGGGATAACAAATCGCTTTTTAACATACTGTAGGGATGATGTTAGTCCCTGCTACAAATATTTGAATGCCATCTTGTTGACTCTATCATATTTTTTAAACCCAAGAAACAAACCTGTTAATGAAAATCAATTTTTTGAGCAGTTATACTTACAAGGGTTGAGGCAAATCCAGACTCGAATAATATCGTAAGCATTTTCTTATAGTCCTTGGCTGCTTCTTCCATGCAGCTCGAGAGATTTCAATGGTGCCCATCAGTGAGTCGAGTTCTGTCTCTACAGACTTACCCTTACTGTAGGCATTTTGTGCAGATGAGAGTCTGTGTACTGGAATAGTTTGGCTAATATATTGGTTTCTCCAAGGTTTTCAGGAGAAAGAAGGAGAGACTGATATGTCTGAGGTATTTTTCCGCTTTGGGGATAAATACTAATTTCACCCTTTTCCAGGAGCTGGGCACATGACCTTTGAATATGTTGAGAATCCAAGGCATGATGGGGTCTGCTGTTCTTTGGAGTTCCGCAGGGACGATGCCGTCAGGTCCTGCTGACTTGAAAACTGTTCAGTGCCCACAAGACAGTAGTGTGACTGATATTTATGAGGTCACAAGGGGTTATTGGTTTATTAGCTCTAGTTGAGAAGTTGCTAGGGGGCTTCTCACTCGATGAGGTCCTGGTCTCGTCAGATTTTTGGAGACAAATTTGTAGGTGTCATGAAAGCATTTTGAGTAGGTACAGTCAAACAAATGAACTAAATGTGACTAGGGTGCTGAAACTTCAACCAGGTATTTTTAACTCGAATTGTTGTGGAAAAAAGTTTTGTAAACAATATTAATTTATTATTATCCTACACGCTGGGTGTCAGGATTCACATCCCCACACGATCAACTTTCATTATTTACGACTCCACCACTCTCAATAGTCATTGCCAATGCTCAGAGTGTATCAATCTAGAAGAAGCTTCTAAAAACCTCAACTTTCGACTGATTCGACGTTTGGATAAAGTCTACCAGATATGAAGGTTAAATCCAAGGTGGTTCTTAGCGCATACCACGGGAAAGGACGAAAATCCTTAAAAAAGAAGATTCATGTATGTATCTTCTAAACGGTAAGGCGTATGTACATAAGTAAACTGTATCTCAAATTAAAGCACTTGAGGACTTTCAATTGAGATATAAACCGTCTAAATCCGTTAAAAAGTTTTAAGGTTATATTTAATTTTTCAAAAAGATGTACTTATGTACATCTATTTATTTTTACATTACTTATTCGCACTAATCAAAACAAATTTCGCACTATGCCTTCTTCTGATTGAATGGTGTTTGAGTTATGCTTGTGTATGGTGGACAGGGTTGTTTTCTGTTTATATTTTTTTATTAATGAACCCAGAAGTGGAGTAATTTTTGAGTTATTTTCCTTTGCGTTCTACTTTCACTCTCGTTATGTTCCTGGTTAGTATATCTCTACTACTTTTTGTTACTTGCTCCCGCACTCAAATGAAACGTTGGTAGAGTTCTCCTGTGTTAGTAGTTAGTAGTCATTCGAATGATTTTGAGAGTCAAGATGTTTTACTAATCGATTATCACTCGAATGATCATTCGAATGCGACTCTCACAATCTGTTAGTAGTTATATCTCGAGTAATTCGATTATTAAAACATCTCGAATACTAAAGTCTCGATTATTAAAATCGCTCGCTAGTTCTAACCAAATAAAACCTGATGCATTGCGATGATAAGGCAATTAATCACAGTTGATTGCAAGAATATGGAAGTATAAAACTCGCTACCAGATATTTTGTATACACCACCCAACGAGACTACAAACCGTTTTTACCACCTTAATGAAGCTGGGCTATTAAATTAAAGGACAATAATGCACCAGTGCTGATATCTGTGTATGACCAAATTTATAGAAAATTCCTATACATTATATAGTTGTAAATATGGGTAAGATGAGCATTACCTTTATTAAAGGCAATACAATGTGTGCAACGGTCATCGATTTGACCACAACGTTAGTATACTGTCTCCTTTCTTGATTTTGTATCAATGTCGTAGGCTCTGGCCCCCAAGTTTTATAGAGATAGCCGACTTTCACCTCTCTTGCATCTTAAATCTCTTTCAGCGGACTTTATAGAATTTCCACTGACCAATCAGAGAATAGCATTTACTTAGTGCACTGATGTATTCACACAAGTTTACATATACATATATGATGACGGTTTGTGATAGCGAATTTTCAGAAATAACCAATGTCCCACAAATGGAAATGCTGCTATGCCAGTTCCATAGGTCATTTAATTATCGAGTTTTTTTTATCAAACTTGTTAGGTCCTAGGTGTTGGAAGAAGTGGACTCTGATCAACCAGTGCATGTTTAACAATTTGGAAAAAATGGCAGCGCCTGTGCATCTTCGATCCGTACGTATAAAATGAACGAATTATTGGTTCATATGCATTTCACTCCTACTTTGTTGGGAAATAACACCGGAGGAGTATTTCCAACTCAAGGAACGGAGTAGAACATATATGTAGTCGCTTTCAAATTGTTCAATTTGTAGTCAATAATAAGCTGTAAACTTACGACAAGATTCTTCTGACAATCGGTGTGTACAGTAATATTTAGGGTTTAGATTTTTTGCCGGATATCCTGTGACTCAGGTATATGGCACAGGCCGCTTTCTTCACTCCTGCAACCAAATGCAACCCAAGTACATTTTTCAATCGCTAGCAGCTTATTGTTTGACATTTCCGCATTTCCTGTTTGAAAACCAAATGCATACAGACCACACTGTACAGATAGAGCACATGTACCTAACATCCAGCGTTACCGTTGTGCTACATATGAATTAGTTCACTACATTTCTAAACAATTTCCCTACTATCTGAACTGGTGAATATACTACATTTTCATTACTGACTACTTTCTGCTACTCTTCCTAATTGTCATTATTATGTAAGAAAGAAACAGCTACTTAGAAAACTAAGAAACAGACACAACGGTACATTGCATTTCGCGTGCAGTTTTGCACTGAATGGAGGCTGTTAGGAACTGTGGATTTACAAATACCTGTAAACAGTTTACCAATACAAAAATATTGGTGTGAGATCTCAAATCTGAAGAAACTTAAGACAAGACGCTGTTTATCTCATTGAGATTATTGAAATAGTAGGCCCCTAAATGTAGGAACCTACGACTAGCCAGAGCGCTGCACGAGCAGAGTAGGTTTCCTACCTATTCTTCAATCAAGCAGCCTCTGCAGAAATTTTATGGACCAGCCATCCTGCGAGCATGAGTGCCAATTGCAACGTGCCCGCACTCCTATGAGTACTTAATGACGGTCTTAGGTGCTGAGCCTAAGTAGACTGAGTAGCCGTTTTAAGTTGAGTGATGGCCAAATTTCTGTTTTTTTTATGGCAGATGGTGCCTTCTAGCCATTTGTTATTGGTGGTTTTTATTGTATGTATGTATCTTCAAAAGATGGTAGGCTGTAGCGATCGGCATAGAAGGTGGTACCCCTGTTATTGATAGGGAGGTGGTTGTACCACATCCGGTGAGTTCATCGGTTTTGCCGTTGCCTGGTATGTCACAAAGTCCCGTGTATGTTGAAATGCTCAGCCATCTCGTTAAGAGACAACCTGCAATTAAGGGATGTTTTTAAGTTGAACATGGCATTATCCAGGGATTTGATTACGGCCTGATCGTCCGAACAGATGGTGATATCCCTTAGATTGAGAATTATTTGTTCCTTTAATCACTACCTTAAATTAAGGGAAAGGTACACTGCTAACATACAGACTGTGTATGATCCTTTGCAAAATAATTGCTGTCTCTTTCCAAAAAAAACTTGATGTGTCTTTTCTGCCAAGTTGCATTAAAAATTCAGAAACAAGGTAGTATCATACGGACTTTAGGTCAGTTTTTTTCAGATTAAAGGGTCTCATTGATTCTCCTGGGAATTCCAGAATTGAATGCAGCATTTACATATTTCACCAGTTCTCTACTACCAACTTTAAGTATGTGAAAATTTATGCAATTTTCACGAACTGTTACCCCTTTACCTTAATTCTCAACATGTAACAGTTTTCTAAGTATGGACAGCATTTATAGTGCCTTGCTTTAAGTATTATTTGGCATACGTTATTCTGACGATTTATGCGTACTCCAGATATTCTCAAAACCAACCATCAATACAATAGAACACATTTTTTTATGGATTCGTTGACCTCAGTTACAATTATATCCACGTACTTGAATAAACATTATTACCTGAATTACTTCACGGAAATATACGTAGTACGTCTCTACAAGGTGATTTTATTAATTGATTGCTAATATAATAATAATATTGGTGGCGCTACAGCCCGACAAGAAGAACACATTGTTCTGGGCAAATTTGCTGAGGACACCGCCATTTTGGTAACAGCCAAAACGGTAGAAGAGTCTACATTAAAATTACAACGCGCACTAGATCAGATACACGAATGGATGAACTTCTGGCGGATTGTCCCTAACGAAGGCAATCCGTTCATATCAATTTTACTTATAGGCACGTTAATAACTTGCCAGTCTTTCTAAATCGTGTCCAAATACCTTTTGGTAATGAAGCGAAATACCTAGGGATGACCCTTGACGTAAAACTCAAGTGGAAAGAACACGTTAAAAAGAAACGTGCAGAACTTGACGAAAAATACAAAGATATGTACTGGCTATTGGTAAACACTCCATGCTAGGTATTGACAACAAATTGCTTGTATACAAGCAAATCCTACAAATCCGACTTCAAAGGACTAAACCCCTTGATATCGTGCGAACATTCATTGGAGAGTTACCTGTGAAACGTATCTAAATCAAGAAATACAGACCACTGGATATGTGTTTCACTTAGTTGTAGTCGAACATAACATTTAAAGGAAGGTGGTACAAATGTACCAAGCTTTTAATCTATTCTTGGATCCTTTGGGAAAGAGTTGTAGATTTGCCGTATGATATAGGCTTAAGCACTTGCTCTTGCAGTTTGTTGAACTTGAGTTTCACGTCACGTTCATTGACATTAGTATCTGTTCCAAATTAATGAGATAAGGTAAATTATTTATTTGGTGTCGCAGTAGATTAGTACGTCGATTCAAAATCTCAACATCAATTATGGGATTGAAGTCTAGAATGATTTAAATGGTTTTGATTTAAATTATCGTACATGTTTCTACATGTTTCTGAAATCCGATTTTAAATCAAAAATCTGAAAACATAACTTTCTAATTGTAAGCTATTGCTATTCGACTAACTTCATGGACGACATGACTTTTTCGTCAAAGGAAAGTTTAATCGCATCCGCAATTCAAAACTACGAGCTTTAGTCAAAACTTTGGTGTATTGTTTTTTTCCACGCATATTAACTGCCCTTTAAATAAAATAGACAATATACTCACTCGACTTTATTAACCAAACGTACGTTGATGGCGAAAAAGTCATATAGGTATTACTTAAACCTATATTATTTAGGAAGTACAGATCTTCTTAGTATCTTAGAGATTAGGTATTCAAAGAGACTGTAGACGACGAAATAACATATGTTGCTCGTAAACTCTCTTTGCATATCAAAAACCACGTGCACCAATTTCAAAGAGGGAAACCGTCCGATTAAGCGTAATTAGTATTTTACTAACAATATCCCTTTAATTTAATTTTAGAAACTAGGACTACTTCTAAAGGAAAATAAGTTGTAGTAGATTAGAATTTGGGAAAGTAAGTGAAAATCTCATACTACTACGGCTACACTGTGTCATTTTGAAAATGTTTAACAAAAAAACAAACAAATCCTATTTTTGGTTCAGATATTCACGTGCTCTCTATGTACAAGTATGCCTATAACTAAACACAAGTTTACAAGTTAGTATCACATCATACACATGTGTTTCTAATCACTATATTACCAATTCAAACACACCACCCATTTTCGTACCAGTTCATGAATTCGAATGTTAACCCCTCGTGATTGATATAAAATTGTATAACAAATACTTACAATTGGACCATTAATATATTCAAATAAATTTTGTATAAATGTAGAGTCTTCTAAATTAATAATTTATGTATACACGTTGAGTGACTAACCCAAATATTCGAAATTGTACCAACATCTTGTGATTTTGGGGATGATGCTAGAACTCTCCTGAGCCTGTAAGCTTCGGAGACTTCTTCGATCTTACCACAAAAATCCATCTTGCTACTTATAAAGTAATCAAAATGGTACTCACCTCGTCGGTTGATGTCCGTGCTTGCCCATATTGTGTGAAGGGCATTTGCATCGCATCCAAAGACAAGCGTGGTTTTGGTTCTTTCCGCCTCAGTAATCGTCCTTCCCAGTATCTCGTCTCTTTTCCATACACTATCTTCACCACCTATGTGTTGGCCTCATCGTCGGTGTCAGACTCAAGAAGAGAGTCCTCCTGGCTATTGGGCGGGGTGCTGGTTAGCTCGATGTCAGAAAGGCCGATAGAATCAGTATCATGACCAGGGTTACCTTGGATGGGGGCTAGTGCCTGCATGTCAGAACCCTCCTCCTCCACCTCAATCGGTACCAAGTTGGTTCTGGGGGTTTCTCCCGCGATAGAGCGTAGAGTAGAGGGTAGAGGCTCGCTTGTAGCAGGACGGTCTTTCTCCTCCTCGACAACCGCCGTCAGTGTATTATCGACAGATAGAGCAGCCGAGGTGGAGGGAGGCTGTTCCGATTTCGCAGTTTCCTCCCCATCCTTTTTGTATACCTTTAGGGTAATCGTCCCACAGCCATAGTGGATGACACAATCCGATTTGGCGAGATGGTCCAGTGATTCTTTGTTTACAACAATCACTGCTGCCCTGGTTTCTCCCTTCAATTCCCCCAACTTTGCGACCTTCCAGTTGTGGGTGGGAAGGTTTGGATTGCAGAGTTGGATGAATTTTAGAATAGTGGCGAGATCCGAGGGGCTCCGCGGAAGGTAAGTACGGACCTTCGAGGAGGAGTCAGCACTTCAGGAGCCGAAGATTTCCTGAAAGAGGTCTCTTTTTTGTGTTTTTTTAATTGAATTTTTATTCATGTTGAGCCCCACGAATAGCGGAGAAAGGGAATGTCAGGCTGTGCAGAGATCCGCATTACACAGCTAAGGCAGGATTAATCTGGGAGTTTGCCAGGTCTCCCAGATACTCCGTTCACGACTGAGTTATTTTTTCAAGACGGCCCCGTGCCAAGCTGATTCTCGGCACAGGTCGTATGACACCTTGATCCAGCCCACCGGAGAGGAGAGGTAGAGATGGAAAGTAGTAGGAGGGAGAGAAGGGATTACATCCTAGCATCACCTACTCTGCTCGTGCAGCGCTCTGGCTAGTCGTAGGTTCCTACACATAGGGCGCCACGGTTATTATTTTGTGTACTTTCGTTGTACTGCATTCAGGAAAATCTCGCTCCTATAGGTTGCTACCTTGTGCTGATATTGTATATTCAGGCTTTCAGGTTCTTCCCAGTGGATACCAATATCAGATATAACAAGCTGGTCGTTTTTCATAAGGATCAGGTCGGGTTTTCGCAGTATTCCTTCTCTGTCCCCTATGTGGAGTTTATATAATGATTGACAGCTTTTTCGTCTAACAATATTAGCCAGCCTTTTTTGTCCCAAAAAAATGAATAATAATAGATTATTTCTATTAAATAGTTACTTGCAACTTGATTGTTCTGGTTACTAGCTCTTTTACAATTTGTTTGCTATTTCCTTAAGAATTAATTACATGATTTGTGGTTTCCAAAATTATCTTCAGATTACCTTTATAAAAGTCTTATTGTATAGTATATATACACTTTTTTGTCCTTATTTACATATTTACTATTAATATTTTAAAAGTACAATCACATTATTGAAAAATTGTAGTATCAATTTTCGTAGTATTTCATATTTTTTTTACAAGTTTGTATTTTGTTTTTCCTTTTTTTATGATATACACAATCAGTTTCTTTAAACAACGTAAAATTCTATTGATCTTAATTATATCAGAAAAGAAAGAGAAAAGATGAAGAAAAAGTAAAGAAAGAACAAATATTTCCAACAAACAAATACAAAATTTTCCTTACATTGTTTCCTTAAATTTCCTAGCTAGCTACATACCTGAACGATCCTCTCGATGTACAAACTAACGAGTAACATGCTGAACGCACTCATTCTTAGAATTTGGGTTGCTTGCATTCATCGAAATGACAATTGACAGATGATAGTTTACTGTTCCACATCATTTTTAGTTCCACAAGGCTTGCAAAATTTCCGTTACAACCAAGCAAATTGGTATAATTGACTAATTCGATAACAATTCAACAGCAAGAAAAGTAAAATGAAGAGAAAAGCGAAAGAAAAACGGTATTTGAGTTTGTGAATGTAAGTATTCTGGTATTTACACGGTCGTTTCAATTATTTTTTGTAATATTTTTTGTTTCGTTCTGTAGATACATATGTAGATCCGTTACATGGGAACTACTAACGGTTAAGCATTGATTCAGTTTTTTATATTTTGGCTTGCTTTTAACAATTGTTCTGTTTTTAACAAGATGTGGACATCAATCAAGGTGAGTATCAATGTTTTATATTTATGTTTGCTATTGCTTTTTCTTTTCGTTCTTTAAGTGTCTTGTAGTGGTTTTTGATATCTTCCCTGCCTAAGTTGTTACCAGAAAAAAGAGAGCATGGAGATATCCAGCTTATACCTCCCTTGCCCCTTGATTCCATCTGATAGCGTTTTTTATACGCTTTTTATCCCGTATCTGTGAATACTTGTGAGCTCTTGCGACGAACAGGTGATACCCTTCCCCAACCGTAGTAGTTGGGTGAATTAGAGTTCTTATTTGAAAATTCGATCGTTACTCGAACTTTTTTCAAATTTTGAAATTGAAATTTACGAACAAAGCGTATGTTCATGAAGCAGATTTATTAAGCTCCCATTTGTGGGAATTGCTGTCTGAAGCACCAGGGTGACTTTACTTAGTGTACATATTTATTTTTGCACATTTATGAATAATACCAAATTTTGACAATAATTTTCATGAGTTAGTTTTAGTTGCATTATTTAGACATTTTTCTGAACAATTATGAAATTTCATAAGTTTTCACAATTCATGAATGATATACAACTCTAAAGCTCAGCGCCTATATATTACCTTGAAGAATTAAATTGATTCACAATATTCCTGTAAATAGATCGTAGCATTACATTTCTCAGCATTACAGTAGCATTACAATTCTCGCCGAAGTTATATATCTCCTTGCTCTCTTATTTCTGATTGTTACAAAGGAAGTCTATTGGTTTGAGTTTTGTCGTAGAGTGTATTGTGTTATTATAAATAGTGATAATTTTGAAAAGTTTATCGTTAAAATTTGTGTTGTCCTTGTAAGCATCTAGAATTCTTAGATGTTCGTTTAGAGTCCCGTGTAATCTTTCGATATCGGCATTGCCTGTTTTCATTGATGCCCTAGTCTTATGAAAATAAATGTTTTTTTTTAAATTGTTCAAGTGCAAAAGGCAAGTCCTCACCGTCGGATATTATTTTGTTCTGTTTGTATAAAAATTGTTTGCAGTATATTTTCTTTAATTCTGAAAATATTTCATTGATTGCTCTGTGGTTTTCACTAAGGTGTTCATTTTTTGTAATAGTAAGAAGCTCGTTTTTGTATCAGTTATGTATTTTAATCGAATAGTGGAGCGTGTTGTTGCGTCGTAACAATCTCGTAGATATAAATATCGCCTGAACAATCCACAGAATTCCAAACCAAAGGAAAACACACCAAATTGTGGAAAGGCAATTTTATTTCCTAAGGAAATTATGAAACATTAATAAAAAATCAATTACAAAAATCAAAGTTGAAAAGATACGTACATCCGTGAGATACTCCTATTTGCGACACAATGACGCTATAAACCAATTCAATTTTTAAACAGGAATTTTTTCGAGACAACGGTAATAAAAGTAAACATTTAAAAACTAAATCCATTCTCAACAACGTTCTTAACCTAAGTAGTTATATGTACATTAATTTGAAACCTACATGGCGTAATTATAAAGAATGATTTTCAGGGATGTTCTGATGGCTCGATGACAGAACGTAATACTTTTAATTTTGAATTCATTGCAAAATATTTAACAAACAAAGTCTGAAACTGTATAATCACGACACATCGTTGCAATAAATGCAAATTTGTAAAAATTCCTTTAACATTCAGAAGAATTGATTTGTCTTTTTCAACCTGAATGAACTCTTTCTCTATTGTAGAATAATTGAGCTCGTGCTTATTCAGGGTTCGCGAAGCATAGGAAACGCGATGACCATTTGGCATAATTCGATGCGTCGGTGGTAAGAACAAAATGTTTGCTAAAATCCGGACTGCGAAGACTAGGGTCAGAAGTTAATAGGGCTTTTAAAGTATTGATGCATTTTTCGTCACGAATATTTAATTTTTCAGACTTAAATATCCGATCATATGATGGACTACCTTAGCATAATCTTTTATGAACTGCCGGTAGTATACAGTGTTTTATAGTTTTAATGGTAGTTGGCAGAGGCATTTCAACTATAGACTTGACTTTATTGGGGTCTGGTTTAATGCCGTTACTAACTACAATGTGTCCTAAATAAAAATAAAAATCGATGTTTCGGCAAATTTGCATTTGTTAATTTCAATTTACAAATTGCTATATTTAAGGGTTTGCAGAACTTTTTTAAGAGCTTGTAGATGCTCTTCAAAACTAGTTGAAAACACCAAGATGTCGTCCAAATAAACAACGCAGATCACATTAATGAACTTTTTGAGGATGTTATTCATAAGTCTTTGGAATGTTTTCGGCGCAATCTTAAGACCGAAAGGCATCCTCAAAAATTGTTTTCGTCGAAAAGGCTGTTTTTTTATGGACCCCTTTGAGCAGGTCTATGACGGAAAAATAATTACATTTACCGAGTTTGTCAAAAAGTTCTTCCGAGCCGTTCATAGGACAGCTATCGTCAACGGTCTGCATTTTTTATTCTTTTATTGACCTAGTTCCGGAAATGTTTGTATAGAGCTTCATAACTCATGCACCTTCTATTGTTTCTCCATTTGTTATAAAGCTTATCTCTTTCCTTGCATAGATTTTTTATTTCGACTGTCATCCAAGGATTTTGTTTTTCTCTTTTTCTTATTCTGATATTTATACAAGATTTTTCATAGACTTCATTGAAAGTGTGGACAATCTTTTCATAAAAATCATCAACACTTGTTGCATCTTCTAAAATACTGCAGTCAATCGTCGATTGTAGTTCATGTAGTCTATTTTCACTTAGTATAGTTTTTTGCTATGTCGTGCTATGGGAGTTAGTGTCTTTTGGTATACCACACATTAATGTGTAGTGATCCGATATGTTTGTTTCCACAGTAGCTGCATAGATTTTATCATACGAACTTCTTACTAAACAGTGGTCGATAGTAGTGCTTGAACCTCTATTTAGATCAACTCTTGTATTAGAAAGAGCTAAGTTTAGTAGGCCTTTGGAATTGATCATCTATAAATATCTCGCTGTGCTTAATTCTTCATCTACCTGCATATTTATGTTTATGTCTCCCATAACTATGATATTCTGTCTTGCGTTGATTTAGTTTATGTGATTTTCCATTTCTTCGATGAAGTTGCTTTCCCTCAGCTTTGGTGGTCGATAAATTGCTTGCAAATATGTTTAGTTCTTTTTCGATTACTTTGATTAGAATCTGTATATTTTCGTAGTGCGTAGTATTATAATTAATTTTTTTCATAAGATATTTCTTTTTTTACATACAGTGCAATTCCACCGCCATTTCTATTTTATCTGTTTACGAATTCTGTGTTGAATCCGTCTAGCTGATAAATACAGTTCTCCTCATCAGAAATATTGGTTTCAACCAAAATAATTATTTTTACAAAACGAATTGTGTGTGACCTAATGTTTAAATATACACATAAAAATTCTAAATTTTCCAGATTTCAGACTTAAATAACCGATCATATGATGGACTACCTTAGCATAATCTTTTATGAACTTCCGGTAGTATACAGTGTTTTATAGTTTTAATGGTAGTTGGCAGAGGCATTTCAACTATAGACTTGACTTTATTGGGGTCTGGTTTAATGCCGTTACTAACTACAATGTGTCCTAAATAAAAATAAAAATCGATGTTTCGGCAAATTTGCATTTGTTAATTTCAATTTACAAATTGCTATCTTTAAGGGTTTGCAGAACTTTTTTAAGAGCTTGTAGATGCTCTTCAAAACTAGTTGAAAACACCAAGATGTCGTCCAAATAAACAACGCAGATCACATTAATGAACTTTTTGAGGATGTTATTCATAAGTCTTTGGAATGTTTTCGGCGCAATCTTAAGACCGAAAGGCATCCTCAAAAATTGTTTTCGTCGAAAAGGCTGTTTTTTTATGGACCCCTTTGAGCAGGTCTATGACGGAAAAATAATTACATTTACCGAGTTTGTCAAAAAGTTCTTCCGAGCCGTTCATAGGACAGCTATCGTCAACGGTCTGCATTTTTTATTCTTTTATTGACCTAGTTCCGGAAATGTTTGTATAGAGCTTCATAACTCATGCACCTTCTATTGTTTCTCCATTTGTTATAAAGCTTATCTCTTTCCTTGCATAGATTTTTTATTTCGACTGTCATCCAAGGATTTTGTTTTTCTCTTTTTCTTATTCTGATATTTATACAAGATTTTTCATAGACTTCATTGAAAGTGTGGACAATCTTTTCATAAAAATCATCAACACTTGTTGCATCTTCTAAAATACTGCAGTCAATCGTCGATTGTAGTTCATGTAGTCTATTTTCACTTAGTATAGTTTTTTGCTATGTCGTGCTATGGGAGTTAGTGTCTTTTGGTATACCACACATTAATGTGTAGTGATCCGATATGTTTGTTTCCACAGTAGCTGCATAGATTTTATCATACGAACTTCTTACTAAACAGTGATCGATAGTAGTGCTTGAACCTCTATTTAGATCAACTCTTGTATTAGAAAGAGCTAAGTTTAGTAGGCCTTTGGAATTGATCATCTATAAATATCTCGCTGTGCTTAATTCTTCATCTACCTGCATATTTATGTTTATGTCTCCCATAACTATGATATTCTGTCTTGCGTTGATTTAGTTTATGTGATTTTCCATTTCTTCGATGAAGTTGCTTTCCCTCAGCTTTGGTGGTCGATAAATTGCTTGCAAATATGTTTAGTTCTTTTTCGATTACTTTGATTAGAATCTGTATATTTTCGTAGTGCGTAGTATTATAATTAATTTTTTTCATAAGATATTTCTTTTTTTACATACAGTGCAATTCCACCGCCATTTCTATTTTATCTGTTTACGAATTCTGTGTTGAATCCGTCTAGCTGATAAATACAGTTCTCCTCATCAGAAATATTGGTTTCAACCAAAATAATTATTTTTACAAAACGAATTGTGTGTGACCTAATGTTTAAATATACACATAAAAATTCTAAATTTTCCAGATTTCAGACTTAAATATCCGATCATATGATGGACTACCTTAGCATAATCTTTTATGAACTTCCGGTAGTATACAGTGTTTTATAGTTTTAATGGTAGTTGGCAGAGGCATTTCAACTATAGACTTGACTTTATTGGGGTCTGGTTTAATGCCGTTACTAACTACAATGTGTCCTAAATAAAAATAAAAATCGATGTTTCGGCAAATTTGCATTTGTTAATTTCAATTTACAAATTGCTATCTTTAAGGGTTTGCAGAACTTTTTTAAGAGCTTGTAGATGCTCTTCAAAACTAGTTGAAAACACCAAGATGTCGTCCAAATAAACAACGCAGATCACATTAATGAACTTTTTGAGGATGTTATTCATAAGTCTTTGGAATGTTTTCGGCGCAATCTTAAGACCGAAAGGCATCCTCAAAAATTGTTTTCGTCGAAAAGGCTGTTTTTTTATGGACCCCTTTGAGCAGGTCTATGACGGAAAAATAATTACATTTACCGAGTTTGTCAAAAAGTTCTTCCGAGCCGTTCATAGGACAGCTATCGTCAACGGTCTGCATTTTTTATTCTTTTATTGACCTAGTTCCGGAAATGTTTGTATAGAGCTTCATAACTCATGCACCTTCTATTGTTTCTCCATTTGTTATAAAGCTTATCTCTTTCCTTGCATAGATTTTTTATTTCGACTGTCATCCAAGGATTTTGTTTTTCTCTTTTTCTTATTCTGATATTTATACAAGATTTTTCATAGACTTCATTGAAAGTGTGGACAATCTTTTCATAAAAATCATCAACACTTGTTGCATCTTCTAAAATACTGCAGTCAATCGTCGATTGTAGTTCATGTAGTCTATTTTCACTTAGTATAGTTTTTTGCTATGTCGTGCTATGGGAGTTAGTGTCTTTTGGTATACCACACATTAATGTGTAGTGATCCGATATGTTTGTTTCCACAGTAGCTGCATAGATTTTATCATACGAACTTCTTACTAAACAGTGATCGATAGTAGTGCTTGAACCTCTATTTAGATCAACTCTTGTATTAGAAAGAGCTAAGTTTAGTAGGCCTTTGGAATTGATCATCTATAAATATCTCGCTGTGCTTAATTCTTCATCTACCTGCATATTTATGTTTATGTCTCCCATAACTATGATATTCTGTCTTGCGTTGATTTAGTTTATGTGATTTTCCATTTCTTCGATGAAGTTGCTTTCCCTCAGCTTTGGTGGTCGATAAATTGCTTGCAAATATGTTTAGTTCTTTTTCGATTACTTTGATTAGAATCTGTATATTTTCGTAGTGCGTAGTATTATAATTAATTTTTTTCATAAGATATTTCTTTTTTTACATACAGTGCAATTCCACCGCCATTTCTATTTTATCTGTTTACGAATTCTGTGTTGAATCCGTCTAGCTGATAAATACAGTTCTCCTCATCAGAAATATTGGTTTCAACCAAAATAATTATTTTTACAAAACGAATTGTGTGTGACCTAATGTTTAAATATACACATAAAAATTCTAAATTTTCCAGATTTCAGACTTAAATAACCGATCATATGATGGACTACCTTAGCATAATCTTTTATGAACTTCCGGTAGTATACAGTGTTTTATAGTTTTAATGGTAGTTGGCAGAGGCATTTCAACTATAGACTTGACTTTATTGGGGTCTGGTTTAATGCCGTTACTAACTACAATGTGTCCTAAATAAAAATAAAAATCGATGTTTCGGCAAATTTGCATTTGTTAATTTCAATTTACAAATTGCTATCTTTAAGGGTTTGCAGAACTTTTTTAAGAGCTTGTAGATGCTCTTCAAAACTAGTTGAAAACACCAAGATGTCGTCCAAATAAACAACGCAGATCACATTAATGAACTTTTTGAGGATGTTATTCATAAGTCTTTGGAATGTTTTCGGCGCAATCTTAAGACCGAAAGGCATCCTCAAAAATTGTTTTCGTCGAAAAGGCTGTTTTTTTATGGACCCCTTTGAGCAGGTCTATGACGGAAAAATAATTACATTTACCGAGTTTGTCAAAAAGTTCTTCCGAGCCGTTCATAGGACAGCTATCGTCAACGGTCTGCATTTTTTATTCTTTTATTGACCTAGTTCCGGAAATGTTTGTATAGAGCTTCATAACTCATGCACCTTCTATTGTTTCTCCATTTGTTATAAAGCTTATCTCTTTCCTTGCATAGATTTTTTATTTCGACTGTCATCCAAGGATTTTGTTTTTCTCTTTTTCTTATTCTGATATTTATACAAGATTTTTCATAGACTTCATTGAAAGTGTGGACAATCTTTTCATAAAAATCATCAACACTTGTTGCATCTTCTAAAATACTGCAGTCAATCGTCGATTGTAGTTCATGTAGTCTATTTTCACTTAGTATAGTTTTTTGCTATGTCGTGCTATGGGAGTTAGTGTCTTTTGGTATACCACACATTAATGTGTAGTGATCCGATATGTTTGTTTCCACAGTAGCTGCATAGATTTTATCATACGAACTTCTTACTAAACAGTGATCGATAGTAGTGCTTGAACCTCTATTTAGATCAACTCTTGTATTAGAAAGAGCTAAGTTTAGTAGGCCTTTGGAATTGATCATCTATAAATATCTCGCTGTGCTTAATTCTTCATCTACCTGCATATTTATGTTTATGTCTCCCATAACTATGATATTCTGTCTTGCGTTGATTTAGTTTATGTGATTTTCCATTTCTTCGATGAAGTTGCTTTCCCTCAGCTTTGGTGGTCGATAAATTGCTTGCAAATATGTTTAGTTCTTTTTCGATTACTTTGATTAGAATCTGTATATTTTCGTAGTGCGTAGTATTATAATTAATTTTTTTCATAAGATATTTCTTTTTTTACATACAGTGCAATTCCACCGCCATTTCTATTTTATCTGTTTACGAATTCTGTGTTGAATCCGTCTAGCTGATAAATACAGTTCTCCTCATCAGAAATATTGGTTTCAACCAAAATAATTATTTTTACAAAACGAATTGTGTGTGACCTAATGTTTAAATATACACATAAAAATTCTAAATTTTCCAGCTCATTATTGTTGGTGTCATTAAACGTATTCGTAGTCATATCGATTTATTCTGTTGTTTTGACGTGTGACATATGTATAATATAATCCTATAATCTATAACAAGGCGCCATTGCTTTTTATCAGATGGGTCGTCTTTCGTCGGCACAACCCATATTGGCTAATTGTACGGGCTATTACTGTGTGAAATTATCTTCTGCCTAAGCATCTCTTCTATCTGCCTATCAACTTCATCCCTATTGACCTCGGGAGTATAAATAGGAATTTCAGTTTTTGTTGTAATTTGATGTCTTATTTCATTAGCAAATGTAAGATAACTCCTTTAAAACAAAAATTGATTTATATGCGCGAAGCAAGGATTTAAGCTTAGACGCATCGTTAAAGCTTAAATGTTGTGCAAAAATGTTGTCATCTATGTTAGAAACGCTTTTTACAACTCTGTTGCGATCCCTTCGCAACGGCCGACCAGAAGTTTCTGCTTCTCCCAGCACACACAGATTTTTGTCTTTCGTTCCTCTTTCGTCAAAAATGCAGGTACACCTTTTTTTTTAAATTCATCCCTCTTCCCCACACAACGATCTTGATACACTCTTATGTTTGTATCTCGCCAAGTCGTAGTAAAATAGTCACACACACCACTGCGAAGATATTTAAGGGAAAACGGAACTCTTTTCTCGCATGTTATATGTACCTTAATGCAGTCGAGTCGAACGGATATGACACACTCTAACACGGCCATCCTGTTCGTTCATCGCTCTCGATGAAATGAAACATATCATCGGCTATAAACCATAACAGTTAATTTATTGAAACAAAAACTCTTCAGATTCTTCAATTCAATCAATCTTAACTTAACTTTCTTAGTCAATTTACTTATTAAAACAAACAATATTTCTTCAGTATATTCCTTTTTTTTCCTTGGTCTTACTCCCGTCAGAGTTGTAATTCTGTTCACATCCCTCAGGATCTGTAAACACAGTTCTGATCAATTCTAACTTATTAAACCAATGAGCTTAAAATCATTACGCATCAACAACATTACTGCACTTGTCCTTTTTCAACCGATTAATTCTAGGACGATATAGCTCAGAGGTAGTCTTCAACTTGTCTCTTTTCCTTGAAATAATCAAATCATCAAATAATCAGAGGTCACAATAAACTACACCAACAGCTCAGAGGCAACAGTATGCTTGTCTATTGAACAACTGTATTACTTAATTATTAACTGAAACTTCATAACTCAGAGGCAATCTTAAGTTTGTCTATAAGTTCCATCCTCTCTGCATCTATAGCAAGGTCATTTTCTCCATCAACAAGTCTCTCTGGCAGCTACTATTATAGTTTTCCTTCCTTTACGTTTAAGTTTATACCGATCATTCGTATGACCTCGTAAGGTTCGCGAACATGAGGCTCTAGTTTTGATTTACGAAACTGGTTGCTCTTGTAAGCCACCTTCGATCCAATCTCTAGTCGAGTCGGAAGACATTTTCCCTTATCAAAAGTAGATTTCAACCTAATAGCATTTTCTTTGATGCGTTCATCTGCCAAAGCGACAGTAAACCATTAATTTCCGGAGCTCTACCATGTATGCCGGTTCAAATTTTTAGTGCTGACAACTGAACGCGACCAACAAAGATCGTCCAGTCCATGTTGACATTTAAATTTGTCCTCATTAAATTGCTAACGGTATCTACGTATTTTTCCGCATGTCCATTAGCTTGACTAGTCCCAGGTGCAATGGTGTGGTGTTCTATACCATATGATTTACACAAATGAATTGAAATTCCTGATTGGTAAAATTCGTGCCTTATTATAATTCTATTTGGTGTTCCAAATAGAGTTATGAAATTATTTAAATGGGTCACAGTTTCGACTGCTTTGAGTGTCTTACAAGGTTTCAGCATAACGAACTTTGTGAACACGTCAACTAAAATTAAAAGATATCCGTTTTCGTCTTTCTTCTCTTCTTGAAATGGTCCCATTGGCTTCTTTTCGATAGGATGAAGCTCGCACTGCTTCCTTCCGGATGGTCTGTTGGCAACTACGAGTAAACAGATTAAATACGCTTTAACAAACTTTTTAACTTTCCTTGCCATTTTGGGCATCCAGAACTGCGTACGAAACTTTGATAGAGTTTTATCCCATCCTATGTGGCAGTTGTCTTCATGGAAACGTCTCATAAGGGCTAGTCGACACTTTTGTGGTACACATAGCTTTTCACCCTCTTTAGTCTTACGATATAATAAATTGTTTTTAATTAAATAATTTGCAATAGTCTGATCGTCCTTCTCGTTTAGTTTCTCGCTGATTTGGTTAACTTCAGGGAAACTGTCTTATTTCAAGCCAATTTCCAGCGAGGCTGTTGATATGAAAACAAGTTTTCACAGATGGGTTTCGACTTAGATACTCCGCATGCTGCATACAATTGCATTTTTGGTAAACAATGTTAAAATTGAAATCCTGCAAATAGATCCACCACCTAGCTACTCGTGATAATAAGTCCTTCTTGTCCTTTGTAGCTTTCAAAGCATTTCAGTCAGTGACGAGAGTAAATCGAATACCCAATAAATACGTCCGGAACTGCTTAATAGCGTTAACGACAGCAAGTGTCTCCAGCTCATAACTGTGGTACTTGCATTCATAGGGTTTGGTGGGTGGATTGGCCAATGGAGCTTGCATCTGTGTGCAGTTCAGTTGGAAGGTCTGAATTGAAAATTACTAAGAATGGTAATAACGAAATTTCTTGCTTCTTCGCATTCAGTAGTCCAATTGAATTTTGTGTTTTGTTTAGTCAGTGTAGTGATACATTTCGTTTTTGCTGATAGTTCCGGTATGAATTTTCTGAAGTAATTCACCAATCCCATGAACTGCCTTACTTCTTTCACATTAGACGGACTTGAAGAACTCTGAAGAGAACATATTTTTGAGGTCTTATACCATCGAAAGAGATTTCACGTCCGCGGTATTCTATGCTTGTTTGCATAAATTTTAATTTTTTAGTATTGAGGGAAAATCCATTCTCCGTAAGGGCTCTAAGTACCATACCCAATCGTTTAATACCTTCATCAACAGTTTTTGAAGGCACCAATACGTCATCTAAATAAACCACACACACCTTAGTAGAGATAAGGTCGAGCTTTGCTTAAAAACTGATGGTGCATTGGCAAGCCCAAACGGCATTCTCATATACTCGTACTGGCCGTCAGGTGAGACGAAGGCTGTTTTTTCGATAGAATTTGTTGCTATTGGAATTTGGTGAAAACCAGAAGCCATGTCCAAGGACGAGAAAGATTTCGTGATGGTCCAGTTGGTCATCAATACGGGGTAGGGGATAGCAGTCTTTGATGGTGATTTTTTTTAAAGCCCTATAGTCTACAGACATTCTATGTTCACCACCTTTCATTTTTACTAATATAATAGGACTAGCAAATGGTGAACAACTCTCATCTCTCATCTCTTTTAATTCGCAAACTATTTTTTTCACCACGCTGCTCTCCGATAAAGCCATACGATAGGGTCTATGGCTGAGAGAAAGCGAGCGTATGTCGAACAAACATCAAGCAAGCCGGCAACCAAGCGGCCATCCAACGGTACTTAAAGCTAATGTACAAGCGTCCAAGCGTAGCCTTGTTGCTAAGCAGTGGTCAAGCTGAGAAGCATCTTCGAAGATGAAGTTGGAAAACGCTTTTTCTACTCTGCTCACAAGCCTGTCAGGAACTTGGGGAATTGTGGAGGCACATTTTACATATATAACAACACCGACAATTGTTTTTTGTCCCCAAAAAAATGAATAATAATAGATTTTTCCAATTAAATAGTTACTTGCAACTTTATTGTTCTGGTTACTCGCTCTTTTACAATTTGTTTGTTATTTCCTTAAGAATGTATGATTTATGGTTTCCAAAATGTTCCTTATTTACTTTTAATATTTTAAAATTAAATGCACATTATTAACTTATCCGATTTAAAAAAAAATGTAGTATCAATTTACTAAGTATTCCATATTTTGTTTAACAAATTTGTGTTTTGCTTTTCTTGTTTTATGATATACGTAATCAGTTTTTTTAAACAACTTAGAATTCTATTGATCTTAATTATAATCAGAAAAGAAAGAGAAAAGATGAAGAAAAAGTAAAGAAAGAACAAATATTTCCAACAAACAAATACAAAATTTTTCTTAAACGCAATAATTATCTTTCCTAGCGAGCTACAAATCTGAACGATCCTGTCGATGAACAAACTGACGAGTAACAAGCTGAACGCACTCATTCTTGGATTTTGGGTTTTTTGTATTCATCGAAATGACAATTGGCAGATGATTGTTTACTGTTCACTACATCATTTTTAATTCCACAAGGCCTGCAAAATTTCCGTTACAACCAACCAAATTTGTATAATTGACTTATTCGATAACAATTCAAATTCAATGAAGAAGAGAGAGAAAAGTAAGTATTCTGGTATTTATACGGTCGTTTCAATTGTTTTTTCTAATATTTTTTGTTTCGTTTTGTAGATACATATGTAGATCCGTTACATGGGAACTACTAACGGTTAAGCATTGATTCAGTTTTTTTATATTTTGACTTGCTTTTAACAACTGTTCTGTTTTTAACAAGATGTGGACTTCAATCAAGGTTATGTTTTATATTTATGTTTGCTATTGCTTTTTTATTTCGTTCTTTAAGTGTCTTGTAGTGGTTTCGATATCTTCCCAGTTGTTACCAGAAATAAGAGAGCATGGAGATATCCAACTTATACCTCCCTTGCCCCTTGATTCCATCTGATAGCGTTTTTTATACGCTTTTTATCCCGTATCTGTGAATACTTGTGAGCTCTTGCGACGAACAGGTGATACCCTTCCCCAACCGTAGTAGTTGGGTGAATTAGAGTTCTTATTTGAAAATTCGATCGTTACTCGAACTTTTTTCAAATTTTGAAATTGAAATTTACGAACAAAACGTATGTTCATGAAGCAGATTTATTAAACTCCCATTTGTGGGAATTGCTGTCTGAAGCACCAGGGTGACTTTACTTAGTGTACATATTTATTTTTGCACATTTATGAATAATACCAAATTTTGACAATCATATTCATGAGTTAGTTTTAGTTGCATTATTTAGACATTTTTCTGAACAATTATGAAATTTCATAAGTTTTCACAATTCATGAATGATATACAACTCTAAAGCTCAGCGCCTATATATTACTTTGAAGAATTAAATTGATTCAAAATATTCCTGTAAATAGATCGTAGCCTTACAGTAGCATTACAATTCTCGCCGAAGTTCGATATCTCCCTGCTCTCTTATTTCTGGTTGTTACAAAGGAAGTCTATTGCTTTGAGTTTTGTCGTAGAGTGTATTGTGTTATTATAAATAGTGATAATTTTGAAAAGTTTATCGTTAAAATTTGTGTTGTCCTTGCAAGCATCTAGAATTCTTAGATGTTCGTTTAGAGTCCCGTGTAATCTTTCGATATCGGCATTGCCTGTTTTCATTGATGCCGTAGTCTTATGAATATAAATGTTTTTTTTTTAAATTGTTCAAATGCAAAAGGCAAGTCTCACCGTCGGATATTATTTTGTTCGGTTTGCATAAACATTGTTTGCAGTATATTTTCTTTAATTCTGAAAATATTTCATTGATTGCTCTGTGGTTTTCACTAAGGTGTTCATTTTTTATAATAGTAAGAAGCTCGTTTTTTATGGGTTATGTATTTTAATCGGATAGTGGAGCGTGTTGTTGCGTCGTAGAAATCTCGTAGATAAAAATATCGCCTGAACAATCCACAGAATTCCAAACCAAAGGAAAACACACCAAATTGTGGAAAGACAATTTTATTTCGTAAGGAAATTATGAAACATTAATAAAAAATCAAATACAAAAATCAAAGTTGAAAAGATACGTACATCCGTGAGATTTGCGACACAATGACGCTATAAACCAATTCAATTTTTAGAAGGAATTTTTCGAGACAACGGTAATGAAAGTAAACATTCGTTATAATTAATATATATGTTTTGAGGAGGCCCTGGTTTGCACCACCTATTGTTCGAAAAGAAAAAAAGCACTCGAGAAAATAGTGTTTATTCGTTCGTGATCGCGGTGGAAGTGAGCTTGATAATTTGTACAGTTCATGTTTTAAGTATGATGAGAGAGATTATGACAATGAATATAACATAAGATAAGCAAAGTAATAGTAATGAGAATGCATTCTGATATGTGGGTTCATGTGTTTGGAGAGATCTATACGTGATGGCTATTGCTGCTGCGAACAATATATATTCTTTTAAAACTCGTAACACGTGTTTTTCACAAGGTGTTTTCTTGTTTCTTCTTCTATAAGGGTTCTTGTTTTTAAATTTATCCCACTTCTGATGTTTGCAACACTTTTTACAATTCTATGTTGCGATCCCTTCGCAACGGCCGACCAGAAGTTTCTGTTTCTCCCAGCACTCACAGATTTTTGTCTTTCGTTCCTCTTTCGTCAAAAATGCAGGTATGCCTTTTCGTTTAAATTCATCCCTCTTCCGCACACAACGATCTTGATACACTCTTATGTGTGTACCAAGTCGTAGTATTTTACTACGACTGCGATGATATTTAAGGGTAATGCAGTCGAGTCGAACGGATATGATACATTCTAACATCCATTTTAGATTTGAAATTCTCAATACAAAAAGTGTTTTTAAAGGTTCATTTTTATAAAAACGCTTAGCATACTCTTCCTCTTCAATATTAAAATATATTGGTATTTTTGCCGATTCTGTGATAAGAAGTCTATTGTTATAATCGATAACCGTCTTAAGCGTCATAAGTATATTATTACCAATCAGACAATCGAAATAATCATGAAATAGGTATTCTATAATATTTACATTTATAAATATGCAAAATTCGGTATTCGTTTCTACCTTACGGTCGAGTACTTTCTCTTACTTTGGTTTGCATATATTTTTATTAATTACTCCGCTCCGCAATCGATCACGAATCTAAGCGTTTTCTTTTGGCTTACTACAAACTGTATAGGGTAATTGTTTTCTGCGCCTGTTTGAAAATTTTGATAGTTTTGAGGACTTTCATTGGTTTGTAGTTCGCGTTCATTAACCGAAATGTCCATTGATTACTGATTATTTGGCTGCCTAAATCTATATGTCTGTTGTGTTTGACGCGTTTGACCACTGTTACCTCTATTATTTGATAGACTTGTTTGACCACTCTGTGTGTAACTATTCTGTTGGCGTGCTGTTACGGGATTGAAAGCAGAGTAACCTTGACCTCGTTGACCTACGTTACCGGAGTTATTATAATGCGTATTATTCTGATAATAAGAAAAAATTGGGCTACGGTTGTTTCTTGTAAAAGAACTACCCGTATTAGAATTGCCTATCAAAAGCTTCAAGGGCGATCCTATTGTTAGATTCAATCGTTTGATCAATTCCAACTTGGTTATCGTCAAGCAAATAAACATTGTTAATACGGCTAAGGAAGCTATTAATTTTATTGTAATAATCCTCTATTGTTGTTTGAACTCTTGCCGATCGAATACTGTCAATAAGTGTATGAGAAGATGATCTTTCACCGAAATTATTTTTTAAAATGCTTTTTATTTCCGACCAAGTATTTACTCTAGCATGTTTTTGAATTTCGACCTTTGCTTTACCTACAAAACCTGTCTGCTGGATTAATGTGCTTCATACTAGCAGATTTCAGAAATATCGATAGTTTAGATTAATTAAAATATGAAATTTCTTTATTAATATGTATCTTACTTTCTCTTTTTTTTCTTATCAGTCATTTTATAGTTTGTAATGTTTCTTTTCTTTTTTTTCTGATTTTACAGATTACAGATACAATATACATATAACTTCTAGGTTACATTTTTCTTTTGTCTTGCTTACTCACACGGAACACACGAAAGATAAGTCGATCAGCTGGACATCATTGGCTTAAGATAGCGTCGTCATAAGTTCTTCACAAGTCTTTATATTTTTGTTTTCTTTCTTGTGTTGTTTATGTGGATTTATTTTTTTTTCTTCAGGCCATTGAGCGTTTCCTTATGTGGTGGAGAGTTTTTTTTTCAACTTTATTCTCATGAACAATTATCAAGAATTAAAAAGATCACATATAATAACTGACATTTTCCTTTTTCTTAATATTTAGCAGTTGTCTAGTGAGTTTGATTTGATTGTTTTCTGAATTAGGATAGAAATTTGGTTTTACAATACCATATTGCAATAAGGTTTTTTATTTTTTATTTTTATGTGTGGCCCGTAGTGGCACTTGGACTTGGACCTAGCTGTCTAGGTTCGATTCCTGGTACGACAAGAAATACTTTTCACGGCCCCACCTCTTTCGAGTCACTGGCTATGCTCAAAGAGTATAAACTAGACAGCTTCTCAAACTTGGCCGTTCGGAGTCGGCATATAACTGTAGGTCCCTTCCACTCGTGGTAGAACAGTAGTACGCACAACACGAGTGGTTGCTGAGAAGCTAGGCCCTGGCCCTCTACGGGCTGTAGCGCCACCCATATTATATTATTATTTTTATGAAAGTATTTTTTAGACTTCCACCTACACTTACTCCTTTTTTTATTCAAATTCTAGTTGTTTGCTGTTATTTTAGCTCGATTTCAAAATAAATGAACACGTTTGATTGAGAACGGATAGTATTAAATGAAATAAAACGGTTTTTTTTATTGAAATATTTCTACGAAAATTATTACTTGCACGTCACTAATTAAATGACGAGGCATTTGGCTAGGTCTCCGTCAGCAAAACGCTTGATATACTTATTATGTACCTAGTATATAAATATCGTTTTGTAAATTTTATTAAATAAATGCGTTGGCCAATACAAATTGCAGCTGTGATTTCTGGCAGCTGTACCATTATTCTTTGTGTTACTACTGCTATATCCATCTCGTCCGCATGATGGATTGAGGCACTATCCAGCTGCATCTTATTGTGGTTGTGATTAGGTCCATGACTTCGGCGTAGGAGAGATTTAGGATATTTCCTACGGTGAGGTTGGGGCTTGCCCATATGTCTCTTGCGCCTATGATAAGTGGCGCTACGGTTATTACTTGTTTGGGTATTTTCGTTGTACTGCATTCAGGAAAATCTCGTTCCCATAGGTTGCTTGTGCTGGTTGCATATTAAGACTTTCAGGTCCTTCCCGTGGATACCAATATCAGATATAACAAGCTGTTCTCTGTCCCTTATGTGTGGTTCATTTTTCGTCTAGCCATATTAGCCAGCCTTTTTTGAATATTGTAACGGTTAGGTGACCTAAACCTTCTCGAAATAAAACAAAACTAAATATTTCCTTATGAGGTTTATTTTATTGTTAATAATTTATTTATTTAATTTTCTTTAATTCAATTTGTTTAGTTTATTTCCTTTAATTCACTTCACTTGTAAGTGACACTTATTTTATTACAACGTAATAAGGGAGGACGTGATTATTCTGGTCGGGAATCACACGTCCTTCTCGATAGCGAGTTAAACAGCAAGAGAGCGAGCGTCTGTCGAACAAACATCAACCAAGCCGAAAATCAAGCGGCCATCCAACGGTACTTAAAGCTAATGTACAAGCGTCCAAGATTAACCTTGTTGCTAAGCAATGGTCAAGCTGTCAGGAACTTGGAGAATTGTGGAGGCACATTTTAATATATAGCAATATAGTTATGTCGTCTGATCCAATGTGTCATTGGATATCCCTGAAGTACGTGGTTCAAACTTTTTGTTTTACAACAATTTGCCCTGCACTTTCTTGTTTTTGGTGGGTTAGATGGTATCCCTACCGTTGGCAGGAGATTGTATCGAAAATGGGTTGCCTTAATGTAGTCTTTTTCTGTCCAATATATTGGTGGGTTGGGTGCCGAATTATATTGTGGCATGCTGGGTGGTTTTTAATCTGGCTAAATCCGTTGCCTGAGAATGATGCGTCGAGGAGGGTTTGCTTGGTGCTTTTTTTGTTTTTCTTTCGTGTCCGTCTCTTGTTTCACCATTCTTGCTGTCTTTTGTGATCATTGCTTTAGTCGTTCAATTCTTCCAGCATGATCACGGGAATGCGGCTGAGAAACTCAAAGACGCGTAGTCCTCCTTCTTTGACTTCGGCGTACAGGATTGCATTATTTGCATGCTGTGGGACGTGTATGATGCGTTTCATACATATCCTTACCTTCCTATCTCTTTCTTTGAGTGTCTTCCTGGTTTTGGACGGACGCTGGAGGTTGTGGATGTATCTGAATGAGGAATTTGAGAACTAGGTGAATTTCCTGCTGCGGTTGCAGTGGGGTCTTTTTAATTCTTTGCAGCTCGTTAAAAAGGGATTCTGAGCTGCATTTTGTACCCCGCTAGGCGTAAAATATTCTCCAAGATATTTCAATTGTTCCTCAATTCCCAAGGTTCAAATGAATTCATCTCCCATTTTTGCTGGTTGGTTGTCAGCATATTGTTTCACACCTTTCTTTTCACGTTATTTAATTTCGCCGTTTTGAGGTTTTAATTTTTGTTTCTGCTTCTTGGAGGTTATCTTTAATATAGTATACATTAAGAGAGTCATAGTTACTTGAAACAATCCATAACGCAATTCCAAGAACAGTCTAGATCAGTGTTAAAATGCCTACATAAAAAATGATATGATAAAATTCCGAAATATTATTTAAAATCCTTTGTAAATAGTAGGTTTTCTTTTATTAATTTTCTTCTGACCTGCAATTTATTACTTCTATTATATATTTATTATAGTTATTGTCGGAAATTGTTTCAGTGCATAACCATTTCCATTACACTTATTAAATACCTTATCCAACTTTTCGTACTCTGCATGAGTTTTTGGTTTGGTTTATGAAGACCTCCTTCCGTCATCACGGCGTATTTGATGTCGGCCATCTCATCTACTGCAACAGTTGTCTCCTCATCTTCGTATGGTATGTTGTCATAATCAAAAAAGCAACCAAATGGGGAAGAAGATCTGAAGTGATGATTTTACTTTCCATACTGACTGGCCCATTTTCGTCCTAAACATCAGCACTCATTTCGGCTTTTCGTCCAATAACCGATTCGACGTCTGCGCCATCAGATGTTAATCCTTCATTCTTACCGGCTGAATAGGAACGTAAACGGTATTTGAACTCAAGTGAGCTCGGATGGTCATATAAATCTTCTTTGGCACGTATTCCACCAAAGAACAACTGTAATGCATATATATCCTGATTCAGTCGGTAGGTAAGGATCAATTCCAAAGTTTTCTTTTAGGCATTCGAATGCCTCTCTGAAATGGAAGCAAGTTAGTTCTTCTGCCAAACCACAATCTTACCACAATGCTTTGCATATCCTCTAATATCCTGGAATGAACCTCGGCCTCCTGTCCATAAGGTCCTTAGTGAAGTGTTTATGACAAGTGAAAGCTGTTTTCTCCATTCTTGGATCTTTGGATAAACGACCAAATTTTGCACAAATTGCCATTTTAATAAACTAAACATTTTAAATTACGCACAAATTTGTTCAAACGAGAGACCTCCTTTAACAGGTATCACACCTCTAAACATCTCTTAGCTAAAAACCCACTTAAGTGAAAATATTCACACTCTTTAATTTCACTTCCACCACTTGTTGAGTTAATATGACGGAATAATTTTCGATTTGTTTGAAAGCTTTAGTCACAGGAGGGCCCATTACTTTAGGCACACTAACAATGCCAAGGCAGCAACCCTACACGTGCCTCCTTCAAAACTACCTTCGAGGAAGAAGAAGAAGAAAGCTCGGTAAGCGTCATTCTTTATAAAGCGGTACGTTGTACTTCCGTTGATGTGTCCATCCCATCTCTCCTGCCACATCTTTTTGAGATATCTTGAAAGGAACGCCTTACGTTCAGTTAGGCCCAGTTCCTGTATTTCTGTACTTATAGGACCTCCGGGGCCTGGCAACACCAGACCCCTTTTGGCCGCAAAGAGTATGCCTCTGAGGATAACCTCTGGATCGAGTGGTGCCGCTCCCAGGGGAACCTGTAGTGCCTCCGCAGACACTGTGGCACACCGGAAGACATGCCAGAAGCGCTACTCTCTGACATGGCAAGATTCGATGGTAACCCCATGCAGTACTTACAGTTTCACACCATATATATGCTCCATATGCTGCACAACCCACGAATAGGCCAGTATATATGCCGCGAGGTGCATCCCTGCTTAGTCCCCAATCGCTTTTGAGGACCCGTCATAGTTGACCTGGGACTCTCACCAGTCGGTCTTTCAGGCTTTTTATATGGGGAAGGAAATTCATTCCTTTACTAACGATGCCCAGGTACTTGACCTCCGATGCCATACGCAGGGGAGTCCCATTGACACGCACGGGACTCCGGCTTGCCGAAAATTTACCTTTCAGCATCATCATCGTCGTTTTTTCGAGGGCCACACTGAGCCCCCTACCCACGTACCACGGTCATTACATCGCTAGCCAGCCGCTCCAACTCGGAGCGGGACTGACCGTCGATCATAAGGAGCAGGTCGTCAGCGTATGCACAGTGCTTGCAAATTCCTTCCAGTTGCCTAAAGAGAGGGTCCATCATAAGGTTCCTCCAGCATAGGAAATTAACTGCCCCTTTGAAGTGAAAATAGCCAAGATGTATTTCGTTTGGGACTCGGACACGCTCCTTTTCACATGGATCCACGCTTCTTCGATGCTCTTTCCCTGCCTAAACCCAAACTGAGTCGGGCACATATTTCTACTATAAATTTGCCCTAGTCTCTCCACCATTATCCTTTCAAGTACCTTTTACCAAGGACGGGTAGGAGGCTTATGCCCCTATATGAGCGAGGGTTGCTCTTATCCTTATCAGGTGACTTGAGAATAATTAGCTTCGCCTTCTTCCACACAGCTAGGAATTCTCCACCGCGGATGCATCCACTGTAGAGGACCTCCAAATAGTCTGGGGTAACTGTCTACATGGCTTTGACCATTTGCCCCGTTAGTCCATCCATGCCAGGGGACTTCTTACTACGCAACCTGGAGACGGCTTCAGAAATCTCCGACAACCGCAAGTCGGGAGCCGCATTCTGCTCCTCGGAAGTTGAGGTTGGGATTCCGTTATCCTCAGCGCTCGGCAGACCCTCCCTCGCGCAAACCTGGCAATATAAGGGTGAACCACAGCCTGAAGCATGGTCCCTCCTTTTCCGCAGCGCCAACAGAGGTTCCTCTCTTCCTTACACTCGCTGACCCTGTGCGTGAGTGACAGGCAGCGGAAACAACCAATAATGGGCTCAAAGTTTCCAACCCTAAATGATTGGCACTCAATATATGTATACCCGTCCGGTATGCAGGAGGCCGTCTACTAGTTTCTTCGTACAGTCGAGTACGACGCTCCTTGTGCCCTTCTCGATTCTCTATCCTCCACATACGATCGATAGCTTGATGAAAAGTTCCTCATGAATATTTCCCTATCGACTGTCTTCGGTACTCTGTGTACCACTAATTTAGGCCCTGGCTTTTTGAACTGTCTAGCTACTAGACCAGCATCCCTAAATTTACCACTTTTCAGCAGCGTTTCCCTCTCTTCTTCAGTGGGGGTGCGAATTATCGCCCCACCATTTTTGATGGGCCTGACCTCGTGGATGCGAGCCCCCGCTTTGGGACCAACATTCATCAGGAACTTCTTGATTACGTCTTTAGATTCCATACCTGCCATGCCATTGACGACCACTCCGAAGGTGTTCGTCACCTTCTGTGGTGGTGTGACTACCGGCATCGATTGGGTGGCCTTAGCCTTTTGCACTGCTGGTGCTGATACTGCGGCACTCACCGCCGCATAAATTGCGAATTGTGCTATTTTTTCGATTTCTCGTTGGATGTTTACTAACTTCTCGGTTGGGCTCGTGCTTTCAGCTTGGCGTGCAGCCACAGACCTTTCGGTAGAACCTAAGCTTGGGCGGAACGTTTTCCCACTCATCAGGACGTCTAAGCGTCCTTTCAGCCGACAGTTCTCGGCGACGACTGTGTAGAACAGTCGCTCATATCGTCCGATGTTTTCGGCGATATATGTTTTGGCGGTTTGGCCTATCTCCGCATCATCTTTGAGAATGAATTCAAAGAGCTCGCCGGTAATATGATTCAAGCTTGCGCTTGACCAACCCTCTCCCTCTGCGGTTGCTATGGCCCTCATTTCAGCCATTTCGGCATTTCCGACTGCAGAGAAACTACACAACAACAAGCTACGGTGGCTTATCTGTAAAATAATATATAACTCACTACACAAACGCTACTGCTTGCTTCGAGCCCACACAGTAGAATGAGCAGATAGGGACATAATTCGAAATAGAGGCTTAACGTGAATACCCGGCCAATTATTGGCAAATTTCACGGTGGGCCTACCCACAATAACAGAGTCACGATACGCTCACTGCAGGGATCTCTGCGATGGGTATAGTGCGGGTAGGTGATGCTTGGGATTTCAGTCGTGTCCTTTTCTCAAGGGAGACGTCAGAGAATCTCGCCATCTTTGCCGAACAAATCTTCCGGATAAGGAGGCAATAATGGCATTGTGTTTGTCATTGTAGTAGACACTGCTGATTTAATGGGGTTCCCCTAGCGCTGGCCTCAGTTTGTGGTACTCGACTCTTACAGAGTCCTGGCCATAGTGAGGTTGGCGCGGGTCCTAGTGTAGTCTGCGGTTATGTGCTTCCAGAGCTCCCGATCTACTGGCAGGTAGGACTTCGTCCGCAACCTCCTTGAACTTGTGGATGGTAGATGCTTGGGCGGGAGGGAGGCCGTGCAAGTTTCATCCTGACCCACTCAGATGCCATTTGGGAGTTCTCCCCAATATTGCTTCTTGCTGTGGCGATGGCGCCTTATGTTGCTGAGTTTTTATTTGGTACCATTTGGGCTGGAACTGCGGTGAGTTGTTGTGTGGGGAATGGGGTGCCTGTTTCATGTAATCGGTGATGACTCGACCACGCAATTAATGCGTCGGTCAGGGGGTGCATAGCGACTGTGGTTCTATGCGCGAACTAACCGTTTCTTCGAGTAGTAGTAGTTTTCTTGTTGTCCTTGTGGTAGTTAGGCCTTTTTGCCTTCGTTTCTGGGGTTTCTTTGGTAGGGATGAGTGCATGTGTCATGTACCTGTACTCTCCAGCAATTTGATTTCTCGGTAGTTGTGTAGAAAGATTTGGTGGGTGGCCTTAGCCTTTTGCAAGCTTCTTGATCAAAGTATCACGAGTTTGTTATATAATTATAAACAAATTTCGATGAAATAATGATGTATTTATGTGTTATTATATTAATTGATTTTGGTATAACTCCAACACTCAGGTATGGTCCAATTCGAGGACATTGACAGGTGGGGAGTTTGACTGGGGCGGTACATCTCTCAAATAATAACGGAGGTGTCCCAAGGCCGACTCAGTGCGGACAGAAACCACACATAGAGCAAAAGGGCAAATGCTGACTTGATCTCGGTGTTCAGTACACACAGAGACAGGAAAAGCTCGGCCTATCCATCTTTTTGGTTTAAAGAGTTTTTAACAAGAGGTATCAGAAAAGTTACCACAGAGATAACTGGCTTGTGGCGGCCAAGCGTTCTTAGCGAGGTCGCTTTTTGATCCTTCGATGTCGGCTCTTCCTATCATTGTGAAGCAAAATTCACCAAGCGTTGGATTGTTCACCCATGCAAGGTAACGTGAGCTGGGTTTAGACCGTCGTGAGACAGGTTAGTTTTACTATTGCTGTTACGGCAGCATTCCTGCTTAGTACGAGAGGAACCGCAGGTACGGACCAATGGCACAATACTTGTTCGAGCGAACAGTGGTATGACGCTACGTCCGCTGGATTATGCCTGAACGCCTCCAATGTCGTATCCGTGCTGGACTGTAATAATAAAAATGGAGTATATGTGGGTGTATTACTAATCACCTGTAGCCTCGCTAGTTATATAGTTAAACATTATTATATACTATGTCAATGCTTAGAATCAATTTTAAACGACTTTGGTAACAGGCAAGGTGTTGTAAGTGGTAGAGCAGCTGCCATACTCCGATCCACTGAAGCTCATCCTTCGCTTGAAGATTCGATTATGTATATCGAAATCTGTCACTATGCACATATTAGACGTAATTCGATATGTGTGTATGTATTATCATATATATGCCACCCCGGTATCTCTATATGTATTTGTATGTATGTTATTAGAGAAAATGTACTGAAATTGTAAAGCCCGAAACAGTACAAATGTTTTTATATGCAAACAAAATTAAACATGGGTAATATTTTTTATACAACTTCATAATTTTTTAAAAATCCTAGAAGTGCTAATTATTTTTTTATACAACCATTATGAGCCATATTTGCATATATATATCAATAATGCAAAATGAATCTTCAAAACAACAATTGATGTTTATTCTATACAAAAATTACAAAGCTAATATTATTAATATTGCTCTATAAAGGAAAAAATCCCAAAGCAAAAGTATATATTATACAAAAATTATTACATGAGCGATATTTATAATATTGCTCTATGATTAATGATTAAAAATGATTATGATTAAAAAATCTCAAGACGAAAGTTCAAATGTTCACGTTTTGGGGGAAATGTGTTAAATTTAAGCCTTTAAGTTTCACATATCCGCATCATCTTTGAGAATGTATGTAAGAAAATAATGTACAATGCTCGAAAAGCATTCATTTATTTTTTTTCACACACTACACAAATTTCTCAATTTTGAGGAAAGTGAAAAAAAAATGACTTCTTAGATTCGTCTATTCATCAAATGAAAATATTATAAAATACTCGAAAATCGTTCATTTATATTTTTTTCTCCCCATGTATACAGTACAAAAATGTCTCATTTTTGTGAAAAGTGAAAAAAATATCTTCTAAGTTTCATCTTTCTATCATATGAAAACATTGTAAAATGTTCGAAAATCGTCAATTTATATTTTTTTCTCATTTTCGACACATTTCTTCAATTGTATTTTTTTCCTACAATTTAAAAGGTACAAAAAATTCTCATTTTCGACATTTTTTCCAAATATTTTTTTCAACTACAATGTAAAAAGTACGAAAAATTCTCATTTTCATGAAAAATATTTTTTGCCAAAATATATTTTGTTCTTCAATTAAAAATATTTTTTTTCCCTAAAAATCAAAATTCCATCACTCCTGCATGCGTACATCACGATAGGAAAAAAAATTTAGAAAAAAAACTTACTTACAATTTTTTTCCTGTGAGGAAAATCAATCAAAAGTTTATATATTTCAAATATACACAATACGGCCGTCAAAGCGCACCATATAAACTATAATACAAGTTTTAAGAAGTTCGTCAAAAATCGATCAGAAAAAAACTCCATACAATTTTTTACCACTACGTTTAAAGTCCCTTCCGAAATTACTCTAGGTTGCGTGATAAATGTTCCATTTTCGCGTCATTAGATGTGACTATTATGAAATTAGTATTATAAGTTTATTAACAAAGAATGAAATTACAGTGGTAATAATTATCAATATAAAGCTGGAGCTGTTAGAGCTTTCAGCTAGAAATACAGTCTATATAAGATTTTCTAAATTGAGAGCTGATATCAGCCTATATACCTTATTTACATTATAGTATGATATTCGTTTTAAAAGATCCGATAAATTAGTACGAGTCTTACTTTTTGTTAATTAATTTGATTACATGCGATAAGATGACTTATGGTATGCCAAAGCGGAGGCGTTTCTTTCGTGATGAGATGTTTGTGTGTTAAGTTCGTGTGGCCCATTCGCAGTCTAATATGTATTTTTAACTTCTTATGCGATATGTCTTTAGGGTATAAGGCTTTTTCAGCATTGGGATTGAATTGCGTGTAAATGTGCTGGTAGTTTACCGAATTAAATTTTCTCTTATATTTCCATGTCTTAAGTAGATGGTTTCTTACGTCTCTTTTGTTGTAGGCATAGAAAGTGGTAAGAGGTTCCTTTAGAGCTGATTTGGCTTCAGTGTCCGCCATCTGATTACCGTTTATTCCACGGTGCCCTGGGATCCAAGCATTTTTTAGGTTTCCGTTTCTGGAGATGAGCTTGTCGCGGATGGCTTCGATTATTTCACTATAATTGTTTATGTTTTTAATAGCTGATACAGAGGACAGACTGTCAGTGAAAATTATAGTTTTATTATTTTTCGACTTGTTAATTGCAGTGAGAATGGCAAAAGCTTCAGCTGTGAATATTGAGGTGAATGCTGCAAGAAGCCCTTTTAAAAAGGTTGTTAAGTCTTCAGCGACATTTCGAGAAACTTGGCTTTAAAGACGTCGCTACTAGTAGCCTTGATGGAATATTTGCTGAGTGTGGTGATTACAGACTCTTTCGGCAAACTCCAAGGCGGGTAGAGTACTGAATTGAATTTTTGAATGACAACAGGTATGTCAAGGTCTTTGGCTGACGTCAGAGCGGAGGTTAGAGTTGATAGAAGCCTTGGGTTCTTCTTCAAAATTTTTTTGGAGTCGTGAATAGGTGACCTTCTGGAGCAGTTAATTTGTTGAATCATAGCTGCAGTAAGATAGTAGATTCTTTCAGTTAGTTGTGGTAATCCAGCGTCTGTGAGAAGGTTTCGAATTGGAGTAGTGCGAAAAGCCCTTAAACCGCTTCTGATGGCTGCGTGGTATGGTGATGTGATGAGTTGAGTGGAGGACTTCGAACATTTACCATAAATCGCTAAACCATAGTCGATCTTTGACAAAATAACAGATCTGATTACATTTATGACAGTATTAACATTACAGTGGCTGTTTTTACTATAGAGATATTTTATTATTTTAACCCTAGTAACTCTTTTTTAACAATGGTTCCTAAATGTACATTTTGAATCGAATACAATACCGAGAATTTTAGCGGAGTTAACGTTACTTATGTTAATATTATCGAATTGTACTAGAATTTTAAGCCTTTGCATTTAGAATAAATAATCAAGTCGTCGGCATAGAGAGTGTGACCAACTATGTTGTGACGACAACAATAGAACTGATTTCGTTAAATGCAATCATAAAAATGACCACCGATAAAGGGGACCCTTGTGGAATGCCGTTTTTTAAACTATGGGTAGATGAATAAGTGTCATTCACCTTGATGCGGAAATATCTATTACTTAGGAAAGACTTGATGTAGTTTAGTATTTTGGGTCCAACTTTCCAATTGATTAGTTGTTTCATTACAACGTGCATGCGAATTCTGTCAAATGCCTTTTCGAAATCAGTCAAAAGGGTTGACACATGATTTTTTCCTGACAGTTTTGATGTGATGACTTCATCCAGGTGAAGGAGCGCATCGATGGTTCCGCGTTCTTTTTTGAAAGCCACTTGCCGGTAGTCGATAAGATTGTTTCTATCAAGGAATCAGAGCAAACGTCTGGATATCATTTTTTCTAAAATTTTGCCTGTACATGGAAGGAGCGATATGGGGCGATACCCTGAGATAACAGAAGGATCTTTAGTCGGCTTAGGTATTGGAACAATGCTAGCCACTTTCCATGCGCGTGGAATTATTCCGACGTTGAATATTTGGTTAAACAGATCCAGTAACTTTATTTTAAAGGCTGTGGAACTGTTTCTAACCACGGCATAAGAAACGCGGTCAAACCCAGGGGTTGTTCCTTTGAGAAGGTGAAGACAGCTGTCTAATTTAAGTTGTGCTTTTCTCTTTATGAAATTATTTTCTGGCACTTACTTTTTTTTCTGTCTTAATTTTAACGTTGTTTGAAAATAATGAAAAAGAAAAGAAGAATTTTTAATTCTTCATGAAAAATCAAAAGTTACTTTGAAAAAAGTGAATGAGCGATAAGTATTTTGGAAGATAAATCATTGAATGATTGTATAAGTAAAAATTACTTTTTAATAAAATGAAATTCAAATAAGTTCAATATTCTTGTTTGTTATTTTTTATTTAATAAAAAAAAGAATAAATTTGACCTTTGTAAAATACATATTTTAATCTGAAATTAAGAAGAAGATCATTTCAATAAGTATTGAATGATTTGACTCATTGAGAAAAAAAATTCCACCGATTTCTCTCAATCTATCAATATTTAAAGATCCAGATATAATACGCTAAGTAAAGTATAAAATATAATGATTTTATATATATGATATATATTTATATCCGATATTGATATTATATGAGAGTATGAAATGAAATGTTAACGAAAATCAATTTTATATGGGTCGCTTAATAAAAACAGAAAATTCAATGTAATTTTTTCAAAAGAAAATTTCTCATAAATATTGTAAATATAATTCTGGTTGATCCTGCCAGTAGTTATATGCTTGTCTCAAAGATAAGTACACACGAATTCAAAGTGAAACCGTAAAAGGCTCATTATATCAGTTATGGTTCATTAGATCGTTAACAGTTACTTGAATAACTGTGGTAATTCTAGAGCTAATACATGCAATATAAACACGGACCTTTTGGAACGTGTTCTTTTATTAGGCTAAAACCAAGCTATTTTTTCGGAAATCGTTAATATGGTTGAACATTAGATAATTTGCCGATCGTATGGTCTTGTACCGACGACATATCTTTCAAATGTCTGCCCTATCAACTATTGATGGTAGTATCTAGGACTACTATGGTTGCAACGGGTAACGGGGAATCAGGGTTAGATTCCGGAGAGGAGAGAGCCTGAGAAACGGCTACCACATCTAAGGAAGGCAGCAGACGCGTAAATTACCCGCTCCCAGTTCGGGGAGGTAGTTACGAAAAATAACAATACAGGACTCATATCCGAGGCCCTGTAATTGGAATGAGTACACCTTAATTTCTTTAACAAGGACCTATTGGAGGGCAAGTCTGGTGCCAGCAGCCGCTGTAATTCCAGCTCCAATAGCGTTTATTAAAGATGTTGCGGTTAAAACGTTCGTAGTTGAATTTGTGCTTCATACGGGTAGTGCAACTATAATTATGGATTGTACATTACCTTATGCAAGCGTATTACCGGTGGAGTTCTTATATTTAATGGTACTTGTATCGTTATATATACCTCCTATTTAAACCTGTTTCAGTGCTCTTCATCGAGCGTTGTTGTGGGCCGGTACTATTACGTTGAACAAATTAGAGTGCAAGCTCCAAATTCCTAAATATTTTGTGCATAGAATAATGAAATGTTCTACTTTCATTGGTTTTTAGATCAAGAGGTAATAATTAATAGAAGCAGTTTGAGGGCATTAGTATTACGACGGGAGAGGTGACATTCTTGGACCGTCGTAAGACTAACTTAAGCGAAAGAATTTGCCAAAGATGTTTTCATTAATCAAGAACGAGAGTTAGAGGTTCGAAGCCGATCAGATACCGCCCTAGTTCTAACCATAAACGATGCCAGCTAGCAATGGGGTTAGCTACTTCTATGGCTCTCTCAGTCGCTTCCCGGGAAACCAAAGCTTTTGGACGCCGGGGGAAGTATGGTTACAAAGCTGAAACTTAAAGGAATTGTCGGAAGAGCACCACCAGGAGTGGAGCCTGCGTCTTTATTTGACTCAACACGGGAAAACTTACCAGTTCCGAACATAAGTGTGTAAGACAGATTGATAGCTCTTTCTCGAATCTATGGGTGGTGGTGCATGCCCGTTCTTAGTTCGTGGAGTGATTTGTCTGGTTGATTCCGATAACGAACGAGACTCAAATATATTAAATAGATGCCTTCATTCATGAATACAGTAAAATGTAGGAGTGTTTGAATGTGTTTATGTAAGTAGAGTCTCACCTGTTTGTCCATTTAAGAAGCTAGTGTCCTTATAATGGGACAAATAAATTGCGTCTAGCAGTAATGAGATTGAGCAATATCAGGTCTGTGATGCCTTGGGCTGCACGCGCGCTGCAATGAAAGTATCAACTTGTATTTCCTATACCGAGAGAACTGTTGTAAATTGGATTAGTTTTATTTTATTATGAAGTATTAATTCAATCCCGAGGCGTTCTATATAGTTATGCATAATGATATTTATATTATTTATATCCCTGGTTCCCTCCAAAGTTTCCCTCTGGATAGCTGGTGCGAATGCTTAGAGGCATTAGGGTCGAAACGACGTTGTGATATATTGTGCCCAGTGGGTCACTTTTGGTAAGCAGAACTGGCGTTGTGGGATGAACCAAACGTAATGTTACGGTGCCCAAATTAACAACTCTTGCAGACACCATGAAAGGTGCTGGTTGCTTAAAACAGCAGGACGGTGGGCATGGAAGTCGTAATCCGCTAAGAAGTGTGTAACAACTCACCTGCCCAAGCAACTAGCCTTTAAAATAGATGGCGCTTAAGGTGTATACCTATACATTACCGCTAAGGTAAATGGTTTATAAATCAGAAATTTGAAATTTTGAGTATAAGCTTTGAAACTTTAGTGAGTAGGTGTGTTAGAAGTGTTTGGCGTAAGCCTGCATGGAGCCGCTATTGGTACAGATCTTGGTGGTAGTAGCAAATAATCGAATGAGACCTTGGATGACTGAAGTGGAGAAGGGTTTTGTGTGAACAGTGGCTGATCACGAGTTATTCGGTCCTAAGTTCAAGGCGAAAGCCGAACATTTTTAGGTTATTAATGAAAATAATAAATATGTATTTACTTAATATTGAAATTAAATACTTGAATATTTTTGAACGAAAGGGAATACGGTTCCAATTCCGTAACCTGTTGAGTATCCGATTGTTATTAAAAATGGTATTTTTGCTCATACTGGCAACAGGAACAACCATAAAGAAGCCGTCGAGAGATATCGGAAGATTTTTCTTTTCTGTTTTATAGTCGTACTACCATGGAAATCTGATATGGTAGATGGAGTATAAGAGCATGACATTTACTGTTGTGTCGATATTTTCTCCTCGAACCTTGAAAATTTATGGTGAAAATTATGGTCTCCAAGGTGAAGAGTCTCTAGTCGATAGAATAATGTAGGTAAGGGAAGTCGCAAATTAGATCCGTAACTTCGGGATAAGGATTGGGTCTGAAGATTGATTGGAAGCAATAACGTGGTTTATGTACTCGTTCTGGGTAAATACAAATACGGATTTTGTTCCCCGGATATGCCTGTTTACGTAGCCAATTGTGGAATTTTCTTGCTAAAAATCATAAGTTGTATCATTTGATAGTTTCTTTTGATTTATAACAACTATCAATTAACAATCAATTCAGAACTGGCACGGACTTGGGGAATCCGACTGTCTAATTAAAACAAAGCATTGTGTCAACACCCGTTAGGGCCATCACAATGTGATGTCTGCCCAGTGCTAGGAAAGTCAAAGTGAAGAAATTCAAGTAAGCGCGGGTAAACGGCGGGAATAACTATGACTCCAACCGGCAAGAACCTGAAGCTGAAGCACGTGGCAGAGTGAGAGCACAACGAAATCGTCAAACTATCGTTCAGAGGTTCGTGCACTAGATCAAACGAAAGCACACCTAGGTGTGAAGGGTAAAACTAACATACTAGGGTGGTGGTATTCGGTGTGCCAAGACACAAACCGCATTACCGACGAGGGTACGCGGCTTGGATAGTGTCCGTAGACACACACCACACGCAATACCGACGAGGTGAGTGGATTTGATAGGGTGTCCTAGGACATAAACCAGCAGGTTAAATTCTGTGGCTAGCCGATACCACAGCGCGAACACAGATCTAGGCACCGAACCGAAGCACATTCCATCTGAATAGAGAGTTAGCTTCCAAGGAAGTAAGATAACGATGCAGAATTACAATCTGAGGAACAGGCAAGCCAGCAGTCCGGCAATGCCAGCATCGGCAGAAGAAGATAACTCGCTTCCCCACATCTGCCAGGGATGTGGTAATCGTTATCGCACTGAAGTAGGCATGAAACAGCACATTCGAAGGTATTGCAGGGGACCACCAAATACGCAGCATACATGCGCCACCTGCAACATAACTTTCCGAACCTACAGCGGACTTCGACAACACATGCGGCACAGGCACAGCGAGGCATATAACGCGGAACTCCAAACTGAGAGTGTAGCAGCGAAAAGGAGATGGACGGAGGATGAGCAGAACGAGATGGCCAAAGCGGAAGCAGAATTCGAGGGGAGAGAACCTACTGCAATCATAAACTATTTAGCCTCAATATCACAAAGATCGAGAGACGCGATAAAGAAGCGAAGGCAAAGACGATCTTATGCAGAGAAGGTTCGAAACTACAGGGAAAACCGGCATAGTTCGGGGAATAGTAGCTCCGAATACGAATCCGCAAACGAGCATATTGAAGAACACGAAGCCAATGAAGAGGCCCTGGTTGCATACCTCACAACACTGCAGCTGAATGAGGAGGACCGAAGATTGAGAAACTCCCTAATCACCAACATGTCGTCCAGCTCAGTAGAGCTGAATGAATGGACGTCAACACTGTTGAGAAGGTACGGTCGAGTCGAGACCAATTATAGGCCAACAAGAAACAACCGACTCATAGCACAGTTAAGGGAAGCAACAGGACGAAGAAAAAGAGCAATTGAGTACAGATTAACGCAACAACAGTACCAAAAGGATCTCAGTAGGCTAGCGCACAGGATTATAGAAGGAAAAGGCTGGAGTGAAGACAGTCAGTCCCTACCAACAGCAGAGGAAATCAGAAGGCATTTCCAAGAACATGAGAACGTGAATTCCAGAGAAGATGATTCCCAGATAACAGACAAATTTCCCGAAGGAGTCACCTTATCCACCCCAGTGACGATAGAGGAAATTACAACGACTATAAAAACAATGAAGTCCAACAGTCAAGGAGTTGACGGAATCACGTTACGTAGACTGAAGAACATCCCCAAAAACAAACTAAGCCTGTTATTCAATGCTATGATCCTCTTGGAGCACACCCCCCCCAGAACTAAAAAAGAGCAGAACAATATTCATCCCCAAAAATGCCAACCCCAATAGCCTCAACGATTGCAGACCCATCACTATATCGTCGATACTAATAAGACTACTCCATAAAATTCTGGCATATCGAATGGAAGTTATACAGCTTCACAAAAACCAGCGAGGATTTAGCAGAATCGATGGATGTTTTGCTAATGCATTCACTCTTTTCTCCCTCATCAAATACCACCGGCGGAAAGGAATACCCATTTGTATAGTGTCACTGGACATAAGGAAAGCCTTCGACACGGTGTTACACGCCAGCATAATCAGATCGCTAAAAAGGTGTAACATAGACGACAAAACAATAAACTATATTAAAGATAACCTGACAAATGCTGAAACAAAAATTAAAACAGCAAACGGTGATGTGACAGCACATGTACGCAAAGGGGTAAAGCAGGGCGATCCTATGTCCCCAGCGCTATTTAATATACTGGTGGATGAAATGCTATGCGGACTTAATAAGTTTGAAGGTGTAACCATAGGGACAAACCAAAAATTAAGATGCATGGCATACGCAGACGACATACTAATCTTCGCCAAGACAAGGGAAAACGCAGAAATCATGCTCGATTATGTGAACGAATTTCTGTCGGACAGAGGAATGAAAATAAACGCCCAAAAATCGAATATGCTCAACCTGAAAGTAGTACCCAGCAAAAAAAAGGTATACGCGGATGAACAACCAGCGAAAATAGGAGACGACTTAATTAGGGCCCTAAGAATCGGAGAGCAGTTCAAGTATCTGGGGGAATACTTTACTCCAAGCGGTAGCACGACGTGTAGCTCGGAATCCCTATTTAACGAGCTACAACGGATAAAAAGAGCCCCATTGAAACCGCAACAAAAGCTAAATATCACGTTAACCTACCTTATCCCAAAATATGTACACTACTTCCAAAGACCGTCTGTGACCAGGAAATGCCTCAAAGAAGCCGACCGAAAAATAAGGACGTGCATTAAAAACATCCTCCACATACCCCAACACTCAAAGAATGCAATCCTATACGCGGAATGCAAAGAAGGTGGACTAGGCGTATTCGAACTCCTTAGCCGTATCCCGGTAATTATGCGGGAAAGAATAGAAAACCTGAAATCCAACGACGAGGCTTTCGCAAACATAGCCACCTTAAACCCGGGTACAATAACAAAAATAGAAAGGATGATAAGGCAAGAGGTGGACACAAAATCCAAACAAAAAAAACACCAGGCACAACTCCTCGACTCTTCACTCTCAGGAAACGGATTCAGCCAGATAAAAAATCACCCTGCAGCCCACAGTATAATCCGGCACCCACCAATATATTGGACATCCGAAGATTATATTAAGTCGATACATCTGAGGTATAACCTCCTGCCAACGGTAGGGATACCATCTAACCCACCTAGGGCAAGGAGATGCAGGGCGAACTGCGCAAAAACGGAAAGCCTCAGCCATGTGCTTCAGGGATGCCCCCTGACGCACTGGGAAAGAATCCGAAGGCACAACTTTGTACAGATAAGGCTGGCAGATATGGCCAGAAGGAAGGGATGGCAGACACTAGCAGAGCCGCACATAAGAGACAGAGAGGGAATACTGCGTAAACCCGATCTGATCCTTATTAAACAAAACCAACTGGTCATATCCGACGTAGGAATCCACTGGGAGGGACCGGAAAGCCTCAACCTACAATACCACCACAAATTAGCCACCTATGGTAGTCAAAACTTCATAGAAGCAGTCAAGCTAAAGTTCCCAAACAGGAACATAACAATAGCACCGCTAATCATAGGCGCAAGAGGCATATGGGCCAGCCTTAACCGCACGCTAGGACAAATCCTAGAAATGTCAAACGCCGAAGCCATGGACCTCATCACAACAACTATGAGAGGCAGCTGGATAATCCACCAATACTTCATGAGAACGATATGGCAATAGCGAGAAATAACAAAAAAAAAAAAAAAAAATGGTACAGCTGCCAAAAACCTCAGCTGAAAAATGTAAAGCAAAAATAAACATTATGTTAGTATTGTTTTTAATATATAAAAGCTACAATTTTTATAATAGGATAAATTAAGCTATCAATATTGTAAGAATAGTAAGAACTTAATTAAATAAAAAATACTCCAAGCGTTTTTTGCTATCGGAGACATAGCCAAATGCCGCGTCATCTAATAAGCGACGCGCATGAATGAATAAAGGATATTCCTACTGTCCCTATCTACTTCCCCCTCCGGATAGGGGTCAGAATATACCCGGGGTAAGGCATGCCTGTCGTAAAAGGCGACTAAAATCCGTGAGCTAAGAGCAACTGGTTTATGATACGTCCATACTCCAGTGCTCGCCGTATAAGTTGCAAGCTCATACAGAAATTAATGGAATATAAGGATGCAACAATCTCAATTATAGATTGGTGCAAGAATAGTCCTCGGCTTTCGAACAATTGCGGCCAGTCTGGGGATGTTATGGCATCCTCCTGGTAGCCTGACCAGAGGCTATAGTCTGGTGCCACGGGAGATCAGGGAAGCCCTGAGACCTGAATAGGTTTCAGCCTGATCGGTAGAGGTTGGTTTAAAACCCAAAGTCGCGGGGAGAGTTGGAGATTATACCTGCATGTCTGGGAGTCAACCTTTGTTTAGGTGCGGACTCCGAGACGTGAAAGGTATATGATTCAAATCTGTATGGAGTTGCAAAAAACTACCGGGTGCTACGACCCAAAGAGTAGCAGAGGTTTGGGTAGGCCTCACCACCTTACCAAGGTGGAGAAATAAGTCCATAAGCTTATTTCTAAATTTGGAACTTCAGTTTCCTACTAAAGGCGTCTGGTCCAGCGTCCTTAAATGGTCCTTAGGAGTAAGAGACCTCGTGATATAAGGCTTAATGCCAGGTGATCACGTTAATCAATTACTTTATCTGTCCCTATCTACCTCCCCCTCCGTGTAGGGGTCAGAATATACCCGGGGTAAGGCATGCCTTTCGTAAAAGGCGACTAAAATCCGTGAGCTAAGAGCAACTGGTTTATGATACGTCCATACTCCAGTGCTCGCCGTATAAGTTGCAAGCTCATACAGAAATTAATGGAATATAAGGATGCAACAATCTCAATTATAGATTGGTGCAAGAATAGTCCTCGGCTTTCGAACAATAGCGGCCAGTCTGGGGATGTTATGGCATCCTACTGGTAGCCTGACCAGAGGCTATAGTCTGGTGCCACGGGAGATCAGGGAAGCCCTGAGACCTGCATAGGTTTCAGCCTGATCGGTAGAGGTTGGCCCCTAGTGGGAGCGTCGTGGTGGCTGTGGTTTAAAACCCAAAGTCGCGGGGAGTGTTGGAGATTATACCTGCATGTCTGGGAGTCAACCTTTGTTTAGGGGCGGACTCCGAGACGTGAAAGGTATATGATTCAAATCTGTGTGGAGTTGCAAAAAACAACCGGGTGCTACGACCCAAAGAGTAGCAGAGGTTTGGGTAGGCCTCACCACCTTACCAAGGTGGAGAAATAAGTCCATAAGCTTATTTCTAAATTTGGAACTTAAGTTTCCTACTAAAGGCGTCCTTAAATGGTCCTTAGGAGTAAGAGACCTCGTGATATAAGGCTTAATGCCAGGTGATCACGTTAATCAATTACTTTATATGTCCCTATCTACCAGTCTACTGTGAGCGCTCGAAGTGAGTAGTTGTGATTAGGCAGGTTAGTGAGTGCAGTGAGTAGATTAGAGTAGAGATAAGCCACCGGGGCTTGTTATTGTGTTTTGTGTAGCGATAACGGCACTTCTTGCTGTTTTTTGTTTACGCGACAGCGAGTGTACGGGTGAGTTGTTTTTTTTTCTTTTTCTTTTTCTTTTTGCTGGAAGAAGAAGAAGAAGAGGAGGGTGAGGAAGGCGCGCCGGGAATCCTTGACGTCGGCCTCTGCCTCTGTGGTGGAAGATTCCACCATGGAGTCGGAGAGCGTCGTTGAGGCGGGTAAGGCCAGAAAGAGGCCGGTTGAAGGGGGAGCTCCGGCGAACTCTTCAGGGCCGGACTCTTTGGTGGCCAAGAAGGCGCTTACCGAGCCCGCTTCTTCTTCTTCGAAGGTAGATTTGAGCAAGGCGCGTGTGGTGTTGCTGCCTTTGCCGGCTGGTGCAGGCGTGGCGGCGGGCAGCAGTGGTGGGGTGCCCAAAGTAATGGGTCCTCCTGTGGCTAGGGCGCGACTGACGAAAGCTGTGGCTGCAGTCAAGTCGCCGGGTGCAGGCCACTGCGAGCTCTGCTGGTGCGAGTACCTTGGCTAAGGCGAAGCCAGCGCCGTCTATGCGTCAGGTTGGGCAGGTGGAGACAGACAAGGGTCTAGTCTAGTCAAGTCTCCTAGGTAGGTTTAGGGCAGTAAAGGAGGTGGTAGTGTCGGCTATCGGGCAGCATCCCGATGCTGGCGTAGCCATAGCAAGGGTTTCCTCCCAGTATGAGGAGCTCTTGCTAGAGGTCGTAGGGACGCTTAAGCGTCATAGGGGTAGGGAGGACTCCGGACATGCTCCTGCAGTAAGGAGGAAGGAGTCGGAAGAGCGCAGGGACGGTCCAGGTGGGACCGTCAAATCGTTAGGAGTCGCTGTTGGGATCAGGGTTGAGGAGCGGCCTTCGTTTGCGGAGGTTGCCAGCACTGCCACTGTTTCTGGTGGTGTGGGGGGCAAGATTCAGGTTAGGAAGCCTGATATTGAGCCTGCCAAACCTACAGAAACGTGGTCGTTGGTAGTCAAGGGCAAGCGGGGGGAATCAGTGGGGTCACTGAGGAGGAAGGTGGTGGAGGAGTTGGTGCCTGCCGTGGGTGTCAGGGTGCATACTGTGCGCCCTGGCAAACGAGGTGGCATTCTGGTCCGCACGCCTTTAGTGGCTGAGCGAGATGCCTTCATTGGGCATAAAAAGCTCGAGGAGGTGGGTCTATCGGCTGAGACTGACAGGGGAAAGTCTCTTGTCGTGCAGAGGGTGGAGAAGCGGATCTCCCCTGAAGAATTCCAGGGTGAGCTGCATAAGCTTAACTTATGCAAGCTTACCAAGGAGGAGTTCGGAAAGGAGATCCGTCTTTCCACCCCTTGGAAGGCCGGTGATGGACGCCTTAATGTCGTACTTGTGTGCAGCCCCAGGGCCGCGAGTTTCCTTCTTGGAGAGGGGAGGTGCTATATTAAGCACTTCTCCTTTCTCCTAAAGGAGAAGTCGCTGGTGCAGTGGTGTAACCGGTGTCTCGGCCTGGATCACTTCGCATCCAGGTGTAGGCAGAAGGACTCTGTGTGCTGGCGTTGTGGACAGTCGGGCCACTCTAAGCATGATTGCGGTAATGGTATACATTGCCGCGATTGTGACTTCAGGGGAAACCCGGCTGGACACTTTATGCTAAGCATGGATTGTCCAGTCTATGCTGCGGCGGTGGCCAGGGCGGGTGCTAGGCACTAAAAATGCCAGTTAAATTAATTCAATTTAACTGCCAGGGTGCTCGTGCAGCCATGTTCGAGTTAGGACAGATACTGTGTAGCTCGCAGTGTTTTTTTTTTTTTTTTTTATGGTTTGCGCCAATGGATGTGGAATCTTCTTCAAGATACTGGTAACCCGTGCTACCAGCATGAACGATTCACGGGATATTATTCTCCTATGTCCTCGCGCCTACGTCCTAAACCACACCTCTGCACACGTCTACCACTCTCCCCGCGGAACTGCCGTTAGGTATTACATCGCGGGGCTGGTTAGCAATTATGCTCTATTCTGTACGGCCGCCTCTTGGGCTCTTCTTAGAGCTTCAGCTCTTCGTAGTGTAATCTGCACGTTTGCTATGAAAGAGCAGACCTCTGTCCAGTCACTCTCCGATCTCGTCATGTAGCGTACGAGATCCTCCGGGGTTGGCAAGTTCGCTCTGTCTTCTACGAAGCGTGTGCAGTAGAACACTGCATGCTCCGCGTCTTCATTCACGTCTGGACATTCGGGGCACATAGGTGAGGAATCGTGCCCAAACCTGTGGAGGTATTTCCGATAGCCACCATGCCCCGACAGAAACTGTGTAAGATGAAAATTACAGTTCCCTATTTTTCTTTGCGTCCATTGTTCAATGGTGGGAATGAGCCTATGGGTCCACCTGCCCTTTGTGGAGCCATCCCAACTGGTTTGCCACAGCACCATCGATGCCGCTCTTTCCTCCGTCTTTACTCTTTTTGCCTCCTGACGATTCAGGGGCCGCCGAAGGTACACCCTCTGGCTCTCGTTTGCGAGTATGTCAATGGGGATCATTCCGGCTAGAACACATGCTGCATCGTCAGATATGGTTCGGAAGCCGCTGATGGCTCTTATTGCACAGAGCCTGTACTGCGCCGACAACTTCCTCCTGCACTCATTAATTGCCAGTGCGCCAGCCCATATTGGGGCGGCGTACATCAGGACTGAGCTGACCACTCTGGACAGTAGGATCCTACGTGCGTATCCAGGACCGCCGATATTTGGAAGCATACGGGAGAGTGCCGCCTGCGTCATCGATGCCTTTTTGCTTGCGTACTCAATGTGGGGTTTGAAGCGAAGTCTATTGTCAATCATGATACCGAGATACTTCAATGATTCCCTTGATCTTATTGTCTGATTTACCTCTTGCGGCTGGTTATTAAGACAGCCTCAGTCTTGTGGGCAGCTAGTTCCAGACCGGCAGACTCCAACCAGTCCTTCATTTTTTCTATCGCCTCGTCAGTGGCAGACTCCACCTCGTGAACGTGCTTGGCAACTGTGACCACTGCGATGTCATCAGCGAAGCCTATTACTTTCACTCCATCTGGTAGTGGCAGACGTAGAATCCCGTCATACATGATATTCCATAGGAGAGGTCCAAGGACAGACCCTTGCGGGACTCCCGCGGAAACGCTGTAGTACTTAGCGCCCTCATCAGAGTGGTACCTTAGCTTCCTGTTACTGAGATAGTCTGAGACTATCCTCCGCAGGTAGTACGGTGTATCCATTCTGGCAAGGGCTCTCCTAATAGAAGACCAGTTCGCCGAGTTGAATGCGTTTTTGACATCCAGCGTCACCACTGCGCAATATTTTTTCGTCCCCCATCTCCATCTTTCCCCCTGTATGGCTTCAGCGGCTGTATCTACTACCGCCTTTATGGCATCGACGGTAGAACGCGATTTTCTGAAGCCGTATTGGTGTTCTGACAGGGCTCCGTTTTGTTCAGCTACCGCAAGTAGCCTACCGTATATAATGCGCTCTAGGATCTTTCCTAGCGTGTCGAGTAGGCATATTGGGCGATATGATGATGGTTCTCCAGGTGGCTTATTTCCCTTTGGAAGCAGCACCAGGTGTTGCAATTTCCATGGTGTCGGGAACACTCCCTCCTCCAGACATCTTTGCATTGCTGTTATAAAAATGGCTGGTCTCGACTTCACTGCAGCCTTAACTGCCCTATTCGGGATGCCATCCGGCCCAGGTGCTTTGCTGTCGCCGATCTTCTTAGTTGCTTCGAACAGCTCAGCAGGCGTTACTGCCGGGATGTTCTGCGTGGTTGTCTCTCTCGTGATGGTAACGCTAGTAGTTGGTCTGTGGGGAAATAGGTGCTCTACTATGCTCCTTAGCATTCTTGGGCAGGTTAGTTGTGGGGACCTGCTGCCTTTGATCTTCTTCATGACCACTCTATACGCCATGCCCCAGGGGTCTGAGTCAGCTTCGTCGCAGAGCTGTTTAAAGCACTTTGACTTGCTGTCCTTAATGGCCCGTTCCAGTTCCCGTCTCGCCACTTTAAATGTGTTGAGCCGTTCCTGGAAATCCGGTCTGCCTCTGGATCTTTGGGATCTGCGTCGAGCTCGTAGGCATATCGCTCTCAGTCTCTTGATCTCCTCGGTCCACCAGTAGCAGGGCTCGCCTCTTTTACTCGGTGTTTCTGGTGTGGCTATCTTGCACCAGAAGCATAGTGCATCTTTTTTGCAGACCTTGGCTATGTGACCTTCTTCTCCGCATTTTCTGCATTGTTTCGATCGGTCATGCTCGCTTTTACATTGCCGCGCCGTGTGGCCGAACTCCAAGCACCTGAAGCATTTGGTGAGGGCTTTACGGACTCGGATGCGACATCTCACCCAGCCGACTTTAACTTTGCCTGATTCTATAAGTTTATTCGCCTTTTCTGCCGGTAATCCCACTGTCGCGATCTGTGTGCCTCCGTAGGCTTTCCTAAGGCTAAGCACGTCTGCTTCGCTGATCTCAGTGTTGTACTGGGCCTTGATAGCGTCGCAAATGTCTCTTCTAGTGGTGACTTCGTCGAGATCTTTAATTTCCACCGTCGACCTCTGTGTTAAGGATCGTATCTCCACATCACCCCCGAGGTTCTCACCGATTATTTTTTTAAATTGCTCCGTTTGGTCGCCAGCTTTCCGTAGGTGGAACAGAAGGTCGCCTTTCTGGGTCCGTCTTATTTTCGTGACCGATTCGCCCAAGTTATGAAGTTTGGGGTCGGCCTTGACTCTCCGGAGTATTTCGGCGTATGATAATTCTCCCTTCCTTGCAACCACGATTGCGTCCGGTCGAGTTTTTACCACTGTCGCCTTTTTCTCTTCCTTTCTCTTCGTTTTATTTCTAACGACCTTCGACCAGGAGCTGTCATCTGCCTGCTCGTTGCTTGCTGCGGTGACTAGTTTTTTCCTCACTGGGGCTAGCTCATCTTTCTTAGCATTTATAGCTTTTTTCTTATTTTTTCCTCCTTTGTGGAGTGCCTCGTTCTCTTCGCGGAGCGCCTTAATTACTTCGCGAGGCGCATTTGCTCCTTCTCCTGAGTTCTGCCTACGTTTTGAGTTCGGTGACTCACTGCTGGGATCCGGCCTCCGTTTGGGCCCTAGAAGCGCCTTTAGCCATGGGGATGTTTGAGAGGCATTGTTTCTCCGGATAACAGTTTTGGCATGTTCATCATGCATCTCGATCGCCGATAACTCATATAGCGCCTTGATGCTTTCTATAGCATCCCGCATAGGTTGGTGTATCGACCGCCTTTTACCATCCCCCAGCATTTCTACCAGAATTTTAATCTGCTCTCCAAGTTGATGGAATACCGACTGCTGGTTGGTTTTAGTCGGTGTTGCAGTTTTATCATCTGGGGTTGGGGTTGATGACTGGATTATTGGCGACCTTTGCACCTTGCTACTCCTTTTGAATGGATTTTCTCCATTTTCTCCATCCGTACTTTCGCCGTTTTGTACCTGATCGTTGATGATTGGGTTTGTGTTTGTGTTTATATTTGTTGTGTTCATTTCTTGTTGGTCCCCACTCAAAGCCGCTATCAACGTTCGGATGTGTAGTCACCTATTTGATCCCCATGGTTATCTTTGCAAGCAGTGAGGCCATGCGAGGGTTGACACAGGCCCTTATGGGGTTCTGTGCCAGAGCCGGATCGGTGCTAACCAGGAATGTTTCATCTGGACCTACACCACCAACTTAATGGCGACGAAGCGTTGAACGTACTATGAGTCCTGCCAAGGTTTTAACGGGACGGGGGCGTCTACAGCATTAGCCTGAAAGCCATTTCAACCAGATTTCACTCCAGCTTACTCAGGTGACAGAATACTGCAGGCGTCAGCCCTGATGTCAATAGTTCCGAAATGGGTTTTCCAGTATATCATAATTACGACTTTACTGGGCTCAGTCGTAATGCCGGTTATGGCGGTGCCTTCTAAGATATTAACCTCAATTGGTTGTTACCGATGAGGATGTCGTTTCCCTCGGAGCCACCTCCTAACTCGAGAGCCAAGAGGTGGGTTAGCACATATTTGAAGACGGTGCCCGCTCGTCTTGTCGCAGAAAGTTCTCTGGGGTTCCTGTGGCCTTTTCAGTGTAGCTCGCAGTGTAGCTTTGCGTTATTGCAGGAACCTTACACTGTTGGAGGACATGTGAGGGGATTGCCTGCGCACATGCTATCATTTGTGGACGACAGTGGTCATGCTGCTGTCGTAGTAAATGATCTAAACACTGTGTGTTCCCTTGTAGGCTCAAGTGAATGGGGTGTGTGTGTGAATGTTGAGGGTAGCTTTGGTAGGCTGTTTTTATGCAGCCTTTACTTTAAGCATGCCTTGGACATTGAACCGTACTTGGCATACCTCGATGAGTTGCTTCGGATGATTGGGAATGGCGCTGCGATTTTCGGCATTGACGCTAATGCAGTCTCTCCTTTGTGGTTCAGTAAAATGACAGGACGCACGTCCGCATTTCACAGTACCATCAGAGGGGAACTGCTGAGCGAATGGATAGCCGTTAACCGCATTGCTGTTCTCAATCAGCAGAGTGACCTGTACACTTTTGATGGTCCAAACGGGCAGAGTGATATTGATGTGACCCTGGCAAATGTGCCGGCGCTTCGTAACTTCGATTTTCAGTGGCGCATCCGGGGTTCTGAAGGAGTGAGTGATCACAGCCTCATGGAGGTTGAGATTGTTCGCTCTAGTGGTACTCTAGATGTGCAGGAAAGTTGGAATGAGAAGCGTTGGCTTCTCAAGAACGTCGACTGGTCGACGTACAAGAGTGAAATTGCGAGAAAGGTCACTTCAACACCACTTGATGCCTTTCAACGTTTGGGTATTGATGGTAAGGTTGCCCTCATAAATGAATGTATGTGGGATGTCAACGACCGACTCTTTCCGAGAAGCCGTATGGTGAATCGGAAAAGGGTGAAGTGGTGGACATCTGGGTTGAATGTGAAGCGTAAGCAGGTTAGGAGATTGCGAAAGCGTTTTCAAACCTGCAGACGTCAAGGACTTGCAGACGTGGATCAGGCAAAGCTTGCTTACAGGCATGGTTTGGCTGAATACAAGAGTATGCTTGTCCGAAGTAAGAATGCGAATTGGAGGAACTTTGCCGAGGAACACCGTGATGACCCCTGGGGTCAGCTCTACCGTGTTTGTCGGGGAAGGAAATCCTTGGAGCTTGGGGCCATCCATCATGAGGGCCAAGTGCTCACATCATGGAGGGACTGTGTATCTGTCTTGATGGGTACTTTCTTCCCTAGAGGCATTCGTCCGATTGATCCACTTGTGGGTTTGCCGGGCGAGGTGCCTTTGGTGCGTGAAGGTGAAATTGGCTGCGCGATTTCAAGACTTAAATCGAGGAAGTCACCGGGATTCGACGGACTAACTGGAGAGATGGTGAAAGCCATCTGGTCAGTGGTTCCCGAATACTTTATGGCTCTTTACTCGTGCTGTGTCAGGGAGAATTATTTTCCCCTGGAATGGAAATGTGCAAAGGTGATAGTTCTGCTGAAGTCTAACGATAGGGTGAGGACCAATCTTCGCTCTTATCGTCGCATCAGTCTCCTTCCGGTGCTTGGAAAAGTGCTGGAAAGAGTCTTGGTGGACAGACTGATGCAGCACATACCTGAGCAGTCTCCATTCCAGTTTGGTTTTAAACCTGGGCGTAGTGTCGAAGATGCTTGGCTGCGCGTGAAGGACACGGTTGATAGATCTGCCGGGAAGTATCTCCTTGGCGTCTTCATTGACTTCAAGGGTGCTTTTGATTGCCTTGACTGGGCAAGCGTGCTGCGAAGGCTGCGAGAGCTAGGGACTAGCGAGGTGAGCGCCTGGAAGAGCTATTTTTCCAACAGAACAGCTCGTGTTGTCAATTCGTTTGATAGCGTGATGTGGATGTTGAGAGGAGATGTCCTCAGTGGTCTGTTGCGGGTCCATATATATGCAACTTGATGATTATCCCCTGAGACTGCTTCTTTCATCCTGGCAGTCGTACTGCAGTGTTGTTGCGTATGCTGATGATTTTCTTATCCTTCTCGAAGGCCAGTCTCGTGCTGAGCTGGAGAGTAGGGGTACGGAGGCCATGGGCATGGTGACTAACTGGGGATCGAGTGTTGGTGTGGAAGTGGCGGTGGAAAAGACGTCCTTAATGTTGCTCAAGGGTAAATTATCCTTGAATCGGCCTCCAGTTGTTAGAGCTGGCGGGGTGAGTCTAAGATATGTGACGGAAGTCAGGTGTCTTGGTATTACCATCGGAGAGAGGATGAACTTTGTTCCTCATCTTGTTAAGGTGAGAGCAAGGCTCACTTCTCTTGTGCCTGCAGTCAGAAGGGTGCTGAAGTGTGACTGGGGCCTGTCAAGTCGAGCAGTCCGTACCGTATATGGTGGTCTATTTGTTGCTTGCGCGGCATTTGGTGCACCGGTATGGTACGATGTTGCTAAGACCGTGACAGGAAGAAGCAAACTTCTGAGTTGTCAGAGGCTTATGCTCCTTGGTTCACTTCGAGTATGCAAGACTGTCTCTACAGAGGCTCTGCAAGTGTTGGCAGGTGTGCCACCGTTAGATCTGGAGGTCATACGTCGTGGTATGGCTGGCAGATTGCGGAGGCAGCGACCTCTCTCGGCATCTGACTGGAGCGAGTGCCGAAACGTTCAGGGTCTAAGTGCCCGCGAACTGAAGGCTCTGTTGAAAGATAGTGTTCTTTCCAGGTGGCAGGTACGTTGGGGGGAGAGCACTAAAGGAAGAGCAACCTTTGAGTTGCTCCTGAAGTGGCTTATGTGTGTGGGCGGGAGTGTCTGGACTTCTCACTCTATGCGGGCTTTCTGTTGACTGGTCATGGTTCCTTGAATGCTTTCTTGCATAAAAGGGCCCTGGCCGGCTCGGCGGAGTGCTCGTGAGAGGATTGGAGACATGTGCTTGTTGAGTGTCCGCGGTATGCTCACTGCAGGGATCTCTCTGCGATGGGTATAGTGCGGGTGGGTGATGCTTGGGATTTCAGTCGTGTCCTTTTCTCAAGGGAGACGGCTGCGAATCTAGCCATCTTTGCCGAACAAATCTTCCGGATTAGGAGGCAATAATGGCATTGTGTTTGTCATTGTAGTAGACACTGCTGATTTAATGGGGTTCCCCTAGCGCTGGCCTCAGTTTGTGGTACTCGACTCTTACAGAGTCCTGGCCATAGTGAGGTTGGCGCTGGTCCTAGTGTAGTCTGCGGTTATGTGCTTCCAGAGCTCCCGATCTACTGGCAGGTAGGACTTCGTCCGCAACCTCCTTGAACTTGTGGATGGTAGATGCTTGGGCGGGAGGGAGGCCGTGCAGGTTTCATCCTGACCCACTCAGATGCCATTTGGGAGTTCTCCCCAACATTGCTTCTTGCTGTGGCTATGGCGCCTTAAGTTGCTGAGTTTTTACTTGGTACCATTTGGGCTGGAACTGCGGTGAGTTGTTGTGTGGGGCATGGGGTGCCTGTTTCATGTAATCGGTGATGACTCGACCACGCAATTAATGCGTCGGTCAGGGGGTGCATAGCGACTGTGGTTCTATGCGCGAACTAACCGTTTCTTCGAGTAGTAGTAGTTTTCTTGTTGTCCTTGTGGTAGTTAGGCCTTTTTGCCTTCGCTTTTCTGGGGTTTCTTTGGTAGGGATGAGTGCATGTCTCATGTACCTGTACTCTCCAGCAATTTGACTTTTCTGTAGTAGTGTAGAACGATTTTGGGTGCATGCTGTTGTATTTTTGTGTAGATGGATGCAACTCTGCCATTGGTCACTGCCTCGACCACTGATTCGATGTGCGTCCATCTAAAAGGTTGCTAGGCCTTGAGTGTTAAGGCACTTATCTAGAAGTGACCTTCATGGTTGCGAAAGCCTGACCAGATTCTATATTCTGGTACCATGGGAGATAGCTGGCCCCGGAAAGGATAGTTGGTGCCGTTAGGCTCCCAACTTCCTATTCCGAGCTATCAAGAGGTAGGCCCCCTAGTGGGAGTATATTGCATACTGGAACCCTTTCTAGGGTCTGTGTATGCTAGATGTGTTAGATAGGCCTCGCCCTCAGCAAGGTTTGTGGTCGCCCTTAAGCGTCACTAAATTGCTACTGGGGTGGTTATTACCTCCTCAGGGCGGTGGTCAACGCTTAATTTGACTCCGTTATTGTGGGTAGGCCCACCGTGAAATTTGCCAATAATTGGCCGGGTACTCACGTTAAGCATACATTCCACTTCTTCTGTGTGCGCTCGATGCAACCAGACGTGTTTACTAGTTAGTGTCAGTGTTAGATCAGAATAGTTGATAAACCACCGCAGCGTGGTAGTGTAAAATTGTCCATTGAGTAGTAACGGCACTTTTGCTGTTTTTGTTGTGTGCGCGATGACACGTGTGCGGGTGAGTAGTTTTTGTTGGAATATTTTGTTTTGATTTTGATACTGATAGATGGAGAAGGGGAAAGCCCCTATTGATAGTGGTGGTCGGAGGGAGGATGCCTTTGTGGGCCTCACCACCCACTGCGAGAGTGAGGTAGGGGGCTACGCATCCGACGTCCCATTGAGGAGTTTCTTCCTGAAGAAACCAACGGTGGCGGCCTATGCGGGCGGAGAGAAGAAGAAGAAGAAAAAGAAGAGGACGAGGAAGGTGGAAGATTCCGCCATGGAGACGGAGAGCGTGGTCGAGGCGGGTAAGGCTAGAAAGAGGCCGGTTGAAGGGGGAGCTCCGGCAAACTCTTCAGGGCCGGACTCTTTGGTGGCCAAGAAGGCGCTCACCGAGCCCGCTTCTGCTACTTCTTCTTCGAAGGTAGTGGTGAGGGAGGCGCGTGTGGTGCTGCTGCTTTTGCCGGCTGTTGCAGGCGTGGCGGAGGTCAGCAGTGGTGGTGTGCCCAAGGTAATGGGTCCTCCTGTGGCTAGGGCGCGATTGACGAAAGCTGTGGCTGAAGTCAAGTCGCCTCTTCCCGCAGGAGCCAAGTTGCGGGTGCAGGCCACTGCAAGCTCTGCTGGTGCGAGTGCTTTAGCTAAGGAGAAGCCAGTAACATCTATGCTCCAGGTTAGGCAGGCGGAGCTAGAAAAGGGTATAACCTTGGCTAGTCTCCTAGATAGGTTCAGGCGATTAAGGAGGTGGTAGCCTTAGCAAAGGTTTCCTCCCAGTATGAGGAACTCTTGCTAGAGGTAGTAGGGACGCTTGAGCGTCATCGTGGTAGTGAGGACTCCGGATGTGCTCCTGCAGTCAGGGATAAGGAGTCGGTAGAGCGTAGGGACGGTCCAGGTCTGACCGTCAAAATGTTAGGAGTCCCTGTTCGGATGAGTGTTGAGGGGCGGCCTTCGTTCGCGCAGGTTGCCAGCACTGTCACTGTGTCTGGTGGTATGGGGGGCAAAATTCAGGTTACGAAACTTGATATTGAGCCTGCCAAACCTACAGAAATACAGAATAATTTCCCTTGAGTCATTGACCTTTACTAAGCCTTCGCACCGCGTCAAGGTGTGCAACCACGCGAAGGAAGAATAATGGGCCTGCCAAACCTACGGAAACGTGGTCGTTGGTAGTTAAAGGGGCGCACAATATGCACCCTGACACCCACGGCAGGCACCAATTCCTGCACCACCTTCTTCTTCAGTGCCCCCACTAATTTCCTCTGCTTGCCTTTAACTACCAACGACCACGTTTCCGTAGGTTTGGCAGGCCCATTATTCTTCCTTCGCGTGGTTGCACACCTTGACGCGGTGCGAAGGCTTAGTAAAGGTCAATGACTCAAGGGAAATTATTCTCTATGAGGAGACCCGAAGCTAAGATGTAACCATCCCTTCTCTCCCTCCTACTACTTTCCATCTCTTCCTCTCCTCTCCGGTGGGCTGGATCAAGGTGTCATACGACCCGTGCCGAGGATCAGCTTGGCTGGGGGCCCACTTGAAAAAAAAACTCAGTCGCGAACAGAGTATCTGGGAGACCTGTTTAACTGCCAGATTAATCCTGCCTTAGCTGTGTAATGCGGATCTCTGCACAGCCTGACCTTCCCTTTCTCCGTTACTCGTGGGATTGAATATGAACAAAAATTCTAACAAAAAATACAGAAAAGAAAGCGGTTCTCTCTCACGGACTGGTACATCCTCTTCCAGGAAAGCTTCGGTTCCTGAAGTGCTGACGGATAATGCGGCTCAAACCGTCTAAAAGACTGTCGAAAGCCGCGTGGAGCCCGGAAAACTTAAAACCATAACCTGCACGGTAACTCCCACTGAGAATTCATGCAGGGAACCTGCAACCTCTGCCCGCTGAGTTGCCTCCTCATCGAGGCATTTAAAGATACAAGGAGATGCAGCGCGTGTCCCGGAACGCTTTTAAGGCATTCCCCCGGAGAAGCTAAATGACAACAACAAACGGTCTTTAGATTGGGCAACGAAAGTAGTGAAAAGCCATTTACAGGCGGACACTTTTTTTGTTTTTTTGTTTTGTTTTATTTGTTTTTCATTTAATTCGAGAGCTTACACAGATATAATAACTTTTACAAAAAATTGTGATAAGCTATGAAAAGTTACAGAGAAATTTAATAACAATAGACGGTTTTAGAGTAAATTAATATTTAATTCAATGTAGATAGATGTGCTTATAATTGATTTTTAAATCGTATCTTATTTTTTATTTCAATGATGTTGAGTGAGAGGGCATTCCAGAGTCGAGTGGTGATAACAAAGACTTAGCGTTCAGAGTTAAGATGAGAAAAGCGCGGTAACAGTATTTGCCTGGTGCACAAAACGTAATTCGATTAAATAGGTTTTGAGGTTGACGTGTGTATATGATGTTATGCAACATCATGATGGAACGGAACTTTGGAGTACTATTAAATGAGAGACCATTCATACGTTTGGAGAAGTCAGAAATGTGGTCATAGCGACGGCGGCTGAAAATATAGCGAGCAGCATTATTATATGCGACATTAAGCTTACGTCTACTAAATTCATCACATTTTAAGTAGACCTCACATCCGTAAGTAAGAATAGGTGTAATGAGGGTCTTGACTAATAGAGATCGGGTTGCTATAGGGGTAAGATGGTGTAAAGCCCACAGGGAGCGGAGGACCCCGTGTGCCTTGGCAACGCAACTTTTTATGTGAAAAAAAGTCATACCAAGGTTTTTGACAGTGTCAACGTATTTAATAGGACCATTGTTAATACAGATCGAAGGGAGCAGGTATGTAATCACGAGCTTTCTAGATATAACAATGCATTTAGATTTCTTGGGATTAATAAGAAGTAGATTCGGACTCGCCCACTTGAAAATTTTATCCAGATCGGATTTAATGTGATTGATGCACTGGCCTGCAGATTCAGGAGAACAGCTAAGGTGTAATTGAGTGTCATCGGCGTACATTTTCACTATTCTACATTCCAACAGTTCGTTATGGGATAGGAGTTTGAAAATTAATATGTTTTTATTTCCAATTAAATGCATGTGCCCAAGTTTAGTATTAAATAATTGTCAAGCATTGACTTGTGACAGTTTTTGTAGAACAGCGTTTAAAAAAATGCAATAAAACCAGTGAAATGCGGTTGAAAAAATATGCATGTTTTTTTTTTTATTACGGGATTCCATGTAAACTATCACTTCAGATGACTTGATACTTATAACAAAACTGACATACTTTTTCCTGATATTTCACTATTAATTGCACCCGAAATTTATAACTGGATATATACTTTAACAAATTTTTATTTCCACCAAATTTGAATATTCAATACAAATTCCTTCCCGCCAGAGATCTGTCATAATTCGATGTAATTTATCTAGTACCAAAATTTGTCACAAGCGGCGCTAGGTTCCATGTTGGCCCTCCCCTTTTACAGTTAAAAAAATAATTAACTTACCGACAATAGATTTGCTATGAATTCGATTGGCAACGACTGAATTGATCAAATTGCCTGCTATAAAAAATTTGAAATTTTCAGCCGGTTTAAAATATATTTCGCAAGCGGGAATTTTGTTTGTTTTAATTTGATACAAATAAGTGTAATTTCTGATTTAAATTTTAAATTCACAACAAAGTATTAGTTATATCATTGTAAAGTCTATTTTAGGAGAAGTAGAAAAATGTCAACTGTAGAAGAGTTAAGAATTCAAGGCATCAGGAGTTTTGGTGGGAAAAGCGAGGATATGCAAGTATGTACGCTTAATACTGTCTTCATCGCCCGTTACGCTAATACTGGGAGACAACGGCAACAATACTTGAGTTCTTAAAATATGCTCTTACAGGTGAAGCTCCACCAGGAAGTGGCCGTGGTCAGAACTTTGTTCATGATACGTCAATTTTTGGTTCCCGGAAAGCTTGGGACAAATCAAGCTCAGGGTAATTGTTCTCTAATAAATTAAATCTACTATCAATTTACCAATTAGTTTAAATTTCTTAGGTAAAGAATATTCGCGGTGAAGAGCAGACAGTAAGTCGTTGTATGAAACTCCACCACAAGCGTGGGAAACTTACATTCGAAACCATGGATTCGAACATTTCCTACGGCGATGAGTCGATAAGCAAGAGGTGCATAGACGTCGATCTTGCAATTTGCCAGTTTATGGGTATTATCATTTAATTCATCTCTATTTTGTCTTCACCTGTTGGACAAGCTAATTTTATCTTACAGGTGTCTCAAAGGCGATCATCAATAATGTAATATTCTGTCATCAGGAAGACTCTAGTTGGCCATTGGATGAACCAAAAAAACAAAAACGGTATCACAGAGTACAACAAGGCAATTGAAAAATTCATGGTAATACGAAAGGATCAAATGAATGAATTAAAAAAGAAAGGTTTGAATCATTTTATGATCTGTAATAGAAATTAAAACAAACGTAAATATTATCTTGTAGAAATTACATTGAAACATCTCAGTTACTTGAAGAAAGAAATGGAAAATAAAACAATGGATCTACAAGTCGCGTACAAGAAATATGAATAGATTCAAAACCAGTGTGCTGCATTTGATGAGGACATCAAACCCATTGACAAACGTCTAGATGAGATCAGAAAAGTTGAATATTAAGTCGGTAAACAGCAATCACTGAAAGTTGCTGTAGAAACGAAGTGAGAAGTCCCGAAGTGATATTATGATTTCCTCTTTATTCCGAATTTTTGTTTTCAGGAAAAAAACATCATCCGAGCGCATTTCCAAATTAAAAACGATGATTAAAAAGCCGTTTGAGGGAACGATTCAACAATTGGATCGCGATATATGTAGCTTTAGAGAAAAAATATCCGAAAAACGAATGAAAAAGCAGCATCTAGTTCCTGCTACGCTTCACTGCAGAATCAGGAGAAGAAGATCCAATTAACAATTTCGGAATTCGAAAAGAAGTTTTGTGTTCTGCTGCAGCAACGTCAACGAGAAGAGGAAAGTAACGCAGACAGGGCTGAGAAAATGCATAAAATATGTGATAAACTCAGCATCAACATAAACAATATTAACTTAGAAGAATCATCCGAAGAAGTAGCAGCTATTTTACAAAATATTGCTAAATCCCTCCAATCGGAAGAGAAAAATATTAAAGACCAACAAACAGCACACGAAAAAGCTGATCAACAGAAACTTATTGATGAACTAAGGGAAACAAAGGCTAGGGTTGAAAATGACATCGAAAGTAAACAAAAACAGGTAAATAAATAGTTGAGTCATAATCCATCATCAGAGAAAGCAATGCGAAATAGACCTACAAAACACGGAAAAAGAGGAAAATAAAATCGAGTCCGCTGCTCAGCTTCTTAAGAAGTTAACCAAAAATAATCACTGAATGCTACGAACGTCAAATAGCAGAGAAGAAGGCGAATGTTAGTCGCCTGGAGGAACAGTTTAAAAGTCTAGACGTTCAGTTAACTGTTCTTAACTCAATTTCAAAGCTTATGGAGGGAATACATATGAAGGAAGAGGAACTTGAAAGGAAAGAACAGGAAATGAGGCGAATTAAGGCCAAACATCATGAAAATTTAAAGAAAGTTTTCGATCGAACAGTTGAAGCAAATTTCAAAATATCCGTTCAGACAATCTCCGACAAATTACAGCGACAGGTCAAGGAATTGAGTGAACAAATTAATAACCTTAAATTGAAAGAGCAAAGTTATGAAATAAAAAGAAAAACAAAAAAAGATGAACTCACTCGTTGGGAGAAAGACTTGGGCGAAAAGAAAGATATAATATACGAGAAATGCCGTTCAACGGCATACGAAGAACTGCTGGCTAAGTCTAGCGAACTAATTTCTAAACATCAATTGGATCATGGAGCCTTAAAGTCCTCTGAGGCTATGTACAAACGGTGAGAATTCTTCCTGCTAAACTTTCCCATGCATATTTTGTTATTCTTATTAGCTTATCAAATTCTGAATGATGACTCATACAAAGTCGAGATACACAGTAAAACCAATTTAGTGACCGATTCGTCGTGTTACTTTACCAGTCATTCAATTGTTGTGATAACATTTTTAGGCAGACAATAAATCCTTAAAACTATCTTATACAATACACTCTCGGTAGAACGAACTAATAACATCAAAGCCTGTTCATAGGAGCGAGAATGTCCACATTACCGAGCGTGCAAGTTGATATTCTTACGTAATGTATAGGTAGTCAACAGGTTTATACTGTCAAATGTTTTTTATTATTCCATTTTGTTTTGTCCATGTTGTCCAGGAGCAGTAGTTTTCCTGGGTAGAAGTTTCCAAATCCGACATAGCGTTACAGAATACTTCTCAAACTTGCCTCTAAAAATTAATGAACACGCAATTTATGGTTCCGAGTAAATTTTTTCCACAAATATTACGGAAATCAACGAAAACCAACCTCTTGTTAAATTTGTGCAAAACCGTCACTAGCTATAAACGCGGACTCATTGCTGTGCACGCTTGTTTGTATGGCAATAGCCTTTTGCTTAAGGATTACGTCACTAACAGTCACATTCTCCCCTTCGAGTTAATAAAGTTTGTAAAGGAGGTTTACTTATTCACTCTGTAGAGTAGTCTGTATAAAATCTTATGTGTTCACTGTATTGGATTGTTGACTCAACCGATGTTCACTCTACCAGGAGTTTTGTACAATCAAATCCTGTACAAGGTTTGCCACGCAATTTATTTTGATTTTTCATTGTATCGTTATCTTTATTAACGATTTAATCTTAGGCTTAATTATTTAAAACAATATATGCAGCACAAAAAGTGGTTTAAAGATAATTTATTGCTTAAATTGTAGAAGCAGTTACAGACAATCGCCAGAGACAAAAACGCAATCACGTAGTCTACTATCGTAATGAGTGCTTTATTGATATTGATGCCCCTGAAAAATCTTTTTAATTTTCTTTCAAATACATTTGAACAGCAGATCGTTAGACTTGTTGTCTTCTTAAACATAGATCTTAGTTACTTGACTAGAATAACATGTCGAACTAGGGCAGGATTTATTCTTTTCCTCAACTTCTCTTGTGAAAAATGTACCCAGAACGACTCATAGTTATACCAAATACTAATTTCTTAGACTTATCGACCCTAGAACGACATCGATCGAATTACTGAATCAATTTTGAAGCGACCACCAACATCAGCGTGTGAAACATTTTTGTAACCTATCCATATTTTAATTTAAAAAAATAAGTTTGACCTAGGTTTAATTGTTTGCGTATGCTTTCTGCGTCGACCTTCGTTGCCGTCATGTCTTTTATCTCGATTGATATTCCTTCTGTCAATATTACAAAGTTCACTCACGACTATACTCAATCTTGTAAACTGGTTCCTCCTTTCTCTATTGGTTCACTTATCAATGGGCTTACTATGATCAACCTACAAGGACATCGAATTATTGAATCGATAATGCGGCTCCTTGTTATAATTCGTTGATTTTATTTGCTATTTTATTTTCAGATACATTAAAAATATTGAAGAAGAACCTAGCTGTCCACTGTGTCATAATTCAATGTGCGAAAGTGATGTAATCCATTTATTTTTTTTTTACAAAGATTTCATTCATATCATTATTATATTAAACTTAGGCATCAACGCTGACGGTAGAACTCACTGAAAAAATTCAGCGTCTTCCTGAAAATATAACTCGTTCAGAAAAGTTACTCAAGGCTGAACAGAAGAAATATGAGTCTCTTATACAATTACGCCGTGTAATAGAGGAAGTTGAACATCTAGAGAGAGATATACCCATTCGAAAAACGGAACTAAAAGAATTGGAATCAAAAATATCAGAAATCACATCAGAAGTGGAGTCATGCCAAATGTTACAAATCGAGCCCAGTGCAAATGTGGAACTTGCAAATTTAATGTTGGGAGACATGAGCGTCCCCGATGAGGCCATGAAGGAAGCGAAACGCCTAAGTGCGGATTTAAGACAGTTAAAGGCGAGTTATTTACTTTTTCCTTTGGCAACCGTACTTAGTTTGTACTTATTTTATTTCGTCTTTCTTAGTTAAACATTAAATTATTTTGATTATATATATATTGCAGAAGAAACTTCCAGAATTCCAGATTGATGATGTTCAGTTAGAAAAAACGACCGTCTCGGCCGAATTAGAAAATGAACGTAAGATATTGGAAAAAAACAAGCTGATTATGAACGAGGAAATGAAGTTCTAAATGAATTGCGGGAGGAAAGAAATAAGTTTGTTAATCGAATACAATATTATCTGTGATGCCTTCAATCGTTGTGTACTACATTTTAGAATGAAAGATAAGCAAATTCAACTTCAGGAAGGTTGTACAATCCATACCTCAACTAAAGGAACGCAAAGCCGAATTGAGTAAACAATCTGATACGATTGCCAAGGAAATCACGAAACTGAGGGAGGATTTACAACCTCTAAAAGAAAAACTAGACGATTCGGTAGCAGAGAAACAGAGTTCGAAGGAAAGTAACAGGAAAATAATTAACGAAATGCAAGCAAAACTGGAGTCCTTAAAGATTTTGAATCTAGACATTCAACGGTTACACTTGACCTAACAAACAATTATACATTATTTTTAATTTAAATTTTTTTCATAGGCTTTAATTGCTTTAGAGCAACTGAATCTATGCGAAGAGATTGAGTGTGTTAAACTCTCAACACAACGGCATAAAAGTGAGTTAGCTCAAAAGGTATGCTTTCATTCTCAGTTAAATAGTGTTTTATTTATTTAGTAAACAATGTATTCCACAGACAGATCAAATCAATAAAACAACACAAGAGTTAGAGAAAGTGAAAAATGACATCCTTAATCAAGATGTTGAAGAACGCGATCTTAAAGATAATAGTGATCTGAAAGAATTAGAAGAAGAAGCCACAAAGCTCGATGCAGAAATAGTAGAACTCTCCAAAGTGCTGTGTTTTCCATTCAAAAACTATCGTAAAAGTTTCTATGAAGACGATTCAGGGCAATATAGACTTGCCCTGGAATATGCTTTGATTAAATTTCATTCAGAGAAAAAAAATTAACCGGTTGATCCGAGAGTATTGGCGGCATTTATCGTGGTAATGTCATTGATTACATTCAAATTCAAACAGATGAAATGAAGACAGACGCATCGGCAGACAAGCGGCGAAGTTATAATTATCGTGTGATTCAATCGAAAAATAATTCAGAGATCGAAATGCGTGGACGTAGTAGTGCTGGCCAAAGGGTTTTAGCGTCTCAGTTGCAATTGCGGTGGTTTTAGCATTGGATGAACCTACAACAAACTTGGATAGGACTAATATTAGATCCTTGTGTGAGGCCTTAAATCGTATTGTGGATGAAAGGCAAACACAACATAACTTCATGTTAATTATTATTACTCACGATGAGGAATTCATTTCGACACTTGGTAGAATTGAACTTTATCATCATGTTCTTAGGAACGACCAAGGAAAATCGATGATAAGAAAAGTCAGAGTCAGTTAAAAAAAATACTTTGTTACATTCCTATATATGTATGGTCTTAAAATTAAAAATGTTTTTAAAATATGTTAATAAACTGCTTGTTGAAAAAATGCATTCGATTGTTTGGTTTCTACGTATGTACTTGTATTTTAATGAAAACTAATTACATTTAACTGATTACCCGACCCCTTTAGTGGATCATGCGGGTCAGAAGATGATGATGATGATGATGGCATTCCAAATGAAGGGAAGGAATGCACCATGATGCGAAGCGTCGACGTACCGAATTCTCAATTTGTCTTCACAAAGTTGCGAATAATAAATTCCATTTAAAACGAAGAGCACAACACACTTACCAGCATGACATTCAAGCTATGTTCCTTTTCTATTATAAAATAAATATGTGTTAACTGAAGGCGCAACGATTTGAACGTGCGTGCCGTCAATGCATCCTAGAATACCGGGAAAGTTAGGTTTAGAGAAGAACGATAAAGCAACTTTTTCCTTCGGGCGTCTTGAATACGTTTGTCCATAGCGGACAAAGCTGCGCCTCCAAGATATGTAGGACTTCTGCGAAAACCTTACTAAAACTGGATTGGGCCAGACCAATACTATGGTCTTTTCCAACCCGCGTTTGGTATCCCCCTTCAGCAAAAAAGCTCAAGCTCAAGTTTCCCTAGTGGTGGGATAACAAATCGCTTTTTAACATACTGTAGGGATGATGTTAGTCCCTGCAACAAATATTTGAATGCCACCTTGCTGACTCTATCATATTTTTTAAACCTAAGAAACAAACCTGTTAATGAAAATCAATTTTTTGTGCAGTTATACTTACAAGGGTTGAGGCAACTTCAGACTCGAATAATCCCGTAAGCATTTTCTTATAGCCCTTGGCTGCTTCTTCCATGCAGCTCGAGAGATTTCAATGGTGCCCATCAGTGAGTGGAGTTCTGTCTCTACAGACTTACTCTGTATTTTGTGCAGATGAGAGTCTGTATAATGGAATAGTTTGCCTAATATATTGGTTTCTCCAAGGTTTTCAGGAGAAAGGAGGAGAGACTGATAGGTCTGAGGTCCTTCGGGTTGGCACGGGAGTATTTTTCCGCTTTGGGGATAAATACTAATTTCACCCTTTTCCAGGAGCTGGGAACATGACCTTTGAAGATGTTGAGAATCCGAGGCATGATGAGGTCTGCTGTTTTTTGGAGCTCCGCAGGGATGATGCCGTCAGGTCCTGCTGACTTGAAGGGTTTAAAACTGTTCAGTGCCCACAAGACTGTTGTGCGACTGATATTTATGAGGTCACAAGGGGTTATTGGAGGAGATACGTCTTCTTTATTAGCTCTAGTTGAGAAATTGCCCGGGAAGTGCGTATCAAAAAGGAGACTAGGGGTTTCCTCACTCGATGAGGTCCTTGTCTCGTCAGATTTTTGGAGACAAGTTTGTAGGTGTCATGAAAGCATTTTGAATAGGTACAGTCAAACAAATGAACTAAATGTGACTAGGGTGCCGAAACTTCAACCAGGTATCTTTAACTCGAATTGTTGTGGAAAAAAGTTTTGTAAACAATATTAATTTATTTATTATCCTACACGCTGGGTGTCAGGATTCACATCCGCACACGATCAACTTTCATTATTTACGACTCCACCACTCTCAATAGTCATTGCCAATGCTCAGAGTGTATCAATCTAGAAGAAGCTTCTAAAAACCTCAACTTTCGACTGATTCGACGTTTGGATAAAGTCTACCAGATATGAAGGTTAAATCCAAGGTGGTTCTTAGCGCATACCACGGGAAAGGACGAAAATCCTTAAAAAAGAAGATTCATATATGTATCTTCTAAACGGTAAGGCGTATGTACATAAGTAAACTGTATCTCAAATTAAAGCACTTGAGGACTTTCAATTGAGATATAAACCGTCTAAATCCGTTAAAAAGTTTTAAGGTTATATTTAATTTTTCAAAAAGATGTACATAAGTACATCTATTTATTTTTACATTACTTATTCGCACTAATGAAAACAAATTTCGCACTATGCCTTCTTCTGATTGAATGGTATTTGAGTTATGCTTGTGTATGGTGGACAGGGTTGTTTTCTGTTTATATTTTTTTATTAATGAACTTAGAAGTGGAGTAATATTTGAGTTATTTTCCTTTGCGTTCTACTTTCACTCTGGTTATGTTCCTGGTTAGTATATCTCTACTACTTTTTGTTACTTGCTCCCGCACTCAAATGAAACGTTGGTAGAGTTCTCTTGTGTTAGTAGTTAGTAGTCATTCGAATGATTTTGAGAGTCAAGATGTTTTACTAATCGATTATCACTCGAATGATCATTCGAATGCGACCCTCACAATCTGTTAGTAGTTATATCTCGAGTAATTCGATTATTAAAACATCTCGAATACTAAAGTCTCGATTATTAAAATCGCTCGCTAGTTCTAACCAAATAAAACCTGATGCATTGCGATGATAAGGCAATTAATCACAGTTGATTGCAAGAATATGGAAGTATAAAACTCGCTACCAGATATTTTGTATACACCACCCAACGAGACTACAAACCGTTTTTACCACCTTAATGAAGCTGGGCTATTAAATTAAAGGACAATAATGCACCAGTGCTGATATCTGTGTATGACCAAATTTATAGAAAATCCCTATACATTATAAAGTTGTAAATATGGGTAAGATGAGCATTACCTTTATTAAAGGCAATACAATGTGTGCAACGGTCATCGATTTGACCACAACGTAAGTATACGGTCTCCTTTCTTGATTTTGTATCAATGTCGTAGGCCGACTTTCACCTCTCTTGCATCTTAAATCTCTTTCAGCGGACTTTATAGAATTTCCACTGACCAATCAGAGAATAGCATTTACTTAGTGCACTGATGTATTCACACAAGTTTACATATATATATATGATGACGGTTTGTGATAACGAATTTTCAGAAATAATCAATGTCCCACAAATGGAAATACTGCTATGCCAGTTCCATAGGTCATTTAATTATCGAGTTTTTTTTATCAAACTTGTTAGATCCTAGGTGTTAGAAGAAGTGGACTCTGATTAACCAGTGCATGTTTAACAATTTGAAAAAAATGGCAGCGCCTGTGCATCTTTGATCCGTACATATAAAATGAACGAATTATTGGTTCATATGTATTTCACTCCTACTTTGTTGGGAAATAACACCGGAGGAGTATTTCCAACTCAAGGAACGGAATAGAACATATATGTAGTCGCTTTCAAATTGTTCAATTTGTAGTCAATAATAAGCTGTAAACTTACGACAAGATTCTTCTGACAATCGGTGGGTACAGTAATATTTAGGGTTTAGATTTCTTGCCGGATATCCTGTGACTCAGGTATATGGCACAGGCCGCTTTCTTCACTCTTGCAACCAAATGCAACCCAACTACATTTTTCAGTCGCTAGCAGCTTATTGTTTGACATTTCCGCATTTCCTGTTTGAAAACCAAATGCATACAGACCACACTGTACAGATAGAGCACATGTACCTAACATCCAGCGTTACCGTTGTGCTACATATGAATTAGTTCACTACATTTCTAAACAATTTCCCTACTATCTGAACTGGTGAATATACTACATTTTCATTACTGACTACTTTCTGCTACTCTTCCTAATTGTCATTATTATGTAAGAAAGAAACAGCTACTAAGAAAACTAAGAAACAGACACAACGGTACATTGCATTTCGCGTGCAGTTTTGCACTGAATGGAGGCTGTTAGGAACTGTGGATTTACAAATACTTGCAAACGATTTACCAATACAAAAATATTGGTGTAAGATCTCAAATCTGAAGAACTTTAAGACAAGACGCTGTTTATCTCATTGAGATTATTGAAATAGTAGGCCCCTAAATGTAGTAACCTACGACTAGCCAGAGCGCTGCACGAGCAGAGTAGGTTCCCTACCTATTCTTCAATCAAGCAGCTTCTGCAGAAATTTTATGGACCAGCCATCCTGCGAGCATAAGTGCCAATTGCACAGTGCCCGCACTCCTATGAGTACTTAATGACGGTCTTAGGTGCTGAGCCTAAGTAGACTGAGTGGCCGTTTTAAGTTGAGTGATGGCCAAATTTCTGTTTTTTTTTATGGCAGATGGTGCCTTCTATTTGTTATTGGTGGTTTTTATTGTATGTATGTATCTTCAAAAGATGGTAGGCTGTAGCGATCGGCATAGAAGGTGGTACCCCTGTTATTGATAGGGAGGTGGTTGTACCACATCTGGCGAGTTCATCGGTTTTGCCGTTGCCTGGTATGTCACAAAGACCCGTGTATGTTGAAATGCTCAGCCATCTCGTTAAGAGACAACCTGCAATTAAGGGATGTTTTTAAGTTGAACATGGCATTATCCGGGGATTTGATTACGGCCTGATCGTCCGAACAGATGGTGCTACCCCTTAGATTGAGAATTATTTGTTCCTTTAATCACTACCTTAAATTAAGGGAAAGGTAGTCGACTTTGCTTCCGAAATTCCGCGGTAACACTGCTAACATACAGACTGTGTATGATCCTTTGCAAAATAATTGTTGTCTCTTTCCAAAAAAGACTTGATGTGTCTTTTCTGCCAAGTTGCATTAAAAATGCAGAAACAAGGTAGTGTCATACGAACTTTAGGTCAGTTTTTTTCAGATTAAAGGGTCTCATTGATTCTCCTGGGAATTCCAGAATGGAATGCGGCATTTACATATTTCACCAGTTCTCTACTACCAACTTTAAGTATGTGAAAATTTATGCAATTTTCACGAACTGTTACCCATTTACCTTAATTCTCAACATGTAACAGTTTTCTAAGCAAGGACAGCATTTATAGTGCCTTGCTTTAAGTATTATTTGGCATACGTTATTCTGACGACTTATGCATACTCCAGATATTCTCAAAACCCAGCACCAATACAATAGAACACATTTTTTTATGGATTCGTTGACCTCAGTTACAATTAAATCCACGTACTTGAATAAACATTATTACCTGAATTACTTCACAGAAATATACGTAGTACGTCTGTACAATGTGATTTTATTAATTGATTGCTAATATAATAATAATATTGGTGGCGCTACAGCCCGACAAGAAGAACACATTGTTCTGGGCAAATTTACTGAGGACACCGCCATTTTGGTAACAGCCAAAACGGTAGATCATCAAAATTACAACGCGCACTAGATCAGATACACGAATGGATGAACTTCTGTCGGATTGTCCCTAACGAAGGCAAATCGAATCGAACGAAGGCAAATCCGTTCAATTTCATCAAATCATCAATTTTACTTATAGGCACGTTAATAACTTGCCAGTCTTTCTAAATCGTGTCCAAATACCTTTTGGTAATGAAGCGAAATACCTAGGGATGACCCTTGACGTAAAACTCAAGTAAAAGAACACGTTAAAAAGAAACGTGCAGAACTTGACGAAAAATACAAAGATATGTACTGGCTATTGGTAATCACTCCATGCTAAGTATTGACAACAAATTGCTTGTATACAAGCAAATCCTACAAATCCGACTTCAAAGGACTAAACCCCTTGATATCGTGCGAACATTCATTGGAGAGTTACCTGTGAAACGTATCTAAATCAAGAAATACAGACCACGGGATAAGTGTTTCACTTAGTTGTAGTCGAACATAACATTTAAAGGGAGGTGGTACAAATGTACCATGCTTTTAATCTATTCTTGGATCCTTTGGGAAAGAGTTGTAGATTTGCCGTATGATATAGGCTTAAGCACTTGCTCTTGCAGTTTGTTGAACTTGAGTTTCACATCACGTTCATTGACATTAGTATCTGTTCCAAATTAATGAGATAAGGTAAATTATTTATTTGGTGTTGCAGTAGATTAGTACGTCGATTCAAAATCTCAACATCAATAATGGGATTGAAGTCTAGAATGATTTAAATGGTTTTGATTTAAATTATCGTACATGTTTCTGAAATCCGATTTTAAATCAAAAATCTGAAAACATAACTTTCTAATTGTAAGCTATTGCTATTCGACTAACTTCATGGACGACATGACTTTTTCGTCAAAGGAAAGTTTAATCGCATCCGCAATTCAAAACTACGAGCTTTAGTCAAAACTTTGGTGTATTGTTTTTTTCCACGCATATTAACTTCCCTTTAAATAAAATAGACAATCTACTCACTCGACTTTATTAACCAAACGTACGTTGATGGCGAAAATGTCATATAGGTATTGCTTAAACCTATATTATTTAGGAAGTACAGATCTTCTTAGTATCTTAGAGATTAGGTATTCAAAGAGACTGTAGACGACGAAATAACATATGTTGCTCGTAAACTCTCTTTGCATATCAAAAACCACGTGCACCAATTTCAAAGAGGGAAACCGTCCGATTAAGCGTAATTAGTAATAACCGCATGCAACGACGGTTCTAGCAGGTATTTTACTAACAATATCCCTTTAGTTTAATTTTAGAAACTAGGACTACTTCTAAAGGAAAATAAGTTGTAGTAGATTAGAATTTGGGAAAGTAAGTGAAAATCTCATACTACTACGGCTACACTGTGTCATTTTGAAAATGTTTAACAAAAAAACAAACAAATCCTATTTTTGGTTCAGATATTCACGTGCTCTCTATGTACGAGTATGCCTATAACTAAACACAAGTTTACAAGTTAGTATCACATCATACACATGTGTTTCTAATCACTATATTACTAATTCAAACACACCACCCATTTTCGTACCAGTTCATGAATTCGAATGTTAACCCCTCGTGATTGATATAAAATTGTATAACAAATATTTACAATCGGACCATTAATATATTCAAATAAATTTTCTATAAATGCAGAGTCTTCTAAAATAATAATTTATGTATACACGTTGAGTGACTAACCCAAATATTCGAAATTGTACCAACATCTTGTGATTTTGGGGATGATGCTAGAACTCTCCTGAGCCTGGAAGCTTCGGAGACTTCTTCGATCTTACCACAAAAATCCATCTTGCTACTTATAAAGTAATCAAAATGGTACTCACCTCGTCGGTTGATGTCCGTGCTTGCCCATATTGTGTGAAGGGCATTTGCATCGCATCCAAAGACAAGCGTGGTTTTGGTTCTTTCCGCCTCAGTAATCGTCCTTCCCAGTGTCTCGTCTCTTTTCCATACACTATCTTCACCGCCGTTGTGTTGGCCTCATCGTCGGTGTCAGACTCAAGAAGAGAGTCCTCCTGGCTATTGGGCGGGGTGCTGGTTAGCTCGATGTCAGAAAGGCCGATAGAATCAGTATCATGACCAGGGTTACCTTGGATGGGGGCTAGTGCCTGCATGTCAGAACCCTCCTCCTCCACCTCAATCGGTACCAAGTTGGTTCTGGGGGTTTCTCTCGCGATAGATGGTAGAGTAGAGGGTAGAGGCTCGCTTGTAGCAGGACGGTCTTTCTCCTCCTCGACAACCGCCGTCAGTGTATTATCGACAGATAGAGCAGCCGAGGTGGAGGGAGGCTGTTCCGATTTCACAGTTTCCTCCCCATCCTTTTTGTATACCTTTAGGGTAATCGTCCCACAGCCATAGTGGATGACACCAATCACACAATCACTGCGGCCCTGGTTTCTCCCTTCAATTCCTCCAACTTTGCGACCTTCCAGTTGTGGGTGGGAAGGTTTGGATTGCAGAGTTGGATGAATTTTAGAATAGTGGCGGAATCCGAGGGGCTCCGCGGAAGGTAAGTACGGGCTTTCGAGGAGGAGTCAGTACTTCAGGAGCCGAAGTTTTCCTGAAAGAGGATGTTCTGACAGTGCACCGGTCTCTTTTTTGTGTTTTTTTAATTGAATTTTTATTCATGTTGAGTCCCACGAATAGCGGAGAAAGGAAATGTCAGGCTGTGCAGAGATCCGCATTACACAGCTAAGGCAGGATTAATCTGGGAGTTTGCCAGGTCTCCCAGATACTCCGTTCAAGACTGAGTTATCTTTTCAAGTCGGCCCCCAGCCAAGCTGATTCTCGGCACAGGTCGTATGACACCTTGATCCAGCCCACCGGAGAGGAGAGGTAGAGATGGAAAGTAGTAGGAAGGAGAGAAGGGATTACATCCTAGCATCACCTACTCTGCTCGTGCAGCGCTCTGGCTAGTCGTAGGTTCCTATAGCTAAGGCGCTACGGTTATTACTTTGTGTATTTTCGTTGTACTGCATTCTGGAAAATCTCGTTCCTATAGGTTTCTACCTTGTGCTGGTATTGTATATTCAGGATTTCAGGTCCTTCCCAGTGGATACCAATATCAGATATAACAAGCTGGTCGTTGTTCATAAGGATTAGGTCGGGTTTTCGCAGTATTCCTTCTCTGTCCCTTATGTGGAGTTTATATATTGATTGCCAGCTTTTTCGTCTAGCCAGAATAGCCAGACTTTTTTGTCCAAAAAAAAATTAATAATAATAGATTATTTCTATTAAATAGTTACTTGCAACTTGATTGTTCTGGTTACTAGCTCTTTTACAATTTGTTTGCTATTTCCTTAAGAATTAATTACATGATTTGTGGTTTCCAAAATTATCTTAAGATTACATTTATATAAGTTTTATTCTATAGTTTATTTACATTCTTTTGTCCTTATTTACATATTTACTTTTAATATTTTAAAAGTATTCTCACATTATTAAAAAATTGTAGTATCAATTTTCGTAGTATTTCATATTTTTTTTAACAAGTTTGTATTTTGTTTTTCTTGTTATGATTACACAGTTTTATTATAAACAACTTAAAATTCTATTGATCTTAATTATAATCAGAAAAGAAAGAGAAAAGATGAAGAAGAAGTAAAAAAACAAATAGTTCCAACAAACAAATACAAAATTTTCCTTACACTGTTTCCTTAAATTTCCTAGCGAGCTACAAATTTGAACGATCCTGTCGATGAACAAACTAACGAGTAAAAAGCTGAACGCACTCATTCTTAGAATTTGGGTTGTTTGTATTCATCGAAATGACAATTGACAGATGATAGTTTACTGTTCCACATCATTTTTAGTTCCATAAGGCTTGCAAAATTTCCGTTACGATCAACCAAATTTGTATAATTGACTAATTCGATAAAAATTCAACAGCAATAAAGGTAAAATGAAGAAGAGAAAAGAGAAAGAAAAAAGGTATGAGTATGTGAGTTTAAGTATACGGTCGTTTCAATTGTTTTTTGTAATATTTTTTGTTTCGTTTTGTAGATACATATGTAGATCCGTTACATGGGAACTATTAACGGTTAAGCATTGATTCAGTTTTTTATATTTTGGCTTGCTTTTAACACCTGCTCTGTTTTTACGAGATGTGGACATAAATAAAGGTTAGTATCGATGTTTTATATTTATATTTGCTATTGCTTTTTCTTTTCGTTCTTTAAGTGTCTTGTAGTGGTTTTCGATATCTTCCCTGCCTAAGTTGTTACCAGAGATAAGAGAGCATGGAGATATCCAACTTATACCTCCCTTGCCCCTTGATTTCATCTGATAGCGTTTTTTATACGCATTTTATCCCGTATCTGTGAATACGTGTGAGCTCTTGCGACGAACAGTTGATACCCTTCCCCAACCGTTGTAGTTGAGTTCTTATTTGAAAATTCGTGCGTTACTTCAAAAATTTTTCAAATTTTGGTGTTAAATTTACGAACAAAGCGTTTGTTCATGAAGCAGATTTATTAAACTCCCATTTGTGGGAATTGCTGTCTGAAGCACCAGGGTGACTTTACTTAGTGTACATATTTATTTTTGCACATTTATGAATAATACCAAATTTTGACAATCATTTTCATGAGTTAGTTTTAGTTGCATTTTTTAGACATTTGTCTGAACAATTATGAAATTTAAATTCATGAGTTTTCACAATTCATCAATGATATACAACTAAAACTGAGCGCCTATATATTACTTTGAAGAATTAAATTGATTCAAAATATTCCTGTAAATAGATCGTAGCATTACAATTCTCGCCGAAGTTCGATATCTCCCTGCACTCTTATTTCTGGTTGTTACAAAGGAAGTCCTATTGGTTTGAGTTTTGTCGTAGAGTGTATTGTGTTATTATAAATAGTGATCATTTTGAAAAGTTTATCATTCAAATTTGTATTGTCGTTACAAGCATCTAGAATTCTTAGATGTTCGTTTAGAGTCCCGTGTAATCTTTCGACATCGGCATTGCCGGTTTTCATTGATGCCGTAGTCTTATGAAAATTAATGTTGTTTTCCTTTAAAAATTGTTCAACTGCACAATACAAAAGGCAAGTCTCACCGTCGGATATTATTTTGTTCGGTTTGCATAAACATTGTTTGCGTTATTTTATAGCACCTAAGATCGCAATCCAGTTTCTATCCTTTAAGGGATGAACAGTGGCGTACTTGGAAAACTTGTCGATGGTAGTGAAATACATTTTACCTCGTTCTGGAAACCAGATATCGACGTGAACAATATCATTAAAACATTTCGGAGTTTCTGTGAGCTTCATCGGTATATGCAGTGGTTGCCGATCGTGCTTTGCTACATTGCAGATATCACAATTGTTAATCAATTTTTGTATTTCGATTTGCATTTTCGAGTAGCAGTATATTTTCTATAATTCTGAAAATATTTCATTGATTCCTCTGTGGTTTTCACTAAGGTGTTCATTTTTTATAATAGTAAGAAGCTCGTTTTTTTTATCAGTTATGTCCTTTAATCGAACAGTGAATCGTGTTGTTGCGTCGTAACAATCTCGTAGATATAAATATCGCCTGAACAATCCACAGAATTCCAAACCAAAGGAAAACACCTAATTGTGGAAAGACAATTTTATTTCCTAAGGAAATTATGAAACATTAATAAAAAATCAATTACAAAAATCAAAGTTGAAAATATACGTACATCCGTGAGATACTCCTATTTGCGACACAATGACGCTATAAACCAATTCAATTTTTAAACAGGAATTTTTCGAGACAACTGTGATAAAGGAAACATTCAAAAACTAAATTCATTCTCAACAACCTTCTTAACCCAAGTAGTTATATGTACATTAATTTGAAACCTACATGGCGTAATTATAAAGAATGATTTTCAGGGATGTTCTGATGGCTCGATGACAGAACGTAATACTTTTAATTTTGAATTCATTGCAAAATATTTAACAAACAAAGTCTGAAACTGTATAATAACGACACATCGTTGCAATAAATGCAAATTTGTAAAAATTCCTTTAACATTCAGAAGAATTGATTTGTCTTTTTCAACCTGAATGAACTCTTTCTCTATTGTAGAATAATTGAGCTCGTGCTTATTCAGGGTTCGCGAAGCATAGGAAACGCGATGACCATTTGGCATAATTCGATGCGTCGGTGGTAAGAACAAAATGTTTGCTAAAATCCGGACTGCGAAGACTAGGGTCAGAAGTTAATAGGGCTTTTAAAGTATTGATGCATTTTTCGTCACGAATATTTAATTTTTCAGACTTAAATATCCGATCATATGATGGACTACCTTAGCATAATCTTTTATGAACTGCCGGTAGTATACAGTGTTTTATAGTTTTAATGGTAGTTGGCAGAGGCATTTCAACTATAGACTTGACTTTATTGGGGTCTGGTTTAATGCCGTTACTAACTACAATGTGTCCTAAATAAAAATAAAAATCGATGTTTCGGCAAATTTGCATTTGTTAATTTCAATTTACAAATTGCTATCTTTAAGGGTTTGCAGAACTTTTTTAAGAGCTTGTAGATGCTCTTCAAAACTAGTTGAAAACACCAAGATGTCGTCCAAATAAACAACGCAGATCACATTAATGAACTTTTTGAGGATGTTATTCATAAGTCTTTGGAATGTTTTCGGCGCAATCTTAAGACCGAAAGGCATCCTCAAAAATTGTTTTCGTCGAAAAGGCTGTTTTTTTATGGACCCCTTTGAGCAGGTCTATGACGGAAAAATAATTACATTTACCGAGTTTGTCAAAAAGTTCTTCCGAGCCGTTCATAGGACAGCTATCGTCAACGGTCTGCATTTTTTATTCTTTTATTGACCTAGTTCCGGAAATGTTTGTATAGAGCTTCATAACTCATGCACCTTCTATTGTTTCTCCATTTGTTATAAAGCTTATCTCTTTCCTTGCATAGATTTTTTATTTCGACTGTCATCCAAGGATTTTGTTTTTCTCTTTTTCTTATTCTGATATTTATACAAGATTTTTCATAGACTTCATTGAAAGTGTGGACAATCTTTTCATAAAAATCATCAACACTTGTTGCATCTTCTAAAATACTGCAGTCAATCGTCGATTGTAGTTCATGTAGTCTATTTTCACTTAGTATAGTTTTTTGCTATGTCGTGCTATGGGAGTTAGTGTCTTTGTCTAAGGCAGGATTAATCTGGGAGTTTGCCAGGTCTCCCAGATACTCCGTTCAAGACTGAGTTATCTTTTCAAGTCGGCCCCCAGCCAAGCTGATTCTCGGCACAGGTCGTATGACACCTTGATCCAGCCCACCGGAGAGGAGAGGTAGAGATGGAAAGTAGTAGGAAGGAGAGAAGGGATTACATCCTAGCATCACCTACTCTGCTCGTGCAGCGCTCTGGCTAGTCGTAGGTTCCTATAGCTAAGGCGCTACGGTTATTACTTTGTGTATTTTCGTTGTACTGCATTCTGGAAAATCTCGTTCCTATAGGTTTCTACCTTGTGCTGGTATTGTATATTCAGGATTTCAGGTCCTTCCCAGTGGATACCAATATCAGATATAACAAGCTGGTCGTTGTTCATAAGGATTAGGTCGGGTTTTCGCAGTATTCCTTCTCTGTCCCTTATGTGGAGTTTATATATTGATTGCCAGCTTTTTCGTCTAGCCAGAATAGCCAGACTTTTTTGTCCAAAAAAAAATTAATAATAATAGATTATTTCTATTAAATAGTTACTTGCAACTTGATTGTTCTGGTTACTAGCTCTTTTACAATTTGTTTGCTATTTCCTTAAGAATTAATTACATGATTTGTGGTTTCCAAAATTATCTTAAGATTACATTTATATAAGTTTTATTCTATAGTTTATTTACATTCTTTTGTCCTTATTTACATATTTACTTTTAATATTTTAAAAGTATTCTCACATTATTAAAAAATTGTAGTATCAATTTTCGTAGTATTTCATATTTTTTTTAACAAGTTTGTATTTTGTTTTTCTTGTTATGATTACACAGTTTTATTATAAACAACTTAAAATTCTATTGATCTTAATTATAATCAGAAAAGAAAGAGAAAAGATGAAGAAGAAGTAAAAAAACAAATAGTTCCAACAAACAAATACAAAATTTTCCTTACACTGTTTCCTTAAATTTCCTAGCGAGCTACAAATTTGAACGATCCTGTCGATGAACAAACTAACGAGTAAAAAGCTGAACGCACTCATTCTTAGAATTTGGGTTGTTTGTATTCATCGAAATGACAATTGACAGATGATAGTTTACTGTTCCACATCATTTTTAGTTCCATAAGGCTTGCAAAATTTCCGTTACGATCAACCAAATTTGTATAATTGACTAATTCGATAAAAATTCAACAGCAATAAAGGTAAAATGAAGAAGAGAAAAGAGAAAGAAAAAAGGTATGAGTATGTGAGTTTAAGTATACGGTCGTTTCAATTGTTTTTTGTAATATTTTTTGTTTCGTTTTGTAGATACATATGTAGATCCGTTACATGGGAACTATTAACGGTTAAGCATTGATTCAGTTTTTTATATTTTGGCTTGCTTTTAACACCTGCTCTGTTTTTACGAGATGTGGACATAAATAAAGGTTAGTATCGATGTTTTATATTTATATTTGCTATTGCTTTTTCTTTTCGTTCTTTAAGTGTCTTGTAGTGGTTTTCGATATCTTCCCTGCCTAAGTTGTTACCAGAGATAAGAGAGCATGGAGATATCCAACTTATACCTCCCTTGCCCCTTGATTTCATCTGATAGCGTTTTTTATACGCATTTTATCCCGTATCTGTGAATACGTGTGAGCTCTTGCGACGAACAGTTGATACCCTTCCCCAACCGTTGTAGTTGAGTTCTTATTTGAAAATTCGTGCGTTACTTCAAAAATTTTTCAAATTTTGGTGTTAAATTTACGAACAAAGCGTTTGTTCATGAAGCAGATTTATTAAACTCCCATTTGTGGGAATTGCTGTCTGAAGCACCAGGGTGACTTTACTTAGTGTACATATTTATTTTTGCACATTTATGAATAATACCAAATTTTGACAATCATTTTCATGAGTTAGTTTTAGTTGCATTTTTTAGACATTTGTCTGAACAATTATGAAATTTAAATTCATGAGTTTTCACAATTCATCAATGATATACAACTAAAACTGAGCGCCTATATATTACTTTGAAGAATTAAATTGATTCAAAATATTCCTGTAAATACATCGTAGCATTACAATTCTCGCCGAAGTTCGATATCTCCCTGCACTCTTATTTCTGGTTGTTACAAAGGAAGTCCTATTGGTTTGAGTTTTGTCGTAGAGTGTATTGTGTTATTATAAATAGTGATCATTTTGAAAAGTTTATCATTCAAATTTGTATTGTCGTTACAAGCATCTAGAATTCTTAGATGTTCGTTTAGAGTCCCGTGTAATCTTTCGACATCGGCATTGCCGGTTTTCATTGATGCCGTAGTCTTATGAAAATTAATGTTGTTTTCCTTTAAAAATTGTTCAACTGCACAATACAAAAGGCAAGTCTCACCGTCGGATATTATTTTGTTCGGTTTGCATAAACATTGTTTGCGTTATTTTATAGCACCTAAGATCGCAATCCAGTTTCTATCCTTTAAGGGATGAACAGTGGCGTACTTGGAAAACTTGTCGATGGTAGTGAAATACATTTTACCTCGTTCTGGAAACCAGATATCGACGTGAACAATATCATTAAAACATTTCGGAGTTTCTGTGAGCTTCATCGGTATATGCAGTGGTTGCCGATCGTGCTTTGCTACATTGCAGATATCACAATTGTTAATCAATTTTTGTATTTCGATTTGCATTTTCGAGTAGCAGTATATTTTCTATAATTCTGAAAATATTTCATTGATTCCTCTGTGGTTTTCACTAAGGTGTTCATTTTTTATAATAGTAAGAAGCTCGTTTTTTTATCAGTTATGTCCTTTAATCGAACAGTGAATCGTGTTGTTGCGTCGTAACAATCTCGTAGATATAAATATCGCCTGAACAATCCACAGAATTCCAAACCAAAGGAAAACACCTAATTGTGGAAAGACAATTTTATTTCCTAAGGAAATTATGAAACATTAATAAAAAATCAATTACAAAAATCAAAGTTGAAAATATACGTACATCCGTGAGATACTCCTATTTGCGACACAATGACGCTATAAACCAATTCAATTTTTAAACAGGAATTTTTCGAGACAACTGTGATAAAGGAAACATTCAAAAACTAAATTCATTCTCAACAACCTTCTTAACCCAAGTAGTTATATGTACATTAATTTGAAACCTACATGGCGTAATTATAAAGAATGATTTTCAGGGATGTTCTGATGGCTCGATGACAGAACGTAATACTTTTAATTTTGAATTCATTGCAAAATATTTAACAAACAAAGTCTGAAACTGTATAATAACGACACATCGTTGCAATAAATGCAAATTTGTAAAAATTCCTTTAACATTCAGAAGAATTGATTTGTCTTTTTCAACCTGAATGAACTCTTTCTCTATTGTAGAATAATTGAGCTCGTGCTTATTCAGGGTTCGCGAAGCATAGGAAACGCGATGACCATTTGGCATAATTCGATGCGTCGGTGGTAAGAACAAAATGTTTGCTAAAATCCGGACTGCGAAGACTAGGGTCAGAAGTTAATAGGGCTTTTAAAGTATTGATGCATTTTTCGTCACGAATATTTAATTTTTCAGACTTAAATATCCGATCATATGATGGACTACCTTAGCATAATCTTTTATGAACTGCCGGTAGTATACAGTGTTTTATAGTTTTAATGGTAGTTGGCAGAGGCATTTCAACTATAGACTTGACTTTATTGGGGTCTGGTTTAATGCCGTTACTAACTACAATGTGTCCTAAATAAAAATAAAAATCGATGTTTCGGCAAATTTGCATTTGTTAATTTCAATTTACAAATTGCTATCTTTAAGGGTTTGCAGAACTTTTTTAAGAGCTTGTAGATGCTCTTCAAAACTAGTTGAAAACACCAAGATGTCGTCCAAATAAACAACGCAGATCACATTAATGAACTTTTTGAGGATGTTATTCATAAGTCTTTGGAATGTTTTCGGCGCAATCTTAAGACCGAAAGGCATCCTCAAAAATTGTTTTCGTCGAAAAGGCTGTTTTTTTATGGACCCCTTTGAGCAGGTCTATGACGGAAAAATAATTACATTTACCGAGTTTGTCAAAAAGTTCTTCCGAGCCGTTCATAGGACAGCTATCGTCAACGGTCTACATTTTTTATTCTTTTATTGACCTAGTTCCGGAAATGTTTGTATAGAGCTTCATAACTCATGCACCTTCTATTGTTTCTCCATTTGTTATAAAGCTTATCTCTTTCCTTGCATAGATTTTTTATTTCGACTGTCATCCAAGGATTTTGTTTTTCTCTTTTTCTTATTCTGATATTTATACAAGATTTTTCATAGACTTCATTGAAAGTGTGGACAATCTTTTCATAAAAATCATCTACACTTGTTGCATCTTCTAAAATACTGCAGTCAATCGTCGATTGTAGTTCATGTAGTCTATTTTCACTTAGTATAGTTTTTTGCTATGTCGTGCTATGGGAGTTAGTGTCTTTTGGTATACCACACATTAATGTGTAGTGATCCGATATGTTTGTTTCCACAGTAGCTGCATAGATTTTATCATACGAACTTCTTACTAAACAGTGATCGATAGTAGTGCTTGAACCTCTATTTAGATCAACTCATGTATTAGAAAGAGCTAAGTTTAGTAGGCCTTTGGAATTGATCATCTATAAATATCTCGCTGTGCTTAATTCTTCATCTACCTGCATATATATGTTTATGTCTCCCATAACTATGATATTCTGTCTTGCGTTGATTTAGTTTATGTGATTTTCCATTTCTTCGATGAAGTTGCTTTCCCTCAGCTTTGGTGGTCGATAAATTGCTTGCAAATATGTTTAGTCCTTTTTCGATTACTTTGATTTGAATCTGTATATTTTCGTAGTGCGTAGTATTATAGTTAATTTTTTTCATAAGATATTTCTTTTTTTACATACAGTGCAATTCCACCGCCATTTCTATTTTATCTGTTTACGAATTCTGTGTTGAATCCGTCTAGCTGATAAATACAGTTCTCTTCATCAGAAATATTGGTTTCAACCAAAATAATTATTTTTACAAAACGAATTATGTTTTTAATGTTACACATAAACAAATCTCAGTTTTTTCCTTAGTGACCTAATGTTTATATATACACATACAAATTCTAAATTTTCCAGCTCATTATTGTTGGTGTCATTAAACGTATTCGTAGTAATATCGATTTATTCTGTTGTTTTGACGTGTGGCATATGTATAATATAATCCTATAATCTATAACAGCGCGCCATTGCTTTTTACCAGATGGGTCGTCTTTCGTCGGCCCAACCCATATTGGCTACTTGTACGGGCTATTACTGTGTGAAATTATCTTCTGCCTAAGCATCTCTTCTATCTGCCTATCAACTTCATCCCTATTGACCTCGGGAGTATAAATAGGAATTTCAGTTTTTGTTGTAATTTGATGTCTTATTTCATCAGCAAATGTAAGATAACTCCTTTAAAAAAAAATTGATTTATATGCGCGAAGCAAGGATTTAAGCTTAGACGCATCGTTAAAGCTTAAATGTTGTGCAAAAATGTTGTCATCTATGTTAGAAACGCTTTTTACAACTCTGTTGCGATCCCTTCGCAACGGCCGACCAGAAGTTTCTGCTTCTCCCAGCACACACAGATTTTTGTCTTTCGTTCCTCTTTCGTCAAAAATGCAGGTACACCTTTTTTTTAAATTCATCCCTCTTCCCCACACAACGATCTTGATACACTCTTATGTTTGTATCTCGCCAAGTCGTAGTAAAATAGTCACACACCCCACTGCGATGATATTTAAGGGAAAACGGAACCCTTTTCTCGCATGTTATATGTACCTTAATGCAGTTCCATCCTCTCTGCATCTATAGCAAGGCCATTTTCTTCATCAACAAGTCTCTCTGGCAGCTACTATTATAGTTTTCCTTCCTTTACGTTTAAGTTTATACCGCTCATTCGTATGACCTCGTAAGGTTCGCGAACATGAGGCTCTAGTTTTGATTTACGAAACTGGTTGCTCTTGTAAGCCACCTTCGATCCAATCTCTAGTCGAGTCGGAAGACATTTTCCCTTATCAAAAGTAGATTTCATCCTAATAGCATTTTCTTTGATGCGTTCATCTGCCAAAGCGACAGTAAACCATTAATTTCCGGAGCTCTACCATGTATGCCGGTTAAAATGTTTAGTGGTGACAATCCGGTCGTTTTGTTTTTGGTGGTGTTTAATGCTAACTGAACGCGACCAACAAAGATCGTCCAGTCCATGTTGATATTTAAATTTGTCCTCATTAAATTGCTAACGGTATCTACATATTTTTCCGCCAGTCCATTAGCTCGACTAGTCCCAGGTGCAAGGGTGTGGTGTTCTATACCATATGATTTACACAAATTTTGAAATTCCTGGTTGGTAAGATTCGTGCCTTTATCAATTGTAATTCTATTTGGTGTTCCAAATAGAGTTATGAATTTATTTAAATGGGTCACAGTTTCGACTGCTTTGAGTGTCTTACAAGGTTGCAGCATAACGAACTTTGTGAACGCTTCAACTAAAATTAAAAGATATGTTTTCGTCATTCTTCCCTTCTTGAAATGGTCCCCATTGGCTTCTTTTCGATGGAATGAAGCTCGCACTGCTTCCTTCCGGATGGTCTTTTGGCAACTAAACAGATTAAACACGCTTTAACAAACTTTTTTGCATTCCTTGCCATTTTGGGCATCCAAAACTGCTTACGAAGCTTTGATAGAGTTTTATCCCATCCTATGTGGCAGTTGTCTTCATGGAAACGTCTCATAAGGGCTAGTCGACACTTTTGTGGTACACATAGCTTTTCACCCTCTTTAGTCTTACGATATAATAAATTGTTTTTAATTAAATAATTTGCAATAGTCTGATCGTCCTTCTCGTTTAGTTTCTCGCTGATTTGGTTAACTTCAGGGAAACTGTCTTATTTCAAGCCAATTTCCAGCGAGGCTGTTGATATGAAAACAAGTTTTCACAGATGGGTTTCGACTTAGATACTCCGCATGCTGCATACAATTGCATTTTTGGTAAACAATATTAAAATTGAAATCCTGCAAATAGATCCACCACCTAGCTACTCGTGATAATAAGTCCTTCTTGTCCTTTGTAGCTTTCAAAGCATTTCAGTCAGTGACGAGAGTAAATCGAATACCCAATAAATACGTCCGGAACTGCTTAATAGCGTTAACGACAGCAAGTGTCTCCAGCTCATAACTGTGGTACTTGCATTCATAGGGTTTGGTGGGTGGATTGGCCAATGGAGCTTGCATCTGTGTGCAGTTCAGTTGGAAGGTCTGAATTGAAAATTACTAAGAATGGTAATAACGAAATTTCTTGCTTCTTCGCATTCAGTAGTCCAATTGAATTTTGTGTTTTGTTTAGTCAGTGTAGTGATACATTTCGTTTTTGCTGATAGTTCCGGTATGAATTTTCTGAAGTAATTCACCAATCCCATGAACTGCCTTACTTCTTTCACATTAGACGGACTTGAAGAACTCTGAAGAGAACATATTTTTGAGGTCTTATACCATCGAAAGAGATTTCACGTCCGCGGTATTCTATGCTTGTTTGCATAAATTTTCATTTTTTAGTATTTAGTATCCATTCTCCGTAAGGGCTCTAAGTACCATATCCAATCGTTTAATACCTTCATCAACAGTTTTTGAAGGCACTAATACGTCATCTAAATAAACCAGACACCTTAGTAGAGATAAGGTCGAGCTTTGCTTAAAAACTGATGGTGCATTGGCAAGCCCAAACGGCATTCTCATATACTCGTACTGGCCGTCAGGCGAGACGAAGGCTGTTTTTTCGATAGAATTTGTTGCTATTGGAATTTGGTGAAAACCAGAAGCCATGTCCAAGGACGAGAAAGATTTCGTGATGGTCCAGTTGGTCATCAATACGGGGTAGGGGATAGCAATCTTTGATGGTGATTTTGTTTAAAGCCATATAGTCTACAGATATTCTATGTTCACCACCTTTCATTTTTACTAATATAATAGGACTAGCAAATGGTGAACAACTCTCATCTCTCGAATGATCATTTTCTCTTTTAATTCGCAAACTATTTTTTTCACCACGCTGCTCTCCGATAAAGCCATACGATAGGGTCTATGGCTGAGAGAAAGCGAGCGTATGTCGAACAAACATCAAGCAAGCCGGAAACCAAGCGGCCATCCAACGGTACTTAAAGCTAATGTACAAGCGTCCAAGCGTAGCCTTGTTGCTAAGCAGTGGTCAATCTGAAAAGTATCGTCGTAGAAGATGAAGTTGGAAAACGCTTTTTCGAATATTAAGCCTGCTCAGAAGCCTGTAAGGAACTTGGGGAATTGTGGAGGCACATTTCACATATATCCCCAAAAAAAATTAATAGTAATAGATTTTTCCAATTAAATAGTTACTTGCAACTTGATTGTTCTGGTTACTCGCTCTTTTACAATTTGTTTGTTATTTCCTTAAGAATTTATTATATACATGATTTATAGTTTCCAAAATTTTCCTTATTGACGTATTTACTTTTAATATTTTAAAATTAAGTTCACATTATTAACTTATCCGATTTAAAAAAAATTGTAGTATCAATTTACTAAGTATTCCATATTTTGTTTAACAAATTTGTGTTTTGCTTTTCTTGTTTTATGATATACGTAATCAGTTTCTTTAAACAACTTAGAATTCTATTGATCTTAATTATAATCAGAAAAGAAAGAGAAAAGATGAAGAAAAAGTAAAGAAAGAACAAATATTTCCAACAAACAAATACAAAATTTTTCTTAAACGCAATAATTATCTTTCCTAGCGAGCTACAAATCTGAACGATCCTGTCGATGAACAAACTGACGAGTAACAAGCTGAACGCACTCATTCTTGGATTTTGGGTTTTTTGTATTCATCGAAATGACAATTGGCAGATGATTGTTTACTGTTCAACTACATCATTTTTAATTCCACAAGGCTTGCAAAATTTCCGTTACAACCAACCAAATTTGTATAATTGACTTATTCGATAACAATTCAAATTCAATGAAGAAGAGAAAGAAAAGTAAGTATTTTGGTATTTATACGGTCGTTTCAATTGTTTTTTCTAATATTTTTTGTTTCGTTTTGTAGATACATATGTAGATCCGTTACATGGGAACTACTAACGGTTAAGCATTGATTCAGTTTTTTATATTTTGACTTGCTTTTAACAACTGTTCTGTTTTTAACAAGATGTGGACTTCAATCAAGGTTATGTTTTATATTTATGTTTGCTATTGCTTTTTTATTTCGTTCTTTAAGTGTCTTGTAGTGGTTTTCGATATCTTCCCTGCCTAAGTTGTTACCAGAGATAAGAGAGCATGGAGATATCCAACTTATACCTCCCTTGCCCCTTGATTTCATCTGATAGCGTTTTTTATACGCATTTTATCCCGTATCTGTGAATACTTGTGAGCTCTTGCGACGAACAGGTGATACCCTTCCCCAACCGTAGTAGTTGGGTGAATTAGAGTTCTTATTTGAAAATTCGATCGTTACTCGAACTTTTTTCAAATTTTGGTGTTAAATTTACGAACAAAGCGTTTGTTCATGAAGCAGATTTATTAAACTCCCATTTGTGGGAATTGCTGTCTGAAGCACCAGGGTGACTTTACTTAGTGTACATATTTATTTTTGCACATTTATGAATAATACCAAATTTTGACAATCATTTTCATGAGTTAGTTTTAGTTGCATTATTTAGACATTTTTCTGAACAATTATGAAATTTCATAAGTTTTCACAATTCATGAATGATATACAACTCTAAAGCTCAGCGCCTATATATTACTTTGAAGAATTAAATTGATTCAAAATATTCCTGTAAATAGATCGTAGCCTTACAGTAGCATTACAATTCTCGCCGAAGTTCGATATCTCCCTGCTCTCTTATTTCTGGTTGTTACAAAGGAAGTCTATTGCTTTGAGTTTTGTCGTAGAGTGTATTGTGTTATTATAAATAGTGATAATTTTGAAAAGTTTATCGTTAAAATTTGTGTTGTCCTTGCAAGCATCTAGAATTCTTAGATGTTCGTTTAGAGTCCCGTGTAATCTTTCGATATCGGCATTGCCTGTTTTCATTGATGCCCTAGTCTTATGAATATAAATGTTTTTTTTTAAATTGTTCAAATGCAAAAGGCAAGTCTCACCGTCGGATATTATTTTGTTCGGTTTGCATAAAAATTGTTTGCAGTATATTTTCTTTAATTCTGAAAATATTTCATTGATTGCTCTGTGGTTTTCACTAAGGTGTTCATTTTTTATAATAGTAAGAAGCTCGTTTTTTATGAGTTATGTATTGTTGTGTCGTAGAAATCTCGTAGATAAAAATATCGCCTGAACAATCCACAGAATTCCAAACCAAAGGAAAACACACCAAATTGTGGAAAGGCAATTTTATTTCCTAAGGAAATTATGAAACATTAATAAAAAATCAAATACAAAAATCAAAGTTGAAAAGATACGTACATCCGTGAGATTTGCGACACAATGACGCTATAAACCAATTCAATTTTTAAAAGGAATTTTTCGAGACAACGGTAATGAAAGTAAACATTCGTTATAATTAATATATATGTTTTGAGGAGGCCCTGGTTTGCACCACCTATTGTTCGAAAAGAAAAAAAGCACTCGAGAAAATAGTGTTTATTCGTTCGTGATCGCGGTGGAAGTGAGCTTGACAATTTGTACAGTTCATGTTTTAAGTATGATGAGAGAGATTATGACAATGAATATAACATAAGATAAGCAAAGTAATAGTAATGAGAATGCATTCTGATATGTGGGTTCATGTGTTTGGAGAGATCTATACGTGATGGCTATTGCTGCTGCGAACAATATATATTCTTTTAAAACTCGTAACACGTGTTTTTCACAAGGTGTTTTCTTGTTTCTTCTTCTATAAGGGTTCTTGTTTTTTTCACACTGCGTAAGCACAATTGCAGGTAAATTTATCCCACTTCTGATGTTTGCAACACTTTTTACAACTCTATGTTGCGATCCCTTCGCAACGGCCGACCAGAAGTTTCTGTTTCTCCCAGCACTCACAGATTTTTGTCTTTCGTTCCTCTTTCGTCAAAAATGCAGGTATGCCTTTTCGTTTAAATTCATCCCTCTTCCGCACACAACGATCTTGATACACTCTTATGTGTGTACCTCTCCAAGTCGTAGTATTTTACTACGACTGCGATGATATTTAAGGGTAATGCAGTCGAGTCGAACGGATATGATACATTCTAACATCCATTTCAGATTTGAAATTCTCAATACAAAAAGTGTTTTTAAAGGTTCATTTTTATAAAAACGCTTAGCATACTCTTCCTCTTCAATATTAAAATATATTGGTATTTTTGCCGATTCTGTGATAAGAAGTCTATTGTTATAATCGATAACCGTCTTAAGCGTCATAAGTATATTATTACCAATCAGACAATCGAAATAATCATGAAATAGGTATTCTATAATATTTACATTTATAAATATGCAAAATTCGGTATTGGTTTCTACCTTACGGTCGAGTACTTTAAGTACATATTTTTTAGATGACATCTCCCACTTTGCGTTGCATAAATTTTTATTAATTACACTGTACTCCGCTCCGCAATCGATCACGAATCTGAGCGTTTTTATTGGCGTAGTACAAACTGTATAGGGTAATTGTTTTCTGCGCCTGTTTGAAAATTTTGATAGTTTCGAGGACTTTCATTGGTTTGTAGTTCGCGTTCATTAACCGAAATGTCCATTGATTACTGATCATTTGGCTGCCTAAATCTATATGTCTGTTGTGTTTGACGCGTTTGACCACTGTTACCTCTATTATTTGATAGACGTGTTTGCCCACTCTGTGTGTAACTATTCTGTTGGCGTGCTGTTACGGGATTGAAAGCAGAGTAACCTTGACCTCGTTGACCTACATTACCGGAGTTATTATAATGCGAATTATTCTGATAATAAGAAAAAAATGGGTTACGGTTGTTTCTTGTAAAAGAACTACCCGTATTAGAATTGCCTATCAAAAGCTTCAAGGGGCGATCCTATTGTTAGATTCAATCGTTTGATCAATTCCAACTTGGTTATCGTCATGCAAATAAACATTGTTAATACGACTAAGGAAGCTATTAATTTTATTGTAATAATCCTCTATTGTTGTTTGAACTCTTGCCGATCGAATACTGTCAATAAGTGTATGAGAAGATGATCTTTCACCGAAATTATTTTTTAAAATGCTTTTTATTTCCGACCAAGTATTTACTCTAGCATGTTTTTGAATTTCGACCTTTGCTTTACCTACAATACCTGTCTGCTGGATTAATGTGCTTCATACTAGCAGATTTCAGAAATATCGATAGTTTAGATTAATTAAAATATGAAATTTCTTTATTAATATGTATCTTACTTTCTCTTTTTTTTCTTATCAGTTATTTTATAGTTTGTAATGTTTCTTTTCTTTTTTTTCTGATTTTACAGATTACAGATACAATATACATATAACTTCTAGGTTAAATTTTTCTTTTGTCTTGCTTACTCACACGGAACACACGAAAGATAAGTCGATCAGCTGGACATCATTGGCTTAAGATAGCGTCGTCATAAGTTCTTCACAAGTCTTTATATTTTTGTTTTCTTTCTTGTGTTGTTTATGTGGATTTATTTTTTTTTTCTTCAGGCCATTGAGCGTTTCCTTCTTATGTGGTGGAGAGTTTTTTTTTCAACTTTATTCTCATGAACAATTATCAAGAATTAAAAAGATCACATATAATAACTGAGATTTTCCTTTTTCTTAATATTTAGCAGTTGTCTAGTGAGTTTGATTTGATTGTTTTCTGAATTAGGATAGAAATTTGGTTTTACAATACCATATTGCAATAAGGTTTTTTATTTTTTATTTTTATGTGTGGCCCGTAGTGGCACTTGGACTTGGACCTAGCTGTCTAGGTTCGATTCCTGGTACGACAAGAAATACTTTTCACGGCCCCACCTCTTTCGAGTCACTGGCAATGCTCAAAGAGTATAAACTGTCTAGTAAAAGCTTCTCAAACTTGGCCGTTCGGAGTCGGCATATAACTGTAGGTCCCTTCCACTAGTGGTAGAACAGTAGTACGCACAACACGAGTGGTTGCTGAGAAGCTAGGCCCTGGCCCTCTACGGGCTGTAGTGCCACCCATATTATATTATTATTTTTATGAAAGTATTTTTTAGACTTCCACCTACATTTACCCCTTTTTTTTTGATTCAAATTCTAGTTGTTTGCTGTTATTTTAGCTCGATTTCAAAATAAATGAACACGTTTGATTGAGAACGGATAGTATTAAATGAAATAAAACGGTTTTTTTTTATTGAAATATTTCTACGAAAATTATTACTTGCACGTCACTAATTAAATGACGAGGCATTTGGCTAGGTCTCCGTCAGCAAAACGCTTGCAGTGTTTCTTATTTAACTTTTTTATTTAACAATGTGATATACTTATTATATACCTAGTATATAAATATTATCGTTTTGTAAATTTTATTAAATAAATGCGTTGGCCAATACAAATTGCAGCTGTGATTTCTGGCAGCTGTACCATTATTCTTTGTGTTACTACTGCTATATCCATCTCGTCCGCATGATAGATTGAGGCACTATCCAGCTGCATCTTATTGTGGTTGTGATTAGGTCCATGACTTCGGCGTAGGAGAGATTTAGGATATTTCCTACGGTGAGGTTGGGGCTTGCCCATATGTCTCTTGCGCCTGTGATAAGTGGCGCTACGGTTATTACTTTGTTTGGGTATTTCAGGAAAATCTCGTTCCCATAGGTTGCTAGTGCTGGTATTGCATATTAAGACTTTCAGGTCCTTCCCGTGGATACCAATATCAGATATAACAAGCTGTTCTCTGTCCCTTATGTGTGGTTCATTTTGCGTCTAGCCATATTAGCCAGCCTTTTTTGAATATTGTAACGGTTAGGTGACCTAAACCTTCTCGAAATAAAACAAAACTAAATATTTCCTTATGAGGTTTATTTTATTGTTAATATTTTATTTATTTATTTTTCTTTAATTCAATTTGTTTAGTGTATTTCCTTTAATTCACTTCACTTGTAAGTGACACTTATTTTATTACAACGTAATAAGGGAGGACGTGATTATTCTGGTCGGGAATCACACGTCCTTCTCGATAGCGAGTTAAACAGCAAGAGAACGAGCGTCTGTCGAACAAACATCAACCAAGCCGAAAAGCAAGCGGCCATCCAACGGTACTTAAAGCTAATGTACAAGCGTCCAAGATTAACCTTGTTCCTAAGCAATGGTCAAGCTGTCAGGAACTTGGAGAATTGTGGAGGCACATTTTAATATATAGCAATATAGTTATGTCGTCTGATCCAATGTGTCATTGGATATCCCTGAAGTACGTGGTTCAAACTTTTTGTTTTACAACAATTTGCCCTGCACTTTCTTGTTTTTGGTGGGTTAGATGGTATCCCTACCGTTGGCAGGAGATTGTATCGAAAATGGGTTGCCTTAATGTAGTCTTTTTCTGTCCAATATATTGGTGGGTTGGGTGCCGAATTATATTGTGGCATGCTGGGTGGTTTTTAATCTGGCTAAATCCGTTGCCTGAGAATGATGCGTCGAGGAGGGTTTGCTTGGTGCTTTTTTTGTTTTTCTTTCGTGTCCGTCTCTTGTTTCACCATTCTTGCTGTCTTTTGTGATCATTGATTTAGTCGTTCAATTCTCCCAGCATGATCACGGGAATGCGGCTGAGAAACTCAAAGACGCGTGGATCCTTTGACTTCGGCGTACAGGATTGCATTATTTGCATGCTGTGGGACGTGTATGATGCGTTTCATACATATCCTTACCTTCCTATCTCTTTCTTTGAGTGTCTTCCTGGTTTTGGACGGACGCTGGAGGTTGTGGATGTATCTGAATGAGGAATTTGAGAACTAGGTGAATTTCCTGCTGCGGTTGCAGTGGGGCCTTTTTAATTCTTTGCAGCTCGTTAAAAAGGGATTCTGAGCTGCATTTTGTACCCCGCTAGGCGTAAAATATTCTCCAAGATATTTAAATTGTTCCTCAATTCCCAAGGTTGAATTGAATTCATCTCCCATTTTTGCTGGTTGGTTGTCAGCATATTGTTTCACACCTTTCTTTTCACGTAATGTAATTTCGCCGTTTTGAGGTTTTAATTTTTGTTTCTGCTTCTTGGAGGTTATCTTTAATATAGTATACATTGAGAGAGTCATAGTTACTTCAAACAATCCATAAAGCAATTCCAAGAACTGTCTAGATCAGTGTTAAAATGCCTACATAAAAAATGATATGATACAATTTCGAAATATTATTTAAAATCCTTAGTAAATAGTAGGTTTTCTTTTATTAATTTTCTTCTGACCTGCAATTTATTACATACATTATATATTTATTATAGTTATTGTCGGAAATTGTTTCAGTGCATAACCATTTCCATTACGCTTATTAAATACCTTATCCAACTTTTCGTACTCTGCATGAGTTTTTGGTTTGGTTTATGAAGACCTCCTTCCGTCATCACGGCGTATTTGATGTCGGCCATCTCATTTACTGATCAAAAAAGCAACCAAATGGGGAAGAAGATCTGAAGTGATGATTTTAGTTTCCATACTGACTGGCCCATTTTCGTCCTAAACATTAGCACTCATTTCGGCTTTTCGTCCAATAACCGATTCGACGTCTGCGCCATCAGATGTTAATCCTTCATTCTTACCGGCTGAATAGGAACGTAAACGGTATTTGAACTCAAGTGAGCTCGGATGGTCATATAAATCTTCTTTGGCACGTATTCCACCAAAGAACAACTGTAATGCATATATATCCTGATTCAGTCGGTAGGTAAGGATCAATTCCAAAGTTTTCTTTTAGGCATTCGAATGCCTCTCTGAAATGGAAGCAAGTTAGTTCTTCTGCCAAACCACAATCTTACCACAATGCTTTGCATATCCTCTAATATCCTGGAATGAACCTCGGCCTCCTGTCCATAAGGTCGTTAGTGAAGTGTTTATGACAAGTGAAAGCTGTTTTCTCCATTCTTGGATCTTTTGATAAACGACCAAATTTTGCACAAATTGCCATTTTAATAAACTAAACATTTTAAATTACGCACAAATTTGTTCAAACGAGAGACCTCCTTTAACAGGTATCACACCTCTAAACATCTCTTAGCTAAAAACCCACTTAAGTGAAAATATTCACACTCTTTATTTTCACTTCCACCACTTGTTGAGTTAATATGACGGAATAATTTTCGATTTGTTTGAAAGCTTTAGTCACAGGAGGGCCCATTACTTTAGGCACACTAACACTGCTGCCCGCCGCCACGTCTTCACCAGCCAAAGGCAGCAACCCTACACGTGCCTCCTTCAAAACTACCTTCGAGGAAGAAGAAGAAGAAAGCTCGGTAAACTTCATTCTTTATAAAGCGGTACGTTGTTCTTCCGTTGATGTGTCCATCCCATCTCTCCTGCCACATCTTTTTGAGATATCTTGAAAGGAACGCCTTACGTTCAGTTAGGCCCAGTTCCTGTATTTCTGTCCTTATAGGACCCCCGGGGCCTGGCAACACCAGACCCCTTTTGGCCGCAGAGTATGCCTCTGAGGATAACCTCTGGATCGAGTGGTGCCGCTCCCAGGGGAACCTGTAGTGCCTCCGCAGACACTGGCACACCGGAAGACATGCCAGAAGCGCTACTCTCTGACATGGCAAGACGAGATGGTAACCCCATGCAGTACTTACAGTTTCACACCATATATATGCTCCATATGTAGCACAAGCCACGAATAGTCCATATGCCGCGAGCTGCATCCGTGCTTAGTCCCCAGTCGCTTTTGAGGACCCGCCATAGTTGACCTGGGACTCACCAGTCGGTCTTTCAGGCTTTTTATATGGGGAAGGAAATTCATTCCTTTACTAACGATGCCCAGGTACTTGACCTGCGATGCCATACGCAGGGGAGTCCCATTGACACGCACGGGACTCCGGCTTGCCGAAAAGTTACCTTTCAGCATCATCATCGTCGTTTTTTCGAGGGCCACACTGAGCCCCCTACCCACGTACCACGGTCATTACATCGCTATCCAGCCGCTCCAACTCGGAGCGGGACTGACCGTCGATCATAAGGAGCAGGTCGTCAGCGTATGCATAGTGCTTGCAAATTCCTTCCAGTTGCCTAAAGAGAGGGTCCATCATAAGGTTCCTCCAGCATAGGAAATTAACTCCCCTTTGAAGTGAAAATAGCCAAGATGTATTTCGTTTGGGACTCGGACACGCTCCTTTTCACATGGATCCACGCTTCTTCGATGCTCTTTCCCTGCCTAAACCCAAACTGAGTCGGGCACATATTTCTACTATAAATTTGCCCTAGTCTCTCCACCATTATCCTTTCAAGTACCTTTTACCAAGGACGGGTAGGAGGCTTATGCCCCTATATGAACGAGGGTTGCTCTTATCCTTATCAGGTGACTTGAGAATAATTAGCTTCGCCTTCTTCCACACAGCTAGGAATTCTCCACGGCGGATGCATCCACTGTAGAGGACCTCCAAATAGTCTGGGATAACGGTCTACATGGCTTTGACCATTTGCCCCGTTAGTCCATCCATGCCAGGGGACTTCTTACTACGCAACCTGGAGACGGCTTCAGAAATCTCCGACAACCGCAAGTCGGGAGCCGCATTCTGCTCCTCGGAAGTTGAGGTTGGGATTCCGTTATCCTCAGCGCTCGGCAGACCCTCCCTCGCGCAAACCTGGCGATATAAGGGTGAACCACAGCCTGAAGCATGGTCCCTCCTTTTCCGCAGCGCCAACAGAGGTTCCTCTCTTCCTTACACTCGCTGACCCTGTGCGTGAGTGACAGGCAGCGGAAACAACCCATAATGGGCTCAAAGTTTCCAACCCTAAATGATTGGCACTCAATATATGTATACCCGTCCGGTATGCAGGAGGCCGTCTACTAGTTTCTCCGTACAGTCGAGTACGACGCTCCTTGTGCCCTTCTCGATTCTCTATCCTCCACATACGATCGATAGCTCCTGGTCGAATTGTTCCTTCGACGTCATTCTCTTCGGGTTCTTGATGAAAAGTTCCTTCATGAATACTTCCCTATCGACTGTCTTCGGTACTCTGTGTACCACTAATTTAGGCCCTGGCTTTTTGAACTGTCTAGCTACTAGACCAGCATCCCTAAATTTACCACTTTTCAGCAGCGTTTCCCTCTCTTCTTCAGTGGGGGTGCGAATTATCGCCCCACCATTTTTGATGGGCCTGACCTCGTGGATGCGAACCCCCGCTTTGGGACCAACATTCATCAGGAACTTCTTGATTACGTCTTTAGATTCCATACCTGCCTTGCCATTGACGACCACTCCGAAGGTGTTCGTCACCTTCTGTGGTGGTGTGACTACCGGCATCGATTGGGTGGCCTTAGCCTTTTGCACTGCTGGTGCTGATACTGCGGCACTCACCGCCGCATAAATTGCGAATTGTGTTATTTTTTCGGTTCCTCGTTGGATGTTTACTAACTTCTCGGTTGAGCTCGTGCTTTCAGCTTGGCGTGCAGCCACAGACCTTTCGGTAGAACCTAAGCTTGGGCGGAACGTTTTCCCACTCATCAGGACGTCTAAGTGTCCTTTGAGCCGACAGTTCTCGGCGACGACTGTGTAGAACAGTCGCTCATATCGTCCGATGTTTTCGGCGATATATGTTTTGGCGGTTTGACCTATCTCCGCATCATCTTTGAGAATGAATTCAAAGAGCTCGCCGGTAATACGATTCAAGCTTGCGCTTCACCAACCCTCTCCCTCTGCGGTTGCTATGGCCCTCATTTCAGCCATTTCGGCTTTTCCGACTGCAGAGAAACTACACAACAACAAGCTACGGTGGCTTATCTGTAAAATAATATTTAACTCACTACACAAACGCTACTGCTTGCTTCGAGCGCACACAGTAGAATGAGCAGATAGGGAAATAATTCGAAATAGAGGCTTAACGTGAATACCCGGCCAATTATTGGCAAATTTCGCGGTGGGCCTACCCACAATAACAGAGTCACGATACGCTCACTGCAGGGATCTCTCTGCGATGGGTATAGTGCGGGTAGGTGATGCTTGGGATTTCAGTCGTGTCCTTTTCTCAAGGGAGACGGCTGAGAATCTCGCCATCTTTGCCGAAAAAATCTTCCGGATAAGGAGGCAATAATGGCATTGTGTTTGTCATTGTAGTAGACACTGCTGATTTAATGGGGTTCCCCTAGCGCTGGCCTCAGTTTGTGGTACTCGACTCTTACAGAGTCCTGGCCATAGTGAGGTTGGCGTGGGTCCTAGTGTAGTCTGCGGTTATGTGCTTCCAGAGCTCCCGATTTACTGGCAGGTAGGACTTCGTCCGCAACCTCCTTGAACTTGTGGATGGTAGATGCTTGGGCGGGAGGGAGGCCGTGCAGGTTTCATCCTGACCCACTCAGATGCCATTTGGGAGTTCTCCCCAACATTGCTTCTTGCTGTGGCGATGGCGCCTTATGTTGCTGAGTTTTTACTTGGTACCATTTGGGCTGGAACTGCGGTGAGTTGTTGTGTGGGGAATGGGGTGCCTGTTTCATGTAATCGGTGATGACTCGACCACGCAATTAATGCGTCGGTCAGGGGGTGCATAGCGACTGTGGTTCTATGCGCGAACTAACCGTTTCTTCGAGTAGTAGTAGTTTTCTTGTTGTCCTTGTTGTAGTTAGGCCTTTTTGCCTTCGTTTTTCTGGGTTTTCTTTGGTAGGGATGAGTGCATGTGTCATGTACCTGTACTCTCCAGCAATTTGATTTTTCGGTAGTTGTGTAGAAAGATTTGGTGGGTGGCCTTAGCCTTTTGCAAACTTCTTGATCAAAGTATCACAAGTTTGTTATATAATTATAAACAAATTTCGATGAAATAATGATGTATTTATGTGTTATTATATTAATTGGTTTTGGTATAACTCCAACACTCAGGTATGATTCAATTCAAGGACATTGACAGATGGAGAGTTTGACTGGGGCGGTACATCTCTCAAATAATAACGGAGGTGTCCCAAGGCCGACTCAGTGCGGACAGAAACCGCACATGGAGCAAAAGGGCAAATGCTGACTTGATCTCGGTGTTCATTACACACAGAGACAGGAAAAGCTCGGCCTATCGATCCTTTTGGTTTAAAGAGTTTTTAACAAGAGGTGTCAGAAAAGTTACCACAGGGATAACTGGCTTGTGGCGGCCAAGCGTTCTTAGCGAGGTCGCTTTTTGATCCTTCGATGTCGGCTCTTCCTATCATTGTGAAGCAAAATTCACCAAGCGTTGGATTGTTCACCCATGCAAGGTAACGTGAGCTGGGTTTAGACCGTCGTGAGACAGGTTAGTTTTACTATTGCTGTTACGGCAGCATTCCTGCTTAGTACGAGAGGAACCGCAGGTACGGACCAATGGCACAATACTTGTTCGAGCGAACAGTGGTATGACGCTACGTCCGCTGGATTATGCCTGAACGCCTCCAATGTCGTATCCGTGCTGGACTGTAATAATAAAAATGGAGCATATGTGGGTGTATTACTAATCACCTGTAGGCTCGCTAGTTATGTAGTTAAACATTATTATATACGATGTCAATGCTTAGAATAAATTTTAAACGACTTTGGTAACAGGCAAGGCGTTGTAAGTGGTAGAGCAGCTGCCATATTCCGATCCACTGAAGCTCATCCTTCGCTTGAAGATTCGATTATGTATATCGAAATCTGTCACTATGCACATATTAGACGTAATTCGATATGTGTGTATGTATTATCATATATATGCCACCCCGGTATCTCTATATGTATTTGTATGTATGTTATTAGAGAAAATGTACTGAAATTGTAAAGCCCGAAACAGTACAAATGTTTTTATATGCAAACAAAATTTACATGGGTAATATTTTTTATACAACTTCATAATTTTTTAAAAATCCTAGAAGTGCTAATTATTTTTTTATACAACCATTATGAGCCATATTTGCATATATATATCAATAATTCAAAATGAATTTTCAAAACAACAATTGATGTATATTCTATACAAAAATTACAAAGCTAATATTATTAATATTGCTCTATAAAGGAAAAAATCCCAAAGGAAAAGTATATATTATACAAAAATTATTACATGAGATTATTACATTGCTCTATGATTAAAAAATCTCAAGATGAAAGTATATTGCACAAAAATGTTCACGTTTTGGGGGAAATGTTTTAAATTTAAGCCTTTAAGTTGCACATATCCGCATCATCTTTGAGAATGTATGTAAGAAAATAATGTACAATGCTCGAAAAGCATTAATTTATTTTTTTTCACACACTACACAAATTTCTCAATTTTGAGGAAAGTGAAAAAAATGACTTCTTAGATTCGTCTATTCATCAAATGAAAATATTATAAAATACTCGAAAATCGTTCATTTATATTTTTTTCTCCCCATGTATACAGTACAAAAATGTCTCATTTTTGTGAAAAGTGAAAAAAATATCTTCTAAGTTTCATCTTTCTATCATATGAAAACATGGTAAAATGTTCGAAAATCGTCAATTTATATTTTTTTCTCATTTTCGACACATTTCTTCAATTGTATTTTTTTCCTACAATGTAAAAGGTGCAAAAAATTCTCATTTTCGACCTTTTTTCCAAATATTTTTTTTCCCTACAATGTAAAAAGTACGAAAAATTCTCATTTTCATGAAAAATATTTTTTGCCAAAATATATTTTGTTCTTCAATTAAAAATATTTTTTTTTCCCTAAAAATCAGAATTCCATCACTCTTGCATGCGTACATCACATTAGGAAAAAAAAACTTACAATTTTTTTCCTGTGAGGAAAATCAATCAAAAGTTTATATATTTCAAATATACACACTACGGCCGTCAAAGCGCACCATATAAACAATAATACAAGTTTTAAGAAGTTCGTTAAAAATCGACCAGAAAAAAAAACTCCATACAATTTTTTACCACTACGTTTAAAGTCCCTTCCGAAATTACTCTAGTTTGCGTGATAAATGTTCCATTTTCGCGTCATTAGATGTGACTATTATGAAATTAGCATTATAACTTTATTAACAAAGAATGAAATTACATTGGTAATAATTATCAATATAAAGCTGGAGCTGTTAGAGCTTTCAGCTAGAAATACAGTCTATATAAGATTTTCTAAATTGAGAGCTGATATCAGCCTATATACCTTATTTACATTATAGTATGATATTCGTTTTAAAAGATCCATCCGATAAATTAGTACGAGTCTTACTTTTTGTTAATTAATTTGATTACATGCGATAAGATGACTTATGGTATGGCAAAGCGGAGGCGTTTCTTTCGTGATGAGATGTTTGTGTGTTAAGTTCGTGTGGCCCATTCGCAGTCTAATATGTATTTTTAACTTCTTATGCGATATGTCTTTAGGGTATAAGGCATATATGACAACAGGTATGTCAAGGTCTTTGGCTGACGTGAGAGCGGAAGTTAGAATTGACAGAAGTATTGGGTTCTTCTTCCGTTTTAAAATTTTGTCGGAGTCGTTGTGAATAGGTGACCTTCTGGCGCAGTTAACTTTTTGAATCATACCTGTAGAAAGATGGTAGATTCTTTCAGTTAGTTGTGGTAATCCAGCGTCTGTGAGAAGGTTTCGAATTGGAGTAGTGCGAAAAGCCCTTAAACCGCTTCTGATGGCTGCGTGGTATGGTGATGTGATGAGTTGAGTGGAGGACTTCGAACATTTACCATAAATCGCTAAACCATAGTCGATCTTTGACAAAATAACAGATCTGATTACATTTATGACAGTATTAACATCACAGTGGCTGTTTTTACTATAGAGATATTTTATTATTTTAACCCTAGTAACTCTTTTTTAAGTTTGTACAATGGTTCCTAAATGTACATTTTGAATCGAATACAATACCGAGAATTTTAGCGGAGTTAACGTTACTTATGTTAATATTATCGAATTGTACTAGAATTTTAAGCCTTTGCATTTAGAATAAATAATCAAGTCGTCGGCATAGAGAGTGTGACCAACTATGTTGTGACGATCAACAATAGAACTGATTTCGTTAAATGCAATCATAAAAAGGACCACCGATAAAGGGGACCCTTGTGGAATGCCGTTTTTTAAACTATGGGTAGATGAATAAGTGTCATTCACCTTGATGCGGAAATATCTATTACTTAGGAAAGACTTGATGTAGTTTAGTATTTTGGGTCCAACTTTCCAATTGATTAGTTGTTTCATTACAACGTGCATGCGAATTCTGTCAAATGACTTTTCGAAATCAGTCAAAAGGGTTGACACATGATTTTTTCCTGACAGTTTTGATGTGATGACTTCATCCAGGTGAAGGAGCGCATCGATGGTTCCGCGTTCTTTTTTGAAAGCCACTTGCCGGTAGTCGATAAGATTGTTTCTATCAAGGAACCAGAGCAAACGTCTGGATATCATTTTTTCTAAAATTTTGCCTGTACATGGAAGAGCGATATGGGGCGATACCCTGAGATAACAGAAGGATCTTTAGTCGGCTTAGGTATTGGAACAATGCTAGCCACTTTCCTTGCGCGTGGAATTATTCCGACGTTGAATATTTGGTTAAACAGATCCAGTAACTTTATTTTATAGGCTGTGGAACTGTTTCTAACCATGGCATAAGAAACGCGGTCAAACCCAGGGGTTGTTCCTTTGAGAAGGTGAAGACAGCTGTCTAATTTAAGTTGTGCTTTTCTCTTTGTGAAATTATTTTCTGGTACTTACTTTTTTTTCTGTCTTAATTTTAACGTTGTTTGAAAATAATGAAAAAGAAAAGAAGAATTTTTAATTCTTCTTGAAAAATCAAAAGTTACTTTGAAAAAAGTGAATGAGCGATAAGTATTTTGGAAGATAAATCATTGAATGATTGTATAAGTAAAAATTACTTTTTAATAAAATGAAATTCAAATAAGTTCAATATTCTTGTTTGTTATTTTTTATTTAATAAAAAAAAGAATAAATTTGACCTTTGTAAAATACATATTTTAATCTGAAATTAAGAAGAAAATCATTTCAATAAGTATTGAATGATTTGACTCATTGAGAAAAAAAATTCCACCGATTTCTCTCAATCTATCAATATTTAAATATGGGGAACAATAGATCCAGATATAATACGCTAAGTAAAGTATAAAATATAATGATTTTATATATATGATATATATTTATATCCGATATTGATATTATATGAGAGTATGAAATGAAATGTTAACGAAAATCAATTTTATATGGGTCGCTTAATAAAAACAGAAAATTCAATGTAATTTTTTCAAAAGAAAATTTCTCATAAATATTGTAAATATAATTCTGGTTGATCCTGCCAGTAGTTATATGCTTGTCTCAAAGATAAGTACACACGAATTCAAAGTGAAACCGTAAAAGGCTCATTATATCAGTTATGGTTCATTAGATCGTTAACAGTTACTTGAATAACTGTGGTAATTCTAGAGCTAATACATGCAATATAAACACGGACCTTTTGGAACGTGTTCTTTTATTAGGCTAAAACCAAGCTATTTTTTCGGAAATCGTTAATATGGTTGAACATTAGATAATTTGCCGATCGTATGGTCTTGTACCGACGACATATCTTTCAAATGTCTGCCCTATCAACTATTGATGGTAGTATCTAGGACTACCATGGTTGCAACGGGTAACGGGGAATCAGGGTTCGATTCCGGAGAGGAGAGAGCCTGAGAAACGGCTACCACATCTAAGGAAGGCAGCAGACGCGTAAATTACCCGCTCCCAGTTCGGGGAGGTAGTTACGAAAAATAACAATACAGGACTCATATCCGAGGCCCTGTAATTGGAATGAGTACACCTTAATTCCTTTAACAAGGACCTATTGGAGGGCAAGTCTGGTGCCAGCAGCCGCTGTAATTCCAGCTCCAATAGCGTTTATTAAAGATGTTGCGGTTAAAACGTTCGTAGTTGAATTTGTGCTTCATACGGGTAGTACAACTATAATTATGGATTGTACATTACCTTATGTATGCAAGCGTATTACCGGTGGAGTTCTTATATTTAATGGTACTTGTATCGTTATATATACCTCCTATTTAAACCTGTTTCAGTGGTCTTCATCGAGCGTTGTTGTGGGCCGGTACTATTACGTTGAACAAATTAGAGTGCTTAAAGCAAGCTCCAAATTCCTAAATATTTTGTGCATAGAATAATGAAATGTTCTACTTTCATTGGTTTTTAGATCAAGAGGTAATAATTAATAGAAGCAGTTTGAGGGCATTAGTATTACGACGGGAGAGGTGACATTCTTGGACCGTCGTAAGACTAACTTAAGCGAAAGAATTTGCCAAAGATGTTTTCATTAATCAAGAACGAGAGTTAGAGGTTCGTAGCCGATCAGATACCGCCCTAGTTCTAACCATAAACGATGCCAGCTAGCAATGGGGTTAGCTACTTCTATGGCTCTCTCAGTCGCTTCCCGGGAAACCAAAGCTTTTGGACGCCGGGGGAAGTATGGTTACAAAGCTGAAACTTAAAGGAATTGTCGGAGAGTGAAGAGTCTCTAGTCGATAGAATAATGTAGGTAAGGGAAGTCGCAAATTAGATCCGTAACTTCGGGATAAGGATTGGGTCTGAAGATTGATTGGAAGCAATAACGTGGCTTATGTACTAGTTCTGGGTAAATACAAATACGGATTTTGTTCCCCGGATATGCCTGTTTACGTAGCCAATTGTGGAATTTTCTTGCTAAAAATCATAAGTTGTATCATTTGATAGTTTCTTTTGATTTATAACAACTATCAATTAACAATCAATTCAGAACTGGCACGGACTTGGGGAATCCGACTGTCTAATTAAAACAAAGCATTGTGTCAACACCCGTTAGGGCCATCACAATGTGATGTCTGCCCAGTGCTAGGAAAGTCAAAGTGAAGAAATTCAAGTAAGCGCGGGTAAACGGCGGGAATAACTATGACTCTCTTAAGATAGCCAAATGCCGCGTCATCTAATAAGCGACGCGCATGAATGAATAAAGGATATTCCTACTGTCCCTATCTACTTCCCCCTCCGGGTAGGGGTCAGAATATACCCGGGGTAAGGCATGCCTGTCGTAAAAGGCGACTAAAATCCGTGAGCTAAGAGCAACTGGTTTATGATACGTCCATACTCCAGTGCTCGCCGTATAAGTTGCAAGCTCATACAGAAATTAATGGAATATAAGGATGCAACAATCTCAATTATAGATTGATGCAAGAATAGTCCTCGGCTTTCGAACAATTGCGGCCAGTCTGGGGATGTTATGGCATCCTACTGGTAGCGTGACCAGAAGCTATAGTCTGGTGCCACGGGAGATCAGGGAAGCCCTGAGACCTGAATAGGTTTCAGCCTGATCGGTAGAGGTTGGTTTAAAACCCAAAGTCGCGGGGAGAGTTGGAGATTATACCTGCATGTCTGGGAGTCAACCTTTGTTTAGGGGCGGACTCCGAGACGTGAAAGGTATATGATTCAAATCTGTGTGGAGTTGCAAAAAACTACCGGGTGCTACAACCCAAAGAGTAGCAGAGGTTTGGGTAGGCCTCACCACCTTACCAAGGTGGAGAAATAAGTCCATAAGCTTATTTCTAAATTTGGAACTTCAGTTTCCTACTAAAGGCGTCTGGTCCAGCGTCCTTAAATGGTCCTTAGGAGTAAGAGACCTCGTGATATAAGGCTTAATGCCAGGTGATCACGTTAATCAATTACTTTATCTGTCCCTATCTACCGAGTCTACTGTGAGCGCTCGAAGTGAGCAGTTGTGATTGGACAGGTTAGTGAGTGCAGTGAGTAGATTAGAGTAGGGATAAGCCACCGGGGCTTTTTATTGTGTTTTGTGTAGCGATAACGGCACTTCTTGCTGTTTTTTGTTTACGCGACAGCGAGTGTACGGGTGAGTTGTTTTTTTTTTCTTTCTTTTTTTTTTGCTATTATTTTGCTTTTATTTTTTTTTTGGTTTTTTATATATATATATATATGTTTATATATATATATATGTATATAAAACGATAGATGGAGGAGGGGAAAGCCCCTGTTGATAGTGGTGGTCGGAGTGAGGATGCCTTTGTGGGCCTCACCACCGACTGCGAGAGCGAGGTAGGGGGATATGCTTCCGACGTCCCGTTGAGGACCTTCTTCTTGAAGAAACCAACGGTGGCGGCGGATACGAGCGAGGGGAAGAAGAAGAAGAAGAGGAGGGTGAGGAAGGCGCTCCGGGAATCCTTGACGTCGGCCTCTGCCTCTGTGGTGGAAGATTCCGCCATGGAGACGGAGAGCGTCGTTGAGGCGGGTAAGGCCAGAAAGAGGCCGGTTGAAGGGGGAGCTCCGGCGAACTCTTCAGGGCCGGACTCTTTGGTGGCTAAGAAGGCGCTCACCGAGCCCGCTTCTTCTTCTTCGAAGGTAGATTTGAGGGAGGCGCGTGTGGTGTTGCTGCCTTTGCCGGCTGGTGCAGGCGTGGCGGCGGGCAGCAGTGGTGGGGTGCCCAAAGTAATGGGTCCTCCTGTGGCTAGGGCGCGACTGACGAAAGCTGTGGCTGCAGTCAAGTCGCCTCTTCCCACGGGAGCCCCGTTGCGGGTGCAGGCCACTGCGAGCTCTGCTGGTGCGAGTGCTTTAGCTAAGGAGAAGCCAGTAACATCTATGCTCCAGGTTAGGCAGGCGGAGCTAGACAAGGGTCTAACCTTGGCTAGTCTCCTAGATAGGTTCAGGGCAATAAAGGAGGTGGTAGTGTCGGCTATCGGGCAGCATCCCGATACTGGCGTAGCCATAGCAAGGGTTTCCTCCCAGTATGAGGAGCTCTTGCCAGAGGTTGTAGGGACGTTTGAGCGTCATAGGGGTAAGGAGGACTCCGGATGTGCTCCTGCAGTAAGGGGCAAGGAGTCGGAAGAGCGCAGGGACGGTCCAGGTGGAACCGTCAAATCGTTAGGAGTCCCTGTTGGGATTAGGGTTGAGGAGCGGCCTTCGTTTGCGCAGGTTGCCAGCACTGCCACTGTTTCTGGTGGTGTAGGGGGCAAGATTCAGGTTAGGAAGCCTGATATTGAGCCTGCCAAACCTACAGAAACGTGGTCGTTGGTAGTTAAGGGCAAGCAGGGGGAATCAGTGGGGTCACTGAGGAGGAAGGTGGTGGAGGCGTTGGTGCCTGCCGTGGGTGTCAGGGTGCATACTGTGCGCCCTGGCAAACAAGGTGGCATTCTGGTCCGCACGCCTTCTGTGGCTGAGCGAGATGCCTTCATTGGGCATAAAAAGCTCGAGGAGGTGGGTCTATCGGCTGAGACTGACAGGGGAAAGTCTCTTGTCGTGCAGAGGGTGGAGAAGCGGATCTCCCCTGAAGAATTCCTGGGTGAGCTGCATAAGCTTAACTTATGCAAGCTTACCAAGGAGGAGTTCGGAAAGGAGATCCGTCTTTCCACCCCTTGGAAGGCAGGTGATGGACGCCTTAATGTCGTACTTGTGTGTAGCCCCAGGGCCGCGAGTATCCTTCTTGGAGAGGGGAGGTGCTATATTAAGCACTTCTCCTTTCTCCTAAAGGAGAAGTCGCTGGTGCAGTGGTGTAACCGGTGTCTCGGCCTGGATCACTTCGCATCCAGGTGTAGGCAGAAGGACTCTGTGTGCTGGCGTTGTGGACAGTCGGGCCACTCTAAGCATGATTGCGGTAATGGTATACATTGCCGCGATTGTGACTTCAGGGGAAACCCGGCTGGACACTTTATGCTAAGCATGGATTGTCCAGTCTATGCTGCGGCGGTGGCCAGGGCGGGTGCTAGGCACTAAAAATGCCAGTTAAATTAATTCAATTTAACTGCCAGGGTGCTCGTGCAGCCATGTTCGAGTTAGGACAGATACTGTGTAGCTCGCAGTGTAGCTTTGCGTTATTGCAGGAACCTTACACTGTTGGAGGACATGTGAGGGGATTGCCTGCGCACATGCGATCATTTGTGGACGACAGTGGTCATGCTGCTGTCGTAGTAAATGATCTAAGCACTGTGTGTTCCCTTGTAGGCTCAAGTGAATGGGGTGTGTGTGTGAATGTTGAGGGTAGCTTTGGTAGGCTGTTTTTATGCAGCCTTTACTTTAAGCATGCCTTGGACATTGAACCGTACTTGGCATACCTCGATGAGTTGCTTCGGATGATTGGGAATGGCGCTGCGATTTTCGGCATTGACGCTAATGCAGTCTCTCCTTTGTGGTTCAGTAAAATGACAGGACGCACGTCCGCATTTCACAGTACCATCAGAGGGGAACTGCTGAGCGAATGGATAGCCGTTAACCGCATTGCTATTCTCAATCAGCCGAGTTACCTGTACACTTTCGATGGTCCAAACGGGCAGAGTGATATTGATGTGACCCTGGCAAATGTGCCGGCGCTTCGTAACTTCGATTTTCAGTGGCGCATCCGGGGTTCTGAAGGAGTGAGTGATCACAGCCTCATGGAGGTTGAGATTGTTCGCTCTAGTGGTACTCTAGATGTGCAGGAAAGTTGGAATGAGAAGCGTTGGCTTCTCAAGAACGTCGACTGGTCGACGTACAAGAGTGAAATTGCGAGAAAGGTCACATCAACGCCACTTGATGCCTTTCAACGTTTGGGTATTGATGGTAAGGTTGCCCTCATAAATGAATGTATGTGGGATGTCAACGACCGACTCTTTCCGAGAAGCCGTATGGTGAATCGGAAAAGGGTGAAGTGGTGGACATCTGGGTTGAATGTGAAGCGTAAGCAGGTTAGGAGATTGCGAAAGCGTTTTCAAACCTGCAGACGTCAAGGACTTGCAGACGTGGATCAGGCAAAGCTTGCTTACAGGCATGGTTTGGCTGAATACAAGAGTATGCTTGTCCGAAGTAAGAATGAGAATTGGAGGAACTTTGCCGAGGAACACCGTGATGACCCCTGGGGTCAGCTCTACCGTGTTTGTCGGGGAAGGAAATCCTTGGAGCATGGAGGGACTGTGTATCTGTCTTGATGGGTACTTTCTTCCCTAGAGGCATTCGTCCGATTGATCCACTTGTGGGTTTGCCGGGCGAGGTGCCTTTGGTGAGTGAAGGTGAAATTGGCTGCGCGATTTCAAGACTTAAATCGACGAAGTCACCGGGATTCGACGGACTAACTGGAGAGATGGTGAAAGCCATCTGGTCACTGGCTCCCGAATACTTGATGGCTCTTTACTCGTGCTGTGTCAGGGAGAATTATTTTCCCCTGGAATGGAAATGTGCAAAGGTGATAGTTCTGCTGAAGTCTAACGATAGGGTGAGGACCAATCCTCGCTCTTATCGTGGCATCAGTCTCCTGCCGGTGCTTGGAAAAGTGCTGGAAAGAGTCTTGGTCGACAGACTGATGCAGCACATCCCTGAGCACTCTCCATTCCAGTTTGGTTTTAAACCAGGGCGTAGTGTCGAAGATGCTTGGCTGCGCGTGCAGGACACGGTTGATAGATCTGCCGGGAAGTATCTCCTTGGCGTCTTCATTGACTTCAAGGGTGCTTTTGATTGCCTTGACTGGGCAAGCGTGCTGCGAAGGCTGCGAGAGATGGGGACTAGCGAGGTGAGCGCCTGGAAGAGCTATTTTTCCAACAGAACAGCTCGTGTTGTCAATTCGTTTGATAGCGTGATGGTGGATGTTCAGAGGGGATGTCCTCAGGGGTCTGTTGCGGCTCTGCTGCTGCTTCTTTCATCCTGGCAGTCGTACTGCAGTGTTGTTGCGTATGCTGATGATTTGCTTATCCTTCTCGAAGGCCAGTCTCGTGCTGAGCTGGAGAGTAGGGGTACGGAGGCCATGGGCATGGTGACTAACTGGGGATCGAGTGTTGTTGTGGAAGTGGCGGTGGAAAAGACGTCCTTAATGTTGCTCAAGGGTAAATTATCCTTGAATCGGCCTCCAGTTGTTAGAGCTGGCGGGGTGAGTCTAAGATATGTGACAGAAGTCAGGAATCTTGGTATTACCATCGGAGAGAGGATGAACTTTGTTCCTCATCTTGTTAAGGTGAGAGCAAGGCTCACTTCTCTTGTGCCAGCAGTCAGAAGGGTGCTGAAGTGTGACTGGGGCCTGTCAAGTCGAGCAGTCCGTACCGTATATGGTGGTCTATTTGTTGCTTGCGCGGCATTTGGTGCACCGGTATGGTACGATGTTGCTAAGACCGTGACAGGAAGAAGCAAACTTCTGAGTTGTCAGAGGCTTATGCTCCTTGGTTCACTTCGAGTATGCAAGACTGTCTCTACAGAGGCTCTGCAAGTGTTGGCAAGTGTGCCACCGTTAGATCTGGAGGTCATACGTCGTGGTATGGCTGGCAGATTGCGGAGGCAGCGACCCCTCTCAGCATCTGACTGGAGCGAGTGCCGGAACGTTCAGGGTCTAAGTGCCCGCGAACTGAAGGCTCTGTTGAAAGATGGTGTTCTTTCCAGGTGGCAGGTACGTTGGGGGGAGAGCACTAAAGGAAGACCAACCTTTGAGTTCCTTCCTGAAGTGGCTTATGCGTGTGGGCGGGAGTGTCTGGACTTCTCACTCTACGCGGGCTTTCTGTTGACTGGTCATGGTTCCTTGAATGCTTTCTTGCATAAAGGGGCCCTGGCCGGCTCGGCGGAGTGCTCGTGTGGTGCACCGAGAGAGGATTGGAGACATGTGCTCGTTGAGTGTCCGCGATATGCTCACTGCAGGGATCTCTCTGCGATGGGTATAGTGCGGGTGGGTGATGCTTGGGATTTCAGTCGTGTCCTTTTCTCAAGGGAGACGGCTGAGAATCTCGCCATCTTTGCCGAACAAATCTTACGGATAAGGAGGCAATAATGGCATTGTGTTTGTCATTGTAGTAGACACTGCTGATTTAATGGGGTTCCCCTAGCGCTGGCCTCAGTTTGTGGTACTCGACTCTTACAGAGTCCTGGCCATAGTGAGGTTGGCGCGGGTCCTAGTGTAGTCTGCGGTTATGTGCTTCCAGAGCTCCCGATCTACTGGCAGGTAGGACTTCGTCCGCAACCTCCTTGAACTTGTGGATGGTAGATGCTTGGGCGGGAGGGAGGCCGTGCAGGTTTCATCCTGACCCACTCAGATGCCATTTGGGAGTTCTCCCCAACATTGCTTCTTGCTGTGGCGATGGCGCCTTATGTTGCTGAGTTTTTACTTGGTACCATTTGGGCTGGAACTGCGGTGATTTGTTGTGTGTGGAATGGGGTGCCTGTTTCATGTAATCGGTGATGACTCGACCACGCAATTAATGCGTCGGTCAGGGGGTGCATAGCGACTGTGGTTCTATGCGCGAACTAACCGTTTCTTCGAGTAGTAGTAGTAGTTTCCTTGTTGTCCTTGTGGTAGTTAGGCCTTTTTGCCTTCGCTTTTTCTGGGGTTTCTTTGGTAGGGATGAGTGCATGTGTCATGTACCTGTACTCTCCAGCAATTTGATTTCTCGGTAGTTGTGTAGAACGATTTGGTGGGTGCATGCCTCGGTCTGACCTTGTTGGGATTTCCGGGCAAAAATTCTGTTGTCTTGTGTTGTATTTTTGTGTAGATGGATGCAACTCTACCATTGATCACTGCCTCGACCACTGATTCAATGTGCGTCCATCTAAAAGGTTGCTAGGCCTTGAGTGTTAAGGCACTTATCTAGAAGTGACCTTCATGGTTGCGAAAGCCTGACCAGATTCTATATTCTGTTACCATGGGAGATAGCTGGCCCCGGAAAGGATAGTTGGTGCCGTTAGGCTCCCAACTTCCTATTCCGAGCTATCAAGAGGTAGGCCCCCTAGTGGGAGTATATTGCATACTGGAACCCTTTCTAGGGTCTGTGTATGCTAGATGTGTTAGATAGGCCTCGCCCTCAGCAAGGTTTGTGGTCGCCCTTAAGCGTCACTAAATTGCTACTGGGGTGGTAATTACCTCCTCAGGGCGGTGGTAAACGCTTAATTTGACTCCGTTATTGTGGGGAGGCCCACAGTGAAATTTACCAATAATAATTGGCCGGGTATTCACGTTAAGCATACATTCCACTTCTTCTGTGTGCGCTCGATGCAACCAGACGTGTTTACTAGTTAGTGTCAGTGTTAGATCAGAATAGCTGATAAACCACCGCAGCGTGGTAGTGTAAAATTGTCCATTGAGTAGTAACGGCACTTTTGCTGTTTTTGTTGTGTGCGCGATGACACGTGTGCGGGTGAGTAGTTTTTGTTGGAATATTTTGTTTTGATTTTGATACTGATAGATGGAGAAGGGGAAAGTCCCTATTGATAGTGGTGGTCGGAGGGAGGATGCCTTTGTGGGCCTCACCACCCACTGCGAGAGTGAGGTAGGGGGCATTGAGGAGTTTCTTCCTGAAGAAACCAACGGTGGCGGCCTATGCGGGCGGAGAGAAGAAGAAGAAGAAGAAGAGGAGGACGAGGAAGGCGCGCCGGGAATCCTCGACGTCGGCCTCTGCCTCTGCGGTGGAAGATTCCGCCATGGAGACGGAGAGCGTGGTCGAGGCGGGTAAGGCCAGAAAGAGGCCGGTTGAAGGGGGAGCTCCGGCAAACTCTTCAGGGCCGGACTCTTTGGTGGCCAAGAAGGCGCTCACCGAGCCCGCTTCTGCTACTTCTTCTTCGAAGGTAGTGGTGAGGGAGGCGCGTGTGGTGCTGCTGCTTTTGCCGGCTGTTGCAGGCGTGGCGGCGGGCAGCAGTGGTGGTGTGGCCAAGGTAATGGGTCCTCCTGTGGCTAGGGCGCGACTGACGAAAGCTGTGGCTGCAGTCAAGTCGCCTCTTCCCACGGGAGCCCCGTTGCGGGTGCAGGCCACTGCGAGCTCTGCTGGTGCGAGTGCTTTAGCTAAGGAGAAGCCAGTAACATCTATGCTCCAGGTTAGGCAGGCGGAGCTAGAAAAGTTTATAACCTTGGCTAGTCTCCTAGATAGGTTCAGGCGATTAAGGAGGTGGTAGCCTTAGCAAAGGTCTCCTCCCAGTATGAGGAACTCTTGCTAGAGGTCGTAGGGACGCTTGAGCGTCATCGTGGTAGTGAGGACTCCGGATGTGCTCCTGCAGTGAGGGATAAGGAGTCGGTAGAGCGTAGAGACGGTCCAGGTGGGACCGTCAAAATGTTAGGAGTCCCTGTTCGGATGAGTGTTGAGGGGCGGCCTTCGTTCGCGCAGGTTGCCTGCACTGCCTCTGTGTCTGGTGGTATTGGCGCAAAATTCAGGTTACGAAACCTGATATTGAGCCTGCCAAACCTACAGAAACGTGGTCGTTGGTAGTTAAAGGGGCGCCCTGACACCCACGGCAGGCACCAATTCCTGCACCACCTTCTTCTTCAGTACCCCCACTAATTTCCTCTGCTTGCCTTTAACTACCAACGACCACGTTTCCGTAGGTTAGGCAGGCCCATTATTCTTCCTTCGCGTGGTTGCACACCTTGACGCGGTGCGAAGGCTTAGTAAAGGTCAATGACTCAAGGGAAATTATTCTCTATGAGGAGACCCGAAGCTAAGATGTAACCATCCCTTCTCTCCCTCCTACTACTTTCCATCTCTTCCTCTCCTCTCCGGTGGGCTGGATCAAGGTGTCATACGACTCGTGCCGAGGATCAGCTTGGCTGGGGGCCCACTTGAAAAAAAAAACTGCGGATCTCTTCACAGCCTGACCTTCCCTTTCTCCGTTACTCGTGGGATTGAATATGATGGTTCTCTCTCACGGGCTGGTACATCCTCTTCCAGAAAAGCTTCGGTTCCTGAAGTGCTGACGGATAATGCGGCTCAAACCGTTTAAAAGACTGTCAAAAGCCGCGTGGAGCCCCAAAAACCTAAAACCACAACCTGCACGGTGACTCCCACCTGCAACCTCTGCCCGCGGAGTTGCCTCCTCCTCGTAGGTCCCAAGGACCTTCATTTAAAAGATACAAGGAGAGACGCTCTGCAGCGCACGTCCTGGAACGCTTTTAAGGCATTCCCCCGGAGAAGCTAAATGAAAACAACAAACGTTCTTTAGCTTGGGCAACGAAAGTAGTGAAAAGCCATTTACAGGCGGTCACTTTTTTTGTTTTGTTTTATTTGTTTTTCATTTAATTCGAGAGCTTACACAGAATATAATAACTTTTACAAAAAATTGTGATAAGCTATGAAAAATTACAGAGAAATTTAATAACAATAGACGGTTTTATGTGTTCTTAGAGTAAATTAATATTTAATTCAATGTAGATAGATGTGCTTATAATTGATTTTTAAATCGTATCTTATTTTTGATTTCAATGATGTTGAGTGAGAGGGTATTCCAGAGTCGAGTGGTGATAACAAAGACTTGGCGTTCAGGGTTAAGATGAGAAAAGCGCGGTAATAGTATTTGCCTGGTCCTATCAGATGCACAAAACGTAATTCGATTAAATAGGTTTTGAGGTTGACGTGTGTGTATGATGTTATGCAACATCATGATGGAACGGAACTTTAGAGTACTATCAAATGAGAGACCATTGATACGTTTGGAGAAGTCAGAAATGTGGTCATAGCGACGGCGGCTGAAAATATAGCGAGCAGCATTATTATATGCTACATTAAGCTTACATCTACTAAATTCATCACATTTTCCGTAGACATCACATCCGTAAGTAAGAATAGGTGTAATGAGGGTCTTGACTAATAGAGATCGGTTTGCTATAGGGGTAAGATGTTGTAAAGCCCACATGGAGCGGAGGACCCCGTGTGCCTTGGCAACGCAACTTTTTATGTGAAAAAAAGTCATACCAAGGTTTTTGACAGTGTCAACGTATTTAATAGGACCATTGTTAATAGAGGTCGAAGGGATCAGGTATGTAATCACGGGCTTTCTAGATATAACAATGCATTTAGATTTCTTGGGATTAATAAGAAGTAGATTCGGACTCGCCCACTTGAAAATTTTATCCAGATCGGAGTTAATGTGATTGATGCACTGGCCTGCAGATTCAGGAGAACAGCTAAGGTGTAATTGAATGTCATCGGCGTACATTTTCACTATTCTACATTCCGACAGTTCGTTATGGGATAGGAGTTTGAAAATTAATATTTTTAATTCCAAATAAATGCATGTGCCCAAGTTTAGTATTAAATAATTGTCAAGCATTGACTTGTGACAGTTTTTGTAGAACAGCGTTTAAAAAAATGCAATAAAACCATTCGTTTTCCATGAAATTGTTGATTTTTCATTCTTCAAAAAAATATTATATGACTTGTGAACAATATTAAGTGTTATATTGATAGTTTGTTAACAAATTAGTTAAAACAAATTCAGAGAAGTGAAATGCGGTTGAAAAAATATGCATATGTTTTTTTTATATTTTTTATTACGGGATTCCATGTAAACTATCACTTCAGATGACTTGATACTTATAACAAAACTGACATACTTTTTCCTGATATTTCACTATTAATTGCACCCGAAATTTATAACTGGATATATACTTTAACAAATTTTTATTTCCACCAAATTTGAATATTCAATACAAATTCCTTCCCGCCAGAGATCTGTCATAATTCGATGTAATTTATCTAGTACCAAAATTTGTCACAAGCGGCGCTAGGTTCCATGTTGGCCCTCCCCTTTTACAGTTAAAAAAATAATTAACTTACCGACAATAGATTTGCTATGAATTCGATTGGCAACGACTGAATTGATCAAATTGCCTGCTATAAAAAATTTGAAATTTTCAGCCGGTTTAAAATATATTTCGCAAGCGGGAATTTTGTTTGTTTTAATTTGATAAGTGTAATTTCTGATTTAAATTTTAAATTCACAACAAAGTATTAGTTATATCATTGTAAAGTCTATTTTAGGAGAAGTAGAAAAATGTCAACTGTAGAAGAGTTAAGAATTCAAGGCATCAGGAGTTTTGATGGGAAAAGCGAGGATATGCAAGTATGTACGCTTAATACTGTCTTCATCGCCCGTTACGCTAATACTGGGAGACAACGGCAACAATACTTGAGTTCTTAAAATATGCTCTTACAGGTGAAGCTCCACCAGGAAGTGGCCGTGGTCAGAACTTTGTTCATGATCCGTCAATTTTTGGTTCCCGGAAAGCTTGGGACAAATCAAGCTCAGGGTAATTGTTCTCTAATAAATTAAATCTACTATCAATTTACCAATTAGTTTAAATTTCTTAGGTAAAGAATATTCGCGGTGAAGAGCAGACAGTAAGTCGTTGTATGAAACTCCACCACAAGCGTGGGAAACTTACATTCGAAACCATGGATTCGAACATTTCCTACGGCGATGAGTCGATAAGCAAGAGGTGCATAGACGTCGATCTTGCAATGTGCCAGTTTATGGGTATTATCATTTAATTCACCTCTATTTTGTCTTCACCTTTTGGACAAGCTAGTTTTATCTTACAGGTGTCTCAAAGGCGATCATCAATAATGTAATATTCTGTCATCAGGAAGACTCTAGTTGGCCATTGGATGAACCAAAAAAACAAAAACGGTATCACAGAGTACAACAAGGCAATTGAAAAATTCATGGTAATACGAAAGGATCAAATGAATGAATTAAAAAAGAAAGGTTTGAATCATTTTATGATCTGTAATAGAAATTAAAACAAACGTAAATATTATCTTGTAGAAATTACATTGAAACATCTCAGTTACTTGAAGAAAGAAATGGAAAATAAAACAATGGATCTACAAGTCGCGTACAAGAAATATGAATAGATTCAAAACCAGTGTGCTGCATTTGATGAGGACATGAAACCCATTAACAAACATCTAGATGAGATCAGAAAAGTGGAATATTAAGTCGCTAAACAGCAATCACTGAAAGTTGCAGTAGAAACGAAGTGAGAAGTCCCGAAGTGATATTATGATTTCCTCTTTATTTCGAATTTTTGTTTTCAGGAAAAAAACATCATCCGAGCGCATTTTCAAATTGAAAACGATGATTAAAAAGCCGTTTGAGGGAACGATTCAACAATTGGATCGCGATATATGTAGCTTTAGAGAAAAAATACCCGAAAAACGAATGAAAAAGCAGGAACTAGATGATACGCTTCACTGCAGAATCAGGAGAAGAAGATCCAATTAACAATTTCGGAATTCGAAAAGAAGTTTTGTGTTCTGCTGCAGCAACGTCAACGAGAAGAGGAAAGTAACGCAGACAGGGCTGAGAAAATGCATAAAATATGTGATAAACTCAGCATCAACATAAACAATATTAACTTTGAAGAATCATCCGAAGAAGTACCAGCTATTTTACAAAATATTGCTAAATCCCTCCAATCGGAAGAGAAAAATATTAAAGACCAACAAACAGCACACGAAAAAGCTGATCAACAGAAACTTATTGATGAACTAAGGGAAACAAAGGCTAGAGTTGAAAATGACATCGAAAGTAAACAAAAGCAGGTAAATAAATAGTTGAGTCATAATCCATCATCAGAGAAAGCAATGCGAAATAGACCTACAAAACACGGAAAAAGAGGAAAATAAAATCGAGTCCGCTGCTCAGCTTCTTAAGAAGTTAACCAAAAATAATCACTGAATGCTACGAACGTCAAATAGCAGAGAAGAAGGCGAATGTTAGTCGCCTGGAGGAACAGTTTAAAAGTCTAGACGTTCAGTTAACTGTTCTTAACTCAATTTCAAAGCTTATGGAGGGAATACATATGAAGGAAGAGGAACTTGAAAGGAAAGAACAGGAAATGAGGCGAATTAAGGCCAAACATCATGAAAATTTAAAGAAAGTTTTCGATCGAACAGTTGAAGCAAATTTCAAAATATCCGTTCAGACAATCTCCGACAAATTACAGCGACAGGTCAAGGAATTGAGTGAAAAAATTAATAACCTTAAATTGAAAGAGCAAAGTTATGAAATAAAAAGAAAAACAAAAAAAGATGAACTCACTCGTTGGGAGAAGGACTTGGGCGAAAAGAAAGATATAATATACGAGAAATACCGTTCAACGCCATACGAAGAACTGCTGGCTAAGTCTAGCGAACTAATTTCTAAACATCAATTGCATCATGGAGCCTTAAAGTCCTCTGAGGCAATGTACAAACGGTGAGAATTCTTCCTGCTAAACTTTCCCATGCATATTTTGTTATTGTTATTAGCTTATCAAATTCTGAATGATGACTCATACAAAGTCGAGATACACAGTAAAACCAATTTAGTGACCGATTCGTCGTGTTACTTTACCAGTCATTCAATTGTTGTGATAACATTTTTAGGCAGACAACAAATCCTTAAAACTATCTTATACAATACACTCTCGGTAGAACGTCTTAATAACATCAAAGCCTGTTCATAGGAGCGAGAATATCCACATTACCGAGCGTGCAAGTTGATATTCTGTAGTATATGTAGTCAACAGGTTTATACTGTGAAGTGTTTTTTATTATTCCATTTTGTTTTGTCCATGTTGTCCAGGAGCAGTAGTTTTCCTGGGTAGAAGTTTCCAAATCCGACATAGCGTTACAGAATACTTCTCAAACTTGCCTCTAAAAATTAATGGACACGCAATTTATGGTTCCGAGTAAATTTTTTTCCACAAATATTACGGAAATCAACGAAAACCAACCTCTTGTTAAATTTGTGCAAAACCGTCACTAGCTATAAACGCGGACTCATTGCTGTGCACGCTTGTTTGTATGGCAATAGCCTTTTGCTTAAGGATTACGTCACTAACAGTCACATTCTCCCCTTCGAGTTAATAAAGTTTGTAAAGGAGGTTTACTTATTCACTCTGTAGAGTAGTCTGTATAAAATCTTATGTGTTCACTGTATTGGATTGTTGACTCAACCGATGTTCACTCTACCAGGAGTTTTGTACAATCAAATCCTGTACAAAGTTTGCCACGCAATTATTTTTGTTTTTTCATTGTATCGTTATCTTTATTAACGATTTAATCTTAGGCTTAATTATTTAAAACAATATATGCAGCACAAAAAGTGGTTTAAAGATAATTTTTTGCTTAAATTGTAGAAGCAGTTACAGACAATCGCCAGAGACAAAAACGCAATCACGTAGTCTACTATCGTAATGAGTGCTTTATTGATATTGATGCCCCTGAAAAATCTTTTTAATTTTCTTTCAAATACATTTGAACAGATCGTTAGACTTGTTGTCTTCTTAAACATAGATCTTCGTTACTTGACTAGAATAACATGTCGAACTAGGGCAGGATTTATTCTTTTCCTCAACTTCTCTTGTGAAAAATGTACCCAGAACGACTCATAGTTATACCAAATACTAATTTCTTAGACTTATCGACCCTAGAACGACATCGATCGAATTACTGAATCAATTTTGAAGCGACCACCAACATCAGCGTGTGAAACATTTTTGTAACCTATCCATATTTGAATATAAAAAATTAAGTTTGACCTAGGTTTAATTGTTTGCGTATGCTTTCTGCGTCGACCTTCGTTGCCGTCATGTCTTTTATCTCGATTGATATTCCTTCTGTCAATATTACAAAGTTCACTCACGACTATACTCAATCTTGTAAACTGGTTCCTCCTTTCTCTATTGGTTCACTTATCAATGGGCTTACTATGATCAACCTACAACGACATCGAATTATTGAATCGATAATGCGGCTCCTTGTTATAATTCGTTGATTTTATTTGCTATATTATTTTCAGATACATTAAAAATATTGAAGAAGAACCTAGCTGTCCACTGTGTCATAATTCAATGTGCGAAAGTGATGTAAACCATTTATTTTTTTTTTTACAAAGATTTCATTCATATCATTATTATATTAAACTTAGGCATCAACGCTGACGGTAGAACTCACTGAAAAAATTCAGCGTCTTCCTGAAAATATAACTCGTTCAGAAAAGTTACTCAAGGCTGAACAGAAGAAATATGAGTCTCTTATACAATTACGCCGTGTAATAGAGGAAGTTGAACATCTAGAGAGAGATATACCCATTCGAAAAACGGAACTAAAAGAATTGGAATCAAAAATATCAGAAATCACATCAGAAGTGGAGTCATGCCAAATGTTACAAATCGAGCCTAGTGCAAATGTGGAACTTGCAAATTTAATGTTGGGAGACATGAGCGTCCCCGATGAGGCCATGAAGGAAGCGAAATGCCTAAGTGCGGATTTAAGACAGTTAAAGGCGAGTTATTTACTTTTTACTTTGGCAACCGTACTTAGCCTGTACTTATTTTATTTCGTCTTTCTTAGTTAAACATTAAATTATTTTAATTATATATATATTGCAGAAGAAACTTCCAGAAAATAGTAGTACCGCTTCGATTGATGATGTTCAGTTAGAAAAAACGACCGTTTCGGCCGAATTAGAAAATGAACGAAAGATATTGGAAAAAAACAAGCTGATTATGAACGAGGAAATGAAGTTCTAAATGAATTGCGGGAGGAAAGAAATAAGTTTGTTAATCGAATACAATATTATCTGTGATGCCTTCAATCGTTGTGTACTACATTTTAGAATGAAAGATAAGCAAATTCAACTACAGGAAGGTGTACAATCCATACCTCAACTAAAGGAACGCAAAGCCGAATTGAGTAAACAATCTGATACGATTGCCAAGGAAATCACGAAACTGAGGGAGGATTTACAACCTCTAAATGAAAAACTAGACGATTCGGTAGCAGAGAAACAGAGTTCGAAGGAAAGTAACAGGAAAATAATTAACGAAATGCAAGCAAAACTGGAGTCCTTAAAGATTTTGAATCTAGACATTCAACGGTTACACTTGACCTAACAAACAATTATACATTATTTTTAATTTAAATTTTTTTCATAGGCTTTAATTGCTTTAGAGCAACTGAATCTATGCGAAGAGATTGAGTGTGTTAAACTCTCAACACAACGGCATAAAAGTGAGTTAGCTCAAAAGGTATTCTTTCATTCTCAGTTAAATAGTGTTTTATTTATTTAGTAAACAATGTATTCCACAGACAGATCAAATCAATAAAACAACACAAGAGTTAGAGAAAGTGAAAAATGACATCCTTAATCAAGATGTTGAAGAACGCGATCTTAAAGATAATAGTGATCTGAAAGAATTAGAAGAAGAAGCCACAAAGCTCGATGCAGAAATAGTAGAACTCTCCAAAGTGCTGTGTTTTCCATTCAAAAACTATCGTAAAAGTTTCTATGAAATCGATTCAGGGCAATATAGACTTGCCCTGGAATATGCTTTGATTAAATTTCATTCAGAGAAAAAAAATTAACCGGTTGATCCGAGAGTATTGGCGGCATTTATCGTGGTAATGACATTGATTACATTCAAATTCAAACAGATGAAATGAAGACAGACGCATCGGCAGACAAGCGGCGAAGTTATAATTATCGTGTGATTCAATCGAAAAATAATTCAGAGATCGAAATGCGTGGACGTAGTAGTGCTGGCCAAAGGGTTTTAGCGTCTCAGTTGCAATTGCGGTGGTTTTAGCATTGGATGAACCTACAACAAACTTGGATAGGACTAATATTAGATCCTTGTGTGAGGCCTTAAATCGTATTGTGGATGAAAGGCAAACACAACATAACTTCATGTTAATTATTATTACTCACGATGAGGAATTCATTTCGACACTTGGTAGAATTGAACTTTATCATCATGTTCTTAGGAACGACCAAGGAAAATCGATGATAAGAAAAGTCAGAGTCAGTTAAAAAAAATACTTTGTTACATTCCTATATATGTATGGTCTTAAAATTAAAAATGTTTTTAAAATATGTTAATAAACTGCTTGTTGAAAAAATGCATTCGATTGTTTGGTTTCTACGTATGTACTTGTATTTTAATGAAAACTAATTATATTTAACTGATTAACCGACCCCTTTAGTGGATCATGCGGGTCAGAAGATGATGATGATGATGATGGCATTCCAAATGAAGGGAAGGAATGCACCATGATGCGAAGCGTTGACGTACCGAATTCTCAATTTGTCTTCACAAAGTTGCGAATAATAAATTCCATTTAAAACGAAGAGCACAACACACTTACCAGCATGACATTCAAGCTATGTTCCTTTTCTATTATAAAATAAATATGTGTTAACTGAAGGCGCAACGATTTGAACGTACGTGCCGTCAATGCATCCTACAATACCGGGAAAGTTATGTTTAGAGAAGAACGATAAAGCAACTTTTTCCTTCGGGCGTCTTGAATACGTTTGTCCATAGCGGACAAAGCTGCGCCTCCAAGATATGTAGGACTTCTGCGAAAACCTTACTAAAACTGGATGGGCCAGACCAATACTATGGTCTTTTCCAACCCGCGTTTGGTATCCCCCTTCAGCAAAAAAGCTCAAGCTCAAGTTTCCCTAGTGGTGGGATAACAAATCGCTTTTTAACATACTGTAGGGATGATGTTAGTCCCTGCAACAAATATTTGAATGCCACCTTGCTGACTCTATCATATTTTTTAAACCTAAGAAACAAACCTGTTAATGAAAATCAATTTTTTGTGCAGTTATACTTACAAGGGTTGAGGCAACTTCAGACTCGAATAATCCCGTAAGCATTTTCTTATAGCCCTTGGCTGCTTCTTCCATGCAGCTCGAGAGATTTCAATGGTGCCCATCAGTGAGTGGAGTTCTGTCTCTACAGACTTACTCTGTATTTTGTGCAGATGAGAGTCTGTATAATGGAATAGTTTGCCTAATATATTGGTTTCTCCAAGGTTTTCAGGAGAAAGGAGGAGAGACTGATAGGTCTGAGGTCCTTCGGGTTGGCACGGGAGTATTTTTCCGCTTTGGGGATAAATACTAATTTCACCCTTTTCCAGGAGCTGGGAACATGACCTTTGAAGATGTTGAGAATCCGAGGCATGATGAGGTCTGCTGTTTTTTGGAGCTCCGCAGGGATGATGCCGTCAGGTCCTGCTGACTTGAAGGGTTTAAAACTGTTCAGTGCCCACAAGACTGTTGTGCGACTGATATTTATGAGGTCACAAGGGGTTATTGGAGGAGATACGTATTCTTTATTAGCTCTAGTTGAGAAATTGCCCGGGAAGTGCGTATCAAAAAGGAGACTAGGGGTTTCCTCACTCGATGAGGTCCTTGTCTCGTCAGATTTTTGGAGACAAGTTTGTAGGTGTCATGAAAGCATTTTGAATAGGTACAGTCAAACAAATGAACTAAATGTGACTAGGGTGCCGAAACTTCAACCAGGTATCTTTAACTCGAATTGTTGTGGAAAAAAGTTTTGTAAACAATATTAATTTATTTATTATCCTACACGCTGGGTGTCAGGATTCACATCCGCACACGATCAACTTTCATTATTTACGACTCCACCACTCTCAATAGTCATTGCCAATGCTCAGAGTGTATCAATCTAGAAGAAGCTTCTAAAAACCTCAACTTTCGACTGATTCGACGTTTGGATAAAGTCTACCAGATATGAAGGTTAAATCCAAGGTGGTTCTTAGCGCATACCACGGGAAAGGACGAAAATCCTTAAAAAAGAAGATTCATATATGTATCTTCTAAACGATAAGGCGTATGTACATAAGTAAACTGTATCTCAAATTAAAGCACTTGAGGACTTTCAATTGAGATATAAACCGTCTAAATCCGTTAAAAAGTTTTAAGGTTATATTTAATTTTTCAAAAAGATGTACTTATGTACATCTATTTATTTTTACATTACTTATTCGCACTAATCAAAACAAATTTCGCACTATGCCTTCTTCTGATTGAATGGTGTTTGAGTTATGCTTGTGTATGGTGGACAGGGTTGTTTTCTGTTTATATTTTTTTATTAATGAACCCAGAAGTGGAGTAATATTTGAGTTATTTTCCTTTGCGTTCTACTTTCACTCTGGTTATGTTCCTGGTTAGTATATCTCTACTACTTTTTGTTACTTGCTCCCGCACTCAAATGAAACGTTGGTAGAGTTGTCTTGTGTTAGTTAGTAGTCATTCGAATGATTTTGAGAGTCAAGGTGTTTTACTAATCGATTATCACTCGAATGATCATTCGAATGCGACCCTCACAATCTGTTAGTAGTTATATCTCGAGTAATTCGATTATTAAAACATCTCGAATACTAAAGTCTCGATTATTAAAATCGCTCGCTAGTTCTAACCAAATAAAACCTGATGCATTGCGATGATAAGGCAATTAATCACAGTTGATTGCAAGAATATGGAAGTATAAAACTCGCTACCAGATATTTTGTATACGCCACCCAACGAGACTACAAACCGTTTTTACCACCTTAATGAAGCTGGGCTACTAAATTGAAGGACAATAATGCACCAGTGCTGATATCTGTGTATGACCAAATTTATAGAAAATCCCTATACATTATATAGTTGTAAATATGGGTAAGATGAGCATTACCTTTATTAAAGGCAATACAATGTGTGCAACGGTCATCGATTTGACCACAACGTAAGTATACGGTCTCCTTTCTTGATTTTGTATCAATGTCGTAGGCCGACTTTCATCTCTCTTGCATCTTAAATCTCTTTCAGCGGACTTTATAGAATTTCCACTGACCAATCAGAGAATAGCATTTACTTAGTGCACTGATGTATTCACACAAGTTTACATATATATATATGATGACGGTTTGTGATAACGAATTTTCAGAAATAATCAATGTCCCACAAATGGAAATACTGCTATGCCAGTTCCATAGGTCATTTAATTATCGAGTTTTTTTTATCAAACAACTCTGATTAACCAGTGCATGTTTAACAATTTGAAAAAAATGGCAGCGCCTGTGCATCTTTCATCCGTACATATAAAATGAACGAATTATTGGTTCATATGTATTTCACTCCTACTTTGTTGGGAAATAACACCGGAGGAGTATTTCCAACTCAAGGAACGGAATAGAACATATATGTAGTCGCTTTCAAATTGTTCAATTTGTAGTCAATAATAAGCTGTAAACTTACGACAAGATTCTTCTGACAATCGGTGTGTACAGTAATATTTAGGGTTTAGATTTCTTGCCGGATATCCTGTGACTCAGGTATATGGCACAGGCCGCTTTCTTCACTCTTGCAACCAAATGCAACCCAACTACATTTTTCAGTCGCTAGCAGCTTATTGTTTGACATTTCCGCATTTCCTGTTTGAAAACCAAATGCATACAGACCACACTGTACAGATAGAGCACATGTACCTAACATCCAGCGTTACCGTTGTGCTACATATGAATTAATTCACTACATTTCTAAACAATTTCCCTACTATCTGAACTGGTGAATATACTACATTTTCATTACTGACTACTTTCTGCTACTCTTCCTAATTGTCATTATTATGTAAGAAAGAAACAGCTACTAAGATAACTAAGAAACAGACACAACGGTACATTGCATTTCGCGTGCAGTTTTGCACTGAATGGAGGCTGTTAGGAACTGTGGATTTACAAATATTTGCAAACGATTTACCAATACAAAAATATTGGTGTAAGATCTCAAATCTGAAGAACTTTAAGACAAGACGCTGTTTATCTCATTGAGATTATTGAAATAGTAGGCCCCTAAATGTAGTAACCTACGACTAGCCAGAGCGCTGCACGAGCAGAGTAGGTTTCCTACCTATTCTTCAATCAAGCAGCTTCTGCAGAAATTTTATGGACCAGCCATCCTGCGAGCATAAGTGCCAATTGCACAGTGCCCGCACTCCTATGAGTACTTAATGACGGTCTTAGGTGCTGAGCCTAAGTAGACTGAGTGGCCGTTTTAAGTTGAGTGATGGCCAAATTTCTGTTTTTTTTATGGCAGATGGTGCCTTCTAGCCATTTGTTATTGGTGGTTTTTATTGTATGTATGTATCTTCAAAAGATGGTAGGCTGTAGCGATCGGCATAGAAGGTGGTACCCCTGTTATTGATAGGGAGGTGGTTGTACCACATCTGGCGAGTTCATCGGTTTTGCCGTTGCCTGGTATGTCACAAAGACCCGTGTATGTTGAAATGCTCAGCCATCTCGTTAAGAGACAACCTGCAATTAAGGGATGTTTTTAAGTTGAACATGGCATTATCCGGGGATTTGATTACGGCCTGATCGTCCGAACAGATGGTGCTACCCCTTAGATTGAGAATTATTTGTTCCTTTAATCACTACCTTAAATTAAGGGAAAGGTAGTCGACTTTGCTTCCGAAATTCCGCGGTAACACTGCTAACATACAGACTGTGTATGATCCTTTGCAAAATAATTGTTGTCTCTTTCCAAAAAAGACTTGATGTGTCTTTTCTGCCAAGTTGCATTAAAAATGCAGAAACAAGGTAGTGTCATACGAACTTTAGGTCAGTTTTTTTCAGATTAAAGGGTCTCATTGATTCTCCTGGGAATTCCAGAATGGAATGCGGCATTTACATATTTCACCAGTTCTCTACTACCAACTTTAAGTATGTGAAAATTTATGCAATTTTCACGAACTGTTACCCATTTACCTTAATTCTCAACATGTAACAGTTTTCTAAGCAAGGACAGCATTTATAGTGCCTTGCTTTAAGTATTATTTGGCATACGTTATTCTGACGACTTATGCATACTCCAGATATTCTCAAAACCAAGCACCAATACAATAGAACACATTTTTTTATGGATTCGTTGACCTCAGTTACAATTAAATCCACGTACTTGAATAAACATTATTACCTGAATTACTTCACAGAAATATACGTAGTACGTCTGTACAATGTGATTTTATTAATTGATTGCTAATATAATAATAATATTGGTGGCGCTACAGCCCGACAAGAAGAACACATTGTTCTGGGCAAATTTACTGAGGACACCGCCATTTTGGTAACAGCCAAAACGGTAGATCATCAAAATTACAACGCGCACTAGATCAGATACACGAATGGATGAACTTCTGTCGGATTGTCCCTAACGAAGGCAAATCGAATCGAACGAAGGCAAATCCGTTCAATTTCATCAAATCATCAATTTTACTTATAGGCACGTTAATAACTTGCCAGTCTTTCTAAATCGTGTCCAAATACCTTTTGGTAATGAAGCGAAATACCTAGGGATGACCCTTGACGTAAAACTCAAGTAAAAGAACACGTTAAAAAGAAACGTGCAGAACTTGACGAAAAATACAAAGATATGTACTGGCTATTGGTAATCACTCCATGCTAAGTATTGACAACAAATTGCTTGTATACAAGCAAATCCTACAAATCCGACTTCAAAGGACTAAACCCCTTGATATCGTGCGAACATTCATTGGAGAGTTACCTGTGAAACGTATCTAAATCAAGAAATACAGACCACGGGATAAGTGTTTCACTTAGTTGTAGTCGAACATAACATTTAAAGGGAGGTGGTACAAATGTACCATGCTTTTAATCTATTCTTGGATCCTTTGGGAAAGAGTTGTAGATTTGCCGTATGATATAGGCTTAAGCACTTGCTCTTGCAGTTTGTTGAACTTGAGTTTCACATCACGTTCATTGACATTAGTATCTGTTCCAAATTAATGAGATAAGGTAAATTATTTATTTGATGTTGCAGTAGATTAGTACGTCGATTCAAAATCTCAACATCAATAATGGGATTGAAGTCTAGAATGATTTAAATGGTTTTGATTTAAATTATCGTACATGTTTCTGAAATCCGATTTTAAATCAAAAATCTGAAAACATAACTTTCTAATTGTAAGCTATTGCTATTCGACTAACTTCATGGACGACATGACTTTTTCGTCAAAGGAAAGTTTAATCGCATCCGCAATTCAAAACTACGAGCTTTAGTCAAAACTTTGGTGTATTGTTTTTTTCCACGCATATTAACTTCCCTTTAAATAAAATAGACAATCTACTCACTCGACTTTATTAACCAAACGTACGTTGATGGCGAAAATGTCATATAGGTATTGCTTAAACCTATATTATTTAGGAAGTACAGATCTTCTTAGTATCTTAGAGATTAGGTATTCAAAGAGACTGTAGACGACGAAATAACATATGTTGCTCGTAAACTCTCTTTGCATATCAAAAACCACGTGCACCAATTTCAAAGAGGGAAACCGTCCGATTAAGCGTAATTAGTAATAACCGCATGCAACGACGGTTCTAGCAGGTATTTTACTAACAATATCCCTTTAGTTTAATTTTAGAAACTAGGACTACTTCTAAAGGAAAATAAGTTGTAGTAGATTAGAATTTGGGAAAGTAAGTGAAAATCTCATACTACTACGGCTACACTGTGTCATTTTGAAAATGTTTAACAAAAAAACAAACAAATCCTATTTTTGGTTCAGATATTCACGTGCTCTCTATGTACGAGTATGCCTATAACTAAACACAAGTTTACAAGTTAGTATCACATCATACACATGTGTTTCTAATCACTATATTACTAATTCAAACACACCACCCATTTTCGTACCAGTTCATGAATTCGAATGTTAACCCCTCGTGATTGATATAAAATTGTATAACAAATATTTACAATCGGACCATTAATATATTCAAATAAATTTTCTATAAATGCAGAGTCTTCTAAAATAATAATTTATGTATACACGTTGAGTGACTAACCCAAATATTCGAAATTGTACCAACATCTTGTGATTTTGGGGATGATGCTAGAACTCTCCTGAGCCTGGAAGCTTCGGAGACTTCTTCGATCTTACCACAAAAATCCATCTTGCTACTTATAAAGTAATCAAAATGGTACTCACCTCGTCGGTTGATGTCCGTGCTTGCCCATATTGTGTGAAGGGCATTTGCATCGCATCCAAAGACAAGCGTGGTTTTGGTTCTTTCCGCCTCAGTAATCGTCCTTCCCAGTGTCTCGTCTCTTTTCCATACACTATCTTCACCGCCGTTGTGTTGGCCTCATCGTCGGTGTCAGACTCAAGAAGAGAGTCCTCCTGGCTATTGGGCGGGGTGCTGGTTAGCTCGATGTCAGAAAGGCCGATAGAATCAGTATCATGACCAGGGTTACCTTGGATGGGGGCTAGTGCCTGCATGTCAGAACCCTCCTCCTCCACCTCAATCGGTACCAAGTTGGTTCTGGGGGTTTCTCTCGCGATAGATGGTAGAGTAGAGGGTAGAGGCGATTTCGCAGTTTCCTCCCCATCCTTTTTGTATACCTTTAGGGTAATCGTCCCACAGCCATAGTGGATGACACCAATCACACAATCACTGCGGCCCTGGTTTCTCCCTTCAATTCCTCCAACTTTGCGACCTTCCAGTTGTGGGTGGGAAGGTTTGGATTGCAGAGTTGGATGAATTTTAGAATAGTGGCGGAATCCGAGGGGCTCCGCGGAAGGTAAGTACGGGCTTTCGAGGAGGAGTCAGTACTTCAGGAGCCGAAGTTTTCCTGAAAGAGGATGTTCTGACAGTGCACCGGTCTCTTTTTTGTGTTTTTTTAATTGAATTTTTATTCATGTTGAGTCCCACGAATAGCGGAGAAAGGAAATGTCAGGCTGTGCAGAGATCCGCATTACACAGCTAAGGCAGGATTAATCTGGGAGTTTGCCAGGTCTCCCAGATACTCCGTTCAAGACTGAGTTATCTTTTCAAGTCGGCCCCCAGCCAAGCTGATTCTCGGCACAGGTCGTATGACACCTTGATCCAGCCCACCGGAGAGGAGAGGTAGAGATGGAAAGTAGTAGGAAGGAGAGAAGGGATTACATCCTAGCATCACCTACTCTGCTCGTGCAGCGCTCTGGCTAGTCGTAGGTTCCTATAGCTAAGGCGCTACGGTTATTACTTTGTGTATTTTCGTTGTACTGCATTCTGGAAAATCTCGTTCCTATAGGTTTCTACCTTGTGCTGGTATTGTATATTCAGGATTTCAGGTCCTTCCCAGTGGATACCAATATCAGATATAACAAGCTGGTCGTTGTTCATAAGGATTAGGTCGGGTTTTCGCAGTATTCCTTCTCTGTCCCTTATGTGGAGTTTATATATTGATTGCCAGCTTTTTCGTCTAGCCAGAATAGCCAGACTTTTTTGTCCAAAAAAAAATTAATAATAATAGATTATTTCTATTAAATAGTTACTTGCAACTTGATTGTTCTGGTTACTAGCTCTTTTACAATTTGTTTGCTATTTCCTTAAGAATTAATTACATGATTTGTGGTTTCCAAAATTATCTTAAGATTACATTTATATAAGTTTTATTCTATAGTTTATTTACATTCTTTTGTCCTTATTTACATATTTACTTTTAATATTTTAAAAGTATTCTCACATTATTAAAAAATTGTAGTATCAATTTTCGTAGTATTTCATATTTTTTTTAACAAGTTTGTATTTTGTTTTTCTTGTTATGATTACACAGTTTTATTATAAACAACTTAAAATTCTATTGATCTTAATTATAATCAGAAAAGAAAGAGAAAAGATGAAGAAGAAGTAAAAAAACAAATAGTTCCAACAAACAAATACAAAATTTTCCTTACACTGTTTCCTTAAATTTCCTAGCGAGCTACAAATTTGAACGATCCTGTCGATGAACAAACTAACGAGTAAAAAGCTGAACGCACTCATTCTTAGAATTTGGGTTGTTTGTATTCATCGAAATGACAATTGACAGATGATAGTTTACTGTTCCACATCATTTTTAGTTCCATAAGGCTTGCAAAATTTCCGTTACGATCAACCAAATTTGTATAATTGACTAATTCGATAAAAATTCAACAGCAATAAAGGTAAAATGAAGAAGAGAAAAGAGAAAGAAAAAAGGTATGAGTATGTGAGTTTAAGTATACGGTCGTTTCAATTGTTTTTTGTAATATTTTTTGTTTCGTTTTGTAGATACATATGTAGATCCGTTACATGGGAACTATTAACGGTTAAGCATTGATTCAGTTTTTTATATTTTGGCTTGCTTTTAACACCTGCTCTGTTTTTACGAGATGTGGACATAAATAAAGGTTAGTATCGATGTTTTATATTTATATTTGCTATTGCTTTTTCTTTTCGTTCTTTAAGTGTCTTGTAGTGGTTTTCGATATCTTCCCTGCCTAAGTTGTTACCAGAGATAAGAGAGCATGGAGATATCCAACTTATACCTCCCTTGCCCCTTGATTTCATCTGATAGCGTTTTTTATACGCATTTTATCCCGTATCTGTGAATACGTGTGAGCTCTTGCGACGAACAGTTGATACCCTTCCCCAACCGTTGTAGTTGAGTTCTTATTTGAAAATTCGTGCGTTACTTCAAAAATTTTTCAAATTTTGGTGTTAAATTTACGAACAAAGCGTTTGTTCATGAAGCAGATTTATTAAACTCCCATTTGTGGGAATTGCTGTCTGAAGCACCAGGGTGACTTTACTTAGTGTACATATTTATTTTTGCACATTTATGAATAATACCAAATTTTGACAATCATTTTCATGAGTTAGTTTTAGTTGCATTTTTTAGACATTTGTCTGAACAATTATGAAATTTAAATTCATGAGTTTTCACAATTCATCAATGATATACAACTAAAACTGAGCGCCTATATATTACTTTGAAGAATTAAATTGATTCAAAATATTCCTGTAAATAGATCGTAGCATTACAATTCTCGCCGAAGTTCGATATCTCCCTGCACTCTTATTTCTGGTTGTTACAAAGGAAGTCCTATTGGTTTGAGTTTTGTCGTAGAGTGTATTGTGTTATTATAAATAGTGATCATTTTGAAAAGTTTATCATTCAAATTTGTATTGTCGTTACAAGCATCTAGAATTCTTAGATGTTCGTTTAGAGTCCCGTGTAATCTTTCGACATCGGCATTGCCGGTTTTCATTGATGCCGTAGTCTTATGAAAATTAATGTTGTTTTCCTTTAAAAATTGTTCAACTGCACAATACAAAAGGCAAGTCTCACCGTCGGATATTATTTTGTTCGGTTTGCATAAACATTGTTTGCGTTATTTTATAGCACCTAAGATCGCAATCCAGTTTCTATCCTTTAAGGGATGAACAGTGGCGTACTTGGAAAACTTGTCGATGGTAGTGAAATACATTTTACCTCGTTCTGGAAACCAGATATCGACGTGAACAATATCATTAAAACATTTCGGAGTTTCTGTGAGCTTCATCGGTATATGCAGTGGTTGCCGATCGTGCTTTGCTACATTGCAGATATCACAATTGTTAATCAATTTTTGTATTTCGATTTGCATTTTCGAGTAGCAGTATATTTTCTATAATTCTGAAAATATTTCATTGATTCCTCTGTGGTTTTCACTAAGGTGTTCATTTTTTATAATAGTAAGAAGCTCGTTTTTTTTATCAGTTATGTCCTTTAATCGAACAGTGAATCGTGTTGTTGCGTCGTAACAATCTCGTAGATATAAATATCGCCTGAACAATCCACAGAATTCCAAACCAAAGGAAAACACCTAATTGTGGAAAGACAATTTTATTTCCTAAGGAAATTATGAAACATTAATAAAAAATCAATTACAAAAATCAAAGTTGAAAATATACGTACATCCGTGAGATACTCCTATTTGCGACACAATGACGCTATAAACCAATTCAATTTTTAAACAGGAATTTTTCGAGACAACTGTGATAAAGGAAACATTCAAAAACTAAATTCATTCTCAACAACCTTCTTAACCCAAGTAGTTATATGTACATTAATTTGAAACCTACATGGCGTAATTATAAAGAATGATTTTCAGGGATGTTCTGATGGCTCGATGACAGAACGTAATACTTTTAATTTTGAATTCATTGCAAAATATTTAACAAACAAAGTCTGAAACTGTATAATCACGACACATCGTTGCAATAAATGCAAATTTGTAAAAATTCCTTTAACATTCAGAAGAATTGATTTGTCTTTTTCAACCTGAATGAACTCTTTCTCTATTGTAGAATAATTGAGCTCGTGCTTATTCAGGGTTCGCGAAGCATAGGAAACGCGATGACCATTTGGCATAATTCGATGCGTCGGTGGTAAGAACAAAATGTTTGCTAAAATCCGGACTGCGAAGACTAGGGTCAGAAGTTAATAGGGCTTTTAAAGTATTGATGCATTTTTCGTCACGAATATTTAATTTTTCAGACTTAAATATCCGATCATATGATGGACTACCTTAGCATAATCTTTTATGAACTGCCGGTAGTATACAGTGTTTTATAGTTTTAATGGTAGTTGGCAGAGGCATTTCAACTATAGACTTGACTTTATTGGGGTCTGGTTTAATGCCGTTACTAACTACAATGTGTCCTAAATAAAAATAAAAATCGATGTTTCGGCAAATTTGCATTTGTTAATTTCAATTTACAAATTGCTATCTTTAAGGGTTTGCAGAACTTTTTTAAGAGCTTGTAGATGCTCTTCAAAACTAGTTGAAAACACCAAGATGTCGTCCAAATAAACAACGCAGATCACATTAATGAACTTTTTGAGGATGTTATTCATAAGTCTTTGGAATGTTTTCGGCGCAATCTTAAGACCGAAAGGCATCCTCAAAAATTGTTTTCGTCGAAAAGGCTGTTTTTTTATGGACCCCTTTGAGCAGGTCTATGACGGAAAAATAATTACATTTACCGAGTTTGTCAAAAAGTTCTTCCGAGCCGTTCATAGGACAGCTATCGTCAACGGTCTGCATTTTTTATTCTTTTATTGACCTAGTTCCGGAAATGTTTGTATAGAGCTTCATAACTCATGCACCTTCTATTGTTTCTCCATTTGTTATAAAGCTTATCTCTTTCCTTGCATAGATTTTTTATTTCGACTGTCATCCAAGGATTTTGTTTTTCTCTTTTTCTTATTCTGATATTTATACAAGATTTTTCATAGACTTCATTGAAAGTGTGGACAATCTTTTCATAAAAATCATCAACACTTGTTGCATCTTCTAAAATACTGCAGTCAATCGTCGATTGTAGTTCATGTAGTCTATTTTCACTTAGTATAGTTTTTTGCTATGTCGTGCTATGGGAGTTAGTGTCTTTGTCTAAGGCAGGATTAATCTGGGAGTTTGCCAGGTCTCCCAGATACTCCGTTCAAGACTGAGTTATCTTTTCAAGTCGGCCCCCAGCCAAGCTGATTCTCGGCACAGGTCGTATGACACCTTGATCCAGCCCACCGGAGAGGAGAGGTAGAGATGGAAAGTAGTAGGAAGGAGAGAAGGGATTACATCCTAGCATCACCTACTCTGCTCGTGCAGCGCTCTGGCTAGTCGTAGGTTCCTATAGCTAAGGCGCTACGGTTATTACTTTGTGTATTTTCGTTGTACTGCATTCTGGAAAATCTCGTTCCTATAGGTTTCTACCTTGTGCTGGTATTGTATATTCAGGATTTCAGGTCCTTCCCAGTGGATACCAATATCAGATATAACAAGCTGGTCGTTGTTCATAAGGATTAGGTCGGGTTTTCGCAGTATTCCTTCTCTGTCCCTTATGTGGAGTTTATATATTGATTGCCAGCTTTTTCGTCTAGCCAGAATAGCCAGACTTTTTTGTCCAAAAAAAAATTAATAATAATAGATTATTTCTATTAAATAGTTACTTGCAACTTGATTGTTCTGGTTACTAGCTCTTTTACAATTTGTTTGCTATTTCCTTAAGAATTAATTACATGATTTGTGGTTTCCAAAATTATCTTAAGATTACATTTATATAAGTTTTATTCTATAGTTTATTTACATTCTTTTGTCCTTATTTACATATTTACTTTTAATATTTTAAAAGTATTCTCACATTATTAAAAAATTGTAGTATCAATTTTCGTAGTATTTCATATTTTTTTTAACAAGTTTGTATTTTGTTTTTCTTGTTATGATTACACAGTTTTATTATAAACAACTTAAAATTCTATTGATCTTAATTATAATCAGAAAAGAAAGAGAAAAGATGAAGAAGAAGTAAAAAAACAAATAGTTCCAACAAACAAATACAAAATTTTCCTTACACTGTTTCCTTAAATTTCCTAGCGAGCTACAAATTTGAACGATCCTGTCGATGAACAAACTAACGAGTAAAAAGCTGAACGCACTCATTCTTAGAATTTGGGTTGTTTGTATTCATCGAAATGACAATTGACAGATGATAGTTTACTGTTCCACATCATTTTTAGTTCCATAAGGCTTGCAAAATTTCCGTTACGATCAACCAAATTTGTATAATTGACTAATTCGATAAAAATTCAACAGCAATAAAGGTAAAATGAAGAAGAGAAAAGAGAAAGAAAAAAGGTATGAGTATGTGAGTTTAAGTATACGGTCGTTTCAATTGTTTTTTGTAATATTTTTTGTTTCGTTTTGTAGATACATATGTAGATCCGTTACATGGGAACTATTAACGGTTAAGCATTGATTCAGTTTTTTATATTTTGGCTTGCTTTTAACACCTGCTCTGTTTTTACGAGATGTGGACATAAATAAAGGTTAGTATCGATGTTTTATATTTATATTTGCTATTGCTTTTTCTTTTCGTTCTTTAAGTGTCTTGTAGTGGTTTTCGATATCTTCCCTGCCTAAGTTGTTACCAGAGATAAGAGAGCATGGAGATATCCAACTTATACCTCCCTTGCCCCTTGATTTCATCTGATAGCGTTTTTTATACGCATTTTATCCCGTATCTGTGAATACGTGTGAGCTCTTGCGACGAACAGTTGATACCCTTCCCCAACCGTTGTAGTTGAGTTCTTATTTGAAAATTCGTGCGTTACTTCAAAAATTTTTCAAATTTTGGTGTTAAATTTACGAACAAAGCGTTTGTTCATGAAGCAGATTTATTAAACTCCCATTTGTGGGAATTGCTGTCTGAAGCACCAGGGTGACTTTACTTAGTGTACATATTTATTTTTGCACATTTATGAATAATACCAAATTTTGACAATCATTTTCATGAGTTAGTTTTAGTTGCATTTTTTAGACATTTGTCTGAACAATTATGAAATTTAAATTCATGAGTTTTCACAATTCATCAATGATATACAACTAAAACTGAGCGCCTATATATTACTTTGAAGAATTAAATTGATTCAAAATATTCCTGTAAATAGATCGTAGCATTACAATTCTCGCCGAAGTTCGATATCTCCCTGCACTCTTATTTCTGGTTGTTACAAAGGAAGTCCTATTGGTTTGAGTTTTGTCGTAGAGTGTATTGTGTTATTATAAATAGTGATCATTTTGAAAAGTTTATCATTCAAATTTGTATTGTCGTTACAAGCATCTAGAATTCTTAGATGTTCGTTTAGAGTCCCGTGTAATCTTTCGACATCGGCATTGCCGGTTTTCATTGATGCCGTAGTCTTATGAAAATTAATGTTGTTTTCCTTTAAAAATTGTTCAACTGCACAATACAAAAGGCAAGTCTCACCGTCGGATATTATTTTGTTCGGTTTGCATAAACATTGTTTGCGTTATTTTATAGCACCTAAGATCGCAATCCAGTTTCTATCCTTTAAGGGATGAACAGTGGCGTACTTGGAAAACTTGTCGATGGTAGTGAAATACATTTTACCTCGTTCTGGAAACCAGATATCGACGTGAACAATATCATTAAAACATTTCGGAGTTTCTGTGAGCTTCATCGGTATATGCAGTGGTTGCCGATCGTGCTTTGCTACATTGCAGATATCACAATTGTTAATCAATTTTTGTATTTCGATTTGCATTTTCGAGTAGCAGTATATTTTCTATAATTCTGAAAATATTTCATTGATTCCTCTGTGGTTTTCACTAAGGTGTTCATTTTTTATAATAGTAAGAAGCTCGTTTTTTTTATCAGTTATGTCCTTTAATCGAACAGTGAATCGTGTTGTTGCGTCGTAACAATCTCGTAGATATAAATATCGCCTGAACAATCCACAGAATTCCAAACCAAAGGAAAACACCTAATTGTGGAAAGACAATTTTATTTCCTAAGGAAATTATGAAACATTAATAAAAAATCAATTACAAAAATCAAAGTTGAAAATATACGTACATCCGTGAGATACTCCTATTTGCGACACAATGACGCTATAAACCAATTCAATTTTTAAACAGGAATTTTTCGAGACAACTGTGATAAAGGAAACATTCAAAAACTAAATTCATTCTCAACAACCTTCTTAACCCAAGTAGTTATATGTACATTAATTTGAAACCTACATGGCGTAATTATAAAGAATGATTTTCAGGGATGTTCTGATGGCTCGATGACAGAACGTAATACTTTTAATTTTGAATTCATTGCAAAATATTTAACAAACAAAGTCTGAAACTGTATAATCACGACACATCGTTGCAATAAATGCAAATTTGTAAAAATTCCTTTAACATTCAGAAGAATTGATTTGTCTTTTTCAACCTGAATGAACTCTTTCTCTATTGTAGAATAATTGAGCTCGTGCTTATTCAGGGTTCGCGAAGCATAGGAAACGCGATGACCATTTGGCATAATTCGATGCGTCGGTGGTAAGAACAAAATGTTTGCTAAAATCCGGACTGCGAAGACTAGGGTCAGAAGTTAATAGGGCTTTTAAAGTATTGATGCATTTTTCGTCACGAATATTTAATTTTTCAGACTTAAATATCCGATCATATGATGGACTACCTTAGCATAATCTTTTATGAACTGCCGGTAGTATACAGTGTTTTATAGTTTTAATGGTAGTTGGCAGAGGCATTTCAACTATAGACTTGACTTTATTGGGGTCTGGTTTAATGCCGTTACTAACTACAATGTGTCCTAAATAAAAATAAAAATCGATGTTTCGGCAAATTTGCATTTGTTAATTTCAATTTACAAATTGCTATCTTTAAGGGTTTGCAGAACTTTTTTAAGAGCTTGTAGATGCTCTTCAAAACTAGTTGAAAACACCAAGATGTCGTCCAAATAAACAACGCAGATCACATTAATGAACTTTTTGAGGATGTTATTCATAAGTCTTTGGAATGTTTTCGGCGCAATCTTAAGACCGAAAGGCATCCTCAAAAATTGTTTTCGTCGAAAAGGCTGTTTTTTTATGGACCCCTTTGAGCAGGTCTATGACGGAAAAATAATTACATTTACCGAGTTTGTCAAAAAGTTCTTCCGAGCCGTTCATAGGACAGCTATCGTCAACGGTCTACATTTTTTATTCTTTTATTGACCTAGTTCCGGAAATGTTTGTATAGAGCTTCATAACTCATGCACCTTCTATTGTTTCTCCATTTGTTATAAAGCTTATCTCTTTCCTTGCATAGATTTTTTATTTCGACTGTCATCCAAGGATTTTGTTTTTCTCTTTTTCTTATTCTGATATTTATACAAGATTTTTCATAGACTTCATTGAAAGTGTGGACAATCTTTTCATAAAAATCATCAACACTTGTTGCATCTTCTAAAATACTGCAGTCAATCGTCGATTGTAGTTCATGTAGTCTATTTTCACTTAGTATAGTTTTTTGCTATGTCGTGCTATGGGAGTTAGTGTCTTTTGGTATACCACACATTAATGTGTAGTGATCCGATATGTTTGTTTCCACAGTAGCTGCATAGATTTTATCATACGAACTTCTTACTAAACAGTGGTCGATAGTAGTGCTTGAACCTCTATTTAGATCAACTCTTGTATTAGAAAGAGCTAAGTTTAGTAGGCCTTTGGAATTGATCATCTATAAATATCTCGCTGTGCTTAATTCTTCATCTACCTGCATATTTATGTTTATGTCTCCCATAACTATGATATTCTGTCTTGCGTTGATTTAGTTTATGTGATTTTCCATTTCTTCGATGAAGTTGCTTTCCCTCAGCTTTGGTGGTCGATAAATTGCTTGCAAATATGTTTAGTCCTTTTTCGATTACTTTGATTTGAATCTGTATATTTTCGTAGTGCGTAGTATTATAGTTAATTTTTTTCATAAGATATTTCTTTTTTTACATACAGTGCAATTCCACCGCCATTTCTATTTTATCTGTTTACGAATTCTGTGTTGAATCCGTCTAGCTGATAAATACAGTTCTCTTCATCAGAAATATTGGTTTCAACCAAAATAATTATTTTTACAAAACGAATTATGTTTTTAATGTTACACATAAACAAATCTCAGTTTTTTCCTTAGTGACCTAATGTTTATATATACACATACAAATTCTAAATTTTCCAGCTCATTATTGTTGGTGTCATTAAACGTATTCGTAGTAATATCGATTTATTCTGTTGTTTTGACGTGTGGCATATGTATAATATAATCCTATAATCTATAACAGCGCGCCATTGCTTTTTACCAGATGGGTCGTCTTTCGTCGGCCCAACCCATATTGGCTACTTGTACGGGCTATTACTGTGTGAAATTATCTTCTGCCTAAGCATCTCTTCTATCTGCCTATCAACTTCATCCCTATTGACCTCGGGAGTATAAATAGGAATTTCAGTTTTTGTTGTAATTTGATGTCTTATTTCATTAGCAAATGTAAGATAACTCCTTTAAAAAAAAATTGATTTATATGCGCGAAGCAAGGATTTAAGCTTAGACGCATCGTTAAAGCTTAAATGTTGTGCAAAAATGTTGTCATCTATGTTAGAAACGCTTTTTACAACTCTGTTGCGATCCCTTCGCAACGGCCGACCAGAAGTGTCTGCTTCTCCCAGCACACACAGATTTTTGTCTTTCGTTCCTCTTTCGTCAAAAATGCAGGTACACCTTTTTTTTTAAATTCATCCCTCTTCCCCACACAACGATCTTGATACACTCTTATGTTTGTATCTCGCGAAGTCGTAGTAAAATAGTCACACACACCACTGCGAAGATATTTAAGGGAAAACGGAACCCTTTTCTCGCATGTTATATGTACCTTAATGCAGTCGAGTCGAACGGATATGACACACTCTAACACGGCCATCCTGTTCGTTCATCGCTCTCGATGAAATGAAACATATCATCGGCTATAAACCATAACAGTTAATTTATTGAAACAAAAACTCTTCAGATTCTTCAATTCAATCAATCTTAACTTAACTTTCTTAGTCAATTTACTTATTAAAACAAACAATATTTCTTCAGTATATTCCTTTTTTTTCCTTGGTCTTACTCCCGTCAGAGTTGTAATTCTGTTCACATCCCTCAGGATCTGTAAACACAGTTCTGATCAATTCTAACTTATTAAACCAATGAGCTTAAAATCATTACGCATCAACATTACTGCACTTGTCCTTTTTCAACCGATTAATTCTAGGACGATATAGCTCAGAGGTAGTCTTTAACTTGTCTATATTCCTTGAAATAATCAAATAATCAGAGGTCACAATAAACTACACAAACAGCTCAGAGGCAATACTATGCTTGTCTATTGAACAATTGTATTACTTAATTATTAACTGAAACTTCATAACTCAGAGGCAATCTTAAGTTTGTCTATAAGTTCCATCCTCTCTGCATCTATAGCAAGGCCATTTTCTTCATCAACAAGTCTCTCTGGCAGCTACTATTATAGTTTTCCTTCCTTTACGTTTAAGTTTATACCGCTCATTCGTATGACCTCGTAAGGTTCGCGAACATGAGGCTCTAGTTTTGATTTACGAAACTGGTTGCTCTTGTAAGCCACCTTCGATCCAATCTCTAGTCGAGTCGGAAGACATTTTCCCTTATCAAAAGTAGATTTCATCCTAATAGCATTTTCTTTGATGCGTTCATCTGCCAAAGCGACAGTAAACTATTAATTTCCGGAGCTCTACCATGTATGCCGGTTAAAATTTTTAGTGGTGACAACTGAACGCGACCAACAAAGATCGTCCAGTCCATGTTGACATTTAAATTTGTCCTCATTAAATTGCTAACGGTATCTACATATTTTTCCGCCTGTCCATTAGCTCGACTAGTCCCAGGTGCAATGGTGTGGTGTTATATACCCTATGATTTACACAAATTTTGAAATTTCTGGTTGGTAAGATTCGTGCCTTTATCAATTGTAATTCTATTTGGTGTTCCAAATAGAGTTATGAATTTATTTAAATGGGTCACAGTTTCGAATGCTTTGAGTGTCTTACAAGGTTTCAGCATAACGAACTTTGTGAACGCTTCAACTAAAATTAAAAGATATGTTTTCGTCTTTCTTCCCTTCTTGAAATGGTCCCCATTGGCTTCTTTTCGATAGGATGAAGCTCGCACTGCTTCCTTCCGGATGGTCTGTTGGCAACTAAACTGATTAAATACGCTTTAACAAACTTTTTAACTTTCCTTGCCATTTTGGGCATCCAAAACTGCGTACGAAGCTTTGATAGAGTTTTATCCCATCCTATGTGGCCGTTGTCTTCATGGAAACGTCTCATAAGGGCTAGTCGACACTTTTGTGGTACACATAGCTTTTTACCCTCTTTAGTCTTACGATATAATAAATTGTTTTTAATTAATTAATTTGCAATAGTCTGATCGTCCTTCTCGTTTAGTTTCTCGCTGATTTGGTTAACTTCAGGGAAACTGTCCTATTTCAAGCAAATTTCCAGCCAGGCTGTTGATATGAAAACAAGCTATCACAGATGGGTTTCGACTTAGATAGTCCGCATGCTGCATACAATTGCATTTTCGGTAAACAATATTAAAATTGAAATCCTGCAAATAGATCCACCACCTAGATACTCGTGGTAATAAGTTCTTGTCCTTTGTAGCTTTCAGAGCATTTCAGTCATTGACAAGAGTAAATCGAATACCCAATAAATACGTCCGGAACTGCTTAATAGCGTTAACGACAGCAAGTGCCTCCAGCTCATAACTGTGGTACTTGCATTCATAGGGTTTGGTGGGTGGCTTGGCCAATGGAGCTTGCATCTGTGTGCAGTTCAGCTGGATGGTCTGAATTGAAAATTACTAACAATGGTAATAACGAAATTTCTTGCTTCTTCGCATTCAGTAGTCCAATTGAATTTTGTGTTTTGTTTAGTCAGTGTAGTGATACATTTCGTTTTTGCTGATAGGTCCGGTATGAATTTTCTGAAGTAATTCACCAATCCCATGAACTGCCTTACTTCTTTCACATTAGACGGACTTGAAGAACTCTGAAGAGAACATATTTTTGAGGTCTTATACCATCGAAAGAGATTTCACGTCCGCGGTATTCTATGCTTGTTTGCATAAATTTTCATTTTTTAGTATTGAGGGAAAATCCATTCTCCGTAAGGGCTCTGAGTACCATATCCAATCGTTTAATACCTTCATCAACAGTTTTTGAAGGCACCAATACGTCATCTAAATAAACCAGACACCTTAGTAGAGATAAGGTCGAGCTTTGCTTAAAAACTGATGGTGCATTGGCAAGCCCAAACGGCATTCTCATATACTCGTACTGGCCGTCAGGCGAGACGAAGGCTGTTTTTTCGATAGAATTTGTTGCTATTGGAATTTGGTGAAAACCAGAAGCCATGTCCAGTTGGTCATCAATACGGGGTAGGGGATAGCAATCTTTGATGGTGATTTTGTTTAAAGCCCTATAGTCTACAGACATTCTATGTTCACCACCTTTCATTTTTACTAATATAATAGGACTAGCAAATGGTGAACAACTCTCATCTCTCGAATGATCATTTTCTCTTTTAATTCGCAAACTATTTTTTTCACCACGCTGCTCTCCGATAAAGCCATACGATAGGGTCTATGGCTGAGAGAGAGCGAGCGTATGTCGAACAAACATCAACCAAGCCGGAAACCAAGCCGCCATCCAACGGTACTTAAAGCTAATGTACAAGCGTCCAAGCGTAGCCTTGTTGCGAAGCAGTGTCAAGCTGAGAAGCATCTTCGAAGATGAAGTTGGAAAACGCTTTTTCTACTCTGCTCACAAGCCTGTCAGGAACTTGGGGAATTGTGGAGGCACATTTTACATATATAACAACTCCCCACCGACAATTTTTTTTTGTCCCCAAAAAAAATGAATAATAATAGATTTTTCCAATTAAATAGTTACTTGCAACTTGATTGTTCTGGTTACTCGCTCTTTTACAATTTGTTTGTTATTTCCTTAAGAATGTATGATTTATGGTTTCCAAAATGTTCCTTATTTACTTTTAATATTTTAAAATTAAATGCACATTATTAACTTATCCGATTTAAAAAAAATTGTAGTATCAATTTACTAAGTATTCCATATTTTGTTTAACAAATTTGTGTTTTGCTTTTCTTGTTTTATGATATACGTAATCAGTTTCTTTAAACAACTTAGAATTCTATTGATCTTAATTATAATCAGAAAAGAAAGAGAAAAGATGAAGAAAAAGTAAAGAAAGAACAAATATTTCCAACAAACAAATACAAAATTTTTCTTAAACGCAATAATTATCTTTCCTAGCGAGCTACAAATCTGAACGATCCTGTCGATGAACAAACTGACGAGTAACAAGCTGAACGCACTCATTCTTGGATTTTGGGTTTTTTGTATTCATCGAAATGACAATTGGCAGATGATTGTTTACTGTTCAACTACATCATTTTTAATTCCACAAGGCTTGCAAAATTTCCGTTACAACCAACCAAATTTGTATAATTGACTTATTCGATAACAATTCAAATTCAATGAAGAAGAGAAAGAAAAGTAAGTATTTTGGTATTTATACGGTCGTTTCAATTGTTTTTTCTAATATTTTTTGTTTCGTTTTGTAGATACATATGTAGATCCGTTACATGGGAACTACTAACGGTTAAGCATTGATTCAGTTTTTTTATATTTTGACTTGCTTTTAACAACTGTTCTGTTTTTAACAAGATGTGGACTTCAATCAAGGTTATGTTTTATATTTATGTTTGCTATTGCTTTTTGTTTTCGTTCTTTTAGTGTCTTGTAGTGGTTTTCGATATCTTCCCTGTCTAAGTTGTTACCAGAAATAAGAGAGCATGGAGATATCCAACTTATACCTCCCTTGCCCCTTGATTCCGTCTGATAGCGTTTTTTATACGCTTTTTATCCCGTATCTGTGAATACTTGTGAGCTCTTGCGACGAACAGGTGATACCCTTCCCCAACCGTAGTAGTTGTGTTAATTAGAGTTCTTATTTGAAAATTCGTGCTTTACTTCAAAAATTTTTCAAATTTTGGTGTTAAATTTACGAACAAATCGTATGTTCATGAAGCAGATTTATTAAACTCCCATTTGTGGGAATTGCTGTCTGAAGCACCAGGGTGACTTTCCTTAGTGTACATATTTATTTTTGCACATTTATGAATAATACCAAATTTTGACAATCATTTTCATGAGTTAGTTTTAGTTGCATTATTTCGACATTTTTCTGAACAATTATGAAATTTCATAAGTTTTCACAATTCATGAATGATATACAACTCTAAAGCTCAGCGCCTATATATTACTTTGAAGAATTAAATTGATTCAAAATATTCCTGTAAATAGATCGTAGCCTTACAGTAGCATTACAATTCTCGCCGAAGTTCGATATCTCCCTGCTCTCTTATTTCTGGTTGTTACAAAGGAAGTCTATTGCTTTGAGTTTTGTCGTAGAGTGTATTGTGTTATTATAAATAGTGATAATTTTGAAAAGTTTATCGTTAAAATTTGTGTTGTCCTTGCAAGCATCTAGAATTCTTAGATGTTCGTTTAGAGTCCCGTGTAATCTTTCGATATCGGCATTGCCTGTTTTCATTGATGCCCTAGTCTTATGAATATAAATTTTTTTTTTAAATTGTTCAAATGCAAAAGGCAATTCTCACCGTCATATATTATTTTGTTCGGTTTGCATAAAAATTGTTTGCAGTATATTTTCTTTAATTCTGAAAATATTTCATTGATTGCTCTGTGGTTTTCACTAAGGTGTTCATTTTTTATAATAGTAAGAAGCTCGTTTTTTATGAGTTATGTATTTTAATCGGATAGTGGAGCGTGTTGTTGCGTCGTAGAAATCTCGTAGATAAAAATATCGCCTGAACAATCCACAGAATTCCAAACCAAAGGAAAACACACCAAATTGTGGAAAGGCAATTTTATTTCCTAAGGAAATTATGAAACATTAATAAAAAATCAAATACAAAAATCAAAGTTGAAAAGATACGTACATCCGTGAGATTTGCGACACAATGACGCTATAAACCAATTCAATTTTTAAAAGGAATTTTTCGAGACAACGGTAATGAAAGTAAACATTCGTTATAATTAATATATATGTTTTGAGGAGGCCGTGGTTTGCACCACCTATTGTTCGAAAAGAAAAAAACCACTCGAGAAAATAGTGTTTATTCGTTCGTGATCGCGGTGGAAGTGAGCTTGACAATTTGTACAGTTCATGTTTTAAGTATGATGAGAGAGATTATGACAATGAATATAACATAAGATAAGCAAAGTAATAGTAATGAGAATGCATTCTGATATGTGGGTTCATGTGTTTGGAGAGATCTATACGTGATGGCTATTGCTGCTGCGAACAATATTCTTTTAAAACTCGTAACACGTGTTTTCTTGTTTCTTCTTCTATAAGGGTTCTTGTTTTTTTCACACTGCGTAGGCACAATTGCAGGTAAATTTATCCCACTTCTGATGTTTGCAACACTTTTTACAACTCTATGTTGCGATCCCTTCGCAACGGCCGACCAGAAGTTTCTGTTTCTCCCAGCACTCACAGATTTTTGTCTTTCGTTCCTCTTTCGTCAAAAATGCAGGTATGCCTTTTCGTTTAAATTCATCCCTCTTCCGCACACAACGATCTTGATACACTCTTATGTGTGTACCAAGTCGTAGTATTTTACTACGACTGCGATGATATTTAAGGGTAATGCAGTCGAGTCGAACGGATATGATACATTCTAACATCCATTTCAGATTTGAAATTCTCAATACAAAAAGTGTTTTTAAAGGTTCATTTTTATAAAAACGCTTAGCATACTCTTCCTCTTCAATATTAAAATATATTGGTATTTTTGCCGATTCTGTGATAAGAAGTCTATTGTTATAATCGATAACCGTCTTAAGCGTCATAAGTATATTATTACCAATCAGACAATCGAAATAAACATGAAATAGGTATTCTATAATATTTACATTTATAAATATGCAAAATTCGGTATTCGTTTCTACCTTACGGTCGAGTACTTTCTCTTACTTTGGTTTGCATATATTTTTATTAATTACTCCGCTCCGCAATCGATCACGAATCTAAGCGTTTTCTTTTGGCTTACTACAAACTGTATAGGGTAATTGTTTTCTGCGCCTGTTTGAAAATTTTGATAGTTTTGAGGATTTTCATTGGTTTGTAGTTCGCGTTCATTAACCGAAATGTCCATTGATTACTGATTATTTGGCTGCCTAAATCTATATGTCTGTTGTGTTTGACGCGTTTGACCACTGTTACCTCTATTATTTGATAGACGTGTTTGCCCACTCTGTGTGTAACTATTCTGTTGGCGTGTTGTTACGGGATTGAAAGCAGAGTAACCTTGACCTCGTTGACCTACATTACCGGAGTTATTATAATGCGTATTATTCTGATAATAAGAAAAAATTGGGCTACGGTTGTTTCTTGTAAAAGAACTACCCGTATTAGAATTGCCTATCAAAAGCTTCAAGGGCGATCCTATTGTTAGATTCAATCGTTTGATCAGTTCCAACTTGGTTATCGTCAAGCAAATAAACATTGTTAATACGACTATGGAAGCTATTAATTTTATTGTAATAATCCTCTATTGTTGTTTGAACTCTTGCCGATCGAATACTGTCAATAAGTGTATGAGAAGATGATCTTTCACCGAAATTATTTTTTAAAATGCTTTTTATTTCCGACCAAGTATTTTCTCTAGCATGTTTTTGAATTTCGACCTTTGCTTTACCTACAAAACCTGTCTGCTTGATTAATGTGCTTCATACTAGCAGATTTCAGAAATATCGGTAGTTTAGATTATTTAAAATATGAAATTTCTGTATTAATATGTATCTTACTTTCTCTCTCGTTTCTTATCAGTTATTTTATAGTTTGTAATGTTTCTTTTCTTTTTTTTCTGATTTTACAGATTACAGATACAATATACATATAACTTCTAGGTTAAATTTTTCTTTTGTCTTGCTTACTCACACGGAACACACGAAAGATAAGTCGATCAGCTGGACATCATTGGCTTAAGATAGCGTCGTCATAAGTTCTTCACAAGTCTTTATATTTTTGTTTTCTTTCTTGTGTTGTTTATGTGGATTTATTTTTTTTTTCTTCAGGCCATTGAGCGTTTCCTTCTTATGTGGTGGAGAGTTCTTTTTTTTTCAACTTTATTCTCATGAACAATTATCAAGAATTAAAAATATCACATATAATAACTGACATTTTCCTTTTTCTTAATATTTAGCAGTTGTCTAGTGAGTTTGATTTGATTGTTTTCTGAATTAGGATAGAAATTTGGTTTTACAATACCATATTGCAATAAGGTTTTTTATTTTTTATTTTTATGTGTGGCCCGTAGGTGGCCCGTGGCGTTGTGGGTATGTGCGTCGACTCCTACGCACTTGGACCTAGCTGTCTAGGTTCGATTCCTGGTACGACAAGAAATACTTTTCACGGCCCCACCTCGTTCGAGTCACTGGCAATGCTCAAAGAGTATAAACTGTCTAGTAAAAGCTTCTCAAACTTGGCCATTCGGAGTCGGCATATAACTGTAGGTTCCTTCCACTCGTGGTAGAACAGTAGTACGCACAACACGAGTGGTTGCTGAGAAGCTAGGCCCTGGCCCTCTACGGGCTGTAGCGCCACCCATATTATATTATTATTTTTATGAAAGTATTTTTTAGACTTCCACCTACACTTACTCCTTTTTTTTTTATTCAAATTCTAGTTTTTTGCTGTTATTTTAGCTCGATTTCAAAATAAATGAACACGTTTGATTGAGAACGGATAGTATTAAATAATATAAAACGGTTTTTTTTATTGAAATATTTCTACGAAAATTATTACTTGCACGTCACTAATTAAATGACGAGGCTAGGTTGGCTAGGTCTCCGTCAGCAAAACGCTTGCAGTGTTTCTTATTTAACTTTTTTATTTAACAATGTGATATACTTATTATATACCTAGTATATAAATATTATCGTTTTGTAAATTTTATTAAATAAATGCGTTGGCCAATACAAATTGCAGCTGTGATTTCTGGCAGCTGTACCATTATTCTTTGTGTTACTACTGCTATATCCATCTCGTCCGCATGATGGATTGAGGCACTATCCAGCTGCATCTTATTGTGGTTGTAATTAGGTCCATGACTTCGGCGTAGGAGAGATTTACGATATTTCCTACGGTGAGGTTGAGGCTTGCCCATATGTCTCTTGCGCCTATGATAAGTGGCGCTACGGTTATTACTTTGTTTGGGTATTTTCGTTGTACTGCATTCAGGAAAATCTCGTTCCCATAGGTTGCTATCTTGAGCTGGTATTGCATATTAAGACTTTCAGGTCCTTCCCGTGGATACCAATACCAGATATAACAAGCTGTTCTCTGTCCCTTATGTGTGGTTCATTTTTCGTCTAGCCATATTAGCCAGCCTTTTTTGAATATTGTAACGGTTAGGTGACCTAAACCTTCTCGAAATAAAAAAAAAACTAAATATTTCCTTATGAGGTTTATTTTATTGTTAATAATTTATTTATTTAATTTTCTTTAATTCAATTTGTTTAGTTTATTTCCTTTAATTCACTTCACTTGTAAGTGACACTTATTTTATTACAACGTAATAAGGGAGGACGTGATTATTCTGGTCGGGAATCACACGTCCTTCTCGATAGCGAGTTAAACAGCAAGAGAGCGAGCGTCTGTCGAACAAACATCAACCAAGCCGAAAATCAAGCGGCCATCCAACGGTACTTAAAGCTAATGTACAAGCGTCCAAGATTAACCTTGTTGCTAAGCAATGGTCAAGCTGTCAGGAACTTGGAGAATTGTGGAGGCACATTTTAATATATAGCAATATAGTTATGTCGTCTGATCCAATGTGTCATTGGATATCCCTGAAGTACGTGGTTCAAACTTTTTGTTTTACAACAATTTACCCTGCACTTTCTTGTTTTTGGTGGGTTAGATGGTATCCCTACCGTTGGCAGGAGATTGTATATAATTCTTTGCAGCTCGTTAAAAAGGGATTCTGAGCTGCATTTTGTACCCCGCTAGGCGTAAAATATTCTCCAAGATATTTAAATTGTTAATCAATTCCCAAGGTTGAATTGAATTCATCTCCCATTTTTGCTGGTTGGTTGTCAGCATATTGTTTCACACCTTTCTTTTTCACGTTATGTAATTTCGCCGTTTTGAGGTTTTAATTTTTGTTTCTGCTTCTTGGAGGTTATCTTTAATATAGTATACATTAAGAGAGTCATAGTTACTTGAAACAATCCATAACGCAATTCCAAGAACAGTCTAGATCAGTGTTAAAATGCCTACATAAAAAATGATATGATAAAATTCCGAAATATTATTTAAAATCCTTTGTAAATAGTAGGTTTTCTTTTATTAATTTTCTTCTGACCTGCAATTTATTACTTCTATTATATATTTATTATAGTTATTGTCGGAAATTGTTTCAGTGCATAACCATTTCCATTACACTTATTAAATACCTTATCCAACTTTTCGTACTCTGCATGAGTTTTTGGTTTGGTTTATGAAGACCTCCTTCCGTCATCACGGCGTATTTGATGTCGGCCATCTCATCTACTGCAACAGTTGTCTCCTCATCTTCGTATGGTATGTTGTCATAATCAAAAAAGCAACCAAATGGGGAAGAAGATCTGAAGTGATGATTTTACTTTCCATACTGACTGGCCCATTTTCGTCCTAAACATCAGCACTCATTTCGGCTTTTCGTCCAATAACCGATTCGACGTCTGCGCCATCAGATGTTAATCCTTCATTCTTACCGGCTGAATAGGAACGTAAACGGTATTTGAACTCAAGTGAGCTCGGATGGTCATATAAATCTTCTTTGGCACGTATTCCACCAAAGAACAACTGTAATGCATATATATCCTGATTCAGTCGGTAGGTAAGGATCAATTCCAAAGTTTTCTTTTAGGCATTCGAATGCCTCTCTGAAATGGAAGCAAGTTAGTTCTTCTGCCAAACCACAATCTTACCACAATGCTTTGCATATCCTCTAATATCCTGGAATGAACCTCGGCCTCCTGTCCATAAGGTCCTTAGTGAAGTGTTTATGACAAGTGAAAGCTGTTTTCTCCATTCTTGGATCTTTTGATAAACGACCAAATTTTGCACAAATTGCCATTTTAATAAACTAAACATTTTAAATTACGCACAAATTTGTTCAAACGAGAGACCTCCTTTAACAGGTATCACACCTCTAAACATCTCTTAGCTAAAAACCCACTTAAGTGAAAATATTCACACTCTTTATTTTCACTTCCACCACTTGTTGAGTTAATATGACGGAATAATTTTCGATTTGTTTGAAAGCTTTAGTCACAGGAGGGCCCATTACTTTAGGCACACTAACAATGCTGCCCGCCGCCAGGTCTTCACCAGCCAAAGGCAGCAACCCTACACGTGCCTCCTTCAAAACTACCTTCGAGGAAGAAGAAGAAGAAAGCTCGGTAAGCGTCATTCTTTATAAAGCGATACGTTGTTCTTCCGTTGATGTGTCCATCCCATCTCTCCTGCCACATCTTTTTGAGATATCTTGAAAGGAACGCCTTACGTTCAGTTAGACCCAGTTCCTGGCAACACCAGACCCCTTTTGGCCGCAAAGAGTATGCCTCTGAGAATAACCTCTGGATCGAGTGGTGCCGCTCCCAGGGGAACCTGTAGTGCCTCCGCAGACACTGTGGCACACCGGAAGACATGCCAGAAGCGCTACTCTCTGACATGGCAAGATTCGATGGTAACCCCATTCAGTACTTAGAGTTTCACACCATATATATGCTCCATATGTTGCACAAGCCACGAATAGGCCAGTATATATGCCGCGAGCTGCATCCGTGCTTAGTCCCCAATCGCTTTTGAGGACCCGCCATAGTTGACCTGGGACTCACCAGTCCGTCTTTCAGGCTTTTTATATGGGGAAGGAAATTCATTCCTTTACTAACGATGCCCAGGTACTTGACCTCCGATGCCATACGCAGGGGAGTCCCATTGACACTCACGGGACTCCGGCTTGCCGAAAAGTTACCTTTCAGCATCATCATCGTCGTTTTTTCGAGGGCCACACTAAGCCCCCACCCACGTACCACGGTCATTACATCGCTAGCCAGCCGCTCCAACTCGGAGCGGGACTGACCGTCGATCATAAGGAGCAGGTCGTCAGCGTATGCACAGTGCTTGCAAATTCCATCCAGTTGCTTAAAGAGAGGGTCCATCATAAGGTTCCTCCAGCATAGGAAATTAACTGCCCCTTTGAAGTGAAAATAGCCAAGATGTATTTCGTTTGGGACTCGGACGCGCTCCTTTTCACATGGATCCACGCGTCTTCGATGCTCTTTCCCTGCCTAAACCCAAACTGAGTCGGGCACATATTTCTACTATAAATTTGCCCTAGTCTCTCCACCATTATCCTTTCAAGTACCTTTTACCAAGGACGGGTAGGAGGCTTATGCCCCTATATGAACGAGGGTTGCTCTTACCCTTATCAGGTGACTTGAGAATAATTAGCTTCGCCTTCTTCCACACAGCTAGGAATTCTCCACGGCGGATGCATCCACTGTAGAGGACCTCCAAATAGTCTGGGATAACGGTCTACATGGCTTTGACCATTTGCCCCGTTAGTCCATCCATGCCAGGGGACTTCTTACTACGCAACCTGGAGACGGCTTCAGAAATCTCCGACAACCGCAAGTCGGGAGCCGCATTCTGCTCCTCGGAAGTTGAGGTTGGGATTCCGTTATCCTCAGCGCTCGGCAGACCCTCCCTCGCGCAAACCTGGCAATATAAGGGTGAACCACAGCCTGAAGCATGGTCCCTCCCATTCCGCAGCGCCAACAGAGGTTCCTCTCTTCCTTACACTCGCTGACCCTGTGCGTGAGTGACAGGCAGCGGAAACAACCCATAATGGGCTCAAATTTTCCAACCCTAAATGATTGGCACTCAATATATGTATACCCGTCCGGTATGCAGGAGGCCGTCTACTAGTTTCTTCGTACAGTCGAGTACGACGCTCCTCGTGCCCTCCTCGATTCTCTATCCTCCACATACGATCGATAGCTTGATGAAAAGTTCCTCATGAATATTTCCCTATCGACTGTCTTCGGTACTCTGTGTACCACTAATTTAGGCCCTGGCTTTTTGAACTGTCTAGCTACTAGACCAGCATCCCTAAATTTACCACTTTTCAGCAGCGTTTCCCTCTCTTCTTCAGTGGGGGTGCGAATTATCGCCCCACCATTTTTGATGGGCCTGACCTCGTGGATGCGAACCCCCGCTTTGGGACCAACATTCATCAGGAACTTCTTGATTACGTCTTTAGATTCCATACCTGCCATGCCATTGACGACCACTCCGAAGGTGTTCGTCACCTTCTGTGGTGGTGTGACTACCGGCATCGATTGGGTGGCCTTAGCCTTTTGCACTGCTGGTGCTGATACTGCGGCACTCACCGCCGCATAAATTGCGAATTGTGTTATTTTTTCGGTTCCTCGTTGGATGTTTACTAACTTCTCGGTTGAGCTCGTGCTTTCAGCTTGGCGTGCAGCCACAGACCTTTCGGTAGAACCTAAGCTTGGGCGGAACGTTTTCCCACTCATCAGGACGTCTAAGCGTCCTTTGAGCCGACAGTTCTCGGCGACGACTGTGTAGAACAGTCGCTCATATCGTCCGATGTTTTCGGCGATATATGTTTTGGCGGTTTGACCTATCTCCGCATCATCTTTGAGAATGAATTCAAAGAGCTCGCCGGTAATACGATTCAAGCTTGCGCTTCACCAACCCTCTCCCTCTGCGGTTGCTATGGCCCTCATTTCAGCCATTTCGGCTTTTCCGACTGCAGAGAAACTACACAACAACAAGCTACGGTGGCTTATCTGTAAAATAATATTTAACTCACTACACAAACGCTACTGCTTGCTTCGAGCCCACACAGTAGAATGAGCAGATAGGGACATAATTCGAAATAGAGGCTTAACGTGAATACCCGGCCAATTATTGGCAAATTTCACGGTGGGCCTACCCACAATAACAGAGTCACGATACGCTCACTGCAGGGATCTCTGCGATGGGTATAGTGCGGGTAGGTGATGCTTGGGATTTCAGTCGTGTCCTTTTCTCAAGGGAGACGTCAGAGAATCTCGCCATCTTTGCCGAACAAATCTTCCGGATAAGGAGGCAATAATGGCATTGTGTTTGTCATTGTAGTAGACACTGCTGATTTAATGGGGTTCCCCTAGCGTTGACCTCAGTTTGTGGTACTCGACTCTTACAGAGTCCTGGCCATAGTGAGGTTGGCGCGGGTCCTAGTGTAGTCTGCGGTTATGTGCTTCCAGAGCTCCCGATCTACTGGCAGGTAGGACTTCGTCCGCAACCTCCTTGAACTTGTGGATGGTAGATGCTTGGGCGGGAGGGAGGCCGTGCAGGTTTCATCCTGACCCACTCAGATGCCATTTGGGAGTTCTCCCCAACATTGCTTCTTGCTGTGGCGATGGCGCCTTATGTTGCTGAGTTTTTACTTGGTACCATTTGGGCTGGAACTGCGGTGAGTTGTTGTGTGGGGAATGGGGTGCCTGTTTCATGTAATCGGTGATGACTCGACCACGCAATTAATGCGTCGGTCAGGGGGTGCATAGCGACTGTGGTTCTATGCGCGAACTAACCGTTTCTTCGAGTAGTAGTAGTTTTCTTGTTGTCCTTGTTGTAGTTAGGCCTTTTTGCCTTCGTTTCTGGGGTTTCTTTGGTAGGGATGAGTGCATGTGTCATGTACCTGTACTCTCCAGCAATTTGATTTTTCGGTAGTTGTGTAGAAAGATTTGGTGGGTGGCCTTAGCCTTTTGCAAACTTCTTGATCAAAGTATCACAAGTTTGTTATATAATTATAAACAAATTTCGATGAAATAATTATGTATTTATGTGTTATTATATTAATTGGTTTTGGTATAACTCCAACACTCAGGTATGATTCAATTCAAGGACATTGACAGATGGAGAGTTTGACTGGGGCGGTACATCTCTCAAATAATAACGGAGGTGTCCCAAGGCCGACTCAGTGCGGACAGAAACCGCACATGGAGCAAAAGGGCAAATGCTGACTTGATCTCGGTGTTCATTACACACAGAGACAGGAAAAGCTCGGCCTATCGATCCTTTTGGTTTAAAGAGTTTTTAACAAGAGGTGTCAGAAAAGTTACCACAGGGATAACTGGCTTGTGGCGGCCAAGCGTTCTTAGCGAGGTCGCTTTTTGATCCTTCGATGTCGGCTCTTCCTATCATTGTGAAGCAAAATTCACCAAGCGTTGGATTGTTCACTCATGCAAGGTAACGTGAGCTGGGTTTAGACCGTCGTGAGACAGGTTAGTTTTACTATTGCTGTTACGGCAGCATTCCTGCTTAGTACGAGAGGAACCGCAGGTACGGACCAATGGCACAATAATTGTTCGAGCGAACAGTGGTATGACGCTACGTCCGCTGGATTATGCCTGAACGCCTCCAATGTCGTATCCGTGCTGGACTGTAATAATAAAAATGGAGCATATGTGGGTGTATTACTAATCACCTGTAGGCTCGCTAGTTATGTAGTTAAACATTATTATATACGATGTCAATGCTTAGAATCAATTTTAAACGACTTTGGTAACAGGCAAGGTGTTGTAAGTGGTAGAGCAGCTGCCATACTCCGATCCACTGAAGCTCATCCTTCGCTTGAAGATTCGATTATGTATATCGAAATCTGTCACTATGCACATATTAGACGTAATTCGATATGTGTGTATGTATTATCATATATATGCCACCCGGTAACTCTACCTGTATTTGTATGTATGTTATTAGAGAAAATGTACTGAAATTGTAAAGCCCGAAACAGTACAAATGTTTTTTATGCAAACAAAATTTACATGGGTAATATTTTTTATACAACTTCATAATTTTTTAAAAATTTTGGAAGTGCTAATTATTTTTTTATACAACCATTATGAGCCATATTTGCATATATATATCAATAATGCAAAATGAATTTTCAAAACAACAATTGATGTATATTCTATACAAAAATTACAAAGCTAATATTATTAATATTGCTCTATAAAGGAAAAAATCCCAAAGCAAAAGTACAAAAATTATTACATGAGTGGTATTTAAATATTGCTCTATGATTAAAAAATCTCAAGACGAAAGTATATTGCACAAAAATGTTCACGTTTTGGGGGAAATGTGTTAAATTTAAGCCTTTAAGTAGCACATATCCGCATCATCTTTGAGAATGTATGTAAGAAAATAATGTACAATGCTCGAAAAGCATTAATTTATTTTTTTTCACACTACACAAATTTCTCAATTTTGAGGAAAGTGAAAAAAAATGACTTCTTAGATTCGTCTATTCATCAAATGAAAATATTATAAAATACTCGAAAATCGTTCATTTATATTTTTTTCTCCCCATGTATACAGTACAAAAATGTCTCATTTCTGTGAAAAGTGAAAAAAATATCTTCTAAGTTTCATCTTTCTATCATATGAAAACATTGTAAAATGTTCGAAAATCGTCAATTTATATTTTTTTCTCATTTTCGACACATTTCTTCAATTGTATTTTTTTCCTACAATGTAAAAGGTGCAAAAAATTCTCATTTTCGACCTTTTTTCCAAATATTTTTTTTCCCTACAATGTAAAAAGTACGAAAAATTCTCATTTTCATGAAAAATATTTTTTGCCAAAATATATTTTGTTCTTCAATTAAAAAAATTTTTTTTTCCCTAAAAATCAGAATTCGATCACTCTTGCATGCGTACATCACATTAGGAAAAAAAAACTTACAATTTTTTTCCTGTGAGGAAAATCAATCAAAAGTTTATATATTTCAAATATACACACTACGGCCGTCAAAGCGCACCATATAAACAATAATACAAGTTTTAAGAAGTTCGTTAAAAATCGACCAGAAAAAAAAACTCCATACAATTTTTTACCACTACGTTTAAAGTCCCTTCCGAAATTACTCTAGTTTGCGTGATAAATGTTCCAATTTCGCGTCATTAGATGTGACTATTATGAAATTAGTATTATAAGTTTATTAACAAAGAATGACATTACATTGCTAATAATTATCAATATAAAGCTGGAGCTGTTAGAGCTTTCAGCTAGATATACAGTCTATATACGATTTTCTAAATTGAGAGCTGATATCAGCCTATATACCTTATTTACATTATAGTATGATATTCGTTTTAAAATATCCGATAAATTAGTACGAGTAATAGTCTTACTTTTTGAATTAATTTGACTACATGCGATAAGATGACTTATGGTATGGCAAAGCGAAGGCGTTTCTTTCGTGATGAGGTGTTTGTGTGTTAAGTTCGGGTGGCCCATTCGCAGTCTAATATATATTTTTAACTTCTTATGCGATATGTCTTTAGGGTATAAGGCTTTTTCAGCATTGGGATTGAATTGCGTGTAAATGAGCTGGTAGTGTACCGAATTAAATTTTCTCTTATATTTCCATGTCTTAAGTAGATGGTTTCTTACGTCTCTTTTGTTGTAGGCATAGAAAGTGGTAAGAGGTTCATTAAGAGCTGATTTGGCCTGACTGATTCATTACCGTTTATTCCACGGTGCCCTGGGATCCAAGCAATTTTTAGGTTTCCGTTTCTGGAGATGAGCTTGTCGCGGTTTTTTCACTCTTATTTTTGTTTGTTTTTAATAGCTGATATAGAGGACAGACTGTCAGTGAAAATTGTAGTTTTATTATTTTTGGACTTGTTAATTGCAGTGAGAATGGCAAAAGCTTCAGCTGTGAATATTGAGGTGAATGCTGGAAGAAGCCCTTTAAAAATGGTTGTTAAGTCTTCAGCGACAACAGCCATTTCGAGAAACTTGGCTCTAAAGACGTCGCTACTAGTAGCATTGATGGAATATTTGCTGAGTGTGGTGATTACAGACTCTTTCGGCAAACTCCAAAGCGGGTAGAGTATTGAATTGGATTTTTGAATGACAACAGGTATGTCAAGGTCTTTGGCTGACGTGAGAGCGGAGATTAGAGTTGATAGAAGCCTTGGGTTCTTCTTCCGTTTTAAAACTTTCGTCGTTGTGAATAGGTGACCTTCTGGAGCAGTAAATTTTTTGAATCATATCTGCAGTAAGGTGGTCGTTTTTTTCAGTTAGTTGTGGTAATCCAGCGTCTGTAAGAAGGTTTCGAATTGGAGTAGTGCGAAAAGCCCTTAAACCGCTTCTGATGGCTGCGTGGTATGGTGATGTGATGAGTTGAGTGGAGGACTTCGAACATTTACCATAAATCGCTAAACCATAGTCGATCTTTGACAAAATAACAGATCTGATTACATTTATGACAGTATTAACATTACAGTGGCTGTTTTTACTATAGAGATATTTTATTATTTTAACCCTAGTAACTCTTTTTTAAGTTTGTACAATGGTTCCTAAATGTACATTTTGAATCGAATACAATACCGAGAATTTTAGCGGAGTTAACGTTACTTATGTTAATATTATCTAATTTTACTAGAATTTTAAGCCTTTGCATTTAGAATAAATAATCAAGTCGTCGGCATAGAGAGTGTGACCAACTATGTTGTGACGATCAACAATAGAACTGATTTCGTTAAATGCAATCATAAAAAGGACCACCGATAAAGGGGACCCTTGTGGAATGCCGTTTTTTAAACTATGGGTAGATGAATAAGTGTCATTCACCTTGATGCGGAAATATCTATTACTTAGGAAAGACTTGATGTAGTTTAGTATTTTGGGTCCAACTTTCCAATTGATTAGTTGTTTCATTACAACGTGCATGCGAATTCTGTCAAATGACTTTTCGAAATCAGTCAAATGGGTTGACACATGATTTTTTCCTGACAGTTTTGATGTGATGACTTCATCCAGGTGAAGGAGCGCATCGATGGTTCCGCGTTCTTTTTTGAAAGCCACTTGCCGGTAGTCGATAAGATTGTTTCTATCAAGGAAACAGAGCAAACGTCTGGATATCATTTTTTCTAAAATGTTGCCTGTACATGGAAGGAGCGATATGGGGCGATACCCTGAGATAACAGAAGGATCTTTAGTCGGCTTAGGTATTGGAACAATGCTAGCCACTTTCCATGCGCGTGGAATTATTCCGACGTTGAATATTTGGTTAAACAGATCCAGTAACTTTATTTTAAAGGCTGTGGAGCTGTTTCTAACCATGGCATAAGAAACGCGGTCAAACCCAGGGGTTCTTCCTTTGAGAGGGTGAAGACAGCTGTCTAATTTAAGTTGTGCTTTTCTCTTTATGAAATTATTTTCTGGTACTTACTTTTTTTTCTTTCTTAATTTTAACGTTGTTTGAAAGTAATGAAAAAGAAAAGAAGAATTTTTAATTCTTCATGAAAAATCAAAAGTTACTTTGAAAAAAGTGAATGAGCGATAAGTATTTTGGAAGATAAATCATTGAATGATTGTATAAGTAAAAATTACTTTTTAATAAAATGAAATTCAAATAAGTTCAATATTCTTGTTTGTTATTTTTTATTTAATAAAAAAAAGAATAAATTTGACCTTTGTAAAATACATATTTTAATCTGAAATTAAGAAGAAGATCATTTCAATAAGTATAGAATGATTTGAAAGGAACTCATTGAGAAAAAAAAATTGCACCGATTTCTCTCAATCTATCAATATTTAAATATGGGGAACAATAGATCCAGATATAATAAGTAAAGTATAGAATATAATGATTTTAAATATATGATATATATTTATATCCGATTCATTATATCAGTTATGGTTCATTAGATCGTTAACAGTTACTTGAATAACTGTGGTAATTCTAGAGCTAATACATGCAATATAAACACGGACCTTTTGGAACGTGTTCTTTTATTAGGCTAAAACCAACCGATTTTTTCGGAAATCGTTAATATGGTTGAACATTAGATAATTTGCCGATCGTATGGTCTTGTACCGACGACATATCTTTCAAATGTCTGCCCTATCAACTATTGATGGTAGTATCTAGGACTACTATGGTTGCAACGGGTAACGGGGAATCCTATTGGAGGGCAAGTCTGGTGCCAGCAGCCGCTGTAATTCCAGCTCCAATAGCGTTTATTAAAGATGTTGCGGTTAAAACGTTCGTAGTTGAATTTGTGCTTCATACGGGTAGTACAACTATAATTATGGATTGTACATTACCTTATGTATGCAAGCGTATTACCGGTGGAGTTCTTATATTTAATGGTACTTGTATCGTTATATATACCTCCTATTTAAACCTGTTTCAGTGCTCTTCATCGAGCGTTGTTGTGGGCCGGTACTATTACGTTGAACAAATTAGAGTGCTTAAGCAAGCTCCAAATTCCTAAATATTTTGTGCATAGAATAATGAAATGTTCTACTTTCATTGGTTTTTAGATCAAGAGGTAATAATTAATAGAAGCAGTTTGAGGGCATTAGTATTACGACGGGAGAGGTGACATTCTTGGACCGTCGTAAAACTAACTTAAGCGAAAGCATTTGCCAAAGATGTTTTCATTAATCAAGAACGAAAGTTTGAGGTTCGAAGGCGATCAGATACCGCCCTAGTTCTAACCATAAACGATGCCAGCTAGCAATGGGGTTAGCTACTTCTATGGCTCTCTCAGTCGCTTCCCGGGAAACCAACGCTTTTGGACGCCGGGGGAAGTATGGTTGCAAAGCTGAAACTTAAAGGAATTGTCGGAAGAGCACCAGCAGGAGTGGAGCCTGCGTCTTTATTTGACTCAACACGGGTAAACTTACCAGTTCCGAACATAAGTGTGTAAGACAGATTGATAGCTCTTTCTCGAATCTATGGGTGGTGGTGCATGTCCGTTCTTAGTTCGTGGAGTGATTTGTCTGGTTGATTCCGATAACGAATGAGACTCAAATATATTAAATAGATGCCTTCATTCATGAATACAGTAAAATGTAGGAGTGTTTGAATGTGTTTATGTAAGTAGAGTCTCACCTGTTTGTCCATTTAAGAAGCTAGTGTCCTTATAATGGGACAAACAAATTGCGTCTAGCAGTAATGCGATTGAGCAATAACAGGTCTGTGATGCCCTTAGATGCCCTGGGCAGAACGCGCGCTGCAATGAAAGTATCAACTTGTATTTCCTAGACCGAGAGAACTGTTGTAAATGGGATTAGTTTTATTTTATTATGAAGTATTAATTCAATCCCGAGGCGTTCTATATAGTTATGCATAATGCTATTTATATTATTTATGTCTCTAACTAGAGCGTACCTTGAGCATTTATGCTGTGACCCGAAATATGGTGAACTGTACTTGATCAGAGGAAACCCTAATGGAAGACCGAAACGGTTCTGACGTGCAAATCGATTGTCAGAATTGAGTATAGGGGCGAAAGACCAATCGAAGCATCCTCCAAAGTTTCCCTCTGGATAGCTGGTGCATTTAAAAATTATATAAAATAATCTTATCTGGTAAAGCGAATGATTAGAGGCATTAGGGTCGAAACGACGTTGTGATATATTGTGCCCAGTGGGTCACTTTTGGTAAGCAGAACTGGCGTTGTGGGATGAACCAAACGTAATGTTACGGTGCCCAAATTAACAACTCTTGCAGACACCATGAAAGGTGCTGGTTGCTTAAAACAGCAGGACGGTGGGCATGGAAGTCGTAATCCGCTAAGAAGTGTGTAACAACTCACCTGCCCAAGCAACTAGCCTTTAAAATAGATGGCGCTTAAGGTGTATACCTATACATTACCGCTAAGGTAAATGGTTTATAAATCAGAAATTTGAAATTTTGAGTATAAGCTTTGAAATTTTAGTGAGTAGGTGTGTTAGAAGTGTTTGGCGTAAGCTTGCATGGAGCCGCTATTGGTACAGATCTTGTTGGTAGTAGCAAATAATCGAATGAGACCTTGGATGACTGAAGTGGAGAAGGGTTTTGTGTGAACAGTGGCTGATCACGAGTTATTCGGTCCTAAGTTCAAGGCGAAAGCCGAACATTTTTAGGTTATTAATGAAAATAATAAATATGTATTTACTTAATATTGAAATTAAATACTTGAATATTTTTGAACGAAAGGGAATACGGTTCCAATTCCGTAACCTGTTGAGTATCCGATTGTTATTAAAAATGGTATTTTTGCTCATACTGGCAACAGGAACAACCATAAAGAAGCCGTCGAGAGATATCGGAAGATTTTTCTTTTCTGTTTTATAGTCGTACTACCATGGAAATCTGATATGGTAGATGGAGTATAAGAGCATGACATTTACTGTTGTGTCGATATTTTCTCCTCGAACCTTGAAAATTTATGGTGAAAATTATGGTCTCCAAGGTGAAGAGTCTCTAGTAGATAGAATAATGTAGGTAAGGGAAGTCGCAAATTAGATCCGTAACTTCGGGATAAGGATTGGGTCTGAAGATTGATTGGAAGCAATAACGTGGTTTATGTACTCGTTCTGGGTAAATACAAATACGGATTTTGTTCCCCGGATATGCCTGTTTACGTAGCCAATTGTGGAATTTTCTTGCTAAAAATCATAAGTTGTATCATTTGATAGTTTCTTTTGATTTATAACAACTATCAATTAACAATCAATTCAGAACTGGCACGGACTTGGGGAATCCGACTGTCTAATTAAAACAAAGCATTGTGTCAACACCCGTTAGGGCCATCACAATGTGATGTCTGCCCAGTGCTATGAAAGTCAAAGTGAAGAAATTCAAGTAAGCGCGGGTAAACGGCGGGAATAACTATGACTCTCTTATACCGACGAGGTGAGTGGATTTGATATGGTGTCCTAGGACATAAACCAGCAGGTTAAATTCTGTGCAATGCCAGCATCGGCAGAAGAAGATAACTCGCTTCCCCACATCTGCCAGGGATGTGGTAATCGTTATCGCACTGAAGTAGGCATGAAACAGCACATTCGAAGGTATTGCAGGGGACCACCAAATGCGCAGCATACATGCGCCACCTGCAACATAACATTCCGAACCTACAGTGGACTTCGACAACACATGCGGCACAGGCACAGCGCGGCATATAACGCGGAACTCCAAACTGAGAGTGTAGCAGCGAAAAGGAGATGGACGGAATATGAGCAGAACGAGCTGGCGAAAGCGGAAGCAGAATTCGAGGGGAGAGAACCTACTGCAATAATAAACTATTTAGCCTCAATATCACAGAGATCGAGAGACGCTATTAAGAAGCGAAGGCAAAGGCGATCTTTTGCAGAGAAAGTTCGAAACTACAGGGAAAACAGGCACCCAATAGCGCCAAACGAAGAGAATAGTAGCTCCGAATACGAATCCGCCAACGAGCATACTGAAGAACACGAAGCCAATGAAGAGGCCCTTGTTGCATATCTCACAACATTGCAGCTGAATGAGGAAGATCGAAGATTGAGAAACTCCCTAATCACCAACATGTCGTCCAGCTCAGTAGAGCTGAATGAATGGACGTCAACACTGTTGAGAAGGTACGGTCGAGTCGATACCAATTATAGGCCAACGAGAAACAACCGACTCATAGCACAGTTAAGAGAAGCAACAGGACGAAGAAAAAGAGCAATTGAGTACTGAAAAACGCAACAAGAGTACCAAAAAGATCTCAGTAGGCTAGCGAACAGGATTATAGCAGGAAAAGGCTGGAGTGAAGACAGTCAGTCCCTACCAACAGCAGAGGAAGTCAGAAGTCATTTCCAAGAACAGGAGAACGTGAATTCCAGAGAAGATGATTCCCCGATAAAAGACAAATTTCCCGAAGGAGTCACCTTATCCACCCCAGTGACGATAGAGGAAATTACAACGACTCTAAAAACAATGAAGTCAAACAGTCAAGGAGTTGACGGAATCACGTTACGTAGACTGAAAAACATCCCCAAAAATAAACTAAGCCTGTTATTCAATGCCATGATCCTCTTGGAACACACCCCCCCAGAACTAAAAAAGAGCAGAACAATATTCATCCCCAAAAATGCCAACCCCAATAGCCTCAACGATTGGAGACCCATCACTATATCGTCGATACTAATAAGACTACTCCATAAAATTCTGGCATATCGAATGGAAGTTATACAGCTTCACAAAAACGAGCGAGGATTTAGCAGAATCGATGGATGTTTTGCTAATGCATTCACTCTTTTCTCCCTCATCAAATACCACCGGCGGAAAGGAATACCCATTTGTATAGTGTCACTGGACATAAGGAAAGCCTTCGACACGGTGTCACACGCCAGCATAATCAGATCGCTAAAAAGGTGTAACATAGACGACAAAACAATAAACTATATTAAAGATAACCTGACAAATGCTGAAACAAAAATTAAAACAGCAAACGGTGATGTGACAGCACATGTACGCAAAGGGGTAAAGCAGGGCGATCCTATGTCCCCAGCGTTATTTAATATACTGGTGGATGAAATGCTATGCGAGCTTAAGAAGTTTGAAGGTGTAACCATAGGGACAAACCAAAAATTAAGATGCATGGCATACGCAGACGACATACTAATCTTCGCCAAGACAAGGGAAAACGCAGAAATCATGCTCGATTATGTGAACGAATTTCTGTCGGACAGAGGTATGAAAATAAACGCCCAAAAATCGAATATGCTCAACCTGAAAGTAGTACCCAGCAAAAAAAAGGTATACGCTGATGAACAACCGGCGAAAATAGGCGACGACTTAATTGGAGCCCTAAGAATTGGAGAGCAGTTCAAGTACCTGGGGGAATACTTTACTCCAAGCGGTAGCACGACGTGTAGCTCGGAATCCCTATTTAACGAGCTACAACGGATAAAAAGAGCCCCATTGAAACCGCAACAAAAGCTAAATATCACGTTAACCTACCTTATCCCAAAATATGTACACTACTTCCAAAGACCGTCCGTGACCAGGAAATGCCTCAAAGAAGCCGACCGAAAAATAAGGACGTGCATTAAAAACATCCTCCACATACCCCAACACTCAAAGAATGCGATCCTATACGCGGAATGCAAAGAAGGTGGACTAGGCGTATTCGAACTCCTTAGCCGTATCCCGGTAATTATGCGGGAAAGAATAGAAAACCTGAAATCCAACGACGAGGCTTTCGCAAACATAGCCACCTTAAACCCGGGTACAATAACAAAAATAGAAAGGATGATAAGGCAAGAGGTGGACACAAAATCCAAACAAAAAAAACACCAGGCACAACTCCTCGACTCTTCACTCTCAGGAAACGGATTCAGCCAGATAAAAAATCACCCTGCAGCCCACAGTATAATCCGGCACCCACCAAGATATTGGACATCCGAAGATTATATTAAGGCGATACATCTGAGGTATAACCTCCCGCCAACGGTAGGGATACCATCTAACCCACCTAGGGCAAGGAGATGCAGGGCGAACTGCGCAAAAACGGAAAGCCTCAGCCATGTGCTTCAGGGATGCCCCCTGACGCACTGGGAAAGAATCCGAAGGCACAACTTTGTACAGATAAGGCTGGCAGATATGGCCAGAAGGAAGGGATGGCAGACACTAGCAGAGCCGCACATAAGAGACAGAGAGGGAATACTGCGTAAACCCGATCTGATCCTTATGAAACAGAACCAACTGGTCATATCCCACGTAGGAATCCACTGGGAGGGACCGGAAAGCCTCAACCTACAATACCACCACAAATTAGCCACCTATGGTAGTCAAAACTTCATAGAAGCAGTCAAGCTAAAGTTCCCAAACAGGAACATAACAATAGCACCGCTAATCATAGGCGCAAGAGGCATATGGGCCAGCCTTAACCGCACGCTAGGACAAATCCTAGAAATGTCAAACGCCGAAGCCATGGACCTCATCACAACAACTATGAGAGGCAGCTGGATAATCCACCAATACTTCATGAGAACGATATGGCAATAGCGAGAAATAACAAAAAAAAAAAAAAAAAATGGTACAGCTGCCAAAAACCTCAGCTGAAAAATGTAAAGCAAAAATAAACATTATGTTAGTATTGTTTTTAATATATAAAAGCTACAATTTTTATAATAGGATAAATTAAGCTATCAATATTGTAAGAATAGTAAGAACTTAATTAAATAAAAAACACTCCAAGCGTTTTTTGCTATCGGAGACATAGCCAAATGCCGCGTCATCTAATAAGCGACGCGCATGAATGAATAAAGGATATTCCTACTGTCCCTATCTACTTCCCCCTCCGGGTAGGGGTCAGAATATACCCGGGGTAAGGCATGCCTGTCGTAAAAGGCGACTAAAATCCGTGAGCTAAGAGCAACTGGTTTATGATACGTCCATACTCCAGTGCTCGCCGTATAAGTTGCAAGCTCATACAGAAATTAATGGAATATAAGGATGCAACAATCTCAATTATAGATTGGTGCAAGAATAGTCCTCGGCTTTCGAACAATAGCGGCCAGTCTGGGTATGTTATGGCATCCTCCTGGTAGCCTGACCAGAGGCTATAGTCTGGTGCCACGGGAGATCAGGGAAGCCCTGAGACCTGCATAGGTTTCAGCCTGATCGGTAGAGGTTGGCCCCTAGTGGGAGCGTCGTGGTGGCTGTGGTTTAAAACCCAAAGTCGCGGAGAGAGTTGGAGATTATACCTGCATGTCTGGGAGTCAACCTTTGTTTGGGTGCGGACTCCGAGACGTGAAAGGTATATGATTCAAATCTGTATGGAGTTGCAAAAAACTACCGGGTGCTACGACCCAAAGAGTAGCAGAGGTTTGGGTAGGCCTCACCACCTTACCAAGGTGGAGAAATACGTCCATAAGCTTATTTCTAAATTTGGAACTTAAGTTTCCTACTAAAGGCGTCCTTAAATGGTCCTTAGGAGTAAGAGACCTCGTGATATAAGGCTTAATGCCAGGTGATCACGTTAATCAATTACTTTATCTGTCCCTATCTACCAGTCTACTGTGAGCGCTCGAAGTGAGTAGTTGTGATTCGGCAGGTTAGTGAGTGCAGTGAGTAGATTAGAGTAGAGATAAGCCACCGGGGCTTGTTATTGTGTTTTGTGTAGCGATAACGGCACTTCTTGCTGTTTTTTGTTTACGCGACAGCGAGTGTACGGGTGAGTTGCTTTTTTTTCTTTTTCTTTTTCTTTTTGCTGGAAGAAGAAGAAGAAGAGGAGGGTGAGGAAGGCGCGCCGGGAATCCTTGACGTCGGCCTCTGCCTCTGTGGTGGAAGATTCCACCATGGAGTCGGAGAGCGTCGTTGAGGCGGGTAAGGCCAGAAAGAGGCCGGTTGAAGGGGGAGCTCCGGCGAACTCTTCAGGGCTGGACTCTTTGGTGGCCAAGAAGGCGCTTACCGAGCCCGCTTCTTCTTCTTCGAAGGTAGATTTGAGCGAGGCGCGTGTGGTGTTGCTGCCTTTGCCGGCTGGTGCAGGCGTGGCGGCGGGCAGCAGTGGTGGGGTGCCCAAAGTAATGGGTCCTCCTGTGGCTAGGGCGCGACTGACGAAAGCTGTGGCTGCAGTCAAGTCGCCTCTTCCCACGGGAGCCCCGTTGCGGGTGCAGGCCACTGCGAGCTCTGCTGGTGCGGGTGCTTTGGCTAAGGCGAAGCCAGGGCCATCTATGCGTCAGGTTGGGCAGGTGGAGATAGACAAGGGTCTGACCTTGGCTAGTCTCCTAGGTAGGTTTAGGGCAATAAAGGAGGTGGTAGTGTCGGCTATCGGGCAGCATCCCGATGCTGGCGTAGCCTTAGCAAGGGTTTCCTCCCAGTATGAGGAGCTCTTGCTAGAGGTTGTAGGGACGCTTGAGCGTCATAGAGGTAGGGAGGACTCTGGATGTGCTCCTGCAGTAGCAAGGGGCAAGGAGTCGGAAGAGCGCAGGGACGGTCCAGGTGGGACCGTCAAATCGTTAGGAGTCCCTGTTGGGATTAGGGTTGAGGAGCGGCCTTCGTTTGCGCAGGTTGCCAGCACTGCCACTGTTTCTGGTGGTGTGGGGGGGCAAGATTCAGGTTAGGAAGCCTGATATTGAGCCTGCCAAACCTACAGAAACGTGGTCGTTGGTAGTCAAGGGCAAGCAGGGGGAATCAGTGGGGTCACTGAGGAGGAAGGTGGTGGAGGAGTTGGTGCCTGCCGTGGGTGTCAGGGTGCATACTGTGCGCCCTGGCAAACAAGGTGGCATTCTGGTCCGCACGCCTTCTGTGGCTGAGCGAGATGCCTTCATTGGGCATAAAAAGCTCGAGGAGGTGTGTCTATCGGCTGAGACTGACAGGGGAAAGTCTCTTGTCGTGCAGAGGGTGGAGAAGCGGATCTCCCCTGAAGAATTCCTGGGTGAGCTGCATAAGCTTAACTTATGCAAGCTTACCAAGGAGGAGTTCGGAAAGGAGATCCGTCTTTCCACCCCTTGGAAGGCCGGTGATGGACGCCTTAATGTCGTACTTGTGTGCAGCCCCAGGGCCGCGAGTATCCTTCTTGGAGAGGGGAGGTGCTATATTAAGCACTTCTCCTTTCTCCTAAAGGAGAAGTCGCTGGTGCAGTGGTGTAACCGGTGTCTCGGCCTGGATCACTTCGCATCCAGGTGTAGGCAGAAGGACTCTGTGTGCTGGCGTTGTGGACAGTCGGGCCACTCTAAGCATGATTGCGGTAATGGTATACATTGCCGCGATTGTGACTTCAGGGGAAACCCGGCTGGACACTTTATGCTAAGCATGGATTGTCCAGTCTATGCTGCGGCGGTGGCCAGGGCGGGTGCTAGGCACTAAAAATGCCAGTTAAATTAGTTCAATTTAACTGCCAGGGTGCTCGTGCAGCCATGTTCGAGTTAGGACAGATACTGTGTAGCTTGCAGTGTAGCTTTGCGTTATTGCAGGAACCTTACACTGTTGGAGGACATCTGAGGGGATTGCCTGCGCACATGCGATCATTTGTGGACGACAGTGGTCATGCTGCTGTTGTAGTAAATGATCTAAGCACTGTGTGTTCCCTTGTAGGCTCAAGTGAATGGGGTGTGTGTGTGAATGTTGAGGGTAGCTTTGGTAGGCTGTTTTTATGCAGCCTTTACTTTAAGCATGCCTTGGACATTGAACCGTACTTGGCATACCTCGATGAGTTGCTTCGGATGATTGGGAATGGCGCTGCGATTTTCGGCATTGACGCTAATGCAGTCTCTCCTTTGTGGTTCAGTAAAATGACAGGACGCACGTCCGCATTTCACAGTACCATCAGAGGGGAACTGCTGAGCGAATGGATAGCCGTTAACCGCATTGCTGTTCTCAATCAGCCGAGTGACCTGTACACTTTTGATGGTCCAAACGGGCAGAGTGATATTGATGTGACCCTGGCAAATGTGCCGGCGCTTCGTAACTTCGATTTTCAGTGGCGCATCCGGGGTTCTGAAGGAGTGAGTGATCACAGCCTCATGGAGGTTGAGATTGTTCGCTCTAGTGGTACTCTAGATGTGCAGGAAAGTTGGAATGAGAAGCGTTGGCTTCTCAAGAACGTCGACTGGTCGACGTACAAGAGTGAAATTGCGAGAAAGGTCACTTCAACACCACTTGATGCCTTTCAACGTTTGGGTATTGATGGTAAGGTTGCCCTCATAAATGAATGTATGTGGGATGTCAACGACCGACTCTTTCCGAGAAGCCGTATGGTGAATCGGAAAAGGGTGAAGTGGTGGACATCTGGGTTGAATGTGAAGCGTAAGCAGGTTAGGAGATTGCGAAAGCGTTTTCAAACCTGCAGACGTCAAGGACTTGCAGACGTGGATCAGGCAAAGCTTGCTTACAGGCATGGTTTGGCTGAATACAAGAGTATGCTTGTCCGAAGTAAGAATGAGAATTGGAGGAACTTTGCCGAGGAACACCGTGATGACCCCTGGGGTCAGCTCTACCGTGTTTGTCGGGGAAGGAAATCCTTGGAGCTTGGGGCCATCCATCATGAGGGCCAAGTGCTCACATCATGGAGGGACTGTGTATCTGTCTTGATGGGTACTTTCTTCCCTAGAAGCATTCGTCCGATTGATCCACTTGTAGGTTTACCGGGCGAGGTGCCTATGATGAGCGAAGGTGAAATTGGCTGCGCGATTTCAAGACTTAAATCGACGAAGTCACCGGGATTCGACGGACTAACTGGAGAGATGGTGAAAGCCATCTGGTCACTGGCTCCCGAATACTTGATGGCTCTTTACTCGTGCTGTGTCAGGGAGAATTATTTTCCCCTGGAATGTAAATGTGCAAAGGTGATAGTTCTGCTGAAGTCTAGGGTGAGGGTGAGGACCAATCTTCGCTCTTATCGTCGCATCAGTCTCCTTCCGGTGCTTGGAAAAGTGCTGGAAAGAGTCTTGGTGGACAGACTGATGCAGCACATACCTGAGCAGTCTCCATTCCAGTTTGGTTTTAAACCTGGGCGTAGTGTCGAAGATGCTTGGCTGCGCGTGAAGGACACGGTTGATAGATCTGCCGGGAAGTATCTCCTTGGCGTCTTCATTGACTTCAAGGGTGCTTTTGATTGCCTTGACTGGGCAAGCGTGCTGCGAAGGCTGCGAGAGCTAGGGACTAGCGAGGTGAGCGCCTGGAAGAGCTATTTTTCCAACAGAACAGCTCGTGTTGTCAATTCGTTTGATAGCGTGATGTGGATGTTGAGAGGAGATGTCCTCAGGGGTCTGTTGCGGGTCCATATATATGCAACTTGATGATTATCCCCTGAGACTGCTTCTTTCATCCTGGCAGTCGTACTGCAGTGTTGTTGCGTATGCTGATGATTTTCTTATCCTTCTCGAAGGCCAGTCTCGTGCTGAGCTGGAGAGTAGGGGTACGGAGGCCATGGGCATGGTGACTAACTGGGGATCGAGTGTTGGTGTGGAAGTGGCGGTGGAAAAGACGTCCTTAATGTTGCTCAAGGGTAAATTATCCCTGAATCGGCCTCCAGTTGTTAGAGCTGGCGGGGTGAGTCTAAGATATGTGACGGAAGTCAGGTGTCTTGGTATTACCATCGGAGAGAGGATGAACTTTGTTCCTCATCTTGTTAAGGTGAGAGCAAGGCTCACTTCTCTTGTGCCAGCAGTCAGAAGGGTGCTGAAGTGTGACTGGGGCCTGTCAAGTCGAGCAGTCCGTACCGTATATGGTGGTCTATTTGTTGCTTGCGCGGCATTTGGTGCACCGGTATGGTACGATGTTGCTAAGACCGTGACAGGAAGAAGCAAACTTCTGAGTTGTCAGAGGCTTATGCTCCTTGGTTCACTTCGAGTATGCAAGACTGTCTCTACAGAGGCTCTGCAAGTGTTGGCAGGTGTGCCACCGTTAGATCTGGAGGTCATACGTCGTGGTATGGCTGGCAGATTGCGGAGGCAGCGACCTCTCTCGGCATCTGACTGGAGCGAGTGCCGAAACGTTCAGGGTCTAAGTGCCCGCGAACTGAAGGCTCTGTTGAAAGATAGTGTTCTTTCCAGGTGGCAGGTACGTTGGGGGGAGAGCACTAAAGGAAGAGCAACCTTTGAGTTGCTCCTGAAGTGGCTTATGTGTGTGGGCGGGAGTGTCTGGACTTCTCACTCTATGCGGGCTTTCTGTTGACTGGTCATGGTTCCTTGAATGCTTTCTTGCATAAAAGGGCCCTGGCCGGCTCGGCGGAGTGCTCGTGAGAGGATTGGAGACATGTGCTTGTTGAGTGTCCGCGGTATGCTCACTGCAGGGATCTCTCTGCGATGGGTATAGTGCGGGTGGGTGATGCTTGGGATTTCAGTCGTGTCCTTTTCTCAAGGGAGACGGCTGCGAATCTAGCCATCTTTGCCGAACAAATCTTCCGGATTAGGAGGCAATAATGGCATTGTGTTTGTCATTGTAGTAGACACTGCTGATTTAATGGGGTTCCCCTAGCGCTGGCCTCAGTTTGTGGTACTCGACTCTTACAGAGTCCTGGCCATAGTGAGGTTGGCGCTGGTCCTAGTGTAGTCTGCGGTTATGTGCTTCCAGAGCTCCCGATCTACTGGCAGGTAGGACTTCGTCCGCAACCTCCTTGAACTTGTGGATGGTAGATGCTTGGGCGGGAGGGAGGCCGTGCAGGTTTCATCCTGACCCACTCAGATGCCATTTGGGAGTTCTCCCCAACATTGCTTCTTGCTGTGGCGATGGCGCCTTATGTTGCTGAGTTTTTACTTGGTACCATTTGGGCTGGAACTGCGGTGAGTTGTTGTGTGGGGAATGGGGTGCCTGTTTCATGTAATCGGTGATGACTCGACCACGCAATTAATGCGTCGGTCAGGGGGTGCATAGCGACTGTGGTTCTATGCGCGAACTAACCGTTTCTTCGAGTAGTAGTAGTTTTCTTGTTGTCCTTGTGGTAGTTAGGCCTTTTTGCCTTCGCTTTTCTGGGGTTTCTTTGGTAGGGATGAGTGCATGTCTCATGTACCTGTACTCTCCAGCAATTTGACTTTTCTGTAGTAGTGTAGAACGATTTTGGGTGCATGCTGTTGTATTTTTGTGTAGATGGATGCAACTCTGCCATTGGTCACTGCCTCGACCACTGATTCGATGTGCGTCCATCTAAAAGGTTGCTAGGCCTTGAGTGTTAAGGCACTTATCTAGAAGTGACCTTCATGGTTGCGAAAGCCTGACCAGATTCTATATTCTGGTACCATGGGAGATAGCTGGCCCCGGAAAGGATAGTTGGTGCCGTTAGGCTCCCAACTTCCTATTCCGAGCTATCAAGAGGTAGGCCCCCTAGTGGGAGTATATTGCATACTGGAACCCTTTCTAGGGTCTGTGTATGCTAGATGTGTTAGATAGGCCTCGCCCTCAGCAAGGTTTGTGGTCGCCCTTAAGCGTCACTAAATTGCTACTGGGGTGGTTATTACCTCCTCAGGGCGGTGGTCAACGCTTAATTTGACTCCGTTATTGTGGGTAGGCCCACCGTGAAATTTGCCAATAATTGGCCGGGTACTCACGTTAAGCATACATTCCACTTCTTCTGTGTGCGCTCGATGCAACCAGACGTGTTTACTAGTTAGTGTCAGTGTTAGATCAGAATAGTTGATAAACCACCGCAGCGTGGTAGTGTAAAATTGTCCATTGAGTAGTAACGGCACTTTTGCTGTTTTTGTTGTGTGCGCGATGACACGTGTGCGGGTGAGTAGTTTTTGTTGGAATATTTTGTTTTGATTTTGATACTGATAGATGGAGAAGGGGAAAGCCCCTATTGATAGTGGTGGTCGGAGGGAGGATGCCTTTGTGGGCCTCACCACCCACTGCGAGAGTGAGGTAGGGGGCTACGCATCCGACGTCCCATTGAGGAGTTTCTTCCTGAAGAAACCAACGGTGGCGGCCTATGCGGGCGGAGAGAAGAAGAAGAAGAAAAAGAAGAGGACGAGGAAGGTGGAAGATTCCGCCATGGAGACGGAGAGCGTGGTCGAGGCGGGTAAGGCTAGAAAGAGGCCGGTTGAAGGGGGAGCTCCGGCAAACTCTTCAGGGCCGGACTCTTTGGTGGCCAAGAAGGCGCTCACCGAGCCCGCTTCTGCTACTTCTTCTTCGAAGGTAGTGGTGAGGGAGGCGCGTGTTGTGCTGCTGCTTTTGCCGGCTGTTGCAGGCGTGGCGGCGGGCAGCAGTGGTGGTGTGCCCAAGGTAATGGGTCCTCCTGTGGCTAGGGCGCGATTGACGAAAGCTGTGGCTGAAGTCAAGTCGCCTCTTCCCGCAGGAGCCAAGTTGCGGGTGCAGGCCACTGCGAGCTCTGCTGGTGCGAGTGCTTTAGCTAAGGAGAAGCCAGTAACATCTATGCTCCAGGTTAGGCAGGCGGAGCTAGAAAAGGGTATAACCTTGGCTAGTCTCCTAGATAGGTTCAGGCGATTAAGGAGGTGGTAGCCTTAGCAAAGGTTTCCTCCCAGTATGAGGAACTCTTGCTAGAGGTAGTAGGGACGCTTGAGCGTCATCGTGGTAGTGAGGACTCCGGATGTGCTCCTGCAGTCAGGGATAAGGAGTCGGTAGAGCGTAGGGACGGTCCAGGTCTGACCGTCAAAATGTTAGGAGTCCCTGTTCGGATGAGTGTTGAGGGGCGGCCTTCGTTCGCGCAGGTTGCCAGCACTGTCACTGTGTCTGGTGGTATGGGGGGCAAAATTCAGGTTACGAAACTTGATATTGAGCCTGCCAAACCTACAGAAATACAGAATAATTTCCCTTGAGTCATTGACCTTTACTAAGCCTTCGCACCGCGTCAAGGTGTGCAACCACGCGAAGGAAGAATAATGGGCCTGCCAAACCTACGGAAACGTGGTCGTTGGTAGTTAAAGGGGCGCACAATATGCACCCTGACACCCACGGCAGGCACCAATTCCTGCACCACCTTCTTCTTCAGTGCCCCCACTAATTTCCTCTGCTTGCCTTTAACTACCAACGACCACGTTTCCGTAGGTTTGGCAGGCCCATTATTCTTCCTTCGCGTGGTTGCACACCTTGACGCGGTGCGAAGGCTTAGTAAAGGTCAATGACTCAAGGGAAATTATTCTCTATGAGGAGACCCGAAGCTAAGATGTAACCATCCCTTCTCTCCCTCCTACTACTTTCCATCTCTTCCTCTCCTCTCCGGTGGGCTGGATCAAGGTGTCATACGACCCGTGCCGAGGATCAGCTTGGCTGGGGGCCCACTTGAAAAAAAAACTCAGTCGTGAACAGAGTATCTGGGAGACCTGTTTAACTGCCAGATTAATCCTGCCTTAGCTGTGTAATGCGGATCTCTGCACAGCCTGACCTTCCCTTTCTCCGTTACTCGTGGGATTGAATATGAACAAAAATTCTAACAAAAAATACAGAAAAGAAAGCGGTTCTCTCTCACGGACTGGTACATCCTCTTCCAGGAAAGCTTCGGTTCCTGAAGTGCTGACGGATAATGCGGCTCAAACCGTCTAAAAGACTGTCGAAAGCCGCGTGGAGCCCGAAAAACTTAAAACCATAAACTGCACGGTAACTCCCACTGAGAATTCATGCAGGGAACCTGCAACCTCTGCCCGCTGAGTTGCCTCCTCATCGAGGCATTTAAAGATACAAGGAGATGCAGCGCGTGTCCCGGAACGCTTTTAAGGCATTCCCCCGGAGAAGCTAAATGACAACAACAAACGGTCTTTAGATTGGGCAACGAAAGTAGTGAAAAGCCATTTACAGGCGGACACTTTTTTTGTTTTTTTGTTTTGTTTTATTTGTTTTTCATTTAATTCGAGAGCTTACACAGATATAATAACTTTTACAAAAAATTGTGATAAGCTATGAAAAGTTACAGACAAATTTAATAACAATAGACGGTTTTAGAGTAAATTAATATTTAATTCAATGTAGATAGATGTGCTTATAATTGATTTTTAAATCGTATCTTATTTTTTATTTCAATGATGTTGAGTGAGAGGGCATTCCAGAGTCGAGTGGTGATAACAAAGACTTAGCGTTCAGAGTTAAGATGAGAAAAGCGCGGTAATAGTATTTGCCTGGTGCACAAAACGTAATTCGATTAAATAGGTTTTGAGGTTGACGTGTGTATATGATGTTATGCAACATCATGATGGAACGGAACTTTGGAGTACTATTAAATGAGAGACCATTCATACGTTTGGAGAAGTCAGAAATGTGGTCATAGCGACGGCGGCTGAAAATATAGCGAGCAGCATTATTATATGCGACATTAAGCTTACGTCTACTAAATTCATCACATTTTAAGTAGACCTCACATCCGTAAGTAAGAATAGGTGTAATGAGGGTCTTGACTAATAGAGATCGGGTTGCTATAGGGGTAAGATGGTGTAAAGCCCACAGGGAGCGGAGGACCCCGTGTGCCTTGGCAACGCAACTTTTTATGTGAAAAAAAGTCATACCAAGGTTTTTGACAGTGTCAACGTATTTAATAGGACCATTGTTAATACAGATCGAAGGGAGCAGGTATGTAATCACGAGCTTTCTAGATATAACAATGCATTTAGATTTCTTGGGATTAATAAGAAGTAGATTCGGACTCGCCCACTTGAAAATTTTATCCAGATCGGATTTAATGTGATTGATGCACTGGCCTGCAGATTCAGGAGAACAGCTAAGGTGTAATTGAGTGTCATCGGCGTACATTTTCACTATTCTACATTCCAACAGTTCGTTATGGGATAGGAGTTTGAAAATTAATATTTTTTTATTTCCAATTAAATGCATGTGCCCAAGTTTAGTATTAAATAATTGTCAAGCATTGACTTGTGACAGTTTTTGTAGAACAGCGTTTAAAAAAATGCAATAAAACCAGTGAAATGCGGTTGAAAAAATATGCATGTTTTTTTTTTTATTACGGGATTCCATGTAAACTATCACTTCAGATGACTTGATACTTATAACAAAACTGACATACTTTTTCCTGATATTTCACTATTAATTGCACCCGAAATTTATAACTGGATATATACTTTAACAAATTTTTATTTCCACCAAATTTGAATATTCAATACAAATTCCTTCCCGCCAGAGATCTGTCATAATTCGATGTAATTTATCTAGTACCAAAATTTGTCACAAGCGGCGCTAGGTTCCACGCTGGCCCTCCGCTTTTACAGTCAAAAAAAAAAATTAACTTACCGACAATAGATTTGCTATGAATTCGATTGGCAACGACTGAATTGATCAAATTGCCTGCTATAAAAAATTTGAAATTTTCAGCCGGTTTAAAATATATTTCGCAAGCGGGAATTTTGTTTGTTTTAATTTGATACAAATAAGTGTAATTTCTGATTTAAATTTTAAATTCACAACAAAGTATTAGTTATATCATTGTAAAGTCTATTTTAGGAGAAGTAGAAAAATGTCAACTGTAGAAGAGTTAAGAATTCAAGGCATCAGGAGTTTTGGTGGGAAAAGCGAGGATATGCAAGTATGTACGCTTAATACTGTCTTCATCGCCCGTTACGCTAATACTGGGAGACAACGGCAACAATACTTGAGTTCTTAAAATATGCTCTTACAGGTGAAGCTCCACCAGGAAGTGGCCGTGGTCAGAACTTTGTTCATGATCCGCCAATTTTTGGTTCCCGGAAAGCTTGGGACAAATCAAGCTCAGGGTAATTGTTCTCTAATAAATTAAATCTACTATCAATTTACCAATTAGTTTAAATTTCTTAGGTAAAGAATATTCGCGGTGAAGAGCAGACAGTAAGTCGTTGTATGAAACTCCACCACAAGCGTGGGAAACTTACATTCGAAACCATGGATTCGAACATTTCCTACGGCGATGAGTCGATAAGCAAGAGGTGCATAGACGTCGATCTTGCAATGTGCCAGTTTATGGGTATTATCATTTAATTCACCTCTATTTTGTCTTCACCTTTTGGACAAGCTAGTTTTATCTTACAGGTGTCTCAAAGGCGATCATCAATAATGTAATATTCTGTCATCAGGAAGACTCTAGTTGGCCATTGGATGAACCAAAAAAACAAAAACGGTATCACAGAGTACAACAAGGCAATTGAAAAATTCATGGTAATACGAAAGGATCAAATGAATGAATTAAAAAAGAAAGGTTTGAATCATTTTATGATCTGTAATAGAAATTAAAACAAACGTAAATATTATCTTGTAGAAATTACATTGAAACATCTCAGTTACTTGAAGAAAGAAATGGAAAATAAAACAATGGATCTACAAGTCGCGTACAAGAAATATGATTAGATTCAAAACCAGTGTGCTGCATTTGATGAGGACATCAAACCCATTAACAAACGTCTAGATGAGATCAGAAAAGTTGAATATTAAGTCGGTAAACAGCAATCACTGAAAGTTGCTGTAGAAACGAAGTGAGAAGTCCCGAAGTGATATTATGATTTCCTCTTTATTCCGAATTTTTGTTTTCAGGAAAAAAACATCATCCGAGCGCATTTCCAAATTAAAAACGATGATTAAAAAGCCGTTTGAGGGAACGATTCAACAATTGGATCGCGATATATGTAGCTTTAGAGAAAAAATATCCGAAAAACGAATGAAAAAGCAGGAACTAGATGATACGCTTCACTGCAGAATCAGGAGAAGAAGATCCAATTAACAATTTCGGAATTCGAAAAGAAGTTTTGTGTTCTGCTGCAGCAACGTCAACGAGAAGAGGAAAGTAACGCAGACAGGGCTGAGAAAATGCATAAAATATGTGATAAACTCAGCATCAACATAAACAATATTAACTTAGAAGAATCATCCGAAGAAGTACCAGCTATTTTACAAAATATTGCTAAATCCCTCCAATCGGAAGAGAAAAATATTAAAGACCAACAAACAGCACACGAAAAAGCTGATCAACAGAAACTTATTGATGAACTAAGGGAAACAAAGGCTAGGGTTGAAAATGACATCGAAAGTAAACAAAAACAGGTAAATAAATAGTTGAGTCATAATCCATCATCAGAGAAAGCAATGCGAAATACACCTACAAAACACGGAAAAAGAGGAAAATAAAATCGAGTCCGCTGCTCAGCTTCTTAAGAAGTTAACCAAAAATAATCACTGAATGCTACGAACGTCAAATAGCAGAGAAGAAGGCGAATGTTAGTCGCCTGGAGGAACAGTTTAAAAGTCTAGACGTTCAGTTAACTGTTCTTAACTCAATTTCAAAGCTTATGGAGGGAATACATATGAAGGAAGAGGAACTTGAAAGGAAAGAACAGGAAATGAGGCGAATTAAGGCCAAACATCATGAAAATTTAAAGAAAGTTTTCGATCGAACAGTTGAAGCAAATTTCAAAATATCCGTTCAGACAATCTCCGACAAATTACAGCGACAGGTCAAGGAATTGAGTGAACAAATTAATAACCTTAAATTGAAAGAGCAAAGTTATGAAATAAAAAGAAAAACAAAAAAAGATGAACTCACTCGTTGGGAGAAAGACTTGGGCGAAAAGAAAGATATAATATACGAGAAATGCCGTTCAACGGCATACGAAGAACTGCTGGCTAAGTCTAGCGAACTAATTTCTAAACATCAATTGGATCATGGAGCCTTAAAGTCCTCTGAGGCTATGTACAAACGGTGAGAATTCTTCCTGCTAAACTTTCCCATGCATATTTTGTTATTCTTATTAGCTTATCAAATTCTGAATGATGACTCATACAAAGTCGAGGTACACAGTAAAACCAATTTAGTGACCGATTCGTCGTGTTACTTTACCAGTCATTCAATTGATGTGATAACATTTTTAGGCAGACAATAAATCCTTAAAACTATCTTATACAATACACTCTCGGTAGAACGAACTAATAACATCAAAGCCTGTTCATAGGAGCGAGAATGTCCACATTACCGAGCGTGCAAGTTGATATTCTTACGTAATGTATAGGTAGTCAACAGGTTTATACTGTCAAATGTTTTTTATTATTCCATTTTGTTTTGTCCATGTTGTCCAGGAGCAGTAGTTTTCCTGGGTAGAAGTTTCCAAATCCGACATAGCGTTACAGAATACTTCTCAAACTTGCCTCTAAAAATTAATGAACACGCAATTTATGGTTCCGAGTAAATTTTTTCCACAAATATTACGGAAATCAACGAAAACCAACCTCTTGTTAAATTTGTGCAAAACCGTCACTAGCTATAAACGGGGACTCATTGCTGTGCACGCTTGTTTGTATGGCAATAGCCTTTTGCTTAAGGATTACGTCACTAACAGTCACATTCTCCCCTTCGAGTTAATAAAGTTTGTAAAGGAGGTTTACTTATTCACTCTGTAGAGTAGTCTGTATAAAATCTTATGTGTTCACTGTATTGGATTGTTGACTCAACCGATGTTCACTCTACCAGGAGTTTTGTACAATCAAATCCTGTACAAGGTTTGCCACGCAATTATTTTTGTTTTTTCATTGTATCGTTATCTTTATTAACGATTTAATCTTAGGCTTAATTATTTAAAACAATATATGCAGCACAAAAAGTGGTTTAAAGATAATTTATTGCTTAAATTGTAGAAGCAGTTACAGACAATCGCCAGAGACAAAAACGCAATCACGTAGTCTACTATCGTAATGAGTGCTTTATTGATATTGATGCCCCTGAAAAATCTTTTTAATTTTCTTTCAAATACATTTGAACAGCAGATCGTTAGACTTGTTGTCTTCTTAAACATAGATCTTAGTTACTTGACTAGAATAACATGTCGAACTAGGGCAGGATTTATTCTTTTCCTCAACTTCTCTTGTGAAAAATATACCCAGAACGACTCATAGTTATACCAAATACTAATTTCTTAGACTTATCGACCCTAGAACGACATCGATCGAATTACTGAATCAATTTTGAAGCGACCACCAACATCAGCGTGTGAAACATTTTTGTAACCTATCCATATTTTAATTTAAAAAAATAAGTTTGACTTAGGTTTAATTGTTTGCGTATGCTTTCTGCGTCGACCTTCGTTGCCGTCATGTCTTTTATCTCGATTGATATTCCTTCTGTCAATATTACAAAGTTCACTCACGACTATACTCAATCTTGTAAACTGGTTCCTCCTTTCTCTATTGGTTCACTTATCAATGGGCTTACTATGATCAACCTACAAGGACATCGAATTATTGAATCGATAATGCGGCTCCTTGTTATAATTCGTTGATTTTATTTGCTATTTTATTTTCAGATACATTAAAAATATTGAAGAAGAACCTAGCTGTCCACTGTGTCATAATTCAATGTGCGAAAGTGATGTAAACCATTTATTTTTTTTTTACAAAGATTTCATTCATATCATTATTATATTAAACTTAGGCATCAACGCTGACGGTAGAACTCACTGAAAAAATTCAGCGTCTTCCTGAAAATATAACTCGTTCAGAAAAGTTACTCAAGGCTGAACAGAAGAAATATGAGTCTCTTATACAATTACGCCGTGTAATAGAGGAAGTTGAACATCTAGAGAGAGATATACCCATTCGAAAAACGGAACTAAAAGAATTGGAATCAAAAATATCAGAAATCACATCAGAAGTGGAGTCATGCCAAATGTTACAAATCGAGCCCAGTGCAAATGTGGAACTTGCAAATTTAATGTTGGGAGACATGAGCGTCCCCGATGAGGCCATGAAGGAAGCGAAACGCCTAAGTGCGGATTTAAGACAGTTAAAGGCGAGTTATTTACTTTTTCCTTTGGCAACCGTACTTAGTTTGTACTTATTTTATTTCGTCTTTCTTAGTTAAACATTAAATTATTTTGATTATATATATATTGCAGAAGAAACTTCCAGAATTCCAGATTGATGATGTTCAGTTAGAAAAAACGACCGTTTCGGCCGAATTAGAAAATGAACGTAAGATATTGGAAAAAAAACAAGCTGATTATGAACGAGGAAATGAAGTTCTAAATGAATTGCGGGAGGAAAGAAATAAGTTTGTTAATCGAATACAATATTATCTGTGATGCCTTCAATCGTTGTGTACTACATTTTAGAATGAAAGATAAGCAAATTCAACTACAGGAAGGTGTACAATCCATACCTCAACTAAAGGAACGCAAAGCCGAATTGAGTAAACAATCTGATACGATTGCCAAGGAAATCACGAAACTGAGGGAGGATTTACAACCTCTAAAAGAAAAACTAGACGATTCGGTAGCAGAGAAACAGAGTTCGAAGGAAAGTAACAGGAAAATAATTAACGAAATGCAAGCAAAACTGGAGTCCTTAAAGATTTTGAATCTAGACAGACATTCAACGGTTACACTTGACCTAACAAACAATTATACATTATTTTTAATTTAATTTTTTTTCATAGGCTTTAATTGCTTTAGAGCAACTGAATCTATGCGAAGAGATTGAGTGTGTTAAACTCTCAACACAACGGCATAAAAGTGAGTTAGCTCAAAAGGTATGCTTTCATTCTCAGTTAAATAGTGTTTTATTTATTTAGTAAACAATGTATTCCACAGACAGATCAAATCAATAAAACAACACAAGAGTTAGAGAAAGTGAAAAATGACATCCTTAATCAAGATGTTGAAGAACGCGATCTTAAAGATAATAGTGATCTGAAAGAATTAGAAGAAGAAGCCACAAAGCTCGATGCAGAAATAGTAGAACTCTCCAAAGTGCTGTGTTTTCCATAAAGTAAAGTTTCTATGAAGACGATTCAGGGCAATATAGACTTGCCCTGGAATATGCTTTGATTAAATTTCATTCAGAGAAAAAAAATTAACCGGTTGATCCGAGAGTATTGGCGGCATTTATCGTGGTAATGTCATTGATTACATTCAAATTCAAACAGATGAAATGAAGACAGACGCATCGGCAGACAAGCGGCGAAGTTATAATTATCGTGTGATTCAATCGAAAAATAATTCAGAGATCGAAATGCGTGGACGTAGTAGTGCTGGCCAAAGGGTTTTAGCGTCTCAGTTGCAATTGCGGTGGTTTTAGCATTGGATGAACCTACAACAAACTTGGATAGGACTAATATTAGATCCTTGTGTGAGGCCTTAAATCGTATTGTGGATGAAAGGCAAACACAACATAACTTCATGTTAATTATTATTACTCACGATGAGGAATTCATTTCGACACTTGGTAGAATTGAACTCTATCATCATGTTCTTAGGAACGACCAAGGAAAATCGATGATAAGAAAAGTCAGAGTCAGTTAAAAAAAATACTTTGTTACATTCCTATATATGTATGGTCTTAAAATTAAAAATGTTTTTAAAATATGTTAATAAACTGCTTGTTGAAAAAATGCATTCGATTGTTTGGTTTCTACGTATGTACTTGTATTTTAATGAAAACTAATTATATTTAACTGATTAACCGACCCCTTTAGTGGATCATGCGGGTCAGAAGATGATGATGATGATGATGGCATTCCAAATGAAGGGAAGGAATGCACCATGATGCGAAGCGTCGACGTACCGAATTCTCAATTTGTCTTCACAAAGTTGCGAATAATAAATTCCATTTAAAACGAAGAGCACAACACACTTACCAGCATGACATTCAAGCTATGTTCCTTTTCTATTATAAAATAAATATGTGTTAACTGAAGGCGCAACGATTTGAACGTGCGTGCCGTCAATGCATCCTACAATACCGGGAAAGTTATGTTTAGAGAAGAACGATAAAGCAACTTTTTCCTTCGGGCGTCTTGAATACGTTTGTCCATAGCGGACAAAGCTGCGCCTCCAAGATATGTAGGACTTCTGCGAAAACCTTACTAAAACTGGATGGGCCAGACCAATACTATGGTCTTTTCCAACCCGCGTTTGGTATCCCCCTTCAGCAAAAAAGCTCAAGCTCAAGTTTCCCTAGTGGTGGGATAACAAATCGCTTTTTAACATACTGTAGGGATGATGTTAGTCCCTGCAACAAATATTTGAATGCCACCTTGCTGACTCTATCATATTTTTTAAACCTAAGAAACAAACCTGTTAATGAAAATCAATTTTTTGTGCAGTTATACTTACAAGGGTTGAGGCAACTCCAGACTCGAATAATATCGTAAGCATTTTCTTATAGCCCTTGGCTGCTTCTTCCATGCAGCTCGAGAGATTTCAATGGTGCCCATCAGTGAGTGGAGTTCTGTCTCTACAGACTTACTCTGTATTTTGTGCAGATGAGAGTCTGTATAATGGAATAGTTTGCCTAATATATTGGTTTCTCCAAGGTTTTCAGGAGAAAGGAGGAGAGACTGATAGGTCTGAGGTCCTTCGGGTTGGCACGGGAGTATTTTTCCGCTTTGGGGATAAATACTAATTTCACCCTTTTCCAGGAGCTGGGAACATGACCTTTGAAGATGTTGAGAATCCGAGGCATGATGAGGTCTGCTGTTTTTTGGAGCTCCGCAGGGATGATGCCGTCAGGTCCTGCTGTCTTGAAGGGTTTAAAACTGTTCAGTGCCCACAAGACTGTTGTGCGACTGATATTTATGAGGTCACAAGGGGTTATTGGAGGAGATACGTCTTCTTTATTAGCTCTAGTTGAGAAATTGCCCGGGAAGTGCGTATCAAAAAGGAGACTAGGGGTTTCCTCACTCGATGAGGTCCTTGTCTCGTCAGATTTTTGGAGACAAGTTTGTAGGTGTCATGAAAGCATTTTGAATAGGTACAGTCAAACAAATGAACTAAATGTGACTAGGGTGCCGAAACTTCAACCAGGTATCTTTAACTCGAATTGTTGTGGAAAAAAGTTTTGTAAACAATATTAATTTATTTATTATCCTACACGCTGGGTGTCAGGATTCACATCCGCACACGATCAACTTTCATTATTTACGACTCCACCACTCTCAATAGTCATTGCCAATGCTCAGAGTGTATCAATCTAGAAGAAGCTTCTAAAAACCTCAACTTTCGACTGATTCGACATTTGGATAAAGTCTACCAGATATGAAGGTTAAATCCAAGGTGGTTCTTAGCGCATACCACGGGAAAGGACGAAAATCCTTAAAAAAGAAGATTCATATATGTATCTTCTAAACGGTAAGGCGTATGTACATAAGTAAACTGTATCTCAAATTAAAGCACTTGAGGACTTTCAATTGAGATATAAACCGTCTAAATCCGTTAAAAAGTTTTAAGGTTATATTTAATTTTTCAAAAAGATGTACTTATGTACATCTATTTATTTTTACATTACTTATTCGCACTAATGAAAACAAATTTCGCACTATGCCTTCTTCTGATTGAATGGTATTTGAGTTATGCTTGTGTATGGTGGACAGGGTTGTTTTCTGTTTATATTTTTTTATTAATGAACTTAGAAGTGGAGTAATATTTGAGTTATTTTCCTTTGCGTTCTACTTTCACTCTGGTTATGTTCCTGGTTAGTATATCTCTACTACTTTTTGTTACTTGCTCCCGCACTCAAATGAAACGTTGGTAGAGTTCTCTTGTGTTAGTAGTTAGTAGTCATTCGAATGATTTTGAGAGTCAAGATGTTTTACTAATCGATTATCACTCGAATGATCATTCGAATGCGACCCTCACAATCTGTTAGTAGTTATATCTCGAGTAATTCGATTATTAAAACATCTCGAATACTAAAGTCTCGATTATTAAAATCGCTCGCTAGTTCTAACCAAATAAAACCTGATGCATTGCGATGATAAGGCAATTAATCACAGTTGATTGCAAGAATATGGAAGTATAAAACTCGCTACCAGATATTTTGTATACACCACCCAACGAGACTACAAACCGTTTTTACCACCTTAATGAAGCTGGGCTATTAAATTAAAGGACAATAATGCACCAGTGCTGATATCTGTGTATGACCAAATTTATAGAAAATCCCTATACATTATAAAGTTGTAAATATGGGTAAGATGAGCATTACCTTTATTAAAGGCAATACAATGTGTGCAACGGTCATCGATTTGACCACAACGTAAGTATACGGTCTCCTTTCTTGATTTTGTATCAATGTCGTAGGCCGACTTTCACCTCTCTTGCATCTTAAATCTCTTTCAGCGGACTTTATAGAATTTCCACTGACCAATCAGAGAATAGCATTTACTTAGTGCACTGATGTATTCACACAAGTTTACATATATATATATGATGACGGTTTGTGATAACGAATTTTCAGAAATAATCAATGTCCCACAAATGGAAATACTGCTATGCCAGTTCCATAGGTCATTTAATTATCGAGTTTTTTTTATCAAACTTGTTAGATCCTAGGTGTTAGAAGAAGTGGACTCTGATTAACCAGTGCATGTTTAACGATTTGGAAAAAATGGCAGCGCCTGTGCATCTTTGATCCGTACATATAAAATGAACGAATTATTGGTTCATATGTATTTCACTCCTACTTTGTTGGGAAATAACACCGGAGGAGTATTTCCAACTCAAGGAACGGAATAGAACATATATGTAGTCGCTTTCAAATTGTTCAATTTGTAGTCAATAATAAGCTGTAAACTTACGACAAGATTCTTCTGACAATCGGTGTGTACAGTAATATTTAGGGTTTAGATTTCTTGCCGGATATCCTGTGACTCAGGTATATGGCACAGGCCGCTTTCTTCACTCTTGCAACCAAATGCAACCCAACTACATTTTTCAGTCGCTAGCAGCTTATTGTTTGACATTTCCGCATTTCCTGTTTGAAAACCAAATGCATACAGACCACACTGTACAGATAGAGCACATGTACCTAACATCCAGCGTTACCGTTGTGCTACATATGAATTAGTTCACTACATTTCTAAACAATTTCCCTACTATCTGAACTGGTGAATATACTACATTTTCATTACTGACTACTTTCTGCTACTCTTCCTAATTGTCATTATTATGTAAGAAAGAAACAGCTACTAAGAAAACTAAGAAACAGACACAACGGTACGTTGCATTTCGCGTGCAGTTTTGCACTGAATGGAGGCTGTTAGGAACTGTGGATTTACAAATACCTGTAAACAGTTTACCAATACAAAAATATTGGTGTAAGATCTCAAATCTGAAGAACTTTAAGACAAGACGCTGTTTATCTCATTGAGATTATTGAAATAGTAGGCCCCTAAATGTAGTAACCTACGACTAGCCAGAGCGCTGCACGAGCAGAGTAGGTTTCCTACCTATTCTTCAATCAAGCAGCTTCTGCAGAAATTTTATGGACCAGCCATCTTGCGAGCATAAGTGCCAATTGCACAGTGCCCGCACTCCTATGAGTACTTAATGACGGTCTTAGGTGCTGAGCCTAAGTAGACTGAGTGGCCGTTTTAAGTTGAGTGATGGCCAAATTTCTGTTTTTTTTATGGCAGATGGTGCCTTCTAGCCATTTGTTATTGGTGGTTTTTATTGTATGTATGTATCTTCAAAAGATAGTAGGCTGTAGCGATCGGCATAGAAGGTGGTACCCCTGTTATTGATAGGGGGGTGGTTGTACCACATCTGGCGAGTTCATCGGTTTTGCCGTTGCCTGGTATGTCACAAAGTCCCGTGTATGTTGAAATGCTCAGCCATCTCGTTAAGAGACAACCTGCAATTAAGGGATGTTTTTAAGTTGAACATGGCATTATCCGGGGATTTGATTACGGCCGGAACAGATGGTGCTATCCCTTAGATTGAGAATTTTTTGTTCCTTTAATCACTACCTTAAATTAAGGGAAAGGTAGTCGACTTTGCTTCCGAAATTCCGCGGTAACACTGCTAACATACAGACTGTGTATGATCCTTTGCAAAATAATTCTTGTCTCTTTCCAAAAAAGACTTGATGTGTCTTTTCTGCCAAGTTGCATTAAAAATGAAGAAACAAGGTAGTGTCATACGAACTTTAGGTCAGTTTTTTTTTCAGATTAAAGGGTCTCATTGATTCTCCTGGGAATTCCAGAATGGAATGCGGCATTTACATATTTCACCAGTTCTCTACTACCAACTTTAAGTATGTGAAAATTTATGCAATTTTCACGAACTGTTACCCATTTACCTTAATTCTCAACATGTAACAGTTTTCTAAGCAAGGACAGCATTTATAGTGCCTTGCTTTAAGTATTATTTGGCATACGTTATTCTGACGATTTATGCATACTCCAGATATTCTCAAAACCAAGCACCAATACAATAGAACACATTTTTTTATGGATTCGTTGACCTCAGTTACAATTAAATCCACGTACTTGAATAAACATTATTACCTGAATTACTTCACAGAAATATACGTAGTACGTCTGTACAATGTGATTTTATTAATTGATTGCTAATATAATAATAATATTGGTGGCGCTACAGCCCGACAAGAAGAACACATTGTTCTGGGCAAATTTGCTGAGGACACCGCCATTTTGGTAACAGCCAAAACGGTAGAAGAGTCTACATCAAAATTACAACGCGCACTAGATCAGATACACGAATGGATGAACTTCTCTCGGATTGTCCCTAACGAAGGCAAATCGAATCGAACGAAGGCAAATCCGTTCATATCAATTTTACTTATAGGCACGTTAATAACTTGCCAGTCTTTCTAAATCGTGTCCAAATACCTTTTGGTAATGAAGCGAAATACCTAGGGATGACCCTTGACGTAAAACTCAAGTAAAAGAACACGTTAAAAAGAAACGTGCAGAACTTGACGAAAAATACAAAGATATGTACTGGCTATTGGTAATCACTCCATGCTAAGTATTGACAACAAATTGCTTGTATACAAGCAAATCCTACAAATCCGACTTCAAAGGACTAAACCCCTTGATATCGTGCGAACATTCATTGGAGAGTTACCTGTGAAACGTATCTAAATCAAGAAATACAGACCACGGGATAAGTGTTTCACTTAGTTGTAGTCGAACATAACATTTAAAGGGAGGTGGTACAAATGTACCATGCTTTTAATCTATTCTTGGATCCTTTGGGAAAGAGTTGTCGATTTGCCGTATGATATAGGCTTAAGCACTTGCTCTTGCAGTTTGTTGAACTTGAGTTTCACATCACGTTCATTGACATTATTATCTGTTCCAAATTAATGAGATAAGGTAAATTATTTATTTGGTGTTGCAGTAGATTAGTACGTCGATTCAAAATCTCAACATCAATAATGGGATTGAAGTCTAGAATGATTTAAATGGTTTTGATTTAAATTATCGTACATGTTTCTGAAATCCGATTTTAAATCAAAAATCTGAAAACATAACTTTCTAATTGTAAGCTATTGCTATTCGACTAACTTCATGGACGACATGACTTTTTCGTCAAAGGAAAGTTTTATCGCATCCGCAATTCAAAACTACGAGCTTTAGTCAAAACTTTGGTGTATTGTTTTTTTCCACGCATATTAACTTCCCTTTAAATAAAATAGACAATCTACTCACTCGACTTTATTAACCAAACGTACGTTGATGGCGAAAATGTCATATAAGTATTGCTTAAACCTATATTATTTAGGAAGTACAGATCTTCTTAGTATCTTAGAGATTAGGTATTCAAAGAGACTGTAGACGACGAAATAACATATGTTGCTCGTAAACTCTCTTTGCATATCAAAAACCACGTGCACCAATTTAAAAGAGGGAAACCGTCCGATTAAGCGTAATTAGTAATAACCGCATGCAACGACGGTTCTAGCAGGTATTTTACTAACAATATCCCTTTAGTTTAATTTTAGAAACTAGGACTACTTCTAAAGGAAAATAAGTTGTAGTAGATTAGAATTTGGGAAAGTAAGTGAAAATCTCATACTACTACGGCTACACTGTGTCATTTTGAAAATGTTTAACAAAAAAACAAACAAATCCTATTTTTGGTTCAGATATTCACGTGCTCTCTATGTACGAGTATGCCTATAACTAAACACAAGTTTACAAGTTAGTATCACATCATACACATGTGTTTCTAATCACTATATTACCAATTCAAACACACCACCCATTATCGTACCAGTTCATGAATTCGAATGTTAACCCCTCGTGATTGATATAAAATTGTATAACAAATATTTACAATCGGACCATTAATATATTCAAATAAATTTTCTATAAATGCAGAGTCTTCTAAAATAATAATTTATGTATACACGTTGAGTGACTAACCCAAATATTCGAAATTGTACCAACATCTTGTGATTTTGGGGATGATGCTAGAACTCTCCTGAGCCTGTAAGCTTCGGAGACTTCTTCGATCTTACCACAAAAATCCATCTTGCTACTTATAAAGTAATCAAAATGGTACTCACCTCGTCGGTTGATGTCCGTGCTTGCCCATATTGTGTGAAGGGCATTTGCATCGCATCCAAAGACAAGCGTGGTTTTGGTTCTTTCCGCCTCAGTAATCGTCCTTCCCAGTGTCTCGTCTCTTTTCCATACACTATCTTCACCGCCGTTGTGTTGGCCTCATCGTCGGTGTCAGACTCAAGAAGAGAGTCCTCCTGGCTATTGGGCGGGGTGCTGGTTAGCTCGATGTCAGAAAGGCCGATAGAATCAGTATCATGACCAGGGTTACCTTGGATGGGGGCTAGTGCCTGCATGTCAGAACCCTCCTCCTCCACCTCAATCGGTACCAAGTTGGTTCTGGGGGTTTCTCTCGCGATAGATGGTAGAGTAGAGGGTAGAGGCTCGCTTGTAGCAGAACGGTCTTTCTCCTCCTCGACAACCGCCGTCAGTGTATTATCGACAGATAGAGCAGCCGAGGTGGAGGGAGGCTGTTCCGATTTCGCAGTTTCCTCCCCATCCTTTTTGTATACCTTTAGGGTAATCGTCCCACAGCCATAGTGGATGACACAATCCGATTTGGCGAGATGGTCCAGTGATTCTTTGTTTACAACAATCACTGCTGCCCTGGTTTCTCCCTTCAATTCCCCCAACTTTGCGACCTTCCAGTTGTGGGTGGGAAGGTTTGGATTGCAGAGTTGGATGAATTTTAGAATAGTGGCGAGATCCGAGGGGCTCCGCGGAAGGTAAGTACGGACCTTCGAGGAGGAGTCAGCACTTCAGGAGCCGAAGATTTCCTGAAAGAGGTCTCTTTTTTGTGTTTTTTTAATTGAATTTTTATTCATGTTGAGCCCCACGAATAGCGGAGAAAGGGAATGTCAGGCTGTGCAGAGATCCGCATTACACAGCTAAGGAAGGATTAATCTGGGAGTTTGCCAGGTCTCCCAGATACTCCGTTCACGACTGAGTTATTTTTTCAAGACGGCCCCCAGCCAAGCTGATTCTCGGCACAGGTCGTATGACACCTTGATCCAGCCCACCGGAGAGGAGAGGTAGAGATGGAAAGTAGTAGGAGGGAGAGAAGGGATTACATCCTAGCATCACCTACTCTGCTCGTGCAGCGCTCTGGCTAGTCGTAGGTTCCTACACCTAGGGCGCCACGGTTATTATTTTGTGTACATTCGTTTTACTGCATTCAGGAAAATCTCGCTCCTATAGGTTGCTACCTTGTGCTGGTATTGTATATTCAGGCTTTCAGGTTCTTCCCAGTTAATACCAATATCAGATATAACAAGCTGGTCGTTGTTCATAAGGATCAGGTCGGGTTTTCGCAGTATTCCTTCTCTGTCCCCTATGTGGAGTTTATATATTGATTGCCAGCTTTTTCGTCTAACAATATTAGCCAGCCTTTTTTGTCCCAAAAAAAATGAATAATAATAGATTATTTCTATTAAATAGTTACTTGCAACTTGATTGTTCTGGTTACTAGCTCTTTTACAATTTGTTTGCTATTTCCTTAAGAATTAATTACATGATTTGTGGTTTCCAAAATTATCTTAAGATTACCTTTATATAAGTCTTATTCTATAGTATATATACATTTTTTTGTCCTTATTTACACATTTGCTAGTATCAATTTTCGTAGTATTTCATATTTTTTTTACAAGTTTGTATTTTGTTTTTCCTTTTTTTATGATATACACAATCAGTTTCTTTAAACAACGTAAAATTCTATTGATCTTAATTATAATCAGAAGAGAAAGAGAAAAGATGAAGAAAAAGTAAAGAAAGAACAAATATTTCCAACAAACAAATACAAAATTTTCCTTACATTGCTTCCTTAAATTTCCTAGCGAGCTACAAACCTGAACGATCCTGTCGATGAACAAACTAACGAGTAAAAAGCTGAACGCACTCATTCTTAGAATTTGGGTTGTTTGTATTCATCGAAATGACAATTGACAGATGATAGTTTACTGTTCCACATCATTTTTAGTTCCATAAGGCTTGCAAAATTTCCGTTACGATCAACCAAATTTGTATAATTGACTAATTCGATAACAATTCAACAGCAATAAAGGTAAAATGAAGAAGAGAAAAGAGAAAGAAAAAAGGTATGAGTATGTGAGTTTAAGTATACGGTCGTTTCAATTGTTTTTTGTAATATTTTTTGTTTCGTTTTGTAGATACATATGTAGATCCGTTACATGGGAACTATTAACGGTTAAGCATTGATTCAGTTTTTTATATTTTGGCTTGCTTTTAACATCTGTTCTGTTTTTTACGAGATGTGGACATAAATAAAGGTTAGTATCGATGTTTTATATTTATATTTGCTATTGCTTCTTCTTTTCGTTCTTTAAGTGTCTTGTAGTGGTTTTCGATATCTTCCCTGCCTAAGTTGTTACCAGAGATAAGAGAGCATGGAGATATCCAACTTATACCTCCCTTGCCCCTTGATTTCATCTGATAGCGTTTTTTATACGCTTTTTATCCCGTATCTGTGAATACTTGTGAGCTCTTGCGACGAACAGGTGATACCCTTCCCCAACCGTAGTAGTTGTGTTAATTAGAATTCTTATTTGAAAATTCGTGCGTTACTTCAAAAAAATGTTTGGTGTTAAATTTACGAACAAAGCGTATGTTCATGAAGCAGATTTATTAAACTCCCATTTGTGGGAATTGCTGTCTGAAGCACTAGGGTGACTTTACTTAGTGTACATATTTATTTTTGCACATATATGAATAATAGCAAATTTTGACAACCATTTTCATGAGTTAGTTTTAGTTGCATTTTTTAGACATTTGTCTGAACAATTATGAAATTTAAATTCATGAATGATAAACAACTAAAACTGAGCGCCTATATATTACTTTGAAGAACTAAATTGATTCAAAATATTCCTGTAAATAGATCGTAGCATTACAGTAGCATTACAATTCTCGCCGAAGTTCGATATCTCCCTGCTCTCTTATTTCTGGTTGTTACAAAGGAAGTCTATTGGTTTGAGCTTTGTCGTAGAGTGTATTGTGTTATTATAAATAGTGATCATTTTGAAAAGTTTATCATTCAAATTTGTATTGTCCTATGTTCGTTTAGACTCCCGTGTAATCTTTCGACATCGGCATTGCCGGTTTTCATTGATGCCGTAGTCTTATGAAAATTAATGTTGTTTTCCTTTAAAAATTGTTCAACTGCACAATACAAAAGGCAAGTCTCACCGTCGGATATTATTTTGTTCGGTTTGCATAAACATTGTTTGCGTTATTTTATAGCACCTAAGATCGCAATCCAGTTTCTATCCTTTAAGGGATGAACAGTGGCGTACTTGGAAAACTTGTCGATGGTAGTGAAATACATTTTACCTCGTTCTGGAAACCAGATATCGACGTGAACAATGTCATTAAAACATCTCGGTGTTTACCGATGAAGCTCACAGATCGGTATATGCAGTGGTTGCCGATCGTGCTTTGCTACATTGCAGATATCACAATTGTTAATCAATTTTTGTATTTCGATTTGCATTTTCGAGTAGCAGTATATTTTCTATAATTCTGAAAATATTTCATTGATTCCTCTGTGGTTTTCACTAAGGTGTTCATTTTTTATAATAGTAAGAAGCTCGTTTTTTTTTATCAGTTATGTCCTTTAATCGAACAGTGAATCGTGTTGTTGCGTCGTAACAATCTCGTAGATATAAATATCGCCAGAACAATCCACAGAATTCCAAACCAAAGGAAAACACCAAATTGTGGAAAGACAATTTTATTTCCTTTTTAATAACATTAATAAAAAATCAATTACAAAAATCAAAGTTGAAAATATACGTACATCCGTGAGATACTCCTATTTGCGACACAATGACGCTATAAACCAATTCAATTTTTAAACAGGAATTTTTCGAGACAACTGTGATAAAGGAAACATTCAAAAACTAAATTCATTCTCAACAACCTTCTTAACCCAAGTAGTTATATGTACATTAATTTGAAACCTACATGGCGTAATTATAAAGAATGATTTTCAGGGATGTTCTGATGGCTCGATGACAGAACGTAATACTTTTAATTTTGAATTCATTGCAAAATATTTAACAAACAAAGTCTGAAACTGTATAATCACGACACATCGTTGCAATAAATGCAAATTTGTAAAAATTCCTTTAACATTCAGAAGAATTGATTTGTCTTTTTCAACCTGATTGAACTCTTTCTCTATTGTAGAATAATTGAGCTCGTGCTTATTCAGGGTTCGCGAAGCATAGGAAACGCGATGACCATTTGGCATAATTCGATGCGTCGGTGGTAAGAACAAAATGTTTGCTAAAATCCGGACTGCGAAGACTAGGGTCAGAAGTTAATAGGGCTTTTAAAGTATTGATGCATTTTTCGTCACGAATATTTAATTTTTCAGACTTAAATATCCGATCATAGGATGGACTACCTTAGCATAATCTTTTATGAACTTCCGGTAGTACACAGTGTTTTATAGTTTTAATGGTAGTTGGCAGAGGCATTTCAACTATAGACTTGACTTTATTGGGGTCTGGTTTAATGCCGTTACTAACTACAATGTGTCCTAAATAAAAATAAAAATCGATGTGTCGGCAAATTTGCATTTGTTAATTTCAATTTACAAATTGCTATCTTTAAGGGTTTGCAGAACTTTTTTAAGAGCTTGTAGATGCTCTTCAAAACTAGTTGAAAACACCAAGATGTCGTCCAAATAAACAACGCAGATCACATTAATGAACTTTTTGAGGATGTTATTCATAAGTCTTTGGAATGTTTTCGGCGCAATCTTAAGACCGAAAGGCATCCTCAAAAATTGTTTTCGTCGAAAAGGCTGTTTTTTTATGGACCCCTTTGAGCAGGTCTATGACGGAAAAATAATTACATTTACCGAGTTTGTCAAAAAGTTCTTCCGAGCCGTTCATAGGACAGCTATCGTCAACGGTCTGCATTTTTTATTCTTTTATTGACCTAGTTCCGGAAATGTTTGTATAGAGCTTCATAACTCATGCACCTTCTATTGTTTCTCCATTTGTTATAAAGCTTATCTCTTTCCTTGCATAGATTTTTTATTTCGACTGTCATCCAAGGATTTTGTTTTTCTCTTTTTCTTATTCTGATATTTATACAAGATTTTTCATAGACTTCATTGAAAGTGTGGACAATCTTTTCATAAAAATCATCAACACTTGTTGCATCTTCTAAAATACTGCAGTCAATCGTCGATTGTAGTTCATGTAGTCTATTTTCACTTAGTATAGTTTTTTGCTATGTCGTGCTATGGGAGTTAGTGTCTTTTGGTATACCACACATTAATGTGTAGTGATCCGATATGTTTGTTTCCACAGTAGCTGCATAGATTTTATCATACGAACTTCTTACTAAACAGTGATCGATAGTAGTGCTTGAACCTCTATTTAGATCAACTCTTGTATTAGAAAGAGCTAAGTTTAGTAGGCCTTTGGAATTGATCATCTATAAATATCTCGCTGTGCTTAATTCTTCATCTACCTGCATATTTATGTTTATGTCTCCCATAACTATGATATTCTGTCTTGCGTTGATTTAGTTTATGTGATTTTCCATTTCTTCGATGAAGTTGCTTTCCCTCAGCTTTGGTGGTCGATAAATTGCTTGCAAATATGTTTAGTTCTTTTTCGATTACTTTGATTAGAATCTGTATATTTTCGTAGTGCGTAGTATTATAATTAATTTTTTTCATAAGATATTTCTTTTTTTACATACAGTGCAATTCCACCGCCATTTCTATTTTATCTGTTTACGAATTCTGTGTTGAATGCGTCTAGCTGATAAATACAGTTCTCCTCATCAGAAATATTGGTTTCAACCAAAATAATTATTTTTACAAAACGAATTGTGTGTGACCTAATGTTTAAATATACACATAAAAATTCTAAATTTTCCAGCTCATTATTGTTGGTGTCATTAAACGTATTCGTAGTCATATCGATTTATTCTGTTGTTTTGACGTGTGACATATGTATAATATAATCCTATAATCTATAACAAGGCGCCATTGCTTTTTATCAGATGGGTCGTCTTTCGTCGGCACAACCCATATTGGCTAATTGTACGGGCTATTACTGTGTGAAATTATCTTCTGCCTAAGCATCTCTTCTATCTGCCTATCAACTTCATCCCTATTGACCTCGGGAGTATAAATAGGAATTTCAGTTTTTGTTGTAATTTGATGTCTTATTTCATTAGCAAATGTAAGATAACTCCTTTAAAACAAAAATTGATTTATATGCGCGAAGCAAGGATTTAAGCTTAGACGCATCGTTAAAGCTTAAATGTTGTGCAAAAATGTTGTCATCTATGTTAGAAACGCTTTTTACAACTCTGTTGCGATCCCTTCGCAACGGCCGACCAGAAGTTTCTGCTTCTCCCAGCACACACAGATTTTTGTCTTTCGTTCCTCTTTCGTCAAAAATGCAGGTACACCTTTTTTTTTAAATTCATCCCTCTTCCCCACACAACGATCTTGATACACTCTTATGTTTGTATCTCGCCAAGTCGTAGTAAAATAGTCACACACACCACTGCGAAGATATTTAAGGGAAAACGGAACTCTTTTCTCGCATGTTATATGTACCTTAATGCAGTCGAGTCGAACGGATATGACACACTCTAACACGGCCATCCTGTTCGTTCATCGCTCTCGATGAAATGAAACATATCATCGGCTATAAACCATAACAGTTAATTTATTGAAACAAAAACTCTTCAGATTCTTCAATTCAATCAATCTTAACTTAACTTTCTTAGTCAATTTACTTATTAAAACAAACAATATTTCTTCAGTATATTCCTTTTTTTTCCTTGGTCTTACTCCCGTCAGAGTTGTAATTCTGTTCACATCCCTCAGGATCTGTAAACACAGTTCTGATCAATTCTAACTTATTAAACCAATGAGCTTAAAATCATTACGCATCAACAACATTACTGCACTTGTCCTTTTTCAACCGATTAATTCTAAAACGATATAGCTCAGAGGTAGTCTTCAACTTGTCTATATTCCTTGAAATAATCAAATCATCAAATAATCAGAGGTCACAATAAACTACACCAACAGCTCAGAGGCAACAGTATGCTTGTCTATTGAACAACTGTATTACTTAATTATTAACTGAAACTTCATAACTCAGAGGCAATCTTATGTTTGTCTATAAGTTCCATCCTCTCTGCATCTATAGCAAGGCCATTTTCTTCATCAACAAGTCTCTCTGGCAGCTACTATTATAGTTTTCCTTCCTTTACGTTTAAGTTTATACCGCTCATTCGTATGACCTCGTAAGGTTCGCGAACATGAGGCTCTAGTTTTGATTTACGAAACTGGTTGCTCTTGTAAGCCGCCTTCAATCCAATCTCTAGTCGAGTCGGAAGACATTTTCCCTTATCAAAAGTAGATTTCATCCTAATAGCATCTTTTTTGATGCGTTAATCTGCCAAAGCGACAGTAAACCATTAATTTCCGGAGCTCTACCATGTATGCCGGTTAAAATTTTTAGTGGTGACAACTGAACGCGACCAACAAAGATCGTCCAGTCCATGTTGATATTTAAATTTGTCCTCATTAAATTGCTAACAGTATCTACATATTTTTCCGCCTGTCCATTAGCTCGACTAGTCCCAGGTGCAATGGTGTGGTGTTCTATACCATATGATTTACACAAATTTTGAAATTCCTGGTTGGTAAGATTCGTGCCTTTATCAATTGTAATTCTATTTGGTGTTCCAAATAGAGTTATGAATTTATTTAAATGGGTCACAGTTTCGACTGCTTTGAGTGTCTTACAAGGTTTCAGCATAACGAACTTTGTGAACACGTCAACTAAAATTAAAAGATATCCGTTTTCGTCTTTCTTCTCTTCTTGAAATGGTCCCATTGGCTTCTTTTCGATAGGATGAAGCTCGCACTGCTTCCTTCCGGATGGTCTGTTGGCAACTACGAGTAAACAGATTAAATACGCTTTAACAAACTTTTTAACTTTCCTTGCCATTTTGGGCATCCAGAACTGCGTACGAAACTTTGATAGAGTTTTATCCCATCCTATGTGGCAGTTGTCTTCATGGAAACGTCTCATAAGGGCTAGTCGACACTTTTGTGGTACACATAGCTTTTCACCCTCTTTAGTCTTACGATATAATAAATTGTTTTTAATTAAATAATTTGCAATAGTCTGATCGTCCTTCTCGTTTAGTTTCTCGCTGATTTGGTTAACTTCAGGGAAACTGTCTTATTTCAAGCCAATTTCCAGCGAGGCTGTTGATATGAAAACAAGTTTTCACAGATGGGTTTCGACTTAGATACTCCGCATGCTGCATACAATTGCATTTTTGGTAAACAATGTTAAAATTGAAATCCTGCAAATAGATCCACCACCTAGCTACTCGTGATAATAAGTCCTTCTTGTCCTTTGTAGCTTTCAAAGCATTTCAGTCAGTGACGAGAGTAAATCGAATACCCAATAAATACGTCCGGAACTGCTTAATAGCGTTAACGACAGCAAGTGTCTCCAGCTCATAACTGTGGTACTTGCATTCATAGGGTTTGGTGGGTGGATTGGCCAATGGAGCTTGCATCTGTGTGCAGTTCAGTTGGAAGGTCTGAATTGAAAATTACTAAGAATGGTAATAACGAAATTTCTTGCTTCTTCGCATTCAGTAGTCCAATTGAATTTTGTGTTTTGTTTAGTCAGTGTAGTGATACATTTCGTTTTTGCTGATAGTTCCGGTATGAATTTTCTGAAGTAATTCACCAATCCCATGAACTGCCTTACTTCTTTCACATTAGACGGACTTGAAGAACTCTGAAGAGAACATATTTTTGAGGTCTTATACCATCGAAAGAGATTTCACGTCCGCGGTATTCTATGCTTGTTTGCATAAATTTTAATTTTTTAGTATTGAGGGAAAATCCATTCTCCGTAAGGGCTCTAAGTACCATACCCAATCGTTTAATACCTTCATCAACAGTTTTTGAAGGCACCAATACGTCATCTAAATAAACCACACACACCTTAGTAGAGATAAGGTCGAGCTTTGCTTAAAAACTGATGGTGCATTGGCAAGCCCAAACGGCATTCTCATATACTCGTACTGGCCGTCAGGTGAGACGAAGGCTGTTTTTTCGATAGAATTTGTTGCTATTGGAATTTGGTGAAAACCAGAAGCCATGTCCAAGGACGAGAAAGATTTCGTGATGGTCCAGTTGGTCATCAATACGGGGTAGGGGATAGCAGTCTTTGATGGTGATTTTTTTTAAAGCCCTATAGTCTACAGACATTCTATGTTCACCACCTTTCATTTTTACTAATATAATAGGACTAGCAAATGGTGAACAACTCTCATCTCTCGAATGATCATTTTCTCTTTTAATTCGCAAACTATTTTTTTCACCACGCTGCTCTCCGATAAAGCCATACGATAGGGTCTATGGCTGAGAGAAAGCGAGCGTATGTCGAACAAACATCAAGCAAGCCGGCAACCAAGCGGCCATCCAACGGTACTTAAAGCTAATGTACAAGCGTCCAAGCGTAGCCTTGTTGCTAAGCAGTGGTCAAGCTGAGAAGCATCTTCGAAGATGAAGTTGGAAAACGCTTTTTCTACTCTGCTCACAAGCCTGTCAGGAACTTGGGGAATTGTGGAGGCACATTTTACATATATAACAACACCGACAATTGTTTTTTGTCCCCAAAAAAATGAATAATAATAGATTTTTCCAATTAAATAGTTACTTGCAACTTTATTGTTCTGGTTACTCGCTCTTTTACAATTTGTTTGTTATTTCCTTAAGAATGTATGATTTATGGTTTCCAAAATGTTCCTTATTTACTTTTAATATTTTAAAATTAAATGCACATTATTAACTTATCCGATTTAAAAAAAATTGTAGTATCAATTTACTAAGTATTCCATATTTTGTTTAACAAATTTGTGTTTTGCTTTTCTTGTTTTATGATATACGTAATCAGTTTTTTTAAACAACTTAGAATTCTATTGATCTTAATTATAATCAGAAAAGAAAGAGAAAAGATGAAGAAAAAGTAAAGAAAGAACAAATATTTCCAACAAACAAATACAAAATTTTTCTTAAACGCAATAATTATCTTTCCTAGCGAGCTACAAATCTGAACGATCCTGTCGATGAACAAACTGACGAGTAACAAGCTGAACGCACTCATTCTTGGATTTTGGGTTTTTTGTATTCATCGAAATGACAATTGGCAGATGATTGTTTACTGTTCACTACATCATTTTTAATTCCACAAGGCCTGCAAAATTTCCGTTACAACCAACCAAATTTGTATAATTGACTTATTCGATAACAATTCAAATTCAATGAAGAAGAGAGAGAAAAGTAAGTATTCTGGTATTTATACGGTCGTTTCAATTGTTTTTTCTAATATTTTTTGTTTCGTTTTGTAGATACATATGTAGATCCGTTACATGGGAACTACTAACGGTTAAGCATTGATTCAGTTTTTTTATATTTTGACTTGCTTTTAACAACTGTTCTGTTTTTAACAAGATGTGGACTTCAATCAAGGTTATGTTTTATATTTATGTTTGCTATTGCTTTTTCTTTCCGTTCTTTAAGTGTCTTGTAGTGGTTTTCGATATCTTCCCTGTCTAAGTTGTTACCAGAAATAAGAGAGCATGGAGATATCCAACTTATACCTCCCTTGCCCCTTGATTCCATCTGATAGCGTTTTTTATACGCTTTTTATCCCGTATCTGTGAATACTTGTGAGCTCTTGCGACGAACAGGTGATACCCTTCCCCAACCGTAGTAGTTGGGTGAATTAGAGTTCTTATGTGAAAATTCGATCGTTACTCGAACTTTTTTCAAATTTTGAAATTGAAATTTACGAACAAAACGTATGTTCATGAAGCAGATTTATTAAACTCCCATTTGTGGGAATTGCTGTCTGAAGCACCAGGGTGACTTTACTTAGCGTACATATTTATTTTTGCACATTTATGAATAATACCAAATTTTGACAATCATTTTCATGAGTTAGTTTTAGTTGCATTATTTAGACATTTTTCTGAACAATTATGAAATTTCATAAGTTTTCACAATTCATGAATGATATACAACTCTAAAGCTCAGCGCCTATATATTACTTTGAAGAATTAAATTGATCCAAAATATTCCTGTAAATAGATCGTAGCCTTACAGTAGCATTACAATTCTCGCCGAAGTTCGATATCTCCCTGCTCTCTTATTTCTGGTTGTTACAAAGGAAGTCTATTGCTTTGAGTTTTGTCGTAGAGTGTATTGTGTTATTATAAATAGTGATAATTTTGAAAAGTTTATCGTTAAAATTTGTGTTGTCCTTGCAAGCATCTAGAATTCTTAGATGTTCGTTTAGAGTCCCGTGTAATCTTTCGATATCGGCATTGCCTGTTTTCATTGATGCCCTAGTCTTATGAATATAAATGTTTTTTTTTTTAAATTGTTCAAATGCAAAAGGCAAGTCTCACCGTCGAATATTATTTTGTTCGGTTTGCATAAAAATTGTTTGCAGTATATTTTCTTTAATTCTGAAAATATTTCATTGATTGCTCTGTGGTTTTCACTAAGGTGTTCATTTTTTATAATAGTAAGAAGCTCGTTTTTTATGAGTTATGTATTTTAATCGGATAGTGAAGCGTGTTGTTGCGTCGTAGAAATCTCGTAGATCAAAATATCGCCTGAACAATCCACAGAATTCCAAACCAAAGGAAAACACACCAAATTGTGGAAAGGCAATTTTATTTCGTAAGGAAATTATGAAACATTAATAAAAAATCAAATACAAAAATCAAAGTTGAAAAGATACGTACATCCGTGAGATTTGCGACACAATGACGCTATAAACCAATTCAATTTTTAGAAGGAATTTTTCGAGACAACGGTAATGAAAGTAAACATTCGTTATAATTAATATATATGTTTTGAGGAGGCCCTGGTTTGCACCACCTATTGTTCGAAAAGAAAAAAAGCACTCGAGAAAATAGTGTTTATTCGTTCGTGATCGCGGTGGAAGTGAGCTTGACAATTTGTACAGTTCATGTTTTAAGTATGATGAGAGAGATTATGACAATGAATATAACATAAGATAAGCAAAGTAATAGTAATGAGAATGCATTCTGATATGTGGGTTCATGTGTTTGGAGAGATCTATACGTGATGGCTATTGCTGCTGCGAACAATATATATTCTTTTAAAACTCGTAACACGTGTTTTTCACAAGGTGTTTTCTTGTTTCTTCTTCTATAAGGGTTCTTGTTTTTTTCACACTGCGTACGCACAATTGCAGGTAAATTTATCCCACTTCTGATGTTTGCAACACTTTTTACTACAACTCTATGTTGCGATCCCTTCGCAACGGCCGACCAGAAGTTTCTGTTTCTCCCAGCACTCACAGATTTTTGTCTTTCGTTCCTCTTTCGTCAAAAATGCAGGTATGCCTTTTCGTTTAAATTTATCCCTCTTCCGCACACAACGATCTTGATACACTCTTATGTGTGTACCTCTCCAATTGTAGTATTTTACTACGACTGCGATGATATTTAAGGGTAATGCAGTCGAGTCGAACGGATATGATACATTCTAACATCCATTTCAGATTTGAAATTCTCAATACAAAAAGTGTTTTTAAAGGTTCATTTTTATAAAAACGCTTAGCATACTCTTCCTCTTCAATATTAAAATATATTGGTATTTTTGCCGATTCTGTGATAAGAAGTCTATTGTTATAATCGATAACCGTCTTAAGCGTCATAAGTATATTATTACCAATCAGACAATCGAAATAATCATGAAATAGGTATTCTATAATATTTACATTTATAAATATGCAAAAGTACTTTAAGTACATATTTTTTAGATGACATCTCCCACTTCGCGTTGCATAAATTTTTATTAATTACACTGTACTCCGCTCTGCAATCGATCACGAATCTAAGCGTTTTCTTTTGGCTTACTACAAACTGTATAGGGTAATTGTTTTCTGCGCCTGTTTGAAAATTTTGATAGTTTTGAGGACTTTCATTGGTTTGTAGTTCGCGTTCATTAACCGAAATGTCCATTGATTACTGATCATTTGGCTGCCTAAATCTATATGTCTGTTGTGTTTGACGCGTTTGACCACTGTTACCTCTATTATTTGATAGACGTGTTTGCCCACTCTGTGTGTAACTATTCTGTTGGCGTGCTGTTACGGGATTGAAAGCAGAGTAACCTTGACCTCGTTGACCTACATTACCGGAGTTATTATAATGCGTATTATTCTGATAATAAGAAAAAATTGGGTTACGGTTGTTTCTTGTAAAAGAACTACCCGTATTAGAATTGCCTATCAAAAGCTTCAAGGGCGATCCTATTGTTAGATTCAATCGTTTGATCAATTCCAACTTGGTTATCGTCAAGCAAATAAACATTGTTAATACGACTAAGGAAGCTATTAATTTTATTGTAATAATCCTCTATTGTTGTTTGAACTCTTGCCGATCGAATACTGTCAATAAGTGTATGAGAAGATGATCTTTCACCGAAATTATTTTTTAAAATGCTTTTTATTTCCGACCAAGTATTTACTCTAGCATGTTTTTGAATTTTGACCTTTGCTTTACCTACAATACCTGTCTGCTGGATTAATGTGCTTCATACTAGCAGATTTCAGAAATATCGATAGTTTAGATTAATTAAAATATGAAATTTCTTTATTAATATGTATCTTACTTTCTCTTTTTTTTCTTATCAGTTATTTTATAGTTTGTAATGTTTCTTTTCTTTTTTTTCTGATTTTACAGATTACAGATACAATATACATATAACTTCTAGGTTAAATTTTTCTTTTGTCTTGCTTACTCACACGGAACACACGAAAGATAAGTCGATCAGCTGGACATCATTGGCTTAAGATAGCGTCGTCATAAGTTCTTCACAAGTCTTTATATTTTTGTTTTCTTTCTTGTGTTGTTTATGTGGATTTATTTTTTTTTTCTTCAGGCCATTGAGCGTTTCCTTCTTATGTGGTGGAGAGTTTTTTTTTTCAACTTTATTCTCATGAACAATTATCAAGAATTAAAAAGATCACATATAATAACTGAGATTTTCCTTTTTCTTAATATTTAGCAGTTGTCTAGTGAGTTTGATTTGATTGTTTTCTGAATTAGGATAGAAATTTGGTTTTACAATACCATATTGCAATAAGGTTTTTTATTTTTTATTTTTATGTGTGGCCCGTAGTGGCACTTGGACTTGGACCTAGCTGTCTAGGTTCGATTCCTGGTACGACAAGAAATACTTTTGACGGCCCCACCTCTTTCGAGTCACTGGCTATGCTCAAAGAGTATAAACTGTCTGGTAAAAGCTTCTCAAACTTGGCCGTTCGGAGTCGGCATATAACTGTAGGTCCCTTCCACTCGTGGTAGAACAGTAGTACGCACAACACGAGTGGTTGCTGAGAAGCTAGGCCCTGGCCCTCTACGGGCTGTAGCGCCACCCATATTATATTATTATTTTTATGATAGTATTTTTTAGACTTCCACCTACACTTACTCCTTTTTTTATTCAAATTCTAGTTGTTTGCTTTTATTTTAGCTCGATTTCAAAATAAATGAACACGCTTGATTGAGAACGGATAGTATTAAATGAAATAAAACGGTTTTTTTTATTGAAATATTTCTACGAAAATTATTACTTGCACGTCACTAATTAAATGACGAGGCATTTGGCTAGGTCTCCGTCAGCAAAACGCTTGATATACTTATTATGTACCTAGTATATAAATATCGTTTTGTAAATTTTATTAAATAAATGCGTTGGCCAATACAAATTGCAGCTGTGATTTCTGGCAGCTGTACCATTATTCTTTGTGTTACTACTGCTATATCCATCTCGTCCGCATGATGGATTGAGGCACTATCCAGCTGCATCTTATTGTGGTTGTGATTAGGTCCATGACTTCCGCGTAGGAGAGATTTACGATATTTCCTACGGTGAGGTTGAGGCTTGCCCATATGTCTCTTGCGCCTATGATAAGTGGCGCTACGGTTATTACTTGTTTGGGTATTTTCGTTGTACTGCATTCAGGAAAATCTCGTTCCCATAGGTTGCTTGTGCTGGTTGCATATTAAGACTTTCAGGTCCTTCCCGTGGATACCAATATCAGATATAACAAGCTGTTCTCTGTCCCTTATGTGTGGTTCATTTTTCGTCTAGCCATATTAGCCAGCCTTTTTTAAATATTGTAACGGTTAGGTGACCTAAACCTTCTCGAAATAAAACAAAACTAAATATTTCCTTATGAGGTTTATTTTATTGTTAATAATTTATTTATTTAATTTTCTTTAATTCAATTTGTTTAGTTTATTTCCTTTAATTCACTTCACTTGTAAGTGACACTTATTTTATTACAACGTAATAAGGGAGGACGTGATTATTCTGGTCGGGAATCACACGTCCTTCTCGATAGCGAGTTAAACAGCAAGAGAGCGAGCGTCTGTCGAACAAACATCAACCAAGCCGAAAATCAAGCGGCCATCCAACGGTACTTAAAGCTAATGTACAAGCGTCCAAGATTAACCTTGTTGCTAAGCAATGGTCAAGCTGTCAGGAACTTGGAGAATTGTGGAGGCACATTTTAATATATAGCAATATAGTTATGTCGTCTGATCCAATGTGTCATTGGATATCCCTGAAGTACGTGGTTCAAACTTTTTGTTTTACAACAATTTGCCCTGCACTTTCTTGTTTTTGGTGGGTTAGATGGTATCCCTACCGTTGGCAGAAAATGGGTTGCCTTAATGTAGTCTTTTTCTGTCCAATATATTGGTGGGTTGGGTGCCGAATTATATTGTGGCATGCTGGGTGGTTTTAAATTGGCTAAATCCGTTGCCTGAGAATGATGCGTCGAGGAGGGTTTGCTTGGTGCTTTTTTGGCCTGGCAACACCAGACCCCTTTTGGCCGCAAAGAGTATGCCTCTGAGAATAACCTCTGGATCGAGTGGTGCCGCTCCCAGGGGAACCTGTAGTGCCTCCGCAGACACTGGCACACCGGAAGACATGCCAGAAGCGCTACTCTCTGACATGGCAAGATTCGATGGTAACCCCATGCAGTACTTACAGTTTCACACCATATATATGCTCCATATGCTGCACAAGCCACGAATAGGCCAGTATATATGCCGCGAGGTGCATCCCTGCTTAGTCCCCAATCGCTTTTGAGGACCCGTCATAGTTGACCTGGGACTCTCACCAGTCGGTCTTTCAGGCTTTTTATATGGGGAAGGAAATTCATTCCTTTACTAACGATGCCCAGGTACTTGACATCCGATGCCATACGCAGGGGAGTCCCATTGACACGCACGGGACTCCGGCTTGCCGAAAAGTTACCTTTCAGCATCATCATCGTCGTTTTTTCGAGGGCCACACTGAGCCCCCTACCCACGTACCACGGTCATTACATCGCTAGCCAGCCGCTCCAACTCGGAGCGGGACTGACCGTCGATCATAAGGAGCAGGTCGTCAGCGTATGCACAGTGCTTGCAAATTCCTTCCAGTTGCCTAAAGAGAGGGTCCATCATAAGGTTCCTCCAGCATAGGAAATTAACTGCCCCTTTGAAGTGAAAATAGCCAAGATGTATTTCGTTTGGGACTCGGACACGCTCCTTTTCACATGGATCCACGCTTCTTCGATGCTCTTTCCCTGCCTAAACCCAAACTGAGTCGGGCACATATTTCTACTATAAATTTGCCCTAGTCTCTCCACCATTATCCTTTCAAGTACCTTTTACCAAGGACGGGTAGGAGGCTTATGCCCCTATATGAGCGAGGGTTGCTCTTATCCTTATCAGGTGGCTTGAGAATAATTAGCTTCGCCTTCTTCCACACAGCTAGGAATTCTCCACCGCGGATGCATCCACTGTAGAGGACCTCCAAATAATCTGGGATAACGGTCTACATGGCTTTGACCATTTGCCCCGTTAGTCCATCCATGCCAGGGGACTTCTTACTACGCAACCTGGAGACGGCTTCAGAAATCTCCGACAACCGCAAGTCGGGAGCCGCATTCTGCTCCTCGGAAGTTGAGGTTGGGATTCCGTTATCCTCAGCGCTCGGCAGACCCTCCCTCGCGCAAACCTGGCAATATAAGGGTGAACCACAGCCTGAAGCATGGTCCCTCCTTTCTTCCTTACACTCGCTGACCCTGTGCGTGAGTGACAGGCAGCGGAAACAACCAATAATGGGCTTAAAGTTTCCAACCCTAAATGATTGGCACTCAATATATGTATACCCGTCCGGTATGCAGGAGGCCGTCTACTAGTTTCTTCGTACAGTCGAGTACGACGCTCCTTGTGCCCTTCTCGATTCTCTATCCTCCACATACGATCGATAGCTTGATGAAAAGTTCCTCATGAATATTTTCCTATCGACTGTCTTCGGTACTCTGTGTACCACTAATTTAGGCCCTGGCTTTTTGAACTGTCTAGCTACTAGACCAGCATCCCTAAATTTACCACTTTTCAGCAGCGTTTCCCTCTCTTCTTCAGTGGGGGTGCGAATTATCGCCCCACCATTTTTGATGGGCCTGACCTCGTGGATGCGAACCCCCGCTTTGGGACCAACATTCATCAGGAACTTCTTGATTACGTCTTTAGATTCCATACCTGCCATGCCATTGACGACCACTCCGAAGGTGTTCGTCACCTTCTGTGGTGGTGTGACTACCGGCATCGATTGGGTGGCCTTAGCCTTTTGCACTGCTGGTGCTGATACTGCGGCACTCACCGCCGCATAAATTGCGAATTGTGCTATTTTTTTCGATTTCTTGTTGGATGTTTACTAACTTCTCGGTTGGGCTCGTGCTTTCAGCTTGGCGTGCAGCCACAGACCTTTCGGTAGAACCTAAGCTTGGGCGGAACGTTTTCCCACTCATCAGGACGTCTAAGCGTCCTTTCAGCCGACAGTTCTCCGCGACGACTGTGTAAAACAGTCGCTCATATCGTCCGATGTTTTCGGCGATATATGTTTTGGCGGTTTGGCCTATCTCCGCATCATCTTTGAGAATGAATTCAAAGAGCTCGCCGGTAATATGATTCAAGCTTGCGCTTGACCAACCCTCTCCCTCTGCGGTTGCTATGGCCCTCGTTTCAGCCATTTCGGCATTTCCGACTGCAGAGAAACTACACAACAACAAGCTACGGTGGCTTATCTGTAAAATAATATTTAACTCACTACACAAACGCTACTGCTTGCTTCGAGCGCACACAGTAGAATGAGCAGATAGGGACATAATTCGAAATAGAGGCTTAACGTGAATACCCGGCCAATTATTTGCAAATTTCACGGTGGGCCTACCCACAATAACAGAGTCACGATACGCTCACTGCAGGGATCTCTCTGCGATGGGTATAGTGCGGGTAGGTGATGCTTGGGATTTCAGTCGTGTCCTTTTCTCAAGGGAGACGTCTGAGAATCTCGCCATCTTTGCCGAACAAATCTTCCGGATAAGGAGGCAATAATGGCATTGTGTTTGTCATTGTAGTAGACACTGCTGATTTAATGGGGTTCCCCTAGCGCTGGCCTCAGTTTGTGGTACTCGACTCTTACAGAGTCCTGGCCATAGTGAGGTTGGCGCGGGTCCTAGTGTAGTCTGCGGTTATGTGCTTCCAGAGCTCCCGATCTACTGGCAGGTAGGACTTCGTCCGCAACCTCCTTGAACTTGTGGATGGTAGATGCTTGGGCGGGAGGGAGGCCGTGCAAGTTTCATCCTGACCCACTCAGATGCCATTTGGGAGTTCTCCCCAATATTGCTTCTTGCTGTGGCGATGGCGCCTTATGTTGCTGAGTTTTTATTTGGTACCATTTGGGCTGGAACTGCGGTGAGTTGTTGTGTGGGGAATGGGGTGCCTGTTTCATGTAATCGGTGATGACTCGACCACGCAATTAATGCGTCGGTCAGGGGGTGCATAGCGACTGTGGTTCTACGCGCGAACTAACCGTTTCTTCAAGTAGTAGTAGTTTTCTTGTTGTCCTTGTGGTAGTTAGGCCTTTTTGCCTTCGTTTCTGGGGTTTCTTTGGTAGGGATGAGTGCATGTGTCATGTACCTGTACTCTCCAGCAATTTGATTTCTCGGTAGTTGTGTAGAAAGATTTGGTGGGTGGCCTTAGCCTTTTGCAAGCTTCTTGATCAAAGTATCACGAGTTTGTTATATAATTATAAACAAATTTCGATGAAATAATGATGTATTTATGTGTTATTATATTAATTGATTTTGGTATAACTCCAACACTCAGGTATGGTCCAATTCGAGGACATTGACAGGTGGGGAGTTTGACTGGGGCGGTACATCTCTCAAATAATAACGGAGGTGTCCCAAGGCCGACTCAGTGCGGACAGAAACCACACATAGAGCAAAAGGGCAAATGCTGACTTGATCTCGGTGTTCAGTACACACAGAGACAGGAAAAGCTCGGCCTATCCATCTTTTTGGTTTAAAGAGTTTTTAACAAGAGGTATCAGAAAAGTTACAACAGGGATAACTGGCTTGTGGCGGCCAAGCGTTCTTAGCGAGGTCGCTTTTTGATCCTTCGATGTCGGCTCTTCCTATCATTGTGAAGCAAAATTCACCAAGCGTTGGATTGTTCACCCATGCAAGGTAACGTGAGCTGGGTTTAGACCGTCGTGAGACAGGTTAGTTTTACTATTGCTGTTACGGCAGCATTCCTGCTTAGTACGAGAGGAACCGCAGGTACGGACCAATGGCACAATACTTGTTCGAGCGAACAGTGGTATGACGCTACGTCCGCTGGATTATGCCTGAACGCCTCCAATGTCGTATCCGTGCTGGACTGTAATAATAAAAATTGAGTATATGTGGGTGTATTACTAATCACCTGTAGCCTCGCTAGTTATATAGTTAAACATTATTATATACTATGTCAATGCTTAGAATCAATTTTAAACGACTTTGGTAACAGGCAAGGTGTTGTAAGTGGTAGAGCAGCTGCCATACTCCGATCCACTGAAGCTCATCCTTCGCTTGAAGATTCGATTATGTATATCGAAATCTGTCACTATGCACATATTAGACGTAATTCGATATGTGTGTATGTATTATCATATATATGCCACCCCGGTATCTCTATATGTATTTGTATGTATGTTATTAGAGAAAATGTACTGAAATTGTAAAGCCCGAAACAGTACAAATGTTTTTATATGCAAACAAAATTTACATGGGTAATATTTTTTAATATATATAACTTCATAATTTTTTAAAAATCCTAGAAGTGCTAATTATTTTTTTATACAACCATTATGAGCCATATTTGCATATATATATCAATAATGCAAAATGAATTTTCAAAACAACAACAATTATATTCTATACAAAAATTACAAAGCTAATATTATTAATATTGCTCTATAAAGGAAAAAATCCCAAAGCAAAAGTATATATTATACAAAAATTATTACATGAGTGATATTTATAATATTGCTCTATGATTAAAAAATCTCAAGATGAAAGTATATTGCACAAAAATGTTCACGTTTTGGGGGAAATGTTTTAAATTTAAGCCTTTAAGTTGCACATATCCGCATCATCTTTGAGAATGTATGTAAGAAAATAATGTACAATGCTCGAAAAGCATTAATTTATTTTTTTTCATACACTACACAAATTTCTCAATTTTGAGGAAAGTGAAAAAAAATGACTTCTTAGATTCGTCTATTCATCAAATGAAAATATTATAAAATACTCGAAAATCGTTCATTTATATTTTTTTCTCCTCATGTATACAGTACAAAAATGTCTCATTTTTGTGAAAAGTGAAAAAAATATCTTCTAAGTTTCATCTTTCTATCATATGAAAACATTGTAAAATTTTCGAAAATCGTCAATTTATATTTTTTTCTCATTTTCGACACATTTCTTCAATTGTATTTTTTTCCTACAATGTAAAAGGTACAAAAAATTCTCATTTTCGACCTTTTTTCCAAATATTTTTTTTCCCTACAATGTAAAAAGTACGAAAAATTCTCATTTTCATGAAAAATATTTTTTGCCAAAATATATTTTGTTCTTCAATTAAAAATATTTTTTTTTCCCTAAAAATCAAAATTCCATCACTCCTGCATGCGTACATCACGATAGGAAAAAAAATTTAGAAAAAAAAACTTACAATTTTTTTCCTGTGAGGAAAATCAATCAAAAGTTTATATATTTCAAATATACACACTACGGCCGTCAAAGCGCACCATATAAACAATAATACAAGTTTTAAGAAGTTCGTTAAAAATCGATCAGAAAAAAAAACTTCATACAATTTTTTACCACTACGTTTAAAGTCCCTTCCGAAATTACTCTAGTTTGCGTGATAAATGTTCCAATTTCGCGTCATTAGATGTGACTATTATGAAATTAGTATTATAAGTTTATTAACAAAGAATGACATTACATTGCTAATAATTATCAATATAAAGCTGGAGCTGTTAGAGCTTTCAGCTAGATATACAGTCTATATAAGATTTTCTAAATTGAGAGCTGATATCAGCCTATATACCTTATTTACATTATAGTATGATATTCGTTTTAAAAGATCCGATAAATTAGTACGAGTAATAGTCTTACTTTTTGAATTAATTTGATTACATGCGATAAGATGACTTATGGTAAGCATTTGGTTTTCGTGGCAGAAGTGACAAAGCGGAGGCGTATCTTTCGTGATGAGATGTTTGTGTGTTAAGTTCGTGTGGCCCATTCGCAGTCTAATATGTATTTTTAACTTCTTATGCGATATGTCTTTAGGGTATAAGGCATATATGACGACAGGTATGTCAAGGTCTTTGGCTGACGTGAGAGCGGAAGTTAGAATTGATAGAAGTATTGGGTTCTTCTTCCGTTTTAAAATTTTGTCGGAGTCGTTGTGAATAGGTGACCTTCTGGCGCAGTTAACTTTTTGAATCATACCTGTAGAAAGATGGTAGATTCTTTCAGTTAGTTGTGGTAATCCAGCGTCTGTGAGAAGGTTTCGAATTGGAGTAGTGCGAAAAGCCCTTAAACCGCTTCTGATGGCTGCGTGGTATGGTGATGTGATGAGTTGAGTGGAGGACTTCGAACATTTACCATAAATCGCTAAACCATAGTCGATCTTTGACAAAATAACAGATCTGATTACATTTATGACAGTATTAACATCACAGTGGCTGTTTTTACTATAGAGATATTTTATTATTTTAACCCTAGTAACTCTTTTTTAAGTTTGTACAATGGTTCCTAAATGTAAATTTTGAATCGAATACAATACCGAGAATTTTAGCGGAGTTAACGTTACTTATGTTAATCTTATCTAATTGTACTAGAATTTTAAGCCTTTGCATTTAGAATAAATAATCAAGTCGTCGGCATAGAGAGTGTGACCAACTATGTTGTGACGATCAACAATAGAACTGATTTCGTTAAATGCAATCATAAAAAGGACCACCGATAAAGGGGACCCTTGTGGAATGCTGTTTTTTAAACTATGGGTAGATGAATAAGTGTCATTCACCTTGATGCGGAAATATGTATTACTTAGGAAAGACTTGATGTAGTTTAGTATTTTGGGTCCAACTTTCCAATTGATTAGTTGTTTCATTACAACGTGCATGCGAATTCTGTCAAATGACTTTTCGAAATCAGTCAAAAGGGTTGACACATGATTTTTTCCTGACAGTTTTGATGTGATGACTTCATCCAGGTGAAGGAGCGCATCGATGGTTCCGCGTTCTTTTTTGAAAGCCACTTGCCGGTAGTCGATAAGATTGTTTCTATCAAGGAACCAGAGCAAACGTCTGGATATCATTTTTTCTAAAATTTTGCCTGTACATGGAAGGAGCGATATGGGGCGATACCCTGAGATAACAGAAGGATCTTTAGTCGGCTTAGGTATTGGAACAATGCTAGCCACTTTCCTTGCGCGTGGAATTATTCCGACGTTGAATATTTGGTTAAACAGATCCAGTAACTTTATTTTAAAGGCTGTGGAACTGTTTCTAACCACGGCATAAGAAACGCGGTCAAACCCAGGGGTTGTTCCTTTGAGAAGGTGAAGACAGCTGTCTAATTTAAGTTGTGCTTTTCTCTTTATGAAATTATTTTCTGGCACTTACTTTTTTTTCTGTCTTAATTTTAACGTTGTTTGAAAATAATGAAAAAGAAAAGAAGAATTTTTAATTCTTCATGAAAAATCAAAAGTTACTTTGAAAAAAGTGAATGAGCGATAAGTATTTTGGAAGATAAATCATTGAGTGATTGTATAAGTAAAAATTACTTAAGTTCAATATTCTTGTTTGTTATTTTTTATTTAATAAAAAAAAGAATAAATTTGACCTTTGTAATATACATATTTTAATCTAAAATTAAGAAGAAGATCATTTCAATAAGTATTGAATGATTTGACTCATTGAGAAAAAAAATTCAACCGATTTCTCTCAATCTATCAATATTTAAATATGGGGAACAATAGATCCAGATATAATACGCTAAGTAAAGTATAAAATATAATGATTTTATATATATGATATATATTTATATCCGCTATTGATATGATATGAGAGTATGAAATGAAATGTTAACGAAAATCAATTTTATATGGGTCGCTTAATAAAAACAGAAAATTCAATGTAATTTTTTCAAAAGAAAATTTCTCATAAATATTGTAAATATAATTCTGGTTGATCCTGCCAGTAGTTATATGCTTGTCTCAAAGATAAGTACACACGAATTCAAAGTGAAACCGTAAAAGGCTCTACATCAGTTATGGTTCATTAGATCGTTAACAGTTACTTGAATAACTGTGGTAATTCTAGAGCTAATACATGCAATATAAACACGGACCTTTTGGAACGTGTGCTTTTATTAGGCTAAAACCAACCGATTTTTTCGGAAATCGTTAATATGGTTGAACATTAGATAATTTGCCGATCGTATGGTCTTGTACCGACGACATATCTTTCAAATGTCTGCCCTATCAACTATTGATGGTAGTATCTAGGACTACCATGGTTGCAACGGGTAACGGGGAATCAGGGTTCGATTCCGGAGAGGAGAGAGCCTGAGAAACGGCTACCACATCTAAGGAAGGCAGCAGACGCGTAAATTACCCGCTCCCAGTTCGGGGAGGTAGTTACGAAAAATAACAATACAGGACTCATATCCGAGGCTCTGTAATTGGAATGAGTACACCTTAATTCCTTTAACAAGGACCTATTGGAGGGCAAGTCTGGTGCCAGCAGCCGCTGTAATTCCAGCTCCAATAGCGTATATTAAAGTTGTTGCGGTTAAAACGTTCGTAGTTGAATTTGTGCTTCATACGGGTAATACAACTATAATTATGGATTGTACATTACCTTATGTATGCAAGCGTATTACCGGTGGAGTTCTTATATTTAATGGTACTTGTATCGTTATATATACCTCCTATTTAAACCTGTTTCAGTGCTCTTCATCGAGCGTTGTTGTGGGCCGGTACTATTACGTTGAACAAATTAGAGTGCTTAAGCAAGCTCCAAATTCCTAAATATTTTGTGCATAGAATAATGAAATGTTCTACTTTCATTGGTTTTTAGATCAAGAGGTAATAATTAATAGAAGCAGTTTGAGGGCATTAGTATTACGACGGGAGAGGTGACATTCTTGGACCGTCGTAAAACTAACTTAAGCGAAAGCATTTGCCAAAGATGTTTTCATTAATCAAGAACGAAAGTTTGAGGTTCGAAGGCGATCAGATACCGCCCTAGTTCTAACCATAAACGATGCCAGCTAGCAATGGGGTTAGCTACTTCTATGGCTCTCTCAGTCGCTTCCCGGGAAACCAACGCTTTTGGACGCCGGGGGAAGTATGGTTGCAAAGCTGAAACTTAAAGGAATTGTCGGAAGAGCACCACCAGGAGTGGAGCCTGCGTCTTTATTTACTCAACACGGGTAAACTTACCAGTTCCGAACATAAGTGTGTAAGACAGATTGATAGCTCTTTCTCGAATCTATGGGTGGTGGTGCATGTCCGTTCTTAGTTCGTGGAGTGATTTGTCTGGTTGATTCCGATAACGAACGAGACTCAAATATATTAAATAGATGCCTTCATTCATGAATACAGTAAAATGTAGGAGTGTTTGAATGTGTTTATGTAAGTAGAGTCTCACCTGTTTGTCCATTTAAGAAGCTAGTGTCCTTATAATGGGACAAACAAATTGCGTCTAGCAGTAATGCGATTGAGCAATAACAGGTCTGTGATGCCCTTAGATGCCCTGGGCAGAACGCGCGCTGCAATGAAAGTATCAACTTGTATTTCCTAGACCGAGAGAACTGTTGTAAATGGGATTAGTTTTATTTTATTATGAAGTATTAATTCAATCCCGAGGCGTTCTATATAGTTATGCATAATGCTATTTATATTATTTATGTCTCTAACTAGAGCGTACCTTGAGCATTTATGCTGTGACCCGAAATATGGTGAACTGTACTTGATCAGAGGAAACCCTAATGGAAGACCGAAACGGTTCTGACGTGCAAATCGATTGTCAGAATTGAGTATAGGGGCGAAAGACCAATCGAAGCATCCTCCAAAGTTTCCCTCTGGATAGCTGGTGCATTTAAAAATTATATAAAATAATCTTATCTGGTAAAGCGAATGATTAGAGGCATTAGGGTCGAAACGACGTTGTGATATATTGTGCCCAGTGGGTCACTTTTGGTAAGCAGAACTGGCGTTGTGGGATGAACCAAACGTAATGTTACGGTGCCCAAATTAACAACTCTTGCAGACACCATGAAAGGTGCTGGTTGCTTAAAACAGCAGGACGGTGGGCATGGAAGTCGTAATCCGCTAAGAAGTGTGTAACAACTCACCTGCCCAAGCAACTAGCCTTTAAAATAGATGGCGCTTAAGGTGTATACCTATACATTACCGCTAAGGTAAATGGTTTATAAATCAGAAATTTGAAATTTTGAGTATAAGCTTTGAAATTTTAGTGAGTAGGTGTGTTAGAAGTGTTTGGCGTAAGCTTGCATGGAGCCGCTATTGGTACAGATCTTGTTGGTAGTAGCAAATAATCGAATGAGACCTTGGATGACTGAAGTGGAGAAGGGTTTTGTGTGAACAGTGGCTGATCACGAGTTATTCGGTCCTAAGTTCAAGGCGAAAGCCGAACATTTTTAGGTTATTAATGAAAATAATAAATATGTATTTACTTAATATTGAAATTAAATACTTGAATATTTTTGAACGAAAGGGAATACGGTTCCAATTCCGTAACCTGTTGAGTATCCGATTGTTATTAAAAATGGTATTTTTGCTCATACTGGCAACAGGAACAACCATAAAGAAGCCGTCGAGAGATATCGGAAGATTTTTCTTTTCTGTTTTATAGTCGTACTACCATGGAAATCTGATATGGTAGATGGAGTATAAGAGCATGACATTTACTGTTGTGTCGATATTTTCTCCTCGAACCTTGAAAATTTATGGTAAAAATTATGGTCTCCAAGGTGAAGAGTCTCTAGTAGATAGAATAATGTAGGTAAGGGAAGTCGCAAATTAGATCCGTAACTTCGGGATAAGGATTGGGTCTGAAGATTGATTGGAAGCAATAACGTGGTTTATGTACTCGTTCTGGGTAAATACAAATACGGATTTTGTTCCCCGGATATGCCTGTTTACGTAGCCAATTGTGGAATTTTCTTGCTAAAAATCATAAGTTGTATCATTTGATAGTTTCTTTTGATTTATAACAACTATCAATTAACAATCAATTCAGAACTGGCACGGACTTGGGGAATCCGACTGTCTAATTAAAACAAAGCATTGTGTCAACACCCGTTAGGGCCATCACAGTGTGATGTCTGCCCAGTGCTATGAAAGTCAAAGTGAAGAAATTCAAGTAAGCGCGGGTAAACGGCGGGAATAACTATGACTCTCTTATACCGACAAGGTGAGTGGATTTGATATGGTGTCCTAGGACATAAACCAGCAGGTTAAATTCTGTGCAATGCCAGCATCGGCAGAAGAAGATAACTCGCTTCCCCACATCTGCCAGGGATGTGGTAATCGTTATCGCACTGAAGTAGGCATGAAACAGCACATTCGAAGGTATTGCAGGGGACCACCAAATGCGCAGCATACATGCGCCACCTGCAACATAACATTCCGAACCTACAGTGGACTTCGACAACACATGCGGCACAGGCACAGCGAGGCATATAACGCGGAACTCCAAACTGAGAGTGTAGCAGCGAAAAGGAGATGGACGGAATATGAGCAGAACGAGCTTGCCAAAGCGGAAGCAGTGTTTGATGGGAGAGAACCTACTGCAATAATAAACCATTTAGCCTCAATATCACAGAGATCGAGAGACGCTATTAAGAAGCGAAGGCAAAGGTGATCTTTTGCAGAGAAAGTTCGAAACTACAGGGAAAACAGGCACCCAATAGCGCCAAACGAAGAGAATAGTAGCTCCGAATACGAATCCGCCAACGAGCATACTGAAGAACACGAAGCCAATGAAGAGGCCCTTGTTGCATATCTCACAACATTAGAGCTGAATGAGGAAGACCGAAGATTGAGAAACTCAACATGTCGTCCAGCTCAGTAGAGCTGAATGAATGGACGTCAACACTGTTGAGAAGGTACGGTCGAGTCGATACCAATTATAGGCCAACGAGAAACAACCGACTCATAGCACAGTTAAGAGAAGCAACAGGACGAAGAAAAAGAGCAATTGAGTACTGAAAAACGCAACAAGAGTACCAAAAAGATCTCAGTAGGCTAGCGAACAGGATTATAGCAGGAAAAGGCTGGAGTGAAGACAGTCAGTCCCTACCAACAGCAGAGGAAGTCAGAAGTCATTTCCAAGAACAGGAGAACGTGAATTCCAGAGAAGATGATTCCCCGATAAAAGACAAATTTCCCGAAGGAGTCACCTTATCCACCCCAGTGACGATAGAGGAAATTACAACGACTCTAAAAACAATGAAGTCAAACAGTCAAGGAGTTGACGGAATCACGTTACGTAGACTGAAAAACATCCCCAAAAATAAACTAAGCCTGTTATTCAATGCCATGATCCTCTTGGAACACACCCCCCCAGAACTAAAAAAGAGCAGAACAATATTCATCCCCAAAAATGCCAACCCCAATAGCCTCAACGATTGGAGACCCATCACTATATCGTCGATACTAATAAGACTACTCCATAAAATTCTGGCATATCGAATGGAAGTTATACAGCTTCACAAAAACGAGCGAGGATTTAGCAGAATCGATGGATGTTTTGCTAATGCATTCACTCTTTTCTCCCTCATCAAATACCACCGGCGGAAAGGAATACCCATTTGTATAGTGTCACTGGACATAAGGAAAGCCTTCGACACGGTGTCACACGCCAGCATAATCAGATCGCTAAAAAGGTGTAACATAGACGACAAAACAATAAACTATGTTAAAGATAACCTGACAAATGCTGAAACAAAAATTAAAACAGCAAACGGTGATGTGACAGCACATGTACGCAAAGGGGTAAAGCAGGGCGATCCTATGTCCCCAGCGTTATTTAATATACTGGTGGATGAAATGCTATGCGAGCTTAAGAAGTTTGAAGGTGTAACCATAGGGACAAACCAAAAATTAAGATGCATGGCATACGCAGACGACATACTAATCTTCGCCAAGACAAGGGAAAACGCAGAAATCATGCTCGATTATGTGAACGAATTTCTGTCGGACAGAGGTATGAAAATAAACGCCCAAAAATCGAATATGCTCAACCTGAAAGTAGTACCCAGCAAAAAAAAGGTATACGCTGATGAACAACCGGCGAAAATAGGCGACGACTTAATTGGAGCCCTAAGAATTGGAGAGCAGTTCAAGTACCTGGGGGAATACTTTACTCCAAGCGGTAGCACGACGTGTAGCTCGGAATCCCTATTTAACGAGCTACAACGGATAAAAAGAGCCCCATTGAAACCGCAACAAAAGCTAAATATCACGTTAACCTACCTTATCCCAAAATATGTACACTACTTCCAAAGACCGTCCGTGACCAGGAAATGCCTCAAAGAAGCCGACCGAAAAATAAGGACGTGCATTAAAAACATCCTCCACATACCCCAACACTCAAAGAATGCGATCCTATACGCGGAATGCAAAGAAGGTGGACTAGGCGTATTCGAACTCCTTAGCCGTATCCCGGTAATTATGCGGGAAAGAATAGAAAACCTGAAATCCAACGACGAGGCTTTCGCAAACATAGCCACCTTAAACCCGGGTACAATAACAAAAATAGAAAGGATGATAAGGCAAGAGGTGGACACAAAATCCAAACAAAAAAAACACCAGGCACAACTCCTCGACTCTTCACTCTCAGGAAACGGATTCAGCCAGATAAAAAATCACCCTGCAGCCCACAGTATAATCCGGCACCCACCAAGATATTGGACATCCGAAGATTATATTAAGGCGATACATCTGAGGTATAACCTCCCGCCAACGGTAGGGATACCATCTAACCCACCTAGGGCAAGGAGATGCAGGGCGAACTGAAAAACGGAAAGCCTCAGCCATGTGCTTCAGGGATGCCCCCTGACGCACTGGGAAAGAATCCGAAGGCACAACTTTGTACAGATAAGGCTGGCAGATATGGCCAGAAGGAAGGGATGGCAGACACTAGCAGAGCCGGAATATAAGGATGCAACAATCTCAATTATAGATTGGTGCAAGAATAGTCCTCGGCTTTCGAACAATTGCGGCCAGTCTGGGGATGTTATGGCATCCTCCTGGTAGCCTGACCAGAGGCTATAGTCTGGTGCCACGGGAGATCAGGGAAGCCCTGAGACCTGAATAGGTTTCAGCCTGATCGGTAGAGGTTGGTTTAAAACCCAAAGTCGCGGGGAGAGTTGGAGATTATACCTGCATGTCTGGGAGTCAACCTTTGTTTAGGTGCGGACTCCGAGACGTGAAAGGTATATGATTCAAATCTGTATGGAGTTGCAAAAAACTACCGGGTGCTACGACCCAAAGAGTAGCAGAGGTTTGGGTAGGCCTCACCACCTTACCAAGGTGGAGAAATAAGTCCATAAGCTTATTTCTAAATTTGGAACTTCAGTTTCCTACTAAAGGCGTCTGGTCCAGCGTCCTTAAATGGTCCTTAGGAGTAAGAGACCTCGTGATATAAGGCTTAATGCCAGGTGATCACGTTAATCAATTACTTTATCTGTCCCTATCTACCTCCCCCTCCGTGTAGGGGTCAGAATATACCCGGGGTAAGGCATGCCTTTCGTAAAAGGCGACTAAAATCCGTGAGCTAAGAGCAACTGGTTTATGATACGTCCATACTCCAGTGCTCGCCGTATAAGTTGCAAGCTCATACAGAAATTAATGGAATATAAGGATGCAACAATCTCAATTATAGATTGGTGCAAGAATAGTCCTCGGCTTTCGAACAATAGCGGCCAATCTGGGGATGTTATGGCATCCTCCTGGTAGCCTGACCAGAGGCTATAGTCTGGTGCCACGGGAGATCAGGGAAGCCCTGAGACCTGCATAGGTTTCAGCCTGATCGGTAGAGGTTGGCCCCTAGTGGGAGCGTCGTGGTGGCTGTGGTTTAAAACCCAAAGTCGCGGGGAGTGTTGGAGATTATACCTGCATGTCTGGGAGTCAACCTTTGTTTAGGGGCGGACTCCGAGACGTGAAAGGTATATGATTCAAATCTGTGTGGAGTTGCAAAAAACAACCGGGTGCTACGACCCAAAGAGTAGCAGAGGTTTGGGTAGGCCTCACCACCTTACCAAGGTGGAGAAATAAGTCCATAAGCTTATTTCTAAATTTGGAACTTAAGTTTCCTACTAAAGGCGTCCTTAAATGGTCCTTAGGAGTAAGAGACCTCGTGATATAAGGCTTAATGCCAGGTGATCACGTTAATCAATTACTTTATATGTCCCTATCTACCAGTCTACTGTGAGCGCTCGAAGTGAGTAGTTGTGATTAGGCAGGTTAGTGAGTGCAGTGAGTAGATTAGAGTAGAGATAAGCCACCGGGGCTTGTTATTGTGTTTTGTGTAGCGATAACGGCACTTCTTGCTGTTTTTTGTTTACGCGACAGCGAGTGTACGGGTGAGTTGTTTTTTTTTCTTTTTCTTTTTCTTTTTGCTGGAAGAAGAAGAAGAAGAGGAGGGTGAGGAAGGCGCGCCGGGAATCCTTGACGTCGGCCTCTGCCTCTGTGGTGGAAGATTCCACCATGGAGTCGGAGAGCGTCGTTGAGGCGGGTAAGGCCAGAAAGAGGCCGGTTGAAGGGGGAGCTCCGGCGAACTCTTCAGGGCCGGACTCTTTGGTGGCCAAGAAGGCGCTTACCGAGCCCGCTTCTTCTTCTTCGAAGGTAGATTTGAGCGAGGCGCGTGTGGTGTTGCTGCCTTTGCCGGCTGGTGCAGGCGTGGCGGCGGGCAGCAGTGGTGGGGTGCCCAAAGTAATGGGTCCTCCTGTGGCTAGGGCGCGACTGACGAAAGCTGTGGCTGCAGTCAAGTCGCCGGGTGCAGGCCACTGCGAGCTCTGCTGGTGCGAGTACCTTGGCTAAGGCGAAGCCAGCGCCGTCTATGCGTCAGGTTGGGCAGGTGGAGACAGACAAGGGTCTAGTCTAGTCAAGTCTCCTAGGTAGGTTTAGGGCAGTAAAGGAGGTGGTAGTGTCGGCTATCGGGCAGCATCCCGATGCTGGCGTAGCCATAGCAAGGGTTTCCTCCCAGTATGAGGAGCTCTTGCTAGAGGTCGTAGGGACGCTTAAGCGTCATAGGGGTAGGGAGGACTCCGGACATGCTCCTGCAGTAAGGAGGAAGGAGTCGGAAGAGCGCAGGGACGGTCCAGGTGGGACCGTCAAATCGTTAGGAGTCGCTGTTGGGATCAGGGTTGAGGAGCGGCCTTCGTTTGCGGAGGTTGCCAGCACTGCCACTGTTTCTGGTGGTGTGGGGGGCAAGATTCAGGTTAGGAAGCCTGATATTGAGCCTGCCAAACCTACAGAAACGTGGTCGTTGGTAGTCAAGGGCAAGCGGGGGGAATCAGTGGGGTCACTGAGGAGGAAGGTGGTGGAGGAGTTGGTGCCTGCCGTGGGTGTCAGGGTGCATACTGTGCGCCCTGGCAAACGAGGTGGCATTCTGGTCCGCACGCCTTTAGTGGCTGAGCGAGATGCCTTCATTGGGCATAAAAAGCTCGAGGAGGTGGGTCTATCGGCTGAGACTGACAGGGGAAAGTCTCTTGTCGTGCAGAGGGTGGAGAAGCGGATCTCCCCTGAAGAATTCCAGGGTGAGCTGCATAAGCTTAACTTATGCAAGCTTACCAAGGAGGAGTTCGGAAAGGAGATCCGTCTTTCCACCCCTTGGAAGGCCGGTGATGGACGCCTTAATGTCGTACTTGTGTGCAGCCCCAGGGCCGCGAGTTTCCTTCTTGGAGAGGGGAGGTGCTATATTAAGCACTTCTCCTTTCTCCTAAAGGAGAAGTCGCTGGTGCAGTGGTGTAACCGGTGTCTCGGCCTGGATCACTTCGCATCCAGGTGTAGGCAGAAGGACTCTGTGTGCTGGCGTTGTGGACAGTCGGGCCACTCTAAGCATGATTGCGGTAATGGTATACATTGCCGCGATTGTGACTTCAGGGGAAACCCGGCTGGACACTTTATGCTAAGCATGGATTGTCCAGTCTATGCTGCGGCGGTGGCCAGGGCGGGTGCTAGGCACTAAAAATGCCAGTTAAATTAATTCAATTTAACTGCCAGGGTGCTCGTGCAGCCATGTTCGAGTTAGGACAGATACTGTGTAGCTCGCAGTGTAGCTTTGCGTTATTGCAGGAACCTTACACTGTTGGAGGACATGTGAGGGGATTGCCTGCGCACATGCTATCATTTGTGGACGACAGTGGTCATGCTGCTGTCGTAGTAAATGATCTAAACACTGTGTGTTCCCTTGTAGGCTCAAGTGAATGGGGTGTGTGTGTGAATGTTGAGGGTAGCTTTGGTAGGCTGTTTTTATGCAGCCTTTACTTTAAGCATGCCTTGGACATTGAACCGTACTTGGCATACCTCGATGAGTTGCTTCGGATGATTGGGAATGGCGCTGCGATTTTCGGCATTGACGCTAATGCAGTCTCTCCTTTGTGGTTCAGTAAAATGACAGGACGCACGTCCGCATTTCACAGTACCATCAGAGGGGAACTGCTGAGCGAATGGATAGCCGTTAACCGCATTGCTGTTCTCAATCAGCAGAGTGACCTGTACACTTTTGATGGTCCAAACGGGCAGAGTGATATTGATGTGACCCTGGCAAATGTGCCGGCGCTTCGTAACTTCGATTTTCAGTGGCGCATCCGGGGTTCTGAAGGAGTGAGTGATCACAGCCTCATGGAGGTTGAGATTGTTCGCTCTAGTGGTACTCTAGATGTGCAGGAAAGTTGGAATGAGAAGCGTTGGCTTCTCAAGAACGTCGACTGGTCGACGTACAAGAGTGAAATTGCGAGAAAGGTCACTTCAACACCACTTGATGCCTTTCAACGTTTGGGTATTGATGGTAAGGTTGCCCTCATAAATGAATGTATGTGGGATGTCAACGACCGACTCTTTCCGAGAAGCCGTATGGTGAATCGGAAAAGGGTGAAGTGGTGGACATCTGGGTTGAATGTGAAGCGTAAGCAGGTTAGGAGATTGCGAAAGCGTTTTCAAACCTGCAGACGTCAAGGACTTGCAGACGTGGATCAGGCAAAGCTTGCTTACAGGCATGGTTTGGCTGAATACAAGAGTATGCTTGTCCGAAGTAAGAATGCGAATTGGAGGAACTTTGCCGAGGAACACCGTGATGACCCCTGGGGTCAGCTCTACCGTGTTTGTCGGGGAAGGAAATCCTTGGAGCTTGGGGCCATCCATCATGAGGGCCAAGTGCTCACATCATGGAGGGACTGTGTATCTGTCTTGATGGGTACTTTCTTCCCTAGAGGCATTCGTCCGATTGATCCACTTGTGGGTTTGCCGGGCGAGGTGCCTTTGGTGCGTGAAGGTGAAATTGGCTGCGCGATTTCAAGACTTAAATCGAGGAAGTCACCGGGATTCGACGGACTAACTGGAGAGATGGTGAAAGCCATCTGGTCAGTGGTTCCCGAATACTTTATGGCTCTTTACTCGTGCTGTGTCAGGGAGAATTATTTTCCCCTGGAATGGAAATGTGCAAAGGTGATAGTTCTGCTGAAGTCTAACGATAGGGTGAGGACCAATCTTCGCTCTTATCGTCGCATCAGTCTCCTTCCGGTGCTTGGAAAAGTGCTGGAAAGAGTCTTGGTGGACAGACTGATGCAGCACATACCTGAGCAGTCTCCATTCCAGTTTGGTTTTAAACCTGGGCGTAGTGTCGAAGATGCTTGGCTGCGCGTGAAGGACACGGTTGATAGATCTGCCGGGAAGTATCTCCTTGGCGTCTTCATTGACTTCAAGGGTGCTTTTGATTGCCTTGACTGGGCAAGCGTGCTGCGAAGGCTGCGAGAGCTAGGGACTAGCGAGGTGAGCGCCTGGAAGAGCTATTTTTCCAACAGAACAGCTCGTGTTGTCAATTCGTTTGATAGCGTGATGTGGATGTTGAGAGGAGATGTCCTCAGGGGTCTGTTGCGGGTCCATATATATGCAACTTGATGATTATCCCCTGAGACTGCTTCTTTCATCCTGGCAGTCGTACTGCAGTGTTGTTGCGTATGCTGATGATTTTCTTATCCTTCTCGAAGGCCAGTCTCGTGCTGAGCTGGAGAGTAGGGGTACGGAGGCCATGGGCATGGTGACTAACTGGGGATCGAGTGTTGGTGTGGAAGTGGCGGTGGAAAAGACGTCCTTAATGTTGCTCAAGGGTAAATTATCCCTGAATCGGCCTCCAGTTGTTAGAGCTGGCGGGGTGAGTCTAAGATATGTGACGGAAGTCAGGTGTCTTGGTATTACCATCGGAGAGAGGATGAACTTTGTTCCTCATCTTGTTAAGGTGAGAGCAAGGCTCACTTCTCTTGTGCCAGCAGTCAGAAGGGTGCTGAAGTGTGACTGGGGCCTGTCAAGTCGAGCAGTCCGTACCGTATATGGTGGTCTATTTGTTGCTTGCGCGGCATTTGGTGCACCGGTATGGTACGATGTTGCTAAGACCGTGACAGGAAGAAGCAAACTTCTGAGTTGTCAGAGGCTTATGCTCCTTGGTTCACTTCGAGTATGCAAGACTGTCTCTACAGAGGCTCTGCAAGTGTTGGCAGGTGTGCCACCGTTAGATCTGGAGGTCATACGTCGTGGTATGGCTGGCAGATTGCGGAGGCAGCGACCTCTCTCGGCATCTGACTGGAGCGAGTGCCGAAACGTTCAGGGTCTAAGTGCCCGCGAACTGAAGGCTCTGTTGAAAGATAGTGTTCTTTCCAGGTGGCAGGTACGTTGGGGGGAGAGCACTAAAGGAAGAGCAACCTTTGAGTTGCTCCTGAAGTGGCTTATGTGTGTGGGCGGGAGTGTCTGGACTTCTCACTCTATGCGGGCTTTCTGTTGACTGGTCATGGTTCCTTGAATGCTTTCTTGCATAAAAGGGCCCTGGCCGGCTCGGCGGAGTGCTCGTGAGAGGATTGGAGACATGTGCTTGTTGAGTGTCCGCGGTATGCTCACTGCAGGGATCTCTCTGCGATGGGTATAGTGCGGGTGGGTGATGCTTGGGATTTCAGTCGTGTCCTTTTCTCAAGGGAGACGGCTGCGAATCTAGCCATCTTTGCCGAACAAATCTTCCGGATTAGGAGGCAATAATGGCATTGTGTTTGTCATTGTAGTAGACACTGCTGATTTAATGGGGTTCCCCTAGCGCTGGCCTCAGTTTGTGGTACTCGACTCTTACAGAGTCCTGGCCATAGTGAGGTTGGCGCTGGTCCTAGTGTAGTCTGCGGTTATGTGCTTCCAGAGCTCCCGATCTACTGGCAGGTAGGACTTCGTCCGCAACCTCCTTGAACTTGTGGATGGTAGATGCTTGGGCGGGAGGGAGGCCGTGCAGGTTTCATCCTGACCCACTCAGATGCCATTTGGGAGTTCTCCCCAACATTGCTTCTTGCTGTGGCTATGGCGCCTTAAGTTGCTGAGTTTTTACTTGGTACCATTTGGGCTGGAACTGCGGTGAGTTGTTGTGTGGGGCACGGGGTGCCTGTTTCATGTAATCGGTGATGACTCGACCACGCAATTAATGCGTCGGTCAGGGGGTGCATAGCGACTGTGGTTCTATGCGCGAACTAACCGTTTCTTCGAGTAGTAGTAGTTTTCTTGTTGTCCTTGTGGTAGTTAGGCCTTTTTGCCTTCGCTTTTCTGGGGTTTCTTTGGTAGGGATGAGTGCATGTCTCATGTACCTGTACTCTCCAGCAATTTGACTTTTCTGTAGTAGTGTAGAACGATTTTGGGTGCATGCTGTTGTATTTTTGTGTAGATGGATGCAACTCTGCCATTGGTCACTGCCTCGACCACTGATTCGATGTGCGTCCATCTAAAAGGTTGCTAGGCCTTGAGTGTTAAGGCACTTATCTAGAAGTGACCTTCATGGTTGCGAAAGCCTGACCAGATTCTATATTCTGGTACCATGGGAGATAGCTGGCCCCGGAAAGGATAGTTGGTGCCGTTAGGCTCCCAACTTCCTATTCCGAGCTATCAAGAGGTAGGCCCCCTAGTGGGAGTATATTGCATACTGGAACCCTTTCTAGGGTCTGTGTATGCTAGATGTGTTAGATAGGCCTCGCCCTCAGCAAGGTTTGTGGTCGCCCTTAAGCGTCACTAAATTGCTACTGGGGTGGTTATTACCTCCTCAGGGCGGTGGTCAACGCTTAATTTGACTCCGTTATTGTGGGTAGGCCCACCGTGAAATTTGCCAATAATTGGCCGGGTACTCACGTTAAGCATACATTCCACTTCTTCTGTGTGCGCTCGATGCAACCAGACGTGTTTACTAGTTAGTGTCAGTGTTAGATCAGAATAGTTGATAAACCACCGCAGCGTGGTAGTGTAAAATTGTCCATTGAGTAGTAACGGCACTTTTGCTGTTTTTGTTGTGTGCGCGATGACACGTGTGCGGGTGAGTAGTTTTTGTTGGAATATTTTGTTTTGATTTTGATACTGATAGATGGAGAAGGGGAAAGCCCCTATTGATAGTGGTGGTCGGAGGGAGGATGCCTTTGTGGGCCTCACCACCCACTGCGAGAGTGAGGTAGGGGGCTACGCATCCGACGTCCCATTGAGGAGTTTCTTCCTGAAGAAACCAACGGTGGCGGCCTATGCGGGCGGAGAGAAGAAGAAGAAGAAAAAGAAGAGGACGAGGAAGGTGGAAGATTCCGCCATGGAGACGGAGAGCGTGGTCGAGGCGGGTAAGGCTAGAAAGAGGCCGGTTGAAGGGGGAGCTCCGGCAAACTCTTCAGGGCCGGACTCTTTGGTGGCCAAGAAGGCGCTCACCGAGCCCGCTTCTGCTACTTCTTCTTCGAAGGTAGTGGTGAGGGAGGCGCGTGTGGTGCTGCTGCTTTTGCCGGCTGTTGCAGGCGTGGCGGCGGTCAGCAGTGGTGGTGTGCCCAAGGTAATGGGTCCTCCTGTGGCTAGGGCGCGATTGACGAAAGCTGTGGCTGAAGTCAAGTCGCCTCTTCCCGCAGGAGCCAAGTTGCGGGTGCAGGCCACTGCAAGCTCTGCTGGTGCGAGTGCTTTAGCTAAGGAGAAGCCAGTAACATCTATGCTCCAGGTTAGGCAGGCGGAGCTAGAAAAGGGTATAACCTTGGCTAGTCTCCTAGATAGGTTCAGGCGATTAAGGAGGTGGTAGCCTTAGCAAAGGTTTCCTCCCAGTATGAGGAACTCTTGCTAGAGGTAGTAGGGACGCTTGAGCGTCATCGTGGTAGTGAGGACTCCGGATGTGCTCCTGCAGTCAGGGATAAGGAGTCGGTAGAGCGTAGGGACGGTCCAGGTCTGACCGTCAAAATGTTAGGAGTCCCTGTTCGGATGAGTGTTGAGGGGCGGCCTTCGTTCGCGCAGGTTGCCAGCACTGTCACTGTGTCTGGTGGTATGGGGGGCAAAATTCAGGTTACGAAACTTGATATTGAGCCTGCCAAACCTACAGAAATACAGAATAATTTCCCTTGAGTCATTGACCTTTACTAAGCCTTCGCACCGCGTCAAGGTGTGCAACCACGCGAAGGAAGAATAATGGGCCTGCCAAACCTACGGAAACGTGGTCGTTGGTAGTTAAAGGGGCGCACAATATGCACCCTGACACCCACGGCAGGCACCAATTCCTGCACCACCTTCTTCTTCAGTGCCCCCACTAATTTCCTCTGCTTGCCTTTAACTACCAACGACCACGTTTCCGTAGGTTTGGCAGGCCCATTATTCTTCCTTCGCGTGGTTGCACACCTTGACGCGGTGCGAAGGCTTAGTAAAGGTCAATGACTCAAGGGAAATTATTCTCTATGAGGAGACCCGAAGCTAAGATGTAACCATCCCTTCTCTCCCTCCTACTACTTTCCATCTCTTCCTCTCCTCTCCGGTGGGCTGGATCAAGGTGTCATACGACCCGTGCCGAGGATCAGCTTGGCTGGGGGCCCACTTGAAAAAAAAACTCAGTCGCGAACAGAGTATCTGGGAGACCTGTTTAACTGCCAGATTAATCCTGCCTTAGCTGTGTAATGCGGATCTCTGCACAGCCTGACCTTCCCTTTCTCCGTTACTCGTGGGATTGAATATGAACAAAAATTCTAACAAAAAATACAGAAAAGAAAGCGGTTCTCTCTCACGGACTGGTACATCCTCTTCCAGGAAAGCTTCGGTTCCTGAAGTGCTGACGGATAATGCGGCTCAAACCGTCTAAAAGACTGTCGAAAGCCGCGTGGAGCCCGAAAAACTTAAAACCATAACCTGCACGGTAACTCCCACTGAGAATTCATGCAGGGAACCTGCAACCTCTGCCCGCTGAGTTGCCTCCTCATCGAGGCATTTAAAGATACAAGGAGATGCAGCGCGTGTCCCGGAACGCTTTTAAGGCATTCCCCCGGAGAAGCTAAATGACAACAACAAACGGTCTTTAGATTGGGCAACGAAAGTAGTGAAAAGCCATTTACAGGCGGACACTTTTTTTGTTTTTTTGTTTTGTTTTATTTGTTTTTCATTTAATTCGAGAGCTTACACAGATATAATAACTTTTACAAAAAATTGTGATAAGCTATGAAAAGTTACAGAGAAATTTAATAACAATAGACGGTTTTAGAGTAAATTAATATTTAATTCAATGTAGATAGATGTGCTTATAATTGATTTTTAAATCGTATCTTATTTTTTATTTCAATGATGTTGAGTGAGAGGGCATTCCAGAGTCGAGTGGTGATAACAAAGACTTAGCGTTCAGAGTTAAGATGAGAAAAGCGCGGTAATAGTATTTGCCTGGTGCACAAAACGTAATTCGATTAAATAGGTTTTGAGGTTGACGTGTGTATATGATGTTATGCAACATCATGATGGAACGGAACTTTGGAGTACTATTAAATGAGAGACCATTCATACGTTTGGAGAAGTCAGAAATGTGGTCATAGCGACGGCGGCTGAAAATATAGCGAGCAGCATTATTATATGCGACATTAAGCTTACGTCTACTAAATTCATCACATTTTAAGTAGACCTCACATCCGTAAGTAAGAATAGGTGTAATGAGGGTCTTGACTAATAGAGATCGGGTTGCTATAGGGGTAAGATGGTGTAAAGCCCACAGGGAGCGGAGGACCCCGTGTGCCTTGGCAACGCAACTTTTTATGTGAAAAAAAGTCATACCAAGGTTTTTGACAGTGTCAACGTATTTAATAGGACCATTGTTAATACAGATCGAAGGGAGCAGGTATGTAATCACGAGCTTTCTAGATATAACAATGCATTTAGATTTCTTGGGATTAATAAGAAGTAGATTCGGACTCGCCCACTTGAAAATTTTATCCAGATCGGATTTAATGTGATTGATGCACTGGCCTGCAGATTCAGGAGAACAGCTAAGGTGTAATTGAGTGTCATCGGCGTACATTTTCACTATTCTACATTCCAACAGTTCGTTATGGGATAGGAGTTTGAAAATTAATATTTTTTTATTTCCAATTAAATGCATGTGCCCAAGTTTAGTATTAAATAATTGTCAAGCATTGACTTGTGACAGTTTTTGTAGAACAGCGTTTAAAAAAATGCAATAAAACCAGTGAAATGCGGTTGAAAAAATATGCATGTTTTTTTTTTTATTACGGGATTCCATGTAAACTATCACTTCAGATGACTTGATACTTATAACAAAACTGACATACTTTTTCCTGATATTTCACTATTAATTGCACCCGAAATTTATAACTGGATATATACTTTAACAAATTTTTATTTCCACCAAATTTGAATATTCAATACAAATTCCTTCCCGCCAGAGATCTGTCATAATTCGATGTAATTTATCTAGTACCAAAATTTGTCACAAGCGGCGCTAGGTTCCATGTTGGCCCTCCCCTTTTACAGTTAAAAAAATAATTAACTTACCGACAATAGATTTGCTATGAATTCGATTGGCAACGACTGAATTGATCAAATTGCCTGCTATAAAAAATTTGAAATTTTCAGCCGGTTTAAAATATATTTCGCAAGCGGGAATTTTGTTTGTTTTAATTTGATACAAATAAGTGTAATTTCTGATTTAAATTTTAAATTCACAACAAAGTATTAGTTATATCATTGTAAAGTCTATTTTAGGAGAAGTAGAAAAATGTCAACTGTAGAAGAGTTAAGAATTCAAGGCATCAGGAGTTTTGGTGGGAAAAGCGAGGATATGCAAGTATGTACGCTTAATACTGTCTTCATCGCCCGTTACGCTAATACTGGGAGACAACGGCAACAATACTTGAGTTCTTAAAATATGCTCTTACAGGTGAAGCTCCACCAGGAAGTGGCCGTGGTCAGAACTTTGTTCATGATACGTCAATTTTTGGTTCCCGGAAAGCTTGGGACAAATCAAGCTCAGGGTAATTGTTCTCTAATAAATTAAATCTACTATCAATTTACCAATTAGTTTAAATTTCTTAGGTAAAGAATATTCGCGGTGAAGAGCAGACAGTAAGTCGTTGTATGAAACTCCACCACAAGCGTGGGAAACTTACATTCGAAACCATGGATTCGAACATTTCCTACGGCGATGAGTCGATAAGCAAGAGGTGCATAGACGTCGATCTTGCAATTTGCCAGTTTATGGGTATTATCATTTAATTCATCTCTATTTTGTCTTCACCTGTTGGACAAGCTAATTTTATCTTACAGGTGTCTCAAAGGCGATCATCAATAATGTAATATTCTGTCATCAGGAAGACTCTAGTTGGCCATTGGATGAACCAAAAAAACAAAAACGGTATCACAGAGTACAACAAGGCAATTGAAAAATTCATGGTAATACGAAAGGATCAAATGAATGAATTAAAAAAGAAAGGTTTGAATCATTTTATGATCTGTAATAGAAATTAAAACAAACGTAAATATTATCTTGTAGAAATTACATTGAAACATCTCAGTTACTTGAAGAAAGAAATGGAAAATAAAACAATGGATCTACAAGTCGCGTACAAGAAATATGAATAGATTCAAAACCAGTGTGCTGCATTTGATGAGGACATCAAACCCATTAACAAACGTCTAGATGAGATCAGAAAAGTTGAATATTAAGTCGGTAAACAGCAATCACTGAAAGTTGCTGTAGAAACGAAGTGAGAAGTCCCGAAGTGATATTATGATTTCCTCTTTATTCCGAATTTTTGTTTTCAGGAAAAAAACATCATCCGAGCGCATTTCCAAATTAAAAACGATGATTAAAAAGCCGTTTGAGGGAACGATTCAACAATTGGATCGCGATATATGTAGCTTTAGAGAAAAAATATCCGAAAAACGAATGAAAAAGCAGCATCTAGTTCCTGCTACGCTTCACTGCAGAATCAGGAGAAGAAGATCCAATTAACAATTTCGGAATTCGAAAAGAAGTTTTGTGTTCTGCTGCAGCAACGTCAACGAGAAGAGGAAAGTAACGCAGACAGGGCTGAGAAAATGCATAAAATATGTGATAAACTCAGCATCAACATAAACAATATTAACTTAGAAGAATCATCCGAAGAAGTAGCAGCTATTTTACAAAATATTGCTAAATCCCTCCAATCGGAAGAGAAAAATATTAAAGACCAACAAACAGCACACGAAAAAGCTGATCAACAGAAACTTATTGATGAACTAAGGGAAACAAAGGCTAGGGTTGAAAATGACATCGAAAGTAAACAAAAACAGGTAAATAAATAGTTGAGTCATAATCCATCATCAGAGAAAGCAATGCGAAATAGACCTACAAAACACGGAAAAAGAGGAAAATAAAATCGAGTCCGCTGCTCAGCTTCTTAAGAAGTTAACCAAAAATAATCACTGAATGCTACGAACGTCAAATAGCAGAGAAGAAGGCGAATGTTAGTCGCCTGGAGGAACAGTTTAAAAGTCTAGACGTTCAGTTAACTGTTCTTAACTCAATTTCAAAGCTTATGGAGGGAATACATATGAAGGAAGAGGAACTTGAAAGGAAAGAACAGGAAATGAGGCGAATTAAGGCCAAACATCATGAAAATTTAAAGAAAGTTTTCGATCGAACAGTTGAAGCAAATTTCAAAATATCCGTTCAGACAATCTCCGACAAATTACAGCGACAGGTCAAGGAATTGAGTGAACAAATTAATAACCTTAAATTGAAAGAGCAAAGTTATGAAATAAAAAGAAAAACAAAAAAAGATGAACTCACTCGTTGGGAGAAAGACTTGGGCGAAAAGAAAGATATAATATACGAGAAATGCCGTTCAACGGCATACGAAGAACTGCTGGCTAAGTCTAGCGAACTAATTTCTAAACATCAATTGGATCATGGAGCCTTAAAGTCCTCTGAGGCTATGTACAAACGGTGAGAATTCTTCCTGCTAAACTTTCCCATGCATATTTTGTTATTCTTATTAGCTTATCAAATTCTGAATGATGACTCATACAAAGTCGAGATACACAGTAAAACCAATTTAGTGACCGATTCGTCGTGTTACTTTACCAGTCATTCAATTGTTGTGATAACATTTTTAGGCAGACAATAAATCCTTAAAACTATCTTATACAATACACTCTCGGTAGAACGAACTAATAACATCAAAGCCTGTTCATAGGAGCGAGAATGTCCACATTACCGAGCGTGCAAGTTGATATTCTTACGTAATGTATAGGTAGTCAACAGGTTTATACTGTCAAATGTTTTTTATTATTCCATTTTGTTTTGTCCATGTTGTCCAGGAGCAGTAGTTTTCCTGGGTAGAAGTTTCCAAATCCGACATAGCGTTACAGAATACTTCTCAAACTTGCCTCTAAAAATTAATGAACACGCAATTTATGGTTCCGAGTAAATTTTTTCCACAAATATTACGGAAATCAACGAAAACCAACCTCTTGTTAAATTTGTGCAAAACCGTCACTAGCTATAAACGCGGACTCATTGCTGTGCACGCTTGTTTGTATGGCAATAGCCTTTTGCTTAAGGATTACGTCACTAACAGTCACATTCTCCCCTTCGAGTTAATAAAGTTTGTAAAGGAGGTTTACTTATTCACTCTGTAGAGTAGTCTGTATAAAATCTTATGTGTTCACTGTATTGGATTGTTGACTCAACCGATGTTCACTCTACCAGGAGTTTTGTACAATCAAATCCTGTACAAGGTTTGCCACGCAATTTATTTTGATTTTTCATTGTATCGTTATCTTTATTAACGATTTAATCTTAGGCTTAATTATTTAAAACAATATATGCAGCACAAAAAGTGGTTTAAAGATAATTTATTGCTTAAATTGTAGAAGCAGTTACAGACAATCGCCAGAGACAAAAACGCAATCACGTAGTCTACTATCGTAATGAGTGCTTTATTGATATTGATGCCCCTGAAAAATCTTTTTAATTTTCTTTCAAATACATTTGAACAGCAGATCGTTAGACTTGTTGTCTTCTTAAACATAGATCTTAGTTACTTGACTAGAATAACATGTCGAACTAGGGCAGGATTTATTCTTTTCCTCAACTTCTCTTGTGAAAAATGTACCCAGAACGACTCATAGTTATACCAAATACTAATTTCTTAGACTTATCGACCCTAGAACGACATCGATCGAATTACTGAATCAATTTTGAAGCGACCACCAACATCAGCGTGTGAAACATTTTTGTAACCTATCCATATTTTAATTTAAAAAAATAAGTTTGACCTAGGTTTAATTGTTTGCGTATGCTTTCTGCGTCGACCTTCGTTGCCGTCATGTCTTTTATCTCGATTGATATTCCTTCTGTCAATATTACAAAGTTCACTCACGACTATACTCAATCTTGTAAACTGGTTCCTCCTTTCTCTATTGGTTCACTTATCAATGGGCTTACTATGATCAACCTACAAGGACATCGAATTATTGAATCGATAATGCGGCTCCTTGTTATAATTCGTTGATTTTATTTGCTATTTTATTTTCAGATACATTAAAAATATTGAAGAAGAACCTAGCTGTCCACTGTGTCATAATTCAATGTGCGAAAGTGATGTAATCCATTTATTTTTTTTTTACAAAGATTTCATTCATATCATTATTATATTAAACTTAGGCATCAACGCTGACGGTAGAACTCACTGAAAAAATTCAGCGTCTTCCTGAAAATATAACTCGTTCAGAAAAGTTACTCAAGGCTGAACAGAAGAAATATGAGTCTCTTATACAATTACGCCGTGTAATAGAGGAAGTTGAACATCTAGAGAGAGATATACCCATTCGAAAAACGGAACTAAAAGAATTGGAATCAAAAATATCAGAAATCACATCAGAAGTGGAGTCATGCCAAATGTTACAAATCGAGCCCAGTGCAAATGTGGAACTTGCAAATTTAATGTTGGGAGACATGAGCGTCCCCGATGAGGCCATGAAGGAAGCGAAACGCCTAAGTGCGGATTTAAGACAGTTAAAGGCGAGTTATTTACTTTTTCCTTTGGCAACCGTACTTAGTTTGTACTTATTTTATTTCGTCTTTCTTAGTTAAACATTAAATTATTTTGATTATATATATATTGCAGAAGAAACTTCCAGAATTCCAGATTGATGATGTTCAGTTAGAAAAAACGACCGTCTCGGCCGAATTAGAAAATGAACGTAAGATATTGGAAAAAAACAAGCTGATTATGAACGAGGAAATGAAGTTCTAAATGAATTGCGGGAGGAAAGAAATAAGTTTGTTAATCGAATACAATATTATCTGTGATGCCTTCAATCGTTGTGTACTACATTTTAGAATGAAAGATAAGCAAATTCAACTTCAGGAAGGTTGTACAATCCATACCTCAACTAAAGGAACGCAAAGCCGAATTGAGTAAACAATCTGATACGATTGCCAAGGAAATCACGAAACTGAGGGAGGATTTACAACCTCTAAAAGAAAAACTAGACGATTCGGTAGCAGAGAAACAGAGTTCGAAGGAAAGTAACAGGAAAATAATTAACGAAATGCAAGCAAAACTGGAGTCCTTAAAGATTTTGAATCTAGACATTCAACGGTTACACTTGACCTAACAAACAATTATACATTATTTTTAATTTAAATTTTTTTCATAGGCTTTAATTGCTTTAGAGCAACTGAATCTATGCGAAGAGATTGAGTGTGTTAAACTCTCAACACAACGGCATAAAAGTGAGTTAGCTCAAAAGGTATGCTTTCATTCTCAGTTAAATAGTGTTTTATTTATTTAGTAAACAATGTATTCCACAGACAGATCAAATCAATAAAACAACACAAGAGTTAGAGAAAGTGAAAAATGACATCCTTAATCAAGATGTTGAAGAACGCGATCTTAAAGATAATAGTGATCTGAAAGAATTAGAAGAAGAAGCCACAAAGCTCGATGCAGAAATAGTAGAACTCTCCAAAGTGCTGTGTTTTCCATTCAAAAACTATCGTAAAAGTTTCTATGAAGACGATTCAGGGCAATATAGACTTGCCCTGGAATATGCTTTGATTAAATTTCATTCAGAGAAAAAAAATTAACCGGTTGATCCGAGAGTATTGGCGGCATTTATCGTGGTAATGTCATTGATTACATTCAAATTCAAACAGATGAAATGAAGACAGACGCATCGGCAGACAAGCGGCGAAGTTATAATTATCGTGTGATTCAATCGAAAAATAATTCAGAGATCGAAATGCGTGGACGTAGTATGCTGGCCAAAGGGTTTTAGCGTCTCAGTTGCAATTGCGGTGGTTTTAGCATTGGATGAACCTACAACAAACTTGGATAGGACTAATATTAGATCCTTGTGTGAGGCCTTAAATCGTATTGTGGATGAAAGGCAAACACAACATAACTTCATGTTAATTATTATTACTCACGATGAGGAATTCATTTCGACACTTGGTAGAATTGAACTTTATCATCATGTTCTTAGGAACGACCAAGGAAAATCGATGATAAGAAAAGTCAGAGTCAGTTAAAAAAAATACTTTGTTACATTCCTATATATGTATGGTCTTAAAATTAAAAATGTTTTTAAAATATGTTAATAAACTGCTTGTTGAAAAAATGCATTCGATTGTTTGGTTTCTACGTATGTACTTGTATTTTAATGAAAACTAATTACATTTAACTGATTACCCGACCCCTTTAGTGGATCATGCGGGTCAGAAGATGATGATGATGATGATGGCATTCCAAATGAAGGGAAGGAATGCACCATGATGCGAAGCGTCGACGTACCGAATTCTCAATTTGTCTTCACAAAGTTGCGAATAATAAATTCCATTTAAAACGAAGAGCACAACACACTTACCAGCATGACATTCAAGCTATGTTCCTTTTCTATTATAAAATAAATATGTGTTAACTGAAGGCGCAACGATTTGAACGTGCGTGCCGTCAATGCATCCTAGAATACCGGGAAAGTTAGGTTTAGAGAAGAACGATAAAGCAACTTTTTCCTTCGGGCGTCTTGAATACGTTTGTCCATAGCGGACAAAGCTGCGCCTCCAAGATATGTAGGACTTCTGCGAAAACCTTACTAAAACTGGATTGGGCCAGACCAATACTATGGTCTTTTCCAACCCGCGTTTGGTATCCCCCTTCAGCAAAAAAGCTCAAGCTCAAGTTTCCCTAGTGGTGGGATAACAAATCGCTTTTTAACATACTGTAGGGATGATGTTAGTCCCTGCAACAAATATTTGAATGCCACCTTGCTGACTCTATCATATTTTTTAAACCTAAGAAACAAACCTGTTAATGAAAATCAATTTTTTGTGCAGTTATACTTACAAGGGTTGAGGCAACTTCAGACTCGAATAATCCCGTAAGCATTTTCTTATAGCCCTTGGCTGCTTCTTCCATGCAGCTCGAGAGATTTCAATGGTGCCCATCAGTGAGTGGAGTTCTGTCTCTACAGACTTACTCTGTATTTTGTGCAGATGAGAGTCTGTATAATGGAATAGTTTGCCTAATATATTGGTTTCTCCAAGGTTTTCAGGAGAAAGGAGGAGAGACTGATAGGTCTGAGGTCCTTCGGGTTGGCACGGGAGTATTTTTCCGCTTTGGGGATAAATACTAATTTCACCCTTTTCCAGGAGCTGGGAACATGACCTTTGAAGATGTTGAGAATCCGAGGCATGATGAGGTCTGCTGTTTTTTGGAGCTCCGCAGGGATGATGCCGTCAGGTCCTGCTGACTTGAAGGGTTTAAAACTGTTCAGTGCCCACAAGACTGTTGTGCGACTGATATTTATGAGGTCACAAGGGGTTATTGGAGGAGATACGTCTTCTTTATTAGCTCTAGTTGAGAAATTGCCCGGGAAGTGCGTATCAAAAAGGAGACTAGGGGTTTCCTCACTCGATGAGGTCCTTGTCTCGTCAGATTTTTGGAGACAAGTTTGTAGGTGTCATGAAAGCATTTTGAATAGGTACAGTCAAACAAATGAACTAAATGTGACTAGGGTGCCGAAACTTCAACCAGGTATCTTTAACTCGAATTGTTGTGGAAAAAAGTTTTGTAAACAATATTAATTTATTTATTATCCTACACGCTGGGTGTCAGGATTCACATCCGCACACGATCAACTTTCATTATTTACGACTCCACCACTCTCAATAGTCATTGCCAATGCTCAGAGTGTATCAATCTAGAAGAAGCTTCTAAAAACCTCAACTTTCGACTGATTCGACGTTTGGATAAAGTCTACCAGATATGAAGGTTAAATCCAAGGTGGTTCTTAGCGCATACCACGGGAAAGGACGAAAATCCTTAAAAAAGAAGATTCATATATGTATCTTCTAAACGGTAAGGCGTATGTACATAAGTAAACTGTATCTCAAATTAAAGCACTTGAGGACTTTCAATTGAGATATAAACCGTCTAAATCCGTTAAAAAGTTTTAAGGTTATATTTAATTTTTCAAAAAGATGTACTTATGTACATCTATTTATTTTTACATTACTTATTCGCACTAATGAAAACAAATTTCGCACTATGCCTTCTTCTGATTGAATGGTATTTGAGTTATGCTTGTGTATGGTGGACAGGGTTGTTTTCTGTTTATATTTTTTTATTAATGAACTTAGAAGTGGAGTAATATTTGAGTTATTTTCCTTTGCGTTCTACTTTCACTCTGGTTATGTTCCTGGTTAGTATATCTCTACTACTTTTTGTTACTTGCTCCCGCACTCAAATGAAACGTTGGTAGAGTTCTCTTGTGTTAGTAGTTAGTAGTCATTCGAATGATTTTGAGAGTCAAGATGTTTTACTAATCGATTATCACTCGAATGATCATTCGAATGCGACCCTCACAATCTGTTAGTAGTTATATCTCGAGTAATTCGATTATTAAAACATCTCGAATACTAAAGTCTCGATTATTAAAATCGCTCGCTAGTTCTAACCAAATAAAACCTGATGCATTGCGATGATAAGGCAATTAATCACAGTTGATTGCAAGAATATGGAAGTATAAAACTCGCTACCAGATATTTTGTATACACCACCCAACGAGACTACAAACCGTTTTTACCACCTTAATGAAGCTGGGCTATTAAATTAAAGGACAATAATGCACCAGTGCTGATATCTGTGTATGACCAAATTTATAGAAAATCCCTATACATTATAAAGTTGTAAATATGGGTAAGATGAGCATTACCTTTATTAAAGGCAATACAATGTGTGCAACGGTCATCGATTTGACCACAACGTAAGTATACGGTCTCCTTTCTTGATTTTGTATCAATGTCGTAGGCCGACTTTCACCTCTCTTGCATCTTAAATCTCTTTCAGCGGACTTTATAGAATTTCCACTGACCAATCAGAGAATAGCATTTACTTAGTGCACTGATGTATTCACACAAGTTTACATATATATATATGATGACGGTTTGTGATAACGAATTTTCAGAAATAATCAATGTCCCACAAATGGAAATACTGCTATGCCAGTTCCATAGGTCATTTAATTATCGAGTTTTTTTATCAAACTTGTTAGATCCTAGGTGTTAGAAGAAGTGGACTCTGATTAACCAGTGCATGTTTAACAATTTGGAAAAAATGGCAGCGCCTGTGCATCTTTGATCCGTACATATAAAATGAACGAATTATTGGTTCATATGTATTTCACTCCTACTTTGTTGGGAAATAACACCGGAGGAGTATTTCCAACTCAAGGAACGGAATAGAACATATATGTAGTCGCTTTCAAATTGTTCAATTTGTAGTCAATAATAAGCTGTAAACTTACGACAAGATTCTTCTGACAATCGGTGGGTACAGTAATATTTAGGGTTTAGATTTCTTGCCGGATATCCTGTGACTCAGGTATATGGCACAGGCCGCTTTCTTCACTCTTGCAACCAAATGCAACCCAACTACATTTTTCAGTCGCTAGCAGCTTATTGTTTGACATTTCCGCATTTCCTGTTTGAAAACCAAATGCATACAGACCACACTGTACAGATAGAGCACATGTACCTAACATCCAGCGTTACCGTTGTGCTACATATGAATTAGTTCACTACATTTCTAAACAATTTCCCTACTATCTGAACTGGTGAATATACTACATTTTCATTACTGACTACTTTCTGCTACTCTTCCTAATTGTCATTATTATGTAAGAAAGAAACAGCTACTAAGAAAACTAAGAAACAGACACAACGGTACATTGCATTTCGCGTGCAGTTTTGCACTGAATGGAGGCTGTTAGGAACTGTGGATTTACAAATACTTGCAAACGATTTACCAATACAAAAATATTGGTGTAAGATCTCAAATCTGAAGAACTTTAAGACAAGACGCTGTTTATCTCATTGAGATTATTGAAATAGTAGGCCCCTAAATGTAGTAACCTACGACTAGCCAGAGCGCTGCACGAGCAGAGTAGGTTCCCTACCTATTCTTCAATCAAGCAGCTTCTGCAGAAATTTTATGGACCAGCCATCCTGCGAGCATAAGTGCCAATTGCACAGTGCCCGCACTCCTATGAGTACTTAATGACGGTCTTAGGTGCTGAGCCTAAGTAGACTGAGTGGCCGTTTTAAGTTGAGTGATGGCCAAATTTCTGTTTTTTTTTATGGCAGATGGTGCCTTCTATTTGTTATTGGTGGTTTTTATTGTATGTATGTATCTTCAAAAGATGGTAGGCTGTAGCGATCGGCATAGAAGGTGGTACCCCTGTTATTGATAGGGAGGTGGTTGTACCACATCTGGCGAGTTCATCGGTTTTGCCGTTGCCTGGTATGTCACAAAGTCCCGTGTATGTTGAAATGCTCAGCCATCTCGTTAAGAGACAACCTGCAATTAAGGGATGTTTTTAAGTTGAACATGGCATTATCCGGGGATTTGATTACGGCCTGATCGTCCGAACAGATGGTGCTACCCCTTAGATTGAGAATTATTTGTTCCTTTAATCACTACCTTAAATTAAGGGAAAGGTAGTCGACTTTGCTTCCGAAATTCCGCGGTTACACTGCTAACATACAGACTGTGTATGATCCTTTGCAAAATAATTCTTGTCTCTTTCCAAAAAAGACTTGATGTGTCTTTTCTGCCAAGTTGCATTAAAAATGCAGAAACAAGGTAGTGTCATACGAACTTTAGGTCAGTTTTTTTCAGATTAAAGGGTCTCATTGATTCTCCTGGGAATTCCAGAATGGAATGCGGCATTTACATATTTCACCAGTTCTCTACTACCAACTTTAAGTATGTGAAAATTTATGCAATTTTCACGAACTGTTACCCATTTACCTTAATTCTCAACATGTAACAGTTTTCTAAGCAAGGACAGCATTTATAGTGCCTTGCTTTAAGTATTATTTGGCATACGTTATTCTGACGATTTATGCATACTCCAGATATTCTCAAAACCAAGCACCAATACAATAGAACACATTTTTTTATGGATTCGTTGACCTCAGTTACAATTAAATCCACGTACTTGAATAAACATTATTACCTGAATTACTTCACAGAAATATACGTAGTACGTCTGTACAATGTGATTTTATTAATTGATTGCTAATATAATAATAATATTGGTGGCGCTACAGCCCGACAAGAAGAACACATTGTTCTGGGCAAATTTGCTGAGGACACCGCCATTTTGGTAACAGCCAAAACGGTAGAAGAGTCTACATCAAAATTACAACGCGCACTAGATCAGATACACGAATGGATGAACTTCTCTCGGATTGTCCCTAACGAAGGCAAATCGAATCGAACGAAGGCAAATCCGTTCATATCAATTTTACTTATAGGCACGTTAATAACTTGCCAGTCTTTCTAAATCGTGTCCAAATACCTTTTGGTAATGAAGCGAAATACCTAGGGATGACCCTTGACGTAAAACTCAAGTAAAAGAACACGTTAAAAAGAAACGTGCAGAACTTGACGAAAAATACAAAGATATGTACTGGCTATTGGTAATCACTCCATGCTAAGTATTGACAACAAATTGCTTGTATACAAGCAAATCCTACAAATCCGACTTCAAAGGACTAAACCCCTTGATATCGTGCGAACATTCATTGGAGAGTTACCTGTGAAACGTATCTAAATCAAGAAATACAGACCACGGGATAAGTGTTTCACTTAGTTGTAGTCGAACATAACATTTAAAGGGAGGTGGTACAAATGTACCATGCTTTTAATCTATTCTTGGATCCTTTGGGAAAGAGTTGTCGATTTGCCGTATGATATAGGCTTAAGCACTTGCTCTTGCAGTTTGTTGAACTTGAGTTTCACATCACGTTCATTGACATTATTATCTGTTCCAAATTAATGAGATAAGGTAAATTATTTATTTGGTGTTGCAGTAGATTAGTACGTCGATTCAAAATCTCAACATCAATAATGGGATTGAAGTCTAGAATGATTTAAATGGTTTTGATTTAAATTATCGTACATGTTTCTGAAATCCGATTTTAAATCAAAAATCTGAAAACATAACTTTCTAATTGTAAGCTATTGCTATTCGACTAACTTCATGGACGACATGACTTTTTCGTCAAAGGAAAGTTTTATCGCATCCGCAATTCAAAACTACGAGCTTTAGTCAAAACTTTGGTGTATTGTTTTTTTCCACGCATATTAACTTCCCTTTAAATAAAATAGACAATCTACTCACTCGACTTTATTAACCAAACGTACGTTGATGGCGAAAATGTCATATAAGTATTGCTTAAACCTATATTATTTAGGAAGTACAGATCTTCTTAGTATCTTAGAGATTAGGTATTCAAAGAGACTGTAGACGACGAAATAACATATGTTGCTCGTAAACTCTCTTTGCATATCAAAAACCACGTGCACCAATTTCAAAGAGGGAAACCGTCCGATTAAGCGTAATTAGTAATAACCGCATGCAACGACGGTTCTAGCAGGTATTTTACTAACAATATCCCTTTAGTTTAATTTTAGAAACTAGGACTACTTCTAAAGGAAAATAAGTTGTAGTAGATTAGAATTTGGGAAAGTAAGTGAAAATCTCATACTACTACGGCTACACTGTGTCATTTTGAAAATGTTTAACAAAAAAACAAACAAATCCTATTTTTGGTTCAGATATTCACGTGCTCTCTATGTACGAGTATGCCTATAACTAAACACAAGTTTACAAGTTAGTATCACATCATACACATGTGTTTCTAATCACTATATTACCAATTCAAACACACCACCCATTATCGTACCAGTTCATGAATTCGAATGTTAACCCCTCGTGATTGATATAAAATTGTATAACAAATATTTACAATCGGACCATTAATATATTCAAATAAATTTTCTATAAATGCAGAGTCTTCTAAAATAATAATTTATGTATACACGTTGAGTGACTAACCCAAATATTCGAAATTGTACCAACATCTTGTGATTTTGGGGATGATGCTAGAACTCTCCTGAGCCTGTAAGCTTCGGAGACTTCTTCGATCTTACCACAAAAATCCATCTTGCTACTTATAAAGTAATCAAAATGGTACTCACCTCGTCGGTTGATGTCCGTGCTTGCCCATATTGTGTGAAGGGCATTTGCATCGCATCCAAAGACAAGCGTGGTTTTGGTTCTTTCCGCCTCAGTAATCGTCCTTCCCAGTGTCTCGTCTCTTTTCCATACACTATCTTCACCGCCGTTGTGTTGGCCTCATCGTCGGTGTCAGACTCAAGAAGAGAGTCCTCCTGGCTATTGGGCGGGGTGCTGGTTAGCTCGATGTCAGAAAGGCCGATAGAATCAGTATCATGACCAGGGTTACCTTGGATGGGGGCTAGTGCCTGCATGTCAGAACCCTCCTCCTCCACCTCAATCGGTACCAAGTTGGTTCTGGGGGTTTCTCTCGCGATAGATGGTAGAGTAGAGGGTAGAGGCTCGCTTGTAGCAGAACGGTCTTTCTCCTCCTCGACAACCGCCGTCAGTGTATTATCGACAGATAGAGCAGCCGAGGTGGAGGGAGGCTGTTCCGATTTCGCAGTTTCCTCCCCATCCTTTTTGTATACCTTTAGGGTAATCGTCCCACAGCCATAGTGGATGACACAATCCGATTTGGCGAGATGGTCCAGTGATTCTTTGTTTACAACAATCACTGCTGCCCTGGTTTCTCCCTTCAATTCCCCCAACTTTGCGACCTTCCAGTTGTGGGTGGGAAGGTTTGGATTGCAGAGTTGGATGAATTTTAGAATAGTGGCGAGATCCGAGGGGCTCCGCGGAAGGTAAGTACGGACCTTCGAGGAGGAGTCAGCACTTCAGGAGCCGAAGATTTCCTGAAAGAGGTCTCTTTTTTGTGTTTTTTTAATTGAATTTTTATTCATGTTGAGCCCCACGAATAGCGGAGAAAGGGAATGTCAGGCTGTGCAGAGATCCGCATTACACAGCTAAGGAAGGATTAATCTGGGAGTTTGCCAGGTCTCCCAGATACTCCGTTCACGACTGAGTTATTTTTTCAAGACGGCCCCCAGCCAAGCTGATTCTCGGCACAGGTCGTATGACACCTTGATCCAGCCCACCGGAGAGGAGAGGTAGAGATGGAAAGTAGTAGGAGGGAGAGAAGGGATTACATCCTAGCATCACCTACTCTGCTCGTGCAGCGCTCTGGCTAGTCGTAGGTTCCTACACCTAGGGCGCCACGGTTATTATTTTGTGTACATTCGTTTTACTGCATTCAGGAAAATCTCGCTCCTATAGGTTGCTACCTTGTGCTGGTATTGTATATTCAGGCTTTCAGGTTCTTCCCAGTTAATACCAATATCAGATATAACAAGCTGGTCGTTGTTCATAAGGATCAGGTCGGGTTTTCGCAGTATTCCTTCTCTGTCCCCTATGTGGAGTTTATATATTGATTGCCAGCTTTTTCGTCTAACAATATTAGCCAGCCTTTTTTGTCCCAAAAAAAATGAATAATAATAGATTATTTCTATTAAATAGTTACTTGCAACTTGATTGTTCTGGTTACTAGCTCTTTTACAATTTGTTTGCTATTTCCTTAAGAATTAATTACATGATTTGTGGTTTCCAAAATTATCTTAAGATTACCTTTATATAAGTCTTATTCTATAGTATATATACATTTTTTTGTCCTTATTTACACATTTGCTAGTATCAATTTTCGTAGTATTTCATATTTTTTTTACAAGTTTGTATTTTGTTTTTCCTTTTTTTATGATATACACAATCAGTTTCTTTAAACAACGTAAAATTCTATTGATCTTAATTATAATCAGAAGAGAAAGAGAAAAGATGAAGAAAAAGTAAAGAAAGAACAAATATTTCCAACAAACAAATACAAAATTTTCCTTACATTGCTTCCTTAAATTTCCTAGCGAGCTACAAACCTGAACGATCCTGTCGATGAACAAACTAACGAGTAAAAAGCTGAACGCACTCATTCTTAGAATTTGGGTTGTTTGTATTCATCGAAATGACAATTGACAGATGATAGTTTACTGTTCCACATCATTTTTAGTTCCATAAGGCTTGCAAAATTTCCGTTACGATCAACCAAATTTGTATAATTGACTAATTCGATAACAATTCAACAGCAATAAAGGTAAAATGAAGAAGAGAAAAGAGAAAGAAAAAAGGTATGAGTATGTGAGTTTAAGTATACGGTCGTTTCAATTGTTTTTTGTAATATTTTTTGTTTCGTTTTGTAGATACATATGTAGATCCGTTACATGGGAACTATTAACGGTTAAGCATTGATTCAGTTTTTTATATTTTGGCTTGCTTTTAACATCTGTTCTGTTTTTTACGAGATGTGGACATAAATAAAGGTTAGTATCGATGTTTTATATTTATATTTGCTATTGCTTCTTCTTTTCGTTCTTTAAGTGTCTTGTAGTGGTTTTCGATATCTTCCCTGCCTAAGTTGTTACCAGAGATAAGAGAGCATGGAGATATCCAACTTATACCTCCCTTGCCCCTTGATTTCATCTGATAGCGTTTTTTATACGCTTTTTATCCCGTATCTGTGAATACTTGTGAGCTCTTGCGACGAACAGGTGATACCCTTCCCCAACCGTAGTAGTTGTGTTAATTAGAATTCTTATTTGAAAATTCGTGCGTTACTTCAAAAAAATTTTTGGTGTTAAATTTACGAACAAAGCGTATGTTCATGAAGCAGATTTATTAAACTCCCATTTGTGGGAATTGCTGTCTGAAGCACTAGGGTGACTTTACTTAGTGTACATATTTATTTTTGCACATATATGAATAATAGCAAATTTTGACAACCATTTTCATGAGTTAGTTTTAGTTGCATTTTTTAGACATTTGTCTGAACAATTATGAAATTTAAATTCATGAATGATAAACAACTAAAACTGAGCGCCTATATATTACTTTGAAGAACTAAATTGATTCAAAATATTCCTGTAAATAGATCGTAGCATTACAGTAGCATTACAATTCTCGCCGAAGTTCGATATCTCCCTGCTCTCTTATTTCTGGTTGTTACAAAGGAAGTCTATTGGTTTGAGCTTTGTCGTAGAGTGTATTGTGTTATTATAAATAGTGATCATTTTGAAAAGTTTATCATTCAAATTTGTATTGTCCTATGTTCGTTTAGACTCCCGTGTAATCTTTCGACATCGGCATTGCCGGTTTTCATTGATGCCGTAGTCTTATGAAAATTAATGTTGTTTTCCTTTAAAAATTGTTCAACTGCACAATACAAAAGGCAAGTCTCACCGTCGGATATTATTTTGTTCGGTTTGCATAAACATTGTTTGCGTTATTTTATAGCACCTAAGATCGCAATCCAGTTTCTATCCTTTAAGGGATGAACAGTGGCGTACTTGGAAAACTTGTCGATGGTAGTGAAATACATTTTACCTCGTTCTGGAAACCAGATATCGACGTGAACAATGTCATTAAAACATCTCGGTGTTTACCGATGAAGCTCACAGATCGGTATATGCAGTGGTTGCCGATCGTGCTTTGCTACATTGCAGATATCACAATTGTTAATCAATTTTTGTATTTCGATTTGCATTTTCGAGTAGCAGTATATTTTCTATAATTCTGAAAATATTTCATTGATTCCTCTGTGGTTTTCACTAAGGTGTTCATTTTTTATAATAGTAAGAAGCTCGTTTTTTTTTATCAGTTATGTCCTTTAATCGAACAGTGAATCGTGTTGTTGCGTCGTAACAATCTCGTAGATATAAATATCGCCAGAACAATCCACAGAATTCCAAACCAAAGGAAAACACCAAATTGTGGAAAGACAATTTTATTTCCTTTTTAATAACATTAATAAAAAATCAATTACAAAAATCAAAGTTGAAAATATACGTACATCCGTGAGATACTCCTATTTGCGACACAATGACGCTATAAACCAATTCAATTTTTAAACAGGAATTTTTCGAGACAACTGTGATAAAGGAAACATTCAAAAACTAAATTCATTCTCAACAACCTTCTTAACCCAAGTAGTTATATGTACATTAATTTGAAACCTACATGGCGTAATTATAAAGAATGATTTTCAGGGATGTTCTGATGGCTCGATGACAGAACGTAATACTTTTAATTTTGAATTCATTGCAAAATATTTAACAAACAAAGTCTGAAACTGTATAATAACGACACATCGTTGCAATAAATGCAAATTTGTAAAAATTCCTTTAACATTCAGAAGAATTGATTTGTCTTTTTCAACCTGATTGAACTCTTTCTCTATTGTAGAATAATTGAGCTCGTGCTTATTCAGGGTTCGCGAAGCATAGGAAACGCGATGACCATTTGGCATAATTCGATGCGTCGGTGGTAAGAACAAAATGTTTGCTAAAATCCGGACTGCGAAGACTAGGGTCAGAAGTTAATAGGGCTTTTAAAGTATTGATGCATTTTTCGTCACGAATATTTAATTTTTCAGACTTAAATATCCGATCATAGGATGGACTACCTTAGCATAATCTTTTATGAACTTCCGGTAGTACACAGTGTTTTATAGTTTTAATGGTAGTTGGCAGAGGCATTTCAACTATAGACTTGACTTTATTGGGGTCTGGTTTAATGCCGTTACTAACTACAATGTGTCCTAAATAAAAATAAAAATCGATGTGTCGGCAAATTTGCATTTGTTAATTTCAATTTACAAATTGCTATCTTTAAGGGTTTGCAGAACTTTTTTAAGAGCTTGTAGATGCTCTTCAAAACTAGTTGAAAACACCAAGATGTCGTCCAAATAAACAACGCAGATCACATTAATGAACTTTTTGAGGATGTTATTCATAAGTCTTTGGAATGTTTTCGGCGCAATCTTAAGACCGAAAGGCATCCTCAAAAATTGTTTTCGTCGAAAAGGCTGTTTTTTTATGGACCCCTTTGAGCAGGTCTATGACGGAAAAATAATTACATTTACCGAGTTTGTCAAAAAGTTCTTCCGAGCCGTTCATAGGACAGCTATCGTCAACGGTCTGCATTTTTTATTCTTTTATTGACCTAGTTCCGGAAATGTTTGTATAGAGCTTCATAACTCATGCACCTTCTATTGTTTCTCCATTTGTTATAAAGCTTATCTCTTTCCTTGCATAGATTTTTTATTTCGACTGTCATCCAAGGATTTTGTTTTTCTCTTTTTCTTATTCTGATATTTATACAAGATTTTTCATAGACTTCATTGAAAGTGTGGACAATCTTTTCATAAAAATCATCAACACTTGTTGCATCTTCTAAAATACTGCAGTCAATCGTCGATTGTAGTTCATGTAGTCTATTTTCACTTAGTATAGTTTTTTGCTATGTCGTGCTATGGGAGTTAGTGTCTTTTGGTATACCACACATTAATGTGTAGTGATCCGATATGTTTGTTTCCACAGTAGCTGCATAGATTTTATCATACGAACTTCTTACTAAACAGTGATCGATAGTAGTGCTTGAACCTCTATTTAGATCAACTCTTGTATTAGAAAGAGCTAAGTTTAGTAGGCCTTTGGAATTGATCATCTATAAATATCTCGCTGTGCTTAATTCTTCATCTACCTGCATATTTATGTTTATGTCTCCCATAACTATGATATTCTGTCTTGCGTTGATTTAGTTTATGTGATTTTCCATTTCTTCGATGAAGTTGCTTTCCCTCAGCTTTGGTGGTCGATAAATTGCTTGCAAATATGTTTAGTTCTTTTTCGATTACTTTGATTAGAATCTGTATATTTTCGTAGTGCGTAGTATTATAATTAATTTTTTTCATAAGATATTTCTTTTTTTACATACAGTGCAATTCCACCGCCATTTCTATTTTATCTGTTTACGAATTCTGTGTTGAATCCGTCTAGCTGATAAATACAGTTCTCCTCATCAGAAATATTGGTTTCAACCAAAATAATTATTTTTACAAAACGAATTGTGTGTGACCTAATGTTTAAATATACACATAAAAATTCTAAATTTTCCAGCTCATTATTGTTGGTGTCATTAAACGTATTCGTAGTCATATCGATTTATTCTGTTGTTTTGACGTGTGACATATGTATAATATAATCCTATAATCTATAACAAGGCGCCATTGCTTTTTATCAGATGGGTCGTCTTTCATCGGCACAACCCATATTGGCTAATTGTACGGGCTATTACTGTGTGAAATTATCTTCTGCCTAAGCATCTCTTCTATCTGCCTATCAACTTCATCCCTATTGACCTCGGGAGTATAAATAGGAATTTCAGTTTTTGTTGTAATTTGATGTCTTATTTCATTAGCAAATGTAAGATAACTCCTTTAAAACAAAAATTGATTTATATGCGCGAAGCAAGGATTTAAGCTTAGACGCATCGTTAAAGCTTAAATGTTGTGCAAAAATGTTGTCATCTATGTTAGAAACGCTTTTTACAACTCTGTTGCGATCCCTTCGCAACGGCCGACCAGAAGTTTCTGCTTCTCCCAGCACACACAGATTTTTGTCTTTCGTTCCTCTTTCGTCAAAAATGCAGGTACACCTTTTTTTTTAAATTCATCCCTCTTCCCCACACAACGATCTTGATACACTCTTATGTTTGTATCTCGCCAAGTCGTAGTAAAATAGTCACACACACCACTGCGAAGATATTTAAGGGAAAACGGAACTCTTTTCTCGCATGTTATATGTACCTTAATGCAGTCGAGTCGAACGGATATGACACACTCTAACACGGCCATCCTGTTCGTTCATCGCTCTCGATGAAATGAAACATATCATCGGCTATAAACCATAACAGTTAATTTATTGAAACAAAAACTCTTCAGATTCTTCAATTCAATCAATCTTAACTTAACTTTCTTAGTCAATTTACTTATTAAAACAAACAATATTTCTTCAGTATATTCCTTTTTTTTCCTTGGTCTTACTCCCGTCAGAGTTGTAATTCTGTTCACATCCCTCAGGATCTGTAAACACAGTTCTGATCAATTCTAACTTATTAAACCAATGAGCTTAAAATCATTACGCATCAACAACATTACTGCACTTGTCCTTTTTCAACCGATTAATTCTAGGACGATATAGCTCAGAGGTAGTCTTCAACTTGTCTCTTTTCCTTGAAATAATCAAATCATCAAATAATCAGAGGTCACAATAAACTACACCAACAGCTCAGAGGCAACAGTATGCTTGTCTATTGAACAACTGTATTACTTAATTATTAACTGAAACTTCATAACTCAGAGGCAATCTTAAGTTTGTCTATAAGTTCCATCCTCTCTGCATCTATAGCAAGGTCATTTTCTCCATCAACAAGTCTCTCTGGCAGCTACTATTATAGTTTTCCTTCCTTTACGTTTAAGTTTATACCGATCATTCGTATGACCTCGTAAGGTTCGCGAACATGAGGCTCTAGTTTTGATTTACGAAACTGGTTGCTCTTGTAAGCCACCTTCGATCCAATCTCTAGTCGAGTCGGAAGACATTTTCCCTTATCAAAAGTAGATTTCAACCTAATAGCATTTTCTTTGATGCGTTCATCTGCCAAAGCGACAGTAAACCATTAATTTCCGGAGCTCTACCATGTATGCCGGTTCAAATTTTTAGTGGTGACAACTGAACGCGACCAACAAAGATCGTCCAGTCGATGTTGACATTTAAATTTGTCCTCATTAAATTGCTAACGGTATCCACATATTTTCCACCTGTCCATTAGCTTGACTAGTCCCAGGTGCAATGGTGTGGTGTTCTATACCATATGATTTACACAAATGAATTGAAATTCCTGATTGGTAAAATTCGTGCCTTATTATAATTCTATTTGGTGTTCCAAATAGAGTTATGAAATTATTTAAATGGGTCACAGTTTCGACTGCTTTGAGTGTCTTACAAGGTTTCAGCATAACGAACTTTGTGAACACGTCAACTAAAATTAAAAGATATCCGTTTTCGTCTTTCTTCTCTTCTTGAAATGGTCCCATTGGCTTCTTTTCGATAGGATGAAGCTCGCACTGCTTCCTTCCGGATGGTCTGTTGGCAACTACGAGTAAACAGATTAAATACGCTTTAACAAACTTTTTAACTTTCCTTGCCATTTTGGGCATCCAGAACTGCGTACGAAACTTTGATAGAGTTTTATCCCATCCTATGTGGCAGTTGTCTTCATGGAAACGTCTCATAAGGGCTAGTCGACACTTTTGTGGTACACATAGCTTTTCACCCTCTTTAGTCTTACGATATAATAAATTGTTTTTAATTAAATAATTTGCAATAGTCTGATCGTCCTTCTCGTTTAGTTTCTCGCTGATTTGGTTAACTTCAGGGAAACTGTCTTATTTCAAGCCAATTTCCAGCGAGGCTGTTGATATGAAAACAAGTTTTCACAGATGGGTTTCGACTTAGATACTCCGCATGCTGCATACAATTGCATTTTTGGTAAACAATATTAAAATTGAAATCCTGCAAATAGATCCACCACCTAGCTACTCGTGATAATAAGTCCTTCTTGTCCTTTGTAGCTTTCAAAGCATTTCAGTCAGTGACGAGAGTAAATCGAATACCCAATAAATACGTCCGGAACTGCTTAATAGCGTTAACGACAGCAAGTGTCTCCAGCTCATAACTGTGGTACTTGCATTCATAGGGTTTGGTGGGTGGATTGGCCAATGGAGCTTGCATCTGTGTGCAGTTCAGTTGGAAGGTCTGAATTGAAAATTACTAAGAATGGTAATAACGAAATTTCTTGCTTCTTCGCATTCAGTAGTCCAATTGAATTTTGTGTTTTGTTTAGTCAGTGTAGTGATACATTTCGTTTTTGCTGATAGTTCCGGTATGAATTTTCTGAAGTAATTCACCAATCCCATGAACTGCCTTACTTCTTTCACATTAGACGGACTTGAAGAACTCTGAAGAGAACATATTTTTGAGGTCTTATACCATCGAAAGAGATTTCACGTCCGCGGTATTCTATGCTTGTTTGCATAAATTTTAATTTTTTAGTATTGAGGGAAAATCCATTCTCCGTAAGGGCTCTAAGTACCATACCCAATCGTTTAATACCTTCATCAACAGTTTTTGAAGGCACCAATACGTCATCTAAATAAACCACACACACCTTAGTAGAGATAAGGTCGAGCTTTGCTTAAAAACTGATGGTGCATTGGCAAGCCCAAACGGCATTCTCATATACTCGTACTGGCCGTCAGGTGAGACGAAGGCTGTTTTTTCGATAGAATTTGTTGCTATTGGAATTTGGTGAAAACCAGAAGCCATGTCCAAGGACGAGAAAGATTTCGTGATGGTCCAGTTGGTCATCAATACGGGGTAGGGGATAGCAGTCTTTGATGGTGATTTTTTTTAAAGCCCTATAGTCTACAGACATTCTATGTTCACCACCTTTCATTTTTACTAATATAATAGGACTAGCAAATGGTGAACAACTCTCATCTCTCGAATGATCATTTTCTCTTTTAATTCGCAAACTATTTTTTTCACCACGCTGCTCTCCGATAAAGCCATACGATAGGGTCTATGGCTGAGAGAAAGCGAGCGTATGTCGAACAAACATCAAGCAAGCCGGCAACCAAGCGGCCATCCAACGGTACTTAAAGCTAATGTACAAGCGTCCAAGCGTAGCCTTGTTGCTAAGCAGTGGTCAAGCTGAGAAGCATCTTCGAAGATGAAGTTGGAAAACGCTTTTTCTACTCTGCTCACAAGCCTGTCAGGAACTTGGGGAATTGTGGAGGCACATTTTACATATATAACAACACCGACAATTGTTTTTTGTCCCCAAAAAAATGAATAATAATAGATTTTTCCAATTAAATAGTTACTTGCAACTTTATTGTTCTGGTTACTCGCTCTTTTACAATTTGTTTGTTATTTCCTTAAGAATGTATGATTTATGGTTTCCAAAATGTTCCTTATTTACTTTTAATATTTTAAAATTAAATGCACATTATTAACTTATCCGATTTAAAAAAAATTGTAGTATCAATTTACTAAGTATTCCATATTTTGTTTAACAAATTTGTGTTTTGCTTTTCTTGTTTTATGATATACGTAATCAGTTTTTTTAAACAACTTAGAATTCTATTGATCTTAATTATAATCAGAAAAGAAAGAGAAAAGATGAAGAAAAAGTAAAGAAAGAACAAATATTTCCAACAAACAAATACAAAATTTTTCTTAAACGCAATAATTATCTTTCCTAGCGAGCTACAAATCTGAACGATCCTGTCGATGAACAAACTGACGAGTAACAAGCTGAACGCACTCATTCTTGGATTTTGGGTTTTTTGTATTCATCGAAATGACAATTGGCAGATGATTGTTTACTGTTCACTACATCATTTTTAATTCCACAAGGCCTGCAAAATTTCCGTTACAACCAACCAAATTTGTATAATTGACTTATTCGATAACAATTCAAATTCAATGAAGAAGAGAGAGAAAAGTAAGTATTCTGGTATTTATACGGTCGTTTCAATTGTTTTTTCTAATATTTTTTGTTTCGTTTTGTAGATACATATGTAGATCCGTTACATGGGAACTACTAACGGTTAAGCATTGATTCAGTTTTTTTATATTTTGACTTGCTTTTAACAACTGTTCTGTTTTTAACAAGATGTGGACTTCAATCAAGGTTATGTTTTATATTTATGTTTGCTATTGCTTTTTCTTTTCGTTCTTTAAGTGTCTTGTAGTGGTTTTCGATATCTTCCCTGTCTAAGTTGTTACCAGAAATAAGAGAGCATGGAGATATCCAACTTATACCTCCCTTGCCCCTTGATTCCATCTGATAGCGTTTTTTATACGCTTTTTATCCCGTATCTGTGAATACTTGTGAGCTCTTGCGACGAACAGGTGATACCCTTCCCCAACCGTAGTAGTTGGGTGAATTAGAGTTCTTATGTGAAAATTCGATCGTTACTCGAACTTTTTTCAAATTTTGAAATTGAAATTTACGAACAAAACGTATGTTCATGAAGCAGATTTATTAAACTCCCATTTGTGGGAATTGCTGTCTGAAGCACCAGGGTGACTTTACTTAGCGTACATATTTATTTTTGCACATTTATGAATAATACCAAATTTTGACAATCATTTTCATGAGTTAGTTTTAGTTGCATTATTTAGACATTTTTCTGAACAATTATGAAATTTCATAAGTTTTCACAATTCATGAATGATATACAACTCTAAAGCTCAGCGCCTATATATTACTTTGAAGAATTAAATTGATTCAAAATATTCCTGTAAATAGATCGTAGCCTTACAGTAGCATTACAATTCTCGCCGAAGTTCGATATCTCCCTGCTCTCTTATTTCTGGTTGTTACAAAGGAAGTCTATTGCTTTGAGTTTTGTCGTAGAGTGTATTGTGTTATTATAAATAGTGATAATTTTGAAAAGTTTATCGTTAAAATTTGTGTTGTCCTTGCAAGCATCTAGAATTCTTAGATGTTCGTTTAGAGTCCCGTGTAATCTTTCGATATCGGCATTGCCTGTTTTCATTGATGCCGTAGTCTTATGAATATAAATGTTTTTTTTTTAAATTGTTCAAATGCAAAAGGCAAGTCTCACCTTCGGATATTATTTTGTTCGGTTTGCATAAACATTGTTTGCAGTATATTTTCTTTAATTCTGAAAATATTTCATTGATTGCTCTGTGGTTTTCACTAAGGTGTTCATTTTTTATAATAGTAAGAAGCTCGTTTTTTATGGGTTATGTATTTTAATCGGATAGTGGAGCGTGTTGTTGCGTCGTAGAAATCTCGTAGATAAAAATATCGCCTGAACAATCCACAGAATTCCAAACCAAAGGAAAACACACCAAATTGTGGAAAGACAATTTTATTTCGTAAGGAAATTATGAAACATTAATAAAAAATCAAATACAAAAATCAAAGTTGAAAAGATACGTACATCCGTGAGATTTGCGACACAATGACGCTATAAACCAATTCAATTTTTAGAAGGAATTTTTCGAGACAACGGTAATGAAAGTAAACATTCGTTATAATTAATATATATGTTTTGAGGAGGCCCTGGTTTGCACCACCTATTGTTCGAAAAGAAAAAAAGCACTCGAGAAAATAGTGTTTATTCGTTCGTGATCGCTGTGGAAGTGAGCTTGACAATTTGTACAGTTCATGTTTTAAGTATGATGAGAGAGATTATGACAATGAATATAACATAAGATAAGCAAAGTAATAGTAATGAGAATGCATTCTGATATGTGGGTTCATGTGTTTGGAGAGATCTATACGTGATGGCTATTGCTGCTGCGAACAATATATATTCTTTTAAAACTCGTAACACGTGTTTTTCACAAGGTGTTTTCTTGTTTCTTCTTCTATAAGGGTTCTTGTTTTTTTCACACTGCGTACGCACAATTGCAGGTAAATTTATCCCACTTCTGATGTTTGCAACACTTTTTACTACAACTCTATGTTGCGATCCCTTCGCAACGGCCGACCAGAAGTTTCTGTTTCTCCCAGCACTCACAGATTTTTGTCTTTCGTTCCTCTTTCGTCAAAAATGCAGGTATGCCTTTTCGTTTAAATTTATCCCTCTTCCGCACACAACGATCTTGATACACTCTTATGTGTGTACCAAGTCGTAGTATTTTACTACGACTGCGATGATATTTAAGGGTAATGCAGTCGAGTCGAACGGATATGATACATTCTAACATCCATTTCAGATTTGAAATTCTCAATACAAAAAGTGTTTTTAAAGGTTCATTTTTATAAAAACGCTTAGCATACTCTTCCTCTTCAATATTAAAATATATTGGTATTTTTGCCGATTCTGTGATAAGAAGTCTATTGTTATAATCGATAACCGTCTTAAGCGTCATAAGTATATTATTACCAATCAGACAATCGAAATAATCATGAAATAGGTATTCTATAATATTTACATTTATAAATATGCAAAAGTACTTTAAGTACATATTTTTTAGATGACATCTCCCACTTCGCGTTGCATAAATTTTTATTAATTACACTGTACTCCGCTCTGCAATCGATCACGAATCTAAGCGTTTTCTTTTGGCTTACTACAAACTGTATAGGGTAATTGTTTTCTGCGCCTGTTTGAAAATTTTGATAGTTTTGAGGACTTTCATTGGTTTGTAGTTCGCGTTCATTAACCGAAATGTCCATTGATTACTGATCATTTGGCTGCCTAAATCTATATGTCTGTTGTGTTTGACGCGTTTGACCACTGTTACCTCTATTATTTGATAGACGTGTTTGCCCACTCTGTGTGTAACTATTCTGTTGGCGTGCTGTTACGGGATTGAAAGCAGAGTAACCTTGACCTCGTTGACCTACATTACCGGAGTTATTATAATGCGTATTATTCTGATAATAAGAAAAAATTGGGTTACGGTTGTTTCTTGTAAAATAACTACCCGTATTAGAATTGCCTATCAAAAGCTTCAAGGGCGATCCTATTGTTAGATTCAATCGTTTGATCAATTCCAACTTGGTTATCGTCAAGCAAATAAACATTGTTAATACGACTAAGGAAGCTATTAATTTTATTGTAATAATCCTCTATTGTTGTTTGAACTCTTGCCGATCGAATACTGTCAATAAGTGTATGAGAAGATGATCTTTCACCGAAATTATTTTTTAAAATGCTTTTTATTTCCGACCAAGTATTTACTCTAGCATGTTTTTGAATTTTGACCTTTGCTTTACCTACAATACCTGTCTGCTTGATTAATGTGCTTCATACTAGCAGATTTCAGAAATATCGGTAGTTTAGATTATTTAAAATATGAAATTTCTGTATTAATATGTATCTTACTTTCTCTCTCGTTTCTTATCAGTTATTTTATAGTTTGTAATGTTTCTTTTCTTTTTTTTCTGATTTTACAGATTACAGATACAATATACATATAACTTCTAGGTTAAATTTTTCTTTTGTCTTGCTTACTCACACGGAACACACGAAAGATAAGTCGATCAGCTGGACATCATTGGCTTAAGATAGCGTCGTCATAAGTTCTTCACAAGTCTTTATATTTTTGTTTTCTTTCTTGTGTTGTTTATGTGGATTTATTTTTTTTTTCTTCAGGCCATTGAGCGTTTCCTTCTTATGTGGTGGAGAGTTTTTTTTTTCAACTTTATTCTCATGAACAATTATCAAGAATTAAAAAGATCACATATAATAACTGAGATTTTCCTTTTTCTTAATATTTAGCAGTTGTCTAGTGAGTTTGATTTGATTGTTTTCTGAATTAGGATAGAAATTTGGTTTTACAATACCATATTGCAATAAGGTTTTTTATTTTTTATTTTTATGTGTGGCCCGTAGTGGCACTTGGACTTGGACCTAGCTGTCTAGGTTCGATTCCTGGTACGACAAGAAATACTTTTGACGGCCCCACCTCTTTCGAGTCACTGGCTATGCTCAAAGAGTATAAACTAGACAGCTTCTCAAACTTGGCCGTTCGGAGTCGGCATATAACTGTAGGTCCCTTCCACTCGTGGTAGAACAGTAGTACGCACAACACGAGTGGTTGCTGAGAAGCTAGGCCCTGGCCCTCTACGGGCTGTAGCGCCACCCATATTATATTATTATTTTTATGAAAGTATTTTTTAGACTTCCACCTACACTTACTCCTTTTTTTATTCAAATTCTAGTTGTTTGCTGTTATTTTAGCTCGATTTCAAAATAAATGAACACGTTTGATTGAGAACGGATAGTATTAAATGAAATAAAAAGGTTTTTTTTATTGAAATATTTCTACGAAAATTATTACTTGCACGTCACTAATTAAATGACGAGGCATTTGGCTAGGTCTCCGTCAGCAAAACGCTTGATATACTTATTATGTACCTAGTATATAAATATCGTTTTGTAAATTTTATTAAATAAATGCGTTGGCCAATACAAATTGCAGCTGTGATTTCTGGCAGCTGTACCATTATTCTTTGTGTTACTACTGCTATATCCATCTCGTCCGCATGATGGATTGAGGCACTATCCAGCTGCATCTTATTGTGGTTGTGATTAGGTCCATGACTTCCGCGTAGGAGAGATTTACGATATTTCCTACGGTGAGGTTGAGGCTTGCCCATATGTCTCTTGCGCCTATGATAAGTGGCGCTACGGTTATTACTTGTTTGGGTATTTTCGTTGTACTGCATTCAGGAAAATCTCGTTCCCATAGGTTGCTTGTGCTGGTTGCATATTAAGACTTTCAGGTCCTTCCCGTGGATACCAATATCAGATATAACAAGCTGTTCTCTGTCCCTTATGTGTGGTTCATTTTTCGTCTAGCCATATTAGCCAGCCTTTTTTAAATATTGTAACGGTTAGGTGACCTAAATCTTCTCGAAATAAAAAAAAAACTAAATATTTCCTTATGAGGTTTATTTTATTGTTAATAATTTATTTATTTAATTTTCTTTAATTCAATTTGTTTAGTTTATTTCCTTTAATTCACTTCACTTGTAAGTGACACTTATTTTATTACAACGTAATAAGGGAGGACGTGATTATTCTGGTCGGGAATCACACGTCCTTCTCGATAGCGAGTTAAACAGCAAGAGAGCGAGCGTCTGTCGAACAAACATCAACCAAGCCGAAAATCAAGCGGCCATCCAACGGTACTTAAAGCTAATGTACAAGCGTCCAAGATTAACCTTGTTGCTAAGCAATGGTCAAGCTGTCAGGAACTTGGAGAATTGTGGAGGCACATTTTAATATATAGCAATATAGTTATGTCGTCTGATCCAATGTGTCATTGGATATCCCTGAAGTACGTGGTTCAAACTTTTTGTTTTACAACAATTTGCCCTGCACTTTCTTGTTTTTGGTGGGTTAGATGGTATCCCTACCGTTGGCAGGAGATTGTATATAATTCTTTGCAGCTCGTTAAAAAGGGATTCTGAGCTGCATTTTGTACCCCGCTAGGCGTAAAATATTCTCCAAGATATTTAAATTGTTAATCAATTCCCAAGGTTGAATTGAATTCATCTCCCATTTTTGCTGGTTGGTTGTCAGCATATTGTTTCACACCTTTCTTTTTCACGTTATGTAATTTCGCCGTTTTGAGGTTTTAATTTTTGTTTCTGCTTCTTGGAGGTTATCTTTAATATAGTATACATTAAGAGAGTCATAGTTACTTGAAACAATCCATAACGCAATTCCAAGAACAGTCTAGATCAGTGTTAAAATGCCTACATAAAAAATGATATGATAAAATTCCGAAATATTATTTAAAATCCTTTGTAAATAGTAGGTTTTCTTTTATTAATTTTCTTCTGACCTGCAATTTATTACTTCTATTATATATTTATTATAGTTATTGTCGGAAATTGTTTCAGTGCATAACCATTTCCATTACACTTATTAAATACCTTATCCAACTTTTCGTACTCTGCATGAGTTTTTGGTTTGGTTTATGAAGACCTCCTTCCGTCATCACGGCGTATTTGATGTCGGCCATCTCATCTACTGCAACAGTTGTCTCCTCATCTTCGTATGGTATGTTGTCATAATCAAAAAAGCAACCAAATGGGGAAGAAGATCTGAAGTGATGATTTTACTTTCCATACTGACTGGCCCATTTTCGTCCTAAACATCAGCACTCATTTCGGCTTTTCGTCCAATAACCGATTCGACGTCTGCGCCATCAGATGTTAATCCTTCATTCTTACCGGCTGAATAGGAACGTAAACGGTATTTGAACTCAAGTGAGCTCGGATGGTCATATAAATCTTCTTTGGCACGTATTCCACCAAAGAACAACTTTAATGCATATATATCCTGATTCAGTCGGTAGGTAAGGATCAATTCCAAAGTTTTCTTTTAGGCATTCGAATGCCTCTCTGAAATGGAAGCAAGTTAGTTCTTCTGCCAAACCACAATCTTACCACAATGCTTTGCATATCCTCTAATATCCTGGAATGAACCTCGGCCTCCTGTCCATAAGGTCCTTAGTGAAGTGTTTATGACAAGTGAAAGCTGTTTTCTCCATTCTTGGATCTTTTGATAAACGACCAAATTTTGCACAAATTGCCATTTTAATAAACTAAACATTTTAAATTACGCACAAATTTGTTCAAACGAGAGACCTCCTTTAACAGGTATCACACCTCTAAACATCTCTTAGCTAAAAACCCACTTAAGTGAAAATATTCACACTCTTTATTTTCACTTCCACCACTTGTTGAGTTAATATGACGGAATAATTTTCGATTTGTTTGAAAGCTTTAGTCACAGGAGGGCCCATTACTTTAGGCACACTAACACTGCTGCCCGCCGCCACGTCTTCACCAGCCAAAGGCAGCAACCCTACACGTGCCTCCTTCAAAACTACCTTCGAGGAAGAAGAAGAAGAAAGCTCGGTAAGCGTCATTCTTTATAAAGCGGTACGTTGTTCTTCCGTTGATGTGTCCATCCCATCTCTCCTGCCACATCTTTTTGAGATATCTTGAAAGGAACGCCTTACGTTCAGTTAGGCCCAGTTCCTGTATTTCTGTACTTATAGGACCTCCGGGGCCTGGCAACACCAGACCCCTTTTGGCCGCAAAGAGTATGCCTCTGAGGATAACCTCTGGATCGAGTGGTGCCGCTCCCAGGGGAACCTGTAGTGCCTCAGCAGACACTGTGGCACACCGGAAGACATGCCAGAAGCGCTACTCTCTGACATGGCAAGATTCGATGGTAACCCCATGCAGTACTTACAGTTTCACACCATATATATGCTCCATATGCTGCACAAGCCACGAATAGGCCAGTATATATGCCGCGAGGTGCATCCCTGCTTAGTCCCCAATCGCTTTTGAGGACCCGTCATAGTTGACCTGGGACTCTCACCAGTCGGTCTTTCAGGCTTTTTATATGGGGAAGGAAATTCATTCCTTTACTAACGATGCCCAGGTACTTGACCTCCGATGCCATACGCAGGGGAGTCCCATTGACACGCACGGGACTCCGGCTTGCCGAAAAGTTACCTTTCAGCATCATCATCGTCGTTTTTTCGAGGGCCACACTGAGCCCCCTACCCACGTACCACGGTCATTACATCGCTAGCCAGCCGCTCCAACTCGGAGCGGGACTGACCGTCGATCATAAGGAGCAGGTCGTCAGCGTATGCACAGTGCTTGCAAATTCCTTCCAGTTGCCTAAAGAGAGGGTCCATCATAAGGTTCCTCCAGCAGAGGAAATTAACTGCCCCTTTGAAGTGAAAATAGCCAAGATGTATTTCGTTTGGGACTCGGACACGCTCCTTTTCACATGGATCCACGCTTCTTCGATGCTCTTTCCCTGCCTAAACCCAAACTGAGTCGGGCACATATTTCTACTATAAATTTGCCCTAGTCTCTCCACCATTATCCTTTCAAGTACCTTTTACCAAGGACGGGTAGGAGGCTTATGCCCCTATATGAACGAGGGTTGCTCTTATCCTTATCAGGTGACTTGAGAATAATTAGCTTCGCCTTCTTCCACACAGCTAGGAATTCTCCACGGCGGATGCATCCACTGTAGAGGACCTCCAAATAGTCTGGGATAACGGTCTACATGGCTTTGACCATTTGCCCCGTTAGTCCATCCATGCCAGGGGACTTCTTACTACGCAACCTGGAGACGGCTTCAGAAATCTCCGACAACCGCAAGTCGGGAGCCGCATTCTGCTCCTCGGAAGTTGAGGTTGGGATTCCGTTATCCTCAGCGCTCGGCAGACCCTCCCTCGCGCAAACCTGGCAATATAAGGGTGAACCACAGCCTGAAGCATGGTCCCTCCTTTTCCGCAGCGCCAACAGAGGTTCCTCTCTTCCTTACACTCGCTGACCCTGTGCGTGAGTGACAGGCAGCGGAAACAACCCATAATGGGCTCAAAGTTTCCAACCCTAAATGATTGGCACTCAATATATGTATACCCGTCCGGTATGCAGGAGGCCGTCTACTAGTTTCTTCGTACAGTCGAGTACGACGCTCCTTGTGCCCTTCTCGATTCTCTATCCTCCACATACGATCGATAGCTTGATGAAAAGTTCCTCATGAATATTTCCCTATCGACTGTCTTCGGTACTCTGTGTACCACTAATTTAGGCCCTGGCTTTTTGAACTGTCTAGCTACTAGACCAGCATCCCTAAATTTACCACTTTTCAGCAGCGTTTCCCTCTCTTCTTCAGTGGGGGTGCGAATTATCGCCCCACCATTTTTGATGGGCCTGACCTCGTGGATGCGAACCCCCGCTTTGGGACCAACGTCCATCAGGAACTTCTTGATTACGTCTTTAGATTCCATACCTGCCATGCCATTGACGACCACTCCGAAGGTGTTCGTCACCTTCTGTGGTGGTGTGACTACCGGCATCGATTGGGTGGCCTTAGCCTTTTGCACTGCTGGTGCTGATACTGCGGCACTCACCGCCGCATAAATTGCGAATTGTGCTATTTTTTCGATTTCTCGTTGGATGTTTACTAACTTCTCGGTTGGGCTCGTGCTTTCAGCTTGGCGTGCAGCCACAGACCTTTCGGTAGAACCTAAGCTTGGGCGGAACGTTTTCCCACTCATCAGGACGTCTAAGTGTCCTTTCAGCCGACAGTTCTCGGCGACGACTGTGTAGAACAGTCGCTCATATCGTCCGATGTTTTCGGCGATATATGTTTTGGCGGTTTGGCCTATCTCCGCATCATCTTTGAGAATGAATTCAAAGAGCTCGCCGGTAATATGATTCAAGCTTGCGCTTGACCAACCCTCTCCCTCTGCGGTTGCTATGGCCCTCATTTCAGCCATTTCGGCATTTCCGACTGCAGAGAAACTACACAACAACAAGCTACGGTGGCTTATCTGTAAAATAATATTTAACTCACTACACAAACGCTACTGCTTGCTTCGAGCGCACACAGTAGAATGAGCAGATAGGGACATAATTCGAAATAGAGGCTTAACGTGAATACCCGGCCAATTATTGGCAAATTTCACGGTGGGCCTACCCACAATAACAGAGTCACGATACGCTCACTGCAGGGATCTCTCTGCGATGGGTATAGTGCGGGTAGGTGATGCTTGGGATTTCAGTCGTGTCCTTTTCTCAAGGGAGACGTCTGAGAATCTCGCCATCTTTGCTGAACAAATCTTCCGGATAAGGAGGCAATAATGGCATTGTGTTTGTCATTGTAGTAGACACTGCTGATTTAATGGGGTTCCCCTAGCGCTGGCCTCAGTTTGTGGTACTCGACTCTTACAGAGTCCTGGCCATAGTGAGGTTGGCGCGGGTCCTAGTGTAGTCTGCGGTTATGTGCTTCCAGAGCTCCCGATCTACTGGCAGGTAGGACTTCGTCCGCAACCTCCTTGAACTTGTGGATGGTAGATGCTTGGGCGGGAGGGAGGCCGTGCAAGTTTCATCCTGACCCACTCAGATGCCATTTGGGAGTTCTCCCCAACATTGCTTCTTGCTGTGGCGATGGCGCCTTATGTTGCTGAGTTTTTACTTGGTACCATTTGGGCTGGAACTGCGGTGAGTTGTTGTGTGGGGAATGGGGTGCCTGTTTCATGTAATCGGTGATGACTCGACCACGCAATTAATGCGTCGGTCAGGGGGTGCATAGCGACTGTGGTTCTATGCGCGAACTAACCGTTTCTTCGAGTAGTAGTAGTTTTCTTGTTGTCCTTGTGGTAGTTAGGCCTTTTTGCCTTCGTTTCTGGGGTTTCTTTGGTAGGGATGAGTGCATGTGTCATGTACCTGTACTCTCCAGCAATTTGATTTCTCGGTAGTTGTGTAGAAAGATTTGGTGGGTGGCCTTAGCCTTTTGCAAACTTCTTGATCAAAGTATCACAAGTTTGTTATATAATTATAAACAAATTTCGATGAAATAATTATGTATTTATGTGTTATTATATTAATTGGTTTTGGTATAACTCCAACACTCAGGTATGATTCAATTCAAGGACATTGACAGATGGAGAGTTTGACTGGGGCGGTACATCTCTCAAATAATAACGGAGGTGTCCCAAGGCCGACTCAGTGCGGACAGAAACCGCACATGGAGCAAAAGGGCAAATGCTGACTTGATCTCGGTGTTCATTACACACAGAGACAGGAAAAGCTCGGCCTATCGATCCTTTTGGTTTAAAGAGTTTTTAACAAGAGGTGTCAGAAAAGTTACCACAGGGATAACTGGCTTGTGGCGGCCAAGCGTTCTTAGCGAGGTCGCTTTTTGATCCTTCGATGTCGGCTCTTCCTATCATTGTGAAGCAAAATTCACCAAGCGTTGGATTGTTCACCCATGCAAGGTAACGTGAGCTGGGTTTAGACCGTCGTGAGACAGGTTAGTTTTACTATTGCTGTTACGGCAGCATTCCTGCTTAGTACGAGAGGAACCGCAGGTACGGACCAATGGCACAATACTTGTTCGAGCGAACAGTGGTATGACGCTACGTCCGCTGGATTATGCCTGAACGCCTCCAATGTCGTATCCGTGCTGGACTGTAATAATAAAAATGGAGTATATGTGGGTGTATTACTAATCACCTGTAGCCTCGCTAGTTATATAGTTCAACATTATTATATACTATGTCAATGCTTAGAATCAATTTTAAACGACTTTGGTAACAGGCAAGGTGTTGTAAGTGGTAGAGCAGCTGCCATACTCCGATCCACTGAAGCTCATCCTTCGCTTGAAGATTCGATTATGTATATCGAAATCTGTCACTATGCACATATTAGACGTAATTCGATATGTGTGTATGTATTATCATACATATGCCACCCCGGTAACTCTACCTGTATTTGTATGTATGTTATTAGAGAAAATGTACTGAAATTGTAAAGCCCGAAACAGTACAAATGTTTTTTATGCAAACAAAATTTACATGGGTAATATTTTTTATACAACTTCATAATTTTTTAAAAATTCTAGAAGTGCTAATTATTTTTGTATACAACCATTATGAGCCATATTTGCATATATATATCAATAATGCAAAATGAATTTTTAAAACAACAATTGATGTATATTCTATACAAAAATTACAAAGCTAATATTATTAATATTGCTCTATAAAGGAAAAAATCCCAAAGCAAAAGTATATATTATACAAAAATTATTACATGAGTGATATTTATAATATTGCTCTATGATTAAAAAATCTCAAGACGAAAGTTCAAATGTTCACGTTTTGGGGGAAATGTGTTAAATTTAAGCCTTTAAGTAGCACATATCCGCATCATCTTTGAGAATGTATGTAAGAAAATAATGTACAATGCTCGAAAAGCATTAATTTATTTTTTTTCACACTACACAAATTTCTCAATTTTGAGGAAAGTGAAAAAAAAATGACTTAGATTCGTCTTTGAAATCAAATGAAAATATTATAAAATACTCGAAAATCGTTAATTTATATTTTTTTCTCCCCATGTATACAGTACAAAAATGTCTCATTTTTGTGAAAAGTGAAAAAAATATCTTCTAAGTTTCATCTTTCTATCATATGAAAACATGGTAAAATGTTCGAAAATCGTCAATTTATATTTTTTTCTCATTTTCGACACATTTCTTCAATTGTATTTTTTTCCTACAATGTAAAAGGTACAAAAAATTCTCATTTTCGACCTTTTTTCCAAATATTTTGTTTCCCTACAATGTAAAAAGTACGAAAAATTCTCATTTTCATGAAAAATATTTTTTGCCAAAATATATTTTGTTCTTCAATTAAAAATATTTTTTTTTCCCTAAAAATCAAAATTCCATCACTCCTGCATGCGTACATCACGATAGGAAAAAAAATTTAGAAAAAAAACTTACTTACAATTTTTTTCCTGTGAGGAAAATCAATCAAAAGTTTATATATTTCAAATATACACACTACGGCCGTCAAAGCGCACCATATAAACAATAATACAAGTTTTAATAAATTCGTCAAAAATTGATCAGAAAAAAAAAACTCCATACAATTTTTTACCACTATGCATAAAGTCCCTTCCGAAATTACTCTAGTTTGCGTGATAAATGTTCCATTTTCGCGTCATTAGATGTGACTATTATGAAATTAGTATTATAAGTTTATTAACGAAGAATGAAATTACATTGCTAATAATTATCAATATAAAGCTGGAGCTGTTAGAGCTTTCAGCTAGAAATACAGTCTATATAAGATTTTCTAAATTGAGAGCTGATATCAGCCTATATACCTTATTTACATTATAGTATGATATTCCTTTTAAAAGATCCGATAAATTAGTACGAGTAATAGTCTTACTTTTTGAATTAATTTGATTATATGCGATAAGATGACTTATGGTAAGCATTTGGTTTTCGTGGCAGAAGTGACAAAGCGGAGGCGTATCTTTCGTGATGAGGTGTTTGTGTGTTAAGTTCGGGTGGCCCATTCGCAGTCTAATATATATTTTTATCTTCTGATGCGATATGTCTTTAGGGTATAAGGCTTTTTCAGCATTGGGATTGAATTGCGTGTAAATGTGCTGGTAGTTTACCGAATTAAATTTTCTCTTATATTTCCATGTCTTAAGTAGATGGTTTCTTACGTCTCTTTTGTTGTAGGCATAGAAAGTGGTAAGAGGTTCCTTTAGAGCTGATTTGGCCTGACTGATTCATTACCGTTTATTCCACGGTGCCCTGGGATCCAAGCAATTTTTAGGTTTCCGTTTCTGGAGATGAGCTTGTCGCGGATGGCTTCGATTATTTCACTATAATTGTTTATGTTTTTAATAGCTGATACAGAGGACAGACTGTCAGTGAAAATTATAGTTTTATTATTTTTGGACTTGTTAATTGCAGTGAGAATGGTAAAAGCTTCAGCTGTGAATATTGAGGTGAATGCTGCAAGAAGCCCTTTTAAAAAGGTTGTTAAGTCTTCAGCGACATTTCGAGAAACTTGGCTTTAAAGACGTCGCTACTAGTAGCCTTGATGGAATATTTGCTGAGTGTGGTGATTACAGACTCTTTCGGCAAACTCCAAGGCGGGTAGAGTACTGAATTGAATTTTTGAATGACAACAGGTATGTCAAGGTCTTTGGCTGACGTGAGAGCGGAGGTTAGAGTTGATAGAAGCCTTGGGTTCTTCTTCAAAATTTTTTTGGAGTCGTGAATAGGTGACCTTCTGGAGCAGTTAATTTGTTGAATCATAGCTGCAGTAAGATAGTAGATTCTTTCAGTTAGTTGTGGTAATCCAGCGTCTGTGAGAAGGTTTCGAATTGGAGTAGTGCGAAAAGCCCTTAAACCGCTTCTGGTGGCTGCGTGGTATGGTGATGTGATGAGTTGAGTGGAGGACTTCGAACATTTACCATAAATCGCTAAACCATAGTCGATCTTTGACAAAATAACAGATCTGATTACATTTATGACAGTATTAACATTACAGTGGCTGTTTTTACTATAGAGATATTTTGTTATTTTAACCCTAGTAACTCTTTTTTAACAATGGTTCCTAAATGTACATTTTGAATCGAATACAATACCGAGAATTTTAGCGGAGTTAACGTTACTTATGTTAATATTATCTAATTGTACTAGAATTTTAAGCCTTTGCATTTAGAATAAATAATCAAGTCGTCGGCATAGAGAGTGTGACCAACTATGTTGTGACGATCAACAATAGAACTGATTTCGTTAAATGCAATCATAAAAAGGACCACCGATAAAGGGAACCAACAATTGATTAGTTGTTTCATTACAACGTGCATGCGAATTCTGTCAAATGACTTTTCGAAATCAGTCAAAAGGGTTGACACATGATTTTTTCCTGACAGTTTTGATGTGATGACTTCATCCAGGTGAAGGAGCGCATCGATGGTTCCGCGTTCTTTTTTGAAAGCCACTTGCCCGTAGTCGATAAGATTGTTTCTATCAAGGAACCAGAGCAAACGTCTGGATATCATTTTTTCTAAAATTTTGCCTGTACATGGAAGGAGCGATATGGGGCGATACCCTGAGATAACAGAAGGATCTTTAGTCGGCTTAGGTATTGGAACAATGCTAGCCACTTTCCTTGCGCGTGGAATTATTCCGACGTTGAATATTTGGTTAAACAGATCCAGTAACTTTATTTTAAAGGCTGTGGAACTGTTTCTAACCATGGCATAAGAAACGCGGTCAAACCCAGGGGTTGTTCCTTTGAGAAGGTGAAGACAGCTGTCTAATTTAAGTTGTGCTTTTCTCTTTATGAAATTATTTTCTGGCACTTACTTTTTTTTCTGTCTTAATTTTAACGTTGTTTGAAAATAATGAAAAAGAAAAGAAGAATTTTTAATTCTTCATGAAAAATCAAAAGTTACTTTGAAAAAAGTGAATGAGCGATAAGTATTTTGGAAGATAAATCATTGAATGATTGTATAAGTAAAAATTACTTTTTAATAAAATGAAATTCAAATAAGTTCAATATTCTTGTTTGTTATTTTTTATTTAATAAAAAAAAGAATAAATTTGACCTTTGTAAAATACATATTTTAATCTGAAATTAAGAAGAAGATCATTTCAATAAGTATTGAATGATTTGACTCATTGAGAAAAAAAATTCCACCGATTTCTCTCAATCTATCAATATTTAAATATGGGGAACAATAGATCCAGATATAATACGCTAAGTAAAGTATAAAATATAATGATTTTATATATATGATATATATTTATATCCGATATTGATATGATATGAGAGTATGAAATGAAATGTTAACGAAAATCAATTTTATATGGGTCGCTTAATAAAAACAGAAAATTCAATGTAATTTTTTCAAAAGAAAATTTCTCATAAATATTGTAAATATAATTCTGGTTGATCCTGCCAGTAGTTATATGCTTGTCTCAAAGATAAGTACACACGAATTCAAAGTGAAACCGTAAAAGGCTCATTATATCAGTTATGGTTCATTAGATCGTTAACAGTTACTTGAATAACTGTGATAATTCTAGAGCTAATACATGCAATATAAACACGGACCTTTTGGAACGTGTTCTTTTATTAGGCTAAAACCAACCGATTTTTTCGGAAATCGTTAATATGGTTGAACATTAGATAATTTGCCGATCGTATGGTCTTGTACCGACGACATATCTTTCAAATGTCTGCCCTATCAACTATTGATGGTAGTATCTAGGACTACCATGGTTGCAACGGGTAACGGGGAATCAGGATTCGATTCCGGAGAGGAGGGAGCCTGAGAAACGGCTACCACATCTAAGGAAAGCAGCAGACGCGTAAATTAATGGTTGCAACGGGTAACGGGGAATCAGGGTTCGATTCCGGAGAGGAGGGAGCCTGAGAAACGGCTACCACATCTAAGGAAGGCAGCAGACGCGTAAATTACCCGCTCCCAGTTCGGGGAGGTAGTTACGAAAAATAACAATACAGGACTCATATCCGAGGCTCTGTAATTGGAATGAGTACACCTTAATTCCTTTAACAAGGACCTATTGGAGGGCAAGTCTGGTGCCAGCAGCCGCTGTAATTCCAGCTCCAATAGCGTTTATTAAAGATTTTGCGGTTAAAACGTTCGTAGTTGAATTTGTGCTTCATACGGGTAGTACAACTATAATTATGGATTGTACATTACCTTATGTATGCAAGCGTATTACCGGTGGAGTTCTTATATTTAATGGTACTTGTATCGTTATATATATCTCCTATTTAAACCTGTTTCAGTGCTCTTCATCGAGTGTTGTTGTGGGCCGGTACTATTACGTTGAACAAATTAGAGTGCTTAAAGCAAGCTCCAAATTCCTAAATATTTTGTGCATAGAATAATGAAATGTTCTACTTTCATTGGTTTTTAGATCAAGAGGTAATAATTAATAGAAGCAGTTTGAGGGCATTGGTATTACGACGGGAGAGGTGACATTCTTGGACCGTCGTAAGACTAACTTAAGCGAAAGAATTTGCCAAAGATGTTTTCATTAATCAAGAACGAAAGTTTGAGGTTCGAAGGCGATCAGATACCGCCCTAGTTCTAACCATAAACGATGCCAGCTAGCAATGGGGTGTAGCTACTTCTATGGCTCTGTCAGTCGCTTCCCGGGAAACCAAAGCTTTTGGACGCCGGGGGAAGTATGGTTGCAAAGCTGAAACTTAAAGGAATTGTCGGAAGAGCACCAGCAGGAGTGGAGCCTGCGTCTTTATTTGACTCAACACGGGTAAACTTACCAGTTCCGAACATAAGTGTGTGAGACAGATTGATAGCTCTTTCTCGAATCTATGGGTGGTGGTGCATGTCCGTTCTTAGTTCGTGGAGTGATTTGTCTGGTTGATTCCGTAACGAACGAGACTCAAATATATTAAATAGATGCCTTCATTCATGAATACAGTAAAATGTAGGAGTGTTTGAATGTGTTTATGTAAGTAGAGTCTCACCTGTTTGTCCATTTAAGAAGCTAGTGTCCTTATAATGGGACAAACAAATTGCGTCTAGCAGTAATGCGATTGAGCAATAACAGGTCTATGATGCCCTTAGATGCCCTGGGCTGAACGCGCGCTGCGATGAAAGTATCAACTTGTATTTCCTAGACCGAGAGAACTGTTGTAAATGGGATTAGTTTTATTTTATTATGAAGTATTAATTCAATCCCGAGGCGTTCTATATAGTTATGCATAATGATATTTATATTATTTATGTCTCTAACTAGAGCGTACCTTGAGCATTTATGCTGTGACCCGAAAGATGGTGAACTGTACTTGATCAGAGGAAACCCTAATGGAAGACCGAAACGGTTCTGACGTGCAAATCGATTGTCAGAATTGAGTATAGGGGCGAAAGACCAATCGAAGCATCCTCCAAAGTTTCCCTCTGGATAGCTGGTGCATTTAAAAATTATATAAAATAATCTTATCTGGTAAAGCGAATGATTAGAGGCATTAGGGTCGAAACGACGTTGTGATATATTGTGCCCAGTGGGCCACTTTTGGTAAGCAGAACTGGCGCTGTGGGATTAACCAAACGTAATGTTATGGTGCCCAAATTAACAACTCATGCAGATACCATGAAAGGCGTTGGTCGCTTAAAACAGCCGGACGGTGGACATGGACATGGACGTCGTAATCCGTAAGCAGTGTGTAACAACTCACCTGCCCAAGAAACTAGCCTTTAAAATGGATGGCGCTTAAGGTGTATACCTATACATTACCGCTAAGGTAAATGATTTATAAATCAGAAGCCGTCGGGAGATATCGGAAGATTTTTCTTTTCTGTTTTATAGTCGTATTACCATGGAAATATTTCGAAGAGAGATATGGTAGATGGAGTAGAAGACTGTTGTGTCGATATTTTCTCCTCGAACCTTGAAAATTTATGGTGGGGTTACGCAAACTTCTCAACAGACCATACCGATATCCGCAGCTGATCTCCGAGGTGAAGAGTCTCTTGTCGATGGAATAATGTAGGTAAGGGAAGTCGCAAATTAGATCCGTAACTTCGGGATAAGGATTGGGTCTGAAGATTGAGATAGTCGGGCTTGAATTGGAAGCAATAACGTGGTTTATGTACTCGTTCTGGGTAAATACAAATTTTTTTTTCCCCGGATATGCCTGTTTACGTAGCCAATTGTGGAATTTTCTTGCTAAAAATTATAAGTTGTATCATTTGATAGTTTATTTTGATTTATAACAACTATCAATTCAGAACTGGCACGGACTTTGGGAATCCGACTGTCTAATTAAAACAAACAACACCCGTTAGGGCCATCACAATGTGATTTCTGCCCAGTGCTCTGAAAGTCAAAGTGAAGAAATTCAAGTAAGCGCGGGTAAACGGCGGGAATAACTATGACTCTCTGAAGGTAGCCAAATGCCTCGACGCATGAATGGATTAACGGGATTCCTACTGTCCCTATCTACCTCCCCCTCCGGGTAGGGGTCAGAATATACCCGGGGTAAGGCATGCCTGTCGTAAAAGGCGACTAAAATCCGTGAGCTAAGAGCAACTGGTTTATGATACGTCCATACTCCAGTGCTAGCCGTGTAAGTTGCAAGCTCATACAGAAATTAATGGAATATAAGGATGCAACAATCTCAATTATAGATTGATGCAAGAATAGTCCTCGGCTTTCGAACAATTGCGGCCAGTCTGGGGATGTTATGGCATCCTACTGGTAGCCTGACCAGAGGCTATAGTCTGGTGCCACGGGAGATCAGGGAAGCCCTGAGACCTGAATAGGTTTCAGCCTGATCGGTAGAGGTTGGCCCCCTAGTGGGAGCGTCGTGGTGGCTGTGGTTTAAAACCCAAAGTCGCGGGGAGAGTTGGAGATTATACCTGCATGTCTGGGAGTCAACCTTTGTTTAGGGGCGGACTCCGAGACGTGAAAGGTATATGATTCAAATCTGTGTGGAGTTGCAAAAAACAACCGGGTGCTACGACCCAAAGAGTAGCAGAGGTTTGGGTAGGCCTCACCACCTTACCAAGGTGGAGAAATAAGTCCATAAGCTTATTTCTAAATTTGGAACTTCAGTTTCCTACTAAAGGCGTCTGGTCCAGCGTCCTTAAATGGTCCTTAGGAGTAAGAGACCTCGTGATATAAGGCTTAATGCCAGGTGATCACGTTAATCAATTACTTTATCTGTCCCTATCTACCTCACTCGATGTCAAATCGCTGAAGAGTAAGGACGTGTGCGCAGTGAACCAGTGAATTTAAAAAAGTTCTGTGTTAAAACCATATGTGTGTGTACAAGTTATACTGACGTGTGTTTGTGTATGTGCAGTTTGTGCAATTAGTGAGGAGGGTGCCAATAAACACTTAGTGCCTTGTACATGTTATTGCCCTAATTGAGTTATCAATTTCCGAGAAGGGAGTGTGAAGTTCCTGGAAGTGCAAGAACTAATTACAATATATTGAGGAAATGGACAGCAAGAGAAGAAAAGGGATCAAAGGATCCCGGGGATGAGGACATGTCCGACTCGGCTACCGAATGGACCTGTCCGGCAAAAAAGGCGAAGGAACAAATGGAGGAAACGTTCCAGCTGGTAAAAACAGGTAAAAAGAAAAAGGAGAAAAAACTCAAAAATAAGGCGGAGTCTGAAAAGAGTCTGGAAGAGACTCAGGTACAGATCGCAGCCGAGGTAGCGGCAACCGGAAAGGCAGAAAAGGCCGAAATGAGGGCCATCACAACCGCAGAGGGAGAGGATTGGTCAAGCGGAAGCTTGAACCGCATAACGGACGAGCTCTTCGAGCACATCCTCAAAGCTGATACAGAGATCGGCCAAATATCCAAAATATTTATTGCCAAAACTATCGGGCGGTATGAACGACTGTTCTACACAGTCGTTGCCGAGAACTGTCGGCTGAAAGGACGGTTAGACGTCCTTATGAGTGGGAAAACGTTCCGCCCAAACCTAGGGAACACCGAAAGGCCAGTGGCTGCATGCCAAGCCGAAAGAGCGAGCCCAACAGAGAAGCCAGATATAATAAGGGGAACAGAGAAAACAGCACAGGTCCCAAGCTATGCGGCGGTGTGTGCCGCAGTTCAAGCACCAGCAGTGCAAAAGGCTAAGGCCACCCAGCCAAAGCAGGTGGTCACACCACGACCGAAGAAGGTGACGAACACCTTCGGAGTGGTCGTCAATGGCAAGGACGGCATGGAGTCGAAAGATGTGATCAGGAAGTTCCTGATGGATGTTGGTCCCAAAGCGGGGGTTCGCATCCACGAGGTCAGGCCCATCAAAAATGGTGGAGCCATAATTCGCACCCCCACCGAAGAAGAGAGGGCAACACTGCTGAAAAGTGGTAAGTTAAGGGATGCTGGTCTAGTAGCTAGACAGTTGATAAGGAAGTATTCATGAAGGAACTTTTCATCAAGAACCCGAAGGGAATGACGTCGAAGGAACAATTCGACCAGGAGCTATCGATCGTATGTGGAGGATAGAGAATCGAGAAGGGCACAAGGAGCATCGTACTGGAGGGTACAAAGAAAACAATAGATGGCCTTCTGCATACCGGACGGGTATACATATATTGAGTGCCAATCTTTTAGGGTTGGTAACTTTGAGCCCATTATGGGTTGTTTCCGCTGCCTGTCACTCACGCACAGGGTCAGCGAGTATAAGGAGGAGAGGAACCTCTGTTGGCGCTGCGGAAAAGGAGGGACCATGCTTCACGCTGTGGTTCACCCTTAGATGGCCAGGTCTGCGCGAGGGATGGTCGGCCAGAGCAACAACATGTCGTGATGTCGGCCGAGTGCCCAACCTATAAGTTGGCAAAGGCTAGGAGAGATGCTAGGAATTAACATGGCCAGCATCCTCCAAACTAATTGCCAGGGCTCCTTCGCTGCGATGTGTAGCTTGGGTCAAACCTTGCTTGCATCGTCCAGCGACTTCGCCCTCATACAGGAGCCCTACGCAAAAGAAGGGAAAGTTGTAGGGTTACCAGAACGCATGCGCTCATTCACCGACACCAGGGGGATGGCAGCCATTATCCTTAACGGAACGGCAGATTGGGAATGCGTTCTGGTTAACTCTAGTGAGTGGGGAGTATGCGTGAGCGCCCAGTGCCCGACTGGCAAAATACTACTAGCCAGCATCTATTGTCAACATAGTCGGGAACTCGAGCCATACATTGAGTACCTAAACATGTTGCTACAAATTGCAAGTGGCGTCCCACTCATTGTAGGACTGGATGCAAATGCATCCTCTAATGCGTGGCACAGTAAGTGTTCCAGGTCCCCAACATCCGGGACCCGAAGACTCCAACGGGGAGAAGTGCTCAGCGAGTGGATCCTCTCTCGGGGACTACAGATTCTTAACGAATCAAGCTCGCTGTACACCTTCAGTGGTCCAATGGGGGAGAGTGACATCGACGTCACTCTGGCCAATGACGCAGGGCGAAGACTGCAGATCTCTTGGTCCCTGTTGCTTTCAGATGTGAGCGACCACAATCTGATACGGATGACTGTTACCCGGGCTGAAGCAGAAGGGGGCTATAGCGAAGGACCGAGTTCCAAGCGCTGGCGAACTGTTAGGGCCAACTGAGCCAGTTTCGGTGTGCTCGTAAGAGACTCTGCCTCCTCGGTCCCTCTCCAGGATTTTGCAGACCTCACTACACGTGAACAGGTTGCACTCCTCGAAGGAACTGCGGAAGCTGTCTGCGATCGCCTCTTTGACAGGTGCCGACCAGCACAACCAAAGAAGCTGCAGTGGTGGACCCCAGAGCAGGAGACCAAAAAAAGGCAAGTTCGTAATTGCAGAAAACGCCTGCAAAGAACACTGGCTCTACGTGCTCTTTGCAGGCTTCGACTCCGACTATATTTCACAGCATTGCAGGGATTTCAGAACCTGCCTTGCTGAATACAAGAGTCTACTCACCAAGACTAAGGAGGAGCATTGGCGTGCGTTTGCACAAGTAAACAGGGATGACCCTTGGGGTATATAATATATGTAGGAAGCGTAGGAAAGGCGCTGTAATAAGTGGTCTGTACACCAACGGATCCCAAGTATCAACCTTGAGTGAATGCGTTTGGACACCCCTAAAAGAGTTCTTTCCAAGCGCTGAGGATAACGAAATCCCAACCTCGACTCCCGAGGAGCGGAATGCGGCTCCCGACTTGCGGTTGTCGGAGATTTCTGAAGCCGTCTCCAGGTTGCGTAGTAAGAAGTCCCCTGGCATGGATGGACTAACGGGAGAAATGGTCAAAGCCAGTGGACCGTTATCCCAGAATATTTGGAGGTCCTCTACAGTGGATGCATCCGCCGTGGAGAATTCCCAGCTGTGTGGAAGAAAGCGAAGCTGATTATTCTCCTCAAGTCACCTGATAAGGATAAGAGCAACCCTCGCTCATATAGGGGCATAAGCCTCCTACCCGTCCTTGGTAAGGTACTTGAAAGGATAATGGTGGAGAGACTAGGTCAGATCTATAATGGAAACATGTGCCCGACTCAGTTTGGGTTTAGGCAGGGAATGAGCATTGAAGACGCGTGGATCCATGTGAAAAGGAGCGTGTCCGAGTCCCAAACGAAATACATCTTGGGTATTTTCGTAGACTTCAAAGGGGTGTTTGTGGGAGGAGCGTCTTTTCGAGGCTACGTGAAATTGGCTGCCAGGAAATGGCACTCTGGGAGAGTTACTTTTCCGAGAGAAGTGCCCACGTGATAAGCCCATCGGGACTCAACGTCCAAACTAATGTAGTCCGTGGTTGTCCACAGGGGTCTATCTGTGGGCCATACATATGGAACCTTATGATGGATCGTCTGCTGAGGCACTGGAAGGTCTTTGCAAGCACTGTGCATACGCTGACGACCTGCTCCTTATGATCGAGGGTCAGTCCCGAGCCGAGTTGGAGTGGCTGGCTAGCGATGTAATGACTGTGGTACGTGGGTGGGGGCTAAGTGTTGCCGTAAGCGTGGCCCTCGAAAAAACGACGATGATGATGCTGAAAGGTAACTTTTCGGCAAGCCGGAATCCCTCTGTACGTGTCAATGGAACTCCCTTGCGTATGGCATCGGAGGTCAAGTACCTGGGCATCGTCGTTAGTAAAGGAATGAATTTCCTTCCCCATATAAAGAGCCTGAAAGACTGACTGGTCAGAGTCGCAGGTCAACTATGGCGGGTCCTCAAAAGCGATTGGGGACTAAGCAGGGATGCAGCTCGCGGCATATATACTGGCCTATTTGTGGCTTGTGCGACATATGGAGCATATATATGATGTGAGACTGTAAGTACTGCATGGGGTTACCGTCGAATCCTAGCATGTCAGAGAGTAGCGCTCCTGGCATGTCTTCCGGTGTGCCACACAGTGTCCACGGAGGCACTACAGGTTCTCCTGTGAGCGGCACCACTTGATCTAGAGGTTTCCCGCAGAGGCATACTCTTTGCGGCCAAAAGGGGTCTGGTGTTGCCGCGCCTTGGAGGTCCTATAAGTTCAGAAATACAGGAACTGGGCCTAACTGAACGTAAGGTGTTCCTTTCAAGGTATTTCAAAGAGAAGTGGCAGGATAGATGGGATGGACACATCAACGGAAGAACGACGTACCGTTTTATAAAGAATGTGTCCTTTACGGACGATAGAGGGGGATTTACGTTCAGCATGTTTCTCAGCTTTTTGCTGACCGGACACGTGTCCTTGAACGCCTTCCTCTATAAGAGATCTCTTTCGAGTACAGAGTCCTGTGATTGTGGCTCCGGGCCAGAGGACTGGGAACACGTTTTGTGTGTATGCCCACTGTACTCGGATATCAGAGACCTGACAGCTATGAACATCAGAGCAGTCAACGGTACATATGATGTTAGTCAAATCCTACAGTCCCAAGAATGTACCATCAGACTCGGTATATTTGCTAAGCAAATATTCACCAGACGTCAAAGAAGATTGGTTGTCTAGGAAAGATAGGAAAGTTAGGAGTGACTGACTGCAGAAGGTAGTCACACTTAGGCCAAAGATCAAGATTAGAAACTAGTTAGGCAGAAATTGACAGGAAATGAAGGCAGAATAAGTATATTTCGTCATAGGAAGACGCGATGGACGAGCAGTCCCGGGAATTAAGGAGCCTAACTGTAGCAACCAATAGGTTGCGAAGCCCTACCGGAGGCTATTCTGGTACCACGGGCGGTCAGGAGCCCCTGAAACCTGGTTTCAACCTGACCGAGCGGTTGGCCCCTTGTGGGAGCGTCGTGGTGGCTGTGGTTTAGACCCAAATCGCGGGGAGAGTGGGAATAAATACCACCGCATCATGGAAACAATATCGACTATCACTCGTGATGATCGTGCTTGACTCTAAGATGTGTATGGAATTATGACCCAACTCAGTGTGGAGTTGCATTACAACCTGGTGCTGTGACCTATAGATCAGAAGAGGTGTTAGATAGGCCTCGCCCTTACCAAAGGGGAGGGAGTATCCCTTAAGATATAAACTCAATTGGTACTTGAATCAAACTCAAGGCGTTGGTCGGCGTTTTCCTGACTCTGGGTGTGAGGACCCCGTGGTATTAAGCCTTCGCGGCAGGTGATCACGTTAATCCAAACACTCACTTGTCCCTATCTACCTCCCCCTCCGGGTAGGGGTCAGAATATACCCGGGGGAAGGCATGCCTGTCGTAAAAGGCGACTAAAAGCCGTGAGCTAAGAGCAACTGGTTTATGATACGTCCATACTCCAGTGCTCGCCGTGTAAGTTGCAAGCTCATACAGAAATTAATGGAATATAAGGATGCAACAATCGCAATTATAGATTGGTGCAAGAATAGTCCTCGGCTTTCGAACAATTGCGGCCAGTCTGGGGATGTTATGGCATCCTACTGGTAGCCTGACCAGACGCTATAGTCTGGTGCCACGGGAGATCAGGGAAGCCCTGAGACCTGCATAGGTTTCAGCCTGATCGGTAGAGGTTGGCCCCTAGTGGGAGCGTCGTGGTTTCTGTGGTTTAAAACCCAAATTCGCGGAGAGAGTTGGAGATTATACCTGCATGTCTGGGAGTCATTAAATTTAGAAGTTGTTTATTTTTCTTCTAAATGGTGGAGGGGAAAGCCCCGCTTGATAGTGGTGGTCGGAGGGACGATGCCTTTGTGGGCCTCACCACCGACTGCGAGAGTGAGGTAGGGGGCTACGCATCCGACGTTCCGCTGAGGAACTTCTATTTGAAGAAGTCAGCGGTGGCGGCGGATGCGAGCGCTGGGAAGAAGAAGAAGAAGAGGAGGGTGAGGAAGGCGCGCCGGGAATCCTTGAAGTCGGCCTCTGCCTCCGTGGTGGAAGATTCCGCCATGGATACGGAGAGCGTCGTTGAGGCGGGTAAGGCCAGAAAGAGGCCGGTTGAAGGACTCTTCAGGGCCGGACTCTTTGGTCGATTTGAGGGAGGCGCGTGTGGTGTTGCTGCCTTTGCCGGCTGGTGCAGGCGTGGCGGCGGGCAGCAGTGGTGGGGTGCCCAAAGTAATGCGTTCTCCTGTGGCTAGGGCGCGACTGACGAAAGCTGTGGCTGCAGTCAAGTCGCCTCTTCCCACGGGAGCCCCGTTGCGGGTGCAGGCCACTGCGAGCTCTGCTGGTGCGGGTGCTTTGGCTAAGGCGAAGCGCCATCTATGCGTCAGGTTGGGCAGGTGGATACAGACAAGGGTCTGACCTTGGCTAGTCTCCTAGATAGGTTTAGGGCAGTAAAGGAGGTGGTAGTGTCGGCTATCGGGCAGCATAGAGATGCTGGCGTAGCCATAGCAAGGGTTTCCTCCCAGTATGAGGAGCTCTTGCTAGAGGTTGTAGGGACGCTTGAGCGTCATAGGGGTAGGGAGGACTCTGGATGTGCTCCTGCAGTAAGGGGCAAGGAGTCGGAAGAGCGCAGGGACGGTCCAGGTGGGACCGTCAAATCGTTAGGACTCCCTGTTGGGATCAGGGTTGAGGAGCGGCCTTCGTTTGCGCAGGTTGCCAGCACTGCCACTGTTTCTGGTGGTGTGGGGGGCAAGATTCAGGTTAGGAAGCCTGATATTGAGCCTGCCAAACCTACAGAAACGTGGCCGTTGGTAGTTAAGGGCAAGCAGGGGGAATCAGTGGGGTCACTGAGGAGGAAGGTGGTGGAGGAGTTGGTGCCTGCCGCGGGTGTCAGGGTGCATACTGTGCGCCCTGGCAAACAAGGTGGCATTCTGGTCCGCACGCCTTCTGTGGCTGAGGGAGATGCCTTTATTGGGCATAAAAAGCTCGAGGAGGTGGGTCTATCGGCTGAAACTGACAGGGGAAAGTCTCTTGTAGTGCAGAGGATGGAGAAGCGGATCTCCCCTGAAGAATTCCTGGGTGAGCTGCATAAGCTTAACTTATGCAAGCTTACCAAGGAGGAGTTCGGAAAGGAGATCCGTCTTTCCACCCCTTGGAAGGCAGGTGATGGACGCCTTAATGTCGTCCTTGTGTGCAACCCCAGGGCCGCGAGTATCCTTGGAGAGGGGAGGTGCTATATTAAGCACTTCTCCTTTCTCCTAAAGGAGAAGTCGTTGGTGCAGTGGTGTAACCGGTGTCTCGGCCTGGATCACTTCGCATCCAGGTGTAGGCAGAAGGACTCTGTGTGCTGGCGTTGTGGACAGTCGGGCCACTCTAAGCGTGATTGCGGTAATGCTATACATTGCCGCGATTGTGACTTCAGGGGAAATCTGGCTGGACACTTTATGCTAAGCGGCGGTGGCCAGGGCGAGTGCTAGGCACTAAACTCACTACACTCACTACACTGGCTAAACACGACTGCTCGCTTCGAGCGCACACAGTAGAATGAGCAATAAGTGACAGAAGTCGAAATAAAGGCTTAACGTGAATACCCGGCCAATTATTGGCCAATTTCACGGTGGGCCTGCCCACAATAACAGAGTCACGATACGCTCACTGCAGGGATCTCTCTGCGATGGGTATAGTGCGGGTAGGTGATGCTTGGGATTTCAGTCGTGTCCTTTTCTCAAGGGAGACGGCTGAGAATCTGGCCATCTTTGCCTAACAAATCTTCCGGATTAGGAGGCAATAATGGCATTGTGTCTGTCATTGTAGTAGACACTGCTGATTTAATGGGGTTCCCCTAGCGCTGGCCTCATTTTGTGGTACTCGACTCTTACAGAGTCCTGGCCATAGTGAGGTTGGCGTGGGTCCTAGTGTAGTCTGCGGTTATGTGCTTCCAGAGCTCCCGATCTACTGGCAGGTAGGACTTCGTCCGCAACCTCCTTGAACTTGTGGATGGTAGATGTTTGGGCGGGAGGGAGGTCGTGCAGGTCTCATCCTGACCCACTCAGATGCCATTTGGGAGTTCTCCCAAACATTGCTTCTTGCTGTGGCGATGGCGCCTTATGTTGCTGAGTTTTTACTTGGTACCATTTGGGCTGGAACTGCTGTAAGTTGTTGTGTGGGGCATGGGGTGCCTGTTTCATGTAATCGGTGACGACTCGACCACGCAGTTAATGCGACGGTCAGGATGTGTATAGCGACTGTGGTTCTATGCGCGAACTAACCGTTTCTTCGAGTAGTAGTAGTTTTCTTGTTGTCCTTGTGGTAGTTAGGCCTTTTTGCCTTCGCTTTTCTGGGGTTTATTTGGTAGGGATGAGCGCATGTGTCATGTACCTGTAGTCTCCAGCAATTTGACTTTTCTGTAGTAGTGTAGAACGATTTGGTGGGTGCATGCCTCGGTCTGACCTTGTTGGGATTTCCGGGCAAAAATTGTGTTGTCTTGTGTTGTATTTTTGTGTAGATGGATGCATTTCTACCATTGGTCACTGCCTCGACCACTGATTCGATGTGCGTCCATCTAAAAGGTTGCTAGGCCTTGAGTGTTAAGGCACTTATCTAGAAGTGACCTTCATGGTTGCGAAAGCCTGACCAGATTCTATATTCTGGTACCATGGGAGATAGCTGGCCCCGGAAAGGATAGTTGGTGCCGTTAAGCTCCCAACTTCCTATTCCGAGCTATCAAGAGGTAGGCCCCCTAGTGGGAGTATATTGCATACTGGAACCCTTTCTAGGGTCTGTGTATGCTAGATGTGTTAGATAGGCCTCGCCCTCAGCAAGGTTTGTGGTCGCCCTTAAGCGTCACTAAATTGCTACTGGGGTCGTAATTACCTCAGGGCGGTGGTCAACGCTTAATTTGACTCCGTTATTGTGGGTAGGCCCACCGTGAAATTTGCCAATAATTGGACGGGTATTCACGTTAAGCATACATTCCACTTCTGTCCCTATCTACCATTCTTCTGTGTGCGCTCGATGCAACCAGACGTGTTTACTAGTTAGTGTCAGCGTGGTAGTGTAAAATTGTCCATTGAGTAGTAACGGCACTTTTGCTGTTTTTGTTGTGTGCGCGATAACACGTGTGCGGGTGAGTAGTTTTTGTTGGAATATTTTGTTTTGATTTTGATACTGATACTGATAGATGGAGAAGGGGAAAACCCCTGTTGATAGTGGTGGTCGGAGGGAGGATGCCTTTGTGGGGCTCACCACCGACTGCGAGAGTGAGGTCGCATCCGACGTTCCGCTGAGGAACTTCTATTTGAAGAAGTCAGCGGTGGCGGCGGATGCGAGCGATGGGAAGAAGAAGAAGAAGAGGAGGGTGAGGAAGGCGCGCCGGGAATCCTTGACGTCGGCCTCTGCCTCTGTGGACTCTTTGGTGGCCAAGAAGGCGCTCACCGAGCCCGCTTCTGCTACTTCGACTTCGAAGGTAGTGGTGAGGGAGGTGCGTGTGGTGTTGCTGCCTTTGCCGGGTGGTGCAGGCGTGTCGGCGGGCAGTAGTGGTGGGGTGCCCAAAGTAGTGGGTTCTCCTGTGGTTAGGGCGTGATTGACGAAAGCTGTGGCTGAAGTCAAGTCGCCTCTTCCCGAAGGAGCCACTGCTTGCTCTGCTGGTGCGAGTGCTTTGGCTAAGGAGAAGCCAGTAACATCTATGCGCCAGGTTAGGCAGGCGGAGCTAGAAAAGTTTATAACCTTGGCTAGTCTCCTAGATAGGTTCAGGCGATTAAGGAGGTGGTAGCCTTAGCAAAGGTCTCCTCCCAGTATGAGGAACTCTTGCTAGAGGTCGTAGGGACGCTTGAGCGTCATCGTGGTAGTGAGGACTCCGGATGTGCTCCTGCAGTGAGGGATAAGGAGTCGGTAGAGCGTAGAGACGGTCCAGGTGGGACCGTCAAAATGTTAGGAGTCCCTGTTCGGATGAGTGTTGAGGGGCGGCCTTCGTTCGCGCAGGTTGCCTGCACTGCCTCTGTGTCTGGTGGTATTGGCGCAAAATTCAGGTTACGAAACCTGATATTGAGCCTGCCAAACCTACAGAAACGTGGTCGTTGGTAGTTAAAGGGGCGCACAATTTGCACCCTGACACCCACGGCAGGCACCAATTCCTGCACCACCTTCTTCTTCAGTACCCCCACTAATTTCCTCTGCTTGCCTTTAACTACCAACGACCACGTTTCCGTAGGTTAGGCAGGCCCATTATTCTTCCTTCGCGTGGTTGCACACCTTGACGCGGTGCGAAGGCTTAGTAAAGGTCAATGACTCAAGGGAAATTATTCTCTATGAGGAGACCCGAAGCTAAGATGTAACCATCCCTTCTCTCCCTCCTACTACTTTCCATCTCTTCCTCTCCTCTCCGGTGGGCTGGATCAAGGTGTCATACGACTCGTGCCGAGGATCAGCTTGGCTGGGGGCCCACTTGAAAAAAAAAACTGCGGATCTCTTCACAGCCTGACCTTCCCTTTCTCCGTTACTCGTGGGATTGAATATGATGGTTCTCTCTCACGGGCTGGTACATCCTCTTCCAGAAAAGCTTCGGTTCCTGAAGTGCTGACGGATAATGCGGCTCAAACCGTTTAAAAGACTGTCAAAAGCCGCGTGGAGCCCCAAAAACCTAAAACCACAACCTGCACGGTGACTCCCACCTGCAACCTCTGCCCGCGGAGTTGCCTCCTCCTCGTAGATCCCAAGGACCTTCATTTAAAAGATACAAGGAGAGACGCTCTGCAGCGCACGTCCTGGAACGCTTTTAAGGCATTCCCCCGGAGAAGCTAAATGAAAACAACAAACGTTCTTTAGCTTGGGCAACGAAAGTAGTGAAAAGCCATTTACAGGCGGACACTTTTTTTGTTTTGTTTTATTTGTTTTTCATTTAATTCGAGAGCTTACACAGAATATAATAACTTTTACAAAAAATTGTGATAAGCTATGAAAAATTACAGAGAAATTTAATAACAATAGACGGTTTTATGTGTTCTTAGAGTAAATTAATATTTAATTCAATGTAGATAAATGTGCTTATAATTGATTTTTAAATCGTATCTTATTTTTTATTTCAATGATTTTGAGTGAGAGGGCATTCCAGAGTCGAGTGGTGATAACAAAGAATTGGCGTTCAGAGTTAAGATGAGAAAAGCGCGGTAATAGTATTTGCCTGGTCCTATCAGATGCACAAAACGTAATTCGATTAAATAGGTTTTGAGGTTGACGTGTGTGTATGATGTTATGCAACATCATGATGGAACGGAACTTTAGAGTACTATCAAATGAGAGACCATTGATACGTTTGGAGAAGTCAGAAATGGGGTCATAGCGACGGCGGCTGAAAATATAGCGAGCAGCATTATTATATGCTACATTAAGCTTACATCTACTAAATTCATCACATTTTCCGTAGACATCACATCCGTAAGTAAGAATAGGTGTAATGAGGGTCTTGACTAATAGAGATCGGTTTGCTATAGGGGTAAGATGTTGTAAAACCCACATGGAGCGGAGGACCCCGTGTGCCTTGGCAACGCAACTTTTTATGTGAAAAAAAGTCATACCAAGGTTTTTGACAGTGTCAACGTATTTAATAGGACCATTGTTAATAGAGGTCGAAGGGATCAGGTATGTAATCACGGGCTTTCTAGATATAACAATGCATTTAGATTTCTTGGGATTAATAAGAAGTAGATTCGGACTCGCCCACTTGAAAATTTTATCCAGATCGGAGTTAATGTGATTGATGCACTGGCCTGCAGATTCAGGAGAACAGCTAAGGTGTAATTGAATGTCATCGGCGTACATTTTCACTATTCTACATTCCGACAGTTCGTTATGGGATAGGAGTTTGAAAATTAATATTTTTAATTCCAAATAAATGCATGTGCCCAAGTTTAGTATTAAATAATTGTCAAGCATTGACTTGTGACAGTTTTTGTAGAACAGCGTTTAAAAAAATGCAATAAAACCATTCGTTTTCCATGAAATTGTTGATTTTTCATTCTTCAAAAAAATATTATATGACTTGTGAACAATATTAAGTGTTATATTGATAGTTTGTTAACAAATTAGTTAAAACAAATTCAGAGAAGTGAAATGCGGTTGAAAAAATATGCATATGTTTTTTTTATATTCTTTATTACGGGATTCCATGTAAAGTATCACTTCAGATGACTTGATACTTATAACAAAACTGACATACTTTTTCCTGATATTTCACTATTAATTGCACCCGAAATTTATAACTGGATATATACTTTAACAAATTTTTATTTCCACCAAATTTGAATATTCAATACAAATTCCTTCCCGCCAGAGATCTGTCATAATTCGATGTAATTTATCTAGTACCAAAATTTGTCACAAGCGGCGCTAGGTTCCATGTTGGCCCTCCCCTTTTACAGTTAAAAAAATAATTAACTTACCGACAATAGATTTGCTATGAATTCGATTGGCAACGACTGAATTGATCAAATTGCCTGCTATAAAAAATTTGAAATTTTCAGCCGGTTTAAAATATATTTCGCAAGCGGGAATTTTGTTTGTTTTAATTTGATACAAATAGGTGTAATTTCTGATTTAAATTTTAAATTCACAACAAAGTATTAGTTATATCATTGTAAAGTCTATTTTAGGAGAAGTAGAAAAATGTCAACTGTAGAAGAGTTAAGAATTCAAGGCATCAGGAGTTTTGGTGGGAAAAGCGAGGATATGCAAGTATGTACGCTTAATACTGGCTTCATCGCCCGTTACGCTAATACTGGGAGACAACGGCAACAATACTTGAGTTCTTAAAATATGCTCTTACAGGTGAAGCTCCACCAGGAAGTGGCCGTGGTCAGAACTTTGTTCATGATCCGTCAATTTTTGGTGCCCGGAAAGGTTGGGACAAATCAAGCTCAGGGTAATTGTTCTCTAATAAATTAAATCTACTATCAATTTACCAATTATTGTAAATATTATTCGCGGTGAAGAGCAGACAATAAGTCGTTGTATGAAACTCCACCACAAGCGTGGGAAACTTACATTCGAAACCATGGACTCGACCATTTCCTACGGCGATGAGTCGATAAGCAAGAGGTGCATAGACGTCGATCTTGCAATTTGCCAGTTTATGGGTATTATCATTTAATTCACCTCTATTTTGTGTTCACCTGTTGGACAAGCTGATTTTATCTTACAGGTGTATCAAAGGCGATCATCATTAATGTAATATTCTGTCATCAGGAAGACTAGTTGGCCATTGGATGAACCAAAAAAACAAAATCGGTATCACAGAGTACAACAAGGCAATTGGAAAATTCATGGTCATGCGAAAGGATCAAATGGGTGAATTAAAGAAGAAAGGTTTGAATCATTTTATGATCTGTAATAGAAATTAAAACAAACGTAAATATTATCTTGTAGAAATTACATTGAAACATCTCAGTTACTTGAAGAAAGAAATGGAAAATAAAACAATGGATCTACAAGTCGCGTACAAGAAATATGAATAGATTCAAAACCAGTGTGCTGCATTTGATGAGGACATCAAACCCATTAACAAACGTCTAGATGAGATCAGAAAAGTTGAATATTAAGTCGGTAAACAGCAATCACTGAAAGTTGCTGTAGAAACGAAGTGAGAAGTCCCGAAGTGATATTATGATTTCCTCTTTATTCCGAATTTTTGTTTTCAGGAAAAAAACATCATCCGAGCGCATTTCCAAATTAAAAACGATGATTAAAAAGCCGTTTGAGGGAACGATTCAACAATTGGATCGCGATATATGTAGCTTTAGAGAAAAAATATCCGAAAAACGAATGAAAAAGCAGGAACTAGATGATACGCTTTCTTCACTGCAGAAACAGGAGAAGAAGATCCAATTATCAATTTCGGAATTCGAAAAGAAGTTTTGTGTTCTGCTGCAGCAACGTCAACGAGAAGAGGAAAGTAACGCAGACAGGGCTGAGAAAATGCATAAAATATGTGATAAACTCAGCATCAACATAAACAATATTAACTTAGAAGAATCATCCGAAGAAGTACCAGCTATTTTACAAAATATTGCTAAATCCCTCCAATCGGAAGAGAAAAATATTAAAGACCAACAAACAGCACACGAAAAAGCTGATCAACAACAACAGAAACTTATTGATGAACTAAGGGAAACAAAGGTTAGAGTTGAAAATGACATCGAAAGTAAAAAAAAACAGGTAAATAAATAGTTGAGTCATTTACTACCTTTTATTTTATTTATTCTAATCCATCATCAGAGAAAACAATGCGAAATAGACCTACAAAAAACGCAAAAGAACTGCTGGCTAAGTCCAGCGAACTAATTTGTAAACATCAATTGGATCATGGAGCCTTAAAGTCCTCTGAGGCTATGTACAAACGGTGAGAATTCTTCCTGCTAAACTTTCCCATGCATATTTTGTTATTCTTATTAGCTTATCAAATTCTGAATGATGACTCATACAAAGTCGAGATACACAGTAAAACCAATTTAGTGACCGATTCGTCGTGTTACTTTACCAGTCATTCAATTGTTGTGATAACATTTTTAGGCAGACAACAAATCCTTAAAACTATCTTATACAATACACTCTCGGTAGAACGAACTAATAACATCAAAGCCTGTTCATAGGAGCCAGAATGTCCACATTACCGAGAGTGCAAGTTGGTATTCTGTAGTATAGGTAGTAAACAGGTTTATACTGTCAAATGTTTTTTATTATTCCATTTTGTTTTACCCATGTTGTCCAGGAGCAGTTTTCTTACGTAATGCCACATACGTTTTCCTGGGTAGAAGTTTCCAAATCCGACTTAGCGTTACAGAATGTTTCTCAAACTTGCCTCTAAAAATTAATGGACACGTAAGTTATGGTTGCGAGTCAATTTTTTCTACAAATATTACGAAAAGCAACGAAAACCAACCTCTTGTTAAATTTGTGCAAAACCGTCACTAGCTATAAACATCATTGCTGTGCAAGCTTGTATATACGGCAATGGCCTTTTGCTTAAGGATTACGTCACTAACAGTCCGATTCTCCCCTTTGCTATTCTAAGAGTTAATAAAGTTTGTAAAGGGGGTTTACTTATTCACTCTGTCTTATGTGTTCACTGTATTGGATTGTTGACTCAACCGATGTTCACTCTATCAGGAGTGTTGTACAATTGTTCTTAAGTCTAACTCATTGTCAGTGCTCCAAGATAATCAAATCCTATACAAGGTTTGCCAGGCAATTATTTTTGTTTTTTCATTGTATCGTTATACTTTATTAACGATTTAATCTTAGGCTTAATTATTTAAAACAATATATGCAGCCCAAAATGTGGTTTAGAGGTAACGCTTAAATTGTAGAAGCAGTTACAGACAAACGCCGGGACAAAAACGCAATCACGTAGTCTACTATCGTAATGAGTGCTTTATTGATATTGATGCCCCTGAAGACTTATCGACCCTAGAACGACATCGATCGAATTACTGAATCGATTCTGAAGTGACCACCAACATCAGCGTTTGAAAAATGTTTGTAACCTATCCATATTTGAATATAAAAAATTAAGTTTGACCTAGGTTTAATTGTTTGCGTATGCTTTCTGCGTCGACCTTCGTTGCCGTCATGTCTTTTATCTCGATTGATATTCCTTCTGTCAATATTACAAAGTTCACTCACGACTATACTCAATCTTGTAAACTAGTTCCTCCTTTCTCTATTAGTTCACTTATCAATGGGCTTACTATGATCAACCTACAACGACATCGAATTATTGAATCGATAATGCGGCTCCTTGTTATAATTCGTTGATTTTATTTGCTATTTTATTTTCAGATACATTAAAAATGTTGAAGAAGAACCTAGCTGTCCACTGTTAATTCAATGTGCGAAAGTGATGTAAACCATTTATTTATTTTTTTACAAAGATTTCATTCATATCATCATTATATTAAACTTAGGCATCAACGCTGACGGTAGAACTCACTGAAAAAATTCAGCGTCTTCCTGAAAATATAACTCGTTCAGAAAAGTTACTCAAGGCTGAACAGAAGAAATATGAGTCTCTTATACAATTACGCCGTGTAATAGAGGAAGTTGAACATCTAGAGAGAGATATACCCATTCGAAAAACGGAACTAAAAGAATTGGAATCAAAAATATCAGAAATCACATCAGAAGTGGAGTCATGCCAAATGTTACAAATCGAGCCCAGTGCAAATGTGGAACTTGCAAATTTAATGTTGGGAGACATGAGCGTCCTCGATGAGGCCATGAAGGAAGCGAAACGCCTGAGTGCGGATTTAAGAGAGTTAAATTCGAGTTATTTACCTTTTACTTTGGCAACCGTACTTAGCTTGGACTTCTTTTATTTCGTCTTTCTTAGTTAAACATTAAATTGTTTTGATTATATATATATTGCAGAAGAAACTTGCAGAAAATAGTAGTACCGCCTCTATTGATGATGTTCAGTTAGAAAAAACGACCGTTTCGGCCGAATTAGAAAATGAACGTAAGATATTGGAAAAAAAATGATTATGAACGAGGAAATGAAGTTCTAAATGAATTGCGGGAGGAAAGAAATAAGTTTGTTAATCGAATACAATTTTATCTGTGATGCCTTCGCAACCGTTGTGTACTACATTTTAGAATGAAAGACAAGCAAATTCAACTACAGGAAGATGTACAATCCATACCTCAACTAAAGGAAATCACAAAACTGAGAGAGGATTTACAACCTCTAAAAGAAAAACTAGACGATTCGGTAGCAGATAAACAGAGTTCGAAGGAAAGTAACAGGAAAATAATTAACGAAATGCAAGCAAAACTGGAGTCCTTAAAGATTTTGAATCTAGACATTCAACGGTTACACTTGACCTAACAAACAATTATACATTATTTTTAATTTAAATTTTTAGGCCTTATCGAGAATTAATTGCTTTAGAGCAACTGAATCTATGCGAAGAGATTGAGTGTGTTAAACTCTCAACACAACGGCATAAAAGTGAGTTAGCTCAAAAGGTATGCTTTCATTCTCAGTTAAATATTGTTTTATTTATTTAGTAAACAATGTATTCCACAGACAGATCAAATCAATAAAACAACACAAGAGTTAGAGAAAGTGAAAAATGACATCCTTAATCAAGATGTTGAAGAACGCGATCTTAAAGATAATAGTGATCTGAAAGAATTAGAAGAAGAAGCCACAAAGCTCGATGCAGAAATAGTAGAACTCTCCAAAGTGCTGTGTTTTCCATTCAAAAACTATCGTAAAAGTTTCTATGAAATCGATTCAGGGCAATATAGACTTGCCCTGGAATATGCTTTGATTAAATTTCATTCAGAGAAAAAAAATTAACCGGTTGATCCGAGAGTATTGGCGGCATTTATCGTGGTAATGACATTGATTACATTCAAATTCAAACAGATGAAATGAAGACAGACGCATCGGCAGACAAGCGGCGAAGTTATAATTATCGTGTGATTCAATCGAAAAATAATTCAGAGATCGAAATGCGTGGACGTAGTAGTGCTGGCCAAAGGGTTTTAGCGTCTCAGTTGCAATTGCGGTGGTTTTAGCATTGGATGAACCTACAACAAACTTGGATAGGACTAATATTAGATCCTTGTGTGAGGCCTTAAATCGTATTGTGGATGAAAGGCAAACACAACATAACTTCATGTTAATTATTATTACTCACGATGAGGAATTCATTTCGACACTTGGTAGAATTGAACTCTATCATCATGTTCTTAGGAACGACCAAGGAAAATCGATGATAAGAAAAGTCAGAGTCAGTTAAAAAAAATACTTTGTTACATTCCTATATATGTATGGTCTTAAAATTAAAAATGTTTTTAAAATATGTTAATAAACTGCTTGTTGAAAAAATGCATTCGATTGTTTGGTTTCTACGTATGTACTTGTATTTTAATGAAAACTAATTACATTTAACTGATTACCCGACCCCTTTAGTGGATCATGCGGGTCAGAAGATGATGATGATGATGATGGCATTCCAAATGAAGGGAAGGAATGCACCATGATGCGAAGCGTCGACGTACCGAATTCTCAATTTGTCTTCACAAAGTTGCGAATAATAAATTCCATTTAAAACGAAGAGCACAACACACTTACCAGCATGACATTCAAGCTATGTTCCTTTTCTATTATAAAATAAATATGTGTTAACTGAAGGCGCAACGATTTGAACGTGCGTGCCGTCAATGCATCCTAGAATACCGGGAAAGTTAGGTTTAGAGAAGAACGATAAAGCAACTTTTTCCTTCGGGCGTCTTGAATACGTTTGTCCATAGCGGACAAAGCTGCGCCTCCAAGATATGTAGGACTTCTGCGAAAACCTTACTAAAACTGGATTGGGCCAGACCAATACTATGGTCTTTTCCAACCCGCGTTTGGTATCCCCCTTCAGCAAAAAAGCTCAAGCTCAAGTTTCCCTAGTGGATGTTAGTCCCTGCAACAAATATTTGAATGCCACCTTGCTGACTCTATCATATTTTTTAAACCTAAGAAACAAACCTGTTAATGAAAATCAATTTTTTGTGCAGTTATACTTACAAGGGTTGAGGCAACTCCAGACTCGAATAATATCGTAAGCATTTTCTTATAGCCCTTGGCTGCTTCTTCCATGCAGCTCGAGAGATTTCAATGGTGCCCATCAGTGAGTGGAGTTCTGTCTCTACAGACTTACTCTGTATTTTGTGCAGATGAGAGTCTGTATAATGGAATAGTTTGCCTAATATATTGGTTTCTCCAAGGTTTTCAGGAGAAAGGAGGAGAGACTGATAGGTCTGAGGTCCTTCGGGTTGGCACGGGAGTATTTTTTCGCTTTGGGGATAAATACTAATTTCACCCTTTTCCAGGAGCTGGGAACATGACCTTTGAAGATGTTGAGAATCCGAGGCATGATGAGGTCTGCTGTTTTTTGGAGCTCCGCAGGGATGATGCCGTCAGGTCCTGCTGTCTTGAAGGGTTTAAAACTGTTCAGTGCCCACAAGACTGTTGTGCGACTGATATTTATGAGGTCACAAGGGGTTATTGGAGGAAATACGTCTTCTTTATTAGCTCTAGTTGAGAAATTGCCCGGGAAGTGCGTATCAAAAAGGAGACTAGGGGTTTCCTCACTCGATGAGGTCCTTGTCTCGTCAGATTTTTGGAGACAAGTTTGTAGGTGTCATGAAAGCATTTTGAATAGGTACAGTCAAACAAATGAACTAAATGTGACTAGGGTGCCGAAACTTAAACCAGGTATCTTTAACTCGAATTGTTGTGGCAAAAGGTTTTGTAAACAATATTAATTTATTTATTATCCTACACGCTGGGTGTCAGGATTCACATCCGCACACGATCAACTTTCATTATTTACGACTCCACCACTCTCAATAGTCATTGCCAATGCTCAGAGTGTATCAATCTAGAAGAAGCTTCTAAAAACCTCAACTTTCGACTGATTCGACGTTTGGATAAAGTCTACCAGATATGAAGGTTAAATCCAAGGTGGTTCTTAGCGCATACCACGGGAAAGGACGAAAATCCTTAAAAAAGAAGATTCATATATGTATCTTCTAAACGGTAAGGCGTATGTACATAAGTAAACTGTATCTCAAATTAAAGCACTTGAGGACTTTCAATTGAGATATAAACCGTCTAAATCCGTTAAAAAGTTTTAAGGTTATATTTAATTTTTCAAAAAGATGTACTTATGTACATCTATTTATTTTTACATTACTTATTCGCACTAATCAAAACAAATTTCGCACTATGCCTTCTTCTGATTGAATGGTGTTTGAGTTATGCTTGTGTATGGTGGACAGGGTTGTTTTCTGTTTATATTTTTTTATTAATGAACTTAGAAGTGGAGTAATATTTGAGTTATTTTCCTTTGCGTTCTACTTTCACTCTGGTTATGTTCCTGGTTAGTATATCTCTACTACTTTTTGTTACTTGCTCCCGCACTCAAATGAAACGTTGGTAGAGTTCTCCTGTGTTAGTAGTTAGTAGTCATTCGAATGATTTTGAGAGTCAAGATGTTTTACTAATCTATTATCACTCGAATGATCATTCGAATGCGACCCTCACAATCTGTTAGTAGTTATATCTCGAGTAATTCGATTATTAAAACATCTCGAATACTAAAGTCTCGATTATTAAAATCGCTCGCTAGTTCTAACCAAATAAAACCTGATGCATTGCGATGATAAGGCAATTAATCACAGTTGATTGCAAGAATATGGAAGTATAAAACTCGCTACCAGATATTTTGTATACGCCACCCAACGAGACTACAAACCGTTTTTACCACCGTAATGAAGCTGGGCTATTTAATTAAAGGACAATAATGCACCAGTGCTGATATCTGTGTATGACCAAATTTATAGAAAATCCCTATACATTATATAGTTGTAAATATGGGTAAGATGAGCATTACCTTTATTAAAGGCAATACAATGTGTGCAACGGTCATCGATTTGACCACAACGTAAGTACACGGTCTCCTTTCTTGATTTTGTATCAATGTCGTAGGCTCTGGCCCCCAAGTTTTATAGAGATAGCCGACTTTCACCTCTTTGCATCTTAAATCTCTTTCAGCGGACTTTATAGAATTTCCACTGACCAATCAGAGAATAGCATTTACTTAGTGCACTGATGTATTCACACAAGTTTACATATATATATATGATGACGGTTTGTGATAACGAATTTTCAGAAATAATCAATGTCCCACAAATGGAAATACTGCTATGCCAGTTCCATAGGTCATTTAATTATCGAGTTTTTTTATCAAACTTGTTAGATCCTAGGTGTTAGAAGAAGTGGACTCTGATTAACCAGTGCATGTTTAACAATTTGGAAAAAATGGCAGCGCCTGTGCATCTTTGATCCGTACATATAAAATGAACGAATTATTGGTTCATATGTATTTCACTCCTACTTTGTTGGGAAATAACACCGGAGGAGTATTTCCAACTCAAGGAACGGAATAGAACATATATGTAGTCGCTTTCAAATTGTTCAATTTGTAGTCAATAATAAGCTGTAAACTTACGACAAGATTCTTCTGACAATCGGTGTGTACAGTAATATTTAAGGTTTAGATTTCTTGCCGGATATCCTGTGACTCAGGTATATGGCACAGGCCGCTTTCTTCACTCTTGCAACCAAATGCAACCCAACTACATTTTTCAGTCGCTAGCAGCTTATTGTTTGACATTTCCGCATTTCCTGTTTGAAAACCAAATGCATACAGACCACACTGTACAGATAGAGCACATGTACTTAACATCCAGCGTTACCGTTGTGCTACATATGAATTAGTTCACTACATTTCTAAACAATTTCCCTACTATCTGAACTGGTGAATATACTACATTTTCATTACTGACTACTTTCTGCTACTCTTCCTAATTGTCATTATTATGTAAGAAAGAAACAGCTACTAAGAAAACTAAGAAACAGACACAACGGTACATTGCATTTCGCGTGCAGTTTTGCACTGAATGGAGGCTGTTAGGAACTGTGGATTTACAAATCCTTGCAAACGATTTACCAATACAAAAATATTGGTGTAAGATCTCAAATCTGAAGAACTTTAAGACAAGACGCTGTTTATCTCATTGAGATTATTGAAATAGTAGGCCCCTAAATGTAGTAACCTACGACTAGCCAGAGCGCTGCACGAGCAGAGTAGGTTTCCTACCTATTCTTCAATCAAGCAGCTTCTGCAGAAATTTTATGGACCAGCCATCCTGCGAGCATAAGTGCCAATTGCACAGTGCCCGCACTCCTATGAGTACTTAATGACGGTCTTAGGTGCTGAGCCTAAGTAGACTGAGTGGCCGTTTTAAGTTGAGTGATGGCCAAATTTCTGTTTTTTTTATGGCAGATGGTGCCTTCTAGCCATTTGTTATTGGTGGTTTTTATTGTATGTATGTATCTTCAAAAGATGGTAGGCTGTAGCGATCGGCATAGAAGGTGGTACCCCTGTTATTGAGGTGGTTGTACCACATCTGGCGAGTTCATCGGTTTTGCCGTTGCCTGGTATGTCACAAAGTCCCGTGTATGTTGAAATGCTCAGCCATCTCGTTAAGAGACAACCTGCAATTAAGGGATGTTTTTAAGTTGAACATGGCATTATCCGGGGATTTGATTACGGCCTGATCGTCCGAACAGATGGTGCTACCCCTTAGATTGAGAATTATTTGTTCCTTTAATCACTACCTTAAATTAAGGGAAAGGTAGTCGACTTTGCTTCCGAAATTCCGCGGTAACACTGCTAACATACAGACTGTGTATGATCCTTTGCAAAATAATTGTTGTCTCTTTCCAAAAAAGCCTTGATGTGTCTTTTCTGCCAAGTTGCATTAAAAATGCAGAAACAAGGTAGTGTCATACGAACTTTAGGTCAGTTTTTTTTCAGATTAAAGGGTCTCATTGATTCTCCTGGGAATTCCAGAATGGAATGCGGCATTTACATATTTCACCAGTTCTCTACTACCAACTTTAAGTATGTGAAAATGTATGCAATTTTCACGAACTGTTACCCATTTACCTTAATTCTCAACATGTAACAGTTTTCTAAGCAAGGACAGCATTTATAGTGCCTTGCCTTAAGTATTATTTGGCATACGTTATTCTGACGATTTATGCATACTCCAGATATTCTCAAAACCAAGCACCAATACAATAGCACACATTTTTTTATGGATTCGTTGACCTCAGTTACAATTAAATCCACGTACTTGAATAAACATTATTACCTGAATTATTTCACAGAAATATACGTAGTACGTCTGTACAAGGTGATTTTATTAATTGATTGCTAATATAATAATAATATTGGTGGCGCTACAGCCCGACAAGAAGAACACATTGTTCTGGGCAAATTTGCTGAGGACACCGCCATTTTGTTAACAGCCAAAACGGTAGAAGAGTCTACATCAAAATTACAACGCGCACTAGATCAGATACACGAATGGATGAACTTCTGTCGGATTGTCCCTAACGAAGGCAAATCGAATCGAACGAAGGCAAATCCGTTCATATCAATTTTACTTATAGGCACGTTAATAACTTGCCAGTCTTTCTAAATCGTGTCCAAATACCTTTTGGTAATGAAGCGAAATACCTAGGGATGACCCTTGACGTAAAACTCAAGTAAAAGAACACGTTAAAAAGAAACGTGCAGAACTTGACGAAAAATACAAAGATATGTACTGGCTATTGGTAATAACTCCATGCTAAGTATTGACAACAAATTGCTTGTATACAAGCAAATCCTACAAATCCGACTTCAAAGGACTAAACCCCTTGATATCGTGCGAACATTCATTGGAGAGTTACCTGTGAAACGTATCTAAATCAAGAAATACAGACCACTGGATAAGTGTTTCACTTAGTTGTAGTCGAACATAACATTTAAAGGGAGGTGGTACAAATGTACCATGATTTTAATCTATACTTGGATCCGTTGGGAAAGAGTTGTAGATTTGCCGTATGATATAGGCTTAAGCACTTGCTCTTGCAGTTTGTTGAACTTGAGTTTCACGTCACGTTCATTGACATTAGTATCTGTTCCAAATTAATGAGATAAGGTAAATTATTTATTTGGTGTCGCAGTAGATTAGTACGTCGATTCAAAATCTCAACATCAATTATGGGATTGAAGTCTAGAATGATTTAAATGGTTTTGATTTAAATTATCGTACATGTTTCTGAAATCCGATTTTAAATCAAAAATCTGAAAACATAACTTTCTAATTGTAAGCTATTGCTATTCGACTAACTTCATGGACGACATGACTTCTTCGTCAAAGGAAAGTTTAATCGCATCCGCAATTCAAAACTACGAGCTTTAGTCAAAACTTTGGTGTATTGTTCTTTTCCACGCATATTAACTTCCCTTTAAATAAAATAGACAATCTACTCACTCGACCTTACTAACCAAACGTACGTTGATGGCGGAAAAGTCATATAGTTATTGCTTAAACCTATATTATTTAGGATGTACAAATCTTCTTAGTATCTTAGAGATTAGGTATTCAAAGAGACTGTAGACGACGAAATAACATATGTTGCTCGTAAACTCTCTTTGCATATCAAAAACCACGTGCACCAATTTCAAAGAGGGAAACCGTCCGATTAAGCGTAATTAGTAATAACCGCATGCAACGACGGTTCTAGCAGGTATTTTACTAACAATATCCCTTTAGTTTAATTTTAGAAACTAGGACTACTTCTAAAGGAAAATAAGTTGTAGTAGATTATAATTTGGGAAAGTAAGTGAAAATCTCATACTACTACGGCTACACTGTGTCATTTTGAAAATGTTTAACAAAAAAACAAACAAATCCTATTTTTGGTTCAGATATTCACGTGCTCTCTATGTACGAGTATGCCTATAACTAAACACAAGTTTACAAGTTAGTATCACATCATACACATGTGTTTCTAATCACTATATTACCAATTCAAACACACCACCCATTATCGTACCAGTTCATGAATTCGAATGTTAACCCCTCGTGATTGATATAAAATTGTATAACAAATATTTACAATCGGACCATTAATATATTCAAATAAATTTTCTATAAATGCAGAGTCTTCTAAAATAATAATGTATGTATACACGTTGAGTGACTAACCCAAATATTCGAAATTGTACCAACATCTTGTGATTTTGGGGATGATGCTAGAACTCTCCTGAGCCTGTAAGCTTCGGAGACTTCTTCGATCTTACCACAAAAATCCATCTTGCTACTTATAAAGTAATCAAAAAGGTACTCACCTCGTCGGTTGATGTCCGTGCTTGCCCATATTGTGTGATGGGCATTTGCATCGCATCCAAAGACAAGCGTGGTTTTGGTTCTTTCCGCCTCAGTAATCGTCCTTCCCAGAGTCTCGTCTCTTTTCCATACACTATCTTCACCGCCGTTGTGTTGGCCTCATCGTCGGTGTCAGACTCAAGAAGAGAGTCCTCCTGGCTATTGGGCGGGGTGCTGGTTAGCTCGATGTCAGAAAGGCCGATAGAATCAGTATCATGACCAGGGTTACCTTGGATGGGGGCTAGTGCCTGCATGTCAGAACCCTCCTCCTCCACCTCAATCGGTACCAAGTTGGTTCTGGGGGTTTCTCTCGCGATAGATGGTAGAGTAAAGGGTAGAGGCTCGCTTGTAGCAGGACGGTCTTTCTCCTCCTCGACAACCGCCGTCAGTGTATTATCGACAGATAGAGCAGCCGAGGTGGAGGGAGGCTGTTCCGATTTCGCAGTTTCCTCCCCCTCCTTTTTGTATACCTTTAGGGTAATCGTCCCACAGCCATAGTGGATGACACCAATCACACAATCACTGCGGCCCTGGTTTCTCCCTTCAATTCCTCCAACTTTGCGACCTTCCAGTTGTGGGTGGGAAGGTTTGGATTGCAGAGTTGGATGAATTTTAGAATAGTGGCGGAATCCGAGGGGCTCCGCGGAAGGTAAGTACGGGCCTTCGAGGAGGAGTCAGTACTTCAGGAGCCGAAGTTTTCCTGAAAGAGGATGTTCTGACAGTGCACCGGTCTCTTTTTTGTGTTTTTTTAATTGAATTTTTATTCATGTTGAGTCCCACGAATAGCGGAGAAAGGAAATGTCAGGCTCTGCAGAGATCCGCATTACACAGCTAAGGCAGGATTAATCTGGGAGTTTGCCAGGTCTCCCAGATACTCCGTTCAAGACTGAGTTATTTTTTCAAGTCAAGCTGATTCTCGGCACAGGTCGTATGACACCTTGATCCAGCCCACCGGAGAGGAGAGGTAGAGATGGAAAGTAGTAGGAAGGAGAGAAGGGAGCAGCATCACCTACTCTGCTCGTGCAGCGCTCTGGCTAGTCGTAGGTTCCTATAGCTAAGGCGCTACGGTTATTACTTTGTGTATTTTCGTTGTACTGCATTCTGGAAAATCTCGTTCCTATAGGTTTCTACCTTGTGCTGGTATTGTATATTCAGGATTTCAGGTCCTTCCCAGTGGATACCAATATCAGACATAACAAGCTGGTCGTTGTTCATAAGGATTAGGTCGGGTTTTCGCAGTATTCCTTCTCTGTCCCTTATGTGCAGTTTATATATTGATTGCCAGCTTTTTCGTCTAGCCAGAATAGCCAGACTTTTTTGTCCAAAAAAAAATTAATAATAATAGATTATTTCTATTAAATAGTTACTTGCAACTTGATTGTTCTGGTTACTAGCTCTTTTACAATTTGTTTGCTATTTCCTTAAGAATTAATTACATGATTTGTGGTTTCCAAAATTATCTTAAGATTACATTTATATAAGTTTTATTCTATAGTTTATTTACATTCTTTTGTCCTTATTTACATATTTACTTTTAATATTTTAAAAGTATTCTCACATTATTAAAAAATTGTAGTATCAATTTTCGTAGTATTTCATATTTTTTTTAACAAGTTTGTATTTTGTTTTTCTTGTTTTGATACACAGTTTTATTATAAACAACTTAAAATTCTATTGATCTTAATTATAATCAGAAAAGAAAGAGAAAAGATGAAGAAGAAGTAAAAAAACATAAATAGTTCCAACAAACAAATACAAAATTTTCCTTACACTGTTTCCTTTAATTTCCTAGCGAGCTACAAACCTGAACGATCCTGTCGATGAACAAACTAACGAGTAAAAAGCTGAACGCACTCATTCTTAGAATTTGAGTTGTTTGTATTAATCGAAATGACAATTGACAGATAATAGTTTACTGTTCCACGTCATTTTTAGTTCCACAAGGCTTGCAAAATTTCCGTTACAACAAACCAAATTTGTATAATTGACTAATTCGATAACAATTCAACAGCAATAAAAGTAAAATGAAGAGAAAAGAGAAAGAAAAACGGTATTTGAGTTTGTGAATGTAGGTATTCTGGTATTTATGCGGTCGTTTCAATTATTTTTTGTAATATTTTTTGTTTCGTTCTGTAGATATGTAGATCCGTTACATGGGAACTACTAACGGTTAAGCATTGATTCCGTTTTTTATATTTTGGCTTGCTTTTAACAATTGTTCTGTTTTTTACAAGATGTGGACATCAATCAAGGTTAGTATCAATGTTTTATATTTATGTTTGCTATTGCTTTTTCTTTTCGTTCTTTAAGTGTCTTGTAGTGGTTTTCGATATCTTCCCTGCCTAAGTTGTTACCAGAAATAAGAGAGCATGGAGATATCCAACTTATACCTCCCTTGCCCCTTGATTTCATCTGATAGCGATTTTTATACGCTTTTTATCCCGTATCTGTGAATACGTGTGAGCTCTTGCGACGAACAGGTGATATCCTTCCCCAACCGTACTAGTTCAACTTTTTTCAAATTTTGGTGTTAAATTTACGAACAAAGCGTATGTTCATGAATCAGATTTATTAAACTCCCATTTGTGGCAATTGCTGTCCGAAGCACTAGGTTGACTTTACTTAGTGTACATATTTTTTTTTGCACATGTATGAATAATATCAACCATTTTCATGAGTTAGTTTTAGTTGCATTTTTTAGACATTTTTCTGAACAATTATGAAATTTAAATTCATGAGTTTTCACAATTCATGAATGATATACAACTAAAACTGAGCGCCTATATATTACTTTGAAGAATTAAATTGATTCAAAATATTCCTGTAAATAGATCGTAGCATTACAGTAGCATTACAATTCTCGCCGAAGTTCGATATCTGCCTGCTCTCTTATTTCTGGTTGTTACAAAGGAAGTCTATTGGTTTAAGTTTTGTCGTAGAGTGTATTGTGTTATTATAAATAGTGATAATTTTGAAAAGTTTATCGTTCAAATCTTCATTGTCCTTACAAGCATCTAGAATTCTTAGATGTTCGTTTAGAGTCCCGTGTAATCTTTTGATATCGGCATTGCCGGTTTTCATTGATGCCGCAGTCTTATGAAAATTAATGTTGTTTTCTTTTAAAAATTGTTTGCGTTGTTTTATAGCACCTAATATCGCAATCCAGTTTCTATCCTTTAAGGGATGAACAGTGGCGTACTTGGAAAACTTGTCGATGAGTGAAATACATTTTACCTCCATCTGGAAACCAGATATCGACGTAAACAGTATCATTAAAACATTTCGGTGTTTCTGTGACCTGAATCATTATATGCAGTGGTTGCCGATCGTGCTTTGCTACTTTGCAGATATCACAATTGTTAATAAATTTTTGTATTTCAATTTGCATTTTCGGGTGGCAGTATATTTTCTTTAATTCTGAAAATATTTCATTGATTCCTCTGTTTCCTCTTTTTTCTAATGTGTTCTTATGTCAGTTATGTCTTTTAATCGAATAGTGGAACGTAATACTTTCAATTTTGAATTCATTGCAAAATATTTAACAAACAAAGTCTGAAAATTCCTGTCATAACATTCAGATTTGCCCTTTTCAAGCTGAATGAAGTTTTGAATTTTCTTATGAATTATTTTAATTCATATGGTAAAGAATATGTGCAGTGATTCATCTTCCATCGGGCTGTGGATCGTTGCATCCATAGAAATACCATCATTGGTAGCGTCTTGCGCAATTGAATTTGTGATTGCAATATGTTCACTATCGTCGTTTCCATCAAAGGTTGCTTCATTGTTAAACATTTCTGCAAACTTAGCTTCTTCTCTATGTTTTGAAGAGTCTTCAACAACATCGAACTTATTTTCAAAACCATTATTCAAATCAACTTTTTCATTGTTTTTAGAATAACAATTTTGAATCTGTTCGGTATGACGACTCAGTCCACCCGCAACACAATTTTCTTTCCCTTTAAGGTACTCGATACTAAAGTCATATTCGTTTAACATGATCTTTCACCGCTGCAGTTTCATGTTAGGTTCATTTATGCGGCTCAGCCAAACAAGGGGTTTATGGTCCGTCCTGACTGTAAAATGTCTACCGTATAAGTATGTCCTGAAGTACTTCACGGACCAGACAACTGCGAGGAGCTCTTTCTCTATTGTAGAATAATTGAGCTCGTTCAGGGTTGGCGAAGCATAGGAAACGCGATGACCATTTTGGCAGAGTACGGGGCCTAATGCATAATTCGATGCGTCGGTGGTAAGAACAAAATGTTCGCTAAAATCCGGACTGCGAAGACTAGGATCAGAAGTTAATAGGGCTTTTAAAGTATTGAATGCTTTGATGCATTTTTCGTCACGAATATTTAATTTTTCAGACTTAAATATCCGATCATAGGATGGACTACCTTAGCATAATCTTTTATGAACTTCCGGTAGTACACAGTAATTCCTGAAAATTGTTTTATAGTTTTAATGGTAGTTGGCAGAGGCATTTCAACTATAGACTTGACTTTATTGGGATCTGGTTTAATGCCGTTACGAACTACAATGTGTCCTAAATAAGAAGTCGATGTTTCGGCAAATTTGCATATGTTAATTTGAATTTTCAAATTGCTATCTTTAAGGGTTTGCAGAACTTTTTTAAGAGCTTGTAGATGCTCTTCAAAGCTATTTGAAAACACCAAGATGTCGTCCAAATAAACAACGCAGATCACATTAATGAACTTTTTGACGATGTTATTCATAAGTCTTTGGAATGTTTTCGGCGCATTCTTAAGACCGAAAGGCATCCTCAAAAATTCATAATGGCCTGTTTTTGGCCTATCTAGCGGTTCAACATCAATTTGATGGACCCCTTTGAGCAGGTCTATGACGGACAAATAATTACATTTAACGAGTTTGTCAAAAAGTTCTGCCGAGCCGTTCATAGGATAGCTATCGTCAACGGTCTGCATTTTTTATTCTTTTATTGACCTAGTTCCGGAAATTTTTGTATAGAGCTTCATAACTCTTGCACCTTCTATTGTTTTTCCATTTGTTATAAAGCTTATCTCTTTCCTTGCATAGATTTTTTATTTCGACTGTCATCCACGGATTTTGTTTTTCTCTTTTTCTTATTCTGATATTTATACGAGATTTTTCATAGACTTCATTGAAAGTGTGGACAATCTTTTCATAAAAATCATCAACACTTGTTGCATCTTCTTAAATACTCCAGTCAATCGTCGATTGTAGTTCATGTAGTCTATTTTCACTTAGTATAGTTTTTTGCTCTCTTGCTATGGGAGTTAGTGTCTTTTGGTATACCACACATTAATGTGTAGTGATCCGATATGTTTGTTTCCACAGTAGCTACATAGATTTTATCATAGCAACGTTCGTTAGAGCTTAAATGTTGTGCGAAAATGTTGTCATCTATGTTAGAAACGCTTTTTACAACTCTGTTGCGATACCTTCGCAACGGCCGACCAGAAGTTTCTGCTTCTCCCAGCACACACAGATTTTTGTCTTTCGTTCCTCTTTCGTCAAAAATGCTGGTACACCTTTTCTTTTAAATTCATCCGTCTTCCCCACACAACGATCTTGATACACTCTTATGTTTGTATCTCGCCAAGTCGTAGTAAAATAGTCACACACACCACTGCGAAGATATTTAAGGGAAAACGGAACCCTTTTCTCGGATGTTATATGTACCTTAATGCAGTCGAGTCGAAAGGATATGACACACTCTAACACGGCCATCCTGTTCGTTCATCGCTCTCGATGAAATGAAACATAACATCGGCTATAAACAGTAACAGTTAATTTACTGAAAAAAAACCTCTTCAGATTCTTCAATTCAATCAATCTCAACTTAACTTTCTTAGTCAATTTACTTATTAAAACAAACAATATTTCTTCAGTATATTCCTTTTTTTTCCTTGGTCTTACTCCCGTCAGAGTTGAAATTCTGTTCACATCCCTCAGGATCTGTAAACACAGTTCTGATCAATTCTAACTTATTAAACCAATGAGCTTAAAATCATTACGCATCAACAACATTACTGCACTTGTCCTTTTTCAACCGATTAATTCTAGGACGATATAGCTCAGAGGTAGTCTTTAACTTGTCTATATTCCTTGAAATAATCAAATCATCAAATAATCAGAGGTCACAATAAACTACACAAACGGCTCAGAGGCAATACTATGCTTGTCAATTGAACAATTGTATTACTTAATTATTAACTGAAACTTCATAACTCAGAGGCAATCTTAAGTTTGTCTATAAGTTCCATCCTCTCTGCATCTATAGCAAGGCCATTTTCTTCATCAACAAGTCTCTCTGGCAGCTACTATTATAGTTTTCCTTCCTTTACGTTTAAGTTTATACCGCTCATTCGTATGACCTCGTAAGGTTCGCGAACATGAAGCTCTAGTTTTGATTTACGAAACTGGTTGCTCTTGTAAGCCACCTTCGATCCAATCTCTAGTCGAGTCGGAAGACATTTTCCCTTATCAAAAGTAGATTTCATCCTAATAGCATCTTTTTTGATGCGTTTATCTGCCAAAGCGACAGTAAACCATTAATGTCCGGAGCTCTACCATGTATGCCGGTTAAAATTTTTAGTGGTGACAACTGAACGCGACCAACAAAGATCGTCCAGTCCATGTTGACATTTAAATTTGTCCTCATTAAATTGCTAACGGTATCTACATATTTTTCCGCCTGTCCATTAGCTCGACTAGTCCCAGGTGCAATGGTGTGGTGTTATATACCATATGATTTACACAAATTTTGAAATTTCTGGTTGGTAAGATTCGTGCCTTTATCAATTGTAATTCTATTTGGTGTTCCAAATAGAGTTATGAATTTATTTAAATGGGTCACAGTTTCGAATGCTTTGAGTGTCTTACAAGGTTTCAGCATAACGAACTTTGTGAACGCTTCAACTAAAATTAAAAGATATCTGTTTTTGTCTTTCTGTTCTTTTCGGCTTCTTTTCGATAGGATGAAGCTCGCACTGCTTCCTTCCGGATGGTCTGTTGGCAACTACGAGTAAACAGATTAAATACGCTTTAACAAACTTTTTAACTTTCCTTGCCATTTTGGGCATCCAGAACTGCGTACGAAACTTTGATAGAGTTTTATCCCATCCTATGTGGCCGTTGTCTTCATGGAAACGTCTCATAAGGGCTAGTCGGCACTTTTGCGGTACAAATAGCTTTTCACCCTCTTTAATAATTTGCTATAGTCTGATCGTCCTTCTCGTTTAGTTTCTCGCTGATTTCGTTAACTTCAGGGTCAAGAGGTTGTCCTCAAGCCAATTTCCAGAGGGGCTGTTGATATGAAAACAGGTTTTTACAGGTGGTTTTCGACTTAGATAGTCCGCATGCTGCATACAATTGCATTTTCGGTAAACAATATTAAAATTGAAATCCTGCAAATAGATCCACCACCTAGATACTCGTGGTAATAAGTTCTTGTCCTTTGTAGCTTTCAGAGCATTTCAGTCATTGACAAGAGTAAATCGAATACCCAATAAATACGTCCGGAACTGCTTAATAGCGTTATCGACAGCAAGTGTCTCCAGCTCATAACTGTGGTACTTGCATTCATAGGGTTTGGTGGGTGGCTTGGCCAATGGAGCTTGCATCTGTGTGCAGTTCAGTTGGAAGGTCTGAATTGAAAATTACTAACAATGGTAATAACGAAATTTCTTGCTTCTTCGCATTCAGTAGTCCAATTGAATTTTGTGTTTTGTTTAGTCAGTGTAGTGATACATTTCGTTTTTGCTGATAGTTCCGGTATGAATTTTCTGAAGTAATTCACCAATCCCATGAACTGCCTTACTTCTTTCACATTAGACGGACTTGAAGAACTCTGAAGAGAACATATTTTTGAGGTCTTATACCATCGAAAGAGATTCCACGTCCGCGGTATTCTATGCTTGTTTGCATAAATTTTCATTTTTTAGTATTGAGGGAAAATCCATTCTCCGTAAGGGCTCTAAGTACCATATCCAATCGTTTAATACCTTCATCAACAGTTTTTGAAGGCACCAATACGTCATCTAAATAAACCAGGCATACCTTATCTTTCAGCCCCTCTAGAGCTTTGTTTATAGCTCGTTGAGAATCTGCTGGAGCATTGGCAAGCCCAAACGGCATTCTCATATACTCGTTTTCGATAGATTTGTTGCTATTGGAATTTGGTGAAAACCAGAAGTCACGTCCAAGGACGAGAAAAATCGATTTCGTGATAACTGGTCCAGTTGGTCGTCAATGCGGGGTAGGGGATAGCAATCTTTGATGGTGATTTTGTTTAAAGCCCTATAGTCTACAGACATTCTATGTTCACCACCTTTCATTTTTACTAATATAATAGGACTAGCAAATGGTGAACAACTCTCATCTCTCGAATGATCATTTTCTCTTTTAATTTGCAAACTATTTTTTTCACCACGCTGCTCTCCGATAAAGCCATACGATAGGGTCTATGGCTGAGAGAGAGCGAGCGTCTGTCGAACAAACATCAACCAAGCCGGAAACCAAGCCGCCATCCAACGGTACTTAAAGCTAATGTACAAGCGTCCAAGCGTAGCCTTGTTGCTAAGCAGTGGTCAAGCTGAGAAGCATCTTCGAAGATGAAGTTGGAAAACGCTTTTTCTACTCTGCTGACAAGCCTGTCAGGAACTTGGGGAATTGTGGAGTCACATTTTACATATATAACAACTCCCCACCGACAATTTTTTTTTGTCCCCAAAAAAAATGAATAATAATAGATTTTTCCAATTAAATAGTTACTTGCAACTTGATTGTTCTGGTTACTCGCTCTTTTACAATTTGTTTGTTATTTCCTTAAGAATGTATGATTTTTGGTTTCCAAAATGTTCCTTATTTACTTTTAATATTTTAAAATTAAATGCACATTATTAACTTATCCGATTTAAAAAAAATTGTAGTATCAATTTACTAAGTATTCCATATTTTGTTTAACAAATTTGTGTTTTGCTTTTCTTGTTTTATGATATACGTAATCAGTTTCTTTAAACAACTTAGAATTCTATTGATCTTAATTATAATCAGAAAAGAAAGAGAAAAGATGAAGAAAAAGTAAAGAAAGAACAAATATTTCCAACAAACAAATACAAAATTTTTCTTATACGCAATAATTATCTTTCCTAGCGAGCTACAAATCTGAACGATCCTGTCGATGAACAAACTGACGAGTAACAAGCTGAACGCACTCATTCTTGGATTTTGGGTTTTTTGTATTCATCGAAATGACAATTGGCAGATGATTGTTTACTGTTCACTACATCATTTTTAATTCCACAAGGCTTGCAAAATTTCCGTTACAACCAACCAAATTTGTATAATTGACTTATTCGATAACAATTCAAATTCAATGAAGAAGAGAAAGAAAAGTAAGTATTCTGGTATTTATACGGTCGTTTCAATTGTTTTTTCTAATATTTTTTGTTTCGTTTTGTAGATACATATGTAGATCCGTTACATGGGAACTACTAACGGTTAAGCATTGATTCAATTTTTTATATTTTGAATTGCTTTTAACAACTGTTCTGTTTTTAACAAGATGTGGACATCAATCAAGGTTAGTATCAATGTTTTATATTTATGTTTGCTATTGCTTTTTCTTTTCGTTCTTTAAGTGTCTTGTAGTGGTTTTCGATATCTTCCCTGCCTAAGTTGTTACCAGAAATAAGAGAGCATGGAGATATCCAACTTATACCTCCCTTGCCCCTTGATTCCATCTGATAGCGTTTTTTATACGCTTTTTATCCCGTATCTGTGAATACTTGTGAGCTCTTGCGACGAACAGGTGATACCCTTCCCCAACCGTAGTAGTTGGGTGAATTAGAGTTCTTATTTGAAAATTCGATCGTTACTCGAACTTTTTTCAAATTTTGAAACTGAAATTTACGAACAAAACGTATGTTCATGAAGCAGATTTATTAAACTCCCATTTGTGGGAATTGCTGTCTGAAGCACCAGGGTGACTTTACTTAGTGTACATATTTATTTTTGCACATTTATGAATAATACCAAATTTTGACAATCATTTTCATGAGTTAGTTTTAGTTGCATTATTTAGACATTTTTCTGAACAATTATGAAATTTCATAAGTTTTCACAATTCATGAATGATATACAACTCTAAAGCTCAGCGCCTATATATTACTTTGAAGAATTAAATTGATTCAAAATATTCCTGTAAATAGATCGTAGCCTTACAGTAGCATTACAATTCTCGCCGAAGTTCGATATCTCCCTGCTCTCTTATTTCTGGTTGTTACAAAGGAAGTCTATTGCTTTGAGTTTTGTCGTAGAGTGTATTGTGTTATTATAAATAGTGATAATTTTGAAAAGTTTATCGTTAAAATTTGTGTTGTCCTTGCAAGCATCTAGAATTCTTAGATGTTCGTTTAGAGTCCCGTGTAATCTTTCGATATCGGCATTGCCTGTTTTCATTGATGCCCTAGTCTTATGAATATAAATGTTTTTTTTTTTTAAATTGTTCAAATGCAAAAGGCAAGTCTCACCGTCGGATATTATTTTGTTCGGTTTGCATAAAAATTGTTTGCAGTATATTTTCTTTAATTCTGAAAATATTTCATTGATTGCTCTGTGGTTTTCACTAAGGTGTTCATTTTTTATAATAGTAAGAAGCTCGTTTTTTATGAGTTATGTATTTTAATCGGATAGTGGAGCGTGTTGTTGCGTCGTAGAAATCTCGTAGATAAAAATATCGCCTGAACAATCCACAGAATTCCAAACCAAAGGAAAACACACCAAATTGTGGAAAGGCAATTTTATTTCCTAAGGAAATTATGAAACATTAATAAAAAATCAAATACAAAAATCAAAGTTGAAAAGATACGTACATCCGTGAGATTTGCGACACAATGACGCTATAAACCAATTCAATTTTTAAAAGGAATTTTTCGAGACAACGGTAATGAAAGTAAACATTCGTTATAATTAATATATATGTTTTGAGGAGGCACTGGTTTGCACCACCTATTGTTCGAAAAGAAAAAAAGCACTCGAGAAAATAGTGTTTATTCGTTCGTGATCGCGGTGGAAGTGAGCTTGACAATTTGTACAGTTCATGTTTTAAGTATGATGAGAGAGATTATGACAATGAATATAATATAAGATAAGCAAAGTAATAGTAATGAGAATGCATTCTGATATGTGGGTTCATGTGTTTGGAGAGATCTATACGTGATGGCTATTGCTGCTGCGAACAATATATATTCTTTTAAAACGCGTAACACGTGTTTTTCACAAGGTGTTTTCTTGTTTCTTCTTCTATAAGGGTTCTTGTTTTTTTCACACTGCGTAAGCACAATTGCAGGTAAATTTATCCCACTTCTGATGTTTGCAACACTTTTTACAACTCTATGTTGCGATCCCTTCGCAACGGCCGACCAGAAGTTTCTGTTTCTCCCAGCACTCACAGATTTTTGTCTTTCGTTCCTCTTTCGTCAAAAATGCAGGTATGCCTTTTCTTTTAAATTCATCCCTCTTCCGCACACAACGATCTTGATACACTCTTATGTGTGTACCTCTCCAAGTCGTAGTATTTTACATTCTAACATCCATTTGAAATTTTCAATACAAAAAGTGTTTAAAGGTTCATTTTTATAAAAACGCTTAGCATACTCTTCCTCTTCAATATTAAAATATATTGGTATTTTTGCCGATTCTGTGATAAGAAGTCTATTGTTATAATCGATAACCGTCTTAAGCGTCATAAGTATATTATTACCAATCAGACAATCGAAATAATCATGAAATAGGTATTCTATAATATTTACATTTATAAATATGCAAAATTTGGTATTCGCTTCTACCTTACGGTCGAGTACTTTAAGTACATATTTTTTAGATGACATCTCCCACTTTGCGTTGCATAAATTTTTATTAATTACACTGTACTCCGCTCTGCAATCGATCACGAATCTAAGCGTTTTCTTTTGGCTTACTACAAACTGTATAGGGTAATTGTTTTCTGCGCCTGTTTGAAAATTTTGATAGTTTTGAGGGCTTTCATTGGTTTGTAGTTCGCGTTCATTAACCGAAATGTCCATTGATTACTGATCATTTGGCTGCCTAAATCTATATGTCTGTTGTGTTTGACGCGTTTGACCACTGTTACCTCTATTATTTGATAGACGTGTTTGCCCACTCTGTGTGTAACTATTCTGTTGGCGTGCTGTTACGGGATTGAAAGCAGAGTAACCTTGACCTCGTTGACCTACATTACCGGAGTTATTATAATGCTTATTATTCTGATAATAAGAAAAAATTGGGTTACGGTTGTTTCTTGTAAAAGAACTACCCGTATTAGAATTGCCTATCAAAAGGGCGATCCTATTGTTAGATTCAATCGTTTGATCAATTCCAACTTGGTTATCGTCAAGCAAATAAACATTGTTAATACGACTAAGGAAGCTATTAATTTTATTGTAATAATCCTCTATTGTTGTTTGAACTCTTGCCGATCGAATACTGTCAATAAGTGTATGAGAAGATGATCTTTCACCGAAATTATTTTTTAAAATGCTTTTTATTTCCGACCAAGTATTTACTCTAGCATGTTTTTGAATTTCGACCTTTGCTTTGCCTACAAAACCTGTCTGCTGGATTAATGTGCTTCATACTAGCAGATTTCAGAAATATCGATAGTTTAGATTATTTAAAATATGAAATTTCTTTATTAATATGTATCTTACTTTCTCTTTTTTTTCTTATCAGTTATTTTATAGTTTGTAATGTTTCTTTTCTTTTTTTTCTGATTTTACAGATTACAGATACAATATACATATAACTTCTAGGTTAAATTTTTCTTTTGTCTTGCTTACTCACACGGAACACACGAAAGATAAGTCGATCAGCTGGACATCATTGGCTTAAGATAGCGTCGTCATAAGTTCTTCACAAGTCTTTATATTTTTGTTTTCTTTCTTGTGTTGTTTATGTGCATTTATTTTTTTTTTCTTCAGGCCATTGAGCGTTTCCTTCTTATGTGGTGGAGAGTTCTTTTTTTTTTCAACTTTATTCTCATGAACAATTATCAAGAATTAAAAAGATCACATATAATAACTGAGATTTTCCTTTTTCTTAATATTTAGCAGTTGTCTAGTGAGTTTGATTTGATTGTTTTCTGAATTAGGATAGAAATTTGGTTTTACAATACCATATTGCAATAAGGTTTTTTATTTTTTATTTTTATGTGTGGCCCGTAGTGGCACTTGGACTTGGACCTAGCTGTCTAGGTTCGATTCCTGGTACGACAAGAAATACTTTTCACGGCCCCACCTCTTTCGAGTCACTGGCAATGCTCAAAGAGTATAAACTGTCTAGTAAAAGCTTCTCAAACTTGGCCGTTCGGAGTCGGCATATAACTGTAGGTCCCTTCCACTCGTGGTAGAACAGTAGTACGCACAACACGAGTGGTTGCTGAGAAGCTAGGCCCTGGCCCTCTACGGGCTGTAGCGCCACCCATATTATATTATTATTTTTATGAAAGTATTTTTTAGACTTCCACCTACACTTACTCCTTTTTTTTTATTCAAATTCTAGTTGTTTGCTGTTATTTTAGCTCGATTTCAAAATAAATGAACACGTTTGATTGAGAACGGATAGTATTAAATGAAATAAAACGGTTTTTTTTTATTGAAATATTTCTACGAAAATTATTACTTGCACGTCACTAATTAAATGACGAGGCATTTGGCTAGGTCTCCGTCAGCAAAACGCTTGCAGTGTTTCTTATTTAACTTTTTTATTTAACAATGTGATATACTTATTATATACCTAGTATATAAATATTATCGTTTTGTAAATTTTATTAAATAAATGCGTTGGCCAATACAAATTGCAGCTGTGATTTCTGGCAGCTGTACCATTATTCTTTGTGTTACTACTGCTATATCCATCTCGTCCGCATGATAGATTGAGGCACTATCCAGCTGCATCTTATTGTGGTTGTGATTAGGTCCATGACTTCGGCGTAGGAGAGATTTAGGATATTTCCTACGGTGAGGTTGGGGCTTGCCCATATGTCTCTTGCGCCTGTGATAAGTGGCGCTACGGTTATTACTTTGTTTGGGTATTTCAGGAAAATCTCGTTCCCATAGGTTGCTAGTGCTGGTATTGCATATTAAGACTTTCAGGTCCTTCCCGTGTATACCAATATCAGATATAACAAGCTGTTCTCTGTCCCTTATGTGTGGTTCATTTTGCGTCTAGCCATATTAGCCAGCCTTTTTTGAATATTGTAACGGTTAGGTGACCTAAACCTTCTCGAAATAAAACAAAACTAAATATTTCCTTATGAGGTTTATTTTATTGTTAATATTTTATTTATTTATTTTTCTTTAATTCAATTTGTTTAGTTTATTTCCTTTAATTCACTTCACTTGTAAGTGACACTTATTTTATTACAACGTAATAAGGGAGGACGTGATTATTCTGGTCGGGAATCACACGTCCTTCTCGATAGCGAGTTAAAGAGCAAGAGAACGAGCGTCTGTCGAACAAACATCAACCAAGCCGAAAAGCAAGCGGCCATCCAACGGTACTTAAAGCTAATGTACAAGCGTCCAAGATTAACCTTGTTCCTAAGCAATGGTCAAGCTGTCAGGAACTTGGAGAATTGTGGAGGCACATTTTAATATATAGCAATATAGTTATGTCGTCTGATCCAATGTGTCCTTGGATATCCCTGAAGTACGTGGTTCAAACTTTTTGTTTTACAACAATTTGCCCTGCACTTTCTTGTTTTTGGTGGGTTAGATGGTATCCCTACCGTTGGCAGGAGATTGTATCGAAAATGGGTTGCCTTAATGTAGTCTTTTTCTGTCCAATATATTGGTGGGTTGGGTGCCGAATTATATTGTGGCATGCTGGGTGGTTTTTAATCTGGCTAAATCCGTTGCCTGAGAATGATGCGTCGAGGAGGGTTTGCTTGGTGCTTTTTTTGTTTTTCTTTCGTGTCCGTCTCTTGTTTCACCATTCTTGCTGTCTTTTGTGATCATTGATTTAGTCGTTCAATTCTCCCAGCATGATCACGGGAATGCGGCTGAGAAACTCAAAGACGCGTGGATCCTTTGACTTCGGCGTACAGGATTGCATTATTTGCATGCTGTGGGACGTGTATGATGCGTTTCATACATATCCTTACCTTCATATCTCTTTCTTTGAGTGTCTTCCTGGTTTTGGACGGACGCTGGAGGTTGTGGATGTATCTGAATGAGGAATTTGAGAACTAGGTGAATTTCCTGCTGTGGTTGCAGTGGGGCCTTTTTAATTCTTTGCAGCTCGTTAAAAAGGGATTCTGAGCTGCATTTTGTACCCCGCTAGGCGTAAAATATTCTCCAAGATATTTAAATTGTTCAATTCCCAAGGTTGAATTGAATTCATCTCCCATTTTTGCTGGTTGGTTGTCAGCATATTGTTTCACACCTTTCTTTTCACGTTATGTAATTTCACCGTTTTGAGGTTTTAATTTTTGTTTCTGCTTCTTGGAGGTTATCTTTAATATAGTATACATTGAGAGAGTCATAGTTACTTCAAACAATCCATAACGCAATTCCAAGAACTGTCTAGATCAGTGTTAAAATGCCTACATAAAAAATGATATGATAAAATTCCGAAATATTATTTAAAATCCTTTGTAAATAGTAGGTTTTCTTTTATTAATTTTCTTCTGACCTGCAATTTATTACTTCTATTATATATTTATTATAGTTATTGTCGGAAATTGTTTCAGTGCATAACCATTTCCATTACGCTTATTAAATACCTTATCCAACTTTTCGTACTCTGCATGAGTTTTTGGTTTGGTTTATGAAGACCTCCTTCCGTCATCACGGCGTATTTGATGTCGGCCATCTCATTTACTGATCAAAAAAGCAACCAAATGGGGAAGAAGATCTGAAGTGATGATTTTATTTTCCATACTGACTGGCCCATTTTCGTCCTAAACATCAGCACTCATTTCGGCTTTTCGTCCAATAACCGATTCGACGTCTGCGCCATCAGATGTTAATCCTTCATTCTTACCGGCTGAATAGGAACGTAAACGGTATTTGAACTCAAGTGAGCTCGGATGGTCATATAAATCTTCTTTGGCACGTATTCCACCAAAGAACAACTGTAATGCATATATATCCTGATTCAGTCGGTAGGTAAGGATCAATTCCAAAGTTTTCTCTTAGGCATTCGAATGCCTCTCTGAAATGGAAGCAAGTTAGTTCTTCTGCCAAACCACAATCTTACCACAATGCTTTGCATATCCTCTAATATCCTGGAATGAACCTCGGCCTCCTGTCCATAAGGTCCTTAGTGAAGTGTTTATGACAAGTGAAAGCTGTTTTCTCCATTCTTGGATCTTTTGATAAACGACCAAATTTTGCACAAATTGCCATTTTAATAAACTAAACATTTTAAATTACGCACAAATTTGTTCAAACGAGAGACCTCCTTTAACAGGTATCACACCTCTAAACATCTCTTAGCTAAAAACCCACTTAAGTGAAAATATTCACACTCTTTATTTTCACTTCCACCACTTGTTGAGTTAATATGACGGAATAATTTTCGATTTGTTTGAAAGCTTTAGTCACAGGAGGGCCCATTACTTTAGGCACACTAACACTGCTGCCCGCCGCCACGTCTTCACCAGCCAAAGGCAGCAACCCTACACGTGCCTCCTTCAAAACTACCTTCGAGGAAGAAGAAGAAGAAAGCTCGGTAAGCGTCATTCTTTATAAAGCGGTACGTTGTTCTTCCGTTGATGTGTCCATCCCATCTCTCCTGCCACTTCTCTTTGAAATACCTTGAAAGGAACACCTTACGTTCAGTTAGGCCCAGTTCCTGTATTTCTGTACTTATAGGACCTCCGGGGCCTGGCAACACCAGACCCCTTTTGGCCGCAAAGAGTATGCCTCTGAGGATAACCTCTGGATCGAGTGGTGCCGCTCCCAGGGGAACCTGTAGTGCCTCCGCAGACACTGTGGCACACCGGAAGACATGCCAGAAGCGCTACTCTCTGACATGGCAAGATTCGATGGTAACCCCATGCAGTACTTACAGTTTCACACCATATATATGCTCCATATGCTGCACAAGCCACGAATAGGCCAGTATATATGCCGCGAGGTGCATCCCTGCTTAGTCCCCAATCGCTTTTGAGGACCCGTCATAGTTGACCTGGGACTCTCACCAGTCGGTCTTTCAGGCTTTTTATATGGGGAAGGAAATTCATTCCTTTACTAACGATGCCCAGGTACTTGACCTCCGATGCCATACGCAGGGGAGTCCCATTGACACGCACGGGACTCCGGCTTGCCGAAAAGTTACCTTTCAGCATCATCATCGTCGTTTTTTCGAGGGCCACACTGAGCCCCCTACCCACGTACCACGGTCATTACATCGCTAGCCAGCCGCTCCAACTCGGAGCGGGACTGACCGTCGATCATAAGGAGCAGGTCGTCAGCGTATGCACAGTGCTTGCAAATTCCTTCCAGTTGCCTAAAGAGAGGGTCCATCATAAGGTTCCTCCAGCATAGGAAATTAACTGCCCCTTTGAAGTGAAAATAGCCAAGATGTATTTCGTTTGGGACTCGGACACGCTCCTTTTACATGGATCCACGCTTCTTCGATGCTCTTTCCCTGCCTAAATACAAACTGAGTCGGGCACATATTTCTACTATAAATTTGCCCTAGTCTCTCCACCATTATCCTTTCAAGTACCTTTTACCAAGGACGGGTAGGAGGCTTATGCCCCTATATGAGCGAGGGTTGCTCTTATCCTTATCAGGTGACTTGAGAATAATTAGCTTCGCCTTCTTCCACACAGCTAGGAATTCTCCACCGCGGATGCATCCACTGTAGAGGACCTCCAAATAGTCTGGGATAACGGTCTACATGGCTTTGACCATTTGCCCCGTTAGTCCATCCATGCCAGGGGACTTCTTACTACGCAACCTGGAGACGGCTTCAGAAATCTCCGACAACCGCAAGTCGGGAGCCGCATTCTGCTCCTCGGAAGTTGAGGTTGGGATTCCGTTATCCTCAGCGCTCGGCAGACCCTCCCTCGCGCAAACCTGGCAATGTAAGGGTGAACCACAGCCTGAAGCATGGTCCCTCCTTTTCCGCAGCGCCAACAGAGGTTCCTCTCTTCCTTACACTCGCTGACCCTGTGCGTGAGTGACAGGCAGCGGAAACAACCAATAATGGGCTCAAAGTTTCCAACCCTAAATGATTGGCACTCAATATATGTATACCCGTCCGGTATGCAGGAGGCCGTCTACTAGTTTCTTCGTACAGTCGAGTACGACGCTCCTTGTGCCCTCCTCGATTCTCTATCCTCCACATACGATCGATAGCTCCTGGTCGAATTGTTCCTTCGACGTCATTCCCTTCGGGTTCTTGATGTAAAGTTCCTTCATGAATACTTCCCTATCAACTGTCTTCGGCACTCTGTGTACCACTAATTTAGGCCCTGGCTTTTTGAACTGTCTAGCTACTAGACCAGCATCCCTAAATTTACCACTTTTCAGCAGTGTTTCCCTCTCTTCTTCAGTGGGGGTGCGAATTATCGCCCCACCATTTTTGATGGGCCTGACCTCGTGGATGCGAACCCCCGCTTTGGGACCAACATTCATCAGGAACTTCTTGATTACGTCTTTAGATTCCATACCTGCCATGCCATTGACGACCACTCCGAAGGTGTTCGTCACCTTCTGTGGTGGTGTGACTACCGGCATCGATTGGGTGGCCTTAGCCTTTTGCACTGCTGGTGCTGATACTGCGGCACTCACCGCCGCATAAATTGCGAATTGTGCTATTTTTTCGATTTCTCGTTGGATGTTTACTAACTTCTCGGTTGGGCTCGTGCTTTCAGCTTGGCGTGCAGCCACAGACCTTTCGGTAGAACCTAAGCTTGGGCGGAACGTTTTCCCACTCATCAGGACGTCTAAGCGTCCTTTCAGCCGACAGTTCTCGGCGACGACTGTGTAGAACAGTCGCTCATATCGTCCGATGTTTTCGGCGATATATGTTTTGGCGGTTTGGCCTATCTCCGCATCATCTTTGAGAATGAATTCAAAGAGCTCGCCGGTAATATGATTCAAGCTTGCGCTTGACCAACCCTCTCCCTCTGCGGTTGCTATGGCCCTCATTTCAGCCATTTCGGCATTTCCGACTGCAGAGAAACTACACAACAACAAGCTACGGTGGCTTATCTGTAAAATAATATTTAACTCACTACACAAACGCTACTGCTTGCTTCGAGCGCACACAGTAGAATGAGCAGATAGGGACATAATTCGAAATAGAGGCTTAACGTGAATACCCGGCCAATTATTGGCAAATTTCACGGTGGGCCTACCCACAATAACAGAGTCACGATACGCTCACTGCAGGGATCTCTCTGCGATGGGTATAGTGCGGGTAGGTGATGCTTGGGATTTCAGTCGTGTCCTTTTCTCAAGGGAGACGTCTGAGAATCTCGCCATCTTTGCCGAACAAATCTTCCGGATAAGGAGGCAATAATGGCATTGTGTTTGTCATTGTAGTAGACACTGCTGATTTAATGGGGTTCCCCTAGCGCTGACCTCAGTTTGTGGTACTCGACTCTTACAGAGTCCTGGCCATAGTGAGGTTGGCGCGGGTCCTAGTGTAGTCTGCGGTTATGTGCTTCCAGAGCTCCCGATCTACTGGCAGGTAGGACTTCGTCCGCAACCTCCTTGAACTTGTGGATGGTAGATGCTTGGGCGGGAGGGAGGCCGTGCAGGTTTCATCCTGACCCACTCAGATGCCATTTGGGAGTTCTCCCCAACATTGCTTCTTGCTGTGGCGATGGCGCCTTATGTTGCTGAGTTTTTACTTGGTACCATTTGGGCTGGAACTGCGGTGAGTTGTTGTGTGGGGAATGGGGTGCCTGTTTCATGTAATCGGTGATGACTCGACCACGCAATTAATGCGTCGGTCAGGGGGTGCATAGCGACTGTGGTTCTATGCGCGAACTAACCGTTTCTTCGAGTAGTAGTAGTTTTCTTGTTGTCCTTGTTGTAGTTAGGCCTTTTTGCCTTCGTTTCTGGGGTTTCTTTGGTAGGGATGAGTGCATGTGTCATGTACCTGTACTCTCCAGCAATTTGATTTTTCGGTAGTTGTGTAGAAAGATTTGGTGGGTGGCCTTAGCCTTTTGCAAACTTCTTGATCAAAGTATCACAAGTTTGTTATATAATTATAAACAAATTTCGATGAAATAATTATGTATTTATGTGTTATTATATTAATTGGTTTTGGTATAACTCCAACACTCAGGTATGATTCAATTCAAGGACATTGACAGATGGAGAGTTTGACTGGGGCGGTACATCTCTCAAATAATAACGGAGGTGTCCCAAGGCCGACTCAGTGCGGACAGAAACCGCACATGGAGCAAAAGGGCAAATGCTGACTTGATCTCGGTGTTCATTACACACAGAGACAGGAAAAGCTCGGCCTATCGATCCTTTTGGTTTAAAGAGTTTTTAACAAGAGGTGTCAGAAAAGTTACCACAGGGATAACTGGCTTGTGGCGGCCAAGCGTTCTTAGCGAGGTCGCTTTTTGATCCTTCGATGTCGGCTCTTCCTATCATTGTGAAGCAAAATTCACCAAGCGTTGGATTGTTCACCCATGCAAGGTAACGTGAGCTGGGTTTAGACCGTCGTGAGACAGGTTAGTTTTACTATTGCTGTTACGGCAGCATTCCTGCTTAGTACGAGAGGAACCGCAGGTACGGACCAATGGCACAATACTTGTTCGAGCGAACAGTGGTATGACGCTACGTCCGCTGGATTATGCCTGAACGCCTCCAATGTCGTATCCGTGCTGGACTGTAATAATAAAAATGGAGTATATGTGGGTGTATTACTAATCACCTATAGCCTCGCTAGTTATATAGTTAAACATTATTATATACTATGTCAACGCTTAGAATCAATTTTAAACGACTTTGGTAACAGGCAAGGTGTTGTAAGTGGTAGAGCAGCTGCCATACTCCGATCCACTGAAGCTCATCCTTCGCTTGAAGATTCGATTATGTATATCGAAATCTGTCACTATGCCACCCCGGTATCTCTACATGTATTTGTATGTATGTTATTAGAGAAAATGTACTGAAATTGTAAAGCTCGAAACAGTACAAATGTTTTTTATGCAAACAAAATTTACATGGGTAATATTTTTTATACAACTTCATAATTTTTTAAAAATTCTAGAAGTGCTAATTATTTTTTTATACAACCATTATGAGCCATATTTGCATATATATATCAATAATGCAAAATGAATTTTCAAAACAACAATTGATGTATATTCTATACAAAAATTACAAAGCTAATATTATTAATATTGCTCTATAAAGGAAAAAATCCCAAAGCAAAAGTACAAAAATTATTACATGAGTGGTATTTATAATATTGCTCTATGATTAAAAAATCTCAAGACGAAAGTATATTGCACAAAAATGTTCACGTTTTGGGGGAAATGTGTTAAATTTAAGCCTTTAAGTAGCACATATCCGCATCATCTTTGAGAATGTATGTAAGAAAATAATGTACAATGCTCGCAAAGCATTAATTTATTTTTTTTCACACACTACACAAATTTCTCAATTTTGATGAAAGTAAAAAAAAATTACTGCTTAGATTCGTCTATTCATCAAATGAAAATATTATAAAATACTCGAAAATCGTTAATTTATATTTTTTTCTCCCCATGTATACAGTACAAAAATGTCTCATTTTTGTGAAAAGTGAAAAAAATATCTTCTAAGTTTCATCTTTCTATCATATGAAAACATGGTAAAATGTTCGAAAATCGTCAATTTATATTTTTTTCTCATTTTCGATGTAAAAGGTACAAAAAATTCTCATTTTCGACCTTTTTTCCAAATATTTTTTTTCCCTACAATGTAAAAAGTACGAAAAATTCTCATTTTCATGAAAAATATTTTTTGCCAAAATATATTTTGTTCTTCAATTAAAAATATTTTTTTTTCCCTAAAAATCAGAATTCCATCACTCTTGCATGCGTACACCACATTAGGAAAAAAAATTTAGAAAAAAAAACTTACAATTTATTTCCTGTGAGGAAAATCAATAAAAAGTTTATATATTTCAAATATACACACTACGGCCGTCAAAGCGCACCATATAAACAATAATACAAGTTTTAATAAGTTCGTCAAAAATTGATCAGAAAAAAAAAACTCCATACAATTTTTTACCACTATGCATAAAGTCCCTTCCGAAATTACTCTAGTTTGCGTGATAAATGTTCCATTTTCGCGTCATTAGATGTGACTATTATGAAATTAGTATTATAAGTTTATTAACGAAGAATGAAATTACATTGCTAATAATTATCAATATAAAGCTGGAGCTGTTAGAGCTTTCAGCTAGAAATACAGTCTATATACGATTTTCTAAATTGAGAGCTGATATCAGCCTATATACCTTATTTACATTATAGTATGATATTCCTTTTAAAAGATCCGATAAATTAGTACGAGTAATAGTCTTACTTTTTGAATTAATTTGATTATATGCGATAAGATGACTTATGGTAAGCATTTGGTTTTCGTGGCAGAAGTGACAAAGCGGAGGCGTATCTTTCGTGATGAGGTGTTTGTGTGTTAAGTTCGGGTGGCCCATTCGCAGTCTAATATATATTTTTATCTTCTGATGCGATATGTCTTTAGGGTATAAGGCTTTTTCAGCATTGGGATTGAATTGCGTGTAAATGTGCTGGTAGTTTACCGAATTAAATTTTCTCTTATATTTCCATGTCTTAAGTAGATGGTTTCTTACGTCTAAGCGTTCTTAGCGAGGTCGCTTTTTGATCCTTCGATGTCGGCTCTTCCTATCATTGTGAAGCAAAATTCACCAAGCGTTGGATTGTTCACCCATGCAAGGTAACGTGAGCTGGGTTTAGACCGTCGTGAGACAGGTTAGTTTTACTATTGCTGTTACGGCAGCATTCCTGCTTAGTACGAGAGGAACCGCAGGTACGGACCAATGGCACAATACTTGTTCGAGCGAACAGTGGTATGACGCTACGTCCGCTGGATTATGCCTGAACGCCTCCAATGTCGTATCCGTGCTGGACTGTAATAATAAAAATGGAGTATATGTGGGTGTATTACTAATCACCTGTAGCCTCGCTAGTTATATAGTTAAACATTATTATTTACTATGTCAATGCTTAGAATCAATTTTAAACGACTTTGGTAACAGGCAAGGTGTTGTAAGTGGTAGAGCAGCTGCCATACTCCGATCCACTGAAGCTCATCCTTCGCTTGAAGATTCGATTATGTATATCGAAATCTGTCACTATGCCACCCCGGTATCTCTACATGTATTTGTATGTATGTTATTAGAGAAAATGTACTGAAATTGTAAAGCCCGAAACAGTACAAATGTTTTTTATGCAAACAAAATTTACATGGGTAATATTTTTTATACAACTTCATAATTTTTTAAAAATTCTAGAAGTGCTAATTATTTTTTTATACAACCATTATGAGCCATATTTGCATATATATATCAATAATGCAAAATGAATTTTCAAAACAACAATTGATGTATATTCTATACAAAAATTACAAAGCTAATATTATTAATATTGCTCTATAAAGGAAAAAATCCCAAAGCAAAAGTACAAAAATTATTACATGAGTGGTATTTATAATATTGCTCTATGATTAAAAAATCTCAAGACGAAAGTATATTGCACAAAAATGTTCACGTTTTGGGGGAAATGTGTTAAATTTAAGCCTTTAAGTAGCACATATCCGCATCATCTTTGAGAATGTATGTAAGAAAATAATGTACAATGCTCGCAAAGCATTAATTTATTTTTTTTCACACACTACACAAATTTCTCAATTTTGAGGAAAGTAAAAAAAAATTACTGCTTAGATTCGTCTATTCATCAAATGAAAATATTATAAAATACTCGAAAATCGTTAATTTATATTTTTTTCTCCCCATGTATACAGTACAAAAATGTCTCATTTTTGTGAAAAGTGAAAAAAATATCTTCTAAGTTTCATCTTTCTATCATATGAAAACATGGTAAAATGTTCGAAAATCGTCAATTTATATTTTTTTCTCATTTTCGACACATTTCTTCAATTGTATTTTTTTCCTACAATGTAAAAGGTACAAAAAATTCTCATTTTCGACCTTTTTTCCAAATATTTTTTTTCCCTACAATGTAAAAAGTACGAAAAATTCTCATTTTCATGAAAAATATTTTTTGCCAAAATATATTTTGTTCTTCAATTAAAAATATTTTTTTTCCCTAAAAATCAGAATTCCATCACTCTTGCATGCGTACACCACATTAGGAAAAAAAATTTAGAAAAAAAAACTTACAATTTATTTCCTGTGAGGAAAATCAATAAAAAGTTTATATATTTCAAATATACACACTACGGCCGTCAAAGCGCACCATATAAACAATAATACAAGTTTTAATAAGTTCGTCAAAAATTGATCAGAAAAAAAAAACTCCATACAATTTTTTACCACTATGCATAAAGTCCCTTCCGAAATTACTCTAGTTTGCGTGATAAATGTTCCATTTTCGCGTCATTAGATGTGACTATTATGAAATTAGTATTATAAGTTTATTAACGAAGAATGAAATTACATTGCTAATAATTATCAATATAAAGCTGGAGCTGTTAGAGCTTTCAGCTAGAAATACAGTCTATATAAGATTTTCTAAATTGAGAGCTGATATCAGCCTATATACCTTATTTACATTATAGTATGATATTCCTTTTAAAAGATCCGATAAATTAGTACGAGTAATAGTCTTACTTTTTGAATTAATTTGATTATATGCGATAAGATGACTTATGGTAAGCATTTGGTTTTCGTGGCAGAAGTGACAAAGCGGAGGCGTATCTTTCGTGATGAGGTGTTTGTGTGTTAAGTTCGGGTGGCCCATTCGCAGTCTAATATATATTTTTATCTTCTGATGCGATATGTCTTTAGGGTATAAGGCTTTTTCAGCATTGGGATTGAATTGCGTGTAAATGTGCTGGTAGTTTACCGAATTAAATTTTCTCTTATATTTCCATGTCTTAAGTAGATGGTTTCTTACGTCTAAGCGTTCTTAGCGAGGTCGCTTTTTGATCCTTCGATGTCGGCTCTTCCTATCATTGTGAAGCAAAATTCACCAAGCGTTGGATTGTTCACCCATGCAAGGTAACGTGAGCTGGGTTTAGACCGTCGTGAGACAGGTTAGTTTTACTATTGCTGTTACGGCAGCATTCCTGCTTAGTACGAGAGGAACCGCAGGTACGGACCAATGGCACAATACTTGTTCGAGCGAACAGTGGTATGACGCTACGTCCGCTGGATTATGCCTGAACGCCTCCAATGTCGTATCCGTGCTGGACTGTAATAATAAAAATGGAGTATATGTGGGTGTATTACTAATCACCTGTAGCCTCGCTAGTTATATAGTTAAACATTATTATATACTATGTCAATGCTTAGAATCAATTTTAAACGACTTTGGTAACAGGCAAGGTGTTGTAAGTGGTAGAGCAGCTGCCATACTCCGATCCACTGAAGCTCATCCTTCGCTTGAAGATTCGATTATGTATATCGAAATCTGTCACTATGCCACCCCGGTATCTCTACATGTATTTGTATGTATGTTATTAGAGAAAATGTACTGAAATTGTAAAGCTCGAAACAGTACAAATGTTTTTTATGCAAACAAAATTTACATGGGTAATATTTTTTATACAACTTCATAATTTTTTAAAAATTCTAGAAGTGCTAATTATTTTTTTATACAACCATTATGAGCCATATTTGCATATATATATCAATAATGCAAAATGAATTTTCAAAACAACAATTGATGTATATTCTATACAAAAATTACAAAGCTAATATTATTAATATTGCTCTATAAAGGAAAAAATCCCAAAGCAAAAGTACAAAAATTATTACATGAGTGGTATTTATAATATTGCTCTATGATTAAAAAATCTCAAGACGAAAGTATATTGCACAAAAATGTTCACGTTTTGGGGGAAATGTGTTAAATTTAAGCCTTTAAGTAGCACATATCCGCATCATCTTTGAGAATGTATGT